>OX419701.1:12789075-15578150 GCA_948474745.1 Oligia latruncula | reverse complement strand
CTTGTGTTTCCGAACTCACTAATACATATAATTGGAGTTGCAAGCTCAGAATATTTCTCAAGGGGCTTACATGACCTAAAGCGCGGTCACTGTCGGACGGCATAGAAAAGAAAGAGAATCGCGATGACACAAAACTGGTAACTTATTGTCAAATATGAAGAAATTATCTAATTACAAAAACTATTTAATAACAAATAATCCATCACTGAATGTATTTTGGCATTAGAAATTTAATGGCATATTTTTAATTATAATTAAAATTGAATCAATCAATCAGGAGGTGTATTTGAAGATTTTTTTTATGCATTAATATAATTATGTTTAATTATGATTTGAGTTTCATCACTGTATTAAAATAAGACTTGAAAATATCATAATTTTTTTTTTGTTCAAAATTATTTACGGTTTACCGTTTTTGGTCAAAATTATTTACGGTTTACCGTTTTCAAGGAATCTCCGTCTTAATATGTAAGTAAAAGTTTATTTTCATGTCATAGTTGCCCTACATAGCTGATTCATGTTTCTTACAAGATCATAGAATATTTATACTCACGGGAACCGTCATCAGCATTGAATCTGGCGAGAAGAACAGAAGAGTTTACAAAGATAATAGCCAATATTGGGAAGGCAACAAAATCTAGACTGAATTGGTCAGACATGACAATAAACGTTGATGTTTTCAAAGTTTCATACGTCATAAGAATAGAATAGAATAATCTTTATTACCTTTTGAACGCCAGAGCATAAACGCACGCGCGTGCCCTACACGCCAAGCCACAATTTTAAATATTTAAGGTATACATTAATTTAAAAAATTTACGAGTACCTACCGTTCTTCATAAGTTTGTGTATCGAGTATTATGTATGATTAACTTGTATTTCTCATGATAAGTGAATTGTATTCTTTTTGAGAAATAAATATCTTAAACCGTAAAAACACACAAAAGTAATGATTTAATTGTTTATTTCGTGATAAAGTGCACCGCATTTTTGTCACATATTTATGTCGCTCGTAATAGGATAAGCGACTCACGACTGGCGTACAGGGCACGCGCTTGCTTGTCACGTATATGTGAAAATGGCGTTCAGTGTTAATTACAGACATACATATAGAAACTTTACAAAGGGTGACAAAATGGGTGGTCTTATCGGCAAGAGCGATCTTATAGACAACCTTTGGATGGATTAGAAAAAACCGGCCAAGTGCGAGCCGGACTCGCACACGAAGGGTTCCGTACCACAAGGCATAAAACGCCGTAAAAAAAAACGTTTTTTTTATACCCCTTTAAATTTTAACTTTATTTTATTTTTATTATTTGCTGTTATAGCGGCAACAGAAATACAGCATCTGTGAAAATTCAACTGTCTAGCTATCACGGTTCATGAGATACAGCCTGGATACAGACAGACGGACAGTGGAGTCTTCGTAATAGGGTCCCGTTGTTACCCTTTGGGTACGGAACCCTAAAAAGGGGAAGGACATAAGGTTCTTTATTAGTGAACGAAGGTCTTAAGCTATCATTACAGTTGTCAACCGTATTATCCAAACGCTAGAATAAAGGAAATATTTTTTTTTTAAATAATGTTAGTTCTCATACTCAAAAATTTTTCGTGGAGTACTGAAAACTTTAAAACTAACTTGTTTTTTCGGAAAAACAACCAAAAACAAAGACGGCTCACAGTTCAAAATCAACAAAATTGAACACAGCGATTCGGTATAACACTGCAAATCTTTAAATACCGAAACGAGATTCATCCATTACAATGGGCATAGTTTAGCTAAAGTTATAATAGCCGCGCTCGCTCTGCATATTTTAGCCGCGAACTGTGGCCAAACATAGATCGGGTCGATAGCGGGCTAAACTGGGACCTTATTTAGTTACAGCTTGACTTTTGAGGGTAGTATTCACTTACCTGCGATAAATGTTGTGAAGCATCCATATGAGACCTCCACGTAGTGATACATCGTTGATATGTTGTAGAACAAACACATGGAAGCACGCGAAAAAGTTCTCGTAACACCGACAGCACACCAAAAAGTTTTGACGAAAATAGTTCCAAACTAACACACTTTTGATTAGCAGTTACTTTACCACCATTGTTACTTTAATTTGGGATGTACGTAATAATTGAATATCTCGTGTTTCGTTAAGTTTCGTGTTAACTTCACTTTTTAAATTACCCACGTAATTTAAAAAACACGCATATGTACCAAAAATTAGCAAGTAAATAAGCAGCTTCGCAATACGCGACCCTGCTACATAGGGAATAAAGGTGACAGTTACATTTGTTGTTCAAATCTTTTAGAGTATTAAAGGACCTTCAAGACTGCATCAATATTTTTTGAACTTGCTTAATTTCAGCTATCGATTTATACAGGTTACATGCAAGGCCGCCATTTTGACAAAAAAAAAAAAGCAAAATGGCGGAACAGTAGGTATGGCACGGATCTTCAAAGTGCTGTCTCTCTTTGGTCACACGCTAAAGGTACTTATACTAAGGTAATAATAACTATCACTGACCTGGGTCCCGGCATGGTGTCCACAGGCTCGTCATCCGCGTCGTAGAAGTCGTCCTCTCCCTCCGACGAGGAGTAGGACGTGTCCGGTACCAGCAGGGACATTGCTTGTCATGTAAACAAATGGCGTTGTCAATTCATGGACACATACATTATCAGCATATAACGTTCCCACTGCTGGGACACAGGCCTTCTCTCTGTGAGAGGGAGTGGGCCGTAATCCACCACGCGGGCCCAGTGCGGGTTGGTAGATGTCACATGTCTTCGAATTTTTGGTTCTAGGACATGCCGGTTTCCTCACGATGTTTTCCTTCACCGTTTTGAGAGCAGTGGTGATGAAATAATTTACAAAAAGTAAAGCGCCTATCAGGGTTCGAACCTACGACCTATATCTCGTAAGTCGCGGTCGTTACCACTGGGCAACCACTACTTTCATTCATGGACACATAATATTCATGTACTGTCAGCCTCAAAAAGGCAAGCAGCGAAACATAGAAGACAAGATACATCATCTGCCTAGCCTTTTCCCAGCTATGTTAGGGTCGGCTTCCAGTCTAACCGGATGCAGCTGAATACCAGTGTTGTTGGATTTTTAAGGCTGACTGTACAGATTGTGTTGTTGCTCTGAAAGTAACTTTTAATTTATTAAATACAGTAGGTAGCTACGCGAACGTTAACAAAAAAAAAATAAAAAAAATAATCATTTTATTATCAGGCAACTAAGGCCCATAGACAACGTAACACACACGACCGAACGTAACACACGAACGTTAACGACGAACATCTCGTTCTTCTAACGTTCGATGTGTCAAACGCCCGCGTACTGTAAAGTATCTACTACTAGCTGACCCGGCGAACTTCGTACCGCGCCGGGCAGCCACTCTGCCCCCGCTTTTTAAATCTCTGATATATTCTAAGATATTCATTTTAATGATATGCTGTAAAGGGCAATTTTGATCTCCATGAAAAGCACAACGTATTTAATTGGATAAGGAATAATACTGTATTGTTTAAAATAGCTTGGTAAATAACCCATCAAACAGTTAGTAAGTTTTTTTTTTTAATTATTATCTACGTTTACTCAGATACAAGGGTTTTGCATGCGTGGTGGCTTCACATTGCCTTGCATATGTATTTTATGACACGAGACATAATACTACAACTACATACGATTAAGTGGGTAAGTCTCAATAATTCTAATATCTTCAAAGCCATCTACCGACCCACCCGCGTGGTGGATTACGGCCCACCGCCTCTCAAAAGAGGGAAGGCCCGTGTCCCAGCAGTGATTTATTTGGATTAAAATCGCTCGCATGCTGATAATGATATTGCACATGACACGGCAAAGCATTAACATTTGTATGGCCGAAGGCTTCCGCGGCATACCATAGTTCTAGTCCCCTTGTGACGATATCAACGAAATATGAGTGCTAAGGGTATGATAATTCGATTCAAAATACAACGACGAAAATACTTTGCCATGCCATGCATTTAAAATAGCTCACATGAATGATGTTTTCATCAAAAATTTATGATTTGTCCTCTTTAGGCCGTAAACACACTGCGTTATTTTAAGCGCGCAGACGACTCGCGTTGTCAGCGCCGTCGATGCTGATAGTTTTGGGTTCGAATCTCGTTTGAAGCGCGTATACGCGAGTCATCTGCGCGTTTAAAATACGCCGTGTGCTTACGGCCTTAGTCTAGTAGTATATCCGTAGTCGGAGTACTTACGAGGCGCGTCGAGGTGTTCGAGTGACGGTAGCGGGTGCGTCGGCGTGGTGAGCTCGCGACATTCCGCACCCATCTCCACTCGAGGAGACAACTCTGCATCTAAGATAGAAATATAGGCTTATAACCATATTCATACTAGCCAGCTGACACGCGTTGTCAGTAATCTATATTATAAAACAAAGTCGTGTTAGTTCCACCATTTATAACTCAAGAACGGCTGGACCGATTTTTATGATCTGTCTGTTGGATTTGTCTCCGCCCCGAATAGCAGAATAACTATTAAAACATGGGAAAAATTCTCGAAAAAAAAAAGATGATTCATTTTCTCATACATTTTGTATGGAACGGTTTTTTTGATGATAAGAATCTTGAGAACGAATTGTCTGATTTCGATAGATGGCGGTACGAAGTTCGCCGGGTCAACTAGTAATAACTAATATTAAGTATAAAGATTATAAACGCAGTTAAAAAAAAATCAGCTGTTCCCTACATTTTGACGAGTTATACGAACATAAATGTAGGGAACAGCTGATTTTTCTTTCGCGATTTCAGGTTTGGTCCCATAGTAAAAGTTGTTCATAATGATGAGTACAATGACCTCTTAAGAGTTGTTAATGTTTTACCAATAATCTTGTACACAATTTTTTTTTCGTGTGAAATTGAAACTGAAAAATTCTTCCCGGAGCGTGAAACTTCCTAACGATACAATAATCTAAGATGTATGTATGTGTCGTTAATATTGCAGTCACTGTATGTCTGATTCTAGTATGAATGTTTTACCATAAATAAAACAGGGTAATTTTAATTTGGCTAGCTAAACTCCGCCTACGCGATGGGTCGAATAACCGATATCTAAACATGTATGTAGTATTGTATACAATCAAGTATTTTCTAACTGAACAGACAGCTGTGCTGCTGGGGAGTTTGTTGCGCCACTTCTGCTCCCCAGCTAAAGCACTACAAAGTGGTGAGGGGCGGGCGTTTTCGGGTACTGTTTTATGTAATTTTGTCGCTCGAAAAGTGATTTTCAGCCTAGTTTGAATACCTTTGATTTTGTTTTTTTTTCTTATAACAAAAAATGAATTAATTTCATGATTTTTTTCTGGCGTCATTGACCGCAGTTATTGTAGTCAAATGAAATAACGGTTTTCTTTTTAACACAATAAGAAAACCGTTATTTCATTTACAGACATGATCTCTCATGATCATTGATATCTAAACACCACCACCTGCTGAAGACCTCCCACCTAGAAATGAGTTACCTTGGGTAACCTGGAAGTCTTTAAACAGACTCCGGACCCAAGTTGGCCGAAGCAAGAAAAACCTGTTCAGGTGGAGATTCATAGACGACTCCGCCTTGGAGTTTAAATGTGGTGCTGTTCTACAAACGACGGGACACTTAATATCGTGTCCTGCGTATCCTGTCAGCTGCACGTTACAGTAACTGATGGACGGTGGCGATGGCGCCAAACAAGTAGCCGAATTCTGGGCCGAGTCCATTTAGATTGCTATCAACACGCAAAGAAGATCTCCCAAAAAAAAACATTAAATCTTTTTATTTTACCGTGATAACGATACCTGCTTATCGCGTCTGCGGAGTTTAGCCAGCCAATTTAAAACTCCCTCAAAATGTATGAAACAGCTGATTTTTTTTCGTGATTTCAGAGTTGTTCTCATAGTGAAAGTTGTTCAGTTCGATGGTTTAAAGCACCTCATAAAGTTTGTCAGGTTAATTTTTTAACACCTTATATAAAAAAAAAATTACAAAATCACTTTTATCCAAAGCTGGCTCACGAATTATTTTGTTTTTCCTCACAAAAGATGGGTTCATGAAATGTTAATCCAAAAAGGTTGTCCCATGAATCACATAGTTTGTGATTATTGAATTATTGCATCTGCTTTGTGAACAGTGAAAATGGTATAAAGAACTCAAATACCTTGTTTGATATGTGTTTGTGAAGGATTTGTAGGTCCCTGATATACTCCGTTTACTGGATTAACTGTGTTCTGCAAGAAAACAATCATTCATTTAACTATATAAATAAAAACGAAATGCTGTTCGTTGGTAAGCGCATCACTTGATAACGGCTGGACCGATTTGGCAATGTTTTATTTAAAAATGTTCGTAATAATCTGAATTAGGTTTTTATGGAGAAAAACTAGGAACAGTTGCCTGGAAAATGTTCGAATTCGGGAAAAACTGAACGTCCTTTTTCTATATAGGTATTCAAGACCACATTAAAATTTTGATAGGACGTCTGTCGGTAAGCTAATTTTAAATATAAATGACGTAGAATATGTGTTGTGTAAGTTTCTCAATTTTCCCTGAATTTTATAGTAAATCTGAATCTTTAACGTGAATGTTAGGTAATGTGATGAATTTTGAATATTTTTTTTTATGTATTATCATTTAATCCTACAATACAAGGAGGCAGGGACAATGACGTGCAGACTGTAACTATGAATTCAGCAAATGATTCTAGTCCTGGCGACGCAGGGGGTTCAGAATCATGTACTGGATCTATGACAGTAGTTTCATCTCACAAAGGCGGATGAATCGTAACAAAATGACTCTTATTTCGACGTCATAAAAGTCACGTAACCCGCCTTCGTGAGATAAAACAACTATAACAGGTTGCGCGCCATGTCCCTGCGCCACCCTGTATATTGTAGACATGTCAGTAGATTATGCTTACCTTAGCTATTTGCAGCAGCACAATGGAATGTTTGATATGGTCCAACATGACCTGTAAATCAATAAAACACGTTACAAAAGAATTTTACACCACAACCCAGTTACTGGTAGTAACTGGGTTGTGGAGATCAGAATAGATAGGCAGTCGCTTCATGTAAAACACTGGTATTCAGCTGCATCCGGTTAGACTGGAAGCCGACCCCAATATAGTTGGGAAAAGGCTAAGCAGATGATATGATGTGCCCCATGTGAATATCCATCGGCAAAAATGACGGACTTCCATACTATTAACCCCTTTAAGGGATGAATTTTCAAAAAACCATTCCTCAGTGCTCACTTTCGGTATTCAAGGAACTCTTGTGCAAAATTTCATGATTCTAGATCCAGTGGTTTAGACTGTGCGTTGTCTGTCAGTGACCGCAGCTGTGGGAACATTATAGGCTGATCGGGAACAGTGTATACTTACATTGGAATGGTCTAATATAACTTGTCCTTTGCTCTTCTCGAGTGGGTCAGCCAGCTCTGACACACGAATGCCCATTTTCTGAAAAGAAAAGAGAGAAAAATTGTTGAAAAGTTTGTACGCAATTATTTCCTTTAGGCGACTTTAATAAGCTAGGTACTTACAAATAATTGTCAGGGTTCTACAGGCTATGAAGGTTTTATAGATATGATTGCCGAATTGATATTCGGGGTAGTTCTGATAAAGCCGAAAAACCGACGACAGACTTATGCAGGGCAAAAGAATGAGATCCAAGCATTTACATGATAATGGCATTATCTACTTGGCTCTGCCGACACTTAAGTTCAAGCAGAAGTCCAAGCTTTTAAACAAATCCGTTCATTCGTTTAGGAGTTACGCGGGAACAAAGAAAAGGACATACATTCATACTTACAGGTCAAACACAACCGTTTTTTTTTGGTTGGGAAACTAATAATTTTTCCCGCTCCATGTGTCAGACTTTTACTTACTAAAACCCACCCGGGGCCAGGGTTTCTCTTTCGTACAACCCGCGACCCTGTCAGGCATCGGCCCTAGCGGACCCCGTCAGTTACTGCTGACATCTCTTACAACGCGCCGTCGACCCGGGCCTAGTCCTTACCGGACGGCGAGCTGCCCATTGCTCGCCGTCCGCAAGCCCGCGCCTACGATGGCCGGGAATCGGCTATCGATTCCCGACGTCCGGGACGTCTCCTGCGGCGACTAGGGGCGTGAGGGCGCAAAGATTGCCTCTCCCTCACGCGCTCCGCCTCCTCCTTCGCGAGCATTACTGCTTCGCAGAAGGAGGCAACGGCCTCCCATGCACTCTCGCTCCGTACCATGGGCAGGACTAGGGCCGGACGCGAGCCCACACACAACCCACAAAACACATAGCCCTCCCTTTGGGTTTCGCCGTAGTCGGGTAAAAAAAGTAGGTAATACTGGCCCAGTGGCCCATCGCGATCAGTTCTCGTTTGCCCTACTGCGATATGGTGTCTTGTAGAACTCGTACAGCGGTACAGTAAATACTACAAGTGACTTACAGAAACCAGCTCGATCATGATCTGCAGATAGGCGTCGGCCTCAGATATCCTGCGCTCCAGGTCGCCGTGCCTGTGCCGCGGGGCTGGCATGCTGCGCGACCATCGCTCTCGTCTGCCGTGCCGCGATATGGTGTCTTCTAGGGCTCGCACCCAACGTTCTCGTTCGGAGCCGTCTCGTGCCTGGAAATATGGAAAGAATATAATAGAATATGGAATAGAATAGGTTTTATTTTCTTTCACAAATTACAGCTTAAACTTAAATTAGTCTACAGTGTATCTGTAGACTAATTTAAGTTTAAGCTGTAATTGTTAGTAAACTGTAGTTTTGTACTTAATTTGTGGAAGACTGGCGCCTAAACTAAGTTTTTACAAAACCTGTAAGTCAGGTCACCACCACTTAACAATTTATATGTTTCAAGCATTGTACTGAAGACGTTTGTTTGAAGTCGCAGTAGTATTAATTTATTTATTATTTAAAACATTATTCAATGTTAAAATTATTTAGTTTATTAACCCGTCGCATGTCCAATTAGCTTAACCAAAACCGGTCGAAGTGGAAGTGCTTGAGGAAGGCCTATGTCCAGCAGTGGACGTCTTTCGGCTGAAATGATGATGTCCAATTAGCAGACACAATACAAATTCTATTGTTATCGGTACATACCCTGTACACTTGACATGCGAAGGGCTAACAGAAATATTGCAAATAAGATTTTATTTATTTTTAATCTCGGAAACATGCAGAGGATGTATGAGATTATTGTTCTGAAAGTTGAGGCAGTAGCTAACTCTTATCCTCTAATTTTTCGAAGAAAAATGGAAAAATAATTCTGTAGCTATTTTATTAGATGTTTGAGATAAAAAAAAAATTAATGCATAAGTAAGTGTTAACTCCAAATTGCATTGCGCTTGAAATTAACTAAGTAGGTACAATGAAAAGGAATGTGAAATTTTTAACGCCTATCATTAAACCTCATAAACTGCACACTTGAACATAGAACTGATACAAAATGACATCTATCTTTACAGGGTCAGAGAACATGTAAGTTTAATATTTATGTATTACCTAATTCTCTAAATAATGGTGAAACCCACATCAAAATCCGTTGCGGAGTTTAAAATAACAACGCGGTCACATACAGACCCGAAAAGCGACTTTAATAAATAATGGATAAAGATTCTCAGCGGGATTGTCCGAAAGGGTTACCGCTGCCTCGGAACATAAAGGGCTAAGGAAGGAACACGGGTGGGTTTTAGTCAGTAAGAAGCTGACACTCCCTTCCGTTCCACCCAGAGCGGGAGATTTCCCAAGCTCAAAACAAAAAAAAACATGGATTCCATCAACCATTCATCATGTTATCAGTTCGAAAATGTCAATCAAAAGTAGCCAGAGCAGTTGAAGTAAATTGAGATCGATGAGACTTCGGTCAGAGAATAATCGTCTTCTTCGTTGTCCTTCTCATCGCTCTGGTTTTATAGTCTTCTTTCTTTGTCCAGGCGGTTTTCCTTTGGAATGCGCTCCCTCAGAATATCAGGACGGTAACCAATCAGTTCACATTTAAAATGAAAGTTCGAGAACACATTCACAAGAAGTTGGCAGATTCGTCTCAAAATTAAGTTGTTGCAGGTTTTCTTATTTATCTCTCATAACTTTTTATTTTATTATATTTTGTTGTATGTACGAGTATGTATCTAAGTATTTTTTTTTTTTTATATATTCTAGTTATCTTCTAAGCTGTTTTCTGTTATTGCACCTACTGTGTATTGTCTCTGCATCACCCTAAGGTAGACTGGTAGAAAATGCCCATGGCATTAAGTCCGCCTTTGCACAGTTTTTACTTGTGCATAAAGTTTAATAAATAAAAAATAAATAAATAAATTGACACTTAGCACTACGATTTCAAGTTATATTCTGACCATTACCTGGAAGTGAAACGTCTTGTGGTCTACGGTGATGGTGAAGGTGGAGTCGTCTTCATCATCGATGCCTATGACAGCTGCCCTCAGTCGCACGCAGCCTCTCCGAACACCTCGGGTCATTTTCTCCTTGGACTGAAAAGAGAGAATTAAAAACTTGGTCAAAAAGAGAAATAATGTAGGTAATAGCTCATTTACATTAGTCGATAACTCGGTCGGTATGACCAATGAAAATTTTCC
Source organism: Oligia latruncula (assembly GCA_948474745.1). NCBI lineage: Eukaryota > Metazoa > Arthropoda > Insecta > Lepidoptera > Noctuidae > Oligia > Oligia latruncula. The sequence continues at coordinate 15,567,528 of OX419701.1, read as the reverse complement.
TTCAAACCAACTGCCAAACGAGCGGTGCAGGTTCTCCGTACACTGCAATCGTTCCCTATGAACTAATGAAAATGGTTCCCAGAACACGGGCCCTATCGCATGCGTTACAGAAACCTCCCCGGCATACGAGCCCTATCGACCAACGAAAATAGACCTTAAATGTGAAAAAGAGCAAGTACAGACGCCAGCACATCAAGCTACTACAATCTGTCAAATTTCTTTAATACATTTTCAACTTTATGGCTAAAGCATAAGGTTCAAAGTTGACAGGGAAAATTTGACAGTTTCGGGTAGCCTGATGTGCTGGCGTCCGTACATCAAAAACCACGCGATTTTGTTCACAAACATAGAATTTTCCGTATCGTCATAAGCCTAGAATATATTCTGGATCTACAGACACCCAACAAAGCGTTTTAAGTTAAACTGATTCAATAGAGAAGATATGAACGTTCACAGTCTGATCTCAGTCTCAATCTTTCAAAAATACCTCAAGTTCAGACTATACAAAACGATATCCTTTTTAAGACGAATACTTAGGTAATTACGTAAATGTTATTAGAAAACAATATACAGCGTCTTTGCTTAAAATTGTAATATTTCAAAACATGAGGTCAACTAATGCATCGCTAAGAAAAGGTCTCGCCTTTAGCCGGTTTAACGACCAGATGAAAAAACCTTTCACCTATTATATTATAATATTTTAAAATATACCGTTACCTACATAAACATTAACATAACAAAACAAAGTCCTTGTATTTAATTTAAAATATACATATAATACAAAGTAATGAATTTAATTAACTTCAGTGGAGGTTCAAACTACTATTCAGTTGCGATTGTCACACAGACTGAAGAGGTGTTGACAAACTGCTATAAACATTATGGATACAATTCAAAGAGCCTACAACATAGTGTTCTACGAAAGAGCAGGTAATAAAATAAACATTATAAGCCGAAGTTCGCATGGAAATTAAAATGTCGCGCACTGGATTTTCAACCCTCGGTGTTGAGCCGAGAATTGAGAATCCAACAGAGCGCGTCCCAGCGCGTCAAAAACCACACAGCTGGATTTTCAACTCTAGGCGTTATGCAGTAGGTTGAAAGTCCAGTGCGCGAAAAAATCCAGTCACGATATTTTTACGTCCGTTCGAAACATCGGCTTGCGTGTTGCATGATGGTAGAAAATGTAATGAAATGCGCTGGAGTGCTGTGATGCAAAAAGTTAAGTGCAACGGTCAGTGAGGTAGGAGGTGAAACCCGAGAGATGAGTTTCGATACTGGATTCTTTCGCGCCTGTGTTACTCCCAGCATCTGTCTGTTTTTTTTTTAATAGTAGATAATAGGCATCGCACGGAGGGGCTCGTGGCTAAATAATAACAGCCGCACAGCTCGATCGATCAGGTTAAGCTACGCTTGCCGCGGTTGGTCTGGGGATGGGTGACCATCTTTACATACCGAGACCCCTCTGTGCCTCGGAAAGCACGTTAAGCCGTTGGTCCCGGCTGTCATTCGTGGATCTTTGACAGTCGATACGGGTAGTCAGAAGCCCGGAAGTCGGACAACCAGTCTTACCAAGGGGTATCGTATTACCCAGTAACTGGGTTGTGGAGGTCAGATAGGCAGTCGCTCCATGTAAAATACTGGTATTCATCTGCATTCGGTTAGACTGGAAGCCGACCCCAACATAGTTGGGAAAAGGCTAGGCAGATGAGATGATGTTTTATTATGTTTAGATATCGATACCTATCACATCTGAGGAGTTAAGCTAGCTAACTTAATTTGACCTTTTAGAAAAGGAGGCCAGCTTATACGATGTTTCCACGAATCCGTAAAACCAATTCCCAATTTCCCAAATTAAATAACAAGACGAATGGTATTTATGAAATTGCTTGCTCGACCACATTTAAAGTTTCATAAGTTTATAACCCTCTTTTCGCGTCGTTATAATCGAGCAATAACAGCGAATATTCCAAAACGCGACATTACTTTGGGGGGAAATCTGTCATTTCGCCAAATGGCTCGACATTTTTATAAATGTCAGCAGTATAAACGTTTTTAAACGACTTCCAAAACTGCTAACCTCCTTTGTCACCCATGATTGTTTCTGAGGATATGTAAGTACATCCTTAAACTTTATGGGGGCAGAAACGAAATTTGTATAGCGCCTGTAACCACCCGACGGAAGAAGTCGCGGGAAAAGTGCTAGTAAAAAAAAAAACTATAACGTTGGTTGAGCTTCTTTATATTGAGGGAGGCCCCATCCCTTGAATTTGTCACGGGCCCCAAATGGTATAGTTACACTACTGCACTGCGACTAGTCTAAATTTAAGCTCGATTTTTTATTGATAAAATCGACCCTAAAGTTAGACTAGTGAACAACAAATTTCCTCTCTGCACTATACTCGAAAATGTTCTTATGTAACTTTTTAGACCTTTGTATCCTGCTTATGCGTATGAAGTTTCATTAAAATCGGTTCATTCATTTCGAAAAACAAGGGCTTGAAAGTTTGTATGAAATGCCGTACGACGTAAACGCTCTTTTTATAATGAAAATATCGAACAAGTTTAGCTTTGGCCAACAATCACCAAAAGGTACCAACGAGTTAACGTTAAATATACTAAAAGTGATTTCAGTGACTCAGAAAGATCGTGAATTCCATGACAAACTGCAGCAGCTATAGATAAGACAGCACCTTCACAATTTGACATTACCCTTTATAAAGTAGAACAAACTGTCATAAATCCGTAGACCTTTGACTGAAGAACCAGCTACCAACAAAGACAACTAAAGTTCAATTACCATCATTCCACGGGGACCCACAATAACGGGGCATAATAGCCTGAAAACTTCTCCGTGTCTACCCACAATCATGACGACACGATCGTTTGTCCGCTGTACATCATACGATATAGCTTTACCATGGAAACTAATGCAAAATAGGGACAGAAGATTCACTACTGTGCAACTAAAGTACACAATTGTGTCTTCATCAGAAAGCTAGAGAGACCACAGAGCAAAAAGGTTAAGAATCTATCCATATAAGCCAATACCAAGACCTTTCGGCCATGCTCTGTGCTTTTGGCATCGGGTCGTTTGGGCTGAACTCAGTCCAAGGTCAAATTCAGGAAAAAAAAAGTTGCTTGCATGCATTTTGTATGATCTTATCATTCAGGAACATTCTTTGACGTATTTAAACACGGTCCAATGTCTGTAAGGCCTTGACTTGGAACTGTGTAGGTTAAGCCACTAAACATATTGATAACTTTATCACACTGCTCGTGTACATCAGCCTATTTCTTTTGGGTTATGCAAATATGAAGTTAGTTTTCTGTAATCTGTTTTGTGGCGTTCAAGACTACCGTGTTAGACAAAATTAGTCACGATTTTAAGATGGCAAAGTAAAGTAAATGGAACATGTGTTATGTAGCGGGTTGCGGAAACAAGGAAATGTGCAATCATGTAGTGTTCGTTGCGTTTATTTAGTTAGCTTTGTTCTGATTCGCAATATACCTTTTCTGATTAGCCTTTTCCCAAGTATGTTGGGGTCGGCTTCCAGTCTAACCGGATGCAGCGGAATACCAGTACTTTACATGGAGCGACTGCCTATCTGACCTCCACAACCCAGTTACTGGGTAACACGATACCCCTTGGTAAGACTGTCAGACTTTCGGGCTTCTGACGACGAGTAACGACTGTCAAAGATCCAAGACTGACAGCCGGGACCAACGGCTTAACGTGCTTTCCGAGGCACGAGGGGGTCTAGCTTACCCCGATCGATCGACCTGTGCGGCTGTTATTGCTTAGCCACGAGCCCCTTTCGCAATATACTTACGTCCCTAAAAGTTTCACAACTGTACCGAGATTTATGTGCTTCAAAATCGGTTGAAAACTTAGAATACTTAAGAGCTGATCAGCTCTGAACTAGTCTTCATTTTGTGGAAACTTATAAGCCCCCTAACTCATAAGAGGTCGTATGTGACGTCATTTAATAGCATGCAGGGGAGTAAATGCTACTCATATCGCCTCACAATTAGATTCTAATCATTGCCACATGCTTCAATCGGCATATAAAATTAGGACTCCTTAAAAATAACCTTCAATTATTAAAACAAGAACACAGCACCGTTTCTAGGTCCTTTCAATCACGAAGCAACACAAAACAATATAAAATGAGACCTCAAATAACAAAAGACAAGACGAACGGACATTATATCATTAGTATCCTTTCACCAAAGTAACGTGTTGCAAAATTACGATGAATACGATTTAATATTTCTTTGTAGTGCCTGATGCAACGATAACGCACGGTGGAGATTAATTTATGCCGATACAAATAGTAACAGGAGTAAATCGTGCGTCCGCGCATTGACTGTAACGGGGTTCCGTGAGGTTTTGCGAGAACGGTTTGACTTGGGAGATTGGTAAGGTGGTGTAAGAACGGTTTCGAATATACTTAGGAGATTGTTTAAATGCTAAATGATTTTATTTCTGTAAGGGCTGATTTTCCCAACGCCAGATAATTTTATAGTACGTAGGAATAATTTTGAATTTTTGACAGTTCTTCCATAAAAAAACTGATACGTCTTATTTCACGAATAAAAATTATCTGTCGATTGAAAAATCAGCCCTAAGCAGGTTTGTACATACAAACACTTTTAAACGTCAATCATATTTTTAAAACTAGCTGCCGGCGTTTCCTATCTGACAACTCTGAGAAGGAAGGCCGAATCCAACTCAGAGGAGGTCAGTCTCTTTTAAATTCCAGGCATAATCTTGGTCAGATCATGTGAAGACCATGTAGATTGGTGATCCTGGTTTGTGTCTCTAGGGTGTTTTCAGATTTGTAATAAGCGGTATAGACTCGGCTCGTGGCGGTAATATAAAGGGTCTGGGGAATTATTTGGTTTGTGGATTTTACTTTTCGGATGACAGAAGTATCGGGTTCTAGGGTTACCGAATACCGTAGATATAGAAACTAATCTCTGGCCTAGGAGTGTGCCGATCATTTTATTTATATTTTATAACTAGCTGCGCCCCGCGCTTTCACCCGCATACGTTTAGATCCCGTGGGAATATCGGGATAAAAAGTAGCCTATATGTTAATCCAGGGTGTCAGCTACCTCCATAATTTTTTATCAAAATTGGTCCAGCCGTTTGAGCGTGATGAAGTAACAAACATATAAACACACACACACACACTCATAAACTTTCGCCTTTATAATATTGGTGTGATAATACACTAGCGACCCGCCCCTGCTTCGGTTTTTACGACTGGACAAAGCATCGAGATTTATCTATTAAATGTAAGTTTAACATTAATGTATTAAACACACAAACCTTCAGTAGTAAATTCTATAAATGATGGTGAAAATCCAAGAAGAACAACGTAGTCACACAGACAGAACCAAAAGCGACTTTAATGTATATGTATGTATAGAATATAGATAGATAGTGACAATGCATCCAGCAATAGTAAAAATATCTTAAAGTAGATATCGAACCAAATCCCTTTAATAAACTACGGAACCCTCACCTACACTTGGCACTTAGTATAATAAAGCTGCAATTTGTAGCATTACGAAATCTAGGTCAGTCAGACTGAAGCCATCTCGTTCGGTTAAAAAGTGAAATACTTCTTCATAATGTTGCTGATCTGTTTCATAGATTAAATTGTTACTTGTTACGCTTCTTCCTTGATATTACAAGTAATATGGAATGTCGCTTGCTTAAACTGTTGTGGTCATGTTCAAGAAAATTACGGATGGTTTGCACAACAAAAGTTTGGTATATAATATAATTTGTTTTATTTGATGTAGATAGACCGAATACACAAAAGAGGGCCCCATGGCTAAATAATAACAGTCGCACAGGTCGATCGATCAGGTAAAGCTACGCTTGCCGCGGTTGATCTGTGATGGGTGACCATCTTTACATACCGAGACCCCTCCGTGTCTCGGAAAGCACGTTAAACTGTTGGTCCCGATTGTAATTCGTGGATCTTTTAGAGTAGTTACGGCGGTAGTCTAAAGGCCGAAAGTCTGACAACCAGTCTTACCAAGGGGTATCGTATTAACCAGAACTGGGTTGTGGAGGTCAGATAGACAGTCTCTCCATGTAAAATATTAGTATTCAGCTGCATCCGGTTAGACTGGAAGCCGACCCCAACATAGTTCTGAAAAGGCTAGGCAGATGATGAGACAGAATACATAAAACACTTGATTGATATTACAAATATCGTGAAATACTACTGCCAACAGCAAATTGATACACCATTTGCAGATATCTTAACCTAAGGCACATAATAGAATAGAATAGAATAGAAATACTCTTTATTATGTACACCAAAGCCACCAAAGTCTAGAAACTAAATTAAACAAAACCACGCTGATATATAACGCTATAATTTTTAAACATAATACCTATTTTAGATAACGAGTTCCATTATGTTATTACCTGAGAATATATCAAAAGCCTTCGTGACGATACAGGAAGCTAAAAATAGAAAAGTGAAGACTATTTACCTACACACGGTGGAACTTCGTGGGAAACTACTTTTAGAAGAGTTTATTTTAACCCATATTTTAATAGAAATATCGTGGGATATTGAATGGAATATAACATAATAACTTAAATTCTGCATAAAGAAATAGCTACGCAAGAGTTTCGAATTTCACATTAAAAGTATACATCCCTCTACGATAGTAATTACACTTAGCAGAACACGAATTGTAGTTTCAACACAACTGTTTATGTCTCCTAACCCTCGTGTATCTGTCGCAGCCAACTGGTTTAATTAGCCGTTTAGTTAACCGCCTAGCCTTTTTACTAAACGGCGGCCGTTCAACTAACGGCCTGAATGATATTCAATTATAGTTTAGGTTGGAACTGTAACCAATAACCCCCGAGCCGAATTTTGTCGCAGTAACTAAGCCAGGACACCCCGACCAAATGGGTTAGGTTAGATTAGAACTGTGATCAACCGCGTGCGAGCCCAGAGAGCGAAGCGAGGCGAGCACTACTTCCAAAAGCCAGGCGGTTAACTAAACGGCTAATTTAACCAGTTGGCTGCGACATATCTATTTGATCGGTTATTCATGAGCAACATTTCTTGCAAAAAGACTCTACAAAAGACTAAAATTCTCAACTTCCAGACCAGCGCGTTAAAGACTGGGCTCTGATGACATCACCAAAGCCACTGGCGGTCATCATAGCTATGTACCTGATCATCATCAAGCTGGTCCTGCCATCCTACATGAAGAACAGGAGGCCGTATGAACTGAGGAACCTGATCAAGTGGTACAATGTGGTGCAGATCTTTGCCAATGCTGTTGTGACTTGGGGGGTAAGTTCGTTATATTTGTCTGCTGTGTAATTATTTTAAATCACATACGTTTTTAATTATAGGCTAATTATGCTATGCTTAATTGCTTATACCACAAATCCTGTTTAAGTAGTTCCTTTGTAAAAAATATAACAATGAAACAGAAAGGATCATGACCAGCCAGCATATTTCAGTTAATTTATTCATTTACTAGCTGACCCGGCAAACGTTTTGCCACATAAATTATTTCTAGCTGCCCGGCGCTACTTCGTTTGCGTGGTGTCCTACCCCTTACCCTACCCTACCCCTATCCTACTCCTAGACTACTCCTACATTACTCCTACCCTACTTCTAACCTACTCCTAATCTACTCCTACCCTACTCCTTCCCTAATCCTACCCTACTTCTACCCTACTCCCATAGATATATTAAATTTTTCTGCGTAAAAACCATCCTCGTACTTCAAGGAATATTCTAAAAAAAAGAATTAGAGAAATCGGTTCAGCTGTTCTCGAGATTTGCGCTTAGCAACACATTCAGCGATTCATTTTTATATTATAGATATATATATACTTTATTGTACACCACAATACAGAACAAAACAATTTGATCCAACACTAAAAATATACAATGGGCGGCCTTATCGCTTTCTGCGATGTCTTCCAGGCAACCTTGGAATGGACAGTGATTTCAGTTTCCGCATCGTTTCATCACGAGTACTTTATCTTTCCCTTGTAAGAACAAAGATGAGCACAGATCGAGTCGTTAAGCACTCAACGTCGATTGATCAGCACTAAGAGCATTAACATCGGAACTATGCATACAATTGACCTCCATTTCCGCTATAGAATTCCCTACATTTCTCAAGGTGCGTTCCTAAGAGATTCATTTTTATAGAATCATTTTTATTTAGTTTTTTTTTTGACGTTCAAAAGTGCCTTTAATGTGCCTATTTGAAATAAATGATTTGACTTTGACTTTGATAATAGTACAAAAACCCCTTACATTTACAGTCAATAACTCAAAATCTTCGCAATTTTACAAATTCAACTTGTGAAAGCGACTAGTAGGTAGCTACACACACAATCTAAGTACATAATATACAATAATTATATATACATGTGTATGACACCGGATGTTCCCGTGCCGTCCGCGTTACGTGACGTGCGGGTCGCGCAGTGTCAATTTGATCAATTTCATACCGCCTTGTGCGAGTAGGGTGTCCATATACCGGGTGATACATTGACATGGATCAGTAAGGAAAACTGGAACAGAAACTGTTCGAGATCAACAGATTTGTTCCACGGGAAAAACTGCGTCCAAACATTTTTGGAAAAACTTATACACGACTTGGGTATGATTCGAAAAATAACCAGATTCGATTCTGGTTTATTGTGGTAACAACTTAAAGAAATTAACCGGAAAAATAAGACCAGATTCGCACGGGCGATTTTTACCGAGAGCTGAAAATCTAATAGAGTTTTTTTGACTCACTGGGATACACTTTCTGTTGTATTCTCGATGCTCGGCGCAACATCGAGACTTCAAAATCCAGTGCGAGATAAAATCCTGCAACTACATTTGTACGCCCGTGGGAACAGGGCCTAAAAGGAAAATAGCCGGATTCGAAGTTGTGCATAAATTTTCCGAAAAGCTTTGGATGCAGTATTTCTCAACTCAATCGACTACGTGTTTCCAGGGGGTCTACTCCGAAGCGGTTAACCACTGTATCGGCCGAATGTTCGGTCATTTTCTGATTCGAATATTGTTGTCCTACTACGAATTTAAAAAAAAAAAGTTAAAAAGGGTTAAGGGTTCTAAAAAGGTTCGGATTGGCACAGTTTGGTCGGGACCAATAGTCAATATAGGAAATTAATGGTAGTAGAAAATGACCGAACATTCGGCCGATACAGCGGTTAACCGCTTCGGAGTAGACCCCCTAACAACGGGAAAATGAATGAAACTATTTGAGGTAGACTTTCTACCCCAAACAATTCCACATTTTTTCCGCACTGCCCATCTCAACGATACACCCTGTATACGTTTCCAAGCGATTGTATAGACTTCAATTGTTTGTTCACCTCCATTTCCCGGAGATGAAAAGGGATTCCATTCCATTGTGTGTCAGTCACGCGGTTAAATGTCATCTGTATAATTTGTGTGTAGGTACTTTGAGTTGGGTCAATTTTATTTGCTGTTCAAAGCTTTTTATGAATTTTGATTTATTTTTATTTATTTCAGTTCGAAGCAAATTGGTTTTGAGTTTTTTTTGTGAACAATTTTTTGTGAAAATTTTGGACATTTTGCTTTCATTTTATTTATCGAGTGTTTGCATACAAAAAAAAGTTATTAAAAAAAAAAAAGTAATTGAAGACACATACATAGTAGTCGCCATATTGAATTTTCACTAACGTCATGTCTTTAGTGACACTCGCCGGACTAAGAGGAATCGATTGACGTGTGAATCATAAAAATCGGCCCAGGCGTTTGGTCTGTATAGTGCTTCAAAGGAACATACATACATACATAGGCTGATGAACACATTACCACTCCTTTGCGTCCCGCAGTCGGGTAAAAAGCAGCTTTATTTTGTTGGTGTCAATGTAACTAGAGATAAAACCATGTCTGTCCAGTTCAACTAAACCTTCTTAATATATTGTCTTCCAATTGCATAATACATTTCAAAATCACACATATTTCTGCCAACGAAAAAACAATTCTATTTTTCTAACACTACAGTCATCATCTACCTCCCCTTTTCCCAACTATGTAGGGGTCGGCTTCCAGTCTCACCAGATGCAGTTAAATACCAGTATTTTACATGGAGCGACTGCCTATCTGTCCTCCACAACCCAGTTACTGGGTAACAGGATGCTTCTTGGTTCTGAGACTAAGTGTCACTAACGAATCCAGCTTTTTCAAAACGCATACTCATACTAACGTGTTGTCAGCAGAATCACAATGCAATGATTGATAATGATTGTATGATACAATACTATTACCGGCCCCAGACGTTTATCATGTCCGCTAACATGTTTATTTCATTCTAGTTTATAGCTTTCGTGACATGACAGTATAATTTTGAGTGACTGATTGTTCTGCTTCGTGTTCTGTGTGATCTTGGGTAGGCTGTGATTGAAGACGTTTTTGTTTTGGGATTGGCATCTTGCATTTCAACCTAGGAGGTTGTCATCTGCTTAACCGGACTTGCTTGTGGGTGCCTTAATAAATTAAGATATCCAGCCAGGGTTTAAAAAACTTATAAACTAAGTGACTACACGCTAAGGGCACCCCCTGTGGGGAACGGACCTCGGCTTAGGGCTTCGCTGGGAAAGGGCAGTAAGGGACAGGCTGGATCGGATTGTGTTGGAGATTATATCTGGCAAATAAACATAATAGTGGCTGAGACTACGGGCTGATTTATCAATCGAGAGATAATTTTTGTTCGTAGAATAAAATTGACTTCACACAGCTTTTGTATGGTAGAACCATAGATATCCGTCCGTGGGTAGAACTGTCAAAAATTCAAAATTATTCATCCGCTAAAATTATCTAGCGTTGGAAAAATCAGGCCTAAAACGCATGGGGATTGTGTCGTGATCATGATCATGATTGTGGTCGCATCGCGTCTAAATTATTACAATTTAGACGCGATGCGACCACAATCAGGCCTATTTCGAAGCCCGGGGTTGTAAAACTTACGAGCACCTGGCACTTCTTGACGAACTTGCTCCACAAACTGTTTTGCAGTTTGGCAAATACTGATTACTGTGTACAGGCTGGCTTCGACGCGTAACCTGTTACCAAGGATTCAGTACATGATTCTGAACCCTCCCCCCCCCTGCGATGAAAATATAGGTATGTCGGTTATCAAAAAAAAAAAAAAAAAATGCTGTTCCATACATTTTGTCCGCGTAGACGTTGCACTTCTTGATAACATGTAGGAAGATGTTTAAATACATATTTGAATTAAAAAAGAAACTTTAAAAAAATTTGTATCAAGCAGTGGCGAAGGTTCCATACAACTCGATTCCTACCGGCTTCCCTTTGAAAAATGGCACAGTCAGTTATATTCTATAAACAAATAATATAATCATATTAAAGATATCTACTCCGGCTTACCTCTTGCAAAAATTGACCCTTCGCTACTGGTATCAAGCCCTTGATATTTTTTTTTTTGTTAGCCTAGTTTGTGTCCCACTGCTGGGCAAAGGCCTCCCCTTTTTCCTTCTTATTATTAATTTATAATTATTAATTTATATATTTTACATAACTCGGGACCATGCGGTCCCGGTCCTTTGGAAGGCGTACGAGGGGCCGAAGCCAACTCGCAGAGGCCCCTTACGAAATTTTAAAGAAATGCGGTACCAACCGACGATTATCCCTGTATGCACTATGCAAGTGCACCCAAGGATAACCCCCGGTTGGTGTAGGACTATTGCAGGATATGGAAAAATAAAAAGTTGGACTATTGGTTTGGGTGGCTAAAGTGGACCGGTTTCCAGGAACTATGGTAAAACTATGACCCCTGCCTGATCAATGCTTTATATATACACAGATAAAATAAATAGCAGGGGGTGACTTGCACACTCAATAATGGGCCCCCGAAAACGGCCGCTAGCACATAGTGACGTAACGACAAGGGGGCAACACGTCCTGAGGTGCTTATGAGGAGTGGAGAGGTATTCCACGGCTATCAGGACAATCCCGGAAGTACGGTCAAGATCCCTACCAGCATCTTACTGGAATACTTCCTTCCTCCGAGCACGTTTGCTCTTGCGAATCTCCACTCAAGCCGGCCAATAAAGGCAAGAATGAGGTGGGAGCTCTGTTCCTCGTCATTGTTCACTCCAGCCGGCCAATAAAGGCAAGCCAGAGGTGAGGAACAAGACTTCTCCCGGGAGATAGGGTCCGTGGGGTCGCTACTGCCCAACAGCTCGCCACATGCTGCCCTGCGGGTTTCTGTATCCCTCTTGGTCTGGCTCCTCACATTAGACCTGTTCCGGCAAAGTAAACTCTTCCGGCACAGGCCTAGAGTTCGGAGCGCGCAAGCCCCACCACGACGTCAACGTAGAGATACGGCGGTGGGGTAATTATTAATATTATTACTTGTTATCTACATGCCGTCATCGTGCATCGACGTTACAATTGTTGGTACGCTGCCCTTATAATCTTATCATGCATATTGTTTATTTTTATTATTCATTCTGGATTATATTTTATCGTGTTTAGCACGCAGTGCAATGACTCACTGGTTTATCGGTCAATATTCACGATCACTTTTCTAATCTATACATACGAATACTTAAATAAAATTGAAGTGTCTGTAATTTCAAAATAACAGCTATATACGGAATGTATAAGAAAGTATATACTGCACAAAAAAATATTTTTTAACAATTTTGTCTGTTTGATCCGGCGAATCTCCGAAACTGCTGGAGCGATTTTGATGAAATTTGGTAAGGGGATACTTTAAGCCCTGGGGAAGGACATAGACTACTGCTTTTTATCGAGAAAACACGCGAGCGAAGCCGCGGGCGGAAGCTAGTATTTACTAAAACTAATATCAGACGCTTAACTTTTTGTTCTGATATTTAGTCTGAGAGGGGCCCGTGGCTAAATAATAACGGCCGCACAGGTTGATCGATGATGTTAAGCTACACTTGCCGCGGTTGGTCTGTGGATGGGTGACCATATTTACATACCGAGACCCCTCCGTGCCTCCGAAAGCACGTTAAGCCGTTGGTTCCGGCTGTCATCACGAATGACAGCCGGAACCAACGGCTTCTTCTTTGACAGTCGTTACGGGTAGTCAGAAGCCCGAAAGTCTGACAACCAGTCTTACCAAGGGGTGTCGTATTACCCAGTAACTGGGTTGTGGAGGTCAGATAGGCAGTCGCTCCATGTAAAATACTGGCATTCAGCTGCATCAAGGTCAATGTAGCTTACATCATAACTCCAGTTTATTTTACTAACAGCGTTGAACGATTTTTGAAGCTCATAAATGTTGTGTTTGCTATTTCTAGATCTAACAATAAACAAAGTGTTACAAAATTGTTTACTTTTTTATAAACTTCTGGCAGGCAAAGAGTTGATGCACACAACTTTAAAAAAAGTTTAACTGTCCAAATCACAGTGATCTTTATAATCGTGATAATAAGGTTGATATTGGGTTGCTGCTATTGACAAGTCTGTCAAAATCACAATAATCTTTATTTTCTTTGCTATAAGGTTGCTATTCTGTTGCTGCTGTCAAAGGTAAGACTGTGAACCTTAGACAAAGAAAAGTATAGACGGCGGGTAGCGCCATTTCCACAAGAAAGGGATAAAGTATTGAGTTATTATAAGTAACAGAAAAGGATAAAGCTATACTATTTCCGTCTCTCAGTGCGTGCCCGTTTTTTCAAGGCAGCTACATAAGTAGCCAATGTTTTTTTGTCTGATATAATGTGGCCACGCTACCAGATGCTCTATAGCTTTCTTACTCTAAGCTGTGAACGGACTGAACAAGGATCTCTTAGCGCTCGAATGACATTGACAGGGAAGCGCTGTTTGTAAACATTTGCGCTATTGTTTTGGGAAATGTACTGAAAAAGCAAGCGTAGTATGGGACACCCCAGGGAGCTAGAAGGACCGACGACCTCAACAAGGTGGCTGAGGCAGACTGGATGCGGAAGGCGGCGGCTTATGTCCAGCAGTGGACTGCGATAGACTGAGTTGCGTGTATGAAAAAACAAGATGGCGGCGTTAGTTCCGATTTTGGCCACGCGTCAAAATAATCTTGTAGCTCTATAATTATATACGAAGACAATGTATGTATCTTCTACATAGCAGGGCCTTTGCCCTGTAACGTGATTTCCGAGACACGGGGTGTGGTATCGGTTTGTAAAGATGGTCACCCATCCATGGACCGACCGCGGCAAGCGTAGCTTAAACCGATTGATCGATCCGTGCGGCTGTTATTACTTACTAACCATGAGTCCCGAGAGTTAAATATTTATAGTATTAAATACATCATAGGCAGACAGCCTTTGATGTATTTAATACTATAAATATTTCACTTATCAAAACACTACTTTCTTCAGCCATCACCGGAATACATTAAACGTACAATTAATCGTACTTATTGCCCGTTGAATTTAATATAGCGTGACACTAGAAATTCCAAAGAAATTAACTTAAAATCTTACGAGTTACGACTTATGAGATGGAACGTGTTTTGGCTGTAAGGCCACACCCGTACTTTCATTCAACAGAATGTCGGAGGCCACTAAAACAGCGGTTGAGCGAGCGGGGCGAGTCAATAGGGATGATGACATTTTTAGGGTTCCGTACCAAAATGGTAAAACGGAACCCTTATGGTGAGACTCAGTCTGAGACTCGGACCCCCTTGCAGTCCCTGTTGTAAAAAATATACATATATTTTTATTTCTTTCTTATTTGCATCATCTCATCTAAAACTATTCTAATTTTCAAGTTGATAGCATTAGTAGTTCTTGAGATATCCAGCTGTGACAGACAGACAGACAGACTGAGTCTCACCATAAGGGTTTCATTTTACCATTTTGGTACGGAACCCTAAAAAGAAAGCAGTAAAATTTCATGCTTATAAGGTGGTGTTCTGATAACGTCAAATAATGATTATTGGTGTCGAAACCATGAGTGTATAGGATAAGGTCATCAAAACAGATATTACGTCCACTTCTTTGCTTTCTAGACAAATCCGAAAGAATTTTTAGGTCGTTTGGAATGTCGCTATCACACGGATATCTATGTATTTCGTCAATATTTGAACTCCAAAAAAATATTTTCTGCTTACCTTACCCGTAATAAAATATACACATCTGTTGCTTTTTCCCTACCAAGAAAAATCTCTGGAGGTCAAGTTGTTTTATCTATTCAGTTTGTCATTTTTTATAGCTTCCTCTCTAAATATAAGACAAACTATAGTTTTTGCAACCTTCTCTTTGAAAAAGTTTTTCGCCCATAACCACAAAAGTACTGTTAGATACTAATATTTTGTAACAACACAATTTAATAGAGTGCATGGAGTTTCTTGCCCGTTCTTCTGCACCTGGCACGCTATGAAATGGGCTAGCTTCATCTTTCTGAATACCCGACTCCTCTGACAAAGTGGCCGTAAATGGTTTAATTGAAATAAATGTTTGAGTATGAGTACAAAAATCGCTGTTTTTTCAGCCCATAATCGCGCTCGGTCATTAATCGATTAGTCATTACCGAAAGTCATGCAGCGGTTTTGAAGGCGGATAGCAGCTGTGTCTATCGGTTTATATGGCACCCTTATTTTTTTTTTTTTTTGTTTTTCAATTTCGGATATCATCAAATGACCCCTCTCACTCTGGGTGGAGCGGAAAGGAGTGTCAGACTCTTACTGACTAAAACCCACCCGTGTTCCTTCCTTAGCCCTTTATGTTCCGGGCCAGCGGTAACCCTTTCGGACAATCCTGCTGATCCGTCAGGCTTCGGCCCTACTCTGCTGCTGCTGACATCTCTTTATATGGCACCCTTACTGACCAGTTTCAAGGTCTAATTGACCATTCAGGCCATAGGATAGGTGAAGAAATTAAGGTGAAAATGGTTAGTTTTTGTCAAAGTCAAAGCATTCATTTCAAACTAGCCGTGCCCGCAACTTTCGTTCGCGGGCATGTCGGAAACAAATGGGATCAAGTTTTTTTTTTGTCGCGGAACCCTAATTAATTTTCTAAAATAAAAGTAAGCCTACGTCCTTATAAAATCAGCCACCTGCCAGTGAGTGCCGTCAAAATCGGTCTAGCCGTTTCTGATATTAGCCGGAACAAACCGAAAGACAGACCGACAAATATCTTAAAAATTGTTTTTCTGTTATAATATGTAGGCAAGTACCGTATATATTTTCATATGCATTTAGTAAAAAGCTGTTATTTTGACATCACAGACACTCTTATTTTATTTATTTGTATAGGTAGATGTATAGACTAACTATTCAAGCCACAGGATAGGTGAATAAATTAATGTGAAAATGGACATGTTTTTGGATAAAGCTATTTTTGTAAGTATTTTGACCATTTACGGGAATTGGTTTCTGTAAAAACGGAAAACAGATTTGCATTTCAATCAAGTTTTCTTTGTAAGTAAGTACTCAATTTTCTGTGCCCGTCTTTGGATGAAGCTATTGTTAATTTTTCGGCATTTTTTTAATAAATCTCGATAGAAAAGGCGGCTTGGAAGGCATTAAGTACATAATATTATGGCGGCTTTTCAATCAATTTTATTTTATCTTTTTAATATTAACATCTTAGAAATTTATTAGATACGAGTACCTTTCTAACAACTACAAAGTATGAACGAACATGACCAAGACCAAACGTGAATCACAATCGTTTGTAATGAAAGATTTTCGCGCAACAATTCAACGCTTAGTTGAAACTAAAGACAGGAACAGCAATAACAACTATTCAATACGTCTCACTGTCTACATTATCAAAGTAATAACAAACTGTTCTATTAGATAGACAAATACTTTTTCTCAAACATGCTTGGAAAGGAGCCGTTCAATAAATGTATGGGGCTTGGTACTAAAATAATTGAAAATTTAAACAGCCTTATGAGCTATAAGGGCTGAAAGAGGGTAATTATTTTGATGTTTTCGGGCATTTAATATTTTTTTTTAGCGGCCCGTTTTTTTTTAAACAAGTGATGAGAAATAAAATGCTTGCATCACTAACTACAAACATTACTTATATTTTAGGATTGGCAACCCTGTGGCAAATGACGTGACAATGACAATTGACTCCGCTTCGCGGATTGGACGGTGTTTTTTTTTATTTCATACATCGTATATTCGCTCTACGACACTATCGTCGTATGAAAAACTGACGGCTTTGAATAGCCTTCCGTGACAGAAGTTGTGTTCTCAACGCCCTTTCGGCGCCAAGATTTTTATCAGTAAATACTGCCTTCTGTAGACGCTGCGTGATTCCGTGCTCTGTGATTAGACAGGTCTAAACAATTTCCTCACGCCTGTTCTGTCTCAAAGAGGGAAGTTTCTGCGGTTGACTTGAACAAATAGCGACAGGAACTAATTACGGCTCGGAACGTGGCTTCAAGAAACTATTAGTGGCAGTTACGTAGCCTTTATCTGAGAAATAGGAGTAATTTTTCTGAATCATTGGCTTGGCTTGGCTTCGGTTAGAGAACAAGCATAGTACCTTTATCGATAGAATGTAAAGTAATCCATTTAATTGAATTCATAGCATAGCATTAGCATAATCAGCTTCTAACGTTTCCACTATTCGGACTCAGGCCTCCTCTCTGTGGAAGAGGGACTGGGCCGCAATCCACCACGCGGGCCCATTGCGGGTTGGTGGATGTCATTAGCTTCGAATTTCCGGTTCTAGGACATGCTGGTTTCCTCACGATATTTTCCATCATCGTTTTGAGAGCAGTGGTGAAGTGAAGCGCCTGCATGGGTTCGAAAAGACGACCTACAACTCGTAACTCTCTGTACTTCATACTGGTTAAAAGTCCCAGATTCTGGCTTTCGAGTATGAAAACGAAGACACCTGTCATTGATTGGAACATCCATAATTGTAAGCTGACATGTCTCTGGCTCAGCATTGGCCTTAAACTTGGTACTTCACACGTAACCACTTATTATTTGTTCACACACGCTTCAGAAAGTCCAAAATTTTCGACCACCTGGCTGATTTTGGCACCCATTTATTTTGGGCAAATTATTCACCAAGAGCGTTAGTCTAGTAGGGGTCCGTACCAGCAGAGACCCTCATTACAGAAACCCTACTTCATGTGTTAAATGAACAGGCATTAATCATTCAAGCAGATCCAAAATTTCCTAAGCTGTTAACAAATCCGAAATTCAAAGGTTTCGTAATTTTAGTCGAATTAGATCGATATCTATTTTAGTTTCTTTTAAACAAAGGCTTATTAGTCTCGTCGCTATGAAAAACGAAATAAAACCACCACGGTCATCAATCATGTCCCTAAAGAATAGACATTTTAAATCCATGATTTTATTATGATAAAAAGAGTAATTGATTTTCTCCTGTGACCTAAATTCATGAAGGCTACCTAATATTACAGACTATTCATAAGTTACTACGCCTTATAACTCCGTTGCGATACCTCAGCATCTGGGGGAGTCGAAACGATCGCCCGATATTATTTTTGGCCAGTTCAAGTATATTTTCGTCACCTTTTGACCTTTTAACTTTTAAAGGCTCTTGTAACTTCCAGATAATGACATCAGGGTGGACCACAACGTATCACTTCGGCTGCATGCTACCAGACTACTCCATGAACCCAGAGGCTTTGAGGATGCTTCGGTTTCTCTGGTGGACCGTGATGCTGAAGCTCCTCGAGCTGTTTGAGACTGCGTTTTTCATATTGAGGAAGAAGGACCGACAGGCTTCGTTCTTGCACGTCTACCATCATGTCAGTACGCTGATCATCGTGTGGTCTGCTTTGAAATATGTTGGAGGTATGTATGCTGCTGCCTTCAACACGGTGAAGGAAAATATCGTGAGGAAACCGGCATGTCCTAGAACAACAAATTCGAAGACATGCTATATGTACCCACACGCACTGGGCCCGCGTGGTAGATTATAGCCCATTCCCTCTCGAAGAGAGGAGGCCTGTGTGCCAGCAGTGGGAACATTATATACTGACTAATGCTGCTGTGTAGGGATAGAAACAGGTGTCAGTTTCTTTTCAACGAAACCTATGTATGGTTTTTGTCCGTCATCTTGCTTACGGTGCCAAATGATAAATGGACATAAGACAGCCACCTTCTAGTGGATTAATGTGATTTTTCATGACTTGACAAGTCACAAGTCACAAGACGATACCAATCCATTTTTTATTTTATTGTAGCGACGAGGTGCCACGTCCATCTGGACAGTGACGATATCATCATCTATAGGTAATGTGCTATGATGTCATCAGCATAACAGTTTGTATCACAATTTACAACAAGAGTATATTCAACAGACGTCATGCATGAAGCATCATCATAACAGATTCATATTGTTTATCATGTTAGTTGTTTATAGAAACAACAATATCAATAAGAACAACATCAGCGTTGAAATGATCCCCTTTATTTACTACCTTATTAATATCAACAAACTTGAATCCTTTGAACATTGAATCTGTGAGTGAATAGTTATCCGGAGCTACCGGAAGAGCAAATATACCTTCTGTAACAAACAAGCTTGATTGAGAGTTGATGATAATCTGGTTTTCTGATTTAACTGTTACAATCAAAACATTATTATGCTATAACGTTACAATTCTATTACTAACTAGCTAATTGTTTCACACGTGTTTTACGACTTAAAAACATTGAGAAGTCATTACAATACGTAGGTGAGTTTAATATGAATGTTTGTTACACATAAACCTTCCGGAATAAATTCTCCGAATGGTAGTAGAAATCCCATCTCAATCCGTTGTGTAGTTTAGAAGAACAACGCGATCACACAAACGACATGAAAAGCTAGAAATACATATGGCATCTGCAGTAGGCACCAAACAATTGTAAAGGATGAAGCGTCCCTCGTCAACCCGAAAATGTCCACGGCTGAATGTGTATTGTGTATCTTCCAATAACTGTGAGAATGGTCATGAGATTGCCGTACAATAGAAGATGCCACCCATTCAGTAAACAATCATGTGATGGGTGTACTTCTTTGAAATTAGCTGTTCAACATTAAGAACAGAACATTTTTAGAGCAGTGGCGGGTGAGTGGTATCGGCCCCGACTTACGAGTTGTAGGTCGTGGGTTCGAACCCAATCAGGCGCTTTACTTTGTGTAATTTATTTCATCACTGCTCTCAAAACGGTGAAGGAAAATATCGTGAGGAAATCGTGTGCCGATTTCCTCACGATATTTTCCTTCACCTTGGCCAAAAATTCGAAGACATGTGACATCTACCAAGAAGCATTGGGCTCGCGTGGTAGATTAAGCCCACTCCCTCTCACAGAGAGGAGGCCTGTGTCCCAGCAGTGGGAATGTTATAGGCAGAGTAAGGTCGAAAGTTTCCAAAACCTTAATTTGGTCCAAGCAAAAACGCGTCACTAACCCATCACCCCCGAGAATTAACGCTAAACGTGTATGTTACGAAAAAATAAAAACGGCTCTTTACATTGTAAATATATTATTTAACCGTTTTATTTACGGTTCGCGTGTACGCGGGTCGTTTGACGGCTCAGTGCGGGCAAACCGATCCCAACGGGTGATTTTCGCAAATTCGCCGCCAACATTTGGTGAAAAAAATCCCATGCAATTTATTCTTGCATGAAGACGTTTAGTGAACTTATTGAGGATAATTTTGTTAGACTGTTGGTAATTCGTTTTACGTCGATTAGCCTATTTATTTGTCGTCTAAGAGGGATTACTGCCAAAGACGGCACAGTAGGCTGGCGGATTAGACGCGGAGTTAGAAATTGGCTTCTTACCCCTGTGACACTTGGATATCAGCTGAGGAAGATGGTTGTTTCACTTAAATTATCGTTAACAGCAGTGCACGTTTTGGAAATTTTCAACTCACTGCGCTTATTTGTTTATCGAAAACAATGTTGAGCTACTTTGTTTTGTTTCAAGTAGGTATTTGATATTATATTATTAGTAAATTTTGACATTTCATTCATGAAAAATAAATAGTGTTTAT
The DNA here is from genome assembly GCA_948474745.1 of Oligia latruncula. Classification (NCBI taxonomy): domain Eukaryota; kingdom Metazoa; phylum Arthropoda; class Insecta; order Lepidoptera; family Noctuidae; genus Oligia; species Oligia latruncula. The sequence continues at coordinate 15,546,517 of OX419701.1, read as the reverse complement.
AAAAACTAAACACTGTATTAAAAAATTGCATATTTTCTAATTTATAATTACATTAACGGGTGTAATAGAACTGTAAGCTTGCTAATTAGACACCTTTCATTTTTTTAATAGGTATCTCTACACCGCAAACGGTAGTAAGTTCTTCATGTACCTACTATACAACGTTATTTTTAGTATATGCGAAACCTGAATATAGTTTGTTCAGAATAAGTAACTGAATCGATTCCAATAATTTTTACCCGACGTTATATTTTGTCCCAAAAATATTTAAACAAGGTTAAAAGTCGGACACCAAGCGACACTATGTAGGTTATCAAATCTCCGCGCCGAACAGTTAGGTACCTAGGTACTATCAATGAGCGCAAAACGGCGTGGCGCTGGTGAGCATGTTTTTGTACGGACAAACAGGTAACTCAACATGCTTTATAACTTTGTGATTTTTCATGATACAGTTTTGAAATTTTGTACATAGATTTTCTTTACATAAAAATACTAGATACGTGTTTTGGGTTTCACATATACCTACTAAAAATAATGTTGTATACTCAGAAATAAATAATATTCTATTTTATTCTAAGATCTTTACTCTAATAACAACTCTATCAAAGAAAACCATAACAAAATACCAAATCCTATTAAGACATTATCAAGTTACCACGAGCCTGTAACAATTGGACTAACGAACCAGTAAATAGGCGATTATGGACCATGAAATAACTGTGTTATAATGTCTTAAGAAATAGCGTTAGTACCAGCCAGTGGGGCTTCTATTGATTAAGACATTGGAACATTGCAATTGTTGTAACAATGCTTTGATAGATCTTGAGATATGCATTTGAAAGTCACTTATTGTAGTCAAAGAATTTTGAGATTGGTAATCTACTTATCATTTATTTAAATTAGGCCGAGAATCAGCACTTTTTTAATGTCAAAATTACATAAGACCGTCCCAAAACGTCCGCCCTTCGCCACATTCTAGTACTTTAGCTGGGAAGAAGTAGCGTAACAAACTCTCCAACGTTTATTTAAATAAACTGGCTAATTACTCCATAACCTAGGTGGGAGAACAGTATAAATGTATAATATGCACACGATTGTAGATATACTTGGTACTTTTTTGTAAAACTGTATTTTTAACATGTACCTACTACATTTATTTGTTTGAGTAAATAAATATGATATTATTACTAGCTTCTGACCGCACCTTCGTTTGCGTGAAATTTGTTGTTCCCCCACCCATCCCGTCGCATCGCATCGCCTGCCCGCGCTAGTAATTCGTTTTCGCTTAGCGTTCTTTCTGGATTTTTTCTTTTTGCTTGGCTCTTAGGGTCATCGAGGAGGGGGGGGCTTTGGGGGTGGAGGGGGAGTTTCAGGGGATCAGACCGGAATAACTCGAAGATTTTATCAAATCAGACAAGCAAATTTTACTTCTTTATAATATTAGTAATGTAGATACTTAGGTAGACCGGTACACCTCTATCTAACCATTCGGTGAATACAGGCGTGATGTTATGTTATTCAAGCTAATATCATTTCTATATTTTTACTCTGTAAAAAGCAGGCGACTCCAGCCCTTTAGTTACAGGATTCCAAAAGAAACAACATAAAAAGCAACAAAAACAACCTTGTTACAATGAACATTGCGAAAATCATAGTAAGTACCTTAAATCGTCGTTAAATGTGGAAATGGCATTTTTACGATAAGTTTCATTCAACCATTTTTAATCGCCCATAAAGTCAGATGTCGCACCGACCGAATGACTTAGGGATGGCGAACGCGAAACGCTATAATACCTATCGAAGTAGGTAGGTACTAGCTTCTGCCCGCGACTTCGTTCGCGTGAAATTTCTTTAATTTGAATAAATGAATTTGAATTATCTCATAGCGACATAATTTTAATAGGTATCAATAAAAAATAAATTCAGTTACACCCACAGATCAAAGAAGACAAGTCTTCACTAATAAAACTAATCCTAGACACTTTTGAAAAAATGGCCTACAATGTGGTCTTCTTATTCAATGTACAGACGCCAGCACATCAAGCTACCCGAAACTGTACAATTTTCCCAATCAACTTTAAACCTTATGTTTTAGCGATAAAGTTGAAAGTCTATTAAACAAAGACAGATTGCAGTAGCGTGCTGGCGTCTGTACTAGATCCTCATTCATCATCATCATCCACAGCCCGAATTCCCCCACTGCTGGGCATAGACTTTTCTTCTCTTGTGCCAATCCCCACGCTCCTGCGCTAACCTCATCCAGATTGTGCTCGCGATGGCAACAATGTCGTCCGCCCAGCATCTCACCGCCTGACGATCGACATCTTGTCTTCCAGTCCTTGGATGCCACTCTGTCATCACTGCGCCTTGTACTGTCCAACACCTTTTGAGTTCCATAATACGCTTTCCGATATCGAAGACCGTCGTACGTCTTCGTATCTCGACGTTTGGAACTCGGTCTATTAGCCTGATGCCAAGCATTGGAACTCTCCATGACTATCTGTGCAACTCTCAGATCCTAATTCAACTTAGGGAAAACTACAGCGAGGTTAAAAGCCTTTTTTCATGCATGAATTCCAAATCCGCGTAAAAATAACATCCGCGTCAAATCCGCGTAAAAATAACATCCGCGTCAAATCTTCGCCAACCCTAGTGAGGGATTTACCATAAAAGATTTTTTGCTTTCCAAATGTAGACCAATAGGCTTTTCGGGCAAACGCCGCCGCTCCATTTTGACATTTTTCCATAATAGCAATCAAGTGAACTGTTACAACCACTGATTGAATTCTATTGATCGAAAGAATGAGCGTTTTGATTGATACATAAGCCTTTGTATTTAGTTTAGGAAATAATTGGTCGATTTAGGGTGAATTTGGAGGTAAATGTTGATTGAATGTTGGTTATGTGTTTAAAACCTTTAAGATTACAATATCTTGCAATAGGATTAAAATATATGAAACTAAATCAGGATTCGATTGGCAAAGGATGAAGGCTGAGGCGAATGTTTTTTGTTTCCTACTGATAGATTGGATGGCATTGGAGTTTGACGCTTATGAGGGAAAACAAATAAAGAAAAATGTAGTAGGTACCTATCGATGTTTTCGATTGATATTTATGTTCGGTTGGTGGAGGTACAGACTAGACCCGATGGAGGCGTGTAACATTAAGTAAAAGCAAATTGTAGTATTTTCGAAAATTCTCTAGGTTTTTACATCTTGCCAAAACGATACATACGTATATACATAATCAGCCTATAACGTGCCCACTGCTGGGCACAGGCCTCCTCTCTGTGAGAGGGAGTGGGCTGTAATCAACCATGCGCAATGGTTTGGTAGATGTCACATGTCTTCGAATTTTTGGTCCTAGAATATGCCGATTTCCTGACGGCATATTCTAGGCCCTAGGATGTTTTCCTTCACCGTTTTGAGAGCAGTGATGAAATAAATTACACAAAGCCACTTGCCAACGATACAATATCCTAATGACCTACAGTGAGGTACGTAACTTTAGCATTCAGAGAAGTACCTAACAACTTTGCTAAGCGCTTTTCTCATAAAGAGTCGGCACCGTTCCAAACCACACCAGGGTCCAGTTAAAATACATAACTCAACAAAATATCCCGTATATTCAAGGCAAGGTTGCCTGTCTCTTACATAAGATAACTCCCTGAAATATCGGAGCTCGGTTTACTCGACACAGATGACTGACTGCCTGAGACGCGAACATAAAGTTCATTGGAATGGTGCTTCGTAAACTTTCAAGCCGTATGAAACCGTCCATTGGAACTGAATAAAACTGTCTTTGAAGCGTCTATTTGCGTATATAGGTCAGCTATTCTTGTCTCTCTAGGGTAAAAAGACAGCTTTACCTATTATAGACAAAAGAAAAGGTAATAATAGGATTTGCTGCTATACAAAATGGTATGAAAAGGCTTAAAGCTTCGCCGCAGTGCCAACAAAACCACAACAGCTTTGTAACTTAAAGCACAAAGCGATTCAGTTATCTCCAGCTACAATACCGCTGATCTGGTCCTTCCGTCCCAGATTTGTTTCAAAATTCCTTTTACGTAATAAGTTTAGTTAACAGTTGAGTTCAATGTTCTAATTTCATTATTCCACACCATTAGTTTGTTGTTCTTTTAATTTAAGGTATAATATATTTGGTTCTTTATTGCTGTTCCTAAAAAAAAAAAACTAATTGTTTTGCTTGCCAATGGTAGTATTTTTTATTGCCAATCTGGAGGCCTAAAAAGGCCACTTTGGCAGAATCATAAAAGGATAACATAATGGACAGTTAACCGTTAAGTTAATCGTACCAAATCCCATTGGTGAAGCATTTTTCAGTTATTTTTTTTGTCTGTGCTAAAATACCGATCCAAATCCAATCCCAATCCCTTTGATTAGACCTACGTAGTGCAGCGAAAAAAAGAAAAACACGGACTGTCGTCGCCATATTACAATTCATAATCTTATCGTTTTATGATTCTCCAAAGTGGCCTTTTTAGGCCCCCTGGGCATATAAATAGATTCGTAAGCTAATTTTACCTGTAATAGCTACTTCCATAGGAGAGAGTCTGCTATGAAAAAGTTATGAGCTCTGAGGTCTTTGCTTCATTATTGGTAAAGATACAGTCCGTACATTAACGGAATCAACCATAACCCAACATCGGTCTTGTACACTTTAGAAACATAAGTAAATAATCGGTTTGCTAAGAAAAATTACGTAGTTTCAGTTTCGCGTGAGATCAATGGCGATAGCAAATGCTGATGAAATAGAAGACAGCTATACTCAAAAGAAAGAAATTAAACGTTAGAAGTCTGAATGCCAAGCTCCAAAAAACCCTTACAAATAGGTTACGACCTTTCATTAAAATACCAAACCAATTAAGACTCCCAGCATCATAAACTTCAACCATGATCTCGTAGTAATTAATGAGAAATGTTGATCATTAAGCCAAACATGAAGCTGCAAGCATAAAACTTGACCTTCACGTGCGAGTGCGAATAGCGTCAATAGGTGAATGCTTTGAGAAATGCAGAGCCCAAAACGAAAATGTACATAACTATGTACCATAAAAGAAATTTTATTTTACACTGCCTGCTAGTGTGCGTGAACTTGTCGTAACTTTTTTAAACGTCGTTTTAGACTTTTTTCTACATAATTAAGCGGTATTTCCTTTTATTATGGTTTAAATCTTAAGCATTTTTAGTATTGGTCCTAAGTTCCAAAAGGAACGATCATAGCTTGATTAAATGCCGTCTGTCAAAGTTTTGAGCTTGACTGACGCTTGAACGCGCCACGTGAATGAAATTAATGTTGAGTATCGAGGGAAAAGTTGCACGTTCTCCCCTGATTTAAATATTGAAGTTGTCTGACAAAGAACAGCCGCCACAAACTCAAACAAACGCAAGACATCGAGATAGAATTAGATAAATTTAACAATGCCTAAATCTAATGGAATCCTTTTGAGAAAAGATACACACTCCCTTCAAAATTTGTTGTTCCAATTGCTAAACGCCGCGCCGTTGCGACCAACCATTACCCAAGTTTCATCAATTTCCCGAACCGTCCACAAATCTTCCGCAGGTACTACTTTCATTGAATTACCTATAACTGGAAGGGGGGTAAGTACTCGGCTTCCTATTACCAATGACTTATGGATCTTATGCCCTCGTTTCAAGGAAGAACGTTAAATATTGTTCTATTCGATTCCCCAGAACCGATAGGGCCGAGGACGGTACTGGGTAACCGATGTTGCCTGTATAAACATTTCTGGGTAGTGCAATATCGTGTTCCCGAGCTAGGAAAGCTTGTAGTGGAGTTTTTAAATGTCTATATCTATAGTGCAGACGAGGGGTAGATTAGATATAGGTCACACGTGGCGTCTATATTTATAGTGTGGTCTGGTGTGAACATATGAAGCGACGATTCCTTTATAAACAGGAGATAGATGTTGAGAGAAAGGGAAATCGACATTAAAGAAACATGTAAGTTCATATCGTATGAGTCGGTAGATAAATTGATATAGGCACACGAGGATGATGATGATAATGAATATTTTGTCAACTTGTCAAAACAAGGTAAATAGAAAGAAGAAAGAAAGAAAATGCGTTTATATTGTGGTAAACATGACGAGAAATATAACCAGTTGGGAGAAAATATGCTTCACATTCACGCAAAACGACTAAAAATGCTACTAATCTATGTGAGACAGCCCCCAGCGCAGGGGGTCTACTCCGAAGCGGTTAACCACTGTATCGGCCGAATGTTCGGTCATTTTCTACTACCATTAATTTCCTATATTGACTATTGGTCCCGACCAAACTGTGCCAATCCGAACCTTTTTAGAACCCTTAACCCTTTTTTTACCTTTTTTTTTATTCGTAGTTGGACAACAATATTCGAATCAGAAAATGACCGAACATTCGGCCGATACAGTGGTTAACCGCTTCGGAGTAGACCCTTGGTTTTCAGCGACAGCCGGCGTTGACGTGATGACGTCAAACCGTTGCAATATAACAAAAAAAGAAACAAAATAAGTACATTATACAATACCTATTCTAAATTTATATACCTATAGACATAATATCTAGAAAATGGTATCATTACGGGCAACGAATCACGCGCCACCGGCCTATAGTTATCTGTGCACGCAGCTGTCATAAAACTATGTTGACGTTTTAACAAAAAAAAAACTAAATGAATAATAAACTATCCCTCGCAATTAACAGCGCGACGAAACCAGGCACAGATAGCAGTAACAATCAAATCTAGGTCAAACCCAACAAGTACTAAGTACGATATTCATTTGTCACGTGTTTGTAGCTGGTGCATCATAAGCGGGTTACTGCAATTAAGCCCTGTCAATGCCGCACGTACCTACATAATAATGGCCGATGCAAATGGAACAGTGGCTAATGGCTTCTCTTCTTTGTTAAGTATATAAGTCGCAACTCTGATGTGGCACTAGAAAAATATTAGGGTCTATTAAAAAAGCGGCGGCGGACCACCACTACATTTTTTTTAATACTTTAGACAAAAAGACACGTTTTTATAATTATTGTTTTTGATATAGCGGCTATTAGACAGGGTTATTGGTAAAACACTAACAACCTCTTAAGAGGTCATTGTACTCATCATTATGAACAACGTTTACTATGGGACCAAACCTGAAATCGCGAAAAAAAATCTGCTGTTCCTTACATTTATGTTCGTATAACTCGTCAAAATGTAGGGAACAGCTGATTTTTTTTAGATAGTTTTTGATAGTAGAGAAAAGCCGAGAAATTCAAAGATTTGTAATGTGATGTCGTAACAAACATATTTTTGTGCGCTTACATTGCAAACGCTCGCTGGCTAAACCTTACGAGATAGATCAAAGTAATGTACTACGGAATTGTATATCTTAAAAATATCAATAAAAAAGCCGCAATGGTATATGTTTATCTCCTAAGGATAACCCACAGTAACCATTTTTATCTTTTACATATTACAAAAAAATTAAGGGTTCATTTACCAAGCTATTTTAAACAATACAGTATTATTCCTTAAATAATTAAATACGTTGTGCATTTTATGGAGATCAAAATTGCCCTTTACAGCATATCATTTAAATTAATATCTTAGAAGATGTCAGATATTTAAAAAGCGGGGGCAGAGCGGCTGGCGGGGCGGTATGAAGTTCGCCGGGTCAGCTAGTTATTGATAAGAAGGGGCGAGAGGAAGAAGTTGACTTTATGTTCTTGGCTTTTTGCTAATGAGTCACCAAAATTAAGACTTGAAAACCAGGTTTTCCATATTTTAAAGAAATCTTTCACTTGGTAAATCGGACCATGGAGAAAAGTCCGAAAAAGGCTAAACTGCAGCATAGTCAGCGTATAATGTTCCTACTACTCAACTACTGGGACACAGGCTTCCTCTCTTCTAGAGGGAGTGGGCTGTAATCTACCAAGTGGACCCAGTGCGGGTTGGTAAATGTGATATGTCTTTGAAATTTTGGTTCTAGGACATGCCGGTTTCCTCACGACGTTTTCCTTCACCGTTTTGAGAGCAGTGGTGATGAAATTATTTACACAAAGTAAAGCGCCTGCTTGTATTTGAACCCACGACCTACAACTAGGTAAGTCGGAGCCATTACCACTACCACATCACTGCTCTCCGAAAAGTATTAGTAGCAAGAACCAGCAAATTGTAGTAAGAATAGTGTGTTCATCAGTTTTTACAAGCTAAACAAATACAATTTGATGAAGGCGTAGTCGATAGACCTTTAATGTTAATGTTGGTTATGTTATATTTAGGCTGCCCACCCACGGTCGGTCACCAATTGTCGGATAATCGGTGGCCGATTTTTGTAGGAGGAAAATATAACGTACTGATGGCAATAGTGCAACGCACACGTCCTACAAAAAGTCGGTCAGAAATAAAATCGGTGAATCCCGACCGATCCGATTATTATCGGTGAAAAATGCAACGTTCGGAAATGTATGCGTTAACGCACACTACTTACCGAACAGTCGGCCTCATGCACTTGCTAGGGAAAGACGTTGTGTTGAAGACAAAGTGACGGACGTGTACGTTGAGTCGGTCATAAGAAACGGAGGAAAAATCGGCCCGATTATCGGTGTTACAAAAAGTCTAACGTGACGTGAGAGGTAAAGTATACCGTGCCTTGAACACGGTATAATTTTCGATGTGTACAGAATGAGTTAACGTTGTTTACACAGGGCGTGCGCTGTTTTTGTAACAAGATACAAGTGCTGTTTTCTTTTGATATCTACATACTGTTTTATTGTTTTGATCTACAGTCCTTACTGTCACACACGAACAAAAACACCTTTGCAATCAATAGTGTTTTTGTAGCATCGTGTTTCGTCCTCATCATGTTTTAGCAGTAAGTACACTGCTGGACATAAGACTCTCCACTTGCACACCACAACAAAGAGATCGATCAAAATCAAAACTTAGTCCCGTAGTATCAACTTTATTTAGGCTGTTATTATCCGTACTAATTTTTTTTTTTTTTATATAAAAACGTTGCCCCACACTACGAATTTCTCCTGTATTGTGGGTGCGTTTACAAACATTTAAACTCACATACACAAACAGCCAGACCCGGAACAACTACTTGTAGGTCATACAAATATTTGTTCCGTGCAGGAATCGAACCCGCGACACGCAGCGCAGCAGTCAATCGCTTAACCACTGCGCCAACCGTGTCGTCGTCAATTGACTGTTAGTTACCTCTTCACGCTTAAACCGCTGAACCTATTTAGATAAAATTTGGTAAGTATTCAGATAGTTTGAGTCCCGGAAAAGGACATAGGATAGTTTTATCCCGATATTCCCACCGGATCGAAACTTATGCGGGTGAAACCGCGGGGCGCTGCTAGTAATCTATGTACATAACCTCACGCCTGTATTCTCCGAAGGGTTAGACTATGGGATCAAACTGAAATCGCGAAAAAAAAATCAGCCGTTCTCTATATTTTGAATAGTTACGAACATAAATGTATGGGGACAGCTGATTTTTTTTTCGCGATTTCATGTTTGGTCCCATAGTAAAAGTTGTTCATAATGATAAGTACAATGACCTGATGAGGTTGTTAATGTTTTACCAAAACCCTGTATATGCAAAGTAATTAAAATTACATAAAAACAAAGAAACACAAAACATTAAATTAAGTTATTTGCCATATCTCATATACAGAGTTATTTGTAAAACACCAGCAACCTCTTAAGAGGTCATTGTACTCATCATTATGAACAACTTTTACTATGGGACCAAACCTGAAATCGCGAAAAAAAAATCAGCTGTTCCCTACATTTTGATAACATAAATGTAGGGAACAGCTGATTTTTTTTTCGCGATTTCAGGTCCCATAGTAAAAGTTGTTCATAATGATGAGTACAATGACCTCTTAAGAGGTTGCTGGTGTTTTACAAATAACCCTGTATATCTATGTTATATAGCTATTTGTCTATCTGACATAAATATGGCAAATAACAAAATTTAATGTTAAAAATCCTCAGCCACCCCCATCCTAGACACGACGCAGTTTGAAAGACAAACTCTTTAAAAAATACATAAAACTGCAATCCCACCAGAGGTCTCAATCTCAATACTGAAATTACTGAACACCATTTCCCAGAATTTTTACGGCCAACATTACATTTTATTTGGCGGTTTTATTAATACTAGAGGTGGGCGTTGCGACGACGAACCGTTTACAAAGACCGTTTTGCATTCTGCAACGAGGCAACCGTTTTACGTCCTGGGTTCAAGCAGTCTTCGTTTTCACAAACCAGTCTTCGAATTAGTGCGATTTTTTTTACGCCTCTGAAAATACAGTCGAGAAAGCAATGGTTCTACTCTATCACACCCGCGGTTCACCCGCATTAGTGTCGATCCCGTGGGAATATCGGGATAAAACTACCCTATGTCCTTTTCCCGGGACTCAAACCATCTCTATACCAAATTTCATCTAAATCTGTTCAGCGGTTTAAGCGTGAAGTGGTAACAGACAGACACACTTTCGCATTTATAATATTAGTATGGATTAATCTAAAGGAAACAACGCCTTACTTATCAGATAATCTATCCGCCACAATAACAGACGGGGTTAATCAATAAAGTCTAGTTCGCAGTATTACAGGATAAAGGCTACCCCCACAACCCCCCCGCTACGTGTTCCACGCGCGCCTCAAAGAGATGTCAGCATCAAATGAAGGGGCCCGTCAGGGCCGAAGCCTGCCGGGTCAGCGGGATTGTCCGAAAGAGTTACCGCTGGCCCGGAACATAAAGGGCTAAAGAAGGAACACGGGTGGGTTTTAGTCAGTAAGAGTCTGACACTCCCTTCCGCTCCACCCAGAGCGGGACCCCGTCATTTGATGATTTCCCATTCACAAAAAAAAGCTACCCCCCACAGGCGCGTACAGACGAAAACAGATATCGCAATAACACATCCGATATTATCGAACAATAATAACGCGTCTGTGAAAGAGAGCCTTTATCATCCAACTACGTTTACCTGTCCAAAACTCAAGTTCTATCATCAATCATACTGTTTATTAACTTATTAAAACTTTAGGGACATTGGGGACTTGATCACGTTAAACTAAGTTATAATTTTGGAAAAGCCTAAAACATTTTACTCGCAGTTTTGCACAAACAAGGATTGCTGCTGAATACTCAAATCGATAGTATGTTTTGGTTTAGAATTCATATATCGCGGTATTTAAAACTTCTTTAACTACCATCCCAAACCAGTGCATTAATCGACGTTTACCTTGACCCAATAACATTTTTTTCGATTCGATCAAAACAGTTTTTTTCTTGCTGCATTCATCATCATCAACTTAAAGCCGTCTACTGCTGGACATAGGCCTCTCCTATTGCACGCATTCAATGATTCGCGACAACTCTTAACCAGCTGCTACAAGCCACCATGCGAAGATCGTCGCTCCACCTAGCCTGAGGGCGTCGTACCTTGCCGTAGGAGACGGCCTAGGCGTCGGGAATCGGTGGCCGGGAATCGGCTGTCGATTCCCGACGCCTAGGCCGTCTCCGTAGACGCGGGCTTGCGGACGGCGAGCGATGGGCAGCTCGCCGTCCGCAGTAAGGACCAGGCCCGGGTCGACGGCGCGTTGTGTTCCACGCGCGCCGCAGAGATGTCAGCACTAACTGACGGGGTCGCGGGTTGTTTGACAGAGATACCGTGGCCCCTGGCACAGGCAACTGAAGGAACACGGGTGGGTTTTAGTCAGTAAAAGTCTGACACCGCTCCGCGCCGAGAGCGGGAGAAGTTATTTGACAATTTCCCAACCCAAAAAAAAAAACAAAAAAAGGGCGTCTTACGTTTGCCGATTCGCTGTCTCCACTCAAGAAAGTCTACCTCATACCCGTCTTGCTATATATTACTAAACATAAATTTGTACCCAATGTGTCCACAAAACTCCACATCTTATCATAGCAAAAGCGAACTAACGCATTATATTATTATTACCACCATTTACGACCTATAAAAGTTTATATACCCCACTTTTCTGCTTCATATCTAAGACACCAAGGCTGATAATATAGGGGTTACGTCATTTAAGTACACATAATAGCCACGATTAATCATATAATATTTGAGGCAAAATCGGCTATCAAAAATTTGATTGCTGAGAGACGCGTTATTAAGCATATAAGGACTACGGTAAACAATTATGGCTTCATAAGGCTTAACAATCTATGAAGCTCTCAACACATTTTCTATAGTCATCTTAGTTACAAGAAAATTGATCCATCATTATTACCTAGGAAGACTTTCAACTTCGCCCTATTTGTCTAAAATGTACCTATCAGTAATCATCAGAGCCTCAACTTATTAGAGCGTCCATGGAGTTGCTTGTCCGCTCTTCTCCATAGGAACCTATTACGCTTTGCAATGGGCAACTAGCTTCCTCTTTCTGACTGACCGACCCCTTGACAATTCAAAAGTGCCTCAATTGGTTTATTTGAAATCAATGATTTGAGTTTGACTAAATTTAGACCCTGTAAAAAGTCGAAGTAGATAATAAAATTGCGTCAAGCAGAAACATATATTTGAAACATTTCTGTCCTCCAGAAAACTTTCCACTGTAAACTTTCTAAAATTAACATGATCATATTTAGGTACATGAATTAAAAGATTAAATCCGTATTATAGCTTTTAAAGGTATTCTAAAGGTCTTAATTTCGCAGGACCTTTATATTAAGTAAATATTATTCAATTACCTCATTAAAAAGCTTTGGAGTACATTCCAAGGGTTCTTTTGAGGATCAGCTGAGTGAATTTAATCGTATGATCAAAGCTGGGTTTCATTGAGGATACCTTTTAGGTTCATAAGGTTGGGTTGCTGTAATTGATAGAAAACTGAATTAGGTTTGGAAGGACTGTTTGGATAAAATATTCTGCATGTTTAGATTATTTATTTACTTTCCACAATGTGTACTTAAAATTCAAATCGTAGGAAAAAGGAGGCTTCGAAAAATTTTGCATAGTTATTGTCCTAATATTTATTAAGATGTGTTAGCACTTATATTTTGGCGTTTAAATATTCGTTTATACTATACTTAATAGCATTTTCTTAATATTAATTTTTCAGTTTTTTTTTTTAATATAGTAATAATTTAACATCGTAATTGCCATTGATATTTATCATCGTCCTGACTGAAGTTCTCCCGTCTGATGTGTACAATTTCAACCCAAAGTTTTTTTCTTGACGCAAGAACAGATTTTTTTTCCAAAAGGACCAAATAAGTTTCAAAGGACCAATCCGAAACCAGACTGAAATATACCCAATTCAACACAATTCAGTACTATAGGTATTACCACTTAGGCCCAGCCGACATAATTGCTGTTCTCGCCGCACAGAACCTTGAACGCCAAACTTTGTCGAAACTACGAAACTGTGCCTCCACTTTGTTTGGAAACTTGAGACTTTTAATGCTTTCGCGTAGAAATTTATCGAGAAAATTGCAAAACAAAGTGAACACTTCGAATAAGGACGTGATGTTGGGGAAGTTTTGTTGTCTCTCTTTTTATTTATTTTTTTATACATTATAAGACCCTACTAAGTTGTAAGCCCCTGAAGCGTTTCAATTGACATCGTCTGCCTTATAATTTTTGTCTTTCTTGTTTTTTACGTAACATCGTCTCGTGAACTCGTTTTTTTTCTATTGTGACTATATTTCGAATTTCATCTCTAGTTTTAGGATGGCTACCAGAATTGCAGAGAAACTATAAGGTGAACCACATATCGCACGCCCTCTACGTAATGCTGGGGAACACTTTCAACCAATAATTCCCGCTTCAAGCTGCGATGGGCTCAAAAAGGACCTTTTATTTCTCACCAATGATTGAAAAATGGATAAAGAAAGTCAATTACAACACCAATTACCATTCCCCTTTCCAAAGCCCTAATCACCGCCATTTATTTACATCGATCAACATCAAATTCAAAACCATATAGTCGCCAAACGCTATCTAATTTGAAAAGCATTTGAATGTTTTCGCTCAACGTACTGCCTCTAAATAAAACATGGAAGTTTTATTCAAAAACATGAAAGCCAGGCTTTCGTTCGCACCAGTGCTAAATATAGCAGCGGTATTAAGTATTCTTTTTGTTTTTCAAACGATGACGTGCTTTATTTTTTTAAAACGAACTTTGTGGAAGAATCTGGTTTAGATTTGGCTGGTCGTTTAAATTAAGGAATTATGGAAATCGAGTAAGTCGTGTGGGTGAATTTTATAGCCGTGTTCTTGCTCTGTATGTTTCTTAAGAGACGACGTTTAAGATTGGTGAAACGTTACATGAAATATAACACACGTTATAAGAAATTTGCCTAGTTGCGTTGTAATCGTCACCGTGGAATGAGTCGTCCAAATGAACATTTCATGGACAAACATTTCATCATCATTCATCATTTCATTTTTTTTTTCATTTGACAAACATTTTATGTTAGCTTATGGAAGAAGACGCCGCAACCTTTGAGCCTAGGATAAATTAGGTACATTCAAAACCGCATAGTTCTGGTCTTATTTAAGCTAATCAGCTAAAAAGTTTTTGCTCAAGTTCAGTCATCATCATGCGCAAGATGTCTTTTTTTTTCTCATAAATTCTCTATTAGTTTGTTATTTCCTGAAGTTCAGTGTGCAGCAATATATTTCAATCTTTTCCCTAAAAAGTTCGTAACTCTATCGAAGACAGACTTTATGACAATATCTCCTACAACATCATTTAAAAAACACAATTCCAGTCCAAAACAAAATAAACGAGATTTTTACTTAAACAGCGGTGTCGTTGGTTTCGCATTTTAGATGTTTGACACCGACTTCCGAAATTAAAACTATGTTTCACTTTGTAGTGATTTTTTTTGTAAGTCGCTTTTTTTTCATTAAAAAAATGTAGGTATACATATCCCATATCATAGTTGTACATACCCCCCACAAATTCATAAAACACTAGGTACTTCCTATGTAAATATCAGTGACAGGAAGTTATTAAAACATCATCAACATAAACTAAATGGAAAAAAAAACGTATTAAATTAAAGCTAACTCAAAAACCACCCAAGCAAAGTTAATACAATTTATATGGGAAAACCCCTGAAGCAAACCTTATCCATTAAAAAAATAATTTTGCAAATCGGCTTATAAATAACGGAGTTCTGAGGTAAAAAATATTAAAAAAAAAAAACAGTGGAAGTGAAAACTTGAAAAAGCATAGTAATTTTATATGTGTGTATGTTTGAAGGTCATTCTTCCCAAAGAAAATGCACCGCGCGTTGATGTCTTTATAATGGCCAAAACTTAAAACAGAGGTGTCGGTTACGGCAAGTGTCGCGAGTTCAATGGTTTTTTCCCATCCCAAAAATGCCCAACGCGCCTAAAGAAGTTTTCACTTAAAAAAACAACCGAATTGAGAACATTCCTTTTTTTGAAGTCGGTTAAAAACAAGACGAACGAGACTGTTTACTTAAACATTGGCGATATAAATGAACGTTTGCTTAATTAAATGTTGCCCGAACTTCCGACAGGTACCTAGTTATTAGCACTCGAACCAGCTTTTACAACATAAAGTAATGTTTGTTTTCATGCTCACTAAACATTTCATGGGAAAACGGTTAATTTGCTCCCATCGTTAATTTCGCTGGGAGAAGGAACAGGCTGGATCGGAATTAAGTATAGAAAATACCTAGCTACCCTACCTTTATTATTATGCCTAATTATATCGACAGTTCTTTAGCCTTTTGCTCTAATCTATTACGAAAGTAAACTGACAACCTATTCAGTGCAAAAAGATAGTTTAATACATCATTACTTTATTAAGTTCGCAACTTCATCTGCGCGTATTTTGTATTTCATCATTTTTTACACAATATATCCAGGATGAAAAGTAGACATGTCATTCTCCAGGTCCCAAGGCTATCCATCTGTCAAATTTCTTAAACATCGGTTCAATGGTTTAGGCGTGAAAGGGTAAAAGACAAGCAGACGAACTCAGTGCACAGTTACTATCGCATTTATAATGTTAGGGTCTAAACAGATGGACTGCATTTCAGCTGCAACATAACAGTTTGTATGTTGATTGTTTGTTGACATAACTGCTTCGAAACCTACTTATGTCAACTGCATCCAAACTGCGATGTTGCAGCTGGCATGCAGTTCAAATGCAATCCGTCTGTTTAGACCCTTAGAGATGAATAAGGGTCTAAACAGACGGATTGCATTCTCCTGCCCTTATCACAATTTATTTGGGGTCGACGCAACATGTCGTTTTCTTCCATACTTCTCTATTAGTCGTCAGTCATCCCGGTAGTCTTTCTGGACATCATCTTTCACACAGTCTATCCATGGTTTCTTTGGTATTGCGCTACTCTCATAGCAATAAACATTCATACTCGAAAACTATCCATAATGTTAGTATGGACATATTACAGTCTTTGAATTCAACAGTTCGAGGAATAATGCTCCAAATAACAAAAACTTCTTAAAAAAAACGTTCAGAAAATTGTGTGCAAAGAGTAATGCATAGGCACGCTCACGTTTTCCCTGTCAAGATGGAACCCCGTGACCCATATACAGGGTACCCACCCATATACCGTACAGAGGAATATTTTGCTTGTTTCAAGCCACGACGCGCGACATCTGTGTTTTTGTGAATAGTCTTTGAAGCGGTATACGTTTGTGTTGAAAAAAGAGGCTGTGTGGATTCCGTATGCGGTGAATATTTTCAAAGCTCGTTGTATCAGGTAATAAAATGCTATAAATAAGGCTTTTATGGTGTCAAACTGGTAATTACATTTGATAGTCTGTTGTATGCGTCTTTTTACAAATAACGAGTGCTGTGTGTGTCATTTTCGCAATATGATGTCTGATCAATTCACCAAGCTCCTGATCAGACCATGGCCCACTTGCTGGAGTGTCCTAAGTGCCCGTTCACCTGCACCTCGGATAACCTAAAGAATGCCACTGATGCCGCAATAAATGTGGTCACCTACCTACTGGGCTCCAAATTATATAAAACAAGACCTTTTTTACAAAAAACAACAACCGACTTCGAAAAGATTTTTGTTGATTTTTCAAAAACCGCTTGTCCGATTTCGATAAAATTTTCATGGGACCATTTGGGAAGTATTGAGAACCCCCTCCTTTTTTTAGAAGTCGGTTAAAAAAAGAGGAAGAGTACCATCGACACGAAAAGAAGAATTCACCAATGAATGCAGCGATTTATCTGTTCTTAACCACTCAGAATAAGATAGTTTTATTTATAGCTCGGCTCAGATATTACAGCTTTGACAATAGTCAGAATGCTCATGTTGCATTATTTCTACAAGGAACTGATCTGATTTTAGACCTGTAATTTTAAACGATCAATCATTTAACCTTCTTCTAAATAAACAACTTTCCATCCACGAACCCGTGTTCCGATTCGCGAGTTCCGTAATTCTGACAGACGATTACATCTCGATGTTATCTCTGGCCATACATTCGCTGATAAAACTGACCCTAAACAATGTCTAGTAGTTTATCGTTGTACAAGTATTGCGAAGATAGCGATGGCCAGCTAGTGAAAGTGATGGGTTGGGCACTGACCACTCCGCTGACAACGAAAAACAAACTCTATCAGCGAAAAGCGAGAGTATAATTTTGATTGGTCCTCACTTCGCGTGAGACCTTTCCGACCGGTGATATCATATTAAATGTTATTATATAACACCGTATAATATGTATGCCTTTGATACTGTTCGTGTTTGCCGACTGGCTCTCATAACACTTAATTTGCAGTGAAGCCAGCAAGTCGAATGAAAGGATTCTTTCTAACCGCAAAGTCAAGTCTTATTTATAATTGCAGAAAACAACTCGACTCGATAACCGTTGAATAGTTTAGAATGGTGCGGATTTTGCGCTTCTTTAAATATATGAATCAGTTTGGTGAATGTAAATACACGATAAGGTTGACGTAACCTGTACAAAGGTAAGTTTGTATCATCATCTGCCTAGCCTTTTCCCAACTATGTTTCTTCCACTTGGCTTCCAGTCTAACCGGATGCAGCTGAATACCAGTATTTTACATGGAGCGACTGCCTATCTGACCTCCACAACCCAGTTACTGGGTAAGACGATACCCCTTGGTAAGACTGGTTGTCAGACTTTCGGGCTTCTGACTACCCGTAACGACTGTCAAAGATCCACGAATGTCAGCCGGGACCAACGAATTTTTTTTTTACGGCTTATCGTGCTTTCCGCAGCACGGAGGGGTCTCGGTAGGTATGTAAAGATGGTCACCCATCCACAGATCAACCGCGGCAAGCGTAGCTTAACCTGATCGATCGACCTGTGCGGCTGTTATTATTAAGCCACGGACCTTTCTAAAGATAAGTTTATACGCGACAATTATATTTAGAATACCTACACCAAATCAATACGCAGACGCAAAACTCGCCGTTTTTGCGTGACAGAAGCACATAATAACATATCTATTTATATCTATTCTATATACTAATAATAAAGCTGAATAGTTTGAACGCCCTAATCTCTGGAACTAGCAGTGGGATTTCTAATTCAATTCAATTGATAGCCCAATTCTTGAGGAAGGTTTATAGACTATTTAACATCAGGCAACGACCCTAAGAAGCCGAGCAAAATGAAAAAAAAATCAGAAAACGAAGTAATAGCGCGGCGGGCGATAAAATGCGACGCAGTGGGCCGGGGGCCTAAATTTCACGCGTACGGAGTCGCGGGGAGAAGGTAGTATCTACTTAAATAAAGTTCTGTGATCAAAAGGACCGGGCAAGGAAAGCAAAACATTCTTGAGAATATAATGGTCCTTTGTAAGAACAAGCGTCTAAACAAGCACCCACTCTTTAAACATAATGATATGTCATGAGCAGAAGCTGTCAAAGACACTCAGATAACATAGTCGGTGAACGCTGCCGCTGCCCGAACAACTACGAAGAGTGACAGTCCAATCTTAGATACGGAGTGCACGGAATTTAGTGAATGCAAATTACTGTCCGGACGTGCCAAAGGCAAAGCACATTGTCGCTCTGGTGCATTCCACTGGAGATCCCAGTGTCCACATTTCATGCGCTGAGGATGGTCATACCTCTCCATTAGAATTTTAGCAAATAGATGCTCAGCTTTCTTGGACATTGTCTGTCAAAGCATTCTTAATGAGATAAAAGAGACCTCTAATATTTTCGTTGTTATAAAAATTATTTTGTCTATCTTGTGTGAAGGACGTTGCTATTGTTGTCAATATGATCAGAATATAAGAAGCGATGCCCTTAATATAACCCCTAAAGCAAATCAAGCGGCAATTCAGGGTTACAAGGCGATTTGGGACTACATTTCTGTTAGAAAAGGTCAGGTATCGCCCGGGAATAGAAACATGCCCGATATAGGTATCGATCAACGTAGCATTAGGAACAAAATGATGATTTTGGTCCTGCGTAAAGCGTAATACGACGGAACTTCTCGCTAAAGTCACTTGTCACCGTCTTTCCCAAATCTGCGTAGTAGTAAAACCCATAGTAGTGATTTGACATTTAACAGGTATCGTGGGAAATGTTCTGAAGATGTTTCAATCAATCAATTTACTTTCACTGCGAATGTACTCAGCCTTCCGCTACACGATGGTAATTGAACACCTTGTGCCAAAGTGAGTTGATCTTCTTTTGTGGCTTTGTGTAGAGAGAATAATGCTTTACAGCAATATGCGTATCATTCCCACCATTAGTCAGGTTTTCGCCCTTCGTTGTTAAGTCCTACGATAAATTGTTACATCTGTTTAGTTAGACGTAGGCACCAGAGAGCACTTGGAGAAAACATTTGTATTGCCGTGGCCTCAAATCCCATCGAGCACGCATGAGACATTTAAAAAAAATATCTTTATTTAAATTTGTAAATCATGAAACTTTTAATTTCATTCGACTGTACCTACCTGTCAAAAAGAGTAAACTTACATAAAGTTTGGATAAGAAACAAATTAAAACAGAAGACGATCAAGCAGGGCATCGAGGTGGGGGGGGTGGAGGGGGGTTCAGGGGATCAGACCGGAATAAATCTACAAAACTAGTATTAGCTGGCCTCTTAGCACAATCAGCCTATAATTTTCCCACTGCTGGGACACAGGCCTCCTCTCTTAGAGAGGAACTGGGCTATAATCTACCACGCGGGCCCAGTGCGGGTTGGTAGATGTCACTCGTCATCGAATTTTTGGTTCTAGGACATGCCGGTTTGCTCACGATGTTTTCCTTCACCGTTTTGGGAGCAGTGATGATGAAATTATTAACACAAAGTAAAGCGCCTGCCTGGGTTCGAACCCACGACCTACAACTCGAACTCAAACTAAAGCATTTATTTCAAATAAACCAATTAAGTACAGGCACTTTTGAATTGTCAAGAGGTCGTTCAGTCAGAAAGACGAAGTTAGTTGCCCATTCCAAAGCGTAATAGGTACCTATGAAGAAGAACGGCCAAGAAACTCCTCGGACACTCTTTTAAATCAAAATAATAGTACATCATTCAAGTTGAATTTATGCATGTGAGAACGATAAAAGCGTCCGTAATGAAAATATTATAAAAAAAACAATTCAAATATTCAATTAAAATAAGCCATGGTGGCAAAGAGAAGACCAGTCCCATTGGGACTGGTCTTTACGACGCTTTTATCGTTCTCACATGCATAAATTCAACTTGAATGATGTACTATTATTTTGATTTAAAAGAGTGTCCGTGGAGTTTCTTGCCCAACTGACCGACGCTCGTTCATGAACATGACGCATGGATTAGCACCATTCAGCTCACCCGTTTTGAAGGGAGCTAGATGATCCAACACATGCGCGACCATCAGCGAGACATTAGAGTGAGCATGACATACTCTCTCTCAGCCGCCAGGGCACATTCAAGTCAATGAAAGACGTCGTAAGTCAGGGCCATTACCACTGGCCTACCACTGCTCTGGACTCATAGTCATTCATTACACATTAGGCCAGCTCAAAGTGAGTATAGCAAAACAAATCCATCCTACTTCAACACTATCGTCTTTCTCATTCTAACTCATAAATGTTATTTATGTATCCGTGCCCGCCCTTAACCACTTGACCGAAATCCTTACTTTCGCATAGTGACTGTACTACTCTATTAGCCTTGTGTGGGATCACACGTCTCACGTAATATTAGTAAACACACCTTCCAATATATACATAAAAGGATTAATAAACGTATTATTGAAATCCTTAGAACGGTCTTTCCTTTGGTGTTTCATCCATTAACCCTAACATCTCTGACGTGCAGTCGACTGTACCCGTTTAGTCTGGATTGAAGCGATCACCAATATTTATGAAGTCAGTCTGCACCTTTGCGAGTCTTGTATCGTTTTCTATTTAGCATAATTTATTCGCAAGTTCACGAAGTTTATCACGAAATCTTCTCTAATATTAAGTTAATAAAAGTTTTCGTCGTCCTAGCAAGAAATGGTTACCTAATGAAAAATAATGATATGCGTTTTACAAATTATTGTTTAAGGTAAATGACGATGCTTGTAGCTGTTTTAAAATATATACTCTCTACGCTTTTGTGTATGTTATTGATGTACGCACGACGACATATGAAGTTAAAACATTTTCAGTTTAAGCTGACTTCCCATTGTACCAAAAGCCTATACAATGCGAGGTCAGCTAAAACTGGAAATGTATAGCTGTCGTAGTGTACCCGGTTAGCTGCGGAAACCCGTGATTGGGTTTGAGATTGTGGCTGATAACAGATAACGCAGCCGACACCTTAATTGACACTGCAAACCTAATGGAATCGCGATGACAGTATCCATTAGATAGATTCTCCAAACCTACTTCATTATCTGATGGATCAGTTCCAAAAAAAATCCCTGAGAGATTAGGCAGAGTAGAATAGAATAGAATACTCTTTATTATGTACACCATATAAATTACAGACATAATTAAAGAAACTATACAAAGGGTGACACAATGGGCGGTCTTATCGCTAAAAGCGATCTTTTAAAGACAACCTTTGGATGGATTAAAAAAGGGGAAGGACAGACAAATACTGTAGGAGACTGTCTGTGTGTACTGAGGGAGTACCTATATGATTGACCACATTTCGACAATAATGTTAATGTTTAAAATAAGTAACTGTTCTATCTAAATGCCTACCCAAATGTCCTTTCTTTGGTATTGTTCGCCGAATCGTTGAGCTCATTGAGCTTTGAGTTGAGCTGCACGATTACTGACAAATACGTGCACTGATTGAGTAGTGGTGGCCAAGTGGTGACGGCCGCGATTTTCGAGTTGTAGGTCGTAGGTTCGAACCCAGACAGGCGCTTTAATTTGTGTAAATTATATCATCACCACTGCTCTCAAAACGGTGAAGGAAAACATCGTGATGAAACCGGCATGTCCTAGAACCAAAAATTCGAAGACATGTGACATCTACCAACCCGCACTGGGCCCGCGTGTTGGATTACTGCCCACTCCCTCTCACTGAGAGGAGGCCCGTGTCCCAGCAGTGGGAACATTATAGGCTGATTATGGTGTACGTGAACTGACTGGACAGGTCCACTCAATCTGCGTGGTTGTTTCCTCAAAAGACCATTTCAGACATCAATCTACATGGTCTTTACATAATCTGACCAAGATTATGTCAGGATTTTAAAAGAGACTGTGAACTTTGTGTTTGTTTCGGCCTTTCTTCTCAGAGTAGTCAGATAGGAAACGCCGACCTCATCTAGTTTAAAAAAAATGATTGACTTATAAAAGCGTTTGTACAAACCTACTGACAGAAATAAAATCATTATCATTTAATGAATTTCTTTTTCCAGGTGGTATCACGTCCTTCTCTCCGATGATAAACAACTCGGTACATGTTATCATGTACAGCTACTACCTGCTATCGGCCGAAGGGAGCCCGAAGATGAAGGCAATCCTCATCAAGTATAAGAAATGGCTCACTATTATGCAAATGGTAAGTATCTTTGCCAATAATTATTGCAGAATAAAGGCCGTTTTCTGTACAAACGAAGCTAGAAGAAGTAGTAACTAAGGAACAATAATTTCAGGTCTAGATCCTAAGTTACGAATCTGAAATTACCGTGTGCTAGGCCATACTTATCCTGGACTACGCTTCGGCATTTGCGAAGATACGATAGTTAATAATACCCAGTAACGTTCGATAAAACTATACAGACAGGCATGACTTGAGGTATGATTGCCTGTTTCATTTTCTATTTCTAGCGGAAAATGTTTCCTACAATATTAAAGTTGCTATTTGAATTCATAGTGATGTATCCGCGGGGATGTCGAGAACCCAATTTCCTGCCAAACAGCTGGCAGAACGCAAGGTCGAACCGTATACGATTGACACTTCTGGGGCACTGGCTTTATAGCACGATTTTTAATTGCTTTTCGTGTAGATATGCTGGATTTGGAATATATCGTGATCGTGAAGAAAGTTTTTAGTATGAATCTGGATGGCTATAAAAGTTACCCAAGTTAAAAAAAACGATGGATGAACTGTGTGAAAGATGATAGGGCTAGAAAGGGGGTGGCTACCGAGATGACGACTAATACAATATTATTTTTAGTATAATGCGAAACCCGAAACACGTGTCTAGTATTTTTATGTAAAGATTTCAAAACTGTATCATGAAAAATCACAAAGTTACCTGTTTGTCCGTACAAAAACATACTCACCCGCACCGCTCGCGCCGCGACTCTTGCGCTCATTGATAATAGTACCTAGGTACCTAACCGTTCGGCGCGGAGATTGGATAACCTACTTAGTGTCGCTCAGTGACCAACTTTTAGCCTTTTTTAAATATTTTTGGGACAAAATATAACATGGTGTAAAAATTATTGGAATCGATTCAGTTACTCATTCTGAACAAACTATATTCAGGTTTCGTATATACTAAAAATAACGTTAACGAATAAATTGGGATAGGTAAGCGCAGGAGAATGACGAGGATGATTATGCTAGTTCAAAATCTTCTGGTTTAGATTCTCATCTTTAGGTGCCATTAACTTTGATTAAATTCAGTGAATTAAGGCACGAGAGCGCTCTGTATTTGGAAGACCACTTCATTAGTATTCTATGATAAGATGGACATACGTGACCACATAAATAAATCAATTGGTAATTAGGACCGCGCGAGTGAATACGCGTAGTTACGACTAGTGGCAGCTTGCTAATTCAAGCTTAAATGGTTACAATTTAAGGCTTTAGGTACTTTGGACATAATTTACACCGAGGGGTCCGTGGCTAAGTAATAACACCCGCACAGGTCGATCGATCAGGTTAAGCTACGCTTGCCGCGGTTGGTCTGTGGATGGGTGACCATCTTTACATACCGAGACCCCTCTGTGACTCGGAAAGCACGTTAAGCCGTTGGTCCCGGCTGTCATTCGTGGATCTATGACAGTCGTTATGGGTAGTCAGAAGCCCGAAAGTCTGATAACCAGTCTTACCAAAGGGTATCGTATTACCCAGTAACTGGGTTGTGGAGGTCAGATAGGCAGTCACTCCATGTAAAATACAGGTATTCAGCTGCATCCGGTTAGACTGGAAGCCGACCCCAACATAGTTGGGAAAAGGCTAGGCAGGTGGTGGTGGTGGACTTAAATTACACTGAGTCAGTAGCCTGTGGCCCTTTTTGTGGCATTTAGGATGTATCTACTGCCCATTGCTATTTATTCGCAATAGAGCATGAATGCCAATTACGGCAGATCCTCAGATAGACTCATAACATATCTATACATATAATAAATCTGTAGACGAGGCGTTTCTGTACATTGAAAATATTAAAAAAAAAAATAGTTGGGGTGTTATAGGATAACCAACAGATGCCATTTCATCAATTTTTAGAATTTTTGTCTGTTTGTCTGTTTGTCGGTTTGTCGGTTTGTCTGTTTGTCTGTTTGGATGTGACAAAATTTGATTTGAACACGTTCAACGTAAAAAGTACCAAACCAATATGGTAAATTTTTATACTCAAATATAGTGTAGAACTCGGAGTAGTAGTTAGTTTTGGTTTCATCGCAATCGCTTCACTGTATCAAAAGATATAATCAATTTAATGTATTCTACAACAACTTTTATTACGTAAGTTGGATACACGTAATGACATCTATTGGCGCTTTATAGTACTAACGAAAACATAATTATTGTGTTTATAACATTATTATGTGAATAATCACGTCATGCAGGCTTACCTATAAGATGACTATCACAGTCACTTCTGCCTGTGTTATTTGAAAAAGTAATGATTACATAATATAATGTTAATCGCATAGATATAAGAACATCCAGATGCCTAGTACGCGCTGTCCAAATGCTTCCAATTCAAAGACACCAAAATAGCGTCTTCGTTCGTTAGCCCCGCCCACAGGCCGCCATTACGCGACAGACGTTCAAAGCGCGTCTACGCTGTTAAATATAATTGAAAAAATGACTGTTTGTGCGGTGAAATCGTGTAAAAACTACACTCCAAAAAAAGACAAGGATACGAACATTACTTTTCACAGGTAAGTTTGCAATTTTATGATGAATTTCTTTGAAAATATTACGAAAACTAAATAAATACACAACACGACTCCATAATATTTGAGTATTGCCAAGGGTACAGTGTGAAATATTTTTACCCCTTTTTTGTGCTGCGATATTTTAATATTGTAAAATGTTACGAAATCAACATTATTATAAACAAAAAAAAAAAAAAAAAGTTATCAATGGTTGCCAAGGGTATGAAATACTTTTACCATCTCTTAAAATATTGCGATATTATTGAGTCAACAAACGGATTTGGAGTAAAACAATATTTCAGGTATGTTTGTTTGACATGTTTGCCGCATGTCAGATGACAATTGGGCTAAGAGAACCACCGATTGGGTCCCACTAAACGCACGACGACATCGCGGCAGGCCAAGACGAAGATGGCGGGACGAGCTTGACTCCTACCGTAGGGACTGGCCGGCACTAGCAAGAGACAGAATTGTGTGGAAAAGGGAGAGGGAGGCCTTTGCCCTGCAGTGGGACAGTACAGGCTAGTTAGAATGTTTGTTACGTTAACGTACGTATGTTTGTGTAGTGATAACTCTCAAAGCAGTACAGTACGCGGCAAATAAGTTGAACCATCATGACGGTCGACTTTGAATGCGCAGTAACCGATTTTCGTGTTTCAATCGAAGTCCCGGCCACATGAGTAGATAAACCGTACAGAGGGAAAGTTTACTAAGAACGTGTAATATTGTTACCTATTTTGGTAGGGTTGTCACAATAGGTGAAAACAAATTAAATGAAACATTTGATAAATAGTTTTATTATTCAGAAGGTTCAAAATAGGATAAGTAACTAATAAGATTCCAATAAGAATTAATAAGAAATTGCGAATTTATTTTAGCGAAAATGTAAATTTGTTTGTTAACTATTTTGAAAGATATTTTATTTACGTTATCGGTGTATGTTTTATGTAGCTGATTGGTGTTTTTGAGTCTAATATAGTATATTAGGAACAATAGATTTAAGATAGCATAGTTCTAGTTCTTTATAATGTTAGTATGATATTAAAAGTTTTTTGTTCATTCACACATGTTTACGAAAACCATGTTATAAAATAAAATTATAACAATCTCCAAAAACTATCATAATAGGCACTCTGTATGAATGTAAAAGGCGGGTTTCATTTTGTACACATATATTAACTACATAATTACCTATGTCAATATGAATAAGAAAACTACCCGAATTTTCCCATATTTTGGGGTAATCATTTTGCGCTGGTATTAGAAAATGTCACGCACACAAACGCAGAAACGATAATAATACACTTGTGGTGGGCGGTCCGCACGCACACGCGCATTACAAAATGCATTCAATTTGAACGTTGCGTTTTGTACGGTACACTCCATCTGGTTCTTATAAATCTATGGTTAATCGCTTTCGATTGTTGGTTGATTAGTGGCGCTAAAAGAATTTCAAATAAAAAGTGAGGATAATGTAAGATAATATTATGTGATGAATTTATTTTTGTAAGTAGGTTTGTACCAACACTTTTACACGTCAATCATGTTTTTATTTTTTAGACTAGATGAAGTCGTCGTTTCCTATCTGACTACTCTGAGAAGAAAGGCCGAAACAAACACACACACGGGCAACTTTATCTAAGAGCTCTTTCGGGGGGCAAGCAATCTTTCTAACATTGTTAACAGAGAAGCATTTTCTTAGTGACATAAGGTTTTAAGATCATAATTATCATACTTTCATAGTTTTTTTGCCTTTTTTCTCGAATTTTTTTAAATTTCTTTACCATGATAACGCTTCAACGCACACCTCAAGACGGGCTGTTGATTTATTGAGTATAGGCAGGCCTCCGTCACTCCATGTACTTGCGCGCTATAAGTGCCTACCGCCCAGCCGAGCGGTCTCGGTCCGCCGGCGGATCAAATTCAGTGCGGTTTTCGCAAGCGAATCGCGCGCACGCCGTTCAATTTTAATAGTACTGTTCGTTCGTACGCGTATTACGATGCCGTGTGGTGCCTTATGTGCAGTAGATGGGTGCAAATCAAGTAAAAGAAGGGGTAAACATCTAACATTTTTCCATTTACATGTCAATGAAGATGTCATGTCATGTTTTAGATGTACTGCACAGTCGGCACCAATTTATAAAAAACATATTTTATAAACGATACCATTTTAAACTACCACCTATAGTCACAACATATTCACAGTTCTCAATAAAATAGACACAAATAGTTATGTTAATTTAATTTTAATGAAGAGGCAGCCCTGCGATTGCTGTGGGATCGCGCGGTGCGAAGCAATCACAACTGTACGCTTGAGCATTTAGGCACATTTTAGCATGCAGCGGTTGCTGACGCGACGGAGTAGGCTATTATAGCTGTAGGTATTGGAAATTTTCTACTGAGTGAAGTATCTGTTACGTAGTAACTATTTAGTAATCTGTGGTATAGGTTCGGCAGGTGCTCACCCTTTTTTTTTGTTTCCGGGGTGGAAAATCTTCATGGATGTCCGCCGCCCTGGAACGGGCGGCGAGGTCTGTCAGGCTCTTACTGACTAAAAATCAACCCAGTGTTCCGTCTCACACCTACGTCGGGGGTTGCGGGACCGTACGATCCTTCCGCAACCGACTGGTGACGTCAAAGAGGGGCGCGCGTGGAACACTACGCGCCGCCAACTCAAGTCCTGATGTGTTGGCGGTGACAGACGTCCCCGAATTCGTCGCCCCTGGACCCGTTTAGGGGGGCTGGAAGAGGGCGTTGTACGCCCTCCGCCGACGCCCGATGCGCCTACTGCGGGCCGGGTGAGTGGATGAGATCTCCCTCTCCCTTTCCACAGCCTCCTTCTGCGAGACGACGGTTTCGCAGAAGGAAACCACCGCGTCCCAGGACTCTTCGCTGCCGTCGACTCGACTACGGCCGGCAGCGATACGTCAAGGTGCACACCCAATACAAGTAGCACTGCCATGTCGTAAAAAGGTATTGTAAATTATGTTTTCGAGACAATAATTAAATTTTTAGCCATTGTCTTGGTTAAAACCATATCGACCCTTTTTTTTTCGGATGGGAAATCATCAAATGACCCCTCCCGCTCTGGGTGGAGCGGAAGGGAGTGTCAGACTCTTACTGACTAAAACCCAGCTACCCATTACTCTCCGCCCGCAGGCCCGCGCCTACGGTGGCCGGGAGTCGTCACGCGGCTCCCGACGCCCGGAGCGTCTCCCACGGTGGCTGGGACGGGAGGCTCTCTCCATGAGCCATCCCGCCACCTCCTTTGCTAGCATGACTGCTTCGCAGAAGGAGGTGACTGCCTCCCACTCCCTCTCGCCCCGGACCATGGCTTGCACCAGGGCCGGACGCGAGAGGTCGCCGCCGCTGCCAATCGCCTCTACGAGGACACGGCGGTGCTCCGCACAAGCGGGGCAGACCTCCACCGTGTGCTCCACCGTGTCCTCTGAGCGATCCTAGCAATGGTGACACCCGGGCGTTTCCTCCCGCCTGATGATGTGCAGGAACCTCCCGAAACTTCCGTGTCCGGTGAGGACCTGCGTCAGGCGGTAGGTGAGGGCGCCGCGGCGCCTCTCTAGCCACTCCTTAAAGAGGGGTTTTATCGCCGCTATCGCGGCGTGCCCTGCGCTGGGTAGCGACAGTCGCTCTTTCCATGCCGCCATGAGATCGCGCCGGAGATCTGTCCGCTCCGCACCGATTTGCCGCGGAAGCGGATCTTCCCCCCGGCGTAGTGCCTCCGCGCGCCACTCATACAGGCGCGAGAGGACTATCGCCTCCAGATCCCATGGCGGCCCCGACACGTTCCAGTTTGGGGGCCAAACGTCGGAAATGCACCATATCGACCCTCAAGGTATCTTATGGTAAATGGACATAATATGGCTATTTGGTCAGACAATCAGCCTCGAGCAGGCGCTTTCATTTTTATTTATCCTCAAAAATCAAAGTGACACTTCGTCGCATTGTCATTATGAACCCTGAAGACGCAGTGACTGCTGTGCAGTCGAAAGGACTATGGTTGAGAACCCCAGGCAAGGAAAGCGTTACCAGACAAGATCGGAAGATTTTTCCTTTTACACACATTATTGCGACACATTATTGTGTTCCGACATCCACGCGAACGAAGTCGCGGGCACAGCTAGTCCTAACTAAGATTCTTAAAAGTAATGTATTTTTTTAAATATTTTTAAGTAAGTATTCCGTATTCAGAGTAAGTGTGGGTACTCGATAATGTATAAGCTGTTATTGAGTGTGCATTACAGGATAATCTATACTATACAAGTTTTAATTTTGTATGAGATAATTGTAATGTATCTCTCGCTTTTAATCCTTAATTAAATAAATACATTGTCGGACCTATAGGACGATCGAAAAGATAAGTTTAAGGTGAAAAAAAAAAAAAAAAAAAAACATACAAACATCCGAACATAGTACCTCCTCCTTTTTGTAAAGTCGGTAAAAATCGGTTTCTTACTAAACTTCAGCTATATCCGACGATCCTGCACACTATCTCTTTTGTTGACTGTAGATAATAATTCTTCTCAAATGACATGGGAGTAGTCGAGATAAATTAACCGTTCCGTCAAAGACCAGCACCCTATTTGCGTAACACACTATCAATCTCAATCTGAATCATTTTGAAGGATATTGCTAATCCATTGCTTCTTCATCATCATCATCATTTCAGCCAAAAGACGTCCACTGCTGGACATAGGCCTCCCCCAAGCACTTCCACTTCGACCGGTTCTGTGCTTCTCGCATCCAACGGGTTCCTGCGGCCTTCACAAGGTCGTCGGTCCACCTTGTGGGAGGCCTTCCAACGCTACGTCTTCCGGTACGTGGTCGCCACTCCAGAACCTTTCGGCCCCATCGGCCATCTGTTCTGCGAGCAATGTGCCCTGCCCACTGCCACTTAAGTTTGGCAATTCTGCGGGCTATGTCGGTTACCTTGGTTCTCCTGCGGATCTCCTCATTCCTGATTCGATCACGCAGGGCCATTGCTTCTTAAGTTCGAAAAATGTGTCTGCTCAACAACATAAATAACGTAATGAATATTATTGAACTGTCAAAATGAAAGTCATTGCTACTGATAGCGTTACGCAATTACCCCGCAGCTTCATTTGCATTTTATAATCAATTCCTTTGAAATAGTTTATGGTAGCTGACGATTATGCCTCGTTTATGCGGCATAAACGAGGCATAACCGTCAGCACATTCATTTGAAACCATTTCAAAGGCATAAATTATGCCTCGTCGGTTGAGACTGATTGGAGTGGTAATTTGATGGGGAGCTTAATTATGCTGATCACTGATGGGTATTATTTCTGAGGTCAGAGGTGGGTGGCGATAATTTAGGGTCTTAGCAGTCACTGTAGGGCAGGTCATCATTCCATAATCAGCCTATAATGTTCCTACTACTGGGACACAGGCCTTCCTCTCGGTGAGAGGGAGTGGGCCGTAATCCACCACGCGGGCCCAGTGCGGGTTGGATGTCACATGTCTTCGAATTTATGGTTTTAGGACATTCCGGTTTCCTCACGATGTTTTCCTTCGCCGTTTTGAGAGCAGAGTGGTGATTAAATTATTAACGAAGTAAAGCGCCTGTCAGGGTTCGAAGCTAATTACACTGGGCCACCACTTCTCGTCATGGGTTATCATTATTAAGGCTCAATTAGTGGTTGAATTTTTTTACTATAAAAATGTTTTTTGTTGAAAATTGGGCTCATAGGAAGAGGCACCTATGATAAAAATGGTTGTGCAAGATGTTTGAAATCCTGATGATAACTCAATTGACTTTAGATTTGCCCAGGCAGCACACTTTGATAATTTATTTTTTTCACAGTAATATTATAAAGGCGAAAGTTTGTGAGTGTGTGTGTGTGTTTATATGTTTGATACATCTTCACGCTCAAACGGCTGGACCAATTTTGATAAAATTTTGTATGGAGGTAGCTGACACCCTGGATTAACATACAGGCTACTTTTTATCCCGATATTCCCACGGGATCGGCACATGCGAGTGAAACCGCGGCGAACAGCTAGTAATTAATAACTTTTTCTCTTTACAGATCCAGTTCACATTCATGTTGATATACTCCTCACAAGTGTTCCTGCCGAGCTGCCCGGCACCACTAGGGATCACCATCCTATACTTTCCTAATGTCATATTTGTATACTACATGTTTTACGCCTTCTTCAGACAAAATTATTTAAGAGATAAGAAAAAAGTGCAGAGTCACGTTGAGAATGGTGGCAATAAAAATATTTAGGTAGTGTTTCATTAGGATAAGGAAATTTAGATAAGATTCTTTCTTAGCTCTAATTCTGTATCTAATTTTTGCATTTAATCCATACTAATATTATAAATTCGAAAGTAACTCTGTCTGTCTCTGTTACTTTTTCACACCTAAACCACAACTAACCATCCCGGGGAAGAACATAGGATAGTTTTTATCCCAATATTCCCACGGGATCGACACTTATGTGGGTGAAACCACGGGGCGCTGCTAGTCATACTTACATACATAAACTCAAGCCTACTTCACAAGGGAGTAGGTAGATACTACAGAATGCCACCTGCTACGTTCATCAGATCATGCTCACAGACCGGTTGCGAGTACTATGCAGAGGGCCAATTCTGGTAATTATAAACATTCAATATAGTCTCAATCTCATCTCAGTGACAATCAAAGTTAAAAACTTGTCAAAGTTGTATGGAAATTAGAGGTATTTTTGACAGATTGGAATGCGAGTGTTCTTAAAAATACGAGGTTTGCCCCCCTGACTTACACATAGGCAGTATATGTATAATGTTGCTTCTGCAGTCTCAGGCCTCCTTCGTAGGAAGTCAGCTGTATGCCACCATTAGGCTTAATTTAGATTTTGTTAATACTAAACATGCCTCCAACCCGTACTGGGCCCGCATGGTAGATTACGGCCCCTTCTCACAGAGAGGAGGCCTGTGTCCCAGCAGTGGGAAAAATGCCTCCATGTCAACATTTGCCTAGCCTTTTCCCAACTATGTTGTGGTTCAGATGCAGCTGAATACCAGTATTTTACATTGTGTTGAAGAAAAAATTAAATTAAAAATTTAAAAAACCCCCGACGAAAATTAAATTAAGGAATCCCTACAAAAAGCATGAAATAAAAAAATAAATTTGAAAAAATCTTATGGAAGTCGGGGGACCGTTCTGTGGAACACCTTCTATTCTGCTTCTGAGGTCCCCCGACTTCCATAAGATTTTTTCAAATTAATTTTTTTATTTCATGCTTTTTGTAGGGATTCCTTAATTTAATTTTCGTCGGGGGTTTGTTAAATTTTTAATTTAATTTCTATTTCATGCTTTTTGTAGGGACTCCTTAATTTTTGTATTTCATTTCGTTTATTTTCTTCCGTTTTAAGATTCTGGTAATTTAGTGTTTAATCAGGTTTTTTATCCGTCAAAAAATATTGATTAATTTATAGTTGAAGAATAATTTTTAAGACTAAACAGATTTTTTTGTTTTATTATATTTTTCAAGTTTTTAGTTTTCATTTCGTTAGGTAGTTAATATTCCTCAATCCCTTTCAATATAGTGTAAATTACTCTACTTGTCAAGCCCTTGCATTTGATACCTATATTGAAGGAGTGGTGAAAAAAAAATTTAATTCGCCATTTTGTGGTGGCGGCCATCTTGGATTTGAAATTTTTAATAGTGTTTAGTATTCTACTAGTCAAGCCCTTTCATTTGATACCCATATTGAGGGAGTTGAGAAAAAAAAATGTAATTCGCCACTTTGTTGTGGCGGCCATCTTGGATTCCAAATTTGTTATAGTGTATAGTATTCTACTATTGAAGCCCTTTCATTTGATACCCATATTGAGGGAATTGTGAAAAAATATGTTATCCGCCATTTTGTAGCGGCGGCCATCTTGGACCGATTTTCATCAAACATAGCTAAGAACACTCCCGACTAATACACCTTTCAAACAAAAAAAACTAAATCAAAATCGGTTCATCCGTTCGAGAGCTATGATGCCACAGACAGACACACACACACACACACACACACACACACACACACACACACACACACACACACACACACGTCAAACTTATAACACCCCGTCGTTTTTGCGTCGGGGGTTAAAAACAAAAAGGACGGAAAATCATAATGTCAAAATGATAGACCAACGGATTAGCTTCGTCCATAACATGCAAGTGCAACATCCAATGTTATTGTTTTGTTTATCTCAGATTGATAAAAATGCTCTTATTTAAATATAAAAAACAGCCACATTTCCCTATCAAATCCATATCTGTTATTGTATGACAGTGGCGAAGGTTCCATAAAACTCTATTCCTACTGGCGAAAGCCAGTAGGAATAGTTTTGAAACTTTGAATGAAAAATGGCATAGACAGTATTCTATCAAATAATATAATCATATTAAAGATATCTACTCTGGCTTACCTCCTACAAAAATTTACCTTTCGCTACTGTTGTATGAAAAACAATAAAGTTTATTTTAGTTTGTTAATATTATGCAAGAAATGGACAAAGATTTTATAAGAATTTAAAGTAAGTTTTTTTTTAGTTCTCCTACCAATGCCTAACAATGGTTAACTGTTCTGTGCTATCTACTAATTGTCTTTAATAAAATCATAATGTAAAAAGTATGATTGTAAAAATTTTGCCTTATCAAGGGTTTAGTTGAGTCTATTCTTAGCTATGGCTTGGACACAAAAGATTAGCGTGATTTAATTTATACAAAAAAAAAAAAAAGAGAAAAAAATTACTAACTAAAAAATAAATTACATAGTGGTAGTTTGATTTACTTGATAAATAATTATTTAGCACCATTACTTTGGGAGATCTACAGCTAAAGGAATCCATGACATTGTATGCTTTCTACCAAAGTATTGTTAAACTCTTTTCTATCATTAATCAGCAAGAAGTCTTTATGTTGCCTGTATACCCACGGCCTTTGCCTCGCCTTGGCATCTATAGTACACATAAACAACAAACTCTAACCTTGACATTGCCTGCCACTAAAGAGTTTTTAACACTTTACCAGATATTTTAATTCTGAAATAGCAATTCTATTAATTTTAAGTTTTTGTACTAGGTTCCGATATTGAGCAGAGGCCAATTTAATGTGTGTTTTTATTCATTTTAAGTGTTTGTTCTACGTGAATAACTTAGGAGAAGGTTAAATCTTGAATCAAAATTTCGAATATGTTTTGATAAACTTACGCAAATGACAAAGCTGCTGCTATTTTCAAGGTAAGTCAACATAATGTAAGCAAAAACCGTGTAGAAATCACAGTTTTAACGACGATTAATTTGGTAATACGGTTATTATGAAACGTCACTTACCGTGTAATAAGAAAGCAGGCCAGCATTCTCGTCCAACACGAACCACCGGTACTGCCAACCCTTCATCACATTTGTCCATTTACTTAAAGAACCCTCCATCATGATTACAAGTCAAAAATTATAGCAAAATACATGAAAATAAATAAAGACTGTGAATTTTACACTGCGGTATGAACCTCTTCCACCATAAATAATCCATATGTTTGACAGTTAGAATCTGTGTTGCTAGCTGTGAAATATGAAAATCGGTTGTGCAAGAATCGATTTTATTTGATTATTAAAATCGATTAAAATGTGATGGAAAAGCAATTATTATACATATGTCCCATACATACTCAAAACTGTGGTCTTGGTATTTTTAACGGAATAATTCTGATTTTATAGAAACTTGAGATAAAATAGAAAAAAACAAAATGGAATCTTATCGATTCCTCATTCTAATAAAATATTAATTGTATGTATACAAAACTGTGAAATCCACACGCTACTAAAAATTATAATTTATAATTAATGAGATAAGCAGGAATAAAAATAAAAGCAGGTTTAGGCAGTTATTTTATATTGTACAACCATTATCACTTTTGTAAAAAAACAATTACGACTACACGCAACAATCGCGTTGAATTTAATTTAGTAATACTAATACTAGACTATTTACAAGGATCAGACACCATTTGGCATTTTGCATATTAATGTCTCCTAAACGATCTGCCGTGTTTCGTTTTACTGTAACCTGATGATATTGACACTTGGTTTGTGTTTCCCTGATCTAAGTTTAAGCCTGATAAGTCTACATATAATGGCACATTTTCAGAACCTTCCGCAGCTACGTCGTCGCTTTTATCCTTGTCAAAGTTTTCTGGAGTACCCTCTCCTTCAATGGCCAGTGATTCAATGTCTTTGCTTAGAGAGTTGTTCTCTGCAGCCTCAACGAAGGCGTTTGATAGGTCACCATCGAGTTTGTTCACGTTTCCTGAAGCAATGTCGTACATGAAGATTTCTTTTCCATCAGCAGTTTCAGCATCCCTGTAAACAAACATGTTTCGTTATAACTTAACATGATACAGATTGTTTAGGTTTTTTATGCTGAAAATACAATATAAATTATACATATAATACATTATAATTTCTTACCCAGTCACAAGCAAGACGACCGATTGCAGATCTGTGGCAGTCTTCTTCTCAACATCCAACCACTTTTCGAAGTTGTCCTTTGTTGGTCGTTTGAGTACTTCTTGTAAGCTCGCACCAGCGACAAATTTAATTCCTTTTAAATTTTCTTCGGCTGCTCGTTCTGTCCTCGAATGGGCACCTAAGGCTTCAGTCGCAACGGGAGCCAAAACAACAACTGAAGTTACTTTTCTCCCCTTAAGGACATCCGGTAGCGGAAACTGATTACCACTCACTTTCAATGGCAAATATCTGTTATATCGTTTGTCGTTCAATGCTACGGGATCAACTTGAGTGGCATTTTCTTTTATGTATTTCTCAGCCAATTGCTGTCCTTCGGGAGTTTCAGGGTTAAAATGAACAACTTTCATTTCAACAGCTTGACCATTTGGCGGAGGAGCCACATAACTGGCAACATTTTCTGAAGCAGCGAATTCCTGGTCATCTTCAATGTCTTCGTCAATTCTAGATTGAATAGAATCTCCGTTAGGCTTGACATAGACGGGTCTATTTTCACTAGAAGCAATCTGTTGACCACCACCAGCACTGAAGAAGTTAGCCAGCTGGTCTGGAGGAAGAGAATCCAAAGGCGTTTCTCCTACTTTATCGTAATCCAATACACTGATGTCAGCGTTGTCTAAGATCCCTGAAGACAACAGCTGCTCACGTAGGTCATCTGGAACTTCATCAGGAAGTTCGAAACTGGGCTTCTTTTTCTTCTCTTCCTTTTTAGTTTCTGGTGCAGAAGTTACTGAATTCTGTGTAGAAGACACATATTTCGATGTTGTTGGTTTGATTTCTACCGTCCTAGACGATGATTGATAGTAAGGAGGAGACACTGTGCTTGTGGCAAATGTAGGATGTGGTCGTGACCTTTCTTGGATGTATTGAGATCTTGGCGATGTAGCTTGAACTTGCTGCTGGTAAGCGCTCTGATATTGTTCTTGTTGTTGCTGCTGCTGCTGATGTTGTGAATGCAATAATTGCGCTTGTAGTCGTTGGATTTCTTCTTGTTGCTTTTGGACGTTATGAGCTAACTGTAACCTAACTTGTTCCTGTTCCGCATCCAATTGTTGCTGCTGCTGTAGATATTGCTGCTGGTGCTGTTGTTGTTGCTGTTGCTGTTGAAGATGATGTTGTTCCTGTTGTTGACGCTGATGTTGTTCTTGTTGCTGACGCTGCTGTTGTTCTTGTTGTTGGTGACGTTGTTGTTTCTCTTGTTGCTGGTGGAGTTGTTGTTGTTCTTGTTGCTGGTGGAGTTGTTGTTGTTCTTGTTGTTGCTTACGCTGTTGTTGCTGGTGGCGTTGTTGTTGTTCTTGTTGTTGGTTACGCTGTTGTTGTTCATGTCGCTGTTGCTGTTCGTGTTGATGACGCTGTTGTTGTTGATTATGCTGTTGTTGGTACTGTTGTTGTTGACTAGGTGTTGGTGTAGGTTGACTAGGGCTAGACTCTCCAAGGCCACTGAATGGTTGAGACGGAGGTCCAGTTACAGTAATGTGCTGTTCATATTTAGATATAGCAGGTACCAGTTCACCTCCACCAGGAACTAGGCCGCCAACATTTTGTTGATGTTCAATGTTTGATGGGTGGTTAAAAGGTCTTTCTGACGGTGAACCTTGGTGGAAAATATCAGGAGTAGGCGAGGGTTGAGGATGGAAATTGTACAAAGGAGCAGCAGAAGGTGATGGAACAAACTGATTCTGAGGGGAAGGAGATGGTGAGGGGAATGAATGTTGTTGTTGGAATGGAATCTGAGGTGATGGTCTAGGTAGTCCTTGAGGTCCTTGGTGGAAACTAAATTGCTGTTGCGGTTGAGGCTGCAGGGAATGTTGGTGGAAAGGTGGACGATTGTCTTCAATAAGCGGTGGAGAAGGTTTCAGATTAAAGAATGGGGATGCAGTGGGATTTATAGGGATAGAAGGTTTATTGTGGATTGAATCGAATTGCTGAGCTGGTCTCTGCTGAGGAAGTTGTTGGTTAAGCGGAACGACCGGAGGGCGGCGATGCTCTTGGAATTGAGCTGGGCTCGGGCTGGGACTTGGATGACCGAAAGACTGCAGGGGCCTATTTGGTAGCGGTTGCTGTTTTGGAGGGTCAACTTGTTCGGTAGTGATAGTGTGATAATTCTCTTGCAAGTATTTAGGATCGTCGAAATAATTCTTAGGTTGGGATGGGAAAGGCCTCTGTGGTCCGGAGTGGAAGCTAGTTCTTGGGGGTCCATTGAACTGTGGTCTTGAGGCAAAGGAAGGTGGGTTATTTATGCGTGAATGGAAAGCGGGTCCATTGTTTGCTCTGGGGAATGAAACTGTAGGGAAAGCAGTAACTGGGCTAGCAGCAGTTGGGCTGCCAAAATGTGTTACAGGGCCATTAGAGAAAGCTGCGTTGAAGGTAGGAGTTGGTCCAAATGGGATACGGGGTGTTTGAGGCTGTTGTTGGGGTCTGAACGGTGACACTGAAGGTCCTTGTCTTGGCAGCTGTTGTTCATTGGGCACAGGTTGAGGCTGGAATTGGATTCGACTTTGAGCTTGCGGGGGTCCAGGTCTAAAGAATTGTGACTGCTGCTGATGCTGGTGTTGGTGTTGTAAGAAAGATGGTCTGGTACTGGATTCCACGAACTGTGGCTTCGGCGACGCTGATCGCTCTAACTGCGGATGACTTTGATGAATTTCGACGCTATGGTGGCTCTGTGGAGAGGGTTGTGGAGGTGAATTGGGTAATGCAATAGCCGGCTTTGGTGCTGTCTCTTCATGGTGTTCAGAGTGGCTGTGGCTTTCACGCCTGTCACTATAATGGCGGCCTTCGTTGCCGAAAGTAATTTTTACACTGCTGTCACTGTGATACTGTTCGGATTCCGGCTTGATAATGGCTCGTAAAGTGGTAGTCTTTGCAGGTAAATAAGGCACAGGAGTCACCGTCACATATTCATCTTCATGTTCATGATGTTCGTCTTCTTCGTTGGTTGGAGGAGTAATAGCGGGAATGGGTTTCTCATATATGACCTTGTCCTTAGAATGAGGGTCTTTACTGTACTTCACATAGAAAACGTGGACGGGTTCCTTCTTTTTCTTTTGAACTGGTTGAGGAAGAGGCGCCGGCAGCGTCTCATTGGACTCCTTGATAATAATTTCGATAATGGGTTCAGGTTCTTCGTAGTACTGAGGACGGTGACTGTACAGAGGAGCAGTTGGCAAAGTGCCGTAAGGAGGACCGTAGCTTTCGGCACTGGACTGGTCTTGTAAATTCAGGATTTTGGACTGAGCGTAGATCTCGTTTTTGTTTACAACTGTTTCTTCCAAGTTTTCTTGGTTAGGGTCATACAGCGGATCCTTTTGCGAATACTGCACGACTGGCTCCATCTGAACCGCGTATGGCGGCAGTTTTCCTTTCGTTGGGCCATGAGAAATGCGTCGGTTGTTGCCCAGTGCTCTGTAATGCTGAACTCTTGAATGTGGGAGTACAAGAGAGTATTGTAAGTTTTCATGTGTTCTTATGCTGTCTAACTGTCGTTTCGGTTTCGTTTTTGCCGTCGAATTCTTTGCCGTTGCTATGCTGAGCACAGCTAAGGCTGTGACCTGAAACAAGAAAAAGTATGATGTTATCGATCTGGTAAACGAATATTAAAATTTTAATCGATAAGATTTTTTTGGATAGGGCAACTTTTTATTATAACATTCAAGTTTGGGAGTAATGGGGTGGGGAGTAATATAGCCGACCGCGGACCGAGCAAGAGCAAGGTAAAATTGATAAAATCTATTAGACCAAAAAAACCTGTGATAATTAATTGATTTTATCAAGATTAATAATAAGAATAAACTATTCTTAGTTATATCATGGGTAGGTACAGCTCATAAATATGGTTTTAAAGAAAGTTTTATTATTAAACTGTCGTAAGCATCACCGTACCTAATCCTATGCACTTGATAAGTAAACAATAACAAACAAACAAAACCCATTGTTGTCACCGCAGACGCCTCCGCCTCCCATAAATAGTGATGTACAGACACTATGAATACAGTGAATAGAATCGATTTCATGGTGGATCACTTGAGTGGGAAGTCATGTTTTTTAATTTGTTTACATTTGTCTCGCAGTTGTTTCACTATATTAATGAATGTTGCGGGATAGGTAGGTAGGTACTAATATTATTAGGTATGAGAGATTTAATGTTTAATTTTAGAAGAAATAGTATGTTGAGTAATTTATGTTCTATATCACATTTAATAGATATTAGGTACCTAGGTAATAGAGAGGATTAACATTGATTTTCGCCTATCTGACATAAACTCATAATTTACTTACATAAATATAGAAAATAAAAGTCATTGACAAGATTAGAGCGAGCGGGAGCGGTTCGACCTATGTAAATTGAGATGGGTGCTTCGAAAACGGCTATCTAACACACACACACACACACACACACACACTGCCAGCACCATAACATAATGCATAACGTTACTTCTTTAACCCGTAGCTAAGGTTTATTCTATCAGTAGATATACCCATATAGCCTAGATACTCTTCTTCCCTGAACCAAATGGAAGGTTTGCAATAAAAACAAAATTTTCCTACATACAAAAGATTTGTTAGTCTGTGTCATCTCATCTATTTTTATGATTTTATGCCGAAATTCCCACGGGATCGAAACTTATGCGGGTGAAACCGCAGGTCGAACCGAGTATAATATAGGTAGAATAGGTATCAATATTTTAGGTAACTAGGTATATGGAGCGACTGCCTATCTTCCACAACCTAGTTACTGGGTAACACGATGACCTTTTACCTGTATATTGAAATCCGACGGAAATTACGTCACTCCGATTTTAGCCCGAGTTCTGTGATTCTGTCACCACAGCCAAGATGGCGAAAAACAAACAAAGAAAGCAATGCAATATTCAAACACGTCATTATTACGAGGAAGATGCGAGTAAACACACACACACACCCCCACCCTCACGCACACACACGACGTAACGACGGAGAAAGTGTTTTGATGTGAACAGGCTCGTGTTTGCCCACTTTGGGACCACCACCTGCGCCTGCGCGGATGGCACGCGCGGAAGCGATTTGTGATGTCAACGCACTTTGTATAGGTAATAGAAATCTGGTTATCAATAAATGAGGATGTGTTTAATTGGTATCTAAAGGCTGGTGGAGTGAAATATTGACTAAGTAGGTGAATTTTATTTTATATATAAGTAGACTACAATACGACCGACGTAACTTGGCGGGCCTGAACTGAACAGAGGCACTAAGAACTTTCGCGCATGTTCTCTCAGTCGCACTCGCCTCATGTCACCATTTGGTTCATAAAAAATCTTACTGCGCAGCCTTCTGCGCAAAGTTCAGGCCCGCCATAAGTTACGTCGCGCGTCGTTCGACCCGGCGAATTTTGAACCATCTCAGAATCAATAAATGTTGAAATGAATTATCTTAATTTTTAGGGTTCCGTACCCAAAGGATAAAAACGGGACCCTGTTACTAAAACTCCACTGTCCGTCTGTCTGTCTGTCACCAGGCTGTATCTTATGAACCGTGATAGCTAGACAGTTGAAATTTTCACAGATGATGTATTTCGTTTGCCGCTATAACAACAAATAGGTACTAAAAACAGAATAAAATAAATATGTAAGGGGGCTCCCATACAAAAAACGTGTTTGTTTCGGCGTTATTGCCTTGTGGTACGGACGGAACCCTTCGTGTGCGAGTCCGACTCGCACTTGGCCAGTTTTTTTCCATGTTTGAATAGTTACTCTGCTATTCGGGGCGGAGACAAATGCAACAAAATATCAAAGAACATGAAATCGGTTATTTTTTTTTATAATTTTTTATTTTTTATTTTATTTTATTATTATTATTATTTTATTAATTATTTTTATAGATAATAATCATAGTTCCTCTAAGTATCTGATTTATGGTACATTAGCTACGTATGCCAGCACATTAAGCTACCCGAAACTGTCCTGTCAAATTTGGGGAAAATTTGACATCATCAACTTTGAACTTTATACTTTAGCGATAAAGTTGAAAATCTGTTGAAGAAATTTGACAGATTGTAGTAGGTTCATGTGCTGGCGTCTAAAAGTTGACCAACATTTGGTCAACTTTTAAATTATATATAATAGAAGCTAACATAGAAGCTAACTAATAAAACAACAAGAATTGCTCTGGCACAAAAACCTATTGTTCTTTACCAGCTTTAAAAAGCCGCTCATCGCCCACTCTTGCGCCGGTACGAAGGAAATTTCGTAGGCTGCCCAGTCGGTCGGCATTCCAATAAGATTAAAAGTAGGTATACCACGGAAAGCCAGCATCCACTTTTGATACCAACACTCCCCTCGACTGGGCATCGAAATTTTGATAGTCGTTAAGGTACCTATATGTTTTGTTTTATTTGAAAGAAGCGTGAAATTATCGTATAGGTAGTGAGAACAAGGTGCAAGAATTTTGGGAGTAGTCAGGTTTTGACTAGCTTAGGTAGGTCGACTCCTCTTACAATTCTAAAGTGAGGGTACGTGACTTTGGCATACGTACTATGGAAGTTGTGCTCTGAATCTATAGGTAGGTAGGTACTATCAATTACCTAAGTAAGTACACAATTTTATTACAGTCCCGACCGACGAGAGGAAGGGAGGTTTTTGACATCTCTTAGTGCGACAGTTCTAGTAAATAATAAAGATCAAATTCGCAAAACACGTATTCGTTTGTATGAAATTGACGGGTGCCATGTGGGTGCCATAAACGCATTATCTCGACGGCCGGACTGTAAGTGTAATGCTTGGTTCTTACACGTAGGACCTATGACTAATATATCTTACCTATGCATTGTACGGGGTGGTCAGAAACTCGGAAGTGACTAGCTCTACCTGCCAAGTGCCTTTAAGAAATTTTAAGTTGTATCTACATAGTGCACAGGCTTCAATAGAATCGTTTCACTGTAGACCACCAGAAGGAAATTATGTAATACAATGTGGAAATATTTCAGTAATTCTGTTGCAACGAAAGCAATGTGAATCACTTATAATCAGTAGGTATTCATGAAAAAATCATATCATCTACATAACGCACTGCATTTTTGTATCTCGCAACACCGTAATTCAGCACGGTGTTGCCAAATTGAAAAAAAAGTAAAAGTTACCGTTTCGGTCATACCTGCGGCTATCATCCCAAAAGTGGAATAATGAGTGTTAATGTTTCTTAAAGCGTGGGCAGTGAAATTTCATGCAAAATTGAGTCAAACAACTGTCAATGTAGGTCATAGTATAATTTACACCAAATTATCTTTTTCAACGGGTAAAAGATCAAACAACACGTTATCAAATATTTATTTCAACAACTTTTGACAAGCAGTTTCAACAAACAGCTAAAAAAATAGCTAAACAATTTGTAATAGATATGAATTGTGCGAGTCTGCCATATGACAACTACTACTACTTCACGTGGTCTTATGAGTCACGTCTTGCAAGAGTGCTACTGACCGCATACATAAGAGCGATCTATGGAGTCGACTAGAACGGCTGATAAGTAAATATTGAAGTTCTGCCAACCCTTAAGATGACAGCAGAAGGACAATTTTCGTCGCAATCTCATCTCAGCGACAATCAATGTCAAAAACTTGTCAAAAATGTAGGGAGATTAGAGAGATATTTTTGACACATTGAGACTGTGAACGTTTTTAAGAACGAGAATGATAGAGTGAACTAATCATTCAGAAACGTTTTCGTTATTGGTTTCTTTGCTAATTCTATAATAGTTAACCATAGTATAGTTTAATTTGTAGAAAGATAAATCTTGACGAAAAAGATCTTCACAATACTGCTAAAATTACAAAATTCCAAAGTATAGTGCCTATGTCTTTACTGTTCCTACGTGAATATTTTAACTACGAGCCTAAGAAAGTACGTTTCACTCTTCCTTTGTGTATAATTGCCATGTTTAACCTTTAAGTCTGTGGTTGCGTTTGCGCAATAAATCTGACCACTCTCTTGAGCTTTGCATCATTTTACTGTATTATTTTAACGTTTTCCCATAGTGTTCTGTTATTTAGCGGCTTGGGAACTGCTTGCAACGTCTTGCAAAAGTTATCTTGGATTGAATAGAGTGAGAACGTGACTATTGTTCGGTTCCTGTTTCTGAACACTTCTTTTTAGGGTTCCGTACCCAAAGTGTAAAAACGGGACCCTATTACTAAGACTCCACTGTCCGTCTGTCCGTCTGTATCTCATGAACCGTGATATCTAGACAGTTGAAATTTTCACAGATGATGTATTTCTGAGGGCGCTATATCAACAAATACAAAAATATTCAATAAATAAAAACAGAATAAAATAAATATTTTATCAATAAAAAAAGAATAAAATAAATATTTAAGAGGGGCTCCCATACAACAAACGTGTTTTTTTTCAGCGTTTTTGCCTTGTGGTACGGAACCCTTTGTGTGCGAGTCCGAATTGCACGTGGCCAGTTTTTTTTTTGTTGGTTGTTTGTTTGGACGCGCTAATCTCTAGAACTACCAGTCGGATTTAATAAAAAAAAATTGTCTTTGATAGCCCAATGATCGAGAAGGCTATAGGCTATTTAAATAACATTTCGCTACGACTCTTCGGACCGAGCAAAAAGAAAAAAAGGTCAAAAATAACGGTAAGCGAAAACGCAGTAATAGCGCGGGTCGGATTGGGGAAGCAAGAAAAACGCGGACGAAGTCGCGAGCAGAAGCTAGTCGCAGATAAAACTGTTGCGTGTTCTTTTATCGCCCATAAACTTATGTCTAAACACGGAAACTATTGTTTTTATCGACACGTGCGTCCCAATTACTAAAGAACACATCTTAAGTATCTGTTAAGTATTCCATAATAGGCAAGACAACTAAGAGATAAGCAGATACACTAGTTACTATAG
Organism: Oligia latruncula; assembly: GCA_948474745.1. Taxonomy (NCBI): domain Eukaryota; kingdom Metazoa; phylum Arthropoda; class Insecta; order Lepidoptera; family Noctuidae; genus Oligia; species Oligia latruncula. The sequence goes on along the minus strand of OX419701.1, from coordinate 15,501,529 downwards.
GCCCACCGCTTAACTGAGACGTTGCCTGAGGTAGCAGCGCGGTGCGGGAGGGGTGTGGTGACGTGATGCGAGAGCTCAGTGATTCGTCAACTTGTGACAACTATCACCCCTCCCGCACCGCGCAGCTACCTCAGGCAACGTCACAGTTAAGCGAAGATTAACTGAAGCGAGTTAGCCATTTGAAGGCCTTCGAACAGCTGCTTCGTTTAATCCCACACTTAAAGATAAACTTAGTATCACAGCTGAACAGCCTGACTGCTAAATGATTTATTTGCATCTCTATAACATAGGTTCTCAACGTGGGCGATATAGCCCCCTTGTGGACGTTTGAGACTTTCAGTGGGGCAGTCGAAGACCCATAGAAATTATATATCCTATCTTACGACTACACAGGGTTATTGGTAAAACATTAACAACCTCTTAAGAGGTCATTGTACCTACTCATTATTATGAACAACTTTTACTATTCCTGAGAAAAGGGGCTTTAACAGAGGGACAGACAGACGGACGCCGCGACGAAGTGATCTTATAAGTGTTCCGTTTTTCCTTTTAAGGTACGGAACCCTAAAATATGGAGGCTCTAGGAAAAAATACATAGGTATATTCTCAAAGTAGGAGGTGGGCAAAATAAGGTGGAGAACCTATGCCCTATAAGTTACTTAGCTGCCATCGATAAGAATTGATGAATTTAGAGAGCCACGTTAGTCTAGTGGTCGCAAGCTACTGCTACTGAGCCTGAAGTCCTGGGTTCGATTCGCGGGTGGGGCAAAATGTCTTATTTAAAAAAAGATAACTGGAAATCTCTGTTGCTATGGAAAATTTAAAATCGGTCTAATTTGGCTGTAACACTATTTTTCGAAAATGTTCTAAAGTAACTTTTTAGACCTTTGTATCCTGCCTATGCATGTATGAAGTTTAATTAAAATCGTCTCATTCATTTCGAAAAACAAGGGCTTGAAAGTTTGTATGAAACAACGACGATATGAAATGCCGTACGTCGTAAACGCTCTTTAGGTATGTAATAAGCAGTACCTACCTTTGTACTCAAATTATATATGCCGTACCTATCCGTATGTACTCTACTACTCTGTGCACATAAATAATTTAAACGCGGATGGAAAGCGATAATTGTTTTCTAATGTTTCCGTTAAAATAATTAGTAACGATATTATAGCAACTGACCTACGATAATGGAAAGCTAGAGTCTCTTAACGCCCACAGACTCAAAATACCAGATTAAATAAATCACTAGTTACCACGCCAAAGCACGAATTCAAGTTTTCTTTTTATAGAATCACCTCAATCGCGTAACATCATTACATGAATTGCGTCCGCGCATCGCATCTACTTCATATTAGACAGTCATTAGGTTACACACGTAATAACAACTGGCCCATATTGGAGTGCTCAGCAAAATGATGGGCAATTTAGAATGTGATTATACTTAGGGTCACCATTTGACAGCCACATACTGCAACTACTACTTAACTTTACTTTGAACATACGTACTTGATTGTAGCTGGACAGGTGTGCAATTGCACAAGCATAACATAACATAGCATACTCAGCCTATAATGGAGGTGGAGGGGGTATAATGCCGCGGTTGGTCTGCGGATGGGTGGCCATCTTTACATACCGAGAACCCTCTGTGCCTCAGAAAGCACGCTAAGCCGTTGGTCCCGGCTGTCATTTGTGGATCTTTGACAGTCGTTAAACCCTACCCAGAGACTACCCAGTCAGAAGCTCGAAAGTCTGACAACCAGTCTCACCAAGGGGTATCGTATTACCCAGTAACTGGGTTGTGGAGGTCAGATAGGCAGTCGCTTGATGTAAAATACTGTTATTCAGCTGCATCCGGTTAGACTGGAAGCCGACCCCAACATAGTTGGGAAAAGGCTAGGCAGATGATGACTTAGCCTATATATATAGTTAGGACACAGCTACTCTCTTCTAGAGGGAGTGGGCTGTAATCTACCACGCGGACCACAGGTTGGTAGATGTCACATGTCTCCGAATTTCCTGTTCTAGGTTTTCTCATGGTGTTTTCCTTCACCGTTTTGAGAGCAGTTGTGATGAAATAATTTACACAAAGTAAAGCTCAAGTCAGGGTTCGAACCTACGACCTACACCTCGTAAGTCGCGGTCGTTACCACTGCTGTCTGCTCTATTCAATATGTTAAAATCGGACTATTTACTTTACGAGCAGTCATTTTCTATCTTTATGATTATACTTACTAGTTATTGCCCGCGGAGAAATTAAAACTAGAAATTCTCCCACGGGAACGGTCATCATCTGTCTAGCCTTTTCCCAACTATGTTGGGGTCGGCTTTCAGTCTAACCGGATGCAGCTGAATACCAGTATTTTACATGGAGCGACTGCCTATCTGACTTCCACTACCCAGTTACTGGGTAATACGATACCCTTTGGTAAGACTGGTTGTCAGACATTTGGGCTTCTGACTACCCGTAACGACTGTCAAAGATCCACGAATGACAGACGGGACCAACGCTTAACGTGATTTCCGAGGCACGGAGGGGTCTCGGTATGTAAAGATGGTCACCTAACCACAGACCAACCGCGGCAAGCGTAGCTTAACCTGATCGATCGACCTGTGCGGCTGTTATTATTTAGCCACGGGCTCCACGGGAACGGTATACCGGGATAATAAGTATCCTATGTCCTAACCCAGTTATGGTATACCTGGGTATCCGTGAGAACGTAGCAGACCAGACGGACAGGCAGTTACTTTTGCAAATTAGTATGGATTTATCTGAATCTTCATATCTGGGGCACCCCGGGCCTTGAAAGTATCAAGTATCAAGAGTGCTTAAGTGTAGATATTACACAGTCCTCCAGGGTGATAGCCCTATAGTCAATTTAGTCAAAGTACTGTGGTACCTCTATTCCATAATGTATCAAATAAGTCGGTAAGTATATCTCTATTCTCAAACACTTAGTTGCGTCTTGCGTCGAAACCCTGGCTGCGCTGGCGCCTTAGAGAGTAATTTACATTCACCTACCGATTAGTTACACTCCGGTTGATTTGCAACGAATCTTTGTCAGTTTGTCATGGTTCCTCGGTTTAAAGGTTAATGGATTATTGTCGAATTCTCGATTTAGAATGCGTAGATTTTGTTTCGGTTAGAGTTGCTTTGATGCAGAAGAAATTGTGGGTTATTTATTGAGAAATCCTTCACTACAAACTTCTTCAACTTCTTTTGGTGAATAGATTAAAAAATCAGTAGTTAATTATCTTTTTAGGGTTCCGTACCGTAGTACCTACGAAACATTTTTGATGTTTAACCCGAACGTCATTCAGTATTTTCATTTCGTGACCTCGTTCAATCCTCGCTCATCTACAGAAGCTGAATATCATCGCAAATATCACACTGCGCGTGATATCGCATTGCATAACGTTAAGTATTTGTGTAAACTCTCGAAATTGAAAGGCGTTTGCCATATAACGTGCCGTCACTTGCAAGTGATGAAACTTTGTATTTCAGTTACTTTTGCAGTAGGTAAATGTTACAGCAAATAATGTTCTGGAGCTTTCTCAATCCGTATGATAGTTTTGCAATGTGTGTTCATTCATTTTGTTTGATGTTAATTAAAGGCGGTTAATTAAAGGCACGTAGGTAAGTGGCAATTATTGCAATTAAGATTTCTTCTTGTACGAGGTGATCGTTAAAACCTTGCAAAATTGGCTTTAATAATAATTTTATTAACTAAGGTAGGCTAACATTTATTGCACAACGACCGTTTAACAAATCTCAAGAATATTACAGAATAAAGATTCGGATTCTCTATCTTAGTTACTAACATTTATCTACATTTTACCTAATTATCCTACAAATATCATAAATATGAAAGTTTTTCAAGATGTTTGGATGTTTGTTACTCAATCACGGGTAAAGCGTTGAACAGATTTAGATGAAATTTGGTATAGAGATAGTTTGAGTCCCGGGAAAGGAGAGCTTTTAACTCGATATTCCAACGGGATCGAAACTTACGCGAGTGAAACCGCGGGGCGCTGCTAGTGTAGATATATAAGCTTTAGAAGAGGTACCTACTTAGGTAGAAGGAGATCTTCTAATTTAAAATTACGCGCCGCTTTGGATGAGCAGTGGTGGCCCAGAGGTAAATACCGCGACTTGCGAGTTGTAGGTTTTAGGTTCGAACCCAGAGAGTCGCTTTACTTTGTGTAAATTATTTCATCATCACTGCTCTCAAAACGGTGAAGGAAAACATCGTGAGGAAACCGGCATTTACCAACCCGCACTGGGCCCGCGTGGTGGATTACGGCCCCACTCCCTCTCACAGAGAGGAGGCCCTGTGTCTCAGCAGTGGGAACAATAGAGGCTGATTATGTTATGTAAGTCCTTTTAAGCTAATAAGGACCAAAATCTATGGACTTAGGATATAAGGACAAAAATATAAGTACTCAAAATAAGAAAACCATGGCCAAGTGCGAGTCGGACTCGCACACGAAGGGTTCCGTACCACAAGGCAAAAACGCCGGAAAAAACACGTTTGTTGTATGGGAGCTCCCGTTAAATATTTATTTTATTCTGTTTTTAGTATTTGTTGCTATAGCGGTAACAGAAATACGACATCATCTGTGAAAATTTCAACTGTCTAGCCATCACGGTTCATGAGATACAGCCTGGTGACAGACAGACAGACGGACAGTGGAGTCTTAGCAATAGGGTCCCGTTTTTACCCATTAGGTACGGAACCCTAAAAATGGTCCACCAAATAGACAGATTAAAACGTTGTCAAAATAATCATTGGACTCAATAAAGATCCTATCTTACTTTATTTCCTCAATGCAACCTGTCACTTTACTCCAATAAATCAGATCTTTCTCGTTTCCATAACATCATCATAACGTAACCATCATTTTAGCGTAATGTCTTCCTACTCGACCACTAATCGTGGTTTGTACTGTTCATACTGCTAGGATGCGTACACACTCGCGTGCAAGACTTGCGTGCTGTCGCTAACTTGCGACACGCATTTTTCGACACGCAAGGTGCCTGTCAATATTCTTACATGTGTATTATGTGTTTTAGTACCTACGAGTACATTATAGTATTTGTTTGGATCAGTTAAAGCTTTTTATATGACGTCGAAGGTAAATTGAACAACATACAATGGTACCTACTTAGGTAATTTAATTTAGACATGCACAGGATTTTTGAAAATTATTATCTTTTATCAAACGTTTTTTTTTTGTCGCCAAGCTTTTGATGGCAAGAAGCGCTAAACAAATAATCTAAACTCAGATTTTTTATTTGCCAAACTAAAATGACAGCAAACACAGCTGTCATTCAAATCAAGGCTTTTCACTTAGTGGTAGAGCAGAAATTGACTTTTTGTAGATAAATGTTCGTTTTGATAACGTTTGCAGGGTAATTCAACTATTTACTTTGGAAATAGTAACTGTTTTGGATGGAGAATTTTAGTTTAAATTTTTATTTTATAATCTCCCACACGTTTTCTCATAACACATTTGACATTGGCAGAATTGTCGACATCGGCACCATTGCCATAGAGAAAAATAGAATAGAATAGAACGTTTGCAGGCACATCAAATTAAAACCCACAAGGCGGTGAGAACTTGCGCATTTGCCAATGTGTAATCACCCTTACATTGACGTGAAGTCTGACATTTGTTGCAATTTGCCAGGTCGTGGGAATGGGAGGGACGGGAAAAAATGTGGCAAACATAATTGTGTGGTGATCTTGTTTACATGGGATTAGAGGGAAGCGGGTTACAACAGTGTTGCCAAGTAACCTGTAGTTACTCGTAGTTGATTACTGAGTGCGGATCGATGGGAAGTAGTCGTGTAGGTACCTATGCTTAGTTTCATTTGTTAAAGGTGTCGCTCTTGTTTGGCTGGTTTGCCTCCGTTCCAGGGTATTTTAGGGGCTATTCGTAAAGATCGCGACGCCTCCGTAAGAGGGCGTGGTGAGCGGTACCAGGACTAAGCCCCCCGGCCGCGAAGGCTATACGGTGGCCTGTAGTTACAGGCCCCTCATTGTGTAGGCGACAGTGGCCTAGAGAATTAATTTAGGGGCTATGGCAATGGAAATCACGTTTTCTTTTGGCTTTGTGTTGCAATGTCAAAAAAAGAAATTAAAAAAAAAACTCACATAGGAAACTTTACCAGTAGGACCAAACCTGAAATCGCGAAAAAAAATCAGCTGTTCCCTACATTTATGTTCGTATAACTCGTCAAAATGTAGGGAACAGCTGATGTTTGTTTCGCGATTTAAGGTTTGGTCCCTTAAAAGTTGTTCATAATGATGAGTACAATGACCTCTTAAGAGGTTGTTAATGTTTTACCAATAACCCTGTATTCTTTGTCTTGTCCTTACGATAATATGCTGACTGAGACTGGAAATTAGACCACAATAATAACATTAATTGTAATTGTAGTATAGGTAATCTTTCTCAGGCCGAGATCTATAAACATTACTTAGCACGAATATAGGCTAATCGTTAATTCTCTCACTGTCACACAGTTAACCTACAAACAAGTGCAAGATAGAGACAGGAACATGTCGAAGTCAAAGCGCGTGCTATGTAACAAAAAATGTGAAAAGATATAAAATGGGAGAAAATTTCAGAAAAATAATCAAACCTGTCTATATTGTAATAACTTGACAAAATTAAAAGCACATTACGTAACCCAAGATACAAATCTATCAACAGAAATGATTAATTATTCCAATCTAATTAAGATTATTATCAGACTGTGAGACAGTTTAACTAAAAACCCACAAAAGCTGATTCTATCGGCCACAATGACACAATGGCCTCTTCACTAGGAACTGATCACTTGCATCAATTCATTGTTTTAAACGATAGTAACTTCCTTTCTTTATGTGATTCTTTTTGTCTGTTTCGATGGTAAAAACGTTGTTCCGTTTGTTCTTCAAGTTTTGATTTCCGTTGATAATTCAAACTCAAATTCAAACCATTTATTTTAATTAAACCAATTACAGGCGCTTTTGAATTGTCAAGGGGTCGGTCAGTCGGAAAGATGAAGCTAGTTGCCCACAGACAGTCGCTCCATTTAAATTACTGGTATTAACTGCATCTTGTTAGACTGAAAACCAACCCCAACATACTTGGGAAAAGGCTTGGCAGTTTTATATTGGTTAAGTTACCCCCGAGGGGCGCACGGACACCTCTATTAAGGCCTATTGTTATAATCGCTCGATCGAATGATAGAGATAGAACAATAGGGATCTATTCATAGACATTTCTTTTAGAAACAAGTGACCTTTCCAGATACATTCCATATCTGTGTCACGTTTAGGCTGCTTGTTCTAACATCAAAGGATACAAAAGGTCAGCTACTCCCAGCTGGGCGGTGTCAATGCACCGCGTCATAAAATGGGTGCCTCGAACATGATTCCGGTGCCTTTGACTACGGTCACGGTAATTTTGACGCCCACCTACGTTCGGGAGTAGATAAGTGATGAGCGGATAGCGGGTGTTTATTTTTCTTTCTTTGACAGACTTCAAAAAAGGAAGAGGGGGACGAGAAGGAGGAGGGATGTTTAAATCATCATCATCATCATCATTTCAGCCAAAAGACGTCCACTGCTGGACATAGGCCTAAATATGTTTTTTTATTACAGGAGAATCAAAGGAAAAGACACTCGATGCCGACTTCAAATAAATTGGAACAGGCGGGGCAATTGCGTAACACATTATCAATCGGAGTCGGTTTCATTTGGACAGTTCAACTATATTCAATGCGTTATTTACGTGTTGAGCATGACAATTTTTTTGAACTTATGAAGCAATGGGTTAGCAATTTGCTTTAAAATTATTCAGATTGATAGTGTGTTACGCAATTATTGTGCTGGACAGGAGAGTGATGATAATGATGATAGAAAGAATGTGTAATCAAGTTTTAGACCGTGAATAGTGATATTATTTGGGTCAGTTTTGAAATGCGTTTTGAAAAAAGTGTGGTGAGGTGCTAAATTCGGCTACATAGAGATCTCTCTGTGAATGGTTTATAGAAAGAGTGAACTTTATATGTGAAGGTTGACCTTTAAACTCAACCTGTTACATTCATGTTGCTTTGAGTGACTTTGATAAGGGCAGGTTGCATGCAGACTGATATCAATCAGAATTATAATTATGTTGATGAAATTATAATGAAAGATGATAATAGGCCTCTAGATCGAATTTCAGCTATGGCAGCCAGTCTCAGCGGAGACCAGCCATCGCGGGAGATATTATAGTGCACAAGTGTGGGCGGAGACACAGGTGCAATCACTGCTCCTCACTGTCATAATCCCATGGGACGGCAACCGGATGCGATGTGTCGGTAATGAAAGATGATACTGAGATGATGACTGATAGAGAAGAATGGAAGAAAGAGACATGCTGACCTTAAATGAATTAGAATGAGGGCAGGAGAGGATGATGATAAGACGAAGTGATAATGATTACGTGGAACAATGAGGTTTGAGGCTCATCCAACGCAATGGGAGAAAACTGCCATCAGATAATAATGTACTACCCGCCGTGAAAACCAGCGCTGGAGCTCTGTCTCGCATAGGGTCGTAGCATTATGCTGAGCGATGGCCGTTTTGCCGTGAATGTGACGCATATTTTCCCCCAACTTGTAAAATTTTTGTGTTTGTGTTTTTTCTTTGCGTCATGTTTACCGCAAATATACGTATTTTCTTTCTTTCCTTCTTTCGCTATTTCTTACAATTTAACAACACATAACAGTAAGGCCCATCGCATTAATTCAATTACATTATTTTATCGCATAATCTTCTCAATTTTTTTAAAGCCAATGATAATCAAATCACTAGTCACGAAAATGAAAGTGAAGTTTATACTCTTGATAGTGATGGTGTTTTGTAAGGTGTAATTGAAAGTGATGGGCAAGGCTGATGGTGTGACAGGAGAAAGAAACGACATGATGGATATAAATGAATGATAAGTGTGTAATGATGAAATGAAATACAACGTAAGGCATGAAGATGATAGAGATGCTAGTAAAATTGATAACTACCTACCGGTAGTTATCAATTTACTGTAGGTATGCAGTTGTATAAGATTGAGATTGACCTGCAGCCTAAATGCGTAACACTTTTTGTTTCTGCGGTGCTATTCTGTAAAAATCTCACCGTGAAAACTTAGGTGAAGTGAGCGTGGAGTGAGCTGTCAATAGTGTCAATTCCTAGCAAAAACAAACTCGCTTCACCTAAGTTTTCACGGTGAGATTTTTACAGAATCGACCGGCAGATTGCGATTCCGAAACTAAGCCAACTCCAGTAGTAATCGTATTCAATATTCGGAATTTTGTAATAAAAATGATTCAAACTTAATAATTTTACAGAGGTGTACATACCAATTGGCCATAATCTGCTTCGTCGAAGCGTTTCGTTTCATCATATGAATTATTTGTTTCCGAATTAATATGCTATAATTTAATTTAGTAAAATGAACCAAATTCGTATCAAAACTAAGCCAATCAGTCTGAATCATTTGACGAAAATATGTTACGCAATTAGGCTACTGCTAAGTATTATATAGAATTTATGGGAAAGGCTGATAGTGTGACAAGAGAAAGAAAAGACAAAGTGGATTTAGATGAATGATAAGTCTGTAATAATGAAATGAAGTGTAAAGCAAGGCATACAGATGATAGAGAGGATGCTACTGAAATGGATACAGATACAGTTTTAGAAGATTGACCTGTTAGGTATCAAACAGATGATATGGGGAATGCTGTTGGTATGAAAAGAAAAAGATAACAAATCATGGATATAGATTACTAATAACTGTGTAATAAAGAAATTACGTGTAAAGCAAGGCATACAAATGATACGAGTAGAGAGGATGCTACTAAAATTGATAGAAAAAAAAAAGTTGTTGACTGACTTGTTAAGTATCAAACAGAAGTTATGGGAAAGGCTGAGCGAGGATAAAGTAGATACAATTGTAGAAGATCTTGTTTAGTAACAGAAGTTCTTTCTCGTAAATGTATTCTAGAGAATAGTCAAATGGGTTGGATAATTGAAGACGAAGGAACACAGGGAGAGTGTTAAAGACACTTACGTCCTATAAAGTCTATATGATTACAGACGCTTTTAACGTTCTGCATCGTTCTCACATGCATAATTTTTAACATGAATGATGTAAACAAGACTTTGTAACCATATTATTTTGATTTAAAAGAGTGTCCATGGAGTTTCTTGCCCGTTCTTCTCCATAGGTACCTACGCTTTGGAATGGGCAACTAGCTTCATCTTTCTGACTGACCGACCCCTTGACAATTCAAAAGTGCCTGTAATTGGTCTAATTGAAATAAATGCTTTGGGTTTGAGTTGAGTTTGAGTTTGATCAGGTCAAGGGACCAAAATATTACGAGGTATTGAAAATTCCAAAGAGAAAAATTTTATTAGATAAAGGAGATCCAGATGACATTTCAAATCAGGGTTAAGAGGATATTATGAAATACCAACAACAGATAAGGCTGAGTGACAGCAAGGCTAATAAATTCCATAAGCTAATAATAATTAAAATAATTATCTAACTATAACAATCAACTCATGCTGCGTTCTTCATTCACACTACCATTCAATATTCCTACTTCTTACTTCTAAGCAATTGACTATAATAAATCACAATGGGCCAACCAGTAGATTTGATTGACTAGTGCACCAATCGATTGATGTTTGATTGACGGTTTGACGTGATAATCACACGTCTTGAAGTGACGTTTTGACGTAATTAGGTACTGTTACGTCATTGAGAGGAAAGTGTGGTTATTATATTAATTACTTTCTTTTAATGTTACCGACATGTTTACGACATTCCACACGCCATGTGGGATGTCGTAAATGAAGTGTGGGTGTTAGGAATAAAAGTTAATTGTGTTAATATTATTGTTATAAATTGAGGTAAATTGTCGCTGTAGGAGTCGCTTTGTCGGTACCTTTATAGTGTTGTGTTTGGAGAGAATGATACTTATGTGGTAATTTGATTGTGTCAACATCTGCCTAGCCTTTTCCCAACTATGTTAGGGTCGGCTTCCGCTAATCGGTTGCAGCTGAATACCAGTATTTTACATGGAGGGACTGCCTGTCTGACCTTCACAGCCCAGTTGCAGTGAAATGCGATACCTACCCCTTGGTTCTTGACTCGTGACGACTGTAAAAGGTCCAAGATTGACAGCTGGGACCAACGGCTTAACGTGTCACCCATCCACAAACCAACCGAGATCTATTGGTATAATACCTAGGCTATACGACACACATAAAAACATTATCTATGTTAATTAATTTAGTTGGTGTTACCGTTTTAATTAACAAAAAACACAAACAGAGAGATAAAATGCAAACAATAAAAAAATACCTATCTTTTGATTTTACCAACTTATGGATTTACCAATACAAGCCTAGTCTTAGAAAAGTTAGATCAAGATTGCAAATGTCTAAGGCCTAACTAACATTAACACAAATTAAATTGCACAGTAATTAGTCTATCATATTAGCAGTCTCTTTCACTTTCATCTTATTACAGCAATTAATTATAATCTTTGACATCAGCAGTTACCTATTGTTCTACGAAGTCTAATTGTAAAGAAAACACCATCTTGTTTTACGTTCATCTCAGTCTTAATTCGAATAAAATTATGCACCAACAGAACAAAAAACGCAATGTAAATTGAACATAATGGTATCATCTGACAATATCTTAAGATTAATGACATCATGTAAGTAGTTGCGGCACTTCGCGGTTACATAGGTGCATTTGCATACGTTGCCAGAGCAAAAAAAAAACTGAATTTCAAATCGGTGTTGCCAACAATAAACATTCTATCTTCATCGTGAGAATAAAAAATAAACAATAGATCCGATTACGTCACTTCTCTAATACACTTTCATTTAAATCTGTGTTCTTTATGTTAATAGAATAAGGTTGAAATTTGCAAATTTTCTTGTAATGGGATATTCTAATAAGAATTTTATGGTAAATACATTTCACTTATAAAATAGGTGTTATGCAAATTTATTGGCTTTTTCTCGTATCATGTAAAGTCAGCTTGAACATTACTGTTACGTAAAATGGCTAACAGGCTAATTAATAAATATAAACTATAGTTTTTATTGGTACATGCTGCGCTGTTTATTTTGAGGGCAAAGGTCTCAAAATAATATGACTGTTCATTGCCCAAGGTAACTCAATAAATATTTTTTTATATTTTACCGTAGTCAAGAAAAGCTTAGCTCAACTTACTTTTAAGTATGATTTGATTTCTATGTTATGTCCTTCATGGCCTGCCGAAATCCCGTACCTATTTATGTCTTTGGCAACATCGTTTGATGAATGATGACAAACTTTATATAACTCTGCAAGTAAGTAGGTAGGTTTGTTTGTACAAAAACTTTTACTTTTACACATCAAAAAATGTTCTTTTTTGAAACTATTATGATGTCGATGTTTCCTATCTGGCTACTCTGAGAAAAAACACCGAAACAAACTCGGAGATACGTCTCTTTTAAAGTCCAGACCAGTCCGTCTTAGTCAGATTGACCACTGTTTATGTTCTATTTGGGTTCAATAGGCACTAGCTAAGTAGCTATTAAGAGGAAATCCGGTCGGAGAGACTTTTGAAAAAGATGTTAAACGTCATAATTTGAGGTTTGGCTCTCGCCTATTCTCCAATATTGGACCAATTTAAAAGATAGGTCAAAGATAGGTCTATGTCCCTATGTTTTTCTTTTTTCATTAATAGTTGTCAAATTTGTACACTAGGCCTCTTTTGACAGCGGTTTAAATCGGCAATTTTGAGCATTTTTTGAGGGTTCTAGTACTTATAAAAATATTGTATCATCAAAAAGGAAAACATAGGGACATACAAATAGGCATATATAGTTAATGGTCATTAACCAGAAAGAAAACAGGCGAGTGCGTTTCTATGGAGAAAAGACCACCCGCATTTCCTCTTAAGCCTAACAGGTACTACATAAGATAACTTCAACTAGCCAAAACATTTTCCTTTTTATTCATAAGTGATTAGAGACTATTTATCCATACATTTTTGACGTTTGAACGGCACATACCTAACTTTAATCATCGTTTATAAATAAACCCCTTTCAGTTCACGGCCCCTTCTAAGATATTATCGTAGTAAGGTGCCAACAACCTGTCCTCTTAACTAACATAGTATCAATAAAAGCGAGGACATTAGGTCTACGTGACTGCCACCACTAACACTCCAGGTGTCGCGGTTTGCATAGTAATGGCCCACTATAGGTGATAGCCCATCGTTTACACGTATGTCCATATGTCCATCACAATTTCGCCCATCTCTCTTTGACTTTCTCGACAGTTCATTTGGTTTTCCAAAAGATAATGCTGCATTAACATCTTTTGGAAAAGCAAGGAAAAGCTTATTGATAGTCTCAACTTGTCTCTTTTGAATGTATAATGAATATAATGTAATATAATGTTAGAAGCTTGCAAATGGTAACTGTTTGGCTGTTGAGAGCTCATATTTAATTTTATGGTCTAAACAAGTGTAAAAAATAATGTTAATAATTTGCACTAAGATACAAATTTACATAAACGGACGCCTTTTTCATGCGTCACCTGCGTTAGTACTGATCCTGTTGCTTCGTTCATACATCGACATACAAGCTGCTACCGAGATGACGGCTTATAAAACATTTTTGGACGAAGAAAACATGCTGCAAGACCGCCAAATAAATAAATAAAAAAAGAAAGATGCGTTTATTGGAAATACATTGGGATAGGGGCAGAATTATGGCTTTTATGACGTAACGCTCGAACGAAAACTATTGTTGAACGAAAAAGACGCCCACACTTGTGGTTTCTTTAAATCATTCACAACGCGATATTCTTGTTCTGGCATTTGTTAAAGCCACAAGACCACAAAACGAAATTCGCATTGTCAAATGTATCCAAGTGTTTAATGCCTTGTGAATGCCTTAACAAAACCCATTCACATTTGCGGTAGCATACCTATATGTACCGAAACTATACGAAGATCAAGTTCACGACACTTTCTCCCTGGTATGGGAGGCATCATGTTTTATGTATCAATACGGAGTTACGGACGTATAATGAGCTCCTACGCATTCACTGTGCGAGCAGCGAGTAGGTACATCCGCAACAGGACTGGGTTATATTGATGGCGGAGAGAGGCATATTTTAACTGGTGTTAAATCTTTTGAAGTTGACATGAGAGACAAGATAAGAAAACTTGTAAATTTGAGTCCACTTTAGTGAAAATACGCATCTAAGTTTGCGACTGGAATATTATAAGAGTTTGAATGAGTTGATGTTTAGATTACATTAATTTCTAGTAGGTATTAAGTATTGATCAAATTAGTGTCTCAGTTTAATAGGTTTAAGAAATCTTTAACGACAAGAAGTGTCTTACCTAAAGGGAAGTCTACCGACATTTGATATAGGTACCTATTTACTTAAAGTATTCAATTTCGCAGAGTCGCGGACTACGAAATGCTAAAGTGATTGTCCAATTAATTAGTAGTATGCTTTCATCTATTGGCACTAGAAAAGACGCAGTGTTTGTAGACGATGATGACGATGATGATGCTATCCTCGCTGCAATACTCAGCTATAACACCGTTAAATATACAGATATAGATACACCTAGATAAAGCAAGAGCAACTACTTCGCGTGCCAAAAATCGCACCAGCTTACGTTCAAAAATCGTAAGCCGCCACTTTCGCGTTCAGTCCTGTGTACTGCTGGCTGGGTGAGCGTGAGCGCTGGCGCTGACCCCGGGGGTGGGGAGAGACGGGTGAAAATCAAATCGATTTGATTTTCCCATCACTAAATAGTGCTTGTGACGTCATAGGTAGTCAAAAAATGGCACGCTTAATTTTCATACAGATCGTGATACTTGCGTTATCTAGGTCTATCTATAATATCATGAACTCAGCAATGTTAAACTCTTTCCGCTCGCAATATAACCTTGTCTCTACATAGCTATTGTTCAGATCAGGTTTAGTGAAGATAAATGATTGTTTAGACTCACTCTCGTTAGCGTAACATTTGACAGTTCAATTTTACTTTCGACTAATCCACTAGACAGGCAACGAAATGGTATTTCCGAGTCTGAATATTGAGTAGTTTTACATAACTTTACGAGCAATGTTGGAGAGATAACAAAATGAGTCATGGATATTTGTTCATAATAGTTTTCATGGTTTGATTGATGACCCCAGCACAGTTTTATTAGATCAATTGCGGAAGAAACTGTTTTATTGTACACCATTCAGCTGTATTCTCGGCAACTCTCATCCAGCTACCATACCACCCTTCGAAGTTCGAAGATACTCGACCGAAACTCCGAGGGCCGATTCGCGGTCTCCACTCAAGATCGCGTCTACGCCAACGGTCATCGATTCCACGGCTAATATGGCCGGCCCATTGCCACTTCATCTTGCTTATTTCTGGTTCCTAAAGTCAGGTAAAATGCAGTTCATGGAAGTTATTACTGATTAGTCAGTGACCAGAGTTAGTTGGAAGGACATTGTGTGAGGTTTTGGTCTATAAGCCTTAACTCTGTCTGACAGACACCTGCGGGGAATGTAGTTATTACGTAGTTTTGATTATCATAATCATGCATCAGCATAATCAGCCTATAATGTTCCCACTGCTGGGACACAGGCCTTCTCTCTGGGAGAGAGAGTGGGCCGTAATCTACTACGCGGGTCTAGTGCGAGCTGGTAAACGTCACATGTCTTCGAATTTTCGGTTCTAGAACATGCCGGTTTCCTCACGATGTTTCCTTCACCGTTTTGAGAGAAGTGTTGATAAAATAATTTACACAAAGTAAAGTGCCTGTTTGGGTTCGAACCTACGACCTACAATTCGTAAGTCGCGGCTTTTACCACTGGGCCACCACTGCTCCCAGTTTTTGATGACTTAATACAAAATTCTGCCTCATTTTATTTAGGTATAGGATTCCTTCGATCTTTGTCAAAGAATGACGGCCGGAAATATATATACTAGGCTTTACGTAATGAGCAGCTTAGCTTTCGAGAAGCTTATGACGCTAAAACTGGTATTCTTTAATTAAGTAGATTTGGTCATAATACTTACATCGCGGAAACGAAGATTTACAATGAAATTAGAAAGTATGAGATAATCTGTTAGCAGCTGGTGTGTAATCGTGCAATTTATCTTATTTATTAAATAAATCGTTTAAATGTTTAGATAGAATTAAATTCTGCAGTATTTCATAAGATGGTATCTATATTTAATATCCACTCTGAGGGCTTAGACAAGTGACAATCGCTTTCAAAGCGTTTTGAATTTCTACAGCGACTTTCAACAGGATTGAAATAGGCTTTTCGGTAACTTATGTCAATCCTATACTTTTTTGATATTTCCGTCATAGTTATCCATACTAATATTATAAATTCGAAAGTAACTCTGTCTGCCTGTCTGTATGTTACCTTTTCACGTAGGCGTGAAAAGGAACACTGAACGGATTTCGATAAAATTTGGCAGAGAGATAGATTGCATCCCGGGGAAGGACATAGGATAGATTTTATCGACATACCTCGCGGGCGGAGCCGCAGGCGGAACCTAGTCGCTGATAATGTCTCTTTGTTAAGGCCCTCAGGTCTATCAGCTATTAACGATTCCCTTTAGATCTCTGATCATGGAATTGTTCTGACCTATAGTTATTATTACCTATTTACTTTATATGGGAATTAAAAGATTTCATTTCATTGTTGAAAGAGGCTTGAAAGGAATGGTTTTACTTATATAGCAACTTTGTTGCAAAACAAATGACAGACGGAATAAAAGGGTGTTCTCATAGATTTATATAAGAACCAGATTGAGTGTACCGTACAAAACGCAACGTTCAAATTGAATGCATTTTGTAATGCGCGTGTGCGTGCGGACCGCCCACCACAAGTGTATTATTATCGTTTCTGCGTTTGTGTGCGTGACATTTTCTAATACCAGCGCAAAATGATTACCCCAAAATATGGGAAAATTCGGGTAGTTTTCTTATTCATATTGACATAGGTAATTATGTAGTTAATATATGTGTACAAAATGAAACCCGCCTTTTACATTCATACCGAGTGCCTATTATGATAGTTTTTGGAGATTGTTATAATTTTATTTTATAACATGGTTTTCGTATCGTTTTTTGTTCATTCACACATGGTGAATGAACAAAAAACTTTTAATATCATACTAACATTATAAAGAAGAAAGTTTGTGAGTGGTGTGTGTGCATGTTTCTGTGTATGTTTGTTAGGTACTTCTTCCTAAAGATCGAACGACTGACTGAATGTATTTCTACTTTCGCGCGGGTAAAGCCGCAGGCAGCTATAAAAGAAAAAAAGTAATTTAAAAAAATTAAACCGACTTCAAAAAGAAATTAACTCAAAATTATGAAATAACTTTAATTTCGGAAGTCGGTGTCTTGGGATCTGTATTTTAGTTTTATGCCACCGACTTCAGAAATTAAAGTTATTTCATAATTTTGAGTTAATTTCTTTTTGAAGTCGGTTTAATTTTTTTAAATTACTTTTTATTTCGTAATTTTTAGTTTTTGCACTAGTATTTGACCAAGGTTTTGAGATGTTTTCCCTTTGACACTACCGGGTGTAGTAGCTCTTATCAATAAGCCAGGCCGTCACACTTACACGTATTAGTCCATATCTTGAAAATTACTGAATCGATCTTGATGAAACTTGCACTGTTCCCTAAGTTGAAGAAAATGTAAGCCAATAAAAAAAAATGGTCACGATCCGATTAATAGTTCCGGAGATATGCGTGGACAAACATACATACATACATACATACATACATACGTCTATGAAATTTTGTATATTTGTTTGGAAGTCCTAATAGATCATCATATGTGAATATAATGCAATTCCAATAATATTACATACATACGTATCGAATTGATAACCTCCTTTTTTTTGAAGTCGGTAAAAATAAAATAAAACAACGTATTCAAACTTAAACTCAAAATTATTTATTTCACTTAGGCATGTGTTCATGTGAATTCATGTAGTCCATGAATCCGCGAAGCCTATAGTGTTCTCAAATTCACATTATAAATAGAAGCTTTATTTCATACCCTTGCAACCATTGATATCATTTCTTTTTTTTTTGTTAATAATAATGTTGATTTCGTAACATTTTACAATATTAAAATATCGCAGCACAAAAAAGGGGTAAAAATATTTCACACTGTACCTTGGCAATACTCAAATATTATGGAGTCGTTTGGTTTTTATTTAGTTTTCGTAATATTTTCAAAGAAATTCATCATAAAATTGCAAACTTACCTGTGAAAAGTAATGTTCGTATCCTTGTCTTTTTTTGGAGTGTAGTTTTTACACGATTTCACCGCACAAACAGTCATTTTTTCAATTATATTTAACAGCGTAGACGCGCTTTGAACGTCTGTCGCGTAATGGCGGCCTGTGGGCGGGGCTAACGAACGAAGACGCTTATTTTGGTGTCTTTGAATTCGAAGCATTTGGACAGCGCGTACTAGGCATCTGGATGTTCTTATAAATCTATGGGTGTTCTATATGAGAACGCTTTAAAAATCCAATCTTGAAGTATTTCCGTCAAATCTGTTAACACAATTTGCTTAATACTAGATAGAATATAAAATCTTCTTCCCATAAATAATTTAAATATACATCAATTCCAAAATAATGAAAAAACAACAACCTTCCTTGACTGATAAAGCGTTCAAGCTCAAGGCCACAGCATAACTTATAGAGCAGTAGGTCAATGCATTGTAGCGTTAGCGATACGGCTGTCACTGATACACTTCCATTGTACGTGTCGTCACGTCGTCATCTCTGAATTTACTTCCTTAATTGTCACCACCTTTTACAAAATAAAATGTTAAATTAAGTTAAAGTAAGTATGATGTATAGGTATTTCCATTGTCGTATGTAAATCTGGATCAGTTAAATTGTGGCATAAATAAAACAAAAAATGTAAACTAAAGTAGTTCGGTAACAGTAATGATAAATAGCCAAACTATGGCATTAACTTCTGTATCTATAATGTCTCTCCTCTCGCAGTCTCATCAATATCAAACAGATTAAAAAAAAAAAACAATAACGTTCCTCTTTCCTCTATCACTCATAGCGCGGAAATGAACAAAACGCTCAATTTCAAGGCCACAGTATACAGTAATAGAGCAGTAGGTCAATGCATTGTATCGATCGCTACGTCTGTCACCGATCTACTTCGTACCGCACAATAGATCACGTAGAATAGTAAAAGTATAGTTAGTGTGACTATCAAAATGGTCGCGAGTCAAGCGGTAAATTAAAATTCGAATGGCTGTCAAGTCGAGAGTTTATTTCTGACATAAATGGGAGCAGGTAGGTGACCGTAGTAGGTGTTAGTTGCAGGTGGGAAGAAATCTAGAAGATGTGTGGGCACGGCACCGTGCCGCGGCACGACGCCGCGCCGTGCCGTCTCCCGGTAGCGGCGTCGTGCCGTTACACGGTGGCCGGTGCCGTACCGTAGACATGGGTCCAGGGGGTCTACTCCGAAGCGGTTAACCACTGTATCGGCCGTATGTTCGGTAATTTTCTACTACCATTAATTTCCTATATTGACTATTGGTCCCGACCAAACTGCCAATCCGAACCTTTTTAGAACCCTTAACCCTTTTTTTACCTTTTTTTTTTTAAATTCGTAGTAGAACAACAATATTCGAATCAGAAAATGACCGAACATTCGGCCAATACAGTGGTTAACCGCTTCGGAGTAGACCCCCAGGCCCTTTGGCTTGTATTTCGGGTTAGTACTGATTCCCCCGTTCTTGTATAAGCCAGGTTTACCGAATATCGCCAGATAAAACCATAGACTGTTATCTTCGATCAGTACTATTATGGATCGAAGACTGTTAAACAACAAAGTTGGTACAGTCGCCAGCACATCAAGCTACTACAATCTGTCAAATTTCTTTAATAGATTTTCAACTTTATCGCTGAACTATAAGGTTCAAAGTTGATTGGGAAAATTTTACAGTTTCGGGTAAATTGATGTGCTGCCGTCTGTACATAAAACAACGAACTTCCCTACCGACCCTTCAAGTCAATTAGCGTTAAGTTAAAGAGAGAATAATTTTCGCACGCACACCCATCATTGAAGTACCAAAAGTGAATGCAAATGCAGGCGTTATGACGACAGATGATCGGCTTTCTAACGAGCTGCGCGTACATACGCATCCACATTTGATACTCACACGTGACAGTTGTATTGAGAATCTAAAAGATTCAATTGGTGTGAGAAGGGATTAAATTGATACATACAATTGAATTCTACTTTTTACAGTTTAAAATGCCTCATGTCCTCATCTGTAGAAAGGTGGGCGAGGTTCAAACTGGGACAGATTTTATGTTGAGCCATGATCTTCTTCTTTAACAAAGATTGGTCCTTGGTATCTCTGGACAGAGAGAAGTGGAAAGAGAATAACGAGGCATTTGCCCAGCAGTGGGACATTATGGCTAATAAAAAAAAAATCTTCAACACATAGGAACCGATCCAAGAAAAAAAAAGTGTCAAATGTGATATCAGTGATCCATCTGTTAAAATTGATACTGTGTCAATCACACAACATTACATTTTCACGCCTAAAACACTGAACGTATTTCGATAAAATTTGGCAAGGAGATAGATGGAATTCTGGGGAAGGATATAGTTTACTTTTTGGTCTGGTAGCACTTTCCTGTGGGATCAATTTCGACATCCACCCGAAGCCGCGGGCAGAAGCTAGTACTTTTGAAAAACCATAATTTCTCTATTATAATAAAAAATCGTCAATATTTTATCAGGCCTGGCAACAATTTCACCCTGTTAATTCTATCATGAAAGCAAATGTCACCCATAAATCCAGTCTGACTGTATTTCTGCCTACATTGCAGATATTTTGAGCCGCCAGTGATATTGCAGACATAACGGTGGGCAGCACCGCACCGGTCTGGCGGGAATGTAGAAAGCTGAGCAGCGTGCGCCGGCGCATCGTAATCAAGCTGTTTCGGTGATCGCTGTACTCTCTACAGTGTAATGTGTAGAGGGTAGACAGTGAAGTAAGTGATTGAATAAATATTTTGTAAGTACTCGTATGACTACTATGTATGTGTCGTTTAATACATAAACATAACATTACGGCTGTTATTCCGGGGGGTTAAGCAAAGGTGTGTCTATGTGAAGTGAGAGAAATTAATTATTAACGAAATGCACTGTCAACTTAAATTGCTTGTATATTCAAATCACAACAGTTGCATGAAATGGCTATAACGCGGCAAATTGACGTAGTTTGTCAGTTTACTTAACAATTTGTACAGGGTTATTGGTAAAACATTAACAACCCCTTAAGAGGTCATTGAACTCATAATTATAAACAACTTTTACTATGGGACCAAACCTGAAATCGCGAAAAAAAAATCTGCAGTTCCCTACATTTTGACGAGTTATACGAACATAAATGTAGGGAACAACTGATTTTTTTAACTTTATTTGTGACTTTACACCCACATTTCGCTAATTTTGCTTAAGTCCCATTGGGGAACACAAAGTTTCCTGCATATGACTGCGTCTAACTTTGTTTTAATTTGCGTCATATTTTAATTGCGTTAGCCTAATCTTTGAGAACTTAGAAGAGGTATATGCCCAGTAGTGATAGGCTGAGTTGATTTATTAGGGTTCCGTACCCAAAGGTTGCCAACGGAACCCTGTTACTAAGCCTCCGCTGTCCTTCCATCCGTCTGTCTGTCAGCGGGCTGTATCTCATGAACCGTAATAGGTAGAGAGTTGAATTTTTGACAGATTGTGTATTTCTATTGCTGCTACTTATAACAACAAACAATAAAAAAGGTAATAATTAAAGGGAGAGTCCATAAATACAAGAAACGTGGTTTATTTAAAACAAAAACCTCTAAAAACTAAAATAATAATATATTGGCCCTTTAAGTTTAATATAAGTTGTGGAACCCTGCGTATGTGAATTCGACTCGCACTTGGCCGGTTTTTTTGATTGATTGATGGATAACTGTGTCAGTCTTTAGATATAGTGTATGCGCAAACGACGTCCGTTTTTGATCGACATTGCCAAATATTTTGGCATCTAAAACTGGTCGGTTATTAGAAAGCGTCCTGTCGGCTTAGTGATCTGCTTGTCTCGTTTTACATGATCTGTTGGTGGTCCCTAACCTGTGCAGACGTCATTAAAATATGCCTAAAGTGTCTCTCAATCTCTCTGGGTCAATCGCCCATTACTAATATTATAAATGCGAAAGTGTGTGTCTGTCTGTCTCTATGTTACCTCTTCACGCTTTAACCACTGAACCGATTGAGATGAAATTTGGTGCAGACATAGTTAGATGATGATGAATGATAGTTTGAGTCCCGGGAAAGGACATAGGATAATTTTTATCCCGATATTCCCACGGGATCGACACTTATGCGGGTGAAACCGCGGGGCGCAGTTAGTATTGTATATTTATGATTGTAAGCATTTCCATCACCGCTGCTCTCAAAACGGCGAAGGAAAACATCGTGAGGAAACCGGCATGTGACATCTACCATACCGCACTGGGCTCGCATGATGGATTACAGCCCACACCCTCTCGAAGAGACGCGGTCTGAGTCTCAGCAGTGAGAACACTATAGACAGATTATGATAAGCACAAAGTTGTTTTAATGCTTGGCCAGACTGCAAAAGCGAGCGCGGGGCGGGCGCGGCGCGGCGTACTCAAACATAAGAACTTCATTTGAGCGTCCATAGTAGGCACGCGGGCGCGGTGAGCGGCGCGGACTGCTTGGCGCGGGGAACGCGCGGGCAACTCACGCCATAGCTCGTTCATACAAGTGGCCGCAGTGAGGGCGCGGACGGTCCGCGCAAACTAATTCGAGATTTTTTCTAGTAAATATAAGTCTTCTTCATCCATGTTATATTTTGACAAACATTGGACACGACAACACTCAGAACGAAGCCTCGTTCGACTGCGGTTCTCGCACCCGCCGCTTCCCCATCCCGCGCTGCCAGTCTGGCCAAGCACTTAAATATGTTATTCAGGAAACAGGTGCGAGAACTATTCAAAGGAAAGAAGTAGTGATACCGCTGCTTGTCAAATGCAAAAAGATTTTTTCAAATCCGACTGGTAGTTCCGGAGATTACCCCTACATACAAAAATACAAATCAAATAAATTTTACCTCATTTTTTCAGACCAAACATTACCTACAAACCACACAACTTCCCAACAGAAGACGTTACAAGTTAGTCCTAGTAACAAACCGCATAATAACGACATTACATAAGCTAAACCAACAGGTTAACTTAACCACAGCGGATAAACTAACAGTAGGTACTTACTTAAGTGGCAGTTTCACAGTTTTCACTAAAAACGGGTCTGCGTGGGAACCGAATGTCGCTAGAAGGACGCGATGCCGACCAGTGGCTGTAGCAGTTAGTCTACATCGACACCGGATCATAATTAGGTAGCTAGCTACAGATCGATCGGTTTCACTTTAATAAGTACTTCGCAGGAAGAGTTAACAGGCATCTTCTGGGCTTGTTCGTTCTATCGTAGACTTCATCTTTCCATCGCTTTCCACTAGGTGGAATCGAGGTCAAGAGCAAGGGGCTTAAAAAGGCCACTTTGGCAGAATCATAAAAGGATAACATCATGAGTCGTAAAATGATGAAGACAGTCCGTGGTTTTCTTTTTTTCGCTGCACTACGAAGATATAATCGAAGAGATTGGATTGATTGGTATTTTAGCACAGACAAAAAAAAAAAATAACTGAAAAATCCTTCACCAATGGGATTTTCATAATGTTAACCTTTTATGATTCTGCCGAAGTTGCCTTTTTAGGCCCCCAACCCCTTTTAGGAATAAGCATAATCAGCCTATAATGTTCCCACTGCTGGGACACAGGCCCCCTCTCGATGAAAGGGAGTGAGTCGTAATCCACCAGCCAGGCCCAGTGTGGATTGGTAGACGTCTCATGTCTTCGCAATTTTGGTTCTAGGACTTCTAGGACATGCCGGTTTCCTCACGATGTTTTCCTTCACCGTTTTGAGAGCAGTGGTGGTTAATTTAGAAAAACTTAATGATGGGAAAGGGTATGTTATCAAACTGGGATGATGACTAAATTATTTTGGACATACCTGACGCACTGTTTCCAGCTACTGTGAGCTCCTGTGAGTCAGAATCTAGTTAAATCGAGACAATGCGACATTTAGCGAATCCTAGATTGATTGAATGGCCTCATTGTTGCTGACGATCCTTCAGGATCAAAAACAAAAGAAAAAGGGGACCGAGGAGTCGGGGGGGGGGTGGAGGGGGTTCAGGGAACTAGACCGGAATAAGTCAGACTAGCAGCGAAACAAATCCATACATTATAAATGCGAAAGTGTGTCTGTCTGTCTGTTACCTCTTCACGTTTAAACCGCTGAACCGATTTAGATGAAATTTTGTATAGAGATAGTTTGAGTCCCGGGAAAAGACATAGGATAGTTTTTATCCCGATATTCCCACGGGATCGACATTTATGCGGGTGAAAACGCGGGGCGCTGCTGGTCAGAAAATAAAAGTGGAATACAGGAAAAGTTTCAACTACAGATTCCACTTATCCCCAGGTTAACATAACAAAACATCACGCCTGTAATCCCAAAAGGGTTGAGCAGAAGTGTGCCTATAGTACACCTACATTTTACCAGTTTCGGCCAAAGCGCAAAGGGGTAGACCAGACATTGTATGCCCAAAATCGAAACCGCGACCCGTAGCGCAGAAACCAATCGGTTAGCTGCTGCACTAAAGAGACCACCAATCTAAAGAATTATAGTTCTAATTAATTTATTTCACAATAGAGTGTAACAGATTATTTGTTGATCTAACAGATGACCTTGAGGAGTGAAGTTAACCGTAGCGAATTCGGAATTTTTTAGTTACAACACTTAAAAGTTACAAAAGCGTGGGATTTTAATTATCTGTTTATGTATGTGTAACCTAAAAACAAATTCATGCAACTAATCGCAGATTATGTTAAGTAGATTTCATAACTTTAACAATTAATTAATTTCTTAACATTTTCGTTTTCATTCACATAATTGTGTCATAATTTTCAACTATTTTTGCACCAAGTACTAAATTAAATAACTAACATTTCCTTGCATACATAATCAGCCCGACAAATGTTCCCAGTGCTCGGACACTGGCCTCCTCTCTGTGAGAGGGAGCGGGCCATAATCCACCACGCGGGCTCAGTGCGGGTTGGTGGAAGTCACAAGTCTTTGGGCCCCTTCAATTGATGCTGACATCTCTTTGAGGCGCGTGTGGAACACGTACGCCCCGTCTGGCACGGGCCTGGTCCTGATCGGACGGTGAGCTACCGCAGGCCCGCTTTGAAAAATGGCACAGTCGGTATTCTATAGACAAATATAATATAATAATATTAAAGACTAGCTGTTCCCCGCGGTGTCACACGCTGCGCGGCTCCTAAGGGTCGTAGCGTGATGTTATATAGCCTATAGCCTTCCTCGATAAATGGACTATCCAACACAAAAATATTTTTTCAATTCGAACCAGCAGTTCCTGAGATTAGCGCGTTCAAACAAACAAACTCTTCAGCTTTATAATATTGGTATAGATATCTACTCCGGCTTACCTCTTAAAAAATTGACCCTTCGCTACTGATTTCCATAAAAGCCTCTTAGCCAAAGTAGCCCAAGTGGCCTTGTCAAACTTCGTAAAAGGAAATGTTTATCAATATGCTGACTTTCTACCACGCCTATCGAAAGACTCGTTTATCAAAGTTGGTTCAGTGGTTTACGAGATCACTGCGAACTGACAATTATATCGGTGTTTCAGAGGAAATCGCCTATTTACTGGTTAAGTTACTACTTACTCGTTTACTTAACCTTTTTGTAAGTAAGTGTAGTTAATCTTTGCACTTGTAATTAGAAGGTAGAACGTATCACACATTCTCTATATAATTATCTCTTTGCTTTTAATCGATATAATTGCTAGCCTTTGACTGAAAGGGGCTAGCCCTATATTTATAAACGTTGCTTATAAAGTTAAGTAATGACTAGCGTCTGCTTAGCCATACATTTTTGACGTTTACCCGTCTTTTAACTTAAAGCAACGTTTATGAATAAAGTAAGGGTACGTGTGTAGGTAGGTAGAAGCCGATTGCATTGATAGTATTGTAACATACGTATGAGATTACGATTACATACATTATCAGCCTATAACGTTCCCACTGCTGGGACACAGGCCTTCTCTCCGTGAGAGAGAGTGGGCTGTGATCCACCAAGCCGGCCCAGTGCGGGTTGGTAGATGTCACATGTCTTCGAATTTTTTGTTCTAGGACATGCCGGTTTCCTCACGATGTTTTCCTTCACTGTTTTGAGAGCAGTGGTGATGGAATAATTTACACAAAAGAAAGTGCCTGTCTGGGTTCGAACCTACGACCTACAACTCGTAAGTCGCGGCTGATACCACTGGGCCACCGCTGTTCATGCTCTATCCAATGATTGTCTTATGCTCTATCCACAGCTTGGAATGTCTACACTATACTCTAGCATAGGTACTGGGTAACATATATTTTAGATTAACTTTTCATTTGTAGCGGTATCTACAATGCCACATGAGAAAGGCTTCATACTGACGTCATACTGACAAGGCGTCATACTGACGTCACGCAAAATCCTGCATCTCGCAAGCAGAGTCTACCGCGCAACTAGCATAGGTACAACGGCCCGACATGAATCATCGGGCAGTTTCCCACCAGACACAACATCAGTCTGGTCGTAGGATCCTTCCTTTTCTATAGAGTATGAGTGAACTTTACACCCTGTTCTTCATACCTCTATACATTCATCCTCTCTCTATAATTATATCTACCCATAAATACCCTTGAGTATGGATCTTCTGACGTCAGGAGCTGGTTCATTAAGCCAGCAAGTCATCAGCGACTATTTCCATGATGAACAAATCATAGACCCTACATTAATATAATCTCGAAATAAACATAGAAATCAACATTTATTACATCGAATTTACATATTACAATATGACCGACATTAGAAATGTAATCTGTGGGTAATATGTGCATGGTTTAAAAAAAAAAAAAGACCATTATGACAATGTGGGCATAGTTTTAAAAGAGCAATTTTGTAATGTTGTTCAAATTATCATGTTGTATGCTTGTTTTTGGAGTTATTATGTTATGTAAGATATGTAGTGGGAATGTCATGGCTGCTCTTAGCGGTGCCTTAAGTATTGTGGAAAATGTTATGGTTATGTCAAAGGGTTATGGCCGGAATTATGTGGTAATTTCTTTTTTTTTTGTTTGTTTCTTTAAGCTTTCATTTTATAACCGGTCCTGTGCATGCTATAGCAGCCAATATTCATACAAAAATGACATACGATATGTGAACATTATCACTGGATATAGGTACCCATTTTCCTTTTGTTTGGTTTGGTTTTGGCAGACGATCGGCATTTGTATAAAATTTATTAATTGCAGTACATTTTTTTACTAGCAAGAATTTCAAATTACATTATGAGATACCACTTCATTTTATTATATTGTCTTGACAACTTAAATGTGGTCCATAAATAATATTTATTGTGTGTTCAAACTCAATGCATTCCCTCTGAGAATAGTGATGCGACTAATTTGAATATTTTATCGATAAAAACATGTACTCGCTTACGAAATAAAATATCCGTATAACACAATTTACATTACACATACCAATGAAAAATAAACATCCAGTTTTGTCACCAATTTGAACCCGTGGCGGCCTTCTAAGAACTTTCTAATTCAAATAGACATATAAAACCATAAACCACGTGCATTTATCATAGCTATAGCATAGACTAGAGATCGTCGTATGAACATAAATTGCTTTATTATATCGATATTCGATTGCGTTGAGGTTAGAGTATTATCGATAATTTCTATTTTTCATTGATATTTCAATGGAAAGACACATTCTTTCATTTAAATGTCACCTCAGGTGACAAAAAGTGTTGAACATGAGCAAAAGTACATATTTAAAGGGCTATGTCGCTGTCCATTTTTATTGCACAATAAACATTATTAATTGACTACGTCGTTAAGGCCTTCGTAACGCCTTCAAAACGTAGTTTTTTTTTTAGATTTTATGTAAACATTTGCCACATGAGTTACATAAATTAAGTTGTTCAGTAACTATGAAGAATTATAGTTGCTAGACCACCCACAACCTGCTGATGTCACCATAGATAACGAAAAATTTATCGACATTACGACTTTATCGACACTTAAAAACCTACAAATCACTTCACTATCACTTGAAATCTCAGCTATCCTTGCTTTTTTTAAGCCGTTAAGATTCATCAGGGACATAATGTTACATCACGTAATTATTATTATGAATCTGTGCTTCAGCCTAACGACTGCAGCCACGTCAGTGATATAAAAAAATTGAACGTCTTTTTTTAACGACGGGAAAAATGGGTTATGTAAAAAAGATTGGTATGTTTAATGTGATAAGATGGGTCTACTTAAATGTTGAGTAAGAGAGTTATGTTGGAGTTATGTAATATAATATCAGGGATTAGTCCATAGTAAGTCCGGTCTTTATTTATTTATTTCTCCGGTCGTTCATAAGAATGAGTGGTCTGTAAAATTTGGTAGAATAGTATAGAATACTCTATAATGTGTACACCTTACAAAATACAGATATCAATGTAGAAATTTTACATAGGGTGACACAATGGGCGGCCTTATCGCTTATAGGGATTTTGTAAAGGCAACCTTTGGATTGATTTAAGGGAGAAGCGCTAAGGTAGCCTACGAAATTCAAATTTTCGTACGTTTCTTGCAATTTGTTAGTCAGTATTAAGTTGTACGTTGATTAAAATATGATTCGCGACAGTAACAAATATGTATTTACAGAATTATAATCATTAGAATCAGTACTTAATACAACTTGTTAAAATGTCAAGATTTCATGAAATAGTCATTCAGTAGGATTACTTGGTCTAAGAGAGTTGTGTTGATGACTTTAATGATTATAATTCTGTAAATACATATTTGTTACGGTCGCGAATCATTTTATTCAACGTACAACTATTAATACTGACCAGCAAATTGCAAAAAACGTAAAAGAATTTAATTTCGCGGGCGACCCTGGCGCTTTCTCCTTAAAGGGAGAAGGTGAGACAATACGCAGGTGCGCAACATTCAACATTAAATTTATTCACAAACTCTGAAGCTAATTTTTCTAAATTCTACAAATGTTTACTTCAAATAAGATGTAATACTAAGTAATAATGACGTATTTCTCCATTCTTAAAAGCAACCGAACCGACAAAAATAAACGAAAGTGAATCTCCAAAACTCCAACTATTTGCGTAGCTTCTTAGCGATTGAGAAAAAGTAAAAGTTGTAATAACCATGACACTTTACGGTAAAGTTATACGGTTCATAATTGAATGGCAGAAAGGTGCCGAAATGGCACTTTTATGTTACGTTGTGTCAATTATCGACACCTTCGAACTTTCACTGAAGGTCACACGAAAAGGCGTGGAGACGACATTGCGACTAAATTTTTTATTGTTTGTTTTACGTAATCTGTCGTAGTTTGTATAATTTAATTAGCGTTAATGGTATGTTTTAAGCACTTTTGGAGGTTTTAATTGCGGTTTTTAAGTAGCTATTTGAAGTTTTTATTCCTCATTTTACAGAAATTATCAGTGTTATCTAATTTTTTTGTAGCTGTTCTGACTGACTGATGAGATAGGTAATATGAACTGAATATCACTCTATATACAATGATATGAGAAAATAACAACATTGAGGTGTTGAGGTGCACTAAGGACTTGAGGATTTTGGATCTCAACCAGAAATCAGCAATTGCAATCGCAAAACGAAAAAGGCACTTTTAAAACACCCTCTTTTTTCATAACTGTAATTTTCAAGCACAAGTCAACAGGAACAGTCAGAAAAACTAATTGTTGAGCAAATTGACTAGGTACCCACTTAAATTTTCTGTATATTTGGCACAGCAAATTGACGTAGGGTGTCAATGTACGTAACAATTAAGTTCCCTGGCTGTATCTACATATTAAAATTGATCTTAAGTAGCTCTCTACCTTTAATTGAAACTAATTAACAGTCCAAAAAACCAGATTTTTCTAATCATAATCCACCATCACGCTTTATCACACTCCACTTTTTCCAATCAAAATCCACCATCAAGCTTTATCACACTCCACTTTTTCCAATCAAAATCCACCATCAAGCTTTATCACACTCCACTTTTTCTTCCACTCACAACTTCCCACAAGAAACACTCCAACACGATTGTTCCACATACTAAACTAACAATGGAACCGTAATACAGTAATATTAGCTATTATCCAATTGGCTGAACAAATCTACTTATTAACCGTGCCATTGATTATGCACGACTGTTATTTACAGCGAGTGTCTGTTGTTTATTAATTACTAGCTGCGCCCCGCGGTTTCACCCGCATAAGTGTCGATCTCGTGGGAATATCGGGATAAAAAGTAGCCTATATGTTAATGCAGGGTGTCGGCTACCTCCATACAAAATTTTATCAAAATTGGTGCAGCCATTTGAGAGTGAAGAAGTAACAAACATATACACACACACATAGAGACACACACACTCACAAACTTTCGCCTTTATAATATTAGTGTGATAATAAATAATATAATAAGTTACATTATCGATACGGCTCGCATTGTGAGGAGGTCTCTGGAGCCCTAACCACGGTAGCTTGGACCCTGCTCCCGACACCAGTGGATCACTATATTTTTATATTTTTAAATGTTTTTTTTAATACTTTTTTTTATATTGATATATATGTATAAAAAATAAGATAACTAAATAAATAAACGAAATAATAATTTAATATAGTGTGATGTGATATTCACGGTTTATTGGTCTCACGATATGAGCAGGGTTTTAGGATAATCTGGGAGGATTAGGTTTAGGTTGAAGTTGGGACCTGGGAACGAGAAGTAGGATTTTGTCCCGCACCAGGATTGGTCTATAATCATTCTGCTGGAGAGTTTGTTGCGCCACTTCTTCTTCCCAGTTAAAGTACTAGGAAGTAATGAAAGGTGGGGGTTTTGTGACTGTGAAAAAGTGCTGATTCTCAACTCAGTTTGAATATAAATGACCTTTGATTGATTTTGTTTTGTATGTAAACACGTATCGTACACGAGCTAACTTAAGCTAACAGTTGTTAGCTTTGGAGGCCATCTTTATATAATTTCATACATGAATCGAACTTGTAACACTAAATAATGTTTTTTTTTTTGTTTCTAGGGAAAGCAACACAACTACTGAGAATTTCTCAATGGACGAAGCCAGGGGCCCTAGTCTGCTATTTTTATAAATTCGTCATTCCAACACGATCCCGTAAGTTCGTAATCTGCTAAATTCATAATGGTCGATCATTGGTCGGTCAATGGCACAGAACATATACGATACTCGTAACGAATTAAAAGCAATGACTGCACAATGACGTTCTAATTGTTGGTCACTGATCAAAGGAACTGTCAAAATTTTAGCAGATTAACGCCTAATTCAGTCATTCATTTGTCATTATGTACGAGATTACCATTCTATGCCATTTCTTTTAATGGAGTGTCAGTGGTTGACCATTGGAAAGTCATAATGACGCCTTTATGTTAGTAGATTACCAAACTTGTCAAAATCAACAATTATGAAATCAATGGTAGACCATTCTGACACTATTGTAATAGCAGACTTGAGGCCCAGGACTTCACGGTCAACAAACTACTTAATGAAACTAGTCCAACAAGAGACTTGAAGTATGTATTTCAAAGTTTGTAAAATGTCTAAAGATACTTTTGCGAGTTCTTACACAACCTACCCAAGCCAGGATACGGTAGAGATGACACATCGTCACCGACCTCCTTTCCAACCATGCTGCCAGTAGCATAGCCAAGCTTAGCAAATTCCTGTCATACCAACATTACCATGAAACCAACCATAATCATTGATTACGGTCATAATATTTAACGTTTTTATAATACTTTTACCAATTTATCGGATGTATTAGGCAATAGGTGAACCGTGATGCAATCTGTTTTACATTATACAAGGAAATGTTTAAAAGTATACTAAAACTTATACCAAGTGAAAGTTTGTTATTTAGGAAATACTTTATTGAAATTGTTTTTATCTTTATAGGGAATTTATGGTAAACTGACTGCGCCCCGCGGCTTCACCCGCATAAGTCGACACTTATATGCTTTGATCTTATCTTATCTTATATCTTCTTACACTTATCAGTTCTTATCCCGATATTCCCAAAGGATCGACATCACGTGGGAATATCGGGATAAAAACTATCCTACTTATGTCCTTCGCCGGGATGCAATCTATATCTCTGCGAAATTTTATCGAAATCCGTTCAGTGGTTTAGGCGTGAAAATGTAACATACAGACAGACAGACAGAGTTACTTTTGAATTTATTAGTATGGATACATATTAAGCATAGTTATGGAAAAATAATACGATATGAATCGAAAATATGAATGCCTCGATGGTCTAGTGGGCGTAAACGCTACTTCTGAGCACGAGCTCCTGGGTTCGATGCTCTGGTCGTGCAAAGTGTTAATGGGTTTTTCATCTGGAATTTTTTAGTAATAGCCCGGAGTCTAGATTTGTGCCCGGCTGATGGCAATAGGCTCGCTCCCTATTACATGGGACTCGAACATAATTGGTGATTTGGTGAAATGTGGGTGTACTATAGGTAGGTTACACCTCTGCCTAACCCTTCTGGGAAAGAAGGCGTAATATTATGTTATAAATCAAAAATAAAAATAGGTACCGTGCATTCGCGATTTTGCCAAAAATGTAAACAAATATGAATTAATGGAAAAATAACTTTAATTCCTACACAATAAAGTTCAGTTTACGCTACAACTTCAAACATTTTTATAACTTTGTCAATAGTGCTAGTAACTCTGAAATCATCTTAATTGTAATTGAAATAAAGTTGATATTTGTTTAACTTGAAATAGGGTAGG
Source organism: Oligia latruncula (assembly GCA_948474745.1). Classification (NCBI taxonomy): domain Eukaryota; kingdom Metazoa; phylum Arthropoda; class Insecta; order Lepidoptera; family Noctuidae; genus Oligia; species Oligia latruncula. The sequence continues at coordinate 15,468,373 of OX419701.1, read as the reverse complement.
GATGTGCAGCACTGGCGCACTTTTACTTGAAGTAGTTAGATTTCGTTTTGTTTTCTGATTTGTCAACCGACACTTATAAGTTTTTTAACGATTGTAAAATCGAACGTACCCATATATTTTTTGTAAACCACAGTTTATTGTTATGCTTTAATCCTACCTGAGTTTACCAAAATTCAAACCACCGGTTAGGTATTTAAACAGTTGGTTTTGTCAATTTTCCTAAGGAAATTTTAATTATAGAACTGATTAAATATTTAATCAATTGATTTAAATGTCGGTGAACACAAGGCTAAGGGCTGATTTTTCCAACGCCAGATAACTTTATCCGAGAAATAATTTTGTATTTTTGACAGTTCTTTCATAAAAAAACTGTCAGACGTCAATTTTATTCCACGAATAAAAACTATCTGTAGATTGGAAAACAGCCCTAAATCGCATGTTTTATACTAATTCTAGTTATACAGGGAAACCTATTATTAGCCATACCATAATAATATACATAGGTACTGTGTAAGATCCTTTAAGTGTCGCTGTTGGTTGCATAGATAAAGAAAATAAATGATTAAGTATCTAAGAAGCCAACACTATAAATAACCTTTGATTCAGCGAAGAGGGACTTCTCATGAACAGCCGGTCGGTTCTGTAAAAATCTCACCATGAAAACTTAGGTGAAGTGAGTTTGTTTTTGCTAGGAATTTACACTATTAACAGGTCACTCCACGCTCACTTCACCTAAGTTTTCACGGTGAGATTTTTACAGAATAGCACCGCTGAACACTGTAAAGACTTAAGGAAACAACAACAATTATTATTAATTAAAGTTGTAACAGCTATAAACATCTGGTTAATAGCTTTTTCTAATGTAAGTAATAATTTGATGATGACCAAATGAGATTATATGTGAAAGTTGGCAGAGAAACCGAAAGGTACTCACCACACCTAAAGGCCTGTTGGTTCGCCTTTATATTAAAAAGATATACCTAAAGGGTGAAAGTCCCATGACTAACCTAAACCCTAAATCCCTCATTCAAAGTGACATCTAGACGACTTCACGGGCCATAATAAAAGTTTTCAAAGTTCAAACTTGAAACTGTAATACATGCCGAGCTACCCGAAACTGTCAAATTTTCCCAATGAACTTTGAACCTTATGCTTTAGCGATAAAGTTGAAAATCTATTAAAGAAATTTGACAGATTGTAGTAGCTTGATGTGCTGGCGTCTGTACATAAGTGATTAAAGAGTATACAGGGTGGTAGGCACATCGATGTGTAAACTATAACAATGAGTTCAGCACATGATTCTAGACCCTAGCATAGAAATTTTTCATCGGTTAACAAAAAAAATCTGCTGTTTCATAGGGAAGTGCAACAATGTTTTAATATACGGCACAAAATACAATGCACGTTCAAAATCATGTACTGAATCTACAGTAGCAGGTTGTGCGTCGTTATCCCTGCCACCCTATTATTTAGATCATTCTCATACTAGCTACCATATACATCAACACACAAAACAAAATCGACACGTCATTTGTCAAAATCGGATCAGTACTTTTTGAGCTACCATCGAACATCCATACATACATAGACTGTTAAACGCATAACCCTAGGCTGCCTCTGCTACACCATAGTCTGGTAGAAGCACGTGTATTTAAAACAAACCGACATGATCCAGCGCACGTGCTCGCAGTTGTCACGGTCCATTTCATGCAATGTCAAGGCTGACACAAGCCAACCGTAGCGGTACTGCACACCGCACACCCTTGCTTACGTCACGATCTAGTAGTGGTCGTAGTGGTATACGTAATAGAAAAGTGTTGTGTCGTTATTTATATTAAAAATTAAGGCGGAGATTCCTTGAAAACGGTCAAAAAGATGGTTTTTTAAAGCAGTGTATCTCTTAAACAGTAAATAATTTTAACCAAAAAAAAAAACATGATATTTTCAAGACTTATTTTAATACAGTGATGTAACTCAAATCATAATTAAACATACATTAATGCATGAAAAAAATCTTCAAACACACCTCTAAATTCTCTTTAAAAGCAGTTTATCTCTTCATTCTCAATTATAATTACAATTAAAAATATACCATAAAATTTCTAACGCCAAACTGCATCCAGTGATGTATTGTTTATTTTGAAATAGTTATTATCTAATTTTATACGATTTTATTTACATTTTTACGATATACGCTTGCTCATTTCTTTGCCGCCCGCACCGCGCCAGTGTTCTTCGGAACGTTGTTGAGAACAGACCTGTGTCGCTTTGCTCCGCAGTGAAATTTTTACTTTTTGTACCGTGAAAATAAAAATGGGAAATAAAGATAATACATAGTTGAAAGAGATGGAAAGCTGCTCGCCGAAAGCATTTACTCCATAATGTGCAGAATATAGCACGAAGACGGTAAGAAACTTTATTATAAGTACCTAAATAAAGAATGATAATAATAAATATATTTCTCGTGAATTTAATATTTATAACTTAGTAACAATGCCTATAGATATAGAGCACACCCTAGTATAGGCATTGTTACTAAGTTGAAATTGATTTACCGAATCATATCATCATCTGAGGCTCACCGAAGGCCACAGAGTAATTAAAGTACCTACAGTAGGATCAGCTGTGCTGCCAATTGTATAATTCAATGATTTTATTATTTTAGATTGGTGAACAAGCAAATTACTACTCAAGAACTGGATGATACTGCTTCTCGATTGGATGTCGAGTAAGTACCTACCTACTTATCAAAATCGACTGCCTCCATGGTCTAGTGATGAGAGCGCTATCTTCTCGATCTGGAGGTCGTGGGTTCGATTCCCTTGGGAAACAGCAGCTTTAGTTGTTGTGGGCTAGGACATTGCAGGCTGATCACCTGATTGTCTGACAAGACAGATGATGAGATGATCCGTACTGTCGGAGGATCACGTAAAATAGTCTGCCATACGCCTGATCTCCCGTCGCGCCGGTCGTGTCCGTACCGTCTCATCGGGATACGAAAGTGATGGAATAGTGAGTGCACTTTTGTATTGCGTTTGCGTGCATAGGTACTTGAGCGCTATACAAGGTCAAATTAAATTAGCTAGCGAAACTCCGCAGACGTGATGGGTTTCTAAACATGATAAAACAAACGAGAAATTAAGATGATAATGATTTTTTTGGGGTCATCCACTGTCGGTAGTTTCATTCACTTAAAATATCAGTCTAAAAATATATTTTTTTGTAAATTTCACAGACGTGATGGTATCGATATCTGAACACGATAAAACAGATTTTATCAACTCACACTTCAAGTAACAACAATACCAGCGGTCATTGACCCCAAAAATCATTTTTTATTATTATTTTATAGTGTTTAGTAGCTATCGATACCCATCACGTCTGCGGAGTTTCGCTAGCTAATTTAATTTCATCCTGTATTATTATTTATTACTCATCTCAACCAGACTGCTAATAATAATACAGGGTAATAATATTAGGCCGGCCACATACAGTCGGAATTCCGTTACGGAAATCCGTTTCGAAATATCGGTTCGGAATTGAATTTTTTTTTTGACCGACGTGTTCCTTTACGATTACGTTCACGTGGATGGATTCGCGGGCATAAGCTAGTGTTTATTTAATAAATATTGTATTTTTCCAGTTCTACTATTGAAAAGCGATCATCATCCATTGTTCACAAAATTCTACAAGCAAATCAAAAGGCATTTCAAAAAGAAGACAGGTAATTTTGCGAATTCCGTATATTCTTCTAGTCCTGTGGGATTTAGTGATCTATCACAACATCTTGATTTAGACATCTAAAGTATTTAATTAAATATTTAGTGATCAATCTATTGAACAAAATCTGAACTTAGTATCCAACAACAAATGAGGGCGATATTATGTCAATGTTTTCTGAAATAATGAATGATAAAATAATAGTTAAAAACATAAGTACCTACCACAGAATACATTGTATTATTTTCAAAAATAATTGTTGTGTTTTTGCAGTCCTACTACTGAAACGCTGAAATGGCTCACTTTATTATTTTGAAATCAAACTAATATTTATTATATCAATGATTGAGGTAATTGCATTAGAAAACTAAAGCCGTAATATATTGGAAGCTACAATATTAAACTTTTTGTTTTTGTTTATAGGACCATCTACCGGCATGGAGTCAACGATTATTGTCGAGGGTTTTAAGAAAAGCATAGGAATGCATAATTTGTTATATGGCAGAATTATATCAGATGATGACGTCAACACATATTCAAAGCTTTTGCAAGAAAGGCCGTATGATTTTTTACAATAGAAAAATTTTAATGCCGAAACCACTTGCTGAGGAATTTGTGCAACAAGCTGCAAAGTCTTATAACAGACACGAAATTTCTTATACGGTTCAGAAAACTCCTAACAAAGAAAATAATATTAACCTTTCGAAAAGTAGTAGTAACTGCAATTGCAAAATACAAGCATACTGATAATGCAATGCAACTCCATGCTGATATAATGCTTGCTGCGGAACATGCTTTTGGACAACATACTACGTGCAAAGGATACTTTTGTAGCAAACAAGGCGAAGTAGAAGATATTGATAGAGACTTTTACACAAACACTCTTTGCCAAAAAATAAAATTAATATTAGCACAGCTAGCCGCGCACTCGCGCAGCTTGTTGCACGATGTCGATAGCAACTCTGTAAAAAGATATCATAGCATTATTGCTAAATTCGTAGGTGGCAAAAGAATAAACTTTCTCAAAAATATCTATATCAAATGAGATGTAATACTGCGGCTCTATCTTTCTACACAAGAAAATCTTTGAGTATCTTGCATAAATCAAAACGCCCATAATTGATGGAAGAGGCGTTTTGATTTTCCAATGTTCTTTTTTTCTTCTTTGCATATTTCTTAGATCTTTTTAGTCGCTTTATTTTGTTCATTTCAAATTTATGTATTTGTCCTCTTGGACTTCAACCTACAATAGATTTATGCAACATACTCACTCATTTGATATTGATATTTTTGAGAAAAGTTTATTCTTTTGCCACCTACGAATTTAGCAACAATGCTATGATATCCCTCTACAGAGTTGCTATCGACATCGTGCAACAAGCTGCGCGAGTGTGCGGCTAGCTGTGCTAATAATATATTTTTTTTGCCAAAGTGTGTTTGTGTAAAAGTCTTTATCAATATCTTCTACTTCGCCTAGTTTGTCACAAAAGTATCGTTTGCGGGTGGTATGTTGTCCAAAAGCATGTTCTGCAGCAAGCATTATATCAGCATGGAGTTGCATTGCATTATCAGTATGCTTGTATTTTGCAATTGCAGTTACTACTACTTTTCGCATGGTTGGTGGTTTCTTTTATTTGTTAGGAGTTTTCTGAACCGTATAAGAAATTTTGTGCCTGTTGTAAGACTTTGCAGCTTGTTGCAAAAATTCCTCAGCAAGTGGTTTTGGAATTAAATTTTTCTATTGTAAAATTTTCATGTGTGTTTTCAATTTATAATGTGTGTTTTTATTTTGCTTTTGTCAATGTTCAAAATAAATCTGACATTCAATACACTTTCTCTCTCACTCTCGCACTCTATATTTCCCTTTTTCTTTTTTTACACAAAAAAAATTGGACCCTATAAATGGACCAACCTTTATAGTATGTCTTGATTAGGCCGGCAAAATCGGAATTCCGTTTCGAAATATCGATTCGGAATTTCGAAGGCAGCAAATCCATACGAAATAAATTCGAAGGCAGAAAATTTCGAACGGAAAACTACTGTACGTGTGCGGTAGATCCTTGATTTTGTATGGATTTGTTGCCTTGGAAAATGCCAAATCAATATTTTGAAACGGAATTCCGTCCGTATGTGGCCGGCCTTATTGAACCAAAAAGTTCCGAGCCCACGACCGCTTGTGGCTTCTAGATAAACTTCTGGATAATAAATTGAACTGGGGGTCACGGGTCATACGGGGCCCACAAACCATCATTCGATACCTTGGGGCTCAAAGGGTGTATAGCATTTTGGCCAATTAGAGTTATTTACACCATCTTGAAACACACACCCCACCCACACCTTTAAACTCGAATCTATCGAGTTTTTGGATTTCCTGAAAAGTCGTGTTCATCTTTTGAACCCCGAGGTATCGATATGGGGCGCATTGGGGTTAGGGCTCCATGAACCCCATTTTGAGCTTCGCGCAAACGGTACAGATATGGCCGGCAGATTTGATATTGGTCAGATTTTCCACTCGATTTATTCTGCGTTAAAAAAATAGTAGGTAAGTACCTACTAACTCATTCACTTTTATTTGTGAGCGAAATCGCGGGGAAAAGCTAATAATAACTGTCTACATTCCGCCGCCCGGTTACATTGATAATACATAATTATATTCTATTTTATTAATATTACAACGAGTTCTTATTTGTAAAAAAAATAATTATACACCACTGCTCTGAAATATGCTACTGGCTACCTATATGCGAGCATCGCGCGTCATGACACTGGCAGCCAGCCCTACAAAATATAAACTTCGTGAGCGCTTCGCGCGTAAGTATGTTGAGGGGGTGCGCGGGGCATTCTCAGCGGTAACGCCCATTTGAGCAAGGTCAACGGCATAATACTGGGCCTTAAACATAAACAAGTGCGAGTCGGACTCGCACACGAAGGGTTCCGTACCACAAGGCAAAAACCCTTTTAATATTAAACTTACAATCTCGATGCTTTGTCAAGACGTCAAACTCGTGCGTAGCAAGGTCGGCTCGCTAGTTAGGGTTCCGTACCCAAAGGGTAAAAACGGGACCCTATTACTAAGACTCCACTGTCCGTCTGTCCGTCTGTCACCAGGCTGTATCTCATGAACCATGATAGCTAGACAGTTGAAAGTTTCACAGATGATTTATTTCTGTTGCCGCTATAACAACAATTACTAAAAACAGAATAAAATAAATATTTAAGGGGGCTCCCACAACAAACGTGTTTTTTTCGGCGTTTTTGAAATGTGGTACGGAACCCTTCGTGTGCGAGTCTCACTCGCACTTGTCCAGTTTTTTTACTAATTATTATGCTATTCGGGGCGAAGACAAGTCTAACAAATAAAATAAAATCATAAAAATCTGTCCAGCCGTTCTTGAGTTATAACTAACCCGATTTTGTTTTATATTATAGATTTATACAACCTTTATTGTACATCAGAAAATACGTAACAAAAAATACATTTACATTACAAAACATACAATTTAATAAGAGATTCCTATTCGGGCTTCGTCAAAGGTATGGTATTTTTATATATTCTAAGGCACCTCAGGCACGATTTTGACCCGGTTACTGCGAAATCAAAGACTTTCAATCTTGCGAAGGTGTGCCAAATCTTTAAAGTGCAAGATAAAAATCTTTAGGTAGGTGCACATTTACGCACTTTTTATTTTAACCTACAACGCTAAAAATATTTCAACATCGGACAATAAAATGCCTCCTTAAATTCGAGCGATTTTTGACAACCGAACCAGTTACAATACAAAGTAAAAGGGACGGTAATGACATACATACAAACACTCACATACAGCATGTTTAAATAATGTTTAAGGTTGTAGGAAGCAATTAGCATACCTATATTATTAAGTGGCCAGTTGAAAATATTAAAAATCCAAAGGAAATGAGGCTTTGTTGATCTATTTTCTTTTGTTTTGTTTTAACATGGCAGAATGGCTGTACTATTGCTCAAACACATAACATCGAAGCTAATAGCATGATACCCTCCATCTGAAATTATTAGTCGACTTTAAAAAAAACCAGTCTTATCCCTGAAGGTACCTTTCCGAGATTGGCTGCAGACTGCAACCGCAGGCGAAAAAGCGGCTAGCAGCTGCGGTTGACCGCAGTTTTCATAGAGATAGGTACATAGAAACCAATAGTGTCGCTTGAACCTGCAGCTGCAGTTTGCGGCCTGCGGTCCATCTTGGAATTGCACCTTAATTCGCTATAGGCAATTAAAAAAAAAATACACCCTCTATAGTGCTCAATACTATCTGTACGCACATAGATTAATTCGTGTATATATTTATATACACGTGCATGTCCTTGTATAATGTTAGGTTAAGGTGGACTGGTTGATATGCTGGTTAATATTGCGAACATGTACAACCTCATTGGTTCAAGTCGGAAACCGCCAGATTTCACTAACATACTGCCCGATTTAAAGCTATAGTATTTATATTTATATGCGGAAACGCATGCCTTTATAATTTAAATAACGTACAGTCAACAAAAGAGATAAGTATGCGGGATCGTCGGATATAGTTGAAATTTAGTTAGAGACCGATGGATGTTCTCGACTGAAATTTAATTTGATAAATGAGCTGTTTGTTTTCTACTATTAAAATTAAATTTTATTCGACAACATCCATCGGTTTCTTACTAAACTTCAACTATATCCGACGATTCTGCAGACTTATCTCTTTTGTTGACTGTGCCTACACACCGAAGAAATGTTCGAAATGAGTATTTAAATATTTACATAGGTTTCTACGCTTTTAATTTCAAGCACGTTTACCTTGAGAAAATATGGCGTGTAAAACTGTACTTCCGTAAATTTCGCATTAGGAATTTGAACCTCTTTTTTGAGACCATTGTATTCTAAAAACTCCTATTTTGAGAGCAGTAGCGGCCCAGTGGTAACGGCCGCGACTTACGAGTTGTAGGTCCTAGGTTCGAACTGAGACAGGCGCTTTATTTTATGTAAATTATTTCATCACCACTGCACTCAAAACGGTGAAGGAAAACATCGTGAGGAAACCGGCATGTCCTAGAACCAAAAATTCGAAGACACCACGAGGGCCCAGTGCGAGTTTGTAGATGTCACAATCTACCAACCCGCACCGGGCTCGCGTGGTGGAATACGGCCCACTCCGACTCACCGAGCCTGTGTCCCAGCAGTGGGAATATTATAGGCTGATTATGCTGTATTCTAAACCTTTCTTGGTAAGATAAACAATACAAAACAATAAAATTATTTGGATAAAACCTTGGTCGTTCAGATCCCACAGTCAAACTGCCTAATCTCATCCCATTTCCCGTTTCAACATCAAACCCAAACAAATTTTCCCTATATATATCTGTCAAAATATTCATCTTTATTCTAATCTTTCGCTACACTATCTTCTTTAACGCTTTACAAAACATACTCCGCGTCGGACGAGTCGTCCCATTCACTGCAGCCAATCGTGCGTAACTTTCGACTCACGGTATAATACATAACAATAAAGTCCAGAAGTCTAAATTCTTTCAATATACAACTAAACTACTTATTATGATTAGAATTCATGGTTTCAGTTTGCACGTCGATGTCCCTACCACCCTATATAATGTACAGGGTATAATATAGCACCCTGTATAATATACAGGGTATAATATAGCACCCTGTATAATATATAGGGTATAATATAGCACCCTGTATAATATACAGGGTATAATATTGCAACCTGTATAATATATAGGGTATAATATTGCAACCTGTATAATATATAGGGTATAATATAGCACCCTGTATAATATACAGGGTATAATATAGCACCCTGTATAATATATAGGGTATAATATAGCACCCTGTATAATATACAGGGTATAATATAGCACCCTGTATAATATACAGGGTATAATATAGCACCCTGTATAATATATAGGGTATAATATAGCACCCTGTATAATATAAAGGGTGGTAAAAAAAAATATACACCGTGTTCCGGACGATATACATAAACTTCGACCAGATGTTCAGACCATAGAAATAAGCATTTTTCATTATGGACACATTAATGAATTCTTATTTTTTGTTAATTTTCTTACAAACTAAATACCTTGACGTAAATCGCCCGATATGCATGCCTCTTTATCCGGATTGGCAACGACGTATTTTCATTCATAACATTTGGCGGGCTGAAACTTGACAAAACTAAGTTAAGACTCCTTCGTACTGCATTACTCAATTAAATTTAATTAAATGAAATTACAATATATCTTTGTAACGAAGCCTTTTTAAGTACTACTTCCATTGTTAGATTTAATTTGTAAAAGCTATAGAAGCGTTTGACAAAGTTTATGGATAACGTGAAGAACACGATGTATACAAATATACCTATGAGTTACAAGTGAATAGATTTGATCTAATGTGTAGTATTATTGTCTATACATAGAAATATTTGACCGTAAAGTACGCTAGTTTCTCGATAGTAGTATAATGTTTTGGAGTAATACTTCTGTATAGTCTGTAAATTTATTGTCTGTCACCGCTCGCTGGTCACGACTCGCACCTGTTAGTTCCTGCCTCTATGTCACTCAGGTAGTCTCATTTATACGGATGATAGTCTCATTTCTTGTGACATTTTTTTACCCAAATGTAAACTGTGTGAAACTATGGTATAAGTAGTGGTTTTTGTTTAGAGTTTAAGTGAAAAGAAATTGAGAAGTCTTTTAGGTGTTTGGGCGTTAACGATTTTTAAGCTCGTTGTTTTGATAGTAAAATACAAATTAAAGCAACAAGGTAAGTTTAATAGAAAACTTAGCTGATATTACTTCTTTACTCGTAAATTTAAAATATCTTTATCGTTTTAATGCCATAAGAATAAACCATGATATTTATCAATGCAATTTACTAGATAAGTAACGCTTAAATTAAAACCACAAATATACAATTTAAGATTAAATCCTCCTCCTAATCTATCATGAAACTGCAAATTATTCGCAATAAAACGTTATATTTATCACTTCATTTACTTTCATAATACGCCCATAATAACACATTTTAATTTTAAATGTATATTCTAGTATACATTTAATTTTAACTTGTATAATTTAGAATACATTTAAAAATGTTCTTAATAACTTTTTGTGTCCAATTATGATATAATTGTATACTCATACGTCTGTTAAATGCAAAAATGAGCGATTTTAATTTGGAATTACACTTTCTCTGTAATAATGTTACATCATTTTAATAGTATGAACTTTGTAAAATGTGTGAAATTTCGTAATTAAAAATAAATGTGTTTTTTATTTTTTTATTCACATGTGTTTTGAAAGGAGGATAATGTTTTGACTTGCAATGTTATATTATTGCAGTTTTTATTTTAACATTATATCATGAGGTCATTATCATTAATGTCAACTGATTCTATTTTATTTTTAACTGAATATATTAATGACTAGAGCCAATTACGTATTTATTTAATAACAGTAAACTAAAATATTGGCACCATTGCTTAAATAAAGATTTTGCCTTGATATGATTCTTAACAATATTTATTTTGACAGCCTCAAACTTCTTATATAGAATCATCAACACCTGCGCTAGAAGATCCACAAAATATAATTTCGTAACGAAGAGATGGTTACCGAAGCATTGCGTACATCTGCCAACGACCTTGGCATTTCATTAATTATAAGAAAAAATACATACAATCTAATCTTTGGGTAAAATTTAGCAACTTTCGCATATTATATTGCTTTACTTACTTTTACTTGTTTACGTTGTTCAAGGTCTCAAGTTTCATTCCCTGGGTGAACAATATTCATGTATTACTCAATGTTAAGTGGAACATTTTTAAAGTAACTTAAAATTCAAGTGTGTGTTAAGTAATGCATTGTATAGATTGTTATTGATTCACGTATTACATAACTTTAGAGGAACATAGTGTGAGGTCACTAGAATAAATCAAATATCGTTGATTTTACTTTCATAACGTACACATCTAATTTAGAGATTTCACCGGCATCATTTTTTATAACAAATACTGAGATATTTTAATAAAAAATCGTGAAACGTAAACATTCATTCAAATAAATAAAATGAGTCTCAGAATGCACTCACAATTAGTTACTTTAAATAATAAACGTCAATTAAAGTAATTACAACGGTTTATGCAAACGGTCGCCTTATGCATTTCTGTTGCATAAACCTGATGCCGGAAGTCTGAAGCTGTAATTATTGGCGTCTCGCGCGAGATGAGGGGATGCTTAGGGGTTAATGCCCGAGCTTGTCCCAGATTTTATAGAACATAGGAGTTTTAGAACATTGATCGCGAGACTGTGATTAGCAACGTATAATTTATTATGGTGCACATTATATCTTTGTAAGATTCAAAGATATTGCTTCAAGGCAACGCTTAAGAAATCTTCTTAATAAATATAGTTTTCTTAATACTATTGGCTTGATTTTTGTTAAAAAAATATTTTATTTGTATACATCAGCATACATTATCATAATTATACAAATTTTCAACGTCACATCCGTAATAATTCAAATACAGCTTGTGTGATTATGACATAATTTAATTCCATCCGTGTATTAAATTAACAGGCAAAACCAGATACTCTCTAGCTAGATAAATATAGAGAGTGGACATTGTAAGTTGTATAATACAGCCGCAAACGCGAGTTAAAGTAAATAGGTGAAAACTGTGTGCACCTTCCGAGAGCGCGCGTTGATGTCTTTTACACCGAGGAGTTCCGTCCGCGAATCTGACCAACGAGTCGACCTACTTTTGACAGACATTTCTGTACATTTTACGTAATCACTGAGGATGTAATGTATAGAAAATATCTATACATCTTGTACATCATTATGCAAGTGAAATTTTAGTTTTCGATGATTTACTTGCACATTCTCCTAAGTGAATGTTCGTTCGGATAAAAAAGTTAATGGTAATATTTTTATGGGATTTTATTTGAATGTATAATTTATGGGTTTTTAAATGTGTCTCGTTAGTATGGATTATATCAGTCTATTAGGTATATGTAAAAATCAATCAATCAAAAAAATCAATCAGTCAATTATGTAAGAATTCATTTAATTGAAAGCTGTTTTGCTGTGACTGCTTTATAAATAGAAGCCTATGTATAGAGAGAAATTGTGCGGTCAAGCGTTATTTTTAAATAACGCAGTCGGTTTTCTAATACTTTTACACGTGTTTTGAAACCAGAAAAAAATACATTTATTTGTTACATTTTAAAATGTAAGTTTAAATCCACTGACCTCTATAATACAAGTACGCGTACTTGTATTAAATCTTTGAAAAAATTGTTAATTTACATACACCAAAGAGATTTAAGGTAAATAATTTAATGTCTTTGCATACACATAGTAAAGGAATTTAATTTAACCTTCTCGTCATAATTAATTAATTAATTTTCACTCCACAAAATCCTCAGCCGATATAATTATATGAATCTCCAAAAATACAACATTGAATTTTCTTTATTTATCACCGCCAGATATTCCGATGGTCACACACTCATCCAAACATACAACAATTTGACACAACGATTTCCCACTTTTACATTTAAATCGAAAACACTTGGACACGAAAATCCGAATCTCCAACCAAAAAACTTTCACTAAGAAAAAAAAATCTCCGAAAAATGTACAGGTATAAATATCACTGATTTTGAACTTACCCAAAATATTAGCCTCATTTTATCCATACACAGCACTATAGAAAAGTTTAAGAAGTAGAGTAACCGTCACTACACATGCGCGAGGGTGCGCGCGTCTCCTGCGACTGACGGCGGAGTGCGCCGGCGAAGCCTCCCCGCCTAAGAAAGTCTACAACCTTCACATTATATATTATGTAAACTTGAAAAAGCGCAAGTGCATTATGGTTATGAGGAGATTTTTTAATGGTATTGTTTATGATTTATTTGAAATTTGACTGCTTCGTTGTTTTAGTGGTCGCAAGCGCTTCTGCTGAACATGAGGATCCGAATCCCGGGTCGGTCAAAGTGTTAATGGGTTTCTTCATCTGAATTTTTCAGTAACACTCGTGTTTGTGCCTGATTGATGGCAATCCAGACTACGGGCTGCTACTGAGAAATTCCTGATGACAAAACCCAATAACAGTTTGCCCAACACGGGAATTGAACCAAGGACCTCATGCTTAGCAGAAGCGCTTCCGATTACTAGACCAACGACGCAATACAATTGTGTCTCATTAGTAAGAAAATACTCTCAGAGCAGTGGTGGCTCACTGGTAACGGCCGCGACTTACGAGCTGTAGGTCGTGGGTTCGAACCTAAGCAGGCACTTTACTTTGTGCAAATTATTTCATCACCACTGCTCTCAACACGATGAAGGAATACATCGTGAGGAAACCGGCATGTCCTAGAACCAAAAAATCGAAGACGTATGACATCCGCCAACCCGCACTGGGCCCGCGAAAAGGATTATGGTCCACTCCGAGAGGAGGCCTGTGTCCCAGCAATGGGAACATTATAGGCTGATTATGCTAGTAAGAAAAAGGAATAAAATATTTTTTCTTTATTCAAAACGCTTCTTCTTCTTTTCGTATATCAATATATAATACCAACTCAAAGCCGACTAATATAATGTGCCTTAGGCAGCCCGGAACATAAAGGGCTAAGGAAGGAACATGGGTGGGTTTTAGTCAGTAAGAGTCTGACACTCCCTTCCGCTCCACCCAGAGCGGGAGGGGTCATTTGATGATTTCCCATCAACAAAAAAAAACGGCTCTATCTTTAGCTAGATTTTTTTTTTTATTACTAAATGGGCCCGCTCTTGACCCCGATCACGCCTGATGGTAAGCGATAGATGAGGTCTATGATGGAACGAGCGTGCCCAGAAGATAGGTACATTCTGAAGAAATGATAGGACTGTGTGAAAGATATTCATGGCTAGAAAGGGGGGTGGCTACTGAGATTACAACAAATAAAGAAATATGGCAGAGTAAACATGTTGCGCTGACCCTAATTTTGGTATTCTGCTGCATCCGGTTAGACTGGAAGTCAACCCCAACATAGTTGGGAAAAGGCTAGGCAGATGATGATGATGAGTGTTATATAGCTTGTTAATTGCAATTATTTAATACTGGCACTAAACAATTGCATAAAACCTTTAGTGTTAAATTCAAATTGACGTAATATTTTTCGTGTTTTTCATTTGACAGACATTTTCGGATAACATTTTTAAGCAGTGACATTTCATAAAATTTTTAGTGATATATTTTAGTATGTCTATGAGAATAAAATTAAACGTAAAAAATGCGATACTAGGATGTCATAATTTTAGTGATATATTAGCAACACATGATACTCGTATTCCATCTGGTTTTTCCCGGTTGGTCGTACCGAGGGCTATACCCTTTTGTAGACCCGACTTTGACTACTCTAAGGAAACTTCTGTAAGGAAAAGTACATTAAATAATGCAGAAGCTCTTCTTCCCCGCAAATCAGAAAACTTATCTTTGAAATGGATGTCTTCGGCGAAGCCAGTAACCAGCAAATGGCTTCATAAGGTAAGACAATTTATATTGATTTTGTGAATCGTTGCGACGTTTCGTCAATATGACCTCATATTGACGAAAAAGTCGCAACGATTTAAACACATTTTTTTGTTTGTTTTTTATTAGTACGTGCTCTCAGTTGTTGGTCTTTTGGTCTATTTAATTACACCTGCCGCTCTATCCTGTAAAAATCGCACCGTGAAAACTTGTGTGGAGTGAGCTGTCAGTGTCATCCCACTGATACTTAGGGATTGACCAAGCAAACATTTACAATCATAATCAAGATTGTAATAATATTTTTTATGTTAATTCTTTTAGTCTTAATCGTCAATGTTTTATTTTAATTATTGTACGTGCGTGACGCGCTCGCGCCTCAGGCTATACAGGGTTATTGGTAAAACATTAATAACCTCTTAAGAGGTCATTGTACTCATCATTATGAACAACTTTTACTATGGAACCAAACCTGAAATCGCGAAAAAGAATCAGCTGTTCCCTACATATAGGTTCCCTATAATTCATCAAAATGTAGGGCTGACAAACAGCTGATTTTTTTTTCTCGATTAATCTCATCTCATCTTAGACTAGTCTAGGAAAAAAAAGAAAAAAAAAAAACATTGAGTGAGTTCTGACTAATTTTCTGTTTTGTTATTTTATTTAAAAACTCCATAAAATAGTAATGTTTTGACAACTAAAATACTAGCTTCGAAATTATATACAATCAATAGAATTAGCATAAAAAATATTATTAATAAAATCTCGATTAAGATTGTAAATGTATGCTTGGTCAATCCCTACTATCAGGTGTGATGACACTGACAGCTCACTCCGTGAGATTTTTACAGAATCAGACTGCTGGATCGTTGAAGGCTCTTGAAAGACGTATGGAAATCGCGTGGGTAGCGTGCGCATGTAGCTCTACACGTACCTTTAGGCCATTCTGACACGAGGTGACCAAAATAGAACCAGTTTTCAATGCCGACGTACTACAAACGTACTACGTTTCTATGGCGGCTCTCACACTATGCAACTTGTTGAAAACTAGTTGTCAACGCGGCGACGCCGACGCAACCAGTCACACGCGATTGGCAGTGCAGGTCGCTCGGTCGTCGACAACGCATTTTTTCATAAAATTGGCACGTCGTCGTGTGTCAAGTCGTCGAAGCAAAAAAATAATATTAAATTGGTCTAGGAGGTTAATATTATTTTCAATATAGGGATGAATCCAAAATCTATTTCTCTGACGATTCCTTCTTTAATAAATGCAAAAGTTTAATTCTTCATCATCGTTTGACTACATTATCATCCTCATCCTGTGAAACGTGTGCACGGTGAACGGTGTCTTAATGAATGAAGAAATGACTAAAATTGATTCAGCTTGAGTTGCACCATGTGAGAGTCCCAGTTGGCAACGCTCGTATTCAACCAGTTTAGCTTGAGTTGCCGTCACTCTGTGTAAGAATGGGCTTACAGACTAAAGAAAATTACGCCGGTTAAAAGAACCTTGAATCTCTAGCCTCGCGCACACTTTGATGTCTTCGTTTGATGCCTATAGCTATATGCGCATATTGTGTATATTGCGAATGTTACATGCATCGTGTACAAGCACCTTTAGTGTTTTAAAATTATGAATTAAGTATAATAAAATATTAATAATTAATAAAACATAATCCAGATACAAATAACCCCTAAAATAATGGTATTCTAAGAATCCGTTTATCAGTTACTTAAAACGATTATACAAGCTGCTAAATTACCAACTTTGGACCAATTACAAATTCCTAGTTTATTTTCAGGTGCAAACCGGTCCAATCTGCACCCCAGGTTCTGCGTTACCTTGGGAGTCATCATACAGTTTCTATTACGACCAAAAGAACCCCAAATGCCCCGTGAAGCCAATATATCTCCTATATCCCCCATTTCCCCCGATGCTTAAATGTAACCCTTACAAAGAGCCGATAAAATCCGACCCATTCGCTGAGAGTATACCGAATGCTTTAAAAATTGTTCCTTTTAATATCTGTAGATTTTATTCTGCTAATCCATGTCAACCTAGGAGACGTAAAAGGAAGGCTAAAGCGTCTAAGAAAAGCCCTTGTGGACCAAAACGGGTAGAGTGCCATCCGAAGCCAAAATGTATTCCAAAAAAGAAAGAAAAACCGAAAAAATGTGCGGCGGGTCCACCTGGAGTAGGGAAGAAAATGTCTTACCCACAACCTCCCAAAGTACAGTGCCCGAATCTTAAGTGACCAAAATCTAAGTGCTGATGATACACATGTACTCATTTATTATGTATTGTTCTTAACCAAAAAAAGTGAGTTAGAAATATGTTTGCTCGTGGTTTGAATTTATTAAATGCGTGTTTAATATGGATGTAATTAATCTGATAAATAAATTATTATTATTAAAATAATATATGTATAACTAATTTATTGATATGATATTTTAACACAAGATTATGAGAATTCCAACTATGGGACTACTTAAAGTCCAAATATGACAGCTGCATCGGTTCGCATCGCATCGTGTTCAATTCGAAAAAATCCGGCGCAGCCTGCCTTTAGTGTGTGATGATAGGTTCTAGAATATTAGCTGACCTGGCGAGATAAGTACCACCTCAGAATAAAATATTGTTAACTTATTAAAAAAAACCGTTCCATACAAAATGTATGAGAAAATGAATTATCAATAAACAAAATTCGAGAATTTTTCCCATGTTTTAAGTTATTCTGCTATTCGGGGCGGAGACGTATCCAACAAATCAAAGATTACAACAATCGGTCCAGCCGTTCTTATTCTTGTTCTTTTAAATGGTGTAACTAACCGGACTTTGTTTTGTTTATATATATATAGATGTACGAAAGTGAGTAGAGTAACGTCGAGTTTACCGCGCGACTAGTACATACATCGGCCCGATATCAATTGTCGGGCAGTTGCCTACCAGACACGACACACCTCTCTGGTCAGAGGATCCTCCCTTTTTTATGGAGGATGACAACCTGTTCGTTAAACCTCTATAGTCTCATTCACTCATACACGTGCATGTGTGACTGTATCTTTCTGCAACTCGAGATATCATACTCACGCAAGTGAATTTCAAAACACTTTCTTTCAGCTTTGTCACCGTCAGTTAAAAAGGCTCGTGTCTAGTGTAGATTTGTATCTCATTTTCATTCAAATAGCTAATTAATAAACTACAATATATTTATGCTCTGCACACAGCAAAAATCTTCGGTCCGAGAATAATCCGTCTTCTTCGTTGTCCTTCTCATCGCTCTGGTTTTATAAAGTCTTCTTTCTTTGTCCAGGCGGTTTTCCTTTGGAATGCGCTCCCTCAAAATATCAGGACGGTAACCAATCGGTTCACATTTAAAGTGTAAGCTCGAGAACACATTAAGAAGAAATTGGCAGATTCGTCTCAAAATTAAGTTGTTGCAGGTTTTCTTGTTTATCTCTCATAACTTTTTTTAAATATTTTGTTGTATGTATGTATCTAAGTATTTATTTTTAAATTCTGATTAATTTCTAAGTTGCTTTCTGTTATTGCACCTACTGTGTATTGTCTCTGCATCACCCTAAGGTAGACTGGTAGATAATACCCAAGGCATTAAGTCCGCCTTTGTACAGTTTTTACTTGTGCATAAAGTTTAATAAATATACTGTATGTACTCATGTTTCCACAAATAAATAATCTTGAAAAAAGACGTAAATCTAAATATATAAAACTCAAAGGTGACTGACTGACATAGTGATCTATCAACGCACAGCCCAAACCACTGGAGGGATCGGGCTGAAATTTGGCATGCAGGTAGATGTTATGACGTAGGCATCCGTTTTGAAAGGATTTTTCGAAATTCCACCCCTATGAGGGTGAATTTTCACGCGGACGAAGTCGCGGGCGGAAGCTAGTAACTCTATAATATAATGGTCTTCTAAGAACCCGTTTACCAGTTACTAATAACGGTTATGATAACTGTCTTTATAGTCCATGGTGCCAATAAAATTACAAAACTCGAACCGACTACAAATTCAAAATTTATTTTCAGGTTCTAGCCCGTCTAATCTGCACCCCAGCTTGTGGGTTACCTTGGGAGTCATCATACAGTTTCTATTACGACAAAGAGTGCCCTCAGTGTCCTCCTTCGGCTTCTACCGCACATATAGACTGCTCCAAGTGTCCCGTGCCCCCGTGTCCCCCACCAAAGGCGGTCTCCACATGTCCCCAGAAGCCTAGATGCTACCCTTTCAAACAACCGAAAAATTCTGATCCGTGCGCTAAAATTACACTGTGTACTACGAATATTTTCTTAAATAACTATAGATTTTATTGTGCTAGTCCATGCAAATCTAAGGATCGTTCTAAAACTAAAAAGAAGGATCCCTGTGCACCAAAAAAGGAAGAAAGCAAACCGGAAGCATGTGAATCAGACCCTTGTAAACCGAAAGCATGTGAATCAGACCCTTGTAAACCGAAAGCATGTGAATCAGACCCTTGTAAACCGAAAGCATGTAAATCGAAATGTGGTGGTGATGGTGGTGGTACGAAAGATCCGTGTGGAAAACCAAAAACTTGTGAGCCTAAACCAAAAACTTGTGGATCTGATAAACCTAAAAAGGGACCAGTTTGCCCATAAATTGCGTGTTAAGGTATGCCGCAGTGCGGGAACATATCATGGATTTACTTTTATTGTTCTAAAACCAGAGTGTATTTTTTTAATGTTTTTGTTCGTGGTTGGAATTAAATGCATGTTTAAAATATCATATAATATCGTAATTTATTGGATTTTCCTTTACAGTTTTTTTTTTAAACGTTGCCCCACACTAGGAATTTCTCCTGTTTTGTGGGTGCGTTTACAAGCATATAATCTCACATAAACAAACAACCGTTGGTCATGATAGCTCGGAGAGTTCCAGAACAGTATAAGTACACCTCGCCACACAATCGATTATTGAAAGCAACATCTTAATACATGATTCTGTAAATTGTAACATCATGCGACAGCTTATGACATGACAGATCAAGTTAAAAAAAAAAAGTAATTTAAAAAAATTAAACCGACTTCAAAAAGAAAAAAAAGAAATGAACTCAAAATTAAGAAATAACTTTAATTTCGGAAGTCGGTGTCTTGGGATATTTATTTTTTTTAGTTGGTTTTTGCCACTGACTTCTGAAATTAAAGTTATTTCTTAATTTTGAGTTCATTTCTTTTTGAAGTCGGTTTAATTTTTTTAAATTACTTTTTTATTTTGTAATTTTTAGTTTTAAGTAAAAACTGGACTTTTAAATATTGCACTAGAATTTGACCAAGGTTTTGAGATGTTTTCCCTTTGACACTACACCCATAGCTCATATCAATAAGCCAGGCCGTCACACTTACACTTATTATCCATATCTTGAAAATTTGTGAATCGATTTTGATGAAACTTGTACTGTTCCCTAAGTTGAAGTAAACGTAAGCCAATACAAAAAAAAATGGTCACGATCCGATTAATAGTTGCGGAGAAATGCGTGGACAAACATACATACATACGACTATATAATTTTGTGTATTTGTTTGGAAGCCCTAGTAGATTTTCATATATGTGAATTTAATGCAATTCCAATAATATTACATACATACGTGTCGAATTGATAACCTCCTTTTTTTTGAAGTCGGTAAAAAGTAAGTTTAAATCGCATTTTGTATTTTATAATAACAGCCGCACAGGTCGATCGATCAGGTTAAGCTACGCTTGCCGCGGTTGGTCTGTGGATGGGTGACCATATTTACATACCGAGACCCTTCCGTGCCTCGGAAATCACGTTAAGCCGTTGGTCCCGGCTGTCATTCGTGGATCTTTGACAGTCGTTACGGGTAGTCAGAAGCCCGAAAGTGACAACCAGTCTTACCAAGGGGTATCGTATTACCCAGTAACTGGCAGTAACTGGGTTGTGGAGGTCAATTAGGCAGTCGCTCCATGTAAAATACTGGTATTCAGCTGCATCTGGTTAGACTGGAAGCCGACCCCAAAATAGTTGGGAAACAGCTAGGCAGATGATGATGATTATATATGCAGGATGAGAAGTGAAAAATTTCAACGCAGCGACGCAACGGTCCAAAATCATCCACGTAAACGTTCATAGTAACAGGTTTTGTGTGGATATCGCTTCCACCTTGTATAGCAAAATAAAATCTATAGTCCTTTAAAATAATAGTTTTCATAGTACAGTCACGAGCACCAATATGTCAACACTTGGCAACTTTTAATTGCGATTTGTTCACGAAATAACGAATGCAACGTTGAAATACGACATTCAAAAATAAAGGACAAAATCGACTTTGAATAAAGCCAAGTGTATACATACTTTTGCTCGTGACTGTACATGGTGTTGGGAGTTTTTTCATCCTTTTGGTCACCCTAGATTAAGAGGCAGGGCTCACCCAATTCATGTACAGACCTTGTGGTTACAGCACAGTTATGTAGTATCTGCTTTTACTCTTATGCCTACTAGTTGTCATCCAATTGTACTATAACAACTACATATTATGTGTATTAAATAAATTATTATTATTTTTATTTTCGGTTGATTGCAAGGGCTTCTGAGGAACGGGAGGCACGATTGTTCGTAAAAGAAACTGTATGATGACTCCCAAGGTAACCCACAGGGGTGCAGATTGGACCCGTTCGTACCTGAAAATGAATTTGCATTTGGTTCGTTCTTTGCAATTTAATCATAACCGTTATAAGTAACTGGTAAACGGGTTCTTAGAAGACCATTATAATATTGAGTTATTTAGGTACATCTGTATTTTATTTAAAATTTAAGTTTTTAGTCATTACTTTTATAATACTAAAGGTGCGTGCGTAGGTGGTTCGAGTACACGGTGCGTAAATATGCGTAGGTATGCGTTTCGTATGCGTTATTTGGTTTTTCTATTAGGCTAGAATATTATTAGTAGCCCTGATGCTTGGATTTGTGGTTGAAACTGTGTTATACAGCTGGTCTGCCTACCTTTTCGGGGTTAACCGCGTGTCCTTATGTAGGTAGAACTTCGGCCAGAACTCTTCCTTGAGGAACTTCTCGAGATGATGTGTCGTAACACGTACCACGAACGACTTGAAGTTCGTGTTGTGACGCGACTTCTCGACCCTCAAAATCCAGAGTCGTGTGTATAGAGGGGTTTTTTTTTTTTTGCGGATGGGAAGTCATCAAATGACCCCTAGCTCTGGGTGGAGCGGAAGGGAGTGTCAGACTCTTACTGACTAAAACCCACCTGTGTTCCTTCCTTAGCCCTTTATGTTCCGGGCCAGCGGTAACCTTTCGGACAATCCCGCTGACCCGGCAGGCTTCGGCCCTATGGGGCCCCTTCCTCGATGCTGACATCTCTTTAAGGCGCGCGTGGAAAACGTACGCGCCGTCCGGCACGGGCCTGGTCCTGATCGGACGGTGAGCTACCCATTACTCTCCGCCCGCAGGCCCGCGCCTACGGTGGCCGGGAGTCGTCACGCGGCTCCCGACGCCCGGAGCGTCTCCCGCGGCGGCTGGGACGGGAGGCTCTCTCCCTAAGCCGTCCCGCCACCTCCTTCGCTAGCATGACTGCTTCGCAGAAGGAGGTGACTGCCTCCCACTCCTTCTCGCCCCGGACCATGGCCTTAGCCTTCTTATAAGGCCCATTGTGAGCGACCACGTTTCAGTGCCACAAGTCATCACTGGCAACACGCACTGGTCAAAGACTTTCGTCTTGAGACACTGCGGTATCTGGGACGAGAAGATATTGCGTAGCTTCCCGAACGCTGCCCAGCCGAGTCGGATTCGACGATTGACCTCTTTCTCGAAGTTAGACCTACCTAACTGGACAGTTTGTCCTAGGTAAACATACTCGTGCACGACTTCGAGTGTAGCGTCTCCAATCTTTATGAGAGTGAGCATCGTGTACAGTCACGAGCACTAATATGTCAACACTTGGCAACTTTCAATTGCGATTTTTTCGTGAAATGACGAATGCAACGTTGAAATACGACACTTTACATAAACCTATGGATTCGAAAATATTATGTTCGTAATAACATAAAATTTCATGAAGAAATAAAGGAGAAAATTGCCTTTGAATAAAGCCAAGTGTATACATACTTATGCTCGTGACTGTACAAGCACCGTTTTATTTCTTTTTATTATTAGCCATTAATGTCTCACTGATAGGCAAAGGCCTCCCTACTCTCCTTTCACCTCACCAGCACCTTTAGTATTATAAAAAAATATTGAACTAAATATTGAAATTATATATAAAAAACAGATGTAAATAACTCTTTAGCACAATGGTCTTCTAAGAAGCAAACTCAAAACTCAAAGCATTTATTTCAATTAAACCATGCACTTTTGAATTGTCAAGAAGTCGGTCAGTCAGAAAAAAAGCCGTTTTTAACTGATCGTGTCAATAAAATTACGAAGCTCGAACCAACTACTAATATAAATTTTTTTTTCAGGTTCTAACGGGTCTAATCTGCACCCCAGCTTGTGGGTTACCTTGGGAGTCAGCATACAGTTTCTATTACGACAAAAAGTGCCCTCAGTGTCCTCCTCCGGCTCCCACAGCACGTACTGCAGACTGCCCCAAGGCTCCCGTGCCCCCGTGTCCCCCACCAAAGTTGGTCCCCAAATGTCCCCACAAGCCTAAATGCCACCCTTGCGAAAACCCGAAAAAATCTGATCCGTGTGCTAAGACTACATCGTGTACTATGAAAAGTATTCTTTTAAATAACTATAGATTTTATTCCGCTAGTCCAAGCCAACCTAAGCCTCCTCGGCGAAAGAGGGCAGCGGGGCCCTGTCGAAAACGCAGGCCTTGCGCACCAATACGGGCACGATACAAACTGTCGCCGAAATGTAGACCAGTACCACCAGCATTACGTAGTGCAAGACCGTATACAGCAAGTAAATCAAGAATATGTAAACCGAAATTTGGTTCGAAACAAGATCCGTGTGGAGGAAAATCTGAGCCAAAATCTGGTGGGTCTAACCCAGTTTGCCCACCTAAAACAAAGTCTGCAAGTGGTGGTGGGTCTAATGAAGTTAATAAAGGACCAGTTTGCCCTGGGAAATAAATTGCGAGTTAAGGTATGACGAAGTGCTGGAACAGATCATGGATTTACTTTTATTGTTCTACAACCAGACTGTAATTTTTTAATATTTTTGTTTGTGGTTGGAATTAAATGTATGTTTCAAATATCATATATAATATCGTAATTTATTGCACTTCACCGCTGTTGGTCGATCATGATAGCCCGGAGGAGTTCCAGAACAGTATCCACCTCGCCACACAATCGATTATTGAAAGCAACATTTATGTATTAACAACTAGCTGCGCCCCGCGGTTTTACCCGCGTAAATGTCGATCCCGTGGAAATATCGGGATAAAAAGTAGCCTAATCCAGGGTGTCGGCTACCTCCATACCAAATTTTAGCAAAATTGGTCCAACCGTTTGAGCGTGAAGAAGTAACAAACATATAAACACACACACTCACACACACACACACACTCACAAACTTTCGCCTTTATAATAGGTATTAGTGTGATTAGTGTGATAGATTCTGTAAATTGCAACATCATGCGACACCTTAAGACATTACGCGACATGCGACTGCGACAGCTAACTACACGCAACAACAGGCTGCGACAGCCAACTACACGCAACAACAGGCTGCGACAGCCAACTACACGCAACAACAGGTTGCGACGGCCAACTACACGCAACAACAGGCTGCGACAGCCAACTACACGCAACAACAGGTTGCGACGGCCAACTACACGCAACAACAGGCTGCGACAGCCAACTACACGCAACAACAGGCTGTGACAGCCAACTACACGCAACAACAGGCTGCGGCCGAACGATTTTCATATATTTTGTTCAAAGCTCCGGACACTTGCCGTTGCGTAGCAGAGTCGCAACGACATTCTATGGGATTCGCCCGCTCTCGGTACTTATCGCAGCGACAAGACACGTTGCACGCGCATTTCAAACCTCAGTCGCATACGATGTGACAGGTCAGCAAGTGCGTACACGTGTGTGTATTGCGAATCTCAACATGGGTAAGTTCGATGTCGATTTTTTCAAATTGGACGTCGAAGCAGGTCGAATACTCCAAAAATCTAATCGCTTCCTGTACGATGTCTGTCGTAACGACTAGTCGCAGACGCAAACGACAACTCTGCATCTTGTTGGAGCGACTAGAAGCACAGTTTGCGCTGCCACTTATTGTGATTTATCAACCCTACTATCCAACTTCCTACTTTAATCTATATTAATATCCATACTAATATTATAAATGCGAAAGTTTGTCTATCTGTCTGTTACCTCTTCACGCTTAAACAACTGAACCGATTTAGATAAAATTTGGTATAGAGTTAGTTTGAGTCCTGGGAAAGGACATAGGATAGTTTTTATCCCGATATTCCCACGGGATCGAAACTTACGCGGGTGAAACCGCGGGGCGCTGCTAGTGATCTATATATTTCCGATTATGCAGCCGTTATTAGCATGGCACATCAAGTTTCAAAGTTACACATTCCAGTGACAGTGTGACTATCTCTTCTCTAAATCGTTGGTTTCATATTTAAAGCAAGAGTTTTGTGTTGTCAACTCGTAATTGCATTACCAGTTTACCACATTAAGACCTGTTGTAACACCCTCGATTTTTATCAAACAGTCTCACTCATCATCATCATTTCAGCAGAAAGAAGTCCACTGCTGGACATAACCCTCCCCCAAGCACCTCCACTTCGACCGGTTCTGTGCTTCTCGCATCCATCGGGTTCCTGCGGCCTTCACAAGGTCGTCGGACCACCTTGTGGGCTTCCAACGCTACGTCTTCCGGTACGCGGTCGCCACTCCAGCAACAGTCTCACTAGTACCACTTATATTGATTAAAATAAATGGTGGTACTATAGAGAACGAGAAGAAGGTGAAAGAGATTCGAGAAGGAGCTTTTAGACTGTTTCTTTGCAGGTTGACAATACCCGTCAGGCATGCAAGATAGAGTAGGTAATATAAAGACTGAAGCATACCAAAAAATCTAGGTAACAATTAAAAAAAAACACTGGCATAGTATTTTACGTAATGCAAAATTAGAAAGTATTGCGTCCAAATACTAAGGAACCTGTTTAGCGATACAAAACGTATTTTACTAATAAGCATTAGAATAAAATGAGACAGTATTGTCTACACGGGACTTTTTAACCGACAACGTTAAAGCTGAAGGAATCTCATCATTCTCTTGCTCTTATAAATAGCAATTTATTTGCGGCCGGCGCAACATGTTTTTTTCTTCCATACTTCTCTATTAGCCGTCATATATGGAGTCGCCCCCTTTCTAACCATATCATCATTCACACAGTCGATCCATCGTTTCTTTGGTCTTCCCTTACTCTTATAGCATCTACATTCATACTCAAAACTATCCTCATGATATTTTCCTGATATATACCATGACAACCGATTTCCACACCCACTGTTTCGTTACCGGTGCGATCTTCAGACTTCCTCTTAATGTACTCATTTCTTATTCTATCCATCCGTGTAACACGACCACTGTCCTTCTACAAATACCCTGGACTTCAAACGAGGAATGGTATATCTTAAAAATATCGATAAAAATGTCCGCGATGGTATATGTTTATCTCCTAAGGATAACCCCAAAGAGATTTAAGATTGGATAACCCACAGTAACTAGTTTTATCTTTTACTTATTACAAAAAAAATATGGGTTATTTACCAAGCTATTTTAAACAATACAGTATTATTCCTTATCCAATTAAATACATTAAATATGTTGTGCATTTCATGGAGATCAAAATTGCCCTTTACAGCATATCATTAAAATAAATATCTTAGAAGATATCAGAGATTTAAAAAGCGGGGGCAGAGCGGCTGGCGGAGCGGTAGGACTAGGCTAGTTAGCCATAAAGTTGAAAATCTATTAAAGAAATTTGACAGATTGTAGTAGCTTGATGTGCTGGCGTCTGTACTGAAAAAAAACAAGATGGCGGCGTTAGTTCCAATTTTGACCACACACCAAAAGAACCTTGTGGCGTTATACTCGCACTACGACACCAATGATGTATGGAACTGACAGCTTTGAAAGCGGTTCGTGATAGCGTTGAAATGCGTTGCGGTTATAATTTTCTTAGTAGCCCTGAAACCTAGATAAGTGACTGAAATTAAAGAAAAGATCGGGTGTAGGTGTAATACACCCACATTTTTTTCAGTCTCAGCTACAAACCCAGGCTATACCCTTACCTAATAGAAAATTCAATAACATTTTACGTGGCCCGGGGTTCAAACACATTACCCTGCGTTCAGCAGTCGTGCTTGCAGCTTGCGGCCACTAGACCATTGATCTGTTATCCAGATAGTTGGTTACTATTTATCTCCCGCTCCCGCGCCACCGCCCCGCCACCGCCCCGCTGCAGCTGCCCGCAAGATTCGAGGCAGACTACAGAGGCCTAGAGTCATATTAAAGACGAACATAAAAATAATAATCTTTGAACAAGGACAAAATACTATCTAATTTTTAATTTGATTTGTTTCACGTATTGAAAAATAGCCTTGCAAAACATCTGTGCAATACAATAGGAGTAGGTATTTAATAACCCAAGATATTTTATCTGTATGTATATGCACACTCCTAAATAAAAATAATTGCAGCTTCCGACCGATTTCTTACTTTGGCACCTTGACACGATTTTTAAAACTCTGAAAGGAATTTGATTTGTTTTTAACGTGTGGATATTTTGTAGCAGTTTGCTCTCATTGGCTTACGAATCATTTAATTTACCGCCGACGCCGCTCAAGTGTGTCGAAATAACTTCGCATTTAGTTTTAATGTTTACACAATACAAGTTTGCGCTATGTTTGTTGTACAAAACTTTGAAGCTTTGCCTCTGACACCACGCAGCGCTCCATAACTCAAGTAGCGGATGTTGGAGAAAAACAGCCAGGCTGAAGTGCGAGTGGGCCGGACACGTCTCACGAATGCACCCACCCGGCTAAATGATTTCAAGATTTTCAAATTTCAAGTACCAAATGTTGAATGACTAAACCAAATAAAGACTTGGCTAAAAGGTCCCAGCAACCAAACCACTAAAATAACAAAAAAAAAAAAACTTGTCGGTTACGGTAACAGTGTCGCGAGTTCAAAAAGAAAGAAGTTTTCACTTCAAAAAAAAAACCGACGACACATTTCGCAAGGTTTTCAATATCATGTACTTACTGTAAAAAATCTCACCGTGAAAACTTAGGTGAAGTGAGCGTGGAGTGAGCTGTCAATAGTGTCTCTTCCTAACAAAAACAAACTCACTTCACCTCAGTATTCACGGTGAGATTTTTACAGAATCGACCGTGAATCCATAGTATCAGGATGCGCGTTGGTGACTCCTGCCCTGCCACCCTGTATTTGATGTAAAAAATAGCCTGCGTGTTAATACACTTTTGTACCTGACCGTACGATAACAGAAGAATTACTTCATTCATTCTCCGATCAGAAGATTAACATCGGTATTTAGTTCAGTTACATTGTTGTGTGTTATTATTCTTAACATCGTGTAATTTTCCTGTAATATTGAAAGGTATTACAGATTATATCGGCAGTTTATCGCTTAACTTTGTGTTGTAAGAGATAAGTGAACGGACTACTTAATTAAGTTCCAAGGAGGTGAATCACGTATGTTTATTAATTAATTTTTATTTATTTCGGACCCCTATGTGTACCTAGTCTATTTGGTTAGGTTAGTATACCTACACTCGACTTAGAAACTAGTGTTAGTACTTACATCTACTAGAAAAACAACACAAACTATTCAATAGTACACCACAGTATCATGTAGGCGTATCCAATGTCCCGATCATCAGGATGCTGTTGGGACTGGCCCGGACCCTGCGCATAATGGAAGCGCAACGCTTGCGCATGATAGTTTATACAGTGTGAGTCTTCATAATGTGCACATATCGAAATGAGGGAAACTAAGCTTAATTTTATCGACGGAAAAATATTTTAAAAAATCTAAAAAACATTTTTTTTTTTTGAATTTTTAAAATTCTTTTTCGCTGCTGTGACCCCTGTGTAAACAATCGCCCCTCAATTGAGAATTACGGTATTTTTTTTAACAAAAATCTGATATTTTTTCATAAATTTTTACAATAATTGTAAAAATTACTCGATAAAAGCCCCGATTACCTACCCTTTTTGATTACTTTAAATTATTCTCCATCGTATCAGATTTCTAAACGTAAAAATACAATGTTTATAACTCAATCACAACATTTCCTATCAACTGTTAAAGAAAGGCCTTGCAATCACCATACTTTAGCAGGTAAAGATCCTTTTAAATATTTTTTTATTTTTTCAAATATTTTTTCCGTCGATAAAATTAAGCTATGTTTCCCTCATTTCATTATGTGCACATTATGAAGACTCACACTGTATACAACATTATTTTTAGTTTAAGCGAAACCCGAATCACGTGTCTAATATTTTTATGTCTTTACATCTATGTACAAAATTTCAAAACTGTATCATGAAAAATCACAAAGTTACCGACCGCGCAGTGGCGCCCCTCATCGTTTGTTTGGTTATTTATTTTATTTTAGAATGAAAATGCAAAAATTAAGCACGCTAAGTTATGCTCCACAAGATTATACGTTAATATTATTATAAACGGTAGTTTTGCATTGTTTAGTTTTATTATAATCACTAAAACGGATAATAGTGGCCGCTATTTTACATACTAGCTTTTTAATAAGTAAGTTCATTCATTTAAAATATTAAAAAAGCAATTCATACTGGGATCGACCGATATGCCTTACAAGAGCAACCTGCTGAACTCGCTAACCATTTCCAATTGAACCTTATATGGAAGCCTGCTGTTGGATTTTTAACTTTCGGCGCTGAGCTGAACGTTGAAACTCCAACAGCGTAATAAAATAATGGTATAATACTTCTCTTTCTTTTACTACGTTTCCGTTCTACCAATTAAACAAGAGGAAATAATTTTGTCTAAATATATTTCTAATAAGTGATTATTTTTTTCAATTATTATCTCTCAATCTAATTAGAAAGTTAAACGACTGCATCGCATCAATTCTTAGAATTTTGCAGTTTAGGAGTTTAATTAATAGTTATGATGTTCGTCGATATACCAATATTCAATTTAGTTGAAATAAAGATAGTTTCAAGTCTACAAATACCTATATGGACATGATTTTATATTAATTTTGCAGCTATATTTTTCATATAATGTTAACCAAATTTGTTAATTGAAATAAACATTTTTTTTTTATTGTTCCTTGTGAATGCCAATAGGCTCGGCCCCTGTCATAGGGACTTAAACAAAACTGGCGAAATGTGGGGTACAGCGGTGCTATTCTGTAAAAATCTCACCGTGAAAACTGTGTGCGTGTGGATTGAGTGCTCTTTTTTAAAAGTTTATTATATTTTTACGAAATCAAGGAGGAATTTAGGAAATAATTGTGAAAACTTCATGGTGAAGATAAAAAAATTGTGAAATCAATGGTGAGAAAGTTGTGGTCAATTAACTAGAACACTCAATCTGCTAACCTGAGAAAATACTGCAACTCGTGTCTCAAAATATACTAGATAAACGTTTAACATTTTTATATGGAATAATTGTATACAATTTGTGAAAGCTATTCACAAATATTCAATTGATTTTAACATCATAACCTGCGATGCTATTCTGTAAAAATCTCACCGTGAAAACTTAGGTGAAGTGAGCGTGGAGTGAGCTGTCAATATGTGTCAATTCCTAGCAAAAACAAACTCACTTCACCTAAGTTTTACAAAATATATTTTTTTCAAATCCGGCTGGTACTCCTCTGCCTGACCCTTTGGGGAATATAGGCGTGATGCTATACGTGTATATAATTTTAGACAGGCATCCATAAATAAACTTTATCCATGGATGTGTCTAAAAAAGAGCTTGAGGGATTCATACGGCGATGTGCAAATCTATTTATTGGAAGTCCGAATAGGTAGCTAACATACAATAAACCAAATTGGACATGGTAAATGATGACGCAACAATATGCCATTATACTGGTCACACTGTACAGTCACGAGCACTAATATGTCAACACTTGGCAACTTTAAATTGTGATTTTTTCACGAAATAACGAATGCAACGTTGAAATACGACGCTTTACATAAACCTATGGGTTCGAAAATACTATGATCCTAATAATATGAAATTTCATTCAATAATAAAGGAGAATATCGCCTTTGAATAAAGCCAAGTGTATACATACTTATGCTCGTGACTGTACTTCTCGTTGCGGTCAAAGATCAAAACGGTGCAAGTGACACACAGCCTTGTAATCTTTGACCGTTGGCTATTTGGACCTCTGTAATAGCAATAATCTGCCCGGTGGTGTCTCGATTTGTAGAAGTAGATAACCATTGTTGTTGTGTGATTTGTAGAAGTAGATAACCATTGTTGTTGTGTAATTTGAGAAGCCTACGTTAATTGGAGTGCGGGAGAGTTGATTAATTAGTTTTTGTTTTACGAAATATGTGAATCGCTGATTGATTGACTATTGTTCGGAATATTCATATTCATTTTATTTTATTGCATTCCACAATGTAAAGAAGATGTTACAAAGTATGGACCCTGTAAGGGCACAGCAAAAAGGAGAAAGTTAAAATAAAAATAAAAAAAACTACTAAGGTATATAAAAAAATAGATATTTAAATTAATTTAACAATAAAAAAAGACATGGACAAGGCAATAAAATAACAATTGCAGCAATATGGCACACTCATAGATTTATAAGAACCAGATTGAGTGTACCGTACAAAACGCAACGTTCAAATTGAATGCATTTTGTAATGCGCGTGTGCGTGCGGACCGCCCACCACAAGTGTATTATTATCGATTCTGCGTTTGTGTGCGTGACATTTTCTAATACCAGCGCAAAATGATTACCCCAAAATATGGGAAAATTCGGGTAGTTTTCTTATTCATATTGACATAGGTAATTATGTAGTTAATATATGTGTACAAAATGAAACCCGCCTTTTACATTCATACCGAGTGCCTATTATGATAGTTTGGAGATTGTTATAATTTTATTTTATAACATGGTTTTCGTAAACATGTGTGAATGAACAAAAAACTTTTAATATCATACTAACATTATAAAGAAGAAAGTTTGTGAGTGGTGTGTGTGCATGTTTCTGTGTATGTTTGTTAGGTACTTCTTCTTAAAGATCGAACGACTGACTGAATGTATTTCTGCTTTCGCGCGGGTAAAGCCGCAGGCAGCTATAAAAGAAAAAATAAAATAAAACAACGTATTCAAACTTAAACTCAAAATTATTTATTTCACGGCATGTGTTCATGTGAATTCATGTAGTCCATGAATCCGCGAAGCCTATAGTGTACGTAACAAACATACCTGAAATATTGTTTTACTCCAAATCCGTTTGTTGACTCAATAATATCGCAATATTTTAAGAGATGATAAAAGTATTTCATACCCTTGGCAACCATTGATATCATTTCTTTTTTTTTTGTTAATAATAATGTTGATTTCGTAACATTTTACAATATTAAAATATCGCAGCACAAAAAAGGGGTAAAAATATTTCACACTGTACCTTGGCAATACTCAAATATTATGGAGTCGTTTTGTTTTTATTTAGTTTTCGTAATATTTTCAAAGAAATTCATCATAAAATTGCAAACTTACATGTGAAAAGTAATGTTCGTATCCTTATCTTTTTTTGGAGTGTAGTTTTTACACGATTTCACCGCACAAACAGTCATTTTTTCAATATATTTAACAGCGTAGACGCGCTTTGAACGTCTGTCGCGTAATGGCGGCCTGTGGGCGGGGCTTACGAACGAATACGCTATTTTGGTGTGTTTGAATTCGAAGCATTTGGACAGCGCGTACTAGGCATCTGGACGTTCTTATAAATCTATGGGCACACTGCTCAGAACATTTAAGAAAAAATTTAATTGTGGCTACATTTCCTATAATTTGTAACTGGAATAAACCTACCTGTCTTTAAATAAAATATATACAAATTTTATACTTTGGCGCTTTTGAAACGTCTTCGTAATTTGATTTAGCATTCTAGTGTGTAAAGAGGGAGAAAATGCCGCAGCCACATCTCCTCAGGATAGCATCTAACTGCATAATGATGATGTAGTTATTCACCAGAAATACATACCAGCTGACCTGGGCCATATAGTGCACATGACTGCTCTCCCAAATCTTCACTTTACGACGGCATATCGATTATACTTTACCCACATTCAGTCCAATAAAACTGGCATAAATACATACAAATAACTACGTATATTGACTGGCCTGTTGGCCTAGTGGTCAGTGACTATGACTGCTATGCCGGAGGTCGTGGGTTCGATTCCCACCCAGGACAAATGTTTGTGTGATGAGCATGATCATTTGTTCTGTGTCTGAGTGTAATTTATCTATATATGTATGTATTTAGAAATATATAAGTATGTTTATCAGTTGTCTAGTACTCATAACACAAGCTCTGCTTAGCTTGAGACTAGACGGCGTTGTGTGATAGTTGTGGAATATTATATTATATTATTAAAATTAAATTAAATTATTATATAGGTACCCTCAGAAACTGCATTTTAGTACCTACTAAACTATATGTATTTATGCATTGACGACCATAGCCAATTTGAAGGCGGCATACAAACCGCGGTGCTATGAACTCCATCGAGTTCACTAGTTCATAGAGAAGGGACACGCATTGCATCGCATACTATAGTAGCCATACCTATTTACCATACTCGGTACGGCATAGATTAAAACATGCATAGAAGCGATAAAGTACTTAGGTAGTATGATAATCTTGAAAACTCAATGTAAAGATGCCAGCACATCAATCTGTCTCTTTAATAGATTTTCAACTTTATCGCTAAGCTATAAGGTTCAAAGTTGATTGAGAAAATTTGACAGTTTCGGGCAGCTTGGTGTGCTGGCGTCTGTACTGTACCTACTATAGTATATGATACAGGGTGGCAGGTACAGACGCCAGTACATCAAGCTACTACAATCTGTCAAATTTATTTAATAGATTTTCAACTTTATCGCTTAAGTATAAGGTTTAAAGTTGATTGGGAAAATTTGACTGTTTCGGGTAGCTTGATGTCTGTACATCAACGCGCAAGTATCATGAATTCAGTACATGATTCTAGAACCAAAAGTGTAGGTATGGCATTTTTGTATGAAACAGCAGATATTTTTTTATAACCGTTGAAAATTTTAATTTGTCTAATGCATACATAACCTATAATGTTCCCACTGATGGGTCACAGGCCTCCTCTCTGTGAGAGGGAGTGGGTTGTAATCTACCAGGCGGACCCATTGCGGGTTGGTAGGCTTCAATACTGGGGTAATTTAGGAAAAACCTGAAAGAGCAGCGGAAAATTCGAAAAAACGAAATTTTGTATGAGAATTGCCACATCGGATTACTTACGTGATACGAAGTTCACCACCCTAATTGCGTAACACACTATCAATCGGAATCTGAATAATTTTGAGCAAATTGCTAATCCATTGCTTGATAAGTTCGAAAAATTTGTCTGCTCAACACGTAAATAACGCAATGAATGTTGTTGAACTGTCAAAATGAAACCGATTACGATTGATAAACTTACCTATCCTATCACATACCATCACATGACACACCAACATCATCTCTCATCTTCACTCTCATAGTCCGATTTGACGGCACGCAATTCGACCAACGCATTGACATATATATTACTAGCGTAAGGACCGGGCTAACGGCGCGACTAAATAGCACCAACGCGCTGGCCCTAAAATGACGGTTTTAGGGCCAACGCGACTCAGTTGACAGAGGTGCGCGCGAACTTCGAACTTCGAACGAAGAACTTGTTGAAAATGTTCAGACGGGCGTATCCTTACTTTTGAAATCATTGGACCAACGGCTTTACGTGCTTCCAAACTCCGGCTTGTTATCTACTAAGAAATTTCCAATGGAAAAACCAATTTGCACGACCCGGGAATCGAACCCAGGACCCCACACTCAGCAGTCGCGATTGCAACCCTGAGACCAAAGAGAATCGTCGTTGCCTGAGACCAACGGGACATAAACAATTGAACATAGGTAATTAAGTATCTGATGATACTCGTATATGAATGAAGGCATTCAGTCTCGCATCTTCAACTATAACATACTCTATACCAATAGATATTATAATGTCCAAAAGTACCATCGGTTAGCCAATCGTCCTGCCCGTTGTTACGGCTTTGGTAAGACCATCACATTCTCATGACATAACTAAGGGAACGTATGGGAATCTTGCGTCACCTCCTCATTGTATTAACACTGTTTGTTATTTAGAAAATATTTTAAGTTATTAAACTTTACGATTCATAGATAAATGATTTTAAATTTCAAAAATCATTATCAGTGGTTAAAAAAACTAAATGAGGTCGGTGGCCCCATTGGCCCAGTACCTAAAACGGTCAAGCGTGGTCGCCATCTTTTTGAGAGACTGTACGGTCTTTAATTGCTTTGTCAGGTCAATCAGAATGTAAAGAAAAGTCAGTATTTCGTCTAATGTTTCGACTGACTCATCATCGGCCTAAGCTTTTCCCAATTACTTTGAGGTCGGCTTCCAGTCAAACCGGATGAAGGTGAAAACCAGTATTTGGCATAGAGCGACTGTCTATCGGTTTTCCACAACCCAGTTACTGGGTAACACGATACCCCTTGGTAATCTTTCAATTGACTGTAGGGTCTTAATTCTACCGTTATTTTTCTATGTCTCGATAAACTTCGGCAAAAAGCATCAGCCCGAGAACACGAAAATTCATCATTATCATCTGCCTAGCCTTTTCCCAACTATATTACGGTCGGCTTCCAGGCTAAGCGGATGCAGCTGTATACTAGTAGTTTAAATGGAGCGACTGCCTAAAGACTCATTAAGTTATATGGTTCAAAGCGAATTCAACGCTAAAATTTATTTCATTACAAATAATGTTTTTCTACAGTTGGTCTTCATCTTCACCATTTGCGGATTAGAGTTCTTGATTTCATCTCGTTAATTTGATTCACTGAAAATCACTGACTTTCATCTATCTTGCAAAATTACCCACTATTTACTTAATTACCAAAGATTTCTTTATTTTACTGTTTTGCTTTTTTGGTCATCCTTATATGTATATTTTGCGCTAAGATGCTTCATTATTAGTGAATAAATCACACTAATATCATAAGGGCGAAAGTTTGTGAGTGTTTGTGTGTGAATGTGTTTATATGTTTGTTACTTCTTCACGCTCAAACGGCTGGACCAATTTCGATAAAATTTTGTATGAAGGTAGCTACTTTTTATCCCGATATTCCAACGGGATCGACACTTATGCGGGTGAAATCGCGGGGCGCAGCTAGTAGCTCAATAAGTTACAGACCAGTCGGGTAAAGTGTTTTATTTCTCAGTTGTAGTCGGTTCTGGATTCGTACCCTGTTGATGGCAATAATCTCGCCCTCTGTTACATGGGGCTTAAATATAACTGCGGAAATGTGGGAGTACTAAAGGTGCACCTGTGTCCAACCCTTCAGGGAAACAAAGCGTGATGGTGTGTTTATGTTTAGATCTCCAAACTAATCTTACCATTCTTATATATATCATAACATTTTCGAAATATAGTTTTACAGCCAAATTAGACCGATTTTAAATTTTCCATAGAAACAGAGACTGCCAGTTATCTTTTTTTGAATAAGATATTTCGAAAATGTACTTAAGTAACATTTTAGACCTTTGTATCCTGCTTATGCGTATGAAGTTTCATTAAAATCGGTTCATTCATTTCGAAAAACAAGTGCTTGAAAGCTTGTATAACAATCTGACTAATTAAAACACTAGTGTTTTAGTATGTTGCTCGTAGAATAATCTGACAAAAAATCATAATGATTGTATGTATATTACTATGGGTTTTATTGTAAAAAGAAAGTTTTTATAGGTATCTTCGTGATTTTTTTGTAACGTATCAAATTAGCTGTACCTATTATAATTTCAACACACTATCTACCTAGCATATATCCTGAAGAATATCATATATTCTTCTGATTTTGTTTACTGTAGTCGATCATATACTTTTATTGTTTCTAAAACTTGCTTGTTTTGTGTTTAGGTCCTGTAAGCCCCAATGAGACAGAAACGAATTTCTATTGTTATAAATCAAATTTTGATTTTTCTAATGAGACACAAACGAATTTCTATTGTTATAAATCAAATTTTGATTTTTCTAATGAGACACAAACGAATTCCTATTGCTAATGAGACACAAACGAATTTCTATTGTTATAATATAAATCAAATTTTGATTTTTCTAATGAGACACAAACGAATTTCTATTGCTAATGAGACACAAACGAATTTCTATTGCTAATGAGACACAAACGAATTTCTATTGTTATAAATCAAATTTTGATTGAATAAGTATGTCAAATGTATGGTAAACATATTTATTTCATGAATATCCTATCCGGTTATATACCCACTTCCCACACTGTGCAATACATATAAAGCCTTGTTTACACAAGAAGAGTTACTTCACCGTTCATTTAGAGGCGAGAATTTTCATTAGATAAACGAGTGATATCGCACTTAGGGCTTGTGGCGCGCGTAGTGTGACGTGCGTAGGGCTTGTGGCGAAGTAACAGCTACATGCGTCGATCAAGGCTGAGCTACGCTTGCCACTTGTCTTTATACCGAATCCCCTCAATGCCTCGAGAAGCACTTGAACCTCTCAGGGACGAACTGGTACAAGTTTGTACCGCTTATGGTACACATGTGTACCAGCTTGTCCTAATGAAGTCGTCGTCTTAGGCTCCGGCTGTCCTTGTTTGTGTTTTAGGCCCCCTGTCTATATTTGCAATATTACTCAATACCATACTTTTTTTATACATATATACCTACCTATTCGTTATTGTTTTATGTGTCACAAATTTATTTTTATTTATTTATTTAATTATGCATACACACATCACGATGAATATAAAACTGATTTACATCCGTCACCTCACACACCAGTTCCAGTTGAAAACCAGCGTCAGGCACTAGTTGTCTGGCATTTTTGCTGAACTGGGCCTTTTTGGCGCAGCCGTGAGGCACACATTCCTGCTAATTTCTTACATCAGACTTTGCACTTTTTATTTTTTTTTTATATCTTTTTTTGTTTTTAACTGATTTACGATTATTTGTCTGACTATTTAGTGTATTGTGTGTCTTTTAGTCTGTGCTAAATAAATGTATTTTCTTTCTTCTTTCTTTCTTTTTTTCTTTCTGTCATTCATAGATCTGTGATACTCGATACGGGTAGTTAGAAGCTCGACAATCTGACAAACACTCTCTTAGGGGTTAATCAGTAACAGGGTTGTGGATGTCAGATAGGCAGTCACTCCAAGTGAAAAATACTGGTAAACTAGAATACAACATTGTTGGGAAAAGGCGCTTTTCAAAGCTCGAGTAACTCTTCTCGTGTGTCCGAGGCTTTATGATAATGACAATAACTGTAGGTCCAAGGTTAGCGCTTCTGAACCTGATCGACTGGTTTGGTTTCGATTTCCCTAGCTAGGGCATGGGTTCAAACCAATAGTAAGGATCTATTCATAGATATCTACGTACTTAAGAAAAGGTGTGTCCGAAGGCCTTTTATTTAACTTATAAATGTACGGAAACGGAGCTATAAAACCATCTACCTAATTATTGCTGCCCCACTGAAAGGCAAATGCATCTCGTACAGATATGGAATGAGTATTGAGCACAATGCTATCTTTGTAAAGATTGCCGGTTTATAAATACTAATTTTTTAAACTGTTTATCAACCTACAGATCTGCGCGTAAACTTACCCCGACAGTTACACAAAATACACTCATTTTATTTCCAGCAGGTCGTTCAACCCAACACGGAAGCAATAAAAAACATTCACCAACATACTCGTACACTATTATTGCTGTTCTTAGCTGCTGTAACATCAATCATGTCAATACGAAAGAACACAAGAACAATTTCAAACACTAAAATTCGTCTATTTGTACAGAATCATAACAGAATTCCTTCTCGCTCTCATAACTGCCAATTATGTAATTTGTCGTAAGTAAATAAAACAAAACATTTTAATGATTGACAGGATGCACCAGATCTTGGTAACACAGGAGTGTGGGTGTATTTTATTTATAAGTGGGTGTGTATGTGTGTGTGTGTGTGCTACGTTCACCTGTTGATGAAACTGGCAGACGTTGGTAGCCGTTTATGCAATTCTTATTGGCTACATACACTGTGGAGGTTACAGATTTTCAAACGTTCACTTTCGTAAAATTAAGCTTCCTGCGGTGCTATTCTGTAAAAATCTCACCGTGAAAACTTAATTGAAGTGAGCGTAGAGTGAGCTGTCAATAGTGTCAATTCCTAGCAAAAACAAACTCACAACACCTCAATATTCACGGTGAGATTTTTACAGAATCGACCGGCTGTATACATGATGTTTACAATTTTTTTTTTTTTCTCATGATGTTTACAATCAATCCTGTCGCCCCGTTTCGGCTTGACGTTGAGTTCTGGGACACCCTGTATTGCTATGACATGTCGTGTCAGATTGCCGTTCCATCGGACAA
Organism: Oligia latruncula; assembly: GCA_948474745.1. Classification (NCBI taxonomy): domain Eukaryota; kingdom Metazoa; phylum Arthropoda; class Insecta; order Lepidoptera; family Noctuidae; genus Oligia; species Oligia latruncula. The sequence goes on along the minus strand of OX419701.1, from coordinate 15,428,412 downwards.
TGAAAGTGAGAGAAGAGAGTGTACCTGTGTCTGCACACACTTGCGCACTATAATAATATCTCTTGATGGGTCGCCATGGCCGAAATTCGGTCTGGAGGACTTTGTTTTATTATACAAAACAGTGCAGCCACTCTTTGACGCCATATTTTAACCATAAATTTACATAAACTGATAGTTCAAGCGCAACTGCTGAACGAAGGGTCTTGATTCCGGCCTGCGGGCGGAGAGTAATGGGTAGCTCACCGTCCGATCAGGACCAGCCTCGTGCCGGACGCGGCGCGTACGTGTTCCACGAGAGATGTCAGCATCGAGGAGGGGCCCCTTAGGGCCGAAGCCGGCCGGGTCAGCGGGATTGTCCGAAAGGGTTACCGCTGGCCCGGAACATAAAGGGCTAAGGAAGGAACACGAGTGGGTTTTAGTCAGTAAGAGTCTGACACTCCGTTCCGCTCCACCCAGAGCGGGAGGGGTCATTTGATGATTTCCCATCCGCAAAAAAAAAAAAAAGGGTCTTGATTCCCAGGTGCGACATTGGTACTTATTGATTTGAGTACTTCCATGTGGGGTCAGTCCATCTAGTTATACTAGTAATACATCCAGACAAACAGAAAAAATGCTAAGTATAAAAACTATATTTTCGGCATCAGAATTGTTCCCTCATCTTGTAGCAATTACTTTTTTTATACCTATACTATGTTCAGTTTTAAATTTGTTACTACTTTATTATTTGTATATACAACGTGTATGCTCTACAAAAAAAAAACAAAACGATATTGTTCTAATATCCGCAGCACAGATCAAATAACTTCGCGTTCAGTTTTTCCGCTCCTCAGCTGATTGGCCAATAGGTTCGTCTTACCGCCATCTTTCTACGACATAAGATCCACATCTTGTTACGTAAATAATATATTATATACATGTTTGTAATGTTACGGTCCACTGATTGTATCGTGTGTCTGTCCGTTATTAGGTGATGTAAAAGAAAATATTATACGGTAATAAGTTATGTGGTTGATGCTGGTTGATATAAATATGCGTCTTGTCTGAGATGGTCAACTAATAACTGTCATGGAGATGATATAGGTACATAGCCGTTATGTATGTACAGTCAGCAACGAAAGTCGATTAACACTTCAGTTTTTTTAATCTCGGTTAATGAGCAAAATGTGGCGCCAGATTTAAAAAGATGAAGTTTTTTCGGGATTTTTTTTATAAATAATACATTGTTTTGTAGTAAAATTAATGCAAATCGATTTTAAAAGCGATAATCTATACGAGTGTCAATAATTATGACCTTATTTTTTACATTGTCAAATAGCCTATTTGAATAATTTTCAAGCATATTGCTAATCCAATGCTCCATAAGTTCGAAAAATGTGTCTGCTCAACAGCGTAAATCATGCAATGAATGTTGTTGAACTGTCAAAATGAAACCCATTGCTACTGATAGTGTGTTACGCAATTATCCTGCGGATTGACTGATTTCGATAGCGGTACGAAGTTCACCGGGGCAGCTAGTATTCTATAAAAACATATCAATTAATTAAGTCTCAGTTACTTAAGTATTAGGTAACCGAAGGTCAACGCGAAATAACTTAACCATAACGTTTAAGGATTGCTAATTATGAACTAAAAGAGGGTCACGTGGAAACATACGGTACTTTATCTCTACCGTGACTGCTTCATTGTGTATTATATGCAGAGCATCCCTGTTTATATCAAGACTAACTTTTGCCCGCGGGTTCGCCAGCGCAGACGTCTGAAGTTATCCTACGGGGATGTAGAACGGGAACCGAGATAAAATTATCCTATGTCCTAACGTCCTGGAGTTTCTTGCCCGTTCTTCTCCATAGGTACCTACGCTTTGGAATGGGCAACTAGCTTCGTATTTTCTGACTGACTTCTTGACAGTTCAAAAGTGCCTGTTAACGGTTTAATTGAAATAAATGCTTTGAGTTTGAGTTAACACAGGTCGTGATCCACCTATGTTCCAAATTACATCTAAAGCAAAGGCGTCTAAGCAAATGTGAACATAACCTAATTTTCTCACCCTCGCGGATTGCCGTGGTTTGGAAGTTGAATGCGGTATTTTAGGAGTGAAACTTAATTATTAACTAATAATTAAACTATACTACACACACATAACCACACACACACACACATACACTACATATATACTATTAATTATTATTATAATTATTTTACTTAATTGACATATTAGGAATTGTATGACATGGTAACATCGTAGTTAGTAACTATATCCCATCCGAACACTTACTTTTGCTCCTTGCCTGTTGCTTTAAATTCCTAAAACCGACCAAGTGCGAGTCGGACTCGCACACGAAGGGTTCCGTACCACAAGGCATAAAACGCCGAAAAAAACGTTTCTTTTATACCCCTTTAAATTTTGACTTTATTTTTATTATTTGTTGTTATAGCGGCAACAGAAATACATCATCTGTGAAAATTTCAACTGTTCAGCTGTCACGGTTCATGAGATACCTACAGCCTGGTGACACACAGACAGACGGACAGTGGAGTCTTAGTAATAGGGTCCCGTTTTTACCCTTTGCGTACGGAACCCTAAAAACGTAATAAATTAAAAATAACGAAATAGCGGTCTCTATTTTCCTGACTATTCTTAAATAAAACAATCGTTTCAAAACATTCCGCATTCTTATGATCATTCTCAACGCGACGGTACCGTTCAAAATATTCGTCCGTATACTCTCTTACCTTCTAATTAATCTCGAACACCTGTAGGCAAGATGTTTGGAACAAGAAGATTATTAACGATTTTAACACGAAATTGCTTGCGTCGTGTGAGGTGAGTTATCTATCATGTGAACGTAATAATTGTTGTATCATTGCATATATGTTAGTAGTGCGCGTTTCCATAGTGCTTTTGAAATTTGTATTTAGCTTATAGCGTCTCCTCAGGGTTATGAGAAGTTTTATTTTGTACTAGCTTCTGCCCGCGCGCTCTCACCATTCACTCCCTTAGGGGTTGAATTTCGAAAAATCCTTCCTTATTCCTTGTCTACATTATAAAGGGAACCTCTGTGCAAAATTTCAGCTTTCTAGGTCCAAGGGTTTGGGCTGGGCGTTGATGAGTCAGTCAATCAGTCAGTCAGGACTTTTCTTTTTATTTATTTTTGTATAATGCCTTCTGGGGCCACTCCTTTAGGTAGCAGTCAAGTTCTTCTCACCATCTCGGGCAGGTATTACATACATAATCAGTCTATGATGTTCCCACTGCTGGGACACGGGCCTCCTCCTGTGAGAGGCAGTGGGCCGTAATCCACCACGGGCCCAGTGCGGATTGGTAGATGTCACATGTCTTCGAATTTTTGGTTCTAGGACATGCCGGTTTCCTCACGATGTTTTCACTCATATTAGTGTGATTCCCTCTTGAAGAGAGGAGGCCTGTGTTCCAGCAGTGGGAACATTATAAGTTGATTATGCAACCCTTCAAAGTCAAAACTTTAAATGACGTAACGTATCAAGCAATGTAAACGAACCCGTGCCAAATTGGATGATCCCATAAACCAGGCACATGCTAATGAATCAAAACACATGAAATACTTACAGAACTATCATTAGTTGCGAAATTGAGTTGCGTAAATGTTGTTTTCCATATTATGGAATTGTAACATGTATTATATACTCTGTGAAAGGTTGATTGATGCTTATGTAAATTAAAAGTAAAACGATATCAATTTTACTTCTGGTCGTCTTGGCAGATGGATTAGTGATCACAGTTTTGGTTATACGAAGGCAGAAGGACACTACTACACATCTTCTTGAGTCCTTGATAATAATGCTCTTAACTTACATGACCTAAACGCAAGTTTTAGAAACAATAAAAGTATATGATCGACTACAGTAAACAAAATCAGAAAAATATATGATATTCTTCAGGATATATGCTAGGTAGATAGTGTGTTGAAAACATAATATAACTAATTTGATACAATAAAAAAAAATCCTGAAGATATCTGTAAAAACTTTCTTTTTACAATAAAAACCATACTAATATACATGTTACGGGCAATTTGATAAGTCCGGGCACTTAATGGCCGTTCTGTATTCATAATGCCCGACTCAATTGGGCAATGTGATTAAAACAGCATAATTAATCACTTTTCCCGGCCATTAAGAGTAATGCCCACCCTTTCTTGAGCTAAGTAATAAAATAGGTAAACTTTAGTGTTTTTGTTTATTAAATGAAATTAAACTTACAACCTCGGGGTGCCCTTCGCTCGCTCTTGCTTCCTATGTCGCGTTGTCCCCATAACGTACATTCGGCTAACGGGGATTCTGTGTAAAGGGTTTAAAGTAACCTAACCAAACCGAACCTTATTAATAATGACCGGTCCTTATTAATAATGCCCAGTTAATCACGTTGCCCGTAACATACATATACAATCATTCTGATCTTTTGTCAGATTATTCTACAAGCAACATACTAAAACACTAGTGTTTTAATTTTTTTGTCCAAACAATAGATATTTTGTATTTAAATAATTGCTTCATATTTTGCAATAAATAACCGGCGTTGTGTCATCGCGCTTCTCTTTCTTTTGTATGCAGTCCGACAGTGACCGCGCTTTAGGTCATGTAAGCCCCTTAATTGACATTCATAACTGTTGGATCGGTTGATATGGGAGTAGCATGAGGTTGTGGTTTCTAACCAGCACCCTATTTGCGTAACAAACTCAATCTCAATCTGAATAATTTTGAAGGATATTGCTAATCCATTGCTTCATATGTTCGACAAATGTGTCTGCTCAACAACGTAAATAACGCAATGAATGTTGTTGAACTGTCAAAATAAAAGCCATTGTACTGTGTTACGCAATTACCCAGTAGTATGTAGGTATTTTCTATGTTGATTTGAGTGACGATAAATGATGAATGATATATGCAGTTAGTATATTATATTTATTTTTACAACTGGTAAACACTTGACATTTTATAGCTGATCTAATTTATAATTATACTAGCCTCTGCCCGCGACTTCGTCCGCGTAAAATTTCACCCTCTTAGGGGTGGAATTTCGAAAAACCCTTTCTTAGTGGATACCTACTCTTCACAAAGAACACACCCTCCAAATTTCATGTCTCTAGGAGCAGCGGTTTAGACTGTGCGTTGATATATCAACAATCAGTCAGTTTACCATTTTATATATATAGATTAATGGGAATATATCTTCTTCTTAGCGTTTCAATGACAAACTAACTACTATGATTATATTCTTGCGGCCTAGAGCTCGGCCATTTTGACTTTGTAAGTTAATTATAATATTTCTACACCGGCAACGGTAGTGTATGTGAAACTGTTTAATATTAAGACCTTGATGTATTATATACTCAGAAATAAATAAATCTATCTATCTAAACAAAAACACATTTACAAATTGAATTAAAAAAAAAATGTATTAAAACTAGATGCGGTCGGTTTTACCAATTCGACTACTCTGAGAAGAAAAACATCGTAAATTAAAATAAAGTGATCGGGGATTTAATATGATTGTATGATCGATTGCCTTTCTAAATAAGTTTGCTTTACTAGTATCTTCACATATAACCACACTAGCTTCCGCACGCGGCTTCGCCCGCAAGGTATGTCGATAAAAACTATCCTATGTCCTTCCCCGGGATGCAATCTATGTCTCTGCCAAGTCTTATCAAAATCCGTTCAGTGGTTTAGGCGTGAAAAGGTAACATACAGACAGACAAACAGAGTTACTTTCTAATTTATAATATAGTATGGATAATAAAAAAATAAGGTACCAACTGACCTCACGACCTTTTCATCACCATCACCCTACATTACCAATCGAGCTAAACCCATTACTCTCCCATTCGTTACATAACTAATTAACAAATGACCCGCGAATGGCTACTAATGAATATGTTTGCACCACCATATATACGAAGCTATTGTGGTGTCCGTTTGTAATAAAGTGTTCTACAGACTCTTCACCTGGTTCTTTTGTTAGCAAGCCCTTCAAGATGACAGTTCGATGCTACTGATTTTGTAATGTTGACTATATAGTGGTATATTTACATTACAATCTAGGTTTTGTTCATATTTTTATTTATTTCTTTAAAGGCACATCTACCTAGCCTTTTCATAAATATGTTGGCGAGGGCTTAGTCTAACCGGATGCAGCTGAGTACCAGTATTTTACATGGAGCGACTTCCTATCTGACTTCCACAATCCAGTTACTGGGTAATACGAAACCTATCCTATGACCTTTCCCGGGACTCAAATTATCTATACCAAATTTCGTCTAAATCGGTTCAGCGGCTTAAGCGTGAAGAGGTAACATACAGACAGACAGGCACACTTTCGCATTTATAATGTTAGTATGGAAATAATAATAATATTTTTTTTATTACTAAGGTCTTTTTTTTTTTTTTTATTACTAAGCTTTTATTAGGTTTTTATTCTATTCATGATTAAGTATTTCCACTACAGACTAAGAAGATACCTATTTATGTATTTTAGACATACTCATTTAAGAAAGTTGGTACACCTACTGCTTTGTTACAAAAATTGTTTCAAAGGAACCTCGTGAGTCATCTTTTTGTGGTCTAGAGAAGATATATTTGGACCACAAAAAGACGAATGAACTTGACAAATCTATTCTTAGACTGTCTTATAATAGCCAAACAATTAAATATAGACAGCACGCTACAGGACAAGGACGCAGGGAAAGTTGACCCGCAACGACTTGCATTTCCTGAGTCCACGCAAGCATTACGTCATGTATGGCACTATAAACATATGAAATGTTTTATTTATCAGTTATAGCTACTTAACAATAGGTTGAGGTATGGTGGCAATGATATAATGGCCTGCTTTTAGTTTTGTAACCTGTCTATGAGTCGTATTAAGGTGATTTTTGACAAGGTCTCGATATTTTCATAGTATATGGCCTCGAGTGAACGTTGTATTTGGATAGACCTGTGAACTTTCGATTTATTCTGTAAAAATCTCACCGTGAAAACTTAGTTAGAGTGAGCCACATAATGAAAGAAAAATATTTTATTTGGGACACACGCAGGCAATACAACCCATCACTGAAAACCGCATCAAAATCGGACTAGTAGTTTTGGAGATAAATGGCAACATTGGTTTGCACACACATCCTCTCACCCCAAACGCATATACCGTCCCCGTACCGTCGTGGTTAAAAAATGGGCATTTAAAACTAACAAAGTTACAATAAAAACAACCCAAAAAATAAATTAAACAACAATAAAAAGTGTGTGAGGCCAAAAAGTCCTAGTAGTACCTCAGCATAATGCTGCGATATTTAAAGAATAAATATCGTAGCATTATGCAAGGGATCTACACTATTGGAAGCTTACATCAAGCTCACTTTACCAAAATTTTCACGTTGACTTGAATTAATTTTCTAAAGCAATGTTCTAAAGTAACGAGTTTGCCTTATCACAAAGTTCAAGCGCTGAAGCTGCAACATAGTGCGATACAGCACGTTGACGATAGAAATTGTGTCGACTGGTACCCATAAGGCCATAAGTGGTTGAAGGTGAATCCTGCTGGTTGCTCTGAACCGCAGACTACATACTTAGTTCCCTTATTTTTCGTCAACGTTCCTTTAAACAGTTTAATGTATAGGTACGTCTTCTCTTGGTATTCTCTCTTGATCTCTATCATTAGCTGGTCTTGGCTGATTCATGCTTTACCGGACTTACAAGAAAATTGTTCTATAGTGTTAAACGTGAATAGGATTATTTCGAATTGGTCAATAGGTTTTAAGTACCTATTTCTTCGTATTGTCTAAAATGTTTTATCCATCAGCTGGGCAAAGAACTCGTATGATTATAATACAAGCAATGTGTTGAAAGTTGCAACATTTTACAACACTGTAACATTGGTTACAATGTGTAAATATTGGTTACACAATTACAGGTGACAGATAATCTGTCAAGATGACAGTAGTACAATTACTACTGTCACCTTGACAGATCATCTGTCACCTGTATTGTGTCACTTCTTTCAGTGTGCAAATAAAGATGGCTTCGATATAAGCATTCAAGGTAACCAGTGCGTGTTATATATCGTTTCTTCCCATCCCTCATCTCCTGGAAACCAGACCAAGATACAATCCATTAATACAAAATAAGTTCGAGTGGAAGTTGGGCTTGCTGAGCAGTCTTTCACGCCAGCATTGTAACACCGCCGACAACCCGAACACAATGCATAAAACAAAACAACCCACGAACAGTCACACAAGTGCAGAAGCGAAGCTAACATAATTATTAGCCGGTCATCCTTTCACTAGCCACAATTTACGGCCACCTCCTCAGATAAATTGCCACTTGAACGACAAGAGGATTTCGTAACTTTACCGCTGTGCTGTAGAATGAATAGTACCTACTTTGATAGATATAACTTGGATAAGAGCTCTGTTATGAAGAGACTATATTTTTATATGCTTTGTGTCTTTCTCAAAAGAAGTAGGTAAGACTAGAGGGATTTTCACTGAACCAACCTTTGGTTCAGTGAAAATAACTTGCCTTACTCCTATCCTATAACGCCTCTTTAAGGATTCAATCAATTTGCCTAGCCTTTTCCCAACTAAATTAATTTGGGACGAGGGGTCTTTCATTAATTTTTTTTAATTCTGAATTTTTTATTGCTGTCTTGACCTCGATCACGCCTGATGGGCGATGGATGGAGCATGCCCAGAAGATGCCTAAGGCAAGCTGGAACTCCCACGCATCGACGAAACACTGCAGGCTGCTTGACGCCGGACTCCGGTGGCGCAAACCAGTCGGGCGTTAGCCCTACCACCGCAAGCGAAGAATTGGCCAGTCAAATAAGGTGTTGGGTGTGACTGTCCAGGATGCGCCGAGCGCTCGGTTCAGTTGTGTGTGTGCAGTGCAACTGGCGGAACACACTGCGCTACACGAGGAGGCTTCTTCATGCATCCCATGTAATTTGGGTAAAGGCCTTCCTCCCTTTCTTTTTTGTCCTGTGCTGTGCTACTCCAGCATCTTTCTCGGGACCGTCCTTGTTTCCTATTGCTCCATTTTATGTCTTCGGCGCGTGCTACGTGCCGTGAGTGGGAATGATAGAAAACTTATTAACTTAACACGCAATTTGAGTGTCATAGAGTTATTTATCAATTGGATAGGAAACACTATACGAAAAGTACCAATCACGTCTCATGGTACTAAATCATAGATATTAATTTATGGAAGAGAAAGTATAATTACTTTATGCCATTTATAAAACAATACGACGCTTCTCCGCACATTCCAGTACAGAACAAATTGGTCGTCTTGGCGCTGATAGGCCGATCAGGTGTTATTGGATAGACGTAGGTAGGTACAGTCAGCTACATAGGTTAATGTCGTCACCTAGAACGTTAGGCAGTATCCTAAAGGAACTGAGGCAATTTAAAAATGATATAATGTTCCCCCCTGGGACACAAGCCTCCTCTCTTTGAGAGTGCGCCATAATCTACCACGCGGGCCCAGTGTGAGTTGGTAGGTTCTAGGACATGCCGGTTTCCTCACAATGTTTTCCTTCACCGTTATGAGAGCAGTGGTGATGAAATTGTTTACACAAAGTAAAACACCTGCCTGGTGGGAAGATGCAATAATATTTTAGCGTTCCCCTTGTCAGAAACAGCCAGGTTATTGTATAAATTTGTGCGGACTGGTATTCGAAGAAGATACTTGTCCACATTTAAGGACTGTATTATGTAATATGTTTTTAAAATGATGTTTACCTATACAGTGTGAGTCTTCATAATGTGCACATAACGAAATGAGGGAAACATAGCTTAATTTTATCGACGAAAAAAATATTTGAAAAAATAAAAAAATATTTAAAAGAATCTTTACCTGCTAAAGTATGGTGATTGCAAGGCCTTTCTTTAACAGTTGATAGGAAATGTTGTGATTGAGTTATAAACATGGTATTTTACGTTTAGAAATCTGATGCGATGGACAATAATTTAAAGTAATAAAAAAGAGTAGGTAATCGGGGCTTTTATTGAGTAATTTTACAATTATTGTAAAAATTTATGAAAAAATATCAGATTTTTGTTAGAAAAAAAACATAATTCTCAATTGAGGGCGATTGTTTACACAGGGGTCACAGCAGCGAACAAGAATTTTGATAAAAATTCTACAATTTTTTTTTTTTAGATTTTTTTTAATATTTTTTCCGTCGATAAAATTAAGCTTAGTTACCCTCACTTCGATATGTGCACATTATGAAGACTCACACTGTATAATATTACTAGCTGTTCCCCGCGGTGTCACACGCTGCGCGGCTCCTAAGGGTCGTAGCGTGATATTAGCCTATAGCCTTCCTCGATAAATGGACTATCCAACACAAAAATAATTTTTCAATTCGAACCAGCAGTTCCTGAGATTAGCGCGTTCAAACAAACAAACTCTTCAGCTTTATAATATTAAAGTATAGATAAGATAGCCTTACGGAGCAACTTAGTCATGTTGATCAAGCTCCTTAGTAAAGATTATAAAAAAAAGCACCTGTCTGGGTTCAAACCCACGACCTACAAACTCGTAAGTCAGGACCTGGCACTGGGCGACCAGTGCTCTTGAAAACTGGTTTATAAATCCTGTAAATCAGTTTTTCATAAAGAAATAACCCTAAAACCAAAAGCAAAATCATAAATTTTGACCACCTGCGAATAAGTTCCGGGTTGTTATAGTTACTGGTATTCAGTTTCTGGCAATTTATTATTTATTTTATTTATTTATTCAAAATTAATAATAATCAATTAATCAGACAATAATTAATTTAATAAAAAATTAAACAAAAATAAAAAAAAATCTATCATAAAAAAATATTAATAATATAATAAATTAATATTAATAAAAAAAAAAAAAAAAATAATAATTTATAATATTATTAATATTTTTTAATTTTAATTATTATTATTTTTTAATTATTTTAATTTTATTTAATCAGACAAGTGTCCAAAATTAGTAATATCTATTGACGTAACTTTTAAAAGTATGAGTCTACTAGTGTACGTACCTACTAGAGGTGTACCAAATTGTCGTCACGTAACGTTTTAGAGAGGTGATGATAGCTGTAGTAGATTCACACGTACCATGACAAAATTTGAACGTACCTACTGTTTAAGGCGAAGTTATCATACTTTTGAGACCATTACGTATGCGTACGTGGTACTCACTTGATATAAAATACTAGTGTTCAGCCGCATCCGGTTAGACTGGAAGCCGACCCCAACATAGATGGGAAAAGGCTAGGCAGATGATGACGTGTTTTGGCAAACTCAGAGATATTACTTCAGAATTCGTAAATGATTCCAGACCGCCCCATGTTAAAATTTTGCGTCAACTATTAAAAAGAAAATTGCTGTTCCATAAATGTTGACCATGCTCTTTTTACAAACTTCAAAAAAAAAGGAGGTTATCAATTCGACACGTATCATCATCTGCCTAGCCTTTTCCCAACTATGTTGTGGTCGGCTTCCAGTCTAACCGGATGCAGCTGAATACCAGTATTTAACATGGAGCGACTGCCTGTCTGACCTCCACAACCCAATTACTAGGTAATACGATACCCCTTGGTAAGACTGGTTGTCAGACTTTCGGGCTTCTGACTACCCGTAACGACTGTCAAACTTGGAACTGCATGATATTCACTTAAAGACAATCTATTAGGGTTTCCAAACGAATATACTGATGTATCACTTTGATACAGACGACTTTGTGGTCAAGAATTGATCAACACTGACTTACGTAAATGTAGTGTATGTACAGTATCTTAGCAAAAGTAAATACTATCCTTACCATACAATATATGTATAACACTCTAACGCGTCTGCGCCTTAACGAACAGGTGACCGGCTGCGGCTGCGGCATTCCAAATAAATTTATCTATAAAATACCTTTTCACGTAGAAATAATAAAAATAATGTTATCCATTAACATATAATAATGTGTATGTACAATGAAGATTTCTTCTCCGTGTGAGAAGAATGTCTTTAGAGGGGCCCGTGGCTAAATAATAACAGCCGCACAGGTCGATCGATCAGGTTAAGCTACGCTTGCCGCGGTTGGTCTGTGGATAGGTGACCATCTTTACATACCGAGACCCCTCCGTGCCTCGGAAAGCACGTTAAACCGTTGGTCCCGGCTGTCATTTGTGGATCTTTGACAGTCGTTACGGGTAGTCAGAAGCCCGAAAGTCGGACAACCAGTCTTACCAAGGGGTATCGTATTACCCAGTAACTGGGTTGTGGAGGTCAGATATGCAGTCGCTCCATGTAAAATACTGGTATTCAGCTGCATCCGGTTAGGCTGGAAGCCGACTCCAACATAGTTGGGAAAAGGCTAGGCAGATGATGATGAGAAGAATCTTTAAACTGCAGTGGAACAATTACAAACCGGTATTATTTCCAAGAATATGTCGGCCATTTGTAGATTAGATTGTAATTGTATAATGTTATTGAATTAATTATCTAAGCTAATGTTCTGTGTATTTTTTTGCAAATCTTTGTTACATAATTGTGTATCACCTACAGTGTGTGCAAATACGAATAGTAGAACTATTTATCATCAAAAATAAAACGTTTATGACCCGTAGAGCCACAAATGCCACAATTACCTACTTAGGAGCAACTTTTGAATACATCATGTAAGAACCTTTTATTTTAAACAACGTGCAAACGGAAGAAATTGCTATGCTTATGCAACTTAGTCCATTCGTGATCGATCAAATCTAATTGGACTAAAAGCGGATAGATATCAACTTGTTTTAAAGCTGAGGAATGGTTAGGTCGAATATGGCGCATTTCTGATCCTACGAAGCCTTGAAAACACACGGGTAAAGGAGTAGCTTAGCCAAGGATCTTGTAGCGGTATCTACAACGCCACATGCGAACAACGCGTCATACTGACGTCATGCAAATCCTGCATCGCGCAAGCAGAGTTTACCGCGCAACTGGCATAGATACAACGGCCCGACATGAATCATCGGGCAGTTGCCCGCCAGACACAACACCCGTCTGGTCGGACGATCCTCCCTTTTCTATAGAGTATGAGTGAACTTTACACCCTGTTCCTCATACTTCTATAATCTCAATCCTGCTACCTGCGACTGTGATAGTTACAGCGTGATCGAAATCAAGAGCGCCCCCCCCCCCATTCACAATAAAAAAAGAGATCAAGAGCAGGACCAAAGGCTTTACGTGGTTTCCGTAGCACCGGGGCTAATAAACCTCCAACTTCCAAACTCTGGGCTGTTACTAAGAAACTCCTAATGGAAAACCCAATAACACTTTTGTGTAGGAAGTAAAGTTATTTTTCCATTCATTCATATTTGTTTACATTTTTGGCAAATAAATCGCGTACGCAGATTATGATATGACTAGACTTACCCATTCTTACTGTGTTGATGTATTATGTTGCTTTAACAATATTTTTTTTTGTAAAACATTTTAAAAAAGTAACGGTGGAGTTTCTTGCCCATTCTTCTTCATACAAAACTACTTTCGGAAGGGGTTTTTTTTTTTTTTTTTTTTTAGGTTTGACTTTGACTTGACAATAAAATGTTGGCACTAAATTGATAAAGAAGATAGACATGCAGAGTGGAGGATTCCATACAAACCTTTACCACTGCAAAATGGACAGTCAGGGAAATTAATTCATTATCAAATTGACTGTCAAAGAATGTCATTTGTGATTTGAAAATACGAACAATTTAAGTCGGTAGTCAATGAGCTCAACAATCTTCCCTGCCTTTAACTTTACCTACTACATCCGTGATTCATGTTACCAGAGAGTAAATACAGTTAGTTTTCGCGTTAAAATGTCTCGCAATACCCTCAAATTACCATAAAAGAAGAAACGCAACACTTAGGTAGGCACACATAAACACATACTCGCGAATTTCTCCTGCATGCCTACTCGTCGAAACGCAGAAATCATGCAAAATACCTATCTACTTAGTTTTGTTTGTATGTTATTATATAAATGATATGCTTAATCTTCCAGTAGGACATTATATACCTTAGAATGTTTGCCAAATGTGACATACGGGACTCAAGAATGTCAAGCGCTACACCTCTCTCAGTATAGTCCTCCAGACCCACAAGTGTATGCGCAGACTCAGGTGCAGGGTGCACCTGAGTCTGCGCATACACTTGTGGGTCTCTCAGACTCATAGTCCGAGTCCCGGCTGTGTGGCTCTTTGACAGTCGTTACGGGTCCTCAGAAGTCCGAAAGTCTGACAACCAGTCTTACCCAGTAACTGGGTTGTGGAGGTCAGATAGGCAGTCGCTCCATGTACAATACTGGTATTCAGCTGCATCCGGTTAGACTGGAAGCCGACCCCAACATAGTTGGGAAAAGGCTAGGCAGATGATGACTTAAACGTATTTTCTTTCTTAACATAAGAATACTAACTTGTATCATCATTACCAACATCACGGCGACATTTGAAATCAAAAACCGCTCGTCAACCGCATCGTCGGTACACGACATTCTGCTCACAAACCCGCGTAGAGCGACGCGCGCCGAATAGAAAGGTAGGTAGTGTGCGGTGAAAGCGAGCGATCGTGTCCTTGTAATAAATTTAGCGCTTCCTGCTGTTCAGCGGAATTGTATCGTTCAATAGGCTACTTCTAGTATGGTTCATCACTCTCCTGCCCTTATCTCCTCCTCCCAACACCGTTCTGGCGATGATCGCCAACAGACTGAATTGCCCTTATATCCGACAATGCTGCAGCAGACATATTGTTACCTTGTGAGTGTTCGTTTTTGTCTGTGCTTGTTATCCTGTCTATATCCTTTTATGTATCTGTTTGTATATGAGTCTTGTTACTTGAACTAAACTAATTTTATTTATTTATTCCAGTTTATTTGGGGTCGGCGCAACATGTCTTTACTTCCATTCTCTATTAGTCGTCATCTCGATAGTCACTCCCTTTCTAACTATATAATCTTTCACACAGTCAGTCCATCCATAGTTTCTTTGGACTTCCCGTACTCCATAGTTTCTTTGGACGTACCGTAGTATGATTGAAAGAAAGAAACAAAATTGTGTTTGTTGTCATTTAAACAAACGAAACTCCAAACAAAAGATTAACAGATATAATTATGTAGGACGGACGCTGAATTTGAACAGCGCAGGCCCGTGGCATACGCTGGGAGAGGTTTGTCCAGAAGCGAACGTCTGGCGGACATATACCATCATTCTCACCTTTTCTTTGGCGAGTAATCATAGCTATGCTAATGAAATTTTGGGGATTGGAGGGACAAGAAGTCTTAAATTGTCATAAAAATTTAAAAACACAATTATCACGATGGAACATCAGGACATCATCATCACCATCATTGTTTTAGCCGAAAGGCGTCCACTGCTTGAAAAAGGCCTCCCCAAGCACCGCCACTTCGACCGGTTCTGCGCTTTCTGCGGCCTTCACAAGGTCGTCGGTCCACCTTGGTCTTCCAACGCTACGTCTTCCGGTACGCGGTCACCACTCCAGAAACTTTCGGTTCCATCGGCCATCTGTTCTGCGAGCAATGTGCCCTGCCCACTTAAGTGGCATCGGACATATTAAGTCCTAAATGACAACTTGATCAGCTGATCCATGGTCAAATGATAAATCCTATTCTCACAGAAAATAGATTACTCATTCACCAATTAACTAACATTCAATGGGCCTTTCAAGCCTTTTCATGTGCCTTAATTTTATATGTGAAAAAATATGTGGTGGTCTTATTATTATACCAACAGCTATAACAGAACGATGAAGAGACGGAAGTAAAGATAACACAGAGCCAATTACAGGTTCTCACGGGTAATTACTAAAAAACGTGCCAAGTGCGAGTCGGACTCGCACACGAAGGGTTCCGTACCACAAGGCAAAAACGCCGAAAAAAACAGGTTTGTTGTATGGGAGCCCCCTTAAATATTTATTTTATTCTGTTTTTAGTATTTGTTGTTACCTATAGCGGCAACAGAAATACATCATCTGTGAAAATTTCAAGTCTAGCTTAGCTATCACGGTTCATGAGATACAGCCTTGGTGACAGACAGACGGACTAGTGAAGTCTTAGTAATAGGGTCCCGTTTTTACCCTTTGGGTATGGAACCCTAAAAAGTACCTAACTAGTAATTTAAAAGAGTGTCCATTTCTTGCCCGTTCTTCTTCATAGGCACCTAATTACGCTTTGGAATGGGCAACTAGCTTCATATTTCTGACTGACCGACTCCTTGACAATTCGAAAGTGCCTGTAAATGGTTTAATTGAAATAAATGCTTTGAGTTTAAGTTTAAAAGGAAATCTTAGGATCACTAACAAGCACGATAAAAATATTTAAGTATAAGATACAGACGCCAGCACATCAAGCTACCCGAAACTGTCAAATTTTCCCAATCAACTTTGAACCTTATACTTTAGCGATAAAGTTGAAAATCTATTAAAGAAATTTGACAGATTGTAGTAGCCTGATGTGCTGCCGTCTGTACAATAAGTACCTAATAATAGTCTCTGATTGTATGATCTCTTGTTAGACCATACATTACTTTTAGATGAGGGATGAATGGAATAAAAGAAGGTACCTAAGTACTGAAACACTACTGTATTGCCCCAAAGGTATCTACTTATAGTGGACTGATGGTGCGGAAATGAAGTGAGTGACGCAGCCCTTGTTGGCTGTAACGAGAACGCCTGGCTGACTTGATACTGGCTGGCTTGTTGAAATGAATGTGTGGCGTGAACTGCAGAATGTGCGGTTGCACCGTACACTGATAAAGTATTTCACAAGGTCTAAACACTAAACTAGGATTTAACTGCAATTACTAGCAGAGCTTACGAAACCCTCTTCTTCAAAAGGCTATCAAGATTTGCGCAGTCGGATAAGCAGTTGTTCTCTAAACTTGGAAGCTCTGAAGCGGTCAATAACGTGTTAGGTCAAAGATCACACCTACGTGTAATATTGGTGTTGAGTAAATAACTTTATTTTATCGTGTGTATTGATGCTGAGTTAATAATACACCTATATAATTAATCATGTTTCTTGTGATAAGTTTATTTCATGTATAAATGTACCTATCTACTAGCTGCACCCCGCGGTTTCACCCGCATGTGTCGATCCTGTAGGAATATCGAGATAAAAAGTAGCCTATATGTTAATCCAGGGTGTCAGCTACCTCTATACAAAATTTTATCAATATTGGTCCAGCCGTTTGTACGTGAAGAAGTAACAAACATATAAACACATACACTCACAAACTATCGCCTTTATAATATTAGTGTGATTCTGATTATCTTCAAAGTCTTTAAAAAGCACTAGCAGCGACATTTAAAAAGCCCGCATGGCTGTAGGAATCCGCTGGATGTAGGAAGCAAGGAAACGGTCAAGGTGGAGGTGCTTGGGGAAGGCCTATGTCCAGCAGTGGACGTCTTTCGGCTGAAATGATGATGACGATTTAAAATGCCTGAAATGGGATATTCACTTGTTCCTTTTGAAAAGAGGTGAACAAAAGAACATTATAAACTATACGGAGCTCCCACTCTCCCCTCCATCGTCCTCCTTCGATATCCGTGTCCTCCTCCCTCCATCCCATGCATCCTCTTTCCCTCCATCGCTCTAGAAATTTCATAGCACTTGAGGTAAACTGAGGGGTAACACACTAACAGTAGGAATGGCTTTCATTTTGACAGTTTAAGAGCGTTTACGCCGTACGGAATTTCATACAAACTTTCAAGCCCTTATTTTTCGAAATAAATGAACCGATTTTAATTAAACTTCACACGCTTAAGCAGGATACAAAGGTCTAAAAAGTTAGAAAACGAAAAAAAAGAAAACATTTTCGAAATGTCTTATTTAAAAAAAGATAAATGGAAATCTCTGTTTCTATGGAAAATTTAAAAGCGGTCTAATTTAGCTGTAACACTAGTTTTCGAAAATGTTCTCTACTTGATTGCTTAATATTATTTACTCTTGTATGCATATTTTTAGTAAGAACAAGTAATATACTTGAGATTTGAGAAAAAGTACGCAAAGTAGGTACGCTAATAAAGGGATTTTTTAGGCACGGTTTATTGAAATTTTCTGAAAATGTGAATTTTAGGATATTGGCGCCGATTCCCTTGTTCACAAACTAAACTAAATTTAAGTTCAGTACATCTTTTTCTTTCTATTTAATTAAGAAAAGGACAGAAGATAAATATTAGTTAAGTCCTGTCACATTAGACAGCGCCTAACGTAAATTGACCGATTTTTAGTAGCCATGTTTTTAATCACGTCTAAACTTGCTATGGAGTATCTTAATTTGACAGGACTAAACTAATATTTATCTTCTGTCCTTTTCTTAATGAAATAGAAAGAAAAAGATGCCTGAACTTAAATTTAGTTTAGTTTGTGAACAAGGGAATCGGCGCCATTATCGATTTTCTAAGTGAAATAACTTCACCTTCTCGAGTTAAAAGCACATAACGGACAGACAACAAATGGAGAGACGTTCTACATAATAGGTTTTAAAAAAACTCACATACAAAACAATGTGTTTTGTTTCAAGATGATACGTTGTTTAAAGATTATAATTTGGTATTTTTTTTAAAGAACGCATGTCCTCTTTTCTTATCCAAATTTTATTGTCTTGGGTACCTATTATCTCACAATCAATAGGTACATCCCCCATTCATTCTTTCCGTTACGTGTCTCGAAAAAACGATGAATGAATGTTTTCTGTATGAAATAACAGTCGAATCCGTATCGAATGCTGTTAGATAACTTGCCATGTGATATTTTTGTTGAAAGTTAAACACAATGTTTATCCTCACGCGAACTTACGAGCTTCGAAATTGAGGACGCCATTTTGCGGTATTACGATAATCTTTTTAGAACTTATTTTATACAATTTTCTGCCCGTGACTTCGACTGCGTAAAATTTCTTGTTCCCCCGTCTTCCAACCCAACCCCGTCGCATCGCATCGCCTGCCCGCGCCATTACTTCGTGTTCACGATGCGGTGGTAAAATGAAAGGATACCAAAACATTTATCATCACGACTTTATTCCCCAAAGGGGAGGGCAGAGGTGTAGGTACCTGGTGGTCCCAAATCTCTCCAGATATCTATGTTTAAGGGGGAAGCGCTAAGGTAGCCCGCGAAATTCAAATTTTCTTATGTTTATTGCAATTT
This sequence comes from Oligia latruncula, assembly GCA_948474745.1. Classification (NCBI taxonomy): domain Eukaryota; kingdom Metazoa; phylum Arthropoda; class Insecta; order Lepidoptera; family Noctuidae; genus Oligia; species Oligia latruncula. The sequence continues at coordinate 15,409,212 of OX419701.1, read as the reverse complement.
GCTGGTCAGTATTAAGTTGTAGGTACGTTGATTAAAATATGATTCGCGACCGTAACATATATGTATTTACAGAATTATAATCATTAATACATCTTGTTAAGTTAGTATATATAAGTCAAGATTTCATGAAATATTCACTCAGTAGGATTACTTGGTCTTAGAGATTTGTGTTGGCTTATAAGCCGAGTGAGAAAGAGACGACGCGCATCTTTCTTTTTTGACATTAGCCGTGTAGCGTAATCATAATCAGCCTATGTTCCCACTGCTGGGACGCAGGCCTCCTCTCTGTGAGAGGGCCGTAATCCTCCACGCGGGCCCTGTGCGGGTTGGTAGATGTCCACCGTTTTGAGAGCAGTGGTGATGAAATAATTTTCACAAAGTAAAGCGCCTGTCTGGGTTCGAACCTACGACCTACAACTCGTAAGTCGTGGCCATTATGACTGGGCCACCACTGTTCTCTTAGCCGGGTGACGGCCGACAATTGGGCTGCACCAAAAAACACACAGGCCTAAAACATGTTTTGCTAGATTGCTCACACAATACTTTACATAATTAAATATAAAATAAAAATTGATTCATTTATCATTCAATTTGGCCATAAATAAGCAGTTTTCTTAAAATTTTGGGAATTTGTAAGACTACTAAAAAAAAACTGTCAAGACTTCGTCTAAGACAACCATGGCTTAAATGGTTCTAAATTGTTTGTACTATCTTCGCCTTGAAGCTTTGCACCCATCTTCCAATCACCCTGTATATTTATGTTACTGGAAATCAAGTTCTTACAGTAATAGAATAATGATTATTTTGTAACAAGTGAAGGGATGCACCTGTATTATTTTCTAACGTCTCTACAAAATAAAATCCACATTCTAAATTCCTTGAGAATTATGTAACGCGTCTGATATGGTCCGACATTTAATTCAATTGCGGTTATCAACTGTTTTTGAAGTTACGAGAGCTGCGCTCTTGAAAGCCTTCAGATTTTTTTTAGATTGGTAGCGGAGGCCGGGGGCTACAATTAACAAAAATTGGATTTTTTATTGTAGCTTCCAAATGATTTATCATCTTGACTTGATGTTGATGCTTTATCAAGTTATTAAGTATCAAGTTATTAACGTAAATTAAACATAGAAAAAACATATTATTTTCTCAAAAAACTCAGACAGGAAAAAATGGAAAGACGGAAAGCTAAACTTCCAACTATCCACCATTCGCTCATACCACAGATATCCGGAGATATGCCGTCACTGCATATTTGTTCAAGTTCAAGTGTCGCCACATTTTCCCCGCCTCGGAAACTCCCACAAAAACAAAAGAAATAGAAACGGCACACATTATCAAAAAGGGCGGCTTTTTTCGCACGCACACAAGAAAACAAGCGTAACACTTTTGTGATATCTTATTGCACACATGCTCAAAAGGGGCGGGCACTACAAAGTATAGATAGAGTCACTGAATGCACACATGGAATTCTAGCATCAGCTAGGGAAGATGGGTTAATAGAAATATTTGATCGATAAAAATATCGATAGAAATCGACTACAAAAAAGAGAAGTGTTTTTGGGTTTTAGGTGTATTTAGTATTGTTTATTTTCTAGTTTTCAATGTGGTGTATTAAAAACCAATAAAACCATATCACGTAATAATATAAATTATATTTGTTTGCAAATGACATTTAAGTAAATAAGTCGTTTCTTTAGTTTCTCTCTTACGTAAAATTAAAACTATTTAACTATCGTTAAAACAAAAATTCAATTATCCTATTGAACATTAAAAAAAAACTTTTATTAAAATAACCAGGTTCCTAATAATTAATTACCAATTAATTAACAAGCAATTTTAATCTAACCAAAATACTCGTATAAGATTAAAAATAAGCCTTGGCAGTTAAGAGATGACCAGTCTCAACCTTCCGCGGCGCCGGCCCGCCGTTCACGAACATGACGCGTGTATCAGCACCATCCAGCTCAACCATTTCGTAGGGAACCGAATGATCCAACACAAGCGCCACCATCGGTGAGACATTTAAGTGAGTATGACACGTGTTGTACCATAAAAGATCTTGGAATTCCTATCTCTTATTTTTATTATCAAGTAAACATGCATAATACTTTTGTACGTGGCTGTACTAATAATAGTTAACTTACGGTTTCATATACGTATCTTAATTTGAGTGTAGGTACAGCCCACTTAAAAAGCATGTGTCTTATCGCGGACGACATAAAACAATCCTCTTTAAAATGTACAGAACAAATTACAGTTTGGTTTGAGGGAAACCAATTATTTTCCCTGCCTGTTGCATCTATCCATTTATTTTTAATTTCTGGATCTTTTGAGAAACTGAAATAAAATGTATTAATTCTAGTAAAATAGGTTCTTAATATAATTTCGTATTTAGGAAAACTAACAGTTATCGATATTCATATATCAGCGCTACGCATCACTAGTGCATTATTTGACATAGGTCCGTTGCTAGGCAATTTTTTCATGTTATCTCAAAAATATTTCACAATGAAATATTGGTAAAATCCATAAATATTATAATTAGTGCAGTAATTTTTTACTTACCGGTGGTAGGACACGCCACTTGTCTTAAGGTTTGTTGTGATTGCTCTATTTTTGCAAATAAGGACGGAACAATTCGGCATTTTGTAAAAATACGAAATAACACTACACGTTTCGATGCAAACTTATGGCAACGGTGTTTATCGCCGCCACGCCCGTCGCGCATAGCAACACTTGGTCAGGTTAATCTTAACCAGGCGACACGCGCCACGCCTCCATGCCATATCCCTCGATATCCGTGGCTCATACCTTGCGCGACATGCCCGCAGTCTTCTACATTTCCACATCACAATAATTGTACAAAAGGGTAAAATTGACATGAACAATATGGATTTGGATTTTAAAGTTGTTATTCTGGGAGGCCTTTGCCCTGCAGCGGGATTTATCAGGCTCATAATAATAATAATAATTTGGAACCCTTTCATAACTACCAATGCGTCGGTTTTAATAGCTAAGATTAATATAAACCTTAGTACTACATGCTACCACAAAACAGCGATTATCAGTTCTTTAGGCTAAACACCTTTTAAACACGACATAATTATATGGACTTTGACGTTACACTGACATTAAACACACGTTGAATAAGTGTTTAAGTTTTTGTGGGTTTTTGTTTTGTTTATTTTAGTATGTTTAAATAGGAAATGTATTGGAGTTTCTATATGTATTTAAGTATCTCTTTCTTTGGTAGGTAGGTAGGTACTGTGAAGATCCAGCGGGATCCCCACAATTATTATTAAAAGAGTTGTTAAGTTTGAACTCTATATATTGGTTTAGATAATCTTACTCAACATGGACAATATAAAAATTACTTCTGTCTTCAGAAACCATCTATCAATCTCTGACATACCCGTCTAAACTTTTTAATCTTGTATCTACCCTTTTACGCCCACAGCGACCACAGCCTTTTGTATCCAAACGAAAAGTTAGACTGTGACCAGACGAGTAATGATATAATAAACACAATATGCAACAGTGCATGTCAATCGGTTGATGAATGACATGGAGCAGTGGTGGCCCAGTGTGGTGCCGCTACTTACGAGTTGTAGGTCGTAGGTTCGAACCCAGACAGGCGCTTTGTGTAAATTAGTTCATCACCACTGCTGTCAAAACGGTGAAGGAAAACATCGTGAGGAAACCGGCATGTCCTAGAACCAATAATTCTAAGACATGTGACATCTGCCAACCCGCCCTGGGCCCGCGTGGTGGATTACGGCCTACTCCCTCTCATAGAAAGGAGGCCTGTGTCCCAGCAGTGGGAACGTTATATGCTGATTATGCTACACATACACCTTCCTAAATAAATTCTCTAAATGATAGTGAGAACCATATCAAAGTCCGTGGTTTAGTTTAAAAGAATAACGTGGTTACACAGTCAGACACGAAAAATATGTATCCATATAGAAGAAACAGACAGTTAAAAAGTACCATATATTATGTGGATATTTAAATATGACTACTTGATACATATTTAAGCGGCTTAGGAAACTATTGCCTACGCCTACGATCAAAATTACCTTAAATCATTAAGTACAATAAAAAATATATTGAGATCACACACTTTCACTATGAAAGTTGTAGTAAATAAAAGGTTTTCTATTCACATTGTTTGTTTATTATAACGCTATTTTATTTATTATAGGGTTATATAGTTCTTATTCTTACTGTGATGTGTGAAGTAGGCTAAACAAGGTACAGTCAGCAGCAAAAGAAAGTTAGTTAACACTTGCCTTACAGAGACGATTTAATTACAGAAGGCTTTCTAATATAAATTTTTTTGAACTTATAATTGAAAAATGTCGAAATATTGATCGACTTTTGTCAACGACTGTCTCACTCAACCTTTTGCTAATATAATTAAGTATGTGTGTTGTTTGTTGTTGTTGTATTGTTGTTGTGTTGTACACATGTATTACGCGAAAAGCTTGGGTTGGCTGTGGTGAAAAGTTTCGAGTTAAAATACTTAGTGGTCGATCGCTCGTAGATGCTCATTGAAAGACACTTTTGTTATGAAACCCAGCTACCACTGCAAAGTTACCTTCTTCTGAAGACCGCTTGAGATATCAAGCAGACTGTAAAATTACAGCTCATCGAAATATCAGAATAAACATATTGATACGCTACCGTGGGAAAATACTTGGACATTAGTATTAGGAGGTACATTTTTAACAGCGGAAGACTGAACTGTCACATAGTTCCATATCAGTCCGATAGAAATTCTAGCTTCGAAGGCGCAGAGAAGCTGCGTTAGTCTAAACTAATATTATAATAAAAAGGGAAAATTATTTATTTGTCTGTAAGAGGTAATTAATCTCCGGAAATACTGGTCCGATTCCATTTTTTTTTGTCTGATAGAAAGCTAGATCTTAGAGACAGCACCATGTAAAATATTAGTATTCAGTTGCTTCCGGTTAGACTGGAAGCCAAGACCGAGTGCATTGGATATGATATTTCCACGTGGCCGAAGTCGCGTTCAAAAACAAGTAAATGATAAAAAAACCGGGCAAGAGCGAGTCGGACTCGCGCACCGAGGGTTCCGTACCATCATATGTTTTTAAATTTTCACCGGCGAGCTACTTACTAGATCTCGTTCAAATCAATTTTCGGTGGAAGTTTACATGGTAATGTACATCATATATTTTTTTTTGTTTTATCATTCTCTTATTTTAGAAGTTACAGGAGGGGGGGAGCACATTTTACCACTTTGGAAGTGTCTCTCGTGCAAACTATTCAGTTTAGAAAAAAATGATATTAGAAACCGCAATATCATTTTTGAAGACCTATTCATAGATACCCCACACGTATGGGTTTCAAGAAAAAAATTTTTCGAGTTTCAGTTCTAAGTATGGGGAACCCCCAAAATTTATTGTTTTTTTTCTATTTTTTTTGTGAAAATCTTAATGCGGTTTACAGAATACATCTACTTACCAAGTTTCAACAGTATAGTTCTTATAGTTTCGGAAAAATGTGGCTGTGACATACGGACGGACAGACAGATATGACGAATCCATAAGGGTTCCGTTTTTGCCATTTGGCTACGGAACCCTAAAACCATAGATATACATATTATATTAGTTAGTTTTTATTAATTAGGTTTAATTAAACTACTTTGAATAAAACAGCCATTTTGACGTTTTTTTCGTATGCATTAAATCAATTTTTGACAAGTACAGAATTCATCTCCATTAAATTATCTATACAATGGTATAAATTAAGAAGGTTATGTGTACTATAAACTTTATAGCAGGAATATACCTATATAAAGGAACAGTTGCAGAAAGGAGGCAAATTTTTTTTTTCAATCGTAATGAACTCTCAAATGCTTCGCATTATGAGTCCTGTAATAATTGCCACGCCATAAACATAAAATTCTAGCATCTGTACATCTGTATAATTATTCGGTAGGCTTATTCATGAGTTTTGTAGATAAACTGGTTAGAATTACGTCAGCTGCCTTTCACGAGACGAGGCGATCCTTAGGTCACGAGTGGCTCAAACAGCTGCATCTCAGTAGTTGTTTAACTAAGTCTGTAGTACTGTAATGTCTGTAATCAAATCTTGTTCTAAACGGCTTAAGGGGGAAGCGCTAAGGTAGCCCGCGAATTTAAAATTTTCTTACGTTTTGTGCAATTTGCTGGTCAGTAAGACCATGTAATCCCCAAGAATGACTATTTCATGAAATCTTGACATTTTGGGGATTACATGGTCTTAGAGAGTTGTGTTGATAACTTTAATGATTATAATTCTGTAAATACATATTTGTTACGACCGCGAATCATATTTTAATCAACATACAACTTAATACTGACCAGCAAATTGCAAAAAATGTAAGAAAATTTGAATTTCGCGGGCCACCTTAGAGCGTCCCCCTTAAAGTCATCAACGCAACTCTCTAAGACCATGTAATCCCCAAATGTCAAGATTTCATGAAATAGTCATTCTTGGGGATTACATGGTCTTAGAGAGTTGTGTTGATGACTTTAATAATTATAATTCTCTAAATACATATTTGTGGCCCAGGAAAGCACAAACGATTTCCATACGCGCACTTGATTTTGAATTGAAAATCCATCAGTGTATTTTTTCAATGCACTGGGATGGTCTTTGTTGGATTCTCAACCCTCGACTCTACACCGATAGTTCGAAATCCATTCCGCGATAAAATCCCGTGATATTTTCACGCCCCGCCCGTGCGCACGTGGACTTACAGTTTTGGAGTCGGCCAGCGAAATGTTATCGTGACTGCCGACCCCAGCGGTTACAGTAAGCATTTATTTAGCGTAGCGGAGTTGTTGACAAACAGTAACTGGGTTGTGGAGGTCAGATAGGCAGGCGCTCCATGTAAAATATTGGTATTCAGCTACATCCGGTTAGACTGGAAGCCGACCCCAACATATTTGAGAAAAGGCTAAGCAGAAGACGAGTTGTTGCAGTGTCCTTTAAACATTATGACGGTTCTGTAGTGGGACACTCGCTGCGCAGTACCCCACCCCTCACCCCCGCGGTCACATGAATTGGTAACTGCGCAGCTACTCGCCTCGTGTTCAAAGCCGCCTTGAAGTTTGCATCGGGCTGTAAGTGATCTATACACGAGCGGCACGCGTCAATGGCAGAGGCAACTGCAGCCGTCGACGCGTCTACAGCTGCCGCCGAGGAGTATCGACGACTGCAGTTGCCTCTGGAGTGTCGACGGGTGCCGCTGACGGTTCGGCGCACTTAGTGCTCATATACACGAACGGCGACACGCGTCAATGGTAGAGGCAAGGCAACTGCAGCCGACACGTCGCTGCTACACGAGCGGTAACTGCAGCCGTCGACACACGTCGACGATAGACACTAGACGCGACAAACTCTAAGCCAGATTGATAAAGTCACGTGTTGTTAATTATTTGTGCGGTGAGCACAAGGAATTAACAAGGTGTTACTCCATTCTTTGAAACATTAATCATAGGTTGTCCGCATACAAAATACAAGTTGCCAAACTTATATTGTTTCCTAATTTAGTCGCGGAAGCTATTAGAGAAAATGTTTCAACTTTTGTCATAAAATGTTCCCAAATTCTCGTGACTTTTTGTTGTGGATATTGCCGACATTTTGGTCATTAACACTTTTGAGAGGTAGGCTTTGTACGAAATGTACAGACGCCAGCACATCAAGCTACTCGAAACTGTCAAATTTTCCCAATCAACTTTGAACCTTATGCTTTAGCGATAAAGTTGATGTGCTGGCGTCAGTACCTGTTACCAACTTGTTTTCTTAGTTTAAATATGATTGACAGGCAGGGCTATTTGTCTGCCTACCATCTCAGTGGTCATTCTTGTTAATTTTAACCGCTTAATCACCGCTAATGACACACAATTTAGTTCAATCTTAGATGGGTGTCAGAGGTATGTAACCTGTATAAACCTACAATTTATATGACAATATTATGGTATGTTAGATCAAGTGGTAAATGTAAATTGTTAAACTAGAAAATTAAGATATTATTATTGTGTCGTTTATAATTTATTTAGATAAATTATTTTATTAAATATAAAAGTAAGTATAAACAACATTTAAAAATATAAAAAAATGGTAGTCCGCCGGTGTCGAGAGCAGGGTCCAAGCTACCGGTGGTTATTATTATGATTATTAATTGATTTTCTATTGTAATTGGCCTCTATCGTGCTACGCCGGGCCTTGATCAGTTAAGAATGTTCACTCATAGTCTCATCTGTCTCATTATGTAAAAAAAAGTAATTTTAAAAAATTAAACCGACTTCAAAAAGAAATTAACTCAAAATTATGAAATAACTTTAATTTCGGAAGTCGGTGTCTTGGGATCTGTATTTTAGTTTTATGCCACCGACTTCCGAAATTAAAGTTATTTCATAATTTTGAGTTAATTTCTTTTTGAAGTCAGTTTAATTTTTTAAAATTACTTTTTATTTCGTAATGTTTAGTTTTTGCACTAGTACTTGACCAAGGTTTTGAGATGTTTTCCCTTTGACACTACACCCGAAGCTCTTATCAATAAGCCAGGCCGTCACACTTACCTACACGTATTAGTCCATATCTTGAAAATTACTGAATCGATCTTGATGAAACTTGCACTGTTCCCTAAGTTGAAGAAAATGTAAGCCAATAAAAAAAATGGTCACGATCCGATTAATAGTTCCGGAGATATGCGTGGACAAACATACATACATACATACATACGTCTATGAAATTTTGTATATTTGTTTGGAAGCCCTAATAGATCATCATATGTGAATATAATGCAATTCCAATAATATTACATACATACGTGTCGAATTGATAACCTCCTTTTTTTTGAAGTCGGTAAAAATAACACTAATTTCCCTACATTTTTGACAAGTTTTTGACATTGATTGTCGCTGAGATGAGATTGCGACTAGATTTTGAACGTTTTTAACTACCGGAATTAGCCTTCTGATCTAGGAATTGTAGAGTTATGCATCATTTCTACATCCTGGATATGAAATGAAGTTTCTTAATGTACGACACGATGCTGAAATATTACATCGTACATTGTACATTAGGTACTTAAAATATATCATTACTTACTTTAGTAATAATTTATTTTGAGTACCTAACATATGATGTACTAACACATTTGCTACGATCTTCAGAGTTACTACATATTCTAAGTTTTTTACCGATTTTGAATGCAATATCAGTCGTTGAGCAAAATAAAGAGCTTAAAACTGCTACAACATTCAGAAATAAGTATGTCATTAGTAAGACTGACTTTACTATTTTTAACGTGACAGTCGGTAATTAATTACCTATTGCAACTTTATATTGCATATTGTGCATTCAGATTGAGATGAAAACGACAGTTTTGATTTGAATCTTGCAATTTGTTCATTCATACAAGACTATAAAATCATCGTTGTTTAGAAACAGACATTTGGACTGAAATGATGACTACCGTGGTTCAATAGTTCACAAGTACTTAAATCACAAGTAGTAATACCTATCATAATAAAAGTGAGTCTTTCACATCGCAATTCGCGCGAGCGCAAAGATTATTCAGATGTGTTGCAACTAATGGATTCACAACTCGAGAGTCATTGAGTTATTTTGTAATTCCGTTCTAAACGACAATAATGTGCGTACAATTTGCTTCTCTTAAAACACGACCTTGCTCGTTTAGTGTGAAGAATACCTTTCTAAGATCATATTAAGATGCTGGTTAGATGACCTCATAGAGAATAGCTCTTTGACATCGTCGCTAATGATGATGACATGGTTATTTCCACTTGCAGCTATAATATTTTAGTTTTTTGTCATGTAATTGGTAAGCTAAAAGGTGAGTCATGTCAGGCCATCCTGTAAGAATTCTAGAGTTTTCCGATGCGTTGATTTGCAAACCTTTAAGACGAAGTCGAAATAATTTCTTGACTCACTGTAATTTCGCCGGCCATCCACGAACCGGAACATATACACAATGCCGCCTATGTGGGTGAACTTGGCAGAGGTAGATACCCATGGCAGCAGTCCTGAACAAACTCTTTCACATGTGGCAATACCTACGACTAGTGACTTTGCTGACTCGCATTGGTATTAAACCACAAGATGAGATAATATATGATACTCCTACAATCATTCGTACCACTAAGCATATTACGAAATCCCACTGGACAGTTGCCAAAGTTAAAGGGTTTACTCAGAATAATGATGAGTCAAAAACAAAGTTTAGAAACGTTTAGAAATCTCAAGTGGTGACACTTTCTGCAAGGTCCTACCATTAAAACAGATGCGAAGAATGACTCAATTACAAACGAATAATGAATTTAAACGACCTGATAACTGAGACCACAATCAATAAACCCGGATCCCAGTATTGTTAGCGTATCTACCAATTGCCACAAAGTTACAAAACGGCCTTGTTACATATTTCTGTAACATATTGTGTGAATCCGGGGAGTTATCGCGATGCATTCTGTGTTCTGTGATTCACGACGCGATGAGAGGTCTCCTAAACGTATTTCTTTTGAAATCCATTGTTGCTGTGTTCCAGTTTTCGTACATTAGACCAGTAATGACCAGGTGCCAGTGTTTTAGCGCTTTTCGTAACGTTTGAAAAATATGTTTTCGAATTGGTGCCGTGTTTTTGGAGTAAAGAAGATTTTATCAGTCATCTCGGGGAATCAATTGTTTTAAATAGTCTATTGCTTGTTAATTTTTAGGGTTCCGTTGGGTAGGTACCCAAAGGGTAAAAACGGGACCCTATTACTAAGACTCCACTGTCCGTCTGTCACCAGGCTGTATTTCATGAACCGTGATAGCTAGACAGTTGAAATTTTCACAGATGATGTATTTCTGTCGCCGACAAATACTAAAAACAGGATAAAATATATATTTAAGGGGGGCTCCCATACAACGAGTTTTTTTCGGCGTTTTTGCCTTGTGGTACGGAACCCTTCGTGTGCGAGTCCGACTCGCACTTGGCCAGTTTTTATAGTGTGTTGTCATGAGTGGGAAGATTTTTAATTGGCCTGATGTTGATCTTCTACAAAGATAGATAGATAAAATAGTTACGCTTTATTGCACATCAGTTCAGGCGGGTTACACACTATACCTATAAAACGCGCGGGCGCAGACATCGCGCCCGCGCGTGATTTTTTTACATACAAGTTCAATAAAAAAGAAGGAAATTTGGCTTTGTTTCCCGTCCCTAGTAGAGTAGCGCGTGATCCGCCTTAGACTTCTAAAAATGCTCCATCCTGTAAAAAATAAATTCTAGATAGTGAATGCTGCATAACAGAATCTATTCAAAAGATGTTGTGAAGTGTCGTGACATGTCCATGGTCGAAGACCACATGCAATACCTAAAACCTCATTTTTTTCAATTTCAACTGAACTTTCTATGTTAATCTTGCGTGACTAACTTACGGTGACGAAAAATATCTTGAAAGAACCTTCTGAACTAGACAATATCGTCGACCGTAGGTTCAATTGAGGTAAGGGACAAAATACCCAAAATGAGTTGAGTATACACTTTTGTTCAGAATTTTGCGCTCTTTCGAATGGTGTATATGAAAAAATTCTAGCTTAAAAAAAAATGTCCCTTACCCTACTGATTTTTGGATTCAAATTTCGAATCAGCCCCATAATAACAATGTATCTGAAAAACTATGCAATATAGCAATTTCAAATGGTGTAATTATCGCCGCCAATCCACTTCACATAAGGTAAGGGTCTTCCCAATCAACGAATTATTCTTCATACATTTTTTCAACAAGACCTTTACACTATTTTTTCATTATAGATTGGATCCAACTTAGAGATCAATTTAATGTAAGGGACAGGACTACAAGATACTTGGTCAGTAAGGGACATTACTAACAAAATACGTTGGTGTAAGGGACGTCTATTTTCTTAAATAGCTAACTTATTTAAATAAATGTTACACAGGTAGATAGAGCACTAAAATACAAGATTATGACAGTGAAATCAGATCCGTAAAAGGTTATTAACAAAAAAAGTTATAGGCGATTTAGTCCGAAAAAAAACTTTGTCGGCCTCTCCTGAAAAATCGTATTTTGTCCCTTACCTCAATTTAACCTATATGCAAAAAGGAAGTATGGTGATCATTGATCAATGCTCTTGCCTCGTATATTACAAGATAATAGACCTTCACGGACTGAAATGATTGAGTAAAAATACAGGTGGCATTTCACGCAATCTGTAACCATTAATTCAGCACACACGATTCTAAAGAAGAAATTTTTTGTCAGTTATCATAAAAACAATATGCTATTCCATACAAAAGTGCAGGAGAAGATATTTTTCGTCACCGTGAGTTAGTCACGCAAGATTAACTTGGAAAGGGGTCAAAAAGAATGGAACAGCTATTTTTTTTTTAATAACCGACGAATAATTTCAACGGAGAGGGGTTCAGAATCATGTAGGTACTGAATCCTTGGTAACAGGACGCACGTTGATGTCCTTGCCATCTTGTCGGGTGGCGCAAAAGTAATGTCATAATTTGAATTGGCTGCCATTTTGTTAGAAATGAAAAAAATTGGATTCTGTTTTCATGAAAAGTTTATTTGAAAGTGACAATAATGACAATAATAGGCTATTTGACAATGTAAAAAATAAGGTCATAATTATTGACACTCGTATAGATTATCGCTTTTAAAATCGATTTGCATTAATTTTACTACAAAACAATGTATTATTTATTAAAAAAATCCCGAAAAAACTTCATCTTTTTAAATCTGGCGCCACGTAATCGAAAACGGTCTGGATTGGCTGAACTTATGATGACGTCATGATATAGTCAATTTCTGTCTATCGTTGACAGAACAGATGACTTTTGTCTAGTATCTCGACCGTTTCAACGTTTGTTTACGTGTATTTTGACGTCACGACGCCATATTGTTAAAGATAGCGTTTTGGCGGCTTATTTAAACAGTACATTTTTATTTACTATTTTCTAAAAGAAATACATTATGCAATTTGAAGTAATAGGTTTTTGTGGGCTCGTTAGACACCATTAAATAATCTGAGATGTTTATCAGAAACCAGTCAAATAGCCTATTGCCACCTCATGAGTTGATGCACAATTGTGCCCGTTTTACGTTGTGCATCGTTTTACGGCATTTTGAATTGTTGCTCGCAAAACTTCTGGCTCCAAATTGGCCACTTCTTGCTAGACCTGTAGTGGACCCAGTAGCACGAGTCGCTTGGTCAAACGCTTCATTGTTCGAGCACATGGAACACGGCGACGAAATTTACGCTGCTTTAAAACAGATTGAAAATTTGTCAAATAGTTAATTTACCGCTTTTATTTTTACTCTTGCATGTTTACTTTGTCTACATTTCAAAAGTAATTAATGATAAGTGGAAGTGTGGGGACTCCTAATACAAGCAATACCTTGCTTAAAAGGAGATCTCCAAAAATATGTATCTAAATGCCCATTGTAATTGAAATAAACATTTTTATTTTTTTATTTAAGCAGTGACAATGATTTCACGTTCTTGAGGTGTGTATCGCTCCATGGCTTGTTGACAACTAATTCTCTGTGTCTACAACATAATTGTCAAAGCGCAGTAACATTTTTGGCGCCATCTGCAAAAAGGCACATTCACATTATGACATTACTTTTGCGCCACCCGTTATATGTAAAGAGTAATAGTTTCGTCTATGTGACGCTTTAGGTATCAAAAAGAAGTTCTCTCCAATAACAATGAAAAAAGCTAATTGGATTGCCAAGTTGACTTTCTCAACGGTCAGCAGTTCAGATTATAATCTAGGAAGCGTAGAATAATAGTGCTAAATACGACGGTTACGCAACCGTGTCGCTTCGTCTCCATTCGCCATTGTTCGGGCGGTTCCGGCCTTCCGGTGCTGTTTGTTCTTTTTAATTTAGTCGAGCGTGTGTGGAAGTGTGTCAGTGGTTAGTATGTTTGTATTGGTCATTGTAATGTGGGTTTTAGGTTATTTGACAGAGGTTAGGTTAGGTAATTATGTTTTTGAGACAACCGCGCGTTGAACTCTTTTTCAGGGCAAGAGAAAAATAGAAACACAGCGATCTGAGGTTGCCCCGCAGAACGCTGTGTTTCTATTTTCTCGTAATTTTAAGAACGTCCACAGTCTGATCTCAGTCTCAATCTGTCAAAAATACCTCTAATTTCCCTACATTTTTGACAAGTTTTTGACAGCGACAATCAATGTCAAATTGATTTTGATGGACAATCAATGTCAAATTGATTTTGATGGACAATCAATGTCAAATTGATTGTCCATCAATCTTGATAAGAATACCTGAATGGTCTACGCTAGGAATAGATAGGATCCCCCATCTTGATTTGTAGTTAAGGCTCCTACAAACAGGCGCGACACGCGATAAAATCGCGCGCGATACAAAGGCAACGCAAGAAAAGATTGCTACCAGATTTTGAACGTTTTTAATTACGGGAATAAAATTGGCCTTCTGTTTGTGAAATTGGCAAAAACCATCTGCAAAATTGATCCTTTTCTGTCTCATTCTAAACGAAACGCAAAATTACACAATAACAAGTCCGTCTGTGTGGTAGCATTGACCTCAAGAACTGCTCGTCATATTCGCGTGACACTTTCACCGCAGGGACGTAGGTACCTACGTTTATTTCCGGAGGATGTTGTGTGTGTGTGTCATCAAGACCCGGATTGGGTGGCACATCCAATTTGGGTCCAGCCAATGACCTGCATTGTGTCATCTATATTTTCACCGCCTTCCTATTTGGTCTGGGACACAGCTGAAAATATTATTATTATTTTTGGATTGGTAGGTAATGTTTGTTTTTGTAATTTAATTTGTTGAGAAAGATTATTTATTTATTTAAACTTTTCGCACACAAAAAGGTACAAAGGTGGATGTAATGCCTTAGGCATTCTCTACCAAGGGATTAACTCAAGCTGTACTGCTCTATTAGACTTGTGATCACACGTCTCACGTAATATTAGTAAACACACCTTCCATTATATAAATAAAAGGATTAATAAACGTATTATTAAAATCCTTAGAACGGTCTGTCCTTTGGTGTTTCATTCCCTCATTTATTTCAATTAAACCATTTACAGGCACTTTCAAGTTGTCAAGAAGTCGGTCAGTCAGTAAATATGAAGCTAGTTGCCCATTCCAAACCGTAGGTACCTATGGAGAAGAACGGGCAAGAAACTCCATGGACACTCTTTTAAATTATATTTTTACAAAAATATTAGTTACATCATTAGGTAACTATCTACCTCTAAGCTGCCTACGCCAAGACCCTTTAATATTCACATGAATGAAGACAGTTCTTTATGTACAGTGCTTAACAATAATGATGTACGGTCAAGGGGCGAAAATGTTAAAGAATTTTAAACACATTCCTGTACAGTCACGAGCAAAAGTATGTATACACTTCGCTTTCTTCAAAGTCGATTTTCTCCTTTATTTTGTAATGAAATTTTATATTAATTATATTAGTAGGAAGATAGTATTTTCGAACCCATAAGTATATGTAAAGTGTCGTATTTCAACGTTGTATTCGTTATTTCGTGAAAAAATCGCAATTTAAAGTTGCCAAGTGTTGACATATTGGTGCTCGTGACTGTACCACACAGCCACATGAGTAGACAAATTGTCTACTTTGTGACACAGCGGGCGCATGTCACCTTTTCGAACCGTCATTTTGATTCAAAATATTGGCTGTACGTGCCTAATAATTTACTTTCAAATAATAAGGTCTAAGTAACAATTAACCTTTGTAAGACACCCTGGATCGAAGGACGGTGATTTTTGGAACTAGTATCTACTCACGTTTACTTCTCAGATCATACAATAATACATGTATGGACAGCCCAAAAGTAGATGATTTTCTCGCTAACGCTTAGAACCACATTCTTAGACCTGTTTAGGCGCAAAATGTATGAATTTTAAGCAGTTCATCAGGTTGACGCCCTCAGTCACTTTTACTTCCACTTCTAATCGCCTTACTCAACAATCTGTTTAGTGACTAAATCTAACACCGTATTATATTAATAATAATCTTCATCATTATCATAATTTCAGCCCGGTTTCACCCACTGTTGGATCTTAAGCCTAATAATAATAATATTTTACAAAAATATTCATATTTATTAATTATTATTAATTTATTTTTTATTAATTATTTTTCATAATTATTTTTATTTTATTACTCATTATACAATTTCATATTGTAAATATTTATTTATTTTAAAAAAATACACAACTATCATCACAGGCTTACCTAATACAATAGTGTAGGTAGTTATAGTTATATTATAATAGCTTACAAAGATTACACTTAGGTACAATTATATTATTATGTAGATATGAACAACCAAGAGTAATTTTACAAAATGGGGCCCGTGTGATTTCACTTGAGCTGTCAATCTGTTGTGACACCGTATTGAGTGTAAGCAGCGCGCGTGTATATTAATAAAATAACTTTGTGCAACACACTTTCGTACTTATAATAATAACCAGCTTTTGCCCGCGACTTCGTCCGCGTAAAATTTCTTGTTCGCCCGACCCACCCCGTCGCATCGCGTCAACTGTCCGCGCTATTATTTCGTTATTGCTTAGCGTTCTTTTTCACTTTTTTTCTTTTTGCTCGACTTCTAAGGGTCGTAACGTGATAATAGCCTATAGCCTTCCTCAAGAATAGGACTATCAAACGTAAAAAGATTTATTCAAATTCGTCTGGTAAATCCAGAGGTTAGCGCATTGAAACAAAAAAACTCTTCAGCTTTATTATTAGTATACAGGGTAATTGGTAAAACATTAACAACCTCTTAAGAGGTCATTGTTCTCATCATTATGAACAACTTTTACTATGGGACCAAACCTGAAATCGCGAAAAACAGCTCTTCCCTACATTTTGACGAGTTATACGAACATAAATGTAGGGAACAGCGGGTTTTTTTTTCGCGATTTCAGGATTGGTCCCGTAGTAAAAGTTGTTCATAATGAGTACAGTGACCTCTTAAGAGGTTGTTAATGTTTTACCAATAACCACAAAATACAGTAACCCTGTAGGTATAGATAAAATTCAAATTCAATTCATTCAATTCAACCAATACTTACTTGCGACCTCAATAATTATTATTATTGCAATCATTAATTTTGATTTTGATCAAGCATTAAGTTGGTTTAACATCATTAAAGTCTTGTTAGTGTCAAATGTTTCAATAGAATTATAACGCAATATGACGAGCACAAATCAACGGTAGAATGATGCAATAATCTTATTATCCGATGCAGGTAAATACGTACAAATTGGAGGTGTTGAAATACGACACGTTACGTGCAAACTGGGACTATTTGAGCACTTTTACCACAGTATTATTATTATTACCGTGCTTTTACCACGAATGGACTACTTATATACTTATATAGTACTTATGCATTTTGACGAGAATTTAATACTGGTATTTGCATAAAATTCGCGACCATTTTGATAAGAGTTAGTAGAAGACAGTAGTTAGTGAATCACACTAATATTATGAAGGCGAAAGTTTGTGAGTGTGTGTGGGGGTGTGTTTATATGTTTGTTACTTCTTCATGCTCAAACGGCTGGACCGATTTTGATAAAATTTTGTATGGAGGTAGCTGACACCCTGTATTAACATATAGGCTACTTTTTATCCCGATATTCCCACGGGATCGACACTTAGGCGGGTGAAACCGCAGGGCGCAGCTAGTAGTATTTAATTTTGTTCACATAATCAGCCTAACATGTTCCCACTGCTGAGACACAAGCCTTTTCTCACTAATTCTAAACCAAATCGATTTTCTTTTCCAAATTAATACCTACATTTTTCACATTTCTTTAAAAGCAGAGAGCGCCATCTGTCATGAACATCAGTGTAAAAGTAAAGATTGTAGATTATTGCAAAGTTACGTTAAGTTGTTGCTCTCTGCAAAGAAAATCGATGTTCTTGGTTATCGCCGTAAAGTCGTCCGAAGTAAGTTTTCCTAAGTAACATCACAGTAACGTGACATCGATTGAACAAGGCTTCGCAGTATAATATTTACGCAGTAAAATCGTTCGCAGTACAGTTTTTCGATGTAACGAAATATCGCAGTAACAAGGCGTCGATTTAACAAGGCGGCGCAGTATAGAGATGTCGTTGAATGGTTTTCGAAACAAAATTCAATGGTACGGCTCTCGCACTCAAGTAGGTATTCCATTCTGAACAAGATGAAAGGTTATTCTCACTCTTTTTTGTTAGTTTATATAGTTTGGCCTTAGATTTTCACTCAATTTGCAAATTCCTCCTTTTCCGGAGAACCTGCTATAAAGCAATGGTCTGTAATCCGTACCAGATTACGAAACATCAAATAGGCATAAATCTAATAAACCTTTAACAGACGAGTCCGGACATAACCAAAATTCACTACATATATAAATATTTAAGCAATGCACGTTTCAACTCCGACGAGTTTTATAGTAGGCTGTTCGCTATATTTGGCATAGCCCTATTCCGAACTAAGAATTTCGGAGTAGGTGTTCGGATTCTAGTCCATTTTGTTAAAAATTTGTAAACCCATCTTTAAAAGTCGTGTGAACATCATTTGATGGCTGCTGAATTTGGGAGCAGCGTGTTACTTAAAAGATGGACGATTCAGATTAGATGCGACAGAAAAGAATAAGGTATTGCAGAATATGTTGATTAAGTGTGTGATTCTGATTTAGTTAGTCAACTAGGTTTCTGGGTAGGTAATTAGTTTGAAATGCAATGTTTTGAAGATACATTTTAATTTGCTACGGATACGCTAAATAGCTACTGCTAAACTACTTACAGTTAAATTATATTATTGAGAAAGAATACCTAATTTGATTCTAGAATGTTTTTAAATAATAATAATATGTTATGTGAATAGGTTGAATTTATAGTGCAGCGGTGATAAATATTACATGAACACACAAAAATATCGGAGACGTCTCTACACTTGAAGTTGTGAACGATTATTTATGCCTAGGACAACCTTTCCAGTTTGGTAGGTCCAACTTCGAGAAAGAGGTCAATCGTCAAATCCGACTAGACTGGGCAGCGTTGGGAAAGCTACGTAGGCAATATCTACTCGTTCCGTATACCACAGTGTCTTAAGGCGAAAGTCCTTGACCAATACGTGTTGCCAATGATGACCTATGTCACTGAAACGTGATCGCTCACAATGGGCCTCATTGGAAGGCTGAAAGTCCCCAAAGGGCAATGAAGAAGGCTATGCTTGGAGTTCATGTACGTCATCATTCGACAACAGGACGGCAACGTCGCAAACTATACACTAACATACACTAACACTAGCATACAAATGCACAGCAATCAGATATGCTTTCAATTAAGGTGCTTGGTATCGGACTGCTACCGTACTGCAGCGGGCCGGCAGCGGGTTATAACCAGCAACACGGTAAACGTGCGGCAGCGCGGTAGCGGTCCGACACGAAACGTCTAAATTGAAAGAGCCCTAAGAGTTCTTAACTTATGGAAAATTTGATTGTCGTCTAGATTGGGATATTAGTTAAGACCTTGGTAGTGCTTGACATTTAAGCACCTAGGTAAAATAACAAGCATTAAAAAACATTTTATCACTTCCATATCCGTTACATTCTAAAATAGCCGTAGTAGATACGTGGATATGTTATGTAGTGTGCGTATGTACTCAATTGGCCATCGTTTAATTTGAGATAATAATCTATACGAACTTATGTTTTTTTACCGACTTCACAAAAAGGAGGAGGTACTATGTTCGGGTGTTTGTATGTTTTTTTTTTTTTTTTTTTGTATGTTTGTTCATCGAATACTCCGCCAATTGTCGACGGATTTTCAAAATTCTTTTTTTGTTCGAAAGTAGATAGTTCTGAGGTGGTCCCATTGTCACCAAGTTAGGATCTGATGATGGGATCTTAGAGAAATCGAGGGTAACCCTCAAATTTTATAGGCTGACTTATTGTTTTTCGCATATTTTATGAAGTATCTTGTGTATTTGTGTATGGTTGTCACCATCTCAGGTGGCTGGGCTGATGATGGAAGGTACAAATCCTTAACAGTAAGAAGTTACTCGAACAGGCAAGGACTGTTTTAGTAAATTGTTTTGATGTTTGATAGGGCATTTGCCACATTTGGTCTCATGCTCATCAAGTCATGACCTGATGCTGCAGTCAGGATAGTCTGCAGAGTACCTAACTCCTCGACAACTAATAGCAGATATATCGTGTTTAGGCTCATTGAAAAGGGCTCGATGTGTGGATAAACGTACTGTTACTGAGGAACACCGAAGTCCTGATGCTGAAGCCAGGACCATCAGAAAAAGTACAAACCTTGAAATTACAGCACCGTAGTCGTGTTTGGGCTCATTTTAAATAGGACTAATTTTAAGTTCAATGCAATGTTGACATAAGTCTGGCCTGATGCTGCAGCCAGGACTATCAGCATCTAATCTAAAAACTAATAAAAGGAGAACTCCTCAACAATTAACGTCCCTGCATCGAGAAAAGGAATATTTTATAAAAAGGCGATGGGCAAGTTGACATTAGGCTATTGTAACTTAGATAAATTATAAATAGACCCACTAAAAAGCGAGAAATAAAAACTTTTTAACAAAAAAAAAACCGACATCAAAAAAAAACACTACAAACTGAAAAATAACTTTAATTTCGGAAGTCGGTGGCAAAAACTAAAATACTGATCCCTAAGACACCGACTTCCGAAATTAAAGTTATTTTTCAGTTTGTAGTGTTTTTTTTTGAAGTCGGTTTTTTTTTTGTTGGTAAGTAACAACGGATGTAATAAATTGTCGATAATATTAGAGCTATTTCCTACAAAATAGGGTGTGTTGTTGTATTCATAACTACAAAAATCTCACATGTATAGAGCAACATGAGCGAATGTCCGTTCAGTAATCGAACCTGCGACTTGCAGTGCTGCCTCGCTACCACGTGCTTTTAAACTTGATTATCTCGACCTCTGCCCATCTTACCGACTGCCTCGCTGGGCCAGTGGTGGCAAGCGCTACTGCGTTCGATTCCCAGGTCGGGTTACTTTTATTAAGTACTTACTTTTACCATGGGACCAAACTTAAAATCGCGAAAAGAAATCAGCTGTTCCCTACATTTATGTTCGTAGGTAATATCTCTGACTGAGCAAATTGTTTGTTCAAAATTGCAGCAGAAGTACAATGTAATATTGAACAAATATTTTGCTCAATAAATGAGATTAAAAAACTGAAGTGTTAATCGACTTTTGTTGCTGACTGTACACAAATAGGTAGGCGCCAAACAAGTAGCCGAATTCTGGGCCGAATACATTTAGATTGCTATCGACAAGCTAAGAAGAAGACAAATAGGTATCTATGTACGTGCGTAATATTTTGTTGTACAGACGACGCCAGCACATCAAGCTACCCGAAACTGTCAAACTTTCCCAATCAACTTTGAACCTTAATACTTTAGCGATAAATTTGAAAATCTATTAAAGAATTTTGACAGATTGTAGTAGCTTGATCTGCTGCCGTCTGTACATTAGCTCAAAAAGTCCGGAAGCGGTAGTTACCTAATATGAAGTAGGTACCTAATACCTAAGTCATAAGATGTAAATATTTTACAACAATACAGCGAAGAAAGTGCTTTATTTATGAGGAAAAGAAACACCGTTGCTATCCTATTGTTAGTATTAAAACTTACTATGAAGCATCATAATAAACCAAAAGGTAGGTAGATACCCAACTACTTTCCACTTTTTTCTCACCTTTTAACAAAACAACAATGGATTGCCAAATTGCTTTTTTTGCAAAAAGGTAATTACCTACTTTGATTAATATACCTACCTTAGCTATAAATGGACTTTATTCACATGATTGTGCAACAGTCAAAAATATTATCGTGTAGGTACACGTACCTATCTACAGTATTACAACATATTATTATCTACCTCATTGTTTTTAACTGCAATAGCTTGTTCAAATCTTCAAGGTAGCTACATGTAGTGGGCGGTAACATGTAAACGTGAGGAATCCCACACGATAACTTATTGCCATATTGTGGCACATCTTGTTAACAACATTTATTGCCAACCATAGGCACCATGTTTGTCGAAGGAACGAAGGCCAGTGGAGCAAACGAGTTCGCGTATCAACAACTCAGGTTGCAACTCAGCATCTGTCATAATTTGGGTATGGGACCTACAGAAGTTCAGTAGGTGTGTAAGTACACAAACAAGCAATGTTTGTATTCTGAAGTAATTTAATCTGCCTACGTGGTTTTCACAGCCCTTATTGGTGCCAGAAGATTGGCATGGTAAGAGCGTAGGCAGATCATCATGGTTCTTTGCGCAATATCGACCAAGAAATGTGAGATGTTAAGTGGACCGAAGGTGGTGAGTGTGGTGACACTATATGGAAGTGAATGGTTACCATAAAGGCCTGCGCCGACGACGGACTTTTGTCCGCGGACTTAAAATAGATCGCTTACATTGTATTACATTGTACGCGGTGCTTTTAATCCCTCGTTTGCGGTACTCGATACAGTTGTAAGCGTTCTATTTTAGCGGACAAAAAAGTCCGCGGACAAAAGTCCGTCGTCTGCGCAGGCCTTAAGACTAAAATTATTATTGACCGAAAACTGCACCAGTGTATCAGAAAGCAAAAGAAAAGAATCGTCAAGAAACCAAAATTGTGTTCATCATCATCATCATTTCAGCCGAAAGACGTCCACTGCTGGACATAGGCCTCCCCCAAGCACCTCCACTTCGACCGGTTCTGTGCTTCTCGTATCCAACGGGTTCCGTGGCCTTCACAAGGTCGTCGGACCACCTTGTGGGAGGCCTTCCAACGCTACGTCTTCCGGTACGCGGTCGCCACTCCAGAACCTTTCGGCCCCATCGGCCATCTGTTCTGCGAGCAATGTGCCCTGCCCACTGCCACTTCAGTTTGGCAATTCTTCGGGCTATGTCGGTTACCTTGGTTCTCCTGCGGATCTCCTCATTCCTGATTCGATCACGCAGCCACACGCAGTACAGTGTTTTTTTTTTTTTTTTAAAAAACGTTGCCCCACACTAGGAATTTTTCCTGTATTGTGGGTGCGTTTACAAACATTTAATCTCACATACACAAACAGCCAGACCCGGAACAACTACCTGTAGGTCATACAAATATTTGTTCCGTGCGGGAATCGAACCCGCGACACGCAGCGCAGCAGTCAATCGCTTAACCACTGCGCCAACCGTGTCGTCGATGTCGTAGTGTTATAAATGAATAAATGGTAAAAACTAAACAGAAGACTGAAAGGGTTTTTCCGTTTAGCCATCCTAGGCATAGTAGGATTAACGGGAATTTATAGGTTTAGCCCACGTTCGCACGGACGATAAAATATTGCGGCGAGATTTTATCACGCACTGGATTTTTAACTCTCGGTGTGTTGAGTCGAGCATTGAGAATCCAACAGAGCGCATCTCAGCGCGTCAAAAACCATACTGTTGGATTTTCAACTCTCGCCGCTAAGCAGTGCGTCGAAAATCCAGTGCACGAAAAGAAATCGCCGCGAGAAAACGTGCCGTGGGAAGCTGGGCTTAGGGTGGATTCTATTGCAGCGCGGTTATAAACGGTATAACCACACTGCAATATTTCGTACCTACTTTTTTTTTCAATTTTTTTTTTTATTACTTACTCAGATTTTTGAATTTACCCTCTGACCAATACAATTCACTGCATACAATCATATCCACGATACATCCGGTCGATTCTGTAAAAATCTCACCGTGAAAACTTCGGTGAAGTGAGCGTGGAGTGAACTGTCAATGTGTAATTTCCTAAGAAAACAAACTCACTTCACCTAAGTTTAAATAATGAAAAAAACAAAAAAAAAATAAAAAATAAGTAGGTGCTCCAAAAAAACAACAAAAATTATCACAATAAAAAATTTATTATCTATATAACATAACTTCGGGCCATAACCATAGAATGAAACGACTGTATATTACATTGTATATATGTATATAGGCTATACATGGCTTGAGGCACGTTACATTAACTGAGCAATGTCCTATACACATGTATGAAAAAATATATCAACTCACTCAACGAGTTTCTATATATTGCGAAGAAATTGCTATTATTTTCTCTCTCAAAAAAAAAAGGTTTGAGCATAGAAAAAGGTTTGTTCACTAAAACTAAGTTAATAATATCAAAACTTTTATGGAAGCATAATTATGTTTGTTACAAATTGCAGTACCTACATAGGACGATAAAAATACTTTTTAACAATATGTATTTCATGCTTAAGATGGAAAATGAGAAGTGACATTTTTTTTTTAACTTTTCGAAAGAGCATGATTGATAATCAAAATGCGAGTCATGACGATAGTGACTTTTATTATATTTAAGTTAAAATAAATAAAATTGTTGTACTAAATCTTAATCTAATGACTTAATGAAGCATTTCACAAAAACTTGTCATGAAATCTAAATTTTTTTTTCATTTTATTTGCGAAAATATGTTTGTCTTTTAATCTCTTTTTTAACATTGACTAATTAGTGTAACGTGCCTGGGTACCTGGAGACAAACGCATAAACAAAAAAAAAACGTGGACAAAATAGCTATCAATAATTTAAATATACATAAATATCCTTCGCACACTGTGCCATAACAAAACTAAAAAAGTTATAGTTTCATACGAATATTGATCGCCTTATTCACAATTATACATATCAGCTATGTATTTTAAATCCATTTTTTTAAAAGATTATTGCTTGTAGACTAATATGCATTTACATTATAAAAATATTTTTATGTTACATAGAGTAGGTACTAAACGAGTAAAATAATATTCAAGACAGTACATATTTATTCGACGTTCAACGTTTACATTAGTGTACAAGCAACAATCGCCCGTATAACAAGGAGAATAAGACACAAAACGGCTTGTGTAACAAGGGAAGTATCGCTATAGTCGCCAGGTACCGACTGAAAAACGAGCAGTGTGATGTTTTACATGAAATCGTCGAAGTCATCGTCGAAATTGCCGTATGTGTCGTATTGATTGAGATGAGCCTGGAAATAAAGAAATGGAGACATTAAAAAAACATGTTCATACTTCATTATATTGCTCTTCGCAGCTGCCTTTCTGTGGGAGTTGACATACACAATTCCTCTGCTTCAATGACAAACGAAAAAAAATGTCTAATGGTGAACCAAGCTAAAGCCAGAGACACATTACTGTGTCGTGTTGTGTCGTGACTCGGGGATACACCAATCAAACGATTCTGTTCAGGACTACGTCAAATTACAACGAGTTTTGATTGGCTAACACTTTGTCAGAAGGCGTCACGACACGCCACGACACGTAAGTATGCATCTGTCTCCCCCCGCCTATGAAGAAGCGACTGGCAAGTGCGGACCCACCGTCGTGGGCACGATGGGTATAGCCAAAACCCTAATAGACTTGTGACGTCACAATTTCACGGTCTATTGAGATCGATAGGCTGTTGATATTATATCCTATATCTGATATTATATTCTATATTATGCCTTAATTAAATAAAAATAAAATACAATGAATCATGCGTAAAATCTTGGTCAGGGCGTCACATATTTTGTAAACATCTCCTTTGCAGGAAATGCACTATATCGATCACGAGCGAGTTTATACTCCGACTCGTACTTGACCGATTTTCGGGTGGCTGTGACCACCCTTTTTTGAGGGCTGGATGCGCGCCTGGCGACTGGCTATCGACTACTACCTTTTGGAATGGGCGATTAGAATCATTTCTACTTAATTTTTTTTTGACGTTCAAAAGTGCCTATTTGAAATAAATGATTTGACTTTGAGTATTTTTTCGGCCCAGAAATGTAAAATAGATATATACTAGCTTCCGCCGAGGTATGTCGATAAAAACTATCGTATGTCCTTCCCCGGACTGCAGTCTGTCTCTCTGCCAAATTTTATCGAAATCCGTTCAATGGTATAGGCGTGAAAAGGTAACATACAGACAGACAGACATTACCTTCGAATTTATAATATTAGTATGGATATCGAAATAACGAAAGGATTATCATCTCTAGGCAGATGATTTCCCAACTATGTTTTGGTCGGTTTCCAGTATAACTGGATGTAGCTGACTACCAGTCTAACGAAAGGGTTATCATCATCATCATCATTTCAGCCGAAAGACGTCCACTGCTGGACATAGGCCTCCCCCAAGCACCTCCACTTCGACCGGTTCTGTGCTTCTCGCATCCAACGGGTTCCTGCGGCCTTCACAAGGTCGTCGGTCCACCTTGTGGGAGGCCTTCCAACGCTACGTCTTCCGGCACATATTAATAGGGTTATACCTAACCATTATTTGTCTGTATTACCTAAGCATTTATTAGTATAGATTACTATACTAATAATTACGCTGAAGAGTTTGTTTGTCTGTTTGAACGCGCTAATCTCTGGAACTACCTGTCCATTTGAAAAAATACTTAAGCATTTGATAGCTCAATTCTTGAGGAAGCATATAGGCTATTTAACATCACGCTAGGAACAAAAAATTCGAGCTAGCGATGCGATGCGACGGGGTGGGTCGAGGGAATAAGAAATTTTACGCGGACGAAGTCACGGGCAGAAGCTAGTGTTATAATAAATGGAGTTATAGATCTTTCATCAAAAATATTGCGAAAGTTTTTATGACTAAACCTGTTATGTTCCGTAACAGTCATTATCTCGTATATTTCGTTGTTAAAACGATAAGATAAAAACTACGTGTTGTATCGTTTCACTGTCACACGCTGCAAGAGATACTCCTATCACTACAGTTTAGACACGAGTTATTTAATCACTTCTTCTAGGTCAAGTTTGCTTCACTATCATAGTATGACGTGATTAAGTTATTTACAAACAATTTGATAATAATGACTACTTCTTCTTTAGCCTCGCTTTTTCCAGTTACTCGGGGTCGGTTTCCCCAATCATGCGACGGCATTTATTCCGGTCTTGTGCGTCATTTTCCGTGAGTCCCATCTCCCTCATGTAGTTTGGACCTTCGTCATCCATGTAGTTTGAGGTCTTCCTCTTACCCTCGTCTTTGTAGCCATAGAAAGGCACTTTTTAGGGTTCCGTACCCAAAGGACATAGCAAAGCAGCGGGCGGAAGCTAGTAAACGTATAACTCCTAAATGAAAAATACATTATCCTTTTACCATTTACATTGAAAAAAATACTCCAAAGTGCAGTAATTTCAACAATAAGGCTACGTTTCCACCAGAGATGAGCGAGGATGCGTAGCGATGGATGTATGTACAACTAACCAATACCAACGCTAACTTATTGCAAGCTATAAAAATGAAGCGATGTTATTGGTTGGTTTCACACACATCCCTCGCTACGCATCCTTGCATAACTCTGGTGGAAAAGCAGCCTTAATAGAATAGAATAGAATAGAAATACTCTTTATTATGTACACCAAATAAATTACTGACATAAAAATAGAAACTGTACTGTAACTGTACTTAATGTAGTTTTTTTGCCGTTATTTGTCTAAGGGCGCATTCCACCAAACTTTTATACCTAGAATAAGTCTTATCCTGAGAATAAATTTTGAATTTTTGACAGTTTTTCCATACTAAAACTGTCAGACGTCAATTTTATTCCACGAATAAAAGATATCTGACTTTGGTAAAATCAGCCTTAATGCTTTAAAAGATGGAGTATAGGTAGGTACTATACAGGGTTATTGGTAAAACATTAACAACCTCATAAGAGGTCATTATGAACAACTTTTACTATGGGACCAAACCTGAAATCGCGAAAAAAAATCAGCTGTTCCCTACATTTTGACGATTGATACGAACATAAATGTAGGGAACAGCTGTTTTTTTTTTTTCGCGATTCATGTTTTACTAATAACCCTGTCTATGGTTTGTTAATACACTGTCCGAATGAGACTTCCAATTACAAACATATGCAGTTGACAAACAAGTTATTATCAGACAGTGTACTCACATTTTTCTCAAAACTTTTAGCCGCACATGGAAATATGACTTTAGCGTAACCTTAAATAATAGTTATCTAACGAAATAATAATTTAATACTTATCTATCTATCTATCTATGTAAGTCGAATTACTGTGAATAATGAATAATTGTGGTTAAAGTGAATGTGGTCCTTAACTGACGTCAACCTATGCAATAATGCCTACGATGTTCCCACTGCTGGGACACAGGCCTCCTCTCTGCGAGAGG
This sequence comes from Oligia latruncula, assembly GCA_948474745.1. Classification (NCBI taxonomy): domain Eukaryota; kingdom Metazoa; phylum Arthropoda; class Insecta; order Lepidoptera; family Noctuidae; genus Oligia; species Oligia latruncula. The sequence goes on along the minus strand of OX419701.1, from coordinate 15,380,923 downwards.
GAGTGGGCTGTAATCTAATCCGTAATAAAAACTTCTTAGTTTTAAATCTAGTATTTTATACCTTTCTCCCTACAGAGAAAGGAGAATGTGCGGCGCTCGAAATGAATCATAAATAACGTATACTCACATTATCGCCTTCAATTTTTAATTTAGCCTTTCCCTTGCCCTTGGTCGGCTTCTTGGACTTGTCCATTTTCTCAGATTTCTGCTTCTCAATGTACAGGTTGTCCACTGTCAATTTTATCCTCTTTATGTCTGCTGATGGCACTGGAAAGAACATTTGGAATTATTAATTTATCAACGTAATCCACATTTGGTTGTGGAGGCAATTGCTTCATGTAAAATACTGGCATTCAGCTGCATCAGGTTACAATAGGTTTATTAGTCAATATAGATGTAAAAGGCTAGCCACCTGATGATGACGACAATCCACATTGAATCATAAATAATGGCAAGGATAATATGTGTTATGAATTACAGGATGCCATAATCAGAATGATCATAAAAACCAGTTTCGATGACTAGAATAAATCGGTCTAATAAATCCAGGAAGTGTGGCAACATCAAGGTAGGCAGGCATTCTTAGTCACAATAAAACAAACAATAAAAAGTGTCACGACAGGCAGGTTACCGCATCGCTGTCGCGTGGCTTGTTTATACTTTTACACCTTAGGGTGGTTGGTTAACATAACAGACGTACGTCAAATAATAACAATAACGTACTCGTTATTATTTGACGTACGGCAAGGCCATCATTTTGTAATTGTGCGTGCGTCAAGTGGACGTGAAACAGCTCGCACTTAGTGGTACAATCTAAAGGCTGTCTTCATTCAATGACCAATTAGAATCGAAAACATCAATCATATGACACCTGTTGATTAAGCATAACCAGCCTTTAATGTTCTCACTACTAGGACTCAGGCCTGCTCTCGGCGGAAGGAGTGGGCCGTAATCCGCCGCCCGCGAGGTGCGGGTTGGTAATGTCTCTTCGAAATTTTGGTTCTAGGATATGCAGTTTTCCTTAATCGTTTAGAGAGCAGTAGTGATGAAATAATTTACACAAAGTAAAGCGCCTGTCTGGGTTTAAACCTACGACCTACAACTCGTAAGTCGCGGCCGTTACCACTGGGCCACCAGTCCACCACTGCTCTGTGACTAATTGATTAAGGGTTTGATAAGCCATATTTATATGTATACTGTACAGTATATTTCAGTCTTTTTATATTAATCTTTTGACCGCCACACGTCAAAAAATAAAAAACGTACCCTCGGCGTCAAAGTCTGTCATGTAGTCGAACCGTGGCGTGCTGGGCACATTTTGGTTTCTCATCGTGGCGGTCAAAAGGTTAATAAAACCATGCTCACATACAACAACAATATACTTACATTGAACAACAACATTCCTCATGAATTCATCAATGAAGGTTGGGAACTCCTCGCTAGCCTTGAACAAGCATATCTTCTTGGTGAGCATATCGGCGAACTCTGTGAATTCTGCCTTTGTGGTCGGTTGGAAGCCGTCGATTTTGCCAGTACCTGCAAGTTGATCAGCTGCTACACCTGGAATAAAGATTTTATTTACTTATTATTAACTGACCCACTGAGTCTGGATTAGTACATGGTTGATGGCAATAGGAATAGGCTCGCCCCCTATTTACATGGGGATTTAACATCATCATCATCATCTGCCTAGCCTTTTCCCAACTATGTTGGGGGTGGTTTCCAGTCTAACCGGAAGCAGCTGAATACCAGTATTTTACATAGAGTGCTTGCCTATCTGACCTCCACAACCCAGTTACTGGGTGATACGATAACCCTTGGTAAGACTGGTTGTCCGACTATCGGGCTACTGATGACCTGTAACGATTGTCAAAGGCCCACAAATGACAGCCGGGACCAAAGGTTAACGTGAATTCCGAGGCACGGAGGGGTCTTGGTATGTGAAAATGGTCACCCATCCACGGACCAACCGCGGCAAGAGCAGCTTAACACGTTGACTGCCAGACCACAGACACAATAGAAAATCTATTGTTCGCGGTCACCGGTGACTGTGCTGGCAGTCAATGCATTGACATAACTGACAATATGCAAGAGTACTACAGGTACACCTCTGCCTAACCCTTCAGGAATTACAAGCGAGATGTTCATGTTATGTTATTAAGTGACCACTGCTAGGCAACAAGTTACCTGCATTTCTTACATCTTTGTTATTACAAACACACACATTTGCTTTGTTTGATTCCATTCTGGATGTCTTTCCAGGTTCAACATTGATATAGCAGTTTGCAAACTTAATTAAGATAGATTGATAGAATAGGTATTCTTTTTTAGTTTAGTCTTTCCAGGTTAATTTAGCCTCTGAGTTTCTTCTCTCATTGACAGTCAAAGAGCCTTTGTCAGACATGCCGTAAGTAAGGTACTGGCAGCTAGGGACAGGCAAATAATAATGATGATCTTTAAATGTTTGACATACTCTGATATCCTAGTATGGATATATTATATACTAATTTTAAGCAAGCAAGGCTACTAACCAAAGGTTTCCAAGGCGAGCCTCAAGTCAGACTCCTCCTGTGCTTTCTGTGCTCGCAGTTTTTCTGCCAGCTTTTGTTCAGGGGTCAGTTCTTCTACCACCTTTTCTACGGACACACGCTCTGCCTTCTCGCGTTCTAGACGCTGGAATGTGAACGTAAATAAGTATTAATGGAGAATATTAAAACCACTACAAGTATTATAGAAAAAGTTGTAAGTACAGTTAAGAAATGTAGTGAAACTTATAAATTTCCTCATGATGTTTTCCTTAACCGTTTTGAGCCATTCAAAGGTGCCCGGGTGCCTAGGTTCGAACCAACAACCTACAATACATAAGTTGGGGCCATTACCACTTGGCAACCACTGCTCTTTTCATGCCACATCTGGATAAAAAAAGGCAAATAGTAGGAAAAGTAAAGCTATTGGAAGATAAAAATAATAAATTTTCTTAAACCATATCGCATTTCATTGGCTGTTGTATTATTAACTAATCAATTGCAGCCTTCTTTGATTCTGATCAATCAAAAAGCGAATGCCACTGTCAACTGCTGGTACACATGTTTTCTCTAAACCTGTTTTCTTATTTTCTTCCATTCTCTAATAATCAATTACATAAAACATTTTTAATTTGCATAAGTTTACTACATTAAAATTCCTTAGTTGCTCTTTTGAAGAATATTGTGTGCACAGAAGTTTTAAAGGTAAAGTGTCTGCCTAGTTAATTGAAATTAGTTACAGATAATATTCTTGCTACTTAACAGACACAGAATTTTAAACAGGTTCAATAAATTGTGACTTTCTATTGAGACATTTGCTCCAGTTTCAAGTGGCTTTAGAACTTTCACTGTGTCTTATCTAGCCAGACCTTGCATGTGCTTTTGTAGGAACAAGGACATGTACAACTAATATGTTTAGTATAATCTTAATTCTTAGATCACACAGGCAAGCATTATGGTACATGGAAAGCTTAAACACTCTGCAGAACCATATAAAACTTTATAAATTCTGCAATGACCGTAATAATCATTACGTCAAATTACCAAAACATACGCCCTAAGACAAGGATGTAACTATCCAATGGCCTTGTGATTTAAAGTCCACGACATATGTTTTCTGATATCGTCCTACTCACCTCTTTTTCGGCTATTTTGTCCTGTATTCTCTTCTTCGGCTTCGCCGGAGCAGGCGCGGGAAGCTCAGTTTTTTCCTCATCTTTCTTTTCTTCCTCCTCGTCTTCCCAACTTTCCTGCAATATCACTGACGTCAACACGTATGCACAAAAATTGAGGTTATGTACTAAACTCTCGCAAAAAATCACTAAACACTAACGTAATACTCGATGTTAACAAAAATAAACTTTTTGGCAAAGCACACGTTACCTTTACGATCTCTTCCTCGTCTTCGCCTTCCCATCTATTCGAAGTAGTCAACGTGGTCGGTAGTTTAGGCTCAAAATTATCTGCGTCTGGAAATAACCACGCAAGGACATCACAATACAAGTTAGCGCAGAAAATAATTATTTAACGCTTAATACTACTACTTACCCCACGACACATCCATGATTGCGGACCCCTAAATAGCACCAACCAATCTAATTTTGTTACTCGTTTCACGTGAAGACAAAATCAGACAGCCAAGTAACTTGCCGCAATAATGGTTTTTTATCACAAGATGTCTCCAGGGTCGACAGTGAATAAAACAACAATATTATTCTCAGGCGAATATTGTCAAACGACCGAGGATTTTCTGCAATGACCGCGACCGGATTGAGAAACGATAGACAAATGACATAATTTTGGCGAATTCTCAACAAAAATATGATCAAATTTTGATAAGCAAAAATATGACTCCATTGCAGACGATAATTTCCGAATCACTAAAAATTTTCAATATGGCCGACTCCCGGTGTGACCAATCGCCAAAGTTAACGAAACGTAATATTTCTATTCTATTGTATTTATATTATTAGACCATGTTTTAAAGAACAAAATAAATTAATACATTACATTTTAATAATCTATCATCAACATTTTTCAAACAAGGTTTTATTCGCTATTAAAATTGAATGAAACATAATAATATGTGGAACATGCTGTGGACATGGCGTTTTGGGCCAGTAAATAATTACTTTTTTATTTTTTCATGTACTCTTAGAGCATTTACATGTACTACATGTACGTGTTCGTGCCAAGTTTCAAGTTTATAAAGGGGGAAGCGCTAAGGTAGCCCGCGAAATTCAAATTTTCTTACGTTTTTTGCAATTTGCTGGTCAGTATTAATTTGTAAGTTTATTAAAACATGTTTCGCGGCCGTAACAAATATGTATTTACAGAATTATTATCATTAGGATCATTATTACAATTAGTTAAGTTAGTATAATTGTAAAATGTCAAAATTTCATGAAATAGTCATTCAGTGCGATTACTTGGTCATAGAGAGTTGTGTTGATCACTTTAATGATTATCATTCTGTAAACACATATTTGTTACGACCGCAAATCATTTTTTAATCAACGTACAACTTAATACTGACCAGCAAATTGCAAAAAACGTAAGAAAATTTGAATTTCGCGGGCTACCTTAGCGCTTCCCACTTAAGAGCTTATTACACCATCCTAAATATCGGACCCGATATTTAGGATCCGATTTAGGACAAAACATTCAGTTGCCGGAGCTCCTGATTACACGTTCACTGATTTAGGACACTGAATCAGTCAGTAAGGACGAGCGACACGTGACGCATGCGTGACGGACGTGTTGAGTTAAAAAGAAGTGTGTCGAAATGGCCCCAATATTAACGAAAAACCAAAAAATTGGTGTTATAATTATACACATACATACTATTTACTATAATATATACTTATAATATATATTTATTCATACAAATTCAAGGGAAAATAAATATTTAAGGGGGGCTCCCATACAATAAACGTGTTTTTTTTCGGCGTTTTTGCCTTGTGGTACGGAACCCTTCGTGTGCGAGTCCGACTGCCTGATTGATTATGCTGTGTGCCTTTTAGTCTGTGCTAAATAAATGTATTTTCTTTCTTTCTCTTAAACCGGAAATTTATTAATAAAAACCGCTTTTCTTCACAGAATTCAGCGAACCATCGGGGACACTCGAACCAAGAAACTGTAGGCTTTCAAATTACTGATGATTACACTAGAATATTCCATCCTACAGACCCACGAATCACTTCGAAATCGATTCAACTTGTACAGCAATATTTACATTTCTATGTTTCTGCCGCACCTCAACAATACTATTCGGACTACGTATGAAACTTTATCGAAACCTCGACCCGCTGATGATAAAGACGTGAAAAGCTTGTTTTATGCTTGAAATGGACATCTTGGGTAACTTTTTGTAAGTTATTTTCTTTGAATATTATTTACCAATCACCGGAACTAGAAACCGGCATGTCCTAGAACCAAAAATTCGAAGACATGTGACATCTGCCAACCCGCACTGGGCCCGCGAGGTGGATTACGGCCCACTCCCCTCTCCCCGAGAAGAAGCCAGTGTCCCAACAGTGGGAACATTATAAGGTGACTATGCGACTTTAGGTAATAGATCATCATCTGCCTAGCGTTTTACCAACTATGTTGGGGTCGGCTTCCAGTCTAACCGGATGCAGCTTAATACCAATATTTTACATAGAGCGACTGCCACATCTGACCACGATCTGACCTCCACAACCATTACTGGGCACTACGATACCCCTTGGTAAGACTGGTTGTCAGATTTTCGGGCTTCTGACTACCAGTAACGACTGTCAAAGATCCAGGAATGACAATGTACTAACTAATAACCCGTATGCCTTCAAAGCAAGAGTGAACAGGCATCTTCTGGGCACGCTCGTTCCATCATAGACCTCATCTATCGCTTACCATTAGGAGTGATCGGGGTCAAGAGTTCAGTAATAAAAAAAAATCGCGAACGCAGATTAAGTCTGTTCTCGATATTTTTTATTTATTTATTTAATTATCCTCCTACTGGTACGCCTTACAGCAATTTCACCAGGCGGAGCGAAAAATTACTTCATGAAGTCAATGGCTGCTTTCCATCCATCCTGTGCGCGGTGGACATCGAACGGGCGGCGATGGAACACGCATGCTCACACAGCGTTAACTCCACAGTTCCATTACTCCATCCCAATTGGGCACATTCTTTATGTAATGGATGGTCAGTGGTCACCCATCCACGAACCAACCACGGCAAGCGTAGATTAAACTCCAATCGACCCGTGTGGCTGTTATTATTTAGCCACGAGGATTACTGTGATTATTTACGAGTATTTTCCATACCTAGCATGTTTCGTAAAGAATGTAATAGAATCACCCTATTTCTTTGAAAATTATGGTGATTCTAAAACAGGTTGCATCAAAGATTTAAATCGTTAGATTCGCTAGAGGACGTCAAAAGACAGTCGCGTTTCTGTTTCGTTTTGACACATCTAACACATAATGACGCAGCGACTTGAGTTGATTGTCATGGAAACGCTATTTAATAATGCGTGAGCTCACTCTTCACAATGCGGACGCTTTAGCGAAACTAAGTACAGTGAGGGCAAATCTAGTTATTTAAATCTTTGGGTTTCATTATAAAATGAAGGAATTAAGGGCTAGGGGAAGTAAACATGATGCGAAATTAGGGGTCTAAACGTATAAAAACATAGAATAAGGGTAGACGAGAGCTCTTATTTGTATTCCAGATGACAATAATAGGGGGAAAATACCCATATTGTTAAAAATAAGTAGTCATAAATTGTCAAAACTTATTAACATAGCGAAAATATTTAGAGGAAGATTTTATTTGTTAGGGGACAAAGAAATGCGACGATAATATGAAATCCTTATTAATATTAATACGTATGATAAATGCGACAAGGGTAGGTATTGTGTTTGTTTGGAACGTTTTTATGGACATACCTACTAGCTGCGCCACGTGGTTTCACTCGCGTAAATGTCGATCCCATGGGAATATCGGGATAAAAAGTAGCTTATATGTTAATCCAGGGTGTCAGCTAGCTCCGTACAAAATTTTATCAAAATTGGTCCAGCCGTTTGAGCGTGAAGAAGTAACAAACATGTAAACACACCCCCATACACCCCCCCCCACAATCACACACACACACACACTCACAAACTTTCGCTTTTATAATATTAGTGTGATTGGTGCCGATTATGTTGTTCACAAACTAAACGAATTTAAGTTCAGTGCATATTTTTCTTTCCAGAAGATAAATTTTAGTTTAGTCCTTGCAAATTAATCAGCGCACGGCTGTGATAAAAAAATCAGCACCCCAATTGCGTAACACACTATCAATCACATATTTCTAATCCATTGCTCCTTAAGTTCGAAAAATGAGTCTGCTCAATAACGTAAGTAACGCAATGAATGTTGTTGAACTGTCAAAATCAAAGCCATTCCTACTGTTTTTTTTTTTAAAAACGTTGCCCCACACTAGGAATTTCTCCTGTATTGTGGGTGCGTTTACAAACATTTAAACTCACATACACAAACAGCCAGGTGTTGGTGTTGGTGTGTTACGCAGTTACCCCGCTAGATGGTCTGAGTTGGACTTATTGCGGTTTATAGTGTACCTAGGTAACTTTGATCCGAATCAGGAATGAGGAGATCCGCTGGAGAACCAAGGTAACCGACATAGCCCGAAGAATTGCCAAACTTAAGTGGCAGTGGGCAGGGCACATTGCTCGCAGAACAGATGGCCGATGGGGCCGAAAGGTTCTGGAGTGGCGACCACGTACCGCAAGACGTAGCGCTGGAAGGCCTCCCACAAGGTGGACCGACGACCTTGTGAAGGCCGCAGGAACCCGTTGGATGCGAGAAGCATAGAACCAGTCGAAGTGGAGGTGCTTGGGGGAGGCCTGTGTCCAGCAGGGCAGCAGTGGACGTCTTTGAAATGATGATACTTAATGAACTTTGATTCTTCTTCTAAATTTTGATTCCTTATCTTTCAGTGGCCATTCTTCCGTTGGCTCAAATTATAATACTAAGCATAGTAGAGCGAAACTGTGGTGTACGGGACAACCATATGATGGCGGGCTGTTCCCCCACGGTACACTGGGGTGCTAAGCTTCTAGCCCATATGATCCAGTTCGTGCTCATAACACTACTGGATTTTGATGAAACATTTACACAAGTATAGTTTTGTGGTAAGTATGTTTTCTTTTAAATCTATCTAGCTTCAGCCCGCGACTACATCCGCATCCGCGTGAAATATCTTGTTTCCCAATCCACCCTGTCGCATCGCATCGCCTGCCCACGTTATTACCATTACTTTGTTTTCGCTTAGCGTTCCTTCTGACTATTTTTGCTCGGCTCCTAAAGGTCATAGCGTAATGTTTATACCCTATAGCCTTCCTCAGGAATTGGGCTATCGAATGCAAAAATATTTATCAAATTCTGTAAATACATATTTGTTACGGCCGCGAATCATATTTTAATCAACGTTTAACTTAATACTGACCAGTAAATTGCAAAAAAACGTAAGAAAATTTGAACTTCGCGCGCTACTTTAGGGTGTCATTCGTTTTTCTTTATTTCAGGTTGCGTAGTAGCTTTATTGCTGATGTTTGGACTAGCTTTCCTGACGCACTTGTATTTTCTAAGTTTTATTTTAGAGAAGAATGTTGCTATTAGCGAGGTATAGGTATACCATGTCATTGTTTTTTGGTAAGTAAATATAATTATTTATTTATTTAAACCTACGTCAAAAATTATGAGTTAGAATAGAAACTCACATAATATGCACCTAAAAATAACATGTCTACAAAAGCCACGTGCGTAACACGTGGCAGTTATTTATCAACTGTATTACACCTAATAATATTAAATACATCGTATTAATAAGTTCCGAAACTTCTATTTATATAAAATCCGTTTCGCATCCAATGCCAATGCCACGTTATCGTGACGCTAACCATCGCGACTTGTAATTCCGTAACGTGATACTAGATGTCACTGTGCCGATGACGCCGCTTTTTGAATCGCGGTGTTGAGATTCTCCGCGTGCGAACGACCTTCCGCGATTTCCGGAACTTCGGCAAGACCTTACTTCATAGGATCATTTCTATAGTAAGCTCTTCTCGAGACTTTCACACCATGTGAGTCCTCACAAGTCACGATGAGGAGACGTGGCGCGGCGCCCTGAGCGTGAGGCGGGCGGTGGTATCATACCACCAGCCCTCGATGATCGTTCGCTCCCTTCGCGAGAGGGGAGGGTGGGGCGTTGTCGCTGTCTGAGTGGCTTTTTTAAACCTTGTTGTATGTAATGGCAATCTAATCATTTGGTTTTAAATTTTTAATAGGTCTTTATATTTTATTTTGTATTTATATTTTTAATTTTTTTATTATACACCGTGTCCGTGTTCTTCACGGTAACCATAAACTTTGTCAAATGCTTCTATAGCTTTTACAAATAAAATCTAACACAGGAAGTAGTTTACAAATATATTATTTGTAATTTCATTTAATGAAAATTAATTGAGCTATGCAGTAAAAAGGGTCTTAACTTATTTTTGACAAGTTTTCAACCCGTCAATCTTATGAATGAAAATACGTCGTTGCCAATTCGTATAAAGAGGCATGCATATTGGGTGATATACGTCAAGGTATTAAGTTTGTATGAAAATTTACAAAAAGTAAAAAATAAGAATTCATTAATACCTATCCATACTGAAAAATGGTTATTTCCATGGTCTGAACATCTGGTCGAAACATCTGGTCGGTATATCGTCCGGAACACGGTGTATATTTAAGTATATTTTTATTATATATTTATATTTTATTTATTAGTATTTGTATTTATGTATAAGATTCTTTTATATTTTGTGAATGTGAGGACAATTACTTTGTGGAAGGGACTTGACATAACTTAATTGGCGAATGGTAAAACTGCCAATTCAGAATGCGTAAAACTGCCAATTCAGAATGCGTCTGGACCAGTAGTTTTTTTTGAGTTGATGAATCGTATTCGTACTGTAATTTTACCTACCCACATAGTAAAAAAGCGTGAGTTTATATGTACCTATCTAAAAACTATAATAAGCTATGTATATTTTAGGCGTCATCCAACCAATCTTTGTATCAGTTTTGGAAGCCGTCTGGTAAGATTATACATACATTGCTGTACCGTACATCCTGCTGCTGGTCCTGGGGGTTTACTCCGAAGCGGTTAACCACTGTATCGGCCGAATGTTCGGTCATTTTCTACTACCATTAATTTCCTATATTGACTATTGGTCCCGACCAAACTGTGCCAATCCGAACCTTTTTAAAACCCTTAACCCTTTCTTTACCTTTTTTTTTTAAATTCGTAATAGGATAACAATATTCGAATCAGAAAATGACCGAACATTCGGCCGATACAGTGGTTAACCGCTTCGGAGTAGACCCCCTGGATCGACTCAGCCCGATCTTCAACGACGCGCGCTCAACGCTTATTGTAAGCTTAATAGGCACCTGTGCCCTGATTTGGAGTTCGATGTTGAAGCTTTTGACGCTAAAGTTTGCTGTCGTAAGTATTGGTACCCCTACCCCGCCGTTAATAATCGCTCGCAATCGAACGCAGATATGCTGCTGGGGTGTTTGTGTCGCCACTTCTTCTTCCCAGCTAAAGCACTAGGAAGTGGTGAAGGGCGGGCGTTTTGGGGGATTGTCTTATGTAATTTTGACGTTCGAAAAGTGTCTCAGCCTAGTTTGAATGCATGACTTTTGATTTGGATTTGCCGCGTAATCGAAATCGAAACTAACGCCGCCATCTTGTTCTTTCAATACATTTTACAAAACAATTGAAATATAACAATATAAGCAAAAACGCCACTGTCCATTTTCGTCCAAATTGAACTATGAATGCCATCTATTAGGTTTTATTGTAATCATTTTGGTGTATTAACTAGTTCAGAAGCAATGTTCACAATGTCCCATAGAAAATTAAGTTTGAAGTTTGGAGTGAGAAGCAAAATTGACATTGTCCCTAAACAATCAAATGCAAAAGCGCCATTGTCCAAACGGACCAATCATAAGACGTCGTCGGCCATGTCGTTTCAAAGATGACGCGAATTCTTTTTGTAGTGAATTCGTTGCTCAAAAGTGCCACTGTCCAGAACTTTAGGTGCAAATCTGCTACTGTCCATCATTGAGATGCAAAATTGACACTGTCCAGTCGAAATTTTTAGTTATTATCTAATTCTTGTCGTATATCAATATAATATTTTCCTTAATATTATTTGGTTTTTGCGTTTGCGTCTATGAAATTGAAATTAATGGGGAATTATAACATATCATCACACCTGTAATCGCCGATCGGATAAGTAGAGGCGTACAATACGACCGACGTTACTTGGCGGGCCTGAACATAGGCACCAAGAACTTTCGCGCATGTTCTCTCACTCGCACTCGCCTCATGTCACCATTGGGTTCCTAAAAAATCTTACTGCGCAGCCTTCTGCGCAAAGTTCAGGCCCGTCAAGTAACGTCTGTCGTATGTAGGCAAGGTAGGTACCTACCTTCCAGTAGGCCACGAGATGACTTGTAAGTACCTACCATTTACCTACAAGTCTTGACCAAACCGATTGCTGCTGTAAGTCAAGTTGAGTGAAAATGGCTAAAAAGAAAATAGAATTATTTGTAGATATCCACAATGAAAAAGAATTTGATAATGTTCTAAGGAATAATGTGGATCGGCTTATTTGTTAGTATTGATTGTTGCTTTAATTTTGGTATTGGCTAGGCTGGATAGGGGTAAGGGTACAGACGCCCCAGCATATCAAGTTACTACAATTTGTTAAATATCTTTAATAGGTTTTCAACTTTATCGCTAAAGCTTATGGTTCAAAGTTGATTGGGAAAATTTGACAGTTTCGGATAGCTGGTTCGATATGTTGCATGTTTGCTACAGGGCTTGCTCAATACAGGGTGCAAGGGACATCGACGGGAAAACTATTGCCATGGATTCAGCACATGATTCTAGCTAGACCCACTAGCGTTGAAAATTTTCGTCGGTTGTTAAAAGAAAACTGGCCAAGTGCGAGTCGGACTTGCACCACAAGGCAAAAACACCGAAAAAAAAAACACGTTTGTTGTATGGGAGCCCCCCTTAAATATTTATTTTATTTTGTTTTTAGTATTTGTTGTTATAGCGGCAACAGAAATACATAATTTTTGAAAATTTCAATTGTCTAGCTATCGCGGTTCTTGAGATACAGCCTGGTGACAGACAGACGGACGGACAGACAGCGAAGGCTTAGTTATTACTAAGACTTCGCTGTCTGTCCGTCCATCTGTCTGTCACCCAAAGGGTAAAAACGGGACCGTATTGGGTCCCGTTTGTACCCTTTGGGTACCGAACCCTAAAGAATCAGCTGTTCCATACATTTTGACCGTGTACATCGACACTGACGAAAATTTTAAGCACCTACCTACTAGTTTTAAGCACCGCCGTGTGGGATTGGTTTTTTTGGCCCACATCACATTGGGCATACGGTAAACGTGGTCTAGTCAGGCCCACATCAACTTTACGGCTTTTTGGGTTACGTCACTGATTAGAGTTTTTCGAGCGCATCGTGGTGTTTCGAATGCACCCTGTTAATTAAGACTCCAAGAATTCTGCGCTCCATCGTACGTTGGCAAAGTTTGAGGTTGACGTTGTTAATGCTTTTTGAAGACCGAGTCTGTTATGTGTTATGTGGTCGTGGAGATTAGAAGGCTAAAAGTCACCCAAAGGGCAGAGAAGGCTATGCTTGGAATTTTCCTTCGTGATCGAATCAGAAATGAAGAGATCCGCAGGAGAACCGAGGTAACCGACATAGCCCCAATAATTGCAGAATAGATGGCCGATGGGGCAGAAAGGTTATGGAGTGATGACCGTGTACCGTAAGATGTAGCGTTGGAAACCCTCCCCCACAAGGTGGACCGATGATATTGTGAAGGCCGCAGGAATCTGCTGGATGCGGGAAGCACAGAACCGATTGAAGTGGAGGTGCTTGGGGGAGGCCTATGTCCAGCAGTGGACGTATTTCGGCTGAAATGATGATGATGATAGATAAAATCGTGACAAGAAAGTACTTTATTATTAAGTTTATGTGCTAGGTGCAGAAATATACAGTTATGCGTTCGGTTCTTGCGCAGCCCTTGACAGACTCTTCAATACTATAAAGATGAATTGGAGCGATGGTAAACTTATATTGTTAAAGGTAAGAAGTACTCTGAAGTCTATTCAAAATCTGCCGGTCGATTCTGTAAAAATCTCAACGCGAAAAGGTAGGTGAAGTCAGCTGTCATTCCACTTGATCCTAGGAATTGACACTGTTGACAGCTCACTTCACCTTAGTTTTCACAATGACATTTTTACAGATTATCACCGCTGCTTCGAATTAATGAACTTGAAAGAATATCAATTTAATGCCAGTGTAAAATTAGGTTGATTTCAGATTGACTAGTAGTATTGAAAATGTTTGAAGTGAAAAAAAAAATGTATTAAAAGTTGTTTTTCCAAAAGAACATCTTGTTTACATGTTTGAAAATTAAATTTCGAACGTAGAATACATCAATTTTGCGTTTCTAAATCAGCTTTCCCATAGAATTTGTCGATTTATGTGAACACAAATTTATGGAATATTAGATATTTTTTCCCTTGTTTGTCTCACAGTAAAAAAAAATCATAATGATGAACTATGATTTTTTTTCAATGAACTTATTTTCATGTCGAGGTTAAACTTAAAGGCAATGATTTCAAAAGTAAGGATACGCCCATCTGAACATTTTACTTAAACCTTCTTCATACAAGCAAAAGTAGCGCCATCTGTTATAACTCATACGAACTACGTGAGCGCAGCGGTGCATAGGTCGACGACGTAAACTTGTACGTGCGTCTACATATTTTTACCGACTTAAAAAAAAAGGAGATTAGTTTTTATAACATTTTATCGTGAGTCAGTATAAGTCGATATACATATCGATTTCCTTTATAAGATGATATTTTACAGGTCAGAAAGAAATCGTAAGTAAAACAAATTAATAAACTCAAAGAATTTATTTGAAATAAACTAAATAAAGGCGCCACTTTTGAATTATTGTCAAGGGGTCAGAGAAAGATGATGCTAGTTGCCCATTCCAAAGCGTAGTAGGTACTTTAGGAGAAGAACGGGCAAGAAACTCCACACACTCTTGAAATACTAAAATTGTTACAAAATATTGGGTAAGTATAGGTACATAGCTCTACTACCTACTAAAATAATTAATAATCATGTTAAAATTATACATGTGAGAACAATATAGAAAGACTGAAATAGCCTCGCTAATTCGCGGGCTACCTTAGCGCTTAAACAGAATTTTAAAAAATGACGTCTGTACAAGGTTACTTCGTTCACTTAGAAAAGCCATTGGCCACGCCCACACAATGGCCGCCATTGAAAAATAATAAAATTTTCACTAACTTAAAAATGTGTTTATTAAATCATTTAATCGCAACAAAAATAATGTAAGGTTACTTACCGATGATACGATATCCCATGCTCTTTTTTAATTCTTGTGTCGTAGTTTTTGCAGCCTTTTACCACGCAACTAGGCATTTTTATGACACATTAATTCCCGCGCGCGGGGACAACTGTCAACTGAATTGCGTTGGCCCTAAAACGTCATTTTAGGGCCAGCGCGTTGGTGCCATTTAGTCGCGCGGTTGGCCCGGTCCTTACGCTAGTAATATATATGTCAATGCTTAAAGGCAATAGATCATCCTTATCAGAAGAGGTTATGTTGCGTGGGTTTGCGGGCGAGGAGTTGAAAGAATGTGAAAATCATTATGAACAATCACAAGATATCTAATCCAATTATTTAACTAACTATAACGCGTGAACGACGTTCCACCATGTACGTGGGGCGCGAGCGCAACTAATTTACTCACAACTGGAATATCTTAACACAATTCTTCCGATCTATCTCGTCTTTTACGATTCACCCATGTGAATGTACCCTCACTTCGTTTTGTTCTTCAATCTGGCGGGCCGCCTCCCCAGTACATGGTGTTACGTCAAAATGACAGTTGACATATCTTCTAAAAAAAAAGAGGTTGGTACCGCCGAACCAATTCTCTAGACGCGCCGACAAACTAAATATGATATTGTGGTTATATAGGTTCTGTGGTTAACTGCGGGCGTTTTTATATAAGGATGTGCACGAGATAATGGAGTGATACATATAAGTACTTATTTTCCATAGGTACCGGCTGACGAAATAGGAGTCCTGCAAAGATTCAGAGACCAGAGTGAACCAGTCTACATGTTTATTTTGGTACGTCATAGGTTTTTTTTTTTATCGTTGCATTACGATTGCTATTCGGTCGCTGCTCATCATCTGCCTAGCTTTTTCCCCAACTATGTTGGGGTCGGCTTCCAGTCTTACCGGATGCAGATAGGTATTGTCCAGAGATCTATTTATAGTACACACTTTATGGTATTACAGAACACCAAAGTAACAAAAGTGTTCCGTGGTGTGGACACGGTGAAATTCGCTGAGGTGGCCAAGAAAGAGCTACATTATTATAACCAGGAGCAAGCAAGATTTAGCTCTGACAGGTTTAGCCAGGAACAAGAAAGACTTGACTTACACCGGCCAGTGTACGGGCTGGATGAACCTACCCCGGACGAAATGGTAAGTAAGTAAATATGGCTTTATAGCAGAGTCTAACTAACGGAACACATTTACGATTTTTTTTCACGAAAAGCTTTTGACGCAATGCTGCCTATAGCAACGGCCGCCGAGGCGTCTCCGCTCTATGGTCGGTGCTTACCAAATAAAATGGGGTATTCCTCGAAACGCATCTAACTTTGAAACGGACCAAATGAAACGTCTATCGATATCATTTATTACGAATCCTTCATGCTCTTCTCTATGTTTCATCGTTGATGCATTTCGAGGAATAAAATTAGAATATTTTTATTTTGATACATTTTTTTTCGAGGAATCCTTTTGGTGCGTTTCAAAGTTGGTGCCTTTCGAGGAATACTCCCAAATAACATTTGGAGACCACAATAGGGTGTTTTTGTTACCTACACCTCGTTTGCGAGAAAAAATATTGCAGACGTTCAAACAAAAAATTGCATAGCTAAAACTGTTTTATGCGCCATGATTAAAACTATGCTAATCATCATGACACATGCAAGGTAAAATTACATTATGCTACCGCTGCCGCTGCGAAATTACATGGAAATTGGTCGTCCAGGCGCGGAGAGCAGTAAAATTTACGGAAACAACCTCGTTTTTGCATCCAAAAATAGGTAATAAAACCAGCTGCATTCATCTCATTTCGACAATTTATCATTATCCAGCTGGACAAAGTTGCTTTATTATTTGTTTAACCACTGCTCGACAAGATTTTGACGTAAGGTCTCGACGGGATGTTGCGAATTACGTCGTGAAGTTCAGGATTTTACATCAACTTTCAGCATTTCAATTTGTTAAGAAAATTATGGTTAAATAGGTATTGGCAAATATCATTAATTACATGTTGAGTATTGTTGAGGGAGGTCAAATGGCCTCTACTGCGAAATTTGTGTAAAATAGTTATTATAGGCCGACCGCGAGGCACGGAGGGGTCTCGGTATGTAAAGATGGTCACCCATCTACAGACCAACCGCGGCAAGCGTAGCTTAACCTGATCGATCGACCTTGCGGCTGTTATTATTTAGCCACGGACCAAACGTATAGGTTATTTTAATTAGGCACACTACTAGCGGCCAGCTGTAGTTAGATAGGTATGTACAGTCAACAAAAGAGATAGGTTGCAGGATCGTCGGATATAGTTGAAGTTTAGTAAGAAACCGATGATGTTGTCGACTGAAATTTAATTTGATAAATGAGCTGTTTCTTTTCTATTATTGAATTTATTTGAGAACATCGATCTTGAGAACATCCATCGGTTTCTTACTAAACTTCAACTATATCCAACGATCCTGCATACTTATATGTTTTGTTGACTGTAGTTGAAATTAAGAATTTAGTTTTTTTTTAAGTTGTTTCGTCATTAGTTTATACCCACCACGTCTGTGGAGTATCGCTAGCTAATTTAATTTAACCCTGGAGATTCGTTCTTTTGTTATCAACTCCAGCGAATATGTCATTCACGTTAGTACATTTTTCGTTTCCCTAATAATTTATCTCGACATCAGTTATAAGCCGTTTCACGATATAGCAGTCAGCTGTCAGAATTTTGCAGACCCATTCAAAATTTATGTTCAGATTTATGACATACACATGATATACCGAGTTTTTACTTTATTTTGATGTACCGTTTTATAATCTGTTAGAAACATAGAAATAAAAGTGTGTATGTATTTTAGCTTATATAACTGCAAAAGTACTTTATGGTTAAGTATCCGACTACGGCGAAGTAAAGAGGAGGGTTATGTTTTTGACTGGTATGTATGTAATTATGTATGTATGTTCATCTGTTCCCTCATAACTTCAAAAGTACTTATAATAATTTGACAAATGAGGTATTGTTAGAAGCGTGTTGACCGTCCGCTGGTTATAGGCTATGAGACGTCACAATAAATTCAATATGGCCAATGATTTCAAAAGTAAGGATACGCCCGTCTGAACATTTTACATAGAAGTTCTTCGTTCGAAGTTCGAAGTTCGCGCGCACCACTGTCAACTGAGTCGCGTTGGCCCTAAAACCGTCATTTTAGGGCCAGCGCGTTGGTGCCATTTAGTCGCGCCGTTAGCCCGGTCCTTACGCTAGTAATATATATGTCAATGAATATGGCGCCGTCTAGAGGACATAAAGAAATGAATTTCAAAATAAATATTTTGGGATGGTGCCTTGTGGGGTATCAAATGAAAGGGCTTAATTAACACATTTCAAAAATATAAATATAATCCCCAAAATAATTAAATTACTAAAACCCGACTACTGAAAAGGATGAAACAAGAAAGTACCTACCTTCCCGTGGTCCGTGGAGTGAATGGTTGGCAAAAAGTCTTAGGATTAGGTAGATCTATAAACGTTGTTTAGCACGTACTTTGGCTAAGCGTTATTCCTAACACTTTCACACAACTGTCAAACTACAAGTGCAAGATTGAGATGGGAACATGTCTTAACATGTGATATCTACTTATAATGTGATATAAATTATAAGAATAGTATGCTAAGAATATGATATAAAATGTGTGAATATTGATAATTAATATAATTATTATAATGTAAACTGTGTAACTGTAATAATGAGTATTACATACTTTTTTAATATTTCTAACCATTTAAATTGCAATGCCTTAACAGGCAACTAAGTTCTAAGAACCTACCTATTGTTAACATCTTCAAAATTATGTACACTTAGTTCGCAATAAAGAATTTGAATTTGAATCTTAATCACAGCACAGGGCTAAGTAACTCTTTTGTTTATCCTTTTTCCTGCAGGCTTCGCTGCGTTTTGCACCAAAGACCATCTGCAGAGTGCAGACCTACATACATATGTACAGACACCAGCACATCAAGCTACCCGAAACTGTCAAATTTTTCCAATCAACTTTGAATCTTATGTTATAGCGATACAGTTGAAAATCTTGACAGATTGTAGTAGCTTGATGTGCTGGCGTCTGTACATAATATAGTACTTACAATAATTCTTTTTCTTTTCTCCTTGACTTCCTCATTGATCTATTGGTCGCAAGCGCTATTGCTGAGCAAGAGTTCCTGAGTTCAATTCCCAGTTCGTGCAAATCTGGAATTTCTCAGTAGCAGCCCTGTGTCCGGATTCATGCCCGGTTGATGGCAATAGGCTCGCCCCCTATTACATGGGACTTAAACATCATCATCTGCGTAGCCTTTCCCAACTATGTTGGGGTCGGCTTCCAGTCTAACCGGATGCAGCTGAATACCAGTATTTTACTTTATTTACTTTTTTTTTGTATTTTTTTTTATGGGACTTAAACATAACTGACGAAATGTATGGTTGTATTATAGGTAGGTACAATACGGCCGACGTAACTTGGCAGTCCTGAACTTTGCGCAGAAGGCTGCGCAGTAAGATTTTTTAGGAACCAAATGGTGACATGAGGCGAGTGCGAGTGAGAGAACATGCGCGAAAGTTCTTAGTGCCTATGTTCAGACCCGCCAAGCTACGTCGCCGTCGGTCGTATTGTACGCCTCTACTTATCCAATCGGCGATTACAGGTGTGATGATATGTTATAATTCCCCATTCCTTTCAAATTCATAGACACAAACGATGCTAAAATATGCACAGCATGGACAAGCCACCGCTCAACTAAGGCTGGTTAACAAAATACGATTCCCGTTTATTATTTCAAGCTGAGCTTGTAAACAAGGCTGGGTACACATTATTTATGTGACATTTACATTTGTTTGTGTTGTCCTGAGCTTCCGTCTGCGTCTAATGTTTCATTCGGAAAGGAAATTGGCAGTGAAGCGGCAATGAATTGCGGTCTGTATGACAGATGGATGGTAGGTAAATGTTTTTCGTTTGTTTGTATCATTGTGGTACTTTAACCCGTCGTATGCCGTAGAACGTGGTTCCACCTTAGATATAATGGCTTTTTAACGAATAATAATAATAATCTTTATTAAGATACACAAGATTCATGGTGTAGTGCACAAGAGCAGAAGTACAAAGTAACATGGTATAACTACATAAATCTAAACAGATCATGTAACCCTGTCTCCTAAACTTGGTAGTCCTGTATCTTAGGAGACAGTGTTAGGCCATACAGGGTGGTGAGTCATGTAGGTATAGCGGCAGCCAGGGTGTTTAGCGTGAGGGTGGTAAAGTATCTAATACATTAGTGTGCCGGTGTACAAATATATAGGTACTGCAAAAGGTAATTTTTGTTTAACAGGACTGGATGTCAGCTAGAGCAACAGAAAAACAGCAGGAAGCGACGTCACTTATAGCTCGTCGGTCAGCCAGACAGGCGGTGCGCAAACGTCACCGCGCCGAGCTGATGGTGCCTTTTCTGACTGACGTCAACTTTGTGCTGTTCTGGCCACACTGCTTTCATGCCCATCCGGAGTTGTATGAGCGGTGGGATGCTAGCAGTTGAGTTATTTCTCATATTATTTAGATTATTAATTTTATGATAAAGATAGACACACCCGGCTAAATAATAACAGCCGCACAGGTTGATCGATCAGGTTAAGCTACGCTTGCCGCGGTTGGTCTGTGGATGGGTGACCATCTTTACATACCGTGACGGCGTGACCCCTCCGTGCCTCGGAAAGCACGTTAAGCCGTTGGTCCCGGCTGTCATTCGTGAATCTTTGACAGTCGATACGGGTAGTCAGAAGCCCGAAAGTCTGACAACCAGTCTTACCAAGGGGTATCGTATTACCCAGTAACTAGGTTGTGGAGGTAAGATAGACAGTCGCTCCATGTAAAACACTGGTATTCAGCTGCATCCGGTTAGACTGGAAGCCGACCCCAACATAGTTGGGAAAAGGCTAGGCAGATGATGATGATGAATTTTCCCACTGCTGGGACACGGGCCTCCTCTCTGTGAGAGGGAGTGGGCCGTAATCCACCACGCGGGCCCAGTGCGGATTGGTAGATGTCACATGTCTTCAAGTTTTGGTTCTAGGACATGCCGGTTTCCTCACGATGTTTTGTAGTTATAATTATTGATGTTAGTTATCAACTCCTTTAGGATTGAATACCTCTTACGCTGGCGTGGGTCGCGTATCGTCGTCGGACATGCGTACCAAGACGCTGACGATAAATGGACGTTTTTTACTGTAACACCGACGGTCAGCGAGCGCGAGTCCATATAAATCGGTACGCGACCGCTGTCAGCACTGACCGTCGGTCGAGCACTAAATCCAGCCTTAACTTCTTTTGTTTCGACCAGACATCGTGATGGTTGGCCGAGAGCTAGTAGAGTTATCAGAAGAGAAGATCACGGACATCTTCTACGCGGGAGACGCTCCGTTGAATGAGGCGTCGCTGCACAAACTGATGTCGGGTCCAGCCCTGGCTATATGCTTCCGACTGCTGGATGATGATGTTGATTTTGTTCGTAAGTGACTTTGTTTTCTTTGCATTTTGTTTTACTTGTAGCACCATCTACAACGCCACATGAGAACAACGCGTCATACTGACGTCACGCAAAATCCTGCATCTCGCAAGCAGAGTTTACCGTGCAACTAGCATAGATACAACGACCCGACATGAATCATCGGGCAGTTGCCCGCCAGACATAACACCCTTCTGGTCGGAGTCATCCTCCCTTTTCTATGGAGGTTGAGTGGGCTTTACACCCTGTTCCTCATACCTCTGTATACTAATGATGATGTAGTAGTGCAGCGCAGTGTCTCAAAAAGAAAGTCTTTGACCAGTTCGTGTTGCCAGTGATGACATATGGCACTGAAACGTGGTCGCTCACACTGGGCCTCATTAGAAGGCTAAAAGTCACCCAACGGGCAATGGAGAGGGCTACGCTTGGAGTTTCCCTGCGTGATTGACTCAGAAATGAGGAGATCCGCAGGATAACCAAGGTAACCGACATAGCCCGAAGAATTGCCAAACTTAAATGGCAGTGGGCAGGGCACATTGCTCGCAGAACAGATGGCCGATGGGGCCGAAAGGTTCTGGAGTGGCGACCGCATATCGGAAGACGTAGCGTTGGAAGGCCTCCCACAAGGTGGACCAACGCCCTTGTTTAGGCCGCAGGAACCCGTTGGATGCGAGAAGAACACACACACAGAACCGGTCGAAGTGGAGGTGCTTGAGGGAGGCCTATGTCCAGCAGTTGACGTGTTTCGGCTGAAATGATAATGATGAATGATGATGTCAATGACCTAGTATCAATTTTGACACAAATACAATAGAAATGATAAAAGCAACTAAAAGTTACAAATTATTTAATAAAAGGTAAGGTCATTTGGTAACAATTTTTTTTTTATTTAGCCTACACTCTGCCACTCCTGAGCAACGGCCTCCCCCAAATCCTTCTACGCACTCTTTTCTAGTGCCACCACGATCCAACCATTGCGGTACGCGCTTAACTATGGACCGATAAAATGATAAATTTCATTCTATACTAAAATTTACCTCCTTTTTTGAAGTCAACCGACTAACAACCATCGACGTAAGAAAGAATAACAACTATATAACTTCAGTTTCCCAAAACAGCTCTAGTGCGTCGAATCCTCTATGAAGAAATACCGCAAGAAGAATCAAAGTCTTTGCCTGACCTGAAACTGTTGAAGACTGCTTTCGACCGCTACAAGACTTACAGTCCTACAAGAGAACAAGTTTGGCAACAGCGCAAGGCGGAGAGGAAGTTTAAAAAGGTAGTTGTGGTCCAGATTATAGACAATGGGCGTGACTTTTGAGTTCAGGGAGAAGCGTCTATTTAGAAATTGCGGTAGAGAACTGTATGGGCATACTTTAAAGAAGGAGGACTTTTCTCTCTCAGGTCATAGGAGTGAGAAGGCTATTGATCCATCCGATGAAGTATTTTTTAGAAATTTCTCTCGAATGAATGGTTCACTCTAGTAATTGTTCAATTTTGTTTCATTCCACATTCACACGACAAAATTACATAGTAATGAACGTTCAAGCTCTTAGTTGCTTCACTACATGTGGCACCAAATCCCGCAGTTCACATTTATGTATGATCTTTTAGTCAGAAGACAAGAGGAGGCGAGCTAGATTTTTATCAGAAACACGTCGTATAAATAGACAAGCTCTGGAAGAGGCGTTAGAAGCCAAGAGAAAGGAGAAGGAACAGCGCAAACTGGACCTTTTAAAAGCTGGAGTAAGAAAATTGTATTAGATTAGTTGTAACATTTTAGATGACTAGTTTTAGCGTTGATTTTCTTAGTTTTTCGTCGATTCTTTTAGTTCTTGGTTTATTATTTAAACATATGAATAAAAATTGGGTGCAGTATTTTTATCTTACGAAGCGACGCGCGCTTTACTTATGATAGCCAAGTGTACAAACTCGCTGTGAATGTGCGTGTGGAGGTTCCTATCCATTTGCATAAATTTTTAAGACCTAATAAAACTTAGCATACTTTTGTTCCTCCTAATTATATATTCGCATAACATTATTTACGCATAACAGTTTACGCATAATTTTTTTAAGCATAAATTTCTCTAGGTAATACGGGCTGGTTTCCGCAACTCCACGACAATGCGCGTATTTTGCGTACGGATAAATTTCTCTAATCAAAATAATGATTAAGCATAACATTATAAAGCATAAATTTAGCATGCTGCATGTTTTATTTCTAACGACGTTAGGTCGTTGGAGCCCCGCTGCGTGGGTCTCCTATTTCTATCACCTAACCAAACCGAACCTCGGTGCCCTTCGCTCGTTTTTGCGTCTACGTCGCCTAGTAGCACTACATATTGAATTTTTAAGACAATACTTTAATTATATTTAAAAGTACTTTAGTTTAGTATTATGCGAATTAAATTTATGCCAAAAAAATTAACCTTAAAGATAATTATGCCAACCTAAGCTGTATGCCAAAAAAATATGGCAAAGTATTATTATGGCAAAACAAATTATACCAAAAGAGTTATGCCAAAGTATATTACGAAAAAAAGAGCATTAAGCGAAAAGAAGGGATCTCGTGTGTGGAGACGAGTAGCGTCTGCACATAACACACACACTTCCGACTTCACCCGTTACCGAGAGCTTCTACGCTTACACACACACACATTCACAGCATGTTTCGCTTCGCGAAAGCGCGGTTCGCTTCGTGAGTTAAAAATACTTTAGCGTAGGGTAGGTTAGGTTAGTTTATACACTTGTTTTTCCTCGTTTCACTTTAAAAAATGTTAAACGTTTTTTTCTCTATTGTTCTTATAATAATTAAAAATAAAATGAAATTCTGTGTTCAGAATCTGGCTGCTTTAGACCGAATGAAGGAGGAGCCTGAAGATGAACTTCCAGAGGATGTGGAGCCGGAGGTAAGTTCTATTTATTGCACAACTAGCTGACCCGACGGACGTTGTCGAACCCAGACAGGCGCCTTACTTTGTCTAAATTATTTCATCACCACTGCTTTCAAAACGGTAAAGGAAAACATCGTGAGGAAACCGGCATGTCCTATAACCAATAATTCGAAGACATGATATCTATCAATTCACACTGGTCCCGCGTGCTGGATTACGGCATACGGCTTACTCTCTGTCACTGAGAGGAGGCTTGTGTCCCAGCAGTGGGAACATTTTGGGCGGATTATGGAACATAGATGTGTTTTTTTTTTGTTGTGGTTTATTCATCACTTTATAACGATACCCATCACGTCTTTATTTACCCAGTTAACGTATTGTGTGACCTTCTATTTTTACACACTTCGGTATAATACGGTGATTGATTTCACTTGAATCCTTGTAGCGGTCACGCAAAATTCTGCATCGCGCAAGCAGAGTTTACCGCGCAAATTATATACAATGGCCGGCCATGAAGCATCGGGCAGTTGCCCGCCAGACAGGACACCCGTCTGGTCGGAGGATCCTCCATTTTCTATGGATGAGTGAACTTTACACTCCGTTCCTTCGTCAGAGCAGCCTTCGTGCACCAACTCCAGCGTGACGTCATCATCATCACTCCCGCAAGCTTTAGAGCGGCGAGTCACACAGCCAGCCAGCATCCACGGCTTCAACGGGTATCCTGACTATCTCTCTCTTTCTCCTCTCTGGATCTTTCATTTAAATCTGAAGATCTGAAGTGTTTTCCGTACGTCGTTTTCAAGTGACCACTGAAAATCAGCCCTGTGCTGTGGATCCCCCATAGCAGAGCATCATGCTGAGTGGAAGCTTCTTGTGGGAGTCATGACGTACAGCTGCCGACTTTTTCTGTTCTGCAGTAAAAATCTCACAATGAAAACTTAGGTGAAGTGAGTTTGTTATTGCTAGGAATTGACACTATTCACAGCTCACTCCACGCTCACTTCACACTCATTTTTACAGAATCGACCGGCTGTGCTCGTAATATTTGTTTTGTTTTAGGTACTAAGCTATCATTTATTCGAGCTGAATTATCTTTTTACATGCAGTGTTTTTGTGGCAATAAACCAATTTTACGTTCTTTATTTTATTTCTTTCAAAATTAAATCACCAGGATAAATCAGAGGAAGAAGAAGAGGAAGAATGCATGGTGGAAGAGGATGTAGACGAGTACTTCCCACCACCAGATCTACTCATACCTGGGTTCTATGCTCCTCCGAACGATATCGCTAAATCTAACGGAATGGCTGTGCTGTTCCCTAAGGTAAGATTTTTATCAATAGTTTTTCATGACTGCCATAGACTAAATGGAACAAAGAACAAATGGTATAAAGCATAGGGTCGTGGGCGATAGCGTACGCCTCGTGGCCATTTGAAACTTTCAGGGGGGCAGTAGAAGGCTCAGAGAAAATTATATATCCTATCCTTCGACTATATTACACGTTTAAATACAATTGTGGCAATATCTGCTTCAGATCCGCGACAGATGGTAAGTAAAAAATGGGGTGCTCTAAAAAAAATATATTCTCAGTCTGAAAAAAGGGTGGGCAAAATAAGGTTGAGAAGCTATGGTATAAAGGTACAATTTATTTAAAAAAAGTTTGTGTTATATTAGGTTGAACATCAAATAATTTTTATTTTATTTCTGTATTTCCAGTTCCTTGATAAAGAACCTCAGAATAACTTTTTTTGTGAAGTTTTCATTCAGTTAAAATAAGCCTGTATTCCCTAGTAGGGTAAGGTGTATATCCAATTATCCATTACACGTACATATCTCCAGGTGTACGTAATAGGACGAGCCTATAGCCGTGAGCCGCGCAGAAATCCAGACTCCGGGGTGATACTGATAATTTCCTCATGTAAAAACTGAATTAATCCTGGATGCTGCGTTCAGCAATCGCGTTTGCATCCACTAGACCTACAAGGAAGTCTCATAATGAAAGTCTTTTACGCAGCCTATCGCAGTCCACTGTTGGACATAGGCCTTACCCGTGCCGCGTCAGAACACCCTGTCCTCCGCCTTCCGCATCCACTTTATCCCAGCCACCTCGGTCCAACTAGCTGGGGGGCGTCTCACACGACTCACACTAAGGAGCCGTCTCCACGAGCGAGAGAAGCGCGGCGATATTATCGTCGTGCCACGTATTTCTATACACTCTCTTAGAACGTGTCTCCACACGGCGATATCATCGCCGCGAAAATTTGATGGCACGGTGAGAATATCGCCGCGATTCTCTCACTCGTGGAGACGGCCCCTACGCTTGCCGATACGTGGTTTCTACTCCAGGACTGGCCTGCTCTACCTACCATCGGTCTTTTGAAAAGCCAGCTCACTACCACTTCAGTTTGCTCACTCTGCAAGCTATATCAGTAACTCCGGTTCTTTTTCGAATAACTTCGTTGCTGATTTTATCCCTCAAGGCAACTCCGAGCATAGCCCGCTCCATTTCGCAGAGCGACTTTAAATTTGTAGACCAGCCCGACTGTCAGTGTCCACGTTTCGGCACCGTATGTTATAAGTATAACGGGCAGAACGCAATGGTAATAAAAGTCTTAATTGTTTGTATTTTTTTCTCCGAACTCTCTTTGCCTCACGTTAATGATGTCACAGTCATAATTAACGATGACGCAATCAAAACAGTTGGTTCGAGAACGCGTGACTCCTCAGCAAGAGTTTCTGCCACGTCACGTGCTTGTCCTGCTAGAGATAAGCAAGCGATACAAAGCTATAGAAGCCATGACACCTTATAAACATGCCATCATACATGTGAGTATTTTCCTTTTTTCTGTCCAGAATTCATTATCTGAAATGAAATGAAATTTATTTGCAAGAATTGTACAGACGCCAGCACATCAAGCTACTCCAATCTGTCAAATTGCTCGAATAGATTTTCAACTTTATAGCTAAAGCATAAGGTTCAAAGTTGATTGGGAAAATTTGACAGTTTCGGGTAGCTTGATGAGCTGGCGTCTGTACATTACCCTGTCGACACATTTAAAGATAGTCGGGTTTTTTTAACAGTGTCTAAAATAATTCGTTAAAACTAGCACACAAAATTATTGATTGAAAATGTCAAGTATTTTTCAAATTATAATACTGATACGCTGTCATTTGAGGGGCTTGTGGCTAAGTAACAACAGCCGCACGGGTCGATCGATCAGGTTAAGCTACCCTTGCCGCGGTTAGACGGTGGATGGGTGACCGTCTTTACATAGATACAATGACACTTCCGTGACTCGGAAAGCAAGTTAAGCCGTTGCTCCTGGCTGTCATTCTTGGATCTTTGACAGTGACTGCGGGTCGTCCAAGAGCACGAAAGTCTGACAACCAGTCTTACCAAGAGGTATGGTATTACCCAGTAACGTTACTAGCTGCACCCCTCGGTTTCACCCGCATAAGTGTCGATCCCGTGGGAATATCGAGATAAAAACTATCTTATGTCCTTTCCCGGGATGCAAATTACCGAAATCCGTTCAGTGGTTTAGGCGTGAAAAGGTAACATACGGACAGACAGACAGACAGAGTTACTTTCGAATTTATAATATTAAAGTATGGAATAAGGAAGAAAAAGGCATGTTGCGCCGATCCTAAATAAATTGTCGTAGAATCATGAAGACATCCTATTGCGTCATCAATTCAACAAACTGAATCTGTGTGCCAAATTTCATCGAAATCCGTTCAGCCGTTTGTGCGTGAAGAAGTAACAAACATACAAACTCACTCACAAACTTTTCCGTTTATAATATTAGTGTGATATATTTACAGATGGGCATATTTAAAGCAACAACGCCGTACGACTGTGTTCACATTGCATACACCGTAAAGCAATTCGACACTTTAGATAGCACTTCGCTGAATTTGTGAGTAAACAATCTACACTATCTTTGGTTCGGATTTTTTTTAAGTAGGTATGGTCACATGCCTATAGTTGCTATTTTTATTATGGTAATAAGGTAGGACAAAACGATGATGCTAGGTAATAACAACAATCATATTATGATATAGTGGCTTGACTCCTTCTTTGCGCTTTGCTAGCGGCTGCTAAGCATGGTCAAGGATCTCCTTGAACCCGGACCTCATTCAGCATGAGTTCCTGGGTCTAAATGTCTGATCCCATCCGGCAGTGTTGTTGGGTTTTCCAATAGGATATTTTAAGTATCAGCCCGGAGTCTACAGTTGTTCCTGCGTAAGGGCAATAGACTACCCTTCTATTAGACTTTAACTTAGCTGGAAATGTGAGTGCGCTATCACTTCAGCCAAGCATCTCGAAGAATTCAAGCGTGATATTAGGGTCAACTGATCTCGTCCTGGTATTATGTGAACAGCTCCATTTAAATAGCTACGACTGTGACATTTTAACAGAACGACTATAAGTTAATCGTCACGACACGGAACACTTGCTAAGACGAAAAAACCTACGAGAAGAAAGGGTGTGTTGGTAGAGTCTTACCTTAGTATAGCATAATCAGCCTACAATGTTCCCACTTCAATGTTATATTGGCCAATCAATCCAATGGGATACAGGTCTCCTCTCGGTGACGGGAAGTGGGCCATAATCCAATCGCGAGTCCAGTGTTGGTAGATGTCACATGTTTACAAATTTTTGGTTCAAGGACATGCCAGTTTCCTCACGATGTTTTCCTAGAAAACTTTCAACCTTTTCACTTGACTTAATTCTTCAGTCGACATAGTTATGGTAAGTCGATATCCGTGGTTTAGGCCAACGAACGATCCTTTTGAACTATTTAGTGTACCAATTCGATCCAAACAGAGAGACAATATTCATTTATCTCTTGCAGAGACCAACTGAAGCTAGCATTCATGCTGTCAGTAGAAGTGGATATACCATTACTTCATCTGATGGACTTAAACCCGCTTCACGTCAGTCGAGACTGCTCCAGCGGTGAAGAAGAATGTGCTGCAATGTTCTCCGTAGATTACGGAGACGAATACGAACAATATGAGGACTTTGAATAGGTCAGTGTAAAGTCATCATCATCATTTCAGTCAAAAGACGTTTACTGCTGAACATAAGGACGAAGGTAACCGACGTAGCTGAAGAATTGCCAAACTTAAGTGGCAGTGGACAGGGCACATTGCTCGCAGAACAGATGGCCGATGGGGCCGAAACGTTCTGGAGTGGCGACCGCGTACCGGAAGACGTAGCCTTGGAAGGCCTTCCATTAAGATGGTCCGATGAACTTGTGAAGGCCGCAGGAACTCGTTGGATGCGAGAACAGCAAAACCGGTCGAAGTGGAGGTACTTGTGGAGGCCTATGTCCAGCAGTGGACGTGTTCCGGCTAAAATGATGATGATGATGACAAGTATATCCCAGGCCCCCAACTCATGGTAGTAGAAAGAACAGTAGGGTTTTAGTCGCTAGGAGTCCGACATAACCCTCTGCTCTCCCCAGACGGAGGTTTACATAAGGATTTCCCCACGGAAAAAAATGTTAAAGATTATCCAATAGTGTCCTCACAGAGTCAAATCTAATTAGGTGACATAGTAATAAGCATTTAGCATGTCTCATTATTATAATCTTTGCACGACTAGTGTCTTATTTCACGGACTCAGCAAAATTCCGAGGGTCGAATTCTACAGAGGAGGCTTGCGTCTTATTTGGACTTTGATTTGAGTTGAGTTACAAGTTACTACTTACAACGACGCAATTCGTTCGTTCGTACATGGATTCAGGTGAATATTTTGTTTTATTTCTGTGTTACTTATATAGTGTTTTAATCACATGAGAAGTGTTTTTTTTATCATCATCGTTTTGGCTTTTTTTGGTGTAGTGATTGAAGGTCAGTCTTAAAAAGGTTTGAAAAAGTATAAGGTTTATTTTAAACATAGCCGTGATTTTAAATAACGGAACTGCGCTTTTGTAAGAGGAATGCGTAGTTAGGGTATTTTTATTTTTACTTATTTTCTAACTTTTATACCTAACAATTTTGAATGAATGCCTTATTTTGTGTTACGCGAATGGATAGAATAAGAAATGAGTATGTAAGAGGAAGTCTGAGAGCAGCACCGGTAATTTAAAAGTTGTGTGGAAATCTGTTGTCAAGGTATGGGCATGTCATGCGGAGGAAAGAGGAAAATGTCAGGAGGAAATAATAATAATAATAGTTTTGATTAAGATCGTAGATGGCTATAAGAGTAGGGATAGACAAAAGAAACGATGGATATACTGTGTGAATGATGATTTAGTTCGAAGGCGGTTGACTACCGAAACGACGACTAGAGAACTAGCTGCACCCGCATAAGTGTCGATCCTGTGGGAATATCGGGATAAAAACTATCTTATGTCCTTTCCCGGGATGCAAATTACCGAAATCCGTTCAGTGGTTTAGGCGTAAAAAGGTAACATACGGACAGACAGACAGACAGACAGAGTTACTTTCGAATTTATAATATTAAAGTATGGATTATGGAAGAAAAAGGCATGTTGCGCCCACAGAACACTTAAACCCTTACGGGGTTGCGCCGATCCTAAATAAATTGTCGTAAGGGCACAAGAATCATGAAGACATCCTATTGCGTCATCAATTTAACAAACTGAATAGGATAGATATTTAACAACATAACATTTATGTAATATTTTTGATCATCAATGTTTCTCACTCCTCATCTTCCTAGCCTTTTCCCAACTATGTTGGAGTTGGCTTCCAGTCTAACCGGATGCAGCTGAATACCAGTATTTTACATGGAGCGACTGCCTATCTGACCTCCACAACCCAGTTACTAGTTACGAAACCCATTGGAAAGACTGGTCGTTACGGGTCATCAGAAGCCTGGAAGTCTAACAACCAGTCTTACCATAGAGCTGTCGCTTCAAGTAAAATATTGGTATTCATCTGCATCCTGTGAGCCTGGAAGTCGAACATAGAAGACCTCAACATAGTTGGGAAAAGGCTAGGCAGATGATGATGTGCTGTTCATTTGTGTTTATTGCAGCTGTCTCAAAGTGTGTTTTCAAAGTAATGCAGCAATGGTGCTGTAAACAGTACCTACTTACATAATTATCTCTTACCGGATACGTATTTTAAAATAAAAACTGGCCAAGTGCGAGTCGGACTCGCACACGAAGGGTTCCGTACCACAAGGCATAAAACGCAGAAAAAGGCGTTTCTTTTAAACCCCTTTAACTTTTAACTTTAGGTATTTTATTTTTATTATTTGTTGTTAAAGCGGCAACAGAAATACATCATCTGTGAAAATTGTAACTGTCTAGCTATCACGGTTCATGAGATACCTACCTACAGCCTGGTGACAGACAGACAGACGGACAGTGGAGTCCTAGTAATAGGGTCCCGTTTTTACCCTTTGGGTACGGAACCCTAAAAGTGATGACTATTTTGCGTTTTTAGTCAAAAACTCAAAGGTCACTCGGCTTACTACATAGATGCGCGTACGCACGCAGTATGAAATTAAATATGATGATTTTAATTAATCTAGATTCTAAAGAACCGTAATAGTACAGAGTATGTGCTAATAGACAATAAGTTATGAACACGAATACAATTTAGCATGTATTTCGGTACCTAAAGAAAATCGTGTCATTTCTCAAAACTTTTGTTTTAGTTTTCATATCTTATAACTACGTTTTATCAGCTAAACTGCCCAATTGATTTTCATGAAACTTTGCTGAAAGGTTGATACTTGCAGAACGACTTATTGTAATTTTAAGGAAACATAAACTGTCAGTCATTATCATCAGCCTACAGCAGTCCACTGCTGGACATAGGCCTCTCCAATTGCGCGCCATTCAGCTTGATTCTCGGCAAGTCTCATCCAGCTGCTACCAGCCATCCTGCGAAGATCGTCGCTCCACCTGGCCTGAGGGCGTCCCACCTTTTTTTTTTGCGGCTGGGAAATCATCAAATGGCTCCTCCCGCTCTGGGTGGAGCGGAAGGGAGTGTCAGACTCTTACTGACTAAAACCCACCCGTGTTCCTTCCTTAGCCCTTTATGTTCCGGGCCAGCGGTAACCCTTTCAGACAATCCCGCTGACCAGGGCGTCCTTACCTTACGTTTGCCGACTTTTCTTTTTTTTTTCTTTCTTTCAACTGTAATTCTTTGAAAGTTGTATAAGATGGCTTTAACATGGAAAATTGACGCAGTGTGTCAATTTGATAAGCCACTAATTTCCCTGGCCGTTTATTGGTTGTTGTGGCCGACATTTACCAAGTACTTATATAGTCTTTTCATTTTGCTTTATTTTTTAGGCTTTAATTTTCACAATAATAAGCACAATATAATTTTTTAATTTCAGTTTCTGACATTGGACATAACGAGAGCGAGAAACATCATGATTCAAGGTAAATAAATCATGTTTTATTAAATCTTTATTCAGTATAGCTGCGTTCCGCGGTTTAACCTGCATAAAGTCTCGATCCCGTTTGAATATCGGGATAAAAAGTATCCCATGTCCTAATCCAGGTCATGGTGTACTCATGTACCAAATTTCATCCCAATCTGTTGGCTCGTTATAGTGTGAAAGTGTAACAAAGAAACATACATAACATCAAGTCTTTTCTCTTTATAATATTACTAGCAGCGCCCCGCGATCTCACCCGCATAAGTGGCGTTTCCGTGGGAATATCACAATAATAACTATCCTATGTCCTTCCCCGGGACTCAAACTATAACAAATTTCATCTAAATCTGTTCAGCGGTTTAAGCGTGAAGAGGTTACAGACAGACACACTTTCACATTTATAATATTAGTATGGATTAGTAAAGAAGTAGGTAGGTTATATGTCAAACTGTAGTCACATTTCACAAGAGAACGGCTCATGACGTGGTGACAATATAAGCCATGTCAGCAAGGTGGTAGTTGCTGTGCAGACTCCAGGGTGCGTAGGCAGTAGTTAAATTTGAACTAGGAAAACCGTCCTTACTGCTACGTAATAAAGGCACTGTCAATGTCAACGAGCGTACCTATGTCAATACTAAGACTTGAACTAGGAAAACCGACCTTACTGCTACGTAATTAAGGCGCTGTCAATTTCAACGAGCGGTGTATGATTTAGTATCGTGGTGATAAGAAAGTATCTCTTGTATTAATGACTGTCTGTGGTGTTCACTATGAACTCTTATTAGGGGCTTAGGGTTTAGAGTAAAACCACCGAATTATCAGTAAGTACACAACAACTCAAAGGGGAACGTCTAGTCGCCACACACACAATTATACTCGTATGTGAAAATTACTTACTATAGAATAGAATAGAATACTCTTTATTGACACCGTATAAATTACAGACATAAATATGGAAATTTTACAAAGGATGACACGATGAGCAGTCTTATCGCTAAGAGCGATCTTTTGAAGACAACCTTTGGATGGATTAAAAAGGGGAAGGAGAGACAAATACTGTAGGTGTACCATACCACAATAGGTACAAAATTTTCATCCCTTATAACCTTTTAGGGCATGAATTTTCAAAAACCCTTCTACTAAAGAAGGGTTTTTGAAAATTCATGCTCACCTTTGTTATACACGGTGATTTGTAATTTGACGTATTGCTTCCAGGGGGCCTAAAAATGCCACTTTAGCAGAATCATAAAAGGATAACATTATGAATTATAATATGGCGAAGACAGTCCGTGTTATTCTTTTTTTCGCTGCACTACGTAGGTATAATCAAAGAGATTGGTATTGGATTTGGATTGGATTGATTGGTATTTTAGCACAGCCAAAAAAAGTTACTGAGAAATCCTTCACCAATGGGATTTGATACGATTAACTTAGCAGTTAACTGTCCAATAAGATTCATAATGTTATCCTTTTATGATTCTGCTAAAGTGGCCTTTTTCGGCCCCCAGGACGTGATAGTGTGACCCATTTACAACAATTAAGCACCCCGTAAAGCCTAGGCGAAAATTCATGGAATTCGAGAAACATGAACTCCGACACCAGTAATCTCTAAATTTTAATATGGTATGGAGGTATGAAGAACAGGGTCTAAAGTTCACTCATCCTCCAAAAAGGGAGGATTCTCCGACCAGTATAATGGCTTTAAGCGTACAAATTACGGGGAAGACATCTTCATATAGCTATCTAACGAAGTAAAAAAGTTGTGGAACTCTTGTGCAAAACTTTATGCGTTTAGATCCATCGGTTGTGCGTTGCCTGTCAGTGAATTTGGGATAGTTGGATCAATGTCAAAAGTATATGATCGTCTACAGCAGTGGTTCCTAACCTTTTCAATGTTGTTACCCCTGAACCTATTATGAAAACTGATTTTACCCCGACCTTAAAATGTTATCTTTAAGTTAGTGAGATGTGGTATTGTTTTGCATTCACAAGATTTTTTAAGTTAGGTTTAGTTTCGCTTAAAGCGCATCTTAAGTCGCGTTCCACATTGAGACGGTTTCCGGCCTTTGTTTTCAGTGTAACCAAAGTTGAAAAACCACTCTCACATCTGTAGGTGGTGGGAAAGGGTATTAGCATTTTTAAAGCTCTGTTAACTATAACAGAATAAAACTGACATGGCGAAAGAGCTCAGCTAGAAAGAGATGCCACGTGCGGTTCTTACTGCGCGGCGGTCTATCATTTAGAGTGGATTTTTTCTATTAAGGCCCAGTATTATGCCGTTGACCTTGCTCAAATGGGCGTTACCGCTGAGAATGCCCCGCGCACCCCCTCATCATACTTACGCGCGAAGCGCTCACGAAGTTTATATTTTGTAGGGCTGGCTGCCAGTGTCATGACGCGCGATGCTCGCATATAGGTAGCCAGTAGCATATTTCAGAGCAGTGGTGTATAATTATTTTTTTTACAAATAAGAACTCGTTGTAATATTAATAAAATAGAATTTAATTATGTATTATCAATGTAACCGGGCGGCGGAATGTATACAGTTATTATTAGCTTTTCCCCGCGATTTCGCTCACAAATAAAAGTGAATGAGTTAGTAGGTACTTACCTACTTTTTTTTTTTAACGCAGAATAAATCGAGTGGAAAATCTGACCAATATCAAATCTACCGGCCATATCTGTACCGTTTGCGCGAAGCTCAAAATGGGGTTCATGGAGCCCTAACCCCAATGCGCCCCATATCGATACCTCGGGGTTCAAAAGATGAACACGACTTTTCAGGAAATCCAAAAACTCGATAGATTCGAGTTTAAAGGTGTGGGTGGGGTGTGTGTTTCAAGATGGTGTAAATAACTCTAATTGGCCAAAATGCTATACACCCTTTGAGCCCCAAGGTATCGAATGATGGTTTGTGGGCCCCGTATGACCCGTGACCCCCAGTTCAATTTATTATCCAGAAGTTTATCTAGAAGCCACAAGCGGTCGTGGGCTCGGAACTTTTTGGTTCAATAAGGCCGGCCACATACGGACGGAATTCCGTTGCGGAATTCCGTTTCAAAATATTGATTTGGCATTTTCGAAGGCAACAAATCCATACAAAATCAAGGATCTATCGCACACGTACACCTACAGTAGTTTTCCGTTCGAAATTTTCTGCCTTCGAATTTATTTCGTATGGATTTGCTGCCTTCGAAATTCCGAATCGATATTTCGAAACGGAATTCCGATTTTGCCGGCCTAATCAAGACATACTATAAAGGTTGACTAACCTTTATAGTATGTAAAAAAAATTGGACCCTATAAATGGACCCATTTATAGGGTCCAATTTTTTTTGTGTAAAAAAAGAAAAAGGGAAATATAGAGTGCGAGAGTGAGAGAGAAAGTGTATTGAATGTCAGATTTATTTTGAACATTGACAAAAGCAAAATAAAAACACATTATAAATTGAAAACACACACATGAAAATTTTACAATAGAAAAATTTAATTCCAAAACCACTTGCTGAGGAATTTTTGCAACAAGCTGCAAAGTCTTACAACAGACACAAAATTTCTTATACGGTTCAGAAAACTCCTAACAAATAAAAGAAACCACCAACCATACGAAAAGTAGTAGTAACTGCAATTGCAAAATACAAGCATACTGATAATGCAATGCAACTCCATGCTGATATAATGCTTGCTGCAGAACATGCTTTTGGACAACATACCACCCGCAAACGATACTTTTGTGACAAACTAGGCGAAGTAGAAGATATTGATAAAGACTTTTACACAAACACACTTTGGCAAAAAAAAAATATTATTAGCACAGCTAGCCGCACACTCGCGCAGCTTGTTGCACGATGTCGATAGCAACTCTGTAGAGGGATATCATAGCATTGTTGCTAAATTCGTAGGTGGCAAAAGAATAAACTTTTCTCAAAAATATCAATATCAAATGAGTGAGTATCTTGCATAAATCTATTGTAGGTTGAAGTCCAAGAGGACAAATACATAAATTTGAAATGAACAAAATAAAGCGACTAAAAAGATCTAAGAAATATGCAAAGAAGAAAAAAAGAACATTGGAAAATCAAAACGCCTCTTCCATCAATTATGGGCGTTTTGATTTATGCAAGATACTCAAAGGTTTTCTTGTGTAGAAAGATAGAGCCGCAGTATTACATCTCATTTGATATAGATATTTTTGAGAAAGTTTATTCTTTTGCCACCTACGAATTTAGCAATAATGCTATGATATCTTTTTACAGAGTTGCTATCGACATCGTGCAACAAGCTGCGCGAGTGCGCGGCTAGCTGTGCTAATATTAATTTTATTTTTTGGCAAAGAGTGTTTGTGTAAAAGTCTTTATCAATATATTCTACTTCGCCTTGTTTGCTACAAAAGCATGTTCTGCAGCAAGCATTATATCAGCATGGAGTTGCATTGCATTATCAGTATGCTTGTATTTTGCAATTGCAGTTACTACTACTTTTCGAAAGGTTAATATTATTTTCTTTGTTAGGAGTTTTCTGAACCGTATAAGAAATTTCGTGTCTGTTATAAGACTTTGCAGCTTGTTGCACAAATTCCCCAGCAAGTGGTTTCGGCATTAAAATTTTTCTATTGCAAAAATTCATACGGCCTTTCTTGCAAAAGCTCTGAATATGTGTTGACGTCATCATCTGATATAATTCTGCCATATAACAAATTATGCATTTCTATGCTTTTCTTAAAACCCTCGACAATAATCGTTGACTCCATGCCGGTAGATGGTCCTATAAACAAAAACAAAAAGTTTAATATTGTAGCTTCCAATATACGAAACCTATATTACGGTTTTAGTTTTCTAATGCAATTACCTCAATCATTGATATAATAAATATTAGTTTGATTTCAAAATAATAAATTGAGCCATTTCAGCGTTTCAGTAGTAGGACTGCAAAAAAAACAACAATAATTTTTGAAAATAATACAATGTATTCTGTGATAGGTACTTATGTTTTATCATTCATTATTTCAGAAAACATTGACTGACATAATATCGCCCTCATTTGTTGTTGGATACTAAGTTCAGATTTTGTTCAATAGATAGATCACTAAATATTTAATTAAATACTTTAGATGTCTAAATCAAGATGTTGTGATAGATCACTAAATCCCACAGGACTAGAAGAATATACGGAATTCGCAAAATTACCTGTCTTCTTTTTGAAATGCCTTTTGATTTGCTTGTAGAATTTTGTGAACAATGGATGATGATCGCTTTTCAATAGTAGAACTGGAAAAATACAATATTTATTAAATAAACACTAGCTTATGCCCGCGAATCCATCCACGTGAACGTAATCGTAAAGGAACACGTCGGTCAAAAAAAAAAATTCAATTCCGAACCGATATTTCGAAACGGATTTCCGTAACGGAATTCCGACTGTATGTGGCCGGCCTAATATTATTACCCTGTATTTAGCAGTCTGGTTGAGATGAGTAATAAATAATAATACAGGATGAAATTAAATTAGCTAGCGAAACTCCGCAGACGTGATGGGTATCGATAGCTACTAAACACTATAAAATAATAATAAAAAATGATTTTTTGGGGTTAATGACCGCTGGCATTGTTGTTACTTGAAGTGTGAGTTGATAAAATCTGTTTTATCGTGTTCAGATATCGATACCATCACGTCTGTGAAATTTACAAAAAAAAATATTTTTAGACTGATATTTTAAGTGAGTGAAACTACCGACAGTGGATGACCCCAAAAAAATCATTATCATCTTAATTTCTCGTTTGTTTTATCATGTTTAGAAACCCATCACGTCTGCGGAGTTTCGCTAGCTAATTTAATTTGACCCTGTATAGCGCCCAAGTACCTATGCACGCAAACGCAATACAAAAGTGCACTCACTATTCCATCACTTTCGTATCCCGATGAGACGGTACGGACACGACCGGCGCGACGGGAGATCAGGCGCAGGGCCGACTATTTTACGTGATCCTCCGACAGTACGGATCATCTCATCATCTGTCTTGTCAGACAATCAGGTGATCAGCCTGCAATGTCCTAGCCCACAACAACTAAAGATGCTGTTTCCCAAGGGAATCGAACCCACGACCTCCAGATCGAGAAGATAGCGCTCTCACCACTAGACCATGGAGGCAGTCGATTTTGATAAGTAGGTAGGTACTTACTCGACATCCAATCGAGAAGCAGTATCATCCAGTTCTTGAGTAGTCATTTGCTTGTTCGCCAATCTAAAATAATAAAATCATTGAAATACAATTGGCAGCACAGCTGATCCTACTGTAGGTACTTTAATTACTCTGTGGCCTTCGGTGAGCCTCAGGTGATGATATGATTCGGTAAATCAATTTCAACTTAGTAACAATGCCTATACTAGGGTGTAC
Source organism: Oligia latruncula (assembly GCA_948474745.1). Taxonomy (NCBI): domain Eukaryota; kingdom Metazoa; phylum Arthropoda; class Insecta; order Lepidoptera; family Noctuidae; genus Oligia; species Oligia latruncula. The sequence goes on along the minus strand of OX419701.1, from coordinate 15,341,679 downwards.
CTACCATTGTTACTAAGTTATAAATATTAAATTCACGAGAAATATATTTATTATTATCATTCTTTATTTAGGTACTTATAATAAAGTTTCTTACCGTCTTCGTGCTATATTCTGCACATTATGGAGTAAATGCTTTCGGCGAGCAGCTTTCCATCTCTTTCAACTATGTATTATCTTTATTTCCCATTTTTATTTTCACGGTACAAAAAGTAAAAATTTCACGGCGGAGCAAAGCGACACAGGTCTGTTCTCAACAACGTTCCGAAGAACACTGGCGCGGTGCGGGCGGCAAGGAAATGAGCAAGCGTATATCGTAAAAATGTAAATAAAATCGTATAAAATTAGATAATAACTATTTCAAAATAAACAATACATCACTGGATGCAGTTTGGCGTTAGAAATTTTATGGTATATTTTTAATTGTAATTATAATTGAGAATGAAGAGATAAACTGCTTTTAAAGAGAATTTAGAGGTGTGTTTGAAGATTTTTTTCATGCATTAATGTATGTTTAATTATGATTTGAGTTACATCACTGTATTAAAATAAGTCTTGAAAATATCATGTTTTTTTTTTTGGTTAAAATTAGTTACTGTTTAAGAGATACACTGCTTTAAAAAACCAACTTTTTGACCGTTTTCAAGGAATCTCCGCCTTAAGTTTTAGATTCTTTTTTACCCCCACAAAATAGCTGATTTACCCCCGCGGGGGTAATTACCCCCAGGTTCGGAACCACTGGTCTACAGTAAACAGTAACGTACTAAAGTACTGCGGTGCTATTCTGTAAAAATCTCACCGTGAAAACTTAGGTAAAGTGAGCGTGGAGTGAGCTGTCAATAGTGTCAATTCCTAGCAAAAACAAACTCACTTAACCTAAGTTTTCACGGTGAAATTTTTACAGAATCGACCGGCTGGTGACTTAATGGCATGTAGGACAAAGGTGTGCACTTGTACTTGCTATTGTATGATTAAAGTCTTGTCCAATATGGTAATCAGACTAGATAGCATTGCGAGCAATAATCGTTTAACATAACAACATGATATGTTAAACTGACTGTATTCCCAGAAAGGTAAGGCAGTACATCCAAATGTTATCTTAAAGTCCCTTAAAATAGAAGCGTCTGTTGCCATCAACCGGCTGCATATCCAGAATTCTGACTCCGGGCTGGATTATTCTCAAACTTCCTGGATTATCTTTTTGTTCTCCGGCTAGGTTTTAGTATACTAGTCAGCCCGGACTTTGGAAGTCGGTGGTGTGATACCCTTAAAAAAATATTTTAGATCTTTGTATCCTGCTTATGCGCATGAAGTTTCATTAAAATCGGTTCATTTATTTCGAAAAACAAGGGTTTGAAAGTTTGTATGAAATGCCGTACGTCGTAAATCCGATCGTGTCGGATTGCCGTCCTATCGGACTATGAAAGTGAGGGAAGAGGGAGTGCACCTGTGTCTGCGCGCACACTTGTGCACTATAATATCTCCCGCGCCGAAAGCTAGTCTCCGTTGAGATTGGCCGCCGTGACCGAAATACGGTCTGGAGGACTTTATTTAGTATATTAGTGCACGGGTACAGTACTGGTAAAATATACTTATCAGGAGCACGTCTGATAATAAAGAAATATTTAATAAATATCGATAAAATTCTTAAAAAAAAACATAAACTTTAACATATCATTTGTTGTTTACAGTTTACACCCTTCTCGTCATACTCACGAGTGTGACGCTCTCTTCGTGCTACTGCCCTTCAGACAGGATCCGTAGCGTGGGCAAGTGCGCCTTTCGGGTCCGCTGCATCGGCAACATCCGCGGGATTCATCTCCCCAACGAGTGCTACGAGTCCACCAACTTCCCCGTTACTGTCGACGTCACAGTCACCGACGCCATCGAAAGATTCGACGACAATTTAGACTTCGACTTCCTTAACATCATTACTACTTTAAAAGTGTCGGGACGATGGCAACACACGAAACTAGCCATGCTAATGTACACCACCAGATTACAGCACTTATATCTCGCCAACAACGGTATCGAAAACATCTCCGGAGTTCCCTTTTACTATCTATCCCGTCTCGAAACCCTCAATTTGGACCACAATAAACTAACGGAAATTGCAGAACTCTTCCAGTTTCAAATGCACCCAAATAAGCTAAGAAAGTTGTCACTTGCTTACAATGCTATAGAAGAAATCCCAGGTGATGCTTTCGGTGAACTGTTATCATTAGCAGAACTCGATCTGTCTTACAATATCATTTCTGACCTAACTGAAGAGCCGTTCTTTAATCTTACGAAACTAGAAATATTACGTTTGAATAATAATAGGATAAAAGATTTGAATGGAGCCGTTAACAGCCTTCAACACTTAAAACATTTGTATCTGAGAGGTAATCAGATACAGAACATTGATGAGGAGTCTCTCAAGATTATCAAACATTTGGAAACGTTTGACGTTTCCTGGAATGAATTGGAACAAATCAAACCTATAATGTTCTCAAGACATTGGAACCATTTCGCTAATCATTCCATTTGTAAAATTATACTTTCGGGAAATCACATCATCAATGTTCCGAACGCTACCTCTAAAGAGATTTCGTCGAGGTATGTTAGGAATCTGGATAAAAAGAACGTTCACATACTAACAGAATTAGATCTTTCCATGAACTCTATATCGAATATTGAATATAATGCCTTCCAATCGTTGATGCAACTGATATCCCTTAACTTGTCTAAAAATAAAGTAATCGATTTCATAGTAAATGCCAATGACCTTGCTGACTTAAAATATTTGAACCTCAGTAATAACTACATCACGAATTTGTATTACGAAAGTTTTTCTTCTATGACAAGGTTACAGAACCTTGATCTATCTTACAATCGACTTGAATTTATCCCTGATATGACCTTCAACAATAATTACAATTTGAAACTAGTGAATATGACTTACAACGAAATTGAGAAACTTGATAGTATTCACATAAATATGTTCCACCCGGAAGGCGGTGTGCTGGACCTTTCTAATAACGGGTTGTCCAAGATCAATATACCCTTCGGGGAAGGTTTGCGTTTGATAACTTTGTTCTTACATTCAAACAATATATCAGATCTCTCGCTCGTCGATCTGAGCCATCAAACAGAACTGCAAACTGTAGACTTGAGTAACAATTTAATTTGGGTCTTGGACGCATCGTCCTTAAGGTTGCCTGAGGCTAGTCTGACATATCTAGACCTAACTTGTAATAGAATAGAACTGATTGGTCCTGGCACTTTTAAAAGGCTCCCTCATTTGAAAACACTTCGTTTAGGTCACAATTTATTGACACAATTAGAATACGGCGCATTCGAAGGTCTGACTGACCTTTTGAACTTAGATCTATCGTACAACAGGATGACGTATTTAGATTCTAAATTGCTGATGGATTTGAAGCGTCTGCTTGTTCTGTCTGTGAGGTCGAATGATATGAACGTGTTAGATATGAGGAGCTGGTACGGTCATAAGTTTGATTTGAGAGTGAATGTGGATAACAATAATCTAACATGTGAATGGCTGGGTAAAGTGCTGAGCGACTTTAACAATGGGTATACGAGGGTGAAGCCTACTGTGTTGATTGGAGGGAAAGGAAAAAATACAGTTGAAGGTATACCGTGTATAGCTAACGAAAGTGAGCCTTTAATAGATGGTTCTCAGTACATAATGGTAGATGAAAGGTTGTTAGTTACCAGTCAGAAAATTCTAGAGGCGGTTCGAGAACAGAATTATTATTTTAGGACGTTTATGTTAAGAGCTATTCATGAAGAAGCGGAAAAGGCTCGGAATGAAATTAATACAACTTAAGTTTCTAATTCTGGGGTTATACAGGTTGAAATTGTATAGGTGCGCCAAATTAAAATATCTAATTCATTGTGTTATAAAGTAAATTTAGAACGGATGCACATATTATGAGCGCGTAGGTAAGCGATTAAGCAACGTCGCCGCGTCGTCGCGCGACCTTTTTTTTGTAGGAACGCTCAAAACTAGGTAAATTTATACCGCTAGTTCAACGAGTTGCCAACATGCTTCAATTGTGAACTCTGCTATGAATGCGCGCGCTAAGATTGATACTTAAATTTTCTGATTTGTTTTAATAACTTTGTTTTTTTTTCCCGGCTGTAATTCATGTCTACTTGAAGACAATAACTTAGTTTGCACTATTTAAGTCGATAATTACACGACTTTTTTCAAAAATGTAGTTTTGGGAAATAACGTTTTATAGGTAATGATTGTAATACAGTTAGCACCTCCTATTTCGATTTGGCGTAAGCTTTCAATTTCATCCTGTGTATAGTTATATTTTTATTTAGATTTAGGACTTACTACTTAAAATGTTTATACTTAGCTAAGTATTTTTTTTTGCATTGCACTTATATCTAATTACTTTGTACGCGTCCGATAACATGGCTCATCAAATTTTACAAAAACTACAACTATTAGGCCAAAGATATCCGTATTAGGCCCACTTGCTTATAAAAATAACTAAGTACATTGCATGTCGACACGCGTCGACGGCAGCCGCCGTCAACGTGCCGCTCGTGTATTTGAGTTCAGTACTCAAAAATTAGTAGATTAATTATTAATTGATTAATTAATTAAATATTAATTAATTAATTATTATTTTGGTTCTCTCATGTTGTTGACAGCAGCAGTTGCTTCTGTCGTAGACGCCTGTCGTTCGTGTGTACTGTCAAAAATTGTTATAGGCTGTGACGTTGCCTGAGGTAGCTGCGCGGTGCGGGAGGGGTGATAGTTGTCACAAGTTGACGAATCACTGAGCTTTCGGATCACGTCACCACACCCCTCCCGCACCGCGCTGCTGCCTCAGGCAACGTCTCAGTTAAGCGGCCGGTCTTAATTGTGATTTGAATATACGGACAATTTAGGTTGGTAATCAATTTGTTTAGCAATTGATTTCCCTGACTTTACCTACCTATATGATAGTTATTGTTCATTTATTTGTCAGAATTTACAAAGTTATTACATAGTTATAAAAGTTCTTAGTATTCTGCCGTTTCCGGCGTACAAATAAATATTTTTTAGGGTTTTTGTGGTGAGATATCCCAGTTTTAGTTATGAAATATGTATTGGTTGTTACAACATTTTGTCCTATAATTTGTAACGTGTTCAATAAAATTATATAACCGTTTTTAAACTTTTCTTTTATTTATTACATCATGCATGTATTCCCTGAAAGGTTAGGCACAGATGCACCTATAGTATAGACACCAGCACATCAAGCTACTCGAAACTGTCAAGTTTTCCCAATCAACATTGAACCTTATGCTTTAGGGATAAAGTTGAAAATCTATTAAATTAATTTGACCAGCTTCCTGGTCTTGCTTGCAGCGTGCTGGCGTCTGTACATCCACATTTCGTCAGTTATGCGATCCTATTGTCATCAACCGGGCACACAGATCCCTATAACACTTTGTCCGACCCGGGAATCGAATCCAGGACCTCATGCTCTGCAGCTGCGCTTGCGCCCACAAGACCAATGAGGCAGTGTGTTGTTTTATTTATTTAATCTATCTATACTAATAATAAAGCTAAAAAGTTTGTTTGTCTGTTTGAACGCGCTAATCTCTGGAACTACCAATCGTATTTGAAAAAATATTTTTGCATTCGATGGCCCAATTCTTGAAGAAGGCCATAGGCTACCATCACGGCTTAACATCACGCTTAGGAGTTGCGCAAAACTTAGAAAGTACGCTAAGCAACGAATTAAGTAATAACGTGGGCAGGCGATGCGATGCGACGAGACGAAGTCGCGGGCGGAAGCTAGTTTATTGATATTAGGTCAAGGAGAGGATTATCAAAATGAGTACTAATGATAATTAAACAAGTTTCTCATTCACATACCACGTTCTAACCGAGACAAAGAAACAACACATAAAAGATAATATACGTTAGGCTAAGACGCTATTAATACAAGATAAATTTAGTTCACAAAGTTGCCTTTATGTATCAGACATTATTATGTAGGTACTAGCTGGTTTTACATTGGATACCATTGGCGTAGGTTCCGTAAAACTCGATTCATACCGGCTTCCCTTTGAAAAATGGCACAGTCAGTATTCTATAGACAAATAATATTATACAGGGTGAAATTGAAAATATGCGACAAACCAAAATGGGAGATTGTACTCATCATTATGAACAACTTTTACTAAGGGACCAACGCTGCAATCGCGAAAAAAAATTCACCTGTTCCCTACATTTTGACGAGATAGGCGAACATAAAATGTAGGGAACAGCTGATTTTTTTTCTGAGTACCAAGGTAGCCGACGTGGCAGTGGGCAGGGCACATTGCTCGCAGAATAGATGACCGATGGGGCCGAAAGGTTCTGGAGTGGCGACCGCGTACCGGAAGACGTTGGAAAGCCTCCCACAAGGTGGACCGACGACCTTGTGAAGGCCGCAGGAACCCGCTGGATGCGGGAAACACAGAACCGGTCGAAGTGGAGGAGCTTGGGGGAGGCCTATATCCAACAGTGGACGTCTTTCGGCTGAAATGATAATATTTACTTCAATTAAACCTTTCATATTTAAAATTTTTCCTTTTCTTTGAGCGTCAATGGCGTTACAAAAAAAAATATAAGTGTGCACGAGCGGCACGCGTGAACGGCGAAGGTAGCTGCAGCCGTCATCAAAAACTTTCCAAACCAAAGGCATCGACTTCCGAAACCTATTTTTGACAGATTGAGACTGAGATCAGAATGTGAACGTTCTTAAAATTAGGAGAATTGTCATTCAGTTTAGAGTCCATCCCGCGTCCGAGGGAGACAAAAAATTATTTATGTTGTTATTAATTAACAGCAATGGTGGCTGTTCGTCTGTGTGTGTAACGATAACCGATGCTACGTCCTGTCAGCTTTACTGATAAAACTGCCAAGCGTGATCTGCGTATAAATTTGATGGTTCCGCATCATTATCTACATATAAGTCAAGATGCAACTAAGTTGACTAAGGGCTAATTTCACCGATGAAACTGAACGCGATCATCTAAACCGCGATCAAAAACAGATGACACTGACTGTTCTTGAACGCGCTTTAGATGTGCTGATCGCGTTCAGTTTCATGGGTGAAATTCGCCCGAAGGGTAGAAACACATTTGCTGAAATTACGCGACGGAAACTTAGGCGTGTTTAAGCTATGCAATACGTTTTAAAAGTAAGTGCGATACAAGTCAGGTCGGAAAAACGTTGCGTTATTTTTATAGAAAACTTGGAGTAGGTAAGCAGAACTTCTGTCGCACAGTTTTCGCCGGATGTTGCGCTACGGCTAAATCCAAACTTCCTAAACAGTTTTATACTAGGTAGGAACCTATTAATTTCCAAAGTACCTATGTCTAATGTTCCGTAGTCTATAAGTAAGCACTACGGAATTTGTTAGTAGAAAACTGTTCTTCGTCTTTTCGTGTCGCTGGTACTCTTCTATTTTGTGTTGTTTGAGCCCGGTAGGTGGCCATGTTGATTGCGGCATCAGTGGGATTCATTAAGTCATCCAAAGTGTAGGTGAGCAAGCACTTAGGGCACTCCAGCAAGTGGGGCATGGTCTGATTTGAGGCTTAAATCAGAAAACTCTTTATTTATCTCTCTTTACCTCTTAAGAAGTAGGTACCTACGTGAATTTTGCAGTTTAATTTAAGAAAAAAAAAACACATAGGTACCTACTTTCGTAAATGTTACACATTTAGGTACTATTATTTTTTTGAACACGGTCTTTAATTCTTTTTCTATTTTCATTGTCATATCTTTACATACCTAGTATAAAACAAAGTCGCTCCTGCTGTATGTAAGCTTAGATCTTTTAAACTACGCAACGGATTTTAATGCAGTTTTCAGCAATAAATAGAGTGATTCAAGAGGAAGGTGATAATACGTACCTACATATTATAATAGAGAAAAGCCGAGAAATTCAAAGATTCGTATTGTGATGTTGTAACAAACATATTTTTGTGCGCTTACATTGCAAACGCTGGCTAAGCCTTACGACATAAATATCAAATTAATGAACCTACTACGGAATTATATATCTTAAAAATCGATAAAAAAGTCCGCGACGGCTTATGTTTATCTCATAAGGATAACCCACCATTTTTATCTTTTACATATTACAAAAAAAAATATGGGTTATTTACCAAGCTATTTTAAACAATACGGTATTATTCTTTATCCAATTAAATGCATTAGATACGTTGTGCATTTCATGTAGATCAAAATTGCCCTTTACAGCATATAATTTAAATGAATATCTTAGAAGATAATTATATCAGAGATTTACAAAGTGAGGGCAGAGCGGCTGGCGGGGCGGTACGAAGTTCGCCGGGTCAGCTAGTAATTAATAAACCCAATAAATCAGTCCCATGCACCTTGAATAGGTACTGACTAATAAATTTAGAGTGCGGCCGACGAGAGAATTATTTTTTGACAACTGCCAGTTTCATACAAAAGAATAGGAACGTGTTTTACGAATTTGATCTTTATTAGCTAGGCACTAGAATTGTTGCGCTCTCCCGACGACGGCTAGTAACCACCGTGTGACAGTTTTTTTAATATCTCATGAAGGATATGAGAGAAGAATCGTTCGATAATGCACGTGCGAGCCCTATCTTTTAAAAGTAGTTTCGATTCAATATTTCGATACTGAACCCTAAACAATATTGCGCAGTTCGCGCATAGAGTCTCAAGTGTAACTGGACTACGGACACATCGGACAATACAGTTTTTATTTATGTTCAGGAAATAATTATCGTTGTAAGTATTATATTTCTTTCTTTCTTTGGTGTTAGAACAGTTGCCGAATGTCTATAATATTTTTACTAGCAGCGCCCCGCGGTTTCACTCGCACAAGTGTCGATCCCGTGGGAATATCGGGATTAAAACTATCCTAGTCCTTCCCCTGGATGCAATCTATCTCTCTGTCAAATTTTATCGAAATACGTTCAGTGGTTTAGGCGTGAAAAGGTAACATACAGACAGACAGAGTTACTTTCGAATTTATTTATTTATTCTTTTTTTTAAATAATATTAAGTAGTATGTTTACGGGGTGGCTCATGGCTGGGACATTACCATGAATTCAGCATATGCTTTTAGACTTCCTAGCGTAGACATATTTTGTAGTAGGTTATCAAAAAAAAATCTTCTGTTTTATAGAAAAGTACCAACAATACCTACGCGGTCAAAATTTAAGGAACAGCAAATTGTTTGTTTTCATAACCGACGCAACATTCCAACACAGGGGTTCAGAATCACACTAATATAATAAAGGCGAAAGTTTGTGGGGGTGTGTGTGTGTTTATATGTTTGTTACTTCTTCACGCTCAAACGGCTGGACTAATTTAGATAAAATTTTGTATGGAGGTAGCTGGCACCCTGGATTAACATATAGGCTACTTTTTATCCCGATTTTTCCACGGGATCGCGGGGCGATGTTGGTCAATTATAATGAATCCACGGTGACAGGTTGCGCGTCTCTGGTGACACACTGTACTTAGGAATCGCTAGGGTCAGCTCTACGTTATAATGAGTGTTTATTATTTATCTAATTTGTGGCTCCGTAATATGCACCAAAATAGAATGCAAACCAAAATAGTTAGAAATTAGAGGTAACTTTGTGATAGTTTTCTATCGAAAATTTTTTATCGTGAGTATGTACTATGTTTTTTATGTTTTCGTCAGGGTCAAAACCCTTACATTTATAATGAAGTTTCCTGCCACATACTTATTCCAATTTGAACATGATTTACTACTGTTTAAATCTAATCAAAGATTGAATATTTTCCTTTGGGCCCGCTCTTAATAAATAGAGTATGTGTAAGTACTGTTGGAATGTTTCAAACTATTATTTTTTCAAGATGAACAAATATCAACTTTATTTTAATTGTAATTAAGTTGTTTACAGAATGACTAGCACTATAGAAAAAGTTATAAAAATGTTTGAAGTTGATTTCAATAATTCTTTTTTTGTTTAAGAGTACTTTTTCGAGGTGGTCCCCACCCACTAAAAAGGTTTATTAACTTTGCTTAGTCAGTTTTTGAGTTAGCTTCAATAATACGTATTTAACTTCAAGTGTTTGCTGTTTACATATCAAGTAGTGGTACACAAATTTGTGTGGGGTAGGTAGGTAGTACCTACGTACCACAATTAAAAAGCGAAAAGTAAAAAACTTAAAAAAAAAAACATACTTAACGACTTCCAAAAAAACACTACAAAGTGAATAAAAAGTACTTAATTTAAAAAAATTAAACCGACTTCAAAAAGAAATTAACTCAAAATTATGAAATAACTTTAATTTCGGAAGTCGATGTCTTGGGATCTGTATTTTAGTTTTATGCCACCGACTTCCGAAATTAAAGTTATTTCATAATTTTGAGTTAATTTCTTTTTGAAGTCGGTTTAATTTTTTTAAATTACTTTTTATTTCTTAATTTTTAGTTTTTGCACTAGTATTTGACCAAGGTTTTGAGATGTTTTCCCTTTGACACTACACCCGTAGCTCTTATCAATAAGCCAGGCCGTCACACTTACACGTATTAGTCCATATCTTGAAAATTACTGAATCGATCTTGATGAAACTTGCACTGTTCAATAAAAAAAAATGGTCACGATCCGATTAATAGTTCCGGAGATATGCGTGGACAAACATACATACATACATACATAGGTACATACATACGTCTATGAAATTTTGTATATTTGTTTGGAAGCCCTAATAGATCATCATATGTGAATATAATGCAATTCCAATAATATTACATACATACGTATCGAATTGATAACCTCCTTTTTTTGAAGTCGGTAAAAATAACTTCAATTTCAATAGTCAGTGGCGCCGATTCTGTTGTTCACAAACTAAAAAGTTCAGGCATCTTTTTCTTTCGTCGTCGTCGGTTCGATTCCTGCACTTAACATAATTATATCTGTATGTCGATCAACTACTTACAGAACAGGGCGAAATTCTATGACGAAGCGAAATTAACGTGATCATTTTATTTTGACAGGTATGACATGAAAATGGATTTCCGAATATTATGTAAGTACCTTCATTAATCTCTTAAATATTAAGGGTCTGCGCCCACTAGCGGCACGGCCCGGAGGGATTTTTATGCAAGGAATAAAAATATAACTTAATATATGACAATACAATTGAAATTTTAATTCTGATGCCTAAGGACGTTGCGGCATGCATCGTTGCCATCAGAATGCTCAAAACATGGCATGCAATGCAACATACGGAATAATATCCCGTATGTTATAATATGTATATGTATTACGCTCGGAACTATCGCTGACTTTACTTTGCTTCGTGAAGAAGCGTTGCATATCCCAACTCCTGGTAGATACAGATCGCTGCAGGTTGATCTTCGAAAAGAAACAGTGACATTTTTTAGCTGTTTGTCAGCGCATGAGTTATACTGGACTCCCGCTCCGATACCGACTTGTCTTTACCAAGAACCTGCTTCTTTATTTGTATAAAGCGAACCTTTGAATGTGAATCTTATTAATAAGCGAATAAAATTCTTCGTCGTTTCGTGAGTGACGGAGAGCACACGCTTCGTACGAATATGAAAATTATCACGCTTACTTTATTTAGCGAAGTAACATCAAAGTCTGATCTGTAAATCTTCCCCTAAAAGTCTGCGGCTAGACATGTTCCAACGAGCTCAGCTAATAACGGTCATATAAAACCACAAATTGTCTTTAAGAAGACGTCACTTCCCTGTTTTTTTAAATATTAACTGTGCATTTGTTTTTAGGCATCCTCTCTATCGTAGCTGCAGCTTCAAGCTATAACACAGATCAATGCACTGTGGAACACGACGAAAACAAATGCAGATACACAATGTTCTGCACGACCTACATCAACAGCAAATTAGGATGGGAAAGCTACCAACGTAATTCTTACAACGAACCAGAGCTGGACAATGAGGACTGCTCCATATATCTCACTTATGCTGGATACCGAATTGACCCTATATTCCTGGTCATCAAAAATCCATCGGCAGATAGCAATGGTGCTATCCCTGTATACAACAATGTAAACCACAATTACAGGAGACGAGACGACGGCATTTTACAAATCATATATTCTTTAGACCTTAGTGACAACGATTATGAACAAACACCAACTATAAAAGCCATGCCGAATCTAGCCAAACTAATTATATCGAGAAATCAGTTGAAAATAGCTGTTTTATCTAATCAGAACGAGTTAAACAGGTTGAATGAAATAGATTTATCGTACAATACTATTAGTGACATTAATGTTAATAGTAATGAGCACCCATATAGCAATTTGAAGAAAATAAACATGTCTCACAATTACTTGGTCAAAATTCCCGATGCTGTGTTTGATAAAATCGATGATCTTCAGACTTTAGATTTGTCACACAACTACATTGAGGGCTTGAGTCCTTTTACATTCGAAGGCACCAGGAGCCTGTTACATCTCAATCTGTCGAACAACAGGCTGACCGATATCAATTCTTCTCTCTTCAGATTTAGTGAACTAAAAACATTAAGCTTAAGCGGCAACAAAATAAAAGAACTAAAAGTTAACGACTTTGAAAAGTTGCATAAACTTGAATTTCTAGATTTGAGTTCAAACTCTATCAAGACTATTGGTAATGTGTTTCAAAATATGGCTGTCCTGTATAGTTTAGATTTGAGTAATAATGTGCTCGAAGCCGCGAGTAAAGACACGTTTGCGAATTTAGTATCCTTAACAAGTATCAATCTCTCAAGAAACAAATTAAGATCTCTGCCCAAAGACTTGTTCAAAAACAGGACTATTTATAATTTTTCTGTAAGTGATAATTTGATAGAAGGTTCATTAACTAGAGGTTCATTTGAAGGTATCAATGTCACAACTTTGATTTTAAGTTTCCAATTACTGACGGCAGTTGAAGATTATGCTTTCAACGGTCTGACCAGACTTGATACATTGCATCTTAACAATAACGGGATTTATTCATTATCAAACGAGTGTTTTAAGACATTGACAGGTTTGCTAGTGCTAGATTTATCTAATAACAAAATTACTAGCATAGACTTCGACAAGGCAGATCTGACTAATCTCCAGTCATTGTATTTGAGGAATAATCGGTTAGCTCAAATAAAACATGAACACTTTCAGGACTTGAATAGTTTAGAATTTTTGGATCTATCAGGAAACTCCATCTCCCAATTGGAACCATACTCTTTTAAATCGCTAAGAAGTTTGATAAACCTGGAAATATCGGACAATCCTTTGTCTGGAACTTTGAAAACTGATACATTTGATGGTTTAATCGCACTACCTACCCTTGATATATCTCGTAACTTATTGACTATTGTGCAAAACGCATCTTTTAACGATATGAATGAATTAAAGGATCTGAATATGTCTCGAAGTAAAATAAAAGAGTTACAGTTTAATGTTTTTGTACATACCGGTTATCTAGAAACGCTTGATTTGTCCTATAACGAACTGGAAGATTTCTTTGTAAACATTACAGAGTTAGTTGGATTGAGCACTTTACTTTTAAATAATAATTTCATAAAAACTATTTCTTCTACATCGCTACATGGGCTATCTCGCTTGATTAACATTAACTTGGCTCATAATTTAGTTGAACATATTGAAAATGATTCATTTGAGAGTTTAATTGATTTACGTTCGTTAGATCTGTCTTATAACGAAAAGCTTGGGTTTACGCAAAACTTATTGAAAAAGACCGAAAACTTACATACTCTCACTTTATCCGGTATCAAAACTGATATTCATTTTGAGAAAAATGAGGAGTCAACCATCTCTGTAGTCGAAATTTCCGATGCAGGCGTTCGTAACATTAGTGCACTAAACCTAAGCGCGTTAACACATATAACAAGTTTAGTTTTAAGGAATAATAGTGTTTCTCGAATAGAAATTGGAGATTTCTCTGGTATCGGTAAACTTTTTAATTTAGACTTAAGTTTCAATAAAATATCTTTCATTCAACCGGGAGCTTTTAAAGACAACGAGTTATTGTTTTCTTTAAACATTTCTCATAATTCTTTATCGGCTATTGGTTATGGAATTTTCCGTGGTCTAATTTATTTAAATACCCTCGATATGTCATTCAATAGCATCAAAGATTTGCAAAGTGAAAGATTCTATGAAGTGAAAAGTCTATCGCAATTAATAGTAGACCATAACAAAATTGTCGAAATAAACGCTGAAGAATTTGTAGGAACGAGTTTATCAAAGTTGAGCATAGGCGATAATCCTTTATCGTGTCGCATTTTAGTTAATCTTAAGAAACAAGGCATTCCTTTTGAAATAACAGCAATTAAAATAGATGAGCATAATGGTGAGAATATTGACGGAGTAACGTGTAACAAAGACCAAGAACGACCGATTTTCGAACCAACTGCTACCGTTAACAACGTTAGTGAAAAAAACGAGATACTTGTAGACATGAGAAACATTTTATATAACATGAGTAAAAAGGATATCTTACAAGACAATAATGATAAATATTTGGACAATATTACGAATGTAATTGAAAAATCTAACATTAATATCGAAGAAAATCTTTCAAATATTGCCAACTTAACATCCAGAGTTATAGCTTTGAACAACGATACTAATATGCTACTAAAGAAAATCCTAAATTCGTTACACGAAAATGCCGTCGCTACAACCACTGCGGTTCCATTAGTTACTTCTAATAATACTGCAGATTTAATTCCGTATATAAATAAAATAAGAAAAGAATTGGAAAAAACTATAGCCGATGAAAAGAAAAATGTTATACATGAATTAGAAAGTAAATTCTCTTTGCTGCATTATCAGACAGAACCGTTTCCTACAAGCCCGAGTAATGAGAAATTGGTGTCGAATAATGAAGGGTCAAAATCGGTTTTTACAGAAACGTGTGTGGCTTTAATATTGCTGATATTAGTCTGTTTAAGTTTATACAAATTCTATAAGTCCAGGATGTTTGTTAGAAACCGAATGTCTTACAGCACTCGTGAGTTACCCGGTGCAATGGAAAACTCTAATTTGTAAAGTTGTATTGCTAAAATAATTATGGAAAGTAATTACTGCAAACTGTAGCGCACTAAACGAACAGTATGCTATCTTTTTAGCCAGAAATACATATGCTATTAATTTTCACAAATGTATGGATGAAGCTTGCATTATTTTAATTTTTGTGAATGTGTGGATGTCATTTTTTTTCTCTCATTTTAATGACGGTATGGCAGTTTAAGTACTTAATGCGGCCTACCCAAATGTCCTTTCTTTGGTATTGTTCGTCAAGTCGCTGATCTCCTTAAGTTCCGAGTTGAGCTGCACGATTACTGACACTCCATTGAAAATCTATGTGGCACTTTCCTCAAGAGATCATTTCAGACACCAATCTACATGGTCCTCACGTGATCTGACGAATATTATGTCTGGACTTTAAAAGAGACTGACCTCAGAGTTTGTTTCGGCCTTTCTTCTCAGAGTATTCGGATAGGAAACACCGACCTCATCTAGTTTTTTTTTAATAAGCTTGACGAGAAAAGTGTTAGTACAAACCTATTTACAGAAATAAAATAATTTATCATGCATGCCTTTGTGCCCCATGTTATCATCTATCAGTAGTTGTTATGGCACAATGACATGAAAGCTACTTGCATACTTTTGTGCAAGTTACTGGCCTGTATTCCTGGCCTTGTCTGACTGGTCAAGAATGAAAGAGATAGAGAGGTCTTAGAGGTGGAGGAGCATTTTATATTGCACAGCCCTTATTTTCTTCAAGTGGTTCAAGTAAAAAAAAATATTTTAGCCTAACCGATATTATATCTTTAATGGCATTGTTTTATGCCAGTGACAGCTTGTTTAATATTTTTAACTAAGTAAAACGCATGTTTCAAATTAATATTATTTCAAGTTAAATAAATATCAACTTTATTTTAATGGTACCTAAGTAATTATAATTATGTTAATTATAAAAATGTTTAAAGTTGTAGCGTAAACTAAACTTTATTATGTAGGATTTAAAGTTATTTTTCCATAAACTGATATTTGTTTACATTTTTGGCAAATAAATCGCGAATGCGGATTACTTATATTCACGCCTTGTTCCCATGGGAATAAGGCAGAAACTACAGAATGCTAAATGCTACGATCCTTACATACTCCTTTTGGCTCGTTTACGTTCATACATTTGTTTATTTTTTAAACTATTATTATAAGAAAACTATAATTTCTATTAAGTACCATTTTTGTATTAGAACTTATTTGAATAAATGTTAAGAAATGCTACTCAAATAATCATTACACTAAAAGCCATTACATTGTTTAATTTAAAATTATTTTGAGGTACACAACTTTTATTTCATACCCAAAAATTTCTGGCCGGTGCCAGAAAAAAAAGTAGATACTGTTTTCTTATGGGACTCCCCCGGCTGCTATTTGAGTTAGAAAATGCCAAAAATCATATTTTTATATCAAGTTTTTGTTTGTTTGTTTATTTTAAGCTTATCTAACATTAAAAAATACTAACTTTTAATTTTATATAACATCTTAATAATATAATACTTTAATTTTTGGGTTTATAATGTTCGACACTTGAATGATATCCTTATAATTATTTTTCAAAAGGTTGTTTGTCCAAAGTTATGTTTGAAATTGGTTGTTACTCATTTTTTCGAATAAATTATTTGTATTACGTACTTTGTTAATGTTTTTACCGAACATAAAATTTTACAACGGGTCTTTGTACAGACGCCAGCATATCAAGCTACCCGAAACTGTCAAATTTTCCCAATCAACTTTGAACCTTATGCTTTAGCGATAAAGTTGAAAATCTATTAAATAAATTTGACAGATTGTAGTAGCTTGATGTGCTGGCAATCAGTACCTGTATAATGTTTATTGGTCTCGTTTACAACAATTAGATATCTTTAAAAAATGTTTACGAAAATTGTTTTTGTTCACTATTGACAGAAATACATAATATTTTTAAGCGAATAAAATTTGAAAATAGGTTTTTACGTTTTTGTGAATAAATGGCCTAACATATTACCTATATCGATTTGTTTTATTTTTTATCCTTTTATAGAGAGGCTAATGAAAACACCAAACAGACGAGGCTTATACCTAGCAATAATTAATGTAAGTATGCTATTGTGGAAATGATACTTTTCATACATACTAACTTACATTAAACCTAAAGGGCCAACACATAACAGTTTTTTTTAATTTTTAGAGGTTTTTATTTGTGTCGAGGGTTGCACTTGTTTGTATCCTATGGCATTTAGTCCGCCTCTGTACATTTATGTGCTTGAACTATTAAATAAAATAAGTAAATAATAAACAAATCTCAATTTGTCATCATTAAAATAACCCCCTTACTATAATAAACGTTGTATAGCGTCTGTATAGTTACACAATGCTTTGTCTTCTTCTTTCGAAAGACAAATTACTGACTACTGAAAGAGAAAAATCGGTGTGTAACTTTTCATCTATATCTATACCTACAAATAAAGAGGTGAGGAGGAGGGGGGGGGGGTTGTGCGGTTGCAGGGGGTAATCTTCGGAACTACTGATTCGATCCCGAAAATTCTTTTCCTGATGAGAAGCTACATTATCCCTGAGTGTCATAGGCTATGTTTTATGTTAAAACGAGAAACTTCACACGAACGAAGTCGCGGGCAGAAGCTAGTCTGATACGTTTATTAGTAAAGGGGTTAGTATATAAATATTTGCCTCGTTAGTCTAGTCATTAGTGGACGCAAGCGCTACTGCTGAGCACGAGGTCCCGGGTTCGATTCCCGGATCGGACAGTGACTTATTACCTGGGCCTCAAAACAACTGGCGAAATGTGGATGTAGAGACGCCAGCACATCAAGCTACCTACAATCTGTCATAGATTTTCAACTTTATCGCTAAAGCATAAAGTTCAAAGTTGATTGGGAATATTTGACAGTATCGGACTAGATCCATCATGGATCTGGCCAATGGATCTTCTGAGATTGAACGGGGTAGCTTGATATGCTGGCTTCTCTACTCTAGCTCCGAAGGGTAAGACAGAGGTCTTAAGCCGCAATTATATTTAGCCCGCGCCGCGTGTCGCTACGCGTGGGTAAGCTATCGGTTACATACATTTAGTGCGTGGCGAGGCGACACGCGGGGCGGGACTAATGTAATCAATCCTATACTAAATGTATGTAACCGATAGCTTACCCACGCGTGGCGACACGCGGCGCGGGCTAAATATAATTGCGGCTTTACCCTTCGGGAAATACATGCGCCTTAAGAGCCTATACTACCTCAAATGGCTTAGCATGATCCTCCGTTATGTCGAAAATTCCGCAGCATTAATTTTAAAATAAATATATGCTAAAGTTGAGGATTAATGTAAGGTCTTATGTTAGACGAAAACACGATTCCATAAAATTTTCTCGATAGAAAAGAATTCCAAAGTTACCTCCAAACCGAACAATAAACCGCTGGTATTCAAAAAATACTTCAAATTAGATCATGAAACTTTGCATACTAACTGAACTAACTATAAAGCAGGTCTTATGTTAGTTAGTTTTTTTGAATTACCTTTATTTTCACCGTAAAAAGCAAATACCTAAACTATTGGCGCTGCCTCCCGCCCAGCACCGCACTCTGTCTCGCTTTCACACAGTCCGCGAGCAGTATCGTGCGAGCGAGATAAAGAGTGAATTTTAGCTGAGGTAGTATAGGCTCTTAATATATTACTTATAATATGTAAAAAAAACCACTTCAAAATATAATTAATATTTTATTACTAGCAACACTGACATGGGAAATCCCCCGATTGTCAGTTAAGTTGTTTTATCAGCACTTCGCCCGGTATTGCGTGAGTCGTAGAATATTTGCTTAAATTGCTTACCTACAACAATGGATAATATTGTTTACGCTTAAATAAAATATTTTCTAATGAGTAAGTAGATAATTTATTGGTAGAAGCGACATTGTTTCTTTAACATAGTGCCTAATGACTACCTACGCTTCCTAGTTTTATGTAGGTACTAGGTAAGTAAATATACTCCATTTATTTATAGCATTAGAAAAAAAAAAGCCAAAATAACGACAGTTATCTATCACACTAATATTATAAAGGCGAAAGTTTGTGTGTGTGGGGGTGTGTTTATATGTTTGTTACTTCTTCACGCTCAAACGGCTGGACCAATTTTGATGAAATTTTGTATGGAGGTAGCTGACACCCTGGATTAACATATAGGCTACTTTTTATCCCGATATTCCCACGGGATCGACATTTACGCGGGTGAAACCGCGGGGCGCAGCTAGTCTATATACATATAAAATTCAAAGTCCAGACTGACTGACTGATATATCAACGCACAGCCTAAACCGCTGGTCCTAGAGACATGAAATTTGGAGGGTGTGTTCTTTGTGAAGAGTAGGTATCCACTAAGAAAGGGTTTTTCGAAATTCCACCCCTAAGAGGGTGAAATTTCACGCGAACGAAGTCGCGGGCAGAAGCTAGTTGTGTAATATTATTGTTAAAATTACAGCAGCTTAGAGTTATTTATGTATAACATTGCTTTGTATTTATCGTGAAATAACGGAATTTACTATACATCATCATCACCTGCCTAGCCTTTTCCCAACTATGTTGGGGTCGGCTTCCAGTCTAACCGGATGCAGCCACAGCCAAAGCCCAGTTACTGGGTAATACGATACCCTTTGGTAAGACTGGTTGTCAGACTTTCGGGCTTCTGACTACCCGTAACGAGTGTTAAAGATCCACGAATGACAGCCGGGACCAACGGCTTAACGTGCTTTCCGAGGCTGGGTTGGTCACCCATCCGCTGACTAACCGCGGCAAGCGTAGCTTATCCTGATCGATCGACCTGTGCGGCTGTTATTTAGTTACGGAGTTTATTATACGTTTATAACGAAATAACGAAAGGGTGATAACCGTTATTTTTTAAATGTTATTGTAGTAGGTATTAGCACGCAGAAAATTTATTACTGTTTCTTTAAATGTGCCGACTGGGTAATGTACAGATGCCAGCTCATCCAGCTACCCGAAACTGTCAAATTTTTCCAATCAACATTAAACCTTATGCTTTAGAGATAAAGTTGAAAATCTATTAAAGACATTTGACAGATTGTAGTAGCTTTGTAGCTTGATGTGCTGGTCGGTACCTTGCATGTTTTGTGACAATTTTGACATAGGTAATAAACGCAACGCAACGCAACGCATTACGCAACGCATTACGCAACGCTAGATGCAGCCACGCCCTTAACAAAGTGGCTGGGGTAGTCTGGATGCGGAAGGCGGAGGGCAGGGTGTTGTGACGCAGCCTGGGAGAGGCATATGTCCAGCAGTGGACTGCGATAGACTGAGTTGATTGGTTGAGACGTTTTTTGACGGTTCCGTACGCAAAGGGTAAAAACGGGACCCTATTACTAAGACTCCACTGTCCGTCTGTCACAAGGCTGTATCTCATGAACCGTGATAGCTAGACAGTTGAAATTTTCACAGATGATGTATTTCTATTGCCGCTATAATAACAGATTCCTACTGAAAACAGAATACAATAAATATTTAAGGGGGGCTCCAATACAACAAACGTGTTTTTTTCGGCGTTTTTGCCTCGTGGCACGGAACCCTTCGTGTGCGAATCCGACTCGCACTTGGCCAGTTTTTTGTGATCCTGCCCTTATACCAATTTATTTAGGGACGGCACCACATGCCATTTTCTTCCATACTTCTCTATTAGTCGTCATCTCGGTAGCTTCACCTTTTTACCCGACTGCGGCGAAGCCCAAAAGGAGGGTTATTAACTATAATTATCATCTTTCACACAGTTTAATTTTGTATTAATCATCATAAAGAAAACCGATTAGGTACTTATAATAATGATTATACCTACTTCCCCATTCACCTATAAAAACCTCTTTTAATAAAAAACTAGTGAAGCAAGTCAAGAAAATGGGACAAATAAAAACCTATCGATGGATATCCAGTAGGGTTCAACGTAGCAATTAAAGGACCTCAATGCCCTCGGGACCTATTCTCTGTAACAATGGACATTTTTCCCTTTTTTTTTTGCTCTGCCGTTCGTTTTAGAGTTCCGTACGTCCAAATAAAAAACTTATGGCACTGAAACGTGGTCGCTCACAATGGGCCTTATAAGTAGGCTAAAAGTCACCCAAAGGGCAATGGAGAGGGCTATGCTTGGAGTTTCCCTGCGTGATCGAATCAGGAATGAGGAGATCCGCAAGAGAACCAAGGTAACCGACATAGCCCGAAGAATTGCCAAACTTAAGTGGCAGTGGGCAGGGCACATTGCTCGCAGAACAGATGGCCGATGGGGCCGAAAGGTTCTGGAGTGGCGACCGCGTACCGGAAGACGTAGCGTTGCAAGGCCTCCCACAAGGTGGTCCGACGACCTAGTGAAGGCCGCAGGAACCCGTTGGATACGAGAAGCGCAGAACCGGTCGAAGTGGAAGTGCTTGGGGGAGACCTATGTCCAGCAGTGGACGTCTTTCGGCTGAAATGATGATGATGATGAATGATGAAATAAAAAACCGGAACCCTTATAGGATGTCTGTCTGTCCGTCTGTCACAGCCAATTTGCTCCGAATCTAATCAACTGGTTAAGTTGAAATTTCGTACACAAACATATGAATATCTGTGACCCAAACACAGACGTGTAACGTAAATAAATTAATTTTGAATTTGTGTAACTTGCATCCCCTGTAACTTTTGTGAATATTAAAAAAAAAAACAAAACTGTACCATGTGACATATCAAATGACTGCTCAAATATATTATTTCATCATTTTAAAATAAATAGTTTAAAGTGGACCATCCCGGGGTATCTCCAAACTAATGAGCCTACAATTTTGAAAAAATAAACGAAATATTTCTATACTGATTACAGGAAAAACTATGAAGAATAGAGCTATGGTCTTAAAAAAAACATGGTCAATCTCTCAATATTGTGCGTACTTTACATTTAACTTTAGAATTTATAGGAGAACATGTTTTTCAACTACAATGTTTAGTTTGTTCTTGGGATACACTCTTTTCAACCACGGAACCCTTCATTGTGCATGGTCCGACAGGCACTTGGCCGGTTTTTTACACTGCCGTTCACTTGCTCTGGCTAACCGTTTGGTATTTGAGTCCATTGCACCAAACTGACCCGATGGAATAAAGTTTTATATTTCACTTGCTTCTGCCCGCGATTTCGTCCGGGGAAAGCGGTTTGAAGATTTTTATAAATGGATACCTATGCATACCTACTGTCACGCCATTTTGAAAATGTATAAATTGATAGCTGACATGATCAGTGTCACGTTTCCGAGATATTGGTGCCGATTCCCTTGTTCACAAACTAAACTAAAAAGAAAAGAACAGACGATACATTTTAGTTTAGTCCTGTCAAATTGATCAGCGCCTGACACTACTCTATACAAGTTTAGACGTGATTTAAAATTTGCACACTAAAATTACGTTGATTTACGTCAGGCGCTTACCGCATACCGGAAGACGTAGCGTTGGAAGGCCTCCCACAAGGTGGACTGACGACCTTGTGAAGGCCGCAGGAACCCGTTGGATGCAAGAAGCACAGAACCGGTCGAAGTGGAAGTGCTTGGGGGAGGCCTATGTCCAGCAGTGAAGGAACGTCTTTCGGCTGAAATGATGATGATGATGACGTCAGGCGCTGATTAATTTGACAGTACTAACCTAAAATAAATCTTCTGTCCTTTTCTTAATGAAATAGAAAGAAAAAGATGCACTGAACTTAAATTTAGTTTAGTTTGTGAACAACAGAATCGTTGGTGATTGAGTCACGTGATCAAATCTTAACGTTAATATCTCAGAAACGTGACACTTTACAGCGTTCTAAACTGTTGTCAACTATCGATTTACGGCGCGTTTAAAAAACGTGGTGTGTACAGGCCCTTATATAGGTCTCATGCATGGCTGCCATTTTTAAAATGGCGCGACAGTTGGTACCTAGGTTTGCCACAGATCTTCAAAGACCTTTCTTGTTTTAACGTAAAATCCATCATAAGACACTCGGCAATACTGTTAGTACTTCCCATTACACTGAAAGAAATAAGCAGTAAATAAAAATGAAAAAACATTGATCGAACTGCTGAGCCTAACGTTCAAAACAGTAGGTATTTTTACTGATCCGAAAACAGTTAAAGCTCGAGGCAAAATGTTACCGTCATGACAAGGTCATTTGGTGATTATTCATTTGGTGATATCGTTCAAGTCATTGAAATTTACTTAGGTACCTACATTACAGTAATGGTGGTTTTCCTATTTTTTTGTTTTTTTCAGTATGTGTGTGTATGTATGTGTTGTGTAGTGTGTGCAATCAATCAAAGTTACTGTTTTGTCTTTTACTGTTTTACAAACATTTCTTCTTACCTACTGTATAAAATCAGTAAGTCTAAATTATATTATTTTTTTCAGTTTACTGAAAGTATTTTTTCGGAGTCGGATCAGTAGTTACGATTACCCCCTACATACCTACAAATACAAACTCACAAATTTTACCTCTTTATAATAGGTACCTACCTATATTATTATTCTTATAGCGTCACGCCCCTGCTTTACACGTATTTTACGACTTGGCAATCATTTAAGAAAATGTCTCTGGATATTTTGTTTAGCGAGTATTTTAAGTTAAATTAAGCTAAGCTAAGTAACACAGCAGTATTGTGGCAGCGACTATTGTTTTATTTTTCTTTTTTATCACTTGTCTTTAGCACCTCTTTTAACCTGTAGTTAAAACGTGGACAATGGTGTGGGTTACTTGTTTGTTAAATCTTATAGTTTAAGTATTTCTCTATATTTTGTAGCATGTAACTGCTTTTTTTTGTCCCTAATAAATAAATAAACCTTTTGGAATAAATTCTAGTGATTGTGAAAACCGCATCAAAATCCTTTGCGTAATTTAGAAGAACATCGCTGTCATACAGACAGACATGAAAGCAACATCGTCCGAATGCATGTCGGTAAAAAAAAATAATTTAATTTTGCGCGGAACCCTAATTCTTTTTATAAAATACTGTTACTAGTTGCTTCTTATAACATCAGCCATCTGCCAGTGAAAGTCCCGTCAAAATCGGTCCAGCCGTTTCGGAGATTAATCGGAATAAACAGACAGGTAGGCGCACAAACAAAAATAAAAAAATTGTGTTTTTTGTTATATGTGCCGTAAGTATATACTTTTGCATTTATTAAAAAGCTCTTATTTTGACATTACAAACAGACAGTTCAATTTTATTTATTTGTATAGATTCGAAGAATAGAATATTTATACTATAAATTATAAATAGGTACACAATGAGATACAATACGTAAAAAATAATACGAAAATGTTCCACAAATGCAATTTGGAGGGGCGCTAAAAGCTCGGGAAATGTAATAAGAATTTCGTGAAAACTTGATTTACTTCGACACTTGACTCGTTAAGAAAAGCGGGCCGATAGTGTAGGGTGACTGTAAATATTGAAAATTGAAAATAATCTAAGAATAGTTTATTTGTGAAACAGGTTTCACACTTGATTGACGTGATTGACGTGTAAAAGTGTTTGTACAAACCTACTTACAAAATAAAATCATTTCATTTCATTTTATTGACGAGATTTTTTTTAGAAATATTTTGATGTTTTTTTCGTTTCTACTGCATTACCTAAATCAATTTTTGAAAAGTACAGAATCAATCTCCATTAAATTATCTTTATAGGCGAAAGTATATCACACTACTATTATAAAGGCGAAAGCTTGTGAGTTGGGGTGTGTATGTGTGTTTATATATTTGTTATTTCTTTACCAATTTTGATAAAATTTTGTATGGACGTAGCTGACACCCTGGATTAACATATAGGCTACTTTTTATCCCGATATTTCCACGGGATCGACACATATGCGGGGCGCAGCTAGTAGTAGGTTTTGTGTACTAGCAGGAGTGTAACAATAGAAACAGTTGCAGGAAGGGAGAAAAAAAATTATCGATCGTAAAGCACTCTAAAATGCATCGCATTATGCGTGCAATAAACATAGGAGTAGGTACGCCTGTATTCCTGAAGGGTTAGGCAAAGGTCCACCTATAAGTACACCTATATTTCACCAATTATGCTTTAGTCCCATGTAATAGGGGACGAGCCTATTGCCATCAACCGGGCACAAATTCAGACTCCGGGCTGCTACTGGGAAATTCCAGTTAGAAAACCTAATAAGGCTCAACTCACACCAAAAGAGCGTCGAAGCGCGGCGAAGCGGAACGCAGTTTCAGTGTCATATGAATTTTAACTTTATTTTCATTACTATAATACTTATTATCGCATGAGAAACTCGAACGAGTCGCGCGGATGCCAGCGGCGCCGCTGGTTTTTTTTTTTTTTTTTACAACTGTCACACAACGCCGTCTAGTCTCAAGCTAAGCAGAGCTTGTGTTATGAGTACTAGACAACTGATAAACATACTTATATATTTCTAAATACATACATATATAGATAAATTACACCCAGACACAGAACAAATGATCATGCTCATCACACAAACATTTGTCCTGGGTGGGAATCGAACCCACGACCTCCGGCATAGCAGTCATAGTCACTGACCACTAGACCAACAGGCCAGTCAATAAGTATTATAGTAATGAAAATAAAGTTAAAATTCATATGACACTGATGACTGATATGATTTGAGCCTTACAATGCCCGACCTGCGGGGTAATTGAGTAATACACTATCAGTAGCAATGGGTTTCATTTTGACAGTTCAACAACATTCATTGCGTTATTTACGTTGCTGAGCAGACACATTTATCGAATATATGAAGCAATGGATTAGCAATATCCTTCAAAATGATTCAGATTGAGACTGATAGTGTCTTACGCAATTAAGGTGCCGGTAATCTAACCCAAAATAAATTAGGTAGTAAATAACTCTACCATTCATCATCTGCCTAGCCTTTTCCAAACTATGTTGGGTTCGGCTTCCAGTCTAACCAGATGCAGCTGAATACCAGTATTTTACATGGAGCGACTGCCTATCTGACCTCTACAACCCAGTTACTGGGTAATACGATACCCCTTGGTAAGACTGGTTGTCAGACTTTCGGGCTTCCGACTACCCGTAACGACTGTCAAAGATCCACGAATGACAGCCGGGACCAATGGCTTAACGTGCTTGCCGAGGCACGTAGGGATCACGGTATGTAAAGTTGGTCACCCATCCACAGACCAGCCGCTGCAAGCGTAGCTTAACCTGATCGATCGACCTGTGCGGCTGTTATTATTTAGCCACGGGCCCCTCAAATAACTAAATAACTCTACTTTCTTTAATGACTTTTTTTATATTATCCTTCGCCGTCTTCTAAAAATATGGTGTACCTACTCCGGGACAATTTTTCCTTTTCTTTACATCGTTTATTTTGTTTGAATCAAAGTGATATAGGATCGAAAAGGTCGGTCGTTTTTCAAGCTGTAATTATCATTATTATTGTGGTAACTTTCATGAAAAGCAACGTGTTGAAAATTTACAGTTTTTACGAGTATTATCTATACACGACGACATATCAAGCTGATACAAGAAAAAAAGAAAAAAAAAACGTTTATTTGCGGCAAACATGACGCATAAAAAAAAAACAAAATAATTTGGGAGAAAATATGCGTCACATCTACGCAAAACGGCCATCGCTCAGCATAATGCTAACCCTATACGTGACAGAGCCCCAGCGCTGGTTTTCAGCGACAGCCGGCGTTGACGTGATGACACAACACAACTGCTACAACACGATATTGCTGATACAACATTTCCAGTTTTAGCTGACGTCGTCGCATTGGCGTTTCGCACAATGAGAACTCGGATAGGTACTGAAAATGTACCTATAGCTTGACATATCGTCGTACTTTACCTGCTCATGCAGATAATTTATTTTTCTGAATTATCGAATAATGGATTGGATTCTTAGATCAGGCAAAGTGTTATTAGGTTTGTCCATCAGGAATTTGACAGTAACTGCCGGGAGACTCGATTTGTACCCGGTTGGTGGAAAAAGGTTCGCCGCTTGGGACTTAAAAATATAACTGGAAAAATGTGGGTGAACTATAGGTAGTACAGTCGGTGGCCAACATTAAAACACACACACACACACACTAAGTGATACTAACATAGTTATTAAGTTTTATTTATAGGTAGGAGTAAACTGGTAGAAATCCTCACACACAGAAAAAAGGTTATCCCCTTTTTTTTTTGGGATAAAATCATCAAATGTCCCCTCCCGCTCTGGGTGGAGCGGAAGGGAGTGTCAGACTCTTACTGACTAAAACCCACCCGTGTTCCTTCTTTAGCCCTTTATGTTCCGGGCCAGCGGTAACCCTTTCAGACAATCCCGCTGACCCGGCAGACGTTAAGCCCCTCCATGCCACTTTTTAGTATGATTATGTATAACTAGCTGCGCCTGCGGTTTCACACGCTCAAGTGTCGATCCCGATGGAATATCGGGATAAAAAGTATCATATGTCCTTTCCCGGGACTCAAACTATCTCTGTACCAAATTTCATCTAAATCGGTTCAGCGGTTTAAGCCTGAAGAGGTAACAGACAGACAGACAAGACACACTTTCGCATTTATAATATTACTAGCTGCGCCCTGCGGTTTCACCCGCGTAAATGTCGATCCCGTGGTAATATCGGGATAAAAAGTAGCCTATATGTTAATCCAGGGTGTCAGCTACTCAGTACAAAATTTTATCAAAATTGGTCCGCGCCGTTTGAGCGTGAAGAAGTAACAAAATAAACACACACACTCACAAACTTTCGCCTTTTTAATATTAGTCTGATTAGTATGGATAGAAAGAGACACAGTGAGAGAGAGAGAGGAAAATAAAACAAATGTCCTGTGATCAAAACGCGTACATACCTCCTCTGGCTTAAAAAACTTCCTAAGCCCCCGCTTAAGGGGGAAGCTCTAAGGTGGCCCGCGAAATTCAAATTTTCTTACGTTTTTCGCAATTTACTGGTCAGTATTAAGTTGTACGTTGATTAACATATGATTCGCGGTCGTAACAAATATGTATTTACAGAATTATAATCATTAAAGTCATCAACACAACTCTCTAAGACCATGTAATCCCCAAATGTCAAGATTTCATGAAATAGTCATTCTTGGGGATTACATAGTCTTAGAGAGTTGTGTTGATGACTTTAATGATTATAATTCTGTAAATACATATTTGTTACGGCCGCGAATCATATTTTAATCAACGTACAACTTAATACTGACCAGCTAATTGCAAAAAACCTAAAAAGAATTGAATTTCGCGGGCTACCCTGGCGCTTTCGCCTTAATACAGATCAATAATACAACTTTTAAATGGAAAGCTTTTAAACTTATCTATAACCGGAACGTTCACAAACGAGCTCTAAACGCCATGGTGTTTGTCTTTATTTATATTTAATTAAGTATAAAGCTTGGCTTAAACAATTTCAACATTGATTTCACGGGGTTAAGCGTTTTGTGTTTCGTGTATGGCTAGGAGAGGAGCGAGTATTGACGAGAGAGAGACACAGGCCTCCTCTTTGTGAGACGGAGTGGGCCGTAATCCACCAAGCGGGCCCAGTGTGGGTTGGCAGATTTCACATGTCTTCGAATTTTTGGCTCTAGGACATGCCGGTTTCCACACGATGTTTTCTTTCACCGTTTTGAGAGCAGTGGTGATGAATA
This sequence comes from Oligia latruncula, assembly GCA_948474745.1. Taxonomy (NCBI): domain Eukaryota; kingdom Metazoa; phylum Arthropoda; class Insecta; order Lepidoptera; family Noctuidae; genus Oligia; species Oligia latruncula. The sequence continues at coordinate 15,312,926 of OX419701.1, read as the reverse complement.
TATTTACACAAAGTAAAGTGCCTGCCAAAAGGTTCTGGAGTGGCGACCGCGTACCGGAAGACGTAGCGTTGGAAAGCCTCCCACAAGGTGGACCGACGACCTTGTGAAGGCCGCAGCAACCCGTTGGATAAGTGAAGCATGGAACGTCTTTCGGCTGAAATGATGAGGATGATGATGAAAGTGCCTGCTTGGGTTTGTAACCACGTCCTTATAATTCGTCAGTCGGAGCCGATACCACGGCTCCACCCGACTGTCCAGTCAAGTTTAAACTGTGTACATATACAAGGTCCGTTCTGATCACAATAGTGTAATTTGCAACCAGAATCAAGCGCAGGCCACAGCCCGAGCTGGCGGGCAGACTGGCAGAAGGCCAATTCTCGTAACTTAAAACGTTCAAAATCTAGTCGCAGTCTCTTCTCGGCGACAAACAAATGCAAAAAACTTGTCGAAAATGTAGGAAAATTAGAGGTATTTTTGACAGATTAAGACTGAGATCTGTGTGAGATTGTGAAAGTTCTTAAATTTTGTTTGTATATAAAACGATGCTCGTCCGCCCGCCAGCTCGTGGTGTGGCCTGCGCTTCACTTCCGCACGAGGGCACTCTTTAATTAACAGTTACCTTTAAATACTTAGTAGGTATTAGTCATGCATGAGTCTAGTCATGAGTATGAATGTTGACTACCCCAACTACTTCTTAAAACTATTTCATCTGTGAAGATATTCCTAATCCTTCTTCATGTCGATGGCAAAATGTTCGCTCAAAAGTTAATTCGACACTTCTACGGCGTCATCGGGTGGCAGCTTAGACGTGACGTTGTTTGCATTGTTTGGGCTACAGAAGACCCCAAAAAAACCATTGAGCCTCCAGTTCCTAATCATTATCAGCCTACAGCAGTCTACAGCTTGGCATATGCCTAGCCACTCTGCGAAGATCGTCGCCCCACAAAGCCCGAGGGGGTCCTATCTTACGTATGCCGCTCTGCGGTCTCTACCTACTCAAGAACACGTCTACCTCAACTATCATCAATTCTACGGCTAATTTATATGGCCGACCGATTGCCACTTCAGCTTACGTATTCTGTGAGCTATGTTCCTGCAACTCATAAATACAGTGGAAGCTATCAGTACAGTACCCCAGTTTTAGTTCCAAGTGGAACTGTAATTACCCTGATGTCGCCCTTTTCGTAGCCACAATAATCTTAATTCAATTTTCTCGGGCATAACTCGGTTCTGAATTTTAGGGCACAATAATACGTATCATCACGCTATACCTACTAACTGTTACTGGGTGGCTGGGAGTCTACAATTAACCCCCTGGCTGCTATTTGAAATTGAAACTTAAAAAAAAAAAAAGATTTTTGGCAAATCATATTTTTATAACAAGAAGTGTTCTAAACATAACATTAAAAAAAAAGTTATGTTTTAATATTTTTTTTTTTAATAATTTGTAGTTTAGTTAGTATTAGAAGTTTGTACATATTAGGGGAAAAAAAAATGTATAATATTTTTTAACAGTATAACATCTAAGTAATTGTTGCACTTTTAATTGAATTTAACATCATGAACGATGAACTTTAAACATGTTATAAAAATATGATTTTCAATCTCAAATAAAAGCCGGGGGTTAATTGTAGACTTTCGTTGTAATAGTTAAAAATGTTCAAGAGGTCATTTCCCATACCTAAGAAAACAGTACTTTTTTTTTGGGTACGAAATGTCTTTTTCATACCAAAAATAAAAGTCGTTTCCCAGCAATTATTTTAGAGCAATGTCGCATATAATTTGATGTACAGCATGCGTGGTTTTGACGGCTATGTGATGTGTCTTTTTACACCCTGTATATTTTCGTGCGAGAATGATTAACCGGTCAAGCCCCGCGCATACCTACTACCTACATGTGGCACGATACAATAGGCAATCAATTGTATCTCATTAGCGGAACTTGAGAGGTCATACCCGTAACTTTTTAAATCTTCCAACAACAGCTGAACCAAGTTGTCAAAATCGCACTGTGGTACAAATAGAAAATCTAATAACGGACATTCGGTACCAACTTGGCTTCTAACACCCGGTCCTGTCCTACTCAAAAAACACAACAGATCCAACAAATACTCTCCCTTAGTCGAGGAAGTCGAGCTGTTGGAGTCCAACCCGGACTATTCTTTTGTGAGACTGGGCGACGGCCGAGAAACGACCGTGTCTAACAGACATTTAGCCCCGACAGGGTTAGAGAGCGGGGAAGAAGGCGAACATACTGAATCTGTAGAAACAGAAAGCGACTCCTCATTTGTCTCTACAGAGAGTGCTGCGCCAGATACTCCTTCAACGCCAGATACTTCTTCAATTCAACAGACTACCAGGAATAGAAGACCACCTGCCTACCTGCAGGACTACGACACCTCAAGCTAGAATGTAGCGGGGGAGAATGTGGTGAACTTCTTAGTCGCCACATACAGACTCTTTAAGAGTCTATGCTTTTTCAGTGGTTTGAAGTTGTCATGTCTGTACGAATTTTAAGTTGAATAAAGCCAACATTTGGTTGCAATTCGCTACCTAATCTTTTTCATGTACCTAAATATAAAAAGACTCACCCCATCTTTTGTTACGACATAACAACTAGTGCGAGGCTATCGGAAATCATTAGGTAGTTAATGAAACGGGTGAATTTGGGACCAAACTTGCTACCTAATGCCCCACTGTAATGGCGGTTTAAGTGCTTTCGCTTTGGAACTACGAATTTCTTTGGATATGCCATCTAAGCTCCTCGCTTCGTAAGGTGTGTTGGTTTCATAGCCGATAATCAGTTCATTTAACCTATTTTTTAGGGTTCCGTACCCAAAGGGTATAAACGGGACCCTATTACTAAGACTCCACTGTCCGTCTGTCCGTCTGTCACCAGGTTGTATCTCATGAACCGTGATAGCTATACAGTTGAAATTTTCACAGATGATGTATTTCGGTTGCCGCTATAATAACAAATACTAAAAACAGAATAAAATAAATATTTAAGGGGGGCTCTCATACAACAAACGTTGTTTTCGGTGTTTTTGCCTTGGGGTACGGAACCCTTCGTGTGCGAGTCCGACTCGCACTTGGCCAGTTTTTAACCACTTTTTGATCAAGTGTTTGAGAGAATCTTTTGTTTAAAATTTACCTACGGTTCAATAAAACAATTATTGTAGAATCTAGGGAGTTAGGTTTATTCCTACTTGCCGTGTTTTAAAAAGAAAAGCTGGAAGGAATTGTGTTTTAAACCTTTCATTAGAAACTATTCGTTTTTACGAAGCAACCCTTATCTAACACCAATGTGTTTGTGATTTAATTTGGATCACACACTACAACGCGCCACGCGACGGGGCGCAGATAACACGCCCCCGCGCCGCCGCGCGTGAATTTTTTCATAAAGGTACAGACGCCAGCACATCAAGTTACTACAATCTGTCAGATTTCTTTAATAGATTTTCGACTTTATTGCTAAAGCCTAAGGTTCAAGGTTGATTGGGAAAATTTAACAGTTTCGGGTAGGTTGACCTGCTGGCGTCTGTACAATAAGCGGGGAATTTGGTTCCGTTTCCCGCGCCCCGTCGCGTGGTGCGTTGTAGTATGTGATCCGCCTAACAACTAGGTACTTAGGTACCTACAAGAATATGTTCGCACCATACGTACTACCTAATGATTTAGGGATGCCTACATTCAAGTCATGTCACCATTACTAATATTAGGTACCCACTAACATTTCATAGATCTAGTCTAGCACTCTAGACTTTGCTAAGTGACCCTCTACATAAACAGCAAATGGTGAAACTGCGGGACATACCATAACGTTAATGTTAATATCGATTAAACACATGTGTAGAGAGATCTTTAAAGGACTTTGAAGGTCTCTGGCATACCATAAAGTGAGGGCGGTTTCGTAAACATGTGTGCACATAGTGAGGTGTAGTTTGATTGTAAATGGTTGTAAATGTGTGCGTGTGAGCGTGTATGCACAGCAGAGCGGAGGCACAAAGTAGACAAACGGAACGGAGGTGCAGTTTTTGCATGCTTCACTGTTACGTCTTGACTTTTTATTTGGTCTGAGTGCTTATGCTTCCTATATTGAAACTCCGTATAGCGCCAAGGACAATGGGCGGTTTGCTGTAGTTTCTAAGTAAATCTGGGACATCATTCCCAAAATCGGTATTGGTAAAAATTGGTAAAAGTAGTTTCACGACAAAACCCATAAAAGAAAAACAGACAAGGTCATCATCATCTGCCTAACCTTTTCCCAACTATGTTGGGGTCGGCTTGTAGTCTAACCGGATGTAGTTGAATACCAGTATTTTACATGGAGCGCCTATCTGACCTCCACAACCCAGTTACTGGGTAATACGAAAACCCAAAGATCCACGAATAACAGCCGGGACCAGCGCATAAATTGCTTTCCGAGGCACGGAAAGGGTCCTGGTATGTAAAGATGGTCATCCATCCACGGACCAACAGCGGCAAATGTAGCTTAACCTGATCAATCGAACCGTGCGGTTGTTATTACTTAGCCACAAGCCCCTCAAAAGAAAAACAGACAAAGTGTTAAAGGTTTGTCACACTAATAAATACCTGATTACACGAACCCCTCAAAGGACACGAACGCAATACTGTATGTAAATCGGCCATTCAATTTTGCTTAGCCCAAAAAATTGCGGACTCCATACATATTTTGTCCTCCAAGTTTTCGAAGATGTTTTCTTTGTCCCGCCCCACTGTTTGCAGGGAGGCCTTTTTCCTTGCATAATGTCTGCCAATAACTGTACCGATTCCCTCTGTGAGGCGCCCGACCGAATTAAGTTAAGTATTCATGGACGCCATCATTTTTGACACATTACGAAGAAGTCGGGGGCTGGCTCATGAATACAATTTTTGTTCAGTTTGTGTTTGAAGTGATTTCTTTTTAAATTTCCGAGTCGTTTATTAATGAAGACTTTGGTTTATTACCGTTGGGAGTCCGCTTTTCGTATCAGGCTTACCCCAGGTGCCAGGTTATCAATGAATAAAATTAATTATGTAGATGGAAAGAGGATTACGGAAGGTCGAAAAAAAATATTTCTTTTTGGCAGAAATCACTGATGAACAATGAAAATTTTTTGATATTTTAATTAATGGTAAAGCTTAAGACCGATTTCAGTAATACAGCGGGAAATATAAAGTGAAAACGGACTCTTATATTTTCATTAAAACATGTCGATATTTGTGTTGTAACTTGATTGCAAAATTACCTAGAAGTGCGGTGACCGGCGCGCGGCGGACGCTGAATGACGTCACTGAAACGAGATTTATGAAAGTAAGTTGGTGTGTTTTCCTAGACACCGTAAAGCCAAACCCCGCCGCCCAAAGATTTAAATCGCTAGATTTGCCCTCACCGTACACTTAGTCACGCGAAAAAGTGACCATACTGAGAAGAGTGAGCTCATACATTATTATATAGCGTTTCCATGACAATCAAGTCAAGAAACTGGGTCATTGTGTGTTGGTGGTGTCAAGACGAAAACGAAACGCGACTACTTTTTATCGCGGTATCTAACGATTTAAATCTTTGCCGCTGTCATCATTTTCATGTCACCGCTTTTCTAGGATACCTACCACGTATGATACCTACCGTTGCTCTACCGAAAGAACGAGTGCTACCGCATTGTTTACAGCACCGGTCATGCTATAACAGCCTTAAAAATAATTAAAGTACCTAATAAACTTATGTTTGTCATCATGTGCCTAGCCTTTTTCCAACTATGTTGGGGTCGGCTTCCAGTCTAACCGGATGCAGCTGAATACCAGTATTTTACATTGTCAGACTTTCGGGCTACTGACGACCCGTAAATAGCGACTGTCAAAGATCCACGAATGACAGCCGGGACCAACGGCTGAACGTGCTTTCCGAGGCACGGAGGGGTCTTGGTATGTGAAGATGGTCACTCATCCACGGACCAACCGCGACAAGCTTAACTTAACCTGATCGATCGACTCATGCGGCTGTTATTACTTAACCACAAGTACGTTTTTATCTCATACAAAAGAGTACTATATCCATACTAATATTATAAATTCGAAAGTAACTCTGTCTGTCTGTATGTTACCTTTTCACGCCTAAATCACTGAACGGATTTCTATAAAATTTGGCACAGAGATAGATTGCATCCCGGGGAAGGACATAGAATATTTTTTATCGACATACCTCGCGGGCGAAGCGGCGGGCGGGATCTAGTTTTCTATACTTGTATAAAGATGTTCGTGACAATTTGTTTTGTTTAAATTGTAATTTTTTTCATAACCAGTCTATATTGTTCCCACTGCTGAGACACAGGCCTCCTCGCGGTGAGAGGGAGTGGGCCGTCATCCACCACACGAGCCCATTGCGGGTTGATGATGTCACATGTCTTCGAATTTTTGGTTCTTTGACATGCCGATTTCGGCACGATGTTTTCCTTCACCGTTTTGAAAGCAGTGGTGATGAAATAATTTACACAAAGTAAAGCGCCTGTCTGGGTTCGAATCTACGACCTACAACTCGTAATTCGCGGCCGTTGCCATCCATTTTATACCTACACAAAATATCACTTAACCCAAATTGTTACTTCTTTTCAACCATTAAGCAAATTTCACCTGGACTGGCACAGAGAGCTGCATACAGACCATTAAATGCATGTACCGCTCGAAATGTAAATGCAGTAAGTTGCAGCCGTACAGTCGGCAGCATTCCAGTCACGTACTCACATGCAACAAGGAAGTTTTGCAAGAACCCCCTGGGTGGCTGTACGTTTGAAATTAACAAACTTTGTACTACAAAAATGTGTTACATTTGTAGATACGGGGTACTTGTTGAGTCACGTTCCCAGTTAATTAGAGAAAGTCGGGAAACACCTGCAGTTCGTGATATTAGATCGCGCTTGTTTTAAACGTTATTGTATTTTGTGAAGATAATGATAGTATGTACGCGGTTGGAACCGCGGGGTAATTGCGTAGCGCACGAACTGTAGGAATGGTTTTCATTTTGACAGTTCAACAACATTCATTGCGTTGTTAACCTTGTTAAGCAGACAAATATTTTGAACGTTATGAAGCAATGGATTAGCAATATCCTTCAAAATGATTCAGATACCGAATGACAGTGTGTTATGCAATTAGGGTGGTAGCCAGTTTCAATGCTATGTTTTCATAACATTACTTTAAGCTTGTTTTCTCAGAAGACTAATTAGGCAGAAGTGGTTAAAACACCACTTTTGCCCAGTTATGTTTAAGGCGAAAGCGCCAGGATAGCCCGCGAAATTCAATTTTTTTTTAGGTTTTTTGCAATTTGCTGGTCAGTATTAAGTTGTACGTTGATTAAAATATGATTCGCGGCCGTAACAAATATGTATTTACAGAATTATAATAATTAAAATCATCAATACAACTCTCCGAGACCATGTAATCCCCAAGAATGACTATTTCATGAAATCTTGACATTTGGGGATTACATGGCCTTAGAGAGTTGTGTTGATGACTTTAATGATTATAATTCTGTAAATACATATTTGTTACGACCGCGAATCATATTTTAATCAACGTACAACTTAATACTGACCAGCAAATTGCAAAAAACGTAAGAAAATTTGAATTTCGCGGGCCACCTTAGAGCTTCCCCCTTAAGTCCTATTACCAGGCTCCGGGCAGTTACTAAGAAATTCCAGTTGAGGAAACCCAGTAACACTTTGCTTAACCTGAGGATCGAACTCTGAACCACACGCAGTCTCTACCTCAGTAGACACACTTGCGACCACAATTCCAACAAGGCAATCAATGGGTACTCGTTCCTTCTCTGATTGAGAAGATCCCTTTGGTCTTCAGTGGGACTGTTACAGGATAGCGACCCATAAATTCACGCCTTCTTCCCATGAGGGTAGGCAGAAATTACAGAACGCCACCTGCTACGATCCTTGCATACTCCTTTTGCCTCGTTAACGTACTGTTAGCGTCTGTATTTTATATTACACCTTTTTATTTATTATCTGGCAACATTTCACTTCGAAACTTGTCACACTTCAATTTTTATTAACTGGCAACGCCGAATCGCTCTTATTGGTCCGTGGATTCGATTGGTGCATAGCTAACCAATCGGAGCGAGGCACGCGTTGTGGCGGGCTTTTGAAGCTATAAGGAGAATTATCTCGGTGATTCGGGCATTCTATCGTGAAGCAGCCCCTAGTGAACATAGAAGGAAATAGTGTACGTGTGTATTCGGTGTTAATTTTAAGGTAATAATGTATTTATCCTTATGCTATTTTACTGTGAATTGTTTTGATATTTTGAAGTAAATATGTTTTCTGAACTGTTTATGGAGCCTTTCATTTACATTTCAGAAGTGGGATCAGCGGATTTTAACTCGTAAAATACGAGAGTTTAAACCCATCCGCTAATCCCGCCCACGCTTATTAGTTCTTCTTTTTTTTTTCTCACACCCTCAACATACATTGTAAAGGAAAAGCTCCATAAAGTGTTTTAATGTGATAGTCACGTAAGTACCGTGTTATTCTACTGATAATTCTAAACACTTTAATGGTCACTCGTTTATGATACCTACTTCAGGAACCTGTCATGCTGTGTTTTACTTACTAAGTTGATAAATACCCTGTAAAGAGCATGCACTCCATTTTGCCGGGGCAACACTCTGGGAATGGGATGCATGCGTTTTCAATTGTTAGGTTATGTTTAAAATCGCCATGTGGAAGTTTGTTGCATCTTGCCGAGGCACTCCTACGGAGATGTAACAGACTATTTTAGCATGCATCCCATTTTGCCGGGGCGACACTCCGGATATGAGATGCATGCTTACCACCTAATAAATCTCGTAAAACGGTTTGTGACCTACCCAATTTTCGCATTATCGGCTCGATACACACACAACGCACATACTTGAAATTGGTATCAATGTGTATTGACCACAAAAATTGTATATATTTAATTTAATTACTATAATAGATTAATCATCAAGCTGGACTTAATCCTCTCACTGTGGCCAAGACACCTTTAGCCATCATCGGTCCTATGAGTCTGTGGGATCGGCAGTGAGAAAACCATTTCCTGTGTACATTGCACGACGTACACGTACCCTATTCCTACCCACATTCCGTCTGTTACCGTAGGTCTCCTTGTAACAGACTTCCCTCACGCGAAACCAACGTAACTTACGTTTGGTATGGTTTGTATGGTAGGTTAGGGCATTAGGATAACTAGGGTGCTAGAACTCCTCTCACTGTGGCCAAGACACCTTTAGCCGTCATCGGTCCTATGAGTCTGTGGGATCGGCAGTGAGAAAACCATTTCCTGTGTACATTGCACGACGTACACGTACCCTACTCCTACCCACATTCTGTCTGTTACCGTAGGTCTCCTTGTAACAGACTTCCCTCACGTGAAACCAACGTAACTTACGTTTGGTATGGTACGTATGGTAGGTTAGGGTATTAGGATAACTAGGGTGCTAGGTCTTTACAACAGGGCCAGATTTATGGTCAGTAGGGTCTTAGGTACCAGGCTCAATTGCCACAAACATAGTCACACTGTACGCATTTGGAATAACGGCTATACGAAGCTGTAAGTCCTGGTGCGAACATATCCCATAGTGCCAGGGCACACTCTGGAAATGCGATGCTTGTTGAGGCGATGAATATTTTACTTTTATCATGAAATGGATGGCTCCCTCTCGCCGAGAGGAGGCCAGTGTCCCAGTGGTGGGAACATTATAGGCTGATTATGGTATGAAGTGGATTAATCTACTCACTTACCACCATAAGAATAACATTAAACTAAAGTCAAATACATTAATGAACACTTAATTAAACTCCATCATAATTACAGACGATGGATTCATCACCTGCGAGCAGTGGTAATGGACGTCGCTGCAATAACGAGGATGAGCCAATAAGTGTGGGCCGTAACGAGGGCCCACGGCGGACTCCGCAGCAACGCCAAGTCCGTAAAAGCGAGGGAGCGGAAGGGAGTCTGGATAACAGACAAGTCCGCAAACGCTTAATAAATGATTTTGATAATGAGAGTGAGGGAGCGGAAGGGAGCCTGGTTGGAGACAGGCAAAGCCGCAAGCACTCTCTTTTAAAGCCAAACTATAATAAAAACGTTAATAACCGGCGATCAAGAACAGACAGTAGCGAACGCAATCGTAATAGGGACCGAAATTATAACCGTCGCAGAAGGGGCCGATATCGTGACGACTCTATGAATAAAGGTCGCGATAGAACTCGACTTCGTGATGATTCTAGTGATTATTATCGTAATAGGAAACGGTTTCGTGATAACTCATCTGATGATGAAATTCGGGTCACGAGGGTAGGACGACGTCGTCATCGCAGTAGTAGCAGTGATAGCTATGACACCCCTACCAGACGCTTATTGAAGCGAGGACGAACTCGTTCTCCCTCGCGTCGTACAAAACGCGAATTGACGGAAGTTGAGATGCCTGATGCTACTCATAGCATCTTAAATAAATTCCTGAATGTCCTCAACAATGTGAAAGGACAATCGACCTCTAAGCTTTCTTTGACAAACGTGATTCCGGAATTCGATCCTTCATCTACCGAACAAACCATAATAACATGGTTAACTAAAGTCGAGGAAGCCGCGGAAATTTATAATTGGGATGAACGCGAAACAATTCATTTTGCTCTACCGAAACTCGTTGGACTTGCTCAGACATGGTATAAAGGTCTGAGCACGATGCTTTACTCGTGGACAGAATGGAAAAGGAAGCTTATTGAGTCCTTTCCTTGTAGGTACGACTATGCGGAACTACTAACCCAGATGTTGGCCAAGCGTGTGCGTTACGGCGAACCCCTTGAACAATATTACTACGCAAAGATAAATCTCCTGAACCGATGTGGTATCATAGGTCGAAAAGCAGTCGATTGCTTGTTACACGGCGTAGACGATAGGGCAGTACGGATAGGAGCACAAGCGGCTAGGTTTCGTGGACCTGAAGAGGTGCTTAGATATTTTAAGACTGTTAAGCCAGGCACTAGTAGGGAAACCGCGGACAGGTCCGGGCAAGATAAAAAGAACTCTTCGCTAAATAACAATCGGAACAAATCTGACGCGAATAAGAGGTCCACTTTTGTCATTAAATGTCACAATTGTAATCAAGAAGGACACAAGAGTTTTAAATGCAATAAGCCCCTAACGAAATGCACTCTGTGTAACCGCGAAGGTCATTTAGATTTGTATTGTAGATCTAGGCGGCCCGCTATCCAAAACACTGAACGTCCTAGTAGTGAAGTTAAGGATGAAAAGCAGGTTGCTCTAGTAGACTATTCAGATGATACTAATCAGAAGTATGTCCTCGAAATATTAGTAAATGGTCAACCGATCAAATGTCAAGTAGACTTAGGGAGCCAGTGCACCTTGGTTAGGGAATCGGAAGCAAAGCGTTTGAAGCTGAATACAAGTTTGACCAGATTACCAGTCTTGCGAGGTATAGGTGGCTTTCACATAAAACCACTGGGAAAATGTAATGCCGATGTAACTGTCCAAGGGATAAAAGAGAATATAGAGATTCTCATTGTTGAAGACGCCGCTTTGAAACACCCAGTCCTCTTGGGTCATACGTTCACGGAAAAACCTGGTATTACTATCATAAAGACCCCTAACGAAGTAGTGTTCGAACAAGATCCCCATCAGAAAATATTCCTCGTGACTCGCGGTGACATAGTAATTGCTCCAAAACAACTAACTGTGATACCTGTGAAGTCGCGAACTAGTCTTACTGGCTTTGTGTATGTCAACGGCTCCGTTAGAGGCACCACAGGTAAAGAACACTATTTACTCCCGGGCGGGTATGAATTACACGGTGGTTTTGGTAATTTGCTGCTACAAAACGTCTCTGATAGTTCGGTTTGTCTAAACCAGGGGTCTTTATTGACGCGTGCTATCCCCATCATGAACGAACAAAATGTATACTCGGTAACTTTCGATGATAAATCCCTGGATGAGTCTGTACAGTGCGGTAACACTATCACTTCAGAGCAGAAACTCGAGATCCAAAGGTTATTATCGAAATTCAAAGAGTGTTTTTCCTCTGGTCTTAAAGATCTTGGTTTCACAATTGCAACAGAGATGGTCATAGAGCTTAGCGATGCGGAGCCAGTGGTATACAGGCCATATCGCATGTCCTACGGCGAAAGAGCGCTGGTAAGAGATATGGTTCAGGAAATGATGGATGCGGGCATTGTAACAGAATCCACTTCGCCATATGCGAGTCCAATCGTGCTGGTCAAGAAAAAAACCGGAGAGAAACGCTTATGTGTAGACTATAGAGCTTTAAATAAACGTACAAAAAAGGATCACTATCCCTTACCGCTAATAGACGACCAGCTCGATAGGCTTGCAGGTAATAAACTGTTCACATCATTAGATTTAGCGTCAGGCTATTATCAAATTCCTATTGAAAAGAATTCGCAAGACAAAACCGCATTTGTGACGCCGGATGGCCAGTTTCAGTATACACGAATGCCGTTTGGACTGGTAAATGCACCATCTGTTTTCCAAAGAACGATCAATAAGATCCTCTCTGAAGCGAAAATAAAGTATGCTCTCGTCTATATGGACGATATCTTGATCCCAGCGCGGTCTTTTGACGAAGGTCTCTGTAGGCTTGAAGAAGTACTTTTCCTTTTGAAACGGGGTGGTCTTACGCTCAAACTATCCAAATGCAACTTTTTCATGGATAGTATCGAATTTCTGGGTTTCCAAATTAATGCTGACGGTATTAAACCCGGCGAAAGGAAAACCGAAGCAGTTTCAAAATTTCGTACACCCAAAAGCCAACGTGAACTACAGCAATTCATCGGCTTGGCAAGCTTCTTTAGAAGGTTTGTTAAAGGATTTGCTACAATCGCCAGGCCTCTAACGGACCTCCTTCGAAAGAATGCCACCTGGAAGTGGGAGCCCGTACAAGTGAATGCGTTTGAAACAATTAAGTCAACGCTGGTACAGAGGCCCTTGCTCGCTCTTTATGACCCAACACGCGAAACCGAGGTACATACGGACGCTAGTAAACACGGGATAGGAGGAATCTTGTTGCAGAAAGATGATGCTGGTCATTTGAGGCCAGTCTCATATTTTAGCAGGAAGACTACTCCCGATGAACAAAAGCTCCACTCATTTGAGTTGGAGACGCTGGCCGTTGTATCCTCCCTCAACAGATTCCGTGTCTATCTGATAGGTGTTCCATTTAAAATACTGACAGATTGTAACGCGCTGAGAACGACTCTATCAAAAAGAGACCTTATACCTCGCATAGCGCGTTGGTGGGTCCAATTTCAGGAATTTAACTGCGAGATCGAATATCGCCCTGGGTGTCGTATGTCCCATGCGGATGCACTAAGTAGGAACCCGGTAGGGGAAGCTAAGGAAGATTCGCATGTATTAGACGTACTAACAGTAGGCACGGATGATTGGATAGCTACGGTACAGAGTAATGATGACGAAATAGCACGTATTAGAGAGATTTTGAATGACCCTAAATCAAACCAGGTGCTAGATGTTATAAAAAACTATAGATTGAAAAACGGCAAAGTTTATCGAATTGTAGGTAAGGAAGAAAACGATTTAAGGTGGGTAGTACCGAAGGGGGTAAGGTGGCAGATAGCCAAAATAAATCACGATGATCTGGGCCACTTCGGCTTTGACAAGACCTTTGCGCGAATCCAGCAAATCTATTGGTTCCCCAAAATGCGCCGTTTTATAAAAAAATATATCAAGTCTTGTTTAGAGTGTGCGCGAAGTAAGGACCATACAGGAAAAGTTCAGGGCGAACTACATCCGATCCCTAAAGTTGAAACTCCATTTCATACAATTCACGCGGACCATTTAGGACCATTTGTGAAGAGCAAAAAGGGAAATTGCTATCTATTGGTAATTGTGGATGGGTTCACGAAATACATAAATATAAAGCCAGTCAGAAACACTAAAAGTTCTACCTCAATAAAAACCCTTAAAGAGCATATTAGTTACTTTGGGGCACCGTCTAGACTGATAACCGATAGAGGAACTTCTTTTACCAGTAACAGCTTTCGCACGTTTGTCCAATCCATGGGTATCAAGCACATACTTAACGCTGTGGCCACACCTCGAGCAAACGGACAATGCGAACGTTACAATCGGACAATCTTAAGTGCACTCACCTCTAAAACGGACAATAAAGACGATAAGAACTGGGATGATTATATTCTGGATATACAGATCGGTTTGAACACTACTGTCCACAAAACGACTGGCAAAAGCCCTTCGGAACTACTTCTTGGTTTTAACATACGTAGTAGCTCCGAAAATGCTCTAAGCGATATTATAGACGATGTTAGAGAATTTTCCACAGCTGATTTGGACCAGGTACGATCCAAAGCAGGTAAACGCATTGCCGAACAACAGGTTAAAGACAAAATCCGATATGATGCTAGACATAAGCGCGCTTACAAATATAACCCGGATGATTTAGTTAGTATAAAGCGAGAAGTGCCAAGCGATGGCAAATCGAAAAAACTAGCGGCAAAATTTCAGGGTCCATACCGAATTTTGAAAGTACTGCCTAACGATAGGTTTTTAATAGAAGACACGCCGTTAACCCGCAAGCATGGCCAACGTCGATATGAAAATGTAATAGCGATAGATAGAATTAAGCCTTGGCTCGCTTTCGATAGGAATTATGACTCTACTGAGTCTGAGTCTGAAGACAATGCTAATCAGGACTGTAATTAACCTACCAATTAGTACCATATACTAACGAGAGCACATCTAGATTAGAATAAATCGATTTATAAAAAATAATAAATGATCTAATAGTTAATAAAGCAAAGTACGTACAACGCATTGATGTAATATTTAAGATAATATTATTAGAATTATTAATATCATGTTAATATTATGTAATATTTATAAGTCTAACTTAGCTACAATAAGCTTACCATGAAAATAATGATTAATGAATAATGTCAATAAATAATGATAATAAAGAAAAAGATAATGATAATAATTATTAATGTTAATGTTGAAGATGTGAATGTTGTGATGATAATTAACACTAGTGCTAGTAATGTCATGTCATAGCTTGATTTAAGATGAATCCCCGGTAGTTAAATATAAAGCTGTCAACTAGGTTATCAAATTAAAATTGTTTTAGATCATTTAGTTAAATCTGATGGATCTTAGATATTAATATTATAATATTATTACTAATTATTATTATAAGATGGCAATGTTATTATGATTTATGATTGTAAAACTTTAAGTAGATTCCAAGGTTAATTTTGTATACTCATGCTAGAGTTTGCCGTACATTATGGAACCTACCCCTGTCAGGCTTACATTTAATTTAACTTGTAACTTAAAATAGAATTTTACACGTAAATGTTGTTTTTTTTTGGTGTCGCGAAGGGACTCGCTTTTCGCAGGATGGCCGAGCTGTTAGCGTCTGTATTTTATATTACACCTTTTTATTTATTATCTGGCAACATTTCACTTCGAAACTTGTCACACTTCAATTTTTATTAACTGGCAACGCCGAATCGCTCTTATTGGTCCGTGGATTCGATTGGTGCATAGCTAACCAATCGGAGCGAGGCACGCGTTGTGGCGGGCTTTTGAAGCTATAAGGAGAATTATCTCGGTGATTCGGGCATTCTATCGTGAAGCAGCCCCTAGTGAACATAGAAGGAAATAGTGTACGTGTGTATTCGGTGTTAATTTTAAGGTAATAATGTATTTATCCTTATGCTATTTTACTGTGAATTGTTTTGATATTTTGAAGTAAATATGTTTTCTGAACTGTTTATGGAGCCTTTCATTTACAGTACATACATACATGCACGCCGGTGCATGGCGAGTACTAGGGTAACAAGGTAACAACTGTCTTGTACTATTTATATACCTACCTACTGTTATATTATATACGTCCAAGGCAAAGCTCAAGTTCTTCTAGCAGTACCTACCTATTCATAAAGTTAACTACTTGTGGCACGAGCTGACATCTAAACCGTAGGGAAACGACTTTGGAACTAGCTTGATGTATTAAGCTGAGAAGCGGTTAAAGCTAAGTAGCGGTGAAGAAAGTTTGTACTACTTTATATTTACCTAGAAAACGTCTTTATCTTAACTATCAGAAAGTTTAAATTTCGTATTTTCTACTTTTTTATATCTAAATCATCACGGCGATTCAGTTGAAGGATTAAAAGTTGAATTACAGGTACAATCAATTATTCAACATTACATAAATAAAGTGCCTCGGAAAGCACGTAAAGCCGTTGGTCTCGGCTGTCATTCGTGGTTTTTTTTTTACAGTTTTTACGGGCAGCCAGAATCCCAAAAGTCTGACAACCAGTTTTACCAATTGGTATGATATTCCAGTCATTAAGTTGTGGAGGTCAGATTGGCAGTCGCTCCATGTCATACTGTTATTCAGCTACATCAGGTTAGACTGCAAGCTCACCCTAATATAGTTGGGAAAAGGCTAGACAGATGATGATGACCTATGAAGTGGGAAGCAATTCTGCAATACCTTACTGATTAAAAGTGGGTTTGTTCACAATTTTTCAGCAGCATAGCTATTCACAACTAACCGACAGGCTATCGTATCGAATATGACACATTTTGATAACCTGACTTGCCTTGTCCTTGACAGTAAACAGCTATCGGAAGAATTGCGGTCTTCCATTTCATTTAAACTGACACAATTTTCGGGTTTTGGTCTTGTGTACAGCATTAAGAGAACTCCTACGATAACATTGATTGATGTTCGATAACGGTACGGAAGCGTGTCGAGTGGTTGTGAATAGCTAAGCAAAAAAAATTATCTGAGAATCCATTGCTCCAAATGTTCGAAAAATGTGTCTGCTCAACAACGTAAATCACGCAATGGATGTTGTTGAACTGTCAAAATGAAATCCATTGCTACTGATAGTGTGTTACGCAATTACCCTGCTGTTTGCCATACAAAGATAACTCCATATTTAATTCCAGATATTTCAATGTTGCACAGTAGAGTTATATACATAGTAACACCTAATAGTTTCAGAGCCTAGTCTGGCGCACCAAGTTAGCCCAAACTTGGGTCCCCCGAGGCCGACCTGTCTACACTATGCTACATTGCAGCTAACACTATGAATTTAGGTTTAAACAAAGTGTTTCATCGTGAATGATAAATAAATGATAAATGATAAATGATTTTATTTCTGTAAGTAGGTTTGTACAAACACTTTTACACGTCAATCATATTTTTTTTTAAACTAGATGAGGTCGGCGTTTCCTAACTGACTATTCTGAGAAGAAAGGCCGAAACAAACTCAGAAGTCACAGTCTCTTTTAAAGTCCAGACAAAAACTTGGTCAGATCGTGTGAAGACCATGTAGATTGGTGTCTGAAATGGTCTTTTGAGGAAAGAACCACACAGATTGAGCGGACCTGTCCAGTCAGTGCACGCATTTGTCAGTAACCGTGCAGCTCAACTCAGAACTTAAGGAGCTCAACGATTCGACGAACAATACCAAAGACAGGACATTTGGGTAGGCCGCATAAACTACTCAAACTGCCAGATCATGATTAAAACGAAGAGAGAAAAAACAAAAAATTACCCACATAGTCCTAGAATTGATTCCTAATCGGGCTCGAGATCGAAATGTGTGATGTAAGTACCTATTTTGCAATACGCTTGTCTTTAATTACTTTAGGGAAGTGTATACTAGTAATAAAGCTGAAGAGTTTGTTTGTTTGTTTGTTTGCGCTAATCTCTGGAACTCATCATCATGTGCCTAGCCTTTTCCCAACTATGTTGGGGTCGGCTTCCAGTGTAACCGGATGCAGCTGAGTTCCAGTATTTTACAGGGAGCGACAGCCTATTTGACCTCCACAACCCAGTTACTGGGTAATACGATACCCCTTGGTAAGACTGGTTGTCAGACTTTCGGGCTTCTGACTACCCGTAACGACTGTCAAAAATCCACGAATGACAGCCGGGACCAACGGCTTAACGTGCTTTCCGAGGCACGGAGGCGTCTCGGTATGTAAAGATGGTGGTCACCCATCCACAGACCAACCGCGGCAAGCATAGCTTAACCTGATCGATCGACCTGTGCGGCTGTTATTATTTAGCCACGGCCCCCTTTTTTTTAATAAATAAACTTGGCTTCGGACTGCGTTTACGTTGCAGGCAAAGACGTTTAAAGTTGCAGGAACCTAAAAATATCATCTTCCTTTACGATGGTAGCGGAAAAAAACATATTTTACAGACAAAATAAATTAAAATGGGATCCACACGAACCTTTCGCAATAAAACCTTACTATGCTAAACCAGTAACTCTAGTATTCAAAACATGAACTATGAACTAAGATGTGCGCGCCAGACGTGTGGACCGCCGGGACGCAAGTTTGAACACACTCCACCGCCATGCGGAAAACTGGCTGCTATTTCATATTTCTAGAATAATTTAGTAGCTACGGTGTTACATTTTACATAATTTTCCAGTTTTCACATTTCATTTGACTACTGTCAACGAATGTTTGTGCAGTAAACCTCAACTACAGCTTTCGGATTATCCAACCATATTCTATGTTCCTGATTATTATTGGCGGGGGAATCTTGTATCTGAATAATACATATTGCACTTTGACAGCTTTTAAATATTACCTTGAAAGTATTACAAACTTCACATTTATTCCTCAGATAAAAGTTATTCGGCTTAAGGCTGATTTTTCAATCGATAGATAATTTTTATTCCCAGAATAAAATTGACGTCTGACAGATTTTGTATGGATAAACATGTCAAAAATTTAAAATTATTCCTCGAATTAAGTTAGCAGATGATTGAAGAAACAGACCCTAATTAAAAAGAGAAAAAGAGACAAAGAGAAGAGAGAGCTTTTATTTCAATTAAACCATTTACTGGCACTTTTGAATTGGCAAGAAGTGGGTCAGTTAGTCAGAAAATTTAAGCTAGTTGCCCATTCCAAATCGCAGATATCTATGGAGACAGGCAAGAAACTCCAAGGACACTCTTTAAAATCAATATATTTTTTCATCCTGGGTACATTATTCTTATTTAATATACAGGGTTATAGGTAAAACATTAACAACCTCTTAAGAGGACATTGTACTCATCATTATGAACAACTTTTACTATGGGGCCAAACCTAAAATTGCGAAAAAAAAACAGCTGTTCCTTACATTTTGACGAGTTATACGAACATAAACGTAGGGAACTGCTGATTTTTTCTCGCAGATTAATTATCATAAGGAGTTGTTATGGTGCTCCAAGACAGGATATTTCGAAACTCAATCTCTTCGTGGGCCAAACGTGTGTTGAATTTTATATTTTACTAGCTGCGCCCCGCGGTTTCACCCGCGTAAATGTCGATCCCGTGGGAATATCGGGATAAAAAGTAGCCTATATATTAATCCAGGGTGTCAGCTACCTCAATATAAAATTTTATCAAAATTGAACCCGCCGTTTGAGCGTGAAGAAGTAACGACCATATAAACACGCACACACACAAACACAAACTTTCGCCTTTATAATATTAGTGTGATGCGAACAAACTCGCAGGCAATAGCTAGTATCTTATCTATTGTTCCACTTTTTAATAACAAGAGCTATACATAATATTACAGATCAATGTTATCTTCCCAGTTCGTACAGACTACGTCAATTTTATGACCTACGATAAAAACTTTACAGATCGGTCAACATAAAATGGCAGTTTAACGATTGCGGATGATAGCCGCATCGTATCCGAAATTTGTGTTGGACGAAAAAATTCAGTTCCCTATCTGGATCTTCTATATTATGTACTAAGTTTTCATTTGATTTCCGTGAATAACAAGGGGAAATATTTCCGTGAAAATACGCAGGCAGGCCTGTTCAGCGACTTAATGGCGTAACACACTATAAATCTTAATCATTTTGAAGGATATTGCTAATCCATTGCGTTATATGTTCGAAAAATTTATCTGCTGAACAACGTAAATAACGCAATGAATGTTGTTAAACTGTCAAAATAAAACCCATTGCTACTGATAGTGTGTTACGTAATTACCCCCCTGGTCATAGCTATCAACGCCTCTTAACATAGAGAACACATGGTTCCAGACTTAAACATGAAATGGGTACAGTTTAGCTAACAAGTCGGTACAGACGCCAGCACATCAATCAACTACAATCTGTCAAATTTCTTTAATAGATTTTCAACTTTATCGTTAAAGCATAAGGTTCAAATTTGATTGGGAAAATTTGACAGTTTCGGGTAGCTTGTCTTGCTAGTATCAGTTTCCACCATCAAAAAAGCGATGCGAGAGAGTAATCAATGTTAACATGGCAAGTATCAAGTCCTCGCGTTGGCCTGAAAGTTTCAGGGCGGTCGAGTGACTAGGCGGATTAAAGTAAGGAGTCACTTTATTAAAGCCCCATTTGGGGAGGGTTCACATCTGACGGAACATGCGTCGCGTATTATCGGTCGCGTAACGCCAGAACAGACAAATGTATAGAAAAACACTTGACCGGTCACACTCAACCGATGATACGTTAGTCGGTTGAGTGTGAACGGTCAAGTGTTTAAACTTGAAATTTAGCAAGAATATTTATCTAAGTAAATTATGAAGTTTGGCATTTCCAGTTTTTCTAAACTACCCTCTAAAGGGGGATTGGGGGGTATCAAAATTTGTATGGAAGAATTTTAACACGCGGTCCGATTAACTCGAAACTCAGTATTTATACTTAAGACCGATAATAATCTTCTATCTTCTATATATATATCTATATATATAAAAGGCAACCGTTACTGACTGATCTGTCAACGCACAGCTCAAACCACTGAACGGATTGCGCTGAAATTTGGTACACATAATTATAGGTTCTTCAAATTATCAATTCCATAGGGTGGAGTATTTTATTACGTGGCTTGATTGGAAAATTGGTATGAATTATCTTTAAGTCAAGCTATAGAAACATCCCAGACGATTTTTCAAAACTCCACCCCTGTGGGGATAAAAAGAGGGGATACAGTGTATATGAAAAATCTTATTCATTTGGTTAATAAACTTGAAACTTGGCAATATTTGGCTCAGTACACTCACTGTCACTTTTAGTTAAAAAAATTCCTCACAGGATTTAGGGGGTGACAAAGTTAATAGGTTAGAAAAATATGTAACCTGCTGTCGGATTAACAGACGACGACGATGACCGCCCGATGGACGCTGGTGATGGCGCCAAACAAGTAGCCGAATTCTGGGTCGAGTCCATTTAGATTGCTATCGACCAGCTAAGAAGAAGAAGGGGTGGTTTTTACTGCTTGCTTCCATTAACTCGAAAAGGAGTATCGGTCTTTGAGTCAAGTTATGAACACATTCCAAACGATTTATCAAAAATCCGCCCCTGTGGGGGTGAAAAGCGGGGATACAGATTATTTGAAAAATTTGATTCCTTTGATCTACCAACTTAAAAATTGGCCCGAATACTTATTTATCTAATTATATGATAACGATCATAAAAATACATTTTCAAATTTTTTTGAGGAAACTGTGTCTGTCTGTTACCTCTTCACGCTTAAACAGCTGAACCAATTTAGGTGAAATTTGGTATAGAGATAGTTTCAGTCCCGGGAAAGGGCATAGGATATTTTTTATTCCGATATTTCCACGGACTCGACATTTATGCGGGTGAAATAATATGACGCCGACGACGACGACGACTTCGTTAAGCAGAGTTATACCTGTCGTGGATAGATGGCAACACAGTATAGTGAACAGCGCCATCTAACAATTTGATTGGTAAACGAAGAATCATGTGATCGGAAACGCAAGCGAGCCCTACCGCTTGGACACGATCGTCGGTGGAGGGGATGCCGCGAGGACTGGTGGAGAGACCGAGTGGTGCGACAGTCAGTCTACAGTCGACCGTCGAGCTCGGACAGTCTCGGCAATCGCTCAATACCAACGCACGTGTTTGTTTCCGACACACGTGTGCGTTTCGGTTGTAAATAGCTAGTTTATTAAAGTTACTGTAAATTAAAATAATCTTTTCGTTCGAGTACCCACTGAAGTGCCCACACCTATCTAAACTATGTCGGATCGTGAAGAAGACCCGATGTATCGCATCTCGGCCACCCGCTGATGCGACATCAGAACTGGGATACACTCGAGCTGAAAAAATTATGGAGAATTGAGCGATGACGTCACGTTGCGATGTTTCTTTGCCTGGATTTCACCTGGATAAGGACGTTGAGTAACTAAGAATCGAGCCAAGCAGTCTCGCAGCCGTCAGTGAAACCCTTCGTGTGCTGCAAGTGAGAAACCAGGACATATCGCGGCCCTGCACGAGCAGTGGCGGCAAGCGGATGGTGGTCAATGTGTTGGATGTAGTGAAGGGCGAGTGGACGTCACACAACTACCCTCAGGCACGTTACAAAATAAAGGTGAGCTGTATTGTTTTGTTTACAATTCTGGTGCTGAATGCAAGTTAGTAAAAGTGAATTGTGCAACCGAAATTATGTGGCAAACTAGTTAATAACGTTGTTGCGTTGACTAGTATCAATCCAACGCGTGTATTCAGCACAGAACAAATCATATGCAGCGTTGCGATTAGCAAGCGACAACTTAAGATTTTATTACGTTTTTACCCGACATTTACTTGCAAAGTAATATTATGATAGGACAGAGACAGCTATAACAACATTTTCGGTTAGTGATTTCGTGTTATTAGAAAACGAAGAGCGAAATCAGATTGTAAGACTAAGCTAGATCGGAAGTTCAGAGGTCCGTTTCTGGTAGGTGATTTTAGCTATGATTAGATAGGTAATCAAAGCTTGTTTACATAGCTCTGGTTGATGATTTTCGCTTTCATTAGATAAAATCAAAGTTTGTTTACATGGCTCTGGTCATTGGATGTTTTTGCTAAGATTAATCAAAGTTTGTTTAGTTCAATTAGAAGTAGTTTTGACAATAAGAAGAGGATTAAAGTTTTCTGATTTCAAAGGTTAGAAGCCGTAAATGGTCAGAATTGACCGAGTGGAACATGCACTGCTGTTGAATTTTTGGTTACAGGTTAACACACAAGAACGTGTGCAACAGGATGGCAGTGCCCTACAGCATCTGTTTTCGATGCGGCAACACCAGACATTTTGCTTCGAGATGTCCACGAAGCAATGATGTAGGCGCCAGTATGGTGGGGGTCCCAGGCGGTTTCGGGCCAGCGCCTGCAGCAGCTGCTAGTAGCGAGTGATACGGTTCAAGTTTGCCATGTCAGTAATCCGAGCAGTGTATTGATGAATACTGGGTGAGTCACAACCATTTTATTACGATTCTGTCAATCTATCATCAATGATTGTGTTGCGTCAAAGTTGGCTTAGCTTAGTGACAACTTATGATGAGTTGACTGATATTCACTTAGATGAGATAGTAGATCACGCGACACAGGGTATTAAAAAAATGCAATTAGGATAACATTCGATTTGACTAAAGTAAAGTTAGTAAGTTTGCTTTAATGATTGTTTTACGAGTAAAGGCGCTTGATTCAGCGAGCCTAAGAATACCCTCATGATTATGTGAGGATACCCGATCACCAAGTTACTCGAGAATTAGATGTCATAGTTGATGACAGTGGTAGTGAGACCACCTTTGATTAAGAATGGCTTGTACACTCGAACTCAAAACTTAAGACCAAACCTCATGAGTAACATGTGGCGATGGGTCTATAAGAAATCGTTGGTGCGATTTCTGTCTGTGTTGGTGCACAGAGCGCTTCATGTGTTGTAGCACATATTGCGCAAGATATCTTAAGGGTCGTTGGTGCGATTCTTTTCTGTGTTGGTGCACAGAGCCCCTCATGTGTTGTAGCATATGTGGTGGCAGATATCTTAAGAGTCGTTGGTGCGATTCTTTTCTGTGTTGGTGCACAGAGCCCCTCATGTGTTGTAGCATATGTGGTGGCAGATATCTTAAGAGTCGTTGGTGCGATTCTTGTCTGTGTTGGTGCACAGAGCCCCTCATGTGTTGTAGCATATGTGGCGGTAGATATGTAGAGAGTCGTTGGTGCGATTCTGTACTGTGTTGGTGCACAGATTACAATGTAAGTTTCACGAGTTGAGTATACATTGCCAATGAGTTTGATTTCGGTAAATTATAACTGATTTGTTACAAGTTTGATGGTTTAACTTGTTGATCGGTCGAGTCCTGTCTGTGTTGGTGCACAGAGCGCTTCATGTGTTGTAGCACATATTGCGCTAGTTTTCTTTTTCTGAGAATCAATGGATCGAGCCCTGTCTGTGTTGGTGCACAGAGCGCTCCATGTGTTGTAGCACATATTGCGCTAGTTTTCTTTTACTGAGAATCAATGGGTCGAGTCCTGTCTGTGTTGGTGCACAGAGCGCTTCATGTGTTGTAGCACATATTGCGCTAGTTTTCTTTTTCTGAGAATCAATGGGTCTATTCTGGTCTGTGTTGGTGCACAGAGCGTCTCATGTGTAGTAGGCACATGTGGTGACTAGTCTCAACCGCACCTTATGTGCAGTAGCTTATGTGACAACTGATATCGTAAGAATCATTGGTGTGATTCTGGACTGTGTTTTGCACAGATTTTGGTAAATAGTAACTGAATCGTTACAATTTTGATTTTGTTTGGTTCAACTTAATGATCGAACCTTTTCAAATGATTAATGTTGTATGGGGTGCGAAACCTTGACATCAAGGCATTGTAAATGAAGACTAGAGAAATTAAAGTAACAATGAGATAGATTTACCTGAATTATTAGGTAATGGCAGGATAGCCGAGTTACCTTAGATATTTGGCAGGATAGCCGAGCTTGTTTACTCTGTGAGTATTTTTGGTCCGCAGGTACTACACCCGAGGACGGGTGCTAGTCAGTGATGGCCGTGTCGTGGATAGATGGCAACACAGTATAGTGAACAGCGCCATCTAACAATTTGATTGGTAAACGAAGAATCATGTGATCGGAAACGCAAGCGAGCCCTACCGCTTGGACACGATCGTCGGTGGAGGGGATGCCGCGAGGACTGGTGGAGAGACCGAGTGGTGCGACAGTCAGTCTACAGTCGACCGTCGAGCTCGGACAGTCTCGGCAATCGCTCAATACCAACGCACGTGTTTGTTTCCGACACACGTGTGCGTTTCGGTTGTAAATAGCTAGTTTATTAAAGTTACTGTAAATTAAAATAATCTTTTCGTTCGAGTACCCACTGAAGTGCCCACACCTATCTAAACTATGTCGGATCGTGAAGAAGACCCGATGTATCGCATCTCGGCCACCCGCTGATGCGACATACCTATAGTACACTGTAGGTACTTCCATATTTTGCCAGATATGTCCCATGCAATAGGGGGCGACCCTATTGCCATCAACCTTGCACAAGTTCAGACTCCGGGCTGCGTACTGAGAAGTACCTGATGAAAAAACAATAACACTTTGCCCCACCCTGGGAACCGCTTGCGACCACTGCTGCACTGGACCAACGAGGCGGTACAAAAAAACTGAAGATGAAAATAACTTGCGTCATCTAAAACTGTTCAGATGGTACAGTCAACAGCAAAAGTAGATGATCAAAATCAGAAATTCAATACTAATGAACGAAAATGAAGAGTTCGCGTCAGAACTCTGCCACACAGCCACACAGTCTCTGCACACAGCTCAACAACAACAACAACAACAGCTCTGCCATACAGTTCTGACGCGAACTCCGTTAATTAGTATTGAATTTCTGATTTTGATCATCTACTTTTGCTGTTGACTGTACACATTTTATTGTTGAAACAACATAAAGGTGTGCAAGTGCAATAGTCAATTAAACCGTGTATATTAGGCTTAACATAACAGGATTTTGCGTGACGTCAGAGTGATGCGTAGTTTACATGTGGCGTTGTAGATGGCGCCACAACCCTATCTTAAGTTAAGCGGATAGAAACTGTGGCGAGAAAGTTAAGACGAAAATAACAAGTAAAATTAATTAAGTACCAACAGATTTTTTGAATGAAACCCTTAAGGGGGATGCGCAAGGTAGCTCGCGAAATAAAAAAAATCCTAGGTTTTTTGAACTTTTCAGGTCAGTGTCACTGTCAGGTTGTATGGTGATTAAAATATGATTCGCAAGCGTAACAAGTATGTAATTTATAGAATTATAAACATTAAAACCATCACTACAACCCTTTAAGTTCATATAATCCTTTTGAATTACTATTTCATGAAATATACTTATATAAAAAAAAGCACCTTAACGTCTCTGCCAACCCTTGCTAAGTGGAAAAGTTCAATCAATTAAAAACACCATTTAATAAAAAAAAATATCTTACAGCCGAGAAAAACTCAAACACTTAAAAAACTGGCTTTGTCATTCTCATTCCGATCTAAAAACTAATTTGCTGGACATAAAGAAAGGCGCGGCGGAGATTCCCTCAGTCACTTAGCGGACAAAATGGCGCTTTCGCGTTTAGAAAAATTAAATAAGACACCGAATATTTACACTTATCTACGGCGCTATTTTGAAGCACTTTACTTTCTTTCGCTCCCTCGTCTTAGAAGGTGGTAGGGCCGCGGTCCCTTTGCGAGTGGGTCTGTATCGGAAACCCGCCAGATGTGCATGTTTACGCTGTACAGTCACGAGCACTAATATGTCAACACTTGGCTACTTTCAATTGCGATTTTTTCGTGAAATAACGAAACCAACGTTGAAATACGACACTTTACACAAACCTATGGGTTCGAAAATACTTTGTTCGTAATAACATAAAATTTCATTCAAAACTAAAGGAGAAAATCGTCTTTGAATAAAGCCAAGTGTATACATACTTATGCTCATGACTGTACGGCATTTCATGCAAACTTTCAAGCCCTTATTTTTCGAAATTAATGAACCGATTTTAATGAAACTTCATATGTATAAGCAGGATACAAAGGTCTAAAATGATAATAGAGAACATTTTCCAACAACATTTTTCAACATGCGATTCGAGCCGTTTGGTGGAAATCATCTAAAAGTCTCTAATTGTTTGCAGTGAGACCTTTACCTAACGTCTAATGGTTTCCGCGCCCGGTCACGTTCCCAGCACTTCGGGCATGTCTTATTTAATTAAAGAAAAATATAAATTAGAATAAATTTTAATGGCAACATTCTAGAAGGAGCGTCACGTGGGACAATTTTGGCCGGCGCCCGCCGCGCTGGTGCTTTCATTTTTCTTGTAAATATTATT
The DNA here is from genome assembly GCA_948474745.1 of Oligia latruncula. NCBI lineage: Eukaryota > Metazoa > Arthropoda > Insecta > Lepidoptera > Noctuidae > Oligia > Oligia latruncula. Next base: position 15,285,672 of record OX419701.1, on the reverse strand, counting down.
TTTATCGTTATTATTTTTAATTTGGTTAGTATGCGTTGGTTGAATTATAAATAGAAATGTTGATTCGTGCGTTTCGGTTGGATTTCTATAAGTTAAGTTTCAAAATATTAGTTTATTAATATTATTATTATTATATATTTTACTTTATTTATTATTATTACTTATTATTATGGTCAGATTGTCAGTCGCTCCATGTAAAATACTGGTATTCAGCTGCATCCGGTTAGACTGGAAGCCGACCTCAGGTTGATCGATCAGGTTAAGCTACGTTTGGCGCGGTTGGTCTGTGGATGGGTGACCATCTTTACATATCGTGATTCGTGACCCCTCCGTGCCTCGGAAAGCACGTTAAGCCGTTGGTCCTGGCTGTCATTCGTGGATCTTTGACAGTCATTACGGGTAGTCAGAAGCACAACCAGTCTTACCAAGGGGTATCGTATTACCCAGTACCTGGGTTGTGGACGTCCGATAGGCAGTCGTTCTATGTAAAATACTGGTATTCAGCTGCATCCGGTTAGACTGGAAGCCGACCCCAACATAGTTGGGAAAAGGCTAGGCAGATGACGATGTCCTTCTAGGGCGTCTCGTCCTGGCGTTTCCACTCCTTGCCACCTTCTGTTGGTCGCTTTTTATTAATCCTCTCAGACGTCCCTTCGAAACTTAAAAAAGCTTAGCTAAACTATAATTTAGAATTTACATTTCAAATCATACTTTAGTAATTTAATACACATTTGACTTCCCTATTTATTCACGTGACAATTAAGGAGTGTATATAACTACATAGGTACTGTAAACAAATGGCTAGGCTGCCTACATTTCTAAAGGTCTTTCAATACCTTTTACATCTTTCGATATTATTACGATACAACTCGACATTGTACCCTATACTCGTAAAATTCATGTCGGTTAAATATCGTGAGATTAGAAAAAAATCGATCTAGGGAATTCTACATAATTAAAGCATAAATTTAAATGGCACTTAGTCAAATGGCATCTAAGCGCTATTCCACTTTCGGCACCTATTCTGTTAGGAGAAGGTGCAATTCGTGGAACACTTTACAAGACTGTCCAGAGTCTGTTCATCATTGGTGTTGGCGACGATCTGGCAACCCGGTTGCTAGGGGCTTGTTATTGTTGGTTGGCTAGCGACCGAGCGAGCTTGCGTGTTTTTTTTAATTATTCTTGTGATTTTATATTATACCCAATTGCACCTTACCTGGCTTTAATTTGGTGCCTAGCAATTGGTATAGGCATTTCTGCCATTCTCCAGGGTTCCGTGCGCCTCCGGTCCAGGTGTTTTTTGTGACTCTGACAGTGTCGTGATCCCAATGAGGTTTTGGATGTCACTGCATGCTTTCATTGACCTGACGCCTGACAGTAGTACAATTGACTGCCCAACTGTGGTAAAACAAATAATATAGGATGGCCTCTCATTTGATTGAAACGCCGTAGTACGTACGCTTGATCAGCTCAAGGTTACCGCCAGCGTGGGTTCTACTGTAGGACCTTTAATCGCTCTAACAAAATCATATCATATTATAAAATCGCCAACACTAAAAAACCCTACCAAAGTCAACGTTGGTGAGGTGAAACCTCAGATTTCCTTACAATTTGCACGCCATGATAAGCACGGCGCACACCTGAGCGATTTAGCGGTATTGGGGAGGAAATAGCGCAAGTTTGTAGGCAGCCTAATTTAATTGAAAACGGATTAAAGCCCCGTTCACGGCCTTGAGCGAAGCGACTTGCGTCTGTGAAAATGTCACCGTGAAAAGTTAGGTGAAGCGAGCTTGAAGTGAGCTAATAGTGTCAATCCCTAGCTAATAGTGTCAATCCCTAGCTAATAGTGTCAATCCCTAGCTAATAGTGTCAATCCCTAGCTAATAGTGTCAATCCCTAGCTAATAGTGTCAATCCCTAGCTAATAGTGTCAATCCCTAGCTAATAGTGTCAATCCCTAGCTAATAGTGTCAATCCCTAGCTAATAGTGTCAATCACTAGTCTCTTCGTCGACCCACGTTTCTAAAACGCGCGTCGACGGCGCGTTTAAAAAACGTGGTGTGCTCAGGCCCTAATACTACTGTCTTGTTAAGTTAGTATAATCCTAAAATGTCAAGATTTCATGAAATAGTCATTCATTAGGATTACTTGGTCTTAGAGAGTTGTGTTGATGACTTTAATGATTATAATTCTGTAAATATATATTTGTTACGGCCGCGAATCATATTTTAATCAACGTACAATTTAATACTGATCAGCAAATTGCAAAAAACGTAAAAAAAATTGAATTTCGCGGGCTACCCTGGCGCCTTCGCCTTAAGATGAGGTAGCTAAGCTGATTAATCCCAGAGAGGGAGAAGTAGATATAACAATATTAATTATAAGTTTTGGTTTAGATATTAATTTATTTATTAAGAGGAAATGCGGGTGGTCTTTTCTCCATAGAAATGCTCTTGCCTGTTTTCTTTCTAAAGTAATGATTTTTTTTATAGAATAATAAATATTAACTACTTATATGTCCCTCTGTGTTTGATACATTATTTTTGTAAGCACTAAAACCCTAAAAAAATGCCGATTTAATCCGTTGTCAACAGACGCCTAGTATACAAATTTTACAACTATTAATGAAAAAAGAAAAACATATGGACACAGTATATACCCTTCTTATTCAGTATAAGAAATATCTTTTAAATTGGTCTAATATTAGTGGAGGAATTAGGTGAGAGCCAAACCTCGAATTATGACTTTTTACTTCGGCTTTTTCAAAACTCTCTCCGACTGCATTTCCTCTTAATACTTTTACATAGGTTTCATAGCTTAATTCAAATGAATTAGTCGTTTATATTTATATTTTATTTTTACTAGCTTCTGCCCGCGACTTCGTCCGCGTGAAATTTCTTGTACCCCACCCCGTCGCAACACTTCGTATTCGCTTAGGGTTCATTCTGCCTTTTTTTCTTTTTGCTCAGCTCCTAAGGGTCATAGCGTGATATTAAACAGCCTATAGCCTTCTTCAAGAATCGGGCTATCAAATGTAAAAAGATTTTTTCAAATCCGACCGGATGTTCCAGAGATTATCGCGTTCAAACAAACAAACTCTTCAGCTTTATTATTAGTATTAGTATAGAAGAATATTATTAGTATAGATACTTTTCCGGGATAAAAAGTACCCAGTGTGGTGCCCAGGATATTAAAGAATAATTATACCAAGTTTCATCGTAATCGAATCAGTAGTTTTTGCGTGATGCCTGAACAAACAGGCAGACAGACAAAAATTTTTTTAATCACATTTTTGGGTTCGGTGTCGGTCTAGTAACACCATTTATTTTTTTGATATTTTCAATGTACATAATTTTCACTTCTACAAGTTTATTATAAGTATAGATATACTAGCTTCTGACCGCGGCTTAGCCCGCAACCGCATGGGTGTCGGTAATTTTTCCACGGGAACGTGCTTTCGGGATGTCCTTCCCCAGAATGCCATCTATATCCTTGACATTTTTTTATCGAAATCCTTTCAGTGGTTTAGGCGTAAAAAGGTACCATACAAACAGGATTATAATATTAGTATGGATAAGATCGCTGTAATAACCCATCTATATGGTATACATTTTTTTTTGTAGCCTGTACTGTCCCACTGCTGGGAAAATGTCTCCCCTAAATTCTTCCAGGAACTCGTTCCCCGCGCCACGTCGGACCAGCCCTCGCGGTACGCCGCGCCACGTCGGACCAGCCCTCGCGGTACGCGTCCAGAATCCAGATCGTCTCGCCATCTCTTTCTGGGCCGGCCTGGGCGGCGCCATCCATGTATTACATACATAGCTATACATTATTCCAGATTAATTCCAAACATTCGTTTAGAAGCCGTTTCTATGTATTTGCGAAAGCTGTAATTAGTTCGTAGCCCCAATTCCTGCGGTATTTTATTTGTTTGCGTGAAGCCCTAATTAATGTAGAATTAAGTCCGTAACAACCTTTGGCCTGTGACTTAATTGCGTAATACATCTCAATGTGATTCATTTTGAAGGACATTGCTAATCCATTGCTTCTTAAGTTCGAAAAAATTGCCTGCTCAACAACGTAAATAACGCAATGAATGTTGTTGAACTGTCAATATTAAAAGCGTTGCTACTTATAGTGTGTTACGCAATTTCCCCGCAGATGTATAAATGTAAACGAAGAAGAAAGAAAGAAAGAAAGAAAGAAAATACGTTTATTTGAGGTAAACATGACGCAATCAAAAAAATTAACAAAAAAATAAGAAAGGGTTGGGGGAAACATGCGTCACATCCACGCAAAACGGCTATCGCTCAGCATTATGCTGCGACCCTAAACCCGACCCCGACCCCCGACCCCCGACCCTTCCCCTTGCGCGAAGCGAAAGGAGTATGTCCTGTAGTTCCTGCCTACCCCCATGTGAAGGAGGCGTGAGTTTATGTAATTTGCGTTTGCGATTTATTTGCCAAAAAAAGTAATAAAAAAAAAATTAAACCGACTTCAAAACGAAATTAACTCAAAATTATGAAATACTTAACTTTAATTTCGGAAGTCGATCGATCTGTATTTATTAAAGTTATTTCATAATTTTGAGTTAATTTCGTTTTAAGTCGGTTTAATTTTTTTTAATTACTTTTTTATTTCGTAATTTTTAATATTTTTTTGGACTATGTAGGTAATAGTTTTGTTGTAAATATTGCACTAGAATTTGACCAAGGTTTTTAGATGTTTTCCCTTTGACACTACACCCGTAGCTCGTATCAATAAGCCAGGCCGTCACAGTTACACGTATTAGTCCATACTTCTTCGCAGGTCGTCCCCTTCTTCTGAGCGGGTGTACACTTGTACAGGCTCAGGAACTTCGGTGGAATTTCACAACACGGGGTGCTCTTCTTCCTTCTTCACCTGGACGGGAACTGTTCCAAGTGCAAAACCACTGGCATGAAGCATCTGTTTTCAAGATGTAGGGCTTGGTTCCATCTGCTTGTCTTAGGACAGGCGCAGTTGTAAGCCGGTGTTTCAGTGTGTTATATGCATCTTCTTGTTCGGTACTCCATTCTTCTACTACTACTTCTTGTCGGACAGGTTGACTGACATCGCTTTACGTAAGGTCTTCACAGTTGACGTCGTTATTCTGCCTGAACGAGTGACGTACTTCTGTTGATCCTTGTCGGGCCCCACGTTGGGCGCCAGTTTGTAGAGGATGTGGTCACCATAAACCGTTTCCGGCACAAAGAAGTCTTTTTGTGGTGACGAAGGATTTATTTACACAACGTACAGAATATAGGACGAATTCACGCAACCTTTTCCCAGAAGGGATGAAGGGGGGATAAGGTGTCCTCTAAACCAAAAAAAAAATCAATAAGTCTAAAGGTTTAGGCTAACTTAGTAGCGTAGCGGAGTCCCATGTAACTATTCCAATTAGGACGTAGTTCACGAATGCACCGCGATTGAGAAAAGTGACGTAAAGCGACAGCGCCATCTAGCGTCGAGTAGCGGCATGTCGTAGTGTCTCTCTTATAGGATAGGTGGCGTTGGTGGATTAAAATAAGGTTTGCTACAGCACCTTATCTCCTTTTTAGGGCGAATTTCACCAAACTTATATACCTAGATAGGTCTTATTCTGAGAATAAATTTTGAATTTTTGCCAGTTTTTTTTCTAGTATGGAAAAACTGTTACAAACAATTTTATTCCACGGATAAAAGATATCTGACTTTGGTAAATTCAGTCCGACATCTTTATCAGTCACAAACCATAATTTTTACTTCCAAATTCAAATACAAACACAACATTTACATCGGAAAAGGGCAAACCTTTCCAACAACCTTCAGACGATTCAATGGACACTATAACCATTTTATTTTCATTAATACAGGGCTGATCCCTTTGACTTGTACTTACGTACGTGAGAACAGGCAAACATTCGGGTCCCGTAGAGATATTGTAACAAGGGTCTAACGGGCCCAAAGACTCTCAAATGTGCTTCTTAAACGATTTGTATACGGTCGGTTAGGTTGGCCAACTTGTTGGTTAGACATGTTGGGTGATGGAGTAACTCTTTTAGATGTCAATGATGGAAGTTTTTTATAAAAGTTTTTTTAGGGTATGATCGGCTTTTTTACTTCTTACACTCTTCTTCTTTCTTCTCCTTTTTTTCTCTTCTTCTTTTCTTCTTTTTTTCTTCTTCTTCTTACTGTAGTATCAATTATAGACTTTTGGTGTCGAATAAAAAATGGTGCGTTTTCTATGCCTGTGTTTATTATTATTAAATACAAAACAATATAAATTAGCCGCTTTGTTTACTTTTATTTCAATTTTGCAGGTTTTAGAGCGGAAATCGGCGTAAAAATAAAGTATGCACTGGTTTGCCGTATCAATTGTGTTGTAGTATACACATAAATATTGGGTTTTTGCTACATATTTATTTATTTAGATACTATGGATGACTTACAGTTAAAACCAACAGAATAAAAAATATATTAAAACAACGCATGTAACATTTTATGAAAGCTTTAAAATCGAAATAAAACATTAACATCTTATTTATGGTGGCAAATCAGTATCCTGGCAAATAATTTATAATAATATAATTATGTTATTAATATTTGAGTGGATGCAAGGTTTTTCTATACCTAAGTACTGATTTACCTATAATATAAAATTATTATTTTCGATACATTGATTTGAAGCGATTACTTTCGATCCCATCACATATATAATGTAAATTAGGTAATACGCAACAATGTAACAGGGTCATATTCAAAATAATTGTATATTTACTACTGTCTTAATGTCCAACCCAATTATTTTCATAACGAGATGCAACTGACTAGAATTTCCTAAACAAACAGATAAAATATTTATTTGAGCTTAATAAAAAACAACGAAACATTTGGTAAACCTAAACAATTCATTTAAAAAAATTAAACCAGACATTGCGTAGGATCCGTTTCATACAAGTATTCTATGTCCACGTCTTTAATGGTAAACTAAAAAAAATAATATTATTAACCATTCCTACACAAAAGTTAAAAAAAAAATATATTCAGAGAATATTGTTTAAACTTTCAACACTTTACTAAACAAAATATAAAATACTAATTAGTGTACTCCAAATTTAATTTATTAATGAGTGTCCTGATTTTGCACATATCTGTTATTCTTCTCTGTTATGCTATTTTAACATTATTTCCATGGCAATAAAGAAATTTGAAATACTGGCAAAATTAGTTCACTAGCTGTTACTACACGACGCGTAAGAATAAACGCTTTGCCATTTTGTTCAATATAGTTTTTAGCTCGTTTCGTTGTCGAAGAAAATTAGACTTTTAAAAGTAAATATTCAATGTGAGTCGTTTACAGTAGCGGTAAGTACTTACTGTTTTATTACTCATACTAGGAAAGGGCTGTATTGTGATATTTGTTATAACTATAAAATATTCGTATAATCATGTGAATTGGTGTGGAAATAAATAGATTTGTAGGATAGACACGTGCAATTAATTCATATACGTTATTTTATCTGTCACTTTTTTCCGTTACGTAACAGATATGAATGATTAGGCGTTATTCACATTGTCTCATGTATGAATTAATGGTAATAAAATATTAATAGGTACTTAGTGCACCGCAGGTTAGCCAAAACATTTTTTTTTACTTACTTAAATTTATTTGAAGTATGTAAAGTTTGCGTATATTGTGCCATGTATTGCATTGCTGTGCCATGTATTGTCTGTGTGTGCATGTTTTACTGCGTATCCTCAGTCCTCACTGCTTGAGCCTTTTATACTAACCGCGCAGCCTCGCCGAGGCGTACCCAGCCTCTCGTCGGCCGTCTCAGTATCAGTTAAGGGGGATGCGCCAAGGTAGCCCGCGAAATTCAAATTGACTCAGGTTTTTTGCAATTTACAGGTCAGTGTAAAGTTGTATGTTGATTAAAATATGATTCACGACCGTAACAAATATGGCTTTACATAATTCTAATCATTAGAATCCTTTTGCCTTAATATTAATATCAAAATTTTAGGCTCGGTAGTTTCGGAGATAAGGCATTATGGCAATGATGATGATGAATTTATGGCAATTATACCAACTAAAATACGATCACCAAAATGTTATTTCATTATGTACCCACCTAGTGACCCACACCGACTTCGCACTCGTAGCCTGTTATAAACGTGTGCTATTTAAACTTGCCCTAATAATTCCTTTCTGTTATTTTTCTGTTACAATCAAATAATATTCATATCTGTTTCCTATCCGTAACTTACAATTATTTTGAATATGACCCAACAATTATATTTTTTTTTGCCAAAACTGATACACGCCATACGTGTATCAGTTTTGGCAAAAAATGTCTGTAAGATGTCATAAATATATAAGGCAGTTTATATACTTATTTTATTACGCATTTTAAAGTTAACTTCTACGTAATCTGGAATATTTAGGTTTTAAAGAAGCTGTCAAAAAACGAATAACCTAGTGGACAGAGTGTAGCCACTGGGTTAATTGTTTTTTGCTCAACTTCTTATTCGATAAATAAATGGACGAGAATTAAGACTGAAATTTCAAGGATGTGTCACGTTTGGGCACATTTCGTTACACGAGAGAGAAGAAAGATATAACTGTCTCTGTGTCTCTCACACTAAATCTCTCTTATTCTTTTTAATTTCCTTAGTAGGATTTGTAAAATGTCCGTAGGTGTATCCGTGGCATCACAGCGGGCCCTATCAGAATACCAGCGCTTTTATATAATATACTTACTTTTCGTTTCATAAATTATTAAAATATTTTAAGGCTTAGTTCTTGAATAAGCCTAAGACTCTTGGAAGTTTTTTATAAAAGCCTATAACTTAAAAAAAAAATTTTTTTTTGATTAATTACTGGGCGGCAAGCCATAATGGCCCCGGAGCCCAAAATCTTAAAATACACCGACACTTATAGCCGTTATCAAAATACACAATTTGGAAAATAAATAGTGCCATGTCTTGGCAACTGTGTGTCACCCGAACATTGGGCAAGAGTCGCGGTAATTCGGCCACCTGCAATGGGCACGCCATATAACGGGCACTTTACGATCAACGGATGGCAGCTCGAGTGGCGGAGTATTACTTGTAATTCTATTTCTGCGGGTAGGTCCATTTTATTTTTGGATTGGTTACATTTTGGGGTGACGATGGAAATATACCTATTATTTTATTGTGGCCAAATAATAACAGCCGCACGGGTCGATCGTCTTGCCGTAGTTGGTCCGCGGATGGGTGACCATCTTTACATACCGAGACCCCTCCATGCCTCGGAAAGCACAGCAAAAGCGGTTGGTCCCGGTTGTCATTCGTGGATCTTTGACAGTTGTTACGGGTCGTCAGAAGCCCGAAAGTCTGACAACCAGTCTTACCAAGGGGTTTCGTATTACCCAGTAACTGGGTTGCGAAGGTCAGATAGGCAGTGGCTCCATGTAAAATACTGGAACTCAGCTGCATCCGGTTAGACTGGAAGCCGACCCCAACATAGTTGGGAAAAAGGCTAGACAGATGAGGATGGAAATATATATTACTATTACTGTAATGTAAGGTTGTTATTCTTTATTTGAAGAGGTTAAGGGATGTTAAAAGATGTTGTACGGACCAGAGGGCCTAAAAAGGTCACTTTGGCCGAATCATAAAAGGATAACATTATGAATCTTAAGGCGAAGACAGTCCGTGTTTTTCTTTTTTTCGCTGCACTACGTAGGTATAATCAAAGAGATTGGATTGATTGGTATTTTAGCACAGACAAAAAAAATATCTGAAAAATCCTTCACCAATGAGATTTGATACGATTAACTTAACAGTTACGTTAGTAACTTAACTGTCCATTATGATTCATAATGTTATCCTTTTATGATTCTGCCAAAGTGGCCTTTTTAGGCCCCCTGGTTATTTAAGGATTCGTGTCTTGAGCACTTTTTAAAAGTGGTTGTTTTTTTGTTTTGTTTTTTTTTCTCAATCTGAGAAAGCATTTATTCGTTCTACATTGTGGAAGTCAGCCTGCTCATACCCTGCTGAGCCTTGCCTATCCCTTTGCTTTCCACGCATATTTAAATCCGGAACCAGACATGTGTAAGGTAATGTAGCGCGAATTCTGCGTGTAGACTGCACTACGAACATTACACGTAAAGCCGCAATTATATTTAGCCTGCGCCGCGTGTCGCCACGCGTGGGTAAGCTATCGGTTACATACATTTAGTGCGTGGCGTGGCGACACGCGGGGCGGGACTAATGTAATCAATCCTATACTAAATGTATGTAACCGATAGCTTACCCACGCGTGGCGACACGCGGCTCGGGCTAAATATAATTGCGGCTTAACTGTGCATAAACATGAGCGGCACGCGTCAATGGCAGAAGCAACGGTCGTCGACGAGCGTCGACGGGTGCAGTTACCTACCTCTACCGTTGACGTGTGCCGTGTGTATGCAAACTAAAGACTATATTACAACCACCTTTGATGCGAACTAACGATCAGATAGAGCAGTGGTGGCTAAATGGTGACGGCCGCGACTTACGAGCTGTACGTCGTAGGTACGAACCCAGACCGGCGCGCGGCGCACAGTGAAGGAAAACATCGTGAAGAAACCGGCATGTCCTAGAACCAAAAATTCGAAGACATGTGACATCTACATATTAACCCACACTGGGCCCGCGTGGTGGATTATGGCCTACTCCCTCTCACAGAGAGGAGGCCCTTGTCCCAGCAGTGGGAACATTTTTTTTTTAAACATTGCCCCACACTAGGAATTTCTCTTCTATTGTGGGTGCATTTACAAACATTTAAACACACATACACAAACAGCCAGACCCGGAACAACTACCTGTAGGTCATACAAATATTTGTTCCGTGCGGGAATCGAACCCGCGACACGCAGCGCAGCAGTCAATCACTTTGAACCATTGCGCCAACCGTGCCGTCAAATACCGTGCTGTTAATAGGCTGATTATGTTTTTTGCTCTGGTCCATCGACTGTCGGTTTTTAGCGCGAACACGAGTCTCGCAGTCAAACCCACAAAGGATTTACATTGAATTTGTGTGCCATGCAAACTATTTGCATTAAATCACACGTCTGGATCCAGCTTTAGATGTTTCGGGTCAGGGCTATTTTGTATTGGAGAATTATCTACTAAAATCAGGCGTTTACTAAAAATCCCAAGCCAGAATGTAAAATAAAGTCCAAACCCCACCTCACATTAATAACAGATTCATCTGTCACCAAATAAAAAAGAAATTAAAACAAAAAACACAACAAAAGAAAAACAATAAACAGACTCAGTCAAACGTGTTCGTGTTACAAACATTAAACACGACAATATGTTTAACAGCATGATTCTTTTTCAACCCTACTCAGTAGCATTGTATTACATAATTAAACGTGTTGTGGTTTCAACCCTAAACAGAAGACCAAATGATAAATTGGACCCTCCCTCCCACTCATATAAAAAGAGGCCAAAAAAAGACAGTTTGGCGGTTGATGTCTTAAATAATTTGGCTTCTTTGTCTTTCGAGGCCTTTAATTGAGTTTTTGTTTGGAGACAGTAAGCCTATGAAAGTCGAGGGTAACACCTACCTTTGTAAGGATTTTGGGTCGCGTGCCAGTTTTTTTGGAATGTTGGTAGAAGATGGGTATAGTTTCACGGAAGATTAGTAGGAAGGAAACTTCGTAATAATGCCTGGTGAGCGTATGAATGTGGATTACATTGAATGTATGAATGTTATGTGTTTGCGGAAGAATGGAGTAAAATTATGCATATATGTATGTCTGGTGTTCTGTGAGAGACAGTGTGTTTTTTTTTATGTTAATTAATATAATTGGTGTTGTACCGTTTTAATTGCGTATTAAATCTATAAATACATATAATAGTAGGTTTGGTTGATTGCAGATTTAATGTTCAGAGACTTAAAACCGGGATTTATAAAACCAGAGCGACTGTGAGACTTAAGGTTTTTCTCGAAGTATGTAACTCACAGTCCGTTGATTCGTAACATCGTAAATGCTTAGCCATTGAAATGAGAAGATGATTTGTTTTTATAGAGAAAATAAGGCTTTAAAATGACGTCACGGACAATTCACTCATTGAATACGTTTAGTTATTTCATGTTTGTTTATTTTTCTACTAAGGGTGAATTTCACTAATCACCACACTGAAAGAAAGAAAGAAAGAAAGAAAATACATTTATTTAGCACAGACTAAAAGACACACAATACACCAGATAGTCAGATAATAGTCGTACATCAGATAAAAATATAAAAATAAAAAGGATAAGAAATAAAAAGTCCGATGTAAGAAATTAGCAGGAATGTGTGCCTCACGGCTGCGCCAAAAAGGTCCAGTTCAGCAAAAATGCCAGACAACTAGTGCCTGACGCTGGTTTTCAACTGGACCTGATGTGTGAGGTGACACTGAACGCACTTTCAAACTGAGCTCATGAGCTGTCACTTATCATTGGTGTGGAATATTGACACAGACAGCTATCGAACGCGACTTAGGTGTGCTGATCGCGTTTAGTGTCATTGCTGAACTTTGCTAACTTTATTTACAACGTGGCAATGCTGCCAGCCTTTTGGCCACTTTTCCCGATGACAGTTATGCGAATATAGAAATCATATATCTATGGATGCGAACGAATTTTGTATGCCCTGTGATTCTCTACCCTTATTTTGTTTAAGGCCCAGTATTATGCCGTTGACCTTGCTCAAATGGGCGTTACCGCTGAGAATGCCCCGCGCACCCCCTCAACATACTTACGCGCGAAGCGCTCACGAAGTTTATATTTTGTAGGGCTGGCTGCCAGTGTCATGACGCGCGATGCTCGCATATAGGTAGCCAGTAGCATATTTCAGAGCAGTGGTGTATAATTATTTTTTTTACAAATAAGAACTCGTTGTAATATTAATAAAATAGAATATAATTATGTATTATCAATGTAACCGGGCGGCGGAATGTAGACAGTTATTATTAGCTTTTCCCCGCGATTTCGCTCACAAATAAAAGTGAATGAGTTAGTAGGTACTTACCTACTATTTTTTTAACGCAGAATAAATCGAGTGGAAAATCTGACCAATATCAAATCTGCCGGCCATATCTGTACCGTTTGCGCGAAGCTCAAAATGGGGTTCATGGAGCCCTAACCCCAATGCGCCCCATATCGATACCTCGGGGTTCAAAAGATGAACACGACTTTTCAGGAAATCCAAAAACTCGATAGATTCGAGTTTAAAGGTGTGGGTGGGGTGTGTGTTTCAAGATGGTGTAAATAACTCTAATTGGCCAAAATGCTATACACCCTTTGAGCCCCAAGGTATCGAATGATGGTTTGTGGGCCCCGTATGACCCGTGACCCCCAGTTCAATTTATTATCCAGAAGTTTATCTAGAAGCCACAAGCGGTCGTGGGCTCGGAACTTTTTGGTTCAATAAGGCCGGCCACATACGGACGGAATTCCGTTTCAAAATATTGATTTGGCATTTTCCAAGGCAACAAATCCATACAAAATCAAGGATCTACCGCACACGTACAGTAGTTTTCCGTTCGAAATTTTCTGCCTTCGAATTTATTTCGTATGGATTTGCTGCCTTCGAAATTCCGAATCGATATTTCGAAACGGAATTCCGATTTTGCCGGCCTAATCAAGACATACTATAAAGGTTGGTCCATTTATAGGGTCCAATTTTTTTTGTGTAAAAAAAGAAAAAGGGAAATATAGAGTGCGAGGGTGAGAGAGAAAGTGTATTGAATGTCAGATTTATTTTGAACATTGACAAAAGCAAAATAAAAACACACATTATAAATTGAAAACACACATGAAAATTTTACAATAGAAAAATTTAATTCCAAAACCACTTGCTGAGGAATTTTTGCAACAAGCTGCAAAGTCTTACAACAGGCACAAAATTTCTTATACGGTTCAGAAAACTCCTAACAAATAAAAGAAACCACCAACCATGCGAAAAGTAGTAGTAACTGCAATTGCAAAATACAAGCATACTGATAATGCAATGCAACTCCATGCTGATATAATGCTTGCTGCAGAACATGCTTTTGGACAACATACCACCCGCAAACGATACTTTTGTGACAAACTAGGCGAAGTAGAAGATATTGATAAAGACTTTTACACAAACACACTTTGGCAAAAAAAATATATTATTAGCACAGCTAGCCGCACACTCGCGCAGCTTGTTGCACGATGTCGATAGCAACTCTGTAGAGGGATATCATAGCATTGTTGCTAAATTCGTAGGTGGCAAAAGAATAAACTTTTCTCAAAAATATCAATATCAAATGAGTGAGTATGTTGCATAAATCTATTGTAGGTTGAAGTCCAAGAGGACAAATACATAAATTTGAAATGAACAAAATAAAGCGACTAAAAAGATCTAAGAAATATGCAAAGAAGAAAAAAAGAACATTGGAAAATCAAAACGCCTCTTCCATCAATTATGGGCGTTTTGATTTATGCAAGATACTCAAAGATTTTCTTGTGTAGAAAGATAGAGCCGCAGTATTACATCTCATTTGATATAGATATTTTTGAGAAAGTTTATTCTTTTGCCACCTACGAATTTAGCAATAATGCTATGATATCTTTTTACAGAGTTGCTATCGACATCGTGCAACAAGCTGCGCGAGTGCGCGGCTAGCTGTGCTAATATTAATTTTATTTTTTGGCAAAGAGTGTTTGTGTAAAAGTCTCTATCAATATCTTCTACTTCGCCTTGTTTGCTACAAAAGTATCCTTTGCACGTAGTATGTTGTCCAAAAGCATGTTCTGCAGCAAGCATTATATCAGCATGGAGTTGCATTGCATTATCAGTATGCTTGTATTTTGCAATTGCAGTTACTACTACTTTTCGAAAGGTTAATATTATTTTCTTTGTTAGGAGTTTTCTGAACCGTATAAGAAATTTCGTGTCTGTTATAAGACTTTGCAGCTTGTTGCACAAATTCCTCAGCAAGTGGTTTCGGCATTAAAATTTTTCTATTGTAAAAAATCATACGGCCTTTCTTGCAAAAGCTTTGAATATGTGTTGACGTCATCATCTGATATAATTCTGCCATATAACAAATTATGCATTCCTATGCTTTTCTTAAAACCCTCGACAATAATCGTTGACTCCATGCCGGTAGATGGTCCTATAAACAAAAACAAAAAGTTTAATATTGTAGCTTCCAATATATTACGGCTTTAGTTTTCTAATGCAATTACCTCAATCATTGATATAATAAATATTAGTTTGATTTCAAAATAATAAAGTGAGCCATTTCAGCGTTTCAGTAGTAGGACTGCAAAAACACAACAATTATTTTTGAAAATAATACAATGTATTCTGTGGTAGGTACTTATGTTTTTAACTATTATTTTATCATTCATTATTTCAGAAAACATTGACATAATATCGCCCTCATTTGTTGTTGGATACTAAGTTCAGATTTTGTTCAATAGATTGATCACTAAATATTTAATTAAATACTTTAGATGTCTAAATCAAGATGTTGTGATAGATCACTAAATCCCACAGGACTAGAAGAATATACGGAATTCGCAAAATTACCTGTCTTCTTTTTGAAATGCCTTTTGATTTGCTTGTAGAATTTTGTGAACAATGGATGATGATCGCTTTTCAATAGTAGAACTGGAAAAATACAATATTTATTAAATAAACACTAGCTTATGCCCGCGAATCCATCCACGTGAACGTAATCGTAAAGGAACACGTCGGTCAAAAAAAAAATTCAATTCCGAACCGATATTTCGAAACGGATTTCCGTAACGGAATTCCGACTGTATGTGGCCGGCCTAATATTATTACCCTGTATTATTATTAGCAGTCTGGTTGAGATGAGTAATAAATAATAATACAGGATGAAATTAAATTAGCTAGCGAAACTCCGCAGACGTGATGGGTATCGATAGCTACTAAACACTATAAAATAATAATAAAAAATGATTTTTGGGGTCAATGACCGCTGGTATTGTTGTTACTTGAAGTGTGAGTTGATAAAATCTGTTTTATCGTGTTCAGATATCGATACCATCACGTCTGTGAAATTTACAAAAAAATATATTTTTAGACTGATATTTTAAGTGAATGAAACTACCGACAGTGGATGACCCCAAAAAAATCATTATCATCTTAATTTCTCGTTTGTTTTATCATGTTTAGAAACCCATCACGTCTGCGGAGTTTCGCTAGCTAATTTAATTTGACCTTGTATAGCGCTCAAGTACCTATGCACGCAAACGCAATACAAAAGTGCACTCACTATTCCATCACTTTCGTATCCCGATGAGACGGTACGGACACGACCGGCGCGACGGGAGATCAGGCGTATGGCAGACTATTTTACGTGATCCTCCGACAGTACGGATCATCTCATCATCTGTCTTGTCAGACAATCAGGTGATCAGCCTGCAATGTCCTAGCCCACAACAACTAAAGCTGCTGTTTCCCAAGGGAATCGAACCCACGAGGCCACGACCTCCAGATCGAGAAGATAGCGCTCTCATCACTAGACCATGGAGGCAGTCGATTTTGATAAGTAGGTAGGTACTTACTCGACATCCAATCGAGAAGCAGTATCATCCAGTTCTTGAGTAGTAATTTGCTTGTTCACCAATCTAAAATAATAAAATCATTGAATTATACAATTGGCAGCACAGCTGATCCTACTGTAGGTACTTTAATTACTCTGTGGCCTTCGGTGAGCCTCAGATGATGATATGATTCGGTAAATCAATTTCAACTTAGTAACAATGCCTATACTAGGGTGTGCTCTATATCTATAGGCATTGTTACTAAGTTATAAATATTAAATTCACGAGAAATATATTTATTATTATCATTCTTTATTTAGGTACTTATAATAAAGTTTCTTACCGTCTTCGTGCTATATTCTGCACATTATGGAGTAAATGCTTTCGGCGAGCAGCTTTCCATCTCTTTCAACTATGTATTATCTTTATTTCCCATTTTTATTTTCACGGTACAAAAAGTAAAAATTTCACTGCGGAGCAAAGCGACACAGGTCTGTTCTCAACAACGTTCCGAAGAACACTGGCGCGGTGCGGGCGGCAAAGAAATGAGCAAGCGTATATCGTAAAAATGTAAATAAAATCGTATAAAATTAGATAATAACTATTTCAAAATAAACAATACATCACTGGATGCAGTTTGGCGTTAGAAATTTTATGGTATATTTTTAATTGTAATTATAATTGAGAATGAAGAGATAAACTGCTTTTAAAGAGAATTTAGAGGTGTGTTTGAAGATTTTTTTCATGCATTAATGTATGTTTAATTATGATTTGAGTTACATCACTGTATTAAAATAAGTCTTGAAAATATCATGTTTTTTTTTTTGGTTAAAATTATTTACTGTTTAAGAGATACACTGCTTTAAAAAACCATCTTTTTGACCGTTTTCAAGGAATCTCCGCCTTAATATACCTACATGTACCTACCTACAGACAACAAAAGAGATAAGTATGCAGGATCGTCAGATATAGTTGAAGTTAAGTAAGAAACCGATGGATGTTGTCGACTGAAATTTAATTTGATAAAAGAGCTGTTTGTTTTCTATTAATAAATTGAATTTTATTCGAAAATATCCATCGGTTTCTTACTAAACTTTAACTGTATGCGACGATCCTGCATACTTATCTCTTTTGTTGACTGTGCATAAATTATTATTTTAACTGTTAACTTATATATTATTTAAGTAAATATTATCTTGTTCTTGTCTTGAAAATAAATCACCTAATATTTTACATCTTAGATTCTAATCTTAGTCCCCTTATACTTTTTAAAATAGTTTCTAACATTTTAAATAAAAATTAGTGCTTTCCAACCAACAATTACACTGAAATAAGATATTTTGCGAGTATAATTGCGTAATAAATTCGTCGCGTGCTACACTGAAACCTAGGCTCACTCAGAATGTTCGTGACTACAACTGTGCTAGTTAACAATAAAATTTCCCCGTTTAATTTAAAATATTAACAAGTTTTTTTCGGAGTTACGACTTGAATTGGAAGTTTTTCTCATGATTTAAATTACTTTGGATAAATTGCGCAATAAAGGTCATAGCACATGTATCAAACCGGAAAGGGATCGGCACCGTATTAACTCGAGCCGTTCAGTATTAATTCTTTGTATGGAACTCCCTACTGCAACGCACACTAATCGGAATCGTAACCTAATCGCCTCGCCTCGGGACAAGCTCACGTAGCGCGGTGTGGTGCGTTACGGCTCGTCGTCCCCGCGCTTACGTCTCTCCGTACCCGCGCGTTTACGTCTCTTCGGCCACCCTTGCCCCTCTCACCCCTTCGGCCTGCCTGCTGCACCATCAACCAGCGGTCGGCGAGCCTAAGAGCGCTTTCACATTAAGGCGACTTTAGCAGCGCGACTGACGCGCGACCGTCGCCCAGTCAGAATTTCATATTATAAACAGAAGCGTACGTGAAGGTTTCTGCTTCTGCCGCGCTACTGTCGCGCTGCTAACGTTCTAATGTGAAAGCGGCCGTAAGCGCGGCGTCGTCGCCTAGCCGTAGCCGAGTCGACGTATCGGAGCTTCTGATCTGCTTTGGTTACATGCTTACATTTTAGGTTGACGCCTGTTTGACGGCGATGCGAAAGGCGATACGGTGCCGATCCCTTTCCGATTTAATACGTGTGCTATGACCTTTAGACCTAAATCACCAGAGACGTAACAAAACCACTTAAATCGTGGAATAAGAATTTTTTGTGTTTTTACGAGACATTTAGATTTTTTTTTACTATGATTTATGAGCGTATGCGCATTTTGTAAAACTCGTTATCAAAAATATTAGTTCCACGGACGCTCACGTAGCTATAGGCGCCAAAATGGCGAAAATCAAATGTCTTCGTTTTGTCATCGTTATTATTTAATTTTTATCATAATATAGGTCAGTGACTGTTATGCATAAATTAGTATTGGCAGTGTTTCTATATATCGTCGTATTGTCGTCTCCACATTGTTTTTCATCATCATCTTCCTAACCTTTTCCCAATTATGTTGGGGTCGGCTTCCAGTCTAACCGGATGCAGCTGAATACCAGTGTCTTACATGGAGCGACTGCCTATCTGACCTCCACAACCTAGTAACTGGTTAATACGATACCCCTTGTTAAGACTGGTTGTTCTGACTACTCGTAACGACTGTCAAAGATCCACGAATGACAGCCCCGACCAACGGCTTAACGTGCTTTCCGAGGCATGGAGGGGTCACGGTATGTAAAGATGGTCACGCATCCACAGACCAACCGCGGCAAGCGTAGCTTAGCCTGATCGATCGACCTGTGCGGCTGTTATTATTTAGCCACGGGTCCCTCGTATTATATACATTGTATTTATGTTGTATACGTATTATATACATTGTATTTATGTTGTATACGTATTATATACATTGTATTTATATTGTTATAATAAAGTATTGTCTTTGCCCATGTAGCTAAAGGGTCACAGACCACAGTAAAGGGTTTATGTTGTCATTTGTTTCTGCTGGCAGGACCGCGGTAAACCAATTCAGTAGGTCTGTCTTTTTTCAAGGTTTGATCCGAACTGTGGGGTTATTGCGTAACACACGAACTGGCTTTGATTTTGACAGTTCAACCACAATCATTGCTTTGTTTACAGCGTTGCGCAGAGAAATTTTCCGAACATATGAAGCAATGGGTCAACAACACTTATCTTGCACTCTAATTGCGTAACACACTATCAATCGGTATCTGAATCATTTTGAAATAAATTGCTAATCCATTGCTTCATAAGTTCGAGACATTTGTCTACTCAACACGTAAATAACGCAATGAATGTTATTGAACTGTCAAAATGAAACCGATTCCGATTGATAATGTGTTACGCAATTGTCCTTCTGTTTCAGATTGTAATTGGAAGCTTGTTACGCAATTGTTGTTGAAACATTATTTTTATAAACATTGTTTCACGAACACTTATATTTATTTTTATTTTCCAAATAATCTTTTTTTCTTTCTTCTTCTTTCAATTAAGGTGCTGATTTCACGACAGATATTTACCTTACCTACTGAAGAATTCATGATATATACTCTTCATTCCCGTCGGAGCTTATCCTACTATCCTACTAATATGATAAATATTAAAGGAGATCACCCATTTTGTTCGGCGACTTGGGATACAGAATAAAAAGGCGGCGGCGGCGGCGGTCAGGAATGAATTACATTTTATTTGAATGGTTGCAGTACCTATTAGAAACATTTAGTTGTATGGCGACAACGCTGTAATGAATTTAAGAACAAAGTTAAAGGAACAACGATCTTATAATCCGATCCGCTCCCAAATATATGTAATATACTCGTATCTCCGAATCCAAATTGTTCTCGACTTTGACGCCTTAGTAAAAAATAATCCATACTAATATTATAAATGCGAAAGTGTGTCTGTCTGTCAGTCTGTTACCTCTTCACGCTTAAACCGCTGAACCAATTTAGATGATTGATTGGTATTATTTATTTAATACTTCAAGCACATAAATGTACAGAGGCGGACTTAATGCCATTGGACATAGGATAGTTTTTATCCCAATATTCCCACGGGATCAAAACTTAGGCGTGTGAAACCGCGGGGCGCAGCTAGTAGTTTATAACCTGGATTATCACAATATTTATCTAATCTAATCTAACTAGCCTGTATTGTCCCACTGCAGGGCAAAGGCCTCCCTCTCCCTTTTCCACACTATTCTGTCTTTTGCGAGTGCCGGCCAGTCCTGACGGTAGGAGTCAAGCTCGTCCCGCCATCTTCGTCTTCGCCTGCCGTGATGGCGTCGTGCGTTTCATCATCATAACCGAAAGACGTCCACTGCTGGAAGCACCTCCATTTCGACCGGTTCTGTGCTTCTCGCATCTAACGGGTTCCTGCGGCCTTTACAAGGTCGTCGGACCACCTTGTGGGAGGCCTTCCAACGCTACGTCTTCCGGTACGCGGTCGCCACTCCAGAACCTTTCGGCCCCAGCCATCTGTTCTGCGAGCAATGTGCACTGCCCACTGCCACTTAAGTTTGGCAATTCTTCGGGCTATGTCGGTTACCTTGGTTCGGTTCTCCTGCGGATCTCCGTCGTGCGTTTAGTGGGACCCAATCGGTGGTTCTCTTAGCCAATTGTCATCTGACATGCGGCAGACATGTCCGCTTCAGTCCCACTTAGTTTAGTGGTTTTCTGGGTAACGTCTGTTATCTTGGTTTTGGCGTGCAGTATTGTGTTCCTTATTCGGTCATAAATTCGAACCCACAGGATACTGCGCTCCATGGCCCGCTGGCAAACCTCGAGCTTGGACCTCTGCTGAAGTGTCAAAGACCAGGTTTTAGCACCATATGTGAGAATGGGGAGAATACACATGTCCATAATTCTCCTTTTGAGACATAGCGAGAGCAGTGGTAGCCAAGTGGTAACGGCCGCGACTTACGAGTTATAGGTTGTAGGTTCGAACCCAGACAGGCGCTTTACTTTGTGTAAATTATTTCATCACTACTGCTCTCAAAACGGTGAAGGAAAACAGCGTGAGGAAACCGGCATGCCCTAGAACCAAAAATTCGAAGACATGTGACATCTGTCAATCCGCACTGGGCCCGCGTGGTGGATTACGGCCCATTCCCTCTCATCGAGAGGAGGCCTGTGTCCCAGCAGTGGGAACATTATAGGCTGATTATGTGGTAGATCTCCAGAAGAATTTAGAAGATCTTTCATTCACCAATAGCTCCTCATACGGTAGTACGTTCCTGTGGGACAACTTCCGACGTCTACGCGGACGAAGCCGCGGGAAAAAGCTAGTAAAGCATAAAACTAAGTAGAAACTGTAAAATTTATCGTTATTCGCCTCTAGAAACCGAGTATTAGCCTCATCAAGCCACAAAGCTAAGCACGCGTTTTGTTTAAACTCCTTGAAATACACGAAGCTAATAGTGGTTATAAATTAATTTCTCATGTTATAACTGAGTCTAGTGAGATTAATATTGTATCAGGAAAACCTTTTACATTGTTGTGCTGCGTTTGAAGCGAGCACCGCAGGAGAGTTACTCGCCTTAATGAAGTTGTGGTTTGTGAAATTGAAGTGACAGTTTGGACGGTAAGAGCCGTACGAATGAGATTTGCGACGTTGGTATTAGGCCCTCTTAAAATACCTGCAGGATACAGTTAAATGTTAGACTAGTTTAGTTATTGTACACAGACGGTGACCATCAAACAACTAATCAATCACCACCAATCAACCAATCCACACTAACCAAACCAACTATCAACCAACCAATCTTGTCACTGATTTAGAAAAAAAAAAAAAAAATAATCCCATGATTATAATTTTTTCTAAGTTATTACAATATCAACAAAGTTTTGTTAAAATTAGGTGTGTATATGAAATTGTTTGTTTTGGGGGAGGCCTATGTCCAGCAGTGGACGTTTTTCGGCTGAAATGATGATGAAATTGTTGTTATTTCACACTTTTCTAAAATAATAATGGCAAAAAGTATCTACTTAAGACCCGCCTCAAAATCAACAAAATTAGCCAGTTTCTGGATACGACGTGACCCCTCCGTGCCTCGGAAAGCACGTTAAGCCGTTATTCCCGGCTGCCATTCGTGGATCTTTGACAGTCGTTACGGGTAGTCAGAAGCCCGAAAGTCTGACAACCAGTCTTACCAAGGGGTATCGTAGTACCCAGTTACTGGGTTGTGGAGGTCAGATAGGCAGTCGCTCCATGTAAAATACTGGTATTCAGCTGCATCCGGTTAGACTGGAAGCCGACTCCCTCCAACATAGTTGGGAAAAGGCTAGGCAGATGATAAGGTGTTAAAATGTCAATTTGAATTCACTAATTATACTAGCTCCAGTAAGTATCCCACTAAACGAGTCACGACGCCTGCATGGGTAATCATTCTCACTTAGCCCCACTCCAGTTCCCATCAGGGATTCATACGAAATAAGAAAAAAATTAAATGTACTTTATTTTACACATTATTTTAAAAGCGTAATGCTGCGCTCATAGCACACTGAGCTTCTTAGTTGAGTACTTTGTTCTATATAATGCAAAATGGAATGAACTGCTTTCAGTTAGCGGAAATGTGGAGTCGAGAACCGAAACAAAGATGGCCGGTAACCTTATCTTCTCTTCCTTTTATGACACCAAAAGTGTGATAGGTGCAATTTTATTCTAACTAGCAAGATCCATACTAATATTATAAATTCCAAATTAACTCTGCTTGTCTGTCTGTATGTTACCTTTTCACGCCTAAACCACTGAACGGATTTCGATAAAATTTGGCAGAGAGATAGATTGCATCCCGGAAAAGGACATAGGATAGTTTTCATCGACATATCTCACGGGCAAAGCCGCGGGCGGAAGCTAGTATTAAATAAATTATCCTTTACGACGACTTTCAAACTACAAAATAATAATTGGCAAATAAAACTGCCAAATAGCATCATTATGTAATCACGTGGTATAATTAGCCGTTAATGTTCCCACAGGCTTCCTCTGTGAGAGGATGGGCCGTAATTCACCACGCGTGCCCAGTGCGGGTTGGTAGATGTCACATGCATTTTTGGTTCTAGGACACGCCAGTAACGCCGCTTTCCTCACGATGTTTTGAGAGCAGTGATGATGAAATAATTTACACAAAGTAAAGCACCTATTTGGGTTCGAATTTGAACCTACAACAAGTCGCGCCATTACCACTGGGACACCACTGCTCTCTACGACTAGGGATTTCCCTTTTATATGTAAAAACTACACTTTGTAAGTACACAACCGATCCTTACACAAAACCAGTATTTATATCAGTCAACCTTTGTCGTCTTAAAACAAAGAAGGCCGCAACCACGATGATACCAAAGTCTTTGTGCGTAACCCAACTTTCAATAGTCAAAGTCTTTGGTTTTACTTTCAAAGAGTTGTACTTAAATGCAACTAGAAGTTTGAGATGCCAAAAATAGGTTATTGAAGTTAGCAAGAAGTACTTTAACCCGACAGCTTGCAGAATACGGAATGGTGTCTTTGATGTCTTTAATTACATCCTGAGATTGCGTTGCAAACTACTTTGAAAGTACTTGGAGGCAAAATTATATGTAAGGTAAGTGTCGTTACTTTTTGTTTGTCTTGAGTTATTAAATGCGCATACAATCCGAATCTCTTCAAATCAAATCTTTCTACCACGCGAGCAAAGCCGCGTGCGGATGCTAGTTGTTTATAATCTATATATATATATATAAAATGGTAAACTGACTGACTGACTGATTGTTGATATATCAACACACAGCCCAAACCGCTGGTCCTAGAGACATGAAACTTGGAGGGTGTGTTATTTGTGAAGAGTAGGTATCCAATAAGAAAGGGTTTTTCGAAATTCCACCCCTAAGAGGGTGAATGAGGGGAGGGTGAAATTTCACGCGGATGAAGTCGCGGGCAGAAGCTAGTTTAATATAAATACAAACAGTGCTCTTCTATCACAAGATAAGATAGCCTATTATAATAAAACCCTTAATGTTAACCAAACTAATAATTAGAAAAGTGTCAGACTGGTCTTCTGCAGAATAATAATCTGACATTGCTATTTAGGCTGCGACCTATTCATAAGCGGGCGCGAGTTTATTTGTGCTTATGTTTGTTTGTAATTAGGTATATATTATTTATACTTAGTTTTAATGGGTTTATGCGTATAGTTATATTTATTCCTCAATTTCCATGATTACACCTACTACGGTTTGTCTCTGCATCACCCAAAGGTTGACTGGTAGAAAATGCCTATGGCATTAAGTCCGCCTCTGTACATTTGTGTGCTTAAAATATTAAATAAATATACATCGTGTTCTTCTCGTTATCCATAAACTTTGGCAAATGCTTCTATAGCTTTTACAAATCAAATCTGATAAAGGAAGTAGTACTTAAAAAGGCTTCGTTACAAAGATATTTGTAATTTCATTTAATGAAATTTAATTGAGCTATGCATTACGAAAGGGTCTTATCTTAACTTTGTTTTGACAAGTTTCAGCCCGCCAAATCTTATGAATGAAAATACGATGTTGCCAATCCGGATAAAGAGGCATGCATATCGGGTGATTTACGTCAAGGTATTTAGTTTGTATGAAAATTAACAAATATAAAAAATAAGAATTCATGAATGTGTCCATATTAAAAAATCCTTATTTCCATGGTCTGAACATCTGGTCGAAGTTTATGTATATTGTCCAGAACGCGGTATTATACCGCGCCTGCTACTGTCCTGCTGCTAGGCAAAGGCACCTTCTCATATAGGGAAGGCACGAGCGCTGATCACCACGCTTGCTCAAGACAATTGGCGATCTCAGACTTTTTTAAATGTAAGTCTAGGTTTCCTCTCAATGTTTTTTTTTCTTCACCGATGTCAGTGACATCCAAGATAAACTAAGAAAGTGTATTTGAATTGAAAAAGCCACATTGATACTAGTTTTGAACCCACAACCTCGTGCATGAGAGGCGAGGCTTTAATCACTGGGTAGGGGCGCGGATAATAACAACAAAATGGCCTTGGACGCGAAAGGGGTGAGGGAAAAACAAAGGAGCGCTTAACATGTCACTGTCCGGCTCCTCTGTCGTGGTTTTCAAAGCCACATCAGTCGTGAGTTTTAGGGAGGCATTATAACATTTATGGCCAATCCACTTATGTGACATTTTTCTAGATATTGCACTAGCAAATGCGAAATTCCGTGGACAATCACCAATGACAAAAAATGTTTCAAAACATGTGTTTGACGCAAGTTATGCAAAATGTATTGCGACTTTGTCGGTCGCTACCGCTCAGACCTGCTCTTTAGCTCGCTACCGCTTATCACCCCGCTAACTGTATTGCAGGTCACAACCTAACACTCACAACTATTTGCTGACGACGTAATGAGAACTGCGGTCAGTTGAACCTACCAGAAACACTCGACAATATCGCTTACACATTTTAATTCATCATCCATTGGTCTTTCCGTGAAGTAAGTTGAAAGTATGAGCGCAAGAAATCGCGCAATGGAAGATGTTGTTAGAGGATTTGTGATGAGAACTAAAATGGTTGGTGTGTTTAGTTCAGGGTCGTTATAATTTCAAAAGTAAGGCAGGAATAGTCTCGGTATCATGCTAGTTATAAGGGTAGTGTAAACGTTACCCTCTAACGTAATGTCAGCAGTTTGTTAAATTCGAGTTCTTTATTTAAAGTATCCTACTTTTTTTGTTTGACAGTTTGAGTAATTTTGTTTTGGGAAAACAAAAATAAAACAAATGACGGCTGAATTTTGTAGCCAGTGCCTTTTTAAAGGGTCGATGGGACTTTGAAGTGGCTTGTCTCGACAACTCATGTAATTTTCCGGGTATGTCGAATTTTGTAAGGGTTTTTTATTAGGATACCCTTGTCAGATACAGTGGTGATCATGGACACATGTAGAAAATGTATGTCAAAGCCTTAAAGGGTTTAAAGAAGCCAAGAGGGTTATAGAAAATTATTCTTTTCTTTTGATTTATACCCATGAGAATTTTTTTTGTTATTTTTTTGGTTTAGCTTATACTGTCCCACTGCTGGGCAAAGGCCTTCCTCAAGTCCTTCCTAGAATTATTTTCCCGCGCTAACTAGAACCAGCCCTCGCAGTACGCGTCCAGGTCATCTCGCCACCGCTTTCTGGGCCAACCTCGGCGGCGCCGTCCATCTTCAGGCACCCATTGTGTGGAAAATTTTTCCCAGCGGTCAACATGAGAAAACTAAAATTTAAATTTCCTCTCATTGGAAAATGACTCGTTAATTTGTCCTGAACAGCCTCCGATACCAGCCGCCATTCCGGTAATAGTTTCCAATACGAGCATTGAACCAAAATTACAAAACTAAATGTTCGTACAAAAGCAGTAAGTTACTAAACATTTTCCAAAAAGCTGCATTAGCCTTCAATATTTTCAACACAATGTATGTTGTTATGAAATAAATAACTTATGACTTATTGAAAATAAATGTTCCTAAATAATATGTTTTCTAATACTTAATAATTATTTAACAATCTAAAAACTTCGCTTCGATACGCTCAATAAATTTTTCCCTTGTAAAATTACTGAAATGTATTTATTATTACATCCAACTTTGTACAGACAAAAGTTGGGCTGTCCTGAAAATTGTCTCCACCCAAAAAACACTTTTAAAATTATCCAGTACAAGGATGATTTTAGCTTGTAAACGTAACGGTATCTTGTCAGTTAGTCCCCCATATTTTCTGTGTTTTAAATGATGATGTAAAGCTATGAATTTATGCCAGTCTCTAGACGTCAGAATAATTTTCTTTTTCAAGTGTTCGTTGCGGGACTTTCAAGGATTTGGGTTCCGTGATTTGGAAACTGGGATAAGTAGAGTACGTTATGGTTTATTTATGCAGGTGGGTTTGTCGAGGAAATGTTGGACTACTTTTAATTACGACTGCGTGATGTGTGTCGTATATTATTCAGTGTGTAACTTTTCCTCTGGAGGGTATGCACAACTTTTCTTTTAGAGAGCCTATAAATAATTATTTAGGTCTATTATGCCTTTTTACCCGACTGCGCCAGAAGGAGGGTTATGTTTTTCGAGTGTCTGTATGTATATTTCTTTGGCACGCTTTCAAGCATAAGCGGCTTGACCGATTTCAGCTTGAGAGGTGCCGTTATATTCGTCTTAGTTGTGAGAGTGACACTGGGTATATCAGAATTGAAAAAAAATTAAAATGGCCGATTTTTGGCGCCACATTGTCTTCAAAAAAATTTTTTTTCACAAGGTCGTCGGTCCACTTTGTGGAAGGCCTTCCAACGCCACGTCTTCCGGTACGCGGTCGCCAATCCAGAATCTTTCGGCTCATTGGTCAGATGGCCGTTCAGCAGAATGGTTTGTAGAACATCTATTCTGCGAGCAATGTGCCCTGCCCACTGCCACTTAAGTTAGGCCGCAAGAACCAGGTCCGTCGCCCCCCACACTTCAGGACCCGTGGTGGCGGCGCGTAATGTTCCACCCGCGCCCCTCTTATACGTCGCGCGGGGAGTCAAACACCTCACTCCCCCCCTGACCCGAGGAGCCCCGTATCGCGGCACCAGTCGCGGGTTGCGGAAGGATCGTATGTTCCCGCAACCCCCGGCGCAGGTGTGGGATGGAACACCGGGGTGCTTTTTGGTCAGTAAGAGTCTGACAGACCCCTCCGCCCGCCCCAGGGCGGAGGACATCCATGAGGATTTTCCAAATCAGAACAAATAAAAAAAGGCCACAGGAACCCGTTGGATGCGAGAAGCACAGAACAGGTAAAAGTGGAGGTGCTTGGGGGAGGCCTATGTCCAGCAGTGGACGTTTTTCGGCTGATATGATGATGATGTCTTTTTTTAAGAGATACATTATTATGAATAAGGGGCTTGTGTCAGCTTTCTGTCTAACTGCATACCATGTATTTTAAATGGGAGCGACTCCCTCTCTGACCTCCACAACCCAGTTACTGGGTAATACAATACCCCTTGGTGAGACTGGTTGTTAGACTTTCGGGCTTTTGACGACCCGTAACGACTGTGAAAGATCCACGAATGTCACCCGGGACCAGCGGCTTAACGTGCTTTCCGAGGCACGGAGGGGTCTCGGTATGTGAAGATGGTCACCCATCCACAAACCAACCGCGGCAAGCGTAGCTTATCCTGATAGATCGACCTGTGCGGCTGTTATTATTTAGCCACGGACCCCTGTTTATAAAGAAATCTATGATATTAATATTATAATGCATCATCATGGTGTATGATCTTATGATATAAACTATAAATTTTTTATGTTGCGTACATAAAAATACTTGTCTCATCTTGTATTAGACACAGAACCCGAATATCAAAATTCCTTTCGCTTTTCGCAGTTGAAACATTTGAAATGTTAATTAATGTCCTCATATTTCTGGCTGTTTTCATAACAAACAATCAATGGTTTTCTGAAGCTTATCATGGCTTATGCAAAGTGTTTTTTTTTTTTAATAGGATTACAATAAATGTATACTTACAAATAAATAAAATTGAAGGTTTTACCCGCATAAGTTTCGATCCCGTGGGAATATCGGGATAGATAGATAAATAAAACGTGGATAAAACATTTATTCAGTGCAATAAAAGACACAATACAGGTATTAAAAAACATCAAAAAAGGTAAAAAAAAAGAAATATCGGGATAAAAAGTAGCCAGGGTGTCAGCTACCTCCATACAAAATTTTATCAAAATTGGTCCAGCCGCACACACACACACACACACTCAAAAACTTTCGCCTTTATAATACATACTAGCTGTTCCCCGCGGTGTCACACGCTGCGCGGCTCCTAAGGGTCGTAGCGTGATGTTATATAGCCTATAGCCTTCCTCGATAAATGGACTACCCAACACTAAAAGAATCATTCAAATCGGACCAGTAGTTCCAGAGATTAGCGCGTTCAAACAAACAAACAAACAAACTCTGCAGCTTTATAATTATAACACATATTAGTGTGATAACTGCACAGCAAGACTTTACAAAAAAAAAAACACCCATAAATTAAAAAAAAAAGAATAAAAATGAAAGAAAGTATCTAAATCACAAGGAACTGATGTTGTGCAAGTTTTAATGATTTTTGTTCAGAAAAATTAAAAACTCCGTAATACTGATGAAGAATGGTCACGCCGGGAAAAAGTTATAATTTACGGATCAAATTAGTGGTGAAATTAATGTTAGGGATACTTTAATATTGCTTTGCATTTGTTTCTCAATGAAAAATTAATGAAAATGCTTTTCTTCAAATAAGAATTAAATGTTCTTTGATGAACGATGGAAACAGAATAAAAAATAGACATTAGGCATAAAAAAGTAATTAATTAATGACGCAATGTTTTTTTTTCCAAGCGTTTTGGCTTTGGCACGTAGTAACGTAGTCAGTTCAACGCCATATACAGAGTTCTTGGAAACTATGTATTTTTTATAACTGTAACCCAGAGGGCCGGGTCGTTCTTTGACCAAAGAATTAGTATTGCCATTCAACGTGGCAATACTGCCAGTCTTCTGGGCTCGTTTCTGGATGACAGCGATGCGGACGAGTACTTCGACGCCTAAGTGTCCTTTGTTTTTGTATTTACTTGTATATTAAGTGTGTAAATAGTTCGTAATTGTTTAATATGTATGTTTAGAGAAATAAATAAAATGTTTTTTTTAATACTAAAAAAAACCACTCATTCTGGGAGATTTTTCAAAAATACCTAAAAAAAGACTTTTCTCCAATCCCAATATTATCGCCAATGCTTTGTGGCGTGCTTAATTGTTGCAAACGAGTCACACCATCACATTCTGGAAGGAATACTTCAAATTACAAGTCACCCTGTATACATCCTTAGGTACAGACGCCATCACATCACGCTACCCGAAACTGTCAAATTTTCCCAATCAACTTTGAACCTTATGCTTTAGTGATAAAGTTGAAAATCTATTAAAGAAATTTGAAAGATTGTAGTAACTTGATGTGCGCCCATCTGTACTTACATCACACACAGAGGAATAAAAGCTCCGGAAGGCATCTATCCACCATACCAGTTCTTTGTCTAACCCGCCTCTCATTAAACTTAGAATTTAATATACCCAGCCAGGCTGCCATTTTGAACTTATACGCATACATTTTTGCCCTTTCACGCGTTGCCTGTAAATGTCTCCCTAAGGGTCGTTGAAACGGCAGTCTCACTAATTGGTCCTATTCATTAGTAGCGAGACGATGCCTTTGCAACTATGACATCTGAAACTGTAGCGGTTAAGCGGTAAGCGCTGGATTTTTTGCGCTTTTTTTTGCTGGATTTCTTATACTGGTTGGATGGTTTTGTGTCGTGATGCTAAAGAGATTGAGATCGCTTTTCGCTGATTTTTAACCGACTTCAAAAAGGAGGAGGTTCTCAATTCGACGGAACCTTTTTTTTTGTCGTGGTTTATTTTGAAGAGCAGTGAGAGCAAGAGCAGAAGAGCAGTGGTGGCTCAGTGGTCACGGACACGACTTACGAGTTGTAGGTCGTAGGTTCGAACCCAGGCAGGCGCTTTAATTTGTGTGAATTATTTCATCACCACTGCTCTCAAAACGGTGAAGGAAAACATCGTGAGGAAACCGGCATGTCCTAGAACCAAAAATTCGAAGACATGTGACATCCACCAACCCGCACTGGGCCCGCGTGGTAGATTACGGCCCACTCCCTCTCACTGAGATAGGCTGATTATGATGATAATTATGATCGTATGGTTATTTTAGTAATTTAGACAGCCTTAAATATTAGGTTTAATGTGAGTAGTTGGTACATACCAGCCGCACAGGTCGATCGATCAGGTTAAGCTACGCTTGCCACGGTTGGTCTGTGGATGTGTGACCATCTTTACATACCGAGACCCCTCCATGCCTCGAAAAGCACGTTAAGCCGTTGGTCCCGGCTGTCATTCGTGGATCTTTGACAGTCGGAGGATCCTCCCTTTTCTATGGAGTATGAGTGAACTTTACACCCTGTTCCTCATACCTCTATAAGAGTATTATCTACAATCACAATAATATTATAAAGGCCAAAGTTTGTGTGTGTGTTTATATGTTTGTTACTTCTTCACGCTCAAACAGCTGGACCAATTTTGATAAAAAATTGTATGGAGGTAGCTGACACACTGGATTAAGGAGCTCACATGACCTAAAGCGCGGTCACTGTCGGACTGCATAAAAAAGAAAGAGAAGCACGATGACACAACGCTGGTAATTTATTGCAAAATATGAAGCAATTATTTAATTACAAAAAAATTGTTTGGACTAAAAAATTAAAACACTAGTGTTTTAGTATGTTGCTTGTAGAATAATCTGACAAAAAATCAGAATGGTTGTACGAGTATGTATAATATTATGGTTTTTATTGTAAAAAGAAAGGTTTTAGAGGTATCTACATGATTTTTTTTTATCGTATGAAATTCGTTGTATTATGTTTTCAACACACTATCTACCTAGCATATATCCTGAAGAATATCATATATTTTTCTGATTTTGTTTACTGTAGTCGATCATAAACTTTTATTGTTTCTAAAACTTGCGTTTTTTGTGTTCAGGTCCTGTAAGCCCCTTAACATATAGGCTACTTTTTATTCCGATATTCCCACGGGATCGACATTTACGCGGGTGAAACCGCGTGGCGCAGCTAGTAATAAACTAAATACAATAATACACGAGATAAGGTCAAATAAACACTAACTAATTACCAACTAATTAGTAATTTATTCCTACGGTTAATTAACGGAAAATTCAAATCAAAATTAAATTATCTCTACCACAATGAAAATGTTATAAATTGCGATGACATGATAATAATTATTTTCTACTTGTTTACTTTATTTAATGATATTTTTGCGTTATTAAAGAGGATTAAGGTAATATTATTTATTTTAATATAAAAAATGCCTTTCATTGTTTTGTTTGTATAATTGTTTTCATGATTTTGTTATTTTTAATCTTCTTTTTAGGGTTCCGTACCCAAAGGGTAAAAACGGAACCCTATTACTAAGACTTCGCTGTCTGTCCGTCCGTCCGTCCGTCCGACCGTCCGTCCGTCCGTCTGTCTGTCACCAGGCTGTATCTCAAGAACCGCGATAGCTAGACAGTTGAAATTTTCACAAATTATGTATTTCTGTTGCCGCTATAACAACAAATACTAAAAACATAATAAAATAAGTATTTAAGGGGGGCTCACGTACAACAAACGCGATTTTTTTTCCCTTTTTTGCTCGATATCAATAATGTCAACAGGTAGGCACTTGAAATATTCATAAAATACTCAGTTGTATTTTTACTTTAATAATAAAATTAAAATAAACTAAATATATAAGGGGAGCTCCGATACAACAAACGTGTTTTTCGGCGTTTTTGCCTTGTGGCACGGAACCCTTCGTGTGCGAGTCCGACTCGCACTTGGCCAGTTTTTTTTATCCATATTATCCATACAAATATGATAAATGCGAAAGTGTGTCTGTCTGTCTGTTACCTCTTCACGCTTAAACCGTTGAACCGATTTAGATGAAATTTGGTAAAGGACTTATGATAGTTTTTATCCCGATATTCCCACGGGATCGACACGTATGCGGGTGAAACCGCGGGGCGTTGCTAGTTGTTTATATTTCCTGTAAGTGTCCCAAATAAAATATTTTTCTTTTGCATTGAGACAATTTTAATTTCTAAATCTGGCAGTGATACTTATCTACATATCATACATAATCGGCTTATATCGTTCCCACTGCTGGGAAAAGGGCGTCCTCTCTGTGAGAGGTAGTGGGCCATAAGCAACCACATATTACATATCACAATTGTCGAATTTTTTGGTTCTAGGACATGCCGGTTTCCTCACGATGTTTTCCTTTACCGTACTTACACGACCTACAACTCGTAAGACTCGACCGCACTGCTTCACCAACCTATCTAATAAGAAAGAACATTTTATAAAAATATACCAAGTAAGTACAGTCAGCAACAAAAGTCGATTAATTCTTCAGTTTTTTTAATCTCAGTTATTGAGCAAAATATTTGTTCAAAATTGCATTGTGCTTCTGCTGCAATTTGAACAAATATTTTGCTCAATAACTGAGATTAAAAAAAATGAAGTGTTAATCGGCTTATGTTGCTGACCGTACCTAATTGTTTACTAGCAAGCTGTGAAAAAAAAAAACTAATGAACTAAAACCAAATGTCTGCTTATGCCACCGCTGCACACAGCCGCTGAAAGCGCTATCCTATACAACGAATCCAGTTTGCCACAGACATGCTTGCGAAGTTTTTATGAAGTCACTCGTTCTTCAAATAATGACGTATCATCTGTTATATAACACGGAAACCTGCTGCAAAGAACTGCCAGTTAGCAGATGTTCAAAGTAGGCACATTTCCAAGCTCTTTTATTGTTCAATTTCCACTTGAATACGAGGTCGTAAGTTATAACTTTGTTCTTTTGAATTTGTGTTGTGAAATTAGGCTTGTAACTGGTGTAGTATGTAGCCGTAGGAAATTAAAATAGAAATTGCAATAAAAATGGCAGAATGGTGTCTTTCAGACCTGCGGAGTAGTTGTGTAAGGCACTATTAGTAGCAATGGCTTTTATTTTGACAGTTCAACAATATTCATTGCGATATTTACGTTGTTGAGCAGACAAATTTCTCGAACATGTAGCAATGGATTATCAATATCCTATAAATCATTTAGATTGAAAGTGTGTTCCACAATAAGGGTGCTGCGGTGCTATTCTGTAAAAATCACTAAGTGAGTTTGTTTTTGCTAGGAAGACTTTTGGGCTTATGACTACTCGTAACGACTGTAAGTGTAAAGGTGGATACAGACTGTGAAGGGGCCCGTTAGGTGAAGGGGCCCGAAGGCCTAAGCCTGCCGGGTCAGCGGGATTGTCCGGAAGGGTTACCGCTACCCCGGAACACAAAGGGCTAAGGAAGGAACACGGGTGGGTTTTAGTCAGTAAGAGGCTGACACTCCCTTCCGCTCCACCCAGAGCGGGAGGGGTCATTTGATGATTTACCACCATAAAAAAAAATAACAAGATGGATACAGGACATTGCGAAGCATGCGCAGCGCACGGATTGCACGGTGGAGCGCGTGGTGAGGCATGTTCTTCCACATGCCTCACCAAGAATATTAAAGTCCACACATTGCGAATCATGCGATGAGCGCCGTGCGCTGCGCATGCCTCGCAATGTCTGTATCCGCCTTAAAAGATCTACGAATGAGAGCTGGGGGCAACAGCAATGAACATGAAAGTGGTGCTATTTTTCTGTTGTTTTTTTTTTGTCGGTTTATTTATGTGTGTACATAAATGGTTAAATAAATAAATAAATAAAAAGCGTTTGGGCATTCCAGGAGGGTCTTCAACATGAAGGTTCAAGGGTCAAGGTTCCGAGTTAGTTTTATTCGTTACGTTAGTGTCGTCTTGGACACGATTTTAAGATTACCGCTTATGTGTGGTGCAAGTTGGTATCGTTAAGCTTGTATAACCTGGCCTATTGATGATTGTCAGGACCTTTATTAACCACTAGCAGTGCCCCGCGGATTCACCCGCGTAAGTTTCGATACCGTGGGAACATCGAGATAAAAGCTATCCTATGTCCTTTCCCGGGATCAAAGTATCTCTATACCAAATTTCATCTAAATCGGTTCAGCGGTTTAAGAGTGAAGAGGTAACAGACAGACAGACAGACACACTTTCGCATTTATAATATTAAGTACTAGCAGCGCCCCGCGGTTTCACCCGCATAAGTGTCGATCCCGTGGGAATATCGGGATAAAAAATAGCCTATGCCAACTGAAAATGTTAGTTTGTACGCACAATATTGAGAGATTTACCATGTTGTTTTAAGACCACAGACTTCTTATAGGTTTTTCTGTAATCTATTAGGTAGATATAGAACAATTTTCTGTATTATTTTCAAAATTTTAGGCTCAGTAGTTTCGGAGATAAGGGGGAGAGGTAAATTTTCATCTATTTTCTTAAATAACTTTAATACAAATTACTTTAAAATTATGAAAAAATATATATTTGAGATCCGCACAGTAAGCCATTTCATTTGATATGTCATACGGTACGGATTGCGAAACTTTTTTTTAAATTTTCTTCTTGCCCCCCAAAAATGACCCCCATATTCAAAATTCATTTATTTACGTCACACGTCTGTATTTGGGTCACAGAGATTCATACGTGTACCAAATTTCAACTTAATCGATCTTTTAGATTCGGAGTAAATTGACTGTGACAGACGGACGGACAGACACACGATTGATCCTATAAGGGTTTCGTTTTTTCCTTTTGAGCTACAATAAAAACGCTTACTGTCATGGCTTGCACCACACCCGCAAATGTCCCCAAAAGGCTAGTCGTGCAAGATCTGTGACGATCTCCGTTATAGCTCCATAAAATACCTCATGCTATCCCCATTTTAATGGGAACCTTCCACTCCTGGGAACTGTATCTTTTTAATCTTCCAAGATGGAAGAAAAATCTAAGAGATATTAATATGGAGTACCTGCTTTGATGTTTAGGGTCTTGCACAGAACTATACCTACCTCATCATCTGCCTAGCCTTTTCCCAACTATGTTGGGTGCAGCTTCCAGTCTATTCGGATGCGGCTGAATACCAGTGTTTTACATGGAGCGACTGCCTATCTGACCTTCACAATCCAGTTACTGGGTAATACGATACCCCTTGGTAAGACTGGTGGTCAGACTTTCGGGCTTCTGACTACCCGTAACGACTGTCAAAGATCTACGAATGACAGCCGGGACCAACGGCTTAACGTGCTTTCCGAGACACGGAGGGGTCACGGTATGTAAAGATAGTCACCCATCCACAGACCAACCGCGGTAAGCGTAGCTTAACCTGATCGATCGACCTGTGTGGCTGTTATTATTTAGCCAGGGCTATATTATTTAGAGAGCCTGTGAAAAATTCCACAAAACAAACCAAACCAAACAAACCAAAACCAACAAACCAAACCAAACCAAACCAAACCAAACCTCGCATTCCTTTATTGCTGTCGAATTTTGCACAGGCTCTCTGCTTTTAAAGAAATGTAAAAAATGTAGGTATTTATTTATTGTAGGTATATATTAATTTGGAAAAGAAAATCGATGTTCTTGGTTATCGCCGTAAGGTCGTCCGAAGTAAGTTTTCCTAAGTAACATCACAGTAACGTGACATCGATTGAACAAAGCTTCGCAGTATGATATTTACGCAGTAAAATCGTTCGCAGTACAGTTTTTCGATGTAACGAAATATCGCAGTAACAAGGCGTCGATTTAACAAGGTGTCGCAGTATAGAGATGTCGTTGAAAGGTTGTCGAAGAAACAAAATTCGATGGTACGGCTTTCGCACTCAAGTAGGTATTCCATTTAGATACATATTTTTGGAGATCTAGAAAACAAAGCGGTCACACAGATAAACACAAAAGAGATTTTATTTTATAAGTAGATTAACTACAGACTAGCACATCAAGCTACTACAACCTGTCAAATTTCTTTAATAGATTTTCAACTTTATCGCTAAACCATAAAGTTAAAAGTTGATTGGGAAAATTGGCTGTACCTACTTTATCTGTCTTTAGAGCTATATCAAGCAGGTCTACACTTGATATAGCTCTAAAGACAGATAAAGTACTGAACTGCTGACCAACAATTCACAAACTTATATGAGACGAAAACGTTGAGATAAGTATATATATACTTTGTTTAAGAAGTATGTTTTCGTAGACTTGAGTAGACAAAACTTTTTCAAGAACAAGTGTCACTCTTTTTTATATCGAAACTTCGAATTTTTATCGGAGATTATCCGAAAATTTAGGACAAGTAGTGAAGATAAAATCTAGGGAGATAAGAAAAAAGTACTTAGCTACCTAGGTACAGTCAACAAAAGAGATAAGTATGCACGACCGTCGGATATAGTTGAAGTTTAATAAGAAACCGATGGACATGGTTGACTGAATTTTTTTTTTTTTGATGCCCAATGAGCTCCTTTCTTTTTTTTATATACTTGTATATACTATATAATATGTATATTTTAGAGTTAAATTGTAAGATAATTAGGTATTTACTAAAATAGAAATGATTCTAGTCGCCCATTAAAAAAAAAAAAAAAAAATTTGATAAATGAGCTTTGTTTTCTAATAATAAAATTAAATTTTATTCGAGATCATGCATCGCTTATCGTATCGCATCGTTTATCGTAGTAGAATAGCAGAATAGCACTGCAGTAATGCTATTCTGTAAAAATCTCACCGTGAAAACTTAGGTGAAGTGAGCTGTCAGTAGTGTCAATTCCTAGTATCAGGTGGAATGACAGCTCACTTTAAGTGATAACGTGCTTTCCGAGGCACGGAAGGGTCTCACTATGTAAAGATGGTCACCCATCCACAGACCAACCGCGGCAAGCGTAGCTTAACCTGATCGATCGATCTGTGCGGCTGTTATTATTTAGCCACGGAACTCTCCCATGTATGTTTGTTTCTTTGTACGTGTGTAAGTATATTCTCATAATATTTGTTTAGTTTTATTAGGTAAGTGAATTGTTTATATGATTTTATGAATTTTTTTGTCTCCTTTACTGTTTCACACGCTGTCTACATCTCTCTATCTGTTGTCCTATCGCAGGTATGCTGGAAGAGATTTCTTATGAAATAAGCAACACCATTGTACCTATTTTTCTGCTGTTTTTTGTCTTGTCTGTTTATATATGTGTGTACATATGTAGCGGTATCTATAACGCCACATGCGAATAACGCGTCATACTGATGTGACGCAAATCCTGCATCGCGCAAGCAGAGTTTACCGCGCAACTAGCATAGCTACAACGGCCCGACATGAATCAGCGGGCAGTTGCCCGCCAGACACAACACCCAGTCTGGTCGGAGGATCCTCATTTTCTATAGAGTATGAGTGAACTTTACACCCTGTTCCTCATACCTCTATACATAAATAGTAAAATAAATAAATCAATTTCACGCGGAGGTAGACTTATTAATATCTATAAGACTTCTTCAATAAGTTTTATAATGAAGTCTAGGCTTTGATCTTTGTCAACCTTTCATCCTTTTAATAATAAAAGTAACAGAATTCTCAGACAATAGACTTAACGACAGATAGATTTAACTTTGAACTGACCTAAAATGTCTGCCTACCTTTTCAAACGCGCTGGAAGCTATTTTATCTTAGAAATATCTAAGTCGAATACTGTTTTAATTCATGAAATTTAGATTTTAGGAAATCATTTTATAGATAGATATGAAATTTGGCCTCCGTTTTGAACTTTCTTTGCTACAGAACGTGTTTCAATTCCTGGCGTCTCTGATTCTAATGTGAGTCAAAGACTAAGAACTTCCACTGCCGGACATAGGTTACTGGACCGGACCGGATCACCGGACCTGTACTCCCCCCATAGTTGTGTCAAGTCAGTGTTGTATGTGATTTAAATTCAATTACCTACCACCTATAAAACTGCGAAACTGCAAAACTATGTTTTTTGTGATTTTAGGAGCAGTGTCAATCAAATAAAATTATCTAAAGGCGCTTATGTAAGTACAGATGTACACCTATATATAATACTCTTTCCAAATGTTCAAAAGTTTTAGGAAGAGAAATCGCGGAAAAAAAATTGGTAAAAAGTTAACAGATTAAAACAATAGATACCTAATTATAATTCAAATCAAAGTCATTCATTCAAGCTAGGCTGAGAATCAGCACTTTTCGAACGTCAAATTGCATGAAAATATCAAAACACAGAGGACTAAGGACAAATTTTACCAAGGAAACTGAACGCAATCAGCATATCCACGGATATCGAGGGATATGTCGCCTCCATCCGATCAAACTGACCAAAAATTTATTGCGTACACACAATCAGTAGCAATGGCTTTTGTCAGTTCAACAACATTCATTGCGATAATTACATTGTTGAGTAGACACATTTTTCGAACATATTATAAAGCAGTGGATTAGCAATATCTTTAAAAAATAAATTTAAAATTTAAAAACCCCCGACACACAATAATGAAAAAACAAATAAATAAATATTATTTTGTGTCGGGGGTTTTTAAATTTTTAATTTATTTTTTTATTTCATGCTTTTTGTAAAGATTCCTTAATTTTTTTATTATTTTGTGTTGGAGGTTTTTAAATGTTTAATTTTTGCACTAGAATTTATTTAATTTTCAAGTTTTTAGTTTTCATTTCGTTAGTTAATATTCCCTCATTCCCTTTCAATAAAGTGTACATTATTCTACTTGTCAAGCCCTTTTATTTGATACCTTTATTGAAGGGGTTGTGAAAAAAAAAAGTAATTCGCCATTTTGTGGTGGCGGCCATCTTGGATTTGAAATTCATCATAGTGTATAGTAGTCTACTAGTCAAGCCCTTTCATTTGATATCCATATTGAGGGAGTAGTGAAAAAAAAATTTAATTCGCCATTTTGTGGTCGCGGCCATCTTGGATTTGAAATTTATCATATTGAAGCATTCTACTAGTCAAACCCTTTCATTTGATACCCATTTTGAGGGTGTTGTGAAAAAAATTGTAATCCGCCATTTTTTGGCGGCGGCCATCTTGGACCAATTTTCATCAAACATAGCTAAGAACACTCCCGACTAATTCACCTTTCAAACAAAAAAAAGAAAATCAAAATCGGTTCATACGTTGCGGAGCTACGATGCCACAGACACACACACACACACACATACACACACCCCCAGACACGTCAAACTTATAACACCCCCGACGCATTCAGATTGAGATTGATAGTGTGTTACGCAATGCAGAGTTGCGTGTGTGTATTCAGTGACTGTATCTATACTTTCTAGTTCTCTAGCCTCTTTTGAGCATGTGTAGGTACAATAAGATAGCACAAAAGTGTTACGCCTACTTTCTTGCGTGTGTGCCAAAAAAGCATCATGTGGGCCGTATCTATTTCTTTTGTTTTTGTTTTAGGAGAGGAAAAAGGTGGCGACATTTGAACTCGAGCAAGTATAGAGTGAAGGTATATCTCTCGGATATCTATGAGCACATCTAAACCCCGTACAAGAGTTGTCAGTAACAATATTCCACAACAAGACCAACACCTAAGATCCCTCCTTAAAGCTCAGCCTCATAAAACAAGCTACTATTCTTATTCCTTCTCTGTCCACGCTGTAAGATTGTGGAACTCACTTCCGCCTAGTATTCGTGATTTAAAAACTATTTCTCTATTTAAATGTCGATTAAAAGAGCATTACCTTTCCTCTATACTGTGGGTATATATATATGTATATATATATGTTTATATATTTTAGCTTTATGTATTTATTTAAGTACTTATATGTGTAGATTTATTTAATATTCTAGTTTTAGACTTCACACATTCATATTTTCTCTTCTTGTTCTCACACACTATTGTCTACATTTCTTTTTTACTTCTCCTTTCGCAGGTCTGCTGGAAGAAATTTCTTAAGAAATAAGCAGTACCTTTGTACTCAAATTGTAACTATGTCATATCCCTATGTATTTTACTGTGTGTACATAAATTATAAAATAAATAAATAAATAAACAAGAATGACACTGACAGCTGTTGAACGCGGCTTAGAGGTATTCATCGCGTTCAGTTTAATTTGTGAAAATCGCCCTAAAAAGCCTATCAAAATGATCACTGGATATTGTTTTTAATTGGACAGAAAGGATCTACCTGTTTCAAAAGCTATGTTTCAACAATGTCATGGACGCCTGTTAATGACAACTCTGTCCCCTTGTCAACAAGTCTTAAAATGATCAACTGAGGGTAATAATGGATTAAAGAGACATGACATTTACTGGTAGATTTTATACAGGTTTTTTTAATATTGAAATGTTTTAAGAGGAAATCTGTTGTTTAAGAGGAAAGCGCCTAAATTCAAATTTTCTTAAGCTTTTTGCAATTTGCAGGTCAGTGTCCGGTTGTATGATGAACAAAAAAAAAAAAATATGTACGGTCGAATTGAGAAACCTCCTCCTTTTTTGAAGTCGGTTAAAAATATGATTCGCGATCGTAACAAGTATGTATTTACAGAATTTGGACTCGCTTGCAAATCGTGAGTCTGATAAGGCCCTTAGTTCTTATAACCCTATTGTTTGATATTTCATGAAATCGTCATTCAATAGGTTTATATGAACTTGACCCATAAATATTGGGCTACCGCGTGAGTGCATGACGATGATACAGTCAAATAGAAAAGTGTTAATATCAGCAAAATTACTTTGCCGCAAATAAATAAACGTGAAAGCGTACACTGAATCTGAACTTCTTAATGACCGCGGCAATAAATGGTCAAAAGGGAAAACATCTATAATTACAGAATGAAAATGTATGTTTGTTTCTGAATGCAAGAATATCGCTTCCACTTTATTATAAAACTAGCTTCTGCATGCGACTTTGTCCGCGTGAAATTTCTTGCTCCTCCGACCCACCGCGTTGCATCGCATCGCCTGCTCGCGCTTTTACTTCATTTTCGCTTAACGTTTGTTTTTGTCTTTTTTAATCTTTTTCGGCTCCTTATAATCGTAACGTGATGTTAAGTATGCTATAGTGTTCCTCAAGAATTGGACTATCAAACGCTTAAAGAATTTTCCAAATCCGACTGGTAGTTCCAGAGGGGCGTTCAAACAAATAAACAAACAAACTCTTCAGCTTTATTATTACTATAAGTATAGATATGTAAAAGATGTCTGTCGCCATTTTGTTTTTACGCTCCGTTTAGTTAATAAGATCGCTTTTACTCCAAAATATTACAAAACAGTGAACAATTTTAATCATAATAAATTAAAATGCATAAGTCGACGCCAACTATTCAAATCTCGAAGCTTGTTATGAAGTCACAAAGAGCTCATTCTGTTGCTCATTTTGCTCTGAAACGCGGTAAACTTCGAGAAATTTCAATACCTAGTGAATGACTTACACTGTTTTCAATTGATTTTTACCTTTTCACAGCTCCTGGCTGTATAGAAGTCACCATTCGTCTTTGACGTTATTCACCGAACGGTGGAAAATTGGCAATTTAGTACACAAACCTAAATAATGTACGCTTTTACGTGTAGGTAAGTAATGAAATGAAATGAAAGTGTTTTTTCTGTAAATAAGATATTGGAATCACTTTTAAACGTCACATTATAAAAATAAATAAAAAATATGCTAGATGAGGTCGGCGTTTCCTATCTGACTACTCTGAGAAAAAAGGCCGAAATAAACTCAGAGGTCACAGTCACATAGAATTGTTTCAGATTTTTCTCTATGCAAACTTCGGAGATAAGGGGGCGAATGGTATTTTTTTTTACATTTTTCATCAAAAGTCGAAAACTATGCGGCCTAAAAAAAAAAGAAAAAATGTATGAGAATGTGCAAACTGCGGTCTTTCATATGATACCCCA
The DNA here is from genome assembly GCA_948474745.1 of Oligia latruncula. Classification (NCBI taxonomy): domain Eukaryota; kingdom Metazoa; phylum Arthropoda; class Insecta; order Lepidoptera; family Noctuidae; genus Oligia; species Oligia latruncula. The sequence goes on along the minus strand of OX419701.1, from coordinate 15,242,673 downwards.
CAATGCTCTAGCCTACTTCGAATTTTTCAGACCCCCTTTCAGTCCCTGTTGCAAAAAATATACCTACATATATTTTTATTTCTTTCTTATTTGCAAAATAGTTGGGGTAACGTCATCTAAAACTATTCAAAATTTCAAGTAGATAGCAGTTCTTCAGATATCCAGCTGTGACAGACAGACAAACAGACAGACAGAACATGCGGTGCTATTTTTACCGACTTCACAAAAAGGAGGAGGTACTATGTTCGGATGTTTGTATGTTTTTTTTTTTTGTATGTTTTGTAAAAATCTCACCGTGAAAACTTAGGTGAAGTGAGCGTGGAGTGAGCTGTCAATAGTGTTAATTCCTAGCAAAAACAAACTCACATCACCTAAGTTTTCACGGTGAGATTTTTACAGAAACGACCAGCAGATAGTACGAGTCTTTGATCGACCCAGTCGACATGTACCCACGGGCCGTGCCGGATTAAGACTACTTGATGCCCTAAGCAATACAAGCCTGTACGCCTATAGGGCCCTAGGAGGTCCACTAGTCGCCTCGTATTTTTCCAAAACATCGACGAGCGATTTGTAAAGATTGTCGCACAGAGTGACTTTTGGGTCTTGAAATATCTTGCTGATAAACAGCCTTGCCTTTCATGTGCTAGCAAATACTGTTTCGGTGCTGTTTTTTCCTTATGGTGCCCTCTGAGACGTGATGCCCTAAGCAATTGCTTAATTTGCTTAGGGGATCACTTAACCTAATTCCATTCACAGTCCTTTTATTGGAGCGTTTTATGTAAACGAATACAATCTGTCAAATGTCAAGTTTGTCATTTGAGTTTGGAGTTTGAGACAGAACTATCTCTCTCTCTCTCTGCTAATGGCTGTCGATGTGAAACCTTTGTATCTGGCTCTCTGAGATTACAATCATATTTAATCTAAGTATTGAGTTTACTTTTCGCTATAAAACCATCACATTTTACCTCTCATTTCGCATCACTGTCAATATCACCGTGATCTTTAATCTCGTGACAATAAGGTCGCTGTTGGGTTGCTGTAAATGTGAAGTCTGTCAAAATCACAGTGATCTTTATTGTTGTTGTAATAAGGTGACTTTTGGGTTACAATTGTTAGAGGTAAATTAAGCGTGAAAGGATTGTAGTTCATAAACGACAAAATATTAAAGTATTGAAATCTGGCAAGATTGGCGTCATCGGACCTTGTCAAGTTTAAACTTAAAGTCTCCCCTCAAAATTAATGTAAGTAGGTTACATTTATATGAATTAAACATTAGTATATCATGGGAATTTCACAAGGTGCTCTAAGACTGTTTATTTAAAAGCGTTAACATTTATAATTTTTGGAGCTGTTATAGAAGTTTACTTTACATACATACATACATTTCAGTTTGTTGGTCTGAAACACATCCTTATGTATGACCACAGTTTTCGGATACACGCTGTAATAACGAGCAACTTTTGTCTCCTCAACTTTTGTCTCTCACATCAGCCTACGGGTTTGTATGAAAGTGCGCGCATGCACGCCGACACGACAGATGGGAGACATTTTTGTCCGCGAGTTTGGACACAACTGTCGGCCGTCTATTGGTTGGAATGCGAGTACGCGCACGGCGACAAAAAAGTTCCGGCCAGCCAGTTGCCGCTCAAAGGAAAACTTAACAAAAAAGTAGCCGTTGCTGTTGCTCCCGTGTGCGTATCGTCCAAAGCTCGGCGAGGAGACAGCGACAGAGACAAAGAAGTTGCTGGGCAAATAAGTTGCTCGGGCACAGAAGTTGCTGGGCAAATAAGTTGCTCGTGGGCCCCGTGACTCCCTAAACCTTCTGTAAAATAATGTCGTCTTGGATTTTTAGCATGCCGTACCCAAAGGGTAAAAACGGGACCCTATTTTTAAGACCCCACTGTCCGTCTGTCTATCACCAGGCTGTATCTCATGAACCGTGAAATGTTCACAGATGATGTATTTTTGTTGCCGCTATAACTACAAATCATAAAAATAATATAAAGTTAAAATTTAAACAGGTATAAAAGAAACGTTTTTTTTCGTTGTTTTATGCCTTGTGGTACGGAACCCTTCGTGTGCGCGTCCGACTCGCACTTGGCCGGTTTTTATAAGTACAGACGCCAGCACATCAAGCTACCCGAAACTGTCAAATATTCCCAATCAACTTCGAACCTTATGCTTTAGTTTTAAAGTTGAAAATCTATTAAAGAAATTTGACAGATTGTAGTAGCTTGATGTGCTGGCGTCTGTACAAGAACTATAATAGAACTACCCCGTGAGCTAAAGCCGCTGAACAAAAGATCTTTCAAAAGTGTTATTAAAAACTTCACAAAAAATGCAAAACCGATGAAAAACGCTAAGAGAACAGCAACATAAAACAAGTCCTCTTAATACAAAGAAGCAAGTACATACATGACAGCAAAGTAATTGCCTCAAGAAGTATTTTACTGAAGTGCATCCTTTTAATAATTAAAGGAAGCTCCTAGAAGAAAATTAATTAATATTACGGAGAGGCAAAGCCGCGGTAACAAAGGCAATTATCCGGAGATCCGGAGATCCAGGTCTCACATGATCCGAGAACTAACGAGAGTCCGTAACGAGATTATGAAAACTGACTGCGATTCATATCGATTTCGGGCGGTGACGGGGTTTATGCACGTTTTAAAGTTTTGCACGGCTTAAATCTGGGTTTACCTTTGAAGCCTTATGCGTGGTAACTAAAGTTTTGTCGAGGAAAAGCTCTGACGTAATGGTTGCTACTGTAAGAGCTCAGAAAAACAAGATAAAGATTTATAAAATATTTATTTAAAAATACACATTTATGTAGTAGTACAAAATGAAGTAGATGTTAAGCCGTCGGTGGTCGCGAAGCGAGAACTCGAGAAGAACGAACGCCTCGGTGCACTATACCAGGTAGGTCCCCCCCGTTGCTATCTTCACAGTCGTCAACTTCATGACGCTACACGAGCGCCATCTGCCTTACACTACATTTTTTAATCCCTTGACTAAACTAGCAAACCAGAAAAGATTAAAATTGTGACCTAGTAATCTTTAGCCTGAAATGTGAAACGCTCAGCGCGCTATGGAGCGAGCTATGCTCGGAGTCTCTTTGAAGGATAAAATCAGGAATGAAATTATCCGGAAAAAAACCGGGGTTACCGACATAGCTTGCACAGTAAGCGAACTGAAGGTGCAATGGGCTGGCCATGTCTGTCGAAGGACCGATGGCCGGTGGAGCAGACGAGTCCTGGAGTGGAGACCGCGTATCGGCAAGCGTAGTGTGGGACGCCCCCCAGCTAGATGGACCGACGACCTAAATCTATTTAAATTATTTGTAATTCTAATGATTAATAATTTAATTTTAATGTAATGATGACCCATAATTTTACAAACCATATTTGTACGCCGGGAACGGCAGAATATTGCGATCGTAATACATTGCAGATAACTTTGTACAATATTCTGAAAAATAAATGCATTCTATTCTATTCTACACTACACACTTATGGCGCAATTTCCTCTCGTAAGCTTTTTTCAGCAGATTAGAAAGAAAGAAAATACATTTATTTAGCACAGACTGAAAGACACACAATACACCAGATAGTCAGATAACAGTCGTACATCAGATAAAAACAAGAATAAAGATAAAAATAAAAAGTGCAAAGTCCGATGTAAGAAATTAGCAGGAAAGTGTGCCTCACGGCTGCGCCATAAACTACTAGACTTTTTTAGCTTAGCAAGCATAATCATACTATAATGTTCCCACTGGGCCCGTGGCTAAATAATAACAGCTGCACAGGTCGATCGATCAGGTTAAGCTACGCTTGCCGCGGTTGGTCTGTGGATGGGTGACCATCTTTAAATACCGTGACCCCTCCGTGCCTCGGAAAGCACATTAAGCCGTTGGTCCCGGCTGTCATTCATGGATCTTTGACAGTCGTTACGGCTAGTCAGAAGCCCGAAAGTCTGACAACCAGTCTTACCAAGGGGTATCGTATTACCCAGTAACTGGGTTGTGGAGGTCAGATAGGCAGTCGCTCCATCACCTGAGGGAGTCTCTGACCGAGGTGTGCAATTCTAGCATGCCTCGGTCAGGCCGACCGCTGCCCAATCGGGCGGTGTATTGGTGGTCGGTGGAGCTGGAGGGGCTTCGAGCGGCGTGTGTGGGGGCCAGGAGGGCCTACGCGCGGAGCCGGCGGCGGCGTCGACGAGACCACGCCCACGAGGACCACCTCTATGAGGTGTACATAGAGGCAAAACTGGTCCTCGAGCGGGCCATCGCCGACGCCAGGGACTCGGCGAGAGCGGAGATGCTGGAGGGTCTCGACAGGGATCCCTACGGGAGGCCATACAGGGCGGCGCGCAACAAGCTGCGCCCCTTTGGTCCCCCGGTGGCCGAGACCCTGGAGCCCTCATTCCTGGATGGGGTGGTTCAGTCCCTGTTCCCATGCAGGGACAACTTCACCCCACCAGTGATGGACCCTCCGCGGGGGATGGCTCCGCCAGCTGAGGAGGAAGAGGAGGAAGAGGAGGCCCCTCCTGTCACGGAGTCGGAACTTAGCGCGGCGATTGTGCACATCCGCGCCAAGAAGACGGCTCCGGGCCCCGATGGTGTCCCGGCGAGGGTGGTGGCAATTGCCGCCACCCAAATGGAGGAGCGGTTTCGGGACCTCTTTAGCGCATGTCTAGCGTCTGGGAGGTTCCCGAAACCGTGGAAGGAGGGGCAGTTGTGCCTCCTTCGCAAGGAGGGCCGCCCTGCAGACTCGCCCTCGGCATACCGACCCATCGTCCTGCTCGATGAGGTCGGCAAAATGTTCGAGGGGATAATCGCTGCCCGCCTAAAGAGCCACCTGCGGAATGTGGGGCCGGACTTGTCGGACGCTCAGTTCGGTTTTCGGGCTGAGCGTTCCACAGTGGACGCGCTGGCCCGCCTTAAGGGCCAGGTGAAGGATGCGATGCAGGCGGGGGACGGATTGTTGGCGGTGTCATTCGACATAGCCAACGCCTTCAATTCTGTTCCCCACAGCACCATCCTAGAGGCGCTCCGATTCCACGGGGTGCCTCAATACATGCGGCGTCTACTGGCCAGCTACCTGGAGGATCGGGCAATCGTCCTCGTGAACAGGGCTGGCCAAGTCCGGCGGTACGCAGTCAAGGCCGGCGTTCCACAGGGGTCAGTCGTGGGACCTCTCCTCTGGAACGTCGGCTACGACTGGCTCTTGCGGGGAACTCTCCTCCGAGGCACGAGTGTGGTCTGCTACGCGGATGACACTCTCCTCACCGCCCGGGGGGAGAGTTTCAGGGAGGCGGCCAACTTGGCCTCGGCGGGTGGATCCTTGGTCGCAGGGAGGATCCGCCGCCTAGGATTGACGGTGGCGCTGCACAAGACCGAGGCCGTGTTCTTCCACGGGCCTCGGCAGCGCCAACCACCAGACGCCCACATCTTTGTGGAGGGCGTCCGAATCGAGGTGAAGGCCCAGATGAAATATCTGGGCCTTGTACTCGACAGCAGGTGGCATTTTGGCCCGCATTTTAGCGGGCTGTCGACGCGCCTGCTGAAGACTGCGGGCGCCCTCTCATGGCTGCTCCCCAACTTGGGGAGGCCCAGCGCGAGATGCCGGCAACTCTACGCCGGCATCTTGAGGAGTATGGCCCTTTACGGGGCCCCTATTTGGGAAGACTCCCTCCACAGGAGGGAGAACGCCGCCGCATTGCGGGCCCCCCAAAGGGCCATAGCCCAGCGGGTGGCGAGGGCCTACCGCACGGTCGGCTTCTCCGCGGCATGTGCTCTGGCGGGCACTCCGCCTTGGGAACTCGAGGCGTGGGTGCTCGCCAGAGTGTATGAATGGACGGCGGGGCGGAGGGCAAGAGGAGAACGCCCAGCCCCGCAAGAGCGGGAGGCCGTCCGGCGAGAGGCGAAGGACGCAATAGTCGTCCACTGGACGCGGGACCTCGCCGCCGCAGTCTTCGGCCGCCGAACCCTCGACGCGATTGGGCCGGTCCTGCGAGACTGGCTCGAGCGGTCGCACGGGTTCCTCTCCTTCCGTCTGGTGCAGGTGCTGTCCGGACACGGTTGCTTCGGATCGTACCTGCACCGTATCGGGCGGGAGGAGACGCCGTCGTGTCACGACTGTGGCGCGGCGGAGGACACGGCGCAGCACACTCTCGAAGTGTGCCCGTCGTGGTCCGGACCGCGCCGCAGTCTCACCGCGGCGATCGGAACGGACCTCTCGCTCCCCGGCTTGGTCAACGCCATGCTAGGGGATGAGGGGTCCTGGGCGGCAGTCGCCTCCTTCTGCGAACACGTCATGTCCCAGAAGGAGGCGGCGGAGCGCGTGCGGGAGGAAGACCCTCTCGCGGCGCCGCTCCGAAGGCGGAGGAGGGGTCGAAGAAGACGTCAGTATGACAGTCATCTCCGACTCCTCCCAGGTGGAAGCCAGCAGGCGACGGGTGCGGGGGTACCCTCGCCTGTATTGCACAGGGTTCCACCAGTGCCGGACGGGAATGGCCAGGTGTTCCCGGCCATTCCCGTAGCCCCCCAGACGGGGGGACATGCGGGGCCCGCCAGCTAGGCGGGCATGCGCCGGGGGGTTGTGGATGCAAAGGCTGAGCCGGATTCCCATGACCTCCCCATCAAGGCGATGAGGGAACACCGCTGAGTTTTAGTGGGTATACTGCCACCCTGGCAGGGAGTCCCACATACTCCGTCTCTTCCCCCGACGAGCGGAGATGCGTAACGTCATTTCTCAGCGAAAAAAAAAAAAAAAAAAAAAAAAAAAAAAAAGGCAGTCGCTCCATGTAAAATACTGGTATTCAGCTGCATCCGGTTAGACTGGAAGCCAACCCCAACATAGTTGGGAAAAGGCTAGGCAGATGATGATGACTATAATGTTCCCACTGCTGGGACACAGGCTTCCTCTCTTCGAGACGGGTTTTAGCTTAGACTTTTATAAAAAAGTATCCAAAAACCTACCTAAAAACGCAGCCATTATGCGCGATACCAATCGCATTAAAAGTAGGCATGAATAGTTGAATACTCTACAGACATGTCGTGACGTGTTCATTCTGTGTCAGCGGCTGTCAAAGTTTACGTTCGCTCGACAACTAATTTGGAAGTCAGCGAAGAAATTCGTTTGGAAAATGTTTTTGAGAAACGGTGCAAGTTTTAAAAGTTGCCCGAAGGAAATTGGCTTCTGTGTTCGCAGGTTGAATTGTAACTGATTATAATACTTGTTTTGTGTTTTAGACGGCTGAAAGTTTGATATACATAGGAGACAAATGGAAGATGAATGTGTTAGTGTCTAAACACACTATGCCGAAGTTACGCGACCGAAGTTTGGCATGATTACGCCTGCAATGCTATTTGAATTACTGACGACACATTATGCCGTCATTATCTACAACGCAACATGCGAATAACGCGTCATACTGACGTCACGCTAATCCTGCATCGCGCAAGCAGAGTTTACCGCGCAACTAGCATAGATACAACGGCCCGACATGAATCATCGGGCAGTTGCCCGTCAGACACAACACCAGTCTGGTCGGAGGATCCTCCCTTTTCTATGGAGGTTGAGTGAACTTTACACCCTGACCTACAACGCAACATGCGAACAACGCGTCATACTGACGTCACGCAAATCCTGAATCGCGCAAGCAGAGTTTACCGCGCAACTAGCATAGATACAACGGCCCGACATGAATCATCGGGCAGTTGCCCGCCAGACACAACACCCGTCTGGTCAGAGGATCCTCCCTTTTCTATAGAGTATGAGTGAACTTTACTATGACTATTTTTCGTCTAGACAAAAACAGGGTACCTACTTATAACATTCAAAAACCTACTAGGAAATTAACCTATCAATAAATACTATTACTTATTTGAAGTAAACATTTCAAACAAAAAAAAATGTCATAATATATCGACAAATAATATAAAAATTCAACTTATAGTCACCATACTCTATGCGCGGAAGTTATCAATAAATTCGTGGCGTCATTAATTAAGCCATCGCCGGTTTCAATCAAAGGATTTAATGTACAAAAAGAGATGTTTTATATTATTTTCTGTGAAAAAAAGAGATTTCTAATTATGCTTCTATTCCGTTCACCTTTTATGCAGGCTCCATAGAAAAGGGAGGATCCTCCGACCAGACGGGTGTCGTGTCTGGGGGGCAACTGCCCGATGATTCATGCCGGGGCCGTTGTATATAGGCTAGTTGCGCGGTGAACTCTGCTTGCGAGATGCAGGATTTTGCGTGACGTCATTATGACGCGTAGTTCGCATGTGGCGTTGTAGATACCGCTACAAATGTATTTTTACGTAAGTTACGATAGCTGTGTTGCGAATGCGATGTGTTCATTCTGTTACGTCAATGACTGTCAAACTTAAGCGAAGCTTACTCCAAACTAATTTAAAGTAAGGTGTGGGAAAACAAACAAGTTAAATGTTTTAAGAGCCCATACTACCTCAGCAAAAATTCACTCTTTTTCTCGCTCGCACATTACTGCTCGCGGACTGAGTGAGAGCGAGGCAGAGTGGGGTGCTGGGCGGAAGGCAGCGCCAATAGTTAAGATATTTGCTTTTTACGGTAAAAATATTGGTACCTAATAAAAAAAAAAAAACTTAAGACCAGCTTTATAGTTAGTTCAGTTAGTATGCAAAGTTTCATGATCTAATCTGAAGTATTTTTTTAATACCAGTTGTTTATTGTTCGGTTTGGAGGTAACTTTGGAATTTCAGAAATAACGCTAAGCAAAATCAAAGTAATAGCGTGGGCAGGCGATGCGATGCGACGGGGTGGGTCGGAGGGAAAAAAAATTGCGCACGAACGAAACCGCTAACAGAAGCAAGTTCTATATAAAATTCGTGTTAAAATGTAAAATATTTTTATTTTTAAAAAATGAACAAAGAAATTTGCGTAACATTTTCTATCATATTCCGAAGGATTTTGAAGGAAATCCCTAATCCATTACTTTATTCGACAACGTAAATTACACAACGATTGTTGTTGAACCAAATGAATGGCATTGTCATTGTAAGTGTTACACAATTACCCCACAGCTTTGTTTACCCATTCGACATCTTTAAAGTCCAACAAAAAATGCTTTTTCTATACTCTTTGAGTACCGCTGCCCTCATCTCACAGCCGTCAACGAAACCCTGAATGAAGCCTGCTGAAACCTAATGAGACGAAAATGCCTTTCAAATGATCATTTGAGCGTCGCTCAGCGATACACGGGCTGCGGCGGCCATCATTGACGAGTACAAAGCCAACTGTGATTTAAAAGATGGCGGCCTTTTTATTTTTTAAGAAAGGTAGTTTTTCTTGAAGGTTTGAATTTGTAAATGGTGTTGAGCGGCTGGAATTATTTATTTTGAACTAATTTTTGTTAAAATACATTTGAGTTCTCGTTTGCGTACGACTGGGTGTGATCCTAAGTCCGCGCGGAACTAGTTTGCCGCGCCTTAGGTATGTGAGCGGTGGGACGGAGGGGCGGGGGCGCTTTATCCTTACTCAGTACGTGCGTTGCGAACATTAGGCAACCCCGCCGCCCTCACCCCCGTCCCCACCTAAGGCGCGGACAACTAGTTCCGCGCGGACTATAGTACCTACATATTACCATTTTGTGTGATCAATTTTATTAACGTTGTTTGGAATTGCAATAAATACTGAAGATATTTTCTTACGGAGTTATTTACCTTTTTATATGTTCAAACTAATAAGCTGTGCACAGTGTTACCTCTACACAGAGTGGTGATTATGTTATCACATTAAAATATAGTACAGACGCCAGCACATCAAGCTATTACAATCTATCAAATTTCTTTAATAGATTTTTAACTTTATCGCTAGAATATAAGGTTCAAAGTTGATTGGTAAAATTTGACCGTTTCAGGCAGCTTGATGTGCTGGCGTCTGTACAACGGTTATTACAAGTTGTTATCAGTCTGTTAAAATAATAATAATTTCTGTTGGCGATCCAAGAAAGAAAGAAATAAATAAAATAAACAATGTTACTAAAAGTACAAATTGAATTAATGAAATATATAAAATAAAAATTGGCATGAAATAAATCACCGTTGATAATCAGGCGCATGCGCTGGGCGATGTGGTATAAACAATCCAACACAAACTTTATGGTATTATGTTACCAAATAATCACAAATTAAATTTAATATTGTTAAATATGAAAACGAAAAAACGCCCATGGCTAGAATGTTAATTGTTATTAATTATTTTAAATATGTCTTCCCCAAGGGAAGAAAGCGTGAGTTATGTACTCTCGCTTTCTTCCCTTGGGGATAGGCAGATACTACAGAACAGTACCTGCTCCGATTCGCCATCTGCTATAGGTATCTACACATGTGCTCACGCCTTGTTCCCATGGGGGTATGCAGGTAAAGCAGGTAAATAAAGAAACGAAGTGTCGTGGCGATTAGTCGCCATGCTGTATTATAATAGGCTATTTGACAATGTAAAAAATAAGGTCATAATTATTGACACTCGTATAGATTATCTCTTTTAAAATCGATTCGCATTAATTTTACTACAAAACAATGTATTATTTATAAAAAAAATCCCGAAAAAACTTTCATCTTTTTAAATCTGGCGCCACGTAATCGAAAACGGTCTGGATTGGCTGAACTTAAGATGACGTCATGATTTAGTAAATTTCTGTCTATCGTTGACAGAACAGATGACTTTTGTCTAGTATCTCGACCGTTTCAACGTTTGTTTACGTGAATCGTGACGTCACGACGCCATATTGTTAAAGATAGCGTTTTGACGGCTTATTTAAACAGTACATTTTTATTTACTATTTTCTAAAAGAAATACATTATGCAATTTGAAGTAATAGGTTTTTGTGGGCTCGTTAGACACCATTAAATAATCTGAGATGTTTATCAGAAACCAGTCAAATAGCCTATTGTGCATATATTCAACTTTTAACCATTTGATCCATAAATTATTTGGCTTTTGTAACCAATGCTGTTGTCAGCTGTTTTATCACGCAGCTGAATATCCGTACTGTAAATGGAACGATTGCTACTACATCCACTACTGTACTATGTCCGATATATCCTTATAACTGTACTGGTCGTCAGACTTCCAAGCGTTTTGAATTGAATTGGTGTTGTGTAAGCAATCTCAAATAGTGAACCTATTTGAGATTGCGCACACAACACAAACCAATGCACTCAACCGCTCGTCAATGATAGCAGTTTGTTCTTGGAAGCGTCTTTGTATTGGAGTAGTTAGGTCGGCTTTTGGTAATCAAACGTTCGGCAGATCCTGTAGAAGATGGTGGGACGAGCTGGAGAAAACAAACGACCATTGGTCCTCTTTTAGGCCTGGATCTAAAGAGCTGGAAGTCATGTACCCAGCAGTGGGATGATGCAGGCTAACGGTAAAACTGTACATTCCCACGTTTTTAATTACGACAAAACGGTTGAGTTGGTGATCAGTAGCCTGTTTGCGGAAACCCTTACTCGCTAATAAAGAAAAAACTCAAAAATGCAAATAGAACTAAATAATTTAAACAAAATGCATTCGCAGCTAAACAACATCCATTGTAATGAAGTATTCAACTCCATTGTAATGAAGTATTCAACTCGTTGTAAGCAGCAGCACTGGAATAAAATATTAAGCACCACTTGACCCGATTCCTTGCTTTTGTACTGAACTGCTGAACTTACGGCGAACCGAAATTAAGTTGAACTTGTTCCATTTATTTAGTTTTTACTATTGACCGTAACTTTTTGTTTTAGGTTCAAATTTCATTCTAGCCTGTCGAAATTAACCTATTCACTCAAGACTTATATGAATAACTAGCTGCACCCCGCGGTTTCACCCGCGTAAATGTCGATTCCGCGGGAATATCGGGTTAAAAAGTAGCCTATATGTTAACCCAGGGTGTCAGCTACCTCCATACAAAATTTGATCAAAATTGGTCCAGCCATTTGAGCGTGAAGAAGTAACAAACTTATAAACACACACACTCACAAACTATATAATACGAGTATTAGTGTGATAATATTTTAAAAACTAAATGAGGTCGGCGGATGGTTAGGGATAAATGTAAAATCTCTTCGTGGTGCAGGACAAGGTAAAAATTTGCTGAGATGTTTCAGAACTGAGACGTTAGAGGTTATTATCCTGCTTAGCAGAGAGGTTCGTAATAATATTGCTGTACTTTTCCATAATTACACTGAGGGATGCAACCACAGATATAGATACACCTTGATAACGTAAGAGCAACTACTTCGCGTGCCAAAAATCGCACCAGCTTACGTACAAAAATCGTAAGCCGCCATTTTCGCGCTCAGTCCTGTGTACTGCTGGCTGGGTGAGCGTGAGCGCTGGCGCTAGGCCCCGGGGGTGGGGCAAGGGCGACGTCTTTGAATCGATTTGATTTTCCCACAATTAAATAGTGCTTGTGACGTCATAGGAGGTAGTAAAAAAATGGCACGCTTGGTTTTCATAAAGATCGTGATACTTGCGTTATCTAGGTCTATCTATATCTGTGGATGCAACCATTAGGTACCTGTCATTAACCACGATTCCGAATTCCTAGAACATACATAACGTAACATCACGCCAGTTACGCAGAGGTGTATACTACACCCCACATTACGCCAGTTATTTAAACCCAATAACACTGCCCGCCTCGAGAATCGAACCCAGCAGCGGCTCAGCAGTAGCCCTGGCAACCACTAGACCAACGATGCAGTCAAGAAGAATATCTTAGAAGATAATGTAATTAGGCAATAAGTAATACTAACCTCATCAATCATCATCATCATTTCAGCCGAAAGACGTCTACTGCTGGACATAGGTCTCCCCCAAGCACCACCACTTCGACCGGTTCTGTGCTGCCCGCATCAAACGGATCCTGCGGCCTTCACAATGTCATCGGTCCACCTTGAAAGTCACCAATACCTTTTAAAAGTTATCTAGCTCCAATCAAAATCACGTTTTAATTCTATTTCTGGCATTTTGTCAGTAAATAAATATGGCAGGAATTAATTATTCTAAAACGTAAGCAAATGTGTGAAAGGGGTATGTGTTTGCGCAGCATAAGCATTTTGCGTTGTACCAACGTTACATTTTGTAGGTAAACATAATGCGAGTAAGTATATGGGATATGTAGTTAATGAGTAAAATTTTAGATTTGAGTAAATGTTTATAAGAAAATCTAAAGCTGCAGTTATTTAGTAAAAGTTTTGGCGGAATTTAATATGAGCCAAGTAAGAAGAATTTCAAAGATCAATTCCCGTAATATTAAGAACGTTCACAGTCAGATCTCAGTCTGAATCTGTTAAAAATACCTCTAGTTTCCCTATATTTTTGACATTGATTGTCGTTATGAGTAAGATGAGATTGCGACTTAAAATTTAACGTTTTTTAAGTACGAGAATTTGGCCTTCTCATTAAAAATCTTTTTCAAATCAGAACTTGATTAACATCAACGAAACCGGTACCTACTGAATTTTGGCGAAAAAATCCCTAAACAAACAATGGTAAAGTCTTATTAAAGCGAACAGTTTTTTATTTTTGATATTAGTTCGGCATATTTCTCGCCATAATAAAATATAATAGTCAAATAACTTAAAAGGACCAAGAATTGAACCCTGGGGTATGTACGCCCTCTACAGTCTTACTAAGTAATTGTGTTTGAACAATGTAGTAATTGCTTTGATTTGTTTTTTGTTTGAAACACAACTTAAAACAACCTTAAAGTACGGTCACAAAAATCGTAATTCCATCATTTTAAAATAAGAATTACTATCATTAACACTGTCAAAGCCTTTGGAATGATTAATCATACTCAAAATGAGTATTTTTGAAAGCAAGATTGCTGAAAGCAGATAATGGTGTTATATTGCAACCAAACTGGATTTATTTCATATTTTGTAGACTTGTTGCACATTATTTATTGCCTAGATGCATAATAAAACTGTTGAATATTTTCAATCTGTTTATTGTTAACTAGTTGAATTTTGTAGCGATAGTCAATAAGGCTAAGCTCTCAGGTGATTTACGTTTGAAGCGCGTTTGGCCAACGCACGTTTAGGATGTTCCAAAATATGGTGCGTAAAACTGAACAGCTCTAAAGTTTGATTCCCTTTTTTGCATTCTCAGTCATCATCACTATTTCAGCAGAAATACGTCCACTGCTGGACATAGGCCTCCCCCAAGCACAGCCACTTCGACCGGTTCTGAGCTTTCCGCATCCAGCGGATTCCTGATTCTTTTCATTTTTCATAGTAATACTTATCCAATCCATCGGTGGATGGCAACAGGCTCCTCCTGTGAAAATTTCAACTGTCTAGCTATCACGGTTCATGAGATACAGTCTGGTGACAGACGGATAGTGGAGTCTTAGTAATAGGGTCTCGTTTTTACTCTTTGAGTACGGAACCCTAAAAATGATAGGAAAATTTTATTTCATATTTTACTGCCTCTTGCACGTTATTTATTGGCTAGATTCGTAATAAAACCGCTGAACATTTTAAATCTGTTTATTGCCCGTCGTAAGTTTGTAGTGATGGACTATAAGGCTCAGTTCCTATGACTTACAATTGATGCACATTTTGATAAGGCGCATTTACACTGTCCCAAATTTATCATGCGTTGTCATATTTAACACCTAGACGTTAAAATTATGTCACCTGTCGTTCCATTCTGTAAAAATCTCTCCGTGAAAACTAAGGTCAAGTGAGCTCTCAACAGTGTCAATTCCTAGCATCAGGTGGAATTACACCTCACTTTAAGTGATTTATGCTACACTTCACCTATGTTTTCACGGTGAGATCTTTAAAGAATGAACCTAATATCGAAATAATATGTCATTGAGCAGTGGTGGCCTAGCGGTAAAGGCCCCGACTTACGAGGTGTAGGTCGTGGGTTTGAATTCAGCTAGGTGCTTTAATTTGTGTAAATAATTTCATCACCACTGCTCTCAAAACGGTGAAGGAAAACATCGTGAGGAAACTGGCATGTCCTAGAACCAAAAATTCGAAGCCACGTGGCATCTCACAACCCGCACTAGGCCCGCGTGGTGGATTACGGCCCACTCCCTCTCACCGAGAGGACGCCTGTGTCCCAGCAGTGGGAACATTATAGGCTGATTATGATGACACAATTGTTCAAGTTTTATAGAGCCAAGAGAGTTGACCTGTCCTCCAGACACACATCACATGACTTGCTGCACCATCACAAGAAAGATACCATTAGTTTCTTAAAGAGGGTCGCCGGAACATTGACCATCAAAAATAAAATTTAGGTGTCTCGTATCGTGGGGTACCTATCCGAATCAGCCCCATCTATGTTCCGCGACTTTTCATAGTTTTCGAGTTACGATTTTTTTTTCAGAATTTTCGACCAGACCATTCTAAAAAACTGGCCAAGTGCGAGTGGGACTCGCACACGAAGGGTTCCGTACCACAAGCCAAAAACGCCGAAAAAAACACGTTTAATTGTTGTATGGGAGCCCCCCTTAAATATTTATTTTATTTTGTTTTTAGAATTGTTGTTATAGCAGCAACAGAAATACATAATTTGTGAAAATTTCAACTGCCTAGCTATCGCGGTTCTTGAGATACAGCCTGGTGACAGACAGACGGACGGACAGACAGCGAAGTCTTAGTAATAGGGTACCATTTTTGCCCTTTGGGTACGGAACCCTAAAAATTAGAAAGAAAAAGTAGAAGAATTATATTCCTCTGATCACACCACAATACTTCATAACTTTATCTCCTAGCAACTATTTCGGGTTACCCAACACCATACCTACAAACTCTTCGAATGAATTAGTTATTACGTAGCCAGTCAAAGTTACTTCTGGATCAATGAACGTTACAAAATCCACCGCGCTTACATGGAAGTACTCTCCTTTGGTGGGATTAGTTTACTTATATATAATTAAATCTATATCATTTTGTAAGTCGCTCGTCGAGCTTCTGGGTTTGTCAGCAAGATATTGTATCTATAGAGGTATGAGGAACAGGGTTCACTCATACTCCATAGAAAAGGGAGGATCCTCCGACCAGACGGGTGTTGTGTCTGTTGGGCAACTACCCGATGAGTCATGTCGGGCCGTTGTATATATGCTAGTTGGGCGGTAAACTCTGCTTGCGAGATGCAGGCTTTCGTGTGACGTCAGTATGAAGCGAAGTTCGCATGTGGCATTTGTAGATACTTATTAACAAGTACCAATGCGACTTTTCAATTCATATGTGTAAGTATTTATTCTAAGTTTATCTTGGACATTACTAATATCTGTAAAGGAAAACATCTTGAGGAAACCTGGACTTACAGTTAATATAAGTCTGAAATCGCCAACCCATCTTGAGCAAACGTGGTGAATGGTGATCAATGCTCGTGCCTTCTCTGTACGAGAAGAGGCCTTTGCCCTGCAGTGGGACAATAATAGGCTGGCTATGGTATCGTATTACCCAGTAACTGGGTTGTAGAGGTCAGATAGGCAGTCGCTCCATGTAAAATACTGGTATTCAGCTGCATCTGGTAAGACTGAAGCCAACCCCAACATATTTGGCAAAAGGCTAGGCAGATGATGATGATGTCGTGACGACAGATTATCGTGTCATTTAAAGCGTCGTGGCTTGTGTATTTAAATGAAGGTGTTCACTTATAGGACTACACCATTAACTGTCGTACACGACTTTTTTTTTTGCAGTGGTGACATATTGTCAAGTCAGTGGGAACGGCTAGCACGGCAGTCGTAAAACGATATAAAACGTCACGACTTATCGTGACGACAAATCATGTGTCGTTATAGCGACTATCTATCGTAGCCACGTATCACACACATGCGTACGTACATACGTTCATACCGCTACTGATCTTCAAAAGAATATAGAGGCGACTAATGTGCAAACGACAAGGCGACTGCAGCTGTGAACAGTAAAAATGTCGTCACGATGCAATGGGAACAGCGAGATACGACAGTCGTTCAACGTTATAATATTTTGACGACATAGTAATGATAAACAGTCGATATAATGGGAACAGCTAGATACGACAGTCGTTCAAAGATTAAATATTTCGACGACATAGTGACGATAAACAGTCGATATAATCATGGGAACAGCTAGAGACGACCGTCGTCCAACGATAAATTAATCGTCACGACATAGTGGAAACGCGCTTAAGACCGCAGTATTTCAGTTTACAATTGTGACTGCTCAAAACTGGAACTGCTCGTATTTGTGATGTTTACTTGTTGCTTTGTTCCCCAGTAAAGCCATGGAGCCTGAAGTGCACTCTCGTTGAGTATCTTCTTTCGTAACGAAATGCTGGATATTAAGTTGACATTTTATTAAATTCTTGCCGATTGTGAATAAAACATAGAAATATTTTCAGTTTTATTGCCTATAAAAGTAAAAAAGCGATGGAAAATAAGGTTCAGATGATATGGTAAACGCTCAGCGCGCGTTTAGCCAACATGCGATTACAATGGCCCTAAAAAACCGCACTTTGTCCTATTGTGTGTCACCTCAAGTAGCCTTTATAAACACAGTCTTTGCGTTCAAGAGACCCATTGAGATGAAACCCAAAGCCGGCCACACATCCTTGGAGTCGCGCTGATCGCCGAGACCGTTCACCTGAAGCACGGTAACGCAGCGTTTGCTGCTCACGGTGGAAGCATACAAGTGCTCAAACGAGACATAGTAAGAGTAGCAGAATTCTGGGCCGATTCCATTTAGATTGCCATCGACACGCTAAGAAGAAAAACAGTCTGTACAAGTGTACACATCTTTCCTACATTATATATCTTTTGCCCAAGCAACAATCGTTGCGTCTGCTGCGCTCTCTTTCCCTTTTATCATCAGTTTATTTTTCATTTTGCCGTTTTCGGATGCTCATGCATAATTTTGCGTGTTGGAACTCCATTGTGAATGATTTTACTTATCCAATCGATGTATGGGCTAGTTGGTGTAACACCTGCAGGATCATAGAAAGCTGGGTGTGGTTTCAGGAAACAGAATGATTCAATTTGTTTCGAGCCAATAGAGTTGACGGCTACTACACCTGATTTGTGGAGCAACGGCCCCCCAGAGTCTCCCGGACATAAACCAGAAAGCTTGCCACATGCTCTTGCGAGACACATCCCTCCCTTTACAGATATTTCATTGTTATTATCACAGTGCACGACTACAGCATCTAGAAATTGTAAAGGCATCCCCAGCGTAGTAGCATCACTTGCAATTTCAATCAAATGCGGATTTGCGCTTCCTAGCTCTAAGGAAGTATTCGTTATTCCGTAACCAGTCAAAGTGACTTCTTGGCCGATCATAGTTACGTAATCCAAGCCACTCACACGCGCATACTCCTTCAGTGTTATGGGTTCATGTTTAATTAATGCTATGTCATTAGATATGTCATACATTCTTAATTTGTAAGCAGGGTGTTTGACAATATTAATCACTTTGCTAAGGGCTGTTCTTTCCAGTGGACCATATATTACAACAAGTCTTATAGATATGTTTTGTGTTTTTATCTCGAGAGACCAGTCTGTCAAAAAACAGTGGGCAGCTGTTAGTGTCCAAATGGGAGTTAAAACAGCAGCCGTACACGAGTGCAAACTCTTGAGTAAGGTTAAAGTACCGTTAACAAAAAATATAATTTGATACTGCAGTCTTACGATATATTGGTATTTCTCTTCGTCAGCGTTACTTCCGCCTATTATCCTTCTTACTTCTGAAGGTTTGGTAGGGAACAATTCAAGTAATCGAAAATATAAACAAAATGTATAAAACAGCACAATACACCGCATGGTGAGCAAATAATTTGAAAGGAAATAGTTTTATTGTTTCAGAAGTTATTTTACAATTTGATATTTCTGATGGATTGAAATTTCGAAATCACTGATAAACATTATTATTGAACGAGTTGCTTTAATACCATCTCGTTTGCCTCATGTCACATACTCGTAATATTATATAGAGCTGAGAATTCGAACAAGTATTTATTTATTTTATAATTTATGTGCACACAGTAAAATACATAGGGATAAGACATAATTATAATTAGAGTACAAAGGTACTGCTTATTTCTTAAGAAATTTCTTCCAGCAGACCTGCGAAAGGATAAGTAAAAAAAGAAATGTAGACAATAGTGTGTGAGAACAAGAAGAGAAAATATGAATGTGTGAAGTCTAAAACTAGAATATTAAATAAACGTACACTTATAATGCAAAAGAAAAAAATTACATAAGTACACTTAAATAAATACATAATACTAAAATATATGAACATATTTTATATATATACATATATATACTCACAATATAGAGGAAAGGTAATGCTAAAATGCAAAGGTAAATAACATTTAAATAGAGATATTGTTTTTACATCACGAATGCTAGGCGGAAGTGAGTTCCACAATCTTACAGCATGGACAGAGAAGGAATAAGAATAATAGCTTGTTTTATGAGGCTGAGCTTTAAGGAGAGATCTTAGGTGTGGTCTACACGGTGCGTCGCTAGGGCGAGCGTAAGAAAAACGCTCACGCAAGTAGGAAGGATAAGATGGGTTATGTAAGATGTTGAAGAGGAGACATAAAATCCGAGAATTCCTGCGAAGGCGGATTGGGAGCCACTTGAGTTCCTTGCGAAGGTAAGAAACATGGTCATACTTTCGAAGACCGAAAACAAAGCGAATACACGGGTTTTGCAATCGCTCAAGCTTGTTTAATAGCTCCTCAGTAGCATCCAGGTAGCAGGCGTCGGCATTATTAAATTATTGTGATATTTTGCTACACAAAATTCCTCTTGATCCGGTTCGGCGTAACTCCCTGCAGCCCCGTCCTGCTCCGAGCCTTACCCGTATATGCCGATCCTGTTCTGTGCCTTTTCTGACTCTGAGCGTCCCAAGCTGTGCGAAGGGGAAGCCGACCTGAAGGCCTTACTCTTTTATACTTTTTATTTTTCTAAATATCTTGTGACCACAGATTATACCTAGATAACGCAAGAGCAACTACTTCGCGTGCCAAAAATCGCATTAGCTTACATACAAAAATTGTAAGACGCCACTTTGACGTTCAGTCCTGCCTGTGTACTGGTGGCTGAGTGAGCGTGAGCGCTGGCGCTACGCCCCGGGGGTGGGGTGAGACGGGTGCCGCATGCGGCGGCGTCCCTGATACGATTTGATTTTCTCATCACTAAATACGACGTCACGCTTGTGACGTCATAGTAGGTAGTCAAAAAATGGCACGCTTGGTTTTCATACAGACCGTGATACTTGCATTATCTAGGTCTATCTATATGTTGTGACCTACTATGCTTCGCCCAAAACGTGCTTACCGTTATGTTACAGTATGTCGTATAGTCAACCGCACTTTAGTCGTAACCTTTTGTCGTTTTCCATAATTATTATACCTAGATGAAGTGAAAAAAAACGGTCAAGTGCGAGTCGGACACACGCACCGAGGCCGGGTTGGTGAGGGTGTCGAAATATACGTTTATTGAGGCGTATATTTTTATTACGTTAACTAAGAAGTTTGATTTTTTCACAGCTTCAAGGGACTGTAGACGTGAGTATATTTTTTAAAATTTGAACTTGATACCTCCACGCGTTCCTGTTCCCCAAAACAGTAAACAAGATCTAAATTCTGACCATCATCATTATCATTTCAGCCCGGAATCACCCGCTGCAGGATATAGGCCTCCCCTTTCTTCTGCCATACTTCCCGGTTCCGTGCGTCCCTCATCCAGGTGTAACCCGCAACTTTGACGATATCGTCAACCTAGCGCGCTTTTGGACGGCCCTGGTTTCTTTGGCCTATCATAGGCCAAATTCTGATTTATTCATTCATCAGCCTATAATGTTCCCACTGCTGGGACACAAGCCTCCTCTCAGTGAGAGGGAGTCGGCCGTAATCCACCACGCGGGCCCAGTGCGGGTTGGTGCATGTCACATGTCTTCGAATTTTTGGTTCTAGGACATGCCGGTTTCCTCACGATGTTTTCCTTCACCGTTTTGAGAGCAGTGGTGATGAAATTATTTACACAAAGTAAAACGCTTGTCTGGGTTCGAACCTACGACCTACAACTCGTAAGCCGTGAAATTCTGATAATTTAGAAAAACTTCACGCGAAAGAACAAATAGCTTTGTAGCGGTATCTACAAACGCCACATGCGAACTACGCGTCATACTGACGTCACACGAAATCTTGCATCTCGCAAGCAGAGTTTACCGCACAACTAGCATATATACAACGGCCCGACATGAAGCATTGGGCAGTTGCCCGCCAGACACAACACCCGTCTGGTCGGAGGATCCTCCCTTTTCTATGGAGGATGAGTGAACTTTACACCCTTTTCCTCATACCTGTATAGCTTTATTCGATTTATCTTTTTCTTTTCCATTCGTCATAAAAATGTTCCCAAAAGAAAAGCAGCCGCTAATTTTTCTCCCAAATAAAGTCATAATTAGTTTGACAAAATAACATTCTTGGTAGGGAAAATTTCATTTCGTAAGTCCAAAGAATGTAACTACAAAGCAAAATAAATGAATAATAATTAGCGAGGACTCAATAGATCATTCTAAATTCGCCTTTATTATGACTCAAACAATGCGGCTTTTAATTTCAATGATAAATTACAGTTTTCCGTAAATAGCGCGATGTATAGGCGAGGTTGCAGTAAACTAACTCTGTGGCGTTCGTGAAATAAAGCTTAGAGTTTCCTAGAAGAGCGGTGGCCGCCACATAGCGTCCGCAATTTACCGGTGAATGACGACACTGAAACTTTTTTTTGTTAAACTGTGTGTACTCCCCGTCACTTGTCGTTAAAGGTTCATTAGAAAACCAGCGTCAGATAGCATCTGTCTGGCATTAATGCTGAATTGAACCTTTTTGGTGCAGCCGTGAGGCACACACTACTGTTGTATGAAACATTATTTTTATTTGGTCAATTTTCTATTTTGTGTTTCACGAACTGTGTCCAAATAAACTTTATTCTTTCTTTCTTATTTATGAAAGTAAGTTCCAAACCGCGGGGTAATTGCGTAACACACTGGGTTTCATTTTGACGTTCAACAACATTCATTGCTTCATTTACATTGTTGAGCAAACACATTTTTCGAACTTATGAAGAACTTATTCTCGTAATTTTAGAAACGTTCACAGTCTGATCTCAGTCGCAATCTGTCAAAATACTTCTAATTTCCTTATATAGACAAGTTTTTGGCATTGATTGTAGCTGAGATGTGATTGCGACTAGATTTTGAACGTTTTTAATTACTGAAATTAGCCTTCTGTTCTACCCTCCACTATCCACGGTTGCTGTTACCAACAGCCAGGGGAAGGCAAGAGGGGGGAGGGGGAAGGGAGGACAGAATAATGACGTCAGCCAAAAAGTAATTTTCGCGGTGACTTGCTCACCGTCACTTGTTCCGAGTCATGTTGAAATGCAAGTAATTAACTATTTTGTTACGCGTGACCTCTGATAGATCATTGGGCACTTCCTACTTTGTTTTTGTTTTTGGGATAGAGGATTTTTTGTTCGGTTTTGGCGAGGTCTAGGAAACTATTGAGATTTGTCAGGTTCCGGCGCGATAACGAGATACAATAGAAGTTTTATTGTTATGACGGCTATTATCCGTGTAGTGCACTTGAAAGTGTTACCAAAAGAGTTAGCATAAGTTACATCAGTATTGATTACAACAAGAGATGAGAGAGCCCTTTAAGGGGGAAGCGCTAAGGTAGCCCGCGAAATTCAAATCTTCTTACGTTTTTTGTAATATGCTGGTCAGTATTACGTTGATTAAAATATGATTCGCGACCGTAACAAATATGTATTTCCCGTTTGAGTAGGTACTAAACATATAAACACACACACACTCACAAACTTTCGCCAATATAATATTAGTGTGATTGAACCAATAACGTCCATTTTCCAGTTTGAACACAAGCGTCTTTCGTCACTTTCCATTCCAAGAAGAAGCTGAAGCTGTTTAACCATCGTCTGACCTATATTTAATTCAGTCCTACATTTATATAACTTCGTATGAAATGTCAAAGTAAAGTGACTACAGATTAAATAATCTGATAAGTCCACAAGAGGGGAATTCTCGTAATTGTAAGAACGTTCACAGTCTGATCTCAGCCTCAATCTATCAAAAATACCTCGAATTTCTCTAAATTTTTGAGATTGATTGTCGTTGAGATAAGATTGCGACTAGATTTTGAACGTTTTTAAATATGGGAATTGACATTCTGTTCTTAATAAAGAACTGAGCTAAAAATAAATAAAGCGAAATTCGGTTTTCAAAGAGCTGTGCTAAAATTAAATAAGGTATAAACGATTTTAAAAGATCAAAGGACGATGCCCGCACAGGTTTCCGATTTATCTGCTGATCAGATATTTTTAGTTACAAAGGTAAACACAACCCACACTAAACAAATCACTGCTAAAAGCCCACGCTACGGTCCAATTCCAGACCTTACATTGCTTTAGTTTACCTGAACCCTAGTTGACACCATTTCATTACAATCGGCGGCACGGTTGGCGCAGTGGTTAAGCGATTGACTGCTGCGCTGCGTGTCGCGGGTTCGATTCCCGCACGGAAAAAATATTTGTATGACCTACAAGTAGTTGTTCCGGGTCTGGCTGTTTGTGTATGTGAGTTTAAATGTTTGTAAACGCACCCACAATACAGGAGAAATTCCTAGTGCGGGGCAACGTTTATAAAAAAAAAAAAAAATCTGAATCATTTCGTAGGATATTGCTAATAACTTCACTTCCTACTAGTCACACTAATATTATAAAGGTGAAAGTTTGTGAGTGTGTTTATATGTTTGTTACTTCTTCACGCCCAAACGGCTGGACCAATTTTGATAATATTTTGTATGGAGGTAGCTGACAACCTGGAATAACATATAGACTTTTTATTCCGATATTCCCACGGGATCGAAACTTATGCGGGTGAAACCGCGGGGCGCAGCTAGTAGTATTATCAACGCGAAAGTTTGTGTGGATGGATGGATGTTTGTTACTCTTTCACGCAAAAACTCCTAAACAGATTTTGATGAAACTTTATAGTAATATAGCATAAACGGATGAAACCGCGGGACGTTGTGCTAGTCACACTACCACACTAATAATACAAAGGTGAAAGTTTTTAGTGTGTGTGTGTGTGTTTATAATTATGTTTGTTACTTCTTCACGCTCAAACAGCTGCACCGATTTTGATAAAATTTCCGGGCTGCTACTGAGAAATTCCAGATGAAAAAACCCAATAATACTTTGCCCGATCTGGGAATCGAACCCCGGACCTCATGCTCAGTAGTACCTAACGCTTTCGACCACTAGACCGACGAGCCAGTCTCGAAATTAAGGTCTGTAAATATTACTTGAAAATTGTATAAAATACAGTATTGTATACAATACGAGGTGGAAAACAATTTTGTTCTAATTACACCCTTAAATCTTTGGCGAGAAATATTAACATTGGGCTCATGGGCCACTAATCAAGATAATTACTGACGTGTTGAGCTCTGAGTACCGGTGTACGGAATAAAATCGCGTTTTTGGGGCAGGCCATAGAAAGGAGAGACGCGAGAGCGAATCCACCTTTATGAATATAGTGAATTGCGAAATGAGTTTAGAAGAGAAGTTTTGTCGTCATCATTTTCATCATCTTCAACATCATTTTCATCATCTTCATCATCACTTTCATCATCTTCAACATCATTTTCATCATCTTCATCATCATTTCGTAACAGGTGTGTCCTCGGACAGAAAGTGCCTGAGCCTTAGCTTTTGTTATTAAGAATTTGTACGTTCAGGTTTTTTTCTTGTACCTATTGAATATGAAATTTTAATGTGAATTTAGTTTAAGCTTGAATGTTTATACTGTTCTTTTGTTTCTTTCTTTTTTTGGTAGCTGTGTTGTGTTGTTCATACTCTTTCTTTCCAATCTGTTTTTTAGAAGTGATGACTTTTAATTGGATGTCAGTCTGACATACTATTTTTTATTCTGTTTCTTTTAGGTAAAAGGTGCGCTTCTCTGGCGAGCATGGTGCGGGGCGGCTCCTAGTGTCTTAAGCATGGTTACGAGTCGCCTGAATAATACGTGGGTCACTGTTGTGCCGTCTCTCATGGGATGTCGTAACGGTGACCAACCGTTATTTCTTGTACTGTTTTCCTTGTTTTTGTTTAATTTCTGTGTGTTACTAACATAGTCGTAAGTTTTACTAACAATTTTATTGCCCTGGTTACTCTAATAAATAAATTCTATTATTATTGAAAGAGTCTTTGGCATATCTCGGGACTCTGAAAAAAGATTTTTGGTCTCGGCTGTCATTCGTGGATCTTTGCTAGTCGTTACGGGTAGTCAGAAGCCCGAAAGGCTGACAACCAATCTTACCAAGGGGTACCGTATTACCCAGTAACTGGGTTGTGGAGATCAGATAGGCAGTGGCTCCATGTAAAAAAATACTGGTATTCAGCTGCATCCAACTGACTGAGAGCCGACCCCAACATAGTTGGAAAAAAAGGAGAAATTGACGAGCAACCTAATCAAGGTTGCTCGTCAATTTCTCTGCGAACCTGTATAATTTTGATTTATTTCCTCAGATATACAGCGTGAAATTTTAATGGTTGTTTTCTCGCGCCAGAACGATTTGTACTCAGTAGTGCTACCGATTCATGGAGTTAAATATTATTATTATAAGTTTTTTCAAATAATTATAATAATATGATCTCAACTCGAAAGCAAGAGAATCAATAGTGACTCGCGTGCGCCCCTACCATCTTTGCAGGTAGCAAGACGACCACGCGCAGTCGTGTTTTTGCGCTGCAGCTATACTATTGGTTCGAGATCGCGTTCGAGTGTGGTTTTTCACAATTGTAGATCTGTAATTTTTTAATACTTTATTTTTATTTTTTTATAAATCGATTGTACTATCAAGACAAAATCATTTCGCTTCGGGAAAACAACCATTAAAATTTCACGCTGTATATTTGTATATGGCAACCATGGTCATTTCTTCCAAAAACAAAGAATATATATCTTTAATCACCCTACCAAGTCCAGTGCCTAATACCAAAAATAAAAGTACCCTTAATTTGAGCTGGCATCCCTTTTAGCTCTCAGTAAACAGCCCTTTGTAAAGGTGGGTAGATTAAAATTATCAACGTGTTTACCGCCCGCTTCTGTGGTTTTATTTGATCATTAATTACAAAAATAATTTAGATCATCTAATTTTCCTATGTCCACTTTATCCTAATGATAAGAGAGTCTATTATCGTTTGGCTTAATTGTCAGGTTGGAAAACAGTTTCTTTATAAAAGGACTATTGTTTTGAGTCCTTTTATTCGGTTCAGTGGTGTTTGGTGATCGCGTTATATTTTACTAGCTGCGCCCCGCGGTTTCACCCGCGTAAATGTCGATCCCGTGGGAATATCGGGATGAAAATTAGCCTATATGTTAAACCAGGTTGTCAGCTACCTCCATACAAAATATTATCAAAAGTGGTCCAGCCGTTTGAGCGTGAAGAAGTAACAAACATATAAACACACACACACACCCCCACACTCACCCCCTCACAAACTTTCGCCTTTATAATATTAGTGTGATAGGAATTTTTTATGGCGTTTATTTTGTGGGAAACTACCTTTCATTATTGTAGAACAGTTTAATAAATAGGAATTTTAATAAGTCTATAGAAAAAAAATCTTGATTTCGAAACCAAACAAGCGCTTTACTTCGTTTAATTTATTATAGCATCACTGCTCTCAAAACGCTGAAGGAAAACATCGTGGGGAAACCGGCATGTCCAAGAACCGAAAATCGAAGACATGTGAGATCTACCAACCCACACTGGGCCCACGTGGTAGTTTACGGCCCGCGTGGTGGATTACGGCCCACTCCGTCTCACCGAGAGAAGGCCTGTGTCCCAGCAATTCGAACATTATAGGATTTGGTTATCTTTATCCTTATCTTTATCATAAGTATAAGAAAATATACGATACAATAACGTTGCCATAGTACAGAAACCATATTTTAGAATAGTCTTCATATTTTAGAAATTTTTCAATTGCTTTTATGAAATTGGACATTGTAAGGATTTATGTAAGTAGTTAGAAGCCTCTAAACCCATATTACGTGCTGTATTAGTTTGCCTAGTGCCTCCGCTGATATCTAGAACAGTTTCCAGACAAAAAGGGATATAATATGTGGTGGCTTTGTTCAAATTTAATGTTTGTAAGTTTTCATTCTGGTAGGTATCGAAAAAAAGCCTTTTTTACAGCGTAATATTTAAAGGGACTACATGACCTAAAGCGCTGTCACTGTCGGACTGCATAGAAAAGAAAGAGACGTGCGATGACACAACACTGGTAATTTAGAAAATATCTATTGTTTGGACTAAAAAATTAAAACATTTGCTTTAGTATGTTGCTTGTAGAATAATTTGACAAAAAATCAGAATGATTGTATGTATATTAGTATGGTTTTTATTGCAAAAAGAAAGTTTTTATTACAGGTATCTTCATGATTTTTTTCTATCGTATCAAATTAGTATAAAAAAAATATATATTTTTAATATCATATATTTTTCTGATTATGTTTACTGTGGTCGATCATATACTTTTATTGTTTCTAAAACTTGCGTTTTAGACACAACGCCTGACACTACTCCATACAAGTTTAGACGTGATTAAAAACATGCCTACTAAAATTACGTCAATATACGTCAGGCGCTGATTAATTTGACAGGACTAAACTAAAATTTATCTCCTGTCCTTGTCTTAATTAAATACAAAGAAATATCACATATCATACAACTTTATTTAGCTACTAATGTGGAAGTCTCCGTGCCTTTTCCGTTCGTCTTGGGCTATAATACGCGTTCCGATATTGAAGACCTTCGCACGTCTTCGTATCTCCACGTTTGGAACTCAGTCTATTACTTTGATGCCAAGCATGGGACGCTCCATGGCTCTCTGTGCAACTCTCAGCCTGGACACAGCCTCTTCCATGAGCGTAAGTAAAAGCCAAATCATTTATTTCAAATAGGCACATTAAAGGCACATTTGAACGTCAAAAATTACAACAAAATAGAATTGATTCTAGTCGCCCATTCCAAAAGGTAGTTTTCGTATGTTGAAGAATGAACAATAAACTCTACCGTTACTCTTTTAAAATGTTTTGTATACATAATATAATTATATGTGAAGACGATGCACCTAGAATAAAATTAGTCTACCACAAAAGGTAAAAAGAATTAAAAATGAAGCAATGACAGGTAAATCAACTAAGAACTAGTATATTTACAAATCGTGCACACGTCTAGCCAAGGTAACACAGTGTAAATATGCCATTTCTCAATATTATAAAAGCGTAACCATAAAAACAGCAAGCAAAACAAATCCGCAACAAAAACCATAACTCCATAAATTTTTCGCATAACCACAATATTTCAGATTAAAAATTCAACGTGCGTGCACGTTTTCGCTTAGGAAATGCGTATATCTGGCCCCTAAAATAATGAGAAACCCACGTCACTTTAATTCTAAAACGACCACGAAGGTTGACCTGCCCTACCTCCCCTAACTTTCTACCAGTATTAAACAAAGTCGCTTCTTGTCTGTTTGTCCGTAAAGTGGAATGAAATTGAATGAAATTGTATATTTTGTAAATAGAATATCGGAATCACTTTTGAACATCTTATAAAAAAAATAAGCTAGATGGAGTCGACCTTTACCCCTGATAATAAATTCAGAGGTGAAAGTCTCTTTTAAAGTCCAGACATAATCATGGTTAGACCATCTAGTGAGGTGTATACTCTCCTCCTCAAAACAACCTCTTAAGAGGTCATTGTACTAACCAAACCTGAAATCGCGAAAAAAATATCAACTGTTTACGTCCTAACGTAACCTACATTTACGTTCGTGTCAAAATGTAGGGAACAGCAGATTTTTTTTTTACGATTTTAGATTTGGTCCCATAGTAAAAGTTGTTCATGGTGATGTTTTACCAATGACCCTGTATATGTTATGTAGACTATTGACTAATTATTGTAATATACTGGTACTCAGCTGCAT
The DNA here is from genome assembly GCA_948474745.1 of Oligia latruncula. Lineage (NCBI taxonomy): Eukaryota > Metazoa > Arthropoda > Insecta > Lepidoptera > Noctuidae > Oligia > Oligia latruncula. The sequence goes on along the minus strand of OX419701.1, from coordinate 15,213,591 downwards.
CTGGTTAGACTGGAAGCTGATCCCAACATAGTTGGGAAAAGGTTAGGCAGATGATGATGACTATTAGTCAAAATATTGTAAAATTCCTTGTTTGTCAGTAGTAATATCTGGAAGAGATAAATCTAGAATTAGGTTCAGCTTCACGCAGGGAAACTCCAAGCATAGTGCTCTTTGGGTGACTTTTAGCCTTCTTAAAAGGCCCAGCTTCTTATAAGGAGATCCGCAGGAGAACCAAGGTAACTGAAATAGCCCGAAGAATTGCCAAACTTAAGTGGCAGTGGGCAGGGTACATTGCTCGCAGAACAGATGGCCGATGGGGCCGAAAGGTTCTGGAGTGGCGACCGCGTACCGGAAAGACTTAGCGTTGGAAGGCCTCCCACAAGGTGGACCGACGACCTTGTGAAGGCCGCAGGAACCCGTTGGATTCGAGAAGCACAAAACTGGTCGAAGCGAAGGTGCTTAGGGGAGGCCTATGTCCAGCAGTGGACGTCTTTCGGCTGAAATGATGATGATGACGAGGTACTGCTTTGATTACAAAAATTCTTTCATTGGAAGAAAGCTGCTTTTTTTCCCGAGTACCATAGAATATGATTCTTCCACACGGACGAAGTCTCGGATAGAAGCTAGTTTGTTATGATTGAGTTCAAGAGAGAATGGTTAGAAGGGCAGGGGTCCCACAAGGCAGGTCGCAGTTAGGTAATATCGCGACAGTGTAATAATGCCTCTTTGTGTGTGTTGTATGTAACTGTTAGTAGTTGGGTCTGCAATCGCGTATGGCTGTGGATGTAATAGATGAGGTTTATGATCCTCGCAAGGACGTCTGGATAATATAAGGGTCGGTACACATCTGACAGAAAATTAGTCGGGTGTAACTGCGATTGCGTCTATTTATTCGCTCGACGCACTAACGCATCATCGGTTGAGTGTGAAAAGTTGAATGTTTTATCTTATATAATTGTCTGTTCTAGCGTTATGCGACCGATAATACGGGACGCATTTTCCGTCAGATGTGTACCGACTCTAAGACACTGTTTTTGAGCGAATGTAGCTTTATAAGGCACAATGGGTAAGGAGGTTATTTGAAAGAAATCAATAGTAAGAAGTTGTTGGATTTTAGTACTGACCCCTTCCTCGATGCTGACATCTCTTTGAGGCGCGCGTGGAACACGTACGCGCCGTCCGGCACGGGCCTGGTCCTGATCGGACGGTGAGCTAGATAGGGTATGCCTTAGGGGTGGTTCCATATAAATTTTATTAACTTTGTTTGGGTAGTTTTTAAGTTACCTTCAATAATACGTATTTTTGCCACTTAGTTTATAATATTGATGACGTTATAATGACTTCCTGTCACTGATATTACATAGCAAGCAGAGTTGTATGAATTTGTGTGGGGTAAGTACTTACAACTTAAAAGTGAAAACTTAAAATTTTTTACAAAAAAAAAAAACTATCGATTTCCAAAAAAGTATTTTTTGAAAGCCGGTTGTTTTTTTTTTTGTAAAAAAGTTTTTCCTTTACCGATGTCAGTGACATAGAAGAAAAACTTAGAAAGTACAAATAAATTTAAAAAGTTACAGTGGTAGGTACCCGTGCCCGGATTTCGAACCCACAACCTCGACCAACCTTTAGAACCAACATTTTGTATTGGCTGTTAAACAATTCCATCAAAAATTCCACGTTTAGTATAATAAATGTACCTAAAGCCGCATCGGGTCGGAGAGAAAGCTGACCACACACTCCGTCTAAGCGTAAAGTTCATAATATTGATGATCAGGGAATTCATCCATAGGGGAAAACCGATACAGCGCTCCCTCCAACAAAGATATCTTTCATAAAAGATTAGCCGACAAAAGAATTACGTACCAGCGCCTTCGTGACTTGAAGATATCTTTGGTAAACTGATATATTTTCTATCTTTATGTTCTTAAATTCATACTCCATACCTACCTAATATTAAAAATACAAAAGTGAGTTTTTTTATTTGTTTTTGTTACACAATCGCGCAAAAACGGCAGAACGGTTTTGAATGAAAGGCACACATATAGACCAAGATCTAGGTAAGTACATAGGCTATATTTTATCCTGGATCGCAGACGAAGTCGCGGGCAACAGCTAGTAGTATTATAATACGAAAGTAACTGTCTTTCTGTTACACTCGCCCTAACAGAACGGCAGAACGGATTTCAATGAAATTTCGCATACAGACCATCACCTGGGTTACGATTAGGATACTTTTTATCCTGGTAGTACGTTCTTTTCGATTTCCACAGAGGCGAAGCTGCAGGTGAAAGCTAGTGTATATAGGTATAGAGGTAGGTATAGGGTGTAAAGTTCACTTATCCTCCATAGAAAAGGGAGGATCCTCCGACCAGACGGGTGTTGTGTCTGGCGGGCAACTGCTCGATGATCCATGTCGGGCCGTTTTATATACGCTAGTTGCGCGGTAAACTCTGCTTGCGAGATGCAGGATTTTGCGTGACGTCAGTATGACGCTTTGGTCGCATGTGGTGTTGTACCGCTACATAGGTACACGTGTTACTAGAGTAGGTATATTTATATGGTCACCTTACCTTATTGGTTACCGACAAGAAAAGGGTTCTAAAGCTATTAAATAGACGTTCAAGAATAATCAAGCCGAGTTCTAATTAAAATGTAAGACGACATTGTAATTATTAGGTCTGTTTTTGACAACATAATATGATGTTCAATTAATCAAAATGTCAGTAAGGCATATCAGCCTTAAAATAGTAGTTGTTAATTAAAACGAACCCAATAGGTATGCTTTAAGATAAAAGACTGAATATTTATGAGTTTTTTAGCATAACATAATCAACCTATAATGTTCCCACTGCCAGGAAACAGGCCTCTTCTCTGTGAGAGGGAGTGGGCCGTAATCCACCACGCGGGCCCAGTGCGGGTTGGTAGATTTCACATGTCTTCGAATGTTTGGTTCTAGGACATGCCAGTTTCCTCACGATGTTTTCCTTCACTATTCATAAATATTTTAAACGATTTTCATATTGAAATTAAGGACCTTTAATTTGACCATAGCTACAACTGTTAGCGGCCGTGATTTACGAGTTGTAGGTCGAAGGTTCGAACCCAGACAGGCGCTTTACTTTGTGTAAATTATTTCATCACCACTGCTCTCAAAACGGTAAAGGAAAACATCGTTAGGAATCCGGCATGTCCTAGAACCATAAATTCGAAGTAATGTGACATCTGCCAACCCGCACTGGGCCCGCAGTGGTGGATTACGGCCCACTTTAACAGAGAGGAGGCCTTTGTCCCAGTAGTAGAAAAATTATAGGTTGATTATCATGACATACTACCCTGAAAACATTGCAATCAGTATAAATTACATCTCTTTAATTCTATTTCACATTCGCCCAAAACTCCAGAATCTTCTCCCGAAGCCATTTCACACATGCTTACAACATACGAACATATCCAGCACTTTTAGCACAAAGTCTTTGATATTATAATTTTCAAAGAGCGAGCATTCCCTAGTTCCCAGACCAAGTAACTGGGAAACGTGGGTACGTAAGATCTCAAAAGCTAAATGCAGAATATGAATACGCGGAATGGCGAGTTAAACTAATAATTTGTTAAGTAAAGTCGGTCGGTTTTTTGAAAAGTTTCTCTTTTGGTGCTCATTTTCTTGAATGGTAAGGCCGCTAAAGTTTTGCCTTTCGTCCCCGTAGTGGCGTTGGGTCTTTTTGGGTGTACACTTGCAGTACTTGGGTCATTATTAACTTAGTTTATGCTTCAAAGTGGGTCGGAAATGAAAAAGGTCATATTTTCGATATATCTTATGTTATTTGAAACGACATTGAGAATATCAGGTAATTATTATTTTCTTTATTAAATTAAATACAAATAAATTATATTTTTAAATATTAGAATATAAAAAAATATAAAAACATGAAAAAATACAAAAACTAGTAGCCAACCAGTATCGGGAACAGGGTCCAAGATACCCGGCAGTCAGGGCTCCAGAGAGAGGAACTTCCTGACATTGTCTGACCCACCCAACATTGCCTGACCCACTTCAAGGGGGTTAGATAATGTTGGTAATTAACCGAGTGTACCGCTTTCCTTCCTTTTTAGCGCCGTGAGGCACACACTAAATATTGTTGTTTGAAAAATTATTTTTATTTAGTTAATTTTGAGTTTCACGAACAGTGTCCATACATAATCAGCCTATAATCAGTACCGGTTTTAGCACTACCAGCGCCCTGGGCGAAATTTCTACGGCGCCCCCTATCTGCCATTGAAACCCATACGAAAAAATAAGCAAGGGATATAATGAAATAACTATTTAAAAAAAACTAATAACATTTTAATTTTCTAGCCTTTCTATCGACAAACTAAGACATCAAAGTCTGTTTTCCGCAATTTTATTTTCGATTGACAAAGTTGCTAAGTTTGTCAATCTAGATATTGTTGATCGCAGATAGGTTTTTATCAGCTTATGCTTAGAAAAACTCCTTTCCCCACTGTGGCTACAGTTACAGGTAAAGTGATCAGTATTCGCAATGCTACCCATACATTTGGATACAGTTCTTGTAAGTTGCGATCTTTGATAAATTATAAAATAAAGACAGGAGTAACCAATGGGAGTAACCACATTCTGATCAGTGAGTTCATCGCACAACACATGATACAATCATCTATATTATCTGACTTGAGAGTCTACAGTTAATTTCAATTGGAAAACACTATTGAGTTTGAGAAGGTCCGAAATCTTTTTTATATTGTACAAAAAAGACCAAGATTCCGGGTATTCATTTAACTGTTCAAATTTTTCATTGAATGAATTTATGGTAGTGTCCAAAAGACCGTTGAAAAATTCAACTTCAAATTTCTTTTCTGGAGAAGTTATAGTTTGTAGCTAGATTAAGGGAATTTACTAGTACGTCGGACTCGCTCTATGAACAAGCGGATATAAAGGGGCGCCGCAGGCGCCTCTTCAAATCTGGCGCCCTGGGCGATCGCCCAACCGCGCCCTGCCCTAACGCCGCTACTGCCTATAATGTTCCAACTGCTGGGACACAGGCCTCCTCTCGGTGAGAGGGAGTGGGCCGTAATCCACCACGCGGGCCCAGTGCGAGTTGGCAGATGTCACATGTCTTCGAATTTTTGGTTCTAGAACATGCCGGTTTCCTCGCGATGTTTTCCTTCACCGTTTTGAGAGCAGTGGTGATGAAATAATTTACACAAAGTAAAGCGCCTGTCTAGGTTCGAACCTATGACCTACAACTCGTAAGTCGCGGCCGTTACCACTGTGTCCAAATAAACTTTATTCTTTCTATCTTTCTGAATCAAACCCTTGATCCAGCTTTAATGATTACTAGCTTCTGCCCGCGACTTCGTCCGCGTGAAATTTCACCCTCTCCCCCTTAGGGGTTGAATTTCGAAAAATCCTTCCTTATTCCTTGTCTACATTATAAAGGGAACCTCTGTGCAAAATTTCAGCTCTCTAGGTCCAAGGGTTTGGACTGGGCGTTGATGAGTCAGTGAATCAGTCAGTCAGGACTTTTCTTTTTACTTATATAGATAGATAGATAGATCACCGAGTACGCTATTGTTTCTACTAAGTCATTTAATTTGTTTACAAGTTTTGAAATCTAAACTTTGTACAGTCTGGGGAATTAATCAATCGAATTAAGGGGCGTGTTAAAGGCATTTCATAAAAAAAAAATGTGAAAGAATGATAGTTGTGATTGTGATTTGAATATTTGGACAGTCTTATGTTGGTAGTCAATTTGCTTAAGATTTAATGTCTCTGACAAAACACACGTTTTACCATAACCGTAATCGCGGTACAAAAACTCTCCTTAAATTCTTATCCCAATTTTAATAACAAATCAAAATGTCTTTAAAAAAATCAATGACACTAGCATTATTTATAACCCTATTTCCACTTCTTTGATGTGCAATTCTAACCTTTACTTTAATAAAATCTAAGACGAATATACCCTGGCATTGAAGCGAGGAACTGGAGGATTTATGGCTGGAACTGCATTAGGCGTATGAGAGCCGATTGGTTTTTGGGATTGAAAAATTTAGCCAACCCTGTCCAGAGGATTGCAGCGAATTGGAATACTGTCACATGCAGATGTGATGGGGTCATATTATTATGTTTTAGAAGAAAGTCATTTATGTTAAAGTTAGTGGATAGATAGATATAATTTTGTAGGATGAAATTATAATCATGCTATCACACTAATAAGAGCAGCTGCTAAAGAGCAGTGGTGGCCAAGTGGTAACGGCCGCGACTTACGAGTTGTAGGTCGTAGGTTCGAACCCAGACAGGCGCTTTACTTTGTGTAAATTATTTCATCACCACTGCTCTCAAAACGGTGAAGGAAAACATCGTGAGGAAACCGGCATGTCCTAGAACCAAAAATTCGAAGACATGTGACATCTGCCAATCCGCACTGGGCCCGCGTGGTGGATTACGGCCCACTCCCTCCACCGAGAGGAGGCCTGTGTCCCAGCAGTGGGAACATTATAGGCTGATTATGGTTATCACACTAATACTATAAAGGCGAAAGTTTGTGAGTGTGTGTGTTTACATGTTTGTTACTTCTTCACGCTCAAACGGCTAGACCAATTTTAATAAAATTTTGTATGGAGTTAGCTGACACTCTGGATAACATAAAGGCTACTTTTTATTCCGATATTCCCACGGGAGTGAAACCGCCGAGCGCAGCTAGTATATTCTAATTAAGTTAAATTTTTCTCAAAACGAAAGTCTTTGACTAGTGCGTGTTGCCAGTGATGAAATATGGCACTGAAACATTGTCGCTCACAATGGGCCTTATTAGAAGGCTAAAAGTCACCCAAAGGGCAATGGAGAGGGCTATGCTTGGAGTTTTCTTGCGTCATCGAATCAGAAATGAGGAGATCCGCAGGAGAACCAAGATAACTGACATACCCCGAAGAATTGCCTAACTTAAGTGGCAGTGGGCAGGGCACATGGTATCGTGTTACCCAGTAACTGGGTTGTGGAGGTCAGATAGGCAGTCGCTACATGTAAAATACTGGTATTCAGCTGCATCCGGTTAGGCTGGAAGCCGACCCCAACATAGTTGGGAAAAGGCTAGGCAGATGATTAATAGACTGTACTGTTATTAGGTAAGTCATTATGATGTGTTTCATTCTGTAACTTATCAAAATACATTCACTCTTTACAATACTTTTACATATTTAACATAAACACTGCACAGCTTAACACTTACCCGAATTGCCCTACATTTCTGCCCTATTTTACGAAGTCTCCATAAATTGGGGAGCCCCCATCAATAAGACCTGTAACACACTTCAATCGTAAGGCATTACTGTGAAATATTTAGAGTTCGGTACTAATCTTGTGTAGGAACGCAACACACGAACGAGAGATATTGCTCGCTCGGTTTTTCTTATCCAAAATCAGTTTTACCCTTCAGGGGTTAATGGACTTTGGCGGAGTTATGTAGGTGTAGTATAGTTTGTGGGGTAAAGGGTATTTGGGGAACTAGTTGCTTGGGGTAGGTACCTACACAAAAATGTTTTGTTTTCTGATTTTTTGTAAATTTTGTGACAAAGGAATTTATTGCAACTGGATTTTTTTGAGACAGCTACTGATTCTTTTTGATTAGTTGCGGGTTCAAATCCGGGCAAGTACCAGTGTGATTTTTTAATTCATCCGTGGAAGGAAAACATCGTGAGGAAACCCCGTCTTGAGGAACCGGGGTGATCAATGCTCGTGGCTCCTCTATATGAATAGAGGCTTCTGCCCAGCAGTGAGACAGTGAGACAATAAAAGGCTGGTAACACAACTGGTTCTTTTAAAAAAAAAACAGTGGCACTCCGGGAGTGCCGACAGAAGTGAAAACAAAACACAAACAGAATACTTTGCCATCACTCACTGACATATCGGATATACATTAAAACCGAGTACATCCCGAGGACAGCCGAACACATCCGAAGCGGGAATTTTTTTATCGTCTTATAAACAAAACACGCGCGGTGTCGCTTACGGTGGTTTTTTCCCATCTCAAAAAATGCCAAACGCACTTAAAGGTTTTCCTAAAAAAAAAAACCTATTTAGTATTATTCACTGTAGACATAAAAACCTTAAGACACGCGGGGTCAGTGTGGGTCGGTAGATCTCACATGTCTTCGAATTTTTGGTTCTAGAACGTGCCAGTTTTCTCACAATGTTTTCTTTCACCGTATTGAGAGCAGTGGTGAAATAATTTACACTAAGCTAAGCGCCTGTCTGGGTTCAAACTTGATGAGAGTAGCGAGTTAGATTTCAGGGGCAGCAATTTCTTCAATTTCATATTTGAAGAAATTGCTTAAAAAATAGATATTACTTTGTACTAAATAAATAAATTAACAACACAGACTAATGTATTCCTCCCGTTCTCGAAAACGAAATGTTTCATTACACTTAATTGGCATCTCTAAGATATACAGAGCAACGATTGAAGAAAGTGATTAAGTGTTTCCATTTTTCACTTAACTAAGCAAAGATTTTCAAGAGTACCTAAGCTTTTAAAGTTAAAGTAACATACATAACTTAACCAACTCACATTGCCAGCTGTTTTGAAATGAAGTCACGACTGCCAACATAACTCCACACGACTGTACCCGTATGTATATTGTACAGTCATAGAGAAAATACTAACTTGCAATGCACTGGATGTATAGCAGTCTCATGTCTGCAGTTTCACATCCACGATACATATATTGCGCGCTTATTGCGGTGGCGTGTTTGTGATAAGCGGAGCGGCGAAATGAGCGGGAGTTAAGCTTTTTTCGTCGCCATTAAACTTTTATCACAGGATTAACATGAACATGACATTATAATGTCTTTTTTACCAAAGGATTAAACAGAGGTTTATCCCATTATACACCTATATGTCGCCAGTTTGTAATAGGGGAAGAGTTTATGCAAATGGCTTTTTAACTGCCGCGGAAAACTCGAAGCCGATCCAAGTAGGAATATTTGTTGGTGGAATGTCATGATTTATCTTAGCTTGCTGTGCTAATAAAGGTCAAATTTGCAAAAAGTGTGTATAACTGACAGGGGTCAAGAACGCATTCCATGACATAAAGCGCGGTCACTGTCGGACTGCATAGAAAAGAAAGAGAAGCGCGATGACACAACTCTGGTAATTTATTGCAAAATATGAAGCAATTATTTAATTACAAAAAATCTATTGTTTGGACTAAAAATTAAAACACTAGTGTTTTAGTATGTTGCTTGTAGAATAATCTGACAAAAAAATATTAGTATGGTTTTTATTGTAAAAAGAAAGTTTTTAGAGGTATCTTCATGATTTTTTTCAATACCTAGTATCAAATTTATTGTGTTATGTTTTCAACACACTATCTACATAACATATATCCTGAAGAATCATCATCATCTACGTCCCAGCATTAGGTAGGTAAAAGATAGAATACTCTTTATTATATCATCAACTGCCTAGCCTTTTCCCAACTATGTTGGGGTCGGCTTCCAGTCTAACCGAATGAAAGAAAGAAAGAAAAAAGTATTTATTGCACGAGTCGCAAGATCACAAATTAGTTGTATTCTGTTTTCAACACACTATCTACCTAAAATATATCCTGAAGAATATCATATATTTTTCTGATTTTGTTTACTGTAGTCGATCATATACTTTTATTGTTTCTTAAACTTGCGTTTTTTGTGTTTAAGCCCTGTAATCCCATTAAAACGACACGTTAGGATAGAGTTTGTCATGGTGAGTTAGGTTGAAAAATTAACGGAATTGATTCTTTTAAAAAGTGCCGCGCAGACCGAATCGCCATGCGTCACAGACAAAAAAATTTGCGTCACAGCCGGGGGGCTAACGCTAGCCTTTAGTATAAATTAGAACGTAATTATTATCTACCTATGAAATAAAACAGGAAACATGTAAATGGAATTAGCGGTTCTCGAGTCATAAACACTAACAGACGGTGAGACGATGTTTTTTTTTATGTAAGGATGCTTTTGACCTGGAATTAGTAAAATTTGTTTGCTAACCAGCTTCTGCTCGCGGCATTTCCCCCGGGGACGTCGGAAAATACACGGGAACGTAATGCCGGGACAAAAAGTAGCCTATGTCCTTCCCCAGGATGGCGTGAAAGGTAACACACAGAGTTACTTTCGAATTTATAATGATTACTAGCAGCGCCTCGCGGTTTCACCCGCATGATTCCGTGGGAGTATCGGGATAAAAACTATCGTATGTCCTTCCCCGGGATGCAATCTATCTCTCTGCCAAATTTTATAGAAATCCATTCAGTGATTTAGGCGTTAAAAGGTAACATACAGACAGACAGTCAGACAGACAGAGTTACTTTCGAATTTATAATATTAGTATGGACAGTATGAAAGTATGGATAGTATAGATTAAGTATCTTAAATATTATTACTCGTAAGTATGGATAATCACATTGTACACGCCAGCACATCAAGCTACTATAATATAATCTGTCAAATTTCTTTAATAGATTCTCAACTTTATCGTTAAAACATTAGGTTCAAAGTGGATTAGGAAAATTTTACAGTTTCGGATAGCTTGTTGTGCTGGCTGTCTGTACAATATAAAATAAAGTTAAAACTATATTATTTTTTTCCCATTGAACCTTTTCTTTTATACCCTCTGCTCTTTTGACATAAAAGAACAAACAACTATCGTCCGTTCTTTTTAAAACAAAGAGCTCTCCACAAGATAAACAGTTGCAAATAGTCCTTATTGCACTGTGTCCTCTTCACTTGCTGCAAATGGCTTGTCCGTTATATACAACTATGTATTATAGACAATGTTAAATTGTTCTTACTGTAGTTGAATGGGTAAAGTAGGATCGTTTTATTTAGATACGGTCTTTTGCGTTGGAATTAATGATTTAATAATTATTGTTGTGTGTTTTTAGGGTTCCGTACGCAAAGGGTAAAATGGGACTCTATTACTAAGACTCCACTGTCCGTCTGTCCGTCTGTCACCAGGCTGTATCTCATGAACCGTGATAGCTAGTCAGTTGAAATTTTCACAGATGATGTATTTCTGTTGCCGCTATAACAACAAATACTAAAAACTATAAAAATAAATATTTAAGGGGGGCTCCCTTATAACAAACGTGTTTTTTTCGGCGTCTTCATGTGCGAGTTCGACTCGAACTTGGCCAGTTTTTTGTATTTATAATCGTATGTATAGATAACTAACTATTTACACTAGATACTAAATTAAATGACTAACTAACTAACTCTACAAATAAATGCAAAAACAAAGGACTGAGCTGTCGAAATACTAGTCTGATTCGCTGTAAAGGCTCCTTCAAACAGGCGCGACACGCGATAAAATCGCGCACAATTATATCGCGTGTCGCGCCTTGAAACGTGCCCAGAAGCATTGCTACGTTGAATGGCAATGCTAATTCTTTGGCCAAAGGACGACTCAACCAATGCATACAGAGGTATGCATTTCGTTATTGTTTAATTTAGTAGGAATCTAGTGTAAATATGTATCGCTTCAAATGAAGCTGTTCACATAACTATTATAAAACTTTACTTGGTAAGCTTTTGAATTTTTAAAATTAGCTTCCATAATGAATAATCCTAACCCTATAGCCGGGCACTGCACCCTAAGATACAGGCCTAGCCTAGTTTAGGGGACAGGGTTGAACTTATTGTACTATCTACCTAATGCTAAATTAAGATCTAAAAACAAAAGAAAAAGCAGATCAAACCGGAATGAGAAAGTTTGGATAAGACAGAAATTAAAACAGAAGATGATCAAGCAGGGGATCGAGGAGGGGGGGGGGATCAGAACGGAATAACGTATACAATGCAATGTACTTGAACTTTGTGGTAATAAACAATTTATTATGTTATTATAATCTTATTATTATTTTTCTTACGTTCTATAGTCTAATTATTACAAATATATATGTTTGATGTAAGAACCTTATCAGAATAATCACTATACCCTTCCAGTCATCCACAGCAGTGGGTGATGATGAGTTGAAGAAGGTTCAACGAGAACTTACTAGTAATAAAAACCAAATAGTAATAGGGTTCCGTTTTTACCCTTTGGGTACGGAACCCTAAAAAATACCTTTAGCAAAATACCTTTTGTATTTTCTGCGTTTGGTATCGAGTCTGTAAAACCATTGTAACAAATAAGCCCAACCGGTCGATTCTGTTAGAATCTCACCGTGAGAAGTCCACCTGAAGCTAGGGATTGACACTAATGACAGCGGTGCTATTCTGTAAAAATCTCACCGTGAAAACTTAGGTGAAGTGAGCGTGGAGTGAGCTGTCAATAGTGTCAATTCCTAGAAAAAACAAACTCACTTCACCTAAGTTTTAACGGTGAGATTTTTACAGAATCGACCGGCTGCTCACTTTAAGCTCACTTCACCCGAGTTATCACGGTGAGATTTTTACAGAATAACACTACTGAGTAGGGTTTCGAAAAGGCTTGCATTGATACAAAACAAAACTCTCGCAAACAATCAGAAAACTGATTATTTTAATCAAAACAGACTATTTTTAAGACTAAAATCAAACACAACACAATCTTATAAATCATGCGTAAATCTAAACAAAAAAGAAATAAGCGACTTCTGTCGACGAGAGTACACACAACACACACAAACACAAGTTATGAAGTTCAAAGGATTTCTCCCAGTTTGTTTTTGAAATATTTTTCTTATAGAGTACCATATAATACTGCTCTTTGAATGGATTTCTTCGCGAAAATCCCATTATCTTTCTGATTGAATTTGTTTTTATTATGAAAAATCTGGGTAAAGAAAATCCTAAAAGCACAGGTATATATGAAAAGGTTGGCTTTTATGTAAGTTTAATGGAGTATTTAGTTTTTAATAACTACGAAGTTGACTCATAAATAGTCATGAAACATGTAAATAAATACGCTAACTTTATCTTCTTTATTAAATATTATAAAGAGGTGAAATTTGTTTGTTTGTTTGCAGGGGGAAATCTCTGGAACTACCAGTCGGATTTGAAAAAATCTTTTTGCATTTTATAGTACAATTCATAAGGAAGGATATAGGCTTCATTTAACATCACGCTACAACCCTTAGGCATCAAGCAAAAAGAAAAAAAAAACAGAAGGAACGGTATGCGAAAACGAAGCGATAACGCGGGCAGGTGATGCGATAGGCTGTGGAGTTCCTTGCCGGCTCTTCTCCATAGGAAACGACCAATTGGAACCGTGCACCTAGCTTCTGACGTTTCATAAGTGCCCATGTAGGTTTATATGAAATAAAATATTTTGATTTTGAATATAATAAAGGCAAAGTTTGTGAGTGTGTGTTTATATGTTTGTTACTTGTTCACGCTCAAACGACTCTACCAATTTTGATAAAACTTTGTATGGCGGTAGCTGACACCCTGGATCGACATTTACGCGGGTAAACCGCGGGGCGCAGCTATTAAGAAATATAATAACGCTATTTTGATACCACTCAAATGAGAACATGATTTCATTCACACCGTTCTTACTCTCTCTCTTTGTATAGCCAAAAAAGAAGTGCAATAGTTTCACAAAATACTTCATCTACCTAGTAATCCTAGCTCAGAGGCTAGGCTTTGAGTCCCAATCCAATCTAGATTAACTTTAGGCTAGACTCGAGGGTACGCAGCAGGTTATAACCTGGAATTGCTTGTATGCCACCGCCTGAATATTAAGTGTGTTGTAAGATGAAGCTTGGTGTGTTAGAAATTAGTAGTGTCGTATCCAAGGATGTGGGGTTTTTGAGATGTAAGTCGCGGTTTGATACCTGGCTAATGACTATGTATGGCTTTGTACAAAGTGAAGAGAACAATACGAGTAAAAATTAAATTGCTTATCTAATGACGAGGGGCTAAATAATAACAGCCGCAGAGGTCGATCGATCAGGTTAAGCTACGATTGCCGCGGTTGGTCTGTGGATGGGTGACCATCTTTACATACCGTGACCCCTCCGTGCCTCGGAAAGCACGTTAAGCCGTTGGTCCCGGCTGTCATTCGTGGATCTTTGACAGTCGTTACGGGTAGTCAGAAGCCCGAAAGTCTAAGAACCAGTCTTACCAAGGAGTATCGTATTACCCAGTAACTGGGTTGTAGAGGTCAGATAGGCAGTCGCTCCATGTAAAATACTGGTATTCTGCTGCATCCGGTTAGACTGGAAGCCGACCCCTTCATAGTTGGGAAAAACCTAGGCAGATGATGATGAGCTAGTCAAACATTGGCGAAATCCATAGTCGGCCCATCACTAGTACTTAGTTTGTTTGAAAAAATCACTTTCTTAATTTCAATGTTAGGATTTATTTGACAGTTCCTAAATTCTCCTTGAAACTTTTAATTTCTTTAAAAAAAGTAAACTTACACAAAGATTAAAACAGAAGACGATCAAGCAGGGGATCGAGGTGAGGGGGGGATCAGAACGGAATAACTCCTTAATGGCTTGTATTCATGCCAACGACCTTGTGCATTTGGGCGGAGCTAACTACCCCTCTCCGCGCCACTCCGCCACCCGCATGCACCCGCATGCCAACGCGTTGCCTAGCAACACGAGGCGCCCCGCACTGAATTCGTGGACGAGTGCGGGGATGATATAGACACGGACTTTAAACGATCGCATTTTTAATTTATTATATTAAAAAATATACATATTTTTAAAAAGTAACAAAACCAAATCATTTTCTTTTGTATTGCAAAGCAGGAGATATTTTTAGGGTTCCGTACCCAAAGGGTAAAAACGGAACCCTATTACTAAGACTTCGCTGTCCGTCCGTCCGTCCGTCCGTCTGTCTGTCACCAGGCTGTATCTTAAGAACCGCGGTAGCTAGACAGTTGAAATTTTTACAAATTATGTATTTCTGTTGCCGCTATAACAACAAATACTAAAATCAAAATAAAATAAATATTTAAAGGGGGCTCCCATACAACAAACGTGTTTTTTTTCGGCGTTTTTGCCTTGTGGTACGGAACCCTTCATGTGCGAGTCCGACTCGCACTTGGCCAGTTTTTTTTATATTCTTTTGATAAAAAATGAAGGTGTAAAATGGTTTCATCTCAACGATTTGGAGGTGATTTGGTGGTTTTTTTTCTTAATAGGTGATGTCGATAGAAAAATTATGGCTAAACCAAATTACGATACATATCATGTAGATTACCAACTATTTTTTCAGATGTAATTTCTCTGTAAGTTCCGGAGAAAAGCTGCTTCATCTGCACGCTGTTTTTAAGCTTTTTTCGAAAGAGTAGCCTTAATCTGTGTACAGTGCAATGCACTTGGACTTAATATGGTAATGTGGTAATAAACAATTTATTATGTTATTATAATCTCATTATAATTTTTCTTACGTTCTACAGTCTTACATAAATAATTATTACAAATATTTATGTTTGATGTAAGAACCTTATCAGAATAATCACTATACCCTGCCAGTCATTCACAGCAGTGGGTGATGATGAGGGGTGGAGGGGGGTTCAGGGGATCAGATCGGAATAACTCGCTAATTCATAGGAGTATTTAGGAACTGTCAAATAAATCCAATCCATAAATACCAACACGAGAACACTGACAATGCTAATGTATTGTCAATGTTCTCATGTAGGTACTGTCGTGTTGCAATCTCCACACTGTGTGGTTTCGAAGTTAATCCTGGGCACTCACTGACTTTAGGCCTCATTTAGACAATGGTGTTTGATGATGCAAACATGACGATGTGGACATATTAACCCGTAACCGACACCGCGCTACATTCGGATGTGTTTGGCTGTCCTCGGGATGTATTCGGTTTTAACACACACGCAAGCTCTGTCATACACGAAAAAAAAATGAATTAAAGTGGACATAAATTCTACACTTTTTTTGTCACTTCATCTTAACGAAGCCACAGGTTTGAGAGAAAATATCACGAAAACGATCACGGCGTGCATTATTAATCAGATCGGCGATGTAATTATCCGCCTGCAAAGAAAAATCCCTCTAGATTGCTTATAATCAAACCGGAATGAGAAAGTTTATGGTGGATAAGACAGAGATTAAAACAGAAGACGAACAAGCAGGGGAACGAGGAGGGAGGGTGGAGGGGGGGTTCAGGGGATCAGACCGGAATAACTCATGAAAAAGATAGACAGGAAGGAAAGTTTTCAAGGCATTATAGTTTTGTTCATTGCAGTCATAAGATCTTGTAGCAAAGATAAGGTAAGGCATGTCTTTAATCAACGCTCTAAAATTCTCACTTTGGGGACCTATAAAAATTTAATTGCCAAGTAACTGCGACGAACTTGGATGTACTGCTCGCTGGCCGCTTACGCGGCACCGCTCGCTTTGCTCGCTCGGCTCGCGCATGGTTGCGTCGCGTGCCCTAACTTAGTTACTGCGAGCAGCTGTGAGAAAAGGCCAGAAAGTTAAAAGAGGCTCAATTATTTAAAAAACTGTCCAAGTGCGAGTCGGACTCGCACATGAAAGGTTCCGTACCACAAGGCAAAAACGCCGAAAAAAACACGTTTGTTGTATGGGAGCCCCCCTTAAATATTAATTTTAATTTAATTTTATTATTTATTATTAAAGTAAAAATACGACTGAGTATTTTGTGAATATTTCAAGTGCCTAACTGTTGCCATTATTGATATCGAGCAAAAAAGGGCAAATGCTGGTCAGAAAGCACACACAGCTAACCTTAAAATTTTCTTTTTGTTTTTGTTTCTATGTTTGTTTACTAACAATTGGGCCTAATTGCCAAATATTTAATTTTAATTTAATTTAAAAAAGTGTCCATCTTTAGAAGATTTATATCTAAATTTTAAGTTCTCATAGGGAAATGCATACGAATTATAACACAGTTAAGTCATATTTACTAGATTATTTCTAGTAACAATGGTCGAAATTCAAGATAATTAATAGAAAAATTAAAAGTTTCCGTCAGACTAAACAACAAATAAAATCTCAATTTAATTGGCCATGGACGCTGCTTCATCGTGCGGCGCTAAAGAGTTCGCACGAGTACCCGACCCTTTTAGAGAACTGGGACAGGGCAATAGACCGGAAGAGCTTTCAAGTCCAAATTATTGTTCAGGAGATGGTAATATCTTATTAAGCTGTTGCATTTGAAAGGGTTAGTTAGAAAGTGGAAAGCAGGCAAGCTTTCTGAGCAGTGAATAAAACTGAAACGTCACGCTCGGGTTGGTGACGCTGAATCGGGTAAACTCGGCTCCAGGCGTAAGTTGTCGGAAGCATACATCCTCCTTTTTTGCCATTTAACTGACTGCTGCTATAAGATTATATCTCCTACTTGTATTTTATATAAAACTAGATGTGACTAGGGCGTCACTATACCTAGCCAAATAAGAACATAAGTAATTTAGTGAAGAAGTAAATTAAGACAAACATCAGAAGGGCAGTTCCCGTACTTAAAAGCGTTCAAAATCTATATAACATGCATGGTCTTTATTAGAGAAGATGCCTCCAAATACTTACAGGTTGTAAGATTGGATACAGAAATAGGTCATTTTGTTTTTATCTTTTTAATTAAAGTTATCTTTTTATGCAGTCGGGATTAAATTTACTTTTTTTTATTTAATGAGCTTTTATAAACTTTTGGTTTTCTAAAATGTTGTACGCTTTTTTAAAAAAAAAATACTTTTTATAAAATTTAAGTACTATAAGTAACAATAGCCTCGGACTTACACAGTCGCCCATTACAGGTTAAGCAATCTTAGAAATGCATTATAATATTAAAACTAAAGGCTCTAGAAATTATATCAAAATACTTCTTAAACTTAAGATTTGTAACAAAAAGGAAATATAAAATAAAATTTCTTGTTTTAACATAAAATCTGTGTAATGAGTAGTGGTGGCCTAGTGGTAACGGCTGCAACCACTACTACTCCACTATAAGAGGGTTTTTCGAAATTCCACCAGGGTGAATGGGGGAGGGTAAAATTCGCGGGTAGAAGCTAGAAAATATATAAATTTCACGTGGACGACGACGTCGCGGGCAGAAGCTAGCCACTAATAAAGTTTCTTCGTTCGGTTCTTCTCATAATCATCACATATTTTTATATGCATCATAATTATGATTATAACCCGTACTTCGAAGCCACACACACACACACACACACCCCCACACACACACCCCCACACACACACACGACACACACACACACACACCCCAGCACACAGCGAGCGTACAGTCACGAGCACTAATATGTCAACATTTGGCAACTTTCAATTGCGATTTATTCATGAAATAACGAATGCAAATTTGAAATACGACACTTTACATAAACCTATAGGTTCGAAAATACTATGTTCGTAATAACATAAAATTTCATTTAAAAAATAAATGAGAAAATCGCCTTTGAATAAAGTCATGTGTATACATACTTATGCTCGTGACTGTACACCATTCTTCCTTCAGATTAAGATGACGTTTGATGTCTCACAGGAAATTAGTTTTGCATACCGGATTACAGAGGAGGGGTTTATGTAGTAAATCCCATGACTACGCGCGTTTTGATAGTTGGGAAGCAGAGCAGGCAGTAGTAATCCATAATCCATACTAATATTATAAATTCGAAAGTAACTCTGTCTGTGTGTCTGTATGTTACCTTTTCACGCCTAAACCACTGAACGGATTTCGATAAAATTTGGCAGAGACATAGATTGCATCCGGGGAAGGACATAAGATCAAGGTCAAGCGTGAAAAGGTAACAGACAGAAAGAGTGACTTTCTCATCTCATCAACATCTGTCTAGCCTTTTCCCAACTATGTTGGGGTCGGCTTCCAGTCTAACCGGATGCAGCTGAATACCAGTATTTTACTTGAAACGACTGCCTATCCGACCTCTACAACCCAGTTACTGGGTAATACGATACCCCTTGGTAAGATTGGTTGTCATATTTTCGGGCTTCTGACTACCCGTAACGACTGCCAGAGATCCACGAATGACAGCCGGGACCAACGTCCTAACGTGCTTTCGGAGGCACGGGTCTCGGTATGTAAAGATAGTCAACCATCCACAGACCAACCGTGGCAAGCGTAGCTTAATCTGATCGATCGACCTGTGCGACTGATAATATTTAGCCACGGACCCCTCAACTATAACAATAAACTCTACGTAAAAATACGAGATTCAATTTGCTCCAAGCCCTAGGGCATAGCAGTGTGACGAAGCTTAATTACAACAAAACACTTTCTATACTTGTTCCTAATTAAAAAGTAATTGGTCGCTAGGGGCGTCCCTAGGCGCGACCTCAGACGAAATGAAACAAGCCTTAATTAAAGGTTCATCGTGTACCGTGGACATGTGTCGAGGTACCCTCTTCATTGTTGGTGACAACCCTAGTGCTTCTCGAAAAATGCTTCCAAATTTACTTCTTTTGTAGGTAATTTTTCTACGTAATATGTGTAAGGTGATTTAATTTATTATAGTTCTTGGATATGGCTTTATTGGCGTATATTTTCTAAATAGTGTGATTGAGGTCATGAGCTTGTTAAATTAAAAATCTTTTCTTTAGGAAAGTTGTTTGTTACGATGATTACAATCATGTGTTTAATTATCGGTTACTAGTTACATTTATATAATAATTATTTTTACAGAATATATATATATATATATTTGAACATTGCCCCACACTAGGAATTTCTCCTGTCTGTGGGTGCGTTTACAAACATTTAAATTCACGTACATAAACAGCCAAATTCTTAACCAGTACATTATTTTAAACCCTGAGTTGAAATTTTTCGTACTGACGAAATATTTCAGCGCAGCAACGCAATTTTTTCAGAACTTATTGTTTACTTTTAGTAGCTGTATTAAAAGAAAAAAATTGCTCTGCCATACATTTTGCCCTGGTTCGAAATTTATCCTATGCCTATATTAAAAAAAATAAATGCCGTTCGTAAGCGCATTACTTGAGAACCGCTAGACCGAATTGGCTATTTTTTGTTTTAAAATGTTTTTTATAGTTGGAATCAGTATTTTGTGACAAGAAAATTTGGAAAAAAATCACGAAAAATCAGGAAAAATTTTACGTCCTTGTTGTATTGAATTATTGAAATTTGAACAGGACAACATCAGTGGAGGTTCCTACTTGATTTCGAAAGTTGATGATCCGATTTTTATTATATCGAACACGGAGTAAAAATGTTCTCTACTAACTTTTTACACCTTTGTATACGTATATGTTTGAAGTTTCATTAAAATCGGTTCATTCGTTTCCAAAAATAATGGTTTGAAAGTTTGTATGAAATACCATACGTCGTAAACGCTCTTAACATGAAATTCGATTTGGGAAATGCACTATAAAAATTCATAGTCGATAGAACCATTGAAAATGATAAGCATCTCATGACAATATTTCTTATTGAATACAGAAGTTACCTGTATAGTCGTGTACCTGTAAATTCAGGTAAAAAAATAACATCGTAAACGGAATTGCGATTCCAAGAAACTTCCTTTTCATGGAAGGAAGAAAACATAATATCTGACAGACTTATGTTATTTATATAACTTTTAAAAGGAAATATTCGCCGAAATGCCGCGTCGATAGTAACACATTTATTTGTGTTTCAGGTTATTTCTCTCGTATTTGTTTATCTTGCCATGTGTGGCTTTTATCACTAAGGCGTATCTCCACGGATATCTATGCGTATCTCCCACTGCCGCGCGTAACGCTCCGGTGCTCGATACACGTGCCTCCGCGCGTGATTTCTATATACAATTTCAATAAAAAATCGTTATAGCGCGGGGTCGTCTCCTGCGCCCCGTATTGTGGCGCGTTGTCTTGTTTCCGCCCAAGAGCTTCGTTCGAATTTGAAACTAGTGGGGCAATGCCGAACAATAAATCAATGATGTTGGATCCATGTGGTGATGGCCTGGAAAGCGGCTTGCCCGGATACACATCGGCCCGTAAACCTATTTTCTCAGAGACAGTGGGGATGAGCCACTCTGCAGGTTGGTACGGAATAATGTTATATCAATACGTCCAACAATACTGCTGAGCGTGCCCGCCTGCTGGCTGTAGGGGAGTGGGAGTCGGGCCTCGGGCTTCTAGCACTACCGTCACCCAACATAGGCACCATGCTGGGTGACACCGCCTTCCGGCGCCCCAATTGTCTGCGTCGGAGCGCTCCTTGCGGGGCTCCACAATGCTGCCAGTGCGGTGAAGCTGTCGACTGCCTCGGACACCATGGCCTATCTTGCAGTTAGAGTGCTGGCCAGATAGCATCATCTTCATCATCATCAACCCAATGGCTTAGCATGTGACGATGAGAAGAGAACAGACGGAATGACCATAATGCCTTGGAAGTTAGGTCGCCCTTTAACTTCAGCAGCAAAAATATCCTTAGCATAAAATTTTTTTTTTTTTAATTATTCTTTATTTTTACTTTAAGTATTGAAACACTTTTATTATTAAAAAAATATATGTTTCGTAACAAATACCTAAGTTACTATTTGTATATTCGTAGCGTAAAAACAACTAATGACGGCTACGAAGTGTCTACGAATCGCTACGCCGTAGCAGCCTACGGCGTAGTAGTAAGTACTAGCGTCGAGTATTTTTTTTGCGAGTATTGGACGTCGCCGTCGTGGGCAGTTCTCACTGATCTATACTAGTTCCATTTTCATACAGAAATGGAATGAGCATTTATCTCAACGCTCACTTCCTAGGTGTTGACGATATCATTCCCTTATGAGATTTTTCGGAACAAAACGGAACTGCGGTGTTTTCACTCATCACATACAGATTCCATCTGCATAATAACTCATCCTACCATCTGTTGGCATCCAAACCCAACATCTTCAAATCTCGACACCATCCTTCACAACTCTGACGTCACAATACGTTTCAAGTAAGTTTACACCCGTTGACTTTATTGCGTTCCGCGCACTAGTGTTCTTTTGTCCGTGAATTTATTGACGTCATAAAACGGACCGAGGCTCATAAGCTGTTCCGAAGTTTGTTCTCAACTAGTCGCGCTATCTCGCATTGTCGCGTATGTAATAATTGCGCGGAATGGTCATGTGGCTGGGTTAGAATTGCCCTGTGTTAGAATAGCCCCTGTTTTGGCATAGCTGTGAACTTGTCAGATTTATGAGTAGGAGCAAAATGTTGTGGTTTAACCTTTAAGGGGACTACAGGACCTAAACGCAAAAAAACGCAAGTTTTAGAAGCAATAAGCAAAAGCAAAAGTCACTATACTTACTTACTTGCTTATATACTTTTGCTTTTGTTTATTGCTTCTAAAACTTGCGTTTTTTTGCGTTTAGGTCCTGTAGTCCCATCGACTACAGTAAACAAAATCAGAAAAATACATGATATTCTTCAGGATAATTTATATGCAGGATAGTGTGTTGAAAACATAATACAACTAATTTGATACGATAGAAAAAAAAATATGAAGATACCTCTAAAAACTTTCTTAATTTCATAAGACTCTCATTTTATCTAAAAAGGTTATCCGACATAGTAATCAAATATATCAAACCCTTTTATTTTAAACACGAAATTTGATAGTTTAAAAATATTAAACTTTTGTCAAAAAGGTCGAGGTCGACCCAGAAAGTGCTGGCGAGATGACCTGGACGTGTACTGCAAGGGCTGGTTCGAGGTGGCGCGGTAAAGGAATTCCCGGAATGGCTTGGGGGAGGCCTTTGCCCTGCAGTGAGACAGTATAGACTAAACAAAAAAAAAAACTTTTACAAATGGTTTTCGTAAAAAAAAAAATAATAACTAATATTAAAGGAAAGCGCTAAGGTAGCCCGCGAAATTCAAATTTTCTTACGATTTTTGCAATTTGCAGCTCAGTGTCTGGGTCTACGTTGATTAAAATATGATTCGCGACTGTAACAAATATGTATTTACAGAATTATAATCATTAGAATCAGTAATACAACTTGTAGTGGTTAGTATAATTCTAAATGTCAAGATTTCATGAAATAGTCATTCAATAGAATTACTTTGTCTTAGAGAGTTGCGTTGATGACTTTAATGATTATAATTCTGTAAATACATAATTGTTACGATCGCGAATCATATCTTAATCAACGTACAACTTAATACTGACCAGCAAATTGCTAAAAACGTAAAAAAATTGAATTCAAACTCAGCATTTATTTCAATTACTTTTGAATTGTCAAGAAGTCGGTCAGTCAGAAAATATGAAGCTAGTTACCCATTCCAAAGCGTAGGTACCTAAATAGTAGGTACCTAATTTCGCAGGCTAGGCTGGCGCTTTCGCCTTAATGCATTGACTGCCAGCGCGGTCACCGGTGACCGCGAACAATAGATTTTCTATTGTGTCTGTGGTCTGGCAGTCAACGTGAAGGGACACCCTTGTTTTTAGGGTTCCCAAAGGATGCCAACAGGACCCTATTGTTAAGCCTCCGCTGTCCGTACGTCAACGGGCTGTATCTGATGAACGTAATAGGTAGACAGTTAAAATTTTCATAGAGTATGATTTCTATTACCCGTATTACCAAAAACTCACCTCCCACCGGAGTCAAGCAGCCTGCTGTTTCGTCGATGCGTGGGAGTTCCGTGCCTTAGGCATCTTCTGGGCACGCTCGTTCCATCATAGACCTCATCCATTGCAGGCGTGATCGAGGTCAGCAATAAAAAATAAAAAAAGTTAAAGGTTGTCTCCATAAAACACACGTGATTTTTTCGGCGTTTTATGCTTTGTGGTTCGGAACCCTTCCTGTGTGAGTCTGACTCAGACTATTTTCAGTTTTTTTATTGTAAGTATTTTATAGAACCACAATAGTTTTATAATACTGTAATTACGAGCGTAGAGTTTTGAGTATGGATGTCGATGGCTATAAGAGTAGGGGAAGACCAAAGAAACGATGGATGGAATGTGTGAATGATGATATGGTTAGAAAGGGGGTGACTACCGAGATGACGACTATTTTTTTTTTTTTTTTTTCCAATTCAAATCAAACTATTAGAGAAGTATGGAAGAATAACACATGTTGCGCCGACCCCAAGAAAATTGGGATAAGGGCAGGAGAATGATGTGACTGTAATTACGAGCGTATCCTTTCTATTAAAGTCTGAAAATCAACTAAAATACACAACATAATTTAGGTACCTTCACACATTTTTCATTCCGGAACCACTAGGGGAATCCCTATCTCATTTCAGTATTTGTTTAATCTCATCTTCCCTTACCCTTTTACACATTTACATTCCTTTTTTATTTATTTGTTTACTCCTACCCAAGTTTATTACATATCTAAAGTCACCCTATTAGGTCCCATCTTTATAATTTGTCACCTAATTATTAGTTATAATTAAATTTTCTCACTTTTGCTGGGTATTTTTTTTTTATTAAGGTTTCAACTAATTAGTTTTGGCCTCCGTTTTGTTTAATTTAATTTTGTATGCTCTTATTTATGTTGTGGTTATCCTTTTTTAGGCCGGCGACATGCTTTGTAAATAAATTTTAGTAATTAACATAGAACGAATGTAAATATTAGGTTTAATTAGACTAGAAGATGTGGGTGTTAGCTCTCATTTAGTGGTAACTTTATTATTAGATTACTGTAATTTCAGAGCTTGACATAATTATTAAATGTTTCGTGGGGTTTTTGGAAACTTGTTATATATTACAAGTAAATAGAACCTAAGTAGTTATACAAATGTGCAACCAACAACGTTATCCACAGATACACAAAAATACAATGTTGCAGAATAGATAAGTACCTACATAAACTAAGATACATATAAATTACAGCTAATATGGAACACTAAAGATTCCATATTGTAAACATAATTTTTTGATTATGTCAAGCAATATGTTTCTAAATTTTCCAACGAATAAAGCAAATAGATCCAAGTTAGAGAAAAACTTATTGAAATTGCCTGTAAGGCGACATAAAGAGGTTAGGACCACGGAGGCTTCTTCATGCAACCCAAAAAAATGCTTTCTTCTGAACTTTACAGGCAGGGTGCAAGCCTCTGCCGGATTGAATCAAAATTGGCTTTAAAAACGTATTCTAAATGGACAAATATACGTACTTTCGCATTACCATTTAATAGAAGTGTGAATTAATTGTCATATAAATAACTGACGGCACGGTTGGCGCAGTGGTTAAGCGATTGACTGCTGCGCTGCGTGTCGCGGGTTCGATTCCCGCACGGAACAAATATTTGTATGACCTACAAGTAGTTGTTCTGGGTCTGGCTGTTTGTGTATGTGAGTTTAAATGTTTGTAAACGCACCTACAATACAGGAGAAATTCCTATTGTGGGGCAACGTATAATTTAAATAAATAAATAAATAATAATAATGGACGTCAGGCGCAACACTCGTCATTTTCACTCGCCCCACATTGCGGAGTCGGCGCGTGGCGACACAATTATTACGATCGCATTTCCCTGTTTTGTGAGCAGGTTATTTTTACTATTGTTAAGAGAAACCATTGAATAGACTGTCGTTACAGCTTTGTTTGTTGTAAAATCTTTTATTAAGTAAAGCGTTTTCCTGTTTAGAGATAAGTCTTTCCAGAGATTTTATTTTTGTTTCGTTTATTTTTTTATTATCTTATTTTATTACGTTTTTAAATATTTCTTAAAATATAAAAAATATATAAAAAAAATAGTGATCCGTCGATGTCGTGAGCAGGGTCCAAGCTACCTGTGATTAGGGCTCCAGAGACAGGAACCTCCTAATAATTTAATTTATCCTAACCTCCTCTTTATTTATATTATTATTTATTTAATTTAATACATATAAATTATATTTTTAAATATTAGGATATAAAAAATACTAGCCTACCGGTATCGGGAACAGGGTCCAAGCTACCCGGCGGTCAGGGCTCCAGAGAGAGTAACCTCCTGACAGTGCGGGCCGTGTCCAGAAGTATTGCTTTCTGAATAAAGCCCTTGATCCAGCTGCCTAACGAGAGCCTCCTCAGCTGTTGGTCGAGGCTCTTGGCTATTAATCCATTGGCTGTCACGATTATCGGCACAATGATCGCTGAGTCCACATCCCACATGTCAACAACCTCGCGAGCCAAGTCAAGATACTTGATTTGTTTATCTTTCTCGGCTTTCACGAGGTTCTCATCGTCAAAGAATTTTTCAATCATTTTTTTATTATTTTTTAGGTTATTAAGAAATCTTAAATACAATCTAACACCAATAATAAATATAACGACGTCGATGTGACAACGGGGTGGGTCGGGGGAACAAGAAATATCATGGATATGATGTCGGGGGTAGAAGCTTGTACGCACTGGGCTTCACAGCTTAGTACGGCCGTTATCCCAATTGCGTACAGTGTGGCTAAGTTTAAAACAATGGAGCCTGGTACCTATGATCACCTAAGACCCTACTGAATAGAAACCTAGCCCTACAGCAACTACCTAGCACCCTAACGCCCTACCCTATCATACAAACCACACCAAACGTGAGTTACGTTGGTTTACGTGAGGGAAGTCTATTACCAAGAGACCTACGGGCACAGACGGAATTTGGGTAGGAAATAGGGTTTGTGTACGTCGTGCAATGTACACAGGAAATGGTTTTCTCACTGCCGATCCCACAGACTCATAGGACCGATGATGGCTAAATGTGTCTTGGCCACAGTGAGAGGAGTTATGGAAGGTGAATCAAACTCGACTCCAGCTTGATGACTGATTTATTACAATAATTAACTTAATTATATACAATTTTAGTGCTCAATACACATTGATACCTATTTACATGTGTGTTGTGTGTGTATTGAGCCGATGAAGCGAAGATCTCAGTAGGTCACTTCTTAGCGCTGACGGTGTGCTTGTATGTGAAACGAATTTTACTCTGATGCTGACGCTGCTGCGATGCTGTTGCTGGCGCGTGTAACTTCTGTTTGTTCATGGTTGAACAAAGCTAGTATTTTATAGACATAAACCTTCCGGAATTAATTCTCTAAGTGGTGGTGAAAACGCATCATAATCTGTTGCGTAGTTTAGAACAATGCGGTCACACAGAGAGACACGAAAAATAACTTTAATTCATAATTCTGCCTCCCAAGATACAGGATTTTCCTAGTTTGGGGGTCAGGGTACTTCATTTTTATAGGACTTTTGACCCCTCTACCTACCATTTGTATCCAACCTCTGTAAAATCTATTTATGTTTGTAAACCTCTTTGTTTATGTTTGTTTGTTTATGTTTGTTTGTTTAGTTTATGTTTTGTGAATAAACAAAAAATAAAAAAAATTTTTTATGTTTAGATTGATTCCCTTCAACAAACTCAAACACAAAATGAACTTGACAAAAACCATCTCATAAATACTAACATAAAACAATTTTGAGTACAGGCACCGTTATAAATTACGGTTCAAAAGTGAGGTAGGTACATAGTGTCCTACGGTGTAGTCATTAACAATATAGTACTAACGTCTGCTACCCTCGTCAACTAAACTAATTAACGGCCGTCCCGGTGACGATACTGCGGTACGGCTCCGGTACGGCCACGGTACGACACCGCAAATTATTAGAGGACCGGTATTGAAAGTAAATACGGGAGCTTTTTGGTTTGTAGGTGGTAGTGTTGGTGCTTGTGGCTAAGTAATATCAGCCGCACGGGTCGATCGATCAGGTTAAGCTACGCTTGCCGTGGTGGGTGACCACCATCTTTACAGACTAAGACCCTCCGTGCCTCGGAAAGCACGTTAAGCCGTTGGTCCCCGCTGTCATTCGTGGATCTTTGACAGTCGTTACGGGTCGTCAGAAGCCTGAAAATCTGACAACCAGTCTTACCAAGGGTTATCGTATTACCCAGTAACTGGGTTGTGGAAGTCAGATAGGCAGTCGCTCCATGTAAAATACTGGTATTCAGCTGCATCCGATAAGACTGGAAGCCGACCCCAACATAGTTAGGAAAAGGCTAGGCAGATCATGACCTACATATTATTACATGATCTGCTAATACTGCAAACTTACCTACATGTTGTTATCTAGGTCAACTAAACTACATTTACTTGAGCGATCCAAATAACCGTTCGCAAGGATGACCCTAATGACGGCTTGGATTATGAGATTGGCGTAGCCTATGTGCCCATCAGCACAATACAATAACGTTGCTAAGGATAATATAATGGGCATCAGGAGAAAGATCTAAGAGGTTTTAACATCAGAGTTTATTTTAAGATTCTCTCAATACTTATATGTTGGAAAAAGCAGAATCAAAAACATTTTCAACAACAAACAAAAAGCGTTAAGTCCGCCTTTGTACCCTTTTGTGCGAAAAGTTTAAATAAATAAATAAAAACTGAGAACATGTCAAAGGTGAATAGAATGATGAATTATAGGCGCCACGATAAAAGATCGCAGATGAGCAGAAGAAATAAGATGCATAATAATTCCCTCCAATGTGGAAGATATACTAATAAAAGAGTCCTCCAGACCGAATTGGGGTCATGGCAACCAATCTAAACGGAGACCAGCACGCGGGAGATATATAGTGCACAAGTGTGTGTAGACACAGGTGCAGGTGCACTCTCTCTTTCCTAACTCTCATTGTCCGATGGGACGGCAATCCGACACGACCAGAGAGAAAGAGGAAGACAGAAAAACAAAATTAAGAACGAAAAAAATCCTCCTAAAAAATTGGATTTTTTTTTTATTAATATCATTCAGACCTTGTGAAGGCCGCAGGAACCCGTTGGATGCGAGAAGCACAGAACCGGTCGAAGTTGAGGTGCTTGGGAGAGGCCTATGTCCAGCAGTGGACGTCTTTATGCCGAAATGATGATTCAGGCCGCTCTAGTTGAATGGCGCGCCGTTCAACTAGCGGCCTGCATGATATTCAGCCATTCAATCAAACAGCTACATTTAATTATCTGTCGATTGAAAAATTTGCTCTGAGTAGGTTTAGGTTACCCACCTATTCGAGTTCACTTATCGTTTTAGGGATCCGTAGCCAAATAGGACTGGCTCGTTAGTCGTCATAAGCGCTACTGCCTAAGCATGAGGTCCTGGGTACGATTCCCAGGTGAGGCAAAGCGTTATTGGGTGTTTCCATCTGAAATTTCTCAGTATCAACCTAGAGTCTGGATTTGTGCCTGGTTGATGGCAATAGGCTTGCCCCCTGTTTCATGGGACTTAAAGAAAACTGGCGAAATATGGGTGTATTATAGGTTCACCTCTACCTCTACCCTTGGGAGAATACAGGCGTGATCTTAAGGCCAATTCTCGTAATTTGAAACGTTCAAAATCTAGTCGCAGTCTCATCTCGGCGACGAACAAATGTCAAAAACTTGTCAAAATGTTGGGAAATTAGAAGTATTTTTTGACAGATCGAGACTGAGATCAGACTATGATCGTTCTTAAAATTACGAGATTTGCCCCTCTTATGTTGTGTAGCGAAATGGCAAAACCACAACCATTTTATTTTCGACATGTCCGACTGTCCGAACATCAAGTAAAATATTATACCCATGGGAAAAAACATAAATTACTGTAACGTAATCGCTTTCCAGCCCTTAGTTACAAGTACAAAGGTTAATCCCTTTAAGAGGAAATGCGGGTGGTCGTTTCTCCATAGAAACGCTCTCCCCTGTTTTCTTTCTGGATAATGCCCATAAAGCCATGTTTTTTTACAGAATAATAAATATTAACTACTTAAACTTACATGACCCTATGTTTTCCATTTTGATGATACATTATTTTTGTAAGCACTAAAACCCTCAAAAAATGCCGATAAATAGCTGTCAATAGAGGCCTAGTGTACTTTGACAACGTACACTAGGTCTAATTAATGAAAAAAGAAAAACATAGGGAGAACATTTTCGAAATGTCTTATTTAAATTTTTTAAAAAGATAACCGGAAATCTCCGTTTATGTGGAAAATTTAAAATCGGTCTAATTTGGCTGTTACACTATTTTAAAAAAATGTTCTCTACTAACTTTTTAGACCTTTGTATCCTGCTTATGCGTATGAAGTTTCAATAATATCGGTTCATTCATTTCGAAAAAAAAGAGCTTGAAAGTTTGTATGAAATGCCATACGGCATAAACACTCTTAAGCCACGAAAATAACAATTAAGATCTTCAAATGGATATAACACTATAAATAGTGTAGATAAACTCATAAAGCTTACGAGAGACACAGGTGAAGGTACATAAACTACCTGCTGAATTTCTCAAAGGTCCCCGGAGTTGTAAATCATAACTACGACAAAATTGCGTTCAGGGCTTACCTGCGTTGTGATTCTGCTAACGTAAAAGTTTGCGTTATAAACGCTTTGTCGTGTACCTGTGTTGTCAACCCAAACTGTTGTTGGAGAGCAATTTGTTTAGGGACTTGGTGTGAATGTGGAATGAATGAAAAATATTAGGGTTTATTATATTTTCGGGTTGGATTTTTGATGGCTCGTGGTCGAAGCCAGAGGTCGAGAAACTGTGTGTTGAAAATGTCTATGACTTGCCAAAAAAGGACTGAAGAAATAATATACAGGGTTATTGATAAAACATTAACAACCTCTTAAGAGGTCATTGTACTCATCATTATGAACAACTTTTACTATGGGACTAAACCTAAAATCGCGAAAAAATAAAAAAATCAGCTGTTCCCTACATTTTCACGAGTTATACGAACATAAATGTAGGGAACAGCTGATTTTTTTCCCGCGATTTCAGGTTAATATCGGGAATTGGCCTTCTGTTTTTAAAAGAGGTACACACAACGACGCACACATACACAACAAAAAACAAATTTTACAGTTTCGGGTAGCTTGATGTGCTGGCGTCTGGACGTACGGCTACACATCAAGCTATACATTTGCAGTTTTTTCTGACCTCGCATTGTATACCCGAAACTGTAAAATTTTCCCAATCAACTTTGAACCTTATGTTTCAGCGATAAAGTTGAAAATCTATTAAAGAAATTTGACGCCAGCACATCAATAGTAGCTTGATGTGAGCTGGTGTGTGTACATTAGATTCTTGAGGTTACAGAAAAGCTCGTTCGAGATTAACCCTGGGTAGGGTTGGGTTACTAACATAACATTACACAACCACGCCTATAATCCCATCACCCACATTTCGCCAGTAATGTATAAGTCCCATGTAATAATGTACAGTCAACAAAAGAGATAAGTATGCAGGATCGTCGGATATAGTTGAAGTTTAGTAAGAAACCGATGGATGTTCTTGAATAAAATTTTAATTTTTTTAATAGAAAACAAGGAGAGGGGCCCGTGGCTAAATAATAACAGCCGCACAGGTCGATCGATCAGGTTAAGCTACGCTTGCCGCGGTTGGTCTGTGAATGGGTGACCATCTTTACATACCGTGACTCCTCCGTGCCTCGGAAAGCACGTTAAGCCGTTGGTCCCGGCTGTCAATCGTCGATCTTTGACAGTCGCTACGGGTAGTCAGAAGCCCGAAAGTCTGACAACCAGTCTTACCAAGGGGTAAGTTTCGTATTACCCAGTAACTGGGTTGTGGAGGTCAGATAGGCAGTCGCTCCATGTAAAATACTGGTATTCAGCTGCATCCGGTTAGACTGGAAGCCGACCCCAACATAGTTGGAAAAAGGCTAGGCAGATGATAATAGAAAACAAACAGCTAATTTATCAAATTAAATTTCAGTCGACAACATTCATCGGTCTCTTACTAAACTTCAACTATATCCGTCGGTCCTGCATACTTATCTCTTTTGTTGACTGTACCTAATACAGGGCGAGCTTGTTGAGGTCGGGTTACTATCGATAGTAAAATAAAAACCCTGGGAACTATTTTGAGCAAAACGGCTTATTAGTCGAATCGCACGAATTTACTCGCCCGAAACGGGCGAATCGTCACTTGTAAATAATATCCGTTCCGATGTCGCGAAATCTCTTAAAGATCGGTAACATTAGAAAAAGTAATTGTGTTTCATTAGTGACAGTTGAGCTCCTACATTTTTTTCTTCAGGAAAATTGTGCCAATTGCCTAATACATATTTATTCACCCACAAATAATAGAAGTCGCCTTTATAAAGAAATATATTATTTAAAACTGCGAATTCGCCCGTTTCTGATGAGTAAATTCATGTGAATCGACTAATAAGCCAGCAAAACAAATCCCATACATTATAATTTAAAAAAAATCTACTTTCAATTGTCTCGATGGTCTGTGGTCGCAAGTTCTGTGTTCGATTCACGGGTCGCACAAAGGGTTACAGGGTTTTTGTAAATTTTCAGTAACAGCTAGAAGTTTTGAGTCGTGGCTAGGTGGGCAAAAGTCTTGCGAAACACAAGCGTGATTTTATGATCATTTACTTTGAACTTAATGAATAAATTCGTCCGCATAGCTGTGCATAATTAATCCTAAATTATTTTATAAATGCAAATGTAAGTTTTGTTTGTTTATTTGTTACCTTTCACGCCTAACATCCTAAAATTTTGCATATATGTACAGAAACGGACATAGGGTAACTTTCATCCCGAAAAAAAGTGCTGTTCCCGAGGAAAACGACAATAACGTTATTATGATAATAGATGGCGCCACGTCATGTCTTTCGAACGGGATCGACACTTATGCAGGTGAAACCGCTTGGCGCTGCTAGTACGCTATAATTTTAATAAACTTTAAATATTTTAAATCAGCGACGCCTGTTATCCCGAATATGTCTAGATTTTAACCAAATGTTTTTTCAGGGTTCCTATTCACAGGACCGAATCCAGGTAAAAAATGAAGGCCTTTTCATAAAAAAGATGAAGAAAAAAATGTGTAATAAATAACATAATATCGTAGTGGAATTCAAGATCATCACAACAGCCTTTGAGAAAGCTCTAGGGCTCTCGTTTGAGAACCTTTCTTAACATTTCTCTCATATTTCGTACCTATAAATAATTTATAAATCCTTCACATGTAGGTCATAGGTCAAAATATAAAATATATAAATTCGCCGTACCTTAAGTGGATTTTACTTTGTTTACCATAATTCGCATTTCAGCTTAAGCCGGTTGTTTTGTTAGGCCGTTTGTACACGGCACGTATTCTATACAGTAAGGCGTGAAGGCACCATAGAAAAAAACTTACCCGTCAACAATCTTCCATAGTGATCCATAGAATACTGACGACGAGCCGTAAGCGCGGGAACGACGAGCCGTAAGCGCGGGAACGACGAGCCGTAAGCGCGTGGACGACGAGCCGTAAGGCCTCTGCCTCGAATCTTGCGGGCAGCGGGGCGGTGGCGGCGGCGGCGCGGGAGCGGAGCGGGCAACGCAGACCGGTTCTCGAAACCAGTGGGCAGATAGAGCGGGACTATAGCGGCGTACCTAGTGTTGTGTTCGTGGTTGTGTCTTCGAGATATTTGTTTTTATTCGCGAACGAAATGTCTGAACAACGGCGATAACATCTTTTTGATACAAATTTATCCCTAACGCTCGATTTATTGTGGGCAAAAGAAGTGAATGCAGACGCGCGGGCGGTCACCGCTTGACTGGAGTACACCGCTCGTTGCCCGCTCCCGCGCTGCTGTTTCCGAGGGCCGGTCCATTTGATTTTACGCATTAGATCCTGCACCGCGGTTCGTGAGCTTGTCCCGAGGCGAGGCGATTACATTACGATTTCGATTAGTGTGCGTTGCAGTAGGGAGTTTCATACAAAGAATACTGAACGGCTCGAGTTGATACGGTGCCGATCCCTTTCCGGTTTGATAAGTGTGCTATGACCTCACGGCAAGAAAAACGTATATGTTTAAAGGGCCTCACAGTTTCTATCAAAATATATTAATTAAGTTCTTATTTTTTCTGTCTTGTACAATCTAAGACGGAGTTCTTTTAAGGTTACTTAGCGCGTACTTAGGTTAAGCTTTATCCCTGTCACTGTCGCAGGGCTGTCAAACTACAAGTGCAAGAGAGATGGGACATGTTTAAGTCAAAGTGCCTAAGCTAAGAAAAGTTTATAGATATATTAAGTTAATATTATATTAATTATATTAAGTTTAGTTTATCTTGGCCTTAGACCATAATGAGAAGAACAACCAACTTCTTCTTTTTTGTGTTTTTGTTGTTTCTTTGCGACATTTTTACCGTTTTAAACGTATTTTCTTTCTTTCTTAAGAAGCAGAACAGTTGGTAGCAGGCCTGATGCACACCGAGCAACATTTGAACCACGAAAACCGTCCTTACTGCTACGAAATAAAGACGTTGTCAAAATCAAATTATCACCATACACTTGTGGTTTACTGTATGCATGCATCGTCACTCGTGGAAGCTTTTTCGAATCAATCAAATTAGCTTATCGCAGTCTACTGCTGGACATCGGCTTCTGACCTCCACCTTCCGCATTCAGTCTGTCCCAGTCACCTTTTTAAGTTCGGCAGTCCATCTGTTCCAGCCGCCATTGGTCCTTCGACAAACATGGCCAGCCCACTGCCACTTCAGTTTGCTTACCCTGCAGGCTATGTTGGTAACTCCGGTTCTTTTCCCTGATTTTATCCTTTAAAGAAACTCCAAACATAGCCTGCTCCAAAACGCGCTAACTCCGCAGCGAGCTAAGCGACCTTGAATTTGTGGAAAGACTCTTTGACGAGGCTTTTTTAACACTCGTATAAAAAATCACTATTTCTATTATAAAAAGAAAAACTTATTCTCATAAATAAAACATAAATCCTTCATACTTGGTAATGTAAATGGGTTATTTCTTCCGTAGCCATTCTTCACCGTTTTAAAGCCAACTTGCAGCGTTTGCTCTTTTTAAAAGTAACCTCTTTTTAAGAGTAACCGAGGCAAAAAATATTCTCATGCTATTGTCGGGTAGCTTAACAAAGACTTAAACACAAAAGTGGGTAAGTTGTAAAGAAGCTTAACCGTGGACCGTGTACCTCCACTTCATGTTTCTATTGTATATCTTAGCGAGTGCAGTTTCACTACAACTTTAATTTTTTTATGAAACTGTGATGTTTTCTTTTCTTTTTTTGAGGAATAAAAGGTGGAAGTGTGTCAGAGGCTTAAGAGCTTGCTGTAGTTTTCCGTGACCTGGAGGTCAAGTGATCCTGACCTTTGAAGAACGATTTTGTGAGTCCATCCTACACCCTACTTGCGTAACACACTATTAATCTCAATCTGATTCATTTTGAAGGAAATTGCTAATCTATTGCTTCCTATGCTCGAAACATTTCTCTGCTCAACGACGTAAATAACGCAATGAATGTTGTTGAACTGTCAAAATGAAACCCATTGCTACTGATAGTGTGTTTCACAATTACCCCGCTGTATGGACCATTGTGATTTTAGTCATCATTCTCCTGCCCATATCCTAATTTATTTGGTGTCGGTCTTATAGAGGTTGGAGGAACAGGGTGTAAAGTTTGCTCATCCTCCATAGAAAAAGGAGGATCCTCCGACCAGACGGGTGTTGTGTCTGGCGGGCAACTGCCCGTTGATTGATGTCGGGCCACTGTATATATGCTAGTTGCGCGGTAAACTTTCCTTGCGAGATGCAGGCTTTTGTGTGACGTCAGTATGAAGCGTTGTTCGCATGTGTCCTTTAGATACCGCTAGAGTATTTTTCTTTCATACTTCTCTATTAGTCGTCAGCGCGGTAGTCACCCCTTTTCTAACAATATCGTCATTCATACAGTCTATCCATCGTTTCTTCGGTCTTCCCCTGCTCTCAAAACGTTCCTCACGACATTTTCCTCATTCCTCCGTATATACCGTACCATAACAACCGATTTCTAGACAACTTTTGAAAGGATATTTTGACGCCTGAATAACTTTATCAGGGGTCGTTATTGACAGATATTGACAATCCATCCGTCAATTCATTCGTCCCATCGGACAATGAGAGTGAGAGAAGAGGGAGTGCACCTGTGTCTGCGCGCACACTTGTGCACTATAATATCTCCCGCGCTGAAGGCTAGTCTCCGTTGAGATTGGCCGCCATGACCGAAATACGGTCTGGAGGACTTTACTTGTTGACAGGCCTACGCTGTCCTCCCATACATACTGTAATCTGAAAATATTGTAAAAGCCACTAATTTTTAAAAGAGTAACCATGGTGTTTCTTGCCGGATCTTCTGTATAGGAAACGACCAATTGGAACCGTGCACCTAGCTTCTGACGTTTCATAAGTGCCCTTGTAGGTTTATGTGAAATTTTTTTTTTTTTTTTTTTGAGGCGCTCGCCACCTAATCTTGCAACATTGTATTATAAATAACACATCTACAGGGTGGCACCCCAATCGACGTGAAAACTGTTAACATGAACTTAGCACATGATTCTAGAACCCCCCCTAGCGTAGAATAGCTGTTTCATAGAAAATACTACCAAAGCGCTCAAAATTTATCGAATTAGATAGATTGTTTTAATTATAGCTACAAAACGTTTTCAAACAGGATTATCACACTAATATTATAAAGGCGAAAGTTTGTGAGTGGTGTGTTTATATGTTTGTTACTTCTTCACGCTCAAACGGCTATACCAATTTTGATTAAATTTTGTATGGAGGTAGATGACACCCTGGGTTAACAAATAGGCTACTTTTAATCCCGATATTCCCACGGGATCGACATTTACGCTGGTGAAACCGCGGGACGCAGCTCATGTTCGTATAATTATAATCCCGTTCGTATAATTCTATTTATATTATATGTAATAATAGTTAAGTCTAAAGAGCTAATCCATCAAGTATCACCCTCGCAAACGTTTGAAGTTTCCCCTTGTCAAGATCAAATGGAAACAATAGAGGAAGATGGCTGCCTGTGACGTCATAATAAGGATGTGTTGAGATTAGTAGTGTTGTGATTTCAAGGAAGATTAGGAAACAGTACACCGACAATGAGCGTTAACACGTACAATACATCACTTTGATAATTAAATTAAAGGTGACAAATAATAAAACCTTGTAACAATTTAAATTATTAATCGAGTTTTTCGGTTGGAGGACATCTGATCTATCATTCTAATAATTAAATAATGTATCATTATATTTTTATGTATTTTTTTTGCTGCTTTTTAATTCCTACATTTTTTATTGTTTTGTTTTATTGTATTTTATAAATGTATTTTTTATCTTTTATAGCATGTAAATCTCTTATTAGCACGTTATTGTTTTTTTTCAATATATTTATAATTTAATTATGTATTCAGAGCATGTGTACTCGATTATGTGTAAGCTGTGGTTACCTGTAATAGAGTGTGCATTACAGGATTATGTATATTATATAAGTGCTTTAATGGTAAAAGATAATTGTAATGTATCTCGTTGGTAATCCTTAAATAAATAAATGTATTAATGTGCCGGTCGGAACAATAATAAATTTGAAGAGTTTGTTTGAACGCGCAAATCTCTGGAACTACCAGTCGGATTTAAATTTGCATTTGGTAGCCCAATTATTGAGGAAGGCTATTTAACTTTACGCTGGGACTGGTAGGAGCCAAGGAAAACGAAAAAAAGTAAGAAAGAACGCGAAAACGAAGTAGACGATGTGTGACTACAGATCCTCATTCTCAGCAGTAGCCCTTGTGACCACTAGACCAACGAAGCAGTCGTTCAGTTATCAAGGGGACTACATGACCTAAAGCGCGGTCACTGTCGGAGTGCATAGAAAAGAAAGAGAAGTGCTATGATGCCAACCCTGGCAATTTAATTTAATTTCTTGCAAAATATGTAATTATCTATTTACAAAAAATCTATTGTTTGGACTAAAAAAATTTAACACAAGTGCTTTATTATGTTGCTTGTAGAATAATCTGACAAAAAATCAGTATGTTTATTACTATGGTTTTTATTGTAAAAAGAAAGTTTTTAGTTTTAGTTTAGTAATCATGATATTTTGATCGTATCAAATTAGTTGTATTATGTTTTCAACACACTATCTAACTAACATTATGTCCTGAAGTATATCATATGTTTTTTCTGATTTTGTTTACTGTAGTCGATCATATACTTTTAGGCATTATAAAACTTGCGTTTTTTGCGTTTAGGTCTTGTAGTCCCCTTTATAAAACAGTAGGTATATGATAGATCCTAGAAAATTCTTGACATGTTATCCTACCGTAATGGTGGTAGGTTAGATATAAAGCTTTTCCCGTACATGCACTATTATTCCATTTTTACTATTTCACGTCGTCGCCTCCGTCTCCATGTCTGCCAACCTGCCAATATACCGACGTTCGTTGACAGATTGTTTTTGTTGCCAACTTTATGATATATTGTGTGATAACGTCACTGTTTTTATACATCATGGACTGACATTTATGGGAATGTTCAAATTTTTTTGTGTTACATATTGGATTGGTATTAGATAAAAGACGGGTTGCAGAAATGAACGTGTATTTTTTTGCCAAAAACATTGTGTTTTCTGAAGGGGAGGCAGGTGTGTTTATTTAAACATCTACCTTAAGCCTGTGCTAGAGCTATAGCAGTTGTGGCCCGGTGGAAATGGCCGCCACTTACGAGTTGTAGGTCGTAGGTTCGAACCCAGACAGGCGCTTTCTTTATAAACGTTAGAAATATTGTTTCGGATTATAAAAATAGGATGAATGATAAATCGGAGTTGTTATATTAGGAATTTTGAACCATTCGGAATTATGAAAATCGGTATTTTGAAATTCGTATTTGTTACTGTCGGAATAAAGTTTTTCGTATTTATGTAGTGTACCCGTTTTCAATACTTGATATTTTATATCGAACAAAAAATATCGATATTTTTTCTGCAAGCCTATATCCCGATCTTGGGATTGAACCTAAGGTCTCAAGCTCAGTAGTCGTGCTTGCGACCACGAAGCCAACGAGAC
Organism: Oligia latruncula; assembly: GCA_948474745.1. Lineage (NCBI taxonomy): Eukaryota > Metazoa > Arthropoda > Insecta > Lepidoptera > Noctuidae > Oligia > Oligia latruncula. The sequence continues at coordinate 15,174,833 of OX419701.1, read as the reverse complement.
AGATAGTGAGGAAATGCATCTTGAAGACCAGAAGAAAGTACAGACGCCAGCACATCAAGCTACCCGAAACTGAATTTTTTTTCCAATCAACTTTGAACCTTACAGTTTAGCAATAAAGTTGAAAATATACTAAAGAAATTTGACATATTGTAGCAGCTTGATGTGCGCCAGCCCCTAAGCTAAAATAAATAATGTTTATTTTTCTCTAAAAATTACATTCTTATCTGTTATCATATTGCGTGACGTTGTCCTAGCATACCATAATCAGCCTATAATGTTCCCACTGCTGGGACACAGGCCTCCTCTCGGTGAGAGGGAGTGGGCCGTAATCCAACACGCGGGCCCAGTGCGGATTGGCAGATGTCACATGTCTTCGAATTTTTGGTTCTAGGACATGCCGGTTTCCTCACGATGTTTTCCTTCACCGTTTTGAGAGCAGTGGTGATGAAATAATTTACACAAAGTAAAGCGCCTGTCTGGGTTCGAACCTACGACCTACAACTCGTAAGTCGCGGCCGTTACCACTTGGCCACCACTGCTCTCCTAGCATACCAAGCCAGTTTATTTTAGCTCTTCTTTATAAGTGCCACAAGCGGTCCGTTAGCTAGAAAACGACGGAGTCTGGTTGCATGGTCAAGTATTTACAGAATAAATATTTCAGTTTGAGTTATGAGTATTTACATAAATAGTCAGATGCTTCAAGGTGTTAAATATTTTAAATTATTTTAGTATTTACGCTTGCACTTGAAAATACACAGTGAGTAGGTATAGACTGGTCGGTTTTAAGTAGCTTATAGAGGTAGGAGGAACAGGGTGTAAAGTTCCCTCAACATTCATAGAAAAGGGAGAATCCTCCGACCAGGGGGCCTAAAAAGGTTACTTTGGCAGAATCATAAAAGGATAACATTATGAATCATAATATAGCGAAAACAGTCCGTGTTTTTCTATTTTTCGCTACACTGTGTATTTATAATCAATTGGATTTGGTTTGAATTAATCGGTATTTTACACAGAAAAAAAAAATTAAAAATCCTTCACCAATGGGATTTCACCGTTTTGAGAGCAGTGGGGATGATATAATTTACACAAAGTAAAGCGCCTGTCTGGGTTCGAACCTACGACCTACAACTCGTAAGTCGCGGCCGTCACCATTTGGCCACCACTGCTCTCATTTGGCCACCACTGCTCTCATTTGGCCACCACTGCTCTCATTTGGCCACCACTGCTCTCATTTGGCCACCACTGCTCTCAAAACGGTGAAGGAAAACATCGTGAGGAAACCGGCATGTCCTAGAACCAAAAATTCGAAGACATGTGACATCTACCAACCCGCACTGGGCCCGCGTGGTGGATTACTGCCCACTCCCTCTCACAGAGAGGAGGCTTGTGTCCCAGCAGTGGGAACATTATAGGCTGATTATGTATGTATGTTATGTAATGGGATTTGATACGATTAACTTAACAGTTAACTGTCCATTATGATTCATAATGTTATCCTTTTATGATTCTGCCAAAGTGGTCTTTTTAGGCCCCCAGATGGGTATCGTGCCTGGTGGGCTACAGCTGCCCGACGATTGATGTCAGGACGATACGATAGTCACGTGCTAAACTCTGCTTGCGTGATGCAGAACTTTACGTGACGTCAGTGTGATGCGTAGTTCGCATGTAGCGGTGTAGATGTCGCCACAAGCTCGAGGAAAAGGATGCCTTGTTATAGTTTTCATATGACGTTCATCATTCATTAGATCACACAAAGAAATGGGAAACAATGGAAATACTTATGTATATTCCTACACTGCGCTCGCGATTTAGTTTTCATACATGTAAACAATAATGTGTTTTTGGAAAAAAACACAAATTTACAATATTAGGTACTAGTAGGTAATTGAGGAGCTTGTGACTAAGTAATAACAGTCGCACGGGTCAATCGATCAGGTTAAGCTACGCGTCCCGCGGTTGGTCCGTGGATGGGTGACTATCTTTACATACGAAGGCCCCTCCGTGCCTCGGAAACCACGATAAGCTCTTGGTCCCGGCTGTCATTCGTGGATCTTTGACAGTAGCCCGAAAGTCTGACAACTAGTCTTACCAAGGGGTATCTTATTACCCAGTTACTGGGTTGTGGAGGTCTGATAGGCAGTCGCTCCATGTGAAATACTGGTACGCAGCTGCATACTGTTAGACTGGAAGTAGACCCTAACATAGTTGAGGAAAAAACTAGGCAAATGTTGAGGTACTAGCAATTAATAAACTTAATTAACTTACTTAATCTACACGAATATAAAACTGATATTCGTTTAGTAGAAATCACAAAGATGGAAACTGGGATTTGAATAGAAGCAGAGCCACAGTCCTGGTTTCCAGCAACAGCTGGCGTCGACAGAATGACGAAAATATATAGTTATCTCAAGCCTAATTTTATAACACAAAACGTTCATATATTTTAATGATTATACTCGACTGCTTAGCGGTTACCGACCTTGTAAATAATTAAGTGGTGGTGGTATTTCCTCTTGCCGTGGCTCGTTGCCGCCTAATTCTCTAACTGCTTTTATCATTTTAATGTTTTATTCGTTTGTAAGACTTTTTTTCTTGTTTTCAGTGAAATATTATATTAAAGCAATTTAATTTAATTTTTATTTTATTTATTCGGAAGAACGAACAATTGCTCATTATATATTACAAGTAAATTTATAACATAAGGAATTATAGAAATGTGTAACAACAACGTTCTCCACAGATACACAAAAAGACAAAGACAATGTTGATAAAATTAAAATATATAAATAATTAAGGATAAAATAGATAAGTACACAAAATATGATACATAATATAAATTACAGCTACTAAGGAACACTAGAGATTCAATTTTATTCTAATAAATTTTTGATTGTGTCAAGCAATATGTTTCTAAATTTTCCAACGGATAAAGCAAATAGATCCAAGTTACAAGAAAACCTATTGAAATTGCCTTCGCAAATTGCATATGTACGAGAGTGTCGGCGAAAACAGGTCGTGCGCGCACCTCACGTCCCTGAATGGTTCTAGGGACAACATAGCATAACTTGTTAGAAATATCCACACAATCATACGAGTTGTTACACAGATCATATAGAAACATAGTTTCTAGGAAGGTTCGTCTGGACTTCAAAGAGAGTAAGTTGGATTTTTTCCCTATAGCGACTTACTGAAAAAATTTGATTAATTAGGTACTAAATAGTTTAAAATGAAACAAGTGACACGCGCACTTTTATGAATTGAAAGGTACTTGGTAAAAAAAGGAAAATTTGAATACTGGCACGTGTAGATTCTACGCCGAAATTCTTATGATTTTAAGAGAGAAAACACGACGTTAAAGAAAACTGCCTACTTTAATACGAGGCAGGCACAGAATATAACAATAATATCTTGCGTCTTTTGTTCCAAGAATTGTAACGAAATACCGATTTCTTTTTTTTGTTTTACCCAACTCAAGGTAACAACGGAAAGTTACTTCCTATTGAGCCTACGGTGTTTATCTGTCCGTCTATCTGTCACAGGGCTAATATCTTTTTAACCACAATATGTAGGTAGTTTTTTCACAGAACACGTATAATCATAGCCTGTTTCATGACAAATAAATTAAAAGAAGCTAAAGTCCAAAATATTTTGGAGATACGGAAACCTTTAATGCGCGAGTCCAGCTCGCACTTCGCCGGTTTTTATCAGTAAACGAGCGTGTAATTCCGCACATCTCAAACAGACATCAGAAACAATTTCCCCCGATTAATTCCAATGTGTTTCTTCTGAAGTTCGTATAGAAAATTACATTTTAGAGCGTTCCGTGTTGGCTGGAGTTTGTCTCAAAGGGCGTATACCCTTATTAGAAACTTTGTTTTTCTGTTTGTTAATATGCAAACTTTGGGCTCCACATTCGTGGATTTGGAGACATGGATGGTAAATATTTTTAATGGGTAATTAACGGAGTTGTGTTTTGGTATGGGCAGGTTTTGAAATCAAAATATTTTATTTCACCTAAACCTACATGGGGACTTATGAAACGTCAGCTAGGTGCACGGTTCCAATTGTTCGTTTTCTATGGAGAAGAGCCACGGTTACTCTTTTAATAATAATTGACTGTTACAATGTTTTAAAATGAGAGTGTTAACAGGTATGGGACGATAGTGTAGGCCTTACATGCATACACACATAAATTCACGCCTTCTCATGGGGGTTGGCAGTAACTACAGGTCGCCACATGCTACAATCCTTACATACGAAGGTTAGGTTCCTTTCAAAAATCACCCGAGTTCTGACTTCTGATACAGAGAGTGGCTTAACTTACCAAAAACTAGCTTCAGAATGTTCTAAACCCACTTTTAATTAGCCTATAATGTTCCCAGTGCTGGCACACAGGCCTTCTCACGGTGAGGGGGAGATAGGCTATATAATAATCCACCACCCACACATGTCTTCGAATTTTTGGTTCGAGGACATGCCGGTTTCCTCACGATGTTTTCCTTCACCATTTTCAGAGCAGTGATGATGAAATAATTTACACAATGTAAAGCGCCAACTATCTGGGTTCGAACTTACGACCTACAACTACAAATCGCGGCCGTTGCCACTGGGCCACTACTGCTCAAACGCTACAAAACCACTTCTTCTTTTTCGTGTCCCTGCAGGCTGGCGCGATTTTCTCAGTTCTTGTGAGCCCAATATTTCTCTGGGAACATGTAACTCCAACCTGATAAAGTGGGGTACATCGACGAAACGTAATCAAGGTGTGGATGTGGAGCTATGTCGCAAACTATGCTGCACCTTCTATCCTGCCCTCTGTGTCCCAAAAGTTGCAGCGAAAGTGATCTGTGCGCTGTCACTGATGACGCTGTGCAAACCCACTATAACTTTAATATTCAAGCTCTGCCAAAGCCCTAATCTTCCGAGCTCCTTCAAATAATCTGCCACCATCTAGCAGTAAGATAACACAACGCCAGTACACAGCAGAGCGCTCAGCTCCTAATATTGCATCCGCTAGCATCGAATTTGAATATTTAATGCCATCTACCAATATTCTCCAATCGATCTATACATATTTATGAGACATTTCTGTGACGTAGACTCGATTGAAATTGCCTTCTACATTTACGTATATTAAAATAGGAATGATGAAGTCTTTGAGAAGGGGTTTATTGTAGTATTCTTTTTGAGTGATGGCCGGAGTTATCAATAAGAATTGTTCATGTCGCATGTTGTTGTGAGAAGATTAGCTAATCATTAGCTAAGGGAACTCAGGGCATCCAGATCTTACACAGATGTGGAGATATAATCAACTTCTGGGGCGAGTTTGGCTGGTTGGAACAACCACCGACGGCCGGCATGGCTTACGCACAATGGGTCCTTGAAGGACTAAGTGCGGAAACCAAACTTAGAACATAGCTAGGGAGTTAGCTCATGGTTAAGCATTAACAGCCGCACAGGTCGATCTTTAAGGTTAAACAACGCTTGCCGAGGTCGGTCCGTGGATGGATGACCATCCGTTACATACCGAAATCCCTCCGCACAAGCACTTTAAGCAGTTGGTCTGATCTTCTGCCTAGCCTTTTCCCAACTATATTGTGGTTGGCTTCCAGTCTAACCAGATGCAGCTGAATACCAGTATTTTACATGAATCGACTGCCTATCTGACCTTCACAACCCAGTTACTGGGTAATACAATACCCCGTGGTAAGACTGGTTGTCCGACTTTCGGGCTTCTGACAACCCGTAACGACTGCCAAAGATTCACGATTGACAGGCGGGACCAATGGCGGCATGGAGGAGTCCTGATTTGTAAAGATGGTCACCCATCCACGGACCAACCGCGGCACTTGCGTAGCTTAACCTGATCGTTTGACCTGCGCGGCTGTTATTACTTAGCCACAAGCCCCTCAAGTATGTACCTGATGTATATACCAATTTGTTTTGAGTCTGTACCTATTTACCTATCTGAAGCATGCTTTTGCAATATTTTCTTTGACATTGTAGAAATAGCCTTTAGCGCTATGTTCATTTTCACAGACGTTCGGGGCTAATAGGAAGATTTTTTTCAAAAGATCATTTTAAATTATTTTTAAGACGGCACCTATTCACTATACTTGAAACTATTAGATTGTGGCGGCATCAAGTACGCCACAAGTGAAGTAATCCTGCATCGCGCAAGCAGAGTTTTCCGCGACTAGTATTATTAATTATGTTGATACAACAACCCGACATCAACCGCCGGGCAGTTGCCCACCAGAAACAACAATCGTCTGGTCTGTACTATGGAGGATGAAGAATTTTCCATGTTCTCCTGTTCTCTATAAGTTTATACCGAAACTAGGCAATCAAACTAACCCCATAGAATATTCTGCCTTTTTTTTCCAAAAACGACACTCAATTTGCAGTAAAAATGTAACAAAACTAAAACGAAATGTAAAGTTTTTCTAAGTTAATTCCCATAACTTGAGTCTCCCGGAAATGCAAGCAACTTTAACGTTAGATTAGATGAAAATTTTTGCCCGGTTTCACTAGGCTACACCTAAATTGTTGTCTGGTGGATTTTCAGCTTTCGGTGCTGAGCCGAGCGTTGAAAATCCAACAGCGCGTTTTATTTAGACACTACAGATTCCTTTCATATAAATCCATTCCGCTGTTAAGACGTAAAAAGGTACAGACAGAGAGACATAATAAAAATATGATTGTTTTGTGATTTTACAACAACACTGAAACATGAAATTATAGGGGCCCGTGGCTAAACAATAACAGTCGCACAGGTCAATCGATCAGGTTAAGCTACGCTTGCCGTGATTGGTCTGTGGATGGGTGACCATCTACATACCGAGACCCCTCCGTGCAAGCACGTTAAGCCGTTGGTTCCTGCTGTCATTGATGGATATTTGACAGTCGTTACGGGTAGTCAGAAGCCCGAAAGTCTGAAAACCAGTCTTACCAAGGGGTATCGTATTACCCAGTAACTGGTAACTGGGTTGTGTGGAGGTTAGATAGGCAGTCGCTCCATGTAATATACTGATATTTAGCTGAATCCGGTTAGACTGGAAGCCGACCCCAGCATAGTTTGGAAAGGCTAGGCAGATGATGACTGAAACACAAAATTTATTTTTTATGACAAAAACTATCCAAGGTATGTCCTTCCCCAGAAGGCATCCAGATTTCCACTGTTTCCATAAACCACTGAACGGATTTCGATAAAAATTTGGCAAGGATGGCAATCATTTCCAAATTTTTATCGAAATCCGTTCAGTGGTATAACTGTGAAAAGGTTACAGAGTTACTTTCGAATTTATACTATTAAGTTTAGATCCATTTAGATGTCGCTAGTGTTAGTGAAAACTGGCATTAGGTGCATAAAATACAAAGTGCTTTTCGTAGACAAAAGTAGGGATGGAGCCTATAAATATACCGGTTCCCAGGTTTATAGTTTTCTCGGAAGATTCTGCCCTATTGTAAATCATACCTGGGACAAAATTGCGCTAAGATTTGCTGTTCGCTCCGTGAATGTAATATCTTCGGTCTTATCTTATTTTTGTTGTGTTTTCGTTTTGTTTATTGTTTTAAAGTTGAGGTAAGTTGCAGATTAAAGTTGTTTTGTACCTACTGTTGTCTGAATAGTTTTCTTATTATCTGTATATTATACAGGATCTTTATTTATATAAAACAGAATGTAGTACATGTAACAGTTTTAACAAAGTGGGTAGTATTAAATTTCTGGCAATCAAGTGGGTGACGTGCTGCTCTCCTTGCTAGGCTATGACATAGCCTGTATTAAGGAGTAACAGTGCCGATCCCCTCCAATTGTATTACTACAATTTTTATTTTACATTTTACAAATTATTATTTTTAAATACAATTAGTGCGCGAGCGCATTTGTGTGTGTGCTTGTGAGTGTGTGATGTGTGTGTGCATGTGTGTGATGTGTATGTGCATGTGTGTGGTGTGTGTGCGTGTAAGGGTCTGTGTGTGTATATGCGTGAGCGTGCGGCTGTGTAAGCGTGCGTTAGTAAAGGGATTGGATTAGTGTGGGTCTATGTTTTGGGAGAGTGGTACAATATACAAACTTGTCATAACTTAATTAAGTTAAATATTTTTCTGTTTCATCGTAGGTTTTATTTTGAAGGTATGTACGGACAGTCTTTTTACAAGTGTGATAGGGAAATTTATATATTGGGCATTTTCTGTTTATTGTGTTGTAAAGAGACCGACCTAAATAATAAAAGAATCTTTTAGTAAACGACAGTCGGGTTTTTGGAGGATTACATATTTTGTCTTTTCGGCGTTTATTTATTTCGATGTAGGGGGTTATGCGGTGTTGCAACAGGATTGTTTGCAAAATAAAGTGTTGCCGCACATTGAGGATGTTGCAGGTTTGGTATAACTGATTAGTTGGATAAATTAGTGGACGGAAGGTAGCCACTTTCAGTATGGCGCGATGTGCAACTTCCAATGGTTTAATGATAGTTTTTGCAGCACCACCCCAACAGGAAATACAATAGGTAATAATAGATAAGCATAAGGCAAAATAGACATTACGCATAATTATAGGATTAGCATTATACAGGATGAAATTGAATAGGTAGGTCAAATTAAATAAATAAAATAGACGTGAGAGCATGTGCGAGGAAGGAAAGGGATGCACATACGTGCGTGTAGGCAAGCGATTTGGCAACATCGACGCGCGACCTTTTTTTCGTAGGAACAGTCAAAATTAAGTAAATGCAACAGCAGAGCGTTTACGAGGTACGGCATTTCATACAAACTTTCAAGCCCTTGTTTTTCGAAATGAATGAACCGATTTTAATTAAACTTCATACGCATAAGTAGGATACAAAGGTCTAAAAAGTTACTTAAGAACAGTTACCAAATATCTCATTTAATAAAAACATATACCTAACTGGAAATCTCTGTTTCTATGGAAAATTTAAAATCGGCCTAATTTGGCTGCAACACTATTTTCGTGTTTACAGACACGTTTTTTATACGATGCGGCTTATACGCCATACCGTAAAGAAACTGCCGTGCACAATGGGCCATACAGTTCAACGATTCCCATAAACAATGCTAAACAAAGGTCTAATGCTGAACAAATCCCCTAAACACACATCCGCAGAAAACACAAGGAAATAAAGCTAATTCAAACGCCCTAAACATCAAAAGACGAGGACCATTGTTTCCAATATTTAGTCACGACACAGATACTCGTACGAATATCACGGGAAATTCCTTTAAATATTTAAATCCCGGATCTATACAATATCCCGGGATTTTAATTCCCGTCCTCATTGTTCCTGTATTTACAATTGAGAATTCCCGGTATTTCCCAGCCGTGTGACGCGTTCTTGCAAATGGTGGAAAAGGTGTTTTTTGCCAACAATATACAATTTGGTAGAACGCGTATTGTGAAAACTGTTATTGTATTGTTGGGTCTGTAACTTTATGCTTTCAGGTAGATTAGGATTTTCGTGTGTTTCCATTTGGAATGATCGTTTACTTTTGGTGGTGTACGAGAGAGAAAGTAATTCTATTTTGGGCACTATTGGGTACGACTAGGTAATACCATATTTTTATTGATGTTAGTGGGGTAATTATCATCATTTACAGCCTATAATTTTCCCACTGCTGGGACACAGGCGTCCTCGCTTCGAGACGGAGTGGGCTATAATATACCACGCGGGCCCAATGCATCTACCTGCATTGGGCCCGTTTGGTATATTATAGCCCACTCCGTCTTGATTTTTATCGTTACATGTCTTAGAATTTTTGGTATTATGACATGTACTGGTTACCTCACAATGGTTTCCTTCACCGTTTTGAGAGCAGTGGTGATGAAATAATTTACCCAAAAAAAGCGCCTGGGTTCGAACCTACCTACAACTTGTAAGTCGGGGCCTTTACCACTTTTCTTGAGGTATTGTTACGTATAAAGAAAAATATATTTCTTAATTTACTTCGAGGGTTCTAGTTTATCATTTGTGACTTCGAGTTACAGCTATATATTCATTATCCAGCATTACACGTGCGAGGGGGCACGCCCTTTTTTCCTGGAGGCTTTATTTAGGTATTAGGTTCTGTTTCCGTTTTTTGTTTTTATTTCTGCTTGAGTATAGTTTTGAATGTTTCAGTTAGTATATTGGCGATTACATTTGGCAAATAATTTAATTTAATGTTTTGTGTTGTTTATTTTGCATATTATTGTATATAATCAAGTTTTTATACTTAACTGAAAAGACAGCTGTGTTGCTGGCGAGTTGGTTGCGCCACTTTTTCTTCCCAGATAAAGCACTAGGAAGTGGTGAAGGGCGGGTTTTTGGGGGACTGTCATAGGTCCTAATTTTAACGTTCGAAAAGTGCCTAGTTTAAATAGATGACTTTTGAACTTGATTTTGATCTAATTTAACAGACCTTTAACATTTGCAAATAAATATACAGAATTCCTTTTACGATAATAACAAACGAAATCTATTACTACTAATAATAAAGCTGAAGAGTTTGTTTGTTTGAACGCGATAATCTCTGGAACTACCGGTCAGATTTGAAAAAGTCTTTTTGCATTTGATAGCCCAATTCTTGAGGAAGGCTATAGGCTATTTAATATCACGCTATGACCCTTAAGAGCCGAGCAAAAAGAAAAAAAAGTCAGAATGAAATTTTAAAAAGAAAAAAAAGAACGCTAAGCGAATACGAAGTGTTGCGGCGGGGCCGCGGGGTACAAGAAATTTCACGCAGACGAAGTCGCGAGCAGAAGCTAGTAATACGATATATGTAGAATTCCGGCCACAAATAATGGTTTTTATTGCTGACTTCATCATATACTACAACAAATATACATATATATTCTACTCTGAATATACTGCAACAAATATATAGTCTCCTCTTACGACGTAAAGATTCCCACTTTCACGCCAATCCATTTATTACCCCCATCCAAGAACCTAACATACGATGTAACAAACTTGCTTACTCCATTGGAAATCCTTAAATAAACCATTTACAGTACTATCTGCCAAAAAACACGCTTGAAACTCCCACGACAGAAGGAGAGGCGAGCGTTTGTAAAAATGTAAATTTTATTGCCTAAAAGCAACCAGCGCTGGTATAAATATTTGTAGTTAAGCCGAGTGCACACTGGGCATGCGCTATGCGGATTTTACATGGGCTTCTGTCACACCGTAGTGAGAATTTTGGAATGGCGAATGCTTTTTTTTTTGACGACTGGACAGGAAAGGCCTGCGCCTGGTGACGGGGACCATGACGGGACACTGCTCGCTAAATAAACACTTTTACACATTAGGCATAACAGACAGTCCCCTGTGCAGGGCTTGCATGGAGGCTGATGAAACCATTGCGCATGTGCTCTTTGAGTGCACAGGCGTCCTTCAGATATGGTCAGAAACCTTCGGGACACCCAGATCGTACACAGATGTTCTCAACAGACAAGGAGACTTGATCAGCTTCTGGAGGGAGGTGGGCTGGTTGGAATAACCAACCACCGACGGCCGCCATGGCCCACGCACAATGGTCCACTGAAGGACTAAGTGCGGAAACCAAACCCATAACATAGAACATGCTTTTTTTTTAACCCCCGACAAAACAGAGGGGTGTTATAAGTTTGTATCTGTCGTGTGTATCTGCGTGTCTGTCAGCGCCGTCGTAGTTCTCAAACGGCTGAACCGATTTTGATTATTTTTCTTTGTTTGAAAGGTGACTTGTCTCTATATCTTTCCTGCTCATAAAATATTTTCCCATTTTGCTTTTTTTAAGGATTCGGCGAAACTTATACATTGAAGTTAAAAAGTGTGATGCAGCAAAAATTAGGCCTTAATCTCTATTCCTGTAGATCACAAAGGCAACTATAGGCCGACTGCTTAACTGAGACGTTGCCTGAGGTAGCTGCGCGGTGCGGGAGGGGTGATAGTTGTCACAAGTTGACGAATCACTGAGCTCTCGCATCACGTCACCACACCCCTCCCGCACCGCGCTGCTACCTCAGGCAACGTCTCAGTTAAGCGGTCGGCCTATAAGAGCTTCCGTCAAGGAAATTGACAATGCACATTATGTTCTATCGATGCAGGATAACTAACCTACACTTTCCTAACCTACAAACAAATCGGATCTGTCGGGGAGGTGATTATTTTGAATACTTCTCCTAACACAAGAATATAGCTAATTATAGCTAAAGCATATAGCTAATTCTTCATTAGCTACAATTTTCTGTCGACAGTATCAAAAACTTTATTGTTACAGTATAATAATACATACATACATAATAGCCCATAATGTTCCCCCTGTTGGGACACAGGCCTCCTCTCTGTGAGAGGGAGTGGGCCGTAATCCACCACGTGGGCCCAGTACGGATTGGTAGATGTCACATGTCTTCGAATTTTTGGTTCTAGGACATGCCGGTTTCCTCACGATGTTTTCCTTCACCGTTTTGAGAGCAGTGGTGATGGTATAATTTACACAAAGTAAAGCGCCTGTCTGGGTTCGAACCTACGACCTACAACTCGTAAGTCACCACTTGGCCACTGTTCAGTAAAATTTTATTAATTGAAAGTTCGTTTTGGGGCAGTCCACGAACACTGCCACCTCCCCCCTTTTCAATTTCATTACTACATCATCGCAGAACACTAAAACATTAACAAGATAAAATCAATTGCACTGATGAGATACACGTACCTGCCAATCCGTACAACTGTGAACATTCCCCTGGGTGTTAAGTACAGGGCTGGCACTAACTTTTGTGATTGGACCACCGTTCACTCCCCTGGGAGCAGCCGGGACAAGCTGGAGTTTCAATATACCCTCATATTTGTGTGTGTTAGGTCTTACAGGTAGGTTAGGTTAGTTGGCTTAATGTAAAAAGGTTATTGTAGTGTATGTTTAGTAAGTGATGAACGTATTACTCGAACCTTTATTGGTCAAGTTAGTCTGAAGTTTCGAAGACATAGACAAGTGTAGAAACTGTAACTTATTGGTCTGAACTAGGTGCTCAAATCGAAGTGATTAAACTGGTTTCCAATAAAAAAATAACTTAACCTATCGCAGTCCACTGCTGGACATAGGCCTCTCCCAGGCTGGCCTGGGTTGGCTGACTGTCGTTGGTCCATCTAGCTGTTGCCGCGTCACACGCTACGCTTGCCGATACGTGGTTTCCAAAGTAATCGTGTTAGTTCAAAAAAAAAACTTAGATTTTCCCTATAAAAGGATGTTTACCAAAAAGGATTATTTAGAAATTAATTGGTATCACGAACCTAACTTGCTTTATTAATTCTGCTTCTTGCTCGAACAATTATATTAAGCTGATAATAATGATAGTTACTAAAAAAAAAACAGTGGCACTCTGGGAGTGCCGACAGAAGTGACAACTTGAACAATTACGTGTGTTTTTTTTTTGAATCGTCTTATAAACAAAACACGCGCGGTATCTGTTACGGTAACAGTGTCGCGAGTTCAATGGTTCTTTTTCCATCTCAAAAAATGCCTAACGCGCCGAAAGAAGTTTTCACTTCAAAAATCTCCGGTCGATTCTGTAAAAATCTCACCGTGAAAACTTAGGTGAAGTGAGTTTGTTTTTGCTAGGAATTGACACGCTCACGCTCCACGCTCCACGCTCACTTTACCTAAGTTTTCACGGTGAGATGTTTACAGAATCGCACTGCTGGAACCGCTCCACAAACAGACAAGAGGGCAACCGCATATTGCTACACACATAAAATATTTCGAGTAAGCATGATAAGGCACAGGTTGACCGATAAATTCTAATGTATTTCTTTACGTATTCATGAGAGTAGTTGTGGCCCAGTGGTAACGGCCGCGACTTACTTAGTAGTAGGTTCAAACCCAGACAGGCCTTTTATTATTATTATTATGAGCCTGTTATGTCCCACTGCAGGGCAAAGGCCTCCCTTCCGTCTTTCCATTTTTTTCAGTCTCTAGCTAAATCTGGCCAATCCCTTAGGTAGGCGTCCAATTCGTCACGCCATCTCTTTCTAGGCCTACCGCGTCGCCAATTCCTGTTATTCGGAATCCAGTCAGTGGCTACTTTTGCCCAATTCTGTTGCGACATGCGGCAGATGTGGCCTGCCCAATTCCACTTCAGTTTGGCGGCTGTGTTGCCCACGTCTGCAATTTGTGTTTTGGAACGAAGTATACTGTTCCGAATGCGGTCTGTGACTTTGACTCCAAGAATACTTCGTTCCATTGCTCGCTGGCAGACCCCGAGTGCGGACTTTTGACGTTTCGTTAACGACCACGTTTGCGCTCCGTAGGTGAGGGTGGGAAGGATGCACATGTCCATGAGTTTCCTTTTTAGGGAAAGTGGAAGTGATCCTTTCATTAGGTGTTTCATCGACCAATAGCTCTTACCTTTTACTTTGAATAAATTGTTTCATCACAAAACGGTGAAGGAAACATCGTGAGGAAACTGGCATGTCCAAGAACCAAAAAATTCGAAGACGTGACATCTACCAACCCGCACTATGCCCGCCAGCAGGGCTAGCATGGCCGGAGACATTTTATCCACGGGGAGAGGACAAAATATTATTCCCCTCTGTCAATTTTGTCCACCCTCCGAGCATGGCGGCATGGGTAGATAAACTATTCACGGTGGACAAACCAGCAGGGCTAGCATGGCCGGAGACATTTTATCCACGGGGAGAGGACAAAATACTATTCCCCTGTGTCAATTTTGCTCGAATCGGGAATTGAACGCCGGTGTATTTTTCGCTCGATTTTCTCCCTTTCCGACGACAACACTAAGCTCCAGTAAGCACGAGACATTTTTATATTACAATTAATTATATTTTCTCCAAGAGATATACTTAAACCCACCATCTAAAGACTAGGACAAATTTCTCCCTTTGTAATGTCAAAATATCTGTAATTTTTCTCTTCCACTAGTCGCCATGCTATAGGCGGGGGTTGAGTATCCACGTCTAATGTCAAAAAGTGATATAATTCTCTTTCCCCCTGTTGCCGTGCTTTGGCAGGTGGATAAAATAATTTTGTCCCTTGTCAGTGGAAATAACCGGTGGACAAAAGTTTTATCCCCAGCCCATGCTAGCCCTGCTGGTGGATTACAGCCAAATTCCTCTCACCGAGAGGAGGCCTGTGCCCCAGCAATGGGAAAATTATAGGCAGCATAATCATGGCCACACGAACAAGTGTGTAACACGCCCAACATTCGCTACAGTGTAACACCACCCGAAATCCGGTCCACATGCACTTACATCACTGTCCAGGAAACGTGCCTCCTTATGCATCGTTAATCTTGTTTATTATACTATTTATTATAACCGAACACCAGACTACACTGCCAGGGGTGCCAGGGAGGCCAGGGGAGCCAAAGGAGTCAGGGGAGGCAGGGGAGTTAGGGAATTTTTTAAAATTACCCACGTTATCAACAGTGATTTAGATGTGGAACTTCTACCTGTTACATTTATTTAAGTTTGTTATGAAGATTTAGGGAGATAGATGAAATTAGATGAGGTTTTCTTTGGTGGCGGAAAGTTGTGTGGCGTTTCTGGTGAAGATTTACTGCATTTTTTCTTGTGCGTTTAAAACGAAATGGTGTTATAATTAAATTATTTTTTATTATAATAGCTTATTATTAAATTAATTGGCATTGGTTTGCGTTTGAGTATTGCGATTGATCGGACGGATTGTCCTTGGACCAAAAATTTAAAGTCAGTAAAGTCATGTGACATTTCTACCCACCCGCACTAGGTCCGCGTGGTGCATTCCGACCCACTTCCTCTCACAGAGAGGAGGCTTGTGTCCCAGCAGTGGGAATATTATAGGCTGATTATGCATATGCTATTATGGATGAAGCGATTGCCAATTGACTGTGACTGTCGATTTTCGCAACTGATTCGCTGATTGAGGCAATCATGGTATTAGGTATAGCATATCGTCACTGGAAAGGAGAAAATGCTAAAGCGCCATGTGGGCCAAAATGAGTTATATAATATATCGTTTCAACAACAACAGCATACACAACAATAACAACAAATAATCTGGGCCAATTAAAATTGGCTCAGATTGTCTTGAAACCTGAACAGATAAACGCAGAAAAAAAATCTAATCCAACGATATATTATATAAGTCATTGTGGCCCACATAGCGCTTTACCATTTTCTCCTTTCCAGTGACGATATTATGTAGTTTATCATTGTAATGACTAGTCTTAGTAAAAGTCCAGAAGCTCTTACACCGTATTTTCACCAAGATATAAAGCACGTATTCTACAAGCGTGTTGCGTCTACATACATTAACCGAGAAGTAAGTATGTCTGCCGGTCGTTTCTTTAAAAATCTCACCGTGAAAACTTAGGTGAAGTGAGTTTGTTTTTGCTAGGAATTGACACTATTGATTGACAGCTCACTCCACGCTCACTTCACCTAAGTTTTCACGGTGAGATTTTTACAGAATAGCACCGCAGGATCGTAGTTGGTGGCGTTCTGTAGATTCTGCCTACCCCCATGAGAAGAAAGCGTGAGTTTATGATGCGTATACTGTTTTCGTTTATCGCCTACACATAAAACAAGTTGCAGATATTATTTTTATACAAAATTTGAAGAAAACTTGTCATTAATAAGTGTCAAAACATGTCGACAACAACGTCAATACATGTCTGATACATGTTTCAAACGTGACATGTTTATATAGCAAAAGGAGTATGTAAAGATGCAGGTGACGTTCTGTAGTTTCTGCCTGTGTGTGTGTGTTTGCATTTTTTTAACAAGTCTTCTACAAGATTTTGTGAAAACAAGTGTCACAACAGCTTGTGTAAGTTGTACAGACGCCAGCATATCAAGCTACCCGAAACCGTCAAATTTTCCCAATCAACTTTGAACCTTATTCTTTAGCGATAAAGTTGAAAATCTATTAAAGAAATTTGACAGATTGTAGTAGCTTGATATGCTGGCGTCTGTACAAGCTTCCGTTCTGTTCAAGCACTTCGTTCACGTGGAAGTCATAAGACACCTCATTATACAAAATAACAACTACAATTCCCGCCCGCGCTATTATTTCGTTTTCTCTTAGCGCTCTTTCTGTCTTTTTTTCTTTTTATTCAACCCCCTAAGGTCGTAGCGTGATATTAAATAATCTTCCTCCAGAAATGGGTTATCAAATTCTAAAATAATTTTTCAATTCCGACCGGTAGTTCCAGAGCTTAGCGTGTTCAAAAAGCTCTTCAGCCTACTCAACTCTATTTAATAGAGTAGAGCTGTACGCTGAAGAGCTTTTTTCGCGGGGTTACAAAATCATAAACATTTTGTGATGACCATGCAATCACCATGAGTTCTTTGGATGAATGACATACATTTACAATCCACTTTATTTATACCTACCCACAACCGAGTCATTCCTGTCATGTCCAACAAAATAAAGGTTCGCCAGTATTCCCCATCGGAAGTAGTAAGGCGACACGTAGAAATGGCCGACATTACTACACTGAATCGCGGGAAACTGCTTTCTTAACGCCATCTTGTTTCTCTGATTAATTTTGTTAGTTCTCCCGAGAGGTTCTGATACATGTCTTGCATTTGTTCTTATTTTGTTTGCATGATGTTTGTCTGGATCCGGCTTGAATAAAACTGTTGGGTTAGTAATATGATTTTGGGTAGATTTTTCGATGATTAAGTCTGGAAGAAATTTATAATGATACGTTATTAAGGTTGCACTAGTCGACGGCTCGAACTTGTTGGTAGGTGCGGCTGATATATAGTTTAGCATACTATTTAGTTTATTTATTTCGTAATAAATAAAAATAATAAATCATAGACGATAATTTATAATGAAAACGAGCGTATAATTTCATGAACAGACCTTTTGGGCGCATGATATTATGAAAAACTACTGGATTTATTTATTCAAAATTAAAATAATTATTTGAAATCTTGTATAAATTATTTAACAATTTTGCTATTTTCATACTCCGGGATTTATATATTTACGCCCAAAGACGCGTTAAAATATGGAAGTTTTGACGTTCATAACTTTCAAACCAATTTTCTTTTTAACTCTGCTTCCGTACAGGGCTAGATAATGACAAGACTAGTACCTAGATATAATGTACATACCTAGGTACACTGTCAAACAGTGGAGTAAACTCCATACGACATTAGTATGAAAAAAATGACCGACTAGTGTAACGTTATGATAGGTACCTACGCAACAGGAAAACTGCGCCCCCTTTTTCCCAGCAGTTTGACGGAAAATGATGTGAATGATGTTATATATGAGAGAAAATTATCGTGAGGAAACCTCAAACTGGGTCTTTATTCCGTCCAGTCTTTTCTTTCGTTATGAACGTTTTTTGATTTAGGTAATGATAATGATAAATGATTTTATTTCTGTAAGTAGGTTTATACAAACACTTTTATACGTCAATCTTAAAAACTAGATGAGGTCGGCGTTACCTATCTGGCTACTCTGAGAAGAAAGGCCTAAACAAACTTGGAGGTCACAGTCCCTTTTAAAGTTCAGACTTATGCTTGGTCAGATCAAGTGAAGACTGATATATGTACATACAAAACCTTGCAAAACATTTTAAAAGAGTAACGGTGGAGTTTCTTGCCCATTCTTCTGCATACGAACACTACCTTTTGGAAGAGGCGACTAGAATCAATTCAATTTTACTGTAATTTATGACGTTCAAAAGTGCCTTTAACGTGCCTATTTGAAATAAATGATTTGACTTTGACTTTGATCTTTTGAGGAAAGAACCACACAGATTGAGTGGACCTGTCCAGTTAGTGCACGCATTTGTCAGTTCTCGTGCAGCACAAAGCTTAAGGAGCTCAACGATTCGACGAACAATACCAAAGAAAAAACATTTGGGTAGGCTGTATAAATTAGTCAAACTGCCAGACCATGCATTGTTTTATGTCGTGTATCCAAATAGCAGGAGCATTTAGCCGCGGGAGGGCCCTGGTGACCTGTAATACAGGTTTTTTATATAAACCTATCTCAGGCTCCAGTCTCTCACAACGTGAGCTTCTTGTTTGTGCACTATCCCCACGAGTCGTACTCAGCGCTTCTCCTCCACTTTTATTATGCGCACAGCCAAAGTGTGGAACTCTCTGCCGGCACCTCCCACATTTAACCCATCTGCCTTCAAAGCAAAAGTGAACAGGCATCTTCTGGGCACGCTCTTTCCATCATAGACCTCATCTATCGCTTTCCATCAGGCGTGATCGGGATCAAGAGCGGGCCCATTTAGTAATAAAAAAAACTATTGTCAAAGTCTAGCATTAAGTTCTTAACTTGTGTAGAGAAAATAACCGTTTTATATTATTTTTATTAAAACGAACTAAGATAAAAAATTACCCTTATAGTCCTTATGAACTAAGGCTTATGCCTCACAGTTGCAGAATAAAAGGTTGATAAAATTGTCATCCCCCAAAATGTCATATATTTTATTAAATAAAAAAACACAGATATTATTACCTAAGATTCGATTGACGCGTATCTACCTCGCGCCTACTGTTCATATTCAAGGTGGCAGGTGTGCTTACCTACCTCTGCAGCCGTTTGCCGCCATTTGCCGCCATAACAGGCGTTAGATTTTATTGTGAACATTTTCTACGAACGTGGCTTCCTCGCGACGTTTTCCATTGTCGTTTGATGTCGGAGATAAATTGACGGTTTGTTTAAAAAATCTTGGTGGTTCCTTACGTAAAAGAAAAGCTTCCAGTGTGAAAAGAATAGCTGCAATGGAGCTATGTAACTTTATGGTAACGGATTTCTAGACAGCCTTACCAAACGCTTTGGAGTGGGCAACTAGCTTATGCCTATGGAGAAGAACGGGCAACGAGAAACTCCACGGACATTCTTTTAAATCCTTAAATTATTACAAAATATTGGTTATATCATTCATGTTGAAATTCTACATGGTATGACGATATAGAAGGACGTGCCAGTAACGCATTGATGTTACTGACCGTCTCACGGAGGGTACTTGGGTTGCCGAAGTTCTTTGCTCTATTATATACCTACGTGTAGACCACCGGGCAGTTTAGAAGCACATCAGCTGCTGTCTCGATGTCCTCCATGCAGGCCCTGCCTAGCGGACTGTCTGTGACTTCTAAGATGAAGAGGTTTTCATTGACGCATGGACAGTTAAGCCTGCTGTAAATGTACGGAGCTGTTTTTTTAGTTAATCAGAGAATCTGTTTCGGGAGGCGGCCATCAAAATATACTATTATTGAGAGAATTTAAAGAGATTGGTTTAGTGACGTTTCCAGGTGCGGTACTAAGTTGACTTGTATGCTACTTCATTCTTTTTTAATCTGCTCAGACCTTTTGCTTATACTTACGAGGAGGTAAAACAAATCATATTACATGCTCTTGTTTTTGGATTGCTGTAGTTAATAATCAATCAACTCAGCTTATCGCAGTCCACTGCTGGACATAGGCCTCCCCCAGACTGCGCCACAACACCCTGTCCTCCGCCTTCAGCATCCAGTCTACCCCAGCCACCTTCTTTCGGTCGTCTATCCATCTAGCTCGGGGGCGTCCCACAATACGCTTGCCGATAAGCGGTCTTCACTCCAGTCAAGTCTTCTCGTCGCCTATCCCGCAGTGTTTGAAGACTAAGGTCTTCAACCGGTGCGTCCTGCCCGTCATGACATACGGTGCTGAAACATGGACACTGACGGTCGGGCTGGTCCACAGATTCAAGGTCGCTCAGCGCGCTATGGAGCGAGCTAGGAATGAAATTCGACACTTTACACAAACCTATGGCTTCGAAAATACTTTGATCGTAATAACATACAATTTCATTCAAAACTAAAGGAGTAAATCATCTTTGAATAAAGCCAAGTGTATACATACTTATGCTCGTGACTGTACAGTCACGAGCATAAGTTAAAATTAGAAATTATTAACAATTTGAACAGAGAGGTACGTACGTACCTCTCTGTTCGAATTGCTAATAATTTCCATAGCTACTTGTGTTAAAAAAAAACCGTAGTGTGAGGCAGCTTTCTAGATCATTATTATTTCATGTTTTCATGTAGGTACTTCAATTACGTATACGATTGGCGAGGTCATTAGCGGCTACTGCTCGTAAATAATTCATTAATTACTGTAAGAGCCGATCGCTTCACACAAGGATCGGAATAATTTAGTATAATGACGATAGTGTTTGTTACTAAGTATAATTAATTATGTTTTATCAACTACAGGACTCGTCTGCTCCACCGGTCATCGGTCCTTCGACAGACATGGCCAGCCCACTGCCACTTAAGTTTGGCAATTCTTCGGGCTATGTCGGTTACCTTGGTTCTCTTGCGGATCTCCTCATTTCTGATTCGATCACGCAGGGAAACTCCAAGCCTCTTCATTGCCCTTCTTCTCTTCATTTGGGTGACTTTTAGCCTTCTTATAAGGCCCATTATGAGCGACCACGTTTCAGTGCCATAAGTCATCACTGGCAACACGCACTGGTCAAAGACTTTCGTCTTGAGACACTGCAGGGGGACAATAACAGGCTGGAACTGTTCGAGGTTCGATTAAAGACATGCCCTACATATAACACCTGGTTTTGTCTCCCTAGGAATCTCTTCCTAGGCACAGAGTGGGGACTCCGTCCCCCCACCAAGTGACCCCAGTGAAGACGGTGGCACAGTGGTCGCATGCTGCCGTGCATAGCGACGCTCAGGGGAGGCCCCTTTATAGTCTTCCCAGGGAGGTGCCTTACAGGCGTTGCACGGGGGGGGTTCTGGAATTGGTCTTTTAAGAGGAAACGGGACCACCCCTATGTGCTGATGGTGATCACCGGGGTGGTTTTAGTGTGGTAAAAATCCCACACTCCCCGACCTCTCTCCCCGGAGGTCGGGTGCCTTTTGAAGGTTTCCCCCCGACAACAAAAAAAGGTACAGATAGCTGCAGTGCTAGGATCTGCTGTTGTATTGTTTTGTTAGGGTAGGTATTAGGAAGGGTAGGTTTTTTTTAGTCCATGACTTTATGTTCTCTAGAGGGCGCCACATTAATTTAACGTGACGTCAGATAGCCCAGCGGAGGATCAAGACGCTTCCAAAGATACCTCATTGTCAAATTACGATAAGTAGCTTAGAAGTTATGAGGGAACAGATGAGCATACATACATACCGGTGAAAATCATAACCCTCCTTTGCCTCCCCGTAATCGGGTAAAAAATGACACTTTACACGCCTTATTTTATTCTGAAATAGTCTGAAACGAATGAAAATGTCCCATCAAGTACACCAGCAGATATTTAAGCTCATAAATAATGCATTATTTATTTTAAAACGTACGTTTACCACTAACGAGCCAGCCAATAGTATAGGTAGGTAATTGAACTACATGAAATAATTATCGTATTTCCCAGTGCAGTGTTTCACGACTGTTTAAAATTGAAACGTGCTTTGTTGGTGTGCCATGTACGCACGAACGAACAAAAACATGATGAACACGAACATCGAACACTTTGTTCGCAAGTGCGTACTACTAACGAACATAACACTGTGTTCGGCAAAAATGTTCGTGGCGATCCAATATGTTCGTGTTCACCATGTTTTGTTCGTTCGTGCATACACGGCTATACAGTGTGAGTCTTCATAATGTGCACATAACGAAATGAGGGAAACATAGCTTAATTTTATCGACGGAAAAAATATTTGAAAAATTAAAAAAATATTTAAAAGGATCTTTACCTGCTAAAGTATGGTGATTGCAAGGCCTTTCTTTAACAGTTGATAGGAAATGTTGTGATTGAGTTATAAACATGGTATTTTTACGTTTAGAAATCTGATACAATGGAGAATAATTTAAAGTAATCTAAAAGGGTAGGTAATCGGGCTTTTATTGAGTAATTTTACAATTATTGTAAAAATTGATGAAAAAATATCAGATTTTTGTTAAAAAAAAACCATAATTCTCAATTGAGGGGCGATTGTTTACACAGGGGTCACAGCAGCGAAAAAGAATTTTAAAAATATTACAAAAAAATATTTTTTTTACATTTTTTTTAAATATTTTTTCCGTCGATAAAATTAAGCTTAGTTTCCCTCATTTCAATATGTGCACATTAACACTGTATGTACTGCGTTTACATATTGGGGGTGAAAATGACCCAGGAATGTATGTGTGTCACGAATTATTGCGTATAATTCTCAAAGGGACATTAAAGCTATGTTCCCACACAACCTAGCTTTATGATCACTAGCACCGTTTGTAAAAGACAAAATTCTAAGGAATAAAATCTTTCATTCCTCTAACAAGGTTTTAGCTTCCTAGGAATTTCAAATCCGACTTTGGGATTAGCTTGGAATCTTGCACGGTACAGGAAGGCGTTAGGAAATGTAAAATGTTTGCAACCACTGATATTCCTTAGTATTCCTATCAATGCAAAATGCAAACGTGCTTAATTTCTGGTTTTGTGTTTTGCGGTTTCAGGTAAAAAGGTTGACAGCCCCTCCTAAGAAGGGTATACGATAAGTCATTATGCTCAAGAATATGAAAAATACGAAAGTGATGAGGAATGTGAAAACTTACAAATTATTCCTGAATAATTTCAATACGGCGGGGTAACTGCATGCGTAACACACTGAACAGTAGCAAAGGCTTTCATTTTGACAGTTCAACAACATTCATTGCGTTATTTACGTTGTTGAGTAGACAAATTCTTCGAACATATGAAGCCATGGATTAGCAATATCCTTCAAAATGATTCTGATTGGATTCAGAGTGTGTTACGCAATTATTAAGATGCTGATACTGAACTTAGGCCTTCTTCATTCCTAATCATAGAAAAAGAAAGATGGAAAATACGTTTAAAGTCTTTCCTGCCAGTAAGGCACAAACGCCAGCATATCAAGCTACCCGAAACTGTCAAATTTTCCCAATCAACCTTGAACCTTATGTTGTAGCAATAAAGTTGAAAATCTATTGAAGAAATTTGACAGAATGTAGTAGCTTGATTTGCTGGCGGCTGTACCTAAGTCTGGACAACTTTTTTGCCAAAAACCCACCATATAAAACCAGCAAGATTACACACAACAACACAACAACAACAACTGCTTTTCGCACTTCCCTTATCATTTTCGTATCTGTAATATTATGTAGGTATGAGCAGACCAATGATAATGGTGACATTACATAGCTACTTTTGCTGTAATTGCATCCACACGCAAAACCTTTCAAACCAGCATACAGCAATGCAGAAATAGGTCAGTTTTTACCTACTATAGTAGGTAAAAACGTGCCTCGGAAAGCACGTTAAGCCGTTGGGCCCGGCTGTCATTCGTGGATCTTTGACAGTTGTTACAGGTACTCAGAAGCCCGAAAGTGACAACCAGTCTTACCAAATGATTACCCAGTAACTGGGTTGTGGAGGTCACATAGGCAGTCACTCCATGTAAAATACTGATATAGGTAATACGGGCTGGTTTCCGCAACTCCACGACAATGCGCTTATTTTTCAGCTGCATCCAGTTAGACTGGAAGCCGACCCCAACATAGTTGGGAAAAAGCTAGGCAGATGATGATGAGTAGGTACCCCAGACGACCTTACACAATACATGAAGCTCTACAACTAATTTAAACTTTTTCACCCCTGTTAAAAACCTCAAAACCGAAACTGCAAAATTCATTAATCATCATTTCACTTTAAACAAACAAAAAAGCGAACTAAATCAATATTTTATACTGGCAACATTGTCCGTTCGCTGTCATTGCTAAATAAATTACGGCGGCATGAATTAAATATCGGAGTTTGTGGTTCCGCTCCCGGCTGTGCCGCGAATTAATATAATTTTACCGTTTGTACCATTTTTCGGCTGTAACGGTATGCCGTTTGTTTTTATTGTGACCGCCAATTAGGGTTTGTTACGTTCTCTAGAGAGATGGACAGTCATATATGATTGTTGGTTGGTTAGTCACGTAGGTAATACATGGAAAGGCTTTTGATGATTGTTGTTTTATTCATAGAGAACACAACAACACATAATATTCCCACTACTGGGACACAGGCCTACTCTCTGTGAGAGGGAGTGGGCGGTAATCCACCACGCGGCCCAGTGCAGCATCCTAATTGCGTAACACACTATTACTCTCAATTTGAATCATTTTGAAGCATATTGCTAATCCATTGCTCCTTACGTTCGAAAAATGTGTCTGCTCAACAAAGTAAATCACGCAATGAATGTTGTTGAACTGTCAAAATGACACCCATTGCTACTGATAGTGTGTTACGCAATTACCCTGCGGGTCGGTAGATGTCACATGTCCTCGAATGTTTGGCGACGTTTTCCTTAACCGTTTTGAGAGCAGTGGATAAGAAATAATTTACACAAAGTGAAGCGTCTGTCTGCGTTCGAACCTTTGATCTACAACTTGTAAGTCAAAGTGTCCTCTTCACGCGTAGCATGACGACGATTTGTCGACGGAAGAATATACAAAATGACACATTGCTATGTTTAGACGCGTAGAATGCGTACAAATACTTCTACAATCTGTCATTTTGTCTATTCTTCCTTCGACAAAACCCGTTTCTACAGCGGTCATGCTACGCGTGCTGGGTCACCACTGCTGCATGCTCTTTTGGCATTTTAATTCGAAATAGAATGACAAACAAGTTAAGATATATCATGAACTTAGGACGGAAAATGTGAGAAAAGTTAAAGCCGAACTGAGAAGATTTTCCAGCGTGCCAGTTTGTGGATAAGCCATTTAATGCGCCTTCATCTAAGACTTAACAGGTGAAATAGCTGCTGTGGAAATACATTGGAGCTTATGTTCCTTAATTGTTTGCTAGACTAGGGCGTAACCACGGATATCGAGTAACCCACATCCATTATACTTTATTTTTAACACAATATACTGCAGTCTGAAGATATTATCAAATAAAACCGGCCAAGTGCGTGTCAGACCAAGCACAATGAAGGGTTCCGTAGTTGGAATGAACTTATCCCAAGAACAAACTTCACATTGTAGTTGAAAATGAAGTTCTCCCATACATTGCAACCGCAAATTTAAGTTGGTCAACTATTACTCGTAAACTTGTAAAGCCTACTCAGTTACAATAGTTTTCCTTTTAATTTCGTTATTTATACTACTGCCGTGATTTTTTTCATATACCCAAAAGCAATCATTTAACTGACAGGGGGGAGGGACACTTGACTCTAACAAAAACTAGCACTTTAATGCTTAATATTTCACAAACGGATCTCTGAATCGAAAAACGATTTTTACAAACCAGCAATATTTTTTAAAAGACCTATTCAACGACATCCCACACCACGGGGTAGACGAGAAAATAAACATCCCGACTTTACGTGTAGAGAAGGTACCCTACAAAACTTTTTCTCTCAAAATTTAGTTTTACCACTTTGTCAGCGTGACTAATATGTATATACTTGCCAAATTATAGCTTTCTAGTACTAAGAGTCACTGAGCTAAGTTGTGGACGGACGGACGGACGGACAGACGGTCATGGCGAAACTATAAGGGTTCTTTATTGACTACGGAACCCTAAAAAAGAAAGAAAGAAAAATAGGTGTATTTGTCACAAAAACACGTGCATACAAAAAGATAATAGTGTCGGAAATAAAAGGAAGAGTAAGCGCATCACTTGTTGTGATAGTTCAATTTAGTTTTCATGGAAAGAAAATTGGAATAGTGTCCCGGAAAATGTTGAAATTCGGGAATAAAGGCCTGAATGTCCTTTTTTAAGGGTGTCTTTTTTGAACCATTGAATAAAAGCTAGATCTGGTCTTCACAATTTCAATCCATCAACTTTTTTAAATGTTACCATCACAAAAAAATATTAAAAAGTTATCTGCCACAAAAACAAAGGATCTACGATCACAACAACAAAAACCTCTTTAAAACTTTACTATGTACAATACAACACATACATATTACAGTATGTTAACCCGTTAATAGCAAGGCATTGTTCGCCCCGGTCTCTGGGGCTTGCAGCCGGCGAATGACAGGTTAATAACACTAAATCAAGTATCGGGCGATGTTTTCATTCGAGGGTTAATAACGTGCAAAATATAAGTTTATTGTGAACCGCCGGCGGTTACGGGTTGTGACGTATGATTAATGTACCTACTGCCTTTTTTTTTCATTATTAATTGGAAAGATATGTGGATGCTTGGTTTTATTATTGAGGCAGGGAGACAAGTTATTGTTATAGTATGTGCTTGGTTCTACGGCTATATCAGAAAGCATAATCAGCCTATAATGTTCCCACTGCTGGGACACAGGCCTCTTAACTGTGAGAGGGAGTGGGCTATAATCCACCACCCTGGCCTAGTGTGGCTTGCTGGATAAGTGTGGACCAATTTAAGGATGTGATGCAGACCATCAAACTGAACTATTCTCCATGGGATTAACAGCGTAATTGCGAAAAAATATTGAGACATCCCATCCCAAAATGTTGTTATTTTTATTTATTCATTACTTAGGTATTATTTGTTATTCACGTACCTATGTAGGTAAAAAGCAACATATTAAAGCGCCTTTGGTTCACGGAAACCAATTAGATAATTATTTTTAAGGAACTTGTATTCCCATTCGCTCGCTCTTGCATCCTATGTCGACGGAGCCCCGCTCCGCTGGGCTCCTATTTCTGTGTAAAGGGTTTAAAACAAAGTAACCTAACCAAACCTAACCTCGGGGTGCCCTTCGCTCGCTCTTACATCCTACGTTGCGCTTACTGCGAAACAAGGTATCTGGAAACAGTGGCTTCAATGAACAAAGTTTACGGCAAGAAGTGCTATCTATGAACAGAGATCTCTGTCAACAGTGCTTCCTATGGACCGAGATATCTACAAACAATGGTTTCTATCAACAACGTTTTCGGAGAAACGTGCTGTCTAGGAATAGAGATTTCTATGAGCTTTGCTTTCTATATTAGTCGGATCGTACAAGCATGTTTCTGTCTTAGGTTCCACACCGCGGGCAAGGGGTTGTTGGGTTTCCATCTGACATATTTCAGTAGCGGAGTCTGGATTTGAGCTTTGCTGCCCGGTAATTATAGCAATAAACTCGCCCCCTAATACATGGGACTTTAAACATAACTTGCGAAATGTGAGGGTACTATTATGTATGTACCTAGGTATCATATTATATCATCATTTATTGCATTCATGTAGTTTACAAGTTGTTACAAGTATATAGGTTTCATATATGAACCCTGCTAGGGCACAGCAATATAAATAGTTTAAAGAGTTACAGTGTCACTCAAAAATACCAATTAACATATTTACAAAGATGTCCATCATTTGTTATTTAAATAAGTAACTGTCATGCATGATATAATTTAATATAGGATAGGGGGTAAGAACAATTTATTGGTCAACATTTTCATTCATAAATTAAAATAGGATATATAAAAAAACTAGCGATACCAATATTAATCACTAGCTTCTGCCCGCGACTTCGTCCGCGTGAAATTTCACCCTCTTAGGGGTGGAATTTCGAAAAACCCTTTCTTAGTGGATACCTACTCTTCACAAAGAACACACCCTCCAAATTTCATGTCTCTAGGAGCAGCGGTTTAGACTGTGCGTTGATATATCAACAATCAGTCAGTTTACCATTTTATATATATAGATAATAACCCCACCGCCGTATCTCTACGTTGACGTCGTGGTGGGGCTTGCACGCTCCGAACTCTAGACCTGTGCCGGAAGAGTTTACTTTGCCGGAACAGGTCTAAGGTGAGGAGCCAGACAAAGAGAGATACAGAAACCCGCAGGGCAGCATGTGGCGAGCTGTTGGGCAGTAGCGACCCCACGGATCCTATCTCCCGGGAGAAGTCTTGTTCCTCATCTCTGGCTTGCCTTTATTGGCCGGCTGGAGTGAACAATGACGGGGAACGGAGCTCCCACCTCATTCTTGCCTTTATTGGCCGGCTTGAGTGGAGATTCGCAAGAGCAAACGTGCTCGGAGGAAGGAAGTATTCCAGTAAGATGCTGGTAGGGATCTTGACCGTACTTCCGGGATTGTCCTGATAGCCGTGGAATACCTCTCCACTCCTCATAAGAACCTCAGGACATGTTGCCCCCTTGTTGCTACGTCACTATGTGCTAGCGACCGTTTCTGGGGGCCCATTATTGAGTGTGCAAGTCACCCCCTGCCATTTTATCCGTGCATATATAAAACATTGATCAGGCAGGGGTCATAGTTGTTCCATAGTTCTTTGTAATCAGTCCACTTTAGCCACCCAAACCCATAGTCCAACTTTTTATTTTTCCATATCCTGCAATAGTCCTACACCAACCGGGGGTTGTCCTTGGGTGCACTTGCATAGTGCATACAGGGATAATCGTCGGTTGGTGCCGCATTTCATTAAAAGACTATTTTAAGGTATTTTTGGAGACTTTTTTTAAATTAATTTTCGATCTCTATGTCCATAATTGCATTTGGAAGCTTATTACATATTTTCACGCACATGGCTAAAGGTCCTGATTGGACATAGTTAATTTTGAGCTTGGTAAGGCTAATTCATTTTTGTTTTGGCGTCTAACACTGCGGAGGATATGACGTGAAGTTATGTTTTGTTTAAGCTAGCAAGTTACAAGTTCTTGCAGAACTAAACGTGATATTCTCACTGTGGGCTGAAACCTTGCAAGTTCAGAGTAATTATAATGCATGCGGCATCTACGCTGGCTCATCTCTCATAATTAAACTTGCAGAGTTAGTTTCTTGCGTTAGGTAGGCAGGAATCCAAGTAGGTAGGTTTACTGAATGTATGAAGGAAGTTGATTTGTATGAAAAGTGGAATATGCGCGGCGTGGTTTGACCCACAGGTCGGGAAAAATGTTGTTTGTGGATTATTAATTAACTAGATGCGCCGCGCGGTTTCACCCGCGTAAATGTCGATCCCGTGGGAATATCGGGATAAAAAGTGTATATAGCCTATATGTTAATCCTAGTTATAAACTATATGTGTGCCAAATTTCATCCAAATCCGTTCAGCCGTTTGAGCGTGAAGAAGTAATAAACATATAAACACACCCCTATACACACATTTAGTACACTCACAAACTTTCGCCTTTATAATATTAGTGTGATTTTAACTAGTTTCGTCTAGAATTTTAATACTAAAAAAGGTTTTTGTATGTCTATGGATACACTTACCTGAAATAAATGAATATTATATCATTATTATTATGTACTAGCAGCGCCTCGCGGTTTCACCCGCATAAAAAAAACTTACTTTCGCATTTTTATTAATAGTTAGGATATAATTATATAATAATATTATAGTTAGGATTACTCAGGTCTACCCAGATCTACCCAGGTACCAAATTGCATCCAAATCCATTCAGCCGTCTTAGCGTCAAAACGTAACAAACGTACAAAAAATCAAATCGTTTCTCTTTATTAATATTAGTTAACATGTTGCGTGACACGTAACGCCCCTCGACGTAATAACAATAAAACTTCTATTCTACCGTTCAGTGTTCTTCAATGTTTTAAGATAAGATTGTTGTATTCAGTAGCAAAGACTTGCTCTCAATTCCATGGGACATCAAGATAATAATTGATTATTGATAAAAAAGTAGCAGAATATAAGATATGATGCTGAGATTTAATTAAATTAAGTACTTTATCTTTTATTCTTATGTGTTCAAATAGATACGAAACCCATAATAACCAATGTCATTAAAAATGTTTTAATTTTAACAAATTAATGTGTTAAAGTTACATTTAAATTGTTTATTTAAGTGTATGCCAATCCATGGCGAAACGTTACGATCATAACTTTATTTTAAGACCTTAATGTACAGAAGCCAGCATATGAAGCTACTACAATCTGTCAAATATCTTTAAGTAGCTTTTGCCCGCGACTTCGTCCGCGTGAAATTTCATCCTCCCCACATTCACCCTCTTAGGGGTTGAATTTCGAAAAATCCTTCCTTATTCCTGTCTACATTATAAAGGGAACCTCTGTGAAAAATTTCAGCTTTCTAGGTCCAAGGGTTTGGGCTGGGCGTTGATGAGTCAGTCAATCAGTCAGTCAGGACTTTTCTTTTTATTTATATCGATAGATAGATTTTCAACTTTATCACTAAAGTTTAAGGTTCAAAGTTGATTGGGAAAATCTGGGTCTTGTGTGGTCTGGGGTGTGTTAGGGTGTGTGTGTGTTGTGTTTTGTGTGTGTAGGGGTGTGTTTGTTTAATAAATGGTTATACTTGACCTTGATAATTACTATGTCAACGTTCCTTCCTTACGTTAAAAGCATTTTGATATAATTAATCGTTGAAATTTGAAAATTTGAAAAAAAATCAGCTGTTCTCTACATTTTGACGAGTTATACGAACATAAATGTAGGGAACAGCTGATTTTCTTTTTGCGATTTCAGGTTTGGTCCAATAGTAAAAGTTGTGCATAATGATGATTACAATCACTTCTTAAGGGATTGTTAATGTTTTACCCTGTAATAACTATGATAGCTCTTCAGTATCTGCCATTATTAGTTAGCTTGGTTGAAAAATAAAACTCGAAAAGGTCCAGGTATATCTGAAATGTTTTCAAAATATCAATTTCATAACAGACACTCCGTAAGGAAGTCTAAGACGTATTAACTGAACAAAATAGAACCCTCAAGATGCTATTGAATTACATAGACGAAACGACGACGTTATTCCCTAACACTTTAAGGCGAAACTCGTAAAATACAAAACCCACATGTATTTTATCTGTGAAAATAGAGCAGTGTGCTCTTAGAATATGGAATGCAGGAAGCGAACTTATATATTATGCAACAAAGGGAATACTTGACTGTGGGGACGGGCGAGTCCCGTGTTGCTAAAGATTTTTGTGAGATGTGTCGAGTTTTCTCACACTTTTAGTAATAATATCCGTGTGTTGAAAAGTAAAATAGTTGCAGAAGTGCTCATACATACGAGCGAAAGGCGTCAACGACACAGGCAACTGCAACCGTCAACACGCGTTGACAGCAGTCGTCGAAACTCGTCGACGTTCGGCGACACTCGTGTATTTGAGCACCGTACTTAAATACACGAGCGTAGACGGCAGGCGTCAATGGATGTCTACGGCTAACGTCAAAACTCGTCGACGCTCGGCGACACTCGTGTATTTGAGCACCGTACTCAAATACACGAGTGTCGACGGCAGGCGTCTATGTGTGTTTACGGCTACCATCGACACTCGTCGACGCTCGGCGACGCTCGTGTATTTGAACCGTACTCAAATACACGAGGTTCGATGGCGGGTGTCGATGGGTGTCAACGGCTACCGTCGACACTCGTCGACGGTTGCAGTTACCTTTGTCGTTGGCGCGTGTTACTCGTGTGTATCCACATTTACGGGTAATACGCCTGAATTAAAGATGAATAAATAAATTACCCTTTCCAACATGCTCCTAGAGTATTTTTTTATGGAAAATTATCTTGTAGGTACACACGCCAGCACATCAAGCTACCCGAAACTGTCAATTAACTTTGAACCTTATAATTTAGCTATAAAGTTCAAAATATATTAAAGCCTGATGCGACTTCTCATCGAAAAAAGTTATGAACTTCCATCCCTTAATTAACCCCTTTAGGGGATGAATTTTCAATAATCCGACCTTAATGTTCACTTTCGTTATACAGCCTGTATCAGAAAGGTATTGACAAATTTAAGGGTGTGGTACAGACCATGAAACTGAACAACTTTCTCCATAAGATCAACATTGTAATCGAGAAAAACTCATGAGTTGTCCCGTACAACCTATTCGACCCAAATATAACAAACGGCTGATTATTTCATTATTCCGACAAAAATGATGAAATTTCATCCCATATTTAGCCCCTTATGAATGTCCAAAAATCCCTCTTTAGTGTCCACCTTCTTTATACTCGTATAAGCTCGAGATGAAGCCCTTGTGCATAATTTCATGCTTTTCGACCCAGCGGCTCAGGCTAAATGATAAATGATTTTATTTTTGTAAGTAGGTTTGTACAAACTCTTTTACACGTTAATCATGTTTTTTTAAAACTAGATGAAGTCGGCGTTTCCTATCTGACTACTCTGAGAAGAAAGACCGAAACAAACTCAGAGGTCACAGTCTCTTTTAAAGTCTAGACATAATCTTGGTCAGGTTTTGAAGACCAGGTAGATCGATGTCTGAGATGGTCTTTTGAGGAAAGAACCACAAATATTGAGAAGACCTGTCCAGTCAGTGCACGCATTTGTCAGAAATCGTGCAGCTCAACTCAAGACTTAATTTAAGGAGCTCAACGATTCGACGAACAATACCAAAGAAAGGATATTTGGGTAGGCCACATAAATTACTCAAACTGCCAGACCATTAAGAAAAAAGGCTGTCGGTTGTGACCTGTCAGTGAATTTTATTTTTTTTTTCTGGTGGCCCAATAGTTTCTAGACCGTAGGCAGTACAATAAAATAACACACTAATGCACTCCGCGTCCAATATAATAACAATGTCAGGGTTCTGGTGCAGCTTCCGCGGTACTGTAGTACTTCAGGCATGTTTGCAGATGCGCACATAGATGACTTCTATGCAATCATGCGTAGGAAAACCATGTCTGTGGTGCACAGTATGAGGGGGAGCCGTAACAGTATGCCTTGTGCCTGACGTCCTAAGAAAATACGTCCTGTTTTTCTCACTTTTTTGCATGAATGCTTTTAAAAGAGGACTATAAAAATACCTTTGACTTTTTGTGTGTCGGATGTAAGTCCAACAAAAAAAAAGTACCTAGTAAGTAAATAAATAATTTTCAATTATACTAATATTATTATTTAATACTAGCTGCGCCCCGCGGTTAAAACCCGCGTAAATGTGGATCCCGTGGGAATATCGAGATAAAAAGTAGCCTTATGTTAATCCAGGGCGTCAGCTACCTCCATACAAAATTTTATTAAAATTGGTCTAGCCGTTTGAGCGTGAAGAAGTAACAAACATATAAACACACACACACACGAACTCACAAACTTACGCCTTTATAATATTAGTGTGATAGTACTTACTTAAGTTATATTGTACACTGAAGCTGTTGGTGTACCTTAATAAATAAATAAATATATTAAGGAATGTAAAATTAAAAATAAAATTATCATAAACAGCTTTTCCAGGAATAGCTTTAGCTTTCACAAAAATACATTTACAAAAATAATGTTCTACGGCTTCTGAATATAAAATTTGCCTAATATCATTTTTACTAAGTAAAATTAAGTTGTTTTATGCTAGCTTGTAATTTGATTCGTCTCAATATTCTGAGACACAGCAGAAAATTTCAAATAACTTGTACATACCTAAACTTTCTTGATATTTTCAAATGGAATATTAAACTAGTAGGAATTTATTTGTAACTACTTATATAAAATGTGAAATTTATTTCAGTCCTTTGCAGGTGTAGTTAATTGGTAACTATTTGATATGACTAAACAACCACTCTAAAATATTCACTAAGTTTCTACTACAAATTAAACTAGTAGGTTTACAGCTGAACTCGTACGAAGGTTTTTTTTTTAAATTCAAAAATCTATCAAACTATAAAATAAAAAATAGAAAAAGTCACTAATTTATTAATACAGTTCAGAGGTTTCGAAGTATTAATGCAATGATATTATAAAGGAAAGATACGCTACTTTCATACTCAGCAACGTTCTGTATTGTTGCGTTGTTATAACAAAGTACGTACGGCCGACACACAACCGCGTTGAGGCGCCGCGCCGCTGTAATTGGCGGTGGCGTCAGCGCCGATTTTAGCGGCGCGGCGCCGCACCACGGCGCCATTTCCAGCGTTATGACTTCATACTTGTTGACAATGATTCATCACTCTTGCAAACAACACGCGTCAACCCGGAAGCAGTTTTAAAATTAAAATGTCTGACGTTGACATCGATTTATTTATATGTTTGGTTCAGGTTTCAGGTTCAGGTTCTATTAAGCAATAAGTTTCATATGACGATCCATGGCAGAGACACGTCTGTCCACAATAAAAAATCACGAGGAACTGGTTACCCTACCATACAACAATAAAACGCTCTTTTTCGCGACGCCGCAACGCAAACTGCCGATTTTAGCGTTGCGACGTCGCAACGCGGTTATGTGTTACGGCCCATACTGAACGTATGACACTGAAAGAGATAGCTATCTGTAGTGTGTTGCTCGCTGCTTTTAGCGGACTAAATGAAACTACAACAATTGTCTGAATTTGTCTGCAACAATTTGCGCGCGCTAGTGCGATATCTACCTATTTAATATAATATCATTGACCAGCACAATATTTGCGTAACATACTATCAATCTCAATCTGAATCATTTCGAAAGATATTGCTAATCAATTGCTTCATATTAGGTATGTTCGAAAAATGTGTCTGCTCAACAACGCAAATAACGTAATTAATGTTGTTGGTTGAACCGTCAAAATGAATCCTAAGCTACTAAAAATGTGTTACACAATTGCTCCGCAGACTCCAGGAAACAGTTTAATGTTTTGAATGTTAGCAGTCATTATAATCCATGCGTTAAGGAAAGAATAGTTAATATTTTTCATCAAGACACGTTCACGAAAAAAAAGAATTTCA
This sequence comes from Oligia latruncula, assembly GCA_948474745.1. Classification (NCBI taxonomy): domain Eukaryota; kingdom Metazoa; phylum Arthropoda; class Insecta; order Lepidoptera; family Noctuidae; genus Oligia; species Oligia latruncula. Next base: position 15,139,271 of record OX419701.1, on the reverse strand, counting down.
ATAAAATAAAGTCGCCATTTAAAATGCATCTCCACAATTTTAAAATCCGAACGCCAAACCGACTCCGAACGAGAGAATATTTCGCTCTGGCAAGCCCATTCATTGGGTTCCGACGGACGTATTGGCCAACGGAACTACTCTAGCGCTCATGGTTCACCCCTACGGAATGCGGACAAAAAGCGCGGGAAAGTTACATCGTTACATGCGAAGCTCTTCGTAGTTTCATGTGGATTTCTTTTTTATTTAACCTCCTGCATAGCTTTTCGAAGAATTGTGCGGTTTTTAAGGGTTAAAGAATGATGAGAAAGAGTGTGTTTAAAATTGTTGAATTATTCATTCATTTCCTTTTTATTCTAGGCTTCTCTTTTTGGAAATTTTATGCAAGAAACACTTTTTAATTTGAATAATATCAATAAAGAATATTGATTTTCCGCACTGGTTCCGCACGCTGCACCCTTATTGCGTAACACGCTATCAATCTCAATCTGAATCATTTTAAAGGATATTGCTATTCCGTTGTTCGAAAAATGTGTCAGCTCAACAACGTAAGTAACGCAATAATTGTTGTTGAACTGTCAAAATGAAACCAATTGCTACTGATACTTAGTGTTACGCAATTAACCCGCTGGTTTACAGTCCCCTTCCTCTCACAGATAGGAAGCCTGAGTCCCTGCAGTGGGAACATTACAGGCTGATTATTATAACATAATGACAACAACAACAAAAAAAATCACAACAAACAACACAAAAATACAACAACTAAAAAAAACAACAACAAAAAAAAAACAACTTAATAAAAATCTCGTTCACACCCCATAGTAGCTCTGAAATGGTCCCCAACATCTTAACTCTTTTAAAAATCCTAAAGTAGACTCCTAAACTAATTCGATAAACATCAAAATGACTGAATAAAAATAATTTAATTAATCCGTTCTTAACTTACTTAATCCGTTCTTGTAACTAAACGAGTTACCGGAAGAACTATTAAGATAATTCAGTAATAAAAAACTAACTTCATTTCAAAGTTCGGGCTGTTTTTCGACCAAGTTCAGCATCAATTATTTAAAAGGAAATTTATTCTTGAATAATTTTAAGATGGTTGGTTGCTATTTTGGTTTCAAGTTTGCGGTATTTGAAGTGTAGGTTAGGTACAGTCAACAAAGGAGATAAGTATACAGGAGCGTCGGATATAGTTGAAGTTTACTAAGAAACCGATGGATGTTCTCGAATAAAATTTAATTTTATTAATAGAAAACAAACAGCTCATTTATTATTATGGAGATAATTCTTAAGCAACTAAATTTGTGATAGGTATGTAGACGCTTTGCCGGCTTCACATAAGTGTATCAACTGCATATATAAAATAATTTCAATATAGGTACTCTAATTTCATAGTCACCTATATTTTTATACGTTAGCTTAAGGCGAAAGCGCCACACAGATTGAGCGAACCTGTCCAGTCAATGCACGCGTTTGTCAAAAATCGTAATGCTCAACTCTGAACTTGAGGAGCTCAACGATTCGACGAACAATACCAAAGACAGGACATTTGGGTAGGCCGCATTTATGCAGCCTACCCAAATGTCCTGTCTACTCAAACTGCCAGATCATGATTAAAAAGGGGAAAAAAGAATATGAATAAGGAATATGATTTATTAATTTAGTTGTTGAATAAAAAGTTTGATGGCTAATTTTGATGCTGGAATTTGATATTATTAGTAGACAGAAATGTTGATATATATAAATATATAAAGTAGCCCAATTTAAGTGAGTTATCAATTCAGAAGTAAATAATTTCCCGTTAAGTAATTAAATATATTAAAAACAAAACAAAACTGAATGTTTCTTGTTTGCAATGACCACATAAAAAACTGCTCAGGCTGATCATAGAAAAATTTTATGCAGGTAAAATAATATAAAAAATAATACAAAACAAAAATACAATTTAGGGGACACCCGGATTTGAACCGGGGACCTATCGATCTGCAGTCGATTGCTCTGCCACTGAGCTATATCCCCTGCATGCTTTGTTGTTATAAATTGATATCAGAATCACGTTTGAGTGATTCATAGCATTCTTTTGTTTATTTTTGTGTAGTTTCAGACAAAATAGTTTGTTGTTTTTACAGGTTCAAGTTAAGCAGAGCTGCATTGCAGTGCAGTGGTGGCTGTGGTAACGGCCGTGACTTACGAGTTGTAGGTCGTAGGTTCGAACCCAGACAGGCGCTTTACTTTACGTAAATTATTTTATTAATTTACTTTATTATTATTTTATTAATCACTACTGCTCTAAAAACGGTGAAGGAAAACATCGTGAGGAAGCTGGCATGTCCTAGAAACAAAAATTCGAAAACATGTGAGATCTACCAACCCGCACTGCGCCCACGCTGCCCACTCCTCGTCATAGGCCTGTAACCCAGCAGAGGGAACATTCATCTGCCTAGCCTTTTCCCAACTATGTTGGGGTCGGCTTCCAGTCTAACCTGATGCAGCTGAATACCAGTATTTTACATGGAGCGACTGCCTATCTGATCTCCTCAACCCAGTTACCGGGTAATACGATACCCCTTGGTAAGGACTGGTTGTCAGATTTTCGGGCTTCTGACGACCCGTAACGACTGTCAAAGATCCACGAATGACAGCCGGGACCAATTACGGCTTAATGTGCTTTGAGGCACGGAGGGGTCTTGGTATGTAAAGATGACCACCCGTTGCGGCAAACGTAGCTTAACCTGAGTAAATGGTTTTAATTTCAACTCGTTCCACGCGTTCTTCAGATAAAGGGTCTTGACAGACAGACGGACGGACGGACGGACAATAAAGTGATCCTTTATGGGTTCCGATTTTTTCTTTTGAGGTACGGAACCCTAACTAACTCAGTCAATTCATTACATTTATTTTCATTTGACTTCTCCGTTTGCCATGTTGGTTCAATCAAACACTAATCTCATTTAACGGTGTAGTTGATTGACTATAAAACAATGACCATCGATGTACTGGGGTTAGGGTCGTGCGGTGGCAGCTATGGGAGCGGTGTATCAAATGCACCGGCGCAGGATTGCATCGTCAGTTTTCACGGCACAACAACGTGCCCTGTATCGTACCACGATGCGATTTCGTGTCGTGAATTTTTACAATGCACGTAGCAGATATCCACTACACGATATTGCATCGTGACACGATTTTGCATCGTGACACGATTTTGCATCGTGACACGATTTTGCATCGTGACACGAAATCGCAACGTGACACAATACGACGTCGCGTCGTATCGTGTGTATGTATTTTGGCTCTTACGCCGCTGGTCCTGCGCCTGATCTCTCTTCGGTCATGTCAGATTGTCGTCCCATCGAACTGTGAGAGTGAGGGAAGTAGGAGTGCACCTGTGTCTGCGCGCACACTTGTGAAAAATAGTGTTACAGCCAAATAAGACCGATTTTAAATTTTCCATAGAAACAGATTTACAGTTTTCTTATTTTTTTTTTCTGAAGTAACTTTTAAGACCTTTGTATCCTACTTATGCGAATGAAGTTTCATTAAAATCGGCTCATTCATTTCGAAAAACAAGGGCTTGAAAGTTTGTATGTAATGACGTACGACGTAAACGCACATAAACACGTCTAAAAATTCATAACAATATTGAATTGCTTGAAATGCTAACTCCCTCTTCCTCTCTCTTAATTTTGCTTTACCCGACGGGGTCCATATTGATCTTTTACTTTGGTATCTTTTATACTATCTGTGTACCTAATACATACGGAATGCAATAAAGAATTGAGTATTGTAGCAGATGCTCATAACAAACTACTACAATATTTAAACCGTTACACAAGAGACGCAACACATAGATACGCGTTCCGAGTAATCGAGCGCAGCCCATTGTTCGTGCTCCATATGTAGATACAATTCAAACGCGCACGTCGCCTAGGTAACTATGGTACCTGATTCCACCAAAAAAAGTATTGAACAGAAGGTTCATCTGCCTAGCTTAACTGACTTCAAAAATAGGGGTGGAAGTTATGTATTCGAATATATTTATGTTTCACTAGCAGCGCCCCGCGGTTTCACCCGCATAAGTGTCGATCCCGTGGAAATATCGGGATAAACGTTAAGTTGTGCTCCATAAGATTATACGTTAATATTATTATAAACGGATAATAATGGCCAATATTTTCCGTTTAATCTTGTGGAGTACAACTTAACGTGCTGTTTTCTGCATTTTCATTCTAAAATAAAAGAAATAACCAAACAAACGATGAGGGCGCCACTACCTCCGCCGCGGTCGGCGTAGCCTTAAGGAAATTTTTCGCCGGCTGGTCGACATTTCACGTGACTAAAGGGCTGGGTCGTTCTTTGGCCAAAGAATTAGCATTACTATTCAACGTGGCAATGCTGGCAGTCTTCTGGGCACGTTTCCGGATGACAGCGATGCGGACGAGTACTTCGACATCTAAGTGTCCTATGTTTTTGTATTTATTTGTATAGTAAGTTAGTCATTTAAATAAGAATTGAGTTATGGAATTTTAACGTGTAATTTTATATATTAGCTGCGCCCCGCGCTTTCACCCGCGTAAGTGTCGATCCCGTGGGAATATCGGGATAAAAATTAGCCTACCCTATAATGTTAATCCAGGGTGTCAGCTACCTCCATACAAAATTTTATCAATATTGGTCTCGCCGTTTGATCGTGAAGAAGCAACTAACATATAAACACACAAACATACGCACACACTCACAAACTTTCGCCATTATAATATTAGTGTGGTTCGTAAGATAGTATCTATAATTTTCTCGGGATCTTCTACTGCCCCTGAAAGTCTCAAACACCCACGAGGGGTCGTTGTCACCCACATTGAGAACCTATGACCTAGCTGCATGGCTAATCTAACCATGTCGTTAGAGTGGAAAATCGATTGGCATGTCTAAACCTTCTGCCTAACCTCAACTTGCTTCGTTATCCAGCTTTTGTGTTAGGCTTTGCAAACATTTTTTTTTATTGTAATCCATTTTAAAATCCCTTCGGTTTTTGACGGCACGTTTTTTAAATCATAGGTGCGTTTCCGCATACAGATTTTGTTCGTGAATGTGCTGAAAATTAAGTGGCACACTCGTGCGCTGAATGTTTTGAATACATTTTGTTCAGTTGAATTGGTTTCAATTTGGTAATGTAACAACCCTTCGTCATTGGCAAGGTGGGAAGGGAAGTATGGTGTGATGTAATGAAGATGTTCCTGCTCCAGAGGACAATATAGAATCCAGACAAAATCGAACTGGCTGCTAATTGTACACTTCATTTATAATTTTATTGAGAGACCCATAGCTAAATAATAACAGCCGTACAGGTCGATCGATCAGGTTAAGCTACGCTTGCCGCGGTTGGTCTGTGGATGAGTGACCATCTTTACATACCAAGACCCCTCCGTGTCTCGGAAAGCACGTTAAGCCATTGGACCCGGATATCACGATTCGAAAGTAACTCTGTCTTTTCACGCTTTCATGACTGAACAAATTTCGATGAAAGGCACGCGGATAGACCATTACCTGGGTTAGTACATAAGATACTTTATATTTCGGTAGTACGTTCTCGTGTGTTTATTTCCGACCTCCACGCGGGCCAAGCCGCGGGCAAAAGCTAGTCACAAAAATAAATAAACATACACACTGAAAATATTATGTGCCTGTGATTTCATATTAAATACGGAGAATCACAACTACCCACGTTTTCCTTTGTAGCATCAAACGACGCTACCTCCGCCGCGCCGAGACGCTATCTTTACCAGATTCTAGAAAATATCCTTTTCTATGTAGGAGGCAGGATATTGATACTATTAATATTAATACTATTAAATTTATTATTACTATTACTCACTACCAGATGGGCAATTCTCGTATTTTGATCCCACCAAAAACATTTTCATGTAAAATGTTGCCAAGACGAGACTACATATGGCTCGCACTGCCAAAAAGTTATCAGATCTCATGTAGAGCCAAGCTTCTAACTCTACACGCCCTAACTTCATAAACTCTACACCGCAGTCAAAATATGAGGCTTGGCCGTTTCATTACTACAAGAACTATTGTATAACAGAAAAGTAATGAACAGTGAATACATTTTTCACCTTACGCCCATGTGATGGTAGCGAAACGGCCAAGCCACATATTTTGACTAAGGTGTAGAGTTTGTGAAGTTAGATGAGATAGTGGGCGCCGGGCTTAAAAGGCCACTTTAGCAGAATCATAAAAGGATTATTAATCGTATTGGACAGTTAACTGTTAGGTTAATCGTATCAAATCCCATGCATTGGTGAAGGATTTTCAGTTATTTTTTTTTGTCTGTGCTAAAATACTAATCAATCCAATTCAAATCCAATTCCAATCTCTTTGATTAAACCTACGTAGTGCAGCGAAAAAAAAGAAAAACACGGGCTGTCTTCGCCATATTATGATTCATAATGTTATCCTTTTATGATCCTGCCAAAGTGGCCTTTTTAGGCCACCAGATCTCAGTCTTAATCAATCAAAACTACCTCTAATTTCCCTACATTTTTGACAAGTTGTTGACATTGATTGTCGCTGAGATGAGATTGCGACTAGATTTTGAACGGTTTAATTATGAGAATTGGTCTTCTATTGTGGTATTACAGGAAGCTTCAACATCCATACTAAAAAGGTATTATAAATTCGAAAGTAACTCTGTCTCTCTGTATGTTACCTTTTCACGCCTAATGCGGGCCATACACGATCAAGTTCACCGTCAAGTTTGCAGCGAACTTGAAGCCACTTCCAGTAAACTTGACGGGGTGTATGGCTACTTATCATGCATACCCATAGCCATACACCGTCAAGTTTACTGGACGCGGCTTCAAGTCCGCTGCAAACTTGATCGTGTATGGCCCGCATTAATTACTGAACGGATTTGGATAAAATTTGGCTGAGAGATAGATTGCATCCCGGGAAAGGACATAGAATAGTTTTTATCCCGATATTAACACGGGATCTACACACATGCGGGTGAAACCGCGGGGCACTGCTAGTCTTCTATAAGAGCTTGCGTGGGTTACCTGTGAGTGCTTTTTGAGAAAGAGTTTGTCTTGGGAAGGACATATGTTTTCGCCGCCACGACGTGATCTGTTTTGAACTGCGTCGGTGCATATAAAAACGCATGCGATAAGTGCGAATAACGTGATTTCCTCATAAGACAGTTGTTCCATGTAAAATACTGGTATTCAGTGCATCTGGTCAGACTGGAAGCCGACTCGAAAAATTGATGGGAAAAGGTTAGGCAGAGATGATGGATTCGAATGCCATTTGAAATAAATGCTTTGACTTAGCTTTTTTTATTTCTTGTGACCTCAACGTTTTTACCCATCAAGATTTTATACAAAATTCTCAACGCAACGCGAGCAACACTTAAAAAAAAAAACATAATTACTTTACAAAATACAGTAAAATAATACATTTGTACTTCTTTACGCACACGATGAGGGCGTAAACAAACAAGCGCTTTTTTTAAACTCTTTGTTCGTTTTGCTCAAACAATGAACCAAAGTGAACTCGAGTTGGTTTAGACGGAATTTTCGCTTAAAAATACGGATATATTTTGGATGCTAACCAAATTGATGCTGGAAATTGACCCAGATTAACTCGGATTGAAACGCTCGTTATGGTTTTTGATTTAATGGAAAGCTTATTTTAGGATGAGCGAAAAAAGTGAAGTAAAATCCTTCATTAGTTATTTGTCTATATCAATTTTGGCTGATTCCTATAATTTATGGACCGTTATTGGTTAAATTTAAGACTTTACCAATAATGAAACAAATACCTCATCCATACTTAATATTATAAATTCGAAAGTAACTGTCTGTCTGTCTGTATGTTACCTTTTCACGCCTAAGCCACTGAACGGATTTCGACAAAATTTAGCAGAGAGATAGACTGCATCCCGGGGAAGGACATAGGATAGTTTTTATCGACATACCTTGCGGGCGAAGCCGCGGGTGGAAGCTAGTTTTCTAAATTAGAAAATGAAAATGACACGGTTACGACCCAACCACAGTCATTCTGATCTGATTGACATTATATTCACAACGAATCCAGCTAAGCTTTCTTAAGACTACTTACAACTTTGATCATTACATTATATCCCAAACAGACTGTCTCGACCACAAGTAGGTACTTGCATAAAACCTCACACATAAACTAAAAGCCAGCCAAATAAATAAACCAAAATATTTTAAAATGCACTCCACACTCGTGCCACGTTTTAAAATTCAAGACAATGTCTAAAACATTTCGGTACGTAAGGGACCGGATCCGGAATTACGGACCGGAATAAAATCGGAAACAGCTTTAAGTAATGTCGTGTGTATTGCACTTTATTTTGGCGTATGTGATGATCTTTTGGCAGTAGTAGGTATTGAATCCTAATGTTCTGTGTGCAGTCAATGTTTTTCGTGGTCTTAAGAGCGTTTACGCCGTACGGCATTTCATACAAACTTTCAAGCCCTTATTTTTCGAAATGAATGAACGGATTTTAATGAAACTTCTTACGCATAAGCAGGATACAAGGGTCTAAAAAGTTAGTAGAATACATTTAAAAAATGTCTTATTTAACAAAAGGTAACGGGAAATCTCTGTTTCCATGGAAAATTTGAAATTGGTCTAATCTGGCTGTAACACTATTTTTTGAAAATGTTCTCTAAGTTAACTGGGCATGGATACATGTCAGGCATCGTCCTAATAGAACGCGAATGCGGGAACATCGCGTGAGTAAGCGACGCGGCCATCGCGTGTTCGCGCGATAGCAACAACTGGGTGTCCTAATAGGACGCGAATACGTGATCATCTCGCGAATTTACGACGCGAGCGACCGTGGAGTATCTAGTTTGGCACTGGCACGGTCGGTACCAACAACCATAGACGTCAGAGACGCTTAATTTTTGCTGTAGGAAAATATTTGGATGACCTATTTTATAGATTTACCTATATATTTTATAGATTTTCTAACATTTGAGTCGCGCGACCGCGCCTTGCGATTGTCAGTTGGGATATCTATTCGATTTCAATATGTTTGATCGCGCGTTCATACGAACTAAGTTCGCTCGAATAGATTTTCAAACATTTGAGTCGCGCGACCGCGTCGTGCGATTGTCAGTTACGACACCTATTCGAGTTCAATATGTTTGATCGCGTGTTCGTACGAGTAAAATTCGCGCTAACCTACAATGATCGAGCATTCGCGTTCTATTAGGACGATTCCTCACAGATATTATATATGGCTTGATTTTATTGTCTTAAGGATATTTTTTATTTTATTTTATTTGTTTTTGTTTGAAATGGGTTTGCTCTTGACTCTAGTCTAGGTCAAAGGTGACAGAGACAAAGTCGATATAAGCATAGTCAGCCTACAACTTTCCCACTGTTGGGACACAGGCCTCTACTCTATAAGTGTGCATACACACGATCGACACACGTCGTCGACTGAGGCAACCGTCAACATTTGTCGACAGCCGACAACAGTTGCCCTGTCGTCGATCATGTCGCTCGTGTGTTTGCACACTAAAAGGGACTGGGCCGTAATCCACCACGCGGGCCCAGTGCGGATTGGCGTTTAATGCCAAATTCGGGGAAAAATCTGGGCTGCTACTAATAATTTAATGGGTAGGTATACTCAGGCCCCAGAATGCGATATACCTACCTACAATTAATCTAGCGATTAGAAGATTAATTTAAAAGCAACCAAATCCATACTAATATTAGATATAAATGCGAAAGGGTGTCTGTCTGTCTGTTACCTCTTCACGCTTAAACCGCTGAACCGATAAATGAAATTTGGTATAGAGATAGTTTGAGTCCCGGGAAAGGTTAAAGGATAGTTCTTTTTCCGATATTCCCACGGGTCGACACTTATGCGGGTGAAAACGCGGGGCGCTGCTAGTACTACTTATATAAATTACGAAACTTACCAAGAAACAGTACCTACCCAAAAATCTTTTGTTTTTCAGAATAATTATTCTCAGTTTTCAGTATTGGAATAAGTTATTAAACAATTCTTAGAAGGATTTTAAAGGTCTATATACGCACAAAATATTTTCAGCCCAAATTGATATTTGATATCAAAGGTAGTTGAAACTAAATGATATCATTATTTAGACGAGCAGAATTTAATATTTCAGACAATCTATTCTATAATAGTTTCACCGTAAAACTTAATTCGGAGCTGTGTCGTCGCTTCAGCAACCAGGCTCAAAGGTAATGGGAAGACGTGCGGTCGTGGGATCGGCAGCACTTGGCGATGGGGCCCACTACGCATGGGGGGTGGGCTGATACCAGTCAGGGGTGCGGTGAATCACACTAATATTATAAAGGCGAAAGTTTGTTAGTGTGTGTGTGTTTGTTTATATGTTTGTTACTTCTTCACGCTCAAACGGCTGGACCAATTTTGATAAAATAAAAAAAAAGATTAAGATTGATTTTTTTTAAAAAAAAGGGAAGGGGTATAAAGTATAGCCTTTATGTTAATATAGGCTACTTTTTATCCCGATATTTCCACGGGATCGACATTTACGCGTGTGAAACCGCGGGGCGCAGCTAGTATTACATATTTTCGAACAAAATTTAATTTGATTAATAGAAAACAATCTTCATTTAATTCATCAAATTAAATTTCTTTCGAAAATATCCATCGCTTTCTTCAACTATATCCGATGGCCCTGGCTACTTACTTATCTCTTTTGGTGAATTAGTTCAAACGCATCTTTTGGTGAATTAGTTCAAACGCATCTTTTACAGCTAATTCTTCCGGCACAAAACAAACAAGACAAAAAAAAAACACATCACATACAAACAAAACACACATAATCTATGAAAAAAAAATCATGTATAAAACAGGCCAAGTGCGTGCTGGATCACACAAAATTATTCTAGGGTTCCGTAACAAATACAAAAAAAGTTAACAACTTTATTAAACCACTCACAAAATTAACATTCTAAATATATTTCCTTTAAAAACAATACAGACATAAAAATGTTACCCTCTAACGTGCTGCGCATTTGAGACGCAAACTAAATTATGTGTCACAAAGCTCTCGCGAAGGGAACAGACAAACAACTTCGTTAATAGCGCAACAAGACGAAATTGTACAACACTAGAGTTCTCAGAACGCTGAATACACATCACTACAGCTGTGAGTACGAAGTAGGAGATAATTTAAGTGCATACAATTTTACTTGTGCTTGTAAATAAGGACTTCACTAGTCTGACAGTAAATTGAAATATGGGGTGAGGCTATAAAGGTATGAGGGACAAGGTGTAAAGTTCACTCATCCTCCATAGAAAAGGGAGAATCCTCCGACCAGACGGGTGTTGTGTCTGGCGGGCAACTGCACGACGATTCATGTCGGGCCGTTGTATCTATGCTAGTTGCGCGGTAAACTCTGCTTGTGAGATGCAGGATTTTGCGTAACGTCAGTAAATCGAGCTGATTTTTTTTTGGTGATTTCAGAGTTGTTCTCATAGTGAAAGTTGTTCAGTTCGATGGTCTAAAGCACCTCTTAAAGTTTGTCAGGTTAATTTTTTAACACTTTGTATAATTCGTCGAAAAATGTTCGAACGGCACGGTTGGCGCAGTGGTTAAGCAATTGACTGCTGCACTGCGTGTCGCGGGTTCGATTCCCGCACGGAACAAATATTTGTATGACCTACAAGTAGTTGTTCCGGGTCTGGCTGTTTGTGTATGTGAGATTTAATGTTTGTAAACGCACCCACAATACAGGAGAAATTCCTAGAGTGGGCAACGTTCATTTTTAATAAAAAGAAAAGAAAGAAAGAAAATAAAAAAGCATATTTTCATGCAAGTGTGATGAAAATGCTCACTAAGGTTTTTCAATAGTCTTGCGAGGAAAAAATAAACAAAATTTTATAAACTGTAACAAATATTTGTGAAAAACACAGCTTTAATTTTTATATAAATTTCGTTATTAAAACCTCCTGGAAATAATTACATTATTATTTTCTTTACATCACATTAGCATTTAGCCCATTGTATGCTTTAGCTTTCAGCTTACTACGCATATTTAATTTAGTTCGCTAAGGGTAAGCGCACATTATGCTGTGTAGTAAAAACTTTATTATAAGGGAGCTTTACTTAGAGGGTAACTGTTCACCTGCACCTTGGATGATCTAAAAAATGCCACTGATGCCTTAATTAACGTGGCCTGGGCTCAAACTATATATTTAAAAAAAACATTGAGGAAGAGTGTAATCGACACTAAAAGACGAAGATACAAAACATTAATAACTTTTCGACCCGAATGTATGGGACAGCTGATTATATTCTAGTACACGCTGTATAATGTGCGCAGACCATAATAGGTAAACGAGGCAGAATTCCTGTCGAGGTCGCCCGTGTGCTTCACTGACTAATTAGTTTGTGGCACCGGCGCGCTGTGGAACCCAATTTTAAAATACGGTTCGTGTAATGCAATAAGTTGACGGTTTAATGTTATTTGTAGTGACATGGTTATTATTTCTGTCGGTTGTAAAATGTAGTGTTTAATTTTATTTGACATGTATTGTGTTAATATGCGACCGACTAAATAACGCCGACTCATCTACTACAAAAACAAATGTTCTGACACAGTTGACATTGATGAATTTTATATATAGGGTGACTGGTAATTAGTCACCGATACTTAAACACGTGATTTTACTCATCATTATGAACAACTTTTACTATGGGACCAAACCTGAAATCGCGAAAAAAAAATCAGCTGTTCCCTACATTTATGTTCGTCTAACTCGTCAAAATGTAGAGAACAGCTGTTTTTTTACCATTGTTTGTTTTTTTACACCCTATATACTTGAATACATGAATATTTACTTTGTAAAGTACTTTTTTTTTATTTAATTACTGTGAATGTGAGTACTATGTAGGTCATTTCTTTTTTCGGTTTTCCTTTTTAGTTAGTTTTAATCATGATCTGGCAGTTTACATGTAGGAAAATAAATTCTTATAAGGTCGACTGGTTATTGTAATAAGAAGCTGCCACTTACCTCGAAGTTTAGGTAAATAAACTCTACCTATTCCGATCTCTGATCATCACAGACAAAGTCATCCGTAAAATAGCATTTATGACCATAATAACGATTCCCTCTTAAAAACCTCCCATAAGGAGTAAAACTCTTTAATGGTACAAATCCATTTATAGGCAGATTTTATTAGAGTCGTTAATTACTATCGTTGAACTTCGAGGTTTTGGTGTTAAAACAATGTTATTCGAGAATTACGGTTGCATGAATATTATTCGTGGTAGAATATTTGAGATTTATCACCTATGAATTTTACCCTATCTATGAGTACTTCTGTGACTTTTAGTCGGGGAATAACTAATGGCTCCCGGATTAGATTAGGTTAACCCTTATTTTTTAAAGAACATTAAGGTGATATATTGAAAAAAATGTGGTTTTTCTATTTCGTGTAACTTGTTAAGTATGTGGAATAGGGATTTAACATTTTGGTATAAGTTTTTTGACTCTTTGGTCTAGTGTTCATTCATTCATTCATTCAATCAACCTATAATGTTCCCACTGCTGGGACACAGGCCTCCTCTCGGTGAGAGGGAGTGGGCCGTAATCCACCACGCGGGCCCAGTGCGGGTTGGCAGATGTCACATGTCTTCGAATTTTTGGTTCTAGGACATGACGGTTTCCTCACGATGTTTTCCTTCACCGTTTTGAGAGCAGTGGTGATGAAATAATTTACACAAAGTAAAGCGCCTGTCTGGGTTCGAACCTACGACCTACAACTCGTAAGTCGCGGCCGTTACCATTTGGCCACCACTGCTGGTCTAGTGTTATGTAAAAGGAATACACGATTCAATGAATTTTTCTTGATACAAAAAAGAATTGTAAAGTTATATCAATTTTTTTACTTTTTTCGACATCACGGCGTAAAGCATAGGAGTTATTCAATGGAATTTACTCAAACATAAAGAATTATCATATCAAAGTTTATTCAAAGTAGTTTTAAATTTAATTAAATTATTTTGTTAAAAAAGGAGTAAATTCGTTTTGGCATAATGTCGTTTATGCCGAGCGCAAGCACATTATAGCCATCTCTCTTCTTTTGCGTTTCAAAAGTAATTGCATCACTTTCGCTCGCTTAGTAGATCAGTCGCTACGAATTTTTCGAACGTAAGAAGCAATGGATTAGCAATATCCTTCAAATGATTCAGATTGAGATTGATAGTGTGTTACGCAATTATGGTGCTGTTACCACGGATTTAGTACCTACATGATTACACCCACGAGTAGAAATTTTTCGTGAGTCATTAAAAAAAATTGCAGTTCAGCACAATTTGAACTCGTAAAAAAAAAAAGAAAGTACCTACTTATTGCAAAACAGCAGAGTTTTTTTTCGATAACCGACGATAAATGTCGACGCTAGGGGTTCATGTACTTTCTGAATTTATGGTTACAGTCGGCGCGTCGATGTCCATCACCCTGCAACGTTATTTTTAGTATATGCGAAACCTTAATATAGTTTGTTTAGAATAAGTAACTGAATCGATTCCAATAATTTTTACCCCATGTTATATTTTGTACCAAAAATATTTAAAAAAGGTTAAAAGTTGGACACCGAGCAACATTAAGTAGGTTATCCAATCTCCGCGCCGAACGCAAGACGGCGCGGCGCGGGTGAGCATGTTTTTGTAGGGAAAAACAGTGATTTTTCATGATACAGTTTTGAAATTTTGTACATAGATTCTTTACATAAAAATACTAGACACGTGTTTCGGGTTTCGCATAATTATACATACTAAAAAAAGAATAGAAAAAAAAAGTAAAAAAAAAAGAAAAAAAGAAGAAAAATAAAGTAGTATAAGCTCACGGCTTCTTCCAGGCAGAAACTACAGGACGCCACCTGCTACGATCCTTATGTACTCCTTTTGCTTCATTTAAATTCATACATGAGATCATACACGCACGCCAGTTGCAAGAACTATTACAGCGACAGTCACGCTAACGCAACGTAAACGCACCATTTCTCCGTGGACATGAACAAATGGGCCCATAGCTCGCCTTTCCCGCCACGACCACTGCTTCTACAAAATCACGGAGAATGATGTAGCAAATCTATCAGAGTCACACATTGTACATGCCAAGAACTTGTACTGGGAAAACTGGATTTTTCTAGGTGATAAAGGTACTCACACACACACATTTAAAAGAGTAACGGTGGAGTTTCTCGCCCATTCTTCTACATACGAAAACAACCTTTTGGAAGGGACGAATCAATTCTTTTTTATTGTAATTGACGTTCAAAAGGGCCTTTTATATGCCAATTTGAAATAAATGCTTTGACATAAACATAACTGACTATATGTGGATGGCTACGAATAATTATTCGCAGGTGGACGCTATAGTTGTATCTATGGTTGTTGAGCAGACAAATTTTTCGAACATATGAAGTAATGCGTCGACCTTAGGTTCAATTGAGGTAAGGGACAAAATACCCAAAATGAGTTGAATATACAGTTTTGTTCAGAATTTTGCGCTCTTTCGAATGGTGTAGGTATATGAAAAAATTCTAGCTTAAAATAATGTCCCTTACCCTACTGATTTTTGGATTAAAATTTCGAATCAGCCCCATAATAACAATGTATCTGAAAAACTATGCAATGTAGCAACTTGAAATGGTGTAATTACCGCCGCCAATCCACTTCACATAAGGTAAGGGTCTTCCCAATCAACGAATTATTCTTCATACATTTTTTCATTATAGATTGGATCCAACGTAGAGATCAATTTAATGTAAGGGACAGGACTACAAGATACTTGGTCAGTAAGGGACATTACTAACAAAATACGTTGGTGTAAGGGACGTCTATTTTCTTAAATAGCTAACTTATTTAAATAAATGTACACAGTACACAGGTAGATAGAGCACTAAAATACAAGATTATGTGTGAAATCAGATCCGAAAAAGGTTAATAACAAAAAAAGTTAAAGGCGATTTAATCCGAAAAAAAACTTTGTCGGCCTCTCCTGAAAAATCGTATTTTGTCCCTTACCTCAATTGAACCTACGGTCGACGAATGGATTAGCAATATCCTTTCGTCGGTTGAGACAGGTCATCTCTTAACTGCCAAGGCTTATTTTTAATCTTATGTCTTGAATTGTTTCTTCATTTCTGTCTTTTTTACATTGTTCTCACATATAGAAGCAACAAGAATAATGTACCCAGGATTTTGTAATATCTTGATTTAAAAGAGTGTCCATGGAGTTTCTTGCCCGTTCTTGTCCATAGAGATCTACGCTTTGGAATGGGCAACTAGCTTCAACTTTCTGACTATCTGACAGACTATTTAATTTTGACAATTCAAAAGTGCCTGAACAAGGTTTAATTGAAATAAATGATTTGAGTTTGAGTTGAGTTTGAGTTTTCAAATGTTTCAGATTGTGATTATTTTATAGTGTGACGCAGGTAGGGAGCAGGCTGAGGTCCACACGTGGCTGTAAAGCCTTAGATCATCATCTGCCTAGCCATTTCCCAACTATGTTTTTTTTTTTTTTGCGGATGTGAAATCATCAAATGACCCCTCCCGCTCTGGGTGGAGTGGAAGGGACTGTCAGACTCTTACTGACTAAAACCCACCCGTGTTCCTTCCTTAGCCCTTTATGTTCCGGGCCAGCGGTAACCCTTTCGGACAATCCCGCTGTTCCCAACTATGTTGGGGTCGACTTCCAGTCTAACAGGATGCAGCTGATTACCAGTATATTATACGGAGCGATGGCCTATCTGAGCTCCACAACCTAGTTACTGGGTAATACGATACCCCTGGGTAAGACTGGTTGTCAGATTTTCGGGCTTCTGACGACCCGTTACGACTGTCAAAGATCCAAGAATGACAGCCGGGACCAACGGCTTAACGTACGGCACGGAGGGGTCTTGGTATTTCAAGATGGTCACCCATCCACCGACCAACCGCGGCAAGCGTAGCTTAACCTGATCGATCGACCCGTGCGGCTGTTATTACTTAGCCACAAGCCCCTCTTTAAACCCGGGTGTAAAGCCTTTTTTTTTTTTTTTTTTCGGATGGGAAATTATCAAATGACATCCTACCGCTCTGAGTGGAGCGGAAGGGAGTGTCAGACTCTTACTGACTAAAACCGACCCGTGTTCCTTCCTTAGCCCTTTTTCCGGGCCAGCGGTAACCCTTTCGGACAATCCAAGCCTTAGATG
This sequence comes from Oligia latruncula, assembly GCA_948474745.1. Taxonomy (NCBI): domain Eukaryota; kingdom Metazoa; phylum Arthropoda; class Insecta; order Lepidoptera; family Noctuidae; genus Oligia; species Oligia latruncula. The sequence goes on along the minus strand of OX419701.1, from coordinate 15,122,025 downwards.
ATGATGTTAAAGAGAAAAATAAACTACCTACTAACCACATTGTTGCAAATTATTTCAGAAATCTAAGGAATTTACCAAAAAATATCATCTTCACCGAACAGACATTCTCTTGCATAATTTCGTAATAGCAAAGATATTCAAAACGATGTGAACAAAATGAATTAAAATTTGAGATTACTTGTACGGTCAGCAAAAGAGGACTTAAAGCTCGGATAATTTTATTCTATTTCTCAATGCTGGTTGCACAGTTAAAAGTTCAAAATAAGTTATTGATAAAATTGAGAAATAAACTGCAAATGTTTTTCAGGTAGGAAGGTATTTTCTAGACAACAACACAGGCCTGTAATTATATCAATGCAGGATACACAAGTCTTCATATGTAGTCTTAGGATTTATTTATGCACTAGCTTCTTCATGGGACTTCGCTCACGTGAAATTTCGGCCCCAGACCCACCGTGCCGAATCCCATCACCCGCCCGCGCCATTAATTCGTTTTCGCTTAGCGTTCTTCCTGGAGTTTTTCTTTCACCTTGGCTCCTATTTTCGGGTCTTAATCTATCGGGTCTCAGCGTGAAGTTAAATAGCCTATAGGTAGGTCCTCAAGAATTGGGCTGAAGAAGCCTCCTCGTGTAGCGCAGTTTGTTCCACCAGTTACTCAACTGAACCGAGCGCTCGGCGTATCCTGGACTGTCACACCCAACACTTTATTTCAAAGTCAAAGTCAAATCATTAATTTCAAATAGGCACATTAAAGGCACTTTTGAACGTCAAAAAAAAACTAAATAGAAATGATTCTAGTCGCCCATTCCAAAAGGTAGTTTTCGTATGGAGAAGAATGGGCAAGAAACTCCACCGTTACTCTTTTAAAATGTTTTACAAGGTCTTGTATGCATAATATAATTATATGTGAACACGATGCATAATAAAATTAGTCTACTACAAAAGGTAAAAAGAATTAAAAAATAAGCAATGACAGGTAAATCAAATAAGTGATAGATACATGGTGCTCACATATTTACAAATTATTAAAAAAAAAATGCAAAAGTAGTTGCTTTTTCTAGAATGTTAACAAGTGTGTGAGCCACTGTAGTCGCAGATTGTAAAAATGAAATAAAAAAGATGTCATAATTAAAAAAAATATATATACCTATATAAATTAAATTAGGAACAAGTTTGATTTTGTCTAGACTTTTAGATTGTCCTATGGAGCAGGACCAGCATGTTTCCAAACATTCTTATCTTGTATTTGACTGGCCAATTCTCCTTGCGGTGGTAGGGCTGACGCCCGCCTGGTTTGCGACCACATTCCACAAGTCCACAAGACCACTAGTATTTCCCAACAAAAAATCCTGGGCGAAAACTTTGAATTTTTTAAAGCATTTTTTTCTCGACCGTACCTTTGCAAGCAAGATAGGATATGTGAGCCGTACGAAAGAGGCTTTCCTCCGGAGAGGTAGTAAAATAAAACATAGCGCTTCTGCCTAATTAAACGGTAATTTTATATAAGTACAATATAGTACGATATTTTGCCTAGAATAGCGGCAGAGCCTTTAATAATACATAAATTGTCGTTTAGGTATCATGATACTCTGATGAAACACGCGCTCTTCGTTATAGAGGGTGTTGAACTGATAAAGGGTTGAAGTTAGGGTTGGTTTCAGATATTTTAGTTCATCATTTCAGCCGGAAGACGTCCACTGCTGGACATAGGCCTCCCCCAAGCACCTCCACTTCGACCGGTTCTGTGCTTCTTGCATCCAACGGGTTCCTGCGGCCTTCACAAGGTCGTCGGTCCACCATATTTTAGTTGGTAACTGTAATTTTTTTTTTATATTGGTACCTGTTGGCGACAGATCTGGCAACCCGGTTGCTAGGGGCTTGTTATTCTTGGTTGGCTAGTGTTTATTACCTTTTTTAAACTATTCTTCTAATCTTTATTTATTATACCCAATTGCACCTGGTTTTAATTTGGTGTCTAACAGTAGCCACTGAAGTAGTTTCATATTAGAAAACTCACAATTACAAATCTCCCTTGCTTAAACTCTCCTAAAGCCCATCACAGGAACCCGTTGGATGCGAGAAGCACAGAACCGGTCGAAGTGGAGGTGCTTGGGGGAGGCCTATGTCCAGCAGTGGACGTCTTTCGGCTGAAATGATGATGATGAAAGCCCATCACAGACTACGCTGATGCCTGTTATTTTGATGCCACCGAGGAGCTTTTACATAAACTTGAGCGTTTGCAAGATATCGGTATCCATTTTGTTTTTAACCTCAAAAAGTATGATCACGTTTCTAAATTTCGCAAGATACTCAAGTGGCTCCCTATTCGACTTCACAAAAACTCTCGGATATTGTGTCTGCTATTTAATATACCTACTTCACAACAGTTCTGCACTACAACCGATCCGAATCCGAGAAATAGACAGAAGTGATAAAGACATAGTCCTATTTGTATTAGGGGTTGTGCACTAGATCCCAACTCTATCCGTCAGAATTTAGAACATTCCCAATTCGGATTGAAGTCGGATCTTTAATTCGGATTCAGATCGGATGTAGAGCAGAACCGCTCTAAAACGCCATCCTATCTGCTGTAACGCTTCTCCTTCTTCTCCTTTTGATGCGCCTTGCCACTCCACTTACCTACTTCTACTCCTACTCCTTCACAGTGCACGCGGTGCGATTGTTTAATTCACTTCCGCCTGACGATAGGGACTGCCAAACTGTTGCAGTATTTAAAAGAAGAGTGAAAGAACACTATCTTTCTTCTTTGTCATAATTGCGTATTATGTATTTATTATTTAAATTACATGATATTTCTATGTAGCAAAGGGCTGATTTTTCCATCGTTAGATAGCTTTTATTCGAGGAATAAAATTGACGTTTGATAGTTTTTATATACAATAACTGTTAAAATTATTCCTCGAATAAATTTATCAGATGATTGAAAAATCAGCCCTTAGTGATGTTTATTCTACAAGTATGTATGCACAGAGGGAAACTGTCAACTTTTCCCAATCAACATTGAACCATAAGCTTTAGCGATAAAGTTGATAATCTATGAAAGTAATTTGACAGATTCTAGTAGCTTGATGTGCTGGCGTCTGTACGTAAGTATATTCTCATATTATTTAAATGTCTGTATATTTTTGAACAAATAAATTATTCTTATTATTCTTCTTCATATTGTATTTACATTAGATAATTGTTTTGATTTTATGTAAGTATTTTGTTTTCCCTTCCACTCTTACACACGTTGTCTACATCTCTTTGTAACAAGTAAACTTGTTAACAGCAAAGTAGATAAGTATATAATCTTAAAGTACATCAAATAGATTCTAAAATCAGAAGGTACTATATGATACTTATTTCAGTGTCTCCGAATAACAAGCATATCCTAGTTTCACAGTCTCATTAAAATATCATCTTAATAAATCGATAACAAAACGCCCTGAACAAAGACAAACTTCGAACAATTATTATTAAGTTTTTTATACTTATTCCAAATTTGACAGGAGCACAATGTGAACTCCCACTTCGTTAAAACTTTGTAAATATCTAATTATTCATTTTGGAAACTTTCCAACTGAACAAGCAGATTGTATTGCTGAAGTTCTTTTCTGAGTAGAGTTGGGCTTCCACAATCCTGTTCTGGTTTCGGCTTTCGGCATTATTGTGACAATACAATGACAACAGTACATCTGGTTTCGGTTTCATTTTGGTTTTGATAAAAGAGTGTGTAATGGAAAAATCAGGTAAAAGAAACAAATAAAATAAGTTTATTTGTGCCTAAATAACGCATAAAACTAAAGTACAAAAAGAAAGAAAGAAAACAAATAGGTAAAATAATTATGCGTCACATCCGCGCGTTGACTTGATGACGTCGAATCATTCAACATATTATATAAAGTCCCTATATAAACAAATCTATAATTATATAAAATTCAAAGTCCTGACTGACTGATATATCAACGCACAGCCTAAACCGCTGGTCCTAGAGACATGAAATTTGAAGGGTGTGTTCTTTGTGAAGAGTAAGTATCCAATAAGAAAGGGTTTTCGAAATTCCACCCCTAAGAGGGTGAATGGAGGGATGGTGAAATTTTACGCCGACGAAGTCGCGGGCAAAAGCAATATTTCGTTGCACCGCCATCGACGCACGGTCAGAGGTACAACACTAAAAAAGGTGTGTTATTTGTGTATTAGATCTTCAACAGCTCAAAATAATGCTACTTAGTGCTAAATGGGAATACCACAAAGGTAAGTGTAAGCTACGTGCATTATGTTTTAAAACAGCGTAGACTAGTACTTACGTTAATCGTTATTTCTATTATTGGAAATACGTTTGATCGTTGGTCCCGGCTGTCATTCGTGAATCTTTGACAAACATTACGGGTAGTCAGAAGCCCGAAAGTCTGACAACCCTGGGTCGTATTACCCAGTAACTGGGTTGTGGAGGTCATTTTTTTTAGGATCAAATATGGAAAGCCGAAACCACGCATCACTGCCGGTTTCTCTTTTCGGCCCAAACAAAAACTCAACTCTCCGAACAAAAGTTTCCATAAAGCGAATATTAATTTTGGTTTTATAGATATTGTTAATTAATTATGTACGATAGTCAATATTAATGAAGCTGTTTGGTTAGTTTGTTTAACCTTTTGAATAAACGAAGCCTAGATTTATATTGTGTATAATATTTATGTGTTTTTCGATAGTACACAAACGCAATATGGCGTCCAAGGAAGTTTTAATATTAAGTTTTAGTATTTTCAAGTTTTTATAATTTCAGGCGTGACGATATTATCGTGGACGTCCATAAAATGTTTGAAAACACGTGCAGGTTCTAATGTTAACACACAATCAACCTATAATGTTCCCACTGCTGGGACACAGGCCTCCTCTTGGTGAGAGGGAGTGGGGCCATAATCCACCACGCGGGCCCAGTGTGGGTTGGTAGATATCACATGTCTTCGAATTTTTGGTTCTAGAACAAGCCGGTTTCCTCAAGATATTTTCCTTCACCGTTTTGAGAGCAATGGTGATGAAATAATTTACACAAAGTAAAGCGCCTGTCTAGGTTCGAATCTACGACCTACTACTCGTAAATCGCGGCCGTTACCACCACTGGACCACCACTGCTCCCATAATGTTAACGTGGACGGCAAATTAAAAGCGTCTTCATATATTTCCATACATTTTACTTCTCTGAGTTATCGCGATGCCGTGGACGTTTGATAGTAAAATCACATAGATTTGAAAATAAAAACAAATTTTGTTGACCACCCACAATTGTGATAATTGAAAACCAACCCCGACATATAGTATAGCAAAGTGTGAACGTGTTCTAAATAAATGTATGGCGAGCAATATTGTTGTGCTATTAACTATATGCTAATAAATTATAGCGTAGCCTGAAATGAGCTTTACTCATGTCTGATGATTGATACTATCGATAGTATTGTAAAATTCCAACACTATCGATAGCCCTATCGATATTTTTACTGGTTTTCAAGGTCAACTATCAATAGATCAATCGATAGTTAAGCAACAGTTAGTGCATATTGATTCAAATTCAACTTGGTTGCTCATCGAGTTTTTCTGGACATCGCTAACGGTTGGTCACCTCGTTACGTGACCAGAGAGCTGGCCTATTTTTAAGCCAAAGAATCTGCATTGCCATGCAACGTGATAATGTTGCTAGCATTTTCAGCATTTTTCTCATGACAGCGATGCAGATGAATCTTATGATGCCCAATTCGTTGAAATTGGTAAGATTCGGTAAGCCTGTAATATTGCCATTACACTACGAATAATAAAAGTCAAAAAATGTAACTCAAGCTCAAAAATGGCACCACGCGAATGTTTACCGCGGTGGGCGTTGCCGAAAAGGCCACCGCGCACCAGAACCAATCACGGCGCTTGCCGGAATACAACGCATTACGCGAGCGCAGCTGATTGGCTTATTTGCATGTGTGTTCTTTCGTTCGAATACTCGAGGTATTTTGTCAATGTAGTGAAGTTTGGAGCCAAATTTCTCGTTGATTTTGTTTTTAGTTACGCTTCCTGACTTTTTATTATTCGTAGCCATTACATGAAGCTTATTAACAGGAATTCGACGAATTATCACCCATCACATGAAACAAATATTTTCATGAAACCAATACCTTTTTAACACGTAGATAATAATGAATCACGCAGATACATAAAATCACGATTTGTATTGTCAAACTGCAAACTAATTTAAACCTTATTTATTGATGTCGTTTTGTAAATACAAACGATATTTGCTTATTCATTAATTTGGCGCGTCAATTTCATCTACACATAGATTAGCACCAGTTAAATGAAAGCTGATCAAACAATATTAATTGGACTTTATTTCCCTGAACAATTGTAGGATAATGTATGACTAAAATTAACTAGCTTCTGCCCGCGACTTCGTTCGCGTGAAGTTTCTCGTTTTTTAACATAAAACACAGCCTATGACACTCAGGGATAATGTAGCTTCACATTAGTGAAAGAATTTTCAGGCTCGAATCAGTAGTTCCGAAGATTACCCCCTACAACCTCACAAACTTTACCTCTTCATAATATTAATGTAATTATTAATATTAAACTTCGAAGTCAACGCAATTAAATGAAAAAGTTGTAGTTTGCTCTGTGGCGGCATCTACAACGCCACATGCGAACCGCATCATACTGACGTCACGCAAAATCCTGCATCGCGCAAGCTGAGTTTACCGCGCGACTAACATAATAGTATATACAACGTCCCGACACCAGTCGTCCACGTCGGGCAGTTGCCCACCAGACACAACACCCATCTCATTGGAGGATCCGCTTTTCTATGGAGGATGTGTGAACTTTACACCCTGTTCCTCATACCTCTATAGGTACTGGTGATTCCGACGGGATCTGAAGACGCAACCTTCTGACATTATTTCCTACCTTGGACCATACACAATTTTCAGGACGCATATAATTTCATGAAACAAACCACCCACGAACTAACATATAATGTGGTCACCTTGTTATGCGTCGAAAATAATTACAATTCTCGCGGCGTTTGATTTCGGATCAACACAACGTGGCATGAACGTTGATTAATTTTGTGGTTGCAGGTTCACAAAATTATTAAAATATGTACTGCAAGCTAATTATGAACTGGGAACTAGTAAATGATTTTAATGAGCCAGTTTATACGAGGAGAGTTTTTCGCCTCGAGTAGGCGGTTGTCTGAGGGAGATAGAAAATTAAAAAAAAAGGTAAGAGAACCAAAGATTGGGTCCCGCGGGACAAGCTTGAATCTTACCGAAAGTACTGGCAGGCATTAGCAAAAGACAGAATTGTGTGGAAAAGGGAGAGGGAAGACTTTGCCCTGCAGTGAGACAATACATGCTAGTTAGATTAGAAGTACGTAAAGTCAACACTACCATGGTAATCATTTGGCACTAACATCGCTTTTATTTTGTAGCAGTAAGGGTGGTTGACACCTTTTTTGTTAGTTTTTGGGCGGAATCCGTCAATAGGCACTCGGGCTTTTGGATGAAGAGTGTAAAATCTCTCCCTCGCTAAAACCACCTGGTCACCTTCTGCACATGGAAGGTACGTGGCCTCGTTACCACGTCGTCAAAAGACCGATCAAAACCCCTCTGTGCAACGAAATCTACACTGCTACAAGGATTTTTTGGCACCCGAATGAAGAAAGAAAGAAAGAAAATAGAAAAGAAACCAAAGAAAAGAAAAGAAAAGAAAAGAAAAGAAAAGAAAAGAAAAGAAAAGAAAAGAAAAGAAAAGAAAAGAAAAGAAAAGAAAAGAAAAGAAAAGAAAAGAAAAGAAAAGAAAAGAAAAGAAAAGAAAAGAAAAGAAAAGAAAAGAAAAGAAAAGAAAAGAAAAGAAAAGAAAAGAAAAGAAAAGAAAAGAAAAGAAAAGAAAAGAAAAGAAAAGAAAAGAAAAGAAATAAAGAAAATAGAAAAGAAAGAAAGAAAATACATTTATTTGCGGTAAACAGACGCAAAGAACGAACACAAAGAAAAGAACAAGTTGGGGGAAAATATGCGTCACATCCAAGCAAAATGATGTTAACATGGGAGCGCTGGTAGTAAAGTTTTGTGAAAAGTACAAAAAAAATCAAAGATGGCGGTGGTAGTTCCGATTTTGGCCACGGGTTAAAGATCCTTGTACAACAAGCCGCATCTCGAACGATGGGAATCGCATCAGCTTTCATGATTGACAGCGTCCGCGATAACAAAGAAATGTATTTTTAGTTGGCATCATAATTGTTCCAAGAAATCGCTTGATGAATCTCGTAATTCGAGTTTTTGTTGGGTTGGTTCTATGGGGTTTTTCAATAAGCTTTTCTAAGTTTTCCATAGAAACAGAGATTTCCACTTATATTTTTTTACATAAGATATTTCGAAAATGTTCTTAAATAACTGCGTATAAAGTTTCAATAAAATCGGTTCATTAATTCCGAAAAACAAGGTCTTCAAATTTGTATGAAATGCCGTACGGCGTAAACGCTCTTAAACATAGCTGGAAAAATATGGCTGTGCAGTACACCTCTTTTTTTTTTTTTTTTTTTTGGGTGGGAAATCATCAAATGACCCCTCCCGCTCTGGGCGGAGCGGAAGGGAGTGTCAGACTCTTACTGACTAAAACCCACCCGTGTTCCTTCAGTTGCCTGAGCCACGGTATCTCTTTCGAACAACCCGCGACCCTGGCGGGCATCGGCCCTAGCGGACCCCGTCAGTTGGTGCTGACATCTCCTTGAGGCGCGCGTGGAACACAACGCGCCGTCGACCCGGGCCTGGTCCTTACCGGGCGGCGAGCTGCCCATTGCTCGCCGCCCGCAAGCCCGCGCCTACGGTGGCCGGGAATCGGCTATCGACTCCCGACGCCCGGGGCGTCTCCTGCGGCGGCTGGGGGCGTGAGGGCGCAAGGATTGCCTCTCCCTCACGCGCTCCGCCTCCTCCTTCGCGAGCATCACTGCTTCGCAGAAGGAGGCGATAGCCTCCCATGCACTCTCGCTCCGTACCATGGCCCGGACTAGGGCCGGACGCGAGAGATCGCCGCCGCCGATCGCCGCCGTGAGGACACGGCGGTGCTCTGCCCAAGCTGGGCAGATCTCAACCGTATGCTCCACCGTGTCCTCCGGGCGATCCACACAATGGTGACACCCGGGCGTTTCCTCCCGCCTTATTCGGAACAGGAACCTCCCGAAGCAGCCGTGTCCGGTGAGGACCTGCGTTAGGCGGAAGGTGAGGACGCCGTGGCGCCTCTCTAGCCACTTCTCAAAGAGGGGACTTATCGCCGCGATTGTGGCGTGCCCAGCACTGGGTTGCGACAGTCGCACTCTCCATGTCGCCAGTGCAGTACACCTCTCACCTCAGCATATCATTTCGGGAGTATACAGGTTATTGTAATGAATCTGCCTAGTTATTCAACTCTTTTGGGGTCGGCTTCCACTCTAACCGGATGCAGCAAGATGGCGGTAATATTTCCAATTTTGGCCACGCGTTAAAAATCCTTGTACAGCTATAGCCGCATCTATACTCCATTTGCAATAAGATTAGACATTAAAATAAAACTTTTTTACAGTCCGGTCAACCGATTTTGAATTATATTACTTTGCTTGCATGACATAATTTATGGCAGCTGCACTAAACAGTTGGCATTGTAACCACTTTTTTGATTTTAATACCTTATGCCTACCGTATAAAAATCAAAATCGGTTGAGCGGACTGTAAAAAAGGTATAGATATTTAAATGTCTAATTTTGTTTCATATGGAGTACTTATAGATAGGTTTGAATCGTCTCGGCTTTCATGATTGACGTCCGCGATAACAAAGAAACATACCTAATTTTTAGTTAGCACAATAAAATTTATTGTTCCAAGAAATCACTTGGTGAATCTCGTATTGATTTTTTGTTTTTCACATAAGTGCGATAATCGCCTGCCTGGTGAGCTCGCAGTTTACATTCTCGCCTGACGACGGTCGAGAAACTCGCCTCGTGTAAATGAGTCTTAATTTGAAACGTTATATATTCCCGCTTCGCCAATATTATTCCGGAGGAATGTTTGATGTTATGATATTGGAACTTCGTGATCGAATGTATTCGCACATTTCAATTATATGATTTAAACATGAACCCTATTATTATGACGGTGTTTGATATAATTAGTCCAATTTATCGGGGAATATCCGGAGTATTGTTTTTTATGACCTAAAATCACATAAAATTAATGATATTGGTAGGTAGTTAATGGACCCTGAATTTTTTTTAAGACCGCTCGTGTTTACACGCTTCTTTTGTCAACTGCACTTTTCGTAGAATGTTTTCCAGGCGGGGAAGGAAAGAAAGAAATTACTCTAGTAGGTGTCTCTGCTGGAATAATAATATAGGAACGTATACCTACTTTTTAGGGTTCCGTACCCAAAGGGTAAAAGCGGAACCCTATTACTAAGACTTCGCTGTCTATCCGTCCGTCCGTCCGTCCGTCTGTCTGTCTGTCACCAGGCTGTACCTCAAGAACCGCGGTAGCTAGACAGTTGAAATTTTCACAAATTATGTATTTCTGTTGCCACTATAACAACAAATACTAAAAACAAAATAAAATAAATATTTAAGGGGGGCTCCCATACAACAAACGCGATTTATTTGCCCTTTTTTGCTCGATATCAATAATGGCAACAGGTAGGCACTTGAAATATTCACAAAATACTCAGTTATATTTTTACTTTAATAAAAAATAATAAAATAAATATTTAAGGGATTTATGCTCCCATACAACAAACGTGTGTTTTTTCGGTGTTTTTGTCTTGTGGTACGGAACCCTTCGTGTGCGAGTCCGACTTGGCCAGTTTTATACTATAACTAGTTAAATCCAAATTTCAATAGTTTGAACATTTTCCGCGTAACTTTTAAATTTTAATAAACATTTTAAAAGAAAAAATTGGTGAATCGGTTCAGTCGTTCTCAAGTGATGCGCTTACCAACGAATAGCATGTTATTTTTATTTATTTGATCCATACTTCCAGGGACACCCCCCTGGAAGTATGGATCAAATCGAATGGGGCGTGGGCAAGGTCATTACCAAACTTTTTAACCCTGAGAATGTCGGTGATATTTTTATGCCCAATTTTTGTTTTTTCAAACACTTCGAATAATGCTCAAAGAAAAAAAAAATACATGGGCACTTATGAAACGTCAGAAGCTAGGTGCACGGTTCTAATTGGTCGTTTCCTATGGAGAAGAGACGGCAAGAATCTCCACGGTTACTCTTTTAAAAATAATTGGGATTTACAATGTTTTCAAATTACAGTAGGTATGGGAGTAGGTACTGGTATATCTATTTAAATAAATAAATAAACACAACAAGGTCACAATTTTGTGCTCTGCTAACATTTTATAATCCACAACCTGGGACAACACACCACACGTACCTGTCAAACATTCAGAATCCATTCAATTACATTACCATAACAAGGATTACACGAAATTGAAAGTAAACAGAAACATTATTTTTGTTCTGTGGTCTGTACCGAGCGACCAGTTTATCAGACTCGACAACACCTGAACCCAGCGCAGTATCGCAACCACATCGTTCTATTGTGTTTAATTTTAAGGGATTTACAATTATAATTTCATATTTCTGCAGCTCTGCCGGTCGATTCTGTAAAAATCTCACCGTGAAAACTTGGGTGGAGTGCTCACTCCACCCAAGTTTTCACGTTGAGATTTTTGTTTTTTTTTTTTTGGTGACAGCTCTGTGAGTGTCATTTCACTGATGATTGATGGATTGACCAAGCAAACATTTACAATCTTAATCGAGACTTTAATAATATAAAAAAATAAACAATAATTAATTTAATTAAAATAAATTTATTTTATTCATTTTTTATTTTATTAATTATTTAATTTATTTTAATTTATAAATAATTAATTTTAAAAATATTTTAATTTGATTTGATTATTTGAGAGCAGTGGTGGAGCAGTGGTAACGGCCGTGACTTACGAGTAGGTTGTAGGTTCGAACACAGTCAGGCACTTTTACTCTGTGTAAATTATTTCATCACCACTGCTCTCAAAAAGGTGAAGGAAAACATCGTGAGGAAACCGGCATGATTACTGGAGTCTATTTCTGTCAACAGGGCCTTTTTCTTTTTTTTTTTCAACCTCCTGACTGCTACCCAGAAAAGCTTATTGAAAAACCCAATAACACCTGCTAAGAACTAGGAACTTCACTAGATTTGCCTAAGTTCGTGCGGGCGATTTTTTTAACGCGACGCTTGTTTATCGCACACTGGATTTTCAACTCTCGATTTTGAGACGTTCATTGAGAATCCAGAAGAGTGCATCCCAGCGTGTCAAAAAACACACCGTTGGATTTTGAACTCTCACCGCTAAGCAGTTCGCTGAATATCCAGTGCGCGATAAAAAATCGCCCGTGGGAATGAGGGCTTACTGCAGACACTCATATTAAGGTAGAAGCGCTAAGGTAGCCCACGAAATTTTTTTTTCGAAAAACCAAAAATTAAAAATAATTAATTCAAATTTTCTTTCGTTTGTGCAACTTGCTGGTCAGTATTAAGTTGTACGTAGATTCAAATATGATTCGCGGTCGTAACAAATATGTATTTACATAATTATACTTAATCATTACAATCAGTAATACAAGTTGTGTTAGTAGAATCCCCAAATGTCAAGATTTCATGAAATAGTCATTCTTGGGGATTACGTGGTCTTAGAGAGTTCTGTTGATAACTTTAATGATTATAATTCTGTGAATACATAATTGTTACGGCCGCGAATCATATTTAAATCAACATACAACTTAATACTGACCAGCAAATTGCAAAAAACGCAAAAAAAAAATTGAGTTTCGCGGGCTACCCCGGCGCTTTCGCCTTAAGTAACAAGATGATGTTTAAATAAAATAAAGTTATTAAATAATTCAATTTTTTTTTTTTTTTTTTTTACTGTTTGTTCTATCAACACTGTATTTTATTAAATACCTAAAAGTAAATATTTATTTTAAGCCCTAGGGTTGCTTTGCATTTGAATTAATTACATGTATGTAGCTCATTTTATTATTTAATTTAACATTGTGGTTTACAGTAAGTAGTTAATCAGAACAGATCACACTTTCACGTTACCACGAGTAGGTAGTTACTTTAATGCATGAATTAATTAATTTAAAAAGGATGATTAAATCATTAAAAACCGCTTGTTTGGTTGCAGTAATCTGAAGCTGTAAGTACAGTCACGAGCACTAATATGTCAACACTTGGCAACTTTCAATTGCGATTTTTTCGTGAAATAACGACAGCAACGTTGAAATACGACACTTTACACAAACCTATGGGTTCGAAAATACTTTGTTCGTAATAACATAAAATTTCATTCAAAACTGAAGGAGAAAATTGTCTTTGAATAAAGCCAAGTGTATACATACTTATGCTCGTGACTGTACATATATTACGTGTATAAATACTTACTAGGTGGCGCAAAAGTCATCACCAGCTAAAAGCGCTAAATTAATTTCGATGTAATTATACCCGTCCGAAAAATGTTAGTTTGTCACTTTGTTTAGACGATCTACTACTTTCTGACGGGCTTTCGTCGACTTTCGTTGACGGACTTTAAAAGTAGACTTTATAACGTGCTCATTATTAACGAAACAATAGGTATGATTTAGGTGTAAATGCGCATCCTAAAAATAGTAATGATTATGAAATGTTACAACGTGATACTAAGTACAGTCACGAGCATAAGTATGTATACACTTGGCTTTATTCAAAGGCGATTTTCTCCTTTATTTTTGAATTAAATTGTATATTATTACGAACATAGGATTTTTGAACCCATAGGTTTATGTAAAGTGTCGTATTTTAACGTTGCATTCGTTATTACGTGAAAGAAATTGCAATTGAAAGTTGCCAAATGTTGACATATTAGTGCTCGTGACTATACAACAATCGTCATATTTTGATTCTTCTTGATTTACATAATTTATTTATTTACACAGGAAAAATTTCCGAGATTTTTTACACTTCGCAAAATATAACGAGGGTAGAGGACGACAAAATTGAAGACAATGTTTGATTTTCTAAGAAACACGTCAGGACCGAATACGCTTCAGGCGATATCGGGTTCGGTAGTCGAAACACGGGACGATGAATTATTTAGAAGTGTATCTACATAATATATTATATAGTAATCATATCTCGGAGCCTTGATTTATAAGAATTTTGTACTGATTTTTCGCCTTGAAAGGAACAGCTGTCAATTCTTTGCCTTTGTGTCTTCTCCTGGTTTATTATTTACCTCTTTGAATAGGGAAGGTTGACAGCTAGTTCCATATTTCCCTTTATATTGCTAGGCAACGTTTTTCTTGTCCAACTTGTTCTTTTTAGGGTTCCGTACCAAAATGATAAAACGGAACCCTTATGGTGAGACTCAGTCTGTCTGTCTGTCTGTCACCAGGCCGTATCTCATGAACCGTGATAGCTAGACAGTTGAAATTTTCACAGATGATGTATTTCTGTTGCCGCTATAACAAAAAATACTAAAAACAGAATAAAATTAAAGGGGCTTTAATTTTTTTTTTGGCGTGTTTGCCTTGTGGTACGGAACCCTTCGTGTGCGAGTCCGACTCGCATTGGCCAGTTTTTGTGTTCTTTCTCTACGTAATGTTTTATTTTATTTCTAATCTGCGATCGTTATTTATTTGCCAAAAATGTAAACAAAAATTAATTAAATGGAAAAACAAATTTAATTCCTACACAATAAAGTTCAGTTTACGCTACAACATCAAACATTTTTATAACTTTTTCAATAGTGCTAGTCCCTCTGAAATCAACTTAGTAGTCATTAAAATAAAGTTGATATTTATTTAACTTGAAGTAGGGTCATAGGGTGGAGTTGTGTAGCACTGCGCACTTTTACTATAGTTGTTGTATTTTGTAAAACCTGGTCCAGACGTGTATAATATGTAATGTAATTTATCGTGTAATGTAACGCAAATTCTGCATGTGGACGGCACTACGAGCATTACATGTAACGCTCGAGCTGGGGCTATCTCTCGGCTGTCGGTTTTTAGCGCGAACACAAAGGCTGTCACAGTCACTGCACACATGCAGGATTCGCGTTGAGTTTGTTACATGTCGTTCACACTATTCGTATTACATTACATACGTCTTGGTCCAGCTTTATGTTCACTTTGAATCTCACTCAAGTTACCGCATGCAAAGCGAAAGCATGTTCATTTGTTTTATAAGTAATCATTGTAGATTCAAATTTCGATTCTGTTCGAATTTCGAAGTGATGGTTAGAGAACCACACTCCAATAGGGCAAAGGTCTTTTACCTACGATTTCTTTTTGGGGTCAACGTGTCTCCTGCCCGAGGCTTTTGAAGAACGATTTAACCATTGAGAGACACGGCCACCAGGCCATTGAGAGACACGGCGAAGCCCTTGCTGTGTCGCTTGATATCTCAAAGAAAAAAAATAACCTGTTGGTCCTGTTTTTTGTGATAAACCTAGGAACGACTGGATGCGGAAGGCGAAGGAGCAGAAGTTGTGGTGCAAGTTAGGAGCGATATGAAGAGAGAACTGTGACAGATTAAATACCAGGTTGCAGGGCCATCGACGCAAACTATAACCACGAATTCAGCGCTTGATTCTAGATAAAAAAATAAAAAAAACAGGAAGAAAAAAAATATAGAAATTAGTAGAAATTTTTCGTTAGGTAGTTATCAAAATTTATTTTTTTATTTATTTATTTAAAACCACAATTATAACACCTTTACAGAATCATCCAAGGCGATGTTATAAGTCACTACGTCTATTCATTTACAAAAATAAAATAAAATCACCTGCCATGTAAGCAAAATTGCAACAACGATATAACGCTGCTGGGACCCCGCCCACATGGCTTGAATCAATCATTGAAAAAGGTCTGATATTATAATATCAGACCTTTTTCAATTAATAATTGTGCCTGTTGAATGAATCTCGGCAGGTTTTGCCCAAATATATCCTCCGATACTGTACTAATGTTATATAATAATACGTGCGGCTCGTGACATAGGGGCAAACTTGAGTAGGTTTGTCCTAGCCGCTGGCACGTGTAACAGAGCGGGGGCTGCTGTTTCATATAAAAGTGCAATACATGAGCTATTGCACATCTGCCTAGCCTTTTCCCAACTATGTTGGGGTCGGGTCCCAAGCCGGAACCAGTATTTTACATGGAGCGACTGCCTATCTGACCTCCACAACCCAGTTACTGGGTAATATCAAACCCCTTGGTAAAACTGGTTGTCAGACTTTCAGGCTTCTGACGACCCATAACGACTGTCATAGATCCGCGAAAGACAGCCGCGACCAACGGCCTAACGTGCTATCCGAGGCGCGGAAGGGTCTCGGTATGTACCTAAAGACTGTCACCCATCCAGAGACCAACCGCGGCAAGTTTAACCTAATCGATCGACCTGTGCTGCTGTTATTATTTATCTACGGGCCCTCAGATGGATTTCAGTACTTATTATTTTTGATTTGGTTGTCTATTTCGTAAAATGATTCTTTGTAGAATATCAGAGTCATTGTTTTTTTTTCAGGACCTTTAATGTTTATAGGCTCAGCGTGATTCTTTTGCAAATGCAAGGTGGCTTCTATTGTAACTTGATGTGTCACAAATATTAAAAAACTACCGGACCTGGCGAACTTCGCTCTCCCTTCAGAATCAATAAATTGGAAAATTTATGTGAAAATAAATTATCTTTATTACTTGTTTTTTTGTGAATTTTTTCCATGTTTTAATAATTATTCTGCTATTCGGGGCGGAGACAAATCCAACAAATCAAAGATCATACAAATTGGTCCAGCCATTCTTGAGTTATAAATGGTGTAACTAAGGGTGACTTTGTTTTATTTTTATAGATAGATGACGAGTAAATAAGTTTAGCATCGTAGTTTTTATTTAATTTATTAGGTACAAACAGAATAACAAGTTACATAAGTAATAACGTAGCCCACAGCGCTGTTCACAGATTATCATTAATAAATACAAGTATATAGTCACTAGGAGGTGAACTGTTCATGCATGACAGCTACACATTTACATATCCATACTAATAATATAAATTCGAAAGTAACTCTGTCTGCCTGTCTGTATGTATGTTACCTTTTCACGCCTAAAACACTGAACGGATTTCGATAAAATTTGGCAGAGAGATAGATTGCATCCCGGGGACATGATAGTTTTTATCGACATACCTCGCGGGCGAAGCCGCGGGCCAAAGCTAGTACATTATAAAAACAATACAATGACCAAAACACCAAAATATTGAAGGAGTTTAAAGATTTTTTTAGCCAATACCTACTTTCCCACTACTGGGTAGACCTGCCCCAAGTCCTTCCAGGAACTCCTTTCCCGCGCCACTCCGAACCAGCCCTCGCGGTGCGGGTCCAGGTCATCTCGCCATAGCATTCTGGGCCGACCTCGGCGGCGCCGTCCATCTTCAAGCACCCAATGTGTGAAAACTTTTGCTTTTGCAATTTTTTTTTTTTTTTGCTTTTTTTTAACTTTTGTCATATTTAAGAACGTTTTCATTCTAATGTTAGTCTCAATCTATCAAAAATACAATCAATTTCGCTTAGACCAAATAAAAAACCAAGACAGAGGGCTGTCAACAGTAAAGTGAGGACGGTTCCGTAAACATATGTGCACATAGTGAGGTGTAGTTTGATTGTAAATGGTTGTAAATGTGTGCGTGTGAGCGTGTATGCACAGAGCGGAGGTGTAGTTTTTGCATGCTTCTCTGTATTGTTCGCAGCGCTATGTCTTGACTTTTCATTTCATCATCATCATCATTTCAGCCGTAAGACGTCCACTGCTGGACATAGGCCTCCCCCAAGCACTTCCACTTCGACCGGTTCTGTGCTTCTTGCATCCAACGGGTTCCTGCGGCCTTCACAAGGTCGTCGGTCCACCTTGTTAGAAGCCTTGCAACGTTACGTCTTCCGGTACGTGGTCGCCACTCCAGAATCTTTCGGCCCCATCGGCCATCTGTTCTGCGAGCAATGTGCCCTGCCCACTGCCACTTAAGTTTGGCAATTCTTCGGGCTATGTCGGTTACCTTGGTTCTCCTGCGGATCTTTCTTTTTATTTGGTCTGAGCAATTTCCTTAAAGTTTTGACAAGTTTATGACATTGATTGTCGCTCAGATGAAATTGCGACTTGAATTTGCATACGGTACAACGGGGTTTTTTTTTTAATACGAGAATTGGCCTTCTTAGGTCTTAAAAAAATATTGTTAAGATATAATAAGTGAATGCTAACAGCATTCAGCTTTATTCTTAAACCGTTTCGTAATATGCACGCATAGAAATCAATAGTAGAGAGTGGGCGAGCTTTCCTCCCAAATATACGTGGCTTCAGCATGAAGTCTCGGCTTCATTTGTATTTAAATGAGTTCCAATATATACTGTGAACGCAGTTCGATGGTAAATCTACCTAGTAACTTAGTCCTTAATAATTTATTTGTATGGTTCAGTCCAGTTACCAAGATTGATTTTAGGGATTTTCTGTTAGTATGTTAATTTTATAATGGATATACAGGGTTATTTTAAATTGACTAGCTAAACTTCGCGGACGTACCTACTCATCACGTCTGCGTAGTTTAATAAAAAATAAAGAGATTTGATATGTGTTAATTGGTGCTTGAAGTATGCATTGAGAAAAACTGTTTTTTTATGTTTTATCGTGCAAATATATCGATACCTATCATGGCTGTGAAGTTTACAAAAAAAAAAAAACTGATTTTTTAAAACTGATATTTCAAGTGACTACAATAATTCGGTCGATGACCCCACAAAAAAACATCAATCTTTTTTTATCGTGTTTAGAAATCGATACCATCGCGTCTGCGAAGTTCAGCTAGCTAATTTAAAATTACAGAGAAAATGCGTACCCGACACCTGCCAGTGCGGCACTTCTAGTAGCTAATAAAGATCAAATTCGCAAAACACGTATTTTGTTTGTATGAAACTGACACGGGGTCATGAACGAATTCTCTCGGCAGCCATTAATACTTTTAAGTACTGCTCATGTACAAACTGTTATTTCTTTAATAAATTTGAAATTGTCAGACATTTGTAAAATAAATAACTTTTTACTTTTACGTGCAGTGGCAGTATCAGACGAGTGTACGTGTGCAGTATATATTTTTTTATTATCAAGGACAATAACATTGCAATTTATCAAGAACTATCAACACCTACAACAACACATTATAATAATATAATTATTACTGTTCTCAGAATTCTCTAAAATGATGACGTAAGTCGTAACCACGATCAATGGAATTTCAAAATATTAATACGTAATATCTATGACCTAATTACCTTCTACTAATTATCCCGATATCCTACATACTGTATTCACAAGTGCAAACATAATTAGTAAGTGTTGTATTGATACTGATTATTTACTGACAGTGAACGAATACCCCAGTATAGAAAAAAAAAAAATACCATCATCAGAATATGAAATATGATCTAGTGCTTTTTTTCCAAGAGGTACTCGAATCATAACGACAGGTTTTTTCATAATTATCAGCATTATTATTTACGTTACTCGATTGCCGAGTAACTCTCAAAATTGACGATGTTTTCATATTTATATTATGAAATCTGAAATAGATCTCTCGCAGACCTCCGTCTGATCACATAACGCACCAATTGAGTTGTAACTAAAACTTCGGAATGCACATTATAATAGGTATAAGGTAGGTACATCTTTTTTGTATGTAAGAAATGAAGAGATGATGTTATCCGGGTAAAAGAATCGGAGTTACCGACATAGCTTGCAGAGTAAGCAAACTGAAGTGGCGGTGGGCTGGCCGGTGTAGCAGACGAGTCCTGGAGTGGCACCCGCGTGTCGGCAGGCGTAGTGTAAGACACCCTCAGCTAGATGGACCGACGAACCTTTTACAGTCGTCTTCACTCTCGCAGCCAGCCAGAACCCACGGCTTCAACGGGTATCCTGACCACCAGCATGCAGCGACCGCGCATACCTGGTCATCACCCTCAGCCTCATCAGCAACCTCGGCACAGCAGACTGGACTTTCGGCCGGTCCACAAGCAGAGCCCTCTCCTGGTCGATGCCAGCAGTCAGCCTCAACCCGGCGCTGTACGTCATCCTACGTAATGGAGCATAACGCAGCGCAATCCCGACTTACTGGGGGCATCTTCGCAGACAATTCCGACTCACCGTGAACTATGGGGCAACCGCTTCTGACTCACAGGAACCTCAGCTGGTCTGGCAAGCATCGCAAGGTACAAGACTCAGCCCACTATCGACCTCCGGTCTCCGGGGGGAGTGATGTAGCGGTATATATGACACAGGCGAACTACGCGTCATACTGACGTCACGCAAAATCCTGCATCTCGCAAGAAGAGTTTACCGCGCAACGGCCCAACATGAATCATCGGGCATTTGCCCGCCAGACACAACACCCGTCTGGTTGGAAGATCCTCCCTTTTCTATGGATTATGAATGAACTTTACACCCTGTTCCTTATACCTCTATACATTTTTACGGCGTAGATATTGCACTTTTCTATGAAACCGGTTTTTTTTAACCGGTGAAAAGTTTCTACGCCTCATGAGATTCTGCCTCTATGACCTATATTCTTTACTAATATCCAAAATTGTAAGTATTCCGAATCTCACCCAATCTCACGTGGGGGTCGTGTCAAAAACTGCCTCTCACCCCCTAATCGCGAACTGGACCAATTACGAACTGGACCAATTGCGAACTGGACTAATTGCGAACTAGAACAATTACGAACTGGACCAATTGCGAACTGGACCAATTGAGAATTGGACAGTTGGACATTTTGCGAATTGGACATAATGCGCCCAAATGTTTTGAAATTGGATCTAGTTGTCTGATAAATAAACAAGTAATTATGTTTATTATTCAACAGCTCTCTACAGTAGCCTTACATTCCGGTCTGTATGGCAGTTTATACTAAGAAACTCTAATCCTTAGTAGGTAACCCGGTTTAGTAGAAGCCGTAGCTACTACAGCGGTTATCAGTAGGGTGACCATAAAACGAACTATCCCGATACCCTTTGGCTAAATTGTGATTCCGTAAACGCAGACCCAGGGATTTATTGTCCGTAAATATTGTCCCTTGACCTTAAAAAGGGTGAAATATTGTGCACCCTTTAGGGATTTTTGTAAGTATTGGAAGGGTTATCATAGGAAGTAAAACGTGGTAAGATAGATCAGTTATTTTAATGTTTTTAGATTTTTTGTGATTAAATGTTTTTAGAATTTTTGAGATTTTTTTCTCAAAAAATCTTTTACTAGAAAAATATATTATCATCCATTACTACCGCTTTCTCTTTCTCTTCTCAGATCGGTGGGACTCTCTTCTGCGAATCCATACCAGTTGATATTTGAAGTATTATCTCCTTATTACTAACAGTAGTTATTAAATTATTTTGTTGATACTAACACTATGGACTTATATCTGAAATAAAGAATTTGAATTGAATTACTATGGATGATAACATTTTTTTCGAAATTTTAAGAAAGAATTTTTTTTTTGCGAATTGCACAGGAAGAACACCTAAACACACTTACAGAAACAAAAACAAAAATAGTAAAATTAAACAAAAAACTGTATTACTAACTGCTACCCTGATCCTTGACAGCTGCGGCGCTTTTATCTCCCCTGGGTAACTTTCTAGTACCTACCTATTTCACCTGCCTGGCCTTTTCACAACTATGTTGGGGTGAGCTTCCAGTCTTACCGGGTGCAGCTGAATACCAGTATTTTACATGAAGCGACTGCCTGTCTGACCTATACAACCCAGATACTGGGTTATAATACAATACCCCTTGGTAAGACTGGTTGTCAGACTTTCGGGCTTTTGACTACCCGTAACGACTGTCGAAGATCCACGAATGACAGCCGGGACCACTTTCCGAGATACGGAGGGGTCTCGGTATGTAAAGATGGTCACCCAACCACAGACCAACCGCGGTAAGCGTAGCTGAATCTGATAGATCGACCTGTGTGGCTGTTATAACTTAGCCACAAGCCCCTCCTAATATGTGTACATACCTATGTAAGTAAGTAATATTATAAAAGTCATATTTTCGTAGCTATAACAGACAAGACAAGCAATAAAAATCATAATATAAATATATACCTACACATATGAAAATTGTTTGGAGGACCTGTTACGAAGTTTAATAATAAACACACTATGTATACTTTATAAAACGTATCAATTACTAACATATTTGTAAGGTTTTATTAAGTTTACATAGTAAATAGGTACAATAGAAAATTATTTAGGCACCGATTTAGAGAGAAAGTAAAATAACTAAGTCTGAAGGATTACCTATAACCTTCGTAAAATCTAGAAAGTTGAACAAGTTGAATGTGATAATCATGTCACAGAATTACGATTAAAATTATTAGGTAAGCATGGACATTTAGTAGGTATAATCATTATCATTATCATCACTTTATCCGAAAGACGTCCACTGCTGGACATAGGCCTTACCCAGGCATCGCTACATCTACCGGTCCTATGCCTCTCGCATCCAGCGGAGTCCCTCGACCTTCACCAGGGCCTCAAGTCTGCTATTACAATAGTATCAGAATGGTCTATCATTGATTTCATAATTGTTGATTTTGACAAGTTTGGTAATCTACTAATATAATGGCGTCATTATGACTTTCCAATGGTCAACCACTGACACTCCATTGAAAGAAATGGCATAGAATGGTAATCTCGTACATAATGACAAAAATGACTGACTTAGGCGTTA
Organism: Oligia latruncula; assembly: GCA_948474745.1. Taxonomy (NCBI): domain Eukaryota; kingdom Metazoa; phylum Arthropoda; class Insecta; order Lepidoptera; family Noctuidae; genus Oligia; species Oligia latruncula. The sequence goes on along the minus strand of OX419701.1, from coordinate 15,099,166 downwards.
ATCTGCTACAATTTTGACAGTTCTTTTGATCAGAGACCTACCATTAGAACGTCATTGTGCAGTCATTGCTTTTAATTCGTTACGAGTATCGTATATGTTCTGTGCCATTGACCGACCAATGATCGACCATTATGAATTTAGCAAATTACGAACTTTTAGCAAAATGACAATGGGATCGTGTTGGAATGACGAATTTATAAAAATAGCAGATTATGGCCCCAGGTCGTCAGTCCATCTTGTGAGAAGCCGTCCAAAGCTACGCCTTCCAGTAAGCGGTCGACATCTCTAATTTTCGGCCACATCGGCCACCTGTTCTGCGAGCAATGTGCCCTGCCCACTGCCACTTAAGTTTGGCAATTCTTCGGGCTGTGTCGGTTACCTTGGTTCTCCTGCGGATCTCATTATTTCTGATTCGATCACGAGGGAAAACTTCAAACATATCCCTTTCCATTTACTTTTGGGTGACTAGCGTAGTAGCTGAATGATAAAATTGGCTTTTGCGCTACCAGATCGTGAGCTCGATACCCACTCCGAATATTTGTATGGCCTGCACATAGCTGTATTTGTATATGGTACATTTGCGTCTACAAATACACCCACAAAACAAGGTAAGTGAATTCCTAATATGCAACGCTTAAGTTTAAATCAAATCCCAGTAGAATCGTACCCTACATCAGATCGCCTGGCCACCCCTATCTACTGAGCTAAAGTTTTAATTGAAACGCTCCAATGCGACTGTGAAATCTTATAGCCCATTACAATCAGTGTTATCGTGAAAATTACAAGTCCCACTGCATTTTAGACGAAATTCGACCTTTATGATGGAGATAAGTATGTGTTCTCTGGTTATTTTGGCGTGTAATGAGTGGTTTTATTTGTGTCGTTATGTTATGATAAGAGAGATAATTTTAGGTTGCGTTGAGGTTTGCTGTCTCAAAACTGGGTAAGTAATATTGCGTGTGTGATGTCAGCTGTTGTCATAAGGTGCATAAATAACACATCAGCTACTTATTTTGAAGTGCACGAATACTTTTATCTTTTTCCGTGGGAAAATCATCCGTTTCTTCTACTACCAGTCCCGAGAGATACTTGTCAATTCGCCGCACCCCCGACAGGTATAATCCCACCTTGCCTAGCGGGCACCGCCACAAAGTGCGCCCACACCACCACACGTCCTTCCATAAAGGCGCGCATGGAATACTGCCACCTCTTTGGAAGTTCACTAATACCTACTAATCTATGATCACACACATCTGGGAAGTACAGACGCCAGCATATCAAGCTACCCGAAACTGTCAAATTTTCGCAATCAACTTTGAACCCTATTATAATAGATTTTCAACTCTATATATATATATAGATACGGTTGAAAATCTATTAAAGAAATTTGACAGATTGTAGTAGCTTGAAGTGCTGGCGTATGTACCTACAAGATAGGGTATTTGTAACTCTTTATTAAGAAACTAGCTTTCAAACTGAGCAGTTATGGGTATCTTATTTCTATGGGTTATTATTTATTATTAAATAAAAATTAATTTGCCTCGGGCAAACTCTGCAGATTGGTAAGAATAACTTTGAGGGGAGGCTAACTGAAGAATTAAGCTGGACTGGGCAGGTCATTTAAGTATCTTTATTTTAATGTGCTTTTGAAACCTGCCATCAAAATGATTACATCGTTCGAACACCATCTTGTTCATTTGGGTGAACAGGTATTCACTCAAAATTTACGATTTTTGACTTAAAAATACAATCCTACTAAAAAACACGCTACCTTTCTAATGAACGTGATTGCATGACGATAAAAGACAGCAAAAATGTTGAAGTTTAAAAAAATTATAGGTAAAATGTAGTGACTAGTGAGGTTAACGAATTGTTGTTTATAGAAATGGAAATATATTGATTTGGAAACTTCAAATCGCTTTTTTTAGTTAAAACCCTGTTCATCCGGACCAACGATTCTGTTACCAAAAAAAATAGATATCAAAGACTTAAACCACACTCAATCCATAATCAATATCTTCATTACCAAAAACCATAAAGGAATTTAAAAAAAAGTAAAAAAAAAAATCCTTTACAAACTTCCAGGGACATCGTCACGTTTTCAATTCAGGATACTTGATAGATATCTCGATGGTCCACCAGGTTCCTTCCGGTAATTGGTTATTTTGGGGCCGGTTCCGACCTCGTATCCGATGTCCGATCAATCGGTCCCATAATGCAAGTAGATCAAGGCACTTGGGTCTCCATCATTTTCTCAATTCAATTTTAGGAGGCAATGTTGAAAGCAATCTGTGGTTTCGCATACTATGTTGTTCTATCTTACATGTAGGTACTGTAGAGGTCCAGACGGGACCTCTAGAATACCTATATGTGGTGTTTGATTAAAAGAACTTTGACTTGGGACTAACACATTTATAAGAAGACTTCACAATTCGACGTTATTTCTAGCACTATTGAACAAAAACACCATTTATAATATTTGAATACTCGCTTTCGTTCAAATGGAACACACCCGCAAATATGACCAGCCAGTGCCTTTTTCTAAAGGCAGGTCTACACAGACTCTACAGTACATCTAAAATAAAGTAGTCTTACTAATGGGTATCGCGTTACCCAGTAACTAGGTTGTGAAGGTCAGACAGGCAATCGCTCCATGTAAAATACTGGTATTTTGCTGCATCCGGTTAGACTGGAAGCCGACCCCAACATAGTTGGGAAAAGGCTAGGCAGATGATACTTCTTTTAGCGTTGAGTGTACTTTAGGTAGAACGGCTGTAATGCGACTGATCCGAGAAAAACATGCATCTTCCAGAATACAATAGGGCCATAAACGGACGTAACGCGTAGCGGACGTGGTGCGACTCCCTCTTTAGAATATAACATATGTGTGCGTATGCCTAATTACGCTCGTTGCGTGAAGACGTCCTTCTGTAGTATTCTATGGTGGAGAGTTAAGGTAAGCGTCCACAGTTTCGCATCGGACGCATCGCACGTAACGGATTTTAGTATTCTTTGTATACAAAGTAACACAAGTGCGTCCACTGATCGGTATCGTACGGATCGCAATAATCTGCTCATCGGCAATGCCGACACCTTTGATCCGAGGACAACTTTTGCGACGCCGATGACGTCATACAGAATGCCGATCAGTGGACGTGACGCGCGCGCTCGCGCGTTCTTCTTTGCTTTCCTCCATTATCTCAGAAACACATTCCCCACGTACGTTCACTTCGAAAATCCGAATGAAAGTGGCATCGGTAATCCGATTGCTGGAGGTTGCGTCGGCAAATCCAGTCCAATCCAGTGGACGCATTATGAAAAACTAATCCGTTTAATGCGATGCGCCCGATGCGTGCGATGCGGAACTGTGGACGCTTACCTTTAAAGATACGGGACTTCTTCCGAGCCCCGATATCCGATGGCTTATCGATTCCCTGCAGAATAATGCTGAACTGAACTTAGGAGGCAAAATGTTGTGTACAATATCGTATCAGGTTTTAATGGGGTATTGGAATTTTGTGAGACCTTTTGGGTTTATGTATAGATTTTATTATTATAAATCCATAAAGTCCTCCAGACTGAATTTCGGTCATGGCGACCTATCTCAGCGGAGACTAGCCATCGGCGCGGGAGATATTATAGTGCACAAGTGTGTGCGCAGACACAGGTGCAGTCTCTCTTCCCTCACTCTCATAGTCCGATGGGACGGCAATCCGACACGACCGGAGAGAGAATAGACGCAGGGCCGACGACCGACGTAACGTGCTTTCTGAGGCACGGGGGTACCACACCGCCAACTTCCAAACTCCTATAATGACACAGGCGCGTGAGGACCACCATTTGCCGTCATTATTGATCGCGTGTGTGATACCGACCACATCGCAGCCACATCGCAACCACAACGCAACCACCAGCGACACCGTGAACTAGCGGCCGGCCACATCGCAAACACAACGTTAACACTATATTTTGTAGGTACCACAACGCAACCGCAAGAAGCCGCAGCGACACTATTCACATGCACGTAACCACATTTTGTCGCTGCGATGTGGTGTGGTTGTGGTACGTATGAATGTGCCCTAACAGATCACTTATAGCTCACTTCACCTAACTTTTTATGGCGAGATTTTACAAAAAAAATCAGCTGCTCACCCTGTTTTGCTCACCAATAAAAGGGACCCTTAAGATAAGTAAGAAATCAAATCAAAAACCAACTTTCCTTTAAGTGGCTTATGATACCCACTATACTTTTCCTTCTATTAAAAGCTTACACGGGAAACGTTTTAAATCGGGCGCTGTACGCCTTTTTAACGTTGGTTTTCTTTAGAAGCTACATAATAATACAGGCTGTTCGAGAAAGTTTGGTTGAGATTTTTTGGTAATGGTTCTTGTTAAAATGGCTTCGTGGAAGAACAGAAAGTACGATTTGTAAGAACGCTTTTTAGGGTTCCGTACCAAAATGGTAAAACGGAACCCTTATGGTGAGACTCAGTCTGTCTTGAAATTTGGAATAGTTGGTCATGATGTTTGCCCAACCATTTTTCAAATAATAAAGGAATAAAAATATACGAGTATGTATCTTTTTTGCAACAGAGACTGAAAAATTCGAAGTTTACTAGGGCATGTGGGGCATATGAAAGAGCGCATTTTTGCACATTCTCAAACATTTTTTTTCATCGAATTTTGATGAAAAATTAAAAAAAAATACCGTCCCCCCGTTATCTCCGAAGTTTGCAAAGAGAAAAATCTGAAATAATTCTGTGTGATAGAAGTTTATGTTAAAATTCTCTGACGAATATAGGCCTTGCCGATGAAAATTTAAAAACATATGATGGTACGGAACCCTCGGTGCACGAATCCGACTCGCTCTTGCCCGGTTTTTTTAACATAAAGTAATAAGTTAAGTCCCATGTAATATTGGGCGAGCCTATTGCCTACCGGGTAATTGCGTAACACACTAACAGTAGCAATGGCTTTCATTTTGACAGTTCAACAACATTCATTGCGTTATTTACGTTGTTGAGCAGACAAATTGTTCGGACATAATGAAGCAATGGATTAGCAATACCCTTCAAAATCATTCAAATTGAGATTGATCGAGTGTTACGTAATAAGGGTGCTGGGCGCAAATCCACGCTCCGGGTTGCTACTGAGAAATTCCAGATAGAAAAACCAATTATTTACTTAACAGTTAACTGTCCATTATAATTCATAATGTTATCCTTTTATGATTCTGCCAAAGTGGCCCTTTTTGTCCCTGTTCAGAAAGAGCGCAAAATGCTCCTAAAGAAGTTTTCACTTGAAAAATTACTCTTCGCTTTACAATGTGAGTATAATTTTTATTCTGGACTGAAACCCCACTTAAAATCTCAATCGAACCTTTTTCACACCCTTTATAATACGGTGGCTATTACAACGATTGCAATATATTACTTAAAGTAGCCGTTATCTTGCCAAATCGCGAGATTTTTTATAGAACAATTTATATGAACATCTCTTTTTGTTCAGTTAATATATTGTTCTCTTTTATTCAGTTCAATAGGTTTTAGTGTGATTACAGATTAGATATATTTTGAATACGTGAAAATGTTACGAATTGAAATAAGTATGTATCGACAGGCGATTTATTTTCAGAGATATACTTAAATGTAATTTTGTTAATCAAGCAATTTACGATTTAAAGGCTTTTATTAATAGGGCACTATTTTCCGCTGTTGATAAATGCTACATGATATTATTTCTTTAAGTAGATTTGTACAAACACTTTTACGTCAATCATATTTTTAAAACTAGATGAGGTCGGCGTCACACTGATATCATCATCATCATCATCATCAGCCTATAGCAGTCCACTGCTGGACATAGGCCTCTCCTAATGAGCGCCATAGCGCCCTGTCTTCAGCTTGACGCATCCAGCATCTGCTTGCAGTCTTTCGCAGATCGTCATCCCACCTGGCCGGGGGGCGTCCCACACTACGTTTGCAAACTGATATGAAAGACCGCAACAAACTCAGAGGTCACAACCTCTTTTAAAGTCCAGACATAATCTTCGTCAGATCATGTAAAGAATACGTAGATTGATGTCAGAAATGGGAGGTATTCCAATCAGAGCACTGATTTCAACCGCACTTGGACGAACCGCACCTGAGCACTTCCACTAACCGCACTGATTGAGGAAAGAACCACAAAGATTGAGTGGACCTGGCCAGCCAGTGCACGCATTTGTCAGTAAAATAATCACGAACAACCACTAGAAATGCGACGTTGCCAGCCCTCGCGGGATGAACGCTCTAAGGTGAGCAGAAACATCAATTTATATTTTTCCATGACTATGATCTACACAACGCGAATAACCAAGCTCTTATCACAGAAATATCGATGTTTGTCAAATGAAAACAAAAATAAGTTAGTTAAAATCACAAAAATACCTTTGAAATGTAAAGATTTTTTATTCAGAGATTGCAAAATATTTGTTTACTTTTCTCTCTAGCGCTGAATTGAAATTCTTTTATTAATATAAACCAAACTATGATGTAGGTACCTATAGTTGCTGGAGCACGGGGTGGATTTAATAAATACAGTTTCCAATTTTAAAGTTTTACAAAAAATGGCGTTGGTTGGCGTACAAGTACATTAGAAAAAGAAAAAGGTGTGATCTTTACATAACGGATGTTATGGAGTACTTTTGTGGATGTGGTAGCAGACTAAAAACGTCTGCTGTCAAACGTTGTGTCATATCCTTCTCATAAACCACAGATTAACAAACTTTTATCAACAAATTGAAGTTGCCAACTCCTGAATCCATACATCTTTTTAGGTACATCGTTACATGACAATTTACGGAAATAATAAACTTAGAAATAACATAAATAAAATGAACGCGTCGTCTACAGTACCTATGATAGAACTACTTAGGTTCACTTGCACCGTGATTGATGCCTTAATGAACAAATATGTTTTCCTTTATAACATGCACGTATCCTCAATTTTATTCTTTTTTTACTCTAACAGAAATCAACCTTTCCTTAAGCTAAGCTAATCAAGCCCATACATTGACCGGGAAAAAACGATGTTTTAAATTTGGTCAGCGCTAAATGCCCGCTTGCACTTGCATCACTAAATTTTAGTGATGGTAGTGCAAGCAGGTGCAAGCAGCAATAGACAAACATATTTTCCATTATATCTTGCATGTCTCAATTTACGAGGACTTTTTAAACGCTGACAGAAACATCAACCTTTTATAAAGCTAAGCTGATCAAACCCAGAAATTGTTAAATTCTAAACATAACGTTCCATTCCTATTATCTTCCTATATCCTATACCTTACAGGCAAAACTTCCCAGTCCGCAGGCAATGTTTCTTACTCAGTCGACCTTATCAGGAACATGTCTTTCAGAACTAAGATCATATTTCGCCTACGGGGGTTCCACCCGTGAAATTGCTCGTTTATTCTGTTATTTAGGCGTATTAATGGCGTGTATTTTGTATTTTATTTTGTTTTATGGAAAGTTATCTTTAAGGATTTTGTGCTTTCACGGTGGTTTAGAAGGTTTTGTGAAGAGAAATGGGTTGTAATTTTGCGTTGTTTATGCCTGATGGAGTTTTGGTAGATCGGATGGTTTTCTGTTGGTAATATTTTTTGACAGTGAGTGAATATTTTCAGGTCGATATATTCGATGTTGTAGGTAAAGTAGGTTCATTTCTACTCCTTCAATAATTCTGATTAATTTCGTGCCGACTTCGAAGACAGTTTGAATCGTTTGTATAGGACTCGCTAAACTTCATTGTTACGGCAATTTTCTGATTGGTTGCCATTGTAGATTCTAGTGCAGAAGTTGCACTGGTAAGGAATAGCCCTAATTTTGTTTAAACTTGAAATAGGTGAGCGTAATTTTTTTTTTCCATTTTCCATTCCTACTTATAAGCCTATTGGATAAGGCTTCTTTCAATCTGCTTGAAAACTACAGCAATAATAGGTACCAAAACACGAAAAAAATCCCTAATTTTTGCACCAGCCACATAACGCCACCCATCCACCAGAAATCCCTTCATCAAAATAACTAACAAAGTAAATTAATTACAATTTCAAACGAGAATATCATTTACTTCCCTCGCTGACTGCAAAATATTACCATTTACCGAGACACCGACATTAAACTTTCGTTTATAAGTAGGTGCAGAAACTCCAACAATTGTGAAGTTTTAATTGAAACCTCAGCATTTCGTCTTTAAGTTTATACCGTTGCTGGGTTCCATTGTATGCAGAATAGTATACAATCACTTCTGGAGTTGTCTTTCGCGTGGAACTATTTTCTCCATGTTGAGTAGTGTGATCGTGTTGATTCTTTAAGGTATAATTCCGAGATGGGTTGCGGACTGCAACCGCAGGCGACAATGCGGCTAGCGGCTGCGGTTGACCGCAGTGCTGTCTGCAGTCGCGGTTGCTTCTATTTCCAAGCACGGCGGCATGCCGCGGCTGCACAATGCATAGAACGATGCTTCAGTCACTCCAATACCTTTGTGCGCGACAGAATGTCGGACAACACTACCGATAGTTTACTAATGTGTCTTTTGTTAGAAGAGGAAGATGATGACGACTTGTTGTTACTTTATGTCAGAAAAAAAAGAAATGCACCTGATCTTTTTTATAAAATTCGACATTTTTGTACGTGTGAACTCTCTGCGGTTCGCGACACCACTGGCGCTGCAGTCTGCGGTCGCTGCGCGCCCGGGGCTGCAGGCCGCAGTGTTGCCACGCTCGGGATCAATTTAATAGAGATTCATAGTAACCAGTGGTGTCGCTTGCAGTTTGGGGTTGCAGTTTGCGGTCTGCAGCCCATCTCGGACTTGTACCTTTAAGCATCGTTAGGAAAAGTGTCCAGTCGAGAGAATTCGTGATGGTTTATTTTAGGAACAAGAGATAAGTCTTTCATTGACTTGAATGTGTTCTGGCGGCTGATAGTATGTCATGCGCACTCAAATGTCTCGCTGGCGGTGGCGCGTGTATTGGATCATTTAGCTCCCTTCAAAATGGTTGAACTGAATGGTGCTGATCCATGCCATGCGTCATGTTCGTGAACGGGCGCCGTCAGTTGGGAGTGGTCATCTATTAGCTGACATGGTTTATTCTAATTATTTTTTTGTTTCTATTTGCTGTACTCTGGACGCTTTGAACGTGTACTTAACAATTCAAAAGTGTAAATGTACCTAAACCATTTTATTGAAATAAATGCTTTGAGAGAGGTTTGAATTTTAAGTGTATTTTACAGAATAGCACTGAACTTATTTCAAGCCACACGTTTTAAAGTATGACCGCTTTTTCGGAGGTGTGAATAATATATGTCTTTGTAATCCTCATCTACCCGTCATTATTCAATTCATTTGATGGGTCGACGAAATGTGTCTTTTTCTCCCATACCCATACCATGTCATTTATCTTCATTAGTCGTAATCTCAGCATAACATCTCGGGAAAAATCAGAAAATATGAGTTGGTAATTCAGAAGAATACGATTTCCTTTTCAGCTGATTCCTAGTTGGATCAAAGATATGATATTCTTCGTCTGTTTGTTTTCTGTATAATTAAGGGGGTTCTGCGTTCATTTTGAAACATACTGTAAAACTATGATATTGTAAGATCAGTGTTTAAGGCTACGCCGACAGCCTAGTGGCGCCCTCATCGTTTGTTTGGTTATTTCTTTTATTTCAGAATGAAAATGCAGAAAATAAGCACGCTAAGCTCCACAAGATTTACATTGCATTGTTTTACATTATTTAGTTTTACTACTGCCTAAACAACTTTACTAACTAAACAATGTAAAACTACCGTTTAAAGATAATAATATTAACGTATAATCTTGTGGAGCACAACTCCTATCGCCATCGCCTCGCCTAGTTTCTTCTGTACCCAAAAGGTTATCTTCAAGAAGTCCTAATGTTGATATAATAATATATTGACTACCTAATTAAAAAGTTTGTTAAATATTGATACAAAGGGTCAAATTAAATTAGCTAGCGAAACTTTGCAGACGTGATGTGTATCGATACCTAAACAAGGATTAAAAAAAAATGTTTTTTTAGGGGTCAACAATCCACCTCAATCGACCAATCGAAAACCAACCAATCCAATACAATAATCGAATCGACTCGATCGACCTAACCACGCAATTTTAACATCATTCATTTTTGAGAAGCATTCCGTTGATTCTAAAATTAAGAGCTCAGCGTCTTAAGTTAATTCCTCATATTTAAGTTTTATAAGTTCGCAAACCCGAAACTTGCCGAGTTGAGCACCTCCCAAGTTTAAGTTAAACTTCACAGTTTAATCCTCTTGTTTTATAAAATACTTGTACTGGGAACTTAGTTGTTTTTTTTTTAACTTAGAGCAAAATGTTATTCATGTCATGTTTTTCCTTTCAAAATTTTTAGAAGAATGTATAATTATGCATTTTGGTATGATAAAGACAAACTAGAATGTGAAAACATTGCAAAAACTTCCCATAATGGGAGCACGCGCACGATGATAACAGTAAGAAGTGGGTATCAGTAAATAAAAATCGATAGCCATAATGGGGTTTATTTTTATCAACGAAGGTTAAAGTTAAGTGACGTTTAAACGTCAAAAATGTATGGTTTAACAGCGCTAATCACTACTTATGTAAGTACTTAACTTTAAGCAACGTTTATGAATAAAAGGGGATAATGTCTGTTTCAAAAGTTTTTGATAAAAGTGTAAACAAATCTTGTCCAGGTTAAATTCTTACGTAATCACTCACTAAAGGGAGTTCATCATCATCATCATCATCATTTCAGCCGAAAAACGTCCACTGCTGGACATAGGCCTCTCCCAAGCACCTCCACTTCGACCGGTTCTGTGCTTCTAACATCCAACGGGTTCCTGCGGCCTTCACAAGGTCGTCAGTCCACCTTGTTGGAGGCCTTCGAACACGAATCACTTCATTTCTGATTCGATCAACAGGGAAACTCCAAGCATAGCCCTCTCCATTGCCCTTTGGGTGACTTTCACCCTTCTAATAAGGCCAATTGTGAGCAAACACGTTAAAGGAAGTTAGTCATCACCATCATCATCATCTGCTTAGCCTTTTCCCAACTATGTTGGGGTCGACTTCCAGTCTGATCGGATGCAGCTGAATACCAGTATTTTACATGGAGCGACTGCCTATCTGACTACTGGGTAATACGATACCCCTTGGTAAGACTGGTTGTCAGAGTTTCGGGCTTCTGACTACCTGTAACGACTGTCAAATATCCACGAATGACAGCCGGGACCAACGGCTTAACGTGCTTTCCGAGACACGGAGGGGTCTTGGTATGTAAATCGGCCATCCACAGACCAACCGCGGCAAGCGTAGCTTAACCTGATCGATCGACCTGTGCGTGCGGCTGCTATTAAAGGTAAAAGCTATTAAAGTCCCGGTTAAAGGAAGTTAGTAACACATTAATAATATATGTATGTAGAAGGCTTAAACTTTGTATCTCACCACTTTTTCCAACAATTATTGTTGTTGTTGTTTGTTTGTAACTTTATTAAATATTGTAATTGAATATCAACGGCGATAATTAAGGACATAAAATTAACCTCAATTCAGAAATGAAAAGCATCTAGATGATACAGAAAAAGCATTTAGGTTTTTAGTATTCATAAAATAAATCAAATTACTCCAAAGTGGCACTACAATTTGCCATACGCAGTTACATTTTATGACCCATTTGTTTACATTTTCACGAAATTATTTTGCAACAGAGTATGGTGAATCTGTTTCGTTGTTGGTAGTTACGCCGAAGTACAAACAACTAAAGGTAAGATTTTTTATTAATCTTACAACGTAAACGAAGCAAAAGAAGGAAGTAGCAGGTTGCGGTCTGTAGTTTCTGCCTACCCCAAGGGGAGGTGTAAGTATTTGTACCTAAAGTCTATTCAAACTTATGTTTCAAATTAATGTTATTTCAAGTTAAACAAATATCAACTTTATTTTAATATTAATTAAGTTGATTTCAGAGTGACTAGGACTATTGAAAAAGTTATAAAAATGTTTGAAGTTGTAGCGTAAACTGAATTTTACTGTGTAGGATTTAAAGTTATTTTTCTTTAAAGTCATATTTGTTTACGTTTTTGGAAAATAAATCTCGAATGCAGATTAAGTATATAATATGTATGTCATATGTATGTAAACCTACAACAAATTTCGTCTAAATTGTTTAAGTATTTAGTATAGGTTATCTTTAGGTGAAAAAAAAATCTCGGTTCAAAATGCTGAACATCCATTCAAAAAGTAATTCCGATACCGGGAATCGAACCCGAGCCTCCTGGGTGAGAGCCAGGTATCCTAGCCACTAGACCATATCGGATGTTATCGGAGTGCCGAATTATTGTTAGTGCTATGAAAAAATACTTTCCACCCACTATACATTTATAAAAAAAAAAACAAAATCATTTGTAGATAAAGGATCGTGGTTCCATCGTGTTTAAAAGATTAGTCACTTCGACTCTATGAAACTACCCATCATCATTCTTCTGCCCTTGCAGCGGTATCTACAACGCCATATGTGAACAACGCGTCATACTGACGTCACGCAAAAATCCTACATCTCGCAAGCAGACTTTACCGCGCAACTAGCATAATATGCAACGGCCCGCCAATTATCATCGGGCAGTTGCCCGCCAGACACGACTCCCGTTTGGTCAGAGGATTCTACCTTTTATATGGAGGATGAGTGAACTTTACACCCTGTTCCTCATACCTCTATACCCTTATCCCAATTTATTTGGGGTCGGCGCAACATGTCTTACCAACCCGCACTGGGCCCGCCTACTAACCGAACTCGGGCCCGAGTGGATCACAGCCCACACCCTCTCGAGGAAAGGAGGCCTGTGTCCCAGCAGTGGGAACATGTGTTTTTCTTCCATACTTCTCTATTAGGTGTCATCTCGGTAGTCACCAACTTTCAAACCATATCATCATTTACACAATCTATCCATCGTTTCTTTGGTCCTCCTTTATTCTTGTAGCCATCGACATTCAAACTCAAAACTTTCAGATTAAGTATCCCAAACTTATTTGGAGGCGGAGAAAGGCGCCGTAAGTTTACTAAGTTTTAACCAACTTCCGTGTCTATCGATGAAAATCAATTTTAAAGGTACTCTGCAAAGGGACGATAAGTTACGTAGGTGATTGTCGCCCTCGTAATTGGTTTAACAATTTAGACAACAATACGTACCGAATAGTTGTCTAAGTTGGTACCAGTTAACTGTCCATTACGATTCCTAATATTTCTTTTTATGATTCTGCCAAAGTGGCGTTTTTAGGCACCCAGAAAGCTGGCGTATTTTTTGCCAAAAAATCAACATCGCCATACAACGTGGCAATACTGAGAGCTTTCTAGGGACTCGACGATTTTTTGATGCCCTTTAATTATTATTAATCCCTCTTTATATAGACATGCATTTTATATGATATTATTTCCAGCCAGTGAGTATTAAGTTTCTTCTGTATAAATTAGCGTACGAAAAAATTACGGTAAAGTTTTTAGTGTGTTACCAACTCTATGACGCAGGAACTCCTCTTGTTCCCTCACACTCAGATCTTCTTTTAAATAAAGAACACACGAAACTTTTTGTTCAAGTTTAGAAATACATTCATGGAGCCAGAAACTTTGATATCGCCATACAGTATGTTTATAAAGCAGGTAACAGACATATAGTATTTTGTAACAACTGTGTCTTCATAGCGATGATAAGGGTGCCTCAGATTAGCGTAAGCAGCGATGTGCGAAGAAACATGGGTGAATCTGTAATACTTACTAACTGTGCATTTCTACATTAAATTCCAGCGCAAACTGTTCGTCTTGTCGCTGCGATGTATTGTCGAGTTGTCGTTTTCATATGTGTCTGTCGCTGCGACTAGACGCAGACCTGTCTTTTGCGTCTGTGACTAGTTGTTAACGGTCCCCGAAACGATCAATTACAATTGTCAATAAATTTTTACGAGGCTTATTGATTTCATTATATAAGAACGGACCTAAAAATACTTAAATTTTATTAAATGAAATTACAAATATCTTTGTAACGAAGCCTTTTTAAGTAGGTACTACTTCCTTTGTTAGGTTTAATTTGTAAAAGCTATAGAAGGGTTTGACAAAGTTTATGGATAACGTAAAGAATACGGTGTATATGAAGAACATCTCATGCCTCGGTAAACATAAGCCAGTCAGCAAAGCGCTACCGGCTTAAACGTTTCAAATGTTCAAAAATTTACAATTTACCGCCATTTATCGCACCTTGCCGTCTGGAAGGCATCTAAAGCAACATTTTTTATTACAAACACGGCTAGCGCACTGCTCGAACGTGCTTGCCTCTAAAAAGCTTATGTGGGTTGTGTGAACACCCTGTCTGTGGAATAGAAAGAGTCTGGATTTTTACGCCAGATTGAAGTAAAGGCTTGTTGCGTTGATGTATTAGATTGCTGGATGTGGTATTAGCAGGTGGGAACGGAGAGAATGAGATAAAACAGACAGGAAAATCGTTGTTGTTTTCAGTAAGATTGCCCTTTATGTATGTAGGTTTCTTTGGAGATGAACAAAAGGTTGAGTTGTAAATGAACCACCAGTGTGGTGAATGTAATTATTTTGTTGATTTGATTATAGTATGCTTCCTTACTTTTGACCCCAAGAATATTTTGTTTGATTTTATTCTATTCAGGGACCTTAAACAGTGTTCTTAAACAATATGCAAAAAAAAAAGAGCTATAAAGCTAGCTATGCTTTTAATAAAGAGTATTCTATTCTATTCTATGCATTTGAAGGTCATTTTTAAAACAGACAGCACAGCGTCACACAATACACCAGATAAATACATCAGATAGCAACAAATAAAAATAAAATAGAATGTGTAAAGTCCGATGTATGAAATTAGCAGGAAAGTGTGCCTCACGGCTGCACCAAAAATTCCCACATAAAAAAAAAGGCCCAGTTCAGCAAAAATACCAGGGGGCCTAAAAAGGCCACTTTGGAGAATCATAAAAGGATAACATTATGAATCAGAATATGGCGAATACAGTCCGTGTTTTTCTTTTTTTCGCTGCACTACGTAGGTATAATCAAAGTGATTGGCATTGGATTTGGATTGGATTAATTGGTATTTTAGCATCACAAAAAAAATAACTGAAAAATCCTTCACCAATGGCATTTGATAAGATCAACTTAACAGTTAACTGTCCGTTATGATTCATAATGTTAGCCTTTTATGATTCTGCCAAAGTGACCTTTTTAAGCCCCCAGATAGCAACAAATAAAAATCAAATATAATGTGTAAAGTCCGATGTAAGAAATTAGTGCACCAAAAAGGCCCAGTTCAGCAAAAATGCCAGATAACTAGTCCCTGATGGTGGTTTTCAACTTGACCAGCACCTTGCGTAACACATTTTGAAGCATATTGCCAATCCATTGCTCCTTAAGTTCCAAAAATATGTCTGCTCAACAACGTAAAAAACGCAATGGCTGTTGTAGAACTGTCAAAATGAAACCCATTGCAACTGATAGTATGTTAGGCAATTACCCTGCTGATGTGTAAGGTGACGGATGAAAATCAGTTTTATACTGCAATGTGACGTGTGTATGCATACAACTTAGGTGAAGTGTGCTTCATGTGAGCTGCCAATCCATCTGATGCTAGGGATTGCCACTATTGACAAGTCACATCACCTAAGTTTTCACGGTTAGATTTTTGCAGAATACGTCTGCTGATATTGATGAGGGTTATTTAATGATATTAGCTAAGTATTTAATATTAGATAGGTAATTATTAAAGTTAGCTCTGCGTTATTTCTGAACTGATTTTGTTGTATACTAGCTGCGCACCACGGTTTCATTCGCATAAGTTTCGATCCCGTGAGAATATCGGGATAAAAAGTAGCTTTTATGTTAATCCAGAGTGTCAGCTACCTCCATACCAAATTTTATCAAAATTGGTCTTGCCGTTTAAGCGTGATAAAGTAACAAACATAAACACACCACCACACACACACTCACAAATTTTCGCTTTTATAATATTAGTGTGATTCTTAATCTGTTGATTAAAGTTTCCGTACGAAACGTTCTGGCATAGATGACGGGAAGCGGGAGAATAAAAAGTCAAAAAAGAAAATAAAAATGAATAAGAAAGAAAAGAAAGAAAGAAAGAAAATACATTTAAATGCGGTACACATGACGCAATAAAGAACTTAAACGAAAAATAATAATAATAAGAAAGGGTTGGGTTAATAAAAGAATAAATATAAAGGTGAAAAGTGTGCTAAAATAAAAGCTCATATAAATTTGGAGCAGTGGTGGCCAAGTGGTAACGGCCGCGACTTACGAGTTGTAGGTCGTAGGTTCGAACCCAGACAGGCGCTTTACTTTGTGTAAATTATTTCATCACCACTGCTCTCAAAACGGTGAAGGAAAACATCGTGAAGAAACCGGCATGTCCTAGAACCAAAAATTCGAAGACATGTGACATCTGCCAATCCGCACTGGGCCCGCGTGGTGGATTACGGCCCACTCCCTCTCACCGAGAGGAGGCCAGTGTCCCAGCAGTGGGAACATTATAGGCTGATTATGGTTAAGGTTTATGGTATAAATTTATTAAAAGGTGTTTGTTTCTGCCAAGTCAACCCCTTTCTTCCATCTTCATTGATTCATGTCGCTTCCTCAACCCAAATCTCTACAGCTACGTCCCTGGACGTGTAATAAGGTGAGCGAGCACCACGAAACTATTTCTTTGAGTCAGGTATGACAATACTCTTTGTCTAGCCCGAGAACATCGAGATTAAAACGTTATACGGTGTTCTTGTTTTCAAGACATTTTGTAGTTCTGGACTTATGAGCGTTTACGACGTACGGCATTCCATGCAAACTTTCAAGCCCTTGTTTTTCGAAATGAATGAACCGATTTTAATGAAATTTCATACGCATAAAGGTCTAAAAAGATAGTAAAATACATTTGAGAAATGTCTTATGTAAAAAAGGAATAACTGGAAATCTCTGTTTCAATGGAAAATTTAAAATCGGTCTAATTTGGTAAATTTTACTAGTAGCCACTGAAGAGTTCTACTATCCACCTCCCGGCTCCATTATCAGATGAGCTTTTTTTTGTTCCTTCCTTAGCCCTTTATGTTCCGGGCCAGCGGTAACCCTTTCGGACATTCCCGCTGACCCGGCAGGCTTCGGCCCTATGGGGCCCCTCCTCGATGCTGACATCTCTTTGAGGCGCGCGTGGAACACGTACGCGCCGTCCGGCACGGGCCTGGTCCTGATCGGACGGTGAGCTACCCATTACTCTCCGCCCGCAGGCCCGCGCCTACGGTGGCCGGGAGTCGTCGCGCGGCTCCCGACGCCCGGAGCGTCTCCCGCGGCGGCTGGGACGGGAGGCTCTCTCCCTGAGCCGTCCCGCCACCTCCTTCGCTAGCATGACTGCTTCGCAGAAGGAGGTGACTGCCTCCCACTCCCTCTCGCCCCGGACCATGGCTTGCACCAGGGCCGGGCGCGAGAGGTCGCCGCCGCTGCCGATCGCCTCTACGAGGACACGGCGGTGCTCCGCCCAAGCGGGGCAGACCGCCACCGTGTGCTCCACCGTGTCCTCTGGGCGATCCTGGCAATGGTGACACCCGGGCGTTTCCTCCCGCCTGATGATGTGCAGGAACCTCCCGAAACTTCCGTGTCCGGTGAGGACCTGCGTCAGGCGGTAGGTGAGGGCGCCGTGGCGCCTCTCTAGCCACTCCTCAAAGAGGGGTCTTATCGCCGCTATCGCGGCGTGCCCTGCGCTGGGTTGCGACAGTCGCTCCATCCATGTCGCCATGAGATCGCGCCGGAGATCCGTCCGCTCCGCAGCAATTTGCCGCGGAAGCGGAACTTCCCCCCGGCGTAGTGCCTCCGCGCGCCACTCATACAGGCGCGCGAGGACTATCACCTCCAGATCCCATGGCGGCAGTCCGGCAATGAGGCTTGCCGCCTCGCCAGAGATCGTGCGGTAGCCCCGGATGATCCTTACGGCTACCACCTTCTGGGGCGCGTTCAGGTAGTGGGCGGCTCGCCGCCGCAGTGAACGCGCCCACACCGGGGCCCCGTATAGGGCCATGGACCGCACGACCCCCGCGTAAAGCCTCCGG
Organism: Oligia latruncula; assembly: GCA_948474745.1. Classification (NCBI taxonomy): domain Eukaryota; kingdom Metazoa; phylum Arthropoda; class Insecta; order Lepidoptera; family Noctuidae; genus Oligia; species Oligia latruncula. Next base: position 15,081,003 of record OX419701.1, on the reverse strand, counting down.
CAGGAGGCGTTTGGCCCCCTCAGGTTGGGCAAGAGCCGCTTGAAGGCGGCCCCGGCCCGTTCCAGTTTGGGGGCCAAACGTCGGAAATGCTCGACGAAGTTCCACCGGCTGTCGAGGACGAGACCCAGGTACCTCATCGTTGTCTCGACGCCGATGTGAACCCCTCCTACCGTTATTTGGGATCCCGACGGTGGCGCGTTCCGGGGCCCATGAAACGACATGGCCTCGGACTTGTGCAATGCCACCTCGAGACCCAACTGCCGGATCCTCTCCACGACTATCGCAACCCCGCGTGTCATCGCGTCGGCCGCCGCCTGATGCGACCTCCCCTGCGCCAGGACCAGCGTGTCGTCAGCGTAGCAAACCACGCTGACGCCATCAGGGAGGTCGGCCCGCAGCACCCAGTCGTAGCCGATGTCCCACAGGAACGGCCCCACGACCGATCCCTGCGGGACACCGCACGACATCTCTCGCCGGTTCCACTCCCCATCGCGACCGGGGTAGCTGACGGCTCTGTCCGTCAGATACGCCTCGACTATTCGACGGAGGTAGGGCGGCACCCGGTGATACCGGAGTGCCTCCACAATGCAGCTCCAGGGCAGGGTGTTGAACGCGTTGGCGATGTCGAGTGACACCGCCACGACGACCCCACCCTGGGACACCGCGTCCCCCGTCGTGAGGGCTCTCACGCGCATGATGGCGTCCACCGTCGAGCGCCCCTTGCGGAAGCCAAACTGGCTGTCCGCAAGATCCGGCCCCGTCCTCACCAGGTGCCCGACGAGGCGGCCCACAATCACTCTCTCAAAGAGCTTGCCGACCTCGTCGAGCAGCACGATGGGCCGGTATGCGGACGGAGAGTCCGCAGGGCGCCCTGGCTTCCGAATTAGGACCAGCTTCCCCGTCTTCCAACGGAGTGGAAACTGGCCTCTCTCCAAGCATGCGCTTAAGAGCGCCTCCAGTCGAGGCCCGAGAGCCCTCGAGGCCAGGACCCAGGCTTTACCCGGCAAGCCGTCGAGTCCTGGGGCGGTATTTTTGGCCTTCAGCCTTCCTACCGCCGCTCTCAGTTCTACCCCGGTCACTTCAGGGATGTCGTCGTTGTCGTCCGCGTGGTCCGCTTCGGGCACCGCAATTGGCGGAGCCATGGGCGGGGGGGTGTGCTCCCCCCGTGAAGGGAACAGAGCGCTCACCACCTCCTCCACCAGCTGGGGGCGGAGACTCTGCGTCAGCGGGGGGGCCCAGGTGCGGAGTTTATTCCGCACCATTTTATAAAGGCGCCCCCACGGATCTCTGTTCAGAGTCTCCAGCATCTCCTCGCGGGATCTCCATTATCAGATGAGCTCCAAGATACAAAATTATAGTTTTGTCTTCCAAACTACATAATATACTAAAAATCTACAAAGTTTCATTTCGATACGACCATTAGAAGTAGGTTAAAATTTACTTCTAAGATTTTGTTACATTGCCAGTTAGTTAGTTCCAAGTATAACCGTGTTAAAAACCATCGGACGTCAATTTTATTTCACAGATAAAAGACATAATCTAGGTAGACTTTTGTAAAATCAGCCTTAAGTTTGATAGCAAACGGAACATCGAAAATTAGATGTCTACACCACGTAAGAATATTAAATCGCAGCTGGATTACAAAAATACAAACAAAAAGTATGAGCTTTTCAACAAGTTCAACTCATGTCACAACTTCAAAGGACTTCACCAATCAATCAATCAACTCAGCCTCCACTGCTGGACATAGGCCTCTCTTAGACTGCGCCACAGCACCCTGTCCTCCGCCTTCCGCATCCAGTCTACCCCGGCCACCTTCTTTAGGTCGTCCGTCCATCTAGCTGGGGGGCGTCCCACACTACGCTTGCCGATACGCGGTCTCCACTCCAGGACTCGTCTGCTCCACCAGCCATCGGTCTTTCGACAGACATGGCCAGCCCACTGCCACTTCAGTTTGCTTACTCTGCAAGCTATGTCGGTAACTCCGGCTTACTATACGGTATACTTCATCAATCAAAAATACTAATGACGCTCTGTGTTACTCGTTACAATAGACTAACAAAGTAGTTACTGTAAGGATCAAGGTTTCGCTTCGGGCTAACGATACATGGGTGTCTGTGGTGGGTGTTCACAAGTTATTTGACTAAAGTTTCATTGTTCTGTGAAATATTGTGATTTTGGAAAGTTCCGTAACAACGTAACTATGTTTCGCACCCTTTTGTTGTGGTCAAGTTTATCAGTAGTTTGGATTCTAAACCGAAGTTTAGATTAGCAACAAAACATACATAACTTGACTTCTGCAAGCAATTCTTACCGTGTAAACAATCCCGGCCAACTCACTTCCGCAAGTTTACCAAGTTCGCCAAATTAATGTCTAATAGATATTATGGAGAGGCGACTTGGTATAAAAAATAAAAAGTTGGCGACCAGCGGGCTAGTTGCGTAACACATTAACAGTAGCAATCAGTTTCATTTTGACAGTTCAACAACATTCATTGCGTTCTTTACGTTACTGAGCAAACACATTTTTCGAACATGTGAAGCAATGGATTAGCAATATCCTTCAAAATGATTCAGATTGAGATTGATAGTATGTTACGCAACTAGGGTGCAGGTTGTGGTGGCAGTAGTAGAAACATTTATTAGTATGGTGACAACGCTGCTATGAATTTGAGAACAACATTACCTATATACTTACAACGATCCTACCTTTCGATTCACCTCCAAATATACAGGGTCTTATTAAAATAGATGGACCAATTTTAACATAGCACTCAGTACCTACGTCTAACCAAAGATATCCAAGCAAAAAAAAAAAACAATGACTAAAGTGATTTTATTTTTACCTAAAATAATAAATTGCCCGACATTAGTGTATTTTCGTTAGCTGATTATTTTTCTTGTAAGTATCTATGCGTTTTTCTTATATATTTTTTTACCATCGTCCTTTTTTTGGTTGCCTGAATGATTTCTTAAGTTTGTCCATCTATTTTAATGGGACCTTATATTTATGTAAGTAATATATCTCCGAACCCAAATCGGTCATGACTTTGGGGCTTTTAAAAAAGAATGCGTTCTATAATAGGTATATAATTTAGTTTTTTTTTCCTTTATTAATAAGAAAAACTAAAGTACCTACTTAAGTAGTAATTGATTACAATCTAGCTTAATAGACTAAAAAGCAATTTAACTGTAACTTAATATTTTACGAGACAGATTATGTTATAAACTTATAACTAAAACATTCTAGCGAATTTATTTTAGAAGTATGTATGTTTATTTGTATATATGTAAGAATATTCTTATAATACTTGTTTAGTTTTATTAAGTAGATAATTTGTTTTTAGATTTTACGTATTATTTTTTGTCTCCTTTACTCTTTCACACGCTGTCTACCATCTCTCTATTTATGGTCCTATCGCAGGTACTTATGCTGGAAGAGATTTCTTATGAAATAAGCGTCACCTTTGTACCTATTTTTCTGTTCTGTTTTTTTTTCTTGTCTGTTTATATAAGTGTGTACATAAATGGTAAAAAATAAATAAATAAAAATAGTGTCAATTTGCACTTTTACACAGTTTCGTAGCACTTTCTTACGAGTAGGGTCTGATAATTGATAAAACACTTTGTACAGCTGTTACATGTATGGCACCTTTAGCACCGCACTATAAGGCGATTGGCACACTGCACCGCGTTACGCAGCGGGACGCAGATAAGTAATTTATGTTTTTGAAATGTGCTAATTAAGCCCTTTCATTAGATACCCAATATGGCATGATTAATAAACAAGTTATTTTCATAATCAGCCTATAATATACCCATTGCTCTGACACAGGCTTTCTCTCGGTGAGAGGGAGTGGGCCGTAATCCACCACGCGGGCTCGTTGCGGCATAGGGATATGGCAGTAGACAGTGGTAGGTACATTATAATTATATCGTTAAAATATTTGGACTAGTATCATTAAACAGGGAGAAACTAGAGGAATAAATTATAGGCCGACGGCTTAACTGAGACGTTGCCTGAGGTAGCAGCGCGGTGCGGGAGGGGTGTGGTGACGTGATGCGAGAGCTCAGTGATACGTCAACTTGTGACAACTATCACCCTCCCGCACCGCGCAGCTACCTCAGGCAACGTCTCAGTTAAGGTGAATGGGGTAGTTGAGACCGTGAAATTCAAATTTTCTTACGTTTTTTGCAATTTGCAGGTCAGTGTCAGGTTGTATCTTGATCAAAATATGATTCGCGACAATAACAGGTGCATATTTAGAGAATTATTATCATTAATACATCTTTCTGAGTTAGATTTCTACCACCAACCACCAATCTCTTATAGAAAAGTGTTAATGGTAATAAGAAAATTTGAATTTCGCGGTCTACCACTATCAATTCACCTTAAGCGGTTGGCCTATAGTATGTAGTAATTTCTTCTTAAGGTAACTTAGAAAAGAACACTATTTATTATGTACACAATATAAATTACAAAAATAAATGTAGAAATTTTACAAAGGGTGACACAATGGGCAGTCTTATCAATAAGAGCGATCTTTTAAAGATTGCCTACTGAATGCCCAACTTAATTTAATGATTCAACAACCAGCTTAATGATTTAATATCGGGTAATAAAACTGAAAGGAGGACGCGCAGGCGCGTGAACGATGGAAGGAGTGGAAACTCCTTTGCCCAGGAGTGGGATAGTACAGGCTAGCAAAAAACCGGTCAAGAGCGAGTCGGACTTGCGCACCGAGGGTTCCGTACAAAATTATATAAATAATATTAAAAAAATATTATTATTATTATCACGCATTTTAGTATGGTTTTAATTTCAACGCGATACCTCCACGCGTTCCCGAGATAAAGGGTCTTGACAGACAGACAGACAGATCCTATAAGGGTTCCCTTTTTTCCTTTTGAGGTACGGAACCCTAAAAACGGTAATATGCAAATCTAATCAAGGTCTTGAAAATACACCTCGAATGCTTTAAATCATTTATCCAACTAATTGATTCCAAAGCCAAAGTGACATAACTCAAAATAATCCTCCCACAGAAATAAAAACCATCATTTATCTAAGGAACCATTACCATAATATTTGTCATCCAGATTCATCGTAAATATAATGGCGTGAACCATTTCAGGCGAGTCGGGAAGCTGTCCATCTGTGTTAGGGAAACGACTTTTAATGTTGCAATGAGTGATGGTGTTGGTGGGTGGTTAATGTTTTAAAAGCTTATACCTTACTAGCTTTCGCCCGCGACTTCGTCCGCGTGAAATTTCACCCTCTCCCCAGTCACCCTCTTAGGGGTGGAATTTCGAAAAAACCCTTACTTAGTGGATACCTACTCTTCACAAAGAACACACCCTCCAAATTTCATGTTTCTTTAGGACCAGCGGTTTAGGCTCTGCGTTGATACATCAGTCAGTCAGTCAGGACTGAATTTTATATATACTCGTAGATAGATGTACCTTCATAGTGAGTTTTACAATAGAATGAGTGTAAGTATGTAAAAGATATTTATAAGACAAAATGAGTAGAAACGCCGGGAGGCCGGGAGGAGACGCCCTAGAAGGATATAGCATAATCAGCCTATAAAGTTCCCACTGCTGGGACACAGGCTTCCTTTCGATGAGAGGGAGTGGTCTGTAATCCACCACGCGGACCCAGTGCGGGTTGGTAGATGTCACATGTCTTCGATTTTTTGGTTCTAGGACAAGCCAGTTATCTCACGATGTTTCCTTCACCGTTTTATATATATCCCTCTAGAGCAGTGGTGGCCCAGGTGGTGGTGGTTGCAGTGGTGGTTGTAGGTCGTAGAAGACCAACTCTGAAATCACGAAAAAAAATCTGCTATTTCATACATTTTGGTCAAGTAGGTATTGAACTTTTGTATTAAGGCTACTCTTTCGAAAAAAGCTTAAAAACAGCGTGCAGATGAAGCAGCTTTTCTCCGGAACATACAGAGAAATTACATCTGAAAAAATAGTTGGTAATCTACATGATATGAATCGTAATTTGGTTTAGCCATAATTTTTCTATCGATATCACCTATTAAGAAAAAAAACCACCAAATCACCTCCAAATCGATGAGATTAAACCATTTTACTCCTTCATTTTTTATCAAAAGAATATAAAAAAAATATCTACTACTTTGCAATACAAATGAAAATGATTTGGTTTTGTTACGTTTTAAAAACATGTATATTTTTTAATATAATAAATTAAAAATGCGATCGTTTAAAGCCCGTGTCTATGTCATCCTCGCACTCGTCCACGAATTCAGTGCGGGGCGCCTCGTGTTGCTAGGCAACGCGACGCCCAAATGCACAAGTTCGTTGGCATGAAAACAAGCCTTAAACAGCCGATTTTTTTTTCGTGATACCAGAGTTTGTCCCATAGTGAAAGTTGTTCATATTCATTCATGGGTAGAACACCCTGTAAAAATTTGGATGGTGATAAAAAAATCTTCCTGTATAACATGTTTATGTCGCACGGAGTGGCCATAACGCTTTTTCGTCACGTGACGATTTTTATCAGAGGGGCAATTGCCGTAATTTTAAGAACGGTCAAACTCTGATCTCAGTCTCAATCTGTCAAAAATACCTCTAATTTCCCTACATTTTTGAAAAGTTTTTGACATATGGTTTGTAGCCGAGATGAGACTTAATTACGAGAATTAGCTTTCAGTCAGCTCCTACCGGGAGCCGCGTTAAAGAACTTCGTTCCAAAAACAAGAATAAAATCCAAATGCATTCTATCAAACAAGTAATAAAATCCGTATCTCACATATTATTATGATCCATTTCAATCTCAGATCGGATGTGTGATATGACGATATGACACTAAAAAGTTTATCAATCAAACTTTCATGTGCACATACGTCAATACAGTAAAGTTTACCCATTTCCTTTATTAACTGGTGCATGAGTTATTGCAAGAAGCTGTCAACAGCATATACTTACTATTCTTTCAATCTGCTAAAGTATTATATCTTTCAAGGCTTTGGTAATAATAAAATAAGGTGGATCCTATGGATAAAAAGACAAAGAAAAATGAACATAAAATGAACATGGAGGTAATGAAGATGGACAATAAAGTTTGTTTTCGTCTTTATTAGGCTTTGGTTGAGAGCAGTGGTGGCCCAGTGGTACCTAACAGCCGCGACTTACTAGTAGTAGGTTGTAGGTTCGAAGTCTGACAGGGGCTTTACTTTGTGTAAATTATTTCATCACCACTGCTCTCAAAAACGGTGAAGGAAAACATCGTGAGGAAACCGGCATGTCCTAGAACCAAAAATTCGAAGACATGTGACATCTACCAACCCGCTCGGGCCCGCGTGGTGAATTACGGCCCACTCCCTCTCACAGAGAGGAGACCTGTGTCCCAGCAGTGGGAACATTATAGGCTGATTATGCGGTGTTATTATGTTCTGAGGCTTTGGTTACAATATCCATTTTATAGTCGTTAGTGAATTGAATTGACTGCCAATGATAAGCTACTTTAAGAAGCTAATTTCTTTACTCATCCGTTTAATTGTTACAAAAACCAGATATTGTATTAAATTTATCGTTTCATCGCAATTATAAAAACTTTTTTAAATTGTCAAACAAGATCATCCATACCAATATTATAAATTCGAAAATAACTCTGTCTGTCTGTATGTTACTTTTTCATGCCTAAACCACTGAACGGATTTCGATAAAATTTGGCAAAAAGATAGATTGCATCCCGGGGAAGGACATAGGATATACGGGATCGACACATAGGTGAAGTCAGTTTGTTTTTGCTAGGAATTGACACTATTGACAGCTCATTCCACGCTCACTTCTCCTAAGTTTTCACGGTGAGATTTTTACATAATAGCACCGCTGCACTTTAATTGCCTATCACACTATTAATCTCAATCTGAATCATTTTGAAAGATATTGCTAATCCATTGCTTCATAAGTTCGAAAAACGTGTCTGGTTGACAACATAAATGACACAATGAATGTTGTTGAACTGTCAAAATGAAACCCATTGCTACTGATAGTGTGTTACGCAATCACCCCGCGCTTTATTTTAACAACTAACTCTGCAGCCAATTCGGGTCAAAAAAATATTATTATTTATTTATAAAACTTTATTCACAAGCAAAAGAAATACTGTACAAAGGCGGACTTAATGCCTGAGGCATTTTCTACCAGTCAACCTTAGGTCAAATATCCTGGCAACATCAAAGTTAAAACAAATGCAACTCGTTTATTTCATTTTTTGGTCTTATCCATATGACACTGGTCTAAAATGTATTCATGATGGCAGTATTAATATCAATATAATTCAGTATGCCAATTAAACATAGGTTCAAACATTTAATTATAAAAGTGATTTTGTGAAGCACTGCAATTGGTTTCGAAACGCTGAGTTTTCATTTAATTTTAATCAGCAAAGTAGGTCACAATTATATACAATATAATATGGTATTTATTAAATTCTGCCATCGTTTTTTGACGTGAAAACTTCTTTAGGCGCGTTGGGGGCATATTTTGATATGGGAAAAAACCATTGAACTCGCACCACTGTTCCCGTAACCGACACCGCGCGTGTTTTGTTTATAAGACGATTAATAAAATACCCGCTTCGGATGTGTTCGGCTGTCTTTGGGATGTACTCGGTTTTAATGTATATCCGTTATATCAGTGACTGATGGCAAAGTATTCTATTAATGTTTTGTTGTCCCTCCCGGAGTGCCACTGTTTTTGAAGTGAAAACTTCTTTAGCGGCGTTGTACACTTTTTTTGTAATGGGTAAAAAATTTTAAACTCGCGTCAGGACACGTGACCTGATCGAAAATTCGTAAGACGGATGGAGAGTGCTACGGCGTAGGTCAAACTGTGCTACGGCGTAGCTCACACTATGCTACGGCGTAGTTCACCATACCAGCATACCAGCGAATATGGCTGTTTTTTGAATAAAATATTTCGTTTGACATTTTGAAGCTTTTTTTAGATTCTATAATTAGACTCAAACTATTTTAAATAGATATTTAGTTAAGAGCGTTTACGCCGTGCGGCATTTTATACAAACTTTCAAGCCCTTATTTTTCGAAATGAATGAACCGATTTTAATGAAACTTCATACGCATAAGCAGGATACAAAGGTCTAAAAATACTAACTTTTTAGACTTTTGTATCCTGCCTAACTCGCGCCACTACTGTTACCGTAAGCGACACCACGCGTGTTTTGTTTATAAGACGATTAAAAAAAATACCCGCTTCGGATGTGTTCGGCTGTCCTCGGGATGTACTCGGTTTTAATGTATATCCGATATGTCAGTGAGTAATGGCAAAGTATTCTTTTTGTGTTTTGTTTTCACTTCTGTCGGCACTCCCGGAGTGCCACTGTTTTTTTTTTTCTTCGTTTTTGGGTTTTAAAGAGGGAAGCAGCCTACCTTATTATTTTTGTCACCGCCGTCTTTAGACATTTGCGATCACGAGTTGCTATACCACAAAAAAAGCTTTACAATCTCTCAAATGTGCCGTATACAAATTGACAAACTACGGCAAAATAGCCGTGTTATAACCATTTCACACAACTCTCAATGAATGACAGTTGTGATTTTACATTTTAAGCTGGTAAATCAACGACTAATTTCTCCGACTTTCCATAAGTACCGATTGGGAGCTCCATGGTCAGGCAGGACTTAACAATGTCTTAGCGCCTGTTTCACTGATGTTTATAGACGCTGCCGGCGCTGCAATGACGTGTTCTGATCTTACCAGGTACAAAGCTGTAAAATCTCTGAAATGTGTTATACATAAGTATCTACCTAGTTAGGTAAATGCAGAAACCTTCAAAAAAGTAACTCCTGTCCCTTCACTCGCTATTGAAGACGAACACTGGGTGTGGTTATGTTTTTTTGTCAAGATGGCCGACCTCCGGCAACATCGCATTGATTTTCATTTTCTTCGCACGACTTCGCAACATATTCACACAAGTTCGGATTGATTTCGGACGTTAGGGACTACACGCACGACTAACTCGTACATAGTAAGCGGGTTCCCCACAGTACTTAGAGGACCGAATCTTTCTTAGGGACTGTCAGCCTCAAAAAGATGTATATATAGACAAACCTGTCTATTCTGTAAAGATCTCACCGTGAAAACTTAGGTGAAGTGAGCTTCAAGTGCACTGTCATTCCACCTGATGCAAGGGATTGATAGGGCTTGTGGCTAAGTAATACCAGCTGCACGGGTCGATCGATCAGGTTAAGCTACCCTTGTCGTGGTTGGTCCATGGACGGGTGACCTTCATTACATACCAAGATCCCTCCGTGCCTCGGAAAGCACGTTAAGAATTTGGTCCTGTTGGCTGTCATTTGTGGATCTTTGACAGTCGTTACGCGTCGTCAGAAGTCCGAAACTCTGACAGCCAGTCTTATCAAGAAGTATAGTATTACCTAGTTACTGGGTTGTGGAAGTCAGATAGGCAGTCGCTCCATGTAAAATGCTGGTACTCAGCTGCATCCGGCCAGACTGGAAGCCGATCCCAACATAGTTGGGAAAAGGCTAGGTAGATGATGCTAGGGATTGACAGCTCACTTCAAGCTCACAACACCTAAGTTTTCACGGGGAGATTTTTACAGAATAAATGATGGCAGAATTCATTGCTCTATTAAGGATTGCAATAATGACATTAAATCTCCATTGATGCAACAATAACATCAAGTTCCTCCTCCTCCTCCTCAAGTCACACTCCTCATTACTGAGGGTCGTGATCCTCCCTTGAAAACATCTTTTCCCTGACGATGTTCCGCCATCTATGTCTATCCTTGGCCAAATGAAGCGCATCATGAAATTTCGTGTCAAGAGAAGATCTTATCTAGTCGGACCATCGCAACATCTTGGTCGTTTACCATACACCTTGCCGGTAACCATCGGTTGTTCGAGGTTATTGTTCCATCTTTTCTCGCTATATGGCCGAAAAATTCTGGTCGTAGAGAGTCTGGTCTTTATTCTGAGCTCGCGTAGGATGGACTCGTTGGTGCGGAATGCAATTCAGGGTATCTGAAGCAACTTCCTCTAACACCACATCACGAAGGCGTCTTTATGAGCCAACGAGGTAACATCAAGTTACCTCCAGGTAATACAGTCCAAAATCCCACAAAACACTTACAACCAATTTGAAGACTACACAAGTCCTAATATTGGACCTAAAATCCGGTCTAGCCGAGAAGCAATCAGGCAACTTCGGCCTGTGTTTACCGCTCCATGAAATTTCGACCGAGGGAGACCAAACCAGTTAAATTGAAATGTATTGATGTACATTCTTGTTTCCATGATATTAATTTAAATATATTCCGAGTTCGACCATGCGTTATAACAACATTTTATCGGTGAGTTCTCATATTTGTTATCGGAATATGTTTTTTTCTGGGAATCCGTTTATGATGAGCTGGTATTAATTGATATAATTAAGTGGTGTTACATAATGCTGCTAATGTAGTGGTATTCAAATTAGTAATATTAATTTAATAGGTTGTGGTTTTGTTTGGTAGGTTTATTGGTTGTATGTACCTACATTTACAAAGATTAATATTAGATTATTTTTTAGATTAAAAAAAACTGGCCAAGTGCGAGTCGGACTCGCACAAGAAGGTACCACAAGGCAAAAACACTGAAAAAAAACACGTTTGTTGTATGGGAGCCCCCCTTAAATATTTATTTTATTTTGTTTTTAGTATTTGTTGTTATAGCGACAACAGAAATACATAATTTGTGAAAATTTTAACGGTTTAGCTATCGCGGTTCTTGAGATACAGCCTGGTGACAGACAGACGGACGGACGGACAGACTGCGAAGTTTTAGTAATAGGGTCCCGTTTTTACCCTTTGGGTACGGAACCCTAAAACGGGTGGGTCTTTTAATGGTTTTATTATTATTTACATAGTCTGGGTTAAAAAGTCGTGTGAAATTTTGTAGCAAGCAACACCTCATTTTTTCCGTGATAATCGTATAGATGACTTTAATTTGGTTTAACTAATTTACTATGGGTGAATTTCACCACAATAAAACGTAATTCTCTTGCATTTTTTGTGGATGTAAGTAATGTTTTGGGGATTCAACGCCAAAAATATTAAACTGGGATTCAAAAGTGGGATCCAACCACGGATATCGAAAATAAATCAACTTTTATACCTACCTAGATTAACCCTTTGAACGCCACATATACGTGACAAGCAAGCGCGTGCCCTGTACGCCAGTCGTGTGTCGCCTATCCTATTACGAGCGACATAAATATGTGACAAAAAATGCGGTGCACTTTATCACGAAATAAACAATTAAATCATTACTTTTGTGTGTTTTTAAATGTATACCTTAAATATTTAAAATTGTGGCTTGGCGTGGAGGGCACGCGCGTGCGTTTATGCTCTGGCGTTCAAAAGGTTAAGTCTGATCCTGAGAATACATTTTGAATTTTTGGTAGTTAATCCATACTAGATCGAATAACTGAAAATCACTGAAAATCCATAAAGGCGGCTGCGAAAATTTGAAAATATTCGTAGCCGCCATCTTGAATTTTCATTTTCAACTTCGTTTCTGCCGGGGGTCGTCCGACCCCACAAGTTTTTTATTTTCTAAATTCTCTAGTTGAAGTTTTGTTATTTTACAGACGACCACATCAAGCTACTACAATCTGTCAAATTTCTTTACCTAATAGATTTTCAACTTTACCGCTAAAGCTTAAGGTTCAAAGTTGATTGGGAAAATTTGACAGTTTCGGGTAGCTTGTTGTGCTGGCGTCTGTACTTGTTTTGTATGTTGTACACATAGATATGGAAGAGGGAGGTCTATCTCCATACTTAAAAGAAGGCCTCTACAACTTATTTGTTAAAACCTGTTGATTATGAAAATAAACTTATTATATTTATATACTACAGGCGCACCTCTACCAACCCCTTCGAACAATACAGGCGTGATGATATGTTATGTAAGTAATCTGAAAGTAAATGGTTCGGATACAGTAGGGATAGTATCTGTATACCAACCATTTATTTTCTACGAACCAAAGAAAAGGATAATGACCCGTCGAAACGACTCCTAAGTTCAAATTAACTTGGCTCTTGTTTTTCCTACTAACTAAACTCCTTCAAAGCCTTTTCGATACTGCCGGTAAATTTTTGGCATAGTTATAATTAGTTTAGCCGAAACGCGGAGAACTAAAAGTTAAATTTGATTTTGGGTAGTTCTGCGGTAGCGGAGGTGTGAGTAAAGCGAAAAAATTTAGTTTGTAATTACGGAATAAAAATATTTTAGTAGTAAAAGTATGGAGTTTTGAATTTTACGCGCATAATTTCTATTTTAGATTGGAGTTTAGAGGGGCTTGTGGCTAAGTTATAACAGCCGCACGGGTCGATCGATCAGGTTAAGCTGCGCTTGCCGCGGTTGGTTTGATGGGTGACCATCTTTACATACCCCTCCGTGCCTCAGAAAGTACGTTAAGCCATTGGCCCCGGCTGTGATTCGTGGACGTTTGACAGTCGTTACGGGATTTTGTAGATAAACGTTTATACTTTGTGGCCGTCGATTACAAAGTTTTCTACCGTCTTAAGCGATTACAAAATCTTTTAGACAACTGTCAGTTGTCAATGTGATTTTGACAGTTGGGATAGAAAACTTTCTTCTGAAATAGTCTACATAGAAAAGGACCTAGACAAAGATCGTTTGAAACGAAAGACAAAATGACAGATTGTAGAAGGATTTCTAGGCGGTATGTCAAAAATGAAGAAAAGAAAATGTCACTTTGTATAGCAAGCAATGTGTCTACTCTTCGTGGAGATAGAAGTGTTCATGCTACGCGTGCAGAGCGGGAGAAGTTATTTGATGATTTCCCAAAAAAAAGGGTTAGTCAGATGTTTCTTACCAACTTATCTTGAAACAAAATTCAGTATTCATATTAAACCGGGTTTCCTACAACCGGAATTATTTGAACTATACGTGTCAAAACCATTTCCGTCGTCTATTCATCTCAAAATTTCACGGGGTGGTAAGCATTGAGTAAAGTTAGCTGATTGCTCTGGAATGGACTGGATTTTACGCTCAATATGAGCAGTTGAGCGTTGAGCTACTATGGTAGTGCTGAATAGGGTAATGTGTCAACTTGGACATGAATAATTACTGGCGAGACATTGGAAATGTTGAACGTAACTACCATTGGTGTACAATTTTGAAGATAAATCAAATTAGATAGTGGTTTGTGTCTTTACAAATGTGTGGTTCACAAATTGATGGTTAACCATATCGTACTATTTAACTATTTTGTAATAATAATAAAACTAAAAAGTTGGAATGTCAGATTAAAAAAAAAAATATTTTTGCATTTATTAGCCTAATTCTTGAGGAAGGCTATAGGCTAAAACGCTATTTATGTATTATATTATATATCTATTTATACTAATAATAATGCTGAAGAGTTTTCAAAAATTGCCCAACGCGCAAGAAGTTTTCACTTCAAAAATCTTATGACAGTCACTTCACATTTTTCAAGGAGTTTCATTAACATTCAGCTAGTTCTACACTCAACAACTATTCACTATCCAAAGTGTAAACAGGTTTGTTATGAACAACCTCTTGTTAAAATTGAAATGAAAACAATTTTTATATTTTTAAAGGAAACCTCAACCAACCAACGCAACATGACCTCGGGCTTTCTATTAAATTCCACTTTTTCCTTCGCCAATTTGCACCTAAGAAGGGGCGTAAAAGACCAGGTTATGCTGGTGGTCTTAACCCTGTATTATTGAGGTCGGTGTATAGATAGAAGGTAGGAATTTAATTAATGTTGGTAAAATTCTTTTGCAAAAAATACTGTAGTAACATTTCAGTTTGGTAGGCAAAAGTGGTTGAGAATTTTAAGTGTTAGTAATGAGGCTAAAAGCTACAATGCATAATTAGTGCTACCGATTTCGAGAAATGTAAGTATTTTGTTCGTTCCTTGAGTTAATTTTGTAGAAGTGTTTGTGTTGGATATTCTAATACCATACAACAGTTAGTACTTAAATGTTAATTAGTGAAGTAAGAATGGCTGGCGTATTTTATTTATGTTTTAGTAGTGTGGGGATTTAGTAAATACCTTTAACTGGTGCAATGGATAGAGTTTGTTTCGTAGAAATGTGGTCGTTTTTAGCTTCGAAAGAAGATAATATTATACGTTTGTTACGCAAATTGAGTAGTAATGAGTTGACTAAATGGTTAACATTTTATGCTAGGCAAATTTTTGCCTGTTATATGTTATTTACACAATAATTTTGATGTTATAACATCTAAATAATTAACCACATACATACATACATGTATATGAATGTATTTCCATCATTCCATAATCATACGCATAATCAACCTATAATGTTCCCACTGCTGGGACACAGGCCTCCTCTCTTCCAAAGGGAGTGGTGTTCTAGGAAAAGTTACTTTACTCAAGATGTTTTCCTTCACCGTTTTGAGAGCAGTGGTGATGAACATATTTACATAAAGTAAGTAAAGCGCCTGTCTGCGTTCAAACCCAAGACCTATAATTATATAATATAAGGTCATTACCACTGGGCCACCACTGCTCTACTAATGTCAATATCATTAACATTTCAGAAAAATACCTCTTTAGAATAAGACGCAGCTCTCCATTTTGATTTGCTGAATTTGACTTTACAATAAACAGTATACATACAGTTACCTGTTATACTAATGCTACATCTATCATGACAATGTTTACACAAATACACAAGCATCATGGGGTCAGCTTCCAGTCAAACCGAATGCAGCTGAAAACCAGTATTTTTCATGGAGCTACTGCCTATCGAACCTGCACAACTCCGTAACTGGGTGGATATCACACTATCACATCACACTTTTTCTTCTTCATGTCGCTGGTACAACTGTATTTTAAATCTTGTTTTCCCAAAACTTTTCCACTTCCACGGCGTTGTCGGTGGGAGCGCAGATATCACACTTTGACTGCATGTTTTGGGACACAGAGGGCAGGATAGGAAGTGGAGCATGGTTTGTGACATAGCTCCGCAATCACACCCTTCTGCCGTTGCGTCAAGGTAGCCCCATTTTACCAGGTTGGACTTACATCTTCCCACTTGTGTCCGGAGACGGTTCAGAGATTTCCAAGTGGGCCACGGAAGGTTACACCCTGCAGGGAGATGCTCCTTTGGTGGTAAGTAGTGAGTAGGAGGGGGAAGAGTATCCTGTCACAGTTTGCAACGGGCGTCGGCCGGGTTTCGTAATATTATGAAAGGAGAAAGTTTGTGAGTGTGTGGGGGTGTGTGTGTTTATATATTTGTTACTTCCTCACGCTCAAACGGCTGGACCAATTTTGATTAAATTTTGTGTGGAGATAGTTGACACCCTGGATTAACATATAGGCTACTTTTTATCCCAATATTCCCACGGAATCGACATTTAGGCGGGTGAAACCGCGGGGCGCAGCTAGTCTAAAAATAAACCCAACCAAAATGTATGGTCCAAATGATGAAATTCTCTCATTCCAATTTCATTGAAATTTTAGAAAAATACCCTTTGTATTAAAGTGTACATGTGTTCGCACGAAATATGAGAAACAATGTTGCCTCCTAACAAAACCCAACATACGTAGAATTACACCTGTGTGGAAACACCGTCTGGTTTTTCGCCTCCAAAAAGAATAACAGCAGAAGAGAATTCATACGAAGTACGAATTTTTAAATGGAACTGCATTCTTTCATTCCTTCGTGGAAAACTGATTGGTTTTTGGCATTTCGGTATTTCGAAAAGGTGTCTATAGTTTCATTTTTTCAATCGATTGATATCGACGGGTAAAAGAGGTTTTGTAAAAAGGTAGAATAGTGGACATGAAGTGACCTTATTGATGAGGTTCTTCAGAAAGGTCAAGTGCGTAGTACTAAGTATTTTTTAACTGAACAGACAGCTGTGCTGCTGGGGAGTTTGTTGCGCCACTTCTTCTTCCCAGCGAAAGCACTAGGAAGTGGTGAAGGGCGGGCGTTTTGGGGGACTGTCTTTTGTAATTTTGACGTTGGAAAAGTGCTGATTCTCAGCCTAGTTTAAATAAATTACTTTTGATTTTGATTTTGACTCGCAACCAGCGTGCGTGTGTGACAAGGGGGCCTAAAAAGGCCACTTTGGCAGAATCATAAAAGGACAACATAATGGACAGTTAATTAATAAGTTAATCGTATCTAATCCAGGTAAAGCAGTTTTCATTTATTATATTTTTTGTCTGTGCTAAAATACCAATCAATCCAATCCAAATCCAATCCCAATCTCTTTGATTATACCTACGTAGTGCAGCAAAAAAAAGAAAAACACGGACTCTCTTCGCCATATTATAATTCATATTGTTATCCTTTTATGATTCTCCAAAGTGGCCTTTTTAGGCCCCCAGATGTATGAACGTAAACGATGTAAAAGGAGTACGTAGGGAGCGTAACAGGGGGCGTTCTTTTGTTTCTGCCTACCCTATGGGAAAGGCGTGAGTTTCTGTATGTGTGAAGTCTATTCAAAGTTTCAAATGAATATTATATTAAGTTAAACAAATATGAACTTTATTTCAATGGGAATTAAGTTGATTTCAGAGTGACTAGCACTATTGAAAAAGTTATAAAAATGTTTGAAGTTGTAGCGTAAATTGAACTTTACGCTGTAGGATTTAAAGTTATTTTTCCATAAATTCATATTTGTTCACATTTTTGGCAAAGAAATCGCGAATGCAGATTAGAATAGTGTCACGTCAACTCAAGTCTAGCATTATAACTGTAAGCATAGGTACTTTATTGTAACTATAAGCATACTTTATGTTTACTATTCGCCACAATTTTTATGGATTTCTTGATGCCAACGCAGTCTTTCGGAGCTCATTGCTACACATAACGTTTCTACATAATCAATCCAAATAACCAGAGTCCAATGTAAGAAAAATATTGTTATAATCAACATAAAGTAACGTGACTGCCATCTATACTAATATTATAAAGCTGCAGAGTTTGTTTGTTTGTTTGAACGCGCTAATCTCTGGAACTACTGGTCCGATTTGAATGATTATTTTAGTGTTGGGTAGTCCATTTATCGAGGAAGGCTATAGGCTATATAACATCACGCTACGACCCTTAGGAGCCGCGCAGCGTGTGACACCACGGGGAACAGCTAGTTAGGTAATAAGTAGTCATAAAAAGTCATAATTTACATCACTCACGGTTCGTGAGTGAGTGTACAGCGTATATATGTGGTCATATTTAACGGTTCAGTACATCAATATGACCAGAGATTTCTGATACTAAGCTGCGGAGAAAGGTAATTTCGACTCATAAACACCATTATACTCGTATTAAACTAGTTCTTTATTTCTCCTCACAATGACAACCGTATTCTAGGTTTCACATATTATTTGTTTTTTTAGGGTTCCGTACCCAAAGGGTAAAAACGGAACCCTATTACTAAGACTTCGCTGTCCGTCCGTCCGTCCGTCCGTCCGTCCGTCTGTCTGTCACCAGGCTGTATCTCAAGAACCGCGGTAGCTAGACAGTTGAAATTTTCACAGATGATGTATTTCTGTTGCCGCTATAACAACAAATACTAAAAACAAAATAAAATAAATATTTAAGGGGGGCTCCCATACAACAAACGTGTTTTTTTCGGCGTTTTTACCTTGTGGTACGGAACCCTTCGTGTGCGAGTCCGACTCGCATTTGGCCAGTTTTTTAGCAATGTGAGGAGCTAGCTGGTGTCTGAGTTAGGCGTAAAATGCCTGTATTACAAATCACCAGGTCCCCACCCCATGAAAGATAATATGACAGCAAAATATAAAATGACAGCAAAACAATGATGAATTAAAAAATGTATGTCAACAGTTTCAGCATCCGAGAAAACGAGGTGAAAGCTTCATTTCATAGCCCTTACATCACACGGTCAAACTATATCCAAATGCCTTTAAAAAAATGCCCAATAAAAAACAGATAAAACTCACTGACCGAAAACCGCTATTCGAAAGCTGCTCGCACTGAAAACATTGCAACTCACTACATTTTTCTTTTTATAGTTGAACTACCGACAGTGAGTTCGTTGCGTTACGGATAAGTTTTTATACCTCCAATGGTATGTAGCCGTTTTCCTGTTTGTAGTGTTTTCAATGCCTTTATACTGCATTGTTTAAGGGTCTTAAAGGACCTTAACACAAAAAAAAAACAGTGGCACTCCGGGAGTGCCGACAGAAGTGTAAACAAAACACAAAAAGAATACTTTGCCATGACTCACTGACATATCGGATATACATTAAAACCGAGTACATCCCGAGGGCAGCCGAACACATCCGAAGCGGGTATTTTTTTTAATCGTCATATAAACAAAACACGCGTGGTGTCGCTTACGGTAACAATGGCGCGAGTTAGGCAGGATACAAAAGTCTAAAAAGTTAGTATTTTTAGACCTTTGTATCCTGCTTATGCGTATGAAGTTTCATTAAAATCGGTTCATTCATTTCGAAAAATAAGGGCTTGAAAGTTTGTATAAAATGCCGCACGGCGTAAACGCTCTTAACTAAATATCTATTTAAAATAGTTTGAGTCTAATTATAGAATCTAAAATAAGCTACAAAATGTCAAACGAAATATTTTATTCAAAAAACAGTCATATTCGCTGGTATGCTGGTATGGTGAACTACGCCGTAGCATAGTGTGAGCTACGCCGTAGCACAGTTTGACCTTCGCCGTAGCACTCTCCATCCGTCTTACGAATTTTCGATCAGGTCACGTATCCTGACGCGAGTTTAACATTTTTTACCCATTACAAAAAAAGTATACAACGCCGCTAAAGAAGTTTTCACTTCAAAAACGCAAGTTTTAGAAACAATAAAAGTATATGACTACATTAAACAAAATCAGAAAAATATAAGATATTCTTCAGGATATAAAACATAATACAACTAATTTGATACGATAGAAAAAAATCATGAAGATACCTCTAAAATATTTCTTTTTACAATAAAAACCATACTAATATACATACAATCATTCTGATTTTTTGTCTGAATATTCTACAAGCAACATACTAAAATACTAGTGTCTAAATGTTTTAGTTCAAACCAATAGATTTTTTGTAATTAAAAAATTGCTTCATATTTTGCAATAAATTACCAGGGTTGTGTCATCGAGCTTCTCTTTCTTTTCTATGCAGTCCGACAGTGACCGCGCTTTAGGTCATGTAAGCCCCTTAAGTTATTCAAATATGCACGACTCTCTGTTGCGTGATTTGCATATTAATATCATCATTTTGGAATACAAAATATATCTATATAAATAAAAAGAAAAGTCCTGACTGACTGATTGACTGACTCATCAACGCCCAGCCCAAACCCTTGGACCTATAAAGCTGAAATTTTGCACAGAGGTTCCCTTTATAATGTAGACAAGGAATAAGGAAGGATTTTTCGAAATTCAACCCCTAAGGGGGTGAATGGGGAGAGGGTGAAATTTCACGCGGACGAAGTCGCGGGCAGAAGCTAGTCCAGAATAAAAAGTAGCATAAGTATGTCCTTCTTCAGGTCGCAGGCTACCTATCTGTGAACCTCTGTCATCATAACGATTAGTTCAGTGGCTTAGGTGTGGAAAGGTAACGGACAGACAGACAGACACAGTTACTTTCGCATTTAAAATCGTCTAACTAGCCTTTTCCCAACTATATTGGGGTCGGCTTCCACTCTAACTGGATGCAGCTGAGTACCAGTATTTTACATGGAGCGACTGCCTATCTGACCACAACCCAGTTACTGGGTAATACGAAACCTCTTGGTAAAACTGGTTGTCAGACTTCCGGGCTTCTGACAGCCAGTAACGACTGTCAAAGATCCACGAATGACAGCCGGGACCAATGGCATAACGTGCTTTCCGAGGCTCGGAGGGGTCTTAGTATGAAAGCGGCCAAGTGCGAGTCGGACGCCACATGAAGGGTTTCGTTCCACAAGGCAAAAATGCCGAAAAAACACGTTTCTTGTAATTGTACCAGAAGGTCCCTTTAATTTTAACTTGATTTTAATTTGATTATTTGTTGTAATAGCGCCAATAGAATTACACACGCTATGAAAATTTCAACTATCTACCTATAACGGCCCGCTGACAGACAGACGGACGGGGACGTTGGCATTCTTGGGTACGGAACCCTAAAAATCACCAAAAAGATAAAGAGTACCTATTTTCGATTCAGAAATCGTTCGAATTTACGTTATGTTCACGTCACACGTTCGTGCTCTCTTTTATGTTGGCTTTTAAGCTTGTCCTAGCTTCCATATTCTAGTACCTTTATTCCTGCTCCCAGTCGAATTCTGCCAGTGTTCACGACACAACTGGAACACACGTTAAAATTGCACGGAATCCTTCTATTCCGTAGCGGTACGTTAACCACCGCTCTACGGACCCCTGTGAAACTCCACCGACAACTTTTTTTGGAACGGTACCCGCTAGCGTACCATTTCGCTTAAACTATCATGCTTTTCGTGTAAGGCACTGTTTTTCGGCTATTTGTATGGAAGGAAAATGTTGTATACCAGCTCTGTGAAAGATAATACTGGTCATTTTGGCCGATTGGAGGGGCTCGTGGCTAAACAACCGCACGGGTCGATCGAAGGTTAGGCTACGCTTGCCGCGGTCGGTTCGTGGATGGATGACCATCCATTACATATCGGGACCTTTCCGGGCCTCGGAAAGTAATCCTTGACCGTCGTTACGGGTAGTCAGCATCCTGAAAGTCTGACAACCAGTCTTACCAAGGGCTATTATGTTACCCAGTAACTCGGTTGTGGAGGTCAGATAGGCAGTCGCTTCATGTAAAATACTGGTATTCAGCTGCATACGGTTAGAATGGAAGCCTACCCCCGACTAGGCTGATTGATTGATTATTCGGGATATTCGACATTATTCGGGATATTCGGGATTGATTGATTATTCGGGATATCGGGATTATTGACCATAATTTTCCCGTGTGTGATTTGTACCCGACTGCGCGACAGGAAAGACAAAAGCACCTTTTTTATACTTTCAATCTTAATCTGAATCATGTTGAAGGATATTTTGCTAAACCATTGCTTCATATGTCCGAAAGTTTTTTCGGCTCAACAACGTAAATAGTGCAATGAATGTTGTTGAACGCTCAAAATGAAAGAAAGAAAATATGTTTATTTGCGGCAAACATAAAAATAAAAACACAAACAAAAAAAAAACAAAATTACGATTTGGGAGAAAGTATGCGTCACATCTACGCAATACGGCCATCGCTCAGCATAATGCTAAAACCCTATACGAGACAGAGCCCCAGCGCTGGCTTTCAGCGACACCAAAGTCACACACACAAAGCCATTTCTAGTGTTAATGTATTAAGCAATTTCCCCGCTGACTGCTTAGAAAGTGCTTGTTTTGTCGGGCTACCTCTAGACATCCTCAATTATAGAGGTATCGCAGATCTGTTGACCAAAAAATACTGAGTCCACTTTATAACTGATACATTTTTATCAGTTTAGGGCTTTTAGTAAAGTGAACTGAATTCAGAAAACGAAAAATTATATTTTACCCAAAAATGCTACGTTGCCGTCGTCCCAAGATGTCGACTGAAATACCAACCTCTCAACTCATAAATTCAGTTACAAACGGCCACTCGGACATTTTTAAAGTCCAAAATTATCAACGAAAAGAATTCTAGCAACCATTTTAGGTATAAAAGTGGATACCTTCTTGAGAATGCAAGGAATGTTCTGCAATGCTTAGAATATAATTATGTTTTTGAAATTGCGTACAGTCAGCCACAAAAGTCGATTAACTCTGATACAAAATGATTTTATGATAATTATGGTTAAGAGTTAAGTAAAATATTCGTTAAGTTTTGTAACAGTTCAATTTTTTTATGAATATTTTGCTCGTTATTTAAGATTCAAAACCTGAAGTATTAATTAATAATCGAATTTTGTTGGTGATCGTACCTCAAAAAGAAAATGTAGTGACAAGTCTATGATATGGCTCATAAAAAACACAATTTCGTTCATTTTAAATCATTAAGTATCAAAACTTCACAATAGCGCTGTTTTAGCTCAATAGCCAAAGAAACTTGATGCTATGCGCTATTCTTTTGAAAATCGAACTCGGGACGGCCATTTTGTCCTTGTTTGTTTTGCAACGGACCCGCACTTGCTCGCTTCACGTATTTGCTTTGAAATTCTAGTTACACTATTGTTATCCTTTACCTCGTATTTCAAGTGAAAACTTCAATAGGTAAATTCTAGGATAAATATCAGCGGTTTGCCGGTGCCTATGGATGGGTGACCGTCCATATCGAGCACCCTTCGTGTCTCGGAAAGCACGTTAAGCCGTTGGTCTCGGCTGTCATTTGTTAATCTTTGACAGTCGTTACGGGTAGTCAGAAGCCCAAATGTTTGTCTTACCAAGGGGTATCGTATTACCTAGAAACTGGGTTGTAGAGGTCAGATAGGCAGTCGCTCGATGGCAAAATACTAGTATTCAGATGCATCTGGTTAGACTGGAAACCGACCCCAACATAGTTGAGAAAAGGTAGGCAGATAATGACATCGGTGTCTATTAAATTATTCAGTAATGAGTTCGAAGTTATTTTGCGACTATAAATTTGCTTTCATATTTAAATACTAACATTCATGGAAATTTTCACCCCCTAAATTAATATGATATACACATTTTTTTTTATAAAGTTTTGAACGTGGTATTTAAATCAGTCTTGTTGCATTCAATCTTTAATACTAAACATCTTAAAATCACTAATTAAGTGTGTGATTGTTGGAGAACGAGGAAGTCTGACCTACCGTGATACAGTTTTTACTAGTAACTACGGAGGTCAGTGTGAATTAAGGCCGCAACACACTTGTAACACCCGACGACGCCATCCCACGTTTACTCATTGGCCACATTTTTCATCCCGTTGAGCTATTTTCGTCATTTGGCCAATAAGTAAGCGTGGGATGTCGTGGGATGGCGTCGGGTGTTACAAGTGTGTTGCGGCCTTTACTTTCTAACAACCACATAGGTACGTCCGTCATGAGATCTTGTTATTTTTATTTTTTGATTTGTATAAAATTTTTAATCAAATTATATCTTCCTAATATTGTGCTACTAGAAATAAATGTTTTTTGTTTTTTTTTTTAATCCTGATAATTTCCAGCACATTGAAACAAGAATTTCGTACTGAGATGTAGCGTATAACTATGTGCCGATTTGATACATATTATTTCGGGTGTAAAAAGGCACATAACGAAGCCGAGAGTAACTTGTACTCCTTGTCATTGTTATAATTTTTTTAATTTTAATAAAAAAAAAAAAGAATTCTTCGGGCTGTGTCGGTTACCTTGGTTCTCGTGCGGATCTCTAAATTTCTGATTCGATCACGCAGGAAAGCTCCAAGCATAGCCCTCTCCATTGCCTTTTGGGTGACTTTCAGCCTTTTAATAAGGTCTATTGTGAGCGACCACGTTTCAGTGCCATATTTCATGCACCCATAAGCAGAATGTTTTATGTTGCGCACTGCCGTAAACAGCGATTTTTCACACCAAAAATGAAAGTCGTTTCCCAGCAATTATTTTTGCACAACAATACTTAATTTGATAAACAGAATGCGTAGTTGATGGCTATGTGATACGTCTATAAAACCCCCGGTGTATAAAATTATTTATTGACATTAACAAGTTGTATCTACAACAAAGTTCGTGTAATTTTCTGACTCCTACGCTAGTTCCAATTATGTAAATATTACTTCGAATTTTGAACTTAGTATAAACTTTCAATAGCAAATTATAAATTGGCCTTTCTTCAAAACAATTATTTTGTTCGTATCGAACGCAGAGCACGGAACGCCGCGTCGACACTGTCTAAAAAAATAATTTCTAATAAAATTCGTCCCTTCGAAAGTTCTTTGAGCGCACACTCTAAAGTCGCCAGTTTGTTCTCGTCATGTGTGTCGTATTGCGAGTGAAGTGACATGCTTAGTTTGTATACCTGATGTTGACAATGCCTCGTCGGTCTAGTTGTTGCAAGCGCTACTGCTGACCATGAGATCCCTGGTTCGATGCCCAGGTAGGGCAATTAATTTGTTATTGGGTTTTTCTAACTGGAATTTCTCAGTACCAGCCCGGAGTCTGGATTTGTACCTGGTTGATAGCAATAGGCTCGCTCTCTATTGCATGGGATTTAAAAAACACTGGCGAAATGAGGGTCTACTGGTTAGGTGGATCATACACTACAACGTGCCACGCGACGGGGCGCGGGAAACGGGGCCAAATTCCCTGCGCAGAAACGCGTTTTTATTGAATTTGTATGTAAAAAATCACGTGCGGACGCGTTATCTGCGCCCCGTCGCGTGGCGCGTTGCAGTGTGAGATCCACCTTTCACCTCTGCCTTACCGTTCACCGTTCGTGGCTGTGTTGACAATGCCGCCTCTAGTAGCGGCCGCCGAGGCGTCTCCGTGTTCTGTGGTATCAAATATTCTGGTGTTTATTTTTGTAAAGGCAGTTGCCAAAACCACGTGTTTACTTTAGAATCTAAATTACCTACAGCCAGCCATTCCCAGGAAATCTCGGTACACAGCTTTGTTTTAATTGAGGTTTGTTTAGCAAAAATTTCGTGGTTCTCTAATGAGTTTTTTGTCATTTTCCGACGCATTTTTTGCGGTATGATTGGGTT
Organism: Oligia latruncula; assembly: GCA_948474745.1. Taxonomy (NCBI): domain Eukaryota; kingdom Metazoa; phylum Arthropoda; class Insecta; order Lepidoptera; family Noctuidae; genus Oligia; species Oligia latruncula. The sequence continues at coordinate 15,055,290 of OX419701.1, read as the reverse complement.
AATTTTTATTGTGTGTCGTAATGATTTTTTGAAGGTTTTTAAACGATGGGTCCTATCTAGTTGTTTGCAATGGGTAAAAGAAGTTAAAATAAGTTTTTTGGTACCATGAAATACACTACAAAGTCTGAAGCAGAATACGTCGGACCTTTATTTTTTATATTTTTACACTTTTTTATTGATATTGTATTGTAATGTGATTGGCTTTGGCCGTTCTATCAATCTTCTATCATATCAAAATCAGTTGCCCCGGTTAGTCTCGCGAAAAATCGGAAATGGCTTGACCGATTCTGATGAAACTTTGGTAAGTGGTTGAGTGCGCGCCGGAGAAGATTCCTAACAAATAAAAAAGAAAAAGGCAGTACTTACTTACTAGTACTTACGTACAGTCAACAAAGGAGTTACGTATACAGGAGCGTCGGATATTGTTGAAGTTTACTAAGAAACCGATGGATATTCTCGAATAAAATTTTAGTTTATTATTAGAAAACAAACAGCTCATTTATTAAATTAAATTTCAGTCCAGAACATCCATCGGTTTCTTAGTAAACTTCAACTATATCCGACGCTCCTGCATACTTAACTCCTTTGTTGACTGTACTTACTTAGTAGTAGCTACTTATTTTATAAATACATAAAATAAGTACCTAATCTAATTAAATAATATTTTTCTCTATGTTTTAACGAAGAATTTAGGTGTTACGGGAAAATAAATTATTTTTGGCTGCCCTGCGAAGCGAAGTCAATGACCCATAAGTTAAATACAAGTAAGGTACATACATAGAATTCTGACGAAAGCTCCTAGCCATACAAAATAATGATTACCAAGGATAATGCCTGTACCACACAGGCTCAGCAAAAAAAAAAAGTTTATAACAAACATCATTTCTAACAGTCAAAGCAAATCGGATTAAGGTAAAGCCCCCTGTTACTGTCCCACGAAACAGTTGCTGAATTCAAATAGCTCTGTGAGCCTCGGGCTTACAATAAGTGTTTGGAATAAAAGTCTTTTATTTTTATTCGTCGAATGTAAGTTGGGTCTTACTGCGACACGATAATCTGTGGATCTAAGGTTGGTTAGTAGACGCAAATTGGTGAGCTTACCCTAGTGCGTGAGGTCGGTGCTGCAGATGGCCTAGCTTTTTCTTGTACCTACTGAAAATTTAAATGGAAATTTAATTATTTATTTATTTAGTACTTCAAGCACATAAATGTACAGAGGCGGACTGGACGGTGATGCAGAGACAAACAATGGTAGGTGCAAGCAAGAACATTGAGGAATAAATATTTAAAATATAAAGATACGCATAAACCTATTACAACCATGAATATAATATTATGCTAATTAATTATTATGCTAGCTTTCTTACTACCAACTTAAATCGTCCGCATATTCAAATCACAACTGTCGTTCTTTGACAGATGTATGAAATGGCTAATAACACGGCAAATTTATGTAGTGTGTACTCTACACACTACACGTAGGTACTACGTGTGTGTCAGGAAAATTAATTGATTATAATATAGAGCGTTTACGCCGTACGGCCTTTCATACAAACTTTCAAGCCCTTGTTTTTCGAAATTAATGAACCGATTTTAATGAAACTTCATACGCATAAGCAGGATACAAAGGTCTAAAAAGTTAGTAGAGAACATTTTCGAAATATCTTATTTAAAAAAAGATAACTGGAAATCTCTGTTTCTATGGAAAATTTAAAATCGGTCTAATTTGGCTGTAACACTATTTTCCGAAAATGTTTTCTACTAACTTTTTAGACCTTTGTATCCTGCTTATGCGTATGAAGTTTCATTAAAATCGGTTCATTAATTTCGAAGAATAAGGGCTTGAAAGTTTGTATGAAATGCCGTACGGCGTAAACGCTCTTAAAGAACGATAGGTCTTTAGTGTTAACATAAGATGTCAATTTCCTTAACAAATAAATTCCCTGAGTTTAGAAGACTCTTTATTATCAGTTTCGAAGAACTAATTATGATTAAAAAGTAGTTTGGTTTCCCTGTAGGCGCGCGAACTGTTCCTGGAAAGTTCCTTTGTGCATTGTCTTTCAGTTTGAAGCTTCACTCAAAGTCATGACTTTCAGCGAAATAGTTGGACATGGGGGATTTCAACTTTGTAACTAAGGTTAGCAACGCATGGCTTAACTCTTTGGTAAAAGAGGTGTTTATAAAAGACGGTAACCACAACACAGCGTGCCGCTTTAATGGCGACATTAATTTAACACACGTTTACGGTTTCGCGTGTTCGTTTTATGAACATGTTTAGCCCGTGGCTAAATAATAACAGCCGCACAGGTCGATCGATCAGGTTAAGCTAAGCTTGCCGCGGTTGGTTTGTGGATGGGTGACCATCTTTACATACTGAGACCCCTCAGTGCCCTGGAAAGCACGTTAAACCGTTGGTCCGGGCTGTCATTCGTGGATATTTGACAGTCGTTACGGGTCGTCAGAAGCCCGAAAGTCTGACAACCAGTCTTACCAAGGGGTATCGTGTTACCCAGTAACTGGGTTGTGGAGGACAAATAGGCAGTCGCTCCATGTGAAATACTGGTATTCAGCTACATCCGGTTAGACTGGAAGCCGACCCAAACATAGTTGGGAAAAGGCTAGGCAGATGATGATTTTGATTTCATTAAACGTTACTATTTTTTAGAACGTTACTGTTATTATTATTTACAACCTCAACTCAAAAACTCAAACTCAAAGCATTTGTTTCTATTAAACCAATTAAAAATTCAAAAGTGCCTGTTAATAACAGGCACTTTTGAATTGTCAAGAAGTCGGTCAGTCAGAAAATATGAAGCTACTTGCTCATTTCAAAGCGTCGGTACCTATGGAGAAGAACGGGCAAGAAACTCCACGGACTCCAGAATTTATTTTCACAAAAATATTAGTTACATCATTAATGTTGATTTTATAATTATAGGTGAGAACGATGTAAAAAGACATACGCGTTATAACAAATGGAAACAAAACAACAATCCAAAAATAAAATAATTAAAAATAAGCCGAGGCAGCTAAGTGATGACCAGCCCCAACTGACGGCGCCCGTTCACGAACATGACGCATAGATCAGCACCATTCAGCTCAACCATTATGAAGGGAGCTAACTGATCCAACACACACGCCACCGTCAGTGAGACATTTGTGTCCGCATGACATAGGTACTATCAGCCGCCAGGGCACATTCAAGTCAATAAAAGACATAATTATTATCCGGTAAATACAATTTTCTAAAATATCATCTTGGAGCAACCTGGGCTGTATTCAAAGAACCGTATCGCAGGGGTCATTTGGGGTCACGGATCATAACATCGCATCAATAAAATTAAAACGAATAACGTGCAAAGAGCAGGAAATAATTGAAGGAAAGAGGGAGAGAGCCTTATGTCGGCAAGCGACGCAGGCGGCAGTTTGTAATTACGAATTATTTCATGTTGTTACAATGTTTATGATTATTTAATTGGCCACTAGCCCTACGTATGTTAAGTTAACGTCACCATTAAACAAACACGTTGTATATAAATAAAAATAATGAATCCTCTAAACGTCGTAACGTCTGCATTTCCTGAAGTCGTATCAACACAGCCTATTGCAGTCTACTGCTGGACATAGACCTCTCCCAGGCTGCGCCACAACACCCTGTCCTCCGCCTTCCACATCCAGTCCGTCCCACCCACCTTCTTTAGGTCGTCCGTCCATCTAGCTGGGACGCGTCCCACAATACGCTTGCTGTTACGCGGTCTCCACTCCAGGACTCGTCTGCTCCACCTTCCATCGGTCCTTCGACAAACATGGCCAGCCCACTGCCACTTCAGTTAGCTTACTCTGCAAGCTATGTCGGTAACTTCGGTTCTTTTCTGAATAATATCATTCCTGATTTTATCCTTCAAAGAAGAAGTCGTATGCAGCTGATATTTTCTGTAAAGTTCAAAGTGTAAAAAATTAGGTGATGTAATGTCATTCCACTTGATGACATTGACACAATTGACAGCTCATTTCACGACGAGAATTTCACAGAATACATCGGCAGGTATTTAATAGTGTACCTTGTTTTGACAGTAAGGGCGCGTTCCTATTATGTCGTGACGATTAATTTATCGTTGGACGACTATCGTCTCTAGCTGTTCCCATTATATCGACTGTTTATCGTTACTGTGTCGTCAAAATATTTTATCGTTGAACGGCTGTCGTATCTAGCTGTTCCCATTGGATCGTGACGACATTTTTCCTGTTCACAGCAGTCGCTTTGTCGTTTGCACGTTAGTCGCCTCTACGTTCTTTTTAAGTTCAGTAGTGGTATGAACGTGTTTACGTATGTGTGATACGTGGCTACGATAGATAATCGCTATAACAACACATGATTTGTCGTCACGATAAGTCGTGACGTTTTTTTATCGTTTTACGACTGTCGTGCTAGCCGTTCCCATTGACTTGACAATCTGTCGTCACTGCAAAAAAAAGGCCGTGGACGACAGTTCATCGTGTAATCCTATATGTGAACACCTCCATTTAAATACACAAGCCACAACGCTTTAAATGACACGATAATCTGTCGTCACGATATAGTGGGAAAGGGGCCTAATTGTATTTACTTAACACACTGAAGGACACTGAAGGAGATACAATAGAAGTTTTATTGTTATTACGTCGAGGGGCGTTAAGGGCGTTAAGCAAAGTGTTAAAGTCAAAGCATTTATTTCAAACTTGCTGCGCCCCGCGGTTTCACCCGCATAAGTTTCGATCCCGTGAGAATATCGGGTTAAAAAGTAGCATATATGTTTATCCAGGGTGTCAGCTACCTCCATACAAAGTGTTATCAAAATTGGTCCTGACGTTTGAGCGTGAAGAAGTAACAAACATATAAACACACCCCCAAAAACTTTCGCTTTTATAATATTAGTGTGATAGGCACATAAAAGGCACTTGAAGACCATGCGATCGGACGGGGCCGAAATTTCACGCGGACGAAGTCGCGGGCAGAAGCTAGTGTAATTATATGTGAAAACGATGCACCTAGAATAGAATTACTAAACTTAGTTGGGAAAAGGCTAACCTTTTAAAGGTGACATTTTAAAGGTGACATTAGAGCCACCCAGCACGCACCCCGCACCACTTCGTCGCGGCATCGACTCGATGTCGACAGGTGGTCCACGGGTGGACGCCGTGTTATCACCAATAAACGTCGCGCGGTCAACCAGTGGACCTCGCGTCGCGTATAACATTATCGCAACGCAAACATGCGAGCAGCGAGTTGTCACCGAGTGGTCCACCCGCCGTCCGCGCGTGGAGGGCTTACAACCGAAGCGATCCGGTGACGCTACGGAGTTGATGTAGTGAGCGCATACCCATACAAGTTCATATAAAGAATACTAGCCGCAGGAGGCGAGGTGGTGTGGAATGGGTGCCGGGAGCTAATGAGCTGTGGCGTGCGAACATTAGACCAACAAAGCAATCCACGCCCGCATCAATACCCGCAAAAAATGGCGAGGCATTTGCCTTGTAACTAAAAACCCTCAAATACGCCTTTAATTTGCTACCCCACTTCACAATAGCCAACCCAAAATATCCTCTTTCCCAAACCTGGTCCATCTACATTGATGACGTCACAGCATCGTCGTTTAGCAGATAAGTGTAACAAGATACGCTCAGAACAATGACGTGGGAATAAATTTTATCTTAATTCCGCTCAAATTGTACCGCTATATTAGAATGGTGCTATGTAACCGCTTTATTGGGGCCCTGAAGGCAGCGGTGGATGTTAAGCGACAGCGAAAAGCGAAGTACAATACGACCGACGTAACTTGGCTGGCTCGAACTTTGCGCAGAAGGCTGCGCAGTAAGATTTTTTAAGAACCAAATGGTGACATGAGGCGAGTGCGAGTGAGAGAACATGCGCGAAAGTTCTTAGTGCCTATCAAGTTACGTCGGTCGTATCGTATTGTAGTTTAACCGATGATACGCCGTCACTTAAGACATCAACATCTGTCACGCACCGACGACGACGTTCCGCTGCGCAACATGTCTACGACCTTCTCACAAAAAAATGGTATTCTTTTTAATCATTCATTTTGTCGATTTACATACAGGACCATAGAGTAAAACTGCCTCACAGGATATTAGAGCTTATTTAACAGTAATAATAGAGTTTTAAGCCGCGTGAATCGGGTGTGACCTATTGCTCACGGCGGGGCTTGACGGTTGGGGCCGGGTGTGACCTATTGGTCAACGCGACGTTTTACTGACGTTTTTGTATTTCTCCCACACGGAGAGAGAAGAAGAGGCAGAACAGCAGAACGTTGGCATGCGAGGTAGTGACATAGATTGTCAAATCATGGCTTGTGAAACCAAAAAAACAGACAAAACTGGAAATCACTGGAGGAGGCCTATACCCGTCGGAGGATCCTAAATTAATTAATTAATATTACTTATTTAATATTTTTTTTAAATAAAGGAATACATACATACATAATCAGCCTATAATGTTCCCACTGCTGGGACACAGGCCTCCTCTTGGTGAGAGGGAGTGGGCCGTAATCCACCACGCGGGCCCAGTGCGGGTTGGCAGATGTCACACGTCTTCGAATTTTTGGTTCTAGGACATGCCGGTTTCCTCACGATGTTTTCCTTCACCGTTTTGAGAGCAGAAATGAAGGAATAATAAAGACTTTTTTATTTTTATATATTTTTATTTATTTAAGATTAAAGTCCTACATAGAAATAAGCCTCCACCACGAGTGGTGAAATGAAATAGGTAACATTTTGCTGACCGGCTGGTAAAAACACATATTATGCTATCCTCATAGTATGAACTACTAAAAAAAACATGATTGACGTGTAAAAGTGTTTGTACAAACCTACTTACAAAAAATAAAATCATTTCATTTCATTTACTGGGTCAGGGTCAGGGTCAGGGTTCATCGAAGAATGACAAAAAATAAATTGTCGATACCCCAAGTATAATAAGTAATAATTTTTATTTAAAACACTACTGGTAAATTCGAGTCACTCTTTAAGAAATTACTTCTTTCTTAAATAAGAGCGTTTACGCCGTACGGCATTTCATACAAACTTTCACGCCCTTATTTTTCGAAATGAATGAACCGATTTTAATTAAACTTCATACGCATAAGTAGGATACAAAGGTCTAAAAAGTTAGTAGAGAACATTTTCGAAATATCTCATTTAAAAAAAGATAACTGGAAATCTTTGTTTCTATGGAAAATTTAAAATCGGTCTAATTTGGCTGTAACACTATTTTTCGAAAATGTTCTCTACTTACTTTTTAGAACTTTGTATCCTATTTATGCGTATGAAGTTTCATTATTTAGAAAAATAAGGGCTTGAAAGTTTGTATGAAATGCCGTACGGCGTAAACGCTCTTAATCTCTTCCATATTTTCGATGATATTATGTACACGGTAACAAAAAACTAAACAAAGTTCAACCAACTATATGAAGGCCTTAATAGTTTAATAGCTTTCCTCAATAAATTAAACACCACAAGGTCTTAATTATCCTAACAAACACGCATTACTCCTTTAACATTCATTTGCTACGAAAACTCGTAGCCATTTTCGTAGCGCTTTTCGTAGCGGCTTTTCGTAGCAGGTTTTCGTAGCCCCAGTTGGCTCGTAGCAGCGTAGTGGCGTGGAGCCGGAAGACTGAGCGATTGTAGTTAGATAAACAGTTTGTTTTCGGCCTGAGTTATGTGCTAAATTGTATCATAAATAAACTAGGGCTGCTACCCTTTGTATCTGATTATATTTTTGCAGATAATTTTCGGGTATCATTTAAGCTATCACCAATTTAATTAGTTTTGTGTTTCTTAAATAATAGGGTTTGTCCTCCAAATAGTAGATCTGTCACCAAAATGTAGTCACCAAACAATGCAAAATCAGTTCCACAATAAATCACCTAAAATCCTGAGATATAAGGTCTAGTACCAAATAAATGTTTTTGTATGTATTATAATAGGTGTGTCCTAATAAGTATTTAAGCAAACTAATTTAAAGAGATCACCAATAAATCATATTATGTTACTAGAAAATTGCATTAAGTTCAAATATCCTTTTTCCATATCCTTCAAGTATCCTTTTTCCATATTTTTTTTCTTTAAAATTTAGTCGTTTCTGGCACTCGCCGGCCGCTGCCGCGGCACCGCTCGCTTCGCTCGCTCGGCTCGTGCGTAGGAGGTCACAGTTTTAACCTAACCTAACCTAAGCATTTTTTTTTAAATAATTAACCTCGTAACTAATTCGGTTCTCGATAATGTCCGATCTCTTATTTTACACATATATTAACATTAATTTGATAATTCATACCTGGGAACAATTTTTGTTTATCTGAGAACGAAAATATTTCGTGGCGATAGATCTATTTATTAGGTGATACAACTTGATGACAAATATAAATTTTGGTGATAGAAAATATAGTTCCCATAATTTTCCAAGAGTTTACGACTTCATAATTTATTGCGTCCTTTCCAATTTACTTTTTTGCAAACATTAGTTTTTGAGTCGACACTTCGAAAACAACTTTTGTTTTTTGAAGCGTTATGAAAATTGAGTTTGTCTGAGAATTATGAAAGCAATTTTGTTTGTTTTTAAATAAAGTTTTGTTTTGTTTGTGTCTGGCAAATTGTGTCAGACATTGATAAATATTAAGAAAAAAATTTATGTATTATTTAAATGGCTAATAGTAAACTAAGCGTCTAAGTCAAAGTGAGATTGACCCTAATACGTTACAGATAATATAATTATATTAAAAAAACAAGATATGTCTTTGCTTTTTCCTAGCTCATTCAAATTTAATAATTTCTATTATTAAAATAAATCAAAACGTAGATAAAAAAATACTCTTCACAATAATTAACTTTTCTTCACTCGTTAAGTGCCTTTCACTGAATTATTCTTCCACTTTTTTCACTATACTATACTATACTATACTTAAGTGTAAGGGCATTTAAGGGACTTAAGTTACATTATTTTTAGTTGCTGATGAAAGCACCAGCCACTAAAAATCATGTCAAATTATTTTCTCAAACTGTAATGAACAGTTCTGCCCAACCCCTTAAGTAACATGCGTAATGAGTGCACAATTGTGTTCATCGCAGTTCAACTGTAAACTCGTTAGCGACTGCTATGCCGTTCTATGATCTAAGTTATAAAATTTATGTTCAGTACTTGATTTAGGTGCGGGCTAAGTACGTAACTGCGAGTGTGCTGTTGGCTTTGAGTAAGTTTTGAGGTTATGGTACTCGTGTTTATGATATTAGGAGGATAAAAGTAGTATGACAGATAATCTGGATATTCAGTACTGAAGCTAAATGATAAATGATTTTGGTTCTGTAAGTAGGTTTGTACATAAAAACACTTTTAGTCGTCAATCATATTTTTTTTAAACTAAATGAGGTCTGCGTTTCCTATCTGACTACTCTGAGAAGAAAGGCCGAAACATACCCAGGTCACAGTCACTTTTGGATTGCCATCGTAGTGTAAATGTAATGCTGTTCCACACAAACGATGGAACATTTAATATCGTGTCCTGCGTGTCCTGTCAGCTGCACGTTACAGGAACTGATGGACGCTGGTGATGGAACATTTAATATCGTGTCCTGCGTGTCCTGTCAGCTGCACGTTACAGGAACTGATGGACGCTGGTGATGGAACATTTAATATCGTGTCCTGCGTGTCCTGTCAGCTGCACGTTACAGGAACTGATGGACGCTGGTGATGGAACATTTAATATCGTGTCCTGTCAGCTGCACGTTACAGGAACTGATGGACGCTGGTGATGGAACATTTAATATCGTGTCCTGCGTGTCCTGTCAGCTGCACGTTATAGGAACTGGTGGACGCTGGTGATGGAGCCAAACAAGTAGCCGAATTCTGGGCCGAGTCCATTTAGATTGCTATCGACACGCTAAGAAGAAGACAGTCTCTTTTAAAATCCAGACATAATCTTGGACAGATCATGTGAAAACTCAAAACAATGACCCACTTAGTCCTCACATTCACAATAATATAATACTTTATACAGAAAAATAAATATTCATGTCATTGTATATGTAAGAAGGTACCGTTTCTGCCACGAAACGCCTTCTGAGTCGTCAGTTTTTATACGTGTCAGTCCTTGGTTTGTATGGAAACTGTTGACGATACCTCCTCTAGCAGCGGCTGACGAGGCATCTCCATACCATCATTACCTTGGTACCTATCACCCGTAAATACAATTGCTTAAACAATATGCTTTTTTTTTTTTTTTTGCGAATGGGAAATCATCAAATGACCCCTCCCGTCTGACACTCCCTTGACACTCACTCTGACACTCCCTTCCGCTCCACCCAGAGGTGGAGCGGAAGGGAGTGTCAGACTCTTACTGACTAAAACCCACCCGTGTTCCTTCCTTAGCCCTTTATGTTCCGGGCCAGCGGCAACCCTTTCGGACAATCCCGATGACCCGGCAGGCTTAAACAATATGCTTCTTTATCCTTTTTTGTTGTCTTTTTTGTTTCAAGTGTTTATTAGTAGAAACTTGTAAATGGCCTTCAGATACATATTGTTTTAAGAGCATTGTTTAATTTAGCTGTAAGTTTCCTGAACAGAATAAAATAAAATAAATAAAATAAAATAAAATTTTTGAAATCATAATTATATCACTTTAACGGGTCGTCAGAAGCTCGAAAGTTTGACAACCAGTCTTACCAAGGGGTATCGTATTACCCAGTAATTGGGTTGTGGAGATCAGATAGGCAGTCGCTCCATGTAAAATACTAGTATTCAGCTGCATCCGGTTAGACTGGAAGCCGACCCCAACGTAGTTGGGAAAAGGCTAGGCAGATGATGGTAATGATGATATCACTTACTAGCTTCTGCCCGCGACCTCGTCCGCGTGAAATTTCTTGTTCCCCCGACCCACCCTGTCGAATCGCATCACCAGCCCGGGCTATCACTTCGTTTCGTTCTTTATGACTCTTTTTGCACGGCTCCTAAGTCCTATATAACCTTCCTCAAGAATTGGGCTATCAAAATGAAAAAGATTTTTTCAAATTCAACTGGTAGTTTTAGAAATTACAAATTTAACAAACAACAATAACACAACACACAACAACAACAACAATTTTTACCTCTTTATAATATTATTCTTAGCTGCGCCCCGCAGTTTCACCCGCGTAAGTTTCGATTCCAAAAAAATTCTGGAGTTGGCCACTCTTATCACCTAGGGATATAAAATAGCCTACGAGCTATTCTCAGACCTACTAAATATACACAAAAAAATTCAAAAATCGGTCTAGCCGTTTCGAACGATTTCGATAACAAACACTGTGACACGAGATTTTTATATAAGTATATATCATTATCATATATTATTATCATATTATCATTATTACTTATTAATATTAGGTAATGCCACGAGTATTGTATAGGATAAAAAGTCGATAAGTAACTTGTTATCGTAGACTAGCTTCTTCTGCCCGCGACTTCGTCCGCGTGACATTTCACCCTCTTAGGGGTGGAATTTCGAAAAACCCTTTCTTAATGGATATCTACTCTTCACAAAGAACACACCCTCCAAATTTCATGTCTCTAGGAGCAGCGGTTTAGACTGCGTTGATATATCAACAATCAGTCAGTTTACCATTTTATATATATATAATAATATATAGATAGGTAGGTGTGTACCTAATCAACAGACGAAATGTTCGCGGACAATTAATCCTTTCCCAACAAATCGTAACTAGTTATAACTGTGTAACAATCAGAGGTAACAACCCACTGAGCGGAAAGGGTTACCTACCCATGCCTATGTTTTGGGATGGAGCTCTGATTTACTGCTCGCTCTTTCTCTCATTCCAAACTCAAAGTCAAAATATTTACTCGTTTCGACATGTGCTCGTCACAATGTGCCCTGGCGGCTGATAGTATGTCATGCTCACACAAATGTCTCGCTGACGGTGGCGTGTGTGTTAGATCATTTAGCTCCCTTCAAAATGGTTTAACTGAATGGTGCTGATCTATGCATCATGTTCGTGAACGGGCGCCGTCAGTTGGGGCTGGTCATCACTTAGCTGCCTCGGCTTATTTATAATTTAAATTGTTTTTTTTTTGGATTGTTGTTTTTTTTGCTATTTGCTGTACTCTGGACGCTTTTAACGCGTACGTCTTTTTTACATCGTTCTGAGATATAATTGTAAATTCAACATTAATGATGTAACTAATATTTTTGTTAAAAAATAATTTAAAAGAGTGTCCATGGAGTTTCTTGCCTGTTCTTCTCCTACGCTTTGGAATGGACAACTAGCTTCATATTTTCTGACTGACTGACTTGACAATTCAAAAGTACCTGTAAATGGTTTAATTGAAATAAATGCTTTGAGTTTGAGTTTCAATTAAACCATTCACATCCATCCCATGTCAGAGGTCAATGGCCCAAAATTACGACATCGTGGCAGGCCTGGACGGAAATGGCGGATAGAGGAGACGACGGGATGAGCTGGACTTCTATAATAAATACAGGTGCTCTATACAGAGAGATGTGGAAAGAGAGTAGGGAGGCCTTTGCCCAGCTGTGGGACATTAAGGGCAGGCCCAAAGGAAAATCTTCAATCTTAGATTAGATTTAAACAGTAGTAAATCATGTTCAAATTGGAAAAAAAGTATATGGCAGGAAACTTCATTATAAATGTGAGGGTCGACCCAGACGAAAACATGATACGATAAAATTTTCTCGATAGAAAACCATCACAAAGTTACCTCTAATTTTCAACTAATTTGGTTTGCATTCTATTTTGGTGCATATTACTGAACCACAAATTAGACAAATAATAACACTCATTATAACCTAGCGATGACCCAAGCGATTTTTTAAAATAATGTCTATTTTAAAAGATAATCGAATAAAAAGCATTTGGCGCTTACTACATTTTTAATCCGCGAGATACGCTGTCTTCCGTCTCGCGTGACACGAGCTTGAGGCATCAGTTTGTTTCACCAGTCAGTACCCCTCGCTCTGTTGAGACGGGAAGTCTATGACAATTTTCTCCGCGCCTAGCAACCATCATTATTATCGACATTTTGTTGAATAATAAATGGGAAACAAAAAACTACAATGAAAAAGCGAGAACTTAAACACTTGAAGACTAAAATGATTGCTAATTGCTGAAGTCGAAGGTTTGTATTTATATCAAGGTACTTATGCGTATAGTATACGCAAAATAAACAGATGATTTGACCGCTCGATATGATCGTTTATTGTTTTCGTGCGAAATTATATAATTTAGCTAGAATTTATTTTTGATAATATGTGAGTGTTGTCCACGCTTAATCACTAAAATTAGAAATACAAAAGAATTACAATATCCCTCCCTCTCGATCCGTCTCTTTCTTTGTTTGTTACTTTTTTACAACTAGTCGAGTGAGGTATTAAAACAAAGAATATAAGATTGTTCCAAAAACTCGCTTGTTTTAGGTATCAGTTCCCGGAAAAGGATATTAATCGAGTGATCGAGTTTGTTGATGGTTCTATCGGTAGTACCATTGAGGTCGAAAACAATTTTAAACCACCACCCTGAGGTACACCGGCAGAAGTATAACAACAAGAAGAACACGTCTGTTCTATGCATATACGTTGCCGGTGGCCATACAGGTAACTACGAAGCGAGCGAAGCATGCCAAGCAGGATATCGAAATTGACGATATTGAACGCATTGCTTAAATCCAATAAGCAAAGAATCGTCAGATTTCCTCCCCATGCCTAAGCGTATGTCATTAGTAACGTTCACTAGCGTACAGTAGCGGTGCTGTGACCAGGACGAAATCCGGATTGGAAAATATTCAGCAGACTATTCTTGCAAAGAAATGCACTAAGCTGATTGTGAACAAGGTGTTCAAGGACTTTGGGAGAGGAAAGGCAAGATGGAAGTAGGTCGGTATTCTGAAAAGGAAGCAAGATTAGATTTTTTGGGTAAAGCAGTGATTTTTGGCTCTTTCCACATCGGAAGGAAAGACACCATAGGTTAAAGAGTAGTTTAGGATGTAGCATAGAATAGGAAGGATTTCGTCGAGGACATCCCAGCATCATTTTCCAACTGACACAGTCACTACTAACTGCATTAGACGTGAATATAACAACGCTCTTCTTAACAATCAGAAAATTTACTAAAAATAAATGGGGGATGGTCCGGAGTTGGACCATTTGAAAGATAGTTTACTGTAGCTGCTTTTAAGGTCCCATTACAGTAGGGTGAAGATGAGAAGTGTTGATTCAGTAAATCAATAATATGTATCTAAGAATCGATTCTTGGCGTGATTTTAACTTCCATGGATTTATGAAATTTCCAGACTTTACCTAGATCTCTGTTTTCAAGTGATGTGTGGTTATGGCGGCGTTGGGAATCTCTACCGGTGGGTATTATTGTTATTGCAGCGATTGTGAGCATCCACAAGGACGGTTTGACGAAGAGGGCCGATACTTCAATTTTGTTTTAGTTTCAGCTTTCTTATGCATGATGCTTCTAATATCGTCGCAGATGCTTGATTTTTACTGCATGAATTGAGCGTGAACATCGTTTAACTGATTGTCTGTCAGCAGATTGACTTTTTCATCCATTGAATCGACACTGAATAAAGGACCCGACGACAAATAAATTCAAAAACAATAATTGTGATGATTATAAAATATTTCTTATCATTGTGTTTGATTTGCTTTTATACCTTTTGGATTTTTTATCACCTATTTTATCACTTCTAATTTTTTATGGTGGAATGGAGTATACAGAACTTTTATTTCTCAACATACAAACACAAAATAGGATTGCATTGTATATATTACACAAGTAAAGACATTCTTATCCCTGCACACATAGTATAACACAATAAAGGTACAGTCATGATAAAAGTACATTTTGCGAATTGATGATTTTGTGAAACCGAGAGCGTAGCGCATATTACTATTTTGTCCAAAGAAATTTAAAAATAGAATTTAAAAAAAGTCTTTGTTTTCAGGGTTCCGTAGTCAACAAGGAATCCTTATAGTTTCGCCCTGTCCGTCTGTCCGTCCGCAGCTAAGCTCAGAGACTCTTAGTACTAGATAGCGATAATTTGGCATGGATATTATATGTCGCATTACTGGATGGCCGAGATGCGATACATCGGGTCTTCTTCACGATCCAACATAGTTTAGATAGGTGTGGGCACTGCAGTGGGTACTCGAACGAAAAGATTATTTGAATTTGAAGTATCTTTAATAAACTAGCGATTAACAACCGAAACGCACACGTGTGTCGGAAACTAACATATGCGTTGGTATTGAGAGTTTGCCTAGAATGTCCGAGCTCGACGGTCGACTGTCGCAACATTCGGTCTCTCCACCAGTCCTCGCTGCATCCCGTCCACCGATGATCGTGGCCAAGTGGTAGGGCTCGCTTGCGTTTCCGATCACATGATTTTTCGTTTACCAATCAAATTGTTAGATGGCGCTGTTCGCTATACTGTGGCGCCATCTATCCGATACGACATATATATTAATCACGCAGAGAAAGTGGTAAAATAAAATTTTGAAAAAATAAAAAATGGTACCAGTCTACCCCATGGTGTGGGGTATCATCGTATAGGTCTTTCAAAAATATTGCGGGTTTGTGGAAACAATTTTGCGATTCAGGGATCCGTTTGTGAAATATATAGCTTTAAAGTGCTAATTTTAGTTAGAGTCAGAAACAACCATTTAACTGACAGAGGTTCCCCCCTGCCATCTAAATGGTTGTCTTTGGATATGTGAAAAAATTCATGGTAGTAATATATAATAACGAAATTAAAAGGAAAACTATCACGGCTAAGTAGGCTTTACAAGTTTACGAATAATAGTCGACCAACTTACATGTATGGGAGAACATGATTTTCAACTATAATGTTAAGTTTGTTCTTGGGTAAATTCATTTCAACTACGGAACTCATCATTGTGCGTGGTCCGACACGCACTTGGCCAATTTTTATCTGAGTATCCTGCATATACTACGCAAACGCACTGCACTTGAAGTTTAGTGTACAGAGTTTCGTTGTGCGCGTCGTCACGCCACCCGCGGTTGTTATTTGCACTAATGCGGGGGTTGGGAGACGCGCGGGTGAAATCAGATTTTATCCTGTCATTGGGCCCACTCTTAAGGGCTAATAAAAATAATTAAACTAATTACAGGCACTTTTGATTTGTCAAGGAGTCGGTTTCAGGTAGGAAGGTATTTTCTAGACAACAACACAGGCCTGTAATTAGGTCAGCGGGATTGTCCGAAAGGGTTACCGCTGGCCCGGAACATAAAGGGCTAAGGAAGGAAGACGGGTGGGTTTTAGTCAGTAAGAGTCTGACACTCCGTTCCGCTCCACCCAGAGCGGGAGGGGTCATTTGATGATTTCCCATCCGCAAAAAAAAAAAAAAAAAAGGAGTCGGTCAGTCAGTTGTCAGTGTAGTAGGTTCCTATAGAGAAGAACGGCCAAGAATTTCTATAAACACTATTTTCAATCAAAATATTAGTTACTACGTCTATCTTCATCCGTCTCTTTCTTTTGTCTCTGATTGACTGCACTATTAATAATTCATTAAAGAAATAAATATCCGCGAAAAGTAGACAGGGTAACTTATTAAAAGTTTCTATTTAACTTTGAATCTTCATTATTTTAGTTGCGAAAACTGACTTGGTTCCTTTATTAATATGCGAAAGTGCAGAAGTGACTCGACAGTCTGTTTTTTCGAACAGATTTTTATTCAATGCGGCGGAAAGATTTAAATACTTTTCTTGCAAAAAAAAAAAAAAACATAGGTTAATTAGCAACAAAAATGTTCTTTAGCAACCCAACGTCTTTTTTTGTATGTAGGCAACGAGTTAATAGAACAGCTTCTGTTGTATTAATTCACCATCTTTACTATTTCAACAGAATATCAAAAAACAGGGTCAATTTACAAACGTAAATTAATATGACTCAGAGCTACCGATAAACATATTTACTTCTAAATTGATAACTCTGCGACTAATGTTGTAAGTGGGCTACTTTATTTATTTTAGGTAGATATTCAACATTTGTCTGCTAATAAAATCATATTCCAGCCTCAAAATTACCATCAAACTTTTTATTCAACAACTAAATTAATAAATCATATTGCTTTTTATGAAAATTTGCAGTAGGTATAATAGTCAAATCATCAATTACCGATCATTCCCGATGTCCACCACTTGTTTGGTCACCACTGGGGGACAGCGAAACAACTTTTAGTAATTATTCTCCTTGTCCCCCGCTGGGGGATACTTCATGGTTTGAATAGGTCGAATCTGTTCCAAAACCGAATCTGGGCACCCCTGACTTCACGTAGTCTTTTGGCTGCTACCCGTAGAGTGTATATACAAACCGGAGGCGTGAAGGGAGAGCAACCCCCGCCCACTGTAACAAAGCATAGGCACCCGTGCGAGTCATGGCGGCTGAGGCTGGTTGCCGGAGGCGACTAGCAAGCGGAAGCTGCGGAGGTGAGCATTCCTTTGTAAGGGTGGAGGGGCTGCACTTCCCGCAGCCCCGGAGATGATGCAGAAGCATATGAAAGTGTTAAAAAGTTTAAAGTTTTAAGGTTAGGTTACAATAAATAGATAGGTGACTACATGAAATTAGAGCTTTCATTGACAATTTTTTGATGACAATAACAAGGTAATTTGATGGTCAATTATAGTAGATTCACTCATCAATTACTTATAAATATAGTAAGTAGTATAGTAGGTAACTATATAAAATTAGAGTACGTTGAAATTATTATATAGATGGAGTTGATACACTTATTAGAAGCTTGCATAGCGTAGACATAAATCACAAATTTAGTTGCTTAAGAATTATCACCATGTTGCGTCATATTAACAGTAGCTTGTTATACAATAATATATGGTCCCTTGAAAAGCATTTTTAGACGCTAAAAGTTCGTCGCTGACCTATTAATTCATTAGACAACTATAGTAATATATATTTGAAGACTAGAATGACATTTTAAAGAAGCAGCGTTAAATAACACCCAAAGTAAAGTGCCTGACTGGGTTCGAACTCACGACCTACAACTCGTATCTACCATAATCAGCCTATAATGTTCCCACTGCTGGGACACTGGCCTCCTCTCAGTGAGAGGGAGTGGGCCGTAATCCACCACGCGGGCCCAGTGCGGGTTGGCAGATGTCACATGTCTTCGAATTTTTGGTTCTAGGACATGCCGGTTTCCTCACGATGTTTTCCTTCACCGTTTTGAGAGCAGTGGTGATGAAATAATTTACACAAAGTAAAGCGCCTGTCTGGGTTCGAACCTACGACCTACAACTCGTAAGTCGCGGCCGTTGCCACTTGGCCACCACTGCTCACTTGGCCACCACTGCTGCAACTCGTATCTAACACCGCTTAATAACAAGACAATAATAGCTGTGTGTACCGCCGATTATCAGCAAAATCTTGAAAAAAAAAACAGTGGCTTTCCGGGAGTGCCGACAGAATTGAAAAACAAAACACAAACTGAATACTTTGCCATCACTCACTGACACATATCGGATATACATATATTAAAACCGAGTACATCCCGAGGTCAGCCGAACACATCCGAACGTAGCGCGGTGTCGGTAACAGTGTAGCGAGTTCAATGGTTTTTTTCCATCTCAAAAAATGCCCCACGCGCCTAAAGAAGTTATTCACTTCAAAAACCTAGAATATTTCTACCCGCATAATTTATCAGTTCACCAGCAACTTCCTCACAACTATCCCTACATTTTTCAACAACATTACCTTGTAAAAAATCCTTTACGAAAATAATTCACCCACTTATTACATTGTTCGGTTAGCACTGCACTTTCATTTTTTGCGCCACGCCGGAAGGGAAACTACGGGACGTACCGCATCCGGTTCCGGTACGACTATTTACGGTGTTCTCCGATCCCCCCTTTCTCATGTAATGGCCCAACACAGTGGCCCAAGCATCGCCATCTAAGTGGTCACCGTCTAAATTCCTTGAGTCTTTTTCTATTGAATGTGGATTTAGTAAAGTGTTGATTTATTACGGGCAAAATTATTACTGTGTGGGTTTCAAGCATCACACTAATATTATAAAGGCGAAAGTTTGTGAGTGAGTGTCTGTGTGTGTGTGTTTATATGTTTGTTACTTCTTCACGCTCAAACGGCTGGACCAATTTTGATAAAATTTTGTATGGAGGTACCTGACACCCTGGATTAACAGATAGGCTACTTTTTATCCCGATATTCCCACGGGATCGACATTTACGCGAATGAAACCGCGGGACGCAGCTAGTTATAGATATAGGTTTTAGCATGCCATACCTAAAGAGAGAGCTAATACTCAAAGCTATGAAAGATTAATAGGCTCTGTCAAAGAAATGCTTAGTCCATATCTCGAAATCTTACGAAATCCTAAATTACTTTCGGCATTTTCCTAATTATTAGCTCATCGAGATTAAGTAGCATCTGGAGGTTTCAAAATCTCATTATATTTTACCTATAGATATAGGCATTTTTTGTAAATATAAGCAGTCGTTTTTGAAGGTGCTTTTGTCTTTGTTATTTTAATGTTATATTCATTGATTATCATCATCATCATCTGCCTAGCCTTTTCCCAATTATGTTGGGGTAGGCTTCCAGTCGAACCAGATGCAGCTGAATACCAGTATTTTACATGCAGTGACTGCCTATCTGACCTCCACAACCCAGTTACTGGGTAATACGATACCTCTTGGGAAGACTGGTTGTCGGACTTTCGGGCTACTGACGACCCGTAACGACTGTCAAAGATCCACGAATGACAGCCGGGATCAACGGCGTGCTTCCTGAGGCACGGCGGGGTCTTGGTATATGAAGATGGTCACCCATCCACGGACCGACCGCGGCAAGCGTAGCTGAACCTGATCGATCGACCCGTGCAGCGGTTATTACTTAGCCACAAGCCCCTGTTGTAATATAATGATATGATACCTAAATATTTTTGAAGTTAAAGCAAGATCAAAAATATTAGTTGACGACTGACCTGCTGCCGGTCGATTCTGTAAAAATCTCACCGTGAAAACTCAGGTGATGTGAGTTTGTTTTTGCTGGGAATTGACACTTTTGACAACTCCACGCTCACTTCACCTAAGTTTTCATGGTGAGATGGTTACAGTATCGCACTGCCGGTCTGGTGTTCACAAGCGTTACTGCTGAGCATAAAGTCCTAGGTTCGATTTCCAGGTCGTACAAAGTGTTATTGACTTTCTCCACCTGGAATTTCTTAGTGGCAGCCCGGAGTCTTTTTGCCCGGTTGATGGCAAAATTATCGCCCTTATTACATTGGATTTAAACACAACTGGTGTAATGTGTGTGTGTGTTCCATAGTTATATTTACTTTTGCCAAACCCTTCGAGAAATAGGCGTGATGTTTTTACCGACTTCAAAAAAAAGGAGGTTATCAATTCGATACGTATGTATGTAATATTATTGGAATTGCATTATATTCACATATGACAATCTACTAAGGCTTCCAAACAAATATACAAAATTTCATAGACGTATGTATGTATGTTTGTCCACGCATTTCTCAGCAACTATTAATCGGATCGTGACCATTTTTTTTGTATTAGCTTACATTTACTTTAACTTAGGGAACAGTGCAAGTTTCATCAAAATCGGTTCAGTAATTTTCAAGATATGGACTAATACGTGTAAGTGTGACGGCCGTATTGATACGAGCTACGGGTGTAGTGTCAAAGGGAAAACATCTCAAAACCTTGGTCAAATTCTAGTGCAAAAACAAAAAATTACAAAATAAAAAGTAATTTAAAAAAATTAAACCGACTTCAAAAAGAAATCAACTCAAAATTATGAAATAACTTTAATTTCGGAAGTCGGTGGCAAAAAACTAAATAAAATACAGATCCCAAGACACCGACTTCCGAAATTAAAGTTATTTCATAATTTTGAGTTGATTTCTTTTTGAAGTAGGTTTAATTTTTTTAAATTACTTTTTGATGTTATGTAATTTAATAAAACAACTTTTATTTGAATCATGTAAATAACGGCTCTAAAACAAATATTTAGCATGTAAACAACTGGCAACCAACACCCCAGGCAACTGGTTAAATTAGTCGTTTAGTTAACCGCCTTGCCATTGGAAGTAGTGCTCGCCTCGCTTCGCTCTCTTTGCTCTCACGCGGTTGATCACAGTTCTGACCTAACCCATTTGGTCGGGGTGCCCTGGTTTAGTTACTGCGAACAATTCGGCTCGCGCGTGATTGGTTACAGATCCATCATAAACTAAAATAGAATATTATTCAGGCCGTTAACTAAACGGCAAATAAAACCAGTTGGCTGCGACATATACATAACATACATAATCAGCTTATAATGTTCCCAGTCCTGGGACACAGGCCTCCTCTCTGTGAGAGGGAGTGGTCCGTAATCCACCACTCGAGCCCAGTGCGGGTTGGTAGATGTCACATGTCTTCGAATTTTTGGTTCTAGGACATGCCGGTTTCCTCACGATGTTTTCCTTTACCGTGATAACAATTATCATTAAGGGGATTACAGGACTTAAAACGCAAAAACGCAAGTTTTAGAAACAATAAAAGTATATCATCGACTACAGTAAATAAAATCAGAAAGATATATGATATTCTTCAGGATATATGCTAGGTAGATAGTGTGTTGAAAACAACATACAACTAATTTGATATGATAGAAAAATATCATGAAGATACTTCTAAAAACTTTCTTTTTATAATAAAAACCATACTAATATGCATACAATCATTCTGATTGTTGGTCAGATTATTCTAAAAGCAACATACTGAAACACTAATGTTTTAATTTTTTAGTCCAAACAATAGAATATTTGTAATTAAATAATTGCTTCATATTTTGCAATAAATTACCAGCGTTGTGTCATCACGCTTCTCTTTCTTTTCTATGCAGTCCGACAGAGACCGCGCTTTAGGTCATGTAAGCCCCTTTATGATCCATACACATTTTTACCTTAATGACCCAATATTATACCTACCAGCCCAAGTAGCAAAATTCTCCTATAGCAATTGACTTATAAGATTACACGTCTTATAGAAATCTAGTAGACGCATTAACTCAGGCCACTGATCCTGCTAAAGCATCTTCGAAGATAATTTGCACTACAAGCACTTTCGAGCCTATCATTTAGTTTTATAAATGTTAATAGGATTATTTTACACGACTCTTACTAGAGCGGTCAGTCAGGTTCAGTCTTATAAGTGCAAGTTATAGAAGTAATTAGCAAAGTGTGACTTTTGATCCGATAATTGCATTTAGTAAGATCGTTTTATCTTGTTAACGTCTTGTTTCATACTTCTATAAGACATGCACTTCCTATAAATGCCACAGATATAGCTGCTAGAGGTAAAGATATTATAGAACAAATTTATCTTAGTCGTGACCCTTAACGGATTTTTAGCACCAAGCTAGCATAGCCTGTGATTTTTATAAGTAAGATTCTACTTAAATGTGTTATACATTTGCTATTATTAGAGTAATTGGCCATCTTGTGATTCGTTAGAGAAAGCTGGAACAATATAAATATGGATTTAAATAAATGGAGACGATTTAAGCGTAGTGGCGGTTATCGAATTTGCAACAACTTACAAGATTTGCTCATTACCGTATGGTTTAACTCACATTACCCACAGAACCCTAAAACTTAAATATGGTGGCGTAGGTATGTCATGTAAGCGTCTTAACTTTGATTAAAAAGTCATTTAAAGGTTCTGATAAATGCAACGTAATGGACGTGCCATTTTCGCCAGTTTCGACCATAAGTCGGATAGGTATTTATTAATTAACAAATAATGAAAATGTTAAATTTTGAAGGCGCATGAAGATATGTTTATTATCATCTAACACTTCATCAATAAAATTATTTTCGCAAGTTGAGTAGGCACTCCTTAGAAAACAGTTACACGGCAAATTATGTTACTTTTTATAATGACAGGCATTATAAGAATGTGACTTTACTTACCTTTTGAAAATAAAAAAGTATTCAATGTCACGCACCAGCACAGTAGGTACAATAAATTAACGAAAAAAGAAGGAATGATCGACTGAATGAATCTACTAATGGTATTACGCTGATCACTGTAGGATCAATTACTCTAGTAGCGGCACGCGCCAGATCATAAGAGGACCGAATCGCTTTTTAGATGCATTTACCGGATTTTTATAGGACAACTATATTTTGTTAAAGCACTTAATAAGGCAATTATAAAATCAAATAGCACTTTACCGGATTATAACAAAGCGACTATAGGGCGTAATAGTCCTATAAACTGCGCCCAAATACGGCTCTATAAACGTTTATAGGATATCTATAGGATTAAAAAATACGTGCTCCTAGGATAATTATAGGGCCACATTTTGCTACTTGGGAGTAATACCCACAAAAAATGGCCTCAAAATCTCGAAATCTCGTGTCTTGTACCATCTGAAAACGTTAATGGAGTAGGTCGTTAGCCACAGCTAAAGATTATCACAGAAATCTGCAGCTAATGTGTTTACAATTTATACTTATTAACACTTTCGGTTGAGTGGAGACAGGATCTGAGTCGAAGGCTATGTGGTTTTCGGAGTTTAGATAAGGAAATGAGATGTCTCTTTAGATATATTGTTTGATCAGTCGTTGAAGATATTGATACATTATAAAGTTACCATTGCTTAAACAAAATTAGCCAAGTTTGGCTAAGAATCTGTATTGTTTGTGACTTCATTAACCTTTTACGTAGATTGGTTTCTGTTCAGACTTTTTAAAAACCCATTTGATAAAATACCTTTTAATTTATATATGTCATGGTTTCATTTTTAATTCTTTATTTTATTTTAGGTGATGCACCTAAACTAAAATAAAGACACTTAATATTATTATATAATTAATGTATGCAAAATATTGTAAAATATTTTAAAAGATTAACGGTGGAGTTTCTTGCCCATTCTTCTCTATACGAAAACAACCTTTTGGAATGGGCGACTAGAATCAATTCTATTTTATTGTAATTTTTGACGTTCAAAAGTGCCTTTTATGTGTCTATTTGAAATAAATGCTTTGACTTTGATAAAATAATCTTATGAGATGGTAAAACACGTAATTTGATTATCGAAATAGACGCAGTTCATAATTATTCAGTTTTGTTTCTAACACACTTTCAGCGGTTGTTCCGAAGCTAGGTAATTAATTTATCACAAACTCAATGTATGTAACATTTAATGTCATACATGGAAATGAACTATTATATCAAGTTTAATTACTTGACTTCCGAAACCAGCTTGATTTGCAGAACATTTACTTCACAGCAAGTCAACGACTTCTGTTAACTTGAGACCTTACTTTAAGCTATGTAGGTAATAGGTAATACGGGCTGGTTTCCGCAACTGGTAAGCTATGTATTAGCTGATATAATAAGATCTAAATTACTATCAAAGAGAATCCCATCTTCAAACACTTTACATAATCCAAACCTCTATCAAGTAAAACAATGGTCTATTAAAATAGCCCAGTGACGTCACCACAGCACAATTTTATCTTTGCAGTCAATTTCAAAAGAACAAAAGTGCATTCGTGTTGTCGTATTCGAGACGTTTTAACACTTGGCGTCCGAACAGCTGGGGTAAGGGAAGTGTGCGTATTTGTAGCGTGATTCTCGCTAGCCATTTTATAGATATCTGACAAGATACTGGTTCAGGTTCACGCTTATCTACTGCTTCATCATCATTTTAGCCTTTTATACACACACATTTACAGTACATCGACCGGTCTTATGCTTCTCGCAACTATCGGGTTCTGCTTTAGCATTCCCCAGCAATAAGTTTTTTCTTAATTGAATCCCTTATAACATCTTCAAACACTTTACAAGTTTACATAATCCAGTTTCATCAAGTAATGAAGCTAGGATATTCGCTAATGTAATTATTCCCCGGTAATAAGATCTAAATTACTATCAAAGAGAATCCCATCTTCAAACACTTTGCATATTCCAAACCTTCATCAAGTAAAACAATGGTCTATTAAAATAGCTCAGTGACGTCACTCATCTGCCTAGCCTTTCCCAACTATGTTGGGGTCGGCTTCCAGTCTAACCGGCTGCAGCTGAATACCAGTATTTTACATGGAGCGACTGCCTATCTGACTTTCATAACCCAGTTACTGAGTAATACGATATCCCTTGGTAAGACTGGTTGGCCGGGACCAACGGCTTAACGTGCTTTCCGAGACACGGAGGAGTCTTTTTTTTTCCGGATGGGAAATCATCAAATGACCCCTCCCGCTCTGGGTGGAGCGGAAGGGAGTGTCAGACTCTTACTGACTAAAACCCACCCATGTTCCTTCCTTAACCCTTTATGTTCCGGGTCAGCGATAACCCTTTCGGACAATCCCGCTGACCGGCACGGAGGAGTCTTGGTATGTAAAGATGGTCGGTCACCCATCCACAGACCAACTGCGGCAAGCGTAACTTAACCTGATCAATCGATTCGCGCAGCTGTTATAACTTAGCCACAAGCCCCTCGACCCAGTGACGTCACTACAGCACAATATTGTCTGCAGTCAATTTCAAAAGAACAAAAGTGCATTCAGTTCGTATTCGGAACGTTAACACTTGGCGTTTGGACAGCTGGGGTAAGGGAGGTGGCATGCTCTGCGTATTAGTAGTATTGGAGTAAAGTGTTACTAGCTAGCCATTTTCTAGATATCTGACAAGATACTTGTTCAGGTTCAAGTAAGCTTAACTACTTCTTTATCAGCATTTCTCTAAGCCTTTTATACCCTCACTAGCTTCCGCCAGTGGTTTCACCCGTGTATGTCGATCCCGTGGGAATATCGGGATAAAAGTAGCCTGTATGTTAATCCAGGGTGTCAGCTACCTCCATACAGATTATTATCAAAATCGGTCTAGCTGTTTGAGCGTGAAGAAGTAACAAACATATAAACACAAACAGACACACCCCCACAGTCACAAACTTTTGCCTTTAAAATATTAAGTGCTATTTCTATGCTTCTCGCAACTATCGGGTTCTGCTTTAGCATTCCCTAGTACCTAGTGAGTATTTTCTTAATGTCCTTTCTTTGGTATTGTTCGTGGAATCGTTGAGCTCGTCAAGTTCTGAGTTGAGTTGCATAATTACTGACAAATGCGTGCGCTGACTGGACATGTTCACTAAATTTGTGTCGTTCTTTCATCAAAAGACCAATCCACATGGTCTTCACATGATCTGACCAAGATTATGTCTGGACTTTAAAAGAGATTGTGACCTATTAGTTTGTTTTGACCTAACTTCCCAGAGTAGTCAGATGATGCCGCCCTTATCTAATTTTTAAATTATGATTAAAACTATTTGTACAAAGCTACTTACAGAAATTCATTTATCATTTAAGGGGCTTACATGACCTAAAGCGCGGTCACTGTCGGACTGCATAGAAAAGAAAGAGAAGCGCGATGACACAACGCTGGTAATTTATTGCAAAATATGAAGCAATTATTTAATTACAAAAAATATATTATTTGGACTAAAAAAATAAAACACTAGTGTTTTAGTATGTTGCTTGTAGAATAACCTGACAAAAAATCAGAATGATAGTATGTATATTAGTATGGTTTTTATTGTAAAACTAGCTGCGCCCCGCGGTTTCACCCGCATAAGTTTCGATCCCGTAGGTATATCGGGATAAAAAGTAGCCTATATGTTAACCCAGAGTGTCAGCTACCTCCATACCAAATTTTATCAAAATTGGTAATGCCGTTTGAGCGTGAATAAGTAACAAACAATATAAACACACCCCCACACACTCACAAACTTTTGCCTTTATAATATTAGTGTGATTGCAAAATATGAAGCAATTATTTAATTACAAAAAATCTATTATTTGGACTAAAAAATAAAACACTAGTGTTTTATTATGTTGCTTGTAGAATAATCTGACAAAAAATTAGAATGATTGTATTTGTATGTATATCAGTATGGTTTTTATTGTAAAAAGAAAGTTTTTAGAGGTATATTCATGATTTTTTTCTATCGTATCAAATTAGTTGTATTATGTTTTCAACACACTATCAACCTAGCATATATCCTGAAGAATATCATGTATGTTCTATGATAAGGGTTTGGTTTCCGCACTTAGTCCTTCAGTGGACCATTGTGCGTGGAATATCATGTATTTTTCTGATTTTGTTTACTGTAGTCGTTCATCATCATCTTCCTGCCCTTATCCCATGTTACTTGGGGTCGGCGCAACACGTTTTCTTCTTCCATTCTCCCCTGTCAACCGTCACGCTATCATTCACTCCCAACTACTGTAGTCGATCATATACTTTTATTGTTTCTAAAACTTGCTTTTTTGCGTTTAGGTCCTGTAAGCCCCTTAATAGAAAACCTTATAACATCTTCAAACACTTATACAAGTTTACGTAATCTAGCTTCATCAAGTAAAACAATGGTCTATTAAAATAGCCCAGTGACGTCACTACAGCACAATATTATCTGTGCAGTCAATTTCAAAAGAACAAAAGTGCATTCAGTTCGTATTCGGGACGTTAACACTTCGGACAGCTGGGATAAGGGAGGTGGCATGTTGCCCGGTACAGGATTTAGATGTGTTTTTATTGCTTTGAACTTTTTGATTAACGTATTTTTACTTAATTATTTTAAGATATTTGGCAAGTTTTTTTTGTATAAACTATTAATTGAATAGGTTTTACTGGTGAAATGTGGTTATGCAATAAGGTACACCTCTGCCTAAACCGAAAAGAGGCGTGAATTAAAGCGGAACTAGTCGCGAGCTCGAACTTACTGGTGGTCATGGCCAAAAAGCACGCTGTCTCACCCGGCTTCGTGTCCGACAGAGCTAGTATTAGTGATAAGCAGCTGCAGTTAGACGCTAGTATACACGCACAACGTCTAGTTCACACGCACAGAAACACCATTCCGAACTGGTAGGCGCTTAAAATAATTCGAAAAGTGCTTTGGAAAATCGAGTTTTATGAAACAACCACTCCATAAATCAATTACAATTAAAGTTTATTGAACTCTTCGATAACTGTGCTTTGTCGTTACCGACTTTGTTTTGAAGATTTTACAGTTCTTTTATTACTTATTTACACCCAAAGTTACGTTAAAAATAGCAAGAAAAACGAATCTTTGTTGGCTCATAACTTTTTATTGGCTGTTTATTTTACTATTCTGTTTCCGTACAGACAAAATTAATTATAAGACAAAACGATATCATGTTGCACTTAAAGGCGATGGCGACACGTTAGTAACATTTTAGATGTAATTTCGTGTTTTAGGTGTATGTATGATTTATATCGTCGTGGACAACCTTATTATGGGTTCTAATCAAACTTATCAAACATTGACCATGTTTAATTAATTTCCTAACAAATCATACTTCATACTTGCCCTGGAAAATAACAAGTGCGTAAGGTCCAGTAAAAGTACAATTCTGCAAAAAAAATACCGTGATTACTTGTATGAAGTAATTAATTTATCCTTGTTACTTATGTTGCTGTGCCCTTACAGGGTCCATAACTGTATCTTAGCTTTAAGCCTATTTTTAACACCTTTTTTCACATTATGGCAAATACATTATATTGAAATTGAAGTCAGTTTAAAGTAAGCTGTCATTAATGTCAATCCCTAGCATCAGATGGTATGACAGCTCACCCTTCCTTAGCTTTCGCTTTACCTTAGTTCTTACGTATGATTTTAACAGAGCAAACCGCCTGGTATAATTCGATGACAATACACACTATTACTGAACACATTAACAGGTACGCAATCACATTTGGTTGCCTTACAGTCAATCGCTCCCGCCTCCTCCCCTCACTAAAGCCACAGCCTAGCTGTTGCAGCTGATACGACAAACAATAAACCGCTGCGCATCGTTTATGCCTTTGTACAGCGCTGTTTATTCGCTGACGTACCTACTCAGAGACGCCACTGAAGAATATTCGTAATGCTACTGTTCTAAACTTTAGCTGTAATTTATATTAGAATTGCTGAAATTTAGGTCTCTGGAATGTTACAGTGTTTTGTTTTCTGGTTAAGGGGCTTACATGACCTAAAGCGCGTGTTTTTTTATCAAAATCAACGGGTTCGATTCCTGGCTAGAAATATTGATTTTTCAAAAATCCAATGATGCAGTTTTAGTTTTCATCAAAATCGAGCCCGCGACTCCTTTGAGTACTTTTCGCTATTCCTCATAGTTTCGGATTTGGCCATCCACGACCACTTGAAAATTCACCTTGTATATCCTTCTTATTCAGTTTATGAAATATCTTTTAAATTGGTCCAATATTGGAGGAGGAAATAGGCGAGAGCCGAATCTCGAATTATGACTTTTTCTTAGGATTTTTGAAAAATCTCTCCGACCACATAAAATTTCCTCTTAACGTTTCTTCCAATACACGCATTATAATAATAATTATGCTGATGTAAAGAGGTTGAACCTCTCAAGAGGGATCTCTTCATCCTTTGTAATTCTGCGAAGAAAGGGGGTAAGTAGGTACTTAATCCGAAAGTTTTCGTATTTTTCACGTACAGGATCCGAAGTTGCGTATTAACATTTGTATAATGAAAGTGTGCAGGTTTTACCCGTCGTTGGCCTTACGAAGGGTTAAACCGGATTGAACTGTTGTGTTATTGTGAACGTGGATCCACGCGAGACACAATAGCTTTTTAATTATTTCTGTATTAACGGCATTCAACCGGTTAATAGGCTCACTTTTTGTGAGATTACCTTTTTGAGGAGACCAGAGAGAGTAGGTAAATAAAGTCCTCCGAACCGTATTTCGGCCACGGCGGCCAATCTCAACGGAGACTAGCCTTCAGCGCGGGAGATATTATAGTGCACAAGTGTGCGCGCAGACACAAGTGCACTCCCTCTTCCCTCACTTTCATAGTCCGATGAGACAGCAATCCGACACGAGCGGAGAGTGGGTATGTTAAATAATGGTTTTGCTCAAGTAATGATCGTTGCCGCGGTTGGTCTGTGGGTGAGTGACCATCTTTATATACCGAGACCCAGTCCGTGCCTCGGAAAACACGTTATGCAGTTGGTTTATATGGATAAGTAGTTCAAAGTCGATAAACTCTAAGTTTGTAACCAGATTCAATCTGCTGAGCCTTTTCCCAACAACGAGTATGTTGGGGTCGGCTTCCAGTCTTACCAGATGTAGCTGACAGAATACCCAGAGGAATCCTTATATAACGATACTAGCTTAGACATATACATTGTGTAATTTAAATGGTGCTTGGCATGAAAAGAGGTCATTGGTTTTGAATACCAGTGTTTTTCACGGAGCGGCTGCCTATCTGACCTCCACAACCCAGTTACTGGGTAACACAATTTATACCCCTTGGCAAGACTGGTTGTCAGACTTTCGGGCTTCTGACTACCCGTAACGACTGTCAAAGATCTACAAATGACGGCCGGGAACAACGGTTTAACGTGCTTTCCGAGGCAAGAAGGCTATATGCAATGAATGGTCACCCATCTACGGACCGACCTTATCAAGCGTAGTTTAACGTTTAATCAACCTGTGCGGCTGTTATCACCATTCTCCTTTAATTAAATTTTTAACACAGACTTCAGCGATTTTAAACGCCAGACAAATTAATCAAGCTACAGATCATACCCCGGAGAAATCAAGGCCCCTTTCACTCAAAAGACTATCTTGCGTTTATTAGCAGGCTGGTTAACACGCAAAAATCTTTCTTGATTTATTCTGAGTGAAAATATATCCAAATAAACTAACCTTAGCTAATAAAACATAGGTGCATGTGCTTCGGCATGGTACTCCGACATCATCCGTTATAATGTTAACATTATAGATGCCGTGAATGTAAATGATATATGGGCGCCGTCATCAGTTGGGCCTGGTCATCACTTAGCTGCCTTGGCTTATTTTTAAATAAGTATTTAATTTTTGGATTGTTACTATTTGTTGTACTCTGGACGGTTTTAACGCCTACGTCTTTTTTTATTTTTTACATCGTTCTAACAATAAATAATTTAAATTCAAAAGTAATAATGTAACTAATATTTTTGTGAAATGTAATTTAAAAAGAGTGTCCATGGAGTTTCTGGCCCGTTCTTCTCCATAGGTACCTACGCTTTGGAATGGGCAACTAGCTTCATATTTTCTGACTGACCGACTTCTTGACAATTCAAAAGTGCCTGTTAATGGTTTATTTGAAATAAATGCTTTGAGTTTGAGTTTTATAATAGATAATAATGTGACTGTGTTTATGGTTGTGTTTTGTTGTGTTGTTTTGTGTGAGTTTATAATAAATGTAAATAAACATGTGGTAGGGGTGAACCCTACATATTCATCCTTTCAACATGACCAAACCATCTAAAAGTTACGACAACCTTACCTTGGTGGGCCTGAGTATAGCCTTTGCGAACTTTCGCGCATGTTCTCTCACTCACACTCGCCTCATACCACCATTTGGTTCCTAAAAAACGTTCGTGCGCAGCCTTCTGCGCGAAGTTCAGGCTCGCCAAGTTACGTCGGTGGTATTGTACTTACTCTTTAAAATTTTTGTCATTACATTTCCTTTTGCCGCAACGTTGCTTTATCACGTCATTCATATATTCATGAGTTTATGTATGTAAATCAACTAAATCCAATTCTTTTTTGTCGAATACCCCTACACTCAAACATTACAGGCGGCTTAGGGGAACACCCTATTATCGGACCAATATAGGGAAAGCTCATAACACGACACACATGTTGCAATCACTAGGGCAGGTCCGTCAATCGGCCATCGTACCTCATAAGCCAGGGGACCCTAATAAATACCCATACAAGCGTGGTTTTTTTTGGGGTTCCGTAAGCCGAAGGGTGAGAGAAACCTTTTTTTTTTCAGCGAAAAACCTGTCAAAATCAAGTCATTTATTTCAGCCCTTAAAGGGTTTGATCAAAATTTAGAAGAAAATATAATTGATTCTAAGTCCCCCCTTCGAAAATGTAATTTCGTACGGAATGGACTAGAAACTCCACTACTCCAACTCCACCTGTTTGGATTTCCAATGACTTACTGATTGATATAGATTAAAACTAGAAGGAACCAGCGTCAGGAACTAGTTGTCTGGCATGTTTGCTGAACTGGACCTTTTTGGCGCAGCCGTGAGGCACATTTTCCTGCTAATTTCTTACATCGGACTTTGCACTTTTTATTTTTATCTCTTTTTTGTTTTTATCTGATGTACGATTATTATCTGACCATCTGTGTATTGTGTGTCTTTTAGTCTGTGCTAAATAAATGTCTTTTCTTTCTTTCTTTCTTTACTGACGCATCAATACTAAAATTAATGTTTAAAAAATTTCTTAGACGGTAATTTAAAGCCCTCCTGGCCGAATTTAGGCGACTGTGGAAGTCTCGGTGGAGACTAGCCATCGACCCTGGAGATATTATAGTGCTCAAGTGTATGTGAAGACAGGTCCACTCACTCATAGCCTGATGAGACGGCAGTCCGAGACCGGAGAGAGATAAGGGGGCCTAAAAAGGCCACTTTGGAGAATCATAAAAGGATAACATTATGAATTATAATATGGTGAAGACGGACCGGGTTGTCCTTTTTTCGCTGCACTACGTAGGTACAGACGCCATCACATCAAGCTACTCGAAACTGTAAAATTTTCCCAATCAACTTTGAACCTTATGCTTTAGCGATAAAGTTGAAAATCCATTAAAGAAATTTGACAGACTGTAGTAGCTTGATGTGCTGGCGTCTGTACAATCAAAGAGATTGGGATTGGATTTGGATTGGATTGATTGATATTTTAGCACAGACAAAAAAAAAAAACTGAAAAATGTTTCACCAATGGGATTTGATACGATTAACTTAACAGTTAAGGGTCCCTATCAATTTCGCGGACTAAAAACAGAAAAATCTGTTTTTTTCAGGTAGGTGATAAATACTTGTGCATTTTTAAAAAAACTAGATAACTTAAGGATATTGAGAAATTTGCGCTGAAAAAAACTGATTTTTCTGTTTTTAGTCCGCGAAATTGATAGAGACCCTTAACTGTATATTATGTAATAATTTTTTATTTAATACTTTAAGCACATACTTGTCCAGAGGCGGACTTAATGCCATAGGCATTTTCTACCAGTCAACCTTTGGGTGATGCAGAGACAAACAGTCCTTATCCTTTTATGATTCTGCCAAAGTGGCCTTTTTAAGCCCCCAGGTGCTTAACATCCATGGTACGTACCTACCAGCGGAGAGAGAAATACTACGAAAACTAGCATAACAATATTTTAAGAAAACTTTAGATGCAGATACTCGTACACACTAAGTAACATGAATGACCATCAGAATCTTTTCAATCAAGGGCCTTTAAGCTTTATCCAAATTCTGTTACGTTTAGCAAGAATAACGATCCCTCAAGATATGGGGGTTTACCATAAGTCTTCTACGTATTCGCGGGGTGCATAATTAATTACATGAATTACCGAGAACAAAGTTTTTTGTTAAGTGTTAATTTAGTCCCCTTTGCTACTTATTTCCCCGGTTCCCCCTTCTAATCTTGAGATTACGTCTTGAAGTGAAACATAAAAGATGGGATCTGACATCTAATATCTATACAGAGTGAAAAGTAGCTAGTGAAACTCTAAACACGTGATGTGATATAAGATTTGGTGGAAACAAAATCATCATTACCATAATTTTTTTTTCTTGCGATGTTGCTGTTGTTGTTGTTGTTAGCTTAGTGAAAATGTAACAGACAGAACAGGTAGGGACATCGACTTGCAAACTAAAACCACGAATTCAGCGCATGAATCTAGACACAACGTAAAAATTTTCACCAGTAATAAAAAAAAAAACAGCTGCGATGTTATTCTGTAAAAATCTCACCGTGATAACTTAGGTGAAGTGAGCGTGGAGTGAGCTGTCAATAGTGTCAATTCCTAGCAAAAACAAACTCACTTCACCTAAGTTTTCAAGGTGAGATTTTTACAGAATCGACCGGCTGTTTCATAAAAAAAGTGCAATCCCTGCGCGGTCGAACTGTCATCGAACAGCGAATTTTTTTTAAATTAACCGTTGCGAACTGCGTACTCCGTTGTTCTTTATTGCGTCATGTTTACCGTAAATAAACGTGTTTTCTTTCTTTCTTTTTCTAACTGTTCAGAATCTTGTATATAGGTATCCATAGTGACAGGCAGCGCGACGAAGTTCCGTGCCACCTTTTATTAGTACAGACTCCAGCACATCAAGCTACCCGAAACTTATTTATTTATTTATTTATTCATTACACACATACAATTGTTTTAACAGGTAATACCCAAGCTAACAAAAGTAGTCATAGATTGCTAATTGTCCAGTCCCAACAATATAAGCACAAGTTACACAGCGGACAACATATCCAGTGTCACCCTCCGGAATTCCGCCAAAGAACAAGAAAATATGTCCAAACGCCGAGAGACACTATTTAG
Source organism: Oligia latruncula (assembly GCA_948474745.1). NCBI lineage: Eukaryota > Metazoa > Arthropoda > Insecta > Lepidoptera > Noctuidae > Oligia > Oligia latruncula. Next base: position 15,020,777 of record OX419701.1, on the reverse strand, counting down.
AATTCCTAATGCACGAATCACAGGTGCAAACTTCAATAAGTTTGTCTATATAATAACTTCAATAAACTGTCAAATTTTCCCATTCAACTTTGAACCTTATACTTTAGCGATAAAGTTGAAAATCTATTAAATAAATTTGACAGATTATAGTAGCTTGATGTGCAGCTGGTGTCTGTACAATAATATATTTCATGATTCATATTTCTATCTCCAGTAAATAAGGCGCTGTCAGTTCAATTAGCCAAGGAACAAATTTATGTATACCTTGAGCAAGTTTATATCCACGAAGGTATATTTTACAACCAGAACAAAAGACGTATTACTCTTTATTACCCGCCATCAATCCCTGTCCCTCATAACACGTCAATCTAAGGAACCTCACATATAACCCTCTTCTGTGACCGTTTCCATGTGACTTCACTCATCGTTATTACCACATTGTACGTATACGTGTGTATACAGAGCTTTACCATGATCCCTTTCATCGCTGGGCGATATTTTTCCTTTAATTTTCCTATCGATATCCTTTGGGATAACCTTTGAAACGTTATTTTTACGAAGGTTAGGTTAGTTATATTTTGGGATTAATCAACTACTATTTAACATAACATTTCTATTATAATAGATATAGATTCCTCTCTATTTTATTTCATGTCTACCATACCTATATTAACTGTTGGTAAGTTAGGACCTAAAAAATCAGTTCATAAACAAAGAAGTAATGGCCGAATATATATAACAAAAAAAAAAAACGTACTAAAACAATTAATATTTGAGAACCTTTTTTTTTGAAGTCGGTTAAAAATATTATATACAGAAAAACAAAAGAATGTCAATTTTTGCATCCCAAAACTGCATTTATGCTTTGGCATACTTACATCAAGCGTCATTTTTGGTGTATCCCAAAATCTAAAACTGCCGGGCAATTGCGTAACACACTAACAGTAGGAATGCCTTGCATTTTGACGGTTCAACAACATTCATTGCGTTATTTACGTTGTTGAGCAGACAAATTTTTCGACTATATGAAGCAATGGATTGGCAATAACCTTCAAAATTATTCAGATTGCGACTGATTATGTGTTTTTTGTATTGAATGTAACACTTCTTAAGGGGCTTACATGACCTAAAGCGCGGTCACTGTCGGACTGCATAGAAAATAAATTTGTTGGACTAAAAAACTAAAACAATAGTATTTTAGTATGTTGCTTGTTGTTTTTGTATCTGACAAAAAATCCCGTGTGAATATCGAGATAAAAAGTAGTCTATATGTTAATCCAGGGTGTCAGCTACCTCCTTACAAAATTTTATCAAAATTGGTCCAGCCGTCTGAGCGTGAAGAAGTAACAAACATATAATTACATACACACACCCCCACACACACACACTCACAAACTTTCGCCTTTATAAAATATTAGTGTGATTGTATGTATATTAGTATGGTTTTTATTGTAAAAAGAAAGTGTTTAGAGGTATCTTCATGATGTTTTTCTATAGTATCAAATTAGTTGTATTATGTTTTCAACACACTATCTACCTAGCATATATGCTGAAGAATATCATATATTTTTCTGATTTTGTTTACTGTAGTTGTTCATATATTTTTATTGTTTCTAAAACTTGCGTTTTTTGTGTTTAAGTCCTGTAAGCCCCTTAAAAGTATGTAGGTACTAGGTAAAATGCTGCTTATGATTATATCATGCACTCTACTAATTGACCTCTCCATCTTACCCCGATCAAAGGCTTAAAGAGTACATAAAGCTGCACAACTTACATTGTCATATACATATATTCTTGGCAGCGCCAAGGCACGAGGCAAGTCAAGATTTTTTATGAATAATTTATAGAACACCCCGTTTTTATCGTACAAGGCGTACGTCCAACGAAGGCTGTGTTTACCAACGGATTTACCTCGAGGTGAAATTAGGGCTGCTATCTTCCATCAGGAATCGGGTTTAGATAAAACTAGAATTTTTCATCGTTCAGTCTAAGCTACTTATTCTTAATGTTGATGACTCTGAAAGTCCTTACCTTGGTTTCAGAGAGATTTCGGATTTTATTAACGGATTATCTTTGAGGTAACATTGCCTTGATTTCGTCCTGAGGTGAATGTCGGTTTTGTAGTCTAAATTCTATAACAAGTGGGTAGATTTCTTTGTGAAGGTTGTCTGAGAGAGTACCTACTACCGCGACATCTTTAAATTTCTGCCCCCTAGCAGCGGGTTGCTGTATTTCGTTTTGAGGAATAATATGACGACACTTTTCTTATTCATGCTGACCACTAAACTTACTGTCAGATGGATTACCTGCTTGTATATCACTTAATAACATTAAATCATACCTTTCAGATACTATATTTGTGGATAGATTACATGTTCTTCCAAGCATGATATAAAATGTATCCTACCAGATTTAAAGCGTTTGGGTTCGCATACTATGGGATACGGGAGATCACTCAAGCGAGAAAATTTCACGCATACTTTCATTCATTTCGCGATTGATGAGTACCTAATGAGCTGAACACTTACCCTGTTTAATACGATCGTTGGAACCTATATGCTGGAATTTCTATAGAAGAGATGAATAATGTAAAAGAACAAAATTATACTGAGGTATATACTCGAGCGTTTTTTGTCTGCTTATGTGTAAGTTCATCAGAAGGGCTCATAGCTAAATGATAACAGCAGCACGGTCGATCAAAGGATAAGCTACGGTTGTCGCAATCGATTTCTGGATGGGTGACCATCCATCATGATCTATTCCATATCAAGACTGTTGGTAATTAAAGATGATCTCTGTAAACGCAATCCAATGTACTGACTTCGTAAACGTGTTCAGTGTCACTATGACATTGACTGTCTTCTGTCATGGCCCCTTTTTCTTTTTTTTCTCTCTCTCTGCTAAGCTTGTGGTGATGGTGTGCCTCTGGCCGTTGTGTAATAAATATCCAACTGAATCTTTCCGCAAGCAGAGTTTACCGCGCAAGCAGAGTTTACCGCGCAACTAGTATAGATACAACGGCCCGACATGAATCATCGGGCAGTTGCCCGCCAGACACAACACCCGTCTGGTCGGAGGATCCTCCCTTTTCTATAGAGTATATGTGAACTTTACACCCTGTTCCTCATACCTCTATACAATCATGCGGTATATCACTTTTTTTTTATATTCTACTAGCTTCCATCCGCGGCTTCGCCTGCAATGTATGTCGATAAAAACTATCCTATGTCTATCCACAGGATGCAATCTATCTTCCTGCCAAATTTTATCGAAATCCGTTCAGTGGTTTAGGCGTGAAAAGGTAACATACAGGCAGACAGACAGAGTTACTTTCGAATTTATAATATTAGTATGAATTGATCCAAAATATTATAAATTTTACTTCAAAACTCTCATGGCAGCCCTATTTAAGATCCGCTTGGATCATGTTGTCAACGCGCGTGTATACTGTGATATTTTACGATGAGAATTATTTTTGCTAGGGAATTGGCAGTCGGAAGATCCAGTCGATTTATTGGTGCAAACAGCATTTACCTGTGTACTGATAATATTATACTTGCTATAAATAAATCTGCATTAGATTTATTATACAATTTACGAGATTAAAAGTTCGTGCTTATAAATTCGTTAAATGTGAAATAAATCGGATATAATTTGTCTCATTGACTGTCTGGAAGGACGGTAGAAATTTTTGAAGTTGCTTTAATATTATGAACTATCAAGAAAACTATAGCCTCACTTTGTTAGTACTAATGTTTATGAAAATACTGAGTATTTCTTGTCTAACTTTTATCAAGTTAATTCATAGAAATATTTCCCGTGGTTTCGTTTAATATACGGTTTCACCTTTTCAGGGTTCCGTACTTCAAAAGCAAAACGGAACCCTTATAAGATCACTTTGTTGTCCGTCCATCTATCCATCAGTTAAGACCCTTTTTCTCAGGAACGCGTAAAGTTATCAAGTTGAAATTAATATTAAATACTCAGATCCCTTGAAGCAGTGAAAAAATCAAACTTCTATGTCAATGACGCAATCTAAAGATACGGCCATTTATGTTCCGAAATCAAAACCTATAGGGTACTTCCGTTGACCTATAATCATGAAATTTGGTAAGAGGCAACGTGATGTAGAACAAGTCAAGGAAAAAATCCGAAAAACGTAAATTAGTAGTTACATTACTAAAAAAATAATATTAAAACTATATACATACCTACAAATTTGTACGGAGCCCTCGGTGCGCGAGTCCGACTCGCACTTCACCGATTTTTTACTATCTCAACACCCTTCTGCTTCAGCATCATAATGTGTGTGTGCGTGTCTTTCAAAAGTTTCGCTATTCACTTATTTTAGTGAGCTCAACGACCCGTCACACGACGCTAATTTTTAACATTTGCGTAGGCCATATATAAAATACTGACTGACTGCCCCGTTGGTCTCGTGGTTGCAAGCACGACTGCTGAGGTCCTGGGTTCAATTCCTGGGTCGGATAAAGTGTTTTTGGGTTTTTCATTAGGAATTTCTTAGTAACAGTCCGAAGTTTGGAAGTTGGCGGTTTAATACCCCCGTGCCTCGGAAAGCACATAAAGCCCTCTAAAATCCTGCGCCTGAACTCTCCTCGGTCGTGTGGGATTGCCGTCCCATCGGACTATGAGAGTAAAATAACAGAGAGTGCACCTGGTCTGTGTTTGCGCACACATTTGTGCACTATATTATCTCCTGCGTACCTGGCTAATCTCCATTGAGATTGGCTACCGTGACCGAAAACGGTCGGGGAGGCTATTATTATATAAAATACTCAAAACCGCCATGTTATAGTCATGTATTCAATCTAACCTTCATGGTACTCACAATCACCGTTATTTTTCTCTTTATTAAATATCATAAGTCACGTAAATAAAATAATTAATTAAAATATTTTGTTATTTTGGGGGCACATTGGAGTAGCTTAATTAATCCCAAGCCTTTTTGTCATCGAAGTAATCTTTAACTTTATAGAAACCATTTGGACAGAGTTTCTGTGTTTAATTAAATGATTTAAATTTATTGAGGCCCAGTTCTTTAACCTTGCGTTGGCAGTTAGTTGTAAAATCGTCTAATTGACTAATCGTAATTGGCACTCAAATTAATTACTGTTTTTTTGAAGCCTAGTCACAAGCACAATAAATAAATAAGTAAATCTTTGTTTCTTGTGTTTATGCTATGAATTTCGCTGTGTTTAGAATAAAGATTAATATGCTTTTTTACATAAATTAGGTTCTTATAGGATAATATTTTTGTGTTCACCAAAAATCTAAAAGTACATCTATGTATGCATTTCTAAAATATTGATCTTCCCCGAAAAATACTGATCGTGCACCAAATATTACAAAATATTTGTAACTTACTATTTTAATTTTTTTGAAATGGACATTATCGAGAACCGAATTAGTTACGAGGTTAATTATTTAAAAAAAAATGCTTAGGTTAGGTTAGGTTAAAACTGTGACCTCCTACGCGCGAGCGGTGCCGCGGCAGCGGCCGGCGAGTGCCAGAAACGACTAAATTTTAAAGAAAAAAAATATGGAAAAAGAGATTATTTTTAACAGGCTATCGAGAACCGAATTTGGACATTAATTGGTGTTTGATTCAAATACATTTTGCAGTGCATTATCTGAAGTAAAACTAAAAAAATAAATGCTTGTTTTTAAAATTAGGTGTATTACTATTTTTACAAATTTGCAACAGTTGTTAAATAGATGCTCGTTATGACATATTTTAATGAACATATTTTGGTGCACATTCAGTATATTTGGTGGAACACAGGCAAAATTAGGTAAATGAAATGGGAATAAATTGAAGTACTTTTAAATACCATCCGTTCTTATACATACAAGGTGTTAATGAATAAACCCAAAACCTCTTAAGAGGTCATTGTACTCATCATTATGAGCAACTTTTACTATGGGGCAAAACATGAAATCCCAATAAGAAAATCAGCTGTTCCCTACATTTTGATGAGTTTTGTGAACATAAATGTAGGGAAAAGCTGTTTTTTTTTTCGCTTTTTTTTCATTATGTTTATTTTCTTACATTTATCGCTCAATTAATTCCTACAACTTAGGTTATGAATCGCTCGAATGGTTCGTTTATTAGTATACACAGTCACACCTAAAATTCTAGGAATGTCGTGTTATTCCTGTTCAATTTAATCATATTAAGTAAATACAAAGTTGTAGACAGTTCTACCTTCACGCGTCATGTTATATAATTCCTGGAATCATTTGTAATTTCCAATGATTCTATTGTTATTTCATTAATTCATTAAGTCGGAGGATCCTCCCTTTTCTATAGAGTATGAGTGAACTTTACACCCTGTTCCTCATACCTCTATACTGTTCTTTAACCTTCTACTTTTAAGACACAGTGGCACATACACATAAGCACGAGTGTATCTTGGCATTGAAATCAAAGGCATTACGGCCCATTTTATTGATGCCTCGACAATCGAACAGCTGCTTTTAAATTCACAAATTCAGATTGTAACTCAAACTAAAAGATTTTTCAACTGCTTTCTCTCCCTAAAAATAAAAATATAGACTGTACATTAAACCTATATCGATCTGCCAAGCCTTTGCCCTACTACGTTGGGGTCGGATTCCAGTCTAACCGGATGCAGCTGAATACTAGTTTTTTATCTGACCTCCAAAACCCAGTTACTGTACCATATCCCTTGGTAAGACTGGTTGTCAGGCTTTCGGGCTTCTGACGACCTGTAACAACTGTTAAAAACCCAAGAATGACAGCCCAGATTAACGTGTTTTCCGAGGCACGGAGAGGATATTAAACCTATATTTACAACCCATATTTGTTGCAAATAAATAATTCTTAATCCTAATATATCAATGACATTGGCGCCGATTCTGTTGTTCACAAACTAAACTAAATTTAAGTTCAGGCATCTTTTTCTTTCTATTTCATTAAGAAAAGGACAGAAGATAAATATTAGTTTAGTCCTGTCAAATTAGTCAGCGCCTGACGTAAATTGACGTATGTTTAATAGGCATTTTTTTAATCTCGTCTAAATCGTCTATGGAGTATCTTAATTTGACAGGACTAAACTAATATTTATCTTCTGTCCTTTTCATAATGAAATAGAAAGAAAAAGATGCATGAACTTAAATTTAGTTTAGTTTGTGAACAACAGAATCGGCGCCATTACCTTCTTTATGAGCCACCTAACCTAACATGAGTACCATAAAGCCAACATCAAAAATATTCCTCACCCCGAAACTACCGTAAATCATCTCCCAATTCCTTATCCAACACCTATTTCACCGCGAAAGCCTCAAAATTGATCTCTCGAAGACATAAACCTAGTATCACAGTGTTGGCAGCCTGCCATGTTAGTAAAAAATGGTGTTTCTGATCGCGATAGTTCGATGTCTTTGTAATATAGTGGAACATGCTCGGTTATGTCATCGATGTGGTGTAGTTTGTAGAGAGTGCTTTACAGTTGCTTCACACCTGTCATTGCTTAATTTTTATTTCTTTTTACCTTTTGTGGTAGACTAATTTAATTATGGGTGCATCATGTTCACAAATAATTATATTATGTATACAAGACCTGTATATTTTTTATTTTGTAACTATAATATTTACATAATTTATGCTAATACCTATTTAAAATAATAATAATATGTACATTTATATGAAAAAAAATAAGCAAAATGATCATAGGGCATCAAAAAATTCGTCCGCATCGCTGTCAACAGGAACAGTGCCCAAAAGGCTGGCAGCATTGCCACGTTGTATGGCAATGCTAATTCTTTGGCCAAGAAAATTACAAGACCTTGTAAAACATTTTGAAAGAGTAACGGTGGAGTTTCTTGCCCATTCTTCTCCATACGAAAACTACCTTTTGGAATGGGCGACTAGAATCAATTCTATTTTGATGTAATTTTTGACGTTCAAAAGTGCCTTTTATGTGCCTATTTGAAATAAATGCTTTGACTCTGACTTTATGAATTTGGATTTTAAAATTTGAATTTGGCGGGCTGCCCTATCACTTTCGCCTTAAGCATCTAGACATGTCTTAAAACTTGCTGACTGCACGAACAAATATTACGATCATAAAAGCTGTATTCTTTACATATTTACAGCTACAAGGTACTTCAAAATTGTTTTCATGAAGACATAATCCGGTATCGAGGCTGGCAAACTGCCATTTAGGTAGAAGATTATCTTGCCAATGACAATTTAGGACATATTTAGACTCACCTACAAGTTGCTTTTCGCTTGGCAAGTCTTTTCTTTTTTTGCGTGGTGTTTTACCTCGTTGGTTTAGTGGTCGCAAACGCTACTGCTGAGCATGAGGTCCTGGGTCCAATTCCCGGGTCGGGCGAAGTGTTATTGGGTTTTTCTATCTGGAATTTTTCAATAGCAGACCGGAGTTTGGATTTGTGCCGGTTGATGGCAAAAGACTTGCTCCTTATTACATTTGACTTAAACATAACATGCGAAATATGGGTGTACTGCAGGTATGTGGCTGTAGCTATGTCGCAGCCAACTGGTTTAATTAGCCGTTTAGTTAACCGCCTAGCCTTTTAACTAAACGGCGGCCGTTCATCTAACGGCTAATTAAATTAATTAATTCAGGCCGTTAGTTGAACGGCCTAATTAAACCAGTTGGCTGCGACAGCTACATCGCCACGTGCGAACTACACATCATACTGACATCTTGCAAAGTTCTGCATCGCGCAAGCAGAGTTTACCGCGAAACTGGCAAATATCTATCGTCCCGACATCGATCGTCGGGCATTTGCCCACCAGACACATTACCCGTCTGGTCGGAGGATTCTCTCTTTTCTATAGAGGGTGAATGTACTTTACTTTACCTCATACCTCTATAGAAACATCTCTGGCAAACCCTTGGAGAATAACAGGCGTGATGTTATGATGATGTTTATGTTTTACATGATATTTGGATTATTAAATAAGCATAATTATGTAATAAAACTTGTATGTATACGGTAAGTATTCAAGTTTAATCACGTTGCTAGATACAATATGCTATACGTGGACGGTTGAATGAAAAAGGGTACGGACCTTCGATATTACGAAGATCCGTACATAAAAAGGTTATTGTACTAAATTCCTAAGATTTGTATTTTACTATTGGGAATTTACCTTTATTGTGTTTATGATGATTATGTTGTTAAATTATCTTTATTACCTGATGCCTCTTCTAATGTATATTTATTAAAGTCGTTTTTCGTGTCTATCTCTGTGACCGTTTAGATCTTATCTTCGGAACTACTCAACGGATTTTGTTGCAGTTACCGCCATCATTCAGACAATTTATTCCGGAAGATTTATGTATATAACACATTAATATTAAAGTTACATAATTGTTATAATGAAATCTTGATGTTTTATCAAGTCGTAAGATCTGTGTGAAGGGACTAGTCCGATATATAAAGCGGTTATCTACATACCTCCTTACTAATAAACGTATTATTACAGATGAATAAGTTACACACCAATTTCTCTCTTTCAGTCGTCAGTAATTTGACTTTCGAAAGAAGAAGACAAAGCGTTGTGTAACTATACAGACGCTATACAACGTTTATTAGTAAGGAGAATATAATGTAATAATGTGCCTAGGTTCTAATTTATTTCATAATCACTGCAATACGTTATAGACCATATCTACCTAGATTTTGTCTGGTGTTATCTGTGAATGTAATGGTGTACGCTATGTGGGCCTGAATTTCAAGATGCCACAGATTCCAACATTGCCATCGTAAGTGATAATCATCTGCCTAACTATCTAAGTTGTACCTTCGTTTATGTTCATAATCTGGTCCGATTTTAGTCGATTCACACGAATTTACTCACCAGAAACGGGTGAATCGTCCCTTTTTTAATAATATAATTTTTTCTATAGGCGACTCGGACGAAGTTAATTTATTTATGGGCGTGTCGAAAACTCCAGAAATATGTTGGTGTTCAAATCAAATCATTTATTTGCTTAATACAGGTAGGTATGAACAGATGTTACAAATAAATATAAAGTACACTGTATCATTGCCTAATAAGGTGGTGTGTTAGGCAATTGGCACATTTTGAATTTTATGCAATGAAGTTAAGAAAAAGTACACGTTTTATAATACTCTTATCACTTCTGTGCGCTAGTGTCCTTTTTTTTGAGCGAGTCACCTATAGAAAAAATAATATTATTAAAAGAGAAGATTCGCCCGTTTCGGGCGAGTAAATTCATGCGAATCGACTAATAAGCAATCCGGGGGACTTTGGCGAATCATAAAAGGATAACATTATGAATCATAATGGACAGTTAACTGTTAAGTTAATCGTATCAAATCCCATTGGTGAAGGATTTTTCAGTTATTGGTCTGTGCTAAAATACCAATCAATCCAATCCCAATGTCTTTGATTATACCTACGTAGTGCAGCGAAAAAAAGAAAAACACTGACTGTCTTCGCCATATTATTATGGTTCATAATATTATCCTTTCATGATTCTGCCAAAGTGACCTTTTTAGGCCCCCAGGTCATACACGCAAGTCGATTGCAAGTACTACGCACCTGACCTTTTTGAACAACATCATTAATAAAGTCACTATACTGGTATGTCCCACTGGGGCATCCCCTCCGTTTTCACGAATATTATTTATTTGCAAGAATACGAGTCACGGTCATATGTATCACACTAATATTATAAAGAAGAAAATTTGTGTGTGTGTTTATATGTTTGTTATTTCTTCACACTCAAACGGCTGGACCAATTTTGATAAAATTGTGTTTGGAGGTAGCTGACACCCTGGATTAACATATAGGCTAGTTTTTTATCCCGATATTTCCATGGTATCGACATTTATTTTTATTCAAGAGGAACAACAAACAGATACAATATAGGTAAAACATAGAAACAAAAATTACACAAAACAATAAATATAGACAATATTGAAGCCCACAACGCTGTTCACAGATTAACTACAGGATACAATACAGTGAAAATAATGAAAATAATCGCTAGGGTTACAAATTCAATTTTTTTTCTAACTTATTAAATTAAATTAAATTTACGCGGGTGAAACCGGGGGGCGCAGCTAGTTTATAATATTTTAATGGACCCCTGGAACCTGCACCCCACGAAACTTGCGTAACACACATTTTATTACAACCCGAAAGATTCTGAAGGAAATTCGTGATCCATTGTTTTCTTATGTTTGAAAAATTCGTCTGCTCCACAACGTAAATAACGCAATGAATATTGTTGAATTGTCAAATTGGTATTATGAGTGTGTTACGTAATTACACTGCTGGAGTCTTGAAATGTTTGCCCATCATAGTCATCACGAGAGGGGCCGTGGCTAAATAATAACAGCCGCACAGGTCGATCGATAAGGTCAAGCTACGCTTGCCGCGGTTGGTCTGTCGATGGGTGGTCACTTCATAGGTACGCATAAGCAGGATACAAAGGTCTAAAAAGTTATTAAGGACATTTTCGAAATATCTTATTTAATAAGAAAAGATAACTGGAAATCTCTGATTCTATGGAAAATTTAAAATCGGTCTAATTTGGCTGTAACCAATGATTTCAAAAGTAAGGATACGCCCGTCTGAACATTTTACATAGAAGTTCTTCGTTCGAAGTTCGCGCGCACCACTGTCAACTGAGTCGCGTTGGCCCTAAAACCGTCATTTTAGGGCCAGCGCGTTGGTGCCATTTAGTCGCGCCGTTAGCCCGGTCCTTAAGCTAGTAATATTATATGTCAATGGCTGTAACACTATTTTTCGAAAATGTTCCTATGTAAGTTTTTAGACCTTTGTATCCTGCTTATGCGTATGAAGTTTAATTGAAATCGGTTCATTCATTTCGAAAAACAAGGGTTTGAAAGTTTGTTTGAAATACCGTACGTCGCGTCGCCGCGTCGTAAACGCTCCATTTTACCTGCAAAAATAACGCAATTTAATCTTGGTTTCCTTATCTCTAAGGGAATCTTAAAGTCATTATTCAGTATCCTTATATAGGCACGTCAAAATAATACCCTCATTCGCCATACAATACGGTCATATTCAGCCAGGCGTGCCCAAGGGAATCCCCCATAACTTCCCCTGTAAAAAAACCTTTAAAACGGAGATAAAGTTACCGTATTTTTATGATATAACCAGGACTTAGTACGTGAAACCTTATGAGTGTGATAACCTCTATAAACCTCATGATGTAATAAAGTTTGCTTTTATTTTTGGTCATCTTCTAGTACCTAATGGCGGCTTTCAAATTCATCGCCATTTTTTTCCTCTGTCAATGTAACTCACTCTTTCTGCGTATACAGTGTGTCTTCATAATGTGCAAATATCGAAATGAGGGAAACTAAGCTTAATTTTATCGACGAAAAAAATATTTAAAAAATGTGATGTAACCCACTACTGCCTATTATTAGTCGTGTTGTGTGCGTAATAATGATAATGTAGGTACTCGTAGATACCTACATATCGGTGATAAATAGCGATTCTTACTTCAGTTTTAAACATCATAATTATTGAGCTAAATATTTAATTAAAATCGGAACAGAAGTAAAATTAAATGAATGAATGTTAACACTTCACTCCCCCCCCCCTCTCCCTCTACTCTTTTTCTTCACTAGAAATGCTTCAACACTAGACATCAATGAAAAATACGGGTTCAAATCAATGATGTGTAAAAAAACAGTGTAAGTCGACTTCCGTCGTTGATAGTACCTACCATACTAATATGTTAGGTATTACCAACGACAGGAAGTCGATTACCCTAAAATCTAATACGGTCCTAACACATAACTTTAAGGTAGGCATAACAATTTGATACACAACTAAACTAGTTCAAATCCTTCAAGGCTTAGCAGATTACCCTACAAATGCTCCAAACTATAGACTATTTCAGCACAGTCCAGTGGATTCAGCGTGTCAAGACGATGCTATTAATCAAGCGGCCAGCAAACAATATAAATAGTATACAAACACGCCATTGTGGTCTGCCCTATAGTCGTGTCTACGAAGACCATTAATTATTTTCTTTACGTCTAAATAGTCTATGGATTAGTGAAACAAAACTCTTTGTTTTTTTTTCAGTCCGTAGGTAAGAACAGGTGATAGTACCCTGGGGGCCTAAAAAGGCCACTTTGGCAGACTCATAAAAGGATAACATTATGAATCATATGGACAGTTAAATCGTATCAAATCCCATTGGTGAAGGATTTTTCTTTTATTTTTTTTTTGTCTGTGCTAAAATATCTATCAATCCAATCCAAATCCAATCCCAATCTCTTTGATTATACCTACGTAGTGCAGCGAAAAAAAAGAAAAACACGGACTGTCTTCGAAATATTATGATTCATAATGTTATCCTTCTAAGATTCCGCAAAAGTGGCCTTTTTAGCCCCTGATGCCGGAAACTTACCTACATCATAAAGACGTATCGTTTTGTCAGTCAAATGTAGTATTTTTCTTTGAGTTTCGTGCCAAAATTGGCAACGTGGATGCTATGATTTCTTTTTATTCATTTGTTTAACAAAAATGTAGGTACAGCATAAATCAAGCTACCCAAAACTGTCAAATTTTCCCAATCAACTGTGAACCTTATGCTTTAGACATAAAGTTGAAAATCTATTAAAGAAATTTTACAGATTGTAGTAACTTGATGTGCTGGCGTCTGTACCTACCTACCAATTACTGCAATAAATACATACATGCATAAAACAATATACACCACATACTTGTTATCGTCAGAATCGTCAGAAAAGTCTGACAACCAGTCTTACCAAGGGGTATCATATTACCCAATAACTGGGTTGTGGTCGTGGAGGTCAGATATGCAGTCGCTCCATGTAAAATACTGGTATTCGGCTGCATCCGGTTAGACTGGAAGCCGACCCCAACATAGTTGGGAAAAGGTTAGGCAGATTTTACCCCTTGGGTAGGTACGGAACCCTAAAAAATTAACGAAATCGGTCGCGAGAAAAATCAGCTGTTCCCTACATATATGAGAATGTTCGCATAACTCGTCGAAATGTAGGGAACAGCAGATTTTTTTTCGCGACCGATTTCGTTCATTTTTATGTATATTGTCAGAAAAGGCGATAACAAGCATGTGGTATAATTCATTGCATATAATTATGAGGTTTACATACTGTATACTAAGTAAATTTGCTGACAAATCAATATTTAATTAGCTAATGACAATCGCATTAATGAGCAGCTTACGGTATTAGTGCTGCAATAGATAATTTTGACGCGATCTACTCGGGATTAGCGGGTAGACAATAGCATTATTGTGATTATGTTACTCTGTATAAATCTATTGTTATTAAGCAGCGAAGTGGTGATAAGAATAGTATAGCCGACCTCGTAATTCCTTTACCTATGATTTTTGACGTTTCCCAGTAAACTCGTGGCTTTAACTGGAGTTTTAAAGTACTACTAAGATCCTAAGACAGACTCTGGCTATACAGGGTGGTAAAAAAGTCGTGGATCAAACGAAATAGGGAGATGAGAGGTCATTTCCAACAAAAAATCTTTCTACCATAGCTTGTAAGTATGTTAGTACAGCGGCATGCGACCATGGGAAGGTACTTTCTTGTTTTATCCTTTTCAGTAGTCGGTTTTTAGTTTTTAAATTTTTTTTGCTTCGTCTTTCCTTGTGCTATTTACTTTTGTCTTTTCAGTCGTGATAAAGGTCTAGTCTGCCTCTTTTAAAATAACCAACCACCTTTTTAAAGTACGAACTTCTGACTAAACCTTTGTAAGAAAATTCCAACTGCTTAATATATCTTACTGCCAAAAACCGAGTTCAGTGCGTACAGACAATCATACGAGTGCTCAAAACACACTTACGTAAATACTTACGACGTAATTACGCACGTATATGTGACGTCATAAGCTCATCCCCCGAGTACTTCCATACTAAGTAACACAGAGAGACCTTACCTGCCGTCTTGTCTGAATAAATTTCTCCCCCCATATTTTTTTATTATCCACAGCTGAAGTAAGGTAATAACATAAGATTTTATCGATGTCGAAAAAATTATCAAGATTCCTCATGTATAAAGGGGCTTACAGGACCTAAACGCAAAAAACGCAAGTTTTAGAAACAATAAAAGTATATAAGATCGACTACTGTAAACAAAATCAGAAAAATATATGATATTCTTCAGGATATATGCTAAGGAGATACTGTGTTGAAAACATAATACAACAAAGATACGATATCTACAAAAAAATCATTAAGATAGGTACAGTCACGAGCATAAGTATGTATACACTTGGCTTTATTCAAAGACGAATTTCTCCTTTAGTTTTGAACGAAATGTTTTGTTATTACGAACAAAGTATTTTCGAACCCATAGGTTTGTGTAAAGTGTCGTATTTCAACGTTGCATTCGTAATTTCACAAAAAAATCGCAATTGAAAGTTGCCAAGTGTTGAAATATTAGTGCTCGTGACTGTACCTCTAAAAACGTTCTTTTTATAATAAAAACCATACTAATATACACACAATCATTCTGATTTTTTGTCAGATTATTCTACAAGCAACATACCAAAACACTACTGTTTTAATTTTTTTTGTCCAAATAATAGATTTATTGTAATTAAATAATTGCTTCATAATTTGCAATAAATTACCAGCCTCATGTCATCTCGCTTCTCTTTCTTTTTTATGCAGTCCGACAGTGACCACGCTTTAGGTCATGTAAGCCCCTTATTAGATATTATCGGAGTGCCAGAAAACAGACGTCAAATGTGAAGTAATAACTGGATGGTTCGATGTTTTTTTCCAGAATCATTCTGGATGAGATTCTAATATATCTTAATATCGTCTTGTAAGAGAGAAAACGTCAAATCACTAACGCCTGATTGAATTGAAATAGCAAACTCACATTCCCGCGAAAGATGTCTCGTGTTGGCACACAGACGTTATAAAAATATTATATTTACTGGGTTTGATTTAGGTTTGATTACAGTTCAACGTCCTCTGAGGAATATTGATATTGTTATTATTTCAACGATCTCAATTGCTTTGGCTATGTTATTTAAGATAACAATTTTGGAATTTGTTGTTTAGATTTGAAATTTGTAGAGATATAACAGAGAGGTCGTGTACTTTCATCAACCTCTAAGAGTTAGTCCTTTGCCTTGCCAATTGAAAAACTTTTAACTCAATTATTACCCACTTTTATCCATAGAACGATAGACGGTAGCCCCGTAGGTAATAGATCTCAGCTAACAAACGTCCACTGCTGGGAATATACCTCCCCCTAGCTACACCACAGCAACTATCCCGGCAATGGTCACGTTCTGCAGATTCCTGCTACAGTGGTGCAGAGGAGCAGTAGGGGGCCCAGTGATAACGGCCTCGACTTACGAGTCCTAGGTCGGGGTTCGAACCCAGACAAGCGCTTTACTTTTTGTAAATAATTTCATCACCACTGCTCTCAAAACGGTGAAGGAAAACATCGTGAGGAAACCTGCATGTCCTAGAACCAAAAATTCGATGACATGTGACCGCGTGGTGTATTACGGCCCATTCCCTCTCACAGAGAGGAGGCCTGTAGCCCAGCAGTGGGAACATTATAGGCTGATTATGATGAGGTCGTCGGTCCACCTTGTGGAGGACCAAGAATTACGACCACCAAAAAAAACTTCCTCAAACTTCCTTAATAACTCTATTTTACTCATCAATTAACGACTGTTAAGCACGACACACACACGCGGTGATTACGATACGACGAACAAAATAATGTGCTTAACTTACGCGTACATTTTCAAACAATTTCAGCCCGTTCTTACTGACATGTAATTAATTTCCGAGAGAAAGATTTCTCCTGATATTAGGGCCCCGGGAACAGCGAGTGAGCGGATGATTGACTAAGTTCCTGTAATGGGTAAAAGTGGATTATTAAGGGGCTTACAGGACCTAAATGCAAATAACGCAAGTTTTAGAAACAATAAAAGTAGGTATATGATCGACTACATAAACAAAATCAGAAAAATATATGACATTCTTCAGGATATATGCTAGGTAGATAGTGTGTTGAAAACATAATACAACTAATTTAATACGATAGAAGAAAATCTTGAAGATACCTCTAAAAACTTTATTTTTACAATAAAAACCATACTAATATACATAAAATCATTCTGAATTTTTGTCAGATTATTCTACAAGCAACATACTAAAACACTTCTGTTTTAATTTTTTTGTCCAAACGATATATTTTGTGTAATTATATATCTGCTTCATATTTTGCAATAAATTACCAGCGTTGTGTCATCGCGCTTCTCTTTTTTTTCTATGCGGTCCGACAGTGACCGCGCTTTAGGTCATGATTGTAAGCCCCTTAATGGAAGAAGATAAAGTCTTAGCAAGTTTGAGGCTGACACTGACAGCTCTTGAAACCAGTTTAGATGTGCTGATCGTGTTCAATCTTATTGGTGAAATTCGCCCTAAGTCGCCATTCCCTCATCGCTTATTTTCTGGCCCCATCCAGAAAGTGTGTCACGCAGCTTACATTTCCTTACACCACATTTGCCGTTAATGATGACATAATTTGACATAAAACGGTACTAAATCTTGTAGCAATAAAGTCCACATTTTAATGGCAAAACGTTTTCTTGGTGTAATTGAATGTTTGTCATACTTAAGAATTAAAATTAGGCATAAAAATGTTTGGAATTCCTTCTGTGTAATTTGCCGAACCGGGGCTGAAATATTGTGTTCAATTATGACGAAATATAGCGGTTGATATTACCGTTCGAGACCTTGACCCACAATAAATGAATTCTGTATTATTTCATTATGTTGAGGGATTTCCTACGTTTTTCAGCACAACGCTAATAAATGAATACCTACCTATAATGTTATTTATTTTTAGCCTTACAAGGAACAAATTTGATAAAAGATGGGCTATTTTGACAGTCCGCTACTGGACAACAATGGTATATTGTAATTATTTAAGCTTAAAATTCACTGGGTGGCTGGCTGATTACAAAACAAAAAAAATAGATCTTGTCCTTGTAAAAAATACACATTTAGAAACATGAAATTAACAAAAAGTATTTCCGATACCGGGAATCGAACCCGAGCCTCCTGGGTGAGAGCCAGGTATCCTAGCCACTAGACCATATCGGATTTTCTTCAGTACTACGAAATAGGCACATAAATGTATTATGAGAATTTCGGACAAATAAAAAAGATTGCGTGCAGCGGAGATGAGAATGTTCAGATGGATGTGTGGATGATATCGCCGTGTGGAGACACGTTCTAAGAGACTGTATAGAAATATGTGGCACGACGATAATATCGCCGCTATTCTCTCGCTCGTGGAGACGGCCCCTAAGAACGTGTCTCCTCACGGCGATATCATCGCGGTGAAAATTTGATGGCACGGCGAGACAAACTTGTTCCTAATTTAATTTATATTATATATATATATATATTTTTTTTTTTTTTTAATATGACATCTTATTTTAATTCATTTTTTACAATCTGCGACTACAGTGGCTCACACACTTGTTAAAGTTCAACTACTTTTGCATTTTTTTTTTTTAAATAACTTGTATATATGTGAGCACCATGTATCTATCACTTATTTGATTTACCTGTCATTGCTTAATTTTTAATTCTTTTTACCTTTTGTGGTAGACTAATTTTATTATGGGTGCATCGTGTTCACATATAATTTTTATTATGTATACAAGACCTTGTAAAACATTTTAAAAGAGTAACGGTGGAGTTTCTTGCCCATTCTTCTCCATACGAAATCTACCTTTTCGAATGGGCGACTAGAATCATTTCTATTTAGTTTTTTTTTTTTTGACTTTCAAAGGTGCCTTTAAGGTGCCTATTTGAAATAAATGATTTGACTTTGACTTTGAGACTATCGTCGCGATTCTCTCGCTCGTGGAGACGGCCCCTAAGAACGTGTCTCCACACGGCGATATCATCGCGGTGAAAATTTGATGGCACGGCGAGACTATCGTCGCGATTCTCTCGCTCGAGGAGACGGCCCCTAAGAACGTGTCTCCTCACGGCGATATCATCGCGGTGAAAATTTGATGGCACGGCGAGACGATCGTCGCGATTCTCTCGCTCGTGGAGACCGCCCCTAAGAACGTGTCTCCTCACGGCGATATCATCGCGGTGAAAATTTGATGGCACGGCGAGACTATCGTCGCGATTCTCTCGCTCGTGGAGACCGCCCCTTACGTAATCTGGAATAGTTACGTTCTAAGGCAGCTATCAAAAAACTATAACTAGTGAACAGAATGTTGTAGGTAATGAATAAATGTAAAAACCTATCATTCCTACATAGTTTTTCTTTCAAATCGCCATTGAGCTCTGTATATGTACGAACCATTATACGAATACATGACCTAAAGCGCGGTCTTTGTCGGACTGCATAGAAAAGAAAGAGAAGCGCGATGACACAACGCTGGTAATTTATTACAAAATATGAAGCAATTATCTCTTTACAAAAAATCTATTGTTTGGACTAAAAAATTAAAACACTAGTGCTTTAGTATATTGCTTGTAGAATGATCTGAGAAAACATCAGAATGATTGTATGTAAATATTAGTAAGTATGGTTTTTATGGTAAAAAGAAAGTTTTTAGAGGTATCTTCATAATTTTACCAAATTAGTTGTATTATGTTTTCAACACATTATCTACCTAGCATATATCCTGAAGAATATCATATATTTTTCTGATTTTGTTTACTGTAGTCGATCATATACTTTTATTGTTTCTAAAACTTGCATTTTTTGCGTTTAGGTCCTGTAAGACCCTTAAGGTTATCTACGTTTCGTCTGACCTTAACAATCGTCTAAAAACTCCTAAAAACTTATATCTATACCAGTAATTCCAACAAAATTGTTAATATTCCTATTTAACCAAGGTAAATAAGTCGTAAATATTTCTCTATCACATATTTACCTAAACCGTCGCCAAGTAATAACTAGGATTACCTGTAAACCTAGACATTTGGAAAGCGATATAGGCTATAAATGTCCAAACAAATATGTTTTATGGAAATTTTTATGGCTTTTTGTTTTAATAATGATAATATTTTCAGGTAATGGTCAGGAGAGTGGGTTGATATAAGTAGTGGGATTGGTTTAATAACGCAAGTACCTATTTATGACTTAGCAATGATAGGTTTTTACTTTCAATCTATACAAATAAATAAAATTGTTTGTGATCTAATTTATATTGATTAGGTACAGACGCCAGGGCCTCAAGTCTGCTATTACAATAGTGTCACAATCATCGTGGTCACAATGGTCTATCCATAGGGTCTATCATTGATTTCATAATTGTTGATTTTGACAAGTTTGGTAATCTACTAATATAATGGCGTCATTATGACTTTCCAATGGTCAACCACTGACACTGCATTGAAAGAAATGGCATAGAATGGTAATCTCGTTCATAATGACAAATGAATTACTGACTTAGGCGGCAATCAGCTAAAATTTTGACAGTTTCTTTGATCAGTAACATAACATTAGAACGTCATTGTGCAGTCATTGCTTTTAATTCGTTACGAGTATCGTATTATGTTCTGTGCCACTGACCGACCAATGATCGACCATTATGAATTTAGCAGATTACGAACTTTAAGCAAAATGACAATGGGATCGTGTTGGAATGACGAATTTATAAAAATAGCAGACTAAGGGGAATGAATAAATCCCAAGAGTAGTTAAAAATCAACTGCAAGTTGGTCGACTGATAGTTTTCCTTTTAATTTCGTTATTTAAACAACTGCCGTGATTTTTTTCAAATATCCAAAAGCAATTTTTTTTCATTTCTACTGCATTCAATGAATTTTTGAAAACTACAGAAATAGGTAATCGGTAATAACCCCCGGTCGACCGGCCCGGCCCGGTCGGTCGGTATCGGTAGGTAATAGGTAGGTAGGTGGTAGGGTAGGTTAGGTAGGTGTAACCTTTTTTATGGTACCTAATAAAATTTGTTCTAAAGTAATGCATTATTTGCGAAGGTGTTTTTCTATACATGATATTAATCCATATCCAAATAAATATTCATCACAAGTATTTAATTTTGAACAAAATTGCCCTTGTCATAATTTAATTTCAATGAATATCTTAGGAGATATCATAGTTTTAAAATAACTACGCAAAGCGGCCGGTTATAATTAAGTACAGTCAACAGCAAAAGTAGATGATCAAAATCATAAATTCATTACTAATGAACAGAGTTCGCGTCAGAACTGTGTGGCGTCGAAGTACTACTACTTAGAATACTTACTACGTAGAATACTTTTGAATCACTTCGACGCCACACAGTTCTGACGCGAACTCCGTTCATTAGTATTGAATTTCTGACTTTGATCATCTACTTTTGCTGTTGACTGTACCTACTATAGTTTCACTCTTACTGATCGTAGCGTGATGTAGGTACCTAAAAGAGCTTCTTAAAGTAATGTACTAAGTAATAATCTTATGTAATAGGTACTCTTAAAGTAATAGAAGAATATTTTAGTAAGTTTTTACCTCGAATTAACGCGGGTGAAATCGCGGGGCACAGCTAGTCTAATGAAAAGTAAAGATGGTTACAAAAATAGGTATAATTTGTGATCGTGTTAGGTGATAGGCCCGACGCCCAAAAACTTATTATTTATTTATAAAAATAATGTTTATTATTAAATTCATTCTGAGTTTTGAATAATATTCTGAAAATCAATAATCGCATAATTATTTTTCTACTGATCCAAAAAGTATTTCCGATACCGGGAATCGAACCCGAGCCTCCTGGGTGAGAGCCAGGTATCCTAGCCACTAGACCATATCGGATATGTCAATAGGTTAGTAAAAAGACGTCCCCACTGTTGAACGATTCAACCCAAGCTGGTACGCGAAGGTTAGGAACATTAATTTATATGTGTATTATTGGACAATTTCGTCATCTTCAACAATATCCGATATGGTCTAGTGGCTAGGATACGGTTTGGTCCCATCGTAAAAGTTGTTCATAATGATGAGTAGGGTAAGCAGGGAGAATAGCGCTCACTGGGTAATGGCGCTCACCTCTGTTACTCTGTCAAAATGGAACGTAGCAACACGCCACGTCTAGTGAAGCGCGGGGGGAGGGGGCCTCTAACAGACAGCGACGCAAACGGACAGTCAGCTTGCGTCATGCGACCGTGAAGTGCGTTTCTTAGTTTGCGGCCGCGCTGATCTAATTTTTGGTTAAGTGTTTTTTGTCGGTAAGTCCGAAACTTTAATGCTTATTTAATTATTAATTTTACTTTTCTAACCATAAAACTATTCTATTTTGTGATAATGCAATCAATTTTCAACAATTGTGTATGATTTTTTTTTAATTTAAAATTTATTACGAAACGACCATTTGGGGTTATACCGCTCGTCTGAGCGCCATTACCCCTTAGTGACTTATTTTTTTTTATTGTTGTAGTTATGCCAAGAAATCGTGAAAGGACCACGGCTAAAGCGGCTTGGACCGAAGAAGACCTTCAATCCGCTAAAACTGCGATTGAAGGAGGTTTGTCCAAAAGAATCATGCTAGGGCTCATGCTATATGTTCAGGGTGGGATTCGCCGGATGGATATATCTGTGATTTATGTCTCCAAAAATAATAAAATATTACTATTTCTAATTAGTCTTACCTCTAATAATTATAATTATTTTATATTATAATAATTGAAGTTAATTTGACATTGAAGACTTTACCTACTATATTTGTTAAATTGAAAAAGGCTAATTTTACTCACAAAATTGGGATAATTGATGCTAATTTGTGATTGTAGACTTTACTTTTATTGTTTAAAGTTGATCTCATTAATATTTTTTTAATTAAAATGTGTCTTACTTGTTATATAAAAAAAAACAGGTTTGAGCGTCATTACCCCGTACCATGAGCGGCATTACCCAGAGACAGGGGTAATGCCGCTCAAACATGTTTTTTTTATAATGTTGTTTTACTACTAGTAGGTAAAAGATGTAAGCTTTTGTTGTTAATTTGTTGATTACTCGATAATTAAAGACTATGTTACTTTTCTTAATTTTGATTTATAATGAATAATTTAAAAAATACACCATATTTTCCTTAAGTGAACGCCATTCCCCCTGCTTACCCTACTTCATATGAGGTTGTTAATGTTTTACCAATAACCCTGTAAGTATAAGAATCTTTAAACCCCTTTATTACTTACGTAACATATTATAGATATAAATGAAAGGAACTAATTTTTTGAGCTGTTATTTAAATATTCGAAATGTTATTATTATATGATCAGTTGAAAAACATTACAATGTCAATTCTAAAAATAATTGAGCAGTCCAATAACTGAATGAGCGGTAAGCGGGGGCTTCGTCGACATAGAATGCAAGAGCGAGCGAAGGGCACCCCGAGGTTCGGTTTGGTTAGGTTACTTTCAACCCTTTACACAGAAATAGGGGGGCCCCGCGAAGCGGGGCTCCGTCGACATAGGATGCAAGAGCGAGCGAAGGGCACCCCGAGGTTAGGTTTGGTTAGGTTACTTTACACACGTAACCGCTCGTTCAATAATTTTTACCGCCTATCCTGCTCAATTAGGTATATATTCACTGATCCGTTTCATTATTTTTTATTACTCATTTTTGTTTACTTTACTGCTTCGATCAATAATAGTACTAGATGCCCGATAAGCGCTTCAAAAACGGCCCGAAAAATACGAGCACGAATACTTTTGTGCTCTTATTTCAAATTAGTATGGTCCAATCATAGCCAATGTTAAGACGTCAAAATGCCTCAGTGCGCGTTCAAAAGTTATGTAAATAACCACCGTAACACCAAGATTTTGGAAGGAATATCTTTTTTCGGTAAATTTTTATCATTAAATGTTTTTCAGAAAATAGTAACACAATTAAATAGTGAATATAAATCAATAAGCAAATATTATGATTGTTTGGCCAATGTTTGTGACAATGCGCCAACTATTCTAACAAACATTGAAGCATTCAAATGTAATTCCAAGAACTACGTCTAGTTCCAAATTCGAGTAAGTACGAAATTGTCAACAAAATGTTTTTAACCTTATTGCTTAGACGTTAAGTTTCATTTTAGAATAAATATTTTTGTACTTATTTTAAAAATGACTTTATTTTCAAGTGACATTTTAAATTTATTGCTTCGATGACAGAAGGACTTAAATATTAATCATTTGCAATCGTAATTAAACTTTATGTTAGAGTGTTAAGGTTTATAATAATCTGAAGTTGTTAATATTATTCAACTTTTTTCTATAGTTCGTAGTAAGAAATATAAATGTTTATCTGTGTGCAAACGTGGCCACTTTAGCGACTTATTTTTGTTCCTAATCATTCATCTAGTACTATTATTGATCGAAGCTTTACTGCTTAGTTTTAACTGCTGAACTAGTTATTAAACGTGCCATTTATAATTTTTAACTTACCAAAACCGCTATTTACAACTGCCTTTTTAAATCAGTGCCTAAATGAAATAACCAGAAACCTATTACAATATAATATTCCATAATAATATTTCAAATTTAATATTCTTTATCCCATCTCACATAACAATGTATGAAGCGGCAGGGAGCCCCATCTGCGTTCAGAGTAAACTTTAGCTTTAATTAACTTTACAATGATTAATCACCCAGTTAACTATTCAAAATTAACGTCGGTTAAACAAATTGCTTATGTTAGTCTACAGTGCAGACTTTAAGACTATTTGGTAAGTTTATCATAATCTCTATTTTAGTTTGTCAATGTCTTAGATGAATTATTGTGTTAGTTACAGTTAAAATGTGGTTTTAAATTTGGACGGTATCACTGATCCATGGTTTTGGATTTAAATGGTATGTAAGTATAGATACAAGGGTTTAGGGACCAAAGTCAAAGTCAAATTACTTATTACATCATCTGCCTAGCCTTTTCCCAACTATGTTGGGGTCGGCTTCCAGTCTAACCGGATGCAGCTGAATACCAGTATTTTATAAGGAACGACCGCTTATCTGACCTCCACAACTCAGTTACTGGGTAATACGATACCCTTGGTAAGACTGGTTGTCAGACTTTCGGGCTTCTGACTACCCGTAACGACTGTCAAAGATCCACGAATGACAGCCGGGACCAACGGCTTAACGTGCTTTCCGAGGCACGGACGGGTCACGGTATGTAAAGATGGTCACCCATCCACAGACTAACCGAGAAACGCGCCACTCCATAAGTCCTTTATTTTTTAATCCTCAGATTAACATAGAAAATCGGGCAGAATCCTTAAAAAAAAAAGAAACAAAGTTAACGTGAATCATTAACGTAGAAATAACAAAACGCAGCTTACAGGCCAGTTCTCGTGAGTACCGTCACATCACTCCATCACAAATCGGATCAACTGTATCAGCAGGGCCACCATGAAGTTTGGTATTTTTGGGACACTTTAAATTAAAGAAGCTGAAGATGAAAATTTTTAGAAACTAGTTAGGTATACGTACCTAGAGTAATAGGTATGCATAATCAGCCTATAATGTTCCCACTGCTGGGACACAGGCCTCCTCTCTGTGAGAGGGAGTGGGCCATAATCCACCACGCGAATTTTTGGTTCTAGGACATGCCGGTTTCCTCACGATGTTTTCCTTCACCGTTTTGAGAGCAGTGGCGATGAAATAATTTACACAAAGTAAAGCGCCTGTCTGGGTTCGAACCATAGATATCCGTGGTTCGAACCTACTACCTGCAACTCTTAAGTCGCGGCAGTTACCACTGGGCCACCACTGCTCTGAGTAATATGAGGTCTGTAATATAAAAAAAATAAAGAGTTAGAAAAGTAAATATTTAAATTCTACATCACAGTTTTTTTCATAGAATTTCTAGTAAATAGCCAACTTCAACTTATTTATAAAAGGTACAAGGCACTTATTGTCTTACCCTGTGTCCTAACCGAAAGCGACTTTTGACGCAATCCTCGCGCGATTATATGAATATGACGTATTCGTGCGATCAATTTATTATTTAAACAATTCATGCCACGATCGCGGAATCGCGTACTCGCGCGACTCTCGCTTTTGATTAGGACGCGGCCTTAGGCGGTAAGTTCACAGTGGCAACAATATCATTTAGGTATGTAACATACCTTAAATGGATCCTAATTCACAAAATAAAATTCCTGATACCACAAAATAATATTACTACATTGTGTAGATAAGATAGTACAAAACCCCTATTAGCTTATTATTTACGACCTACAACATAAGGCCCGGCGCCCACTATCGGCATCGGCACGGCTGAGGATTTTTATGCGACAAATAAAAATGTAACTTAATTGTATGACGATAAAATTGAAATTTCAATGGTAATAATCATCGTAGGTGCGAAAATAAAGATAGGGTATCCGACATACCGTGTCATTGAAATTTAAATTTTATTGTCATACTATTAAGTTATATTTCTATTTGTCGCATTAAAATCCTCAGCCGTGCCGATGCCGATAGTGGGCGCCGGGCCTGAATCTAACTAATATTATGATAAGATTAATGTGGACTATAAACTTAATGCCTAAGAGAATCCAGTTGGTAGAATATTCATAAAATTTTCTTCAGCTAATGTATTTTGTAATAAGGTTAGTAGGACAATGAAGAACAGCTGGTCGAGGCTTGTCGGGGGGGGGAGTAGTGATTGGTTGAAAAGTCACGGCTGGACCAATTATTATAAAATTTTATATGGAGGTTGCTGTCACCCTGGATTAACATCTATGTTACTTTTTATCCCGATATTCAAACGGGATCGCCATTTACGCGAGTGAAACTGAAGAC
This sequence comes from Oligia latruncula, assembly GCA_948474745.1. Taxonomy (NCBI): domain Eukaryota; kingdom Metazoa; phylum Arthropoda; class Insecta; order Lepidoptera; family Noctuidae; genus Oligia; species Oligia latruncula. Next base: position 14,993,940 of record OX419701.1, on the reverse strand, counting down.
GCAGCTAGTAATATTATAAATGCGAAAGTGTGTCTGTTTGTTTGTTACCTCTTCACGCTTAAACCGCTGAGCCGATTTAGAGTTATAGAGATAGTTTGATTACCGGGAAAGGATACATTTTATCCCGATATTCCCTCGGGATCGAAACTTATGCGGGTGAAACCGCGGGGCGCAGCTAGTATCTCTATAAAACTGCTCTCAAACAATAATTTTGTCAACATACCTAAATATTGAAAGTCATTAAAAAATCCCACAAAACTAGCTCGAAGTCGAATTACCATTTCAAAATAAACGTGCAAATCTAAATGAACTGGTAAAGGAAACCGGGTTGCATGGCCGGCGACCTGCCAACTGCGCTAATTAGCTTGAATTAATTATACGACCTTTTTCTCTTTAGTGCCAATTGTTGGCTCTATTATACTTTAACTGGCTTCAGGGTTCAGCTATTGATTTTGAACTTTTTATTAGTGGCTAATGGCGCCGATTCTGTTTGTTCACAAACTAAACTAAATTTAAGTTCATGCATCTTTTTCTTTCTATTTCATTAAGAAAAGGACAGAAGATAAATATTAGTTTAGTCCTGTCAAATTAAGATACTCCATAGACAACTTTAGACGAGATTAAAAAATTGGCTACTAAAATTACGTCAATTTACGTCAGGCGCTGACTAATTTGACAGGACTAAACTAATATTTATCTTCTGTCCTTTTCTTAATGAAATAGAGAGAAAAAGATGCATGAACTTAAATTTGGTTTAGTTTGTGGACAACAGAATCGGCGCCAATGATTAATAATATTGTAATGCATTAGGTTGGGAATGAGGAGATCCGCAGGAGAACCAAGGTTACCGACATAGCTTGAAGAATTGCCAAACTGAAGTGGCAGTGGGCAGGGTACATTGCTCGCAGAACAGATGGCCGATGGGGCCGATAGGTTCTGGAGTGGCGACCGCGTACCGGAAGACGTAGCGTTGGAAGGCCTCCCACAAGGTGGACCGAAGACCTTGTGAAGGCCGCAGGAACCCGTTGGATGCGAGAAGCACAGCACTGGTCGAAGTGGAGGTGCTTGGGGGAGGCCTATGTCCAGCAGTGGACGTCTTTTGGCTAAAATGATGATGATGATGAACGCATTAGGTACTTATTAAGAATGCAGTATTGTAGTAATCTGTATCGTTTTATAAAGGTAAGTGTTTTTGGTTGTCGCCTTTTGGTTTCTTTGTTGAGTTCTATAATTATTTTGTATTACCCATTTGTGACAAATTACAAGACAAGTCAAAAAGAGTTGCTGTTTTAGGTTTTAATTGTGAAAAGTAATTGATTTTACTTTATTAAGCATTTTTGCAAGATATTGTTAAGCTGTTATTTTGCATGTGTAAGCTACTACTAATTTTGTCAATAAGTGTTATAAGAAATACCTATGTAATGGTGCCCAAGACACAGGCCGTGCCTAGTTTGGGACCAACGATACCTCCAAATATAACTTCTAATTAAGAAATAAACGATTTATTATTATTAAATAGCTCAGAGATAAAATATATTACTACGACTGTGAATGAGAGGAAAACTTTACAAAAATATAATGAATAAAGTTTACAAAAATAAAATATTTATATTAAAAAGTGTCCGCGCAAAATTATATTTAATGAAACACTCAAAAAGTTATTCCGATACCGGGAATCGAACCCGAGCCTCCTGGGTGAGAGCCAGGTATCCTAGCCACTAGACCATATCGGATATTGTTGAAGACGACGAAATTGTCCAATAATACAAAATAATATTCCTAATCTTCAAAGTAATAATCAAATAAAGTTTTGTGGCTTTTCTAAAAATAATTTATTTTACAAGTTTCAATGAATCATGCATAATTCATTGTGTTTTATATTTATCAACATATACCAAACACTAACGCCATGAAAATACACTTTTATCTACTAATATGTAGGTACTCAAAGCTTCAAAATGCCTAGTGTTCATATAATTAAATAGATATTTACCTACTTTAGAGTCTAAAGTAAATATTTATTAGAGTCTAAAGTTTAGGCACATTGAACTTGCATCTAAGTAAATAAAATCTAAAACATTAGATAGGTAAATAGAAATATCGGGTTTCTCTTAGTAAAAAATATACAATTTAAAACTCATCAAAATCAATTAAAATTTTGAAGCTTTTACTTTCCAATAGGTACAGACGCCAGCACATCACGCTACTACAATCTGTCAAATTTCTTTAATAGTTTTTTAACTTTATCGCTAAAGCATAAGGTTCAAAGTTGATTGGGAAAATTTGTCAGTTTCGGGTAGCTTGATGTGCTGGCGTCTGTACAATAAAATTCAAGTTTTAAGATGGCTAATATCTTTGGTTGAATAATCTAGTTAGATTTCATTTGCTATCAAATGAAATCTAATTAGATAACCAAAAACCTTTTCTGCGACATTATTCCTCAAAGTCATTTGAATTCACATTAAAAATAAAAAAAAATACTTTGCAACGATTCAGGACAATCCCCCTTTTAGCACAAACCAGCCAAGGTCACCTCTACCAAATCGTTGAGTGTGCGTAATAGGTGCCCGATCGAAAATTCCAATGATATTTATTCTTAAACTGCCACTCAAATTCACACTTTATCAAAGCGACTTCGCACATTGCTCGCAGAACAAATGGCCGAAGGGGTCGATAGGTTCTGTAATGACAACTTCGTATCGAATCGTATCGTTGGAAGGCCTCCCGTAAGGTGAACCGATGAAATTGTGAATGCCGAAAGAATCCGCTGGATGTGAGTAGCTGGACTGGTTGAAGTGGTGACGGTTGGGGGAGGCCTATGTCCAGCAGTGGCCTTTTGGAAGGTTTAAATGATGATTATGAAAAAAAAAACTTTCATCCCGGAGAGTCCCCCTTTTTGCAAAAACCATGGTCACCTCTACCAAATCGCTGAGTGTGCGTAATAGGTGCCCGATCGAAGCGGATTATCCTGCAAAAGCGTCCATGACTAATGATCAGATTTAATATTGCTTTGAAAGCATTCCCGGGATAGCCCGTGTTTCAAACTAGTCGGCACGTTACGTTGGTACGGTTAGAATGAAAATATTTTATTTTAAAATTAAAATTAAATTAAAATAAAAAAAATAACATCAATTAGCACCTACTTGAGAGCGATGGTGGCTCAGTGGTAAAGGCTCCGACTTACGAGTTAAAGGTCGTGGGTTCGAATCCAAGCACCTTGTGCAAATAATTTCATCACCACTGCTCTCAAAACGGTGAAGAAAAACATCGTGAGGAAACCGGCATGTCTTAGAATTACTAAAAATTCGAAGATATGTGACATCTACCAACCCGCACCAGGCCCGCGTGGTAGATTACAGCTCACTCTCTCTCGAAACAGGCCTCCTCTCTGGAGGCCTGTTTCCTAGCAGTGGGAACATTATAGGCTGATTATGTATACCAACTTGAGAAGTTCTTTTTCTTTTGTAAAAAAAAAAAAAAACTTGAGAACTTGACTGGTTATGATTCCAGGGTGAAAAGAAAGTGACATTTTATCAGCGATAACGATGATGGATAAATAAGGTACCGAAAAGCTTTAAATAAATCCCGTTGAAAATTGCTGTAGAAATATGGAACGCTTTGAAATCGATTGCCACGATTGCGTCTAGGCCCACAGGAAATAATATGCAGAAATAGGTAATGTTGCTGTACATACGCAAATTTATTTGAACCAAGTGTGAAATAATCTTCCGTGCTGAATTAAAATTCAAGTAGATATTTTTGTTCATAATACACATCCATTTTCAGGAACTTCCTAATTATATAAGACGTATCTCACAAGTATCCTAAATATGCTACCTATAAGACAACAAAAACAAACAAACAAACAAACAAACAAAAGTACCTATAAGACAACAAAAATTGCGCAATTGCCAAAAATTTTGCAATATTGCTCAATTTAGTCACCTATCATCATCATTTCAGCCGAAAGACGTTCACTGCTGGACATACGCCTCCCAAGCATCGCCACTTCGACCAGTCCAGCTACTCACATCCAGCGGATTCCTTCGGCCTTCTCAAGGTCATCGGTCCACCATAAGGGAGGCCTTCCAACGATACGTCTTTCGATACGAGGTTGTCATTCCAGAACATATCGACCCCTTCGGCCATTTGTTCGCACCGCCACTTCGCACCGCCACTTCGCACCGCCAAGCACCGTATTTATAAAAATCTATTGTTTGGACTAAAAAATTAAAACACTAGTGCTTTAGTATGTTGCTTTACAATAATCTGACAAAAAATCAGAATGATTGTATGTGTATTAGTATTATTTTTATTGTAAAATGAAAGTTTTTAGAGGCATCTGCATGATTTTTTTCTATCATATCAAGTTATATTATGTTTTCAACACACTATATAACTAGCATATATCCTGAAGAATATCATATATTTTTCTGGTTTTGTTTACTGTAGTCGATCATATAGTTTTATTGCTTCTAAAATTTGCGTTTTTTTGCGTTTAGGTCCTGTAATCCCCTTAAATAGAATATTAATAATATTTAATAAAACTCAACTTTAATGGAATTTCCATTACAGTATCATGCCGCTACTCTGTACTACATATTTAACGTCCTCAGAGAATTCCAAAGTAATTAGGTTTAACGTTTAAAGATAATAAATGAATGTAATTACAATGCAATTCTCCTTGAAAATAATTAGATATGAACAGAGTAATGTTACTTACTTTAATTTTAGAATGTTAAATTGACTCAAAATTGGTTAATTTATGTTCATTATTTATTGTATTATGACCTCTATGTTTCTTTTAACTTCGATACTGTAGTATGGACCTTCAACTGCCCCATTGGCCTCGTGAATGTTGAGTGTGGGGCCCGGGGTTCGATTCCCAGTTCGGGCAAATTTCCAAGTAACAGCCTGGAATTTGGAAGTAGGTGTTGTGATACCCCCGTGCCTCGGAACGTTAAGCCGTTGGTCTTGCGCCTGATCTCTCTCCAGTCGTGTCGGATTGCCGTGCTATCGGACTATGAGTGAGGGAAGAGATAGTACACCTGTGAATGCGCGCACACTTGTGCACTATAATATCTCCCGCTTCGAAGGCTAGTCTCCGTTGAGATTGGTCACTATGGCAGAAATACGGTTTGGAGGATTATATATTAACCTTCAAATCATCTTTATATCAGTTGGAGATGTAACCATGCACTCATTTATTTGACCAATTTTTGAAACCAAGAAGAAATCATTATTATTTTCTGGGGACCACATGCTCACACAGTCATAAGCATAACACGGGAAGGTACTCTTTCATTCCTGTTTGTCTAGGCAGTCATATTTGGCTAGTTCAATAAATAAGGTCTTTTGTACAGGGCACAGTTACCCATACAACACTAACACCCGTGCCTATACACGGCGCATAAGCCGCGCCGTAGGAAAAACGTGTCTGTTCTGTCAACAAGCTTCCATAGTGATCCATACAAAACTGACGATCGTGCGTACGCAAAAACAACAATCAAAATAAGAAATAAAATAAATGTTCATTGTCGAACAATCACAACCAGCTATTTAGAAAATGAATCACGGAATTCAGCTACTAACAGCAGACAATTTTAAAATGTTACTAATACGCGATATTTTTTTTTTATTCATCCACCATCGGCTTGATTTTTTTTTAGTGAACATGATAATTGGCTGTCAATTATGTGCAACCATTGGGCAATTTTAGAAACGTTGAAAACTCCACCAATCATACCAAGGATACTTTCCTTCTCACACTATACGGCGCGTCGTAGTTATAGATATGTATAGAGTTTACATTACAAAAAGATGGTCTTTTTTTCCAAATTTCGTTGTTCTGCTGACCGTACCTAAATTATATACCTACATGAAGTAAATTGATTTGTGATTGCACACCACGGTAATCTGTTTGTTACTATTGATAGGGCTGGACGTGGGAATGTTTGGTGCACGGCAATTACTGTTTGTAGCCAATAAGCTTTGGTAAGCAGCTTATCAACGATTATCAACGCAGCAGTTAAATAGGGTTGGGTAAATGATGGGTATATTAGATCGTATAATAACTTTATCGGTAATTATATTTTCGACCCTGGGTTGGAACCCTCGGGCCGTGCGGTCCGAGTGTTCAATGAAATCTCCAAAAGACTGGTTGAGACTTCCCGTGACTCAAGGGCTGGCTTTTACCTTGGCCGGAGGCTAAGTATTTCCATACAAATTGGCAATGCCGCCAGTCTCTTGGGTTTGTTAATAGTTTTAGTTAGGTAAGGATGTTAAATTTTTTATTGTTTGTTAGTTTATTTAGTGTTAGAAGTTTATCTAATCAGAGCACAATAAAACAAATGTCTTTAAATGGTTAGTACAATTTAATCACACTAATATTATAAAGGCGAAAATTTGTGAGTGTGTGTGTGTTTATATGTTTGTTATTTCTTCACGCTCAAACGGCTGGACCAATTTTGATAAAATTTTGTGTGGAGGTAGCTGATAGCCTGGATTAACATATAGGCTACTTTTTATCCCGATATTCCCACGGGATCGAAACTAATGCGGGTGAAAAAGCGGGGCGCAGCTAGTTCTAGATAAAGGAGTGGGCTATGGTGGCACACCCACATTTCGCCAGTTGTTTCATTACGTTACATGTATCACCGTCATCCACGTCCACAACCCAACTTTACCCACTGCTGGGACCTCTTATTTTTTGTGCCAATCACTCCACTTCTGTGTCAGCTTCATTGAGGTTCTAACCGCAATGGTATCAATGTCTTCCGCCTTTCTCGGTGCCGGACGTACAACACCTCGTCTTCCAGTCTTTGATCTAGAAACTAAGAAAGACAAGATATTTTCTTTACTTCCCAGCTAAGAAAATCATTGGAAAAGCATAAACCCAAACTGCAAGTTGCTTCTGACAATTTCTTCAAAGAAAACCCTTATAATATTTAGTCTGACTATAGACCAGCGAAGCACATAACATATCTCAGTACATACAGACCATATTTTAATGCAAAAACTGCCAACTTCCATAACATTACCTACTTACAAAACAAAAAACCTATTCCACGGAGCGATGAGCATGAAAAATATTACATTATACTGAAAATAAATACACCTAGAAGCTAAACTGAAAATAATGTGCAGCGAATAGATATTTACCGCCGTCCTCCGCTCCCGGTCTGGTTTGTTCTGCTTTTATCCGGTTATATCCGGCTCAATCTGGTTGGGGAATTAAAGTATAACATAAGGGTACCAGTTGCTCCTCATACTGGGACTGAGCCTGGATTTAGAAGACGGAGTATTGTTGAAAGTTGTGTGGCAATCTATATTATTAGTGTTGTATTACATAGAAGTGAATATACAGGGTTGCAGGGACACCGACGCAGAACCTATTATCATGGATTCCCGTACATGAGCCTGAACCGCGTTGAAATATAAAAAAAATTGGTCTGCATTTTTACCGCGTAGGTAGGTATTCCACTTTTCCATAAAACCATCAAAGAGATTGTGATTGGATTGACTGGTATTTTAGCACAGACAAAAAAAAATAACTGAAAAATCCTTCACCAATGGGATTAAAATTTGATACGATTAACTTAACAGTTAACTGTCCATTATGATTCATAATGTTATCCTTTTATGATTCTGCCAAAGTGGCCTTTTTAGGACCCCTGTTTGTTTAGCCCATGTTCGCGTGAATGTAAAAATATCGCGACGGGATTTTATCGCGCACTGGTTTTTCATCTCTCACTGTTGAGCCGAGTGTTAAATTCTAGGGTGCTTGAGTCCACTTTACTTAGTACCCTACACCCACGATGCTATTTCAAAATGACAAGGATTCCCGACCTTCACTAATTTGTGTATTATTAAGTATATTCATTCAGCTGAGAACGACGAGAGGAACTTACTTATCTTGACATGGAGTGGGTTCTGAGATTGTGTTTTTTAAATAAGCTTTCCGTGAAAAATACAGAGCCCAATTTTTTTCATTTCGAACCAAATGGTAGCAAGACATTTGCGAGAAAGACATTTCCGCGAAATACACTTGCGCGAAAAGATATTTCAGCGAATGGACTTTTGCGCGAAGGAATAGAATCTTGCGCGATTTTTTTTTCAATGATGTAACAGCAATTCTAAAATGACGTATCTTCAAAAATCGTAAACAACTGGACGTTTTCCTTTTTTCGGGTCCGGTTTTATCCGCTTACATCAGGTTTGCACAAGTTTTATAAAAAAGCTATATCTATAGTGAAAGGATGATACTGACAAGCAGAGTGCGTCCCCTAATCCCGGCTTAAAGGACTCTGCAAGTCATCAGTTATCATAGCGACCCTTTTTGAAATGTTAAATAAGGTTTTTATATAAGAAAATATAAAGGACACAACCTTTATGTTAATGTATTTTTGGGTTTTTGAATATTAGTCGACGGCACGAATATGCTTCATCACATAGATTACCGGGATCTGAAAATAGGGCTATTAGTTAGGTACTAACCCACAGCCTGTTCATATAATATGATATTTATTACTATTTGCTGTACTCTGGACGCTTACGTCTTTTTTACATCGTTCTCTTATATAATTATCAATTCAACATTACTGATGTAACTAATATTTTTGTAAAAAAAATATAATTTAAAAGATTGTCTATGGAGTTTCTAGCCCGTTCTTCTCCATAGGTACCTACGCTTTGGAATGGGCAACTAGCTTCTTATTTTCTGACTGACCGACTTCATGACAATTCAAAAGCGCCTGTAAATGGTTTAATTATATGCTTTGAGTTTGAGTCAAATATTTTCCCGACCATGTTTTATTGCTAGAGGTAGGTTTGCCTGCATCTTAATTGCGTAATACACTTTCAATCGCAATTTGAATCATTTTATCCATCCTATGTGCAACCTTTTCAACAAAAAATTTTTTCGAACGGAGAAAATTGTCTGCTCAACAACGTAAATACCGCAATGAATGTTGTTGAACTGTCAAAATGATAGCCATTGCTACTGATAGTGTGTTACACAATTACCCCGCTGTTCTGAATCAATTTAAATGATTTACTTAAACTCTAGTTTGCTTGAGCCCACTTTTTTAGGGTTCCGTACCTCAAAAGGAAAAACGGAACCCTTATGCGATCACTTTGTTGTCCGTCTGTCTGTCTGTCAAGACCCTTTATCTCGGGAAGGCGTGGAGGTATCGAGTTGAAATTGAAACCATATATTCAGGCAGGTCTGCGATCCCTTGAAGTGGTGAAAAAATCAAACTTCCAAGTTAATGTAAAAAAAGATACAGCCGTTTATGCCGCAAAAAATGTATATACATACTTACGAATTTGTACGGAACCCTCGGTGCGCGAGTCCGACTCGCTCTTGACCGGATTTTTTGACGAAGAAATTGACGAAGATTAGGAACCTTCACTAATCTATTTACTACGATATGCGAATCGTAAAAAATCTCACTAAGCAACGGATACACAACAGAAGCACACAATGTCATTACATTGTGTGCTTCTGTTGTGTATGGAAAGAAGAAAAAAAAAATGTGTATTCTGCACAAACAAAACGCATGGGCGAATGCCCCATTTTACTTTCTACGTCTTTCTTTCAATGAAAGTGATCTACGTCCATCCCACACTAACACATACAACAATCATCATATGTTACAAACAAATCCCTGGTGACTGTTGCAGATATATCCAAATATTTTCCCGACCATGTTTTATTGTTTCCCCAACCAATAGATCACCAAACCGCAGCGGACACCCATTATATATATCTGGAGTTAGCGCCTCGCCTAACTGGCGTTTGTTACTGTTATACGTTTTAACTGGGATTACTAATTTTTTTGCAATATTTTGTAAGGGATTTTGTTGTAAATCTCGCCGAATTTTGCTGTAATTAATGGTCGTAGAGATAAAACAGCATAACTTTGCATTTTGCACACAGAAAGACTACAACAAGGAGTTGTTCAGTCATTTCGCTACATAGTAAGGCAATTGAAGAGGCCAATGTCCAGCAGTGGACTGCTGTAGGCTGACGAAGATGTGTGTGCAGAAGGCCTATGTTCTGATATCAAAATCCTACATAATAAAACATAGCTGCAGGCAAAAGCATACCTCATAAATATTTATTCGTGTTCATCATCATCTGCCTAGCCTTTTCCCAACTATGTTGGGGTCGGCTTCCAGTCTAACCGGATGCAGCTGAATACCATTATTTTACATGGAGCGATTGCCCATCTGATCTCTGCAATACTCTCTCTGGGTAATACGATACCCCTTGGTAAGACTGGTTGTCAGACTTTCGGGCTTCTGACTACTCGTAACGACTGTCAAAGATCCACGAATGATAGCCGGGACCAACGGGTTAGCGTGCGTATATATTTATTAATATTACCAGCCTAATATTTTCCTACTGTCTGCAGAACTGAAGCTTATTAATAGTAGCCAGTCAAATATTATCCAGGCACTACCCAAGGTACGCTGGAGGTAAATCTAACTCGTGAAGGATTTTTTATTGTCATGCTTTTTCTGTTAATTTCATCTCTTGAGATCCTTCCTTTAAGATGCCCTAAAAGTTAGTAGTGGAAGGAACCTCTTAATGTAATGTACCACATCAAAGTAAAGCAGAATTTTGCTACAATTTTATAGCTACATAGTACCTTCTATTTACCTAACTCAATATATCTTCCTGTTGTTACTTGTAACTCCTGTACGCAAGTCACGTAATTGTCATTGATCTTGAATTCCCTCGGAACATCTTAACAAGGCATAGATTGTGTACCCTGAGATTCTGAAACTAGGTATTGTATGCAAATGTCAGAGGTGACACAGTTACTGAGCGTGACTGGATTGGATAACTTGGTTTATTATGTAGTTATGTATTCGTAACTGGACATTGGGGAGTGAGTGAGCAGTGGTGGCTTAGTGTTACCGGCCGCGACTTAAAGTCTTATGAGTCGTGAGTTCGAACCCAGATAGGCGTTTTATTTTGTGTATGTGATTTAATCATCACTGTTCCCAAAACGGTGAAGGAAAACATCGAGAGGAAACCGGCATGTCCTAGAACCAAACTTACCAAGACATGTGAGACATCTACTAACCCGCATTGCGTCCTCGTGGTAGATTACAGCCCATTCCCTCTCAGCGAGAGGAGGCCAGTGTTTCAGCAGTGGGAACTTTATAGGCTGACTGATCATCATCATCATCATTTCAGCCGAAAGACGTCCATTGCTGGACATAGGCCTCCCCCAAGCACTTCCACTTCGACCGGTTCTGTGCTTCCCGCATCCAACGGGTTCCTGCGCTGACGCTGACTATGCTATGCAAATGGACATAGTCGACTTTCAGTGTAGGTAGATAGGTAAAACGTTTACTCAGTGCATCAATAGACATAATACAGGTATTAAAAAACCATCGAAAAAGGTGAAAAAAAAACAAGATTAAAAAGATAAATTGACCCATAGACACCTAGATCATATACATCTATAACAGTCGATCACTACTGGGCGGTGTGTGTCTCATGGTGGCACCAAATGGGAGTCCAGCTCAGCATATGCCAGGTACAGTCACGAGCATAAGTATGTATACACTTGGCTCTATTCAAAGACGATTTTCCCCTTTAGTTTTGAATGAAATTTTATGTTATTACAAACACAGTATTTTCGAACCCATAGGTTGTGTAAAGTGTCGTATTTCAATGATGCATTCGTTATTTCGCGAAAAAATCGCAATTGAATGTTGCCAAGTGTTGACATATTAGTGCTCGTGACTGTACAATACCTGACGCTGGTATTCTGTTGCATCCCGTTAGTGACACAAGGATGTCGAGATGGACATAAGAACGGCTTTGAGATTTTGATCTTGCAGTGACATGACAGGGGGGGTCTTGGAGTGACAGGGCATGGCAAGCCTAGTATATACTAGGCTTTCCATGCCCTAGCCATGCAATCGTTACAGGTCGTCAGAAGCCCGAAAGCCTGACAGCCAGTCTTACCAAAGGGTATTGTGTTACCCGTAATTGGGTTGCGGAGGTCAGATAGGCAGTCGCTCCATGGAAAATACTTGGATTCAGCTGCATCCGCTTAGACTGGAAGCCGACTCCAACAAAGTTGGGAAAAGGCTAGGCAGATAATGACTGACATACTAGGCTGGCAGGGACTTTAGGTAGGTATACTCAGACATTAGCTCTTAGAAGCTGGTGTTTTATGCATAGCCACTAAACACTGTTTGATTTCAACTCATGGGCATTCAGAATTATGTGCTGAATTCATGGCTGCAGTTTGCGCGTTCGTGTCGGGATTCCAACCTGTATGTATTGTATCTAGAAGTGTAGGTACACCAAGTCTGTACTCGCTTGGTATAAAATATGTATCGTTTAATTACAAATTCTAAAGCTGTGTGGTATTGCGACGAAGGAATCTAGGTCAGGCCTTTGAGCTCATTAATTAATTATAGCAGAAAACCTATCGACTAATATTGATTAGGTTTAAAGCAGAATTTATACGGTTTTCATTATTTTTGGGATGCAAGAAGAGGCTTCCTCGTGTAGCGCAGTTTGTTCCGCCAGTTTCTCAACTGAACCGACCACTCGGCACATCCTGGACAGTCACACCCAACACCTTATTTGACTGACTTTTGACAATTCTTTTTTGACAATTCTTTTTGACATTGACATTCTTTATGACAATTCTTCCCTTACGATGGTAGGGCTAACGCTCGTTTGGTTTTCGACCACCCTCCAACCGGAGTCAAGCAGCCTGCTGTGTTTCGTCGATGCATGGGAGTTCCAGTGCCTTAGGCATCTTCTGGGCACGTCCCCTCATCCATCGCTTTCAGGCGTGATCGAGTTCAAGAGCGGTCAGCAAACAAAAAATACACCCACAGTAGTTTACACAAAGTTGCCTGTCAGGGTTCGAACCTAAGACCTACAACTCGTAAGTCGCGGTCGTTACCACTGGACCACTACTTTTTTGTCCACCGGGCTACCACTGTTCTGTTAAATGCTTCTAAGTTATATGCGTATGCGCTTAGTTAATGAGTACATTGGTAACTTTCGCTCCATATGTGTTGAGTACCTAGCCTGCACGTACCTTTAGGCCCTTTGTCGGTTTCTTTTTATAGTACTGAATAGAAGTATGAGGAACAGGGTGTAAAGTTCACTTTTACTCTATAGAAAAGGGAGGATCCTCCAACCAGACGGGCTACTGCCCGATGATTCACGTCGGGCCGTTGTATCTATGTTAATTGCGCGGTAAACTCTGCTTGCGCGATGCAGGATTTGCGTGACGTCAGTATGACGCGTTGCTCGCATGTGGCGTTGTAGATACCGCTACAACTGCGTATACACCGCGCCGTAGAAAAAATGTCTGTCAACAAGCTTCTATAGTGATCCATACAACACTGACGACCGTGCCTACACACTGCGCATAAATCGCGTCGTCGAAAAAACGTGTCAGTCAACAATCTTCTTTATTGATCCATACAACAATGGCGACCGTGACGTGACTACGCACGTCAAGAAAAACGTGTGTGTCCACGTGTCCTTTTATACATACCTAACTTCTTTGAACCGTCTACCACCTCCTTTAGTTATGCCTTTTTACTGAGAACATTTTTACGACCGTTTTTTTACGGCCAAAAAATTTCCTCTTCATACCAACGTTAAAAAAATATATTATTATGATGTGTACGAGCTTATGAAAGATTGTAATAACTTGGCTAATCTAGACGGAGGGTGCAGCATCATAAAACATGGGGGAATTTTGTGTGCCAACCTAATCATGTGTTTACAGTCGCGTCCGCAAAAATGATGGGGTGTTTGGTGGACTTTTTTATGCTACAGGGTGATTTTATGAGCGAATAATATATAGATATAATTATGTGAACATGTATCTTGTACGGGCTGTGTAAATATTTATTTATGTATGTTTTTTTTTGTATTTTTTTTAACTTTGAGGATCAAAGCATGCAAGAATATTACTCGAGTATCTTAAATTCATTTTCATTTTAAAATAATCATTGTCATCCTCCTGTGAACGAAAGAAGATAGATAAAATAGTTGTTAGGGTTCCGTACCTCAAAAGGAAAAACAGAACCCTTATAAAATCACTCGTGTGTCTGTCTGTCCGTCCGTCTGTCACAGCCAATTTGCTCCGAATCTAATAGACCGATTAAGTTGAAATTGGTACACATATGAATCTCTGTGACCCAAACACAGACGTGTGACCCAAACACAAACGTGTAACGTAAATTAATTAGTTTTGATTTAAAAAATTAATAGAAAATAAAAAGTTTCGCAATCTGTACCGTGTGATATCACATGAAGTGAAAGAGCTTACTGTGAGAATCTCAAATATATTTTTTTTAAGTAAATTGTATTAAAGTTATTTAAGAAAATAGACAAAAAATCTACCACTCTCCCCCCATTCCCCCCTTATCTCGGAAACTACTGAACCTAAAATTTTGAAAAAAATACAGTTAATAGTTCTATACCTATAGATTAATAAACACACGATTAAACTACGCCTCTAAAAAGAAAATCTGACACTAGGCCGGAAGAAAATACAGATTACCCCACTAAATCACTATTTAGAGGCAAACAAAACCATTATTAGTTTGGATGTGACATTAATTTTATGGGGAAGCAGGCAATTGTCCTGAAAACTAACAGCATCGCTACCTACCTACCTGGGATACTATAAAAACGGGTTCCATAGCTTAATAATAATTTAAAATAATAATGTTATTGAGTGTGCAAGTCACCCCTTGCCATTGTATCCGTGTATAATTATGTTAAACATAGATCAAGCAGCGGTCATAGTTCTTCCATAGTTCTTGGTAACCAGTCCACTTTAGCCACCCAAACCCATAGTCCAACTTTTTATTTTTCCTTATCCTGCAATATTATAGTCCTACACCAACCGGGGGTTATCATTGGGTGCACTTGCATTGTGCGTACAGGGATAATCGTCGGTTGGTGCCGCATTTCATTAAAATTTCCTAAGGGGCCTCTGCGAGTTGGCTTTGGCCCCTCGTACGCCTTCCAAAGGACTATACACAATAATAAATCTTTATCATAACTAGTCCTAACTATATTTATGTTATATCATCACACTAATATTATAAATGCGAAAGTAGGGGTGGGTGTGTGTGTGTTTATATGTTTGTTATTTCTTCACGCTCAAACGGCTGGACCATTTTTGATAAAAAAAATTACGGAGGTAGCTGACACCCTGGATTAACATATAGGCTACTTTTTTTTACCCCTTGGTAAGACTTATTTTTTTTAGAACCAATCAGTCCATTTAAGAAAATTTCTAAACGGCTGATTGAAACTTCCCGTCACCCAAGGACTGGCTTTAATCTTGGCCAGACGCTAAGCATTGCCATACAACGTGGCAATGCCGCCAGTCATTCGTCTGTGCTAAGGATACTGTCATCGTTTACTTCCGATGTGGACTAGAATGGGTTTTGGGATGCATGAAGAAGCCTCCTCGTGTAGCGCAGTTTATTTCGCCAGTTACCCAACTGAACCGAGCGCTCGGCGCATCCTGGACAGTCACACCCAACACTTTATTTGACTGGCCAATTCTTCCCTTGCTGTGGTTGGGCTAACACCCGCCTGGTTTGCGACCACCATCCGACCGGAGTCCGACGTTAAGCAGCCTGCTGTTTCGCCGATGCGTGGGAGTTCCAGTGCCTTAGGCATCTTCTGGGCATGCTCGTTCCATCATAGACCTCAGCCATTGCTTTTCATCAGGCGTGATCGAGGTCAAGAGCGGGCGGGCCAATTCAGAAATAAAAAAAGAAATAGGTAGTACCTAACCCTCATGATTGCCACTTAAAATCATCGTCATCACCATCATTGGTAAGCTTGTTCCACCCATAGCTGAGTATTATGGACCTTCTTCCCTTGTGCCATGCTTCCCTGGTCCGTGCAAGTCTCAACCAGGGGGCCTAAAAAGGCCACTTTGGCAGAATCATAAAAGGATAACATAATGGACAGTTAACCGTTAAGTTAATCGTATCAAATTCCATTGGTGAAGCATTTTTCAGATACTTTTTTTTTTTACACCAATCCATCCGATCCAAATCCAATCCCAATCTCTTTGATTATACCTACGTAGTGCAGCGAAAAAAAGAAAAACACGGACTGTCTTCGCCATATTACGATTCATAATGTTATCCTTTTATGATTCTCCAAAGTGGCCTTTTAATACCCCAGGTCTTCCCCACGATCTTATGTAGCTCGTCCCACCCACCTGACCATTGGTCTGCCGCTCCTTCTACCGTTTCTCGGCAAAAATAAAATACTGAAAATATATGGATTGATTTGAATATATATAAATTGTTTGTGAACTCCACCAGTTTGACTATACCGACCGGTATCAAACCGGGCTGATTTCATCCCAGATTGAAAAGTAACACGGAAACTCCATTTCAGTAAAAATTTTATAAAATAAACATTGGCCAAAAAGAATTCGGAGGAAACCTAGCAATATAAACAGCGAGCATTTAATTGGTTTCACAATTTACAAATAAAACACAGCTAATGACTATAAAAATTTAACTATAAGTAATATAAAATCATGCCTCCGGATTTACTGTAAAGTCCGCAGAGGTTTTCTTTTTTCTTTCTTTCCTTAAATGTGGGTGACATAAAGAAAGAAAAAAAAATGTTTATTCTGCACAAAAAAAACGTTTCGCGCCATAAAATTGCATTGTCTTAGGTGACGGTAGGTACAACCAAGGAAATTAATTATTTATCAAATAGTAACTGAGTTCTTCGTAGGTATATTCTATTCAGAACTGTCATTCTCTGACAGTTGTATGAAATGGCTATAAAACTGGAAATTCACGTATCGTGTCAATTTGATAAAAAATTCCCTGACCGCACTAGTTAAAATAAGACAAGAAATTAACCTCTTTACTCATAAACGTTGCTAAGATACGTAATGCGGCTTAGCGAAAGCGCTAAAGTAGCCCGAGAAATTCATTTTTTTTACGTTTTTTGCAATTTGCTGGTCAGGTTGATTAAAATATGGTTCCCGACCGTAACTATTATGTATTTACAGAATTATAACCATTAAAGTCATCAACACAACGCTCTAAGACAAAGTAATCCCACTGATTGACTATTTCATGAAATCTGGACATAGTTTTTCTTAAATCTATGTCGAGTTCACCCATGATTTGTGCCTGAACTAAGTAATCCTGTGTTTCAGGCGATTGGAACCCCAAAAAAAACCCCTAAAATCACCCTTTTTTCAAGCTCGCTGTTCTTTGTTGTAAAACAAGCCATATTCTAGAGGAATAAAACACTGTTTAATAGTGTAAACCCTGACGTTTCATAGTTGGCAATAATTCCAGGCCGAAACGCCCAATTGCACTAGGCTGGCTACTGGGCGACAGACTAGAAAATATTGTTCTCTGGTATTATGCTTCCAATTTATTTGTTGTTTGTTTGTTTTCTATAACTCCGTGATAGACCATTTGCTTTATCCGTTGGAAAATTTCGAAACATATTGCGTGACACAATCAGAAATTTATGTGAATTATATTGAATCGTGAGGAAACCAGCATGTCCTAGAACCAAAAATTCGAAGACATGTGACATTTACCAACCCGCACTGGGCCCGCGTGGTGGATTATGGCCCACTCCCTCTCACAGAGAGGAGGCCTGTGTCCCAGCAGTGGGAACATTATAGGCTGATTATGCTGTGCTATGCTATGCTATATTGAATCTTTAGTGTTCCTTGGTAGCTGTACGAACTGTGTCCAAATAAACTTTTTCTTTTCTTTTCCTTGTTTTTCTGTAATTTGTATGTATTATCTTAGTTTGTGCACTTATCTATTCTGTCCGACTTTAACTTTATCAACATTGTCTTTGTATTTTTGTGCAACTGTGGAGAACGTTGTTGGTTGCACATTTGTATAACTCCTTATGTTCTATTTACTTGTAATATATAATGTGTAATTGTTTGTTCTTTCTAATAAATAAAATAAAAGGAAAGAAGAATTATAAAAATCGGACTACTCTGTAAGAAGTTATGCGTGGTCATACATAAAAAAAAAATATTCGCGTCGACTTGAGAACCGTTCGTCGACTTGAATCCGTTTTTTCGTCGGTTAAAAATAGCAGGAGGTTTAACTTGCACTTAGTATTTGACATTAAACAGCCACAATGGCAATACGTTTTGTGCGTTAGTTACGTTGTCAATCAGACAAATATTATAACAAGCTTGTACTTGGAAAAAAATATTATGAAGGGCCTTCACAATACATCATATAAATCATTTATAAAAATATGAGTGTATTTTATTCATCTCTTCTCAGAAGGCGTATGTATATTATTATTTTAGCATCAAAAACATCGTAACATCATTCAGATTTTTCCATAAATATTCCCCAATCTTTCTTAGCTAGAAATTATATCAACGATAATAATGACATACAAAAGGAAACATAATAAAATACGCGTTTCTATACTCAATACGACGATTAATTGGAAACATGACGGAAATTGCGTTTTATACGTCAAACAGAATTTTGTGCCCCGTTCAAATTCTAAAATGTTATACCAAAATTCAATGCGAAATCTAAAATTTGATTTACTTGTAACGCTTTCTAGGTTTTGGTGTTCCGTATCGCGAATGCTGAAACGGACCGCTTGTGAAATTGTATTTGTGTGTTTCTCAAGCTATCACCAGCTCTGAAATATAACTGTAGATAATTAGTACCTAATACAACAACGGTACCTACTTCGTAAACTCACAAAAAACATGGAAATGCAGTGCCGATCCATGCGTCACGTTCGTGAACGGGTGCCATCTACTGGAACTGGTCGCACTAGTCAAAAACAATCCAAAAATAAAATAATTTATAATTATAATACTTTTTTTTTATAATTTTAATTTTGGAATGTTTTTTTTTGTTTCTCTTTGCTGTGTTCTGGGCATTTTTAACGTATACCTACCTATTTATATGTAACTAATGTTTTTGGACTAATATGATATAAAAGAGTGTCCATAGAGATTCTTGCCCATTCTTCTACTTAGGTACGTACTACGCCTTGGAATGGGCAACTTCATATTTCTGAATGACCGACTCCTTGACAATTCAAAAGTGCCTGTAAATTGTTTAATGAGAATAAATGCTTTAAGTTTGAGTTTCCATGTAAAATTCTGGTATTCAGCTGCATCTTTCTTTCCTCGAGTTCTGAGTTGAGCTGCACGATTTTTGACAAGTGCGTGCACTGACTGGACAGGTCTGCTCAATCTGTATGGTTCTTTTCTCAAAAGACCATTTCAGACTCCAATCTATATGGTCTTCACATGATCTGACCAAGATTTTGTCTGGACTTTAAAAGAGACTGTGACCTCTGAGTTTGTTTCGGCCTTTCTTCTCAGAATAGTCAGATAGGAAACGGCGTCCTCATCTAGTTTAAAAAAATATGATTGACGTGTAAAAGTGTTCGTACAAACCTACTTAAAGAAAAAAAATAATTTATCATTATCCGGTTAGACTGGAAGCCGACCCCAATACACTTGGGAAAAGGCTAGGCAGATAATGACATTGTACGGAACACCAATCATTCCGTTTCGTGCTTGTCCGCCTTTTTTATTTCAACTTTGTTGTGATGATAAAATTTTCATTCGTGTTTTTTGTTCTGAATTGAATCGAGCTGTGATTGGGTTTGGTTTGGATAGAAGTGTTAGGTAGAAATAATTATATTTTCGAATATAAATATTGGTAACACAAGGTTTTGCTTGTAGTAGTGTTTTTTTAGCGAAACAGGGCGTATCTAATGCTCTGGATCTGTAGGCTAGTCCGCCTATGTACAGACGCCAGGACATTAAGCTACCCAAAACTGTCAAATTTTCCCAATCAACCTTGAACCTAATGCCTAAGCGATAAAGTTGAAAATCTATTAAAGAAATTTGACAGATTGAAGTAGCTTGATGTGCTGGCGTCTCTACGTACTGTTACTGTTAGGCTTCATCAAACTGCTGGGCAAAGGCATCTCCCGATGACTGCCAGCTCTTTAGATCCCGGGCTCATGTGAACACTGATCGTTTGACTGTCATCATCATGTCATCATGTGTTGTGCTCTACACAACTGGTTAATTCCAAACCCCTTGGTAAGACTGGTTATCAGACTTCCTGGCTTCTTTCGACCCGTAACGACTTAACGTGGTTTCCGAGGCACGGAGGAGTTTTGGTATGTAAAGATGACCACCCATCCATAGACCAACCGCGGTAACCATAGCTTAACCTGATCGATCGACCTGTGCGGCTGTTATTTAGCCACAAGCCCCTTTGTACGACACTGTACCTACATGAAGTTTAGTGAGTGATATCGAAAAATAAATAAGAATTGTATCATGTGTGACTTAATACGCTTGAACCTATAGAGGCGGGTGTAAAGTTCACTTATCTTCTATAGAAAGGGATCCTCCGACAAGACGGGTATTGTGTCTGGTGGGCAACTGCCCGACGACAGATGTCGGGCCGTTGTATAATATATATTATGCTAGTTGCGGTAAACTATGCTTGCGAGATGCAGGATTTTGCATGACATCAGAGTGAAGCATACTTCGCATGTGACCATGTAGATGGCTCCACAAACCTGTAGAGTAATAACGCGATCTTTAACTTATTCACCGAAGAAGATTCAGTTCTTTAGACAATGGAAGTTTTATTTGTTTTAATCCCGGCTTCGCGCTTATTTTAACATCAGCCTCCAAACAAGCTTCATATCCATTTATTTCTATAATTTCCACGTCTATCCCTTCAGAAACACGTAAGTCTGCACGGCTGACTGGCTGTCAGCTTAGTCTGACGACTTGGTTGCAAGTAAGTCGTCCGGAAGACTACTAATACGGGTGTTACTGAGAAATATTGTGTTGTACTGCGTTTATTTTTATAGACGAGGCTGGATTTGTTGGTTCAGGGGTGAAAAATAAAAATTTGTTTGACTTGTGTCATGGGCAAATTGTAAAGCGTTTTGTTCACGTGAGAGTAATTTGATTTCATCATTTGTGATATCTATGTATGGGTACAGGAAAATTTATTGTCGAGTAAGTGTTTGCAGCAATAGAGAGTATAACCCATCCTTCAAACATAATCTATTCTACGGCACCCACAAGAAAATATCCACCTTTACTATCAAAAAATGGACTGAACCGTCGAACCAGAATCTGATTCAAAATTTCATCAGGTATCTTCTCAGTAAGCGAAGCACGGAGCACCTTTACATCTTACCACGCCTTATGCAAATGCAGGAGGTTCCTAACATTGTGTTTTAACTCTCTCTCCTATTTTCTACTTCATTTGTTCACGTTTTTGTAAGGATATCACGATGTTTGGTTGGTTAGAGGGAAGTCGAACTTAACATAATTAAAGAAAAACTGAATTTTTATCATCCTTGAGTAATTTAGGAACAGTCACAGAGAAAACTGACCTAAATAGTAATTTCACAACACAACAGTATTTTCAGTGATTTCTATTAACAAAATTAGGAAAAACGATAATTTTATCAGTATAGGGTAACAGTATAGCTTCTGCCCGCGATTTCGACAAAGTCAAAGTCAAAGTCAAATCAATTTCAAATAGGCACATTAAAGGCACTTTTGAACGTCAAAAATTACCAAAAGGTAGTTTTCGTATGGAGAAGAATGGGCAAGAAACTCCATCGTTACTCTTTTAAAACGTGAAGTCTTCACATAATAAATGTGAAGACGATGCACCTAGAATAAAATGAGTCTACCACAAAAGGTAAAAAGAAATAAAAATTAAGCAATGACAGGTAAATCAATTATGTGATAGATACATGGTGCTCACATATTTACAAACCTCGACCGCGTGATATTTTTGTTTTTCCCCGACCCACGTCGCGCTATTAGTTCATTTTCGCTTAGCGTTCTTCATGTGTTTTTCTTTTTGCTCGGCTCATAAGGGCCCTAGCGTGATGTTACATGACGTCACCTTCCTCGAGAATTGGGCTATCAAATGCAAAAAGAATTTTTCAAATCCGCCTGGTTGAAATTCTTATTGGTTTGTAATTGCATAGTTTTCTGAAAAAATATGAATAGGTATTTTCAACCACATAATTGAGCCATCAAGTTACCCATTCGGAAATAGTCATTATTACACTACCGAGCAACGTGAACACAAGTCCATTTCCCCCGAGACTGGCCGAAATTACAGCATTCCACGTGGTACGAGCCTTATAGAAACTCTTTTTGTTTTGGCCACTTTACGTTCTATACACCTATGATGATGGTACAGTGCCTGGTAACTAATGGATACCAACCTTAAAATGACTTATAAAAAAAAAACAAAAGGCCTTTCAAAAGCCAGTAATTTCTATATGTGTGAGTAGCACAGATATATATTCAGCTAGATAACGCAAGAGCAACTACTTCGCGTGCCCAGTTTACGTACAAAAATCGTAAGCCGCCACTTTTGCGCTCCGTTCTGAGTACTGCTGGCAGGGTGAGCGTCAGAGCTGGCGCTAGGCCCCGGGGGTGGGGCGAGACGGGTGCCGCAAGCCGCGGCATCTTTGAATCGATTTGATTTTCATCACCAAATAGTGCTTGTGACGTAGGTAGTCAAAAAATGGCACGCTTGGTTTTCATACAAATACAAATATATCTATGGTGAGTAGTAACTAGTCTGGCAGTGGGCAGGGTACATTGCTCGCAGAACAGATGGCCGATGGGGCCGATAGGTTCTGGAGTGGCGACCGCGTACCGGAAGACGTAGCATTGGAAGAGGCCTCCCACAAGGTGGACCGACGACCTTGTGAAGGCCGCAGGAACCCGTTGCATGCGAGAAGCACAGAACCGGTCGAAGTGGAACTGCTTGGGCGAGGCCAATGTCCAGCAGTGGACGTGTTTCGGCTGAAATGATGATGATGAACTTCATTTAGTGAGTGATTTGCTCGCACTTGACCGGTTTTTTTATTTGAATTGCTTCTATAATCCATTAATTACCAGAAAAACTAAAAACGATGTTTTTTTTGGAATCGTGTCCCTCGGTAGACGCTTTCTATCATATCGCTTTTTATCTTTTAACTAAAAAAACCCATTTCTATTTACTTTTATTTAAATTGACAGACACATCGATTCCTCAAGGTGACATAAATCATGATTACTCAAACGTAATACAGAGATCGAATCAATCATAATACTGAAGATGTAAATGATCGATCCATTGTATCTCTATTTGTGTTCAGTCTGCGAGTTTATAGCCGAATAGTCCTACGTCAATGCTTAGGGTTTGTTCAGACGTGCCACAGTTGCAACCACGCCACAGTAGCAGTAATGTTGCCCGATAATATGATATAAAAATGTGAGACCACACGACACGTTCCAAGTGTGTGCCTATTTATGTAGTTTCAGGCATAAGACATTTCAGGTTTGTTTCGGGAAACAATCCACAGTTGCGATGCCTCTGAGTTTGCAGATGTCAATATATTATTATGATTTGTTTTCGGAAGAATGTACTGATAAGATTGAAAAGTATCGTACTGTCAGAATGTACGACATTTTGTGGGAAGTATCTTGTATATCTTTACTTATTTTTACGCGTAATATGTTCCTTTTTTATACATACCTATATTTTTACTCTTTTTTATTAGGGTTCCGTACTTCGGTGTCTGTCCGTCTGTCTGTCTGTCACCAGGCTGTATCTCAAGAACCGCGATAGCTAGACAGTTAAAATTTTCACTTATGTATTTCTGTTGCCGCTATAACATCAAAATATACTAAAAACAAAATAAAATAAATATTTAAGGGGGGCTCCCATACAACAAACGCGATTTTTTTTGCCCTTTTTGCTCGATATCAATGGCAACAGGTAGGCACTTGAAATATTCACAAAATACCTACTGAGTTGTATTTTTACTTTAATAATAAATGATAAAATAAAATAAATATTTAAGGGGTGCTCACATACAACAAACGTGTTTTTTTCGGCGTTTTTGCCTTGTGGTACGGAATCCTTCGTGTGCGAGTCCGACTCGCACTTGGCCAGTTTTTTTATTAATATATTGTTGTTTAAATAGTTTCGTTCTTTAAATAAATAGGAGGCGGTGACAAAATCACATGTGGGTCGAGAAACAGAAAATTCGCACTACCTCATCAAATTCAATTACGTACCCTTGTAACTACATTGCAACCACACTCACCTGTATTAATTCACCGCTGTGGTGTGGTGTGGTGTGGTCAGCACGTCTGTACAGACCAGAGACCATGAAGTGCATTTGTGTGTAGTCCTTTGTTAGCGATACACTGACCGTTTGAGCTTGTGAATTATGTATTTGTGTACGCAAACATACGCAGAGTTATGTGACTTGATCATGCAGTTCTGTGTCAATGGAACATGAGATGGGATCATTTGAATAGCATTTAGTTACCTGCTGTCAGTAGTTAGCCCGTTTACAGTTATACCCCCTTACTAATAAAAGTTGTATAGCGTCTGTATAGTTACACAACGATTTGTCTTCGTCTTTCGAAAGTCAAATTACTGACGACTGAAAGAGAGAAATCGGTGTGTAACTATTCATCTGATATAATACGTAATTTCCGAAGGGTTAGACAAAAGTAGTTAGATAGTGTAACAAGTGTTTAATGTTTTAGAAAATTTTGATACTTACATTAAAAGGTTTAGAAAGAAGTATTAGGTACCCAGTGGAACAGCAATGAATGCCATTTACGAGAAAAGTGAAATTTAGTTCCGAATTCTGGGAAGTTTTCAAAATTACATAAAAAATCCGCTGTTCCCTACATTTAAGTTCGTATAACTCGTCAAAATGTAGGGAACAGCTGATTTTTTTTCACGATTTCAGGTTTGGTCCCATAGTAAAAGTTGTTCATAATGATGAGTACAATGACCTCTTAAGAGGTTAATGTTTTACCAATAATACCCTGTAGATGTCTATGGGTTAATTTAACTTTTTAATCTTTGTTTCTTTTTCACCTTTTTTGATGTTTTTTTAATACCTGTATTGTTTCTTTTGTTGCACTGAATAAACCTTTTATCTATCTATCTATCTACATCGTCACTTTAGAATTGATTTTCTCCTACTGATTGTAATTTTATGTTGTTACGAACATTGTGTTTTGAAACCCATGCTATTATGTAAATAGGTCTTATCTCAAATCTCTTTTGTTAGTTTTGTAAAGTGTAGCATTTTCTGTCTATCTAAGTTAGTCTAATGCTCGTGAATATTCACAGATATTTCGCAGTTTTAATAGTTACCTACCTACCTACTTACGCTAAAATGGGCTGGACACAGCTGCCGCATGTCAGACGAACAATGGGCCAAACTTACGACCCAATGGGTCCCTCAGCATCGAGGAAGGGCCAAAGCCTGCCGGGTCAGCGAAAGGTCCGAAAGGGTTACCGCTGGCCCGGAACATAAAGGGCTAAGGAAGGAACACGGGTGGGTTTTAGTCAGTAAGAGTCTGACACTCCCTTCCGCTCCACCCAGACCGGGAGGGGTCATTTGATGATTTCCCATCAAAAAAAAAAGAAAAAGCTGGGCACGCGAAGTAGTTGATCTTGCGTTATCTAGGCTGTATATATATCTGTGCTACTCACACATATAGAAACTATTGGTTTTTGAACGGCCTTTTGTTTTTTGATAAGTCATTTTAAGGTTGGTTTCCATTAGTTACCAGGCACTGTACCATGATAGGTGTATAGAACGTAAAGTGGGCAAAGCAAAAGGAGTTTCTATAAGGGTCATTTGATGATTTACAATAAAAAAAAAAAAAAAAAGTTGTTCCCTATTAATGGCAAACGGCATCGTGGCAGGCCCAGACGGAGATGGCGGGATGAGCTGGACTCCTTCAACAAGAGCTGGTCCTTAGCAGCTTTGAACAGAGAGAAGTGGAAAAAGAGTAGGGAGGCTTTTGCCCTGCAGTGGGACATCGCAGGCTAACCATATCACACTAATATTATAAAGACGAAAGTTTGTGAGTGTGTTTATATGTTTGTTACTTCTTCACGCTCAAACGTTTCGACCAATTTTGATAAAATTTTGTATGAAGGTAGCTGTACTTTTTATCCCGATATTCCCACGGGATCGTCATTTACGTGGGGCGCAGCTAGTAATAAATCATAATAAAAATAATATATTATTTATTTTGTGAATAATTCCACAGTATTTCAAAGTAGCGGATTCATTCAACTGAATGGCATTCCTTCACCGGTTTATTGATGGAATTCAACAACGTTTTTGCTCATTGCAATAATTAGTCGTTGGTATTTTCATTTACCAAAATAATGGGCTGAATAGGCTATTTGACAATGTAAAAAATAAGGTCATAATTATTGACACTCGTATAGATTATCGCTTTTAAAATCGATTTGCATTAATTTTACTACAAAACAATGTATATTTATTAAAAAAATCCCGAAAAAACTTCATCTTTTTAAATCTGGCGCCACGTAATCGAAAACGGTCTGGATTGGCTGAACTTATGATGACGTCATGATATAGTCAATTTCTGTCTATCGTTGACAGAACAGATGACTTTTGTCTAGTATCTCGACCGTTTCAAAGTTTGTTTACGTGTATTGTGACGTCACGACGCCATATTGTTAAAGATAGCGTTTTGGCGGCTTATTTAAACAGTACATTTTTATTTACTTTTTTCTAAAAGAAATACATTATGCAATTTGAAGTAATAGGTTTTTGTGGGCTCGTTAGACACCATTAAATAATCTGAGATGTTTATCAGAAACCAGTCAAATAGCCTATTCTGTTACAAATTATTTTTTAACTTTATTGTTAACTACAGTGTTAGGGGTTTAACCACTTTTTAACCTTGTTCACTCAGTGAAATTCATTGTTATGCCAATTGACACCCTCCGTCAATTTGCCTTATTTATAGCCATTTCATGCCAATGTCAAAGAATGACACTGGTGATTTGTAAATACCTATACTGCCAGTCGATTCTGTAAAAATCTCACCGTGAAAACATAGGTGAAGTGAGTTTGTTTTTGCTAGGAATTGACACTATTGACAGCTCACTCCACGCTCACTTCACATAAGTTTTCACGGTGAGATTTTTACAGAATAGCACCGCAGATAAGTAATTTAAGTACTTAGTCAATTTTCTTCACAATTTAAATTTCCCTGTCTTTTTAGAACGTTTACTTATGTTGTCTTCTAAACCTCTTACAATGTACAGACGCCAGCACATCAAGCTACTACAATCTGTCAAATTTCTTTAATAGATTTTCAACTTCATTACCAAATTATAAGGTTCAGAGTTGATTGGAAAAATTTTACAGTTTCGGGTAGCTTGATGTGCTGGCGAAAGCCGATTATGCTTATTTAAGTCCCAAAAGCACATGACATTTTAATAAATTTTTACCTAGCAACGTTAAAAAAATATTTACACATTTACGAAAAAACGCAAAACTTGGCTCATTGTCCTCAGAAACGTATCATTCAAGCTCGTCGCAGTGAAAGTGCGTTGTCACGGGAGCTTTAAAAATAAACTTTGCTGGAACTTTCTACGGAAGAGCTCAGGCTGTCATATTTTCGAGTTTACCACCAACTTTAATGGTACTAAAAGGGTGACTGGGTCAGGGCGTGGAATAATTATTTGGGTAGATGTGCAACGACATTTTGTTAGACTGGAAGCCGACCCCAATGTACTTGAGAAAAGGCTTAAATATTATTTTTGTAGGGTTTGTTTTAATATATAATAACGTCATTAATTTAAGATTATCAATGTTTTAAATTTCTTGTGTGAGGGTAACATTGACAACACTTTTTTTTTTTCGGATGGGAAATCATCAAATGACCCCTCCCGCTCTGGGTGGAGCAGAAGGGAGTGTCAGACTCTTACTGACTAAAACCCACCCGTGTTCCTTCCTTAGCCGTAACCCTTTCGGACAATCCCGTTGACCCGGCACACTTCGGCCCTATGGGGCCCCTCCTCGATGCTGACATCTCTTTGAGGCGCGCGTGGAACACGTACGCGCCGTCCGGCACGGGCCTGGTCCTGATCGGACGGTGAGCTACCCATTACTCTCCGCCCGCAGGCCCGCGCCTACGGTGGCCCGAGTCGTCCCGTGGCTCCCGACGCCCGGAGCGTCTCCCGCGCTCGCTGGGACGGGAGGCTCTCGTCCCGCCACCTCCTTCGCTAGCATGACTGCTTCGCAGAAGGAGGTGACTGCCTCCCACTCCCTCTCGCCCCGGACCATGGCTCCAGTGATTTTTTCGTCAGTATGAGCGTACGTACAAGCAGAGAAATCGATTGCTTAGCAGATTGACACACGTCTACGTAAACCCGTGTGTGTGCCAATTAGCAATTTCATGAGTATTACTGAATAAGAATGACATTTGTGTTTTGAATATATCTACGAAGTTGATAGCTGACACTTCACTACCGACACTCACCAGAGGCTGGATCGTTTTTTGGCCAAAAATTTAGCATTGTCATTCAACGTGGCAATGCTGCCAGTCTTCTGGGCACGTTTCCAGATAACAACGATGCGGACGAATACTTCGACGCCTAAGGGTTGATTTTAGCAAAGTCAGATATCTTTTATTCGTGGAATAAGATTGACGTCTGACAGTTCTAGTATGGTAAAACTGTCAAAAATTCAAAAATTTTTCTCAGGATAAGACATAATCTAGGTATAAAAGTTTGGTGGAATGCGCCTTTAGTGTCCTTTTGTTTCTATTTGTATAGTTAGTTAATTATTTAATTTGGTACCTAGTGTAAATAGTTAGATTTTTTTTAGGTTAGATGACCTAAGGCGCGGTCACTGTCGGACTACATAGAAAAGAAAGAGAAGCGCGATGACACAACACTGGTAATTTATTGCAAAATATGAAGCAATTATTTAATTACAAAAAATCTATTGTTTGGACTAAAAAATTAAAACACTAGTGTTTTAGTATGTTGCTTGTAGAATAATCTGAATGATTGTATGTATATTAGTATGGTTTTTATTGTAACAATAAAGTTTTTAGAGGTATTTTCATGATTTTGTTCTATCGTATCAAATAAGTTGTAATAAGTTTTCAACACACTATCAACCTAGCATATATCCTGAAGAATATCATATATTTTTCTGATTTTGTTTACTGTAGTCGATCATATTTATACTTTTATTGTTTCTAAAACTTGCGTTTTTTGTGTTTAAGCCCCTTAAAAATTGTTCAGATACTATGTAGTATGTAGAATTGTAGATAGTAAATTTCGCTAACGATTCAAAATAATTAAAATAAGTTTCGTGTCTGTAGGATTTTATTGTTCTATGGCAAGAATTTAAAACTTGATACACTTTTTCGCAAAAGAATCGTGATACCACACCGTAACTTATTATTTCTATGGTTGATTGATTTTTCATTACAGGGTGACGAAATATTATGTTAGATAAACAGCTGTTTGTAAAGCAGGAGGGGTGAGCATTGCCTGAAGGTAAATTGTATTGAATTTTAATTGAGTTTATTAGCTATTTCATTTATAATTAGTTTAAAATAGCAGTAGTTTATTAGGAGACAAATGACTAAATGATTAAGTAGATTAGTCAAACAGGTGGATTCTCTTGTGCGATAAAAATATCTATCATTTTTAATTCCATGCTACAAATACTATTTACTACCTAGTGCTACTATTCGTAATCCATTTTTGATGCGTTTTGAACATGGTGAATCAGTAAGTTTCTAATCTACATCGCTACATGCGAAGTACGCATGATACTGACGTCATTCAAAAGCCTGCATCTCGCAAGCAGAATTTACCGCGCAACTAGCTTAAATATACAACGTCCCGACATGAATCACGGGCAGTTGCCCACCAGAAGAAACACCCGTCCGGTCGGAGGATCCTCCCTATATAGAGTACTAGCTGTGCCCCGCGGTTTCACCCGCGTAAATGTAGATCTCGTGGGAATGTCGGGATAAAAAGTAGCCTATATGTTAATCCAGGGTGTCAGCTACCTCCATTAAATTTTTTTACAAAATTGGTTCAGCCGTTTGAGCGTGAAGAAGTAACAAACATATAAACACACACACACACTTAGAAACTTTCACTTTTATAATATTAGTGTGATTCGAACGTTCAATAAGATAATAAAAAGATATAGCTATAACAAACAGCCTTCCAAATGTTCAAAACCCTGAAAGTATTTGCGTAAGAATTTCTCATATCTGCCTAATTTAAAATGACAAACATTCTGCAGTCTGTCGACTTTCAGAACTTTCATGACAAAGATGTTTAAGTATTTAAACTTTATTATGAAAATTCGTGAAGTTCACTGTGAAACACATGTGGGTAAAGCGAAGGGGTGAAGGGGGTGGAGACCGGTGTAAGTGTTTATTATGTGGGAATTTCTATGGGATGGAAATTGGATTGAAATGTTTTCGAATGAAAAACTATTAAGAGTCTGTATATTTTATGAACGGTTACTTCTCTCTGTGAATAAGTTGCATATAATATCCCCACTGCTGGGACACAGGCCCGGGGTCTTTCTTTAGGAGTGGGCAGTAATCCACAACGCGGCCCCAGTGCTGGTTGACGGATATCATGTCTTAAAATTTTTGGTTCTAGGACATACCGGTTTCATCACGATGTTTTCAATCACCGTTTTGAGAGCAGATGTGATGAATTAGTTTACAGAACGTAAATCGTCTAACTTGGTTCGAACCTGCAACTTGGTAAGTCCCTGCCACCTGGGCCACCACTGCTCCTCTCTGTTTAAAAACCCTCAATCTTGTCCCAGTTGTACTAAAGGATTAACAAAGTAAAAACCGGCCTATTGCGAGTCGGACTCGCACACGAAGGGTTCCGTACCACAAGGCATAAAATGTCGAAAAAAACGTTTCTTTTATACCCCTTTAAATTTTAATTAATTTTTTATTATTTGTTGTGATAACGGCAACAGAAATACATCATCTGTGAAAATTTTAAGTGTCTAGCTATCACGGTTCATGAGATACACCCTGGCGACAGACAGACAGACAGATGGACAGTGGAGTCTTTGTAATAGGGTCCCGTTTTTTGCAATGTGTTGCAAATTGCAACATCGTTTTTATTTTATTTTATTGCGCAATTTGCTCAACAATAAAAATTTCCCTGTCGCTACCTAAGTTTGACCCACAAAAACGACATTTATCAAACAGTTCATTAACACCAACAATATCCCTTTCCAACAAGTACATTTTCAAGAAACAAACTGGCTGTCAACAAACAACATCTAACCACGCAATCATTTCGGACCGGAACGAGTTGCAGATGGTTACGGCAAAAATTTCCCAATAACTTGGCAATACTGGCAAACTTATCCCATTAGGCACACAAACGGGATTGATCGATCCGGCCAGTGTGACGGTCATCCGGTTATTCTGCTGGCTATCCGGATACGGAAACTTTAGTAACAAGCAAGAGATGTTCTAGTTTAACAGGAATCGTTAAAGTTGATTGCTAGAATTTCTCTGCGCTTTTAAAATGGTTTTTAAAGTGATATTTTTATTTACACGGTGTTAGAGCCCGCCAATTTGTCAGTAGCATCCCGCAGTCTGGATTTGTTTTTCATTTATTTATAACTAGCAGCGCCCCGTGGTTTTACCCGTATAAGTGTCGATCCCGTAAAAATATCGGGATAAAAAGTATCATATGTGTTAATCCAGGGTGTCCTCCGTACAAAATTTTATGAAAATTGGTCAAGACAGAGTAACTTTCATAATAGTATATATAGTACTATCTTCCGCCCGCGGCTTGGCCCTCAAGGTATGTCGATAAAAACTATCCTATGTCCTTCCCCGGGATGCAATCTATCTCTCTGCTAAATTTTATTGAAATCCGTTCAGTGGTTTAGGCATGAAAAGGTAATTACTTTCGAATTTATAATATTAGTATGGATGGATTAGTAAAACAAACCGAAAAATAAAACAGCTAATCTAGATTTTTTCAACATTATTATTAAAATACATACAAAAAGAAATAACACATAAGAATAAACCATTTACGTTTTCAGAAACCCAGCTTATCCTTTATAAGAATACCATTATTTCTGTACAAATAAGTAAACAAAATCGACTTACAAAAAAAAACTAAAACCGTAATATCAAAATTATCGATATTCGATACGCACATCCCTAGTGGTTCAGGGGCCGTTCACACTAATCGTGGGAGGCGAGGTTGTAACATTAATACTGTAATAACTACTTTACGGCTATTTATTGGAAACTTTGTTTATAGTGACATTACCTATGTCTTTTGAATAATAAATACATGGTGTGATGTGTTATAATGATGTCATTTCCCTACCGAAATTCCCACCTCGTTACCTACTGTCTCGTTGGTTTAGTAGTCGCAATCGAGCATGAGATCCTGGGTTCAATTCCCGGATCGGGCAGTGTTATTTGGCTTTCCCATTTGGAAGTTCTCAGCAGCCTGGAGTCAGGGATGGTGACCGGTTGATGGCAATAGGCTCGCCCCCTATTACACGGGATTTAAGCATACCTATCTGGTGAAATGTGGCTGTAGGTACGACGATGTAGGTACAGACAGATCTGTCAAATTTCTTTAATAGATTTTCAACTTTATCTCTAAAGCATAAGGTTCAAAGTTGATTGGGAGAATTTGACAGTTTCGGGTAGCTTGATGTGCTCTGGCGTCAGTACTAAAACCTGTTAATTGATGCGGAAAAATAAAAATAAAGGAGAAAGAAAATGTATATTATAAGTAAGATTGGAAGTGGCGCAATAAGTAGGTAAATAAAATAACTATAGGAAAATATGTCACATCCGCGCAAAACGCCCAATGCCCGTTTGTAATAACAGTAGGCCAGCACATCAAGCTACCAGAAACTGTAAAATTTTTCCAATTAACTTTAAACCATATTTTTTAGAGACAAAGTTTAAAATCTATTAAAGAAATTTGACAGATTGTAGTAGCTTGATAAGCTGGCGTCTGTACATCGATCTATTAAATACTGATTGCAGCTCAATCCGCTAATACTTAGGGTATTATAGTGATGTCCCACCATTAAACATCATGTACTTTTATTATCGACAAATCGAATTATCGAACCATTATTTCATTATTCATGTCGGGTTGTAGATCGGCCTAATCACTTTAATTACGATCCCTATTGGACCCCTATAAATTTATAAAGCCTTTCTATAATGTATGAGGCGGGTATCGAGCAGCAAAATAG
Organism: Oligia latruncula; assembly: GCA_948474745.1. Taxonomy (NCBI): domain Eukaryota; kingdom Metazoa; phylum Arthropoda; class Insecta; order Lepidoptera; family Noctuidae; genus Oligia; species Oligia latruncula. The sequence continues at coordinate 14,960,747 of OX419701.1, read as the reverse complement.
TCGCCTAAAGGTTTTATCGGAACATAATAAACTTTTTCGTATTGATCAATTTTGGAAACTATTTAACTGATCTTCTGAAAACATATTGACGTTCAAATAATTGACACCTTTTTAAATGAATGAACCTTTAAAACATTTTGAGTTTCTAATGATGCATATCATCATCTGCCTAGCCTTTCCCCAACTATGTATGTTTTGCAGTCTAACCGGATACCAATATTTTACAGGGAGCGACTGCCTATCTGACCTCCACAACCCAGAACATGGTAAGACTGGTTGTCAGACTTTTGGGCTTCTGACTACCCGTAACGACTATCAAAGATCCACAAATGACAGCCGGGACCAACGGTTTAACGTGCGAGGGGTCTCGGTATGGAAAGATGGTCACCCATCCACAGACCAAACGCGGCAAGTGTAACTTAACCTGATTGATCCACATGTGTAGCTGTTATTATCTAACCAACTGTTCAAGAAAAAGGCTATATTGGTAAATATAAGTAAGAACTATTAGGTACATTAAGCTATTACAGTTAACCTTTTGAACGCCACGGTCGGGTATAGACGACAAACAAAAACGTGGTCAGCACGCGTTTTCTTGTCGGCTGTAGACGACGACGGTGGCGTGTTGGGCATGTTTTAGTTTGTCGTCTATACCCGACCGTGGCGTTCAAAAGGTTAATTAATCTTTGTATACCTAAATCACACACACACACCCCCACACACACCCCTCCTTCACTTCTTTGAATCTATTGTTAATACGTGGAGAATTGCGTGCGCAAGTAGCTCACGCAATTCTATCATACTACTTTAACAAATGTCAAAACTTGTCAAAGTTGTAGGAAAATTAGAAATATTTTTGACAGTTAAAAAAACTAATGAGTAATGATGCATATTTTTTTTTATAATTGAGCCACTTTTTAACTTGTGGTCTTTTCTAACAGTTCTGAGCTAGGGTTGTACTGGAAAGGTAAGGTTGGAATTGTGATGAACCACGTGCGAGCCGAATTGGTCGCAGTAACTTAGCTAGGGCAGTTAGGTTATGGCCAGGTGTTCCCGGCCATTCCCGTAGCCCCCCAGCCGGGGGGACATGCGGGGCCCACCAGCTAGGCGGGCATGCGCCGGGGGGGGTTGTGGACGCAAAGGCTGAGCCGGATTCCCATGACCCCCCCATCAAGGCGATGACGGAACACCGCTGAGTTTTAGTGGGTATACTGCCACTCTGGCAGGGAGTCCCACATACTCCGTTTCGTCCCCCGACGAGCGGAGATGCGTAATGTCATTTCTCAGCGACAAAGGTGCCCCGGCAGCGGCTGGCGAGCGTTACATCCTAGTTGGTCGCAATTACTTGACTATGAGATTCACAAAAGTCTAATGTCTAAAAGTATAATGTCCCACTGCTGGGATGAGTCACGCGTGTCCAGTGCGGGTTAGCGGATGTCACATTTCTTCGATTTTTTGAGTCGAGGTCATACCGGTTTCTTCACGATGTTTTCCTTCACCGTTTTGAGAGCAGTGGTGATGAATTGTTTTTTTTTTTTATTTGATTTTTTTTTCTTATTATATTAGAGTGTTCAATAATATTTTAAGATAAGAAAAGTAAAAACAGATGAGTTATTTTTGTAGTTTGAATAAATACAATGCGTTAAATATTGAGGTGATTTTTGAAAGGAATAGAATAAAAATACTCTTTATTATGTACACCATATAAATTGACATGACATGGACATCGTTCTTCATTGAGTAGGGTCGAAGAATTCGGTCGTATTTCGAACTAAGTAAGTTTCAATAGTACAGAAAGTTAACTGTGAGTACCTAACTCATGAATATTAGAGGACCGAGTAATTGAATCGAGGCTAGGAATTTTGTGATTAACAAATGTGGTGTTTGACACCTAAGTGACCTGGGGGTCTAAAAAGGCCACTTTGGCAGAATCATAAAAGGATAACATTATAAATCATAATGGACAGTTAACTGTTGTTATCCGTATCAAATCCCATTGGTGAAGGATTTTTCAGGTATTTTCGCGAAAATACCAATCAATCCAATCCAAATCCAATCCCAATCTATATGTTTATACCTAGGTACGTAGTGCAGCGAAAAAAAGAAAAACACGGACTGTCTTCGCCAAATTATGATTCATAATGTTATCCTTTTATGATTCTGCCAAAGTAGCCATTTTTAGGCCCAATGTTAGGCTATCTATCTTCATAAAATTCAAAGTCCTGACTGACTGATATATCAACGCACAGCCTAAACCGCTGCTGCTAGAGACATGCAATTTGGAGGGTGTGTTCTTTATGAAGAGTAGGTATCCATTAAGAAAGGGTTTTTCGAAATTCCACCCTTAAGACGGTGAATGGGGGGAGGGTGAAATTTCACGCGGATGAAGTCGCGGGCAGAACTCAGTTTTGTATAAAGTTATGATCACACTGGATCGAATCTCCGGACGTGTGACGCGCCTGCGCCCGTCGATTATTTTACTTCTAATGATTAGGAAGTCAAAATCCTAGCCTTTTCCCAACTATGTTGAGGTCGGCTTTTAGTCTAACTGGATGCAGCTGAGTAGGTACCAGTATTTTACATGGAGCGACTGCCTATCTGTGAGCTCCACAACTCAGTTACTGGGTAATACGATACCCCTTGGTAAGACTGGTTGTCAGACTTTCGGGCTTCTGACGACCCGTAACGACTGTCAAAGATCCACCAATGACAGCTGGGACCAACGGCTTAACGTGCTCTTCGAGGCACGGAGGGGCCCTCTGACCAAGATGTGTCTGGATTTTAAAAGACTTTGTGACCTCCGAGTTTGTTTCGGCCTTTCTTCTCAGAGTAGTCGGATAGGAAACGCCGACCTCATCTAGTTTTTAAAATACGATTAACGTGTAAAAGTGCTTGTGCAAATCTACTAACAGAAATAAAATCATTCAACAAACAAGATATTATACTTAATAATTTAATTAATGGTAATTTCAACTTTAATTTAATAATATTATTTGAGTATCATACATACAATGAATATTATTTTCAAGAGTCCTGAAATAAAAGAAACGATCACAACATAAATATTTTACATAATAATTAAAAAATTTCAGTAACCATTTCTCCATTAACTGGAGTATAACAAAAAAAAACGGTAGCAACACAACACTCCCACGGAAACCATATTCTAAACTTTATAAATATAAAACAATACGACTTGAATTAGTTTGTGATTACAATAAAAGTACAATCTGAAACGCCACTCAAAATACCACTCTGTTTCCAGAAAAATAGAGTTTATTTTGAACTGTGGGGATAAAACATGTCGAGACAGATCATCAGTCAGGAAAAGACACTGTCATTAAGTGATTGAACGAAATAATCAGCTAAAAGCATCGATCTTTACTGACCTACCGATCGAACGATGTATAGCTTGTTTGTATAAATATTTAAACTTTCATGAAAAATATACAATGTGTCCGGTCATGGACTAGCGATATTCTAGGTACTTATATAGCAACTATTCTAGTACACAAATTCACTACACACTAGGGTCCGATCCGCTTCCCCGCTATTTGACAGTCATTTAGCTTTTTTTGTTGAGATATTCTCTACATGAAACATATCTCTCAAAGTTTTGGTCCTACTGAGATAAAATTAGGCTTATTCGGAGGGCAACGATATTGTCTATCGTTTCAATTACGATCATTATACATTCACATTTTCGTAACTTAAAAAAAAAAAAAAAAAAAATATGCCAATGAACAAATTATTGTAAATTACTGCAAAAACAACCCCTATGACCCTTTTTATTTTTTTCCTAGATCGACAGATTTTGAGCTAAGTTACAATACAACATTAAATTAACATTAATATTTTAGTGGATTGGACCCTAGTGTATAGTATATTTGTGTACTAGAATAGTTGTTACATAAGTACCTAGAATATCGCTAGTCCATGACCGGACACATTGTATACATAGCATGATCAGCCTATAACGTTCCCACTGCTGGGACACAGGCCTCCTCTCTGTGAGAGGGAGTGGGCTGTAATCTAATTTAATCGTTTTCGTTCGATAGTTATCATGGTTTCAGTTTTTCATAATTTCCTTCAGACCCCAATAATGTTTCCAAGCATTTCCAATACGTCTATCAATTTCCTTTGTGGTTAGATCTAAAGGTGAAATTATTTGACCTAGGTATACTATTCATCAACACAGTCGATCAGGGGGGCTAAAAAGGCCACTTTGGCAGAATCATAAAAGGTTAACATTATGAATAAATAACAAATAGAATTAGGAATATGGCGAAGACAGTCCGTGTTTTTCTTTTTTTCGCTGCACTACGTAGGTATAATCAAAGAGATTGGGATTGGATTTGGATTGGATTGATTGGTATTTTAGAACAGACAAAAAAAAAATAACTGAAAAATCCTTCATCAATGGGATTTGATTACGATTAACTTAACAGTTAACTGTCCATTATGATTCATAATGTTATCCTTTTATGATTCTGCCAAAGTGGCCGTTTTAGGCCCCAAGATTGTTAGTGATCCTGACAGGTTCTAGCTTCCCATTTGTCATAGCTTTGGTTTTTTATGTGTTCATGACTAATCCCACCTTTCAGCTTTCTTTATTTAGTTCATTCAACATCATCTGCAGGCCCTCCTTCGTCGACGAGAGGATTATCAAACCATCTGCGTATCTTATATGTGATAGGTTTATATCGTTAATGGACAGGGCCTTTTCCCCAATATAATTGACGAAATACTGTAGCGGTATCTACAACGCCACATGCGAACAACGCGTCATACTACGTCACGCAAATCCTGCATCGCGCAAGCAGAGTTTACCGCGCAATTAACATAGATACAACGGCCCGACATGAATCATTGGGCAGTTGCCCGCCAGACATAACACCCGTCTGGTCGGAGGATCCTCCCTTTTCTATATAGGTTGAGTGAACTTTACACTTCATACCTCTATAATACCTCCTCCAGAACTGCAGTATAAAGTGTCGATGAGAGGCGGTCGCCCTGCTTTTTCGACACCTTGGTGGTTCTTAAAGCGACTACATGACCTAAAGCGCGGTCTTTGTTAGACTGCATAGAAGCGCGATGACACAACCATGGTTATTTATTGCAAAATATGAAGCAATTATCTATATTTACAAAAACTCTATTGTTCGGACTAAAAAATTAAAACACTAGTGCTTTATTATGTTGCTTGTAGAATAATCTGACAAAAAATCATAATGATTGTATGTATATTAGTATTGTAAAACAAAAAGTTTTTAAAGGTATCTTCATGATTTGTTTCTATCGTGCCTTATTAGTTGTATTATGTTTTCAACAGACTATCACATATCCTGAAAAATATCATATATTTTTCTGATTTTGTTTACTGTAGTCGATCATAAACTTTTATTGTTTCTAAAACTTGCGTTTTTTGTGTTTAGGTCCTGTAAGCCCCTCAAGTGCTTGCCAGATCTTTTCATGTTATTATCAGTTACCTACATTAAATAACTGATCTCAAGAACAGTAACTTATTATCCCAAAAAGGTCATAGGTAACCCGTCACCACTTAACCTCACAATCCGTATTTTCACTTAATAACAAGATAAGTGCCAAACTACAACGCAATTACTGCTAAAACAGGGCATTTATTAACAATGCCATTTGGCAACAATGGGAATATTCTGTCGAATAGGAATGTAGGCGGTTTACGAGCGGACTTCACTAACGATGCGAGGGCGACGCGGCGGGCGGCCGCTTGTTATTTAGTGTGTATCCAGCCTTATGGAATTAACTCCCCGTAGGTAGTACTTACACTTCATTTGTTTATCGAAGTGTTGATTTGGCTCGTTTTCACATTGAATGCAAACTTTGCGGACTTCATACAGGCTTTGTAAAAGGAACATAATTAGCCGATGACGTTACCACTGCTGGGACACAGGCCTCCTCTCTGTGAGAGGGAGTGGGCCGTAATCTACTACGCGAGACCAGTGCGGGTCAGTAGAAGTCACATGTCTTTGAACTGTTGGTTTTAGGACATGCCGGTTTACTCACGGTGTTTTTCTTCTCCGTTTTTGAGAGCAGTATGATGAAATAAATAACACAAAGAAAAGCGCCTGTCTGGGTACCCACGTACCACGACCTACAACTCGTTAGTCGGAGCCGTTACCACTGAGCCACCACTGCTCTAAATTAAAAGAATGAATGTAATTAGTTCTATGTTTTGTTAACCAAGGTGTATCGTTTTACCCAGTAACTGGGTTGTGGAGGTTGTTGTAGAGTGCATCAGTTTAGACTGGAAGCCGACCCAAACATAGTTGGAAAACGGTGCGCAGATGATGATGAGTTCTATAGTTTGAGCTCTGTGAGAGAGCGATTCGGCTTTTTATTTCAAACGAATTGAGACTGAAAGGGAAATTAGAAAATATAACTAAATTTTGAATGAAAAAATATTAACCAAGAGATAGTACTTTCCGAGATTTAGCTATGCCATTTTATGCAAGCATATTTATTTTATGCAAGCATATTTATTAGACCAATAAGTGTTTATATTTGTAATGACCTCAAACAAACCGAGAATCCCAGTTATGTTATAGACCGTAAACTTTTTATGGGTTCATGTATGGTTCAAGATTTTTATGGTGGCAGAAATGGTTTGTCGTAACTGCCCACGGAAATTATTCCTATTTACTTACTCACTTCGGCTTATATAAATACGTCACTTTATTAGTTTGTTTTTTTTACCAAGGAATTTATGGTCGTTCCGCAGGTTTAAAAAGATCGTAAAAGGGGCTCGTGGCTTAATAATAACAGCCGCACAGGTCGATCGATAAGGTTAAGCTACGCTTGCCGCGGTTGGTATGTGGATGGGTGACCATCTTTACATACCGTGACCCCCCCGCCCCCGTGCCTCGGAAAGCACGTTAAGCCGTTGGTCCCGGCTGTCATTCGTGGATCTTTGACAGTCATTATGGGTAGTCAGAAGCCTGATAGTCTGACAACCAGTCTTACCAAGGGGTATCGTATTACCCGGTAACTGGATTGTGGAGGTCAGATAGGCAGTAGCTCCATGTAAAATACTGGTATTCAGCTGCATCGGGCTAGACTGCAAGCCAACCCCAACATAGTTGGGGAAAGGCTAGGCAGATGATGATGAATCATTGTAAAAAAAAACTAAAACTGTATATTATATAAACGCGTATTTAAACGACAGAATATAAGTGCTAAAATATCATAATAAGTATTAGTACAGTTAACTACTTATACAGTAAAAAAAAACACCTTAATATAATAATATTAGATTTCATTCAGAAGATTGGTATGATATGCAAAGCTTCCTGTTTTCCGAGAGTTTGCCAAAAGATGATAGCGTAATAATAATTAAATTGCCATTATCGACGAGAACGCAGTGCAATTATTGTTGATATCGCTGTGCCTCATGACGAAAATCATGTGAAAGCTGAGAAAGATAAAAAAATCAAGTATCTTGTCTTAGCATACGAGGTTGTCGTCATGTGGGATGTGGATTCTGCAATCATTGTACAGATAATCGTTTCAGTATAATAAAATAATGACCCTATAGCGGAGAGCCTCGGCAAATACTTCAGGAGGCTCTCATTGCGCGGCTGGATCAAGCGCTTGATTCAGAAAGCAGTACTCCTGGACACGGCAAGCATAGTGAGGCCGTTCCTCTCTCTAGAGCCCAGACCCCTGGACCCCGTTGCTGATGCCAATGGTTCACTATCCATACTAATATTATAAATGGGAAAGTGTGTCTGTCTGTTACCTCTTCACGCTTAAACCGATTTAGATGAAATTTGGTATACAGATAGCTTGAGTCCCGGGAAAGGACATAGGATAGTTTTTATCCCGATATTCCCAATCCCACGGGATCGAAACTTATGCTGGTGAAATCACGGGGCGCTGCAAATTTTATAGATGTTTAAATGTTTTTTTATAAAAATATTTATAAATGTAAATATGTATAAAAATGTATTATAGGAAATAAATTGTTACGTAACCCTTTAACCACAACTTTGTATACGCAGTCACATTTAACTCACATTACGGCCTAATTGTCCGTTGAAGTTGAAAATGTATTATTTCGATTGAATGTAAAATGTACAATTGATTGGTAATTGAGTATTCGAAGTGGCTTTTTGTGGTTTTCCCTAGATAGGTCGTTATAGGACGTTGCAAGCTGTTGCGTACTCAAAGATACCTGCTGGGAATTTGTTGCTTAGTCGATGGGAATGTGCCCAAAAGGTATCTCTGAGTTAAATTTTCATTTGTTTTGACGAATTGTTTGGCTTCTGTGATGATGTTGCTAGGTGTTATAATGGCGGTTTTGATTTTATCTTGAATGGAGAAGGAAGGCAAGGGATTTAGACACAATGGTGTTGTACACAATCCTAACTAATATTATTGTTTGTTTGTTACCTTTTCACGCCTAAACCATTGAACCGATCATTCTGAAATTTTGCATATAACGTATATGCAAAATTTTAGAATGATCGGTTGAACGTCAGGTGTACAGAAACCCGCCAGGGTCGCGGGTTGTTCGAAAGAGATACCGTCGCCCCTGGCACAGGCAACTAAAGGAACACGGGTGGGGTTTAGTCAGTAAGAGTCACACTCCCTTCCGCTCCGCCCAGAGCGGGAGGGGTCATTTGATGACTTCCCACCCAAAAAAAAAAAGGTGTACAGAAACGGACATAGGGTGGGTACCTTTCATCCTGAAAAAAAGTGCTGTTCCTGAGGAAAACCACAATAACGTTATTATATTAATAGATGGCGCCACGTGTCTTTCGAACGGGATCGACACTTATACGGATGAAACCGTGTGGCGCTGCTAGTTGTAAAACAAAACGTAAATTGCATGAAACAAAACCTTTGTACGGCCTTGCACAGCAGTACAAAGGTACGTCAGCACCTTTTTACGGTTGTCTTTAAAGTGTAAATTGAGGTGGTGGCCCAGTGGAACAGCCACGACTTACGATCTGCAGGTCGTAGGTTCGAACCCAGTCAGGTACTTTAATTTGTGTAAATTATTTCTTCGCCACTGCCAGCTCAAAACGATGGAGGAAAACATCGTGAGGAAACCTACATCTCCTAGAACCAAAAATTCGATGACATGTGACATCTACCAACCTGCACTAGGCCCGCGTGGTGAATTACGGCCCTCTCCCTCTCATTGAGAAGAGGCCTTTGTCCTAGCAATGGGAACATTATAGGCTGATTATCCACAACAATATGGTTGCCTTTAAAGTGTAAATAGAGTTCGTTACTTAAAATGATACTGTGTTGCTATGTCCGCAAAAGATCCGTTCCGAATCCGTTTTCCTGGTACAGGCTCGAATAACATCATGTACTTATCTACAAAACACCTCAGGGGGTCATTGTACCCATCATTTGATTTATTTGCATCTAAATATGTCGCATAAATCGCTGTAGATATTTTTTATTGCATTGCCATAGAAGCTTGATTTTTTTAGAGCTCCATGGGAACGTAAACCTACATTTTGATATTAATGCCATACCTTTTTTTTGGATGGGAAATCATCAAATGACCCCTCCCGCTCTGGGCGGAGCGGAAGGGAGTGTCAGACTCTTACTGACTAAAACCCACCCGTGTTCCTTCCTTAGCCCTTTATGTTCCGGGCCAGCGGTAACCCTTTCAGACAATCCCGCTGACCCAGCAGGCTTCGACCCCAGGGGGGTTCCTTAATGCTGACATCTGTTTGAGGCGCGCGTGGAACATGTACGCGCCGTCCGGCACGGGCCTGGTCCTGATCGGACGGTGAGCTACCCATTACTCTCCGTCCGCAGGCCCGTAATGCCATACCTTCATTTGATACCTCCACGCATTCCTGAGAAAAAGGGTCTTGACAGACGAAACGGAAGTGATCCTCGCTTCAATTTTCAATTGTTTATTGCATTCCATAATGTTGATATAACAGTTTGTAGGCTTAAAATAATTGAAACAATTATGGACCCAGTTGGGCACAGCAAAGTAGGAGAGAGGAGGAAGAGCGCTCATCCTGTAAGGGTTCCGTTTGCCCTTTTGAGGTACGGAATCCTCAGTATGTAAGTAAATTCTCAGACTGTCAATAAAGGCTCCTACAAACAGGCGCGACACGCGATGTAATCGCGAGCGACACAAAGGCACCTCTCGTAGCTCGACTTGCGGTGCCTTTGTGTCGCGTGTCGTGTCGCGCCTGTTTGAAGGAGCCTTAAACCGGCCTTACATTTGTAAAAGTGGGAAGTTTTAGTTCAAAGTATTGATTACCTATTTAATTAATTGTTTTACAACATACCTCTCCGTTTTTCGACTAACAAATTGTCATAACATTTGTCGTTGAAGTTTCAGTTCAAAGAAACATTAATTAGGCATCTACTTAGCAATTAGTAGATAATTATTTAAGTACTTTATTGATTGTTTTAGAACACACCTCTCTGTTTTTTCAACTAACAATCGTCACAGTTGTCGTTAATTGAAGTCAATTAACGTCTTTTTTATCAAAGCTTGAAAACATTTGTTTTAATTGGATTTCAGGCTGATTGTAATTATTACTTCGTAGAATAATTAAGTAATAATAATTACTGTATACTGTACCGTGTTTATTATTTTATGGATGTTGGGTTTTCTGTTTACTTACTGATTTCATCATCATCTGCCTAGCCTTTTCCTAACTATGTTGGGGTCGGCTTCCAGTCTAACCGGATGCAGCTTAATACCAGTATTTTACATGGAGCGACTGCCTATCTGACCTCCACAACCCAGTTAGTGGGTAATACCCCTGTTAAGACTGGTTGTCAGACTTTCGGGTTTCTGACTACCCGTAACGACTGTCAAAGATCCACGAATGACAGCCGGGACCTTCCGTTTATTTACTGATTTGAATATTGGATTAACTCAAATACAAAAATGGATTTTCCGTAGACATTAGCCTCGTTGGGCTATTGGTGTGAGGTCCTGGGTTCGATTTGCAGGGTGAGAAGAGGATAATTGGGTTTTTCTATTAGGAATTTTTCCAGTAGCAGCCCGGAGTGAGGTCGAGGAGAGAAAAGTGTCAGGTGAATGACAATTGCTCAGCTTGGGCCAACAGCGCTGTGCCCTCGTCGCGACACTTGGTGCGGGTGATCTCTCACCTCCGGCCTTGTTTCAGCCTGGTTTGCGACCACCCTCCCACCAGAGTCCAAGCAGCCTGCTGTGTTTCGTCGATGCGTGGGAGTTCCAGTGCCTTAGGCATCTTCTGGGCACGCTCGTTCCACCATAGACCTCATCCATCGCTTTCCCTCAGGCGTGATTGAGGTCAAGAGCGGGCCCATTAAGCAATAAAAAAATAACTATATAAATAAAACAAAGTCGGGTTAGTTACACCATTCGTAACTCAAGATCGGCTGGATCTATTTTTATGATCTTTGATTTGTTGAATTTGTCTCCACCCCGAATAGCAGAATAACTATTGAAACATGGGAAAAACTCACATTAATGAAGATCATACAATCGTTCCTTTTTTTCTCATACATTCGTTCTTATTGATTCGGAGGCGGTACGAAGTTCGCCGGGTCAAGTAGTACATAGATAATTATTTTATTTTATTTATTTATAGGAGAACCAACAGCTATAACAGAAGCATAACAATCGTTTATGAGACATAAAGCCAATTACAGTTACAATTATGTGTTTTAAAGTAGGTTATGGTTACATGATAATTAGATATTCAACACAACATAATTTCTGTCAGTTTTGTAGTACAGGGGGCTTACCATCACCTCTTAAAGCAGGGCAGAAGTTGAACTGCACTACTTTTTTGTACTAAGACGTCATACAAAAAAGTAGTGCAGTTCAACTTCTGCCCTGCTTTAAGAGGTGGTGATAAGCCCCCTGACACCAGCACATCAAGCTACTACAATCTGTCAAATTTATTTAATAGATTTCAACTTTATCGCTAAACCATAAAGTTCAAAGTTGATTGGGAAAATTTGACAGTTTCGGGTAGCTTGATGTGCTGGCTTCTGTACATTTTTTAAACTTCTATCACTTCCAGGCTTAAATAAATAGATATTTCCAATACACTGGCAGCACTATTTTCTATAGAAAACCAAATTTCATTCGTTCGTTCATTCTTTCATTGTTCATTTAAAATTTTTCAGAAAGCGAATTCGCTAACTTCATTCTTACAGCAGAACTTTCATAAATAACCAACTGTACAAATTCTCCTAAACATGAAATACCGATAATATTCATAAATTTCACAACTCAACGCCCTAACGATCTGAAAGTTTCAGCGGTGGCGAGTCTTTAACTAAATGCAATGAAGCGTTGCTAACTTTATGTTAATGGTGTCCGAACCTGGTTGTTTGTGGAGTTGCTGTGGGATGGATATGTAGAGGTCTTTTAGAGGTCCGTTTTTGCATGTAGCAAAATTGACTGTAAATTGTGACATTGCGTTGCAAAAGTCTCGTGCAGAGAAGGAATGAGTATTATTCAACTCGCTCACTAATAATAATAATAATAATAAACTAGTACAGTCAACAGCAAAAGTAGATGATCTAAATCAGAAATTCAATACTAATGAACGGAGTTCGAGTCAGAACTGTGTGGCGTCGAAGTACTACTACTTAGAATACTTGCTACATATATATAATACTTTTGAATCACTTCGACGCCACACAGTTCTGACGCGAACTCCGTTCATTAGTATTGAATTACTGACTTTGATCATCTACTTTTGCTGTTGACTGTACATACTGAAAACCTTAAAACTATGACTATACAAGTAAAGTTGTTGACGTCGTGTTTCGCTGCGTAGTGTCGCGTAACGTCGATAAGCGACACCTTTCGACCAAAAGTCCTCTTTCAGGCAGGTCTGAAGATGTTGGGTTGGAACTCGTACCATGAATTACTTAGTGCAAGGCCAGACTGGCAGCGCGGGGCAGGGCGCGGCGCGGGTGCGGGCTGTCCGCAGAGAGACGCTTCGTTCTGAGTGCTGCCGAGTCCAGTGTTTGTCAAAATATAATATGGATGAAGACTTAATTTTACCAGAAGAAAGCTCGAACTAGTTTGAGAACCGCGGTCCCTGTGCGGGCCGCCCGCGCACCCACTGCGGCCACTTGTATAAAAGAGCGACGAAGTCGCTGGCAGAAGCTAGACCTTTCCTTACAAGAAAAAAAAAATCGATATTTAGCCAAGTTGTAAATGCCGTGCGATGCTGAGGCGGGACTTTTCATTTTATAGAACGTTGTGAATATGTTACTAGAGCACATCAACTTTCAATATTCCAGATGAAGTCCCTTACTTCATCAGAAAAACTATTTACATTTTCTTCCCTAATGACATCACAAAGTCCCAACCACTTTCATAATATAATACGCTACAAGAGAAGCAGCATCTCGCAATTTCCTCCAGCTTTCAATGCAGTCCTAATTGGCTATCAATCTATCGACTGTGAGGCATCGGCAGAATCAGGCCATCGCACAAAAAGGGCAACCGATGAAATGCAAGTGCGGTGAATGAAAAACAGTATTCTGACGATAGAATATATAAAAATATAAAAGAGAAAATAACTGACGTTGCTTTTACGGGTGACGATTTTTTGGTTAGGTTTTTTTTCGGACAATCTGGCTTGTGGATATTTCTTTTCACGCCATCAGTTTATTTTTAGCGGTATATTAAACCTATTTTGTGTATGGAGGTAATTTAATTTCATAAATAATAACAGCCGCACAGGTTGATCGATCGGGTTAAGTTACGCTTGCCACGTTGGTCTGTGGATGGGTAACCATCTTTACATAGGTACCGTGACCCCTCCGTGCCTCGGAAAGCACGTCAAGCCGTTGGTTCCGGCTGTCATTCGTGGATCTTTGACAGTCGTTACGGGTAGTCAGAAGCCCGAAAGTCTGACAACCAGTCTTACCAAGGGGTATCGTATTACCCAGTAACTGGGTTGTGGAGGTCAGATAGGCAGTCGCTCCATGTAAAATACTGGTATTCAGCTGCATCCGGTGAGACTGGAAGCCGACCCCAACATAGTTGGGAAAAGGCTAGGCAGATGATGATGATAATATACATAAGAACCAATCTATATACCAATAATAAAACTGAAGAGTGTTCATTGTTTTGTTTATTTGTTTAAACGCGTTATTTTCTAGAACTACCAATTGAATTTGAAAAATTATTTTAAAATTTTGTAGTATAATTCTTTAAGAAGACTATAGGCTACAACATGACGCTACCAGGAGCTGAGCAAACACAAAAAAAAGTCGGAAAGAACGTTAAGCGAAAACGAAGTAATAGCGCGGGCAGATGCGATTCGATGCGACGGGGTGTGTCGGGGGCCGAAATTTTACGCGGATGAAGCCGCAGGCAGAAGCTAGTCAAGTTATACCTAACTAGTTTTTTGTTTTTTTTTTTTAATAAACGTTGCCCCACACTAGGAATTTCTCCCGTATTGTGGGTGCCATAATCAGCCTATAATGTTCCCACTGCTGGGACACAGACAGGCCTCCTCTCGGTGAGAGGGAGTGGGCCGTAACCCACCACGCGGGCCCAGTGCGGATTGGCAGATGTCACATGTCTTCGAATTTTTGGTTCTAGGACATGCCGGTTTCCTCACGATGTTTTCCTTCACCGTTTTGAGAGCAGTGGTGATGAAATAATTTACACAAAGTAAAGCGCCTGTCTGGGTTCGAACCTACGACCTACAACTCGTAAGTTGCAGCCGTTACCACTTGGCCACCACTACTTGTAGGTCATACAAATATTTGTTCCGTGCGGGAATAGAACCCGCGACACGCAGCGCAGCAGTCAATCGCTTAAACACTGCGCCAACCGTGCCGTCAGTTTACTTGTCCGTCGTGTCGTCCCCGCATCGTCGATTATAAAGCCATCAATCTAACCGTGTTCACGATATTTTTGAGTACGGACTTCCCTTGAATGTGCAAACCTGTCGGTTTTCAAAAGCGCACAGCCTGAATAGAAACCGTCAGTCAGATGTAACAAAAAAAAAGTAAAAAAAAAAGATTATTTTTACAAAATATTAAAAATCGCTGGGAACTGCCAGCCTTTTATGGGAAAATGGATTATTTTGATTTTGTTTGCGTTACCTATTTTAATATTGACCGGATAAAAGAGTTCCAATCAACTTGGGATATTGCAATTTATTCCTGTCAGGAACAACGTTGTTTCGAAATCTGACAAAATACAGTCATCTCTGAATGGTTTAATCAGGGAGATTTAGTTGTTTTTTGTTTAGCCTATACTGTCCCACTATTGGGTAGAACCAATTTTTTCTTCTTTTTTTTCGTTTATCCTGTTCTGTCACGCGGGCCCAGTGCGGGTTGGCAGATGTCACATGTCTTCGAAGTTCTGGTTCTAGGACAGACACGTGTCTGTTTCCTCACGATGTTTTCCTATACCATTTTTGAGAGCTGCAGTGGTGATGAAATAATTTACACAAAGTAAAGCGCCTGTCTGGGTTCGAACCCACGACCTTCAACTCGTAAGTCGCGGCCGTAACCACTGGGCCACCACTGCTCTAACGAAACAAGGAAGTCGGACTGACGGTAAAATCCCGAAATAAACATTGCTCTACCTAAGAGAGAAGGTTATTTCCCCACAGAGGGATAAATACAGGCCGGTAAAGTTGATTATAATCGATACCCGATCAAATTTTACTTTAAAGGCGCGTACGCACGTACGAACAAAAACATGGTGAACACGAACATCGAACACTTTGTTCGCACGTGCGTACCACTAACGAACATAACCTGTGTTCGTCAAAAATGTTCGTGGCGATCCATTATGTTCGTGTTCACCATGTTTTGTTCGTACGTGCGTACGCGGCTTAATGAAAACATGTAAAATAACAATTGATACTGAATAAGTAATTACTTATTCATGGATAGCATTCTCGACAGTTTAACGGCAATGAACTACTGAAATGCCCGAAACGTTCTGAAAGGTCCTTGACTTTGTATTGAAGTATTGAAGTAAAGCTCTTCTTAGTACGGCTTAGTTTATTTAGAATGTACAGTCGACGAAAGAGACTGGTAACAAGGCAACTGACTTCAACTACTTTTAAATAGCATTGTGTGACTTAATCCCGCACTTAAGGCGCGCTTTTCTGTGACTTAAGTGGTCTATTTTGACACAGATAAGCGTGACTTAAGTGCGCGTTTAGGTCACGCGTGCTTTAACATAGTATACGATACGTGTGACTTATGGCACTGAAACGTGGTCGCTCACAATGGGCCTTATAAGAAGGCCTCCCCATTCTCCTAAGACATAGGATAGTTTTTATCGACATACCTCGCGGGCGAAGCCGCGGGCGGAAGCTAGTATAATATACGCGTGTCTGTACTGACGGGGGTCCCCCGACTGCACACGTTTTAGAACCTACTACTGGTAATTTTTACCAAGAAATGCAAAGTTTATAATTTCTTTACCATATTTTAATATATTTTGCCGACTGTACATAATGCTTCACTTTGAAGGTGTTTAGTAGTAGTATTAAGGTATGAAATGACTGCCAACTTCGTCGTTCGTCGAAAACTCTAATGCTTGGAATTATTTTCAGTGAAAGGAATATTATACATGTAATTATTTTAACCGTAACTTGAACTTAGTTAAATTACCTTTCACTTTAATATTATGGAAAAACATCTTGAGAAAATCATGATAAAACAGACTAAACGCTAGTAATAAATGATTTTATTTCTGTAAGTAGGTTTGTACAAATACTTTTACAAACTTGACGAGGTTCCTATCTACTCTGAGAAGAAAGGCCGAAACAAACTCAAAGGTCACAGTCTCTTTTAAAGTGCAGACACAATCTTGGTCAAACCATGTGTAGGTGTAGACCATGTAGATTTATGTCTGAAATTTTATTTTGAGAAAAAAAAAACCCACAGATTGAGTGGACCCGTCGAGTCAGTGTACGCAATCTCAACCTTTCAAAAGGACCTCAAAGATAGTGTGAGAAAACAGTGATTAATTAATACTCGTTAGATTTTCGTGTACCTACTGAAGCTACGGTTTCCTAAAAGAGAGGTGGCCGCCATATAGCGTCCGCAATTTAACGGCGACAGACGTCTAGGAAACGTTAGGTAATTTGAAAGTAAGTTGGTGTTTTCCTAAAAAACACACACCGGACACACACCGGGGTTTGACACCGTAATGTCAAACCCGAAAATGTGCTGAAATCAACTTAATAATCATTGAAATAAAGTTAATGTTTGTTCAACTTGAAATAGGGTATAGATTGAATAGGGGTAAGGGAGGATCCTCCAACCAGACGGGTGTCGTGTCCGGCGGGCAACTGCCCGATGATTCATGTGGGGCCATCGTATCTATGCTAGTTGCGCGGTAAACTCTGCTTGCGAGATGCAGGAATTTGCGTGACGTCGGTATGATGCGTTGTTCGCATGTGGCGTTGTAGATACCGCTACAAGCTCAATCCTGTAGTGTATTATTCTGTTAAAGCCCTCAATACATTTTTCCTGCGTAACTCCACAATACCATACCAATAGTACAAGTTTTGCGTTCAAACTAACCAAAACACAATCGGTTTCCCAAAAAATACTCGTACACTGGAATCGAGTTGAAATTATTTCATTAGCAAATTCCTGTGGCTTGGGTCACGTCGAATAACTTTTCGCGGTAACCGTAGCTTGTGGAAAAAACATATTATTAAATTGTTTCTAATACCCATGAAAATACGGCGTAAAATACCTTACCATGTACCATGACAGGTAAAATAAAATGTTTTGTTGCAAGTTTCTTCACTATGTTTTCCTTCACCGATTTGAGAGCTATGGTGACGAAATAATTTACAACTACAGTCAACAACTCTGAAAAATCTATGACTTTGGTATATTGGATAGCTGTGAAATTATCCATGGATGATGGATTAACAAAATGTTTTATTTATAACACAAAAAAAAAAAAAGATAAATGTTTTGTTTTATTTATGTTTTTTTTTCTGTTTTTTTTTTGTTTTGTTTTTGTGTTTTTTTTTATAGTTTGAGAAAACAAACTACCTACAAGTAAACGTCAGAGCAAATGTCATATTTATTTTTATAGCGTTCTTCTTGGGAAGTCGTCATCAATATATAATTATACCAAGTGAGAATGAAAAAGAAAGCTAGTTATTGTTAATAAATAAAACACCACCTGCTCCTGATAACCTTGCGTTAACCGGAACGCTAATACTTACCGTGCAGATAATTAAAAACATTCTTCTGTATACAAACAAAAGAAATAAAAACACCCCGTATTCTTTGATCCTGGTACGCAGAACGTTGCAAAAGGTTTCCAAAGAAAACGCGATAAACTATCAAGTGTTTAACTCGGCATTATTAAATTCCTTGTTAATTCCTCTAACAAAGGAGGATTTTATAATAAAATTAATAGCCCTCCAGACATTCTCGTGATAAAAACTGCAGAAGCGCTGCTTGTAACTTGGAGGATCAAATTAAGGAGATATCTGCCTTGAACACTCGTTAGATATTATGGGGAAGGATTTTTCTACGTTTAGGTATGCTTTAGGTGATTACTGTAATTAGGGTTTAAGATAAAAGAAAGAAAGAAAAGAAAGAAAGAAAAGAAAGAAACAAAGAAAGAAAAGAAAGAAAGAAAAGAAAGAAAGAAAAGAAAGAAAGAAAAGAAATAAAGAAAAGAAAGAAAGAAAAGAAAGAAAGAAAAGAAAGAAAGAAAAGAAAGAAAGAAAAGAAAAGAAAGAAAGAAAATACATTTATTTAGCACAGACTAAAAGACACACAATACAGCCGGTAGTCAGATAATAGTCGTACATACATCAGATAAAAACAGAAAATATAAAAATAAAAAGGGTAAAAATAAAAAGTCCGATGTAAGAAATTAGCAGGAATGTGTGCCTCACGGCTGCGCTAAAAAGGTCCAGTTCAGCAAAAATGCCAGACAACTAGTGCCTGACGCTGGTTTTCAACTGAACCTGATGTGTGAGGTGACGGATGTAAACCAGTTTTATACTGCAACGTGTGTATGCATAATTAGATAAATAAATAAAAAATAAATATAAAGATCTGTGAGATTTATTGTGGGTAACATTATCGAAGCTACCTAATCACACGAATATTATAAAGGCGAAAGTTTGTGAGTGTGTGACTTCTTGTAAAACTTGACTTTCCAAGTAAGATATTAATAAAAACTTTTTGAAGTCGGTTGTTTTTTTTTGCAAGGAGTTTTTATTTTTCACTTTTTAGTGGGTCAGTTTGTAATTTATCTAAGTTACAATAGCCTAATGTCAGCTGGTCATCACATGTTACAAAATATTGCTTTTCCCTATGCTGGGACGTTAATTGTTGAGGAGTTCTCCTGGTAAGAACCAGGAGAACTCCTCAACAACCACTCACCATACGCATTGTGACGAGCATAAATTGCTTAGCAACCATATTAAAGTAATCGAATTGCAACCCGTGAAAATTTGTCATTGAGTAGTTCCGATGGCCATCTGTGGTCTTCATATATCAGCTCCACTTTACCAAATGATGATTTCCGAGAGCAAATGCTCAAGTTACTTTAAAAAATACCCAAATCGCTATAGGTTCGCCTATAAAATTTGAGGGTTTCCCTCGATTTCCATGGGATCCTCTCATCAGTTTCCAACTTGATGATAATGGGACCACCTCGAGAGTATACCATTTCAAACCAAAAAAGAATTTTTGGAATCGGTCCAGCCGTGTCCGAGTAATCGGTGAAAATACATAAAATAAAAAAAATAAAAACATATATAGAGTCGGACATATAACCTGCTCCTTTTTGGAAGTCGGTTAAAAGCTAGTCTCAACTAGGTACATGTTCGTCGCCACAAAATATCAGCCTGAAGCGCTACCAAGTAGCTGAAAGCTGAAATTGGGCCATTCTCGTTAGTTAGGCTATTTCGATAACCAAGGTCTCTAGACGGTTCCCAAACCTATTTCGAACTGAATATCGTGTAGCTAGCTCCACCTTAATGGAATACCTACTTCACCTACTAGTTGGTATTAACATTACATGCATCTCAGTCTGTGGTTTTGGAATGGAATACACATATTATATCCCATTGTTTATTTATTATACCATTTATGTGCACACATATTACCTACAAGGTGTTGATTTGCATCCTCGTCAAATTTCAGGAGGTTGTCAAAAAATACATTTTAGTACTTAGTAAAGTAAAAGCCGTTTGTTTGTGTGTGAAAGCGCGGTTATAGGGCTAGTAACGGACGGGCCGCGTTTAAATGCGGCTGGTTCACACTTGCGGATTTCCGTAAATAAGAAAAAAAAAAACCTGCCCATTTTATTGTTGATTTGGGTCGAGAATCATTAGCATAATTACGTCCTTGAATTTGACTAGAATGCAAATCAACACCTTGTATAAACAGACCAGAAAAAAACAGAACAGAAGAATAGGTATAAACAGCGGGATTGTCCGAAGGGTTACCGCTGGCCCGGAACATAAAGGGCTAAGGAAGGAACACGGGTGGGTTTTAGTCAGTAAAAGTCTGACACTCCCTTCCGGAGGGGTCATTTCGCTGACTGAATACATTAGTGGCACAAGTCGAATTTGTAAGCAATTTGAGTTAGTATAACGCGCACTAGTCTTCGAATATTTATTGCACGTTTTCTCAAATTGTTGAATTTTGTCTTGTGCCACTATCGAATTCAGTCAGCGATTTGATGATTCCCATCCACAAAAAAAAGGAATAGGTATAAAAGGGTGATGCTTATTTCCTAAGAAAACTCTTCCAGCATGCCTGCGAAAGGACAACAAATAGAAAGATTTTATTCATAACCGTTGCTTAAAATTAAGTAGTGTTAAGCGACTGTTTAACCATACATTTTTGACGTTTAAATTCCTTTTACTTTTCTTTTCCTTTCATTCCTTTTACTAATCATAATTATATTCCTTTTACATGATACTAGAACAAAGAGTCAAAAAACATATACCAATATGTTAAATCCTTATTCCACATATATAACAAGTTACACGAAATAGAATAAAACTGGCCAAGTGCGAGTCGGACTCGCACATGAAGGGTTCCGTACCACAAGGCAAAAACGCCGAAAAAAACACGTTTGTTGTATGGGAGCCCCCCTTAAATATTTATTTTATTTTAATTTTATTATTAAAGTAAAAATACAACTGAGTATTTTGTGAATATTTCAAGTGCCTACCTGTTGCCATTATTGATATCGAGCAAAAAAGGGCAAAAAAATCGCGTTTGTTTTATGGGAGCCCCCCTTAAATATTTATTTTATTTTGTTTTTAGTATTTGTTGTTATAGCGGCAACAGAAATACATAATTTGTGAAAATGTCAACTGTCTAGCTACCGCGGTTCTTGAGATACAGCCTGGCGACAGACAGACGGCAAAAACGCCGAAAAAAACACGTTTTTTTGTATGGGAGCCCCCCTTAAATATTTATTTTATTTTGTTTTTAGTATTTGTTGTTATAGCGGCAACAGAAATACATAATTTGTGAAAATGTCAACTGTCTAGCTACCGCGGTTCTTGAGATACAGCCTGGCGACAGACAGACGGCAAAAACGCCGAAAAAAACACGTTTTTTTGTATGGGAGCCCCCTTAAATATTTATTTTATTTTGTTTTTAGTATTTGTTGTTATAGCGGCAACAGAAATACATAATTTGTGAAAATTTCAACTGTCTAGCTACCGCGGTTCTTGAGATACAGCCTGGTGACAGACAGACGGACGGACGGACGGACAGCGAAGTCTTAGTAATAGGGTTCCGTTTTTACCCTTTGGGTACGGAACCCTAAAAACCACATTTTTTTTCAATATATCACCATAATCTAAAATGTATGATCCTTCAGGAAATCAAAAATTGCACCTTGAACGGCAGCCTAATTGCGTAAAACATTTTCTTTCTGATTACAATTCCGAAACTATGCCAACTACAGTTTGAATCGATATCAGTAAACGGAATTGTGTAAATCTATATCATCCCAATTGACTATAATTGTATAGAGGTGTACCGACTGTCGGGCAGAATTTGTTTGGTGAAAGCGTTTTGTTTCTTCATATAAGAACTATTCGCTTCCAAATAATTTTGCTATAATTAAATTTTGTTTTGATTACAACTGATGGTCTACTACTGCATATAAATAAAAATGTACAATGATTGCCGAAAAATGAAAAACCAATTTATAATACACTTTCTACCAAAAACTACCATAATTGAAATACGTAAGGAAACGTTTTATTTTTCACGTTTTAGTTATCTGTGGCCAACGATAAAATCGTAAAAAAGCAGTGTTGTCAACTTAGTGGGAGTTCCACTAAACTTAGGGGTTTGGACACAGGGGTGGGGTGCTGGTGGACAAAATTTTGCTTTCAGTGGCTGGTGGTTAGACTAATTCAATTTGTAGAAAACAATACAATCAACTACTTTAACTTTGCCTCGAGAAAATATTATATTAACACGATAATGGGCATGTTTTATATTTTGTTTAAACCTTGTGAAAGTGAGAAATAAATCATCGAACTACTGACGTTTTAAGATTTATTTCTTTCAAATGCGGAAACCACTGCCGATTTGAAAGTAAGTAATTTCGAAAAAAATCCCACGGCAACATACTACTAACTTCTTGAGTAATTCATTATTTTATGATATTGTAATAGGATGATGCTAAAAAAAAAGTACTGTGAATAAGTTATGTTTGTGTCCATTCTCAAATCTTAAAACGGACCTCCATAACGGCGATCGAACGTCGCTAATAAGAATAAACATAATATAAAAAAATTGCGCCTTCTAGTGGACTCGGGAGAAAAGTTGGCAACACTGACACTGAGGAATTAGTAAAAGTACTCTGTGGTAAAAGTACTCTACTACTCTGTGGTAATAAAAGTAAATAATGAAAATAGGATACTTTTAAACCATAATATTATACAAATAATCTTTGTTTGGTTTTACCTTGAATGTTGTTTAAATTAATACTTGTTTTATGTTTTTTAACATACTAAATTGTTTTTACTATTTTCATACAGAAACATAGGATAAATAGTTTCGGAACATTTTTGTTGTGGTTTCTTGTAGAAGGAATGCGTTTGTAAAGTTCTCTGATAGAATAGAGGACAAGGAGGTTTTAGCTGGCTGCACTAAGACTTAGGCTGTTTTGCTCGATAGCGAAAAGCACCTTAGTCTGTTATATGTCAATATAATCATAAAAGTAAGTAACCAAATATATCTAGGAAAAAGTTGTTCGTATCTCATTATTAGATTATTGTAGCTCGTGTAAGTACTTACCCTTGATACCGATGATCATCAAGGATAGAACTATATTAGCTTTCGACCTCCCTGGACATGGGTTTTCGTCGTAGACTGCCGGTACACTTAATCAACAACTCACATAACATACTCAATATTAAATGATACCTTCTCCCCTCTTAGGTACACATAATTGCTATAAGAACGAAACACACAATCTTTGAGAATTCAATGAAGATTTCAATATGTTTTTAATTTTCAGATATGACTTACAACAAATGGGACTGGTTGAGGATGATTTTGTATATAAAAGAGCATTTCAACTCGGACAGTGTCCTTACTGTCTCACTTTTAAAACTGCAGGAGAATTCTCGGGGTGTTTCACCTACGAAGACATGAATGAACGCAGCATATTACATACATTACTGTTCGCTTCGGCCACTGCTACTGCTGCTCAGCAACTACTTCAGTTTTCAAACTTCTCAAGTACAAACTCAAGATTGTTCAAAAACTGTTGAATCTTCAGTCTTGCATGACAACATAAACATATGTACCTATTATGTAATTGATAACAGTGTAAGCTTTATTATAAAGTTGAATACTTACTAAGCCTTTTTTTAATAAAGACATCAAGTGATTATTATAGTGATACTAATTAGAAAATAGTGGTGTTTAGCTAAATTAACTGTCATTCATTAGGTACTTATAGGTAAATAGAAAGACAAAATATGGTATACAAAAAAAAACTGGTTTTATTTATATTATTACAACCTATCTGACAATAGCATTTATTCACATTTAGCATAGAATATTTGGTCATGAGGCAAGAATAAATTGGAACAAATATTTATATTCTATAGATTGGTGGAATTTGGCATCTAATGTCTTCCCATGTACTGCTGGCTAATGCTTCCTGTGAGAACAAGTTAGTTTTTCCTGAATAATAGCGGCAGGCCCAGACGGAGATGGCGGGATAAGCTGGACTCCTTTAATAAAGATAGGTCCTTGGCAGCTCTCGACAGAGAGGGGTGGAAGGAGAGTAGACCTTTGCCCAGCAGTGGCGCAAGATGTAGTTGAACCTGACACCTGAAAGATAAAAAAAGAATTTAAGTAAGTAAATCCTCATTATGTTACAACCATCCACAAAGTATTTAAAAGGCTCAAATCTATGTACATATTAGAACAGTAATATACTGCTATAAACACAAATTAGATGCCTACAATTCTATTGATGGATGAAGCATACTTGACTAAAAAGTACCTACACAAAGATACAGCAAGTATTTTTACTTATTAGGTAATAGATAAAAAGGAGGATGGGCCTATGATACATATTACACACATTACTAATTGTGATATCAAACAAAACCAATACAATGCTAGAGTATTTTGAAGGGCTCCACATAATAATGTAACAATAAACACTAAATAAATATTATGGTACTTCCATATTATTATAGTTGAATATTTAGAAAATAACCTTCAAGACTACCTACCATAGTGGTGCTAGGAGACTGATATTGATTTTGAGGATTTACACCGGACATCCTAAGGTTTATGACAGTATACATTTTTATTAATTGACTTAGATATTCTTACTAATAATATTTAACAATAATTGAAAACACATATTTTCAGTTGCCTACCTAACTTACCTACATACCTACTTTCTTTAATTTAGTTTGTTGTTATAATTGTAAATATTCATCCCCTCGTCTTTTATGAAGCTAAGCTATAGGTACTATGGTCAGTAACAATAGAAAAAGTAATTGTGTCTTGTCATTAGTAGTTGAAGTCATTATATTACCAATGTTTGATGGTGCCCTATGTATCTAGGTATATTATACAATGTAGGTATTCACCAGTAGATACCTGACAAACAATATACAGTTTGTAACATCTTTGAAGATGGTCAGTGGGTCGTCTTAGGAAGATACAACATTTACGTTAGGTTAGGGTATACCTATAGTGGGCCCATTCAATGTTCAACACTTATAAAGAAAATAATACTGACATTACCTTGAACAATGATGTTTAAAAGTAGGTCTATGTATGGTGTGTATTTTCGTCGAAGTCCTTGGATAGATTTAATCCATCGATTTATATTGCTTCATAGTGTGCTTTATATTTGTTCTTCCTCTTTAGTTATTCCTTTTCCAATGAAGTAAAACCTCGAATGGGTTGCGCTTCTGGCATAATAAGTTAACGTTTGTTATGGTACGAGATACGAATTTGTCTTTCGTTAAAATGCCACCAATATAGGTACCTCGTTTCTGAAATATCATAATAAGCATAATTTAGGTTGTAAGCACTTATATCAGAAGAAAACTTTTACAATTATTTTACTAAATTCACCTCACTGCCTTAATTTTTAAAATACTATTAATATGGTTTTATCATTGAGGTTTTACACTAAATCACATTCACAATTTATCAGGAAGGCTACCACTTACATTTTTTCGAAATAATTATGGGGATTACGCGTTTAAATCCTAAAATATGTAGATCGGAAAATGATTACGACGAGAAGCCTGCCTTCTCTTTCAAACCAACTGCAGTTGGTTTTAATTTGACGTTTGAAGCCAAATCTAGCTTGTCAAAAAAGTTACACAATACGAAAAATTGACTTTTGCCCAGTTTTTCATGACGTATCGTTCACTCTAATAGCGATTCAAACAGAGCCGTTGGCTTCCCCTTCAGACGAGTTTACGCAATACGAAAAGGTTAAAACGAAGCCAATTGGGATCAAAACGAAGCCCATTAGTCTACATCATTTCTCGATAATGCATTACGCAATTAGGTAGCCGGTCATATTTATCCATCTATTGAAATTCCCATAGGTAATCAAAATGATAATTGCAATTTTGTCCCGCCACGTTG
Organism: Oligia latruncula; assembly: GCA_948474745.1. NCBI lineage: Eukaryota > Metazoa > Arthropoda > Insecta > Lepidoptera > Noctuidae > Oligia > Oligia latruncula. The sequence goes on along the minus strand of OX419701.1, from coordinate 14,934,620 downwards.
AAGAGTAATTAATGCGAATTACCCTGCTAATGTGCCTCAAGGTAGTTCCTGATTAATGCCTCTTGTTCGTAGTTGAGATACGAGATATTAATGTTAAAATTCATTAGTTTATGTTTGTACCATATTATGGGCAATATCTTTACGGCACTTTCGACTTTGTGTGTGTACTTACGGAATTTATAATGGTTGCTTAAGGAATTTATGTAACGTTGTGTTTGTTATCTTTAGAGGGTGAGCAGTGGTTTCCGTTTAACAAGACGTATTTTGAAGGTATTTGCAACTAGGCTATTTTAATGGGTCTAGCAGCATTATTGTTCCATTTAAAATTACAAATTATTCTATGGAAGAGGTGATCGCGGTGAATATTGATGATGATGACAATTTTCCCTTTATTACTCTTCATGAAATTGTAGCTGTCATTAGTGGTTTTATTTCATAGTTTGTAACTTTTGACTCATTTTACAGAACCATCATCATCTGCCTAGCCTTTTCCCAACTACGTTGGGGTCGGCTTCCAGTCTAACCGGATGCAGCTGAATACCAGTATTTTACATGGAGCGACTGCCTATCTGACCTCTTCAACCCAGTTACCGGGTAATACGATACCTCTTGGTAAGACTGGTTGTCAGAATTTCGGGCTTCTGAGTACCCGTAACGACTGTCAAAGACCCACGAATGACAGCCGGGACCAACGGCTCAACTTTCCGAGGCACGGAGGGGTCACGGTATGTAAAGATGGTCACCCATCCACCTGATCGATCGACCTGTGCGGCTGTAATTATTCAGCCACGGGCCCCTCTTTTACAGAACCATCAGTAACAATTTGTCCCAAACACCTACCTGCTCACGAAATAATTCCTTAAATGTTTGACCTAATTAACACAATCAATTTACCTAACCTTTTCGCAACTATGTTGGGGTCGGCTTCCAGTCTACCCGGATGCAGAATAATACCCGTATTTTTTACAAGAAGCGACTGCCTATCTGACCTCTACACGGGTAACACGATACCCTTGTTAAGACTGGTTGTTAGAATGATGGGCTTCTGTGTAACAAAAAATTAATTTATTGAGTAACATCAATACAAAAGACAGCGACTTCGAAGAATCTTCTCTTCATAAAATCCATACTAATATTATAAATTCGAAGAGAGAGTTAGTATCTACAGAGTTACTCTCTGTCTGTCTGTATGTTACCTTTTCACGCCTAAACCACTGAACGGATTTTGACAAAATTTGGCAGAGAGATAGATTGCATCCTGGGGACATAGGATAGTTTTTATCCCGATATTCCCACGGGATCGACACTTATGCGGGTGAAACCGCGGGGCGCTGCTAGTCGTCTATATAAGACAGTCTTCCAGAGCTCAAAGGGACGTTAAAGTAACAAGACCATTTCGTAGTAAAATTCAGTCAGCACAATTGAATAGAAACTACAACTGTCTTACAGCCGAATTGCAAAGAATTTTTACTAGCAGAATTGGAATTGACTTCTAGAACGATAGTTTGTAAATCGTGATAGACGGTTACTCGAAGCCCAATGCTGGCAACCCAGCGACCTTATTTCTCGTAGACAGAGTAAAGTATAAACTGCTGCACATCTTCTTTTTCATTCGCACAAGAAAAAGAGAAATATATTAACGTCACTAGCAAAGAAAAGAGACAGAGTAAGAATATTTCTGTCCCTTACTGCGTGTCGGCTAAGCACATCAATGTGCACAACAAGTTTGACGTTTAGAATGAAATAATAAAAACTACACCGCGATTAAACGGAAAATAAGATCTTTTTCGTGCATAATTCAATAATAGTACATTTGCGCAACTGTGAAAATGGTAAGGTGCAGTGTAATAAGCTGTGAAAATGATAGTATGATGAAGATTGCCGGAATTTGTTGTCCCTTTCGGTGACACGGATACCGAGTCTATAGATTACTCTGTCTACGTTATTTCTCGACCCATATTAAGGCCATTTTTCTTGGAATGCAAGTAGTGTTGTAGCCTTATTTTATTTTCTGTTCATTGTTCTACTTATATGGAATGTAGGCGTAGAATAAAGTGGTGTCTGTGAAGGCGACTACATAACTAAAGCGCGGTCTTTGTCGGACTGCATAGAAAAGAAAGAGAAGCGCAATGACACAACGCTTTTTCTTTTAGAAATTTAATTCTGACTTTTATTCTTTTTGCTCGGCTCTTAAGGGTCATAGCGTGATATTAAATAGCCTATAGCCTTCCTCAAGAATTGGGCTATCAAATGCGATAGATACTTTTCCGGGATAAAAAGTACCCAGTGTGGTGCCCAGGATATTAAAGAATAATTATACTAAGTTTCATCGTAATCGAACCGGTAGTTTTTGCGTGATGCCTGAACAAACAGACAGACAAAAATTTTTTTAATCACATTTTTGGGTTCGGTTTCGGTCTAGTAACACCCCCTGCCATTTGTTTTTTTTTTATATTTTCAACGTACAGAATTTTCACTTCTACAGATTTATTATAAGTATAGATATGAAACCATTATCTATTTACAAAAAATCTATTATTTGGACTAAAAAATTAAAACACTAGTGTTTTAGTATGTTGCTTGTAGAATAATCTGACAAAAAATTATAACGATTGTATGTATTTAGTATGGCTTTTATTGTAAACAGAAATTTTTTAGAGGTCTTCATGATTTTTTCTATAGTATCAAATTAGTTGAATTATGTTTTTAACACACTATCTACCTAGCATATATCCTGAAGAATATCATATATTTTTCTGATTAGGTTTACTGTAATCGATCATATACTTTTTATTGTTTCTAAAACTTCCGTTTTTTGCATTTAGTTCCTGTAAGCCCCTTTTCTTGCGATGCAAGTAGTGTTGTAGCCTTATTTATTTTATTTTCTGTTCATTGTTCTACTTATATAGAATGTAGGAGTCAAATAAAGTCGTGATTGTGGTAAGGTTTAAGCTCCCTTATACAACACATTAATTATTGCTTTTAGTGCTAAACTTGTATAAAACATAATCTATACCTACTAATCACACTAACATTATAAAGGCGAAAGTTTGTGAGTGGGGGTGTGTTTATATGTTTGTTACTTCTTCACACTCAAACGGCTAGACCAAATTTGATAAAATTTTGTATGGAGGTAGCTGACACCCTGGATTAACGTATAGGATACTTTTTATCCCGATATTCCCACGGGATCGACATTCACGAGGGTGAAACCGCGGGGCGCCGCTAGTAAAGATATGTACTCAAGAGTTTATTCGTTTGTTTTTTTGAATGCGATAATCTCTGGATCTACAGAATCCAGACCGGACCAGACCGCTGTCCGGATCTGGACAGCGGTCAAAGAGACAATGCAAGATTTTATTAGTTGTATAAAAACTCATATGAAGTAGCTGTGCTGTGAGTGTACCTACTTGATTATTTTTTTTGATACGTCAAAGGTAGTTGCATAGTCAATAAAAACGTTATAGCAGTTCAAACAGATCACTAGAATATTAAATCATAGTGTGGTGTGCCAAAGCTGATGTGTAAAAATGTCAAATAACTTTTGTAGGCCACTCTAAATTGTTGGCAAGTAGAATTTGCGATAGTACCCAATTGAAGGGAAAAGATGACATTTTTACCCTGAACAAACGATGATGAACCATCTAAACCCGTTTACAATTATCACATGTACAGTCAACAAAAGAGATAAGTATGCAGGATCGTCGGATACAGTTGAAGTTTAGTAAGAAACCGTAGAAGTTTTCGAATAAAATTTTATTTTATTGATAGAAAATAAACAGCTCATTTATCAAATTAAATTTCAGTCGACAACCTCTATCGGTTTCTACGGTTTAAAGAAGTTTTATTTCTCAAAAAGAACATACATAGTTCACTAATTAACAATGAGAAACTTAACGAAAATAAATAATCTTATAGTAAACATAGTTGTCGTTCGATCTATCGTATATACAGAGGTAATCGTTTATTATTGTTGGTTGGCCAAATACAACTTCAATCTACTTTTAAAAATATACGTATGTATGTATGTTCTTACTAAACTTCAACTAAATCCGACGATCCTGTATACTTATCTCTTTTGTTGACTGTACCTTACCAGGTGCCTTAGGTATCCAGCTCATTAAAACGATTAGCATGACTAAACAGTAATTACTAGAGCATTATTGAGCGATGAATCATTTATGACTGATTGTTGTAGAGGTGATTAATTCATCTAGTTAGCAGATCCGTGTCAGAGGGTTAATAATCTAAGTCCCGTTTAGTGTTCGGCCTCCAAAGGATATAAATAACCAGGGTCGTCGGATATAGTTGAAGTTTAGTAAGAAACTGATGGATGTTTTCGAATAAAATGTAATTTAAGAGGAAATGCGGGTCTTTCCTCTATAGAAACGCTCTCGCTTGTTATGTTTTTGGTGTTTCTGGTGTGTTTTCTTTCTGTTAACTACTTGTATATCCCTAAGTTTCCCTTTTTGATTATACATTATTTTTATAAGCAGTAGAACCCTCAAAAATTGCTCAAAATTGCCGCTCACAACAGAGTGCCTAGTGTACACATTTGACAACTATTAACGAAAAAAGAAAAACATAGAGACATATAAAATATCCTTCTTAAACAGTTTATGAAATATATTTTAAAATGGTCCAATATTGGAGAAGGAAATAGGCGAGAGCCAAAACTAGAATTATTACTTTTACAAGTTAGGCTTTTTCAAAAGTATCTCCGACCGCATTTCCTCTTAATTAATAGAAAACAATCGCTTCATGTATCAAATTAATTTTTATTTGAAAACATCCAGCGGTTTCTTACCAAACTTCAACAGATATCCGACGACCCTGGTTACTTATCTCTTTTAGTGACTGTATATGTCCAATGATGGAGAGCTTCTTGATCCGATCGATTTAGTACACAATAACATACCATAACATCACCCTTTGGGGAACCTCAAAGGGTGAGGCAGAGATTAACCTATAGTACACCTACATTTCCCCAGTTATGTTTAAGTCCCATGTAATAGGGGGCGAGCCTACTGCCATACCGGGCACGAATCCAGATTCCGGGCTGCTACTGAAAACTTCCTGATGAAAAAACTCAATGACACCATAGCCGACCTGGGAATTGAACCCAGAACCTCATGCTCAGCAGGAGCGCTTGCAACCACTACACTAATGAGGCAGTGAAGTTTATTTATCTATAGTATATATAAAACTCAAAGTCCTGACTGACTGATATATCAACGCACAGCATAAACCGCTGGTTCTAGAGACATGAAAGGAGGGTGTGTTCTTTGTGAAGAGTAGGTATTCACGAAAGGGGTTTTCGAAATTCTACCCCTAAGAGGGTGAATGGGGGCAGGGTGAATTTCACGCGGACGAAGTCGCGGGCAGAAGCTAGTACACAAATAAAAGAAATGCACTAATTGCGAGTGGCGTGGCTGGTCATCCATTAAGAAGTTTCATCGTCTACAAGTTGTTGCCTATCATTTTGTCTGCGATTCGGGATGAAAAGTAGCCTATATCCTTACGCAGGTCATTGTCTATCTGTGTGGCAAATTTCATCTAAATCCGTTTAGCCGTTTTAGCGTGAAAGCAAGTTTTCTATTTCTTAAGTGCACAAAAACAAAATGACACAAAAATACCATATTCAAAATATTATTCAAATCCATAAAATCCCGTACACACAATTCCTAGAAGTATACGACTACGTTTCATAACTTTGACTCTTCCATCTTGAAGTCCGTTAAAAAGGCTAAGCTATTCGAGACGGAAGCCTGAAAAATGTTTTCCCTGAAATCCTTTATGATATTTCCAGGAATTTTCCACAAATATGCGAAGGAACCGTTTTATATAAAACCAATGACCTGAAATGCGGAGGCCAGCGAGTTTCCAACTGCCCATAGAGATTACATTCTGTTTCAATGCATCCCGCAAAAAATAGGTTTTATTCGCGAAAACTGCGCATAAATATTAAAGTTCTCTGTTATATTTTTTAATAGTGTTGAACTGGGATATTGTTTTATGGAATTTCGTGATTTTTGAGTGCCGTTAATAATTTATTTTTACGGTCTCGTGTGGGTAGTAGTTATACGAAAACTAACTGTGGCTGCGCGGCAAACTTTTTTCCTAAATGATTAACTATTATTGGGTACCGTCTGCTTATTTTTATGTTGCCTAACGTAGCTAAATATGTTAAAAACCCTAGTCAGACAACTTAATTACTAAATCTGTTATTTAATTAAAAGATATTTTTTTCTCGAATTAAAAACAATAAAATGGTCCTTCGAGCCGGATTAGGCCCCCATATTGATGTTCACAGTAATCATCAAGTTTTTGTTGTGATGTAGGTCTCAAGATTTTTTTACATTTAATACAAAAGATGCACTGCAATCACAGTTACAACAAGTCCAGAGTCCAATTCGGCAAAACTTATTGAAGTTATCAACAAAGTCCAGCTATTTAAGAAGAAAAGAACAATTTTGCAACCAGCCTTTGTCCATTACATTTTCAAAATTGTACCAGAGAAAAATTTAAGGGGCTCGAAACTTTAATATTCTTCAAACTTAGTTATGCGTAAAGAAAAGCAGGGGAAAACTGGGGGTGGGAAATAATACCTTTTTTGAAAAGTTAATGCAGTAAAACTTGCTTGTTTTGTGGTGAGTGCTATCAGCTTAGGTGGCGTAGTTTTTACAGGGTCTTCGTGAATATCTTAACGTTGTTTTGGCTAAAGTTTTTGAGAGCTTCAGTGAGTGACGAGCTTTGTATTCGAGTGTTAAGTAGCGGTTTAAGATTATAGTTTTAAAAGGAAAGGTGTAATTTTTTAAGTAACGTTAACTTGGCGACACTTCGAAGGGTTTTGGTCAGTAGTGGGTAAGCTGAAGAATTTAAGATTTCAGATCATACAAGGTTATAGAAATTGACATTTTGTGACTTAACCACCAATTTTTTGGTACTAATATTATTAAGGAAATGGTACCTTTAGAATATTTTTTTGGAAATAGCAAAAAATAAAGCTACCAAAAAATTTGCGTTACGTACGTTTACATAGCGTCGATATATTTTCTCAGTGTGTGTTCAATTTAAGACTAATAAATTCAGAAATTGTATAGCAACATTTCACCTTAAAATAGACCAGTGTTTAACCAAGACGACAAACACACATTGCAAGCCACGTGTTCCACCCAACTTTGGTGACCCATAATACGAAAATACAAAAGTCGGAAATCCCAAAATATTCACGACTATCGTCATATCGTTAACCGGACTCCAATATTGGTATTGCACAAACAATCAGAAGTAACACATTCTCAAATTCGTTTCAGTCTCATCATTGATATTTCACGAGTATTAAAGTATTGATATTACTCGTATGTAAATTTTACGTCAACACTATATCCCAGCTGGATCTTTTATATGCGGCATATGGAAATAAGAATAATTTCATATGAATTGTAAATATGTTGTTGTGTTGTTGTTGTATTGTTGTTGTATTTGTATTGTTGTTTGTTAAAGTCCGCTTTTGTTCAGGTTTTACTTGTACATAAAGTTTTAATAAATAAATAAATTGTATTGGGGTAGAATGCTCAGAATACAGAAAAGTACGGTAGAATGATTATGTAAAGGGTTTAATTTTAATAAATAAGTTAAACAAATATCAACTTTATTACAATGACAATTAAGTTCATTTCAGAGTGACTAGTATTGAAAAAGTTATAAAAAATTTGGAAGTTGTAGCGTAAACTGAACTTTATTGTGTAGTAACTAGAGTTATTTTTCCTATAATTCATATTTGTTTAAATTTTGCAAATAAATTGCGAACGCAGATAATCAACGTTGGAAGAGTGGGTGTGGGAAAACCCTAAGTCCAGGTTCAGTCCCGAGCACTAATATGTCAACACTTGGCAACTTTCAATTGTGATTTTTTCGTGAAATAACTATTGCAATGTTGAAATACGACACTTTACATAAACCTATGGGTTCGAAAATACTCTGTTCAGTCACGAGCAAAAGTATGTATACACTTGGCTTTTTTCAAAGACGATTTTCTCCTTTAATTTTGAATGAAATTTTATGTTTGTGTAAAATACGTTCCTAAAACGAAAACGCGAAATACGTATTTCGCGTTTTCGTTTTAGGAACGTATTTTAATTTCATTAAACATTGATATTTATTTATTTAAAATTTTCTAAAATAGCATCTTGGAGCTACCACCAACCAAAAAATCACGGATCAAACATCGCATCAATGAAATTAAAACGAATAACGTGCAAAGAGTAGACGAATTGAAGGAAAGAGAGAGAAACAATAGCTCCGTAATAAAAATTTAATAAAATTAGTAATATCGTCTAAAAGTGGCTAAAATTATGTGAACGTGTGTGTAAATAAACAATAGTTACTAGGAAGCGTTTGTGGAAGAAACTGTGCATAATAACATTAAAAGTGAACTATTCGAAAGTTGACTACGTTTCGTAACAATACTTCTAATTTCTCCGAGAATTAAGTTCCAAACTCATTCTCAGGCTACAACAAACACTGCTACTCAATGTGACATTCGTAAATATAAAATAAACAACGAAATAACTTAAAATTGTGAAAGTGACACTAAGTGAAAAAATATTCAAACTGTTTAAAACCCAACTGCTTTGTAACGATCTTTTTTTTCGGACGAGCCTAATGATCAAAAATTTCAACGCTATAAGTAACAATCACTGTGGCTAATTGGTTAAGCGACATACCTAATTGTGTGCGTCGTCGTATGGCTCAAGTTCGAATCCTGCACACAGATTTGTCTTTTTGGGAATGTTTGTTGAATGTTTGATTTGAATATTAAAAAAAAAAATCCCACCAAAAACATTTTCATGTAAAATGTTGCCAAGACGACACCACATATGGCTCAAAAAGTTATCAGATCTCATGTAGAGCCAAGCTTCTAACTCTACACGTCCTAACTTCACAAACTCTACACCTTAGTCAAAATATGAGGCTTGGCCGTTTCGTTACTACAAAAACTATTGTATAACAGAAAAGTAATGAACAGTGAATAAATTTTTCACCTTACGCCCATGTGATGGTAGCGAAACGGCCAAGCCACATATTTTGACTAAGGTGTAGAGTTTGTGAAGTTAGGACGTGTAGAGTTAGAAGCTTGGCTCTACATGAGATCTGATAACTTTTTGAGCCATATGTGGTGTCGTCTTGGCAACATTTTACATGAAAATGTTTTTGGTGGGATTTCACATCTTTTTGAAAGTTGCTTATGAAATATTTTTTTTTTTTGGGGGTTTCTTTACTAAAAATCCTGAAATATGTATTTTATTATTTATTACAAGGAGTCCCTATATCAATTTTCAGAACTCTAGCATCAAAATTTGCGGAAGTCTCTTACAAACTTCCATCCCCTAGTTTAAGGGGTTGGAGGGTAAAAGTTCCAAATCTTAGAATTGTTTGTGTACTATTACTAGCTTACATACCAAATTACAGCTTTCTAGGACTTCAGGAAGAACCTTAGAATATTGATGCTTATGAAATTAAAAAATATTTTTTTGGGGGGTTGGGGGGTTATTTACTGAAAATCCTGAAATACGTATTTTATTATTTATAACAAGGAGTCCCTATATCAATTTTCAGAACTCTAGCAACAAAATTTGCCGAAGTCTCGTACAAACTTCCATCCCCTATTTTAAGGGGTTGGAGGGTAAAAGTTCCAAGTTTTAGAGTTTTTTTGTTGTTTTTGTACTATTACTAGCTTACATACCAAATTTCAGCTTTCTAGGACTTCAGGAAGAACCTTAGAATATTGATGCTTATGAAATAAAAAAAAAAATTTTGGGTGGGTTGGGGGGTTATTTACTGAAAATCCTGAAATACGTATTTTATTATTTGTAACAACGAGTCCCTGTACAAACTTCCATCCCCTAGTTTAAGGGGTTGGAGGGTAAAAGTTCCAAGTCTTAGAATTGTTTGTGTACTATTACTAGCTTACATACCAAATTACAGCTTTCTAGGACTTCAGGAAGAACCTTAGAATATTGATGCTTATGAAATAAAAAAATATTTTTTTGGGGGGTTGGGGGGTTATTTACTGAAAATCCTGAAATACGTATTGGCGGGGGCACTCCCGTGCCCCCAGATTTTATTATTTGTAACAAGGAGTCCCTGTACAAACTTCCATCCCCTAGTTTAAGGGGTTGGAGGGTGGGTAAAAGTTCCAAGTCTTAGAATTGTTTGTGTACTATTACTAGCTTACATACCAAATTACAGCTTTCTAGGACTTCAGGAAGAACCTTAGAATATTGATGCTTATGATATAAAAAAATATTTTTTTGGGGGGTTGGGGGGTTATTTACTGAAAATCCTGAAATACGTATTTTATTATTTATAACAAGGAGTCCCTACATCAATTTTCAGAACTCTAGCATCAAAATTTGCGGAAGTCTCATACAAACTTCCATCCCCTAGTTTAAGGGGTTGGAGGGTAAAAGTTCCAAATCTTAGAATTGTTTGTGTACTATTACTAGCTTACATACCAAATTACAGCTTTCTAGGACTTCAGGAAGAACCTTAGAATATTGATGCTTATGAAATTAAAAAATATTTTTTTGGGGGGTTGGGGGGTTATTTACTGAAAATCCTGAAATACGTATTTTATTATTTATAACAAGGAGTCCCTATATCAATTTTCAGAACTCTAGCAACAAAATTTGCCGAAGTCTCGTACAAACTTCCATCCCCTATTTTAAGGGGTTGGAGGGTAAAAGTTCCAAGTTTTAGAGTTTTTTGTTGTTTTTGTACTATTACTAGCTTACATACCAAATTTCAGCTTTCTAGGACTTCAGGAAGAACCTTAGAATATTGATGCTTATGAAATAAAAAAAAAAATTTTGGGTGGGTTGGGGGGTTATTTACTGAAAATCCTGAAATACGTATTTTATTATTTGTAACAACGAGTCCCTGTACAAACTTCCATCCCCTAGTTTAAGGGGTTGGAGGGTAAAAGTTCCAAGTCTTAGAATTGTTTGTGTACTATTACTAGCTTACATACCAAATTACAGCTTTCTAGGACTTCAGGAAGAACCTTAGAATATTGATGCTTATGAAATAAAAAAATATTTTTTTGGGGGGTTGGGGGGTTATTTACTGAAAATCCTGAAATACGTATTGGCGGGGGCACTCCCGTGCCCCCAGATTTTATTATTTGTAACAAGGAGTCCCTGTACAAACTTCCATCCCCTAGTTTAAGGGGTTGGAGGGTGGGTAAAAGTTCCAAGTCTTGGAATTGTTTGTGTACTATTACTAGCTTACATACCAAATTACAGCTTTCTAGGACTTCAGGAAGAACCTTAGAATATTGATGCTTATGATATAAAAAAATATTTTTTTGGGGGGTTGGGGGGTTATTTACTGAAAATCCTGAAATACGTATTTTATTATTTATAACAAGGAGTCCCTACATCAATTTTCAGAACTCTAGCATCAAAATTTGCGGAAGTCTCATACAAACTCCCATCCCCTAGTTTAAGGGGTTGGAGGGTAAAAGTTCCAAGTCTTAGAATTGTTTGTGTACTATTACTAGCTTACATACCAAATTACAGCTTTCTAGGACTTCAGGAAGAACCTTAGAATATTGATGCTTATGAAATAAAAAAATATTTTTTTGGGGGGTTGGGGGGTTATTTACTGAAAATCCTGAAATACGTATTGGCGGGGGCACTCCCGTGCCCCCAGATTTTATTATTTGTAACAAGGAGTCCCTGTACAAACTTCCATCCCCTAGTTTAAGGGGTTGGAGGGTGGGTAAAAGTTCCAAGTCTTAGAATTGTTTGTGTACTATTACTAGCTTACATACCAAATTACAGCTTTCTAGGACTTCAGGAAGAACCTTAGAATATTGATGCTTATGATATAAAAAAATATTTTTTTGGGGGGTTGGGGGGTTATTTACTGAAAATCCTGAAATACGTATTTTATTATTTATAACAAGGAGTCCCTACATCAATTTTCAGAACTCTAGCATCAAAATTTGCGGAAGTCTCATACAAACTCCCATCCCCTAGTTTAAGGGGTTGGAGGGTAAAAGTTCCAAGTCTTAGAATTGTTTGTGTACTATTACTAGCTTACATACCAAATTTCAGCTTTCTAGGACTTCAGGAAGAACCTTAAAATCTTGATGCTTATGAAATAAAAAAAAATTTTTGGGGGGTTGGGGGGTTATTTACTGAAAATCCTGAAATACGTATTTTATTATTTATAACAAGGAGTCCCTATATCAATTTTCAGAACTCTAGCATAAAAATCTGCGGAAGTCTCGTACAAACTTCCATCCCCTATTTTAAGGGGTTGAAGGGTAAAAGTTCCAAGTTTTAGAGTTTTTTTGTGGTTTGTGTACTATTACTAGCTTACATACCAAATTTCAGCTTTCTAGGACTTCAGGAAGACCCTTAGAATATTGATGATCATCAGTGAGTCAGTGAGTAAGTGAATCAGTGACGAAATCGGGGTATTTTAGATATCAATAAAATCTAAAGTTTAAGAGCTATGCAATTGAAACTTTAAAGGTTTAATAAGTCAACCATTGACATCATATCCCGAAAATTTTGTTTATCTGGTATAATCCAAACCCAAGTTATGAAGGTTCAAAAATACGACGAAGTGCTTCGAGAAAAGGTAGGTAGTGCCCTTGCGCTTCGCTTGGCTCGTCTTGGCGGGGGCACTCCCGTGCCCCCAGATACAACCGAATGAAACAACCGAAAGTACCGAAACCAATAACAACTATAACAACTGACACAACAATTTGAACTCCAACTTCCGACAATGTAGAAAAATAAATCGAGAGGGTCATCAATCCGCGGAAAATCTTGACACCGCGATTCAGAAAAATGACGTATTTGCAGAACGCCATCTATGGGTAAATGAATAAAACGTCCGCACAATGAATGAAAGTTTGTACGCGCGCATTTTATGTTTTACTTAATTTAAACGGTAGGGGATGATTTACTGAAAATCCTGAAATACGTATTTTATTATTTATAACAAGAAGTCCCTACATCAATTTTCAGAACTCTAGCATCAAAATTTGCGGAAGTCTCATACAAACTCCCATCCCCTAGTTTAAGGGGTTGGAGGGTAAAAGTTCCAAGTCTTAGAATTGTTTGTGTACTATTACTAGCTTACATACCAAATTTCAGCTTTCTAGGACTTCAGGAAGAACCTTAGAATCTTGATGCTTATGAAATAAAAAAATTTTTTTGGGGGGTTGGGGGGTTATTTACTGAAAATCCTGAAATACGTATTTTATTATTTATAACAAGGAGTCCCTATATCAATTTTCAGAACTCTAGCATAAAAATCTGCGGAAGTCTCGTACAAACTTCCATCCCCTATTTTAAGGGGTTGAAGGGTAAAAGTTCCAAGTTTTAGAGTTTTTTTGTTGTTTGTGTACTATTACTAGCTTACATACCAAATTTCAGCTTTCTAGGACTTCAGGAAGACCCTTAGAATATTGATGATCATCAGTGAGTAAGTGAGTCAGTGAGTAAGTGAGTCAGTGACGAAATCGGGGTATTTTAGATATCAATAAAATCTAAAGTATAAGAGCTATGCAATTGAAACTTTATAGGTTTAATAAGTCAACCACTGACATCATATCCCGAAAATTTTGTTTATCTGGTATAATCCAAACCCAAGTTATGAAGGTTCAAAAATACGACGAAGTGCTTCGAGAAAAGGTAGGTAGTGCCCTTGCGCTTCGCTTGGCTCGTCTTGGCGGGGGCACTCCCGTGCCCCCAGATTATCGAACTATTAGCTACAGAATGTTATTATCAACCTGTGTTTGAACACAGTAGGTATCCAGTACCACAGTATCCAACATTACGAATAGAGAGAGTGGGTAGTTACTAATGAACATGAGCTTCTTTGAGAATATAACCTTTCGAAGGAATCGCACTCGTACAGTGTCACAAACATTAACAGAGGTTGAATCTGGCAATTCAACAATAGATGGCAGCACCAACAGCTTACCTAACATATCAACTGAAGACAACGACGAAATACGAAAGTTGAAGCAACAAATAGAGGAATTACAGTCAGAATTAAGTACAGCCCACGAAGAAATAAACAATTTATCTATAGAGAACACGGAACTCAAAAAAACTATTAACGATATAACGAATAAGCATGAAATTGTTAACAAAGCGACGAAAAAACTAATGACCGAATTCAGTACACCTAAGAAAGGCAAAAAATTGATAACACCTCGCCGTACTTCTAATGACCAGCAGAAACAAAAATTACTGGATAGCAAGCAAAGGGAAGTTGAGTTTTTAGATTCACCGATAAAATTATGTAAGGCTGCTAATAATACTGCCCAAGTGACATCACCATGCACAACCTACAGCAAGCAGACTACTACTACTATAGCTAAACCAAAAATATGTTTATTAAGCAGTGAAACATCAAATAAACTGTACACCGTTGCAGAAGAAACTTCTCTACGAAACTACGACATTTGCCATTATCGGAAACCTAAATGTGGACTGGAGCAAGTATTAGAGACAATTGATGTAAAAGTTCAAGACTTTACAAGTAAAGACTACTGTATTATTTACATTGGCGAAGAAGACTTCCGAAAAACCCAAAACTATATAGAACTAACCATGTTTATTCGAGAAAAATTAATAACACTAACTCACACTAATATTATTATTTGTCTACCGACATATAAATTTAAATTTCAATATAATAATACTTATTATGTAAAACAACTAAACTATAGCAATACTCTGTACAATAGTAGAATAGAAGCTTTTAATAATCTTTTATACATGGACATACAGGCATATAACTACGCGTATCCACTGGACTCCAACCTAAATCTTTCTTATAACTATGACATGTATAATCAGCGCTCAGGCACACTGAATAGCTATGGCACGAGATTTGTAGTATCAGACTTACAAGATCTTATGAAAACAATATACACTCCAAATAATGTTAATTTTGAGGCAGAGTGTTCCCAGTCGGGAAAAATAGAAATACCTGCAGACTCACAATCACCAAACTTGCAATCCATAAGAAATCAAGATAATGACACAAGTTGTTTTCGTGTATAATCATATATTTATAATGCACCAAAATGTCAATGGCCTAATAAATAAGTCAGATCTAATAAGTACACATCTGATTGAACTCTCTGATGTGGGTAAATCAATAGATGTCTTATGCATAACCGAACACAACATGAAAAAAGATGACCAGGAACATCTACATATTTCTAACTACACGCTAGCAGCTTGCTACGCTAGGCAAGATAGAAACGGGGGCTCGTGCATTCTAGTAAAAAACACACATCAATTTGAAACCATTAATGTAAATAAATGGGCCATATCTAATCAAATTGAATGCTGTGCGATAAAACTTACTTCCCATCCCATCATCATTATTTGTATCTATAGACCGCCAAATCATAGTAAAGATAAAGTATCAATATTCTTTAATAATTTAGATATGATATTAAACGAAATATGTTTAAAACGTGATAGTAGGATTGTGCTGTGTGGAGATTTTAATATAGATATTTGCAAAAATAGTAAAAAGTCTGTTACTTTTCAAAATATACTGCATAGCTATAATCTGATTCTGGGAACGCGATCTCCAACACGTCTGGGTAGCGGGACCTGCATTGACAACATCATTCATAATATCAGAGGAAGTAGCTGCGAGGTCAAAGAGTTAGCAATATCAGACCATACAGCACAACTGCTAAAATGTCGTGTCAAAAAAACCTGCACATTCTCTCATTGGTTTATATACAAACGTGACTATAGTGATGAAAATATTAGAAAGTTTAGGGAATGCCTGCAAAATTTATCATTTTATGATGCCTATAAATGCTCAGATCCAAATGAAGCATTTAATGAGTTCCACGACATATTTAAATTATTCTATGACCTATGTTTCCCAATTAACAAAATAAAAATTTCGGTAATTAAAAAACCAAAGTGGATCACAACGGGATTGAAAAAATGTTCGAAGCGTAAAAGAAACATGCTATGGGAGTATAGAAAGTCACCAAACCTAGACAATAAAAATAAACTTAAAACGTATAATAAAAGACTAAAACACATAATCAAACAGACACAAAAAGCACAAAACAATAATTTTATAAATACTGCTGAAAACAAAAGCAAAGCTACATGGAGCATAATTAATAAGCAGAAATCAAACTACCCTAAACAAGGTATTGATAGCATAAAAATTGACAGCAAAATTATAAAAAACCCTGAGCAAATAGCTGAATCATTAAATAATTATTTTATAGACCAAATTGAATCTCAAAGTGACATTAATCTTAATAGTAATACAACAATAAACTCTCATCCTAATTCAATATTTATGACACCCACAGTACCCCTTGACATATTTGAAATTATTAATTCCCTGAAAAATACTAAAAGCGCTGGATATGACGACATAACCACCGAGGTAATAAAAGCCACATCTCATATCATTGCACCAATACTTAGCCACATTATCAATGGTAGCATTGAGACAGGCATTTTCCCAGAAAAATTGAAAATCTCTGTAATTAAACCAATACATAAAAAAGGCGATAAGCAGGATCCTAGCAACTACAGACCAATCGCGCTCATTCCGGTATTCTCTAAAATTTTTGAAAAAGTAATACAAAACAGTATAATTTCATTTCTAGAAACTAACAAAATCTTGGTTAGCGAACAATATGGTTTCAGAAAAAATAAAAACATTGACTCTGCTATTTACAAACTTGTTGAACACGTTCTAACTAACGTTGACAATAGAAATCCCGTAGTTGCATTATTTATGGACATGTCAAAGGCATTTGACTATGTTAACCATAAAATACTTATAAACAAGCTGGAAAAATATGGAATTAGAGGTAATATCCTTGGACTTATCAAATCATATCTGACTAATCGAGAACAAGTTACATACATAAATAAAATCTGCCCCTACACAAGAACTGAAAAGACTTATGTCTCTACACATAGACAATGCAAATTTGGTGTGCCGCAGGGCAGTGTTGTTGCTCCATTGTTATTCATCATATATGTTAATGACATGCCTAAAACTATAAATAATCCAATGATTTTATTCGCTGACGACAGTACAATACTAATCAAAAGTAAAGATGATATGACATTCGAAAAAGAAATAAACGACAATTTAAATGATATAATAACTTGGCTAACTAAAAACAACTTAAAAATAAATCTTGAAAAAACAAATTACATCTCATTTGAACAACAAACAAACATTAAAAAACCGGAAATTCGTTACGGTAACAAAATTATCAGTGAAGCAGAACACACTAAATTCTTAGGTATTTGGATAAATAAAAATATGACCTGGAAAACACATGTTGAAAACATATGCAAAAAGCTTAGCCAGTATTCTTATGCTCTCCATAACCTAAGAAAAGTGTCAAATCGTGCAACATTACTAACCGCGTATCACGGGTATGTTGCTTCTACTTTACGCTACGGACTCATATTTTGGGGGAACTCGCCAGACAGAGAAATGGCGTTTAAAGCCCAGAAACAATGCATAAGGGCAATGTGTGGCATACAACACACAGAAAGCTGTAAACCACATTTTCAACAGTTCCAGTTATTAACATTCCCGTGTCTTTATATATATGAAGTGGCGATCTTTGTCAAAGCGAATCTACATCTTTATACCCATCCAAGAAGTGCACGACACAAAAATAAAATATGCATAAGACGTCATAAAAAAGCAGTATTTAATAAAAACATTTTGGGCATGGCACCCAAAGTATACAATAAGTTGCCAAAAAGTATCACAGACCTACACAAGATGAACCAATTCAAATTACGTTTGCACGAATTCTTAGTTACAAAATGTTATTATTCAATTAATGATTATTTAAATGAACGATGAGTCGGTTTTATATGAAATATTTATGTAGATGACACCACAAATGTAATGATTATTGAAATTTGATCTGACTTGTGTATAATAATTTGACATTTTTTAATTTTTTTTATTTAACATTTCTATTTTTTTATGTAACTCAATTTAAAATTTATTCTGTTTATTTAATGTTGCTATTAGTACCTAACATATTAATTTGCACACCTCAGTAGGTCATAATACAATGTACCTTTTATACCTGTAACACCTTTTTCACATGTATTATGCAAATAAATTATTTGATTTGATTTGATTTTGATATGTTTTGTTATAATATTTATGATTACTGGCCACTAAGCCCTACCCTTGTATTAAATTAATGTTGCCATATTGTAGCGGCACGTCGTATTTAAATTTTCTCAACTTAAGTCTAGGTAATACGGGCTGGTTTCCACAACTCCACGACAAAGCGCGTATTTTGCGTACGTAAATTTGTCTATCACAATTTAATAATATAATGGCTATTCGAAATTGTGGTACATCGATGTTAAGGAATTTCGGCAATTCGGACGTTCGATTTGATGACTTCGGGGAGTTAGCCATCGGCCATATGACATTAGAAATCAAGCAGTAAACCCATATTTTGTAGGTAGGAAAAAAATTGGATTCTGAGTATCGGTTGACTGAATGATAAATATTTTAATACTAATTTATAAATTAGCATTAATTAGCATTTTATTTTATTATTTATTTATTATTACTTAGTTTTTTTTTATTTTTATTATTATTTATACTATTTTTTTTTATTTATTATTTTTTTATTAATTTTTTTATTTTTTTATTTATTAGGTATACCCAGAACATTCTCTTTATCCCGATATGCTGGAATAGAGTTGTAAAAAAACGGTTTTTTTTCTGAGATGAAAAAAAACGTTGAAAAAAAACATGAAAACAAACAGTTTTTTTTCTGGATTAGGTTTTTTTTCAAAATTATGAAAATAAAATATATCTACCTAGTAAGTAATGGTTATCATTAAAAATGAGCTGATATTAGAATTATTTTGGTTAATAAAGATATACCATTTATTTTTTGTTAAATATTTTAAAAATGTCTCAAAATAATTGGTTGATATTTGATTATACAAACATAATTGATACCTAACACAAGCGTAGCTACCGACACCGATACAGGCACTGATGAACGTTTAAGTATTTTTTAAGTTCATATTTATTATCTACCTCTATGTATACATATAGGTAGATAATTTCTAATTATTCTAATTTCATTGATTTACACATAATTTGACATGAATTCAAAATAAAACAACCATATTTAATGTATTTCACTTTTTCTGAAAAAAAAACCAAATGTAGAAAAAAAACGACGGTGCCAAGTTTTTTTTCATGTTTTTTTTCAAGATTGTGAAAAAAAACATTTGGTTTTTTTTCAATTTACATCTCTATGCTGGAACTATTTTCTAATAAAAGCATATAAAGACCGTTTCAATTGCGAGGTGGAGGTGAAACCATTGTCTACAGCTACACCACGTGTATTTCAATGTGAAGGTCGATGCTAGAGCGAGATTGTAGATTGTTTTACACCTAAGAAGAAATGAGACAGCGTTAGTTGATAATGTAATTTGGACCTAATTGCGACAAAAACCGCTCGCGCTGGCTCATGGTATGTGTCCAAATTTAGGCCATCCCATGTTTTGTTTGAGAAGTGACATGCAAATATTTGATCGTGATCATAAGACGAACAAAGTCCACTTTAAGGCTTATTATTTAGTACAGACTATTTTTTTTTTATGCTGATATTTTGGTTCTCAGTTATAAAAATAAAAATAAAAGTTATGTTTAAGTCCTATGTGGCGAGGCTATTGCCATAAACCGAAGACAAGTTCAGACTCCAGGCTACTCCTGAGTAATTTCTAATGGTAAAACCCAATAACACTGCCTGACCTGAGAATGGAACCCAGGACCTCATGCTCAGCAGTGACCACCAACGAGGCAGTCTCCCCCTGTATACATACGAAATAGGGTGGCAGCTCTGCCCACTTTTACTTATAGATGTCATTGATATAGAAAATGAGATCTGTCGATGTATATTGACAGTGAGCGCAATTGGGGGGTGCTGATGTGTGAACGTGCCCAAAGTACAGTCAAGAAAAGACATAAGTATGCAGGAACGTCAGATATGAACCTTTTTGGCGCAGCCGTGAGGCACACACTATTGTTGTTGTAACATAGTTTTTTATTTTTTATCTTGTTAATTTTGTATTTTGTGTTTCACGAACTGTGTCCAAATAAACTTTTTTCTTTCTTTCTTTCTTTTCTTTCTTATATAGTTGAAGTTTAGTAAGAAACCGATGGATGTTCTCGAATAAAATTAAATTTTATTAATAGAAAACAAACAGCTCATTTATCAAATTAAATTTCAGACGACAACATCCTTCGGTTTCTTACTAAACTTTAACTAAATCCGACGATCCTGCCTACTTATCTCTTTTGTTGACTGTACCTAATTTGGAGTAGAAACATAGATAGGTAAGAATCGTAGCACGTGGCGTTCAGTAGTTTCTGCCTATCCCTATGAGAAAACCGATAAAAGTTTTGCTGTGTTATCGTGTATGTGATCTTTCACTACTGGTTTCTGTAGCTCAACAGTGGTCGCGCCACAAAAAAATACTTAAGTAGTCTCGCGGACAATAATAATCGGCTAACAATGAATCATCTTTTTTTTGTCCCAGGGCAAAAGCCTCCCTACTCTTTTTACACTTCTCTCTGTTCAAAGCTGCTAAGGACCAGTTCTTGTTGAAGGAGTCCAGCTCATCCCGCTATCTCCGTCTGGGCCTGCCACGATGCCGTTTGCCATTAAGAGGGACTATTTTTTTTTTTTGTGTATTGTTAAATCATCAAATGACCCTTATAGAAACTCCTTTTGCTTTTCCCACTTTACGTTCTATACACCTATCATGGTACAGTACCTGGTAACTAATGGAAACCAACCTTCAAATGACTTATCAAAAAACAAAAGGCCGTTCAAAAACCAATACTTTCTATATGTGTGAGTAGCACAGATATATATACAGCCTAGATAACGCAAGATCAACTACTTCGCGTGCCCAGCTTTTTTTTTTTTTTTGGATGGGAAATCATCAAATGACCCCTCCCGCTCTGGGTGGAGCGGAAGGGAGTGTCAGACTCTTACTGACTAAAACCCACCCATGTTCCTTCCTTAGCCCTTTCTGTTCCGGGCCATCGGTAACCCTTTCGGACAATCCCGCTGACCCGCAGCCTAATTGCGTAAAACATTTTCTTTCTGATTACAATTCCGAAACTATGCCAACTACAGTTTGAATCGATATCAGTAAACGGAATTGTGTAACTCCAAATGATCCCAAATGACTATAATTGTATAGAGGTGTACCGACTGTCGGGCAGAATTTGTTTGGTGAAAGCGTGTTGTTTCTTCATATAAGAACTATTCGCTTCCAAATAATTTTGTAATAATTAAATTTTGTTTTGATTACAACTGATGGTCTACTACTGCATATAAATAAAAATGTACGATGATTGCCGAAAAATGAAAAACCAATTTATAATACACTTTCTACCAAAAACTACCATAATTGAAATACGCAACGAAACGTTTTATTTTTCACGTTTTAGTTATCTGTGGCCAACGATAAAATCGTAAAAAAGCAGTGTTGTCAACTTAGTGGGAGTTCCACTAAACTTGGGGGTTTGGACACAGGGGTGGGGTGCTGGTGGACAAAATTTTGCTTTCAGTGGCTGGTGGTTAGACTAATTCAATTTGTAGAAAACAATATAATCAACTACTTTAACTTTGCCTCGAGAAAATATTATATTAACACGATAATGGGCATGTTTTATATTTTGTTTAAACCTTGTGAAAGTGAGAAATAAATCATCAAACTACTGACGTTTTAAGATTTATTTCTTTCAAATGCGGAAACCACTGCCGATTTGAAAGTAAGTAATTTCGAAAAAAATCCCACGGCAACATACTACTAACTTCTTGAGTAATACATTATTTTATGATATTGTAATAGGATGATGCTAAAAAAAAAGTACTGTGAATAAGTTATGTTTGTGTCCATTCTCAAATCATAAAACGGACCTCCATAACGGCGATCGAACGTCGCTAATAAGAATAAACATAATATAAAAAAATTTCGCCTTCTAGTGGACTCGGGAGAAAAGTTGGCAACACTGACACTGAGTAATTATTAGTAAAAGTACTCTGTGGTAATAAAAGTAAATAATGAAAATAGGATACTTTTAAACCATAATATACAAATAATTTTTGTTTGGTTTTACCTTGAATGTTGTTTAAATTAATACTTGTTTTATGTTTTTTAACATATATAAATTGTTTTTACTATTTTCATACAGAAACATAGGATAAATAGTTTCGGAACATTTTTGTTGTGGTTTCTTGTAGAAGGAATGCGTTTGTAAAGTTCTCTGATAGAATAGAGGACAAGGAGGTTTTAGCTGGCTGCACTAAGACTTAGGCTGTTTTGCTCGATAGCGAAAAGCACCTTAGTCTGTTATATGTCAATATAATCATAAAAGTAAGTAACCAAATATATCTAGGAAAAAGTTGTTCGTATCTCATTATTAGATTATTGTAGCTCGTGTAAGTACTTACCCTTGATACCGATGATCATCAAGGATAGAACTATATTAGCTTTCGACCTCCCTGGACATGGGTTTTCGTCGTAGACTGCCGGTACACTTAATCAACAACTCACATAACATACTCAATATTAAATGATACCTTCTCCCCTCTTAGGTACACATAATTGCTATAAGAACGAAACACACAATGTTTGAGAATTCAATGAAGATTTCAATATGTTTTTAATTTTCAGTTATGACTTACAACAAATGGGACTGGTTGAGGATGATTTTGTATATAAAAGAGCATTTCAACTCGGACAGTGTCCTTACTGTCTCACTTTTAAAACTGCAGGAGAATTCTCGGGGTGTTTCACCTACGAAGACATGACTGAACGCAGCATATTACATACATTACTGTTCGCTTCGGCCACTGCTACTGCTGCTCAGCAACTACTTCAGTTTTCAAACTTCTCAAGTACAAACTCAAGATTGTTCAAAAACTGTTGAATCTTCAGTCTTGCATGACAACATAAACATATGTACCTATTATGTAATTGATAACAGTGTAAGCTTTAATATAAAGTTGAATACTTACTAAGCCTTTTTTTAATAAAGACATCAAGTGATTATTATAGTGATACTAATTAGAAAATAGTGGTGTTTAGCTAAATTAACTGTCATTCATTAGGTACTTATAGGTAAATAGAAAGACAAAATATGGTAAACAAAAAAAAACTGGTTTTATTTATATTATTACAACCTATCTGACAATAGCATTTATTCACATTTAGCATAGAATATTTGGTCATGAGGCAAGAATAAATTGGAACAAATATTTATATTCTATAGATTGGTGGAATTTGGCATCTAATGTCTTCCCATGTACTGCTGGCTAATGCTTCCTGTGAGAACAAGTTAGTTTTTCCTGAATAATAGCGGCAGGCCCAGACGGAGATGGCGGGATAAGCTGGACTCCTTTAATAAAGATAGGTCCTTGGCAGCTCTCGACAGAGAGGGGTGGAAGGAGAGTAGGCCTTTGCCCAGCAGTGGCGCAAGATGTAGTTGAGCCTGACACCTGAAAGATAAAAAAAGAATTTAAGTAAGTAAATCCTCATTATGTTACAACCACCCACAAAGTATTTAAAAGGCTCAAATCTATGTACATATTAGAACAGTAATATACTGCTATAAACACAAATTAGATGCCTACAATTCTATTGATGGATGAAGCATACATGACTAAAAAGTACCTACACAAAGATACAGCAAGTATTTTTACTTATTAGGTAATAGATAAAAAGGAGGATGGGCCTATGATACATATTACACACATTACTAATTGTGATATCAAACAAAACCAATACAATGCTAGAGTATTTTGAAGGGCTCCACATAATAATATAACAATAAACACTATAAATAAATATTATGGTACTTCCATAAATATAGTTGAATATTTAGAAAATAACCTTCAAGACTACCTACCATAATGGTGCTAGGAGACTGATATTGATTTTGAGGATTTACACCGGACATCCTAAGGTTTATGACAGAATACATTTTTATTAATTGACTTAGATATTCTTACTAATAATATTTAACAATAATTGAAAACACATATTTTCAGTTGCATAACTAACTTACCTACATACCTACTTTCTTTAATTTAGTTTGTTGTTATAATTGTAAATATTCATCCCCTCGTCTTTTATGAAGCTAAGCTATAGGTACTATGGTCAGTAACAATAGAAAAAGTAATTGTGTCTTGTCATTAGTAGTTGAAGTCATTATATTACCAATGTTTGATGGTGCCCTATGTATCTAGGTATATTATACAATGTAGGTATTCACCAGTAGATACCTGACAAACAATATACAGTTTGTAACATCTTTGAAGATGGTCAGTGGGTCGTCTTAGGAAGATACAACATTTAGGTTAGGTTAGGGTATACCTATAGTGGGCCCATTCAATGTTCAACACTTATAAAGAAAATAATACTGACATTACCTTGAACAATGATGTTTAAAAGTAGGTCTATGTATGGTGTGTATTTTCGTCGAAGTCCTTGGATAGATTTAATCCATCGATTTATATTGCTTCATAGTGTGCTTTATATTTGTTCTTCCTCTTTAGTTATTCGTTTTCCAATGAAGTAAAACCTCGAATGGGTTGCGCTTCTGGCATAATAAGTTAACGTTTGTTATGGTACGAGATACGAATTTGTCTTTCGTTAAAATGCCACCAATATAGGTACCTCGTTTCTGAAATATCATAATAAGCATAATTTAGGTTGTAAGCACTTATATCAGAAGAAAACTTTTACAATTATTTTACTAAATTCACCTCACTGCCTTAATTTTTAAAATACTATTAATATGGTTTTATCATTGAGGTTTTACACTAAATCACATTCACAATTTATCAGGAAGGCTACCACTTACATTTTTTCGAAATAATTATGGGGATTACGCGTTTAAATCCTAAAATATGTAGATCGGAAAATGATTACGACGAGAAGCCTGCCTTCTCTTTCAAACCAACTGCAGTTGGTTTTAATTTGACGTTTGAAGCCAAATCTAGCTTGTCAAAAAAGTTACACAATACGAAAAATTGACTTTTGCCCAGTTTTTCATGACGTATCGTTCACTCTAATAGCGATTCAAACAGAGCCGTTGGCTTCCCCTTCAGACGAGTTTACGCAATACGAAAAGGTTAAAACGAAGCCAATTGGGATCAAAACGAAGCCCATTAATCTGCATCATTACTCGATAATGTGTTACGCAATTAGGTAGCCGGCTGGCTTCACACCTACACAAAAAAAATTACAATAAATCTTTATTTTTGTTTTACATCCACTAACATTAAGTACTATTTGTTTGTATCCGAACACAGATTTTAAGTTTATTCTTGTTTAATAAGCTGGCGAAATTTTTAAGTTACATTTTTCTACTGGCAACATCATTGTGGAGATTTTTGTCTTTTTGTTAAAAAATGGTCGAAATATGTAAAGGTCACCCATCTACGGACCAACCGTGGCAAGCGTAGCTTAATCTGATGTATCGATCTGTGCGGCTGTTATTACTTAGCTCAAGCTTATCAACTCATATCATATCATCATCATATCCATTAATCACACTAATATTATAAAGGCGAAAGTTTGTGAGTGTGTGTGTGTTTATACCTATGTTCGTTACTTCTTCACGCTTAAACGGCTGGACCAATTTTGATAAGATTTTGTATGGAGTTAGCTGACACCCTGGATTAACATATAGGCTAATTTTTATCCCGATATTCCCACGGGATTGACATTTGTGCGGGTGAAACCGCGGGGCGCAGCTAGTAGATAAAATAAATTATATACTGTGATAAGTTAATCTGCCCATTCACACAACGCTAACCATGGATCGTTTACACTTCTATCACCTCCGTAATTCCGGTGCAAAAACCAGCAATTTTAAGGCTCATTGAGAACCACGTAATACTACTGAAAGCGTGTTAACTGTTATCATTGGTATGCAAATTATGCGCCAATTGAAGAAAATGGGTCACGCGTTGCAGAAGAAACTGACATTAGAGATAAGAATCATGTTATTGTGATAAGGGAATTATATCATATTATTTTATGTTCAATTACATTATGATAGTAAGGGGGCTGTGTTACCCAGTTACTGGGTTGTGGAGTTCAGATAGGTAGTTAGACTAGGGTAACGACTCGATGTAAAATACAGATCTCGCTCGACGAGCGACAACATCTGTTTATCAACAATTACAAAAAGGTTTTATCGAATTAGACTGAGGTAAAGCGAGTTCATTTCTCAAACCTTTCAGCCTTCAAATGACCAATTATTGATCACCGAAAATAAAGCCAGCTCAAATTAGTTCCATCAAAAACCCGACACTGCTGGCTACCGCGGCCATTGTGGTGACGCCTGTTCCAGACGATGTTAATGGACAGTATTGACTGGTTTATTTTCACCTGGCACACACAGCCTGAGCTGCAGTGCGATACTATCGATTTATTAGCGAATTGAATACCAGAAATAGTTTTCCAAAATATTATTTGAGCTCTCCTCGAAGAATATTTTCACCACTATTTTATCCACGGACCAACCGCGGCAAAGTTATTACTTTGCCGTTTTTACAAAAAAAACACGTTTGTTGTATTCCCGAGCGAGGAGTACATTATCAAAACAAAATAAAATAAATATTTAAGGTGGGCTCCCTTAAATATTTATTTTATTTTGTTTTTAGTATTTGTTGTTATAGCGGCAAAAAAAAACATAATTTGTGAAAATTTCAACCTGATCGCGGTTTTTGAAATACAGTCTGGCGACAGACGGACGGACAAACGGACAGACAGCGAAGTCTTAGTAATAGGGTCCCGTTTTTACCCTTAGGGTACGGAACCCTAAAAATGGATGTAACACCTCGTAAATGCACCATAATTTTTTTTTCAAAAGCAAACCTTGTGACTCCTTTGGTAACGTCTTTTACTATGGAAATGTATTAAATTACTAACATTATTTTTTAAATCAATTTTATTGCCCTGTAAAGTTGGTCAAAATCACGGGTCAAAATGGAGAAACAAGTTTTTCGTATTAGGGTTGGCAAGGTAAGGTTGTATATTTAAATTGCCCTCCTAGCGAAAATCAGCGAACCATTTACAGTCGTATTTTAACATAATTATTTTTCAGAATATCACGTCTCTATTAACATATTTAATTTCGAAATGTTATTTTACATCGTAACAACCGTCGCGGGGAGTAAACTCCACCATTTTATTTACAATATTTACGGGGCGTAATTATAAAATAACAAGTTTTTAATTAAGCAAACCGGCTTGCCTCTTATACTCCAACGGTAATTTGGAGAACTATTACTGTGTTTGTCTGTTCGTCGAGTTTGTGGTATACGGGTTTAGAAATTGTGCTACATTTTAATTTGTTGTAGATTTTAGCCGTGGGTTTTACAAAGCAGCTCTCATTAAAAAAAAACGGCCAAGTGCGAGTCGGACTCACGCACCGAGGGTTCCGTACAAATTTGTAGGTATATAGAGGTATAAGGAACAGGGTGTAAGGTTCAGTCATACTCTATAGAAAAGGGAGGATCCTCCGACCAGACGGGTGTTGTGTCTGGCGGGCAACTGCCCGATGATTCATGTCGGACCGTTGTATCTATGCTAATTACGCGGTAAACTCTGCTTGCGCGATGCAGGCTTTGCGTGACGTCACTATGACGCGTTGTTCCCATGTGGCGTTGTAAATACCGCTACATCACTCGTTGTCCGTTTGACTGTCAAGACCCTTTTTCTCAGGAACACGTTGACTTATCAAGTTTAAATTAAAATCAAATATTCAAGGCTGCAATCCCTTGAAGAAGTGAAACAATGAAACTTCTAAGTCGACGCAACCAAAAGATACGCGCGTTTATGTTCCGGAATCAAAACCTATAGGGTACTTCTCGTTGACCTAGAATCATGAAATTTGGTAAGAAGCAAAGTCACGTAGCAAAAGACAGTAAAGGAAAAAAACCGAAAACTGTAGGTAAATGAGATGAAAGAGTAAGTACCTAGTAACATTACAACATCCGAAGCGGGTATTTTTTTAATCGTGTTATAAACAAAACACGTGCGGTGTCACTTATGGTAACAGTGGCGCGAGTTCAATGGTTTTTTCCCATCACAAAAAAATGCCCAATGAGCCCAAGAAGTTTTCATTAAAAAAAAAAAAAATTGTAAAAATAATAAATAGAATAACATCCAATATTATATAAGTAACTCTGTCCGTATGTTACCTTTTTCACGCCTAAACTACTGAACGATAAAATGTGGCAAGAATATTTTAGCGGTATCTACAACGCTACAAGCGAAAAATGCGTCATACTGACATCGCGCAAAATCCTGGACCTCGCAAGCAGAGTTTACCGCGCAACTAGCATATATATAAAACGGCCCGACATGAATCATCGGGCAGTTCCGCCCCCCACTTGCTCGAGCCAGCCCGCGCCGCTGAGCCTGTAGTTTTAAATTCGTCCCCAAATAATTCCGATCCAGCCTGTCCCTTGCTGTCCTCTCCCAGCGACGCCCTAAGCCGAGGTCCGAACCCCACAGGGGGTGCCCTTAGCTCGTAGTCACTTAGTTTTTAGTTAGTTTTTAAGCCTTGGCTGGAGGCCTTAATTTATTGAGGCATCCACAGGAAAGTCCGGTTAAGCAGTCGACAACCTCATAGATTGAACTGCGAGATGCCATTCACAAAAAAAAACAAAAAACATCGGGCAGTTGCCCGCCAGACACAACACCCATCTGGTCGGAGGATCCTCCCTTTTATAAGGAGGATTAATGAACTTTACACCCTATTCCTCATATCTCTACAATATAGATGGCATCCTGGGCTACTTTTTGTCCTGGTAATAAGTTTCCATCGAATAATTTCCGACATCCATTCGGGTGAAGCCATGAGTAGAAGCTAGTATGAAATAAAGCTGCCATCCTTCAAAGCAGTATGTCCCACATAAAGTGCTCAATTTCTCTAAAATTTCGTTTATTTAAAGTTGTTAGTAACAAATTGGAATTGTCAAAATACATAACGTATACGATATTTCTGTGTGTAAACTGTGTAATTCATCGTATATTTAACTAGCGACTCGCCCCTGCTTTGCACGGGTTTTACGACAAAACATCGAGGTTTTCTATTTAAGGCGAAAGCGCTAGGGTAGCCCGCGAAATTCAATTTTTTTTACGTTTTTTGCAATTTGCTGGTCAGTATTAAGTTGTACGTTGATTAAAATATGATTCGCGGCCGTAACAAATATGTATTTACAGAATTATAATCATTAAAGTCATCAATACAACTCTATAAGACCATGTAATCCCCAAGAACGACTATTTTATGAAATCTTGACATTTGGGGATTATACGAACTTAACAAGTTGTATTACTAATTGTAATGATTTTAATTCTGTAAATACATATTTGTTACGACCGCGAATCATATTTTAATCAACGTACAACTTAATACTGACCCGCAAATTGCAAAAAACGTAAGAAATTTTGAATTTCGCGGGCCACCTTAGCGCTTCCCCCTTAATATGTAAGTTATATAACTAGTGAAATGTGGGTGTACTATAGGTACATCTCTGCCTAACCTTTTAGAGAACACAAGCGTAATATTAGGCTGTGTTATGTACTACAGACGTCAGCATATCAAGCTATCCGAAACTGTCAAATATTCCCAATCAACTTTGAACCATATGCTTTAGCGATAAAGTTGAAAATCTATTAAATAAATTTTACAGATTGTGATAGTACCCTGACACTACTCCATACAAGTTTAGACGTGATTAAAAACTTGCCTACTAAAATTACGTCAAGTTTAGTTTGTGAACAACGGAATCGGCACCATTCTCTAAATGACTTGACGGCACGGTTGGCGCAGTGGTTATGCGATTGACTGCTGCGCTGCGTGTCACGGGTTCGATTCCCGCACGGAACAAATATTTGTATGACCTACACGTAGTTGTTCCGGGTCTGGCTGTTTGTGTACGTGAATTTAAATGTTTGTAAACGCACCCACAATACAGGAGAAATTCCTAGTGTGGGGCAACGTTTTTTTAAAAAACAAACAAAACAATGACGGTAAAGCCCGCATCAAAATCCGTTGCGTAGTTTATAAGAACAACGCGATCACACAAAAAGACGACTTTAATGTTGTAACTTATTTTGTATAGAGTAGATTAAAATGTATATAATTACTACTTGCGCCCCGCGGTTTCACCCGCGTTAATGTCGATCCAGTGGGAATATCGGGATAAAAAGTAGCCTATATGTTAATCCAGGGTGTCAGCTACCTCGATACAAAATTTTATCAAAATTGGTCCAGCCGTTTGAGCGTGAAGAAGTAACAAACATATAAACACACACACACAAACTTTCGCCTTTATAATATTAGTGTGGTGTGATAATAGTGTGATAACTAGCTTCTGCCCGCGAATTTGTCCGCGTGAAGTTTTTTGTTCGTCCACCCCCGTCGCATCGCATATTGCATGGGTGTAGATAACATAAAATAACATCGAGTTTCAATACCAAACATGCCTTCTACCGACCTGCTCCGCGTCTTGGGAGCCTTCCACGAAACTCATAGCGGATGGGGAGCCACGTCTGGAACTTATATCCGTTTTGGAATTATGATAAAACAGATACTGACAGGTGTTGTGCTTTGAATGAAGCGGGAACGTGTTACCAAGGATAGGGAAAATTCTATACTAAATTATAATAATATGTGAACGAGAAAGTCTAAGAACCGGGTAAAAAATAATCAGCTATTAAAACTTAACAGACATGATAATAATGTAATGTTGATAAAAAAATAGTAAGCTGAACTCACAATTTCAAGTACTTAAACGTACAGTCAGTAAAAGAGATAAGTATGCAGGATCGGCGGATATAGTTGAACTTTAGTAAGAAACCGATGGATGTTCGCGAATAAAATTTAATTTAATTAATAGAAAACAAACAGTTCATTCATCAATTTCAGTCGACAACATCCATCGGTTTCTTACTAAACTTCAACCATATCCGACGAACTTGCATACTTATCTCTTTTGTTGACGTTGTTCAGTTGTTTTACGCATTCACACACACACACTCGCTTTCACCTACACACTCGCATGCCTGCGTGCGTGCGTGCTGCATGTTTAGCTCTAATTTTCTCTTTTCTTTTTTTTTTCTTTTTGTATTATTATACCTTTTAGTTTTGCATAAAACAAGTACCTATACGATACTTATTATGTTATGGTAGAGCGGAGTCTCCTATCACAGGCTTATCTGCTTAAAAGGAGGCTCCAATCACTAGTTTTTAAAGTTTACTTAATAATAAACCATTTTTCATTTTTTTCATTTTTTCATTTACATAACGGAGCTGTTTTGTAAAACAACTAGCGGTTTTGTAAAGCAGCGGATTCTACAATCCATCTGCGACATAATGTATTGCGTCTGTTAAATTTCCTCAGGTAATTTAATTTTGCCTTGTAGAATACAAGGTCGCGAATATAAACACAATGTTACATGTCTGTTATTGTGTGAAAGCGAGCAAATAATCGTATTTCATAATTTCTCGCTATTTGTTTTGTTAGCGCGTTCTGGTGATCGCAATTCTACAAAGAGAGTGAGAGTTCAGTTAAAACTATGGAAATGGGTTCAGGGAATTTTATTATCTTATGTAGCATAACGCCATATCTGTATTCTCAGAAGGGGTATTAGAAAACGTAACTCCACAAACGTGATGGATTTCGATATCTAAACACGACGAAATGAAAAAAATTTTTTTTTTTTTGTTGGGTTCTTTTGTGCAAAATTCACAGACGTGATTAGTTTATCGATATCTTAACACGATAAAACTATTTTTCTCTATTCATATTTCAAGCAACACCACTACCAGCGGACGATGACCCCTTAAAAAGAAAACATTTACTTTTACTTTTGTTATCGTGTTATATTTATCGAAACTCATCACGTCTGCAGAGTTTTGCTAGCTAATCTGATTTGGCGCTGCATAATAACAAAAAAAAACTCTATTTCCAAGGATTAACTTGAAGTATACAGGGTCCCATCAAAATAGATGGACAAATTTTAACGCAGCGCTCAGTTCGTCTATCCAAACATATCCAAGCAAAAAAAAAACACAGATGAAAGTGATTGTATTTTGACCTAAAATAATAAATTGCCGGCACATTAGTGTATTTTCGTTAGCTGATTATTTTTCTTGTAAGTATCTATGCGTTTTTCTTATATATTTTTTTACGATCGTCCTTATTTTGGTGGTCTGAATGATTTCTAAAAGTTTGTCCATCTATTTTAATGGGACCATAAATAGTTTCTACTTTATATTCTTCAAGTTACTCCTCAATAGGCAGTAGTCTCACTGCCGGCGAGAAAACGACTAACTATCGGCTATTTTCTCGCTCTAGTTGTCTGGCATTTTTTGCTGAACTGGGCCTTTTTGGCGCAGCCGTGAAGCACACTTTCCTGCTAATTTCTTACATCGGTCTTTGCACTTTTTATTTTTATCTTTATTTTTGTTTTTATCTGATATACTACTAATATCTGACTATCTGGTGTATTGTGTCTATTTTAGTCTGTGCTAAATAAATGTATTTTTCTTCTTTAAACTTACAA
This sequence comes from Oligia latruncula, assembly GCA_948474745.1. Lineage (NCBI taxonomy): Eukaryota > Metazoa > Arthropoda > Insecta > Lepidoptera > Noctuidae > Oligia > Oligia latruncula. The sequence goes on along the minus strand of OX419701.1, from coordinate 14,901,897 downwards.
TAGATAATATACAATATTACAATCCATGTAAACAAGAGATGCAAATATTAATAGTCGATCGCTGACTGTTAACACTGCCGCCAGCGGAGACTCGCTCCACTGGTTTGTCGCTGAGCGACAAGAGTTATCAAAGATAATACTCGCTCAGCGTTACTCGCTAAGCAATGCTCGCTTGGCTGTCAGAGCTCACGTCGAGAGACCAACCAGACAAACCCCTGTGGGACTAACCACCCCGAGCGATTGGTGCGAATAATGGCCCGTCGCACTCGGATACTCACTGATAGCCCAGTGACAAAACTATCGGAACTACACACTCGCTACTCGCCAAGTCGTTTTCAGTAGCTAGTTCTACTCGCCACTCGTTCATCGCCGGCGGCGGCGATAGGACAACTGCCTTAGAGGATTTTTACTTTATGTTTCCATCTTTGATTTAGTAGTCGCAAACGCTACTGCTGAACATGTAGTCCTGGGTTTTATTCCCGGATCGAGTAAAATGTTATTGGGTTTTTTTCATCTAGAATTTCTTAGTAGTTTAGTCTGCATCTGTGTCTAGTTGATGGTAATAGGAGCTCTTGCTAATAACATGAGAAATAAATATAACTGGCCATACTTCCATACTAATATTATACTCTGTCTGTCTGTATGTTACCTTTTCACGCCTAATCCACTGAACGGATTTCGATAAAATTTGGTATAGAGATAGTCTGAGACCCGGGAAAGGACATAGGTTAGTTTTTATCCCGATATTCCCACGGGATGGATACTTATGCGGGTGAAACTGCGGGGCGCTGCTAGTAATATTATAAATGGGAAAGTTTGTCTGTCTGTTACCTCTTCACGCTTAAACCGCTGAACAGATTTAGATGAAATTTGGTGTAGAGCTAGTTTAAGACCCGGGAAAGGACAAAGGTTAGTTTTTATCCCGATATTCCCACGAGGTCGACACTTATGCGGGTGAAACCGCGGGGCGCTGCTAGTATGGGTATAATTTAGGTCCACCTCTGTATAACCAGTCGAGGCATAATGTTTCGTTGTGTTTTCCTTGTAATATTTTCAAAGAAAAAGATAAATTGTTTTCCCTTCATCCCTTAATATTTATGATTGTACCGCCAAGAAAAGTAAACGCCAGTCATCATCATCTTCATTGTTTTAGCCAATTAGTGCAGGAACTGTTATCATGCCGATTCTCGGGGTAGCACTATGCCCAGCAGTGGACTGTTAAGTAAGGTATAAGGTTGATTTTCCAATGCCAGATAATTTTATCCCAGGAATAGTTTTGAATTTTTTACATTTCTTTCATACAAAAACTGTCAGACGTCAATGTTATTCCATATTTAAAAGTTACAAGCTGCGCCGCGCGGTTTCACCCATGTAAATTTTGACCCTGTGGGAAAATCGGGATAAAAAGTAGCCTATATGTTAATCCAGGGTGTCAGCTACCTCCATACAATTTTTTTCAAAATTGGTCCAGTCCTTTGAGCGTGAAGAAGTAACAAACATATAAACACACACTCACAAACTTTCTCCTTTATAATATTAGTGTGATTTGTCGATTGAAAAATCAGCCCCTAATAAAATTATCATCATCTGCCTTGAGTGCCTAGCCTTTTCCCAACTATGTTGGGCTCGACTTCCAGTCTAACCGGATGCAGCTGAATAGCAGTATCTTACGTGAAGTGACTGCCTATCGGCCTTAACAACCCAGTTACTGAGTAAAACGATACCTCTTAGACTTTCCGGTTTCTGCCAACAAGTAACGACTGTCAAACATACATACTTACATAATCTAATCAGCCAAAGCGACCTTTATAGGCCCCCAGTTGTGCGATTAAAAAATATTAGCAAGAAAAGGGTGTTTTTCTTTATAATAGTAAAAATAAAGTAAAATGACAACTAACGCAAGAATTTCTTAACTGTTGTGGGTATGCCCAAGTAAAGGTAGATAATATAATGGAGCCCATGCGGTAGATACGGTCCCTTAATTTCCGGTACCGGTATCATGAACGATATGGGGTGTCCCATTCTTAGTTCCGTATACACATAAATCATTATACAAGTAGAGGGTGGACACGTCAGCAGCTGATTATTTTGTCACTATTCTTATGGAAATAAAAGCTGTTTATCTCATATTAAATTTAGGGTGAACTAGCTGCGCTCCACGGTTTCACCCGCATAAGTTTTGATCCCGTGGGAATATCGGGATAAAAAGTAGCCTATATGTTAATCCAGGGTGTCAGCTACCTTCATACCAAATTTTATCAAAATTGGTCCAGCCGTTTGAGCGTGAAGAAGTAACAAACATGTAAACGGCGTGGCGCTGCGAGTTTGAAATAAGATTAGATATTTAAATAAACCTTTTATAAAGTCCGTTCAACCGATTTTGAATTCTATTGCGTTGGTGGCATAACAAATGGCAGCTGCAGTAAACAGTTGGTATTGTAAACACTTTTTGCTTTTAATGCTATCCTTCAAGTCAAGTAAAAATCGGTTAAACGGACTGTAAAAAAGGTTTATTTAAATGTCTAATCTTATTTTAAATGGAGTATAGTTTCAATACAAACAAATCGTTGCCACTTCCAATCGTTGATAATGAAAACAGTGTGAGCAGACAAAATCCCAATTATCTCAAAATTGCTGAAAATCACTATCCGTAAATAGTTATCGATTTGAATCCAATCAAATCACTCGAATCACTTTGTTGAATCGATTCTAGTCTTTAGTCCCGATTGTAAGAGAAACTATCTAGACTTGAATTTACTTACATAGTAGGTACAGTCAACAGCAAAAGTAGATGATCAAAATCAGAAATTCAATACTAATGAACGGAGTTCGCGTCAGAACTGTATGGCGTCGAAGTGATTCAAAAGTATGTGATTGTAAATTATACCAAACATTTACCACTAGTACAGCTGCCATATATTCGTGACCAGTTTTGACTCCTATTGAATTTCTGATTTTGAACATCTACTTTTGCTGTTGACTGTACTTACTCAAACCGGTTTGAATGTTGGACTGATTGTTTAGCTTACCAATCGTAGTTATCTGTAATGTCTGCCCTTGTATGAGATTTCAAAAATACATTTAAATCAATGGTTTGGAAAGGAAAATATTTAACTCCTAAAAACCTATTTACCTTCTAATGATGGACACTTTTTTGGGGTTTTCCCGGATTTAATGAAGTTCAGTAAAGTTATTCCACTTTTCAAATCTGGGGACAGCAAAGACACTAATAATTATAGACCTGTATCGGTTTTGCCGGTTTTTAGCAAAGTGTTTGAAAAAGTAATGTTAAATCAAATGCTCAATCATTTCAATCGTAATAACATCCTACACGATCAACAGTATGGTTTCACCAAAGGACGTTGTACAACCGACGCCGGTGTCACCTTATTAAAACACATCTTTAACGCATGGGAAGAGGCACAAGATGCAATAGGCATTTTTTGCGACCTATCCAAGGCATTTGATTGCGTTAATTACGATACACTACTCTTGAAACTTGAGCATTACGGACTAGGTAAACTTGCTCTTAGCTTAATAAAATCGTATTTAAATGATAGATTTCAGCAAGTTCAAATTAACGGTGAGAATTCATCGGGCTTAAAAGTCAAAATGGGTGTACCGCAGGGCTCAATATTGGGGCCATTCCTATTTTTAGTATATATAAATGATTTACCTCATTTACTGAAAAACCGACCACAAATGGTGTTATTTGCTGATGACACATCACTGATTTTTAAAGTAAGCAGACGTGCACAGGATCTTGACGACGTAAATAACACTATGCTTATGGTTCATAATTGGTTTACTGTAAATAATTTGGTATTAAATGAGAAAAAAACTAAATGCATTAGATTCGCTTTACCGAATGTTAGGAGTAGTGAATGTCATGTTGTATTGAATGAGGAGATACTTGAATTCGTCGAAAATACGGTTTTCCTGGGGATCACGCTTGACTCAAAGCTGCAGTGGGGTCCGCACTTAACATCACTGGCAGGGCGGCTAAGTTCAGCCGCTTACGCTGTTTGGAAAATTCGCCAATTAACAGACGTGGAGACCGCGAGACTGGTTTATTTTAGTTACTTTCATAGCATCATGTCTTACGGCATTTTGTTGTGGGGACGGGCTGCAGATATTGATTCTATCTTCATTCTGCAAAAGAGAGCTGTCAGAGCCATCTACAAGCTCAGCAGACGCGAATCTCTACGGGAACTGTTTAAAAAAATTAACATCATGACGGTTCCTTGTCAATATATATATGAAAACATTATGTACGTTCGAAAAAATCTACACCTTTTTAGTAAGATAAGTGACAGGCATAATTTTAACACTAGAAATAGGGACAAATTAGATCAACCGCGTTTCAGATTGTCTAAAGTAAAAACTTCTTTTTTGGGTTACTGTGTAAAATGTTATAATAAAATACCACTCGATATTCTTCAATTAAATGAGAAGAAATTTAAAACATGCATTAAACGCACACTATGTAGACAAGCATATTACAAGTTGGATGATTATATCGTAGATAAAAATGCTTGGCTTAATGCTGGTCCTGCTCCACAGACACTTGGACTCACTAGTTAAAATTTCAATATTTGGAAGAGGTGCTTCCCTTTTTCTTTTTTTTTGTATTTCTGTCATTACGAACATAACTTTTTAAATTTATTCACTCAAGTTTTAATTGTTGAATACTTCAATATTAAATATCTCTTCCTGTTTGGTAGGTAATAAAATTCTATTTATCTCTTAAATAAATTGCAATTGCAATTGTAGTTTTGTATAATTTAGAAGCATTTTTTTTTAAACTTTGTAAATGTAAGAACCATGTTTCCTTTTATTATGATTTTTTGATGTTGACTTGAAAGAGCATGGCAGTTGAGAACGTGTCATGCTCACTTAAATGTCTCACCGATGGTGGCGCGTGTGTTGGATCATTCGGTTCCCTACAAAATGGTTGAGCTGGATGGTGCTGATCCACGCGTCATGTTCGTGAACGGGCGCCGTCGGTTGAGACTGGTCATCTCTTAACTGCCAAGGCTTATTTTTAATCTTATGTCTTGAATTCTTTCTTCATTTCTGTCTTTTTTACATTGTTCTCACATATAGAAGCAACAAGAATAATGTACCCAGGATTTTGTAATATCTTGATTTAAAAGAGTGTCCATGGAGTTTCTTGCCCGTTCTTCTCCATAGAGATCTACGCTTTGGAATGGGCAACTAGCTTCAACTTTCGGACTAACTGACAGACTATTTAATTTTGACAATTCAAAAGTGCCTGTACAAGGTTTAATTGAAATAAATGATTTGAGTTTGAGTTTGAGGGTTCCGTACCCAAAGGGTAAAAACGGGACCCTATTACTAAGACTTCGCTGTCTGTCCGTCCGTCCGTCTGTCTATCACCAGGCTGTATCTCAAGAACCGCGATAGCTAGACAGTTGAAATTTTCACAAATTATGTATTTCTGTTGCCGCTATACCTAACAACAAATATTAAAAACAAAATAAAGTAAATATTTAAGCTCCTATAAAACAAACGTTTTTTTTCGGTGTTTTTGCCTTGTGGTACCTACGGAACCCTTTTTTAAATTAATGCACCTCTAAAACACTTTTTGCGCTTCTAATTATGCGTACTTTTTTAAATAATTGAGCCTCTTTTTAACTTTCTGGCCTTTTCTCCCAGTTGGTCGTAGTCACTAAGCAAGGCCCCCGACCAAATGGGTAAGGTTAGGTTGCAACTGTGACCAACCACGACCGAACCGAATAGGTGGCAGTTATTTGGTATTTTAAGACCATAAAATAATAATTATTTGAGGTCCACAAAAAGAGACGCGTTCAATAATATTTTTTGAAAAGCAAAATGGAAATGATTTAAGTAATACAGCCTATGAATTTCCAATTCCGGATTGAAGGACAAACTTTACTAAGCAGTAAAAAATATTTTGCTGGATTGGAGAGTAACCCGAGTTGAATGAACCATGTCCAAGATACGGCCTATAAATCTTCGATTCCGAATAAAACTACAAATTATCAGAGTTTCGATTTTATTCATGCTGTTTTAAAATAAATGCCAGACCATTATTTTAATACCATTATTGGTTCGAGAGCCACAGAAAATAGGCTTGAAATTGCGATTTTAGAACTGCTTAATTAGTCTACCGTGATATGATTGTTTTAGTCATTAGTAACCTAAGAATAGCTCCTAGAATCAACTTGATAGGCGGTCATTTAAAATATTTCGAGCCCTTGGCTAAAATATACTGTGTTTGTATTTATTGAAGTCAAGGCCAAAGCATTCAAAACAGGTCACACGACCTTTAATAGGCAATACCGGTGGTCGTTTCTTCATAGAAACGCTCTCACCCGTTTTCTTTCTGGTTAATGACCATAAAGCAATGATTTTTTACAGAATAATAAATAGTAACTACTTGTATGTCCCTATGTTTTCCTTTTTGATGACACATTATTTTTATATGCACTAGAATCCTCAAAAACTGCCGATTTAAAACGCTGTCAACAGTCCTAGTGTACAAATTGGACAACTATTAATGAAAAAGGAAAAATATAAGGACACAGTATATATCCTTCTTATTCAGTTTATGAAATATCTTTTAAATTGGTCCAATATTGAAGGAGGAAATAGGCGAGAGCTAAACTTCGAATTACGACGTTTTACTTAGGATTTCTCAAAAGTCTTTCCGACCGCATTTCCTCTTAATATGTCAACCGGCCTTGCCTTTCCCCAAAATTGCGTTGGGGTCGGCTTCTAGTCTTACCAAATGCAGCTGTATACCAGTATTTTAGGTTTAGGTTTATCATAAAAACTTAAATAAGAGTTCATTTAAAATGAGATACAAAGTTCAGCACTTTGTATCTCATTTTATATAAAAGTGAACTGTATGCATCTAAATAATAATAACACATTTTACATGGAGTGACCGCCTATTTGACCTCCACAACCCAGTTACTGGCTAACAGTAAACCCCTTAGTGGAAAACCTTCAATATGTATCGAAAAATAAAACATAATGTGAACACCAATTCACACGACACGTAAATACAATGGTGGCATTTCCCCGGGGGCATTTCACCTACCGAATAATCCAAGGGAGAACCTCACGTTACCTACACATGTACGTACAGATTACCATAAATAATTTAATCCAAACTTTAGCCCCAAACTTCAAAGGATCCGTGTTTCAACTAAGAACGCAATTCATAACGAACTCGCAAATCTATAACACGCAAGGAACCATATAACTTGAGCAAAAAGATCATTAACGTTGAATACCTTCCAGCGTACAATAATTCGTAGTCGTTACAATACCATCAAACACGCCAATTCATATTAGCTCAATGGAGCCTTTGTGCCACGTCACACTATTAAAATCACAAGTTGTCTGAGGGCAATGCAAACAATGTAGAAAAATTCGCGTACAGCTCGCAAGTCGAAAAAATACCTACGGAGTAGAATGGCAGGCACCCGCTATGGTTCCGTTACGCTATAAAAACCCACCCGAGCAAACTCTGTAATTCCGCTTCGTCCCGACCGATATAAAATATGAAAGACTGAGCAAAATTCGCCCCGGCTCCCCCTGCGCTGGCTCGGCTCTTTCCGACGACCTTCGGCTAACTTCGTACCGCCGTAGCGGCAGTTTCGTAGCACCAGCCGCGCGTAGTTCACGTAGCGGCTACGTCTCGTAGCCTGTACTGTTCATTTTTCGGTGTATGTGGTTTATTTGGTGTCATAGTTCGTAACGAATGTGTGAATAATTTGGTGTAGTACTCAAATGATGTGTGTGTTGGATACCAGTAGTTACGTGGTTGCCGATAAGCCTGTTTGATGGTTCGGAAAAATGGTATGAATACTTTTTAATGATAAGTATGATTAGTTAATGGCAGCGCTTAACGTCTTTATGGACGAAAATTTTCTTTTACGATTCTCTGAAAGCCTTTAATTAATTCAGTAAGTTTAAAATTCTGCGAAGATCTTTAATAAGGTTTGATGTTGTTTCATAAAATTGGGGGAGATTCTTTCATAATTCATTCTTTAAACAACGTTTTAAGATTTTTTCTCTTTTTATGTTATGGTAATCTTAATGCGTCAAAATTTTTGAGAGGATATTAATGGTTTCATTAGCGTATTAATTAAATTCACGTGTGTAATATTTTTTACCAATTCTCACTTGACATAAACTTGAGAACGTTATTTTTTGCCACTCTAGTGTTAAAAATATTACCTACCTCTTCACGAGTATTTTCCATTTAAACCAAGACCTGATTTGTATGACCTAAGTATCAATTCTACCATGACAACTGCGCCTCTTGGCTCGTAGAAATGTTCTCCAATTGTCTCTCTGACGATTCACATTACAGTGTCAATATCTCTGCGTTCGATTCAGTCTCGATACGATTCTTATTTATTTTCGGCAGTAAGATTCTGATTTGATGCAGTGACAGTGATTGTTCTCGAGAAAATTACTTTGAGGAAAGAGCACAGACGAATAAAAAGGCATTGAAATGAAGAAAAAATTTATGTTTTATGATATATTTTTAGTCGCTAGAATGTATTTCGGCAAAATGTTCGAAGTTCTTTTAAGGAAAAGGTAGGTTTTTATTCGACTTTATCGAACTCGAAAAGTGGATTGAGATTAAAATTATTTATGTGGGATAAAAAAAAAAGATGACTGAAGAGATCGTATCTTTAAGAACAGTATATCGTATATTTAAACATCCTAAAGGTTAGGAGTAAAAGAAAATTACTTTTCTTTTGCAAGTACTTAGTTCACTAAATAATAGCGAAATAGACTCTTGGCCTTTCAAAAGGCTAAATGTACAGAATCTATCCCAGATTCCAGCCTTTATAAGTCCTCCAGCGTCTTGAGCGAACTTTGCTAACGACATTTAAACTACGTCAGAGCTTAAAGCTAACTATTGCAGGGAGATTAGGCCAAAGATCGGGCCATCGTGAGCGAAGTAGCTTTCAAACAGCATGTCTTAGCCGTCGACTGGGAAGAGGGTTGGAATTATTGTGCATTTAAAGGGAATTAATTCGTTTTATTGTAACACGAGTACTAACGACACGCCCTGCTCTGCACGGTTTTTACGACTTGAAAAAACATCAAGATTTCTTTATTAAAACATCTTAGTTTAATATTCATGTAGGTACTATAAGCATTAATAAGTCATCATTCAGCCGAAAGACGTCCACTGCTGGACATAGGCCTCCCTCAAGCACCTCCACTTCGACCGGTACTGTGCTTCTCGCATCCAACGGGTTCCTGCGGGTTCACTAATAAGTACTTTTATGAAATCAGATAACGATATGATTTCTTTACATTTATTCTAAGCGTACATAGATGTATGTACGCTTGGAATAAATCTAGCTGTTACTGTTTTCTTCCAAACAAAAACCTAATACAAAATATTTGACACCTCATACGGTGGAGTTTCTTGCCCATTCTTCTCCATACGAAAACTACCTTTTGGAAGGGGCGACTAGAATCAATTCTATTTTATCGTAATTTTTGACGTTCAAAAGTGCCATCCTTAAAAATGCCTATTTGAAATAAATGCTTTGACTTTGACATTCTAAACTCGCTTGACTGTTCGGTTGCAACCAAAGTTATTTTATTGCCAGCCCGCATTCCATAAGGTCGACTTTAGCGGACAACCTTTACAGTACACATAAACCTTCTGAATTAAATTCTAAAACAAAAGATGGAATCCGTTGCGTAGTTTATAAGAACAACGTAGTCACGCAGACAGTCGCAAAAAGCACTTTAATTTGTATTAGTACTGTATTGATTAATGGTTTGTTCCACTATGTCCAAATAGAAGCTAGGTAAATTTTTTTAATAGTGCAAATATTTGTTACCAATAAGGGCGATTTTTATAGTTAAAGTTTTACTACGCGTATCTTGCTCATTACTATTATGCTTGCTAACACTTACTAAGCTATGCTCGAGCCAAGAATACCACATTAATATTGCAACGGCTGGAGATCGAACTCATGACCTCTCACTTGTTAGGCTACAGTTTAACCGTTGAACCCTTAGTAATAAAATCCTAGTTATTGCGTAGTCGAATTTAGTTCATAGTCTAGTAAAAAGACAGCTCGTAAAATAGTTCTAGGTCTTACATTCTTACTAATAAAAGTTGTATAGCGTATAGTTACACAACGCTTTGTCTTCTTCTTTCGAAAGTCAAATTACCGACGACTGAAAGAGAGAAATTGATGTGTAACTATTCATCTGTTAAAATACGTTTATTAGTAAAGGGGTCTTTTTATTGGGTAATAAGAATCCGAACGTTTGTGTGGTTTCAGTAGTTCACTCACGAGCATAAATATCAAACGTTTACGCAACATTCAAAAGCAATTTTCTCGTGAAATTACAATTGTAACATAACGAAAATACCGGATATCTATGGAAAATACCTATTTCATGGTTTGCAAATATTATAATAAGTTCGTAACACTATAAAATTTCTACCAATACTTTAGAAGAAAATCGAGGATCTCGTGGCTAAATAATAACAACCGCATGGGTCGATCGTAGGTTAAGCTGCGCCTGCCGCGGTCGGTTCATGGATGGGTGACCATCCATTACATATCGAGACCTCTCTTTGCCTCGGAAAGCACGTTAAGCCGTTGGTCCCGGCTGTCATTCGTAGATATTTGACAGGGTTACGGGTAGTTAGATGCCCGAAAGTCTGACAACCAGTCTTACCAAGGGGTATCGTGTTATCCAGTAACTGGGTTCTGGGGATCCGATAGGCCGCGCTCCATGGAAAATACTGGTATTCAGCGGCATCCGGTTAGACTGGAAGCCGACCTCAACATAGTTTAGAGAAGGGTGAAAAGGCAGATGATGACTTAAGGAGAAAATCGCTTTTGAAACTTGTGTATATAGATATTCATGTTCGTTGCGTAGGCACATTTACCTTTAGGTACTTTATTACCTAATGGCCCATATACTTTAGGGTTCAAATCTTTAGGTATAAGGTAACAAATGTTTCGCATGACTACATGAATTGGTGAATACAATTTACCTTTACTTAGTAATATTATCGAATATATAAGCCATTTGGTTTTTGTCGAGCGTAATGTACGTTTATACCGATATCAAATTGTTTATATTATATTGCTTCTCAAGGCTTATGTTTACTCATGGAGTAATATCTACAAAATTTTCTTAAAGGATCTATGGATAAAAACCGTAAATCAGATACGATGTTTCGCGAGTTATAAGCATAGACGAAAAAGATGTCGTGTCTTATAAAATCATCTGCCTAGCTTATTCCCGCCTATGTTGGGGTTGGCTTCCAGTCTAACTGGATGCAGCTGAATACCAGTATTTTACATGGAGCAACTGCCTATCTGACCACCATAACCCAGTTACTGGGTAATACGATACCCCTTGGTAAGACTGGTTGTCAGACTTTCGGGCTTCTGACTACACGTAACGACTGTCAAAGATCCACGAATGACAGCCGGGATCAACGGCTTAACGTGCTTTCCGAGGCACGAAGGGGTCTCGGTATTTAAAGATAGTCACTCATCGTAGCTTAACCTGATCGATCGACCTGTGTGGCTGTTATCATTTAGCCACGGGCCTCTTGTCGTGTCTTAAAATATGTAAGAATATATTGTACAGATTTCTCTGAAGCGTACAGCTTCGGTAATCATCGTCTATTTCCGGAAATACGAACACGCGATTATGATATTTACTATAGGGCTAGTACTACCATAAAATTCCTTACCCATTTGGTATAATTTTGGTAACAACAACTCTATGCAATGCCAAAAAACTTTTGTGTGACGAAAGTAGGAAACCCAACAGAGAGAAAGCGTCATAAAAACGCGCAATGATAGGAGAAGCGTAATAATGTAAGCGTGGGAGTGCTGAACTTAGAAAGTTTGGTACTCCCGTGCTGTTTAATAGCTGTGCTTTGCCTTCTGCGTGGCGCCACGTTTTCACTAATTCGAAAACACGAAGATTACCTGAACACATACCTTTACTGTTTTAACTGTATCATCTTTACCAACTACGAGCATGTTGTGGACGGTTTTCAGTCTAACCGGATGCAGCTGATTAACAGTACCTATTTTACATGGAGCGACTGCCTATCTGACCTCCACAACCCAGTTTCTGAATAATATGAAACCCCTTGGTAGGACTGGTTGTCAGACTTTCGGGCTTCTGACTACCCGTAACGGCTGTCAAAGATCTACAAATGATAGCTGTTTACGCCGTTTACCTATCACCAACGTGCGGGAGGAAAGAGATGCACGGCTTTTGTCTCAAGTGGAAGTGGTAGGAAGCGAGCTTATAAAAAGCCGCGCTCGCGCATTTAAAACTGTCATTTCGTCACTTAATTATAACCAATCAGTCAATAAGTACTGACGCACCGCTACTGATTAACGCTCGCCAACTTGATTCCCTCAGTCAGTTTAGGCTGGAGCCGCGCTCATAATAAGACGCCATAACTAATTTTCGTAATCCGCAAGTAACCAGCTCGCAGCCAGAACATAGACCGGTCTATTGGTTTTGCTGAGCCGTGATCCAAAAGAAGCTTCTAGAACAGAGCATCTTCGGGGCGCCCCAGAAGTCACCCGCCGCCAGCCAGAGTCAAAGGTTAGTGCTTATCTTGATTTCTTCATGTTGGTGAGATTTCTCGGCTGCGTGTCCTCTGCTCATACCCATTTGTTATAGGATTCGCGATATCCATTAATCTCCGCAAGTTCTAGAATTGATTCTCTCCGCCTTCGCCCAATTTAAAAATTAAACCACCCGCTAATATTCACCCGCTTCACCATTTTTGGTCACTTCGAGCCATATTTATATAAAAACCAGTACCTTATAAGTCCAACATAATCATAAAAATATTATATGTGTAATATACAGTAATCAAAGGAAAATAAATTCCCGTAATCAATAAAAAACAAATTACCTACATAGGTTGCGATTGTGACTGTCCGCGACTGTTGACCTTGCGCAAGGTGACAGGCATATTTTAAATAAAAACCGTTAGTGAAAACTTGTTCGATAACGGAGTGTAGGTAAACCCTAAGTAACAATGAGTTACGAAGCAAAAATAAAAATACTGGCGGCTAAGAAGCAAGCCGTATTCGCAAAAATAAATGAGTTATACGAGTCGGGAAAAAAAGTGGTTCCAGTCACTACAAGCACAAGAAGCGTACAGGAATTTCTTGCTGCAACTACGAATGTAGAAGAATTATACCGTAGTTTTAATACGCTATGCGATGAGCACAATGAAGTTGTTTTAAAGGTGGATCCAGAGTATAAAATCAGCTTCAGTGACTGGAGTGCATTTGAGTCACTTTATTCCCAGGTCAAGTACATAAGAAACAACTTGATTGAAACTCAACGCATAAAAAATCCCGAGGTACCTCCCAAAGAAACGTACTCGCCAAGACTGCCCGCTTTAGAATTATTAAGTTTTTCGGGTAATCCAGAAAACTGGCCGCTGTTCTACGAGTGTTTTAAAGCTAACGTACATGACAATAAGATGTTAACAGACAGTCAAAGAGTACAATATTTGGTAGGTAAACTTAGTGGAAATGCACTGAATATATTCGCTGGAATTATACCAAATGAGAAAAATTATGCGTCAATATGGAACTCATTAGTGTCGAAGTATCAAGACAAACGATTATTAGGGTCCATGTATTTAAACAATATACTCGACATAAAAGCGTCCACCGCCGCGTCAGATCAATTAAACGATTTTATCGAACGAATGAATTCGTCGTGGTCGGCGTTAACAGGTTTAAATATTCCGGACTTGCCTGATTTTATTTTTACGCATTTGATGCTAAAAAAGCTGGATGCTCAACTAGTACAGACCTTTGAGTTTACAGCCCGCGCTAGTGAATTACCGTCAAGTGAAGAATTAATAAATTACATACGGAACCACATCAAAATAATCGAAAGAACAGCCGCGGTACATCAAATTAGTGCGACAGAGAATAAAACGAGAAGCTACGATAAGTCACGTATTCGGAATACGCCGCGAACTACGCATAGTTTCGCGATAACGGACAACAAAACGAGTTTTTCGTCTACCTGCATATTCTGTAAAGATGCCAGGCATACTCATTTGTACGAATGTTCAGAGTTCAAGAAACTTGCCGTTAGAGATCGCTTTAGGTATGTCAAGGATAAAAGGTTGTGCGTTAATTGTTTTAGTGACAAACATACAACGTTACGATGTGCGTCAAAACATACCTGCAATCGGTGTAATAAAACACATCACTCATTACTACATTTCGATAACAGTGAAGCGGCGGTAATTAGCACTAAGCCACCTGTTGATTCGCAACCGTTATGTTTGATGACGCAATCGGCCGCCTCATTGCCAGATGCGCCGGTAAATAGCCCACATGTGGTAAACTCGACCGCCTTTTACGCGGAAAATAATAACATTCTATCTTGCACACAACTGGACAGTACTATAATATTGCCAACTGCACAAGTTTATGTGCCAATAGACGGGCATCGTTTTATAATGAGATGTCTGGTTGACAGCGGGTCTCAAAACAATATTATCACGCTTGAGTGTTGCAGCCGATTGAAATTGAAAGTTAAACCGCTAGTTAATTCGTCGCTAAAATCAGTTGGCGCCATTTCGGCACCTATACGAGGTTATGTAACCGTCACTATACAATCTCGAGTCAGTGACGCGCAGTATAGTTTAACCATGCTGGTAATCGACCACATCGCCGACCCATTGCCTAGTAGGGTAATACAGGCGTCGGCTATGGATTATTTCAAAAACTTACCATTCGCGGATGATTGCTGGAATTTACCAGGCAATATCGACGCCATATTAGGAACGCAAATGTTCGCGTTCATTTTGCTAGGTGGTAAAATAATACCCCCTCCATTAATGGAATCAGCTGATGTTAGCGTTCCCGCGGGCTCGGCACCTCACGCTATAGAAACCACGCTTGGTTACATTGTAATGGGAGAATTACCTGCGGTTACCTCCAACAATGTCGCCTGGTCCTTCGGCCCTCTTGTGAGTGGATTAAATGCTACGCTATTGAAATTTTGGGAAATAGAGGAGGTGCTGCCTACAAAGATAACAAACACAGAACATCAAGTCTGTGAAGAATTTTATAAATCCACGGTATTAAGACATCCCGGGGGTAGGTATGTCGTGTCTTTGCCTTTCAAGGTCGAACCTACCTCATTAGGTAACTCATTCATACACGCTCAACGCCGGTTAACTGCTTTAGAGCGCAAATTTAATTCGCTCCCCGCTTTACGTCACGCCTATAATGACGTCATTAATGATTATTTAGAGAAAGGCTATTTATTGGAAATACCTTATTCCTCCTCCGCTATAACCGAAGGGTACTTCATACCCCATCACGCTGTCGTTCGGCCTGATAAGTCAACGACGAAAACCCGAGTAGTATTGGACGCCAGTGCCAAAACTGACTCCGGTAAGTCACTCAATGACATACTGCATACCGGGCCTAATTTACAGGCTGACCTTTTTTCGCTTCTGCTTAACTTTAGATATTTTAAAGTGGCAATAACCGCTGATATACGTCAAATGTATCTTAGGATTTTGCTGTCAGAAAATGATCGCAAGTATCAGAAAATATTATACCGCTTTAGCGACTCCGAGCAGGTTCGCATATTCCAGTTTAACTCGGTGGCCTTTGGCCTCCGGTCCAGTCCATTCCTAGCAATGCGTACTATTCACCAGTTAGCCGCAGACCATGCCGAAAGCCTCCCTCTCGCTGCGGAGGTGGCCACAAGAGAGCTGTACATGGACGATTTGACTACGTCCGTACCTTCGGTAGAGGATGGAACTCGGTTAGCCGACGAGTTGCTGGAGCTATTCCGTCGGGGCGGATTTGAGCTTGTCAAATGGGCGAGTAACTCGCAAACTTTACTGAAACATTTGCCTGAGTCCTACCGTGCGGAGATCGAGTTCACAGATGATGACGAAAACCTGAAGGTCTTAGGTTTAAAATGGATACCTGTATCTGATGTGTTCTCGTTCGTCGCATCTTCGGAAACGGCAGGTATAACTAAACGTACTATACTGTCCACTATTGCTCGCCTCTTTGATGTGCTCGGACTTGTCGCGCCTGTCATTCTTTATGCCAAGCTGCTTATCCAAGAGCTCTGGCTCGCTAAAATAGGATGGGATGATAAACCTCCTGAAAATATTGTTAAATGCTTCTCTAAGTTTAAAAACGAACTATCGTTGTTGCCCACTTTACAAGTGCCGCGCCATTTGGGTGTCGCGGCCGGCTTCGTAGCAAACCTAACCGCGTTTGGTGATGCTAACATGGAGGCTTACGGTTGCGTCATCTACTTGCATGTGGTGAACCCTAACGGGAGTATATCCGTTCAGCTAGTATGCGCTAAGTCTAAAGTGGCTCCGTTAAAGACAGTATCGTTGGCAAGACTAGAACTATGCGCCGCATTACTTCTAGCTAAACTTGTCCAGCAGGTACGTAGTATTTTCCATACCCGCTATCCAATACAAGATATATTTGCCTTTAGCGATTCCACGATTGCTTTATCATGGATTCATTCATCGCCTCACCGAGGGCACACCTTCGTTGCCTGTCGAGTGACTGAGATCCAGGGAAACTTATCTCCTGAACGCCTTTTCCACATAAATGGGACAGATAATCCTAGCGATTGTCGGTCTAGAGGCTTATTGCCATCACAAATAACTGACCACCCCTTGTGGTGGAAGGGTCCGCCCTGGGTCTGTCGCACCATAACCGAATGGCCAACTGTGCCATTTGAGCCGTCCCGAGTTGAAGGTCCTATACCTGAGACAAAGGGTCCGGTCACACTGACCGTCGTTTCCAATATGGAAGCGTCGGCATTTGTCGAACTAGCCATGCGGGTTTCTTCGTGGAAGAAACTATCACGAATAATGGTATACGGTTTGCGCTTTATTCGCAAGTTACCGACCTCCGAAGTAATTCAAGCGACAGATCTAGAAGCCGCTGAAACGGCAATCCTTCACAAATTGCAAGAGGAATGCTTTGGAAATAAAATTAAAAACATAAAATGCATAAAAACACATCTATACCGTTGCATCGGCCAACAGCTGCTATGCTATGAGGAGCTGCTGACCGTTTTAACTCAGATTGAGTGTTTGCTAAACTCGCGTCCACTGTGCTTACTAGCGGACGAGCCACACTCGATTCTGACGCCCGCACACTTCTTAAACACAACACCACTACAGTCCTTACCTGCCTGCGAGGTTGACGCATCCGTAAGCCTCCATAACAGGAAGAAATTGTTAGATAGCTTAGTGCAAAGCTATTGGAAACGATGGCATGTGGATTACCTACACACCCTTCAATTACGTCAAAAATGGAACTCGCCTGACACACCCATACAAGCGGGCACACTTGTCCTAGTACACCAGGATGACTCACCACCGCTTCGTTGGCCCACTGGCGTTATTGAACAAGTATACCCTGGTAAAGACGGGGTTGTAAGGGTGGCTCTAGTACGTACCGCGCTGGGAGTTTTTAAACGTCCCGTCGTAAAATTATGCCCACTGCCTTCGCAATAATTCAACCAGTCATTGACCTAGTCACGGTCGCACCTGTAGTATTTATTATTATTATATTACATCATTCCCGCTAATTACCTTCAGTTTAACATAACAATGCTGTTACTTCCAGCTAGTTGGACCTCCTCTCACTTGCCATCGCCCTTGGAGTTCCTTTATGTTTTTCTTTCGAAACCCCTACGGAGTTTCAAAGGGGGGAGGATGTTTACGCCGTTTACCTATCACCAACGTGCGGGAGGAAAGAGATGCACGGCTTTTGTCTCAAGTGGAAGTGGTAGGAAGCGAGCTTATAAAAAGCCGCGCTCGCGCATTTAAAACTGTCATTTCGTCACTTAATTATAACCAATCAGTCAATAAGTACTGACGCACCGCTACTGATTAACGCTCGCCAACTTGATTCCCTCAGTCAGTTTAGGCTGGAGCCGCGCTCATAATAAGACGCCATAACTAATTTTCGTAATCCGCAAGTAACCAGCTCGCAGCCAGAACATAGACCGGTCTATTGGTTTTGCTGAGCCGTGATCCAAAAGAAGCTTCTAGAACAGAGCATCTTCGGGGCGCCCCAGAAGTCACCCGCCGCCAGCCAGAGTCAAAGGTTAGTGCTTATCTTGATTTCTTCATGTTGGTGAGATTTCTCGGCTGCGTGTCCTCTGCTCATACCCATTTGTTATAGGATTCGCGATATCCATTAATCTCCGCAAGTTCTAGAATTGATTCTCTCCGCCTTCGCCCAATTTAAAAATTAAACCACCCGCTAATATTCACCCGCTTCACCAATAGCCGTAGCCGCTGTATTACCCAGTAATTGGGTTGTGGAGGTCAGATAGGCAGTCGCTTCATGTAAAATTCTGTTATTCAGCTGCATTTGGTTATACTGGAAGCCGACCCCACCAAAGTTGGGAAAAGGCTAGGCAGATGATGTTATTTAAACTTTGGTCCCCAAACTATGCAGCGGTTTTCTGTAGTGTAGGTATATTACTAACTAGCTGACCCGGCAAACGTTGTTTTGCCATATTTCTAGCTGCCCTACACTACTCCTACCCTACTTCTAACCTACTCCTACACTACACCTACCCTACTCCTATAAGAAAAAAAAAAAACCGTTCCCTGGTTCTAAGCTACCTCCCCACCAATTTTCAGCCAAATCGATTCAGCCGTTCTGGAGTTATAAATAGTGTAACTAATACGACTTTCTTTTACTTAGAGATTTCCGCGCTCTCTTTTCCTCTTGGATGTAGTTACACAATAAAGAGTAACCTAATCCATCTACCTATAGCTGTAAGGGTTTGCTTGAGTATTGAAGCCTACGTCTAGCGAAGTAGTTGCTTTCGAGCAGCATAATCTCTTAGGCGCTCTCATTATACTCTTCGAAGAATGGGCTGTTTGTCTCAGGACTAGAGACCCAGATTAAGGGAGGAGCAACTTGTGTATAGCGCTGTTTTTTGCAAGGATTTTATACTGGAGCTACGAAATTGTTGAACTAAAAGGTTTAGAAATGAGGGTTTTAAACGATATGCTCTATCTATAGCATGTGATTCTAGGACCTATTCGTCAGGTAACTAATGACTAAAACAATCGCATGACAGTAGACTAAATAAGCAGTTCTATAATCGTTATTTTTAGTCCATTTTCTGTGGCTCTCGAACCAATAATGGTATTATGATAATAGTCTCTGGTATTTATTATAAAACAGCACTCATATAATCGAATCTCTTAGAATTCCCATTTAGCTTTCCTAAAAATATGATTGAAAAAATTAATGCTGCTCTTTTTGTGAACCTCTAATAATTTCTATTTTGGTATACCTTTTTTTTGGAGCACTAAATAACCAAGTGCGACCATCTTGGATGTTGTTGTAGACGTTGTTGGTCTTAACCGACCAGAACAAAAGAGTTAAGTCGTTCGGTCGGGGTACCCTAGCTTAGTTACTGGGACCAACTGTGTCAGAAAGTATTTTCTTACCATTTTTTATTATTATTTATAATATTTACGTATTTTTACATAAGGAGGCTTGCAAACTAATGACTATATAGTAACAATTATACCCAAATATTACTAAAACACTTAGTATAGTCACTTCTAAGATAGAATATACTTACAAAATGTATTTATAAGTATTAATTAAGTATCAAAGGCAATTAGACTTGGAAAAGACGCTTATAATGCCACTGCTCTTATTAATATTATATAACGTTTTCTTATATACGTCTGTAAGAATATATTACAGGTATGAATACTCTGAAAGCTTAAATAGTTCTACAACATTACACTATTAAAGATTCTAGTTTAATCAGAACACATATTTTAGGGAACCATAGCTCTTACAAGTTTTTGTTTGTAAGAATATTTAGGGTATCTGGCTTAATCAGAACACATATAAGGTTTATATGACACTATAGTTCTTACCATATTTTGTATGTAAGGGTATTTTGCTAGTTGGGTAAGTATATTCCGTTACAATAAGAATTACGAACTTATGTATTTCAATAAATCCTGTACTTATATTTGTTGCTGACGATCCTTCAGGAATAAAAACAAAAGAAAAAGCGGATCAAACCGGAATAAGAAAGTTTATAGTGGATAAGACAGAGATTAAAACAGAAGACGAACAAGCAGGGGTTCGAGGAGGGAGGGGTGGAGGGGGGTTCAGGGGATCAGCTGGTCGATTCTGTAAAAATCTCACCGTGAAAACTTAGGTGAAGTGAGTTTGTTTTTGCTAGGAGTTGACACTATTGACAGTTCACTCCACGCTCACTTCACCTAAGTTTTCACGGTGAGATTTTTACAGAATAGCACCGCAGAACAGAATAACTTAAAATTAATAGACCTACCATTGTTGTTCCATAAATTGTAACCTGAAACTTCTGTGTTAATACTGTATTTTTCAAAACAATTTAATACCAATAATTTTAGGCACCATATAAATTGCTTTATGTAATTATTTTGTAATCAAACTAATGGATTGGGACTCAAAATTGTAGAGTCGAGTTATTGGTCGTCGTACTGGGTGATTTTTTTTACAGTTTCGAAATTTTTACAGGGTGTTCTACCCATGAATATGAACAACTTTCACTAAGGGACCAACTCTGAAATCACGAAAAAAAATCACCTGTTTAATACAAAAGTTCAATACCTACTTGACCAAAATGTACTTATAAAACAGCTGATACGCGATCGATTAATACATACAAACTTGAAACCACTTAGACGATTCATTTCGACCATAGATATATTACATTTCTATAATTTAGACCAACGAGACATTCCAAATTACACCCTCTGGAATGATAAATGATGATTGAATGATAAATGATTTTATTTCTATATGTAGGTTTGTGAACAAACTGGGTTGTGGAGGTCAGATAGGCAGTCGCTCCATGTAAAACACTGGTATTCAGCTGCATCCGGTTAGACTGGAAGCCGACCCCAACATAGTTGGGAAAAGGCTAGGCAGATGATGATATTTTTTTTTTAAAGTACGTGTGGTCGGCGTTTTCTCTCCGACTACTCTGAGAAGAAAAGCCGATACAAACTGAGAGGTTACAGTCTCCTTTAAAGTCCAGACATAATCTTGGTCAGATCATAATTGAACCATGATGATTGGTGGGCACAAACTTCGTACTTTTCACTTTTTCATTTGTTTTTATCTGATGTACAGACGCCAGCACATCAAGCTACTACAATCTGTCAAATATCTTTAATAGATTTTCAACTTTATTGCTAAAGTATAAGGTTCAAAGTTGATTGGAAAAATTTGACAGTTTCGGGTAGCTTGATGTGCTGGTGTCTGTACGTATACCATATTCGGTGCCTTTTAGTCTGTGCTAAATAAATGTACCTATTTTATTTCTTTCTTTGGTATCTGAAATGGTCTTCTGAAGAAAGAACCACAGATTAGAGTGGACCTGTTCACTGTTTTTATTTCAATCAATCATTTGTGTTTTATTTAAGAGCGTTTGCGCCGTACGGCCTTCATACAGACTTTCAAGCCCTTGTTTTTCGAAATGAATGAACCGATTTTAATGAAACTTCATACGCATAAGCAGGATACAAAGGTTTAAAAGTTACTTAAGAACATTGTAGACATATTTAGTGTTATAGCCAAATTAGACCGATTTTAAATTTTCCAATTATCTTTTTTTAAATAAGACATTTCGAAAATGTTCTTAAGTAACTTTTTAGAACTTTGTATCCTGCTTATACGTATGAAGTTAATTTAAAATCGGTTCATTCCTTTCGAAAAACAAGGGCCTGAAAGTTTGTATGAAATGCCGTACGGCGTAAATGCTCTTAAATGCTTGATTTTTTTATAACAAAATCCTGTAAAAAAACAACATTATCTACCTTCTGAAGTAAAGCCAAAAATCCAGTAAAACATTTCGTTATCTGAGGTTATTTGCTGAAACAGTCGTGTAATCAAAATAGGAATATGTTTGCTTAGGACCCGGGCAATTACCATTTCATAGTGAAATTATTACGAATAAATATTCATTGGATTTTGTAATATTCATAGGCTGGTGGTGTTATTAAGGATGTTGTGATAAGCAAGAATGTGCTAGTGTTTTGTTTTCGTTTGTTTAGTTTTATTGCTTGAAGGGATAGAATAAAGTAGAATATTTTTTATAGAGCTTCATTTTTTTTTCTTTGGGATGGAGTTGTAAGTAGTTTTTATTTATATTTGAAAAAATTCCGGATATTTTTCCAATTTTACCAAAAAAATTCAAATTTCAAAAAATAACCGAATTTGATAATGTCATAAAAAATAGAGGTAAGTACAGTTTGGGAACTACCTTAATCGTAAAAAGAGGCTGTCATGGAGATTATAAGATTAGTGTACTCTAACGGGTTTAGTATTTCAGCCTTAATAATAAAAAATAATATTAGGTAGGTACCAAGGTAATCGTGTCATTGGTAAAAGTGTTAAGTACCTCTTTCCTAGTGGCCTACTTTTGTTCGACCGTCAGATTTCGATATAAAACTGCCTGTCATGAACAATCAATCAACTATAGCTACCTATCACACTAATATTATAAAGGCGTAAGTTTGTGAGTGTGAGTGTGTGTGTTTATATGTTTGTTACCTCTTCACGCTCAAACGGCGGGACCAATTTTGATAAAATTTTGTATGGAGGTAGCTGACACCCTGGATTAACATATAGGCTACTTTTTCCCACGGAATCAACACATATGCGGGTGAAATCGCAGTACGCAGCTAGTTATAATAATTATAAATGAATGAGTGCTTTGAGGGAAAACATCATAAGGAAACAAAGACTATTAACACGCTTTTATTAGGTCGACCTGTATGTAACTATGTAATGGACTCTAAGGTAACTAATTTAACAATCTTCCAAGGGTCGTAGCGTAATGAAAATTTGGCAGCTGTATGTAGTTCTGATGACAATATAATAATATGGTACTGTCGAACTGATCTGATGATGGAGCCGGAAGATATGAACTGGAACTTCATGATGGAAAATCGTATTATAGCTGTTTTGGATTTCTTAGAAAAGTCTTATAATGAACTTTGACTACGATTAGGTTTCAAGGTCTGATGATGAAGCCGCATGGCATTCCATGATAGAATATCGTATCATAGTCGTGTTTGCACTTGTGAGAAAGGCCACGTAATGGACTTTGAACACGATGAGGTTTCTTTTTTTTTTACGTGCATTTATTAAAGCGTGTTTTTCTAATGTTTTTTAAACGATTAATTTATTTTATTAAAATGATCTGCCTATCCTTTTCCCAACTATATTCTATTAGGTCTCGTGCCTCGGAAAGCATGTTAAAGCCGTTGGTCCCGGCTGTCATTCATATTTGACAGTCGTTACGGGTAGTTAGAAGCCCGAAAGTCTGACAACCAGTCTTACCAAGGGGTATCGTATTACCCAGTTACTGGGTTGTGGAGGTCAGATAGGCAGTCGCTTCATGTAAAATACTGGTACTCAGCTGCATCTGGTTAGACTGGAAGCCGACTCCAACATAGTTGGGAAAAGGCTAGGCAGATGATGATGATGTTGATTGGGTTAGGTCAGTCTAACTGGAGCTGAATGCCAGAATTATACCATGGAACGACTGTCTACGTGACTCTCAAAAGCCATTTACTGAATAACACGATACTCCTATGTAAGACTGGTACTCAGATTTTCGAGTTTCTGACTATACGGACACGACTTTAAAAATTAATGAAACATTCTGGAAATTATCGCCGTGAAAACTTGGTAAAGTGAGAATAAATATTAAACAGTATAAATTTTAATATTGAGTTTTGCTTACTTCAACTCACACCCTGACTTATTACTTGTAATGTTTTTATTTAAATGAAAATCGTTTACTTTTACCATGTTTGTAAATACATGTGAGCACCATGTATCTATCAGATAATTAATTTATATGTCATAGTTTCATTTTTAATTCTTTAACCTATTGTGGTATAGTAATTTTACTTTAGGTGCATCGTCTTCACATATTATTATATAAATTAATGTATGCAAAATATTGTAAAACCATTTTAAAAGAGTAACGGTGGAGTTTCTTGCCCATTCTTCTCCATACGAAAACTACCTTTTGGAATGGGCGACTAGAATCAATTCTATTTTATTGTAATTTTTGACTTTCAAAGGTGCCTTTTATGTGCCTATTTGAAATAAATGCTTTGACTTCGACTTTGAGTAACATTGCCAAAATAAACAATAAATACTGATAAACAACTGGTTTACGATTTAACTTTTACTGACATACCATATCAAGTTAACCCTTATCAAAGCGTACTTTAAGCGTGCGTTACGTACTCTCCAGCGGAGCTTACATGAAAACAAGAATTTCTAATGAAAAGCATTCAGAAATTCATGCTATTATTTAAAAGACATCACTACTAAGAAATGTTAAATAAGAAAAAAGTTAAAGGATTTTGATTCTTGAGGCAACGCCCTAGAAGGACATATTGAATGACCTTATTATTAGTCATGTTCTTCAGAAAGGTCAGAAGTACTCGCAACCGACGTGAGTGTATGACCAACACGCGTAGCATGATGACGTTTTGTCGACGGAAGAATAGACACAATGACACATTGCCATGCTTAGACGCGTAGAATGCGTACAAATATTTCTACAATCTGTCATTTTGTCTATTCTTCTGTCTGTGAAAACTCGATAAAGTGAGCTTGGCAATAGTGTCAATCCCTAGCAAGAGGTGGAGTGATATATCACGTCACCTACGTTTCCAGAGTGAGATTTTTAGAGAATTGACATAACATAATACACACACATACATTGACATAATATTGATCTAAAATAAGACCGCAAATTGTGTCACCCTATGTAAAATTCATAAATTTAATCTCGCAATTCTGACCCTCACAAGATACCGGCAAATGCCTAGTTTTGGAGTCACCACCCAATCTATTCTTGAACAAAGTATGATTATTTATTAATCAATCATCATCTGCCTAGCTTTTTCCCAACTATGTGGATCGGCTTCCAGTCTAACCGGATGCAGCTGAATACCAGTATTTTACATAGAGCGACTGCCTATCTGACCTCCACAACACAATTACTAGGTAATACGATACCCCTTAGTAAGACTGGTTGTCAGACTTTCGGGCTTCTGACGACCCGTAACGACTGTCAAAGATCCACGAAAGACAGCCGGGACCAACGGCCTAACGTACTTTCCGTGGCACGGAGAGGTCTTGATATTCAAAGATAAGGCGAGATACGCAAAAATACGACAAGCGTAGCTTAACTTGATCAATTGACCTGCGTGGCTGTTATTACTTAGCCACCAGCAATAAATAAAAGATCAATATATTTATATGAATGTTTATGGTGTACAATTGTACATAATAAACAGTTATCTGTCAATATCAGTTTCTTTTTTCCTTCTTAGTTTTAATCATGATCTGGCAGTTTGAGTAGTTTATGCGGCCTACCCAAATGTCCTGTCTTTGGTATTGTTCGTCGAATCGTTGAGCTCCTCAAGTTCTGAGTTGAGCTGCACGATTTTTGACAAATGCGTGCACTGATTGGACAGGTCCGCTCAATCTGTGTGGTTCTTTCCTCAAAAGACCATTTCAGACACCAATCTACATGGTCGTCACACGATCTGACCAAGATTTTGTCTGGACTTTAAAAGAGACTGTGACTTCTGAGTTTGTTTCGGCCTTTCTTCTCAGAATAGTCAGTTAGGAAACGCCGACCTCATCTAGTTTAAAAAAAAAATATGATTGACGTGTAAAAGTGTTTGTACAAACCTACTTACAGAAATAAAATCATTTATCATTTATCATTTATCATTTATCAATATCTCAATCTCTCTCTCTATCCTGTAATAAGCAAGAGTGTCGACTTCATTTCCATTCCTTCTATCTACGAGAAGATAGAAGGAATGGAAATGAAGTCGTGCCATTCGCCCAGCTCTGGGACTATTTCAGACCGGTAAAGGTAAAGCTACACTCAATTCGTGTTCACATCGTTACAACCCGTATCAGACTGTATAAATCTTTTAGTACCGATCTGCATACTCACTGCAGTGCGCTGTGCGATACTGTATCCACCTAAAAGCCTTTTTCGGGAAGCCCGTGCTCTGGTTTTAAGACCCTAGTAACAAGTTTCTTTGGGTATTTTAGTATGCTGGGGGAAATTGGAGACTCGATAATATGGTCCTTGTATCCATGGTAATAAGTCCTTTAGAGGTGGCTGTAGAATCTGAAGATTTTCATGATTTCTAGGGAGTAATGTGTCTTGTACTTTGCTAGTATTCTTGAGAACCAATTTAACTGAGACGTGCTAGAAATGGGTTTTTGTCAATAGTACAACGCTGGTGCAGCGAAGTCAGTTCGAACTTAATTCGTTTGCTAAACCATACCCCAATTGTCGGTTACTGGTTTGTAGTATCACCTTATCCACAGACCTAGTCATTGAGAAATTAAATTATCACTAATTTAGTAAAATTATAAAGCATAGCTGCGCCCCTCGGTTTGACCCACATAAGTCTCGATCCCGTGGCAATATTGGGATAAAAAATACTCTGTGTCCTAATTCAGGTCATGATTTACCCATGTGCCAAATTTCGTCGAAATCCGTTTAGCCGTTTTACCGTGAAATGGTAACAAACAAACATACGAAAAATCAAATCCCTTTATAATATTAGTTTAGATTTTACCCACTGACTGACTTACAAAGAAGATAATTAAGAGCAATCCTACAGTAAAGAGAAAGCAAAAATCTGTGTAAAAGTTATTTTGAAAGTAGGTGCTATTTAGAGATATAGAGGTATGAGGAACTATAGAAAAGGGAGGATCCTCCGACCAGATGGGTGTTGCGTCTGGCGGGCAACTGCCCAATGATTCTTGTCGGGCCGTTGTATCTATGCTAGTTGAGCGGTAAACTCTCCTTGCGAGATGCAGGATTTTGCGTGACGTCAGTATGTCGGGTTGTTCTCATGTGGCGTTGTAGATACCGCTACAGAGTCATCTCCAATTTTATCCCTACACAGTCTCTCCCCAACTACCCATCAGCTAACAAATTCCTCAAATAACCATTTAGTTCAAACTAATAAAAAAATCTTAAATTACAAGGCCAGACCAGCATTTACCCACAGACAATTGAGAGAATAAGCTGCTGAAAAGTTATTAAAAAGTTGAATGGGAAGACTTTATGTCTTAAAAAGATATTTTACATTCAAGGAAGCCTTGCCTTGTCAGTTAACGCCTTTGTCTCAGTATTTATTGTTCAGTAGGTATAGGAAGCCACGTAAATTGTTCTTGGGACTTCGTAATTTGTAGAACATTTTTGGGTTGTTTCATTACTTTATTGTTCGGTAATACTCTGGAGGTAGGTAGCTGTTTTTAACCCCCTACAAAAACAGAAGGGTGTTATATTATAATTAGTAGATGTTTCTTTTGCTAATTAAAACTTTCTTGACACATTCATGTTTGTTCCGCGTGCGTTATTTACCTACCTATATTCAGCGGAACACGCAATCCCCCCTCTCCCGGGGTAATTGTGTATAAGACATAGGTACAAGGGCATTAATTTTGACAGTTCTACAACATTCATTGCGTTATTTACGTTCTTGAGTAGACAAATTTTTCAAACATATGAAGCAATGAATTAGCAATTTCCTTCAAAGTCCTTTATATTGTGACTTGAAAGTGTGTTACGCAATCAGGTTACTGGTTTAAATTACAATAATTGGGCGCATGCGCCTTTCTCCAAAGTAACTCTGTAGGTAGTTGAAAATCTTTCAAAGAAATTTGATAGATTGTAGTAGCTTGATGTGCTGCCAGTCTGTACAGACGAGCCAAAGCACCAAGCTACCCGAAACTGTCAAATTTTCCCAATCAACTTTGAACCTTATGCTTTAGCGATAAAGTAGTTTTTTTTAATAATACAAAGTGACGTGCGTATGCATACTTATTATAAATAATAAAAATAAATTTGTATCAAATAAAACCAGTAATGAATAAGACGTAAGTATAAATATTAAGTAACATTGCAAAAATAAACAAAAAATACAAATAAACAACTGGTTTACGACATACCATATCAAGTTAACCCTTATCAAAGCAAAAACGTTCTCAGCGGAGCTTCCATGAAAACAGGAATTTCTAATGAACAGCATTCAGAAATTCATGCTATTATTTAAAAGTTTTCTCAAAAAAAAGTTAAAGCATTTTAATTCTTGAGGCAACGCCCTAGAAGGACATATTGAATGACCTTATTGTTAGTCATGTTCTTCAGAAAGGTCAGAAGTACTCGCAACCGACGTGCGTGTATGACCAGCACGCGTATGACGACGGCGACGTTCTGTCGACGGAAGAATAGACACAATGACACATTGCCATGCTTAGACGCGTAGAATGCGTACAAATATTTCTACAATCTGTCATTTTCTCTATTCTTGCGTCGAATTATCCCGTATCTGCGGCGGTCATGCTACGCATGCAGGTGTGTGAACGTAAACGAAGCAGAAGGAGTATGTAATGGCGCCTGTACACTCTTCCGCGAGTGCTCTCGCCATGTTTCGCCGAGAGCACTCGCGCGAGAAGTCGAGTGACGAGTGCGTCCGTGTACACTCTCGTTTATTCAGTACAGTTGCTAACGCCGAGAAGATGGACGCGTTACAAGTTACAGCAGCTGTTACCCTATTCGGTATCAGTTATTATAATTACATGCACAATATAAAAAGGATAAAATTCAGTTCAGTTTCGTATTAACGCGTCTGTAGACGTTTGACTTTATCAGTCAAACGTCTACGTGGTTAGAGAGCTTGCGCTAAACTGAACGACGAGAGAGTGTACCTACAGTGACGCACTCGCGTCGCCTCGCGAGTGTAACCGAGACCCTTTGACTCGCGCACAAAAAACTGACTCGGAACGAAGAGCACACGAGGCGAGGCGAGACGATAAGAGACGAAGCGAGTGTAGCATTCTACACTCTCGCACTCGTCATGCCTCGCGGTGCCTCGAGGAGAGTGTACAGGCGCCATAAGGATCGTAGCAGTGTAATTTTTTTCATTAAAATCAGGCGTATGTATGTGTAAAAGTATTGATCAACATGTGATTAATCTTACGCCATTCTTTGACTCAACTAAAATGAACATCTGCAGCAGAAATTAAACAAAACTTTACATTGAATTAGCTAGGCTACGATCTTAATTAGGAACGGTAGGTATTCCAAATCTTATCTTAAAACTTTTAGTGAAACGACTGCAGTTTAACTTTTAACTCATTTAACTTTCTTGAAAGAATGCAACTTCTATTGTGTGTCGAACTGTTGCAAGATTTGTATTAATCGTAAGGAATTTCAGTGTCATATTGATTTATTCAAGACTATATCAGAGGGCCTAAAAAGGCCACTTTGGCAGAATCATAAAAGGATAACATAATGGACAGTTAACTGTTAAGTTAATCGTATCAAATCCCATTGGTGAAGCATTTTTCAGTATTTTTTTTTTTATCCGTGCTTTAATACCAATCAATCCAATCCAAATCCAATCCCAATCTCTTTGATTATACCTACGTAGTGCAGCGAAAAAAAGAAAAACACGGTCTCCGCCATATTCTGATTCATAACGTTATCCTTTTATGATTCTCCAAAGTGGCCTTTTTAGGCCCCCTGATGGTTTGGTCATGTTGAGAGGATGAATAAAAATCGACTAACAAAAAGTATTTACAAGGCAGAGGTGAGTGGAAATGTACTCGGGAGGGACAAGAAAGACATAAGTGATCTTATTGGTGGTGTTTACTCAGAAAGGTCAAGTGAGGTACTCGCAACCAGCTCGCGTGTATGACCAGAAAGCTAATTCCCGTAAATAAAAACGTTCAAAATCTAGTCGCAATCTTAACTCAGCGTTTAAAATCTAGTCGCAATCTCAACTCAGCGACAATCCATGTCAAAAACTTGTCAAAAATGTAGGGAAATTAGAAGTATTTTTCACAGATTGATACTGAGATCAGACTGTGAACGTTGTTAAAATTACGAGAATTGCCCCTTTGATGTATGAACATAGACAAAGCGATTTAGATATTTTCAGATAGAATTATTAGGTAATAATTAGCTGTGATTATTTTTCTAATGGTTCCGTCCGACGTTCTAAAACTGTTTTAATCAAGGTCATTACCTCTCGCTTAATTCACATAAAAATGACAAGGATGGCATGAATTGTTAGTATTAATTAAATAAAAAATGTCATGACTGTACAGTTTGTCTATACTGTAGTAATCTCACCGTGAAAACTTAATTTGCATTCGCAATTTATTTACCAAAAATGTAAACAAATATGAGTTTACAGAAATTTGACTTTAATTCCTACCCAATAAAGTTCAGTTTACGCTACAACTTCAAAACATTTTTATAACTTTTTCAATAGTGCTAGTCACTTTTAAATTAAATTAATTACCATTAAAATAAAGTTAATATTAAAATTTGTTTAACTTGAAATAACATCAATTTGAAACATGAGTTTAGATGAAGTGAGCCGTCATTCCACCTGATGCTAGGGACTGACACTATTGACAGCTCACTTCAGGCTGTTGTCACGGTCAGATTTGTACGGAACAGATCGGCAGTTCACAAACTAACTTTTACTGATGGGTCCATTGACCCTGTAGGTATGTTTTCATTATAATTAGGCGAATATACAACGTTATTTTTAGTATATGCGAATCCTGAATATAGTTTGTTTAGAATAAGTAACTGAATCGATTCCAATAATTTTTACCCCATGCTATATTTTGTCCCAAAAATATTTAAAAAAGGTTAAAAGTTGGACACCGAGTGACACTAAGTAAGTTATCCAATCCCCGCGCCGAACGGTTAGGTACCTAGGTACTATTATCAATGAGCGCAAGACGGCGGGGCACGGGTGAGCATGTTTTTGTACGGACAAACAGCTGTAACTTAACAAGCTTATAACTTTGTAATTTTTCATGAATGTTGAAATTTTGTACATAGATTCTTTACTTACATAAAAATACACGTGTTTCGGGTTTCACTTAAACTAAAAATAATGTTGTATAACTACAATATAAGCCCAAAACTTAGAACGGAGTATGAACCTTTACCCGCTTCTCTTCGAGAAGTTATAGTCACAATTAAGCATTAAACTTGGACTTAGTTACAGGTATGAACTGAGCACCAATATAATATGTGAACACTAAGTCACTTGGCTTACAGCTTGGGAGTTGGCTGGGACCCATCATATTATGTACTTACTGCATTGTTTTAAGCCGTATTATCACTAAGTAAAGACTTGTAATACTTAGTATGTTTATTTGAAGGTTGATAAATGATAAATGATATTTATTTCTGTAAGTAGGTTTGTACAAACACTTTTACACGTCAATCATATTTTTTTTTTTAAACTAGATGAGGTCGGCGTTTCCTAACTGACTATTCTGAGAAGAAAGGCCGAAACAAACTCAGAAGTCACAGTCTCTTTTAAAGTCCAGACAAAATCTTGGTCAGATCGTGTGAAGACCATGTAGATTGGTGTCTGAAATGGTCTTTTGAGGAAAGAACCACACAGATTGAGCGGACCTGTCCAATCAGTGCACGCATTTGTCAAAAATCGTGCAGCTCAACTCAGAACTTGAGGAGCTCAACGATTCGACGAACAATACCAAAGACAGGACATTTGGGTAGGCCGCATAAACTACTCAAACTGCCAGATCATGATTAAAACTAAGAAGGAAAAAAAAAGAAGAAATGACCCACATAGTCCTCACATTCACAATAATTAAATTAAAAAAAAAAAAAAAAAAATTACTTACAAAGTAAATATTCATGTCATTGTCTAAATAAAATTCATCAATGTCAATGTGTATATAAAAAATCCGGACATAATCTTTGAGGACCATGTAGATTAGTGTCTGAAATGGTCTTTTGAGGAAAGAACCACACAGATTGAGCGGACCTGTCCAGTCAGTGCACGCATTTGTCAGTAACCGTGCAGCTCAACTCAGAACTTAAGGAGCTCAACGATTCGACGAACAATACCAAAGACAGGACATTTGGGTAGGCCGCATAAACTACTCAAACTGCCAGATCATGATTAAAACGAAGAGAGAAAAAACAAAAAAATTACCCACATAGTCCTCACATTCACAATAATTAAAATCATATAATACTTTATACAGTAAATGTACATGTCATTATTTAAGTAAATAGATACTTAAAAAAAAAAAAGTTGATAAAGTAACTACAGTTTGTTCACAGTTATTTCACGTCTGACAGCAGTCAGCAGCAAACTAATAGCAACCTTATCAGAATGAGAATAAAGATCACTGTGTTTTGGACAGTTATGCAAAATCAGAGGTAAAATTACAGTGAAAATACTTCATGTAAAGTCTATTCAAACATAAGTTTAAAATTAATATTATTTCCAACAAATATCAACTATAATTAAATGGTAATTAAGTTGATTTCAGAGTGACTAGCACTATTGAAAAAGTTATAAAAATGTTTGAAGTTGTAGCGTAAACTGAACTTTATTGTGTAGGGTTTAAAGTTATTTTTCCATAAACTCTTATTTGTTTACATTTTTGGCAAATAAAATCACGAATGCAGATTATGTATATTTTTATTACATTAGGGGCTGATTTTTCAATCGACCGATAATTTTTATTCCTGGAATAAAATTGACGTCTGACAGTTTTTGTATGGAAGAACTGTCAAAAATTCAAAATTATTCCTCAGATAAAGTTATCTGGCGTTATCTGGCGCCAAGCACATCAAGCTACTACAATCTGTCAAATTTCTTCAATAGATTTTCAACTTTATCGCTAAAGCATAAAGTTCAAAGTTGATTGGGAAAATTTAACAGTTTCGGGTAGCTTGATAGGCTGGCGTCTGTACAGAAACGAAAACCCAATATTCGGTCTAAGAAATATTGTCGAAAGTAATAATTACCCCGAATTTCGTTCCTTTCGAGAGTTTATTCTCCCAAAAGTAATAGCGAAAATAATCAAACAAAATTAAATCGTAGATCTAGAACTAAGTTTATTAGAACTAGTTGTTATTTCGGTATTTCAATAACATAATATTGACCTCGTCTAGACTTTATTAACTTTGTGTAGTATTAAGGGTGATGCACACTCGACAGTCGCAACCACATAAATCAAATTACCGTAACAGAATTGAAATGGTGCTGAAAGGGTACTAAGACCGGTATCGATAAATTGAATCAATAACTATGGCACTTTTATATCACACTTCAAAAGGTATAATGTATTAAGTTACTGAATTTTCAAGTAGGTATACTACCCTTTTTTTATATAAAAAATCAATATTTTGAAAAGAGTTATTTTGGGCGTTTTACATTTGGGAATTTATAGTAGCAGCCCGGAGATTGGATTTATGCCCGGTTAATGGCAATAGGCTCACTCCCTATTACATGGGACTTAAGGGGCTTACAGGACCTTAACGCAAAAAACGCAAGTTTTAGAAACAATAAAAGTATATGATCGACTACAGTAAACAAAATCAGAAAAATATATGATATTCTTCAGGATATATGCTAGGTAGATAATGTGTTGAAAACATAATACAACCAATTTGATACGATAGAAAAAAATCATGAAGATACCTCTAAAAACTTTCTTTTTACAATAAAAACCATACTAATACACATACAATCATTCTGATTTTTTGTCAGATTATTCTACAAGCAACATACTAAAACACTAGTGTTTTAATTTTTTAGCTCAAACAATAGATTAATTATTTGTAATTAAATAATTGCTTCATATTTTGCAATAAATTAACAGCGTTGTGTCATCGCGCTTCTCTTTCTTTCCTATGCAGTCCGACAGTAACCGCGCTTTAGGTCATGTAGTTGTCTAACTGCTCATCACTGATACTATCTCTGTCAGACACGATGCCAGATGAGACTGCGTGCTTTTTGGCCACGCCCACCTATGAGTTCGAGCTCGTAGCTAGTTGAGCCTTAAACATAACTGGTTAAATGTGGGTGTACTATGGAATATCTCTGCCTAATCTTTCGGGCAATACGAGCTTGTTGTTATGTCATATTTCTATGGGAACCTAGAATAGAATAGAATAGAGTCCCTATTGTTCCCATCGAAATATGATTGAGTGTGTGCCCTCTATATCACATAATTATGACGATAACCTGTATTAATTGAGATTTCTGTGGTCGCAATTAAATTTCGATTCAAGATGGCTGCGACCAAATTAACGGCTGATGAGATTTTCATGATAATACTCTCAATTTTCATGTTATTATAAGATTTTCATGTTCATATAAGATATAAGAATTTCGTATTACCTATGCTTTCAAGTTAAGGTTTGCGTACACATTCGCAAGAAGCTGGCAGTATCATCACAACGGTAATATTTTAAGTCCGCCCCTGTACGTTTATGTGCTTGAAGTTTGAAATAAATAAATAAATTATATCTGTAAGTGTAAAACTTTGAACCTTTATTGTAATACAGAACATTAATTTGAGTGTTGGATGTGTGGAGTCTTAATAGGAGTTTTAACATACAAAGCATCACGCTTGTATTTCTCAAAGGGTTAGGCACACATGTACAGCCACAAGATACAAGCGATACTTAGTTTGTGGCTCACCGAATCCATCACATTGTATTTTTACTTTTTGATGAATAAACTTATTATTATTACGTCCTTTATTTCAATAAACACATAAAAAATATATTAAAAAAATATTAGAATATAAAAAAAAATATAAAAACATTAAAATTATAAAAAATAGTAGCCCACCGGTATCGGGACCAGGGTCCAAGCTACCGGCGGTCAGGGCTCCAGAGAGAGGAACCTCCTAACAATGCGGGCCGTGTCCAGAAGTACCGCTTTCTGAATCAAGCCCTTGATCCAGCTGCCCAACGAGAGCCTCTTCAGGTGTTGGTCGAGGCTCTTGGCTATTAGGCCATTGGCTGTCACGACTATCGGCACAATGATTGCTGAGTCAACATCCACATGTTGACAACCTCGCAAGCCAAGTCAAGATACTTGATTTGTTTATCTTTTTCGGTTCTCATCATGCGGGACGGTTATACCAACAATCATTGCGCGCCGCTCTGATCGATCCACCACCACTACATCAGGCTTATTGGCAACAATAGTCTTGTCAGTGATAATGGATCGATCCCAGTACAATGTGATATTTCCATTTTCGAGAACTGGGTCGGGCACATACCTGTAGTACGGCACCTCCGATTCCACAAGGCTATTTCAAAGCAAGCTGCTGATGGATTATCCTGGCTACAAGGTTGTGTCTATGCAAGTATCTCCGTTAGCTAGACGTGTCTAATGTCTATGCAAGTACTCTCCGTTAGGCAAACGTTATTATTTAATAAAGGTTGAGCCTATTACCTTCAACCAGGCGCAAATCCAGCCTCCAGACTGCTACTGAGAAATTCTAGATGAAAAAATACAATAACACTTTGCCCGACCCGGGAACCGAACCCAAAACACTCTTGACCAAAGAGGCAGTCCATATTTAAGGGGCTTACTGGGGGTCTACTCCGAAGCGGTTAACCACTGTATCGGCCGAATGTTCGGTCATTTATATTTATTTAGTTCGAGTGCTTCGGAGTAGACCCCCTGGACCTAAACACAAAAAACGCAAGTTTTCGAAACAATAAAAGTATATGAACGACTACAGTAAACAAAATCAGCCTACCTCTAAAAACTTTGTTTTTACAATAAAAACCATACTGATTTTTTGTCAGATTATTCTCCAAGCAACATACCTACTTAAAATACTAGTGTTAATTGTTTCGTCCAAACAATAGATTTTTTGTAATTAAATAATTTCTTCGTAATTTGCAATAAATTACCAGCGTTGTGTCATCGCGCTTCTCTTTCTTTTCTATGCAGTCCGACAGTGACCGCGCTTTAGGTCATGTAAGCCTCTTGAGTTAGTAGCACAAAAAACACTTTAGAATATACAATTATATTTTGTGGCCTCTTAAGGCAATCTAGGCAGGTGGTTAGTTAAAGAAAAAATAAGGAAACAACAAACTATTTCAAACACCGTATATTTAAAAGTTTCAATGTGAAACTAACTAATTAAAGAACTAATTGACTTTATTATATATAAATTTGGTAGGTGACTATAGTTTGATCTTATTATGGCCAGCCAGCTAAAATTTCAGCAGAAAGAGCTATGGGCGTGGGGAGTTGTAGATAAACCCAATACTGTTCCGTTTAAAGGTTTAAATTAAATTTTATAAATTTCAAATTTAAGGTATAACCTTCCAGTTACTACGAATGTTATTAATTAATAAATGGGCGCCGGGGAGTTTGAGAGTCCCGGATCCCGGAGTCACGAAGGTGTTACTAGTAATTATCATATATATGATTAATTACAAGGAGTAACAGTTGTAACAAAAAATATTATATAAACATTGGTAACATTTAACAAACAAAAGCCATTAAAACGAAATAATAAAGTTAGAAGCATTAAAAGGTAATATTTTATATATAACCCATTCACCACAATTATTTTATCATCAATTTTAGTCAACCAATTTCTGCGACCAGGGTCGCAATAATTCAAATATGTAAGTTAACTTATAATTATAACATAACATACATAACATAATCAGCCTATAACGTTCCCACTGCTGGGATACAGGCCTCCTCTCAGTGAGAGGGAGTGGGCCGTAATGCAGTGATGGCCAAAGTGGTGAAACCGCGACTTACGAGTTGTAGGTTCGAACCCAGACCGGCGCTTTACTTTGTGTAAATTATATCATCACCACTGCTCTCAAAACGGTGAAGGGAAACATCGTGAGGAAACCGGCATGTCCTAGAACCAAAAATTCGATGACATGTGACATCTGCCAACCCGCACTCGGCCCGCGTGGTGGGCCCGGTGGGCCGTGGTTTACAGTCCACTCTCATAGAGAGGAGGCCCGTGTCCCAGCAGTGGGAATATTAGAGGCTGATTATGTTATGAGTATTAGATTTATTTGAAACTAGCGGCCCACCTCAGCTTCGCAAAAGTGTTTTTTTTTCGAATTTCCGAAAAAAATTTAATAATTTGTCAAAAAAATTTATGACAAGTCCTGCAATACCGAACACAAAAAAAAAGATTGATCAAATTTGGTGCAGTCATTCGGAAGTTATGCGCGTACAGACATTTTGGCGACTTTGTTTTATACTATGTAAGGACTTTAAATAATTATAGCATACAAGCATTGATTTGATCTGTAACAAATGATTTTTGTTATCCATACTATAATATTATAAATTCGAAAGTAACTCCGTCTGTCTGTCTGTATGTTACCTTTTCACGCCTAAACCACTGAACGGATTTCGATAAAATTTGGCAGAGAGATAGATTGCATTCTCCGGGATGCAATCTATCTCTCTGCCAAATTTTAAGGACAAAGGATAGTTTTTATCGACATACCTCGCGGGCGAAGCCGCGGGTGGAAGCTAGTTCTAATATAAATTATTTATTAGATTGGTCCTTAGCCATCAGCTTTGGTGCCAAGGTGGTCGAAAGAAAGTAGAGAGGCCTTTGCCCAGTAGTCGGAAATTAATGACTTATAATAAAAACTATTCAAAGGAGATACTTTATTTACAAACCACTGACCTCCAGCAAGTACCTACTTGTATAATACAGGTCAGTGTTACAAACATATAGGTACATATCTACACTTTCACAATTTCGTATTATGCCTGCAGTATCACATCATTTGCGAAACATGCTGCATTGGTCATAAAAATGCTAGTTTATATTATTTAAATAAAATATCGCGTGTGGACTGGGCGTCAATGTTATTATAAAGTTTCCATGTTTAATAATTAAAAATCGTTCTTACTACTAATGTGAATAACGGCAATTTTTTATACAAGAAAACATGACGTTTTCATTACAAAATAATTGTCCCTTTATCTAAAATTACATATCAAAAACTTCGTAATATTGGATGGTTATTATAAAACTCAATAATAATACACTAAGGCGCGTCGCTCATTGGTAAGTCGACGCGGGGTCGCGGCGGCGTCGAGGCGTAGTCTCTATGTAGAGTCGAGGCGCGGGTGGTTATGCTTCCTTCATACATTCCAATTCATTCAACATGTCGCGTCGCGTCGCGGTCGGCCACAGCGCCCCCGCCGCGCCTGCGCCTCGACGCCGCCTCGACCGTGCCGCAACCCTTGTATATGAGCGCACTGTCATTCATTTGTAAAGAAAACCTTGTTGCTGCGTGCCGCTTATGCGCCCGCGCCTCAACTCCACCTCGACTGTTGGTCGTGTGGGCGACGCGCCTTATACATTAATACATTACTGTGTTGTGTCGTGTCATGACGCCTTCTGACGCAGTGTTAGCCAATCAAAACTCGTTGTGATTTGACGTAGTCCTGAACAGATTAGTATGATTGGATATCCCGAGTCACGACACAACACGACAATAATGTGCTGGTGGTGGTGCCGACGCGCTTTTTCTACTACAGTCGCGTCCCACCTGTTTGCGGGAGCATTTAAAGACATAATAGGTAAAAACCTGCGTTTCATAACGGTTTGAATTACTTAAATAACTTATTTTTTGTGGCACGTCGCTGGTCAGCCTAAGAGGTTGTCGGCTACTTAACCATGGCTATCCTGCCCGGATGCCTTTATGAATTAAGGCCTCCAGCCATGGAAACAAACTTATACATTAATCGAGTCACACGCTAAGGACACCTTGGGGTTACAGCGTCGATGGCGGGCGGCAGCAAGGGACAGGCTGGATCGGATCAAAAAACAAGTTTTCATTAAAACTGTTATGTTAATCTTGGTTACTCTCTTAGACCCCACTTCTATTATTCCTAAGTAATTTGTAAAGCTAATCTTTCAAGTATAGTGCCCGGGGGTGTAAATTAAAGAAGTTGTGTGAATAGTTTAAATATCTTACGCTTCGTTGCGGCAGTCTTGGGGCACAAAATAGAACGGTACAGAAGATCAGCTTCGTACAACGAGTGAAAACAGAAACATGCACAAATAGACGTGCACAACGGTGACCACAAACTGTTCCAAACAAATGACAGTCGTCAGTACGCTTGCACTCGCTGTACAGTCACGAGCATAAGTATACACTTGGCTTTATTCAAAGGCGATTTTCTCCTTTATTTTTGAATGAAATTTTATATTACGAGTATTTTCGAACCCATAGGTTTATGTAAAGTGTCGTATTTCAACGTTGCATTTGTTATTTCGTGAAAAAATTGCTATTGAATGTTGCCAAGTGTTGACATATTATTGCTCGTGACTGTACCTTGATGCGTGTCTATGTGTGCGTGTGTGCGTGCGATTTTCCTTGTTCTATGGAGCCGACCTTCTGTAAGTATCTATTTCGTGCCTTTGGGGTTGAAAGGGTTACAGAGGGGTAAAACGTCTCGAGTTTCAGTGTAGGTGTTATTATTTTGCGTGTATTTGCGTAACATTACTATTGCTTTTAATTAAGCTAACAGTTTTTGGTAATAAGAGAGCGAGGCGTGGTGTCATTTTGGCTTTTAAAGGTTTTTGTTGATAAGCCCGTGTCTTTTTCAAATGAGCTTAAGACCAAAATATGTGTAGGTACTTTGAATTCAAAATACACATTATAACGCGACCCTATTTCGAACCCCTGTCGCCACAATCCGCTCATACAATATCTAAGGGCGCAGCTTCTAGAATGATCTAGAATCCGTGTCACAGAAACAGCCCAAGTCCGGCAACTGGGCTGTGCACCGAAAAGGGATTCTTTGTTAAATCATTTACGAAACTTTATCTTCGCCCCGAACCCTACTGCTTTGATGTATATTAATTTTCGGTTTAAAGACATTTATTTCTCAAAAAAAGAACATAATGGTTCACTTACATAATGAGAAATGTATAGAAAATATATAAAAAAGTAGATACAGTCTCTGTGATCACTGATCACATACAGTTATACAAAACAACATAATTTAAAAAATTATTGGTGACATTCAGGTGTTAGTACTTCGTCCTTATGTATTCTTCTAGGGCTTTCTTATATGTATGACATCTGTTACTGTTAAACACATCATCAGGTATTTCATTATAAAGTTTCACTCCCTCATATAGTTATATTTTACTGGAAATAAAGCATTTACAGAGTACATATGGACTAACAATCAGGAATAGAATGAAATATGTGAATGTGAAGACGATGTGGGTCATTTTATTCAATTAATATTTTTGTTAATATTCTCTCTGTTCTTTTAGTTTTTCTTCATGGTCTGGCAGTTTGAATAATTTATGTAGCCTACCCAAATGTCCTTTATTTGGTATTGTCCGTCGAATCGTTGAGCTCCTTAAGTCTTGAGTTGAGCTGCACGATTACTGACAAATGCGTGCACTGACTGGACAGTTTCTCTCAATCTGTGTGGTTCTTTCCTCAAAAGACCATCTCAGACATCGATCTACATGGTCTTCATATAACCTGACCAAGATTATGTCTGGACTTTAAAAGAGACTGTGACCTCTGAGTTTGTTTCGGCCTTTCTTCTCAGAGTAGTCAAATAGGAAACGCCGACATCATCTAGTTTTAAAAAAAATATAAAATAAAAAAACATTTGTATAACATAACATACATTGAAACATATTTTATTTTATTTATAACAATCATCATCATTTTAATTTTTAATTGTTAGTCTCTTTATTAACCCATAGAACCCAGTTGATTGCCATCCTACAATGTATATTGCACGTTAACAAGACAGAACCAACTAAAAACAAAATGGGTTCCTACCTCAATCAGCATGCAAATTCACCCCCTTTGAACCCAAGTATCAATAACATAAAATTTCGACATCTACTGACATCCTTCATTTTATTCGAAAGCCAAGGGTCAAAACTCATTTTGTTTAGCAACTAGAAGGGTCAACACTCATTTTATTTTGTTACAACCAAGGATCACGACTCATTATTTTGTTTTTGTTGAGGGATAATTCTTCATGCTAACGAATATCTGTTTAATTTTGTCGGGAATTCGTAGTGACGATGAAATTGAAGTAGGTATTAGGGGAAAGGGTTAGTGTTGCCCTGTACTGAAGTCTTATAGTTATGAGTCCGTTTGTAGTATTGCGCGTTTGGTCTATTTTAGTTACTTCCACAGTATCATATCATAATATTTTACTATGGGGTCGGGCTGCTGACATTGAATCCATTTTTAGGGTTCCGTACCAAAATGGTACAAACGGAACCCTTATGGTGAGACTAAGTCTGTCAGTCTGTTTGTCTGTCACAGCTGGATATCTCAAGAACTACTAATGCTATCAACTCGAAATTTGGAATAGTCTTAGATGACGTTTGCTCAACTATTTTGCAAATAAGAAAGAAATAAAAATATATGTATATTTTTTGCTACAGGGACTGAAAGGGGGTCTGAAAAATTTGAAGTGGGGCTACTAGGGCATGTGGGCTATCATATGAAGAGCGCAGTTTGCACATTCTCAAACATTTTTTCTTTTTTTTTTAAACCGCATAGTTTTCGACTTTTGATGACTTTTAAAGGGGGGCCTTTATCTCCGAAGTTTGCAAAGAGAAATATCTGAAATTATTCTGTGTAATTGAAGTTTAAGTAAATATTACAGGAAAAATAAAACGAAGTCTCTAAATAGTACACTTTTTGAGAAATCATCAACAAAAGTTACATTAGGTCCACTATCGGTCAAGAGATGGCGCGGACATAAAACTGCAATATTCTACACCGCAGTGCACAGTGTTAAAATTCTCTGATGAATATAGGCCTAGCCAATGTATGCCGCCTAGAATCATTTCTATTTAGTTTTTTTTTTTGACGTTCAAAAGTGCCTTTAATGTGCCTATTTGAAATAAATGATTTGACTTTCACTTTGATGAAAATTTTAAAACATGATGGTACGGAACCCTCCGTGCGCGAGTCCGACTCGTCGCTCTTGATATTTAAAAAAAAAAACCGGGCAAGAGCGAGGCGGTCTCACGCACCGAGGAGTGTGTAAATTATTTCATCACCACTGCTCTCAAAATGGTGAAAGAAAACGTCGTGAGGAAACCAAATGCGCTGGGCCTGCGTGGTGGATACGGCCCACTCCCTCTCACCAAGAGAAGGCCTGTGTCCCAGCAGTGGAAACATTATAGGCTCTTTATGCTAATCACCATAAACTTTGTAGGTAGGTCGTACGTAAGCTACTGTAGCTATGAAAGGAAGACCTAGATTCTAATGACGTAATAAAACTTAATGAGTGACATATTTCTAGACTGCAGAGTTTTTTTTTAATATTTTCTATCTGATTTCTTTCCCTTTGAAAGCGAATTATCTTTGATTATTTTCCGATCTAGAATCTTAATGACTCCATGCCTTTCTCATGCAAATGAGTGAAGATACAATTACCATATTTTTTATGCTCAGCTTGTTGTGGGGTTATGAAAATAGAAGTCTTGGGGTGCTGTGGTTTTATTAACTGAACAGCATTTGTTTAATAACTTGCTTACGCCCGCGACTTCGTCTGTGTGTAATTTCACCCTCCGCCATTCACCCTCTTCGAAAAACCCTTTCTTAATGGAGACCTACTCTTCACAAAAACACACCCTCCAAATTTCATGTCTCTAGGACCAGCGGTTTAAGCTGTGCGTTGATATATCAGTCAGTCAAGATTTTGAATTATTGGGTTTTTCCATCTGAAATTTCTCAGCAGCAGCCCGGAGTCTGGATTGGTGCCCAGCTGATGGCAATAGGCTTGCCCCCTATTACATGGGACTTAAACAGTACTGGTAAAATGTGGGTGTACTATTAGGTAGGTACACCACAGCCTGACCCTTTTTTTTTTTTTTTTTTTTTCGAGAAACATGAGCTTTATGTAATGAAATAAGAATTTTATAGAATTATTTATTTTTGTTTTACGGGTTGTCAGAAGCCCAAAAGTCTGACAAACAGTCTTTCTTACCAAGTGGTATCGTATTACCCAGTAACTGGGATGTGGAGGTCAGATAGACAGTTGCTCCATGTAAAATACTGGTATTCAGCTGCATCCGGTTAGACTGGAAGCTGACCCCAACATAGTTGGGAAAAGGCTAGGTGGATGATGTAGATGA
This sequence comes from Oligia latruncula, assembly GCA_948474745.1. Taxonomy (NCBI): domain Eukaryota; kingdom Metazoa; phylum Arthropoda; class Insecta; order Lepidoptera; family Noctuidae; genus Oligia; species Oligia latruncula. The sequence continues at coordinate 14,858,752 of OX419701.1, read as the reverse complement.
TGATGATTTCTTTTTGTTCCCTTACGCTGCCAAGCCAAAACCCTTCTTTAACATTGAGAACATCTCCAAAACCTAAAAAAACATTACATATCTATCTTTTTTTGTCGCAGCCAACTGGTTAAATTAGCCGTTTAGTTAATCGCCTGGCCTTTGAAAGTAGTGCTCGTCTCGCTTCACTCTCTCGGCTCGCAGGCGGTTGATCACAGTTCTAAATTAACCCATTTGGTCGGGGTGCCCTGGTCTAATTACTGCGACCAAATTCGGCTCGCGCGTGATTGGTTACAGTTCCAACCTAAACTTTAATTGAATATCATTCAGGCCGTTAGTTAAACGGCCGCCGTCGGTTAACTAAACGGCTAATTAAACCAGTTGGCTGCGACATATAGATAATGCTATTAATGATTATATGCTTGTACCTATGTAGGTACAAGCATATAGTAAAGGTCTAGAAACGTAACAAAATCTAATTGTAATTCTACTCAACATGGACCGAATCGGACGTGACACCTATATAAGATTTCCCTTGGCTGATTTGACGTCATATCCTATATTAAAACGGGATTATTAATTTCTGTTTTGCATATTGGAAAAGCGGTATTATTTTATTATTAATATTGGATTTGATCAAGGGGACGGGCACGTGGCTAAATAATAACAGCCGTACGGGTCTATCGAAGGTTAAGCTACACCCGATAAGGTCGGTCTATGGATGGGTGGTCATCCATTACATATCGAAATTCCTCAGTGCCACGGAGAGCACGATAAGCCTTTGGTTCCGGCTGTTATTTGCAAATCTTTGACAGTCAGAAGCCCAAGTCTTATAATACAACCAGTGTAACCAAGGGGTATCGTGTTTACCATGTAACTGGTTTAAGGTAAACACGATACCCATTGGTGGAGGTCAATAAGTAGTAGCTCCATGTAAAATACTGATATTTAACTGCATCCGGTTAGACTGATAGCCAACCTAAACATTTAGAAAAGGCTAGGCAGATGGTAGATGATGATTGGAAAACTAGAAATAATACACTTAGTTGGATATGACCATGATTAGACCTGCTGTCTTGTATGGATCAGAATGTTGGACCACAAAAGGGATGAATGAATGAAAGGCAATTGCATGCAGCAGAGATGAGAATGCTAAGAGGGATGTGTGGTGTTACACGAATGGATAGAATAAGAAATGAGTACATAAGAGGAAGTGGCACCGGTAACTGAAAAGTTACTGAATCGGTTGTCATGGTATGGGCATGTGTTACGAAGAAATGAGGAAAATGTCGTGAGGAGAGTTTTGAGTATGGATGTCGATGGCTATAAGCGTAGAGGAAGACCAAAGGAACGATGCATGGAATGTGTGAATATGGTTAGAAAGGGGGTGACTACCGAGATGACGACTAATAGAGAAGTATGGAAGAAAAGGACATGTTGCCGCCCCCAAATAAATTGGGATAAGGGCAGGAGAATGATGATGACACTTAGTTGGTTTGGTCATGTTGAGAGGATGAGTGAAAGGCGACTAACAAAAGGCGACAACAAGGCAGATGTGTGTGGAAACCCCGGGAGAGCACGGCCTAGAAGGACATAATATAGTAATTTATTGGTAATGTTCTTCAAAAAGGTCAGGTGCGAAATACTCGCAACCGGCGGCACGGCGGCGTGCGTATATAACCAGACTAGCTTCCGCCCGCGGCTTCGCCTACATAGACATGCCGGTTTCCTCACGATGTTTTCCTTCACCGTTTTAAGAGCAGTGGTGATGAAAATAATTTACACAAAGTACACGAGCGCCTGTCTGGGTTCGAACCTACGACCTACAACTCGTAAGTCGCCGCAATTACCACTGGGCCACCACTGCTCTGTGGGAGGTTCACGTGTAGGTATTAAAAGGAAGAACTGTAAGGCCTTTGTCTAGCAGTTGGCTGTGGATGAAATTAGTGATTGATTTATCGCCTGAGGCACAGGTCGTTGAGCGCCTGCTGGGTATAAATCATGGTGCAGCCTGACGTGCCTTTTCAATGCAATTCTTGATTAACGCTTTTCTAAGATAAGTATTTGATATGATTCATGACTTGGTACAGATGCCAGCACATCAAGCTAATACAATCTGTCATTTTTTTTTAATAAGTTTTCAACTTTATCGCTAAAGCCTAAGGTTTGAAGATGATTGGAAAAATTTGACAGCTTCGGGTAGCTTGATGTGCTCAGCGTCTGTACTTTATAAGTCGCGTAGGACATTGTTTGTTTATTTCTATAAAACATCAAGTCCTGCTGAGTTGTTTGAAATCCTCAGAGGGAACGAATACTCGTTCCTTTTCTGTAAAAGAAAGGCTTGTAGCTATACCAAACGCCATCTTAGGGTCAGTTCACAGCGCGACGCAACGCAGCGCGCAGTTTTCAAGATAGCAATACAATTATAAACCTTAACTACTACAATAAAAGGTACACAATTCAGTGAGGTGGTGTCTACTACGTCGAGCTACGCCGAGCGGCGCTGCGCGGCCCACCTCTAATATGACTCGCCAAACCGAATTTAGTTACTCGTAATTTAAATACTCGAGTGGGCGGTGGGCAAAATAAGGTTGAGAACCTATGCTCTATATCAATATTTACACAATCCACCACCATACATTCCCACCGATATGTTTCAACACACTGGATAAATACCGTTAAGTGCATAAAAAAACATAAAAATCCATTCCATTCCGTAACCGCTGCCGGACCGTCGTCGCCACCCCATTTTATATTTTTCCATTCCATTTTCTGTGTGCACGCTCTAATTGCTAAGAATTTATTTGAAATTCTCATACTTCCCAGTAATTCCGGATTCCAGTGGAATTTGCCTTTAAATTCCTGACCAAAAGAATGTACGGTACTTTTCGAGTGTAACAAATTGGTTGGAGGGTTATCATAGCGGCGAATTAGTCGGTTCTATAAATAAATCAGTTTAAAAAAAATATATATTATACGATATAGATAACATCATTGTGTGATGTAGATAATTGTATTTTTCCATTTAAATTCGTGCTGATTGGAATACACGAATGCGCGATGCATACACGAATATTTTCCAATGCAAGGTAATGAAAACCGTGTACCTAAATGCAGCAATAGTTTTATAAAGACCGTTAATAGAAACAATTCGCACTTTCCATACTAATAAAACATCTTTACTTTATAAAAAAAAACCTTAATACAGGGTCCCATTAAAATAGATGGACAAATAACACAGCGCTCAGTTCGTCTAACCAAAGATATCCAAGCAAAAAAAAAACATTGATTAAAGTGATTTTATTTTGACCTAATTCCCGGCAGATTAGTGTATTTTCGTTAGCTGATTATTTTTTCTTCTAAGTATCTATGCGTTTTTCTTAAACCTATATTTTTTTACCAACGACCATAATTTGGTGGTCTGAATAATTTTTAAAAGTTTGTCCATCTATTTTAATGGGACCTTATATAAATGAGAACCTCCTCCGTTTTTTTCTCGGTTAAAAATACAACCAACTCAATTTAACGGTTCCATAAATCTGAAAATTGCTTTTAAAACCCTAAATAACATTACATAAACGTCACAGGGTGAGGAAAACGGGTAAAAAAATCACGGGTAAAACCAACACTAGGGGAATATAAACAGCATGAACAACGAATCAGATATTAGACCTTGACACGATCCCGAGCGACCTCGACTTGTACTTACCTACGTTTTTACTAAATAAATTACGCTTGCGAGTTCTTTCTCCGTATTAAAAAAGTTTTTGACAGCCGCACGGGTCGATAGATCAGGTTAAGCTACGCTTGCCGCGCTTGGTCCGTGGATGGGTGACCATCTACACATACCAAGACATTACGTGCCTCGGAAAGCACCTTAAGCCGTTGGCCCCGGCTGTCATTCGTGAATCTTTGACCCTCGTTGCGGGTCAGTAGCCCGAAAGTCTCACAACCAGTCTTACCAAGGGGTATCGTATTACCCAGTAACTGCGTTGTGTAGGTCAGATAGGCAGTTACTCCATGTAAAATACTGGTATTCAGCTGCATACGGTTAGAGTGGAAGCCGACCCGAACATGGATGGGAAAAGGCTAAGCAGATGATTGTAGTTCAGAAGTGGTTTTACAAAGAAAATACAATGTACTCATAGACCTATTTTCTATTCGGATAAGCAGAGAGAGTAAAGTAAACCACGTCGAGCTATGGTAATTCCTTTCGCTTCCTTAAGGAAATTACAGTATATTTGAAACATTTCTAAGAAAAACATTTAAAGAGGTTTGGATTACAAAAATATAGGTCAACATGGTTTGTTTTTGTTAATTTGGTTTTGTATTTCTCTTTTATTCGGTCAAGCTGAATTTAGTATAAATCGTGGCGTATTTAAATCGTAGCTTGCATTACAATGCACAACAGAATATTGGTAAATTTAGCACCTTCCTAGATACTTGTTTGAAGAAAACTATTTAATTATTTATTATGGCACTCTAACGAATAAAATTTGAAAACATTAGCAAAGATTTTTGTCTTATAATTAACTAGCTACGCTCCGCGGTTTCACCCGCATAAGTGTCGATCCCATGGGAATATCGTGATAAAAAGCCTATATGTTAATCCAGGGTGTCAGCTACCTCCATACCAAATTTTATCAAAATTGGTCCAGCCGCTAGCCGTTTGAACGTGAAGAAGTAACAAACATATAAACACACACACACTCACAAACTTTCGCCTTTATAATATTAGTGTGATTACTACAGCGAACTTTTCAACTAAAGGTGTGTACAACACTCTCATAGTTTACCTATTTGATTTAACTAGGTATATATTATAGATAATATAAACTATGTAGTAAGGTACAGACGCACATCAAGATACCCGAAACAGTCAAATTTTCCCAATCAACTTTGAACCTTATGCTTAAGCGATAAAGTTTAAAGTTGAAAATCTATTAAAGAAATTTGACAGATTGTAGTAGCTTGATGTGTTGGCGTCTGTACTTACGTGGGATTAACGACAAATAGCACGTAATTTAGCTAAGCATTATTCGTGTCACTGTCACACAACTGTCAAACTACAAATGCAAGATAGAGACATAAACAAGTCTAAGCCAAACCACAGATATCTTTATATATCCCGGTTTTAAAACCTCACCTTTGACCTTCCTACATTGTTAGGGGCTTACAACTGGGATACATTAGTCTGAATCTCAATTCATTACCTAATTATTAAACTATACTATACTATTATTACTAAGTATTCAAGTTAGACATAACTTTTAACGAAAGTTAATAAACTTAATAATGCAAAAGATGCTAGACTGTATTCAAAGTTATGAAGAACTAGCTGCGCCCCGCAGTTTCACCCGCATAAATCTCGATCCCGTAATTTCTAAATTTCTAATGTAATTCAATTATGATTTGAAAGACACGTGGCGCCATCTATTATCATAATAAGGTTATTGTTGTTTTTCTCGAGAACAGAATTTTTTTTCGGGATGAAAGGTACCCTATGTCTGTTTCTGTACACCTGACAACGTATATGGAAAATTTCAAGATGATCGGTTCAGTGGTTTAGGCGTGAAAACGTAACAAACAAACAAACTTACTTCCGCATTTATAATATTAGTTAGGATTTCAAAACAAATGAACATTGTTCAATGGCTTTTGTTCTTTGTTTTCACACCTTAACGTTATTATTTACTTTCTCAAAATATACGATCAATTAATTGTAATTTTACTAACTTACAAGTACTTTTGCACCGCATCTCGCTTGATTCTGACGTTATAGTATTGACTGAGTGCTGGCTACCTTGCGCCAGAAATTCAACTATTCCCATTTTACAAAACTATAATGTATACTCGACCACTGACCATATTAACCAGAGTGATGGCGTCGTAGTTTATGTTAAATCTAACCTTCTCGTAACCTATGAAGAGCCAGACTTATTGCAGTCTGGTTCAGCCATGATTATAAAAATTAATACCGATGTTGCTATAGTCTGTATTTATCGCTCACCCTCAAATGACAACATTAGTAAGTTTCTCTTAGCCCTTAATGCTATACTTCCTTCATTATGCAATTTTAAATCTGTTGTCATTACAGGTGATATCAACCTAGATATTAAGCCTTCCACGCTTGATGCACGCTCACATGAATATTTAAATTGTATGGCCTTCCACGGCTTTCTACCTACCCATACACTACCAACTAGAGGTAATAATTGCCTGGACCACGTATTCTTGAAAACGCAATCATCGGCAATCACATTTGTTTATGATACTACAGTTACTGACCATAGCTCATTATTGTTATGCCTGGATAGCGGGCGAGGTGCGGTCAACAGTGCATCAACCATCACTAAAATTGATTACGAGGCCCTTGATAAAACAATTGCAAGCTTAGACTTCTCCCCTATTCTCTCATTATCAGACGCAAATACCGCTACAGACAAACTTATTGAAACATTGACGCTGGCTATATCGCATAACACTGTAGTCAAAAAAGTAACAGCAAAAAAGAAAATCATAAAGCCTTGGATCACTCCGGGCTTGCTACGGTGTTTGAGACATAGAGATGCATTGCACAGAAAACTGAGAAATTCTCCTGAAAATGATACCTTAAAAGTTACCTACAAGCGATACAGAAACTTTTGTTCAAAAGTTATCAAAAAAGCTAAGCGGGCCTTTGATACAGACGAATTGAATAAAGCAAGTCAAAATCCAAAAAAACTTTGGGATACACTAAAGCGAGTAACGAATACCGTAAAGCCAAATAATACATCTACGCAACTACTAACTTGCTCATCCTCTCCCACCGAGTCATGTAATTACGTAAATTCTTTCTTCGTAAATATAGGCAAGAAACTCGCGGATGATATTACTAAAACACAAGAGTCACAATCGCAGCAAACTCCAGTAAAACACCTGGTACCTATATCTTCTTCAAAATCATCATTTGTCCTTGATGACACTGACTCCGATGAAGTAATGTCTGTGATAAACTCACTACGATCTAATGCCTCAACTGGATGGGATGGTATCTCAGCTTTATTTTTAAAGAGATATTCTAGTACTCTGTCACCCATTCTTTGTCACATATTTAATATTTGCTTCGAAACTGCAATCTTTCCCACTGCTTTCAAAAAGGCTATAGTTTATCCAATTTTCAAGGGGGGTGATGGAAATTTACCAAACAACTACCGCCCTATTGCAGTCTTGAGTGCTTTATCCAAGGTATTAGAACGCTTAATTAATAAAAGGCTGATACATTACCTGGAACATTTTGGTTTACTCTCAACACAGCAATATGGCTTTCGCAAAAATAAATCAACAAATAACGCCGTCGTTGACTTATTGAATTTTGTGGTAGAACATCTTAACAAGAAGAATAAGGTACTAACAATCTTCTTGGATATTGCGAAAGCATTTGATACCGTCCCGGTTTCTGCACTCTTATTTAAGCTGGAAGGCATGGGGGTCCGGGGTTTACAGTTGGAGCTTTTCAGAAGTTATCTTTCAAATCGTAGACAGATCGTTAAGATTGAAAATCACAAAAGCGATGAATTTCCTATTTATTACGGTGTACCACAGGGCAGCATATTGGGTCCAACGCTCTTCTTAGTCTTCATAAATGATTTGTGTAACCTTAATATGGCTAATGCCAAAATCATTTCATTTGCGGATGACACCGCTATAACATTTGTTAACAGTGCATGGCCAGATCTGGAGCATAATGCTCAGCTTGGCTTTAACACTGCATTAGAATGGCTTTACGCCAATAAGCTTACTCTAAATGCTTCCAAAACGAATTTCATGACTTATTCCATTTCTTCAACCTCTCAGCCAAAAATACCCATATTATTGAAAGCCCATTCATGTCGCCAACCAACACTAGTTCCTTGTCAATGTCCTTTATTGAAGTCTACGGAGCAAATTAAATACTTGGGTGTAACCCTGGACAGGAACCTGAACTTTAAGTCTCACATAAATCTCCTGACTGGTAGAGTACGCAAACTTATATACATATTTAAAATTCTTCGAAATATAACAAATCCAATTATAATACGTAATGTTTATTTTGCTTTATGTTTGTCGATAATTACATATTGTGTCTCGTGTTGGGGCGGTGCTGCTAAAACTACCTTAAAATCATTAGAAATAGCACATAGGGCCATACTAAAGGTAGCTACATTTCGTCCAATATTGTTCCCGACCGATCAATTATATAAAGACTGTCAAGTTCTCAACATTCGACAACATTTTATTTTACAAACAGTCACTTTGCAGCATCACAATACCCCATACAAAGAAATCACCAAAAGACGAAAAGATAGTGTTTGCATACTGCCGCGAGTGCACTCCTCATTTGCAAAAAGATTCTTTTATTATTTAGGTCCGTATCTTTATAATAAAATAAGCAAGACGATGCAGATTTACGGTTTATCATACACTAATTGTAAAAAAACTGTCCGGCTATACCTTCAAAATCTGTCTTATGATGCAACCGAAAAAATACTTACATACTCGTAGCATGATGAGCATTGCTCTGCGCTGTACACACACTATAGCGTACCATTCCACATGCATACACATACCACACACACACTCACACACCCACACACAAATACACCCCAATACACCCTCACACACGCACACACACCCACAATCACTGTCACACTTACATTAATAAGATTTTTCTAAAATGTAAAATTAGTATTTACTCACGATATTATTACGTAATACAGTTCAAATTGTAGCATCAGCACAAGTACTATTATATTATGTATAAATTATCACTGTACCATTAAACATAGGGGACCAAGACTGTTTCTCCTTAACACAGGTTATTTTGTAACCTAGCTAGGAGAACAGTGCTTTACCCACTCGATTGTAGACTACATAATTATCATATAAGATCTGTACTATAACTATGCATACCTACTACAATCTGTCTGTTTGAGTAAATAAATTTATTATTATTATTACTTAGCTTAGTAGCTAAAATTAATAAGCAATTTTCATGATATCTTATTGATCAATCAGCTCAGCCTATCGCAGTCCACTGTGTGCAGTGAGTTAGCTTATTTCGTAATAATTCCAACGGTTTAACTTTTAAACAGTTCCATTGGATAGTTTAGGAGATATCGACATTTTAATGTGACACGCGCCCTTTAGCGGCAGTAGTTCCGTGTATGTCCGGACCAAAAAAAAATAAATGGGCGGGAGAAGCGAAATGTGGTTGAAAGACGGAAAGAAAATAGTTATTAAGTTTATTTGCGGCCAAAATGACGCATAAAAAAGATACAAAATAACAATTTGGGAGAAAACATGCGTCACATCTACTCCAAACGGCCATCGCTCAGCATAATGCTAAGATCCTATACGAGACAGAGCCCCAGCGCTGGTTTTCAGCGGCAGCTGTTGTACTTTTGGTACCTACATACACTTCTGCTTAAGTCTTTAGGGTTTACAGGCGTGATGTTATGTTATATTAGATTGTGGCCCAAGCTCTAGTTTTGTTAACTAGGTACAACCACCAGCACATCAAGCAACCCGAAACTGTCAAATTTTCCCAATCAACCTTGAACCTTATGCTATAGCGATAACGTAGAAAATCTATTAAAGAAACTTGACAGATTGTAGTAGCTTGATGTGCTGGCGTCTGTACATCCATACCGCTGTATGAAAATACCGCACAAAAAACGAAATCTAGGGTCATCTAATATTCTGAACAATATACCGGGAGGGATTCTAGACTGAAATCTAGGCTTTTAAACAATAAAACCGTACCGCAAAACAATTCACAAAATGGTTAACAAAATAGTGTAATTTTGTTAAACAAATTCTGTTTGGCGGCATCGCAATTCAGCTGAAACATTTAACTTTAAAAAGGCGTGGTATTATTCTATGTAATCTGTGAGTGTCGCTGTAATCAGCGGGGATGTTTCACTTCAAGCGCTGAAAGGTAAAATGTATTGAGCTAAGTATTGAATTTTCTCAGGTGTGTGCTGTTTCAGGTATAAATGGCTGTAATTTGCATATTGATTTTGGAGGCTCTTGACTCATACGGGAATTTTTTGGGAGACATCTTTGAATGTATCTACTAGCAACGCAGATGTTGAATTTTTTTATTTAGACAAATCTTGTTTGTGTATAAGGTGGAGGGTAATCTCCGGAACTTTAGCTCCTTTAATTATGTAAACATGATAGGACGGGGAAAAAAGTCTTTTCGTATTTTTAAGTATACAAATTAAAGAACTTTTTTTTAAATAGTTTATTTACATTTTGAATATAATGTGCTATTTTGTTCGATAACTTGTTACCATTGTTGTGGAAATTTTGGGACTTCTGATCAAAAAACTGCTACAATTAGTTTTGACAGTCCTCTCTTGATATTAACCTAACACTTGAGTGATCCCGCGGGTCCAGTTCGAGTAGGTCCAGTTGACCAAAAACTCTTAAAGAATTCTGAAGAGACCAAAACATGTGAAAATCTGAGGGTACAAGGTCAGGACTATATGGTGAATGCATTAACACTTCCCAATCAAGTTCTCTCAATTTTTGGTGAGTGGCTCTTTAGCCAAATACATAAAAATGTGGCTAAAGAGCCACTCACCAAAAATTGCGAGAACTTGATTGGGAAGTGTTCAGTGTTCGTGTGTTGTGTGTGTGTTGGGTAGTGTTCTTTAGCCACATACATAAAGATGTGTGTGGTCTGGCGTTATTATGATGAAGAACCACACCCTTTCTGTTGATCGATTCCGGCTGTTTTTTTCAATTTCTTGCTTGAATCTCATCAGCAGTTGCCATTAAGATCCGAATCGATAGCTCATAATGAACGATGCCCTTCCAATCCCACCATACACTCAGCATCACCTTAATATGAGTTAATCTTAGTTTCACTATAGTCTGTGGAGCTTGACTGCCCTTGATGATATTTTTCGCACGTTCTTGTCATAGGTGATCCATTTTTCGTCACCAGTGATCAATCTTTTCAAAAATGGTTCGGTTTCATTACGTTTCAATAGAGAATCGCAAATGAGTACACGATTCATTAGGTTTCTTTCAGTGAACTCGTGTGGCACCCAAATATCGGGTTTTTTGTGTCATCATCATGATCATTTCAGCCGAAAGACGTCCACTGGTTCTGGTTTTTTGTGTACCCTTTTGAAATGGGTAAAAACTGTTTTATGGTCAACCAATAGGTAACTCTTTACCTATGTCGTAACTACTATATATGCCGATTTTGTTCCACTTTTTTCCGTAACACGGCAACCAGAGCGAGCTGCATCTTTGACATCAAAATTCCAGAACTGATTTTTTTTTTCGGATGGGAAATCATAAAATGATCCCTCCCGCTCTGGATGGAGCGGAAGGGGGTGTCAGACTCTTACTGACTAAAACCCACCCGCGTTCCTTCCTTAGCCCTTTATGTTCCGGGCCAGCGGTAACCCTTTCGGACAATCCCGCTGACCCGGCAGGCTTCGGCCATATGGAGCGTCCTCAATGCTGACATCTCTTTCAGGCTATATTATATGTGTTTTATATGGGGTCAGCGAGGGGCCCGTGGATAAATATTAACAGCCGCACGGGTCGATCGGTCAGGTTAGGGTCGCTTGCCGCGGTTGGTCTGTATGGGTGACCATCTTTACATACCATAACCCCTCCGTGCCTCGGAAGGTCTCGACTGTCATTCTAAAAGCAATACATATTTTATCGCAAACATACCAACATAAAATAAATAAAACGGAAGTGTATTTGATTTCATTTGTAGAGCAAAGATGGTGAATTTAATTATGTACCTATCTCTCCTCCATCTTCTTATTTATTTTCCTTTGCATAACATTTCACTTTTGAATTACATGTTTCTCTTTAACTTTTTAAAGCAAATAATTATTAACTTTTAAAGTACCTACGCTTTTGTTCAGGACTAACCAGAGGGATGATTCTCGTAATTTTAAGAACATTCAGTCTCACAGTCTCAATATGTCAGAATTACCTCTAATTTCCCCACAATTTAGACGAGTTTTTGACATTGATTGTCACTGAGATGAGATTGAAGGTAATCATCATCTGCCTAGCCTTTTCCCAACTATGTTGGGGTCGGCTTCCAGTCTAACCTGATGCAGCTGAATACCAGTATTGATATACCAGTATTGATTGAAGGTTATTGATAAATGGTTTTATTTCTGTAAGTAGGTTCATACAAACACTTTTACACGTCAATCATATTTTTAAAACTAGACGAGGTCGACTTTCCTATTGGACTACTTTGAGAAGAAAGGCCGGTACGGAACCCCTCATCGAATATCCTATTTTATTTGGCAGACAGGTTGTAAATGGTGAAACAAAACCTTTGAACCTTGCTTCAGGCACTTAAATAATGATCCTTGTCAATTCAACGACTCTTTGGCACATTTTCGTGAAGTTTGACCCGGATATAACTGCTCGGGGTTATTGACCTATAAGTGACTGGACAGCTGTGTTGTTGTTTCAAGTGTTTGTAGAACTTTTTCTCAAATTACTGTCATTTTGTGTGCTCTTATAGTGGTTTCTGATGCGACAAAGTTTTTTAAGCGAATATGTACAGACGCCAGCACATCAAGCTACTAAAGTCTGTCAAATTAAAAAAAAAAATTAAACAAAAAATAATTATTATTCGAATACCATAAGGTGTACTCGTTTTTTTTTTTTTTGCTAGCCTATGCTGTCCCACTGCTGGGCAAAGGCCTCCCCCAAATCCTTCCAGGAACTCTTTTCCCGCGCCACCTCGAACCAGCCCTCGCGGTACGCATCCAGGTCATCTCGCCATCTCTTTCTGGGCCAGCCTCGGCGGCGCCGTCCATCTTCAGGCACCCCTTGTGTGGAGATTTTTGCCAAGCGGTCATCGTGCATACGGCTAATGTGACCCGCCCAATCCCATTTGAGCCTGGCAGCCTTCTTTCCTACATCCAGTATGGTGTACTCGTATATTACAATTTATTTGGGGTCAGCGCAGTATGGCCTTTTCCTTCCACTTCAAAAAAAAAACAAATAGATACAAAAAAAAACTCAAAAAATAATAATATTCAAATTAATTTATTTGTTCATCACACAAATATGTTTGTTTCGTAAGAATCTAATAAACAAAGGTGTTATAATATTACCAACAACAATTTATGTTCTGAGAATTCTTTTGAAATCCATCCAGTTTAATATAGTTCAAGCAAGCAATAAATTTCCAGGCAATAAATTTCCATGAATTTATTAATTAAAACGCAAATAACGAGACTGTTAAATATTTAATCGTTTACCTCTTATTAACATTTCGCGATTTTCATTTGTTAATTATGGTGCTTTATTTAATTTCAATAATGTTGGAATTTGTTTATTTCCCGGTAAAATTTAAGGTATGTATACCTATTAATATTAGTAAAGGATGAATAAACATGATAATTATTGTATCCGGTTAAAATCAGGGAAATTATTTGTTAAGCAAATTGACTACCAACTTAATGAGGTCTATACAACGTTATTTTTAGTATTTATTTTGAAATATATATTTATTTATATAAAAACCAAACGGTTAGGTACCTAGGTACTATTATCACTGAGCGCAACACGGCGCGGCGTGGGTGAGCATGTTTTTGCACGGACAAACAGGTAACAGGTAAACTTTGTGATTTTTCATGATACAGTTTTGAAATTTTGTACATATATTCTTTACATAAAAATACTAGACACGTGTTTCGGGTTTCGCATATACACTTAAAAATAATGTTGTATATAAACCATGATTAAAGTTGAGAGACGTTTTAACGTCAAAAATTTACGGTTAAACAGTCGCTAATCATTACTTAACTTTAAGCAATGATTATGAATGAAGAGGATAGTGTCCGTAGATACCTACGGACACTATCTCTCTTTAAGACACAACTGTCATTCTTTGACAGTTGTTTCAAGTGGCTATAACACGGAAAATGCAAAGTCAAAGCATTTTTTTTACCCATAAAAGGCACTTTTGAACGTCAATTGACATAAAGGTGTCAAGTTGCTAAATAATTAATTTCCATAACTGTACACGAAACAGTTTCCCTAAAATATGATTAAATCCGTGGGTAATATTTGATAAATAATTACTTTATTATATTTATTAAATCAACTATATTTTCTATCACTAGATCTTTAAAGTGGTGCTCTTATTAAAGTGGCCTGGTGTTGTATTAATTGAAACTCATTTAGACGAGAATCTAGGAGGACTCGAAAAACAGATGACAAAAAGTATTGGCAGTAAAACCCAACACTCATAACTAGGCATATTACGATATATATTCAATACTATCTTTAAGTGACCACACCCACACAGCTATAATAATTATATATTTTCATCACGTAACCAACCTAAACTGTAATTTATATTAAAGCTAAGCCGACCATCAATGAAATGAAGGCGAAATATATATATTACTAGCTTCCGCCCGCGGCTTCGCCCGCAAGGTATGTCGATAAAAACTGTCCTATGTCCTTCCCCGGGATGCAATCTATGTCTCTACCAAATTTTATCGAAATCCGTTCAGTGGTTTAGGCGTGAAAAGGTAACATACGGACAGACAGACAGAGTTACCTTCGAATTTAGAATATTAGTATGGATCATTGTTTTGTGGTAGCTTGTATAATATATATTATAGCACAGTTTAAATATACCTATATTACAGCTTCGTCTGTGATGTGTTTTATGTGGACTACCGACAAATAGTGAAAACTTAAAACTATAAAATAACAGTGGTTTTTATCACTGCTGGCGCAACACAACACGTGTATCTACAGTCAACAGCAAAAGTAGATGATCAAAGTCAGAAATTCAATACTAATGAACGGAGTTCGCGTCAGAACTGTGTGGCGTCAAAGTGATTCAAAAGTATTCTACGTAGTAAGTATTCTAAGTAGTAGTACTTCGACGCCACACAGTTCTGACGCGAACTCCGTTCATTAGTATTGAATTTCTGATTTTGATCATCTACTTTTGCTGTTGACTGTACCCATAGCCTGCTACAGATATAGCGTTAACATTAGCATGTCGGTGACGTAAACCTATTAGATTTTCCCCTACCGGAAATCGCTCAACACGCCAAAAGATTTTTTCACTTCAAAAAAAAACTCGTGTAAACAGTACGTTCGATACCTACTCGCATGTTGAAAGGGGCAAATCACCTCGTCCTTTATAAATTGGAAGCATCTCCGTCTGCCGATTTATTCTGAAAAAATCGCACCGTGAAAACTTTGTTGAAGTGAGCTGTCAATAGTTTTTTACCCTAGCAGATGGAATGACAGCTCATTTCAAGCTCGCTTCGCCTAAGTTTTCATGATGAGATTTTTACTCAATAGACCAGGGGGCCTAAAAAGGCCACTTTGGAGAATCATAAAAGGATAACATTATGAATCGTAATATGGCGAAGACGGTCCGTGTTTTTCTTTTTTTCGCTGAATTACGTAGGTATAATCAAAGAGATTGGGATTGGATCGGATTGATTGGTACTTTAGCACAGACAAAAAAAAAACTGAAAAATGCTTCACTAATGGGATTTGATACGATTAACTTAACAGTTAACTGTCCATTATGTTATCCTTTTATGATTCTGTCAAAGTGGCGTTTATAGGCCCCCAGAGGGGCAATTCTCGTAATTTTAAGAACGTTCACAGTGTGATCTCAGTCTGAATCTATCAAAAATACCTCTAATTTGCCTACATTTTGACAAGTTTTTGACATTTGTTTATAGCAGAGATGAGACTGCGACTAGATTTTGAACGTTTTAAATTACGAGAATTGTTCCTCTGCTGTATGTACTAAACCAAAACCGTGTTTTGTTTTGTAAAATCATAGATTCAGAAAATCACCTGACGTTGACTCTCATATAACTCTAGCGCCCCGCGGTTTCACCCGCATAAGTTTCGATCCCGTGGAAATATCGGGATAAAAAGTAGCGTATATGTTAATCTAGAGTGTCAGCTACCTCCATACCAAATTTTATCAAAATTGGTCCAGCCGTTTGAGCGTGAAGAAGTAACAAACATATAAACACACAGACACACACACACACAAACTTTCATCTTTATAATATTAGTGTTAGGTATAAACGTAGGCGATTGTTTGTTTCTTGCTTCGTTGTTTAAATGTGCGAGAGTTTTTCGACGTCAAGAGACAAGAAGGGTCTTGCATGACTAGTAAAGCTATGGTTGCCTAGAAGAACGGTGTCCACGACATAACGGCTGCCGTGACACCGGTCATGAAAATGATGGCAGTGGGGTCAAAAGCGCTCTTTTTGACCCCGTAAATTCTTTCACAAATAACGGACGCTAAATTGCGGACGGACGCTATGTGTTGGCCACTGCAGTCCTAGGAAACCCTAGTGTAAACGATGTCTCGCCGACAAAACTCGCATGATCATTCTCGCCTGTCGTCAGGCGAGAAACTCTCCTTGTGTAAACGAGCCTTTAGCCCCTGGAATAACGTTGAGTGGAGCCCACTTGATGGATTCAAGTGAGTAGGTGGCGAGACGGGTTTAATTATTGGATATTATTGTTGTGAGAATTATTTATAACTGCATTATTAAAGTGTTCCAGAGTAAAAGTAATGTAAACCTGAAGTTTCTATTATTATAGTAGTGTTTTATGATGAAATTCCTGTTGTTAATAAAATTCATTGTAGTTATGTGGTTGTTTCAACATAATATATTACATTTAGAGTTTGGAAATATAACTAGAAAACGTACGCATTATTCCCCGAAACCATGAATAAGCGAACGGTAAGGCGCTTTGCACACGGCACGGTTTCATTACGGTACGGCGCGGCCAAACCTGAAATCGTGAAAAAAAAAAAACAGCTGGTCTCTACATTTTGACGAGTTAGACGAACATAAATGTAGGGAACAGCTGATTTTTTTTTCGCGATTTCATGTTTGGTCCCATAGTAAAAGTTGTTCATAATGATGAGTAAAATCACGTGTTTAAGTATCGGTCACTAATTACCAGTCACCCTATGTATCCAGGGTGTCAGCTACCTCCATTCAAAATTTTATCAAAATTTGTCCAGCCGTTTGAGCGTGAAGAAGTAACCAACATATAAACACACCCCCACACCCCCACACTCACAAACTTTCGCCTTTATAATATTAGTGTGATTACTGAACTGTATGTATTGTTATATTGTATACTCGTAAACAAACAATCCTTTCACATCAATTTAAAGAAAAATTTGTAAACAAATATTCCACTTAAAAAACCAAACATAAAGGGAAAAGTGGAAACTCATGTTACTCGCTACAAATGCGAGTATTTTTAAACAAACTTTTGAGAAAACTCGGTGCAAATAACAGTGGTACCAAATGCAATTTGTTAGGGCACGAATAACAGTGGACATTATAATTAAATTAAAAAGTTTCCCCTGGAGATCGCGTGCTGAGCGTGGACATGGACACCGCTCGTATCTCCCTTGTCCTTTTTCCACGTCGACAGGGGAGGAAATAATAATGATTTTGTCAATACTGGTAAAAACCAGAGGGTTATACCCATTTTATTTTGTTTTGATTTGAAATACCAATAAGGCTTTCGTGTAAACACGACATGAAGTGTGTTCACGCCAACTGAAATGGGTATCGGATACGTCGTTCTATTTGCTAGCGGCCTAACAAATGGACAGTTGGGCTAATTCCGCACTCATCATTTCAGCCCGGAATTACCCACTGCTGGATATAAGCCTCCCCTTTCTTCTACCATACTTCCCGTTTCTTTGCGTCTCTCATCCAGGTATTTCCCGCGACTTTGACGATATCAAACTCAAACTCAAAGCATTTATTTCAATTAAACCATTAACAGGCACTTTTGAATTGTCAAGAAGTCGGTCAGTCAGAAAATATGAAGCTGGTTGCCCATTCTAAAGCGGTACCTATGGAGAAGAACGGGCAAGAAACTCCGTGGAACATTATTTTTAAATTATATTTTACAAAAATATTAGTTACATCTTTTGAATCTATAATTATATAATGTGAGAAGGATGTAAAGAATAAAAAAGATACGCGTACGGTAAAGGCGTAAAGGCGTAAAGGCGCGTAAAGGTACGCGTTAAAAGCGTCTAGAGTACAACAATTAGTAACAAAACAACAATCCATCATCTGTGAAAATTTCAACTGTCTGGCTATCACGGTTCATGACATACAGTCTGGTGACAGACGGACGGTAGAGCCTTAGTAATAGGGTCCCGTTTTTACCCTTTGGGTACGGAACCCTAAAAATAGGGTGAATATTTTCGAAAAACGTGTGACTCGATATTCAATTACTTCTTAAAGTATTGTCGGATAGCTTAATCTACTTACGCTGTTGGATATCTTCAAATCGTTTACAAACTAGCTGGCTGGTTAGATTACTAACGGAGTTCACTGATCAAGTTGTGTCGACTGTCAGACAATTTTATTGGTATCAATCGTCCCTGATTACACAACACACATTTCAAGTTTTTATGTAGTTAACTAGCTTCTGCCCGCGACTTCGTCCGCATGAAATTTCACCCTCTTAGGGGTGGAATTTCGAAAAACCCTTTCTTAGTGGATACCTACTCTTCACAAAGAACACACCCTCCAAATTTCATGTCTCTAGGAGCAGTGGTTTAGACTGTGCGTTGATATATCAACAATCAGTCAGTTTATCATTTTATATATCAGTCAGTTTATCATTTTATATATAGAAAAAAGAAAAAAGAAAAAGAAGATTTGTCTTTTCATCTGACTCTGATAAACTCCAAACTGTTGACTGTTGCTGTTGTTGCTGTTGACTGTTGTTGTTGTTGTTGTTGTTGACTCCAAATTGTTTAACACGGACACTGGCTGCATACCAACCAGCCAACCATCTGATTCCACATTTTATTTTTATAACAAAGACAGCGAGAATTTATTACGAAACAGATAACATACGACATTGTAACTGAATTAAAAGTTGCCCGAGAGAACTCCCATTGCAACGTATGGAAATAATGTTTATTTATTTCCTGAAATAATGTATGAACGCGAAATGTTGTCATGGCTCGGTGGCTAAGGGCGTGAACACACTGAGTGTTTCTAAGGCACCTGTCATACCGCTGACGAGGGAGCGACTAGATTTATCACCGATTGTCTCTTTAAAGAAACGTACCAAAGATTATAGACTCTGTAAATAAAAAGATACATATATCAGTAGTTTTTTTTTTTCTTTTGCGGATGGGAAATCATCAAATGACCCCTCCCGCTCTGGGTGGAGCGGAAGGGAGTGTCAGACTCTTACTGACTAAAACCCACCCGTGTTCCTTCCTTAGCCCTTTATGTTCCGGGCCAGCGGTAACCCTTTCGGACAATCCCGCTGACCCGGCAGGCTTCCGCCCTATGGGGCCCCTCCTCGATGCTGACATCTCTTTGAGGCGCGCGTGGAACACGTACGTGCCGTCCGGCACGGGCCTGGTCCTGATCGGACGATGAGCTACCCATTACTCTCCGCCCGCAGGCCCGCGCCTACGATATATATATATCAGTAGTTGATCGCCGATTGTTCATACCGCAAGCAAGTACACGTTTGTCGCAGCGACAAAAGCTATCAAAGAACGTACTCTCTCAGCGATGCATGCTCGGTCGCTTGGGGCACAACACTCGATGAGAGACTCACGCTTGGAAGATAAATGCCGCCGACAACAATTGTGTCGACGTCTGCAGTTGCCTTGCCTCTGCCGTTGGCAACGTGCCCCTCGTGTATAAGAGCAATTAGACCGTACGCGGCGCAAAATACACTCATTGCTTGGGCACTGGGGGGATTCGTTTTTCGAGGTTTGCAGGTTTGATCATACCTAGTATCTAGTATTAATATGATTTTTTCATTTCCTTTTTCAATTGCAATCATTACGGAACACGCATATTGTTTCCTGTCTGTATGAGAAGAGTCTTTGGCTGTGCGTTGGGACTATAGGACGCTATAGTTGTTGTTACCTATCAAGACAAAAATAAAATGAATCTCCTTAATTTCCACACGTGACAGGGATTCCGAATTGTTCTAGTGACATTCTGATTGTTGTTATTTATTTTTAGGGTTCCGTGCCCAAAGGGTAAAAACGGGACGATTACGAAGACTTCGCTGTCTGTCCGTCCGTCCGTCTGTCTGTCACCAGGCTGTATCTCAAGAACTGCGACAGCTAGACAGTTGAAATTTTGACAAATTATGTACCTGTATTTCTGTTGCCGCTATAACAACAAATACTAAAAATGAAATAAATATTTAAGGGGGCTCCCATACAACAAACGTGTTTTTTTCGGCGTTTTTGCCTTGTGGTACGGAACCCTTCGGGTGCGAGTCCGACTCGCACTTGGCCAGTTCTTTATATTTTAGCATACCAAAACATTTTGGCATCCGTCAAACTTCAGCTGTTTTGCGCGGTTGTGGATATTATGCATTTTCTCTAGTTTAAAGTATACTGTTTATCAAAACAGTAGGTACTTATAAGATATTGAAAATACCGCTATTGTGTGCTTAAAATTACAGGAAACACGAATATGATTAATTTGAAATAATTCAAGGGTTTTATTTTGTGTACAGCTGTAACATTCAGTAATAATTAGTCTAATATTAGAATATCGATAATGAGTCACGGTTCCCAGCCGTACCTAATTAGTGTTGGGATCGGATTACATGAGATTAAAACCACCTCAACCAAGATACAGAAATAGATGTTGTATAACCTTATCCAAGCTTATAAACACGACAAGTATCGAACCTCTTATAGTTAAGCGATTGACTGCTGCGCTGCGTGTCGCGGGTTCGATTCCCGCACGGAACAAATATTTGTATGACCTACAAGTATTTGTTCCGGGTCTGGCTGTTTGTGTATGTGAGTTTAAATGTTTGTAAACGCACCAATTCCTAGTGTGGGGCAACGTTTTTAAAAAAAAGAAAAGAAAGAAAGAAAAGAAAGAAAGTTTCCATTTTGCTGTCCTAAAAATATTAATGAACACTCTAATTTAATGAATGCGCCTTTTTTGTGAGCCTCTAAGTAAATAATTCCTATTTTGGGGTCCTTAAAATAGTAAATAGTTAAGTAACTGCGACAAACATGGATGTAGCGCTCGCCGGTCGCTGCCGCGGCACAGCTCGCTTCGCTCGCTCGGCCCGCGCGCGATTTGTCACAGTTCTAACCTAACCTAACCCATTTGGTCGGGGTGCCCTCGCTTATTTACTGCAACCAATTTGGCTCGCACTTGGTTGGTTACAGTTCTAAATTAGCCAAGTACTTGGATGTAGACTTCACCGGCCGCTGCCGCGGCACCGATGGCTTCGCTCGCTCGTCTCGCGTGCGATACGTCACAGTTCTAACCTAACCTAAGCCATTTGCTCGGTATTCTAGGTTAGTTACTTCGAGCAAGTGTGAGAAAAGGCCAGAAATTTCTGAAAAATTTGATTTGATTTTTTTTTTTGTTTTGATTTTTCTGTTTTTTTTTTTTCATTTTGGAAAGAGGCTCATTTAAATATTTCCCTATAAATAAACCCAGCTCTGGGATACGAACGATCGATACGATCTTACGATGTAAGTTATCCTACCATTGCGCATTGATATGAAAGAGGTTTTAATAAAGTTATTTCATAGCTTTGTATTTGTACATCAATATTAAACTAGGTACTTTAAAAAACCCATTGTGTATTTAGTTACAAGTCTATCGTGTACGAGGTATGGTGTGGGGTGTGAGGTGTGTATTTATAATGGTAAAATATTGAAACATCGTCACGACCAAACAACTTCTAACAATGATTGATGATGGTAGCAATACCTTTTATTTACCAACTTAACATTTATTTAACCTGTACCGACTATTATTATTAATGAGAAAGTAAATCCGTCTGTAAGTCCGTCTTTTCCGTCCGTCTGTCTGTCTGTGACCTTTTCACGCTTACAACACTGAACCGAACTTTATGAAATTTGTCAAATATGTAGAAAAGAAAGACTTAGAAAATAATTTACCTTTCAAATAAAAAAAAACAAAATCAAAATCGGTTCATCCGTTCGGGAGCTACGATGCCACAGACAGACACACACACACACACACACAGACACGTCAATCTTATAACACTCCGTCGTTTTTGCGTCGGGGGTTAAAAAGAAAAATATGAAAAGGGTAAATGTTTTTTTTTTCACAGAAACACGTGAATACAAACAGATCAGGCACAGATCATAGACTACTTTTCATTCTGGATAGCAGACGAAGTCGCTGGCAGCAGTTAGTGTAAACCTAATCAGCCTTACTACAAAACAAGGTTTATCTTTAGATCTAGGTTTAAACCATCGAGCCATTTTTAAATTTCGAACAAACAACAAAAACAAACAACAAATTAACAAATTTCTTTTACGTTTGTCGGAATAAAGTTCAAAATACAAAAACACTACACTGCACTACTGTATAAACTGGCTCGAAGGTTCACGCTAGATCTAAATTTAGAACTAGTTTTGTAGAAGGAATATGTATAAAGCAAAGAGTCCTTGAACATAATCAATCAATCAATCAATCATCTATCAATCTAGCAATTCAATTCAATTTATTTATTTATAATTGTAATACTTATTTATTTAAGACATGTAGTCACTATGGGAGAAATGTATGTATGTACACAATGCCTGAAATAAAATTATTTATTATTATTAGGTATAATAATATAATATTTTCAAGGACTCCGTTTGCTAGACAACTTCAGCGCTTAAAAGCCTGTAATAGGCCTTTAAAATTCAGCTTCAGCTATATTTAGGTACATAAAAACACACTTAAGCCGATTTTCGTCCCGAAACTTAAATGCGTAAGTGGTGTTTAAAATCACGAGCAGAGAGTAAAGCATTTGTTAATGTGATAAATAGTTTCTGGAAGATCCCTTTTAACAGACAATTTATTATATACTAGCTGTTCCCCGCGGTGTCACACGCTGCGCGGCTCCTAAGGGTCGTAGCGTGATGTTATATAGCCTATAGCCTTCCTCGATAAATGGACTACCCAACACTAAAAGAATCATTCAAATCGGACCAGTAGTTCCAGAGATTAGCGCGTTCAAACAAACAAACAAACAAACTCTGCAGCTTTATAATATTATATATAGTATAGATTATTTGACGTACGTATGTCACGTTAACCAACCGTTTGGAACATCGGCCCTAAACTGAACTGACTAGACAGTAAGTCCAAATACGTTTTCGCGTTAGAAAATTTGTAATACCTGCATACAATTTGCCTCTAAATATAAGTAATGTCTCACGTTACTTAGGTCACGAGATTGATTTTTTTTAAAGTTTTATATTCGTTAATGTTACTTGCGAAACTACTAAGTGAAATGTTATTAACTTAGATTTTGCGTAAATGAATGATTTTGTTGTAAAGAAAAACAATAGCTGCTTAGTTTGTGTGTCAAAGTTCCTATAATATTAGTAAGTTTTAAAAATGTTCTTCTCAAGCAAATGAAATCTTTGTAATTTCTTATTGAGAAATAAATTTCTTTAACCATAATCACCAACCAAACTAAATGGCATGTTAGATTGTGTGATTGCGTATGTACGCACGGCGACACAACAAGCTATAAATATCCAGTATAAGCTGACTTCTCCTTGAACGAAAATCTTGTACAATGCGAGGTCAGCTACCACTGGAAATGTACAGACGCCAGCACATTAAGGTACCCGAAACTGTCAAATTTTCCCAATCAACTTTGAACCTTATGCTTTAACGATAAAGTTGAAAATCTATTACATAAATTTGACAGATTGTAGTAGCTTGATGTGCTGGCGTCTGTCTGTACCTATGCTTGATGTGTCACACCTGCGTAATCCGTCGAAGAAATAGGCGTTGTGTTATGTTTATGATTTTATCTAGATTTCTTTAGGATTTCTCTTTACCGTTTGACGGTGGTGTCAAAAATATAAACATAGTTTTATTGTTTTTAATAATGTTAGTAGGAAGAACCTACTCAAAGTGCTTTGGTCGTGTAGGTACTGTTTGTATATGCCAACTAGGGGACCCGCCCTTTTTCGCATAGTTGCAATGGCGCTATATCAAAACACCGAGATTTCCGTGCTATCTCTAATTATTATTATTATCAGTAAAACACTGAAGGTAGAATCATCATTTCAGCCGAAAGACGTCCACTGCTGGACATAGGCTTCCAAGCACCTCCACTTCGACCGGTTCTGTGCTTCTCGCATACAACGGGTTCCTGCGGCCTTCACAAGGTCGTCGGTCCACCTTGCGGGAGGCCTTCCAACGCTATGTCTTCCGGTACGCGGTCGCCACTCTAGAACCTTTCGGCCCCATCGGCCATCAATCTGTTCTGCGAGCAATGTGCCCTGCCCACTGCCACTTAAGTTTGGCAATTCTTCGGACGATGTCGTTTACCTTGGTTCTCCTGCGGATCTCTTCATTTCTGATTCAATCACGCAGGGAAACTCCAAGCATAGCCCTCTCCATGAAGGTAGAATGATGACATAAAAAGCCCGTCATGTTTGTTCCAGCGGCCACCACAACAGTGCGGCTGTTCATCTAATTATCCATGCAACGTGCGAAAATGCACGCGATACGTAATTATGGTAATAGCACAGCGGTTTGGATAAATCACGTAGTTACTGATGGGTTCATGTTTCAAGTTAAAGCTTTGATGGAAAAGCTTCTCATTCGGGAAACTGCTTTGGTGTCCTAAAAGCGGTGAACGGTGACAGTGAACACATTAATGAATGTCCAAATACAAAGCGTTTTTTGACACCTTTTTTTTTTGTGTGGGAAATTATCAAATAACTTCTCCCAATCTGGGCGGAGCAGGACAGACTTTTACTGACTAAAACCCACCCGTGTTCCTTCAGTTGCCTGAGCCAGGGGCCACGGTATCTCTTTCGAACAACCCTTGGCAGGCATCGGCCCTAGCGGACCCGGACCCCGTCTTCCGTCTTCCCGTCTTCCGTCGTTTTTTGACACCTTCATGTCAAATACTGGTAAAAATTACAAATTTTCATGACGGCGGTTATTATATAACCGCGTTCCTAGGAAACCAAAGCTTTAGCAAAAAAATCGTTTGACACTTAATTCTATCAAATAATCTTAGTTATGGATGACTAGCAGTGCGGTTTAATTTCATTCAATTTCATTGGTGAAATCCGGCCCTAGGTATGTTCTTTTACCCTGCAGAAAATTACATAGTTTTCCTACATTTAAACACCTACCGCTTAACATTTATTACACCCAAAAATCTAATAAAAGCGTGAATGAATGGTGTGATTTCCGAAAACCGCGTGCCATGTTTGACGCCAGTAACATTATAACTTTATGGGCGCATATTAACGTTCGCGTCAACGGTAACGTGACGTCATCATAGCATGACGTAGCATGACAAGGCGCAGAAGATCTACATCCCTCAATACATCAAAATCAAGACATTTCTACTGAACGACTACGCTTGTGTTTGGAAATGAATGTTACATACTTACATTCAGGAGCTCCTGATATTTTTATAAAACCATCACAGAATCCCTCATCCGGGCACAGGTTACCGTGGCCCACTTGGAAAACCTTTAATAGATTTCGTACCCAAGTAGGCCGCAGCAAGGAAAACCTCCACAAGTAGGGGTTCATGGAAGGCTCAGACCTTCGCTGTGTATGCGGTGTCTCTCCACAGACAATGGCTCACCTCCCATCTTGCACCGTAAGCCCTGCCACCTGTCGAATCAATAGCCGATTCCTGACCACCGTAGGCGCGGGCTTGCGGACGGCGAGCAATGGGCAGCTCACAGTCCGGTAAGGAACAGGCCTGGGTCGACGGCGCGTTGTGTTCCACGCGCGCCTCAAAGAGATATCAGCACTAACTGACGGGGTCCGTCAGGGCCGATGCCTGCCAGGGTCGCGGGTTGTTCGAAAGAGATACCGTGGCCCCTGGCACAGGCCACTGAAGGAACACGAGTGAATAGAGAATGACACTCCCTTCCGCTCCGCCCAGAGCGGGAGGGGTAATTTGATTATTTCCCACCCAAAAAAAAAAAAGCCCTGCCACCTGCACACGTGAAGATGTAACGGCCGCGTCAGCAAATGGTATCCGCGTTGCTGAATTTTGGACCTAACACTATGTGTTTTTTTTCTATTTTGCCATTGACACGCTAAGAAGAATGAAACCATTTTATTCAACTTAAGTTTTTCTCGATTTAATATTGTGATAACGCCTTTTTGTTGTTTGTGTTCGTGACAATTCGTCATTTGTCATTTCTCTTTTTTTTTTTTTATTGTCATTTTGTCATCTTTTTCCAAATACGTGGTCGGGGTAAACCTTCTAAGAAGTTCTTATGTATTTGCCGCGACAGTTGTAGGTAATACTATGCCAACAAAATGGGGCTCCCATAAAAATACTATAAAATATTCGTGACTTCGTTCGATACACCATTAGTCCATTCAATAATAAAAGATAATTGTTATGGCATTACAGTTAGGTACGTAATTTTTTCATTTAAATTTTTGGAGCAATACAATTATTCCCGTGGTAGTCGTGTGGGGTTTTCGAGGTCGGGAAAGTGTTATTGGTTTAAGTTTTTTTTTACAAATGGGAACCCATTAGGTAGAGACACATAAGGCACATCAAGCTACTATAATCTGTCAAATTTCTTTATTAGATTTTTAACTTTAAAACTAAAGCATAAGGTTCAAAGTTGATTGGAAAAATTTGACAGTTTCGGGTAGCTTGATGTGCTGGCGTCTGTACAACAATGTAGTCAAAATTTCCACATACAGAAACGCGACCCAAAGCCGGGGTCCAAAAGGGTTCGAACCTAAGTGGCATATCCGACCCGCCGCCTTTTTTATTTATTTTCAAAGCTTCCGCGCACTATGAAAATAAAATTGAAAGTCCTGACTGACTGATATAATTATTATTATCAACGCCCAGCCTAAACCGCTGGTCCTAGAGACATGAAAGGAGGGTGTGTTCTTTGTGAAGAATAGGTATTCACTAAGAAAGGGTTTTTCGAAATTCCACCCCTAGGAGGGTGAAATGGGTGGTTTTTTTTTTTTTTTTTGTGTAGTAATTTCAGGGATTTGTTTTATATTTTTTTCCACAACTACACGTCCATTAAAAATATTAGTTAAAACATTAATACATAAATTAACCCTAGTTAAAACAAATGAAATTTAACGCAATGCTCGTAAAGTTTGAACGTTATCATAATTATGAGTAAACATGGCATGTACGAGTTATATTAACACTAATGGAGACATGAAATTACTCGTGCTTATGGCGAAATATGTGATGTTCCTGAGTTGTAGTGATAACTTTAGCAGACAGACTGTCGAAGCTGATGTTAATGAACCTATTTATCATACATAACACGTAACATATAATCACGCCTTTAATCCCGAAGGATGAGGCAGATGTGCTTCTATTAACATTATTATTTTCGTTTATTTATCTATTTACTTACCTAATTACATTTTTAAATATTTCTTAAAATATAAAATAAGTATAAAAATCATTAAAAAAAATAGTGATCCGCCGGTGTCGGGAGCAGGGTCCAAGCTACCGGTGGTTTGGGCTCCAGAGAAGAAACCTCCTCACAATGCGAACCGTATCGAAGAGTACTGCCTTCTGAATCAGGCCCTTGACCCAACCGCCTAACGAGAGCCTCGATAGATGTTGATCGAGGCTTTCGGCCATCAGTCCATTGGCCGATACGACAATCGGCACAATGATAGCCGAGCTCACATTCCACATGTCAACAACCTCGTGTGCTAAGTCGAGACATTATTATTATTATCAGCCAATTCTGTCCCACTGCAGGGCAAAGGCCTCCCTTCCTTCTATTAACATAATAGATAAAAATATCCTCGACATAATCATAAGGCTATAGTGCTGTGCTGTAGGTCCCCCACAGCACAGCATAATGCTTAGTGGCAGCCTTCTTGTCACAGTCACGGCATGCAGTTGCCGACTTTTTAAGTTCTGCGTTCGTGAGTAAAATCTGTTTAGTTTAAATATTTTTTGACGTGACAACGTCTTAAATTAGGTTGCGGCTGGGAGTCACTTATGAAAAAGTGTAACGCTCGGTAACGTTACGTTCTTATTTTCATTTAATTCCTTGTTCCTATTGTGCAATTTAATTATATTCATATCAATAAATATTCTACCGAGAAAAAGACGTTGTCACGTAAAATCTTCGCCCGTAAAACCGACTTTATAGGCAACCATTTTTTTATTTGAGTAACCTATCTTATTGTGACCAGGTTTATACGTGACAAATAAATGTATTTTTCTCTCTTCATTCTTTCTTACACTGTAAACGCCATGAATGTTATTAGTACTGTCGCCTCTACTGGCCGGCGCGGTGTGTCTGTGCTCTGTGAGTTGCAGTAATAATTCTAGCCGGCAGACGTCAGAGGCTGAGTGTAATAACCCTATTACCATAGAGTATTAATAGACAAGCTTCATTCGTGAGTTTATGGCACTAAAGGACTAATCAACATTCAACTAAACTGCACTGTACTGAGTGGTGCTCAATTTATCTAATGCGCTTCTCATTCAATCAAGACACGACAGCTATGACTCGATACGTGCTTTCACCATGTGCCTATGCTTTCGTTCTTTGTTCTTTCTCTCTCACAGTTAGTGTCCTGTCACATTGATGCAATACGCAGTGCGAACTGCGAACAGTGCATTATCAGGCAATATTCTTACTGCGGGGGCACAGGCCTCCTGTCAGTGAGAGGGACTAGGCTGTAATCTACTAAAGACGGTTTAATTTTTTTAAATTACTTTTTTTTTTGTATTTACTGTTTCCCAGTGGCAACTTGTAAATGACCTTCAATTGAATATGAATTATCAGTTTTTATTAGCTGTAAGTATCCCAAAGATAATTAAAAAAAAAAAAAGTTTCTTAAAGCGCTTTAATTATCACAAAACAATGTAATAGCTCTAGTGACAGCTAAACCCTCGTGATGTAGCTGTCTCAGCCATAGAGCTTCTTGAGTGGCAGTTGACAGCGCCATATATTCAGCTTCAGTGTTATACAAGGCAACAGTCTGTGGCCTCTTTGAATTCTACGAAATCGCAGCACCCTGAAAGATGAATGCATATCCGGTACAAGATCTCTTAACAGTACAGAAGGTCCAATCAGACAAAGACGTAGCAACGCGACGATGGGCTGTGTAAATAATGATATGGTTAGAAAGGGGGTGACTACCGAGATGACGACTAATAGAGAAGTATGGGAGGAGACGACATGTTGCGCCGAGCATAAATAAATCGGGATAAGTGAGAATGAGGACAATGTTAATACGGGGTGGTTTTATGACTCCCTGTAAAGCAACCAAATTAAGAATAACGAATGATATTAAAACCGGCACACCGAGGCCCGACTCCAGCGACGGCTAAATAATAACAGCCGCACAGGTCGATCGATCAGGTTAAGCTACGCTTGCCGCGTTTGGTCTGTGGATGGGAGCCCTCCGTACCTCAGAAAGCATGTTAAGCCGTTGGTCCCGGCTGTCATTGGTGGATCTTTGACAGTCGTTACGGGTAGTAAGAAGGCGGAAAGTCTGACAACCAGTCTTACCAAGGCGTATCGTATTACCCAGTAACTGGGTTGCTGGTTTAATAATTGCAAAAAATCTTCTTACTTAATACTTAAACCGCCATCTACTTAGATCCATATTATCACTATCCAGAGACTTTTCCTATTATATGTAAATAATGTAATATTGTGTGTTGTTATTTAGAACGCTCGTCAACATGAGAGAAGATTACGTTCATATTTTTTCAAAAAAAATCATGCTCAAAAATGAATCCTACCAGTGTGTAAAGTTGCTGTTCTTTGCGAGAAAATTCTCCGAAGTTATTCTCAAAAAGCTTTTACAGGACAACAACGCAACCTGTGTGAAAGAGTTTTATTACAACAGAACAAAATAAATAACTGGCAACCCACTCAACCATAAATCTACTTTTTAATAAATACAAGGAGCCCGAGCCTATACATTTTGTTGATATGTGTACCTGTATAAAATACTTAACAAATCCTTCAGGTACCTGCTACCATCTAGAAGTACATAAATCAACGTCGAAAAAGGTTTCAAGTTTATCTCTTGAACCTTAAGATCGTTTACTTAAGTGGTATGTTAAAGGCAGTGGGCTCTGTAGTTATTAAAAGCTAGCTTCTGCCTGCGACTTCGTCCGTGTGAAATTTCTTGTTTTAACAAAATACCCTATGACACTCACTCAGTAATAGCGGACGCTTACGTGTGAAAGCTTCTGATTAGTTAAAAAAAATTGAAATCAGGTCATTAGTTCCGAAGATTACCCCCCTACATACAAAATCACAAGTTTACCCTCTTTATAATATTAGTTCAGATTGATAGTAAAAATATTTATAAAATATGTTTAACAGTAAGATCGTGGTGTGATGAGGTCCAAGACATGGTTAGTTTATAGCTAGAATCGACTTGTTCGAATTGTTTGTCATAAGTGTCGAGTTTAGGTGAAAATAATACAGGGTGACGATTTAGCCACCTGCATGCTTCAAGGGGGTGTTTCTACCCGTCATTTTAAACATCTTTCACAACGAAACTCTTACCCAATTCATGAAAAAAATTAATAAATTCCCATATAGTCGACAGACTATTTCGATGAATGTGTTTTTTAGGGTTCTGTACCTCGAAAGGAAAAACGGAACCCTTATAAGATCACTTCATCGTCCATCTGTCTGTCCGTCTGTCAAGACCCTTTTTTTAAATTTGAAATGGGTTTGCTCTTGACTCTAGTCAAGGTCAGAGGTGACAGAGACAAAGTCGACAAGACCCTTTTTCTCAGAAACGCGTGGAGTTATCAAATTGGAATTAATATGAAATACTCAGGGTTGCAATTTACCTTCTATGAAAAATCCTGACAATATTTGCTCAATCTTGACATGTTAATTTTTAATAATTATTATTTTCCTGAAATTTATTCAATGTTATTTCTCAATTTTTATTTTTATTCTGCCTAATTTTATAATTTGTATTCATCATCCATAATTTATTTTCCCTATTTTCATCGTGTTTACACCTAGTTATATTATGTGCATGCTGTGGTCTCCTGTAATTGAAGAAGCACACGTAAAAGAACCTTTTTTATTATTGTAAATTTCTATTGTGTATGTGTATCCTTTAAACGGGAGCGACCCCTCCAACGGGTCACACCATATTAATGACTAAGAATGAACTTTTAATTATATAAAAATTAATCATTAAAAGTTCATTCTTAGTCATTAATATGGCAGTTTTAAAAGTAGAAAATAAAATTAATATGAAATAAATTCGGCACGCCAGAACTTTTTACTCTCACTACTTTAAGGTGTGTGATATGTAGCGTTACCAAACTGGAGCGTTACCAAACGGGACCCTGTTGGAGATCCTCAATAAATAAATATCATAACACAACGCAAATATTCAATTTAAAAAAGTACCTTTAATAAAAACCAAACAGCGATTAACCCAAGAGCGCACCTTTTCGCCTCAGCGGCTAAAGAGCGGACGGAAGGCATTACCCGTCGCTTTTAGCTATTCAAACGGCCAATTATAGTGCGAATACACCGTAACAATTCTATGCATTCTAAACGAGAAGCCCCCATTCGACGGGGGACGCGAACCCTTTGCCCCCACACGTAGGGTTCAAAGTCCCCATACCTGGAAGTTTTTTTGGAAGTTTCTTATTGACTTAAAGTTTACCTTTGAGCGTGTAGTTTTGTTTTAGAGTGGGTGGGTAGAGAATTCCAGAATAGTGAATTGGGTCCTTTATTTACCACTAGCAGCGCCCCGCGGTTTCACATAAGTGTCGATCCCGTTTGAAAGAGACGTGGCGCCATCTATTATCATAATAACGTTATTGTTGTTTTCCTCGGGAGCAGCACTTTTTTTCGGGATTTAAGGTACGCATGTCCGTTTCTGTACACCTGACAACGTGTATGCAAAATTTCAGGATGATCGGTTCAGTGGTTTAGGCGTAAAAAGGTGACAAACAAACTTACTTTCGTATTTATAATATTTTATATAAAATTATATAAATTATAAAATATATACAGTTAGGATAGCAAAGTGGAAACCAGTAGAGTACGATCTAAATTAAAGTGATGAAATAGAGGAATAACATGAAATACAATGGATTTAGGAACAGTGGTGGCCGACCGCGCCTTACGAGTTGTAGGTCGTAGGTTTGAACCCTGACAGGCGCTTTACTTTGTATAAATTACTTCATCATATTGCTCTTAACGGTGAAGGAAAACATCTTAAGGAAAAAATTCGAAAACATGTGACATCTACCAGCCCGCACTGGGCCCCGTCATGGATTACGTCCCTCTCCCTCTCACAGAGAGGAGGCCTGTATCCTAAGAGTGGGAAGGTTATAAGCTGATTATTATAATGGATTTGACCTGTTTTTGACATCTACCTTTACAACCAGCGCTGCTAACTGAACGTTCATTTAGATTCTTTTCATTTTGTTGACAGCGAAATAGAATATTAATATTATATTGTGCCGAATTTAACCAATATTGTCCACAAATAATGAGCCTACCTACTAGTTTTTGCCCGCAGCTTCACCCGCACAGAGATCGAAAATTATCCCAGAAAACGTTCTAGTAACTGGATAAGAATTACCCTATGTCCTAACTCAAGTCATTGTCTGTTCTGTTTTATCCCAATTCGTTCAGCCGTTCAGGCGGAACTTTTCAAGTCAAAACACCTCTTTTCTTTTATAATTTTTTCCAAAAATGTTTAATCAAAATTTCCAAATTTCATTTCAAAATATTAGCTAAGATTCTTATTAATTCTATCAGCCATTTGGTACATCAGATTGACTGAAACACTAGTTTAAATGACACAACTAAAACAAACTCCACACGTTGTAGTCAGTAAGGTATTACATTTTTCTCTTTTCTCCAAAATTAGAAAAAGTGGAAACGTGAGGATTTGTTCTTCACTTCCTCACATGATTCTCGAGCACCTAGCGTTGAAATGATTCGTCAATTATAAAAAAAATATATCTGCTTAGTAGATTTTCACCGCGTAGGTGGTTAGTGCACTTTTCTCTTAAACAGGAGATATTTTTTTATAACCGACGAAAAATTTCTGCGCTAATTTGCGTTCGCAATGTATTTGCCCTTACCGATCTGCTCCGACTTTCGGTACCTCGGGTCGCTTGTCCAAGGAGATGGCGAAGTAGACCGAGACGTAACGCACCGGATCAACTCAGGATGGATGAAATGGCGACAGGTCACAGGAACAACTTGCGACCCACGGATGCCCCTCAAGTTAAAGGGGAAAATTTATAAGTCCGTGATAAGGCCTGTCGTACTGTATGGGTCTGAATGCTGGGCCGTGAAGAAGACGGATGAAAAAAGATTGCATGCAGCGGAAATGAGAATGTTGAGATGGATGTGTGGAGTGACGAGAATGGATAAAGTAAGAAATGAGTATATAAGAGGAAGTTTGAAAGTGGCGCCAGTGACAGAAAAGTTGAAAGGAAATCGTTTGTCTTGGTATGGGCATGTGATGAGAAGGGACGAAACGCATGTGACTAAAAGAGTGATGGATATACATGTTGATGGATGGAGAGGGAGAGGAAGGCCGAAGAAAAGATGGATGGATTGTGTGAGGAATGATATGAAAGAGAAGGGAGTGAATGATAGCGTGACGGTTGACAGGGGCGAATGGAAGAAGAAAACGTGTTGCGCCGACCCCAAGTAAACATGGGATAAGGGCAGGAAGATGATGATGATGAATGTATTTGGCAAAAATGTAAACAAATATGAATTAATGAAAAAATAACTTTAATTCCTACACAATAAAGTTCAGTTTACGCTACAACTTCAAACATTTTTATAACTGTTTCAATAGTGCTAGTCACTCTGAAATCAACTTAATCGTCATTGTAATACAGTTGATATTTGTTTAACTTGAAATAGGGTGGGAGTCACTTTTACTATTATGTGGTCGAGAATCATGTACTGAATTCATGGTTACAGTCTGCACGTCGCGTCGATGGGATGCCACCTTGTATATTAGAATAAGAAGAAGAAGATGAATGTGCAAAATCATCATCATCATCATTTCAGCCGAAAGACGTCCACCGCTGGACATAGGCCTCTCCCAAGCACCTCCACTTCGACCGGTTCTCTGCTTCCTGTAGCCAGCGGGTTTCTGCGACCTTCACAAGGTCATCGGTTCACCTTGAGACCTTCCAACGCTACGTCTTCCGGTACGCGGTCGCCCCTCCAGAACCTTTCGGCCCCATCGATTGTTTGTTCCGAGAGCAATATGCTGGCTACTGCAAACTGCTCCACTGGAAAACGTTAAAATGTATGATTGTACCACGTTAGTGATTTTCCTACTTGCAAAGTGTCAAAGTTAGCTTACTACCCTTCTTACATTGTAATCGAATTTTCACCCGTTTTCCGATATTTACTTTATAAAACTCATTCATACCAAGAAGTCTTCAGTACCCTGTATTTATCGAAGCCATGCAGTGTAATGGTATATCTGAATGTTATTTTTTTCTTTAAAAGTCATTCAGCGGAATCCCATTCGATGAAAATTGTCGGTAAATATTCACCCTCGCCCTTTAGCTTTACGTAAGGGTGTCCCTACCTGTAACTTTTTCTAACTTCGCTATATCTCTTTGGGGATTTTCAATGTGTATTTTTTATATAAAATTGCTACCGTTGTACTGTACGTTCTGCCTGTGGCAATCAGTTTTATGTCTCTCTATTTTCTGAAGTTTTCGTGCAAAATCATAGCTAATTTAGTATGCGGTACCCTAAAATACGAAGGGTATATGCGGATTAAGCACACACACATTCATAATAATCCTAGGTAGGTACTTATCCTAAGAAAACTTTCTCTACCGTACATACATTAGGCAACATGTGCGTAGAAGAGCTGCGCCGTAGGTGAAGCCGACCGCTACGCGCTACGATAAATTACCGTAGCAACGTGGCTACAATTGCTACGTCCACGACTGACTTAGCAAAACTTATTTAACCCTTCCGTTCCCACGTGATTTAGTGTGTTTTTGTTTTTTGTCTTATTTTCTTCCTTGTTGGTTCTGGTCCGCAAGATAAATAATGTTTCAGACGCTCATGATACTGTTTTATTGCTATTCTTTATCAAACAGTATTACGCTATAAAAATACGAAGAATATGGGTGACATAAAATCAATGATTGTGAAAGATCTACGCGGAATAAGGCCAATTTAATAACAAACGTAGTTCAATTTCATAAAGTCTCTTCTGCAATGGAGGAAAATTGGACAGTACAATAGAATTTTTATTTCTACCCGTAAATCAAGTTACAGCTGTACTATATCCGAAAGCCCGCCAGTTCTGTGTCAGACTAAAGAAAACACTTAAACTTAATGGACCATTTCAGCTCAGTTCCGTGCCTAGAATGTTTCTAAGCTCGCCAATAACTTAACTCGAACAAAATTCAGCAAAATAACCTAAAAGCAACAAGTTAAAAGATACTTTTTGAATTTTCCAATATATTCGTTTTTCATTAAAAAAAAAAAAAGAGGGGCCCGTGGCTAAATAATAACAGCCGCACAGGTCGACAGAACAGGTTCAGCTACGCTTGCCACGGTTGGTCTGTGGATGGGTGACCTTCTTTACATACCGTGACTCCTCCGTGCCTCGGAAAGCACGTTAAGCCGTTGGTCCCGGCTGTCAGTCGTGGATCTTTGACAGTCGTTACGGGTAGTCAGAAGCCCGAAAGTCTGACAACCAGTCTTATCAAGGGGTATCGTATTATCCAGTAATTGGGTTGTGGAGGTCAGATAGGCAGTCGCTCCATGTAGCTGCGTCCAGTTAGACTGGAAGCCGACCCCAACATGGTTGGGAAAAGGTTAGGCAGGTGATGGATGAAAAAAGAACCTCCATCGTACAACATAAAAAAGATATCAAAATCAATGATTACTAACAAAAGCAGGTTTTGGTAATAAAACTTGGGCGATAAAACTCCGCGAGGCCCCATGAGAGCACAAAGGAACGCCATAAAATAGAATATTGTCGATATGAAGTTGCCATTGTACGAGAAATATGATAATCTCACGTTCAATTACTATGATTACGTCACACGAAGACAGGCTTCTAACTGATTTCGGGCGCGCCATTAAGCTGTTTTGTTTTCTTGTCATAATAATATTAATCTTAATTATAATGTAAATAGAATCTCGGGTATTGTTACATTAAATACACATCCGCTATTCCTTTAAGCTTCAGGTAGAAATTTATGTTTACACCCACAGCAAGCTAGAATACTGTACAAACTGGCATTCTTTGTTTTAAAGTAAGTGCTATCTGTTTTTAGGTTTAGTTGATTGTGCTGATGTTACAGGGCGACGTTATCGCTTATCGATAAAGCCCTTAAAAAAAAAACATGCGACAGGCTTTATTTTTAAATCAGGCTTAAATACAAACATTGGCTTCTCTGGAGAAATTATTTAAGGTGGGGATGCGCTAAGGTAACCCGTAAAATTCAAATTTACTTACGTTTTTTGCAATTTGCAGGTCAGTGTCAGGTTGTATGTTGATTAACTTATGATTCGCGACCGTAACAAATATGGCTTTAAATGATAAATGATTTATTTCTGAAAGTAGGTTTGTACAAACACTTTTACACGTCAATTATATTTTTTTAAACTAGATGAGGTCGGCGTTTCCTATGTCAGATAGGTTCGGCCTTTTTTCTGAGAAGAAAGGCCGAAACAAACTCAGAGGTCACAGTCTCTTTTAAAGTCCAGACAAAATCTTGGTCAGATCGTGTGAAGACCATGTAGATTGGTGTCTGAAATGGTCTTTTGAGGAAAGAACCACACAGATTGAGCGGACCTGTCCAATCAGTGCACGCATTTGTCAAAAATCGTACAGCTCAGCTCAAAACTTGAAGAGCTCAACGATTCGACGAACAATACCAAAGACAGGACATTTGGGAGATAGATTTATAATTTTATTGATATAATGATAATATAATGAGTACACGCGGCGAAGACCGAACGCGAACCGCCGCCGTAGGCCGCGTAAATTACTCAAACCGACAGATCATGATTAAAACTAAGAAGGAAAACAGAAAAAAGAAATGACTTACATAGTCCTCACATTCACAATAATTAAATGAAAAAAAAAAACTTTACAAAGTAAATATTCGTCATTGTCTAAATAAAATAAAATAAAACTTTTTAGAATTATAACTTTACAGAATTTTAATCATTAGAATCAGCAATACAACTCCATATGTTAGAATTGACCTCAAATACTTATCATGATTTATTTAAATAGTCATTCAGGGTAATGAGATGAATTGATGATTTTTATGATTATAATTCTATAAATAAATTGGTACGGCCATGAATCATATTTAGAGTAACATACCACCTGATACTGACCTGTACACTGCAGCAAAAAAACTTAAAAAAAAATTGAATTTCGTGAGCTACCCTGATGTTTTTGCTATAAAAGAAAAATCTTTGTCACACTTTTGCTTTAGGGGGCTTACATCATATACTTTTATTGTTTCTAAAACTTGCGTTTTTTTGCGTTTAGGTCCTGTAATCCCATTGAAGAACAAACCGAGGTCATCGTGCTTAGTAGCGCCGACTTACTCTCTTCTTACTATAATATTTATTCGAAAATAAAGACTTAAAAAAAAAAATAGAAAAAAAGGTTTGAGATAACTTTATTCTCTTTTGAATAGAAAAATTCACTTACCTACATGAGAATATTAAAACTATAGGTAACGTAAGTCCCTCTCACAGAGAGGAGGCCCGTGTCCCAACAGTGGGAACAATAAAGGCTGATTATGTTATGTATGTAACGTAAGTCGATATTGTCGAGAGTTTTAAACAGACTAGACATTTGTATAATATTTATTTTATTTTGTGGGTAGATTAAACAATAAACTTTGCATGACATAATTATGAAAAGTCCAAGCGATAAAAAACGCAGATAAACCTTTTGACTTTTATTCAGATTACTCGTTCAATCGGATTGTAGAACATAAATAAAATACAGGCATAAATAAAAAATCCCCTGAAACTGATAAAAAAGGAATATTTATACCTATCTGAAAAATATTATGCCTTCATTTGAAGTGTGTAACTTTTAGGTTATTTTTTAATCGTTTAATGTTTTAGTAAAAACGGTACGCGAAAATTCATAGTTCTCAGAGCTGACTCTTGAAACTTAATACAGCAAAAACGCCATGAATTCCATCAGTGAGTAACATGATATCAGATTATTCGAACTACCACATAATGTACCTTGAATAGCAGATAAATCACCCCCTCCCTTACACATTAAGGAGGGCACAAAGAGGGCTCGAAAATATTTGGGTTACGTGAAATAATATTAGGTATAGGAGTGACGAACTCTAATCTTTTTCCACACCTTTTCAAAAAGTACAGTCAAAAAAACTGTTTTAGTATACATTTACAGACAGCTAGCTAAAAAATACTTTTAAATAATGTTGTGAGGCTCTGAGTCAGTCTTTTACATCACACTTATACATAATTGTCCTGGCTGCGATTCCCAGACAATGTTTTTATCCATCAGGAATTTCCTAGTAGCAGTCCGGATTGATGGCAAGACTAGCCCCCTTTCATACAGGTTCAAATTAAATTAGCTAGGGAAACTCCACGGGCGTGATGGGTATCTATATCTAAACATGTAACAAAAAATTAATTAATTTGATGATTTTTTTGTGGGGTCACCGACCGCAGTTAATGTAGTCCCTTGAAATACTGTTTGAAAATCAGCTTTTTTACTGTGTAAACTTCACAGACGAGACTCGTCTCGTCTATAAAGACGACAAACAAAACAAACGTACGTTACGTTTACAAAGTTTTTACGCATACAATTAAATGAATATTTTTAAGAAGTAGACAGAGGTGTTTACAGTAACGGTTTTGCCTATTAGCAGTGAGAAAATACAGGCTGGATACGTTCGCAGTGTTCTCGAAAGAAGATGAATATTTTTTCCTGTGCACCAAATAGCTTGTTTAAATTAGCAGTGTAGTGGAAGGATGAACATTATAACTTGTATACCAAACTCTTTGTTCGACTTTACCTAATAGCACACGTCGAGGGGGTGAAGTGGGGGCGATCATCTTATGGGAGGTTATAGGTTTAGCGGGGTTGATTTCAATATACTTTTTTGGTAAGGTTACATGGTAAGCCGATAAGCCTCTGTCATATCATATACGGCTCACATCAAATAACTTTGCCGCTCTGAAGTTAGCAACAAATCACTGCGCAGTAGTTAATCTTAGGAATAAAACAGCACAGACTACGTAACTAGATACTAATAGACTACGTAACGTAATCTTTAGCTATAGTAATAATAAAGCTGAAGAGTTTGTTCGTTTATCTCTAGAACTACCCGTCGGATTCGAAAAAATCTTTTTGCATTCGATAGCCCAATTCTTGAGGAAGGCACAACAACATCACGCTAGGACTCTAAGCAGCTGAGCAAATACAAAAAAGTCATGAAGAATGCTAAGCAAAAACGAAGTAATAGCGCGAACAGGCAAGGCGAAGCAATGAGGTGGGTCAGGAGAAGAAGAAAATTCACGCGGACGAAGTTGCTGGCAGAACCTAGTAAATGAATAGGTATGTTCTGTACTGGCAAATGTTTGATTCGCTTGATAGTTTTGCGATAGAAAAATCACCAACGTGATGATTTTTCTTAATGTGTAAAAGAAACGAAAAACTCATTACTTTTAATTGACTGTATTCATTTTATTGGACAATTAGGTACATTTTATTTATCCATACTAATAATAAATTCGAAAGTAACTCTGTCAGTATGTTACCTTTACAAGCCTAAACCACTGAACGGATTTCGATACAATCAGGCAGAGAGATAGATTGCATCCCGGGGAAGGACATAGGATAGTTTTTATCGACATACCTCGCGGGCGAAGCCGCGGGCTGAAGCTAGAAGATTCTAATTGTGCAGTTTTTGTGCAGTCTTTCATTTTGTTCGGCAAAATGGTTGCCCCGACAGCGTGCGTCTTCCAGCTTTACCAATAAATGATTGACATTTAAACGCGAGGAATGGGCGTTCGCGCGACCTGTCGCCAGTCTAACAGAACCATTAGTTCCTAAGAAAGACTGCGGTAATAGTAATGACTGTGGTTGACTCCCATTCACTGGCCCGACTAATTAACCTTTAAGTAAATGGCTGAATAAAACTTTCGCATTAAAGTTTTCTTCAGCGAACGTTTATAAAGTTATGCTAGCATGTTTCATTTACAGCAGTAAGAAATGTACTGGCGACTTTGGGTAACTTTTAACGTTAAACTTCTTTAGAAAAGGTGAAATTTCCAGTTGTGCGTGGTTGGCAAAATAGATATATATAATATATATATTTGTAGCCTATGCTGTCCCACTGCTTGGCAAAGGCCTCCCCCAAGTCCTTCCAGGAACTCTTTTCCCGCACCACCTCGATCTAGCCCTCGCAGTACACCTCTAGGTCATCTCGCAACCGCTTTCTGAGTAGACCTCGGCGGCGCCGCCGTTTATCTTCAGGCACCCTTTGTGTGGAGACTTTTTCCCAGCAGGTGGGACGATAAAAACGAGTTTGTTTTTATTTTATTTTATTATAAAATAAATAAACGTTAGTTAGCTGAATGGTTAAGGAAAATACAATGGACAACAAAATGATCTGCACTCATATAATTTTTTTACTTGACTTGACCCTATATCATTTAGATATATATTTTAAGAGCTAGCCCAGGTTTAATACAGTAATTTCAGCTGACCAGCGACCGTTCCACAGACTGCTCAGTGCAGTTTGTTTCGGGAGCTCGACTAGCTCGTAGCCGTATTAAGGCTCCTTCAAAAAGGCACGACACGCGATATAATCGTGCGCGACACAAAGGCACTGCTCGTTGCGCGACTTGCGTTGCCTTTGCGTTGCGCGCGATTTTATCGCGTGTTGCGCCTGTTTGTAGGAGAATTAAAAAAAAACAACTAATTTTTCAGTTTTAGTTTTCATTTAAATCGGCCCCCGAGACTCCTTTGATTATTTTTCGTTATGAGGTCCTACATTATATAGTTTCAGATTAGGCAATCCACACACACTTGTAACATTCACCTTGTACCTATTGAAGGTCACGCAATGTGACCACCTTTTGGGTTTATGAGCAATTTTATTGGTCACACTATTTGTTTTTATGTACACCATTAAGTCAATGTATTAAGTTGTAAAATAAATAACTTTTTAAGTGTTTCTAAGTTGTTATTTATATTACAATTCTAATGTCATAATTTAGAATATTTGATTTAGTTTTTTTTTGGATATTTACCTAATCTATGTGTGTACATTAATATAAATAAAAGTCGCTTTTCGTGTCTGTGTAGGTGACAGCGTTGTTCTTCTAACCTTCGAAATGGATTTTGGTGTGATTTTGAAGTGAATACGTCTTTAAAATTGCTTCCATAGTGGGAGCCAAGTCAAAAAATCAATGATAACAAAATCGGGGGATACAGTTTGGTGTTGCAGCTTCAAAACTGTCATCTCCATCCTAAATTCAATTACACAATTGGATAGCTAAAGGATAAAAAAATTCATTACGCTAAGTGAGGACTGTGATGCATCGCGCGGGGTGGAGGGGGAAGCGCCGCCATTTTGAAGTAATTTTGCTGTGTATCGAGATTTCCACTTAGTATAATTTTTGACGCGGAAAAGCTAAGACGTTCGTTTAAGTTTCAATCGTCAGCTCTCGTCAAAATCTATCGATTGTTTATAAAACATTAGTGTAAAAAAGTGACATAAAATATCAAGTGTTGAAATAAAAAGAAAAATGTCGGTCTATACGCGTCAAAAAGCCAAATCCAAATACAAAGATCGTATACTGTTGGAAAGGGCTTCTCAAGAGCAATGAAATGGTACCCATAAAACACCATATGACCGAGTGTAGCAGTGCCGGGAACGATAAATGCGACCGAGCGGACCAACCCCGTTACGTAAACGTATTCACGTACCTACAACACACGGCCGTGTCCATGGCACAGCTACACCCCGTTTTTACTATGATTTAGTGTATAATAGTTTTATATAGGTATATAAGGTCGCTAGTATTCTTATAAGTTATCATTTTTGCGATGAGAACGGACAAAATAAAATCATAATTTTCACATTTAAGTAAATAAATAAGGGTCGTTGGGGGGTGTTGGATTTTTTATAAAACCACTTCACTCCTGTAAGCAAATTATAACAACCAATATGTGTAACAACTAATCATGAA
This sequence comes from Oligia latruncula, assembly GCA_948474745.1. NCBI lineage: Eukaryota > Metazoa > Arthropoda > Insecta > Lepidoptera > Noctuidae > Oligia > Oligia latruncula. The sequence continues at coordinate 14,816,463 of OX419701.1, read as the reverse complement.
AATAATGATTTTCTCCAGCGCTAAACATATATACCTCATATTTAGCACTGGTTTGGCTTGGTATGGGTATGTGATGCGAAGGGACGAAACGCATGTGACTAAAAGAGTGATGAATATACATGTTGATGAATGGAGAGGAAGAGGAAGGCCGGAGAAAAGATGGATGGATTGTGTGAGGAATGATATGAAAGAGAAAGGAGTGAATGATAGCGTGACGGTTGACAGGAGAGAATGGGAAAAGAAAACGTGTTGCGCCGACCCCAAGTAACATGGGATAAGGGCAGGAAGATGATGATTTAGCGCTGGAAAAAATCATAATTTCCACGTTTATGTAAATAAACAAAGGATGTGATACCTGTTTTCAGATTCATATTAATATTATGAATGCGAAAGTGAATATGTCTGTCTGTCTGTTGCCTCTTCACGCTTAAACCGCTAAACCGATTTAGATGAAAGGTATAGAGATAGTTTGAGTCCCAGGAAAGGACATAGGATAGTTTTTAACCCGATATTCTCACGGAATCGACTCTTCTGCGGGTGAAACCGCGGGGCGCTGCTAGTACTATAAGTATATATCCATCCATACTAATATTATAATGCGAAAGTGTGTCTGTCTGTTACCTCTTCACGCTTAAACCGCTGAATCAATTTAGATGAAATTTGGTATAGAGATAGTTTGAGTCCCGGGAAAGGACATAGGCTAGTTTTTATCCCGATATTCGCACGAGATCGACACTTCTGCGGGTGAAACCGCGGGGCGCTGCTAGTTTTGAATAAAATCATTTCACTCCTATATGCAGATTCTAACAACCGAGGTAAAAGCGCTGGAGTTATGTATTATTTTCTTACACACCCTACAACATGAGTTTTCTTTCAACCTGCCATCACATTCAATAATCTTATATATGAGAATGTTTTCTTAGTAAACAAAGATGAATCCCGAGTAAAATGTATTTTTTTAGGGTGAAGTACTTACTATACATGGAAAAGGAGGGGAGCGAAGTGTTCTTATAAAGGATTTACTGTGCTTCGATAAGACGGAGAGTTTTTATTTTGCCACCCTTATCTGATCACTATTGTGTGTAAGGGAGAGCGGACAATATGCTATGCTTCGTGTGTGATAAACACAAAAAAAAAAAACAAAATTGGTATTGGTAGGTAGGACGCACGAGCGGCGATTATTTTTTGCGCACTGGATATTCAACGCAATGCTTAGCGCCGAAAGACAAGAATCCAACAGTGTGTTTTTTTGACGCGCGAGATGCGCTTTGTTGGACCCTCAACCCTCGGCTCAACACCGAGGGTTGAAAATCCAGTGTGCGATAAAATCCTGCCGCGATATTTTACGTCCGTGCGCGTGGGCTTATTGGGAAGAATTAAAGGAGAGTCTCTGACGGAGACGATCTGAGGCACCCTGGGCAGGTAGCCTTAGCAAATAGTACTGACAGCCTGGCTGCAGAAAAGATTTCATTAATTACTAAAATCCTTGCTTTTTTATCTTTGCTCTTTGAAAGCGATCCATTAGTAGCAACATTGTCGTAACCCATCAAAAATACTCGTAAAAAATACTACCATTTATTCCTTTTTTGTTCCAATGCAGGAAATGTTCTCTTTTTACGCCATTCTTCCCTCTCTTTTACTTATCTTCAAATGGACCCTATTAAAAAAAAAAGCTTCCCCGACCGTTTTTCGGTCACGGTGGCCAATCTCAATGGAGATTAGCCAGGTACGCAGGAGATATTTTATAGTGCACAAGTGTGTGCGCAAACACAGGTGCACTCTCTGTTCCTTTACTCTCATAGTCCGATGGGACGGCAATCCGACACGACCGGGGAGAGTTCAGGCGCAGGACCAACGGCTTTACGTGCTTTCCGAGTCACGGGGGTATTAAACCGCCAATTTCCAAACTCCGGACTGTTACTAAGAAATACCTAATTGAAAACTAAATAACACTTTGTCCGACCCGGGAATCGAATCCAGGACCCCACGCTCAGCAGTCGCGCTTGCAACCACGGGACCAACGGGGCAGTCAAATGGACCCTATTACTTCTTGATTGAAGCTATTACCTAATATCTAAATGAAGCTAACATTAGCGAAATTCAAGTTTATCTGCAAACATTATTTATTATATTTGCCTACCCAAACATAAGGCTATGAAATATTAATTTTGAAAATCATTACTGAATAATTATCTTGTAAGATCTTTTAATAAGTTATTCGGTTAACAGCCAGCGCAGTCAGATACAGTGAGTTTAACTTGAAATTAGCTAAATAACTTAGACTTTTCAGCAGTCTCAGGCAGATAAGTAGGTAACTTGCTTTGAACAGAGGGACTATGTTATTAGATCTTGCGGTTACGGCTAAGCTGTAAAGTTGTGACTGCCCCGTTGGTCTCGTGGTCGCAAGCGCGACTGCTGAGCGTGGGGTCCCGGGTTCGATTCCCGGGTCGGGCAAAGTGATATTGAGTTTTTCCATTAGGAATTTCTTAGTAACAGCCCGGAGTTTGGAAGTTGGCGGTGTGATACCCCCGTGCCACGGAAAACACATTAAGCCGTTGGTCCTGCGCCTGATCTCTCTCCGGTCGTGTCGGATTGCCGTCCCATCGGACTATGGGAGTGAGGGAAGAGGGAGTGCACCTGAGTCTGCGCGCACACTTGTGCACTATAAATCTCGCGCGCCGAAGGCTAGTCTCCGTTGAGATTGGCCGCCGTGGCCGAAATACGGTCTGGAGGACTTTTTTTTTTATTTAAGGTTGTGACTGCAAAGGTAAACTCACGACAAATTAGGACTTTCAAATAACTTGCACAGCGTCGGCCATTTTTTTTGTATGCAAGTATAATTATCACACTAATATTATAAAGGCGAAAGTTTGTGAGGGGGTGTGTGTGTGAGACTGTGGGGGTGTGTGTGTTTATATGTTTGTTACTTCTTCACACTCAAACGACTGCACCAATTTTGATAAAATTTTGTATGGAGCTAGCTGACACCCTGGATTAACATATAGGCTACTTTTTATCCCGATATTCCCACGGGATCGACGTTTACGCGGGTGAAACCGCAGGCGCAGCTAGTTCATTAATATTTATGTGATATTGTCTCTCAATTATAGAGCACAGGGTGGGCAAAATTTTGTATGCAAGTATATTAATTCTGTTTTCAAGTTATAACCAAACGAGTCTCATAATCAGCCTATAATGTTCCCACTGCTGGGACACAGGCCTCCTCTCGGTGAGAGGGAGTGGGCCGTTTTCCACCACGCGGGCCCATTGCGGGTTGGCAGATGTCACATGTCTTCAAATTTTTGGTTCTAGGACATGCCGGTTTCCTCACGATGTTTTCCTTCACCGTTTTGAGAGCAGTGGTGATGATATAATTTACACAAAGTAAAGCGCCTGTCTGGGTTCGAACCTACGACCTACAACTCGTAAGTCGCGGCCGTTACCACTTGGCCACCACTGTTCTCCTCAAACGAGTCTATTCACGTTCATAACAAATGTGCAATTTAAAAGTTTTCATGAAATCAAGCCGGTTTATGTCTCAACAAATATCAAGTCTCAAGCAATATAAAAACATGCTCAACACATACAATATGAAATATTCAATGCTGTTCTTTATAAATGGCTCCATTTATATTATGGAATACATTCATTTTAAATACATTTTCTTTGATATCGACAGTATGACATTCATGAGTTTTGACATTCATGAGTTTTGACATTCATCAGTTTCGACATTCATCAGTTTGACATTCATGAGCATTCCTTCTAGCTCACAAAACTTCATAATACCTTAATAATACTTAATAATACCTTCTTAATACTTAATACCTTATATGAAATTGCGTAATTGCATTTAAATAACAGAGCAGTGGTGGCCCAGTGGTAACAGCCGCGACTTACGAGTTGTAGGTCGTAGGTTCGAACCCAGACAGGCGCTTTACTTTGTGTAAATTATTCCATCACCACTACTCTCAAAACGGTGAAGGAAAACATCGTGAGGAAACCGGCCATGTCCTAGAACCAAAAATGCGAAGACATGTGACTACCAACCCGCACTGGGCCCACGTGGTAGATTTACGGCCCGCTCCCTCTCACTGAGAGGAGGCCTGTGTCCCAGCAGTGGGAATGTTAAAAGGCTGATTAAGTTACGTTACGTATTTAAATAACATGAACAATATATGTAAATCTAGATAGACACGACCGGCGTACTCTGAGCAGTCAACCTTGCTAACTCACCAACATAGGCATGAAATATAGTCTACCTAACTATCGTTTATATGCATAGGCTATATTTCATGCCTATGGTCGGAGCCTTTGACTCGAGACCTTGGCCTTTCAATGGATCAATACAGGCTAGAATTTAGCCTTAAGGCTAAACGAAACAGTTCAAAGGAAAAGGGAAGTTAATTTCCCGTCCTTTTCAAACAGTTTTGTTTAAGTACTACTAATTATTGGCAGATGGTCCTTTTGTAAGAGTCGAACTCGACCTACCATCTTCGCCATCGTCTGCCTGTTTGGGTCTGCTTATATTAACTACAAGCTGCGCCCCGCGGTTGCACCCGCATACACCTCGATCCCGTGGGAATATCGGGATAAAATGTATCCTATGTCCTAATCCAGAATATGGTTTATCCATGTGCCAATCCATTGTATCCAAATCCGTTCAGCTATTTTAGCGTGAAGGCGTACCAAACAAAAATTCAAAAAAAAAATATTTTCTTTATTATAAAATACTAGCTTCCGCCCGCGGCTTGGCCCACGAGGTATGTCGATAAAAACTATCCTATATCCTTCCCCGGGATGCAATCTATCCCTCTGCCAAATTTTATCGAAATCCGTTCAGTGGTTTAGGCGTGAAAAGGTAACATACAGACAGACAGAGTTACTTTCGAATTTATAATATTAGTATGGATAATTTAATTACACTGATTAAATCTGACTTTGACACCTGCCAAAACTGATTCAGTAATTTGTTTCTAACATAATACCTGCGGCAATGCGGGTTAGAATTTTAGGTTAGTTCATGTTGTTGTTCATATAAAATAGGTAGCTATTACAGTATCGGTTATTAATTTATGCATTAAACATTGGTGTTTAGACTAGGCTAACATTACGGGTGGTAACATGAATTATGAATTTTGTTTTAGGTTATTAATAGCTCTTTAGCCTACATTTTACAACATGGTACATGGAAACACTTGAAGGGAAATACTCGAGAGGATTGTGGCTAAGTAATTACAGCCGCACAGGTCGATCGATCAGGTTAGGCTACGCTTGTCGCGGGTGGTCCGTGGATGGGTGAAAGACCCTTCCGTGCCTTGGAAAGCACGTTCAGCCGTTGGTCCCGGCTGCCATTCGTAGACTTTTGATAGTCGTTACGGGTCGTCAGAAGCCCGAAAGTCTGTCAACCAGTCTCACCAAGGGGTATGGTATTACCCAGTAACTGGGTTGTAGAGGTCGGATAGTCAGTCGCTCATGTAAAATAATGGTATTTGGCTACATCTGGTTAGATTGGAAGCCGACTTCAACATGGTTGGGAAAAGGCTAGGCAGATGAGATGATGATGGTAAATGGAAACATTTACAGATTCGGTAAGTGTTTAATATTTATTAAAGTTTAATAAATTATAACTTTACTAGCAGCGCCCCGCAGTTTCACCCGCATAAATGTCGATCCCGTAGGAATGTCGGGATAAAAACTATCCTATGTCCTTTTTCGGGATGCAATCTATCTTTCTGCCAAATTTTATCGAAATCCGTTTTGTGGTTTAGGTGTGAAAAGGTAACATACAGACAGAGTTTCTTTCGAATTTATAATATTATAAGTATGGATTTGAGTCAGTCATTACGTGTTATAATTTTGTTTGTGGTAGTGTTTTGATTGGTTTTTGGGTGACGTCTCTGAGTGTAGCAGTTGGTGACTACCTACATAGTTATATTGAGTTTCCACCCGTAAAATCACATGAATAAACTAATATTATAAAGAGAAAAGATTTTATTTTGTGTATGTTTGATTGTTACGCTTTCACGCTAAAACGGCTAAACGGATTTGGATGAAATTTCGCACATGGGCAGACCATAACCTGGATTAGGACATAGTATACTTTTTATCACGATATTACGGGATCAAGACTTATACGGGTGAAACCGTGGGGCGCAGCTAGTAAGTAATAAATAAAATTCTATTTTTGGTGATCCGTGGTGGCCTGGTGGTAACAGCCACGACTTATGAGTAGTCGTGGAGTCGACCTCAAGCAGGCACTTTACTTTGTGTAAATTATTTAATCGCCACTGCTTTCAAAACGGTGGAGGAAAACATCGTGAGAAAATCGGCATGTTCTAGAACCAAAAATTCGAAAACTTATGACTGATGACATCCACCAACCCGCACTGGACCCGCGTGGTGGAATAATTCACCACGCGGGTCCAAATAACCACTCACTGTTAATATCTAACACCAACAGACAACTTACATAACGATTACGGCAGCAAAAATTTGACATAATTCTCTTTTGAAAGTCTCACAGAATCTCGACCATGGCTTTGCAACTTATTTTCATTATTCAAATACCAAAATGTGTCATGAATAATAAAAAAACACCTTCAAAAAAACTTCCGCGAGGCAGCCCTAACCGCTAAACCGACGCGGTATGATTGATCGCTGTTTACGTCGCGCCCGACCGCTCCATCTGTAGGTACTAGGGATGTCACACTGTCGCGCTAGCTTTTAAATTTCCATAAACGAGCGAAATTATATAGTAGGAGTTATAAATTGTTCTGATCAGGGTTAAAATTGCGTCAGCGCTATGTTAAAGTAGTTACGTTGATTTTCGTAAAATGAAATTTGACAGGTCGTAAATTATTTGAATGTCAGCAAATATTTCTCGTCTTATTTTCTCTTGGGTACTTCTTAGTTTCTTTATTAATTTGTGTTTACTACAAATGATTTATTGGTCACGTACAAAAATAAAATACTTAAGCCACAAAAAATGACTTGCCTTTTTTGGTCACTTTTTATACCGAGCTCGGAATAAATAAAAGTAGGTTGGAACTACACTTAAGGACATGAAATTATATAAAATTATACATAGCTGATAATTTTCAGGTATAATTTTATATAATTTAATCTAAGGTAAAAAGCACCTTGAATCAATGGAACACATGTGTAGGGTGTGTGTGTGTGTGAGTGGTCAGTACCGTTTTCCTTATGGGATGGGGTTAGGCCCCCATCCCCGCTATGTAAGCCATCACTCAGCTGACTGTTCCAACTGACATGGGACAAAAAGTCGTTAATACTCTATAATTCTTCCGGATTTCTTGTTTTCGAGGAATCGAACATGGCCGGACATAATACGACAGAAATACATAGAGAGAATACTCTTTTTTAAGTACGACATATAAATTACTAGCTTCCGCCCGCGGCTTCGCCTGCGAGGTATGTCGATAAAAACTATCCTTTGTCCTTCCCCGGGATGCAATCTATCTCTCTGCCAATTTTTTTTCAAAATCCGTTCAGTGGTTTAGGCGTGAAAAGGTAACATACAGACAGACAGAGTTACTTTCGAATTTATAATAATAGTATGGATAGACACATAAACTTAGTGGTATGCGGTGACAATGGGCGGACTTACCACTAAAAGCGATGTTTTTAAGATAACCTTTGGAGCTTCATATTTTCTGACTGACCGACTTCTTGACAATTCAAAAGTGTCTGTAAATGGTTTAATTGAAATAAATGCTTTGAGTTTGAGTTTGATGGATTAAAAGGAGAAAGACAGACAATACTGCAGGTAGTCTTTGTGTATAAAATAAAGCCAAAATGATGAGAAACACTGGGATTAGTTTTGTTTTGTTTTGTTTTGATTTGATTTGAGAGCGAAAGAAACCTTTTTGGGATTGGATTCAATAGTGACCTCCGTCCTTTGCGCAACACTTTTAATCACAAACCGAATCTGGAGGATATTGCTAATCCATTGCTTCATTTGTTCGATAAATTTGTCTGTTCAACAACGTAAATAACGCAATGAATGTTGTTGAATTGTCAAAACGAAAGCCAATGCTACTGTTAATGTGTTACGCAAATCCCCCTCCTAATTATAAGTGAAATCATAATCAAAATTCGTAAGGCTCTACTCCTAAATGTAATTGTCATTTCAGAATGGTAATTTCAGACTGTAAATCTCTTCTAGTTAACGTAAAATTCCCAATAATTTCCAGTGCGAACGGTCAAATGCGATATCGCAATAATTAAGCTTGTCGGAACGATTCGTGTTTCCAGTTTGTTATTAGCAGACTGGAGATGCTAACCAAAATGAGGTTAACCTCATGTGAAATTTCATCACACCTGCAGAGCTGGAAAAGAGCAGCATAATTATACAGGAAGATTTTTTTATCACCATCCTAATTTTTACAGGGTGTTCTACCCATGAATATGAACATCTTTCACTATGAGACCAACTCTGAAATCACGATAAAAAAATCTGCTGTTTCATACAAATGTTCAATACCTTCTTGACCAAAATGTATTCATGAAACAGCTGATTTTTTTTCGTGATTTCAGAGTTGGTCCCATAGTGAAAGTTGACCATATTCATGGGTAGAACACTGTAAAAATTTGGAGTGTGATAAAAAAATCTTCCTTTTTTAATTATTCTATACCGTACCGAGATTCAGGCAGAACAAAAAAACATGTAGACGTTCCATACTGCACCTCCATCCAATCTTATTAGACAGAAAAGCTTGACATTTACGTTATCACTATCCATTCAAAGCACCAAACATTCATAAAAAGAAATTAAAATGAAGAGGAAAAAGGAACCTACTAAATTAGCAACCACGTTCAACCTTAATAATCTCCAGGAAGACAAAACTAATCTACAATCCCCTTCGTTCGAACAATAAAAGGGCAATTTCTTCAAAATTTAATAGAAACCCAACACCCTCAGACCTCTTGAAATTCCGCAAAGAAAATGTAAGAAATCTCATCAAAATCTGGGGGCACCGCGTCTAACAACAAAAGAGAGGAAGCAGGCGAATTAATCTTTTTTTTTACTTCTGAAACTCGTAACAATTGAAACAAAAGTAAATTATGGGTACCCGCCTGGTCCAGGGAATTATGAAAAATGGTCGGTCTCCTTATTATTTTATTATACATGGTGACGGCAATGCCTAACTTGATTTCGTTCGAAGATTTTTTTTTACCAATTTTATTTTTGAGATTCCCCTTTTTCACCGAGATTTATTTTCTGCAATTGATGGATCGTTTGTGGAGTGAGTTTAAACTATTTTGGTAGGTTTTTGTTTTGAATGTTGATGAACGGCGTGACAGAACAAGCTAGTTTATTTTGCGTTAAAATAACGTAGAATTATTTGTCATTCGGGGTTTTGATTGACCGTATATATTTAAATAAATAAAAGGATCGGCCTGTTTTTTTACTCAACTTATTTATTGGCCTTAATGCCTTATGTTTAACACGTAAACATTACGTATATGGGTTGCTACAACCCATATACGTTGTGTATACGTGTTGTTATTAAGTCACTAGTCATTAAAATGATTAGTGGCTTACAAAAAAATTAAAACTTTTTCTAATCTGTCCTGTTAACTCAATATGACCGGCTTGTATCTAAAACAGATATTCAAATATACTCGTATAAGTATGTATATCTGCAGCAACTATATTCAATCTGCCTCGCCTTTTCCCAACTATGTCGAGGTCGGCTTCCAGTCTAACTGTGTAAGTATATTACAGTAAGGGTGTGTGTATTTAAATTCATTGAATGGATCAAATTTCGTGCAGAGTCTAACCAGCATTCTAGATGTTTCATTGTCTTGTCATTCGAGCGGGTAATCCAATCATGTTCGCGTTTAGTTCGGATGGTGCTCTGGATGCAGATGAATACCAGTATTTTAGGAGCGACTATATACTTACCTTACCTCCATTACTAGGTAATACAATAAGTACATCTTGGTGAGACTGATTGCCAGACTTTCGGACTTCTGACTACCCGTCATCAGCCAAAACCAAGACTACCCGTAACGACTGTCAAATTATCGACGAATGATAAAAGGGACCAAAGGCTTAATGTGCTTTCCGAGACACGGAGGGGTCTTGGTTTGTAAAGTTGGTCACACATCCACGGACCAACCGCGTCAAACGTAGCTTAATCTGATCGATCGACCCCTGCGGCTATTATTATTTAGCCACAAACCTCTCATCTACACAGGCGGATATTACCAAGCAGTTTTTCCTTCATAACTGTACTTAATATATCAACCTGCCAATTCCGACACCTCACTGAACGAATAAATATCAAGCATGTTTACGATGCTTCATATGTGAGAAAAATACAACCCAGATACGATCACGCGTTTATCGGGCCAAAGGGTACAAGGTCGCCTTCCAAAAGGACAGGCAACCCAACAAATGAAACGCAAATATAAGATGAAAGGGTTGGATGACGGGCATTCATTAAATTCTGTGTCATTTGGCGCCATGGAGGGACAGCGGTGAGGAATGTTAAAGGTACGATGTTTGTTTAGGGTTAACTTTGGTGTGAGGGTATCCCTTTTGGAACTAAGTTCTTTAACGCGGCTTGCGGTAAGATTAAAAATAAAGAGAGAAAAGAGAGTAAGAGTAGAAATCGTCTCGTAACTCTATAGCGTTATGTCCATGCAATTTCTCTCTCTCTCTCTCTCTCGATAGTTTTCATGGTTTTCGAGGGTGCTAAAGCTAAAACGAAAATCCAAGATGGCGGCTGCGAATATTTTAAAATATTTTCCGTCATGGGTGTTGTTTTCATGGTTTTCGAGGGTGCTTTAGTAAGTTCAAAATGAAAAGGATTTTCCAAGATGGCGGCTGCGAAAATTTTCAAATGGTTAAGTTTCGATCAACTTTGATCTCTGTCTCTTTTTATTATGTACGACAGAGAGAGAGAAAGTGTGACATTAATAAGTATTTTTAATACAGAGCGATCTATAATAGGTTTTTACCGACTTCAAAAAAAGGAGGTTATCAATTCGATACGTATGTATGTAATATTATTGGCATTGCATTATATTCACATATGACAATCTATTAGGGCTTCCAAACAAATATACAAAATTTTATAGACGTATGTATGTACGCATGTATGTATGTATGTTTGTCCACGCATATCTCCGTAACTATTAATCGGATCGTGACCATTCTTTTTTTATTGGCTTACATTTACTTCAACTTAGGGAACAGTGCAAGGTTCATCAAAATCGATTTAGTAATTTTCAAGATATGGACTAAGACGTGAAAGTGCGACGGCCTGGCTTATTGATACAAGCTACAGGTGTAGTGTCAAAGCGAAAACATCTCAAAACCTTGGTCAAATTCTAGTGCAACAACTAAAAATTACCAAATAAAAAGTAATTTAAAAAAATTAAACCGACTTCAAAAAGAAATGAACTCAAAATTATGAAATAACTTTAATTTCGGAAGTCGGTGGCAAAAAACTAAAACTAAAATACAGATCCCAAGACACCGACTTCCGAAATTAAAGTTATTTCATAATTTTGAGTTCATTTCTTTTTGAAGTCGGTTTAATTTTTTTAAATTACTTTTTTGGAAGCTCTCATATAGTTTTCGCCATCTTGGATTTTAATTTTGACAGGGCTAAAGCACCCTCGAAAACCATAAAAATGACACCCATGATGAAAAATGTGCAAAAGTTCGGAGCCGCCGTCTTGGATTTTTATTATGAGCCACTATGGGCTTCAGAACCCTCAAAAACCATGAAAACCCTCTCTCTTTCTCTCTCTCTCTGACTCTTTCTGTTATGTTGTTTCTTTTTTTGTTACATAACGATTTTTACCAGTTTACTCTTACCGCAAGCCGCGTTATAGAAATTATTTCCAATAAAAACTCCACAGTTTAACCCTGAATCCATAAACAATCAACATTTTCAATAAAAAATTACCACAAAAGAGTTTCAATCAACTTTGATTTAAACGAAAATGGTTTCTTTAACCGTCGTGCAATTTTAATCAAGCGGCCACCTGGTAACCACAGAATAAAAAGAGGTACAGAAGGCCTGTTCTACACAGTAAGCGAAAATAGGACCCATACGCGAACGTCGCTAGGCGGTCGTCGCGTTCATATGTCAATTTTGGTTCGGCGAACCCGATCCCGTGGTCGCGCCGACAAAGAGCGCTTTCCAGTTTGACGCGTTCGAACATACAATCTCAAACAAATGCCAGTCGCGAGTACACTTGCACTCGCTGTGTGTAGACGCGTGTCTTTGTCATCTGCCTAGCCTTTTCCCAATAATATTTAGTTCCCTAATCGGATGGAATACGAATAAATTACGATAATTACACTAGTATTTGACATAGAGTGAATGCATAGTCTGACTTCCAAAACTCAGTTACTGGATAGTTGCGTTTCTATGTGTCAGACTTCGATTACTTTCTGAAAGAATGTATTGTCTGCCATTCTAGGTCAGAATGCATGAAATTTTGTGAGAAGAATGTAAGACTGCATACAAGTGTATTTTTAGAAGTAGTACACACTAAATCCTACGCAGAATAGGTATGTTTGTTTTTTACCTTTATTTTTATATTTTTTGCTTTTAATTATTGTATTGCATAAGCACACGTGTCAAATGGGACTTAGACATATACACCTTTGTCTAAACTTTCGGGGATTATAGGAGTCATGTTCAGTTGCCGTGGTGGCTTTTGCGTATTGGTGCTCCGACATGCAACAGATATGGCCAGCCCAGTTCCACTTTAGTCCAGCAGCTGTGTGGCCAGCGTCCGCTATTTGTGTTTTGGAACGAACGTTATTTAACATAGATAAATAAATATATGAAATCGACCTTCTGTACCTGCCTATCTTTCATTTTTACCTGACTAGCTACAGTATTTTAATGAAGATTAATAATAAGTTAAGAATTTAAGGCAGTTTAGAGATTTGTCCAATCCATTTCGAAAGTTTCGGCTTTGTGTTCGTTCATTAATTTCGGTGAAGTTTTAAAAGATCCTCGCGATTCAGGAGTTGTGCATTTGCACAGTTTGGAGGTTCTATTAAGGAGTTTGGTGCAAGAATTATGATTGTACTAGCAGCACCCCGCTGTTTCACCCGCATAATTTTCGACCCCGTTAGAATATCGGAATAAAAAGTATTCAATGTGTCAGTAGCGAAGGGTCAATTTTTGTAAGAGGTAAGCCGGAGTAGATATATTTAGTACTAGCTTCTGCCCGCGACTTCGTACGCGGATCCTGTTGCTTATGCCAGCGACAACGGGGTCGTCAAAATAGAAGATCTGAAACGTCTGATGTCGAATTCTAAGAACCCGGGGACTGGATAACAACGGGATGCGCGAGACGATTCGAGACGTCATTTTCAGGCAATAATGAACCAATAGGGTGGTAAACTTGGCCTTGCACTTTGAATGTTGGCATAAATGGGCCTTCTGAAATCTGTTTCGCAACAAAAGATGTCATTTGAAAGGCATTATTGTACGAGGGTGAATATTTGAAGATAGGCATATTCAGGATTCGTAAATTAAGGTCAAATAATGCTTCCAATTAGAACTTTTATGGATTCAACCTAAAGTTTATAGTGTAGATTAACTAAATAAATCAAACGCACAGTATTTGAACTGCTCTATAGGTCTGAATTTACAGCTGAAAATTTTCGTCGAACGGTGATGAGATATGAAACGTACGGTAATTAGCATTTAAAAAATGGTAATTATGCTTCGTGATTGGTAATTAGAAATAAAATGAACAATATACTTGAATCACATATTTATTAATTATTTAGGTGACAATAAATGACATCAAACTTAGCTATTTAGCGACGTGATTGAATAATATAAAAAAAACTCATAAATCAACCGGTTTTCAAAAAAATCAATAACATTATCTGTCTAGTAATTCAAATAAAATCAACTAAAACCATAGAAAACACTGGTTCAAAACTCAGTGTAAATAGAGCTTAGACCGTATAAGTTCCATGTAACATATTTCTTCAACTCGATGAGATCTTATACAAAAACTTAAAAAATATTTATGAGTCTCACTTTCATGACCAGGAACTGCTCATGTACAGACGCCAGCACATCAAGCTACTGCAATCTGTCAAATTTCTTTAATAGATTTTCAACTTTATCACTGAAACATTAGGTTCAAAGTTGATTGAGAAAATTTGACAGTTTCGGGTAGCTCGATGTGCTGGCGTCTGTGCTAAATCATAAAATAATTTAGTCTTAAGAAGATCTGCAAAATCATCAATCGGCAATGATAAACAGAAAAATACAAAAGATTTCAAGGGCGTATAAAATAGGGTCAGCTTTGATTTTAGCGTATCGATTCCGGCGTGCGATTTTGGCTTTTTTTTTTTTTTTTTTTGCGGATGGGAAATCATCAAATGACCCCTCCCGCTCTGGGTGGAGCGGAAGGGAGTGTCAGACTCTTACTGACTAAAACCCACCCGTGTTCCTTCCTTAGCCCTTTATGTTCCGGGCCAGCGGTAACCCTTTCGGACAATCCCGCTGACCCGGCAGGCTTCGGCCCTATGGGGCCCCTCCTCGATGCTGACATCTCTTTGAGGCGCGCGTGGAACACGTACGCGCCGTCCGGCACGGGCCTGGTCCTGATCGGACGGTGAGCTACCCATTACTCTCCGCCCGCAGGCCCGCGCCTACGGTGGCCGGGAGTCGTCGCGCGGCTCCCGACGCCCGGAGCGTCTCCCGCGGCGGCTGGGACGGGAGGCTCTCCCCCTGAGCCGTCCCGCCACCTCCTTCGCTAGCATGACTGCTTCGCAGAAGGAGGTGACTGCCTCCCACTCCCTCTCGCCCCGGACCATGGCTTGCACCAGGGCCGGGCGCGAGAGGTCGCCGCCGCTGCCGATCGCCTCTACGAGGACACGGCGGTGCTCCGCCCAAGCGGGGCAGACCTCCACCGTGTGCTCCACCGTGTCCTCTGGGCGATCCTGGCAATGGTGACACCCGGGCGTTTCCTCCCGCCTGATGATGTGCAGGAACCTCCCGAAACATCCGTGTCCGGTGAGGACCTGCGTCAGGCGGTAGGTGAGGGCGCCGTGGCGCCTCTCTAGCCAGTGCGATTTTGGCTTTAGCCAATGTTTCCTCCTTCGATTGCTGTTTTTTCCGAGGCATGTTTAGGTACTCTGAAAAAAAAAATTGTTAATGGTAGTCAGTATGTAGGTTTATTTTGTTGCATTATTAACAAACAACGATTAGTTTTTTACGATTTCGATTCGACCTTGGGCTGGCCTAGCGGAGTAAGGAGTTTCAATATAATAAGAGGTCCGCTTAAACTGGTACTAATTACCATTTTCAATTGCTCATTACCGTTCGCCAAAATACGAACGGGAAAAATGGTAATTATATAAATGGTAATTAGGTATTTGTACACTTTTTCACATAATACGTTCTTTGTTGAACTTAAAAAATTGGGAACTTAATCAGACCAAAGAGTGTCCTATGGCGACTATTACAATACATAAAAAAGATAAATAAAAATATTAGACTTACCAGGGGAAACTCGAACGGTAAGGAGATTTTTGTTTGCCAAACACGATTTCTGGGCGATTAAGGTAGGCTAGAGTTGGCGCCAAAACAGTTTTTGACGTGTTACCCGCACGAGTCGAGACGCGGAATTGAGCGCGACCGCCGAGTTACTCTTACAGATAGCAATACACTACACAGAAAAAAATTACCCTGCGACTGTGTGAACAAATGGTAGTGAGTATAAAGTGTTGGGACAATTTTCAAAGTCGTTACAAATTACCTAAAAGTGTTCTTTAATGTGTATATTTTTGCTAATTAGTAAAGCATGTTGTGTACTATCTAAATTACTTCTTAAAAATACGATCTTTAGGGTATTTTTATAACTTTTAGAGCATGAACTGCTAAAATTTGGAAATTGGGACACGAATGGTGATGAGATTTGAGAAACGTTTATGAACATAACTTAGTTGTCTATAACAATAGGAATATATTATGTACATCTGTATATAGTGCTGGAACTATGTTTTACGTGAAATTAAAAAAAAACATAACTTTATATCTAACTAAGTAGTTATTCGGGGAGGGCCGCGTGATATGCACATGTTCAAATAATCACCCACGAACGTATATTGTCCAAGAAATGTTTTGACTGTGATGGTCACCGATTAGCAGTGATCTTAATATTTCTGGAGGATTTTGTAATATTTCAATATGTACTTTCCCACCTGAGCAACACATACCGTTTGTTTCTTTTTGCTATTTAACAGCTACACAAAAAGTACAATTTTCAACCATACCTCCGATGGCGGAATATGTGGCGTAGTCAATCATAGGAGTATACGTAAATGCACTCCGTTCCTTATCAACCCAAGGAAGGTCGCCATGCCCTACGGCTATATCTTGAGACACATCCGATTCTTCAGATGATATCGACATTCTGTTCAGAGAATGTCGAAGTCGATCAGAATTCAAACGTTCGTTGCGCTCTTCTTAATCTGTCTCTTCATGCCGTACTCCAGCAATTCTTTCTCACTTTCTGATTATGAATATTTTGTTGTGTGCGTGTTCGGAACAATGTATGATAATCTCACCGTATCAGCGGTCAGTCGCGCATCATATTCTGCACTGGTCTCTAGAGACCTGGATGTAGATGCGTAAATACGCTGAGAACGCAGGCGTGCTTCGCGATCCGAAGAGGTTTCCACGGAGCGAGTTGCAGCCTGATGTTCTCAAACAGCATCAAGTCTCTCCTGACGCTCTTCGGTAGATTCTTGGGATCTTATGATCCTGAATCTTTTAGCTCCTTTGGAACATTGGGAAAGATTTGACCACTTTCTAGGCATGGTTATAGTTTTATTATGAAGATACCTGATCAATTAAAATCTAAGTAACTGCTCCCCTACCAAGGGTGCCCAGACACGGGATCGTCTGGCGCCCATGTGCTGGATTGGTCCCTGGGGTGGTCACGGCGTGCTATGTGTTCTGGTGCGCCGGTGATGGGGAGTACTCCCCAGCGGAGGGTCCGGTGACGGACAGCCGCGGCGGGTTCACGGATGAGTGCTAACGCGTGCCCATGTTCCCGCCGTAAGCGGCAGAGGAGGACACAGTGGAGTTTTAGTGGGTTAGAGTCCCACATAACTGCACTATCTCCCCGTGGTAGTGCAGAATGCATGAGCATTTCTTCACGTTAAAAAAATAAATGGGAGTTTTGGCCAGTAGAGTCAAATTTTCAATGATATACCATCGTCATCGAAAATCAGTCCTAAACTGTTACCGCCTTCACCGCGTGGAGGTGAAATTAGTGATAGCTTTGATTTCCACATCAGATGTTTCTGATCTTCGATTTTTGTAAGTCAACAGGAAATGCCCATCAGACCGAATAACTTTTACTAAGACGTCATTCCTATATGTGTTATGGTGTAGCTGGGCTCTTGGAGTTCCCCATCAGGTGTTCCAGATCTTCAAATTTATTCTCTCAGCAGAAAATCCTCATCACGTGGAACAATTTTTGCTATGGTACCATTTTTGTATCTCTTATAGTTAAGCTGGTCTGTTTCGGTTCTGCATCAGGTGTTCAAGTTTTCAAGAAAAATTATAGCCTGAATGTTGTCCAGCCGTAATAACAATACAACAAAAAAAAAATCATTCAAATCCGTCCAGTAGTTCCGAAGATCGGACGCGCAAGCCCGAGGCGTGTACGTACTCTGATAGAATACCTTATCAAATGTTCGCCGTGATTCTTTAAATTGACATAACTTTTTTATTTATGAACCGATTGACATAAAATAAACACTAAATGTTAAGTGAAGCCTACTATAATATATTAGTGAAAACCGCATCTAAATCGAATAAGCCGTTTCTGATATTAGCGTGCACAAACAAACAGACAAACAGACAAAAAAAAAATTAATTACAATTTCGGGTTCGGCATCGATATAATAACAACCCCTGCTACTTTTTTTTTATATATTTCCATTGTACAGACACCACTTTTCTACAAATTTATTATATGTATAGATGATTATATTGTCTATAGAATACTGGCTGTGCCATTTTTCAAAGGGAAGTCGGTAGGAATCGAGTTGTATGGAACCTTCGCCACTGCTATGTGTTATTCTGGTGTTTATGCTATATTATTGTAAAGTTTCATCAAAATCCGTTCAGTAGTTTTTGCGTGAAAGAGTAACAAACATCCAACCATCCTCACAAAGTTTTGCGTTTATAATATTAATAGGATAGTAGGATCTACGATGCATAATTATTAGAGGAGAATGAAATTGTGAAACGTAGAGCTCTTAGTATTTCATTTTTATTTGGGTTCCGTACCCAAAGGGTAAAAACGGGACCCTATTACTAAGACTTCGCTGTCTGTCCGTCTGTCTGTTACCAGACTGTATCTCAAGAACTGCGATAGCTAGACAGTTGAAATTTTCACAAATTATGTATTTCTGTTGCCGCTTTAACAAAAAAAAAATTCAAAAAAAAAAAGGTGGGCTCCCATACAACAAACACGATTTTTTTGCCCTTTTTTGCTCGATATCAATAATGGCAAGAGGCAGGCACTTGAAATATTCACAAAATACTCAGTTATATTTTTACTTTAATAATAAATAATAAAATTAAAATAAAATCGATATTCCATACAACAAACGTGTTTTTTTTCGGCGTTTTCGCCTTGTGGTACGGAACCCTTCGTGTGCGAGTCCGACACACTTGGCCAGTTTTTATAATAATTATCATTGGAAGCCATGCTCCACGTATTCATGAGTATAATATAAGCCTCCTCCCTTTTGTGCCATGCCTTCCGTTTCTATTTTATACAACACCAAAGAAAATGGACTAAATTTTATAGTCACTTTTTTAGGGTTCCGTACCTAAAGGGTAAAAATGGAACCCTATTACTAAGACTTCGCTGTCCGTCCGTCCGTCTGTCTGTCACCAGGCTGTATCTCAAGAACCGCGATAGCTAGACAGTTGAAATTTTCACAAATTATGTATTTCTGTTGCCGCTATAACAACAAATACTAAAAACAAAATAAAATAAATATTTAATATTCCCATACAACAAACGTGTTTTTTTCTGCGTTTTTGCCTTGTGGTACGGAACCCTTCGTGTGCGAGTCCGACTCGCACTTGGCCAGTTTTTATTTAACAAACTAATCAAACAGTAGAATTACTTTTTAAGTAATATTGTTTGTTTGGTGTATTTTTCCATGGTAATTATTTTAACAAAAATGTAAAAGTAGAATGCTAGACTTGCTCCCAGAAACACAAAATTGAACTTGAGAACTTAGGATACAAGAGCGAGCGAAGCAAACTCGGGACTTGGGGCACCCCGACTCGGACAGGTTAGGTTCCTTTAAAACCTGTAGACAGAATTAGAGGATCTTCCTAACGAATTAAAATGTTTTTCTTAGTAATAAGTTTTCTATTAACAAAACAATAAGAGGATAAATAATATTGGATTTGTCATTGTATGATATGAATATCGAAACATTTTTATTTGTAACAAAAATATATGAATAATTTTTTTTAAAGTAAGTATTCTGCATATTGGTTATTCTATGAAATGTTAGTATGAGAAAGATATTACGTGAAACGAAATTCTAAAAATATTGTTGTCTATAAAACCACGTACAACCAAGAAAATGGCATGTTGCGCCGAGCTTAAATAGATTGGGAGACGACTACTTACCAAACCGCTTAAGGGTGAAATTTAACCACATGAAGAAAATAGTACATTATAATAATTGTGACTTAAGTTGTCTATTATTGCACGGCGTTAAATTAGACTAACTAGACGTCAATGCACTAATAGGACTACAGTCATACGTATCTTAGACTATTTTATAGTTTGTCACGCTTTTCTGTGTAAAAATGGACTACTTTGGTCACAGAAAAGCGTGACTTAGCCCGGGTTTAGGTCACACCGGATATCTATGGGTCACACAGTGCTAATAAACTCCTGTTAAAAAATGGTACAAAATAAACCTAAACCCTGAAAAGAGCACTGATATTTTTTATCTTAAACTTCTTTTCTTCACTGTTTCCAGATATTTTTTTGTCAGAAACTACGAAAGTTATATAAATAATGTAAAGGAATGAAAATAAAAGCTCGTTCACGTACTTAATGGCTATCGCGTGGTGCTCTGAATTGGCTCTTAGCATTTGCGCAAAGCGATAAAACACTCACCTGTTTGTAAGTAGGAACTAGTATTTTTCTATTGCAATGAAAAATATTTGAGATAGAACATTGTATTTAAGAGCATTTACGCTGTACGGCATTTCATACAAACTTTCAAGCCCTAGTTTTTCGAAATGAATGAACCGATTTTAACGAAACTTCATACGCATAAGCTGGATACAAGGTCATAAGGTCAAGGGTAAGGTAAGGGATATAAGGTCTAAAAAGTTAGATATGAACATTTTCGAAAAATAGTGAAAACGAATTGCCCTCAGATTAGGGTTATTGGTAAAACATTAACAACCTCTTAAGAGGTCATTGTACTCATCATTATCAACAACTTTTACTATAGGACAAAACCTGAAATCGCGAAAAAAAAATCTGCTGTTCCCTACATTTGTTCGTATAACTCATCAAAATGTAGGGAACAGCTTTTTTTTTTTGTGATTTCAGGTTTGGTCGTGGCTTAGCTTCTGCCCAAATCGCGGGCAGAAGCTATTCTAACTAAAATGTATGATGATATTGCCGTGGCATTCGGCTGACTTATTTTTGGGTCTAATCGAGGTCAATTACTAAAATACCTAAGGGTTAGTGTAGGTAAGATATTGCTAGGTTATTTTTATATCAGTCTGCTCAGTCTGCCCAGCTATTTCCAACTATGTTGAGGCCGGGTTTTTATTATATACTAGCTGCGCCCCGCGGTTTCACCCGCGTAAATGTCGATCCCGTGGGAATATCGGGATAGAAAGTAGCCATATACAAAATTTTATCAAAATTGGCCCAGCCGTTTGAGCATGAAGAAGTAACAAACATATGTTTACACACACACACACCCTCACGAACTTTCGCCTTATAATACGTTTTTTTTAACGATTTGAAATGGGTTTGTTCTCAAGAGCAAACCCATTTCTAATAAAAAAAAATCGTATCCACCCTCATCGCCGCCACCACCACCACCACACCACCACCACCACCATCACACCATCGCACCATCGTATCGTATCCACCTCTGACCTAGACTAGAGTCAACTCTAGTCTAGGTCAGAGGTGACAGGGACAAAGTCGACGATGGAGTGAGGTTACCCAGAAGAAGCCTGTTCTCTCTCTTACTTTGAAGAGATTCGGGTTGTATGCGCTCTGAAACAAAGACGCAGGCAGAGAGCTCCATTCTTTTGCTGTGCGCATTATAAAGGATATTTGAAAACCTAACCTTCCAGTCTAACCGAATGCAGCTAAATACCAGTATTTTACATGGAGCGACTGTCTATCTGACCTCCACAACCCAGTTGCTGGGTAATGCGATACCCCTTGGTAAGACTGGTTGTCAGACTTTCGAGCTTCTGACTACCCATAACGACTGTCAAAGATCCACGAATGACAGCCGGGACCAACGGCTTAACGTGCTTTCCGAGGCACGGAGGGGTCACGGTATGTAAAGATGGTCACCCATCCACAGACCAACCGCGGCAAGCGTAGCTTAACTTGATCGATCGACCTGTGCGGCTGTTATTATTTATCCACGGGCTCCTCAAGGTTATGTGCGATCAATGATCATTAATTATTTTTCCGAGAAAAGCCATGCCCGTGGTGCTGACAATAGCACGCACATAGTTAAAACAAAACCAGTATAAGTGTTGGCCTCTCATTGTATTGAAACTCCGTACTACAGTAGGCCAGCTCAAGGTGAAACAGGCTGTTATTAATTTAAAAACAAAAAAAAAAAACAGTGGCACTCCGGAAGTGCCGACAGAAGTGAAAACAAAACACAAACAGAATACTTTGCAATCACTCACTGACATATCGGATATACATTGAAACCGAGTACATCCCGAGGACAGCCGAACACCTCCGAAGCGGGTGTTTTTTGAATCGTCTTATAAACAAAACATGCGTGGTGTCGCTTACGGTGACAGTGGCGCGAGTTCAATGGCTTTTTCCCATCTCAAAAAATACCCAACGCGCCTTGAGAAGTTTTCACTTCAAAAATGGCACCACATTTTCACTAACATTGGATTTTGATGAAAAGAAATATCAATACGAAGTACAAAGGCATATACAGGAAGATTTTTTTATCACCATCCAAATTTTTATACAGGGTGTTCTACCCATGTTCTGCCTACTCTTTCCACTTCTCTCTGTTCAAAGCTTCTGAGGATCAGTTCTTGTTGAAGTAGTCCAGCTCATCCCGCCATCTCTGTCTGGGCCTGCCACGATGTCGTTTGTCATTAAGAGGGACCCATTGGGTCGTAAGTTTGGCCCAATGGTTGTCTCACAAAAGGATCTGCTCTGGTAGATTCATAGAATTATGAAAAAGAGAAAAAGATTTATCGAAAAAAAACGAAAGAGCATTTTCAATAACGAACCATAATTATTTCGATATTCCAAACGATTTATGTAAGATAAATAGACAGTAAGAGGGTTGTCTTTACGTTATACGCCAGAGGAAGCTTGATGTATAGATTTGTACCCGATTCAGGAGTTCCCTCTGAAAATAAAAGCCTTCTCCTTTATCCCTAGAAAGTTTAGCGAATCACAAGAACAGTATGGCTTTAACAGTAGCTCAACTGGGACATGCCCTTGAAATAATAGCGGACGTTTGATCAGAGCAAGCACTCTAAATCCACTTAGATCTTTTTTAAATCGTCACCGTTAAAAAGGGATTGAGAGAAGGTTTTGCCTGTCGTGCAAACGACATGCCGCGGACCAAGTTGGTACGTTTGTAATTGTCTCATTTTTCTACCTAGTTTTTTGTTTTGTTCCTCAAAGTCGGAAATTGTATCGAAGCTACTGAAACTGTAACGAAAAGACACAACACTATGATTTATTTGTAACTTAACTAGCAACCCGGTCATGCTTCGCGCGGTTTTTATAACATCGCAAAACATTGAGATTTCTTTATCATATTATGTGAGTTTAATATAAACGTGTTAAAGACAAACTTTAAGGGATACAAACTCTAAATGATGATGAAAACGCAACAAAATCCGTTTCAGAGTTTAGAACAAGAATGCAAAAGCAATTTCAATATATAATATGTTAAAAAATATTTCGCATTTCATCTGACTTTATAAACTACAGTCCGGCCACCACTGTAGCGGTATCTACAACGCCATATGGGAACAACGCGTCATACTGGCGTCACGCAAAATCCTGCATCTCGCAAGCAGAGTTTGCCGCGCAACTAGCCTAGATACAACGGCCCGACATGAATCATCGGGCAGTTGCCCGCCAGACACGACACCCGTCTGGTCGGAGAATACTCCCTTTTCTATAGAGTATGAATGAACTTTACACGCTGTTTCTCATATATACCACCATCAGTTTCGTACAAACGAATACGTGTTTTGCAAATTTGATCTATAGTAGTTACTAGAATTGTTTATTGCACTGACAGGTGTCAGGAACGCATTCTCTCGACGACGGACGTCCGGAATGTACAGACTAGCACATCAAGTTACTACAATCTGTTAAATTTCTTTAATAGATTTTCAACTGTATCGCTAATGCATAAGGTTCAAAGTTGATTGGGAAAATTTGACAGTTTCTGGTAGCTTGATGTGCTGGTGTCTGTACATAGAAATAGCCCAGTAATGGGTCAAAACATAACATTTGTTTGCGTTAACTTCGCTGCTTGATCGCATTTATGCTACTGTTTACATTTTCCTGTGACACAAGGCTGAAAATAATTCCCGTTCAATTACCTACTTACGTTTACGTGAACCTGTCTATCTGCCAATTGTAGCTTTTGCTCGAGATTTTCTTGTTTTGAGCCTTTCCTCTGATGTTGTGAGAGATATTTATCCCAGTAAAGCCCTTTTTACCTGACGTAGACGGGGAAACGTTGAGTATCATTGCTGGGTAGGTACCGGCTTACAGTCAATTTCCTTTGATGAAATAACTAGTTTATCCCGCGTATCTGTTCTTGAAGTTTTTAATTTTTGAGTTTTTTTTAATTTGCTCTCGTGCACATCACACAATTATATACATGAAATAAAGTCGGGATACTTACCTACACCATTTATAACTCAAGAACAGCTGGACCGATTTTTATGATCTTAAGTAACTTTTTAGACCTTTGTATCCGATTTGGGCAGAAGCTAAGCCACGACCAAACCTGAAATCACAAAAAAAAAGCTGTTCCAACATTTTGATGAGATATACGAACAAATGTAGGGAACAGCTGATCTTTTTTTCGCGATTTCAGGTTTGGTCCTAAAGTAAAAGTTGTTCATAATGATGAGTACAATGACCTCTTAAGAGGTTGTTAATGTTCTACCAATAACCCTAATCTGAGGGCAATTCGTTTTCACTATTTTTCGAAAATGTTCATATCTAACTTTTTAGACCTTATAACCCTTACCTTACCCTTGACCTTATGACCTTGTATCCAGCTTATGCGTATAAAGTTTCAATAAAATCGGTTCATTCATTTCGAAAAACAAGGGCTTGAAAGTTTTTATGAAATGCCGTACGGCGTAGACGCTCTTAAAAACGTTACCAGGGAAATGTGGGGGTACTATTTACCTGGATACACATCTGCCTAACCCTTTGGGAATAACAGGCATGAGGTTATGTTATAAAAAAGACAAGAATAGAAAATATTAATATAAAAAAAGACCCAAGGGCTGGCTTTTACGTTGGCCAGAGGCTAACCATTGCCATACAACGTGGTAATGCCGCCAGTCTCTTGGGTACATTACCAGTCGACAGCGATGCGGATGTATTTTTCGATGCTATATTTTAGTTTGTGTATAGGTTTAGTTATGTTAAGATTTCATTTTGTTATTTTTATTAATTAATTAGGTATTAGTTGTTATTTGCTTACTTATTATTTTAATTTATGGCAACAGCTGGAGCAGTTGGCTTTACATTTTAGGCAAAAAAGTTATGGCATAAAAGAAGAAAACAAATACATGCGTCGACCCACGAACCTCCTTTTTTTCGTCGGTTAAAAATCATTATAAGACAATATTATGTAAGGATCGGTAGGACAGAAAAAAAGTTTTTCAGTAGCCGAATAAAAATTTTTTAAACAAAATGGACTCGTTAGTTATGATTTCAGCAAAAAATTGAATAGATTCAATAAAAAAACATGCATAATAATGAGAGATTCGTATTGAATGCGATACTGCCAGGAATGGCCGCCATATTGCGCGCCTTAGGGTTGCCAAGCGAAAAAATTTAGGCCAGCAGAATTTATGGAAATATTGATATCGATTTCTTTTTTGTTAGAAATTTCTTATTCAATAAAATTTGGGTAACTTTTTGTGGTTGGTTAAGAAATCAAAGTATTCTGATAAAAAACCTAACTTTACTAAAAAATTTAACTGTTGGTGGGCTTCGCTCCCAGAGGGTTTTTGAGTATATGCAGAGTGAAAAATTATATTTAAAAGTTTCTGCTATGAGCCTCGTGGTCAGGAGTCCACTTTCAGATTTCAAAATGTACCTCTGGGCTACCATATTGAAGTTTGATTGATGACGATTGATTCGATGGACGCCGAAGTGTCCTTTTGTTTTTTTATTTGTATAGTTAGTCATTCGATTTATTACCCAGAGTAAATAGTTATCTACACACACACAAACGCGTTTTCTTAGAAAAAAATAAATTCATGTTAGACAAAAAAAAACATACGTAGAAAAGTGTCGTGACCTTCAAACTTTTTTCGGTAAGTGTGCAGAGTATAACGTGCGATGAACAGAAAGAAAAGAAAGAAAGAAAAGAAAGAAAAGAAAAGAAAAGAAAAGAAAGAAAAGAAAAGAAAAGAAAGAAAGAAAAATTGTTTCTTCTGCACACACAAAACGCACATTACAGAAAAAGAAAATATACACATACAATGTAGTGAAAAGACTCGTAACTCAAGCATAGGTAAGATGTTTGAGGGCGAATTTCACCAAACTTGTATACTTAAAATAAGTCTTATCCTGAGAATAAGTTTTGAACTTTTGAGAGTTTTTCCATTCTAGAACTGTCAGACGTCAATTTTATTCCACGGATAAACGCTATCTGACTTTGGTAAAATCAGCCCTCCCTAAGTAAGTTAAGATAAGTTTAGGGAGAATACTTGGTTCCAAAAGAAACATGAATTATAATAACTTTGTCCAAAACAGCAATCGAACCCAGGAACTCAAACTACATAGCATAGCATAAGCATAAGCATAATCAGCCTATAATCAGTCCCCCTGCTGGGACACAGGCCTCCATTGTGAGAGGGAGTGGACCGTAATCCACCACGCGGGCCCGGAACGGGTTGGTAGATGTCACATGTCTTCGAATTTTTGGTTCTAGGTCATGCCGGTTTCCTCAACATGTTTTCCTTCACCGTTTTAGGAGCAGTGGTAATTTTTGGTTCTAGGACATTTTGGTTTCCTCACGATGTTTTGCTGCACCGTTTCAAACTACAACCAAGTAAATTCTTTAAACCTTCTCAATACTTTGTCCTTCTAAGTACTTTTTCTTCGAATAAAGTTCAAGTTACCGCCTTAAATTCTAGCTCTCACAAACAAACGTTTGTTTTATCGTCTGATATCAGCTTTCTTTAAGAAAACGTGCTTCTCTTGAACTCCAGGTTCACTAGAATAAAGTTTCATTTGAGCTCATGGATCCAATGAATTAATACTTTAATCGCAATGCTAAGAAAATGCGGAGCGTGTCTTAGAACACACAAAAACTTCCTTTTGTTATGTAATAAGTCTGTAATTAGATTAAGGCGACTACATGACCTAAAGCGCGGTCTTTGTCGGACTGCATAGAAAAGAAAGAGCAGCGCGATGACACAACACTCGTAATTTATTGCAAAATATGAAGCAATTATCTATTTACAAAAAAAATATTGTTTGGACTTAAAAAATTAAAACACTAGTGCTTTAGTATGTTGCTTGTAGAATAATCTGACAAAAAATCATAATGATTGTATGTATATTAGTATGGTTTTTATTTTATAACGAAAGTTTTTAGAGGTATCTTCATGATTTTTTCCTATCGTATCATATTAGTTGTATTATGTTTTCAACACACTACCTGCTTAACATATATTCTGAAGAATATTGTATATTTTTCTGATTTTGTTTACTTTAGTCGATCATATATTTATATTATATATGCTCGGAGTCTCTTTGAAGGATAAAATCAGGAATGAAATTATCCGGAAAAGAACCGGAGTTACCGACACAGCTTGCAGAGTAAGCAAACTGAAGTGGCAGTGGGCTGGCCATGTCTGTCGAAGGACTGATGGCCGGTGGAGCAGACGAGTCCTGGAGTGGAGACCGCGTATCGGCAAGCGTAGTGTGGGACGCCCCCCAGCTAGATGGACGGACGACCTAAAGAAGGTGGCTGGGGTAGACTGGATGCGGAAGGCGGAGGACAGGGTGCTGTGGCGCAGTCTGGGAGAGGCCTATGTCCAGCAGTGGACTGCGATAGGCTGAGTTGTTATATTTATATTGTTTCTAAAACTTGCGTTTTTTGTGTTTAGGTCCTGTGAGCCCCTTAAGTTTAGAAACTTAGTAGAAACATGACTTATGAGGAGGTATTAGAAGTGTGTAGGTAATATTTAAGGGTGTGGGTACCCCGGGTGTCACCATTGCCAGGATCGCCCAGAGGACACGGTGGAGCACACGGTGGAGGTCTGCTCCGCTTAGGCGGAGCACCGCCGTGTCCTCGTAGAGGCGATCGGCAGCGGCGGCGACCTCTCGCGCCCGGCCCTGGTGCAAGCCATGGTCCGGGGCGAGAGGAAGTGGGAGGCAGTCACCTCCTTCTACGAAGCAGTCATGCTAGCGAAGGAGGTGGCGGGACGGCTCAGGGAGAGAGCCTCCCGTCCCAGCCGCCGCGGGAGACGCTCCGGGCGTCGGGAGCCGCGCGACGACTCCGGGCCACCGTAGGCGCGGGCCTGCGGGCGGAGAGTAATGGGTAGCTCACCGTCCGATCAGGACCAGGCCCGTGCCGGACGGCGCGTTGTGTTCCACGCGCGCCTCAAAGAGATGTCAGCACTAAATGACGGGGTCCGCTAGGGCCGATGCCCGCCAGGGTCGCGGGTTGTTCGAAAGAGATACCGTGGCTCCTGGCACAGGCAACTGAAGAAACACGGGTGGGTTTTAGTTAGTAAAGCCGGGCCTGGTCCTTACCGGACGGCGAGTGGCCTGGAATCAGCTATTGATTCCAGATGCCCGGGGCGTCTCCTGCGGCGGCTAGGGCCGGGAAAGCGCAAGGATTACCTCTCCTTCACGCGCTCCGCCTCCTCCTTCACGAGCATTACTGCTTCGCAGAAGGAGGAGATCGCCGCCGCCGATCGCCGCCGTGAGAACACGGTGGTGCTCTGCCGAAACTGGGCAGATCTCCACCGTGTCCTCCGGGCGATCAACATAATGGTGACATCCGGCTGCCCATTTGCCCTTATACTGGACGACACTCAAATTAATCCCTAAATAAAAGCGCGCTATTGAATATTCAACACTCGGCTTACCAACGAAAGTTTAAATCCACTTAGGACTGAAGTATTTTATTAATGCCACTTTAAATGAAAACAGCACAAGATACTTAAAGGGATACTGATACTATTATTAAGTACGTACATCATTTGCATCTGATTTAAATAAACGTAAAAAAACTGAATATAGAATCATTTGGCATGAATGTTTTTCAGGTCCTATTAATCTTTTGTTGATTTATTTTAATACTCAATATTTTCGAGTTATTCCGGTCATGTATTTTGATATGTTTGTCAAGTAATAACGGAGTATTACTTTATAACGGAGGGGCTAAATAATTACGGCCGCATGGGTCGATCTTCATGGTTAAGCAACGCTTGCCGAGGTCGGTCCTTGGATGGGTGATCATGTATTACATATCGAGATCCCTCCATGCCGCGGAAGCACGTTCAATCGTTGGTCCCGGCTGTCATTTATATATCTTTGACAATCGTTACGGACAGTCAGAAGCCTGAAAGTCTGACAACCAGTCTTGCCAAGAGGTATCCTGTTACCCAGTAACTGGGTTATGGCGGTCAGTCGCTCCATGTGAAATAAAAAGATATTAAAAATGACCTACTAATGTAATTCCGCACTCATTTCCATTTTAATGCAAAGCGGCCAGAATTTAAAATGGTTTTATAGAAAGCGTTGATGGCTTTCAAAGAAATACTTGTTCCTGTACTGGTACTAAAAATATAAAGGCGAAGTTTTAGTTGTTTTAATGTTAAAAAAATACTTACGTAACCACTGAAATTTTATGAACATTACCGGACTCATGTTTTTGAAAGCCCCTGTTCTGGATAAATTATTTGAACTTCGTTGAATATGAGTATCTACATTTTGAGTAAATTTTGAGTACGAGGCTTTTGACTATGTTGTATGTGTATATTTTGTCTTGTTTTAAAGTGGGCGTTTTGTTTGTGCAGAACAAACAATTTTTCTTTCTTTATATTTTCTTCTACTGTTGAAAAAATTGTGTTGAGCCTTACCTAACACACACTACACTCTATGTAATAAACTAATACCTACTATATAACCACTGAGACAAATTACAGCCTAAATTTGAAACTAAGGGCTTATTTTTCAACGTCAGATAATTTTATCCGAGGAAAAATCTGTCAGGTGTCAATTTTATTCTAGGAATAAAAATTATCTGCCGATTGAAAAATCAGCACTTAGTCAAACAGTAAAAATTATTATGTTACGTTGAGCACCAAAAAATTTTTTTCCACAAAGTGAGTTTGATGTACAAAATGCGTAAATGACGGCTTTTTGAAGGATCTTGTTAGGTACATCCTGTACAAAAGATTTTTTCGAGATTTTGTAAAAGTATTTCATCCCTGCCACCCCTAATCCAGCATATTGCGGCCGCCATTTTAATTGAGAGAATCGTCGCATTCATCGCAAACGTGTTAGTCATGTTTCCATTCGATTTCCATCAGGTTTCGACCCCAGGGATCGCGGCTATTTGCTCCCGCATACAGTTTGCTTTTTATTCTATTTTTGTGTATTCTGCTAAAAAAGGATTGGGTAGGTACCTACTGGTTGATAGGGTGAGAGTTGTAAGTGAATGTTCTAAAATGGCTGGCGCTTGTAAAACGAACAGTTCGTTTATCTAGTAATTTTTGAGGATATATTTTTGTATTTTGCAATGGTTACCGTTTCCTTTTTAATGGAATTACTTCAGGTTTTATTTCGTTTTCGTACAGCAGACTTATTAAAAACTGTCTTACCGTTATTGTATCGTCACACTTTGTATTCTAACTATTCTAAGTGTGCATACCCACGAGTGACACGCGTCCACGACAGAGGCAATAGAGGCAACCACCGAAAACATGCCGTTCGGGTATTTAAGCGTGTTCTCGACGGCAGCCGCCAACGTCCTCGACGGCAGCCGCCAACGTTCTCGACGGCAGCCGCCAACGTTCTCGACGGCAGCCGCCAACGTTCTCGACGGCAGCCGCCGACGTGTGGACGGCTGCAGTTGCCTCTGTCGTCATTCAAAATAATCACAACACACTAATATTATAAAGGCGAAAGTTTGTGAGTGTGTTTGTTTATATGTTTGTTACTTCTTCACGCTCAAACGGCTGAACCAATTTTGATAAAATTTTGTATGGAGGTAGCCGTCACCCTGGATTAACATATAGGCTACTTTTTATCCCGATATTCCCACGGGATCGACATTTACGCGGGTGAAACCGCAGGGCGCAGCTAGTTTTCAATAATTTTACAAACATAAAGCCACGCCTTCTGCCTATGAGGTAGGCAGAAACTACAGAGCTGCTGCTCTCCTTATATACATCTTTTTGACTTATTTACCTTCACATATCTGGTCATAATTTGAATCAATAAAAAGCCTACTCTTGACTCATTGATGCGTGGAGGACCCCCGGGGGTCGTACAACAAAGGTCTCGTTACCCAAAGATTAATAGGTTAAAAGCTCTTGAAGTACGCAATTACCATTCAATATTATACCAGTCATCAGTTATTTTACTTTCAAAAGGAACTAAAAATTAACCATTTTGTTAAAGTAATTAATCTTTGTCAGGGTTAACGCCCCCTCCTAGAATTTCATGACCATTCACGGCTGAAATATGAGGCATGAAAAGAGTCCAATATTCTCCTTTCGATTACAAAAGAAATATTCATGATGGTTTAAAAAAGCGGCCAAGTGCGAGTCGGACTTGCACACGACGAGTTCCGTACATTTTTTTTTTATTATTGCCCTTATCACCTATCTTATCCTCTTATTATATATCTATCGTATCCTCTTTAATTTAACTTTATCCTCACAGTTCAAAAGATACAGCCCTGTGACAGACGGACGGACAGCGGTGCCTTATTAAAAGGGTCCCGTTGGCACCCGTTAGGTTCGGACCCTTAAAAACAAAAATGTTTCATGACCACCTGAATTTATAAGGACTCAAGTAGTTGCTACCTCTTGTTGTTTACACTGAAATTCCAAGACTGAGACCCTTAAAACTTTACTGAAGTTTGCTAGACCTTGTACGTGAGGTACTTAAAAAAGATATTAAAAGCTTTGGCTGGCTTTTGTGTTTCCATTTCGTACTTTTCCGTGGCTGTCATTCATAAAACCGGATCGTTATCTTTATTAACCGACTTCAAAAAGGAGGAGGTTCTCAATTCGTCGGAACCTTTTTTTTTTTAATTTTTTTTTTTTATGTATGTTCCCCGATTACTCGAAGATGGCTGGACCGATTTCAAAAAATATTTTTTTGTTTGAAAGGGTATACTTTCCAGGTGGTCCCATTGTCATCAGGTCAGGATCTGATGATGGGATCCTGGAGAAATCGAAGGAACTCTTCAAATATTATAGGCACACCTATAGCGATTTGGGTATTTTTTATAGTAACTCGTGCATTTGCTCTCGAAAAGCACTATTTGGTGAAGTGGAACTGATGATGAAGACCACAGATGGCCACCGGAACTACTCAATAATAAGTATTTCATGGGTTGCGATTCGATTACTTTATTATGGTTGCTAAGCAAGTTATGCTCGTCACAATGCGAATGGTGAAATGGAGCTGATGGTGAAATACCAGGAGAACTCTCAACAATGAATTTCCCTGCATCGGGAAAAGCAATATTTTGGTAAAGGCGATGAGCAAGTTGATATTAGGCTATTGTAACTTAGATAAATTATAAACAGACCCACTAAAAAGCGGGAAATAAAAACTTTTTAACAAAAAAGAAAAACCGACTTCCAAAAAAAACACTACAAAGTGAAAAATAACTTTAATTTCGGAAGTCGGTGGCAAAAAACTAAAATACAGATCCAAAGACACCGACTTCCAAACATAATTACAAATTCCCGATATATGGAGGAATGTTTGAAGATTTCAGGACTTGGCAAGATAAAATGTATTATATTTATGCTGTATTTTCTTTGTCACGTGTTTTTTGGTGTCCAATAAAGTACTCATATAATTATATAAAATTTAAAAAACTTTTAATGCATGTAGTACCTATTTAGTTCAGTATTGAAGACCAGTGAAGATTTTAGTTTTTCGAAAAAAAAAATTATCTGCAAATCCAGTCCGGTCTATCCAGCCAGCCATTTTTCAGCCCCACATTGGGCACTACATGCTATAATGTAATAATCTAATAATATATAAATACTTTATTTCAGACCATGATGTCCATTTTGTTAGTATCAATGTTCTTATAAACTATTGTTAGTAATACTTAAAACTACCCACAACAAAACATAAAAATAAAGTAAACTCAAACAGTCACTACTGCGCCATTCCATGACAAATGGCGCAGCAATGATTGATGTAGCTAGAGTTCAGTCAACTAGCGTCCCTGTTATGGATGCTGTTGGCGCTGCCACGTACTCAACGCATCAGGGGTACGCATCTTTTGCGCAGCGTAGCGTAAAAGCAGTACACGCGATGTTATATAATCATCCTAGCCTAGCCTTTTTCCAACTATGTTGCAACTTCCAGTCTAATCGGGTACAGCCGTATACCAATATCGTACGTATATACAGGGTTATTGGTTAAACATTAACAACCTCTTAAGAGGTCATTCTATTCATCATTATGAACAACTTTTACTATGGGACCAAACCTGAAATAGCGAAAAAAAAGCTGTTCCCCACATTTATGTTCGTATAACTCGTCAAAATGTAGGGAACAGCTGATTTTTATTCGCGATTTTAGATTTGGTCCCTTATTATAAGTTGTTCATAATGATGAGTAGGTACAATGACCTCTTACGAGGTTGTTGATTTAAATGTTTTACCAATAACCCTGAATACAATCCAACAACTAAGTGCATATTATAGCTCATCTTTTCACACATCTCCACACTACTGTTGCCTTATAATACCATACCAACAATTCTTCCAAGCATTACCCCTACAAAAACACAAGATATATTTATTATTTTCTTTCCCAGATCGACACTTAAGGCTGTATAAGTATACCCATCTATCATAATATATCCCGTACACTCAAATAAATTATCCAACTACTACGGTAAAGGAAAATACGGTAAAAGAAAACATCGTTAGGAAACCGGTATGACATTGTGACATGTAACAACCCGCCCTGGGCCCTCGTGGTAGATTATAGCCCACTTCCACTCGAAGAAAGGAGGCCTGTATCCCAACAGTGGAACATTCTGTATATCATCATCTGCCTAGCCTTTTCCCAACTATGTTGGGGTCGGCTTCCAGTCTAACCTGATGCAGCTGAATACCAGTATTTTACATGGAGCGACTGCATAACTGACCTCCACAATCCAGTTATTGCGTAATACGATACCCCTTGGTAAGACTGGTTGTCAGACTTTCAAGCTTCTGACTACCCGTAACGACTATCAAAGATCCACTATGAGAGTGAGGGAAGAGGGAGTGCACCTGTGTCTGCGCGCACACTTGTGCACTATAATATCTCCCGCGCCGAAGGCTAGTCTCCGTTGAGATTGGCCGCCGTGGCCGAAATACGGTCTGGAGGACTTTATATGTTTGTTACTTCTTCACGCTCAAACGGCTCGACCAATTTTGATAAAATTTTGTATGAAGGTAGCTGACACCCTGAATTAACATATAAGCTATTTTTATCCCGATATTCCCACGGGATCGACATTTACGCGGGTGAAACCGCGGGGCGCAGCTCGTTTACTATAATTTTCTTTTCGAGATCGACACAAGGCTGTAAGTATACTCATCTATCAAAATGTATCCCGGGATTAAGCAGCACAGTCTTTCTTGTACCCTTCACTTATAGTTCCCGATTTCATTTGTCGGTAGTGAAGATGATTTTCTTTGTGAACCTGGCTGGTACACGATGTACAGTTTAACGGCACTTTGGCGAACATCCAAGCGGTATTGAAGTGTTAATTTTTCTTCGTTTTGCAATTTTACATTGGATTTTACATATTTTATGTATGAAGGGAAACGTTTATGTACATAAAAAACCTAAATTTATTGTTAAAAATGTTCGCGGTTGACCCACCTTCACTCTGAGACTGGGAGATTTCTAAATAGCAAAAGTCAAAGTGAGAACTGTCAAAGGGATTGATGTCAAAGTGACTGGTGTCAAACTTTTGACGGCATGGTTGGCGCAGTGGTTAAGCGATTGACTGCTGCGCTGCGTGTCGCGGGTTCGATTCCCGCACGGAACAAATATTTGTATGACCTACAAGTAGTTGTTCCGGGTCTGGCTGTTTATGTATGTGAGTATAAATGTTTGTAAACGCACCCACAATACAGGAGTAATTTCTAGTGTGGGGAAAGGTGTAAAAAAAAAACTATGAATGCCGACTGAGAGTGGAACACGGGTAAAAAAAAACCTTCCCATGGTACTACTGGATCGCTTGGTAGTTCTACGAGTATCTTTTTACCCATGGTACTACTGGTAGTAATACCGGCAGTACCAGGGTAACAAACGGTTTTAGGCTTGACGTCTCATTCATCTCGTCTCATGTCAGCATGTCGTTCAGTAAATCATTCTTGTTGGTGACAGTTTAGTCATATAAGCAGGGTTAAAATTTATCATCTCCTGCAAATTAATCGCACTGTAGTGTTGAGCAGTGGTGGCCAAGTGGTAACGGCCGCGACTTACGAGTTGTAGGTCGTAGGTTCGAACCCAGACAGCGAATGCGAATCAGCCTATAATGTTTCCACTGCTGGGACACAGGCCTCCTCTCGGTGAGAGGGAGCGGGCCGTAATCCACCACGCGGGCCCAGTGCGGATTGGCAGATGTCACATGTCTTCGAATTTTTGGTTCTAGGACATGCCGGTTTTCTCACGATGTTTTCCTTCACCGTTTTGAGAGCAGTGGTGATGAAATAATTTACACAAAGCAAAGCGCCTGTCTGGGTTCGAACCTACGACCTACAACTCGTAAGTCGCGGCCGTTACCACTTGGCTACCACTGCTCACTTGGCCACCACTGCTCTACCGAGCTGTTTAACCTTACTAATATAAAAAAATCGAAAGTAACTGTCTGTCTGTATGTTACCTTTTCACGCCTAAACCACTGAACGGATTTCGATAAAATTTGGCAGAGAGATAGATTGCATCCCGGGGAAGGACATAGGATAGTTTTTATCGACATACCTCGCGGGCGAAGCCGCGGGCGGAAGCTAGTAGTGATATATTTATGCTTGTGACAGTACATATACTCTCTCGTGTGCATAGTCAGTCTATAACGTTTCCACTGCTGCGACATATTATATAGGTTCTAGGTTCGAACCCTGACAGGCACTTTACTTTGTGTAATTAATTTAATCACCACTACTCTCCAGCACGTTGAAGGAAAACATCGTGAGGAAACGTCCTAGAACCAGAAATTGTAAGACATGTGACATTACGGCCCATTCCCTCCCTGTCACTGAGAAAATGTCTATATCCCAGCAGTAGGTAATATCTGTAGAGAGGGCTAACAGCTTTCCTTTTTAACTAATTCTACGTTTACCTAATTTGTGTGTACCTACCTTGAATAGAAAAAATACAATTTAAAAGCTTGGGCAGACATTTAGGTACAAAATAATAAATAAATCTGTTAAAAAAAGACCTTTCCAATCCCGTTTTTTACGATTCGTTACTCTCTCCTACAAGTTTCTCGACCATTATTCCATTACGGGGACGCAATCGAATGTAAAAATAAAATTCGCAACTTCGTGTAATTTCGTTAAATTTTTGACTAGAAAACTCGGGTTCCTGCCTTCATTTATTCGTTTGTTTTCGAGAATCTTCTCTTCCAAAGATAAATTCCATATGTTACAATTCTCACATCAATTTAAACTTTCGTCTTTTTTTTTCTTAATCTTCCGTTTTCTTTATTTAAAATCCCTCGCTTTGTGCAAGAGGATTTGGTCTTGGCTAAGTACCTACGGATTAAATAGGTTACTCTCAATGTAGTATCTTGATGTTTGAAAGTTTAGCTGGCAAGCTTCTGGCTCTTGAGTTCATAATTTCCTTTAGAGATTGTTACTGCTACTGAATACCTAACATCTCTTTCACAAACGTTTTAAAACTAATTAATTATTGGTTCATGGTCATTGTTGAGCATGAGGACTTCGGCTAGATTCCCAGATCGATCAAAGTGTTATTGGGTTTTCCATTAGGAATTACTCAGTGGCAAAGTCAAATAATTTATTTCGAACAGGCACATAAAAGGGACTTACATAAATTACAATAAAATAGAATTGATTCTAATCGCCCCTTCCAAAAGGTAGTGTTTGCATGAAGAAGAATGGGCAGGAAACTCCACCGTTACTTTTTCAAAATGTTTTACAAGTGTTTTGTACGTGAAGACGATGCACCTAGAATAAAATAAGTCTACCAAAAAAGGTAAAAAGAATTAAAAATAAAGCAATGCAGGTACCTAAACCAATTATGTGATGGATACGAGTACATAGTGCTCACATATTTACAAATATTGTAAAAGGCCTATTTTTAGCGCAAAGAATAAGCATTGCCATCCAACGTGGTAATGCTGCCAGCCTTTTGGGCACTTATGCCATTGACAGCGATGCGGACGAATTTTTTGATGCCCAATGAGCTCCTGTCTTTTTCTTTTCCCTTCTTTCTTTATATACTTGTATGTACTATATAATTTGTAAAAGCAAATGATTTTCCTAGAATTTTAAGAAGTGTTTGTGTTTTACTGTAGTCACAGAATGTAAAAAACAATGTCATAAATAAATTTGCAAAAAAATTATGCAGCTCTGATTTGTGCTTATACCCGCTTATGGTGTATGCTAAACTATACCGTGAATCTGTGATTAGAATCGTCTTCTGCTATACTAAACTGATGTATGTACTTTCGCTTTCGACAACTGTGCTTGTGAACTTTGTGACTATACTTTTAACCTAACTGTGATTCTCAATCCTTCGTTCTTCTTGTGTTTCATTTCTGTGTACTGGTTTGGAACATTTTATAAGCTAGCTACAATACTTACCCGAAGACTATCATTACATCACCCAGAACCACACCTACTTAAACAAGGAAACAACCACAGCGAGAAGGTAGGATTTACCTATATTATTCCTACAATACAGTCAGGAACTCACCGAGGGGTCCGTGGCTAAATAATAACAGCCGCACAGGTCGATCGATCAGGTTAAGCTACGCTTGCCGCCGTTGGTCTGTGGATGGGTGACCATCTTTACATACCGAGACCCCTCCGTGCCTCGAAAAGCCCGTTAAGCCGTTGGTCCCGGCTGTCATTCGTGAATCTTTGACAGTCGTTACGGGTAGTCAGAAGCCCGAAAATCTGACAACCAGTCTTACCAAGGGGTATCGTATTACCCAGTAACTGGGTTGTGGAGGTCAGATAGGCAGTCGCTCCATGTAAAATACTGGTATTCAGCTGCATCCGGTTAGACTGGAAGCCGAAACCAACATAATTGGGAAAAGGCTAGGTAGATGATGACAGTCAGGAACTCAAATCCTTAGATGCCAAAAAAATAAATGAAAACGTTACTCCATTTAAACCCCATAATAACCTCTTATCACACCTAAAGAAAGTGCCTTTATTTCATCCTGATCCACTCTCAAAGGAGTTGGCAGCATTCCAAAAAGGCTAAAAGTATTAAGACTCTAACACATCACTTAAACACGTTATCAAAATCTTCTACAAAACTGAACTTGGATAACATGAAAAGTATCTACAATTACCTCTATACTTCTTTACAAGACGGCAATTGAGTCTTGAGGTTATGTCTCATAGAACGTGTTTTAGCGGCTATAAAAAAGAGGAGCCGCGGTTTATATGATGTATGGTTTTGTAAGACCGAGGCCACACTAAAAGCAGGTCGATTTGGGCCTTGTTTTCGTGATTACAACTTTGTCAGTTTCACAATAGTGTCGATGTATGTTATGCACGTAGCATTATCAGCATATAATGTTCCCACTGCTGGGACACAGTCCTCCTCTCTCTGTGAGAGGGAGTGGACCGAAATCCACAACGTGGGCCCACTGCGGGTTGATAGATGGTACATATCTTCGAATTTTTGGTTCTAGGACTTGCTGGTTTGCTCACGATTTTTTCCTTCACCGTATTGAAAGTAATAGTGCAGTAATAGTGCTTGCATAATATAAATTGCCAAGACTGGGCTCCCCACCCCGCTTGCTATTGAACAGGAGCTTTACCACACCTATCCATACTAATATTATATAACTCTGTCTGTCTGTATGTTACCTTTTCACGCCTAAACCACTGAACGGATTTCGATAAAATTTGGCAGAGAGATAGATTGCATCCCGGGGAAGGACATAGGATAGTTTTTATGAGCATACCTTGCGGGCGAAGCCGTGGGCGGATGCTGGTATTCAATATACTGAAGATAAAGAGTAAACTTGTACGCTACCTTTGTATCGATAAATTATGCTGTCAGACGCCGCCTCCATAGTTCATCGAGTAGAACCTATTTTTCAGGTGACCTTAAATTATAATTGAAAAACAATAATGGGTAGTTGCTGGGTAGTTTTTAAGATAGGAATAAATCTTCAGCAAATATTGCTGCCTCCATAATACCTATACGTAGTGAAGTAGAACCTATTTTTATTCAATAAGGTGACTTAGAATTATAAGTGGGTAGTTGCTGGGTAGTTCATAAGGTAGGAATAATATTACAACAAATATTGTAACTCATATTCGATTTTATATTACTTTTCTTAAGTGGAAATTCATGTTTAGGTTGTTTTTTAGGCTGATTTCGTTTTGTTGATAACGATGGTTCTTATCGCATCGGATTCAATTAGGGCCATTAATCACGGTCTGGTAGCGAGGTCAGGAACCCAACTTCGGAGAACCACCGCCATTTTAACTTTCCAGAAGCTCCATTACTTTTCTTTCTTCTTGTACAGTTGCCAAGCGTTGACATATTAGTGCTCATGACTGTACAGATAATACTTAATATGAGTTATTACTTTCATATCATCATCATCATCTACCCAGCCTTTTCCCAACTATGTTGGGGTCGGCTTCCAGTGTAACAGGGTGCTGCTGAATACCAGTATTTTATATGGAACGACTGCCTATCTGACCTCCAGAACCCAGTTGCTGGGTAATACGATACCCCTTGGTAAGACTGGTTGTCAGACTTTCGGGCTTCTGACTACCCGTAACGACTATCAAAGATCCACGAATGACAGCCGGGACCAACGGCTTAACGTGCTTACCGAGGCACGGAGGGGTCTCGGAATGTAAAGATGGTCACTCATCCACAGACCAACCGCGGCAAGCGTAGCTTAACCTGATCGATTGACCTGTGCGGCTGTTATTATTTAGCCACGGGCCTTTCTAGGGATTACTCTCATATATACAATGTATATTATACATACATATTTTATACTGTAAGATCATCGGCTTTAATGATAACGAGTGTGGGTGCTGATGATAATTACAAGATATTAAGTTATCTTAGCAAGGTAGGCAACACCTTGCTAAGATAACTCTAACAGACAACTTTACTTACCTTAGGCCTATGCATTTTTATGTATTGTAAACCATATATTTTACTTGAAGGTGCAAATAACACACATTGTACTATTATAATATTTATGTTAGCCTGAAAATAAAGGTTTTATTATTATTATTTTATTAAATAAACTATTTTTATTTCTTACTAGCTGACCCGGCGAACTTCGTGCCGCCTCAGAATCATTATGAAAGAATGTATGAGAAAATTAATTATATAATTATCTTCATCATTATTTTTTCGTAAATTTGTCCCCTGTTTTAGTAGTTCGGGGCGGAGACAAATCCAACAAATTAAAGATCATAAAAATCAGTTGAGCTTTCTTGAGTTATAAATGACGTAACGACTTTATTTTTTTTATATTAGGTACCTATAGATATAAGATTACAGTCAGTGAAATTCTATTCTATTTCTTATGTCCACCATTCTGCCAACGTCTAAAGCGCATTGGAAAAGCGTGTGCATTGTTATCCGTGATATTAATTATTGTTAATCAAATTGACACCCTACGTCAATTTTCCGTGCTATCCACTGTCAACGAATCACAATTGTGATTTGAATATACAGATCATAACTTATGTTAAGCAGCCTATTTGCCTAACAAAAATTCCTTGATTTTACTGCGAAATAAAATACTATTTTTCTACGCTTCAAACACCTTATAACAGCTCACGATTGCCTGAAATTGTATGGCAATCAAGCTTCCAGATACATTGTTTGTCAGAAATACATTTTACTGGAAACAAAACCACATCTACCCATACTTGATCGAGCGCGAATCTATTGTGATTTGATCACTATCGCTGTGTCGATGTCATTGAACGCGCCGGGAAACTTGGGAGGATGCCCAAATGTCAGTTGGGGGAACACTGTGAGGCTTTCGTTTGGTAAGAGGCTGATATAACCTAGGAGTAGGGTATTCAAGAAAATTACCGGTTTGAATAGGAAAAAGTTTACGGTTTTTAGTATTGTTTACAACTTCCACTAAAACAGTGGAATAAGGAATAGGGAGTGAAAGCAATCGATACAATTTAAAATGTTGCTGAAGATGAGACGAGAGAACGAAGCTATAGAAAAACACGAAGGGTTCCGTAGCACAAGGCAAAAACACCGTAAAAAACACGTTAAAGTTTGTTGTATGGGAGCCCCCTTAAATATTTATTGTATTCTGTTTTTAGTATTTGTTGTTATAGCGGCAACAGAAATACATCATCTGTGAAAATTTCAACTGTCTACACTGACAGAAGGACAGTGGAGTCTTAGTAATAGGGTTCCGTTTTTATCCTTTGGGTACGGAACACTAAAAATTCTGTTTCTATAGTCCTGTATTGTTAACCGACTTCAAAGAAGGAGAAGGTTCTTAACCGGTTGAATGCCGGAATTACAGAAACAATTAAAAACCCATTGTGTCTCGCGTGTATATACGTTCCGGCATACTAAGGGTTAATTCGGACGTTTTTTCTACAGACTTTTCCAAATGTATCTTATGAAGATGTAAACAAACCCTTTTATTGTTGTTTAGCCTATACCTACTGTCCAACTACTGGGCAAAGGCCTCCCTCAAGTTCTTCCAGGAACTCCTTTCCCGCGCCATCTCGAACCAGCCCTCGCGGTACGCGTCCAGGTCATCTCGCCATCGCTTTCTGCGCCCGTCCATCTTCAGGCACCCATTGTGTGGAAACTTTTGCCCAGAGGTAATCCTGCATGCGGCTGATGTGACCCGCCCAATCCCACTTGAGCCTGGCAGCCTTCTTGCCTTATTTATACCCTTATATTATACCATTTTTGGAGTGCAATTCGTGTTAAATTCACTTACTAAATAGAGTTCGTAACATATTCATCTGTATTTAGAACGTTTCAACTACCCTTTTTTAACTATTTGATGAGCTGATTTTTCAATCGACAGATATTTTTTATTCGTGGAATAAAATTTGACGTCTGACAGACTGTATGAAAGAACTGTCAAAGATTCAAAATTACTCCTCCGATAAAATTATCTGGCTTTGGAAAAATCAGCCCTCAGTAGCGAAATTGTGTCAAAAGAATATAAATCTTTATAGTGATTTAAAATTAGAATTTCGAATTTCAGTATTCAAATAATCCAATCAAAGCAATCAAATTGTAAGTGGCACTACTAATTGGCATCCTCAGGTACGTATTCTAATTCATTTATTTACACTTCGTCAAATACTTTCAGAACAGACCGTACAAACGATGCCAATCAATATCGAACAGCAGATGGGATGGATTCTAAGTATTTCAATTCTCTTAACTACAAATTTGAACAAAGTTTCAGGGATTCTTAATTGATGAGTGGTAAAATAAATAAGAGTATGTTCCCACTGCTGGGACAAAGGCCTCCTCTCTGTGAGAGTAAGTGGGCTGTAACCCATGGCCCACCACGCGGGCCCAGTGCGGGTTAGCGGACGTCACATGTCTTCGAATTTTTCGTTCTAGGACATGCCGGTTTCCTCACGATTTTTTTCTTCATCGTCTTGAGATCAGTGGTGATGAAATAATTTACGGGTCATATTCAAAATAATTGTAAGTTACGGATAGGAAACAGATATGAATATTATTTGATTGTAACAGAAAAATAACAGAAAGGAATTATTAGGGCAAGTTTAAATAGCACATGTTTATAACAGGCTACGAATGCGAAGTCGGTGTGGGTCGCTAGGTGGGTACATAATGAAATAACATTTTGGTGATCGTATTTTAGTTGGTATAATTGCCATAAATTCATCATCATCATTGCCATAATGCCTTATCTCCGAAACTACCGAGCCTAAAATTTTGATATTAATATTAAGGCAAAAGGATTCTAATGATTAGAATTATGTATAGCCATATTTGTTACGGTCATGAATCATATTTTAATCAACATACAACTTTACACTGACCTGTAAATTGCAAAAAACCTGAGTCAATTTGAATTTCGCGGGCTACCTTGGCGCATCCCCCTTAACTGATACTGAGACGGCCGACGAGAGGCTGGGTACGCCTCGGCGAGGCTGCGCGGTTATTATAAAAGGCTCAAGCAGTGAGGACTGAGGATACGCAGTAAAACATGCACACACAGACAATACATGGCACAGCAATGCAATACATGGCACAATATACGCAAACTTTACATACTTCAAATAAATTTAAGTAAGTAAAAAAAAATGTTTTGGCTAACCTGCGGTGCACTAAGTACCTATTAATATTTTATTTTCATTAATTCATACATGAGACAATGTGAATAACGCCTAATCATTCATATCTGTTACGTAACGGAAAAAAGTGACAGATAAAATAACGTATATGAATTAACTGCACGTGTCTATCCTACAAATCTATTTATTTCCACACCAATTCACATGATTATACGAATATTTTATAGTTATAACAAATATCACAATACAGCCCTTTCCTAGTATGAGTAATAAAACAGTAAGTACTTACCGCTACTGTAAACGACTCACATTGAATATTTACTTTTAAAAGTCTAATTTTCTTCGACCACGAAACGAGCTGAAAAACTATATTGAACAAAATGGCAAAGCGTTTATTCTTACGCGTCGTGTAGTAACAGCTAGTGAACTAATTTTGCCAGTATTTCAAATTTCTTTATTGCCATGGAAATAATGTTAAAATAGCATAACAGAGAAGAATAACAGATATGTGCAAAATCAGGACACTCATTAATAAATTAAATTTGGAGTACACTAAATAGTATTTTATATTTTGTTTAGTAAAGTGTTGAAAGTTTAAACAATATTCTCTGAATATATATTTTTTTTTAACTTTTGTTGAATGGTTAATAATTAATTTTTTTTTTTTAGTTTACCGTTAAAGACGTGGACATAGAATACTTGTATGAAACGGATCCTACGCAATGTCTGGTTTAATTTTTTTAAATGAATTGTTTAGGTTTACCAAATGTTTCGTTGTTTTTTATTAAGCTCAAATAAATATTTTATCTGTTTGTTTATGAAATTCTAGTCAGTTGCATCTCGTTATGAAAATAATTGGGTTGGACATTAAGACAGTCGTAAATATACAATTATTTTGAATATGACCCTTACACAAAGTAACGTGCCTGCTTGGGTTCAAACCTACAACTCAGAAGTCGCCTTTGTTACCATACTGGCCCTGGGACTGCTCCAAATAAATTAGACTAATGTTTAAATTATTTGGTACACTCACAAATGAATCCATCAATCATTCTAATGCTTATATTGGACTCCAAAATTAAATGGCGTATGACAGTTTCAAATAAATTAAAACATAACTGGGAGTCCCTCGTGGCGAATAGTCGTAACTCATTGTACGCCGTTCATGTCAAACGGAGTCCTTGGAATAATGACCAGTGCTAAATGTTTCACGTTTCACCCGAGGATGAGATAGTAAATGGGTTTAAAAGCAATTTGTAAAACAAATCCGTCATGTACAAGCTACCCGAAACTGTCAAATTTTCCCAATCAACTTTGAACCTTATACCTTAGGGATAAAGTTGAAAATCTATTATCGAAATTTCACAGATTGCAGTAGCTTGATGTGCTGGCGTCTTTACCTAATTTGTACGCAAATCTTGTAAAACATAACATTAGGCCTGTATTCTCCAAAGGGTTCGGTAGAGGTTTTTCACATTTCGCTAGTTATGTAACAGGGGCCATGTCATTGAAGCCTCTTGCCATCTTATATGTATCATATCATATATTTATTTATCAGTATTTTAATGTTTTTATTTTTTGTTTTTACAATGTACTAAATATTGTTTTTATGTGACACAAATTTATTTTTATTTATTTATGTAATTATGCAT
The DNA here is from genome assembly GCA_948474745.1 of Oligia latruncula. Classification (NCBI taxonomy): domain Eukaryota; kingdom Metazoa; phylum Arthropoda; class Insecta; order Lepidoptera; family Noctuidae; genus Oligia; species Oligia latruncula. The sequence continues at coordinate 14,771,534 of OX419701.1, read as the reverse complement.
ACACACGTCACGTTGCAGTATATAACTGGTTTATATCCGTCACCTCACACATCAGGTCCAGTTGAAAACCAGCGTCAGGCACTAGTTGTCTGGCATTTTTGCTGAACTGGGCCTTTTTGGCGCAGCCGTGAGGCACACATTCCTGCTAATTTCTTACATCGGGCTTTGCACTTTTATTTTTATCCTTTTTATTTTTATCTGATGTACGACTATTATCTGACCATCTGTGTATTGTGTGTCTTTTAGTCTGTGCTAAATAAATGTATTTTCTTTCTTTCCATCAACTGGAGACAAATTCAGACTCCAGGATGGGACTGAGAAATCCTTGATGGACAATGCTCATGGATGTATGGAACCCCGTACCATGCTGCATCAAAGTCAAACTTTGTTTTATATAGATTACACTTTAAAAAAAAAAAAAAAAAAGCCTTTTATTTCTTCCATGCACTTTTACATTTAATACTTCATTGTTTGTTAGTTTAAGTTAAATTGCTTATTCTAGTGTTAGTTTATTAAGTTTATCATCTAATTTTGTTAGCAAGAACCCCGTCTTCACAGCACAGGTGAAGGCCTCCTCCAAAGTTAGCCAATTTTCTCGGTCCTGGGCTACTTCTAGACAGTGTGGGCCGGCGACGATTTTTATTTCATCGTCGCATCTACTCATGGGCCTTCCTTTGCCTCTTTTGCCGATCGGGCCCTTCCATGACGTCACTCTTCCGGTCCAGCGTTGATCTGGGAGTCGAGCTACATGGCCGGCCCACTTCCATTTCAATTTTTTCGCATGTTGTAGAGCATCTAAATATGTATGCCTTATTTTCTGTATTTTTCTGATTACACTTATCATCATATTAACTCCTACAAAAGTCCTTTTTGTTAACAAAACCCGGGTTTCGGAGATTTTCAAAAAAATCTTAATAACCTAAAAACTAGGTAGGTACTTTATTTTATTTGACACGAACGGCCATTATTGCTCTAAAAACAGCCTATTCTATTCTAGTTAAGTATTTTTAATTTGTAGAATCGACAAAGTATAATTTTTTACGTTTTTTGTAAGACATCATAGCACTTCCAAAATTGAAGGTCATATCATATCATTTGAAACGGAACGTCATGTAAAGGGTATAAAACAATATCAACACTTTTTTACTTTAAATTAAATTCCCTGTTCAAAAATTAAATCCCCGACGCGTAATGTCGTAAAAAATTATGAAAATAATTACTACAATATTTTGATCTTTGATGCATGAGACTTTTTGGTAAGATTTTTGGTCATTCTCTTTTGCGATTTGGTAAATTTGGCTATGCAAGTAAATCTAGTATTGGGTCATCGACACTTGGGCATAATTGAACGTAGTTTAGGAGAAAGGACTTAAGGTGAAAGCGCCAGGGTAGCCCGCGAAATTCAATTTTTTTTAGGTTTTTTGCAATTTGCTGGTCAGTATTAAGTTGTACGATGATTAAAATATGATTCGCGGCCGTAACAAATATGTATTTACAGAATTATAATCATTAAAGTCATCAACACAACTCTCTAAGACCATGTAATCCCCAAGAATGACTATTTCATGAAATCTTGACATTTGGGGATTACATGGTCTTAGAGAGTTGTATTGATGACTTTAATGATTATAATTCTGTAAATACATATTTGTTACGACCGCGAATCATATTTTAATCAACGTACAACTTAATCCTGACTAGCAAATTGAAAAAAACGTAAGAAAATTTGAATTTCGCGGGCCACTTTAGAGCTTCCCCCTTAACTCATAAAAAGTTATTTTTGAGTTACCGAAGTTTTAAGTTTAGGTGTGTATTGCTGCAATGATGTTGTATCTGGAATTATTTAAAATATTGTCACCTATGGGCTAATATACTAATATTTTCATGAGTCAAGTTGTATTACACAGAATAACGCATTTTTTCGTTTGTCATTTTTTTTTGTTGCGTCCTTTCTGCTAAACTACGTCCAATTCACCTTATGTTTTCCAGTTATTTCGGATTACAGGTTCTGACAGCCATTGATTATTTTCCCCGCTCATTCCGCCATCTTCTTTGGCTGGTATTGGGAATTACCTAATTAGGTAGAAACAGAATATGTATTATGTTGTAAGTACCTGTTCTGAAAGCTTTCCTGTATCATTTTCTGTAAGTATTTGAGCCTGTAACTGATGAGATTATGATAAATGATATTTAATTTTGTACCTAGGTTTATAAGAACACTTTTACACGTCAATAATATCTAAAAAACTGGCCAAGTGCGAGTCGGACTCGCACACGAAGGGTCCGTACCACAAGACAAAAACGCCGAAAAAAAACACGATTGTTGTATGGGAGCCCCTTAAATATTTATTTTATTCTCCTTTTAGTATTTGTTGTTATAGCAGCAATGGAAATGCATCATCTGTGAAAATTTTAACTGTCTAGCTATCACGGTTCGTGAGATACAGCCTGGTGACAGACGGACAGTGGAGTCTTAGTAATAGGGTCCCGTTTTTACCCTTTGGGTACGGAACCCTAAAAACTAGATGAGGTTGCTGTTTCATATACTCCGAGAAGAAACGCCGAAACAAACTCAGAGGTAACAGTCTCTTTTAAAGTCCAGATATAATATTGGTCCTCACTATGTAAATTAGTAATCTGAAGTGGTATTTTAAGGAAGAAACCACACAGATTTGAGTGAACATGTCCGTGTCTAGCCAGTGAACGAATTTGTCACCAATCATGTAGCTCAATTCAGAACTTAGGTAAGAAGCTCAACGATGGAATTTTTTTTTTTTTTTGCGGATCAGAAATCATCAAATGACCTCCCGCTCTGGATGGAGCGGAAGGGAGTGTCAGACTCTTACTGACTAAAACCCACCCGTGTTCCTTCCTTAGCCCTTTATGTTCCGGGCCAGCGGTAAATCAATCTATCTATCTATCTATCTATCTATCGGTCCAATCAATCTATCTGTCATTAATGCGACGATATATCAATCTATCATTTTCTTTCTTTTATCGATCATAATTTCTATCTTTCGAAGCTGGATATGTGACAGATATAAATTGTTTTTATATTGAAATTATTTTACATTTAGAGGTTCTCTTACAGACAACCTTTGTGGGGATAAATATAATATAGAGAATGTCAAAAACAGATATTGATGGATTTATACTTTATAAAAATAAATAATATGCTTGTAGGTATAATAATTCATGCTTAGTCTTGGTGTAATCACCCTAATACTATAAAGGCGAAAGTTTGTCAGTGTGTGTGCGTGTGTTTATATGTTTGTTACTTCTTCACGCTCAAACGGCTGGACCAATTTTGATAAAATTTTGTATGGAGGTAGCTGACACCCTGGATTAATATATAGGCTACTTTTTGTCCCGATATTCCCACGGGATCGACATTTACGCGGGTGAAACCTCGGGGCGCAGCGAGTAATAATATATATGCTTCTCGAAGTTGTGAAGGATTATGTCTACCTAGGGCATAGGTACTTATTCATCCAGCTCGGCACAACATTGAGAAAGATGCCAACAGCAGGATCCAGTTGGGTTGGGCAGCATTTAGAAAACTTCGTTAAGTCTTCTCGTCGCGTATCCCGCAGTGTTTGAAGACTAAGGTTTTCAACTAGTGCGTCCTGCCCGTCATGACATATGTTGCTGAAACGTGGACTCTGACGGTTGGGCTGGTCCACAAATTCAAGGTCGCTCAGCGCGCTATGGAGCGAGCTATGCTCGGAGTGTATTTGAAGGATAAAATCAGGAATGAAATTATCCGGAAAAGAACCGGAGTTACCGACATAGCTTGCAGAGTAAGCGAACTGAAGTGGAAATGGGCTGGCCATGTCTGTCGAAGGACCGATGGCCGGTGGAGCAGACGAGTCCTGGAGTGGAGACCCCGTATCGGTAAGCTAGTTACTGGATAATAATTGGTAAGACTGGTTGTCAGACTTTCGGGCTTCTGACTATCCGAAACGACTGTCAAATATCCACGAATGACAGCCGGGATCAACGGCTGAACGTGATTTCCAAGCCACGGAGGAGTCTCGGAATGTAAAGATGGTCACCCATCCACAGACCAACCGCGGCAAGCGTAGCTTAACCTGATCAATCAAACTGTGCGGCTGTTATTATTTAGACACGGGCCCCACAATTAAAGCTCGATGTGTAGTATATACTGCAAAAGCTAACTCCTCATTCAGTATAGTGACAAACTGCCATTTATATTAAAAGTACGCTATAATAAGAAAGAAAAATGATACCTAAGAAAGTATCTACGTCTCCGACTATGTATACCTAAAAACTAATAAATTTATACAAACTCGCGAGTAACATTCCACAATACACCCTTTTATAAAGAAATACCTACTTTATCCTTTAAAAAATAAATACGAAATATTCGTCCCACGCAGCGATAAAATGTTGTCCTACCCGTCTCCCTAGAGGCGGACTTGAAGATATAATAAAAAACCCGGGCAACCTCTCGTCATATTTCTGTACCTACTTACCTACTTGTTATATGTTGACAGGGAATCTTGACAAATGCTTTTCCTTAAAGGATAATAGTTTTCTTTTGATCGCTGTTTATTTGCTATTTTCCTCTATTAAACTAATGCCTCCCCTCACAGAGAGGATGCCTGTGTCCCAGCAGTGGGAACGATACAGGCTGACAAAAAAAAAAAAATATATTATTTTTCACGTTCATGTTTGCAATCACGTTTCTCACGCAAAATCTGCTGTTTCATACATTTTGATCAAGTAGGTATTGAACTTTTGTATTAAACAGCAGATTTTTTTTAGCACCTCTTAAAGTTTGTCGGGTTAATTTTTCTAACACCTTATATAAATAAATTCACGCCTTTTCCCATGGGAGTAAGGCAGAAACCACAGAACGCCTCCTTCTGATCCTTAAATATTCGTTTTGCTTCGTTTACACGCCGGTTGCGAGTACCTTCAAATAATAATAAATATCTTCAAAAATGATTTATCCTGAATTAAGTATTCCTTTTTAATATCTTAAAAAGGATTTCTTAATTCAGGATCAATCATTTTTTCACAGTAAACCGCGGTTCAGAACCGGTCGAACTGGTAATAAATGGTGAAAAACGACATTAGAAAACACATCTTTTTAAGGATCAACGAGAAATAGTAGATTGTTATACAAGGGTCGAAAGGATTCAATTCCCATATGAGGAATTTAGACGCCCGAGCGCAGCGAGGGCGGCTATAGTCCGAGTGGGAATTGATGACTTTCACCCGTGTTAAACACTCTACTTTTCATTTCGAATATACCTAAGGAAAGTAAAAAATAGTAGTTTTTATATTTATTGATAATAATAACATGAATAGTGCCTATTTAATAGTCTTTTTAAAATTTGAACATGAGTAGATTCTGTGTCACCGCCGCCGCGGGCCGTCCCGCTTACTAGAGTATTTAAAAAAAATCACACTGGCTGTTTATAAACTCAGAAGACCGCTGCAATTTTCTTAATTATTAAAAAAAAATCGTAGCTGACTACCTAACCTTTAGTTCTATGTTTAAAATTCATTCCCGCCCTAGAGAAGGAAGCAATTACTACGAGTCTATCCCGCCCGAGGGTGGAAAGCAGCGTCTTCCACCTGCTATTCGGATCAAACAAACACTACTTTCCGAGTATGAGAAATGAAAATTACATTTCATTTTTGTGTCTTCCTTGAGTTGAGTATTGGACGCTGGTATGCTGGTCCTGCTCCACAACCACAACTAATTGATTGACACTTGAAAGTATTGTTGGAGCTGCTGAAGATTGTAAGACTATCTTTGTAGTTAATTTCAATATTTGGAAGAGGTGCTTCCCTTTTTCTTTTTTTTTGTGTTTCTGACATTACGAACATAACTTTTTTTAATTTATTCAATCAAGTTTTAATTGTTGAATACTTCAATATTAAATATCTCTTCCTGTTTGGTAGGTAATAAAATTCTATTTACCTCTTAAATTGCAAACTGTAGTTTTGTATAATTTAGAAGCATTTTTTTTAATTTTGTAAATGTAAGAACCATGTTTCCGTTTATTATGATTTTTTGATGTTGACTTGAAATAGCATGGCAGTTGAGAACGTGTCATGCTCACTAAAATGTCTCACCGATGGTGGCGCGTGTGTTGGATCATTCGGTTCCCTACAAAATGGTTGAGCTGGATGGTGCTGATCCACGCGTCATGTTCGTGAACGGGCGCCGTCGGTTGAGACTGGTCATCTCTTAACTGCCAAGGCTTATTTTTAATCTTATGTCTTGAATTGTTTCTTCATTTCTGTCTTTTTTACATTGTTCTCACATATAGAAGCAACAAGAATAATGTACCCAGGATTTTGTAATATCTTGATTTAAAAGAGTGTCCATGGAGTTTCTTGCCCGTTCTTCTCCATAGAGATCTACGCTTTGGAATGGGCAACTCATGGACGTAATATATAGAGTTACTTCTATATATTACGTCCATGGGGCAACTAGCTTCAACTTTCTGACTAACTGACAGACTATTTAATTTTGACAATTCAAAAGTGCCTGTACAAGGTTTAATTGAAATAAATGATTTGAGTTTGAGTTTGAGTTTGAGGACAGCTACAACTGTTATCGACAAACAAATCAATTTCTCTTTCCGAAAACCGATTCATCAAAAACAAAAACACAACATCAAAATGGCCGTCACCGCTCTAATAAATAACCCAAACACATAGCCCCCAAACCTAGGTAATACCTTACTAAGGCCACGTCATAATAATCTTGAAAAATGTTCCGAGGAATGATGTGAAAAAGCGTATATCTTCAAAGAAAATCTCTGAAGGCTGTATACAGAGGAAAAAAATGTCAACTTTACTCTGTTAGGTCCACAAGTTGAAAAAGAAAAATAGGGACACGTAGATAAATAATACATGAATTGTAGTGCCCATTTGTCAGTATAACCAGGAGTTATATGGGTGTTGAACATAGGTAGGTAGTGTGTGGAAGAATGAGGTTTTAGTAAGTAAACAGCGACCAATCGTGGGACGTCGCTAAGCAACCGTTGGATATTTTGATTGAAAGGTAAGAATTTGGGAAGCAAATAGTCCGGGTTGATGTTGTTATATTTATATATGTACGAGTATGTAAACATTAACAACGTATTAACTATTAACTCCATCATTCCTTCTGCGTCTGCGTGTGTTCCTTCTGTGTTCCTTGTGCGTGCGTCAACGATGAACGCACTTCTGTACTATCTGTATTTAGTGGTAATGGTTAGCTCATCGTCCGATCAGGACCAGGCCCGTGCCGGACTGCGCGTACATGTTCCACGCGCGCCTCAAAGAGATGTCAGGATAAATTGAGGGGCCCCTTAGGGCCGAAGCCTGCCGGGTCAGTGGGATTGTCCGAAAGGGTTACCGCTGGCCCGGAACATAAAGGGCTAAGGAAGGAACACGGGTGGGTTTTAGTCAGTAAGAGTCTGACACTCCCTTCCGCTCCATCCAGAGCGGGAGGTCATTTGATGATTTCTGATCCGCAAAAAAAAAAAAAAATTCCATCGTTGAGCTTCTTACCTAAGTTCTGAATTGAGCTACATGATTGGTGACAAATTCGTTCACTGGCTAGACACGGACATGTTCACTCAAATCTGTGTGGTTTCTTCCTTAAAATACCACTTCAGATTACTAATTTACATAGTGAGGACCAATATTATATCTGGACTTTAAAAGAGACTGTTACCTCTGAGTTTGTTTCGGCGTTTCTTCTCGGAGTATATGAAACAGCAACCTCATCTAGTTTTTAGGGTTCCGTACCCAAAGGGTAAAAACGGGACCCTATTACTAAGACTCCACTGTCCGTCTGTCACCAGGCTGTATCTCACGAACCGTGATAGCTAGACAGTTAAAATTTTCACAGATGATGCATTTCCATTGCTGCTATAACAACAAATACTAAAAGGAGAATAAAATAAATATTTAAGGGGCTCCCATACAACAATCGTGTTTTTTTTCGGCGTTTTTGTCTTGTGGTACGGACCCTTCGTGTGCGAGTCCGACTCGCACTTGGCCAGTTTTTTAAATATTATTGACGTGTAAAAGTGTTCTTATAAACCTAGGTACAAAATTAAATATCATTTATCATAATCTCATCAGTTACAGGCTCAAATACTTACAGAAAATGATACAGGAAAGCTTTCAGAACAGGTACTTACAACATAATACATATTCTGTTTCTACCTAATTAGGTAATTCCCAATACCAGCCAAAGAAGATGGCGGAATGAGCGGGGAAAATAATCAATGGCTGTCAGAACCTGTAATCCGAAATAACTGGAAAACATAAGGTGAATTGGACGTAGTTTAGCAGAAAGGACGCAACAAAAAAAAATGACAAACGAAAAAATGCGTTATTCTGTGTAATACAACTTGACTCATGAAAATATTAGTATATTAGCCCATAGGTGACAATATTTTAAATAATTCCAGATACAACATCATTGCAGCAATACACACCTAAACTTAAAACTTCGGTAACTCAAAAATAACTTTTTATGAGTTAAGGGGGAAGCTCTAAAGTGGCCCGCGAAATTTAAATTTTCTTACGTTTTTTGCAATTTGCTAGTCAGGATTAAGTTGTACGTTGATTAAAATATGATTCGCGGTCGTAACAAATATGTATTTACAGAATTATAATCATTAAAGTCATCAATACAACTCTCTAAGACCATGTAATCCCCAAATGTCAAAATTTCATGAAATAGTCATTCTTGGGGATTACATGGTCTTAGAGAGTTGTGTTGATGACTTTAATGATTATAATTCTGTAAATACATATTTGTTACGGCCGCGAATCATATTTTAATCATCGTACAACTTAATACTGACCAGCAAATTGCAAAAAACCTAAAAAAAAATGAATTTCGCGGGCTATCCTTTCTCCTAAACTACGTTCAATTATGCCCAAGTGTCGATGACCCAATACTAGATCTTTCTCAAAGTTGTGCCGAGCTGGATGAATAAGTACCTATGCCCTAGGTAGACATAATCCTTCACAACTTCGAGAAGCATATATATTATTACTCGCTGCGCCCCGAGGTTTCACCCGCGTAAATGTCGATCCCGTGGGAATATCGCGACAAAAAGTAGCCTATATATTAATCCAGGGTGTCAGCTACTTCCATACAAAATTTTATCAAAATTGGTCCAGCCGTTTGAGCGTGAAGAAGTAACAAACATATAAACACACGCACACACACTGACAAACTTTCGCCTTTATAGTATTAGTGTGATTACACCAAGACTAAGCATGAATTATTATACCTACAAGCATATTATTTATTTTTATAAAGTATAAATCCATCAATATCTGTTTTTGACATTCTCTATATTATATTTATCCCCACAAAGGTTGTCTGTAAGAGAACCTCTAAATGTAAAATAATTTCACTATAAAAACAATTTATATCTGTCACATATCCAGCTTCGAAAGATAGAAATTATGATCGATAAAAGAAAGAAAATGATAGATTGATATATCGTCGCATTAATGATAGATAGATTGATTGGAATATCTCTTTGACAATGCCTTGAGATAAAGATGGAATTCGATTTGGATTGCAATGGAATTGGAGCAATGCATTGAAGCATGATTGATAAATAAACTTAGAAATAACATATGATTAAAGGTACAGTCAACAAAGGAGTTAAGTATACAGGAGCGTCGGATATTGTTGAAGTTTACTAAGAAACCGATGGATATTCTCGAATAAAATTTTAGTTTATTAATAGAAAACAAACAGCTCATTTATTAAATTAAATTTCAGTCCGGAACATCCATCGGTTTCTTAGTGAACTTCAACTATATCCGACGCTCCTGTATACTTAACTCCTTTGTTGACTGTACCTACGTAATGTATTGTTTGAGTTGCGAGCAAGTACATAAGAGATTTTTCAATTAATCATGTTACACTAGCTTCTGTCTGCGACTTTGTTCGCGTGAAATTTCTTGTTCCACCGACCCAGCGCGTCGTATCGCATCGCCAGCTTGCGCTATTACTTCGTTGTCGCTTAACGTTCTTTTTGCCTTTTTCTCTCCTTAGGGCCGTAGCGTGACCTTAAATTGCCCATAATTCACAAAAATATTTTAAGTTAGCGCGTTCAAACTTCGGCTTTATTAAATTACTAGTACTTATAAAAACAAATTTTCTAAGTTTGTCATCAGTAACTTACAATAAAATTATATTAAACCCCTTATTAATAAACGTATTATGTATAATATATGAATAGTTACATACTGATCTATTTCTCTTTCAGTTGTCAGTACTGACTTATAATATTAACTTTAATAATTAGTGCCGCATTTCATTAAAATTTCTTAAGGGGCTTCTGCGAGTTTGCTTCGGCCCCTCGTACGCATTCCAAAGGACCGGGACCCCAAGGTCCCAAGATATATAAATTCATATAGGTAATAAAAAAGTTTTTCTAAACCTTCAGTACTTCAGTATTTTACTTGTAGGGACTGCCTATCTGACCTCCACAACCCAGTTACTACTACAGTTACTGGGTAATACGATACCCTTTGGTAAGACTGGTTGTCAGATTTCGGGCTTCTGACAACCCGTAACGACTGTCAAAGATCCACGAATGACAGCCGGGGGCCGGGACCAACGGCTTAACGTGCTTTCCGAGGCACGGAGGGATCATGGTATGTAAAGATGGTCATCCATCCACAGACCAACCGCGGCAAGCGTAGCTTAACCTGATTGATTGTTATTATTTAGCCACGGGCCCCTCTTTCGACAGATATATATACTTTCGAAAGAAGAACACAAAGCGTTGTGTAACTATACAGCCGCTATACAATTAACGTTTATTTGTAATGGGCTAAGAAGGGGGTAAGATTATAATGAACCTAGACCTACTACTCAAGTTCAGATTCGGGTAAGTTGACCTTCTCCGATTCTTAGGTAACAACAGACTAAGTCAATATAAATACTGATGGACGTAGAAGGATGAAAATAACATCGTGAGGTAACCAAGACTTTCGAAATAGTGAAAGATTCGACAAGCAATTGTAATGAAATAGACCGTTTTCTTGCTAATACTTTTTAATCGCACAACTGTACTTGTTCACAATCCAACAACGACTGGCTTTGCACTACATTTTACCATTTAAAACGACATTTGCCCCACCCAGAAATAACGAATATCATAACTGTTATTTCTAAGTGTTGCCCAAGTAGAATAATACATTTAGTCACCATAGTGGAAATACATTTTAAAAGTTTGTTGATAGTGTTGCCACAGTGGATATTATAATGTGGTATTAAAATAACGTATGTTTTTTAAATTAAATCGATGAAATCACGACACAATGAACTACAGTCAGCGGGGTAATTGCGTAAGACAAAATCAGTAGAGGCTTTCATTTTGACAGTTCAACCACATTCATTGCGTTATTTACGTTGTTGAGTAGACACATTTTGACATTTCTACAACATTAATTGCGTTAATTACATTGTTGAGCAGACACATTTTGACAGTTCTACAACATTCATTGCGTCATTTACGTTGTTGAGCAGACACATTTTTCGAACATAAGAAGCAATAGATTAGTAATATCCTTCAAAATGATTCAGATTGAGATCGATAGTGTGTTACGTAATTAGGTTGCCGTACACAGTTATTTTAAGCAGTTACCCCAACAACAACCTTATTGTGATGAGAAATAAAGATCACATTGATTTTGACAGACCTGTCAGTGCCAGAAATACAATAGCAACCTTATTTGAATGAAAATAAAGTTCACTGTGATTTGGATTTGGACATTGAAGAAAAATCAGAGGCAAAATATCTATGAAAGTACTGTAATGTGGATATTGATCGATACCTACTCGTTCTTTCTTTTTACCGACTTAAAAAAAAGGAGGTTGTCAATTCGACACATGTATGTAATATTATTGGAACTGCATTATATTCGCTTAAGACAATCTATTAGGGCTTCCAAACAAATATACAAAATTTTATAGATGTATGTACAGTCACGAGCATAAGTATGTATACACTTTTATTCGAACACGATTTTCTCCTTTAGTTTTGAATTAAATTTTATGTTATTACGAACAAAGTATTTTCGAACCCATAGGTTTGTGTAAAGTGTTGTATTTCAACGTTGCATTCGTTATTTCACGAAAAAATCGCAATTGAAAGTTGCCAAGTGTTAAAATATTAGTGCTCGTGACTGTATGTATGTGTTTGTCCACGCATTTCTCCGTGCCGCGCCAGTACCGCAAGTCGCGCAACTCGCGGTGCCTTTGTGTTTGTACGAGCCTTTAACACACACACACACTCACACTCACTCTTACTCACAGACTCGCATGCCTACGAGCGTGCTGCATGATTAGTTTTAAATTTCTTTTTTTTTTTTGTTTATAATTCCCTTTAGTTTTGCATAAAACAAGGACATAAACGATACTTATTAAGTTACTAGCAGCACCCCGTGGTTTCACCCGCATAAGTCTCGATCCCATGAGAATATCGGGATAAAAACTATCCTATGTCCTTTTCAGGGACTCAAACTATCTCTGTACCAAATTTTATCTAAATCGGTTCAGCGGTTTAAGCATGAAGAGGTAACAGACAGACACAATTTCGCATTTATAATATTACTAGCAGTGCCCCGCGGTTTAACCCGCATTAGTGTCGATCCCGTGGGAATCTCGGAATAAAAACTATCCTATGTCCTTTCCCGGGATGCAATCTATGTCTCTGCCAAATTTCATCGAAATCCGTTCAGCGGTTTAAGCGTGAATAGGTAACAGATAGACACACTTTCGCATTTATAATATTAAGTATGGATGGAAGAGCGGAGTGTCCTAACACAGACTTATCTGCTTAAAAGAAGGCTTCAATCACTAGTTTATAACGTTAATTTGTTAAAGTAATAAACCATTTTTCATTTTTTATAACGACTGCAAAAGATTTACAAATGACAGCCGGCCCCAAGGGGTCACAATGTAATGGATGATCAGTCATTCACGGACCGACCGCGGTAAACGTAGCTTAACCTTTCATCGACCCGCACGGCTGTTATTATTTAGCCAGGAGCACGTTATTATTTATTTAAATTACGAATGATCTTTATTATTCTTGGTACCTATAAGCAGGGACTTGAAAACGAAATTAATTTCGTTCCGTTACCAATAATGTTATCGTTTATCGTTCCAAAATTTATAACGATATAAATAGCAATAACGTTACAAAAAAAAAAGTCATAGAATATCATTTTCGTAGAAAAATATTATATGTAACGTTATAGGTATCAGTAACATTAGGTTTCAGATTCATTTGTAACGCTATTCTTCCTACTTTTGACGTGACAACGTCTTAAATTAGGTTGCGGCTGGGAGTCACTTATGAAAAAGTGTAACGCTCGGTAACGTTACGTTCTTATTTTCATTTAATTCCTTGTTCCTATTGTGCAATTTAATTATATTCATATCAATAAATATTCTACCGAGAAAAAGACGTTGTCACGTAAAATCTTCGCCCGTAAAACCGACTTTACAGGCAACCATTTTTTTCTTCATCTTTTATGTTATGAAGCTGGCAAAGTTGAGTATTGACATGAATAACGTTATTATATCGTTATACTAATAACGATGTATTAATCATATTGTTAGCGAATAGTTTAAGATTTCGTTCTGTTTGTCAGTATCGTTAGAGCCAAGGAATTTATTTTGTTACCATCCTGGTGGAACGGTACAAATTATCGGTAGAGGAACTATGGGTAACGTTATTTTGAGTAACGTTTCAAGTCCCTGCTTATAGGTAGGTACAGTACATGTTTCATTTTGTAAAAAATGCGGTCTGAAAACAAGAACCTATTTTGATAGAAGGTATGTAGGTTTTTTTTTTTTTTTTTCGGATTTGAAATCATCAATTGACCCCTCCCGCTCTGGGTGGAGCGGAAGGGAGTGTCAGACTCTTACTGACTAAAACCCACCTTTGTTCCTTCCTTAGCCCTTTATGGAACATGGGTGGGTTTTAGTCAGTAAGAGTCTGACACTCCCTTTCGCTCCACCCAGAGCGGGAGGGGTCATTTGACGATATCCCATCCGGGAAAAAAAAAAGGCAGGTACCTCATAATAAAGTACATATGAAAACACGTCCAACATTAGGTATCGCCCTATAATTGAGTTAAGAAAGTCAGAAAAGCAAGATGGCGGTCCCTTCATATGAAATTCTGACGCGAACAAATTGAAAAAAGGCTTGATGAGTTCAGCGAAGAAAATCTAAAACTTTTATTTTCAATCAAAGTTTATGAAAATAGAAAAGTTTTTTTTCATGTTAAATGGACTGGCAAACAGGTCGTTGGCCTAACTTATGATCAAATTGAACATTAATTTATTAACTAACGAAATTATGAAAGTTTTGTACTTAATTATTTTACAGAATTAAATAACTTTATGAGTTCTTAAGGGGCCCGTGGCTAAATAATTACAAGCCGCACAGGTCGATCGATCAGGTTAAGCTACACTTGCCGCGGTTGGTCTGTGGATGGGTGACCATCTTTACATACCGAGACCCCTCTGTGCATTGGAAAGCACGTTAAGCCGTTGGTCCCGGCTGTCATTCGTAGATCTTTGACAGTCGTTACGGGTAGTCAGAAGCCCGAAAGTCTGACAACCAGTCTTAGCAAGGGGTATCGTATTACCCAGTAACTGGGTTGTGGAGGTCAGATAGGCGGTCGCTCCATGTAAAATACTGGTATTCAGCTGCATCCGGGTAGTCTGGAAGCCGACCCCAACATAGTTGGGAAAAGGTAAAGTTCATATTTCAAAATAGACAACTTATAGACTCTGGTTTAACGTCAGTTTTTGTAATAAGAACTTTAAGTTTATCGAAATTTAAAAATAGCTCGATAGTTTAAACCTGGGTCTAAAGATAAACCTTGTTTTGCAATATGGCCGGTAAAGTTTCATGTGTCAATACTCAAAGGGTATGTGTTGACTCAGCACCGCGAGGTTGCGGGTTCGAATCCGACCTCGATCAACATTGCGGCGTGACCTACAAACAGATAGTTTACCGGGATATCGTTAAATAATTTATATTAACATTTCGGTTTCCTACTAAATGTTTAATTATTCCGGTGTCATCTGCATTGGGGACAGACTGTTGAGGTTGGAAGCCTAATTATAATCAGTTGGGTAATTAATTATAATACTAAATTAGGTGGTATTTCCAGATATGATAATTCACCCACTAAGAAGAACTCTCAATCCACAAACTAGAACTACTGCACTCAAAATACGAAAACACCTACATTTTTCTACGAAAAACATAACTTAAGGGGCTTACAGAAAAAAAAAAAAAAAACATAAATTGAGGGGTCCCTTAAGGCCGAAGCCTGCCGGGTCAGCGGGATTGTCCGAAAGGGTTACCGCTGGCCCGGAACATAAAGGGGTAAGGAAGGAACACGGGTGGGTTTTAATCAGTAAGAGTCTGACACTCCCTTCCGCTCCACCCAGAGCGGGAGGGGTCATTTGATGATTTCCCATCCGCAAAAAAAAAAAAAAAAAGGGGCTTCCATGACAAGAAAGAAAGAGAAGCGCGATGACATAACGCTGGTAATGTATTGCAAATGCAAAATATTAAGCAATTATCTAATTACAAAAAATCTATTGTTTGGACTAAAAAATTAAAACACTAGTGCTTTAGTATGTTGCTTCTAGAATAATCTTACAAAAAATCATAATGATTGTTTGTATATTAGTATGGTTTTTATTGTAAAAAGAAAGTTTTTAGAGGTATTTTCATTATATTTTTCTATCGTATCAAATTAGTTGCGTTATGTTTTTCAACACACTATCTACCTAGCTTAAATCCTGAAGAATATCACATATTTTTCTGATTTTGTTTACTGTAGTCGATCATATACTTTTATTGTTTCTATAACTTGCGTTTTTTTTTCGTTTAGGTTCTGTAAGCCCCTTAAGCGAAATATCTAATCTAATCAACTCTCCAGCCCGTACCTGAGCTAAATCACGAATAAAAAAATGCCAGCGATCCCAAAAATGCAATCTGTAAAGATGTGACTAGCTCATAGATCAAGTTGAGTGTCGCGTACTGTATGCGGAACCCCAATATATCTTTAATAAGGGTTCTTCAGTGTCCTTCTACATGTTATATATTTTCCGGGAACCCTTCATAATCTGTTACGATGTTATCTCCCGTTTTTTGGGAGTTATTTGTGAGGAAGGCTATTTTTAGTGCTTTCGTCGTTAGAACTTCATAATTATTATGGGTTTTATAAAAAGGCATTTCGATTAAAATGCCTTTTTATACATTGCATATTAATTAAAAATATAAATGTATTTTTATTTCAAATAGGCTAATATTTACATAATCTATGCTAATATTTAAAATAATAATAATATGTACATTTAATTGGAAAAATAAGTAAAATAATAATAGAGCATCAAAAAATTCGTCCGCATCGCTACAAAATATACATGTTTAGTTTTTTTTTCATTATACAATTATGAGCCTACGCCTACGGCATTTCATAAAAACTTTCAAGCCCTTGTTTTTCGAAATTAATAAACCGATTTTAATGAAACTTCATACGCTTATGCAGGATATAAAGGTCTAAAAAGTTACTAAAGAACATTTTTGAAAAATAGTGTTACAGCTACATTAGACCGATTTTAATTTTTCCATAGAAACATAAATTTCCAGTTATGTTTTTTAAATAAGACATTTCGAAAATGTTCTTAAGTAACTTTTAGACCTTTGTATCCTGTTTATGCGTATGTCCTTGCGGTTCAGTGCTAATGTGAACCAATGGTCGTTTGTTTGAATTTCATGTAGTATAGATAAATATAGGATTTTCATACGTGTGTGCAGTCTGTAGCGAACATCAGCCTATTCTTGAACTTTAAAACGTTTTAGTTCTCATCTCAGCCATCTTGGCGGAACGGCAGCATGATGTGGATGCGCTCTATGCTCCACCTCTGTGTCCCAAAACAGGCTGTCAAAGTGACCTCTGCACCGCCGCCGATGACGCCGTAGAAGTCTCGAACTTTTGGGCTAACGATATCTAGAATACAGTCGTGCAAGCGACACGAAGAAAATTAGTCTCAGGGATAAATAATGTTAAAGTTAAAATAATAATAAATAATAAATAATCAATAATGTTAAAGTCCCACGCAATAGGGGGCGAGCCAAGACTAGCCATAATTAGAAAAATAATGATTTTAAGAATACGGAAATTGGCCCTGTGCAAAACCGCGCTGGAATACTCCGTGTTCTTCAACCATGTCAACAACAATAAAATGTGCAATTTTATGTGCATACCTTACTGAAACTGTCTCAGCGGTCCATTTTGCACGCTTGCTTTAGCGTTCATAAGGCTAACAAGGTGGAAAATACTGCAGGTTGCAACACATAATACTCAATATCATAATATAGTGGTAAAATTTGTGAGACTGTATGTAGGGGGTAATCTTCGGAACTACTGATCCGATCCAGAAAATTCTTCCACTAATGGGAAGCTACAGTATTGCCTATTGTCATAGAACAAATTTTAAGCTCTTAAAAGAATCTAGTCTTCTAATAAACAGCACCTATTTTAGCTACATCACTATAACCCAATAAAATCCCAGGAATTCCTGTTAAAGACCCAACTCTCTGTGACCCGGGGCATTTGCAAATTTAATTCACTAAAACCCCCTGTGGCTGTATTTAGCAGTTGCAGAGAACCTCAGGAATCTCTAGTGTAATATGCACAGGTACTCTAAGATAAACGCTCGTTAGGCAACCGTCCCACCTTCAATGAGGAAGCGACTAGCTATCAACGATTTTCTCGCTCATGAAAGGTACAAAAGATTGTAGGTTCCTTATAAGTGAAAGAGATACATATATTAGTAGTTGATCGCTGACTATTCACACTATACCGACGAGTACTCGTCTGTCGCACCAACAAGAGCTATCAGAGAGAGAGAGAGTCTTTTTAATGTCAAATAAATATCTTTCTGAAATCTATGGTCACTCACTCAGCAAAACTCGCTTGGCGGACAAAATATTCGCTGCGAGACTGACAGTGACACTTGATACATACGTATACCTACTAGCAAGTAATCGCTTGTATGCATACATATGTACAGTCAACAACAAAAGTCGATTAACACTTCAGTTTTTTTAATCTCAATTATTGAGCAAAATATTAACACTTCAGTTTTTTTAATCTCAGTTATTGAGCAAAATATTTGTTTAAAATTGCATTGTACTTTTGCTGCAGTTTTGAACAAATATTTTGCTCAATAACTAGGAATAGTTTTAAATGATGTTTGCCCTACTATTTTGCATTTTTTTTTTGTTTAATGGTGTTTTAAAAATTCGAAGTGGGGCTACTAGGGCGTGTGGGGTATCATATAAAAGAGCGTTGTATGCACATTCTCAAACATTTTTTTCTTTTATTTTAGGCCGCACAGATTTCGACTTTTGATGAAAAATTTAAAAAAAAATACCGTTCCCCCTTATCTCCGAAGTTTGCAGAGAAAAATCTGATATTATTCTATGTGATAGAAATTGATGTAAAGATTACAAGAAAAATAACACGATGTCTCTAAATAGCAGACTTTAAAAAAAATCATCATCAAAAATTACACTAGTTCCACTATCGTTCAAGAGATGGCTCTGACCTAAAACTGCAATATTCTACACCTCAGTGTTAAAATTCTCTGACAAATATAGGTTTCGCCGATGAAAATTTAAAAACATATCACGTTTCACGACCAAAATGTGGAGGACATTTAAAAAAAATATAAAACGTAAAATGTTCCTACCTACTCGCAGGTTGCTTTATCGTAATAAGGCGAAGACAGTCCGTGTTTTTCTTTTTTTCGCTGTACCTACTACGTAGGTATAATCAAAGAGATTGGGATTGTATTTGGGTCGGATTGATTGGTATTTTAGCACAGACAAAAAACAATAATAATATTAATAATCGTTTATTTCAGGCATTTGCACCCATAAAATTAAAATTGAAAACTTACACTAAAAATAAAATAAAATAAAAAACAATAACTGAAAAATGCTACACCAATGGAAGTTGATACGATTAACTTAACGGTCAACTGTCCATTATGTTACGCTTTTATGATTCTGCCAAAGTGGCCTTGTTAGGCCCCCAGATGTAGTTTTTTTTGGGAGCGCGAGTCTTACTCGCTATTGACCGGTTTCTAGTTGCTAGCACTACTCGCTTCTCGTTAATCGTTGGCGGTAGGACAGGTGCCTTAGGCATGCACAAAATATGGCCCAGAAGCACCTACTACAGTATCTGAGGAACCACTAAATAATACATCAAACTAAAACTACCTAAAGTGCCATAAATAATTTATGTCAAAGGAACATGAATTTTGGTCTGAGCCCCCGGTTTTAAGTTCCGAAACTGAATTACATAGGTTCCAGTATTTATCAAAGCTGGAATACAGTTGAAACTGTGTCCAACTCAGCTTTTGCGTCAAGTAATAAACTAAGTTATTGTTGGGCGCGTTTGGTTTACGTGTTATATCCGACATTGCTTCTTGGATTTTGATTAAAAGTTCTGTCTAGTTCTGGATTGATGTTTATTTAATTATTTGATTGAACGTGAACTAACGAGGGGTCCGTGGCTAAATAATAACAGCCGCACAGGTCAATCGATCAGGTTAAGGTACGGTTGCCGCGGTTGGTCTGTGGATGGGTGACCATCTTTACATACCGTGACCCCTCCATGACTCGGAAAGCACGTTAAGCCGTTGGTCCCGGCTGTCATTCGTGGGTCTTTGACAGTCGTTACGGGTAGTCAGAAGCCCGAAAGTCTGACAACCAGTCTTACCAAGGGTATCGTATTACCCAGTAACTGGGTTTTAAAGGTCAGATAGGCAGTCGCTCCATGTAAAATACTGGTATTCAGCTGCATCCGGTTAGACTGGAAGCCAACCCCAACATAGTTGGGAAAAGGCTAGGCAGATGATGATGAGAACGTGAACTAACACAATACACGCCTGTTAGTATTTCTTATTTCTTGAAGGGTAAGGCAGAGTTGCATCTAAAGTTCACCCACATTTCGCAAATTTTGACCCGTGTAATATGCGTAGGCCGCAGGAACCCGTTGGATGCGAGAAGCACCGAACCGGTCGAAGTGGAGGTGCTTGGGGGAGGCAGTGGACGTCTTTCGGCTGAATGATGATGATGATGATATGCGTGATTATCTTGGTGAAAAATCTTGTCGTTTCGTTTGCAACCTAAAAGCTTATCTAACTCCTGAAGTTCAACTCCCGTAATCAAAAACGTAAAAAATCTAGTCGCAATCTCATCTCAGCGACAACCAATGTCAAAAACTTGTCAAAAATTTAGGAACTTTAGAGGTATTTTTGACAGATTGAGACAGTGAACGTACTTTAAATTACGAGAATTGTATTTCTGAATTGAGAATGTCAAGTTGAGAACTTGTCAAAAACTAGTTGCTAACTACTAAAACTACTTCTTGAATGTATTTCGCAAAATTCGCGCGTTTTGCAAATTGCAGCGATGTTTTACATTAAATATTATGATATATTATTTATTTATTATATTTTGAGCAAAATTAAATACGCGAAAATCATTATGCAATAATAAGAACTTAAATTATAATAATTTTAAACCCAGCTCTAAAAATGATATTACTTAGATGAAAATGTTATTGCGGGAATTAAATTATTGTATTATAAAATTGAAAAAGAGAATTAAATTGATGTAATTATTATAATTTTGCTTTTAATACTTTCATGGATACTATCTTAACGGTGAATCTACTTAAAACGCACTGCTGGCATAATCAGCCCATAATGTTCCCACTTCTGGGACACGCAGGCTCAGTGCGGGTTTGTCGGTGTCACATATTTTTTCATATGGTATGTACTTGCACGCTACTAAAGGTGCCAAAGTCGATGCCAAATTCTGGGCCGACACTATTTAGAATGCCATCCATGCCATGGCACGCTAAGTAGAACTTATGGCACAGGCAATAAAATCGCACCGAGTAATTTCTTTATCAATACCAATGCAACATAAACATTTTCATACAAAACATAACTCAATCAGACCTCATTAGATCTATGAATGCTCTTTTAAACTTAATTCAATAGAAGATTCAAGTAACTCGACTTCATAATGTAATGAAAATTGTCAATAGCATTCAATTTCTATTGGTAACTTAACAAAGTCTTATGAGTAACTTGATTCAAGTCAAGTTAGACTATAATTACGCGCTTATGTTTGTGCATGATCGAGATTTCGATCGGTTTTAAAGACGTTTGGTCCTAGTTTATGTAAAAGTTGATTATCTGTTGGATCTATGAGGTTGTTTTAATCAAATGGGGTGAGTGGACTAAGTAATTTGAATTGCATTTTTTTCGAATTCATATTTTTATTTGCTACATAATCACATCGTTCATGATTGCACCTACCACTGTTTGTCTCTGCATCACCCAAAGGTTGACTGGTAGAAAATGCCTATGGCATTAAGTCCGCCTCTGTACATTTATGTGCTTGAAGTATTAAATAAATAAATACATAATGAAAGATAAAAAAAGAAAAGTATTTATTGGGACTCGCATAGGAATATCACAAACTAAACTAAACATTAATAGAAGCATAAAAAATAAAAACAGATAGCCAAAAGCTATCTCAACATGATGAAATGTGTCGTAGCGCTGGATTCCCACACAGCGGGCCTCTGTATAGATTGGTTGTACGAAATAAGAAATTAACGGCATTATGTGTGCCTCACTCTGGACAATTATCGAGACCTGTATTCAAGCTTTGCAGGCCTCTTGGATCCTTCAGCAGGCAACTGGTATAGCCTAGTCATAACTCAACTCTCACAGACTGACTCCACCAACTGTGTCCACATATTGAAATAGAGAGAACTTTCAGCTTCAGTCTAATCGGTTACACCAGAATATACATTTTTTACATGGACCTAACTATCTGACCTCCACAACCCATTAACTGTATTCAAACTCAAACTCAAAGCATTTATTTCAATCAGACCATTTACAGGCACTTTTGAATTGTCAAGAAGTCGGTCAGTTAGAAAATATGAAGCTAGTAATTTTTACCCTTAAAAAAATAAAAAATATGTTAAGTAGCTCTACTGCTAATATCGCGTTAGCTTACACATTTTTTGCCAATTAAGTTAATGCGATAAATCAAAATCAAAAATCATTTATTCCAACTGGGCTGAGAATCAGCACTTTTCGAACGTCAAAATTACAAAGGACAGTCCCTCAAAACACCCGCCCTTCACCATATTTAAAAACCATACATCGTAATACAAAATTCATCAGCCTATAATGTTCCCACTGCTGGGACACAGACCTCCTCTCTTCTAGAGGGAGTGGGCTTAACCTACCGCTCGGGTCCAGTGCGGGTTGGAAGATGTCACATGTCTTCGATATTTTGTTTGTATGATATGCCGGTTTCCTCACGATGTTTTCATAAGCCGTTTTGAGAGCAGTGGTAATAAAATAATTTACACAAAGTAATGCACCTGTCTGGGTTCGAACCTACAACCTACAGCTCGTAAGTCGCGGCCGTTACCACTAGGCCACCACTGCTCATTAAAAAGTTAATAAAATAATTAGTAAAACTGGGGCACCTACAGCTCCCATTTAATTACTTCTCGATATGAGAAAACTGCATTAGGTACTAAACCATTTCTACAGCTCACAATTGCACCAAAATAGGGTTCCTCCTATTTCTAGAACGTAAATAACTAGAAGTAGCACATACATACAATTTAATATGAAGCTTAGCTCCTACTTCGAGGAACGTATTATAGAATTCTCTCTTTGAACAAGCACACACTTCATCATCTCAACAAAGGTTTCCAATGCAATGAATGTCTCTGTAGCTTGACAAATATTGCACGAGTTCCGTAGTACTAAACAGTCCTGTAGCGCTATATATTCCCGTAATGCCGTCTTAATAAAGTCTATTCACAACACTTTACGATTTAGTTGTCAGTGAGATTGCAACTTGGTTGTGTCGTGCGATTGTGCAATTGTGCAATTGTGCAATTTTCAGGTGGAGGACTCAACGAGACCTGATCTTTGTAAGAAAATAAATGAATGTTGCGATCATTTAAACGAAGATTGAAAGCAACTTAGCATTACACTGTAGTTGTCACACTAATATTATAAAGGCGAAAGTTTGTGAGTGTGGGGGGGGGGTGTGTTTATATGTTTGTTACTTCTTCACGCTCAAACGGCTAAACCAATTTTCATAAAATTTTGTATGGAGGTAGCTGACACCCTGGATTAACATATAGGCTACTTTTTATCCCGATATTCCCACAAGATCGACATTTACGCGGGTGAAACCGCGGGGCGCAGCTAGTAGACTAATATAACTAAGTCCATCACCATAATTGCGTAACACACAATCAATCACATTCTGAATCATTTTGAAGGATATTGCTAATCCATTGCTTCTTATATTCGAAAAATTTGTCTGCTCAATAACGTAAATAACGCAATGAATGTTGTTGAACTGTCAACATGAAAGTTATTCCTAGGTACTGTTAGTGTGTTACGCAATTACCCCGCTTGTCAAAGTTTATTTAACTTTATTCTAAATGAAATCATCTAGACGAAGAAGAGTTACAAAAAAAAATGTTATGAATACATTTTTTTTTGTAACTCTTCTTCGTCTAAGACATCAGTGTCAACACTCGGTTCCTTTTCAGATACAGAAATTAGTTCCACGGCTTTTACGTGTTGGTAATATAATAATTATTGGCTAATATTTTTTCCATTTGAACTAAGGCTCGACTTCCAGTCTCACCATACCGTCTTTTTACTCGATTGCGGCGGGGTCCAATAGAAGTCTCACGATTTTCATTGATATATACAAAATTACAGCTAGATTCATATAAAGCAGGTTCCTACGCAGAATCGAAACCCTCATTTAACTTGTCAAACTTCGTCAAGATACGAAAACCGAAAACATAACACACAAATACATGTCTCCGTATCTAACTAGATGGATAACTATCCATTCCCACTTCATCATAACTTAACAAACGCTAACTACATCACTAGAGCAAAACTTTCCAACCCGTGACAAATGTTCCCAAGTCTTATGTTATTAAAGTCTGCTGACAGCACTATTAATAATGCTGCAGCTGCAAGATGACAGCTCATTATGTTTTCAAACCCTTGCGATGTAACACCGTTTAAGAGTTAAAATATATTTTAATATAGCTTCATTATAATTAAGTATTGTTCGCAAATAATTTGTTAATTAATTTTGGGAATATTAAAATATATTTTAGGCAAGTGAGGGCTAAAGTGTACGTAGGATTAAAAACAAATTTAACAGCACCTTAATTGCGTAACTCACTATTCATGTCAATCTGAATCAGTTTGAAGGATATTTCTAATCCATTGCTCCATATGTTGGAAAAATGTGTCTGCTCAACAACGTAAATGAAGCAATGAATATTGTTGAATAGGCTATTTGACAATGTAAAAAATAAGGTCATAATTATTGACACTCGTACAGATTATCGCTTTTAAAATCGATTTCCATTAATTTTACTACAAAACAATGTATTATTTATAAAAAAAATCCCGAAAAAACTTCATCTTTTTAAATCTGGCGCCACGTAATCGAAAACGGTCTGGATTGGCTGAACTTAAGATGACGTCATGATTTAGTAAATTTCTGTCTATCGTTGACAGAACAGATGACTTTTGTCTAGTATCTCGACCGTTTTAACGTTTGTTTACGTGAATCGTGGCGTCACGACGCCATATTGTTAAAGATAGCGGTTTGGCGGCTTATTTAAACAGTACATTTTTATTTACTATTTTTAAAAGAAATACATTATGCAATTTGAAGTAATAGGTTTTTGTGGGCTCGTTAGACACCATTAAATAATCTGAGATGTTTATCAGAAACCAATCAAATAGCCTATGAAACCCCTTTGCTACTGATAGTGTGTTACGCAATCACCCCGCTGGTTGATCTATCTGCCTTGTTGGTGTTGCGGTCGCATACGTTACTCGGCGGGCATGAGGTCAGATTCCCAGGTCAGGCAAAGTGCTAATAGGTTTTTCCATAAGGATTTTCTCAGAAGCAGGCTAGAAACTGAAGTTGATGACAAAAGGCTTGCCTCTATTACAAAAAAAAAATTGGAGGAAAACATTGGACATCAAATAATTCGTCCGCATTGCTCTCAATAGGAAAATTATTCAAAAGGCTGGCAGCATTGCCACGTTGGATGGCACTGCAGATTCCTTGTCCTAAAAATAGGCCAGCCCTCTGGTCACGTGAAGAGTATTGTTTTTATTATTACCTGATGCCGTTGAAAGAAAGAAAAAAATACATTTATTTAGCACAGACTAAAAGACACAATACACCAGATAGTCAGATAATAGTCGTACATCAAATAAAAAAAAAAAAAGTGCAAATTCCGATGTAAGAAATTAGCAGGAATGTGTGCCTCACGGCTGCGCCAAAAAGGCTCAGTTCAGCAAAAATGCCAGACAACTAGTGCCCGACACTGGTTTTCAACTGGACCTGATGTGTGAGGTGACGGGTCTAAATCAGTTTTATACTACAACGTGATGTGTAGAAATAAATAATAATTTTTAATAAAGACGGTTGACAGAGGAGAATGGAAGAAGAAAACGTGTTGCGCCGACCCCAAGTAACATGGGATAAGGGCAGGAAGATGATGATGATGACTACAACGTGACGTGTGTATGCATAATTAAATAAATAAATAAATTGTGCTAATTCCAAGCATACGTTCTTTAATGTCTACGTTCTATTCTAAGAGAAAGAAAAATGTTTATTTGGACACAGTTCGTGAAACACAAAATACAAAATTAACAAAATAAAAAATTATGTTTCAACAACAATAGATAGTGTGTGCCTCACGGCTGCGCCAAAAAGGTTCATTCAAGAGCTATTCAGCAGTCTTACTTAAGTTTTAATTAAGTTTGTATAAGTGAAAGCATTAGAGGTGCAAAAAACACTCGTGTCATTAGACTGTGTTGCTAAGTTAATGTGAGCTGTTGGAAACTTAGCCAAGTTAACTAAGTTAAGACTTAGAAGCATACCGTAACTTAGTTTCTACATTACGGTAGGTATTAATGGGAAAGAAAAATGTATGAGCAACTTAATTGAACAAAAGCAACCTCAAGTTCTTTTATTTTCTGGCCTTCTTCATCTTCACATGAGGGTGGACAGAAACTACAAACCACTACCTCTTTTTTTACTCGCAAAATAATGGCAATAACAATTTATTGTTAAAGGCCCTTTATTAATAGATAGTAATAGTTGATTTATTTTCTTAACTTGAGTAGATACACGTTACATTATTATGGTCTCGACCCCTGTATACTAGGACACCTGTATGACAGGGGTCGAGGATTTTCCAGTTATATGAATCAGCATAAGAAGGCTCAAAACGGTGAAGGAAAACATCGTGAGGAAACCGGCATGTCCTAGAACCAAAAATTCGAAGACATGTGACATCTACCAATCCGCACTGGGCCCGCGTGGTGGATTACGGCCCACTCCCTCTCACCGAGAGGAGGCCTGTGTCCCAGCAGTGGGAACATTATAGGCTGATTATGGTAAGAAGGCTTAGACTAAATACAATTAAGAGCGTTTACGACGTGTGGCATTTCATACAAACTTTCAAGCCCTTGTTTTTCGGAATGAATGATTTTAATGAAACTTCATACAAATAAGTAGGATACAAAGGTCTAAAAAGCTACTTTAGAACATTTTCGAAATGTTTTATTTAAAAAAAGATAACTGGAAATCTCTGTTTCTATGGAAAATTTAAAATTGGTCTAATTTGGCTGTAACACTATTTTTCGAAAATGTTCTTAAGTAACTTTTTTAGACCTTTGTATCTTGCCTATGCGTATGAAGTTAAGCATAAGTTTCGATCCTGTGGGAATATCGGGGTAAAAAGTTAATTCAGGGTGTCAGCTACCTCCATACCAAATTTTATCAAAATTGGTCCAGCCGTTTGAGCGTAAAGAAGTAACAAACATATAAACAAACACACTCACAAACTTTAGCCTTTATAATATTAGTGTGATTCATTGCTTCATATGTTCGAAAAATTTGTCTGCTCAACAACGTCAATAATGCAATGAATGTTGTTGAACTGTCAAAATGAAAGCCATTGCTACTGGTTAATGTGTTACGCAATCACCCCGTTGGTTACATTGTATGTAAAGTCAAGGAAATTAATTGTGTATCTAATTGACACACCGTGTCAATTTGCCGTGTTAAATCGGGTTGGTGGATGGCACATGTCATCGAATTTTCGTTTCAAGTACACACAGCTGCATTAAGTAGTTACCCCACCAAAAGACATGTGCGTTCAAATCCGTGATAGGCCCAAGTTGGTTTTTGTATTTTGCAAAAACATTTTATTTTGAATAATGTATTGTTTTAGTGAATAAATAAGTTTAAGTAAGTATTTTTTTTTTTAATTCTGTTTTTATTATTGTTTTTTTCAATAAAACAATACTTTTGCGACGACAAGCAACAATAATAGGGTTAACATTTACGACAACTTATTCATCGTCTAAATAGACTGGAGGTTTCAAGACCGCTTACCGTGCATAAGATTGGAAGTTCAAATCCTATATAGGCACGAAATGTGCTTTTTGTTCATTATATTATTTTGATATATTTTTCTATTTTGTTTTAAGTAGTAATTATTTATAAAGAATTAAAAAATCAAGAAAAATAAAATACTTTATTAATCATTTATTAATATTTATTATTGCTATTATTTAACAAAACTATGATCTTATTTTACAACAAACAGAACAACTATTTTAGTTCTCATAAAATCAGAAATCATTTAAAAAAATAATTGATAAATAGTAGTCGTTTACTCTTCGCCGTTTTAAGTGAACGTATACAAAGTTCTAATTTGAAGGTATGGATTAATTTTATAAAGACAACGTAAGTAAGTAAAATTAATGGATACCCTCAAATTATAACATCTTTCGATTAGACAGGGACCTAAAGATATAATGACTCAGCCGATAGTAGATAACAATTTCATCGCAAATCGTATGGGCTCGCTGGCTAGTTCGTCAAACTGCCGGTATGAGTATGACGACGTTCGGTGATGCGATGGTTCGAATCCGAGTCAACACAATGGACTCTTTTTGAAGTATTCTTTAGATTATTCGTAAGGAATTCAATGTTGTAGCAGTGTAACATTTTAAAACTTGAGGGGTTAGGACATAGTGACGCTTTCTGTACATGCCGGTTTCCTCACGGTGTTTTCCTTCACCGTTTTGAGAGCAGTTGTGATAAAATAAATTACAAAAAGTAAAGCGCCTGTCTGGGTACGAACTCACGACCTACAAGTCGTAAGTCGGGGCCGTAACCACTGGGCCATCACTGCTCTCAAAGAGAAGACAAGCATATTATTTAAATTACCAGATAAGAACCTCAAAACTGCAAAGAAGATCTTAACAACGGCTGTGACAAAATCGTTCCAAAGTTATTTTAAAAGTATTAATGATATAATTTTAGTAATCCTGCAGACGCTGTATACGTGCGCCTTGTGGGCCAGTTATGTACAGAACTCGTACCTACAATGCTTTACGAGTCCAATATAATACATAAGCGCCTGTTGAAGTAGCTTTAATGCTGGGGTTGCCGCGCTTCTGTAGCGCGTCGGGGATGTTCGAGGACGCACGCGTTCCGGATTTCGGCTCTCTGCTGCGTCTGCGAATTGCATCACTGATGCGTCGGGTGCGCGACAGCCCCAACAGCCTCGTGGCTACTGTAGCCGGCAGGGTGGGTGGCCAAATAATAGATCACTGGATGGCGGCACACAGACCGTCATTCAGATACGTGAGATAGGTTTATTTCTTAGGTTTTATTTTGAAGGTTTAATTAGATTAATTTTGTTTGTTATTGTTTTTACGTTAAGGATCTATGGTCTGAAAATAAAGGTTTATTATTATTTTCGGCCGTGGCAGCCAATCTCAACGGAGACTAGCCTTCGATAGGAGATATTATGTTTAAGTAAACAAGTGTGTACGCAGACACAGGTGCACTCTCTCTTCTTTTACTCTCATGGGACGGCACGCGATCCAACACGACCGGAGAGAGATCAGGCGGAGGACCAACGGCTTAACGTACTTTGCGAGCCACGGGGGTATCACCCCGCCAACTTCCAAAATCCGGGCTGTTTCTAAGAAATTCCTAACGAAAAAACTCAATAACACTTTGCGCGACCTGGGAGTCGAACCCAAGACCCGGGTTACCGCTCGCCCGGAGCATAAAGGGCTAAGGAAGGAACACGGGTGGGTTTTAGTCAGTAAGAGTCTGACACTCCCTTCCGCTCCACCCAGAGCGGGAGGGGTCATGTGATGATTTCCCACCCAAAAAAATTGGTAAATAAAAAGACCCCACCAGCACCACGCTCAGGAGTCACGCTTGCAACCACCAGACCAATGGAGCAGTTTATTGATACGGCAGTTAAAAGTATTAATGATACCCACAAATCGAACAAAATCCATTACTCTACGACAGGTAGGTACGTGAGAGAACCTACACATTAAACATGCCACAGTATGTTTACGGAACATTGGAAATTCAAAGCGAAATTATCGAGAGCATTTGAGCATTGAGTACGAATCAGCAGCAGTACGAATACGTAATGACGTATTAAGTGAATCGGGCACGCCATTTACATTACATGAAATAATGGAGTCCATGTGAATGTCGAGTCCTTTAAATTGATGCAGTATTGCAGTACTTGAAACAAGTGTGGTTTTATGTGTTTAATTTAGTCCGTGGGCTGTTTAAGATAGGTATGTTTGCAATGCGAGCATTCAATCTATCTGTGGCGTCATCTACATTGACACATACGAACTACGCATCATACTGACGTTACGCAAAGTTCTGCATCGCGCAAGCAGAGTTTGCTCCGCAACTAGCATCCTAAATAATTATTATAAATGCGAAAGTAAGTTTGTTTTGTTTGTTTGTTACCTTTTCACGCCTAAACCACTGAACCGATCATCCTGAAATTTTCCATATACGTTATCAGGTGTACAGGAAACGGATATGGGCTACCTTTCATCCCGAAAAAAAAGTGCTGTTCCCGAGGAAAACAACAATAACTTTATTATGATAATAGATGGCGCCACGTGTCTTTCGAACGGGATCGACACTTATGCGGGTGAAACTGCGGGGCGCTGCTAGTATTATATACAACCACCCGACATCAATAGTCAGGCATTTACTCACGAGACACAACACCCGGAGGAGGATCCTCCCTTTTCTATAGAGGATGAGTGAACTTTACACCCTGTTCCTCATACGTCTATACATCTGCCAAGCCTCTTCCAACAATATTGGGGACGGCTTCCAGTCTAACCGGAGGCAGCTGAATACCAATATTTTACATAGAACGACTCCCTATCTGACCTCCACGACCCAACTGGTTAACAAGATACCCCTTGGTAAGACTGATTGTCAGACTTTTAGGCTTCTGACTACGTAAGGACTGTCAAAGATCTACGTATGACAGCCGGGATCAACGGTTTAACGTGCTTTCCGAGGTACGGAGGAGTCTTGATATTTATAGGATGAAAGGATAACATTATGAATCATAATAGTTATGGCGAAGACAGTCCGTGTTTTTCTTTTTTTCGCTGCACTACGTAGGTATTTAAACAAAGAGATTGGGATTGGATTTGGATTGGATTGATTGGTATTTTAGCACAGACAAAAAAAAATTACTGAAAAATCCTTCACGAATGAGATTTGTTACGATTAACTTAACAGTTAACTGTCCATTATGATGCAAAATGTTATCTTTTTATGATTCTGCCAAAGTGGCCTTTTTGGCCCCCCTGGTAATTTTTCAGAAACCCAGTTGACTCTTTTCCAGAAACCAATATCATAGCATCTAAGCCCCTTATTCGTTCAACTTTTACATCCCGAAGATTAGTCGAGTCATTAATACGTGAAAGTAAGACAAACTTACAATACAATAACATAACTAGGAACCTCCCAAGTTTGTTTGTTCTGTATCGATCTGACTTGCCGATGTAAGAGCGATGGTAACTTAGTTAAGACTTCATTATGTTTGGGAGTTAACGTAATTTGCGACTCTCTCGGAAGATTGATTTCAGCAATTCCATGCAGTATTTCTTTTTGCAAGACTTTGTCGATCGTTATTCATTCATTCTGTTAGTCTGTCTTTTTGATTATGTTGATTCTTTCTTTTTTTAGGGTTCCGTACCCAAAGGGTAAAAACGGGACCCTATTACTAAGACTTCGCTGTCTGTCCGTCTGTCCGTCTGTCTGTCACCAGGCTGTATCTCAAGAACCGCGATAGGTAGACAGTTGAAATTTTCACAAATTACGTGTTTCTGTTGCTGCTATAACAACAAATACTAAAAACAAAATAAAATAAACATTTAAAGGGGGCTCCCATACCTTTAGGGAACCCTAAAAAAATAATGTTTAAACTACAATAGTGTGTGCATCACGGCTGCGCCAAATTGGTTCATGACAGTCGTTGCGGGTCGTTAGGAGCCCGAAAATCTGACAACCAGTCTTTCGAAGGGGTTTCGTATTACCCTGTAACAGGTCCACAACCCAGTTACTGGGTAATATATGCATCCGGTTACACTGGAAGCCGACCCCAACATAGTTGGGAAAAGGCTAGGCAGGTGATGAGATGTCTGACGCTGGTTTTCTAATGAACATTAGCATTCATGAACATTTTATTCACACTGCTTTTATCAAAACCCGGAACATTCTATCCAATAATGTAGGTTACACAAATATTTATAACATTGAGTTAGTATAGGAGTGGTTACGAGAATATCATTAATTTATCGTAATTAATGCCATGTTCTCTCTTTGTCGTCATGTCTCAAGTCAAGGAACATGACGCATGGTACCCGGGGTTTTGTAATACATTGATTAATGTAACAGGGTGTCACATGCTCGTTCTTCTGCATAGAGATTTACGTTTTGGAATGGGCAAGTAGCTTCAACTTTATGAATCTATCTATATATATAAAATGGTACCTAAACTGACTGACTGATTGTTGATATATCAACGCACAGTCTAAACCGCTGCTCCCAGAGACATGAAATTTGGAGGGTGTGTTCTTTGTAAAGAGTAGGTATCCACTAAGAAAGGGTTTTTCGAAATTCCACCCCTAAGAGGGTGAAATTTCAAGCGGACGAAGTCGCGGGCAGAAGCTAGTAAGAAATAGAAAGAAAGATTATGAATAAGAAAGAAAAAGACAAAGAAAGAAAGAAAGAAAAAAGAAAGTTGAAGCTGAAAAATGCCTGTAAAATGTTTTAAGGGCTGATTTTTCCAATGCCAGATAATTTTATCCCAGGAATAGTTTTGAATTTTTGTAAGTTCTTCCATAGAAAATTTGTCAGACGTCAATTTTATTCTACGAATAAATGTTACCTGTCGATTGATAAATCAGCCTTAATTAAAATAAATGCGTTGAGTTGATTTTGAGTTTACTGCAATTTTCGATAGACTTTTTCGGCATATATCATCATCATCATCATCATTTCAGCCGAAAGTAGGCCTCCAAGCACCTCCACTTCGACCGGTTCTGTGCCTCTCGCATCCAACGGGTTCCTGTGGCCTTCACAAGGTGATCGGACCGCCTTGTGTGAGGCCTTCCAACGCTACGTTACGTCTTCCGGTACGCGGTCGTCACTCCAGAACCTTTCGGCCCCATCGGCCATCTGTTCTGTGAGCAATTCGTTCCAAAAATCCCGTCGTTCCATTGCTCTGTAGCTGCGTGGTAGAAGAACAAACAAACCCTTTCTCACTTATATATAATTATATTAGTTATATATTAGTAGGCTATCTACTCTACCCTTCTCCTCTTTAGCAGCGAGGAGCACTCCCCCTTTATCCCCCCCCTTTATTAGTTTAGCGAGGTGTCGTCACAAACTGAGCGAGGTAACACAGTTAACGCCGTTACTTACTTTAACTTCGTTTTAATTCCTGGTTCGGTTCAGTTTACTGCGGTCGGTAATAGGTTTACATTGTTTGGTGCTCAGAGACGCTCTACTGGCGATTTTTGCTATAATATAATGGGTGGTTTGTAGAACGTCCTTGTATTCGACGATGACTATGTATGTATGTATGTTACATGGAGCGACTGCATAACTGACCTCAACAACCAAGTTAGTTACTGGTAACGCGATATCCCTTGTTATGATAACTGGTGCGCCGGTGATGGGGAGTACTCCCCAGAGGAAGGTCCGGTGACGGACAAGCGCGGCGGGTTCACGGATGAGTGCTGACGCGTCTATCACTATCTCCCCGTGGTAGCGTGTGTTGGATCATTTAGCTCCCTATAAAATGGTTGAGCTGAATGGTGCTAATACATGCGTCATGTTCGTGAACGGGCGCCGTCAGTAGGGACTGGTCATCTCTTTGCTGCCATGGCTTATTTTAATTTAATTTAATATTTGAATTGTTTTTTTCATTACGGACGCTTTTAACGTTCTGCATCGTTCTCACATGCATAATTTTCAACATGAATGATGTAAACAAGACTTTGTAACCATATTATTTTGATTTAAAAGAGTGTCCATGGAGTTTCTTGTCCGTTCTTCTCCATAGGTACCTACGCTTTGGAATGGGCTACTAGCTTCACCTTTCTGACTGACCGACCCCCTTGACAATTCAAAAGTGCCTGTAATTGGTTTAATTGAAATATATGCTTTGAGTTTGAGTAGTGCAGAATGCATGAGCATTTCTCCACGATAAAAAAAGGTAACTGAGCGGTGCGGCAGGGGTGATAGTTGTCACAAGTTGACAAATCACTGAGCTCTCGCATCACGTCACCACACCCCTCCCGCACCGCGCTGCCACCTCAGGCAACGTCTCAGTTAAGCGGTCGGCCTATAGTTATTGCAGATTCTCTTAATTATCTCCAAGGCTTTACAAACTACGGTTAACTTCGCCTAGTAACCGAACACAAACACACACTTGTTAGCGAATACTACCATGTTAAGTTGAACGTGGTTCTTACTTGGAAATCAATCCATTCTTTCTTGTTCGTGTATTAATTATATATTGCTATCGGCTGTTCCTAGAAATATGCTAGAAAGTAATTTGAGAGGCTTATGGCTAAGTAATAACAACCGCACGGGTCGATTGATCAGGTTAAGCTACGCTTGCCGCGGTTGGACCGTGGATGGGTAACCATCTTTAATATCAAGACCTCTCCGTGCCTCGGAAAACACGTTAAGCCGTTGATCCCAGCTGGCATTTGTGGATCGTTGACATAAAATCAGATAAATTCAGCTTGTAATAAAATCAATACAAATCAAATTAAATCGAAACAGAATAGATCAAATTAAATGAAATCAGAATAAATCGAATTAAAATAAATAATGAAAACAATAAAAGTAACATAGAAAAAGCTTGAGGCAAAATTTTACCGTCATGAGAGTAAACTTTAACGTTTTATGTACTTAGCTAAAAGGTCACAAAATTAACTGTTTTATTCATTTGGTGATATCGTTCAAACCATTGAAATTTTCTTAGGTACATTACAGTAATGGTGGTTCTCCTTTTTTATATGTTTTTTTTTCAATAAATAGTATGTTTAACAAAGATATCGAATGTTCAATCATTTAAATGATTACTTACTTATTTTTTATTTTTACAGTTTTACAAACATTTCTTCTTACTGTATAAAGTCAGTAAGTCTTAATGAAATCGCTATAATGCGCTGTAGTAAAAAATTATAAAAAAAAAAAAAAATCTTTCCCTTAATCTATGAAGTCTTTTTGCTCGTTCATCGTAAAAGGGAATCAATCAGACTGACTTTTCATGCTCCATTTTGCTTTTGATGAACTAGTTTCCAACGATGCTTGCCAATTTGCTGGAAGTTGGATTGCCACTTCATCTCCCTTCAATTTTCATTTTACTTTTCACGAAGATTCATTCTTTGATGCCATGAAGGAGGCGATGAAATAATTAATTGAGTTTTCGGGATAAAGTACCTAACAAGGCCTTCTAACTGGACCTTTTGAGTATCTATGTAACCAATAAACATAATCTGCATTCGCGATTTGGAAAAATAACTTTGAGTGCTTGGCCAGACTGGGAGCGCGGGCGCGGGGCGGGCGCGGCGCGGCGTACTCAAACATAAGAACTTCATTTGAGTGTCCATAGTGGACACACGGGCGCGGTGAGCGGCGCGGGCTGCTTAGCGCGGGGAGCGCACGGACAACTCACGCCATAGCTCGTTCATACAAGTGGCCGCAGTTGGTGCGCGGGCGGCCCGCTCGAGGACGGGGTTCTCAAACTAGTCCGAACTTTTTTCTAGTAAAAATAAGTCTTCTTCATCCATATTATATATTGACAAACACTGGACACGACAACACGCAGAATGCAGCCGTGCTCGATTAATATTTGTTTAAAGGTTGTTTAAAGGTAAAATTGATATTTGTTTAAGGGGAATTATAAAACGATCGAATAAAAAAAAGCTTAGCGACTGATGATGAGATACTGTTTTAATAACTTGAGCGGTATGAATTTGAGCAAGCGAAAAATTAACTAAACTAACGACGAATATTAATTAATATTAAAATCCAGAACGAGCTTACAAAAAGTGGGTTGTAATTAATCCATTTCAGATGTTAAAATTCTAGCCGTGCGACTAAATTAATAAGTGAGCGACTAGAAATACAGGGGTGTGTCACGTTTGATATAGAAACATGCACATAGGATACAAGACACACACACACACACGACATAGGATGCAAGAGCGAGCGAAGGGCACGAGGTTCGGTTGTGTTAGGTTACTTTAAACCCTTTACACAGAAATAGGGGGCCCCGCGAAGCGGGGCTCCGTCGACATAGGATGCAAGAGCGAGCCAAGGGCACCCCCGAGGTTCGGTTGTGTTAGGTTACTTTAAACCTCTTAATTTTGTATTTTAAGTAACTCAAATGAATGTTTGTAAGTTGCTGTTCTGTTGATTTCTCGTCACTCGCAGTCAGTCGCCCACTTAGTAATATTATATCGTAAATTAATTATGTTTGTCACTTAAAACTTTAATTTACAGTCACTCGTTTAAATACTACCCTTTGTTTAACTTGAAATAATTTTGAAACAAAAGTTTGAATAGACTTTACACACATACATAAAATCACGCCTTCTTCCCATAAAGATAGGCAGAAACTTCAGAACGCCACCTGAGACCATCCTTACATACTCCGTTTGCCTCGTGTACAAAAAAAAATCAAATCAAATCTAGTCATACACGCACGCTGGTTACCAGTACTACGCACCTGACTTTTCTGAAGACCATCACCAATAAAGGAACTTTCGCGCATGTTCTCTCACTCGCACTCGCCTCATGTCACCATTTGGTTCCTAAAAAATCTTACTGCGCAGCCTTCTGCGCAAAGTTCAGGCCCGCCAAGTGACGTCGTCGGTCGTATTGTACACTATATTATTGTCCTTCTAGAGCATTCTCTCCCGACGTTTCCACTCACATCTGCCTTGCAAATACCTTTTGTTAGTCGCCTTTAAATCCAATCAATGGAACCAACCAAGCAATTAAATCTATGATTTTAATCGTCGTACCGCTCAGCAATGTCAGTCTCTTGCCAGAAATTGTTTACGCTTCTTAATCAAGACATTTAGCATTGATGGGGGACCAAAGAGGTCATTAGTCAATGTCGTTCTTGACAGTATTGGAAACAGAAACCCAATGGAGTAAATGGATGCAGAAGACTCTAAAATGATTGAAATGTAATCATTTTTATGGCTGAGTGGTTGAAGTTTTGTGCTTTATACTCGCGCCTTCTTCCAATGGGGATAAGCAGATACTACAGAACGCTGCAGCGTGCTGCCGGCTACGATCCTTGCGTACTCCTTTTACTTCCTTTACGTTCATACATCAGAAAGCCAAGTTCCCGTAATTAAAAATGTTCAAAATCTAGTCCGAAGGAACCCGTTGGAAGCGAGAAGCACAGAACCGGTCGAAGTGGAGGTGCTTGGGGGAGGCCTATGTCCAGCAGTGGACGTCTTTCGGCTGAAATGATGACGATGATGAAAATCTAGTCACACACAATCAATGTCAGCGTTCTAATTTCCATACATTTTTGACAAGTTTAAGCTTGTCAAAAATGTATGGAAATTAGAACTATTTTTGACAGAAAGACTGAGATCAGACTGTGAACGTTCTTAAAATTATGAGAACTGCCCCTCTGGTTATGCACGCACGCCGGATGCGAGTAGTGGGTAATACGATGTTACCCCTTTTTTTTTTTTTTTTGCGGATGGGAAATCATCAAATGACCCCTCCCGCTCTGGGTGGAGCGGAAGGAAGTGTCAGACTCTTACTGACTAAAACCACCCGTGTTCCTTCCTTAGTAGCCCTTTATATTCCGGGCCAGCGGTAACCCTTTCGGACAATCCCGCTGACCCAGCAGGCTTCGGCCCTATGGGGCCCCTCCTCGATGCTGACATCTCTTTGAGGCGCGCGTGGAACACGTACGCGCCGTCCGGCACGGGCCTGGTCCTGATCGGACGGTGAGCTACCCATTACTCTCCGCCCGCAGGCCCGCGCCTACGGTGGCCGGGAGTCGTCGCGCGGCTCCCGACGCCCGGAGCGTCTCCCGCGGCTGTTACCCCTTGGTAAGACTTGTTGTCAGAAATTCGAGCTTCTGACGACCCGTAACGACTGTCAAAGATTCACGAATGACAGCCAGCCAACCAACGGATTAACGTCCTTTCCGAGGCATGCAGGAGTCTTGATAATTATGTAAATATGGTCACACATCCACGGACCACCCGCGGCAAGAATAGCTTAACCTGATCGATCGACCAGTGGGGCTGTACGGAGTCACAATCCCCTCAAAAACTTACTTAATACTTAACTTACTTACTTAGTTACTTAAATAATGCACGCAATGCCACTACATTAGACGTAATTTAGACACTTACCTACTTCTCAATTCTGTGCATAACTTCGTCCACTACTTCATCCCTACAGATGCTATTAAGTTATTTATAAATAGTGGTACTGGACTTTGTAACTTTAGCCCAACAGTTCCGGGCTTCGGTAGTTCAGTTTGGCAGTTTCTGAACTGTGACGTCTAGTTTGATGTTCCCAAAGATGCATTAAGTAGTTCGTTCGCTGAATTTTTTAGTTTAGTTAGAATTTCGAATTCATTTTACAGCAGCTAACAGATAACCAGCGCTGTGACTTTTATTTTTAAATGTCGCAGCATCATGCTGAGAGCCTTTTCGGCCTGGTACAAGATTTTCTGTTTTTTATATATTATATAATTTTGTTTTTTTTTTATATTTTTATGATTGTGTTTAGTTTGTGGCTTGTGGCTAAGTAATAATAGCCACACTGGTCGATAGATCAGGTAAAGATGCGCTTGCCACGGTTTTTCCGTTATAGATGACCATCTTTACATACCATGCTTCGTGGCTCGGAAAGTAGTGAACAGACAGTTGTTACTGGTGGTCAGAAGCCCGAAAGTCTGACAACCAGTCTTACAAAGGGGTAACGTATTACCCAGTAACTGGGTTGTGGAGGTCAGATAGGCAGTCACTCCTTGTTAAATACCATTAAAAATATTTAGCTGCATCCAACACTGGAAGAATTCCAACACTGGAAGCCGACCCCATTATAGGGAAAACGCAGGGCAGATGATAATTATTGTGCTTGTGTTTAGTTTAGTTTGTGATCTTCCTGTGCTTTTTTCTTTCTTTCTAATTTGAGTGTACTTTAGAACAGCTTTTTTTAAATCTTCTTTTATTTAAGGGATTTTTGTTCAAGTTTTGATCAAGGGATTTTGTTGCTATTTATTACCTACAAATAACAACTTCCACCGAAACTAAATAAACTAATCTTAGTCACACAAAAGTTAACTTAATCTAATTTATTATCTAATATCTAATAAACATTTAGAACAGTGCGATGTAAGGCCATTTTTGAGAGGACATTGCAGCTTTATGCTGTTTTGTAGCGGAGCGACAATGTAGTTTTATTGCACTTGAGTTACAACTTGAGTGTACATATCACAAGTTGTGTCAATTTACTGTGGGTAATTCCAGTTTACCAAACATTCGTCTATACATTTAGTATATCAAACATTCCAGGTCATTCATTGGTTTTAGTAGGTTTTTTATATTTTATTTATCCTTTTGATAGATTCTTATTTTTAACCCCCGACGCAAAAACGACGGGGTGTTATAAGTTTTCTAAATGTGAAGACTTTGTAGGCCTTGCAGACTTTAGATCTGTAGACCATTTTTTATTTTATCAAGGAGGTACCTGGTACTTGTTGACAGGCCTACGCTGTCCTCCCATACCTACTGTAATTTGAAAACATTGTAAAAGCCAATTATTTTTAAAAAGAGTAACCGTGGAGTTCCTTGTCGGCTCTTCTCTATAGGAAACGACCAATTTGGAACTGTGCACCTAGCTTCTGACGTTTCATAAGTGCCCATGTAGGTTTAAGAGAAATAAAATATTTTGATTTTGATTCCTCAGAAGTTGTCTTTCAAAAACATGCGATCCTAGTACCTACTTAGTTCTGCCCTTATTGTCTGAAATAATCATTATTATTTTGTCTTATGTATTTTCTTGATCTTCTTAGGGCTGATTTTTCCAACGCCAGATAATTTTATCCGAGGAATTATTTTGAATTTTTGACAGTTCTTCCATACAAAATCTGTCAGACGTCAATTTTATTCTACGAATAAAAAATATCTGTCGATTGAAAAATCAGCCCTTAGCAACTAGCTATAAGACCTAAGGTAGCGATAAACCTAATTCATTATTTTGCTACTAATCTTTAGGTGTAGGTAACGCCCTTGAGGAATATTTTGTTCCAAAGTCTGAACAGTAAAATGGATCGATTACTCCGCTTAATAAGCGAAACAAATGAATACCTAAACTTTTCTGCGATCCTGGTTGCTAACCACAACAATCTGCGTAACCTTTTCCCAACTATTTTGGGGTCGGCTTCCAGTCTAACCGGACGCAGCTGAATACCAGTATTTTACACGGAACGACTGCTTATCTGAACTCCACCACCCAATTACTGGGTAACACGGTACCCCTTGGTAAGACTGGTTGGTAGCGCGGGGAGCAATGAAAGAGTGGACTCTATTTTTATGGGCAATGGTTTAATGCCGTTCTCATTTACAATATAAACTTTCTCGGACAAATAGTTAAGGGTATCGTCCGTCGCGGTGGAGTCCGTGGAAGCGAGTGGTCATCGGGCCAAACCGTGTCGTCTCACGACGCCGCGTCGCGCCTCAGCCTCCCGATGACGCGCAGCCTGCGCGTGCAGGCCGCGCGCAAGGTATTGTGTTGGGTTCGATTTGCCAACACTAGTTGTCAGACTTTCGGCTTCTGACTACCCGTGTTGACTGTCAAAGATCTACAAATGATAGCCGGGAAAGTCTTAACTTTTCGAAGCACAGAGGGGTCTCGATGTGTAACGGATGGTCACCCATCCACAAACCGACCGCGGCTGGCGTAGCTTAACCTTCGATCAACAATGCGGCAATTATTATTTAGCCACGAGCACCAAGTGCTAACCACAAAGTTTTCTTATAAATATTCTAGAATACAAAATCGAGGTGGTTATTCTAACAACCATTGGATTCGTAAATCGCATGGGCAATAAACCCAGTCCGTACCGCGTCGTACATTTGCAAAACCAATATATGGAATATTCAGCAGTCGAGCGCTTTGAGGATAGGGGTGGCTCTTAATAGCAGTTCGTTTTCATTTCTTTTCTTTTTTTTTTTAATTTTACCGCTGTGCAAAGGAATTTATTACAGAGTATACTTTTTTTTATATTAGCCTCAGTGTTTGGTCGGTTCCGGGTATTATGCGGAGTATTTACGTGATTATGATGACGTAGGAAATTCGTAGGTGTTTTGGAGTTATAGTGCGCCAGCAGGGCGGAGAGATTTCTTTAGTTAAGAGGCGTAGGAAATAAAAAACGGTGTTCTCGTTCAAGAGGTTTGTAATGAGTAAGCAAAATTGAAGTTAACATAGATAATAAAATTTCATAGACAGAATCTACACAAAGATTGTTGTTTCTTAATTAAAAGTGGTGCCATTTAACCGTGGTTACGCAAGCTAATTAGACTACGGCTGAGAAGATGTATTGATTTTATGATTTTAACTAACGTTCGAACTATCCTCGTGATTGGCCGTAGCAACGTCGTCCGGTGGTCAAAGATGGCGCTGCGTTAACATACTGGCCCCCCTTGAGAGCCATAGCTCTCAACGGTGGCTCCCTTGTCTTCATCTTCTGGCGACGATGATGAGACCGGGAGAGGGCAGATCTTCGAAAACGCCCTCTCGATGACGCCAGTTGCTGTCTTGATACAAGCAACTCTGGCAACTTTGTTTTTCCTTATTGAAACATCTGCAGGTTACTGTTCATGCAAAAACTGTGGACGTCAATTTTATTCCACGAATAAAAAATATCCGTCGATTGAAAAATTAGCCATTAATTGAATTTAAGTTTCTTTACATGTTATATTCCTTTTTTTATGTCCTTTATTAACTTAGTAAGTAACTTTTCTAAATGTTATCTACATAATTATTAATATTTTAACTTTGTTAAATTTATTGTTAATTTTATTGTGCATGCTATGGTCTCCTGTAGGTACATACTTAAGTGAAGGAGTGCACCTACTTAATACCTGATATTGTCCGTGGCTAAGTAATAACAGCCGCAGGGGTCGATTGATCAGGTTAAGCTACGCTTGCCGCGGTTGGTCCGTGGATGGGTGGCCATCTTTACTTACCGGGACCCCTCCGTGCCTCGGAAAGCACGTTAAGCTGTTGGTCTCGGCTGTCATTTGTGGATCTTTGACAGTGGTTACGGGTAGTCAGAAGCCCGAAGGTCTGACAACAGTCTTAC
Source organism: Oligia latruncula (assembly GCA_948474745.1). Classification (NCBI taxonomy): domain Eukaryota; kingdom Metazoa; phylum Arthropoda; class Insecta; order Lepidoptera; family Noctuidae; genus Oligia; species Oligia latruncula. The sequence goes on along the minus strand of OX419701.1, from coordinate 14,729,546 downwards.
CAAGGGGTATCGTATTACCCAGTAACTGGGTTATGGAGGTCAGAGAGGCAGTCGCTCCACGTAAAATACTGGTATTCAGCTGCATCCGGTTAGACTGGAAGCAAACCCCAACAAAGTTTGGAAAAGGCTAGACAGATGATGATGATGTTACCCTTTATTTATATGTCTTTATGTACAGTCAACAAAAGAGATAAGTATGCAGGAGCGTCGGATATAGTTAAAGTTTAGTAAGAAACCGATGGATGTTGTCGACTGAAAAATTTGATAAATGAGCTGTTTGTTTTCTATTAATAACTACTAAACTTCAACTATGTCCGAAGATCCTGCATACTTATCTCTTTTGTTGACTGTACCTATTGTGTACAATCTTTTGTTGGAGATTCTAAATAAATAAACATATTAGGTATTAAAACTATAAAAAATCAAACAGCTTATTCAGCACAGCCCTACGGACCAGCTCATTAGGTTATCAATAAAACTGTTTTAATGTACCACTGCACGTGTTACGAGTACGCGTTCTCGCACGTGATAAATATTATTAGACTAGCTTCTGCCCGCGACTTCGTCCGCGTAAAATTTCTTGTTCCCCGACCCCGTCGCATCGCATCGCCTGCCCGCTGTTAGTTCGGTTTCGCGATCTTACTTTTTTTCTTTTTGCTCGGCTCCTAAGAGCTCTAGCGGGATGGTAAACAGCCTATAGCCTTCCTCAAGAATTGGGCTATCAAATGCAAAAAAGAATTTTCAAATCCGACTGGTAGTTCCAGAGATTAGCGCGTTCAAACAAACAAACTCTTCAGCTTTATTATTAGTATAGATACTCTTCAAAGATCTTTTACTTAAAATCATCAACAAATATATTTCGAAAAAGATTATTACAGGATTTTATGTTGATAAAAAACTCTATGGCCCATAACTCCTTAATAGGTACCAACTCTTAACATCTTACACACGTGATAACTTTTAAACGAAATATCCGATTGAGATGAAACAAAAAGTATTTTACTTCTTCATAAATACTCTTGATAACATAATGCTTAATTTCGATAAAGATTAATATTACGATACATATTTAATGTAGTTTTTTTTTCTTCAGTCGATTTAATAATTATTTTGAACACAAAATCGGTTATTGTGATTAAACCATGATAGCTAGATATATGTTCTCGCGGACTTTTTTGTAGGTCTTAATGGGCTCTACAAACCCGTAATACATCATTTTGTTCTATTGTCAATAGTTTTTGCACGCAAAAATAGGTTTTCGATTTTACACCTTGTGTTACAAAATAGCAATTTTATTACGGATCCCTAATTTTGAAAAAAATATTATTAAATTCCTCGATAAATGGACTACCCAACACTAAAAGAATCATTCAAATCGGACCAGTAGTTCCAGAGATTAGCGCGTTCAAACAAACAAACAAACAAACTCTGCAGCTTTATAATATTAGTATAGATATATTCTAGGGGTGGTATTCCTGAAATGTTTGTGGTTTTGCATAGTTTTATTTCGAAACGTTAGTTAAACAAACAACCAAAGCTTCCCGGGAACCTATAACTCTTTTGTTAATAAACGTTGCAATGATTAGCGACTGTTTAACCATACATTTTTGACGTTTAAACGTCATTTAACTTCATCATCGTTTATAAATAAACCCCAATAAGTGGACGTGGAGGTTGGTGAAAATATTGTTTGGGACTAAATCAACGTATCGGTTGACCGGATCTAGATCAGTGGGGTAATTACCTACTTAACACACTAACAGTAAGAATGACTTCAATTTTGACAGTTCGACAACATTCATTGCGTTTTATGTTGTTGAGTTTTGTTTTTTATTGATCCAAAGGTTGCGAACCCCTGAATGTGTGTGACAAAATCAGTCATAAGGATCGGAGGAAAAATCGGCCCGATTATTGGTGTTACAAAAAGTCTGACGTGTGAATATAATAACATTTTGTTTTATTTTTTGTTTCAGGTACATGCTTCACTGAAATACATGACAGCACCGCTAAGCTGTGCTCAACTCGCTACTTACAAAACTGAAGTATTTTCATCCTTAGTCATTTACATACTGAGGTATTGAAGTAAGTCCAGCTTTGCACCTTGAGCAGTCAACCTCGCTAGAATCCATTTTGCTGAATGGCAAATCTTTTTTACCAAAGCATGGACAATTTTCTTTGTCTGTGGAAGTCTAGCCATTAATTTGTTGATATAACACTAAATAAATGATAATGATTATGATATCTATTTATGTAAATTGATTTAAAAAACACTTTAAAAAAAAAACAATCTTTGACGAAAAAGTTCTTCATTTACTAGCTTCCAAATAAACCACACGTTAGGTATTACTTGTGCTAGCGATATCCTAAAAACAGGAACCCTGTTTAAACATAAAAATACTCGCGGCATCCCTGCAACATGACCTAATTAGCATGTCAGGTGCAAACTCCGCTGAATTAATTTATTCTATTTATTAATTACAGCCTTCTTTTGTCTTTCATGCAATTGTTTCTGTAGTAAAATGGCGCATTGTTGGTAAAATAACTGAGATATCTTCGCTTAGCTGCTGTCATGTCGACTGGGACGGTCTTTATTCGTTGTCTAAAGCTTGTTACACGATATTTTGGTTGTGTAATAATAATAATAAATAGAAGAAACATAATGACTTTTGATGGGTTAGCATGAGCATAATTAATGAGCCTATAATGAAATGCACACACTGTTGGGACTATAGAGGTGTAAAGGTGGAGGAACAGGGTGTAAAGTTCACTCATACTCTTTAAAAAAAAGGGAGGATCCTCCGACTAGACGGGTGTTGTGTCCGGCGGGTAACTGCTCAATGATTCATGTCGGGCCGTTGTATCTATGCTAGTTACGCGGTAAACTCTGATTGTACTACTACTTAGAATATTTAGGTACTACGTAGAATACTTTTGAATCACTTCGACGCCACACAGTTCTAACGCGAACTCCGTTCATTAGTATTGATTTTCTGACTTTGATCATCTACTTTTGCTGTTGACTGTACATACATTCATACATACATACCGGTCAAAATCATAACCCTCCTTTTTGCTTCGCCGTAGTCGGGTAAATATGCACCAACTTACCTATTACAACAGAGAACTTCTTACGTCGCGTCGACCCAGTATTTTAAGAAAACACGTGACATTTCGCCGATGTTCTAGAGTCGAAGTTGAGTCATCCTATGTGATCATAGTTTCACCGACAACCATCTTCGAACCAGGGCGGCGGCGATAGGTGTGACTGTAGTACCTACCTACATTCTCGGACAAACTTTTTAACAAGGAGCTCGTACAATAAAATTGTCTTTGAATTCAGGAGAGAAATTTTAAAGCCACATTTTTTTCTACCGGCCTGTGCGACTGCAGAATGCAAATGGCTCCTCTCAGTCCTCTCATACATAGAAGTGACGAGCATTATTCATTCACCACTATAACTCTGTTTGGTTTGGCAATTTGAAACCATTATAAGTTCTGCATCCCATTCGCGTGACACACTTTCACTTTCATCCTCAAGATTTTGAAGGAAAACGGCAATTCATTGCTCAAAAAGTTTGAAAGTAACGCTGTCTGTGTAGAGATGTAAATTGAAAAAAAACCAAATGTTTTTTTCACAATCTTGAAAAAAACGAAAAAAAACTTGGCACCGTCGTTTTTTTTCTACATTTGGTTTTTTTTTAGAAAAAGTGAAATACATTAAATATGGTTGTTTTATTTTTAATTCATGTCAAATTATGTGTAAATCAATGAAATTAGATAATTAGAAATTATCTACCTATATGTATACATAGAGGTAGATAATAAATATGAACTTAAAAAATACTTAAACGTTCATCAGTGCCTGTATCGGTATCGGTAGCTACGCTTGTGTTATCAATTATGTTTGTAATAATCAAATATCAACCAATTATTTTGAGACATTTTTAAAATATTTAACAAAAAATAAATGGTATATCTTTATTAACCAAAATAATTCTAATATCAGCTCATTTTTAATGATAACCATTACTTACTAGGTAGATATATTTTTATTTTCATAATTTTGAAAAAAAACCTAATCCAGAAAAAAAACTGTTTGTTTTCATGTTTTTTTTCATCGTTTTTTTTCATCTCAGAAAAAAAACCGTTTTTTTACAACTCTATGTCTGTGTGTATGTTACATTTTCACGCCTAAACCACTGAACGGATTTCGATTAAATTTGGCAAAGAGATAGATGGAATCCTGGGGAATATAGACTACTTTACTACTAGGGAATATAGGATATGGGCTACTTTTTGTCCCGGTAACACGTTCCCGTGGGATAATTTCCGACATACACGCGGGCGAAGTCGCGGGTAGAAGCTAGTCGTATATACAGCTACTAGCTTGTATACAGCTTTTATTAGAACAACTACACTTGCGAGCCATGAATCTGGGTCGGTCACAAAAACTGTGCTAAAAACATAACTATGGAAATGTTGGTGTTCTGAAAACAGGCGTGATGTGTTTGTAGTTATGTCGTAAGTCTAAATACATGTACAGACACGCCAGCAAATCAAGCTACTACAATCTGTCAATTTTTTTTAATAGATTTTCTACTTTATCGCTAAAGCATAAGGTTCAAAGTTGGTTGGATTTTTTTTACAGTTTTGGGAAGATTGATGTGCTGGCGTCTGTACTTACCTATGCCAGACTATTCTTAGTTCCGGAGTTACGTGTTGAATAATATTTTGCAAGTGTATTTATTTTCATTCCGTTATGAATCTTCATTAAGATAAACAGGATAAATATAATCAGATTTAAACAAATAGCACTAGTCAGTTCTCCTTTGTGTTACAGGCAATTGTTTCTAACTCACAAAGGAGCATTGTTAGGCGTAATGAAGATATTTTCTCATTTTGTGATGGTTAAAAAGAGCTGTTACCGCTATATACATTTTGTTTCGTTATTAGGTTTCCGTACCCAAAGGGTAAAAACGGGACCCTATTACTAAGACTTCGCTGTCTGTCCGTCCGTCTGTCTGTCACCAGGCTGTATCTCAAGAACCGCGATAGCTAGGTAGTTGAAATTTTCACAAATTATGTATTTCTGTTGCCGCTATAACAACAAATACTAAAAACAAAATAAAATAAATATTTAAGGGGCTCCCGTACAACAAACGTGTTTTTTCGGCGTTTTTGCCATGTGTGTTTCCGACTCGCACTTGGCCAGTTTTTTATAATAATTATACCTATTTAGATTATGAACTCAACACCCTTTATCTGAGGGGAAATTCTCATAATTTTAAAAACGTTCACAGTCTGATCTCAGTCTCAATATATCAATAATAGTTTAAACACTAGAAAAACACGCTTTTATAAATGCACGTAAAAACAAAAAAGTTCATATCTTCCGGCTCCATCATCAGATCAGTTCGACAGTACCATATTATTGTATTGTCATCAGAACTACATACAGCTGCCAATTTTCATTACACTACGACCCTTGGAAGATGGTTAAATTAGTTACCTTAGATTCCATTTAGTAACATACAGGTCGACCTAATAAAAGCGTGTTAAAAAAATACCTCTAATTTCCCTACATTTTTGACAAGTTTTGAGAGACTGACTAGATTTTGAACGTTTTAAATTACGAAAATAGGCCTTCTGTTATCGTGTTGCAGATACCTAATGGAGAATATGACATAATAAGATCTCAACTTTTCACACTTACTTTGATGTCTTGGAATAACTTCCAAATCAACTCTTACCTAAATAGAAAAATAAAATAAATTTATCATGATATTTTCTTAGATCTTTATTTTAATATTATGTACAGTCATTCGATTTTCTTCGTCTTCCTCTTTGATTTAATATTATTTTGTATTTGTCTACTTAATTCTTCTTTTCCTTAAGTCTATTTTCTATATTAAGTTATTTTAAATATGGTTACTGCTTCTTGCTCGGAAGGAATAACGCAACGGCCGTGACAACTGAAAGAAAATGAACTTTGTTATTTTGTATCCCATTTTTGTTAAATATTTTAAGAGGCTCACAGGACCTAAATACAAAAAACGCAAGTTTTAGAAACAATAAAAGTATGATAGAATATATGATCGACCATTGTAAACAAAATCAGAAAAATATATGATATTCTTCAGGATATGTGCTAGGTAGATAGTGTGTTGAAAACATAATACAACTAATTTGATACGATAGAAAAAAATCATGAAGATACCTCTAAAAACTTTCTTTTTACAATAAAAACCATACTAATATACATACAATCACTATGATTTTTTGTCAGATAATTCTACAAGCAACATACTAAAACACTAGTGTTTTAATTTTTTAGTCCAAACAATATATTTTTTGTAAATAGTTAATTGCTTTATATTTTGCAATAAATTATTATCAGCGTTGTGTAATCGCGCATCTTTTTGTTTTCTGTGCAGTCCGACAAAGACCGCGCTTTAGGTCATGTAGTCGCCTTAAACCAATATACTCGTATGTGTTCTAGTAACTTAGAGGTAATAAACCTCTTTCTTTAGACCGCGTTCACACCAAACGTATAGTCGGTTGCAGACTCAAAAATCAATATGCCAAGCCTTTTCCTAACTATTTTGGGGTCGGCATCCAGTCTAACCGAATACAGCTGAAATTCCAGTGTTTTACATGAAGTGACTACGGATCTGACCTCCACAAGCCAGTTACTGGGTAACACGATACCCCTTGGTAAGACTGGTTATCAGACTTTTGGGCTTCTGACTGCCCGTACCGACTGTCAAAGATCTACGAATGACAGCTGGGATCAGCTGCAACAGGCCTCAGACTTAAGGTACTTTTATGAATTAGTATGAACTCGGCATAAAATTAAAGGAAGGTAGAATTGGAAAGGTATTTACGTACTTGTGTTATTTTTTTTCTTTTTTACACAGTTGGGTAAAGGCTAGGCAGATGATGATGATGATATTTAATCCATACTATAATATTATAAATGCGAACGTTACTCTGGCTATCAGTCTGTCTATTACATTCTCACTCCTTGACGGCTGTACGGAATTGAATGATATTTGGCATACAGATAGCCCATGACCTGTCTATTCAAATTTATGTTTCAAATTGATGTTATTTCAAGTTAAACAAATATCAACTTTATTTTAATGGTGATTAAGTTGATTTCAGAGTGACTAGCACTATTCAAAAAACCTCGGACAAAACCTCAGTAAAAACTAATTTTAAAATAAAATACAAGATCTAGAAAAAAAAACTAAAATGCATACTTACAAACCATACATCCAGAAATACTAAAGAATGGGATGGCACAACCCATTTTCAACATTATAGGGAAGGCAATATTGCCTGACAAGGTACCAATACGACCAATTACCATTATGAAGGATATCGCCAGAGTCCTGGAAATAAAAAAAACATATTATTACCCTCTTCTTAGGCACAGACGCACATCAAGCTACTACAATCTGTCAAATTTCTTTAATAGATTTTCAACTTTATCGCTAAAGAATAAGGTTCAAAGTTGATTTGGAAAATTTGACACTTTCAGGTAGCTTGATGAAAACATCGTGAGGAAACCGGCATGCCCTAGAAACAAAAATTCGAAGACATGTGACATCTGCCAATCCGCAATGGGCCCGCGTGGTGGATTAGGTACGGCCCACTCCCTCTCATCGAGAGGAGGCCTGTGTCCCAGCAGTGGGAACATTATAGGCTGATTATGTGTGTTATGTGAGGTAGCTTGATGTGCTTGGCGTCTGTACTTCTTATTTAGCAACATTTCAATAGGTTAAGAGCGTTTACGCCGTACGGCATTTCATACAAACTTTCAAGCCCTTGTTTTTTTAAATGAATGAACCGATTTTAATGAAACTACATACGCGTAAGCGGGATACTAAGGTCTAAAAAGTTACTTAAGAACATTTTTAAAATAGAGTTACAGCCAAATTAGACCGATTTTAAATTTTCCATAGAAACAGAGATTTCCAGTTATCTTTTTTTGAATAAGACATTTCGAAAATGTTCTCTACTAACTTTTTAGACCTTTGTATCCTATTTATGCGTTTCACCCGCATAAGTTTCGATTCCGTGGGAATATCGGGATAAAAAGTAGCCTATATGTTAATTCAGGGTGTCAGCTACCTCCACACAAAATTTTATCACTATTGGTCCTGCCGTTTGAGTGTGAAGAAGTACCTAACAAACATATAAACACACACACTCACAAACTTTCGCCTTTATAATATTAGTTTGATAATATCACTATTGCAACAATAGCCTTTAGCTTCACAATTATAATAGTACCTACTCTTAGAAAATGCGACAGTAATACCAATTTAAAATACTTCAGACTTGAACTCACGAATAAAATAATAACGAGATGGTTATACTATGATTGCAAAGAGCACTAAAAATCAACATCAAAACGGCGAAGCGAAATACCAAGTGAAATATATATTATTTTCAATGAAAACTGAACCGCTAAACGTCTGCTACATTAGATAAATAACCGATACTCGATACTTTTTATTAAAAATGCATATTTATTTATTTGTTGTTGTTGTCTTTAGAGATTGTATGAAATTGTTTTTTAACGGGGAGTTTGGTGCGCCACTTCTTCCCAGTGACGAGTTCTTGCACTAGGAAATGGCAAAGGGTGGGCATTTTGGGGAACTGTCTTATGTAATAACCCACCCCCTGCTTCATACGGTATTTACATATTGACAAAAAATCTAGATTTCTTTATTGTATAAAAGTTTAATAGTAATATACAATACACATAAACCTTCTGAAATACATTCTCTAAATTACGGTGAATACCGCATGAAAATCCGTTGCGTGGTTAAGAAGAACAACGCAGTGACACATACAGACTCGAAAAGCGACTTTAATTTATATTAATGTATGTAGATAGGTGGGTAGTGTGATATATACAATATTCTCTCCTCTCTAAAAAGCGACGTTCCGACATAGTTTGCAAGATACCTTTCTCCAGATTGGCACTAGTAAGACGCCACTTTAATTACTTCAGCCCTAAACTTTACAATAACATAAATAGAAACATTCAAATTTATCCTTTAACAAGAGCTTTAGTTAGAAAAAAACTGTCAGAATTGCTAAAATCATACTCCTACGAAGCAACAGAAAAACTTGTGGTAACATAACACTTACATTCCTGTAACATCAATCTTATTACATAAACACTACCCCCCCTCACTCACCCACACCCTCACTCACACACACCCTCTCTCACATATACCCTCACTCACACACACACACACACACAATAGTTAGTACCTTTATTTTAATCATTTTCTTTATTTTTAATTACTAGTCTGGAACAAATGAACCATATTTTTGACCTGCAGGGCTAACATGCGCAAGTCGACAAGATTTTGTCGACGCATTATCTCGTGCTGAGACGACATAATTATGTCTGTTTTTCGATGGGAGCTAACATGGCGACACTTTTAGGTCGTGTCGTTCTGACGTAGAAGTCATGTCGTTCTGTCAAACCTGTTTTTGTCGTCAGGCTCTAACATGCGCGCTAAATGTTGTCGAATTTTGACATTTTCCTATGACAAGTTTCTCGTCGATGGTTTTCGTAGACGAGAAACCGCGACAAACAGAAAAAACTGAAAAGGGGTAACAGAATTCTGTCTGTGAACTTAGACAATTTAAGTATAATGGCGGTGCCGTACTATAATTATCTATTAACTGTGTATCGGAGAGGGAAGCTAGAAAAATACAGAGGAAGGTCATTCGCGATGTCTGCAACCCATTCGACTTACGGGATAACGAGTTCCAGTTCCTCTGGCGAATTACAAAGCCTATTTATTATTTATGAAACCTATTTATTTGTAACAACTTGTAAACTACATGAATGCATTAAATGATATGATATGATATTATTGTACAGTACACACATGACAAGTTAACTTTCGTTGGTATTACGAATAATGTTTCACAGCAATGACAGAATTTTGTACGTGATGAATAGTCAACATTCAATGTTGATTTATGTATGGCATAGTGTGTTTATGTTCTACATTACAGTTAGTACATTTCATCGAGATTATTAATGTAACATGATATTATGAATACATAATCTTATAACTCGTAGAAAAATCTATTCTTCACACGGTTTGTTTTGTAAGTCAATCTATACAACATTGAATATAGAGGTGCTAATAAACTAATATGCATCTGTGACGGGATTTTTATCTAATACTTACAATTTCTTTGATGCCAAAGCCATCTCCTTTGTAACAATTCCACAATTTCAAATTGTTTTGAAAATATTTGGCGCGAACCACAAGTACCACAACAAACAAAAACCAATTTTGAATTGACCAAAATGTCAAAGAGACAATTGTATCGTCGCGTTCACAAATATGGCAGCGTTCACGCAATTCCCACCAATAAATAGACCGAATGAAATGAATGAAACCGGCGTTACTAAATTATATTATGGTATGTTTTCATGCAATAGCAACATCGGTTATCTCGCGTCGAGAAGGCGAAGTCACGACGAGATATCTTCTCGAGCGTGGTGCGCATGTTAGGAAAAGTGACAAACGAATCGAGAACGACAACTTTTGTCATCTCGTTTATGAGCTATGTCGACTTGCGCATGTTAGCCCTGCTGGGCGTTGATAGCTGCGCCACAGTTTTAACTTTTGTAGCTATCTTCGTTTCCTTTTGTAAATTTGTGTCCTGATACTTGTTCCAAATAAACTTTTATTATTTATTTATTTATTATTATTTATTCATAATAATAATATCTTTATTAAATAAGTAACATGACTCAGTTGCGTTAGCAACGATGATTTTGATGGTTAGTATACCTATTTTAATCATCATTTCAGCCGAAAGACGTCCACTGCTGGACATAGGCCTCCCCCAAGCACCTCCACATCGTCCGGTTCTGTACTTCTCACAACCAACGGGTTCCTATTCTGATCACTTAGCCTAAAACCATTAATCACTGCCACACGAACACCAAGATAGACAGCTTGCAGCAGCGACTCACTTACAAACAATCAAGTCTGCTCACCACAAAGCGCAGAATAAGGTTACTACGGTACTTACAGAGTTTATCTTGGACATTACCGTTATTGGTAAAGGAAAATATCGTGACAAAACCTCGACTTATAGTTAACTAGCAGCGCCCCGCGGTTTTACCCGCATAAGTGTCGATCCCGTGGGAATATCGGGATAAAAACTATCCTATGTCCTTTATAGGGACTCAGACTATTTCTATACCATATTTCATCTAAATCGGTTCAGCAGTTTAAGCCTGAATAGGTAACAGACAGACACACTTTCGCATTTATAATATTACTAGCAGCGCCCCTCGGTTTCACCCACATAAGTGTCGATCCCGTGGGAATATCGGAATAAAAACTATTCTTTGTCCTTCCCCGGGATGCAAACTATCTCTCTGCCAAATTTTACCGAAATCCGTTCAGTGGTTTAAGCATGAAAAGGTAACATACAGACAGACAGACAGTGTTACTTTCGAATTTATAATATTAGTATGGATAAAAGACTGAAATCGCCAAACCCGTCTTGAGCAAGCGTGATGATCAATATTCGTGCCTGCTTTGTATGAGAAGAAGCCTTTGTCACAGTATATGATCTTTATACTGTGCCTTTGTCCTGCCGATGTCGTGGGACAATAAGGTTAGGCGTATGCTGGGACGCAGGCGACGCAGGTCCGTCCAGCGCAGGGCAGAGCAGATTTTGTAATGCATGAAAGTACTGAGTGCTGCGTACGTTGCGGCGCAGGCACGTGCGTCACAGCATACGCTCGCAGACTATGCCTCTCTCGCCTGCCCTGCGCTGCTAAATCTGTACCGTGCTGCGCTGGGTCATCTGCGACCCAGCATACCTACGCCTAGCCTGGACTGCTTATATAAATGTGATATAAAACATTAAATCGCGAATAAATAAGCTGTTCCTGAACAAAGGCGAAAAATTACCAGCAAAATAGAAACAATTCAACACCATCTGTATTATTCAAAACATTAAATTAAAATGAACGCTTAAATTATCTTCATCATTCAAACATAAACAATCCATTGTAAATAAACACAATAAATTAAACGAATCAACAATAAATTACTTAAGATCATAATTAAAATGGACCCGTGAACTTTGTTAAAATTAATTTCGAGTTTAAAGATAATCTAATTTTCCATCACAACAGCATGGGACCGGTTTGCTAAACAAGAAGAGAACAGATGGTATCTGGTCCATATTGTGCCTATTTGGAGCCAGTTGAGGCCTATTGAATTCGCTCGACCCTCGGAACAATGGACCAATAGATATCTGAGGCCTATTGTCTATTATATTTAATACTTGCAAGATTGACAATGGGGCTGAAATAGACTGTTCACGTCTTTTGTGTGCAATAAGTGGGTGTTTCAGAGTTTTTTGTTTGTTTGATAAATCAGATTTTGGTTGCGAGGGGTTTTATTCCTATTAGATTCCTATTTATGCTATAATACCTATTGGAGAATAAAGTGAATGTTTTGACGACACGGTTGGCGCAGTAGTTAAGCGATTGACTGCTGCGCTGCGTGTCGCGGGTTCGATTCCCACACGGAACAATTATTTGTATGACCTACAAGTAGTTGTTCCGGGTCTGGCTGTTTGTGTACGTGAATTTATATGTTTGTAAACGCACCGACAACACAGGAGAAATACCTAGTGTGGGGCAACGTTTTTAAAAAAGAAAAAAAAAAAATTGGGATCCGCTCCTCCGCGCGTGATTTCTACATACAAATTCAATATACAAGAATAATGTACCCAGGATTTTGTAATATCTTGATTTAAAAGAGTGTCCTTGGAGTTTCTTGCCCGGTCTTCTTCATAGAGATCTACGTTTTGGAATTGGCAACTTCAACTTTCTGACTAACTGACCGACTATTAAATTTCATAATTCAAAGTTGCCTGTAAATTGTTTAATTAAAATAAATGCTTTGAGTTTGAATAAAAACAGCTTGGCTTTGGCTTTTGGCTCCGTTTCCCGCGCTCCACGTTGCGTGGCGCGTGACTTAAGTTCCTTTACACGTGAGATCCCTAAATTTTCGAATGTCTTATTGAAATGTCAAATGTGTACCTATGTGTATGTGTGTTTAAATGTCTTTTTTAATGTTTTTTTGTTTTTTATTTCCAGGAATCTTTTTTTTTTTTAATTTAAATTTAAAAATAAATCTAATTTGGCTGTAACACTATTTTTCGAAAATATTCTCAAGTAACTTTTTATACCTTTGTATCATGCTTATGCGTAAGAAGTTACATTAAAATCGGTTCATTCATACCGAAAAACAAGGGCTTGAAACTTTGTATGAAATGCCGTACGGCGTAAACGCTCATAAACTCACAAAGAAAAAAAAAACACTACAAACTGAAAAATAACTTTAATTTCGGAAGTCGGTGTCTTAGGGATCAGTATTTTAGTTTTTGCCACCGACTTCCGAAATTAAAGTTATTTTTCAGTTTGTAGTGTTTTTTTTTGGAAGTCGGTTTTTTTTTTGTTAAAAAGTTTTTATTTCTCGCTTTTTAGTGGGTCTGTTTATAATTTATCTAAGTTACAATAGCCTAATGTCAACTTGCCCATCGCCTTTTTATAAAATATTCCTTTTCTCGATGCAGGGACGTTAATTGTTGAGGAGTTCTCCTTTTATTAGTTTTTAGATTAGATGCTGATAATCCTGGCTGCAGCATCAGGCCAGACTTATGTCAACATTGCATTGAACTTAAAATTAGTCCTGTTTAAAATGAGCCCAAACACGACTACGGTGCTGTAATTTCAAGGTTTGTACTTTTTCTGATGCTCCTGGCTTCAGCATCAGGTCTTCGGTGTTCCTCAGTAACAGTACGTTTATCCACACATCGAGCCCTTTTCAATGAGCCTAAACACGATATATCTGCTGTTAGTTGTCGAGGAGTTAGGTAGCATCAGGTCATGACTTGATGATCATGAGACCAAATGTGGCAAATGCCCTATCAAACATCAAAACAATTTACTAAAACAGTCCTTGCCTGTTCGAGTAACTTCTTACTGTTAAGGAGTTGTACCTTCCATCATCAGCCCAGCTACCTGAGATGGTGACAACCATACACAAATACACAAGATACTTCATAAAATATGCGAAAAACAATAAGTGAGCCTATAAAATTTGAGGGTTGCCTTCGATTTCTCTAAGATCCCATCATCAGATCCTAACTTGGTGACAATGGGACCACCTCAGAACTATCTACTTTCGAACAAAAAAAGAATTTTGAAAATCCGTCGACAATTGGCGGAGTATTCGATGAACAAACATACAAAAAAAAAAAAAAAAAAAAAACAAACACCCGAACATAGTACCTCCTCCTTTTTGTAAAGTCGGTAAAAATAAACAAATATATATTTTCAACCAACAAACCTTGAAGTAGTCGGAAACATTTCCACAGTCATGGCTTGATTCAAACTCAGCATAGACTGAGCAATGGCCACAGATACTGAGAACAGAGCCACAACTGAAGTCTTGCTGTTTGCCCAGCGAAGGCCTAAGGAACTGGCCACTGAGATCAAGCCGGCTGCAATGAGGAGGGGTTTCTTGCCAACCTTGTTGACCAGCATAGCGGTGATGAAGTAAGGTATAACGCAGACCACGCCAAGTATGATGCTGTTTATGTAGGTCTCGTGGCCGGATATTGTCTGGAAAAGAATTGGATAGTTAGTTTGTGAAGAAAGAATTGTTTTGGTCTTCAAGACCGTATTTCGGCCTTAGCGGCCAATCTCAACAGAGATTAGCCTCCGAAGCGGGAGATATGATAGTGCACAAGTATGTGCGCAGATACAGGATGGGTAGCTCACCGTCCGATCAGGACCAGGCCCGTGCCGGACGGCGCGTACGTGTTCCACGCGCGCCTCAAAGAGATGTCAGCATCGAGGAGGGGCCCCATAGGGCCGAAGCCTGCCGGGTCAGCGGGATTGTCCGAAAGGGTTACCGCTGGCCCGGAACATAAAGGGCTAAGGAAGGAACACGGGTGGGTTTTAGTCAGTAAGAGTCTGACACTCCCTTCCGCTCCACCCAGAGCGGGAGGGGTCATTTGATGACTTCCCATCCGCAAAAAAAAAAAAAAAAAGCGGGAGATATGATAGTGCACAAGTATGTGCGCAGATACAGGAGCGCTCTCTCTTCCCTCACTCTCATAGTCAGATGGGACGGCAATCCGACATGGCCGGAGAGCGATCAGGCGCAGGACCAAAGACTTAACGTGCTTCCCGAGGCACGGGGTATCACACCGCCAACTTTCGAACTCCGGGCTAGAAATTCGTAATAGAAAAAACCCAATAACACTTTTCCTGCCCTGGAAATGGAATGCAGGACCCCACGCTCAACTTTACATATCAAGACCCCTCCGAGCCTCGGAAAGCACGTTAAGCCTATAGTACCGACTGTCATTCGTGGATCTTTTGCAGTCATTTGCGGCTTCGCCCGCGAGGTATGTTGATAAAAATCCAATGTCCTTCCCCGGGATGCAATCTATCTCTCTGCTAAATTTTATCGAAATCCGTTCAGTGGTTTAGGCGTGAAAAGGTAACATACAGACAGACAGACAGAGTTACTTTCGAATTTATAATATTAAGTATGGATACACAAACTCACGCGTTCCTCCCATGGGGGTAGGCAGAAATTACAGAACGCCACCCGTAGACAGAGTAATCTATAGACTCATGGTATCCGTGTCACCGAAAGGGACAAAAAAATCCGGCAGTCTTCATCATACTATAATTTTTACAGCTTATTACTCTGCACCTTACCATTTTTACAGTAGCGCAAATGTACTATTATTGAATTATGCACGAAAAAGATCTTATTTTCCGTTTAATCGCGGTGTATTATAAATTTATTATTCCTTCGTATATAAGTCAAACTTGTTGTGCACATTAATGTGCTTAGCCGACACGCAGTAAGGGACAGAAATATTCTTACTCTGTCTCTTTTCTTTGGTAGTGCCATTAATATATTTATCTTTTTCTTGTGCGAATGAAAAAGATGATATGCAGCAGTCTGTAGCTTACTCTGTGTATGACGCCACCAGACAAGATCTAAATGTCAAAACCTACGAAGTTTTAAATGATGATGATTCCTCGGAAGCGACCGTGTTTCTTTCGCATCCAGTGCCGTAAATAGGGCGGTGCCAGCGGTGCCCAGGCACAGGGCGCAGACCCTGGAGGGGCGCAGAAATGACCAGACCTGGGCTACTAACAATACCTATTATTTATTTATTTATACGTGTGGATTCGCGTCATCCGCGTATATTCTTCTTACAAATAAATAATATTATCAATATTAAAGACGATGAGATCGTAATAATAATCGTAAAAGTTTGTGAAGAATGTGATATAGAAGACGATTTTCCTGAAAAGCGTAAAAAGCGAGTAAAGAGACACGACTTGAGAGAAAGTTCAGACGCCAGCTACGATCTTACACCACGACAAATTTTTAAAATTCATATTAAATGAAGCAATTTATTGATAAAATAATTTCTGAATTCGAATGTTCGAATAAACGTTTTTTCACCTAATTTATAAATGCAAATGTTACCCCAGCAGGACCCGACGGCTTGCCAGGTAAAGCCTGGGTCCTGGCCTCGAGGGTTCTCGGGCCTTGACTAGAGGCGCTCTTAAGCGCATGTTTGGAGAGAGGCCAGTTTCCACTCCGTTGAAAGACGGGGAAGCTGGTCCTCATTCGGAAGCCAGGGCGCCCTGCCGGCCCATCGTGCTGCTCGACGAGGTCGGCAAGCTCTTTGAGAGAGTGATTGCGGGCCGCCTCGTCGGGCACCTGGTGAGACGGGGCCGGTTCTTGCGAAGAGCCAGTTTGGCTTCCGCAAGGGGCGCTCGACCGTGGACGCCATCATACGCGTGAGAGCCCTCACGACGGGGGACGCGGTATCCCGGGGTTGGGGCGTCTTGGCGGTGTCACTCGACATAGTCAACGCGTTTAACACCCTGCCCTGGAGCTGCATTTTGGAGGCACTCCGGTATCACCGGGTGCCGACCTACCTCCGTCGAATAGTCGAGCCGTATTTGACGGACAGAGTCGTCATCTATCCCGTCGCGACGGGGAGTGGAACCGGCGAGAGATGTCGTGCGGTGTCCCGCAGGGATCGGTTCTGGGGCCGTTCCTGTGGGACATCGGCTACGACTGGGTGCTGCGGGCCGACCTCCCTGATGAAGTCAGCGTGGTTTGCTACGCTGACGACACGCTGGTCCTGGCGCATGGGAGGTCGCATCAGGTGGCGGCCGACGCGATGACACGCGGGGTTGCGATAGTCGTGGAGAGGATCCGGCAGTTGGGTCTCGAGGTGGCATTGCACAAGTCCGAGGTCATGTCGTTTCATGGGCCCCGGAACGCGCCACCATCGGGATCCCAACTAACGGTAGGAGGAGTTCACATCGACGTCGAGACCACGATGAAACTTACGTGGGTCTCGTCCTCGACAGCCGGTGGAACTTCGTCGAGCACTTCCGACGTTTGGCCCCCAAACTGGAACGGGCCGGGGCCGCCTTCAAGCGGCTCTTGCCCAACCTGAGGGGGCCAAACGCCTCCTGCCGGAGGCTTTACGCGGGGGTCGTGCGGTCCATAGCCCTATACGGGGCTCCGGTGTGGGCGCGTTCACTGCGGCGGCGAGCCGCCTACTACCTGACCGCGCCCCAGAAGGTGGTAGCCGTAAGGCTTATCTGGGGCTACCGCACGATCTCGGGCGATGCGGCAAGCCTCCTTGCCGGTTTGCCGCCATGGGATCTGGAGGCGATAGTCCTCGCGCGCCTATATGAGTGGCGCGCGGAGGCACTACGCCGGGGGGAAAATCCGCTTCCGCGGCAAATCACGGCGGACTGGATGGAACTCCGGCGTGATCTCATGGCGACATGGAAAGAGCGACTGTCGCAACCCAGCGCAGGGCACGCCATGATAGCGGCGATAAGACCCCTCTTTGAGGAGTGGCTAGAGAGGCGCCACGGCGCCCTCACCTACCGCCTGACGCAGGTCCTCACTGGACACGGCAGTTTCGGGAGGTTCCTGCACATCATCAGGCGGGAGGAAACGCCACGATGTCACCATAGCCAGGATCGCCCAGAGCACACGGTGGAGTACACGGTGGAGGTCTGCCCCGCTTGGGCGGAGCACCGCCATGTCCTCATAGAGGCGATCGGCAGCGGCGGCGACCTCTCGCGTCCGGCCCTGGTGCAAGCCATGGTCTGGGGCGAGAGGGAGTGGGAGGCAGTCACTTCCTTCTGCGAAGCAGTCATGCTAGCAAAGGAGGTGGCGGGACGGCTCAGGGAGAGAGCCTCCCGTCCCAGCCGCCGCGGGAGACGCTCCGGGCGTCAGGAGCCGCGTGACGACTCCCGGCCTCCGTAGGCGCGGGCCTGCGGGCGGAGAGTAATGGGTAGCTCACCGTCCGATCAGGACCAGGCCCATGCCGGACGGCGCGTACTTGTTCCACGGGCGCCTCAAAGAGATGTCAGCATCGAGGAAGGGGCCCCTTTGGACCGAAGCCTGCCGGGTCAGCGGGATTGTGCCAAAGGGTTACCGCTGGCCCGGAACATAAAGGGCTAAGGAAGGAACACGGGTGGTTTTAGTCAGTAAGAGTCTGACACTCCCTTCCGCTCCATCCAGAGCGGGAGGGTCATTAGATGATTTCCGATCCGCAAAAAAAAAAAAAAAAAAGGGCGCGGTTATAGCAGCTCGCACCGGGCGCATAAAAGGCTAATTACGGCACTGTTCGCATCTACGTAATTTGAAGGCGGATGTAGCAAGGCCCTATTCAATTATTCCTGAATCATTCTGAACGGTACGTAAATAACCCCTTTTCCCTTCGCCCCCATTGTTCTAACTTTCGTAGGATGAAGAAATTTGCTCCGAAAAGTCGCCGTTAAAAAGAAAAGACCCTTCACAAGGAATTTGGTAATTAAAGTATATTTCTGGGTATTTTTTCTCTCGGTAAGAAATATTAGGCTGAAACATTTGCTACTAGGATTTATGGACAAGCACCAAGCATTTTATATTTGGGCTTTCTGGATTTAATTAATTATTAACCCTTAAATTGGCAGAGTGAAGCCGGCTGGACGTTGATAAAAACTAAATTTGTAAGAGAGTATACTGAAAATTGACTCATGGTGGCAAAAACAATTTTTTTTTATTTAAGATTGTTCTGAAAATTAAAGGGCTAATAAGGGATTTTTAAGAACGGGATACGGGATATTTCTGTATTTATAAGAATACTAGCTGGCCGGGTTTCACCCTCATAAGTTTCGATTACTATTATTATTATTAACTCCTACCCCAAGCCGTGTTATGAGGCTTACATGACCTAAAGCGCGGTCACTGTCGGACTCATAATAAAGAAAGAGAAACGCGATGACACAACGCTGCCTGGTAGTTTATTGCAAAATATGAAGAAGAATTTATTGTTTTGACTAAAAAAATAAAAAACTAGTATTTTAGTATATTGCTTGTAGAATAATCTGATAAAAAATCAGAATGATTGTATGTATATTAGTATGGTTTTTATTGTAAAAATTTAGAAGTACCTTCTTGATTTTTTTCTATCATATCAAATGAGTTGTATTATATTTTCAACACACTATCTACCTAGCATATATCCAGAAGAATATCATATATATTTTTCTGATTTTGTTTACGGTAGTCGATCTTATACTTTTATTGTTTCTAAAACTTGTGTTTTTTGTGTTTAGGTCCTGTAAGCCCCATAAGGAACTTCACAAAAATCTGTTAGTCTTACACTACGTACACTACTATATATACTATTCACAATCACAAATCTGACATTATGAAGCATTAAATGTCGGTGTCCCAAAGGGTTCCGCAAGGGGACCTAACCCATCGATAATAATTTATTGTGAAACAGTCCTCTATTCTAAAGAAAACTCATAACTTATTGCTAGTCACGTTTCCTTTAAACGAAGACCTTGAATTGTTTGCTTTTGCGAGTCAATTCATGTTCAAACTAAAATATGATAATATCAGAATCAATATTCGTTGTTTTAACCATATTTATTATTATAGTAAGTAAAATAATGGTTAATCGAACCATGAACGGTTTCACTCATGGCTTCGAATGTTCGTTCCTTTGTAGTTCATTCGCGTGCTCAGTAACTTGAATAGATAGTGAGTTATAAATAGTAAATGTTATTACTGGATCGTGTGTTGGAACAATCAGAGTAAATTTAAATAGAATTGGGTCAAGGCTTCGTCCTAGTATTGTCCTGCGATCAGACGAAAGATGCAAATCTGTTTAAGAATTTATACAAATTCACACCTTGTACAGTCAGTTATAGTATTAGCTGAACCACCTTTGCATAAATTGTTGAGATTTTTTAGAATACGAATCGATAGAATTTTAATTATTTTTTATTTTATTTATTTGAGCAAAGTAAATAAAATATAATATAATTATAAAATGGTTGAATTTTTTAGAATACGTATGGATAGAGTTTTATAAATCTTTTATCATTTTATTTACTTTGCTCAAATAAATAAAATATAAAAAAAATTGTAAAATTTTATCAATTCGCATTCTAAAAAATCTCAACCATTTATGCAAAGGTGGGGTCAGCTAATTGCTATAACTGACTGTACATAATATTTTGATTTACAAGAGTGTCCGTGGAGTTTCTTGACCGTTCTTCTCCATAGGTACAGACGCCAGCACATCAAAGCTACTACAATCTGTCAAATTTATTAAATAGATTTTGAACTTTATTGCTAAAGCCTAAGGTTCAAAGTTGATTGGAAAAAGTTGACAGTCTTGGGTAGCTTGATGTGCTGGTGTCTGTATCTACTACGTTTTTGAATGAGCAACTCGCTTCATCATTCTGAGTCACCGACTCATTGATAGTTCAAAAGTGCAGTGAGTTTGCCTTCTTCCGATGGGGATAGGCACAAATTACAGAACGCCATTTGTTACGATCCTTACATACCAATATTGCTTCGTTTACGTTCATACATCTAGTCAAAACGCACGCTGCCGGTTGCGAGTAGGTAAGTCGCCGTCAGATATATTGTAGCAGGCAAGGTGACCAAATACTTCTGAACAATTATAAATGTCAATAAGTTCCATATACTACAAGTGACCATTAATATCTGAACATTCATTACTTCATTGGTATCTGCTCACTGCTCAGATATTTAAGACCACCCCATCTGCGTAGATACACTTGAAGTTGTAAGTGTACAGTCACGAGCAAAAGTATGTATACACTTGGCTTTATTCAAAGGCGATTTTCTCCTTTATTTTTGAATGAAATTTTATATTATTAGGAACATAGTATTTTCGAACCAATGGGTTTATGTAAAGTGTCGTATTTCAACGTTGCATTCGTTATTTCGTGAAAAAATCGCAATTGAAAGTTGCCAAGTGTTGACATATTGGTGCTCGTGACTGTACATACATACATTTTTGGTTAGATAGTTGAGTGTATAGAAATTAATGACAAGCATCTGCTCAGATATTAATGAAGTAATGAATGTTCCGATATTAATAGTAACGTGTAGTGTAAGGAACTTATTGACATTTATAATTGTTCAGAAGTATTTGGTCACCTTGCCTGCTACAGTATATCTGACGGCGACTGTACTACGCACCTGACCTTTTTAAAGAACATGATTAATAAGGTCATGCCTTATGTCCCTCTTCACCACAGCTCTCAAAACGGTGAAGGAAAACATCGTGAGGAAACCGGCATGTCCTAGAACCAAAAATTCGACTACGACATCTACCAACCCGCACTGGGCCCGCGTGGTGGATTACGACCCACTCCCTATCACAGAGAGGAGGCTTGTGTCCCAGCAGTGGGAACATTATAGGCTGATTATGTATGTATGTGTATGTATATGTCCCTCTAGGGCGTAGAGTTTAATTTTGTTTTGATGCCCGTGTCCGACCAGTTTTAAATTGCCTGTGGTAAACAATAATCGAACACTGAAATCACAAAAAAAAAAATCTGCGGTTTCATACATTTTGGTCGAGTTGCTATTGAACTTTTGTATAAAACAGCTGATTTTTTTTCGTGATTTCCGAGTTAATTTTTTAACACCTTGTGTCTATTAAACTATATTACTCTGCAACTTTCTTCTAATCAAATAGAATCTCCTCTCTACGAGTACGTCTTCTATTTAGTAAGCGAGGCGTCATCTTAGTGCTCCGGTACACGTAACGGTAGTCCCTACTCAATTATCGCAGGTGATAGGTCTCGTCCCAGGGGCCTTAAGATTGCACACACATTGGCAAATTCACGCGTAAGTAACATCACGTTACCCCTGATTCACATGAGCTGGGTAGATTTGCTGATTTCATGCTCCCTAGGAGTCTATGATTCATTTGTGTTTATCGATGCGTTTGCTTATCGATGCGTTTGCTTATATAGTGATTTGGTTGTGAACTCACTAAACTTGGGTATAATATATGTATTGCTATCTTTTACTTAAAGGTGGGGTTAGAAAGAGACAATGACGATTTGGAGCAGTCAAACTAGTGAACTGTTAAAAATAAAGCTAAGGGCACATTATAGCCGCATCGGGGCGCAGCAAATTGTAGTCCACGACAAAAAAGCGCAGTGTAGCCAATCTGTAGTGTGTGTGTGTGTAGTGTGTCATACAAAGTGCTCGAAAGTGGTGTGGAATTCAGAACCTACGACTCGGAAGTCGTGACCGATACCACTGGGATACCACTGCTTTTGATGTGCACATCATGGTGGTATTCTACTCCTGACTAAAATCAAATTCAACAAAAAAGAAAACATTTTTCCGGCTCTACCTCTCGTCTTTTTTCCAACTCAACAATTGAATCTGGCCCAGTAATTGACCCTTGAACTGACAGCGACCAAATTACTTGTCATGAGTTAATATATATTGTATTCCTCGAAATTGAAATTCTTGAGCTAATTTTCATGTTACGCGTAATTAAAATCGTATAATGAATTTAATTCATTCTGTTGATCGTATTGGTTTCAAAAATAGGTTGATAACAAGACCATCGGTATCACACTAAACTTGTAAAAACGAGTATGTTTAATATAACGAAATGAGTTTAACAGAAAAGCTTTAATACAAAGAAAAAAACAATCGTCTTCCAAAAAAACACTACAAAGTGAAAAATTACTTTAATTTCGGAAGTCGCTGTCTTTGGTTTCGTATTTTCGTTTTTTGTAATAAAGTTTTTAATTTTTGTTTAAAAATGTTTTAGTACGTACCCTAGACAAATTCTTATGTACCTTTACCTACCAAGTAAATAAGAGTGACAGGAAGTTATTATAACATCATCAAAATACACTAACTGAAAAAAATACGTATTATTGAAAAGCTAACTCAAAACCCACTCATCAGAACTTTACCTTATCGTGGTCCCATACAAATTTGGAGAAACAAAACCTTTCAAACAAAATCATTTTTCATATCTGTTTTTAAATGACGGAGTTCTAAGGTTACGAACATACAAACAAAAAAGCTACAGCCGAATTGAGAACCTCCTCCTTTTTTGAAGTGAAAAAGAGGGAAATATAAAATATTCTTAGCTATAGCCCGCGGGTTAACTCACGTTAATACCGGAATAAATCAGGAAACTTTTTAAAGTGAATGCGCAGTAGTAGACCGCGAAATTCAAATTTTCTTACATATTTTGCAATTTGCATGGCAGTGTCAGGTTGTATCTTGATCAAAATATGATTCGCGACTATAACAGATATGTATTTACAGAATTATAGTTATTAAAATCATTAAAATATCTCGTTAAGTTAGATTTGTACCATAAGCATTTTTCCATATGAGATTTTTTCTTATGGTACAAATCTAACTTAGAAACATGTATTAATGATTCTAATGATTATAATTAATAATAATAAATGCGTACCTGTAAATACGTACCTGTTATAGTCGCGAATCATGTTTTGATCAAGATACAACCTCACATTGACCTGCAAATTGCAAAAAACTGGCCAAGTGCGAGTCGGACTCGCACACGAAGGATTCCGTACCACAAGGCAAAAACGCCGAAAAAAACACGTTTGTTGTATGGGAGCCCCCCTTAAATATTCATTTTATTTTAATTTTATGATTTATTATTAAAGTAAAAATACAACTGAGTATTTTGTGAATATTTCAAGCGCCTACCTGTTGCCATTATTGATATCGATCAAAAAAGGGCAAAAAAATCGCTTTTGTTGTATGGGAGCCCCCCTTAAATATTTATTTTATTTTGTTTTTAGTATTTGTTGTTATAGCGGCAACAGAAATACATAATTTGTGAAAAATTTCAACAGTCTAGCTACCGCGGTTCTTGAGATACAGCCTGGTGACAGACAGACGGACGAACGGACGGACGAACGGACGGACGGACGGACGGACAGACAGCGAAGTCTTAGTAATAGGGTTACGTTTTTACCCTTTGGGTACGGAACCCTAAAAACGTAAGAAAATTTGAATTTCGCGGTCTACCACTGCACCATTCACCTTAATGTACCCTCATTAAAAGTATCCTTTGTTTATAATCACACATACTAAGTGTCGTATGCCTCGTTTCATCTCAGTTCATCCAGCTGGGTAATTGCGTAATACACTAACGGTAGCTAAGGCTTTCATTTTGACAGTTCAACAACATTCATTTCATTCATTCTTATACGTTGTTGAGCAGACAAATATTTCGAAAATATGAAACAATGGATTAGCAATATCGTTAAAAAAAAATCGGATTGAGCTTCATAGTGTGTTACGCAATTAAAGTGCAGGTGTTGAAGCGTGATTGAGTTTCCAACTTTTCATATTAATTTATAATATTATGTGGATACACATACAAAATCAGCCTATAATGTTCCCACTGCTGGGACACAGGCCTCCTCTCTGTGAGAGGGAGTGGGCCGTAATCCACCACACGGGCCCAGAGCGGATTGGTAGATGTCACATGTCTTCTAAGTTTTGGTTCTAGGAAATGCCAGTTTCCTCACGATGGTTTCCTTCGCCGTTTTGAGAGCAGTGAAAATTATACACAGAAGAGCGCCAGCCTGGGTTCGAACACGACCTGGAACTCGTTAGTCTTGGCCATTACCACTGACCTGCTCTCGATGGATAGAAACACATAAATTGAACCAATTGACGTCATGGATAGGAATTAAACAGAGAGTATTATACTTACTGGAACACACACTTCATCATGTATATAAGAAGAGTTGTGTATAACTGGTTTCAAGCTGGATGTGTATGTGTCTAGAACAGAGCACAGATCCTGTCCTTCAGTCAGCGGGTTGTGCTCCACAATGGCTGATACTTGAGGGAACCAGAGCCTTAAGACGTTGTACCTGGCAATGAGAAATGAAGATTTAATGTAATTACTTGGGTTTTAGGGTTCTCTATTTAAGTATTTAATACTTCAAGCACACTAGCGGTATCTACAACGCCACACGCGAACAACGCGTCATGCAAAATCCTGCATCTCGCAAGCGGAGTTTACCCTGCAACGATCATCGGACAGCTGCCCGCCAGACACAACACCCGTCTAGTCGGAGGATCTTCTCTTTTCTATAGAGTATGAGTGAACTTTACACCCTGTTCCTACACACAAATGTACAGAGCGACAACCTTTGAGTGATGCTAAGAAAATGTGCATAATTAAATACACATATACAATGTGCCCCTCGTGCCGCTACAATGCATGGCGACATTAATATAACACGCGAGTATAAAAAAATACATACATAGCCATAATAACGAAATTAGTGAAGCACGTCATAGCCAGATGCACGACCAACGGCTTCTGGAACATCGGCTTCACATTGTAAAGACCTTCTACAATCTGGTGCCGAATGTTCGTCTGTCCGTGGTGTTCGGGTGACTCGTCTATAGAGTGCTTATTCTTGTCCTTCCAAATGTTGTAGAACTGGAATGGAAAAAGAAATTAAAACTGAATTATACTAACTTATCTATATATAAAATTCAAAATCCTGACTGACTGATACATCAACGCACCGCTGGTCCTAGAGACATGAAATTTGGAGGGAGTGTTCTTTGTGAAGAGTAGGTATCCACAAAGAAAGAGTTTTTCGAAATTCCACCCCTTAAAGGGTAAAATGGGGGGTTGAATTTTCTGTGAATAATTTCCGACCTCAACGCAGGCGAAGCCGCGAGCAAAAGCTAGTGAGTAACATCCATACTAATATTATAAATGCGAAAGTGTGTCTGTCTGTTACCTCTTCACGCTTAAACCGCTGAACTGATTTAGATGAAATTTGGCATAGAGATAGTTTGAATCCCGGGAAAGGATATAGAATATTTTTTATCCCGATATTTCCACGGGATCGAAACTTATGCGAGTGAAACCGCGGGGCGCTGATAGTAATTAATACACATAAGAAGTTGAAAGTCTTAGCACGATCAGGCTATAGTGTCCCCACTGCTGGGGCTCTTTGTAAGAGGGAGTGGGCCGTAATCTACCACGTGGGCCCAGTGTGGATTAGTAGATGTCACACCTTCTCGAAATTGACTTTTCGGTTTCATCACAATGTTTTCATTGAGAGCCATTAAAACGCTTACATAGGTACGATGGAGAAAGAGGTCTCAAAGTTACTGTTTTACTTATACCAAATCAACCTTTTAGGCTTTCACACCATGAAGTTACATTCAAATGCAAGCAACTTGCAATTGCTGCGTGTCGCGGGTTCGATTCCTGCACAGAACAAATATTTGTATGACCTAGAAGTAGTTGTTCCGGGTCTGGCTGTTTGTGTACTTGAATTTAAATGTTTGTAAACGCACCCACAATACAGGAGAAATTCCTAGTGTGGGGCAACGTTTTATTAAAAAAAAAAAAAAATATTATAAACCCTACTATTTAGAAGGGTTTAAATTCCTTAACCCAGCTAACAAGAACATGCAAGTTTTTCATTAATTCCGTTTTTAAATCCAACATTAAGTGAATCGTTAATCACAATCAAGTTTTCAAAGAAAACTTTCATAACTTCGCCGGTAATTTTGTCAACAAAAAAAAAACTAGGTCAGCGTCTCCATGACATATCACCGATACAAAATCAGGAAATATCGTCATAATAAGGAGTTTCCACATATTTATCGATGTTATAACTCAAGTTGATGACGCGAGCGAATGGCGGAATAATTCTTACAAATGGATACAATATTACACGCAAGTCGCTATACAGATTCGTACAGAAGTTTCATTCTGAGAAGGGACGCCAGCACATCAAGCTACTACAATCTGTTAAATTTCCTTAACAGATTTTCAACTTTCAACACTAACAGTAGGAATGGCTTTCATTTTGACAGTTTAACAACATTCATTGCATTATTTACGCTGTTGAGCAGACAAATTTTTAGAACCTATGAAGCTATGGATTAGCAATATCTTTCAAAATGATTCAGTTTGTGATTGATGGTGTGTTACGCCATTACGCTTTACTGCTTTTGTTACTATACTTGTAGAAGTGCGGCCGATTGCACGATGCGTGAGGATTTTTTTCGCTATTAGAAAATTACTCAAAAGATTAAACTATCAGCAAGGTTGGTAGTCGATCTACCTGGGAGTAGACATTAGCTACACAAACTTTGAAATTGAATTTGTTTCTGCTTGTATTGTGTAAGACTATGGAATCTCTATTAAAAACTTCAAAGACAAAAATGTGTGTGTCTTGTTATGTCTTCGTCCCAATGTCCCAATGGCAACTAAGGCCGCGTCCTGTTCAAAACGATCGTCGCGTTCATATGACACTTAGTTCAGTGAACCGGAACGCGTTCTCGCGCCGACAGAGGTCTCTTTTCGCTTTTCCAAACAAAAGTGACATGAACGCGGCGATCGCGTTTTCGCGCGACGATCGCTTTTGAATAGGATGCGGGGTGGGCCTTCTTGATTTCATAATTATGTGGTATCTTAATTGGCACTGATAGGGAGTACGATATAATTGCAGGATATTTCCGCCGTAATATTTACTGGTATTACTAAATACGAGGTTTCCTTAAACTGATATTTTCTTGCAACTGTCCATTTGGTTGACAATGATTGAGCTTTATTTCCATGAAAGTAAGAACGATGAAATTACAGTTTCTGTTTAAAGTGTTACCTTATTTCTGCGGATATTGGAAGGGTCGTGTTTCATATTTTTGTTCACTATCACTAATTAAATAAATTGATAAATTTTAAAAACATTGCTTTAATAAATTTTATTATAAGAACGAATCCTTTTATCACTCTATGAATCAATCACTTATCTTTCACAATAAAACAAAATCCAAAGTGCTATCTTTTCAATAAATCCAGAGCAAAATAACTTTTCAATTTCAATAAAATCAAAAAGCAATTTTCCCACAGTTTTTAAAACACCTTTTATACTAAAAGTTTCCGATCAAACAGATTATTGTAGGTACTTCAATTTGTAATAAACAAGAATAAATTTGTAAAGTGCCAAAGGTAATTAATTGAATTGAACCCTACACCTCAGTCAGACTAGGGTGGTCCATTCAAATATTGTAGTCTTTGGTTCAAATGTCATGATGACATAAATATATTGTAGACTTCGAGAGCAAGTGATTACGCTTGCATACAAACTTCAAACTCCCATTTGAACTGCTTAGGGTAGATTGATTTTAGTTTCGAGACTTTCTTTTGCATCCTATAAGAAATCATTTTTTATTTACTTTTTTAAAAAGCACTAGGCAGTGGTGAAGGGCGGGCGTTTGGGGGACTTTTTTATGTAAATTTGACGTTCAAAAAGTGCTGATTCTCAGTATAGTTTGAATGATAGACTTTTCATTGATTGATTTACTTTTTGTAGTTTTAGTCCACTACACCCGGTTAGACTGGAAGCCAATCCCTAGGCTAGGCCCGAAGGCTAGGCATATGACGATAAGTTTTAGTGGAAAAGGCAGTGAATTGTCTGTCAGTCTGCCAATCAGTCATTAAATCTTGGTATTTTTTGAATAGCTAAAGAAGCTAGATTTGTAAACAATACGCAAAATAATGAGATCTGAATAATCCCGTAAATATGCAATTTCTCATTACATTAAATTCACAATTCGGTTGACGTCAAGCAATAAAATTAATAGTGACAACCTTATTTTTGACATTGAAATTGTTTAAGCAACTTTTATTTAAAAAATGAGCACTTACAAATTGAAGTATTTAATTGCAAAATTTATTTGTTTGTAAAATGATATCTTTAAATTAATTTAAAAGTGTTTTGAAAGACTTGAATATTTCGCAATTACACTACGATTTTGGTGTTAATTAAAAAGAGCCTAGAGACTTTTAAAATAGTGACTTATGAATATGACCCCTTAGGTATAAATGTAAATACATCATTATTTCAAAGATTTATGTAAGTTACTGCAAGGCGGTAGAGTACCTGCCGGGTCAGCGGGATTGTCCGAAAGGGTTACCGCTGGCCCGGAACATAAAGGGCTAAAGAAGGAACACGGGTGGGTTTTAGTCAGTAAGAGTCTGACACTCCCTTCCGCTCCACCCAGAGCGGGAGGGGTCATTTGAAGATTTCCCATCCGCAAAAAAAAAAGGCGGTAGAGTAGAGAGAGAGTATATAGTGTAAAGTAGTAGAGTAGTGATAACGGCCGCGACCAAGACCACATCTACTAACCTGCACTGGGAACACGTGGTGGGCCCAGTGCGGGTTGGTAGATGTCACATGTCTTCATTCTTTTTTGGTTCTAGGACATGCCGGTTTCCACACGATGTTTTCCTTCACCGTTTTTGAGAGCAGTGGTGATGAAATAATTTACGCAAAGTAAAGCGCCTGTCGGGGTTCGAACCTACGACCTACAACTCGTAAGTCACGGCCGTTACCAATGGGTCACCAATGCTCCTGCTAGCAGTACTACTGACAAAAACGGTCCCAACAATGACACAGATAAACGCCAAACCCTCAGCGTAACCTTAAATAAAACAGTAAGTAAAACAGAAAGTATTATAATTGGCAATTAAAAACTCTTACCGGATAGGTCTCTGCTGGTTTCCCCGTGTTCTCTTTATATACTTGTATAAGTATCTCTCTCGCCTCGTCATATTTTTGCTGTGTCAGTAAATACTTGGGGCTCTCAGGAAGACAGAACACGTACATCAAAAATGCTCCCAAGGCCCATAAGGACATGATGTAAAGATAAAAATTCCATGTGTTGAGGACTGGAAGGTTAAAATAAAATGTCTGCATTAAGTCGCAGTTTCATTGCTACCCGCGGCTCCCCTACGTGCGGATACATACTCATAGGCTTCGTGCGTCTGTAGGTACCAAAAGTATCTGATAAAATGATATGACATATGATATGATATGCTATTTATGATGATGACTGCCTCGTTGGTCTCGTGGTTGCAAGCGCGACTGTTGAGCGTGGTCCTGCATTCATTTCCAGGGCAGGCAAAGTGTTATTGGGTTTTCTATTGGGAATTTCTTAGTAACAGTTCGGAGTTTGGAAGTTGGCGGTTTAATTTTTTTATTTATTCATTTATTTCAGGCAACGCAGGCCCACAGATAAATACCTTAAACTAAACATACATAATTATTTTTATTATCAATTAGTGCTTCAGTTCAATATCTTGTTCTTGTGCTGTTCTGTGGTACATGTCCGCGTTAGCGACGGAACACCACGTCCTGCGGCTAGAAGTCTTCTTCCATGACGACGGGCAGATAACAATTCGGTACGCGCACCACGAACACCTTGAAGTTGACATTGCGGTACGACTCCAGTAACTGCACCCTCGGCGTGTACCTCGTCTTCTGGCGCACGTACTCCACGATGTCCTCCGCCTTAGTGGTATTGTGTAGGCGGGAGATGTACACCGGTGTGTTCGGCTTTGCGGCACGCAAGCTGACTTCGGGCTCCGTAGGAGCTTTGCCGCAGCGGTTCTTGTTCGGTCGCGATCGGCGTTTCCTCCTTTGTACCGTCACGAATTTAAACCTTCATCATCCACCCCCGTCCCTCGGAAAGTACGTAAAGCCGTTGGTCCTGCGCCTGATCTCCCCCCGGTCGTGTCTGATTGCCGTCCCATCGGACTAAGAGAGTAAAGGAACAGAGAGCGCACACACTTCTGCCCTCTAATATATCATGCGTACGTGGCTAATCTCCGTTGAGATTGGCCACGGTGACCGACATCGGTCGGGAGGCTATTATTGTTATCTGATGAAAATGTAAACAAATGGATCAAAAAACGTACCTGTGGATGCCAATTTGTAGTGCTACTTACAAATTGAGTGCTTTAATTTCATTATTTAGATACCTAAGCCCGAAACTATAATTTTAAATAGCCTTGAAGAGGTTTCTCATTTGAAAAGAAAATTGATTGAGCATATAAAAGGTTTATTTTATATCCTTAATTTTCGTCGATGATTTTTCAATTTCAATTTACTATTGTTCTTCAAACCACTTTATCCACCAGAAAAAGCTTTATCTTACATACTGTTGGAAGAGACTGTAAACTCTCCGTCGACATCCAACGTAAGAGTGAAATTACGCCTTTACTTGAAACGTGCAAAGTCAAGAGAAATGGCGGAACAATTACGGTTTCAAAAAGATTGAGCGAAATCCCTTTTTTTGAGTCCAGCCCTTTATTGTCGGGATTTGTTGTTGGAGGTCTAAGCAAACATTCCTAGTAACTTAACCTGGAGTGTTCGTGATATTTTGGTACCTTTAGGCTTAGTGCCATTTGTGGAGACTCGTTGTAGGACAAATCGTCTATTTCTTTGTGTGAATGTAGGGTGGGGAAGGATTCATATCGGTAACCTCGACATAGCGGCCATTGTAGCACTTTTTTATTTTCTCCCTTAAAAAAACCTTTGCCTCACACTTTTACGCAAAGGAAATTTCAGCCCAGTTTGGATAGTTATACAATGTCATCATCATCTGCCTCGCCTTTTCCCAACTATGTTGGGATCGGCTTCCAGTCTAACCGGATGCAGCTGAATACCAGTATTTTACATGGAGCGACTGCCTATCTGACCTCCACAACCCAGTTACTGGGTAATACGATACCCCTTAGTAAGACTGGTTCTCAGACTTTCGGGCTTCTGACTACCCGTAATGACTGTCAAAGATCCAGGAATGACAGCCGGGACCAATGGCTTACCGTGCTTTCCGAGGCACGGAGAGGTCTCGGTATGTAAAGATGGTCACCCATCCACAGATCAACCGCGGCAAGCGTAGCTTAACCTAATCGATCGACCTCTGCGGCTGTTAATATTTAGCCACGGGCCCCTCCTATAGTTATACAATGTATAATCATTATTTTAAAATCATCATCATTTCAGCCGAACAATGTCCACTGCTGGACATAGGCCTCCCTCAAGCACCGCCACTTACCTTCAGCGGAAGGGAGTCCAATCCTCAAAAAAAAAAAAGCACCGCCACTTCGACCAGTTCTGTGCTTGTCTCCTTTCTCATGCAGCGGATTCCTGCGGCCTTCAGGTCATCAGTCCACCTTGTGGGAGGCCTTACAACGCCTTATTTTACAATACTGATCTTAATAATCAAAATTCGCTCCATGACTTTCGTTTCTTCGTAAAACATTGCACATAAATTCAGTTCCTAAATTGTGGGTGCGTTTTATTATTATACAAATCTGTCATAAACAAAAATAGTCAGAACCCGGAATATCTGTAAATAACTGACGCCACGTGTATGTATAAAAGCGAAAATAACATCTGATATTGACAAAACCAAATCCACTTACATATGAAACGTGACAATCGTCTAATAATAGACAGTTTTAATTTACAAGTTGCTGGATTTATGAAACTCCCAAACGGTAAATATTCCGAAAATAGTAGTAATATTCTCACCGAATTTTCCGTCAAAGAAAGAATACTTCCAGTCATTAGTTAGAATCGCCCACGACATAGCGGCAATTACTATGTGGGATACGGCTATAAATGAAGACTGGCATAGTAACATTCGATCCCTGATACTTGAGTATGAAAACTCCGCAGTTAACGACACACAAGCGCTGAATGCTGTCGCGTATCTGGAAACAATAAAATAGATGAGTTAGAATGTAAAAACAAGTGCGAGTCGGACTCGCACACGAAGGGTTTATTTATTTATTTATATATACTTTATTGTACACCACAAAAATACATAACATGAAAAAGATACATCAAACACTACAAAATATACAATGGGCGGCCTTATCGCTTTCTGCGATCTCTTCCAGGCAACCTTGGAATGGACAGTGATTTTCCTGGACATAAAATGGGGCTGTCGTTGGTGCAATGTTATGTATACAATACACTAAAATAGATACACAAATATATACAGGGTTCCTTACCACAAGGCAAAAACGCCGAATAAAACACGTTTGTTGTATGGGAGCCCCCCTTAAATATTAATTTTATTTTAATTTTATTATTAAAGTAAAAATACAAGTGAGTATTTCAAGTGCCTACCTGTTGCCATTATCGATATCGAGCAAAAAAGGGCAAAAAAATCGCGTTTGTTGTATGGGAGCCCCCCTTAAATATTTATTTTATTTGGTTTTTAGTATTTGTTGTTATAGCGGCAACAGAAATGCATAATTTGTGAAAATTTCAACTGTCTAGCTACCGCGGTTCTTGAGATACAGCCTGGTGACAGACAGATGGACGGACGGACAGACAGCGAAGTCTTAGTAATAAGGTTCCGTTTTTACCCTTTGGGTACGGAACCCTATAAAGAAAACTGAAAAACAAAAGAAAATAATCTTGAATTAAAGTCCGGTCGTCGAGCGAATGCCTTCCTGACACCTTTCAGTGCGAAATTTCTAGTAACTAATAAAGATTTTCGGACAATACCGCTGATAACTAAGGGCCTTAGCACTGCTCTGCCGCGAAAAAAAATATGGGAAATCGCACTAAGATACATTATGTCGCCATTCGAGGAGCGGAACATCATGAAAGTCAGTTAAACGACCTACCGAATACAGTATTAACAGTACTTCAAACCTGTTAGAATCGCTTGTCGTACAAGGAACACGTTATGGCGGAACTACTGCGGTTTCGCTACTAGGTATTGTTTCGCGGCGGAGATGTGATACCTGCCTAAAGTAAGACTACAAGACTTATGAAAGAACCTCTTGGTTCATCATCTGCCTAGCCTTTTCCCAACTATGTTGGGGTCGGCTTCCAGTCTAACCGGATGCAGCTGAATACCAGTATTTTACATGGAGCGACTGCCTATCTGACCTCCACAACCCAGCTACTGGGTAATACGATACCCCTTGGTAAGAATGGTAGTCAGATTTTCGGGCTTCTGATGACCCGTAACGACTGTCAAAGATCTACAACCTCTTGGTTATTTATTTATTTTTATAATGATAAGACAGAGATTAAAACAGAAGAAGAACTAGCAGGGGATCGAGGAGGGGGTGTGGAGGGGGGGTTTAGGGGATCAGACCGGAATAACTCACTTTAGTGTACATCAGAAAATACGTAACAAAACATTCAACTAAAAATACAAAACATACAATGTTAATAGCTCTTTAGGCTGTAGGTACAAATAATGACAAGAAAATCAAACGACAAGCCCATTTCAAAGCCAGCTAAAATAGCAAGCGCGGTCTGAGTAACCCAGAATTCTCTTTTCTGACGAAATAATTACAGCAACCTTAAAACATTATTCTTTTGTGTCGAAACAATGCTAAGAATTCCAAGTCTGGCCTCGTAGACAAAAAAGGCAGAGAAAAATGACTGAATAAAGGTCCGAGAGACCAAGATGGGCCTGAAGAAAACTTAGCCTAGACATTTATTTTATTTCTAAATTAAGTTTTTAGACCGAAAAAGCCTGTCCTTAGTTAGGTCCACTGTTAATGTCATTTCTCCGTTCGTTCGAGCTTCCTCCGAGCGTTCACGACGTACGGCATTTCAAACAAACTATCAAGCCCTTGTTTTTCGAAATGAATGAACCGATTTTAATGAAACTTCATACGCATAGGCAGGATATAAAGGTCTAAAAAGTTAGTTAAGAACATTTTCGAAAAATAGTGTTACAGCCAAATTAGACCGAATTTAAATTTCCCATAGAAACACAGATTTCCAGTTATCTTTTTTTAAATAAGACATTTCGAAAATGTTCTTTACTAACTTTTTAGACCTTTGTATCCTGCCTAAGCGTATGAAGTTTCATTAAAATCGGTTCATTCATTTTCAAAAAAACAAGGGCTTGAAAGTTGAAAGTATGAAATGCCGTACGTCGTAAACGCTCTTACGCACTATAATAAAAACAAAAAAATAACATAAAATAATTTTGTTCATGTGTAACTGCGGCTTTACAGATAAGAACAAGCACGTAGTACGTACATAAGTACGTAGGAAACACTAAATTCAATTTTATTGAATTTTTTTTTTTTTAGAAAAACGTTGCCCCACACTAGGAATTTCTCCTGTGTTGTGGGTGCGTTTACAAACATTTAAACTCACATACACAAACAGCCAGACCCGGAACAACCACTTGTAGGTCATACAAATATTTGTTCCGTGCGGGAATCGAACCCGCGACACGCAGCGCAGCAGTCAATCGCTTAACCACTGCGCCAACCGTGCCGTCAAATTTTTACAATGTTAACTAACGAACAATAAAAGTGTCAAAAATGTCGAAATCATTCCAAATGACAAATTAAACGCAGTTTAATATGAAGTTGACATTGTTTTAAACGGTGCACCGTAAAGTTTCCGTGTATGTTAAATATTGATGCAAAGCTTACACAAAGAGAATTATTTGTTGGTTATAAATTAAATTGAATAATTCAATCACGAATGAGCGCTATTGTTGATAAAATTTTAACACGTTATTGATTACGCAAATTAATTATGTTCGCAATGTTTTCTATCGATAATTATTATGGAAATTTATATAATTACAGGATTGATGTAAATTACTTTTTGTCTGTCTAGGGTAATAAATGTCAACAGATCTGTCATATCGCACCTTCGATAAAATAGGGTTACAACTCGAAAAAATCATTTACAGGAATTTTCAGGTTGTTTTCAAGAAAATTGAAAAACAGCGTATGCCATTAAAACATATTTTTTGTAAGCTTTTCAAGTATGTATAATTTTGATCAGATAATAATAATAGTGTGAGAATAAAGACTGATAAAAAAATCCGTGAGTTTATTTTCACTTTTTATAAATCCAGGTTTTTTGAATTGTAACCCTATTTTATCGGAGGTGCGATAAGTGAATGTCAGCCTTTTAACAACTATATTGGGGTCGGCTTCCAGTCTTACCAGATGCTACTGAATTGAATACCAGTATTTTACATGGAGCGACTGCCTATAAGAAATAAAAAAGTTAGGTACTTACAATAATCCTTCAAAAAACTTGGCAGTAGCAAGTACTTCGAATGTCTGACTGGAAGCTCCAATAAGTTGAATTATGAACAGTCCAAGAAAACCAACTCCTAAGAATATTTTCCTTCCAAATGCGTCGGTTAGGAAACCGGCTACTACAGACGATAAGAGCATGCCTGAAATAATTCATCATAATCATCATCATAATCAGCCTATAATGTTCCCACTGCTGGGACACAGGCCTCCTCTCTGTGAGAGGGAGTTGGCCGTAATCCACCACGCGGGGCCAGTGCGGGTTGGTGGATGTCACATGTCTTCGATTTTTTTTTAATTCTAGGTCATGCCGGTTTCCTCACGATGTTTTCCTTCACCGTTTTGAGAACAGTGGTGATGAAATAATTTACACAAAGTAAAGCGCCTGTCTGGGTTCGAACCTGCGACCTACAAACTAGTAAATCGCGGCCGATACCACTGTGCCACCACTGCTCTCCTGAAATAATTACTTAGATACAAATTAGGATTGACTTTATCTATTAAATAGTTGGGTTAATACATAATTTGGTTGCCGACAGAATAGATATTTTCTCATGTTCACTGAGCGAGTTCGCAAAGATAACGTTACACGTAATATCTTTTAATTTGTAAATTGTATGTTGTAAATTAGTCTATGAACTGTTATTAACACACTACCGAATTGGGAAACTGTAATGGTAGCGTATGTATGTAATAAATAAATAAATAAAAATAACAGAAAGGTCATATTTAAGGGAGACCAGCAAACCAAGCAACTTTCTCTATGGAACCAACATCATAATCACGAAAAAGTAATCAACCAACCCATACATTTGGGTCCAGTAGGTGTTGAAGTTTTGCACAGGACAGTTATTTATTCAGTTTGATGGTCAGCATATCTTTCTGATAGTACCAATTACGGGAGGAAAAACATTTTATATGAAAGAGCAGTGCTATACAATAAACTGCCAGATGATGTGATTAATGTAAAAAGTACAAATATCTTTAAAAAAAAAAAAAAAGTTATGTATCTAAAATTTAGTAATTAACCATGTGTACTTAATTTATTTAGAAACCTACATAATGGGGATTGTCCAAAAATTCTAACCATTAGATTTTATTTTATTTTTTGAAAATTTAGAGCATTTTGAGAAACTAATTTGAATATTTTGATGATTGGCTCCATAGTTATTTAAAAAAAATTTTTTTAATTATTTTAAGTTTTTAAGGTAGGTGACGTCATCTTTGGCTTAAATAGATTAAGTGCCGTTGCTTCACTAGTACATAATTAAAAATTTAAATCTGTCAACACAACGTCATCCATATCACATCTGTCAAAGTGTCAATACTGAATACTCAAATACTGTCTTATATAATCGAATTCGAATCCTATCCTATTATCGTATTTGTTTACAAATGGTTTTTTTATGAGTAAGTGTCGTCCAAGGAATATACTACTCTCTGTCGTCACTAGAACAATCTACGCGGCGACTTAGAAATAGAATAATAACGCACGCGGCGACATAATTTTATTGTTCGTTTTCCTGAACCACAAATGACCACAATGAGCGATACTTTTGTTAAAGCTGACTCGCGAAACCTGCCTAAAGTTGAGACCGTTATGATATTAGAGTATATTTCTACTAGCAGCCATCATAGCGTAGCTGAAATAAGGGGAGCAAAAATAATAATATAATAAATATAATTTGACACTTGACAGATTGTAGACAATACTTGCCTCTTACTTTTTAACGATAACGAGGTAACGATACAAAACTGTACAGCCAAACCAAAGGGCAAACAAGGTCAATCGTATTTTATCAAAAATATCAATAAAATATGAATATTTTTCGTAATTAATTAGTCCGTAATGATCAGTAACGCTATTCCTCGAAATGGTTTTTCAATTACAACATTTAAAAAAATATGAACAATGCCCATTATATTTTGTTATCGCTCTCAGTTTATATATTGTCGACTCACGGAGTCATAATGTAATAGTATAAGTGTATGATCTATTTTATATCTCATATTTTAAGTGAACTATTTGTGTAAGAGAATAAATATCTTCAAACCGATACATGCTGTATATTACATATTTCCAAGCCATGCCACATGGCAGTATGCGTCTTTGTACTGAATTTTATATGTAACATCTTTTGTACCTTCCACATTTCATGCAAATTACTTAGATTAGAATGAATCTCGATTCAAATCTGACGGATTTCCATAAAAGCCTATCCAGATTGGCTGTAGGTAGCGAAAAATATCAAGCAGTGGGTGTTCTTTCGAATGGATATAATAAGTTGCCGCTGGTAACTTTAGCATAAGTTATTGCTACCCACATTGACAGAGAATATCGCCTGTATCTGAATATACCCTAACTCTGTACCTACTTTCTTTCTTTTTAGCTTTAAAACGAGATTCATACTCATGGAGCACTTTCCCGGTATTTATTTTTTACGTAAAGCCGTTCATACAAAAATTAAAATGATGCCGTTAGCTTTATACAACTCTCGGCAATCATTCTGATATATACTTTTTTTCTAATGACATAAGAGTTACATTGCAATGACTTACCTATACTGATTTATGACAGGCCGATCCTGCGGGATAATTACATAGCACACTAACAGTTGCAATGGCTTTTATTTTGGCAGTTCAACAACATTAATTGCGTTGTTTACATTGTTGAGCAGACAAATTTTTCGAACTTAAGAAGCAATGGTTTAGCGATATCCTTCAAAATGGCTCAAATTGTGATTGCCCAAATGAGGCACAAACGAAGCATCAGCATCAGATGAAGGGGCCCGTTAAGGCCGAAGCCTGCCGGGTCAGCGGGATTGTCCGAAAGGGTTATCGCTGGCCCGGAACATAAAGGGCTAAGGAAGAAACACGGGTGGGTTTTTGTCAGTAAGACTCTGACACTCCCTTCCGCTCGACCCAGAGCGGGAGGGGTCATTTGATAATTTCCCATCCGCAAAAAAAAAAGGCACAAGCGAGTCGCAGATTTAAAATGATATTTCATCATTTAAAGGAAATTTTCTTTGGATAAGCACGATTGATTACGCTTGGCTCGGCTTAAAACCGACGCAGTCTAGCATATACATCATTCATAAAAGTTAAGATAACAATAAGACAAGTCTAAGTCGGTTTCTATTGTACAAAAGAACAACAAATCATAACTTTAACGACTTGTACTGTTCGTCATCACTTTTGTTTAAGGAGGCTTACAGGACCTAAGCACAAAAAACGCAAGTTTTAGAAACAATAAAAGTATATGATCACCTACAGTAAACAAAATCAGAAAAATATATGATATTATTCAGGATATAATATGTTAGGTAGCTAGTGTGTTGAAAACATAATACAACTACATAGATACGATAGAAAAAAATCATGAAGATACCTCTAAAAACTTTCTTTTTACAATAAAAACCACACTATTAAACATACAATCATTCTGATTTTTTGTCAGATTATTCTACAAGCAACATACTAAAATACTAGTGTTTTATTTTTTTAGTCCAAACAATAGATTTTTTGTAATTAAATAATTGCTTAATATTTTGTAATAAATTACCAGCGTTGTATCATCGCGCTTCTCTTTCTTTTCTATACAGTCCGACAGTGACCGCGCTTTAGGTCATGTAAGCCTTTTAAAGAATGATGGAGATAATATTATCTTTATATGAAGAAAAATAGGTTTATTTGTCACAGAAATACATGTATAAAAAAAGAAACAACAAAATCATCCACACATACATACATTACACTTATGCATAATTTTTAGTGTAGTGTGCTCCAAAGGTTTATGGAAGCACGCAATGTAGGCATAAGGTTGTAGGTTCAAAACCTAGCAATTCTTTCAATGTAGTGAGAAGCTGCTACGTTTATCTTACGATGCAGGAAACCTTTGGGAAGAATCCTGGACCTAATAGTCTGCAATAACTTACAGGCAGTGAACGTGGGGATCAATTTCGTCTGCAGTGCGACATAAAGTCAAGTAAGACTAAAAGGATGATTTCCACCAAACGGCTCGTATCGCATCGGATCGGAAAGGATGCGAACGGATGCGGTGACAGCCGATCGCGTCCGGCAAGATCTCGACGCATACGATCGGCTCCGTACGTCGCTTGCACAGAGTACTTTTTGATAGACTGAAAGTCGCTTGCGAACGTATCCTTTTCTGCACCTAGTCAAATAGTTTCATTCCTACCGTGTTGACGTGTTCTAATTTTTGAAAACGGTTGAAGTTGACGTAGTATTGTTGGCTATTGAAGAAGAAGAAGAAAATAATCATAAAACACAGAAGAGTAAAAGAAAAATTTGGACTGAATTTCGATCGGATACGACGACAGGCGTACGGAGCCGATCGCGCGTCGTAGCATACTTTCGTCTTCGATCGCGTGTCGTGAGAGACGCCCGCGGTCAAGCTGTGCGCGGCTTGATAATATAGACTTTAAATACTGTGTACAAGATTTAATATCGTTTAAAAATTGTAAACTCCGTTGCGATTCGATGCGGTGCGAGCCGTTTGGTGAAAATCATCCTTTAGCTGAAAACAATTATATGCAGGGTGGCAAGGACGTCGATGCGCAACATGTTACCATGCATTCAGCACATAATTGCGAACCCCCTGCGTTGAAATATTTCGCCGCTTATTAAAAAAAAAATATGTGCATCACAGATATAGATAGACCCAGATAACAAAAGTATCACGATCTGTATGAAAACCAAGGGTGCCATTTTTTGACTACCTACTAAGACGTCACAAGCACTATTAAAATTTAGTGATGGGAAACTCAAATCGATTCCAAGACGCCGCCACCGCGTGCGGCACCCGTGTCGCCTCACCACCGGGGCCTAGCGCCAGCGCTCACGCTCACCCAGCCAGCAGTACTACAGAACTGAGCGCAAAAGTGGCGGCTTACGATTTTTGTACGTATACTGGCACATTTCATTGTATATTACTAGCTGCGCCCCGCGGTTTCACCCGCGTAAATGTTGATCCCGTGGGACTATCGGGATAAAAAGTACCCTATATGTTAATCCAGGGTGTCAGCTACCTCCATACAAAATGTTATCGAAATTGGTCCAGTCGTTTGAGCGTGAAGAAGTAATAAACATATAAATTGTGTAGGCCATATACAAAATACTCAAAACCGTACAAAATTAACAATTCTTTAAGCAAACGCAATTAACTCATCTCTCAAGTCTTTTCGATTCTCTTTGGTGCAAGTTATAGTTACTGGTACTCGATACTTCAACGCTCATATATCATGCATTCGAATCGATCGCAGTAGTTAGCCGTGGTTCGCTACCATTCCTTCTACGTCCGACCTCGCGCTATGTCCCTTTTGCAATAAATTTACGTCCAGGTGTTACTTTTCCATTAGCCAGCATAACTCTTCGCGCTATAAATTTACCGTGTTCCTCGACTTTGGTAAGGTTTTCGGCAGGTAGGTAATATTGGAAATATTTTCTTTAACAGTTTGATTATTTTCTGAACTCAATTATTTTTAAGTCATTGTGAACTTGTAGGTAGTCGTCTTTATTATGTTCTAGTGGTTATTTATCAGTTAGTGGTGAGGGTTGTTGTTGTTATTGTTCGGTTAGTGTTTAGCTGTTTATTGGTTGTTATTGTTAGCTGTTGTTTGATTTTACTTATAATTATGAACGACTTTCACTCCTAGGCCAACCCTGAAATCATGAAAACAACAACTGGTCTCTACATTTGTCGAGTTATGCAAACAATATCGATTTTGCGTTTTGTCCTACACTACATATATTTCAATTAAGTACATGTTATAGATGATAGCTCAAGAGTTAAATTCATCAATTGCGTTGTGAATTCAAGTAATTCTACTTACCCACATACGGCATGGCATTCAGCTGCCCCTTTTGCAATAGATCCATTTTTAAGTCGCATTCGGCACTGGGCAGTAGGTAGGCTGTTGTAGAACTAGCCAGAATTCCTGCCAAGAACCCCACAAAGGCAATAAACAGTAGCTTTATATGAAACCTCCCGAAAGTACATGCTATAAGCGCTGCGTCGATCTCTTTCATTGGCGCCTTCCATTCTTCGCGGGCCTTGGCTGAAAAATAATTAAATACATTTTTAGAATCACGGTTAATCAAGAATCCATTAAACTTTCTAGGTCAAATGCGCCTGTAATTACACAGAAGTAACATCGAACCCCCAATTTGTATATAATTACCGCGTCCTCGAACGATATTATTGCTTTAAAATTATTAGTATTAAGTTGTTATTGTTAAAAAAAGTTCTTGTAACAAAATAGAACAAAGTCAAAGTCAAATCATTTATTTCAAATCAAAGCACATTAGAGGCACTTTTGAACGTCAAAAATTACAACTAAATAGAATTGATTCTAGTCGCCCATTCTAAAAGGTAGTTTTCGTATGGAGAAGAATGGGCAAGAAACTCCACAGAACAGATTCGGTACTCAATAAAGCAGTTCAAAGGAAAACCAGTGGCCTAAATAATAGAAAGAAAAAACAAGAAAGATATAAAAATAGTTTATACTGCGCAAGCAAAACGCAATAAAATATATACACGATAATACTTGGGCCAAAAACTCAGTATACCACAAAAAATAGGTTATTGATCGGCTATAATTATATCTTTCGGGACCAATAATTACTCTCACACTCTTTAGACAAGTCATTACAAGTAGAAAGTAGACCCTACGGTATGTTTTATGACCGAGCTATATATAATTCGAGTCAATACGTAAACCAATGCATAATATTATTCAGTAGACTATTCGATTCCCAAGATTTCGATAAGACCACCAAATCAAGAATATATAAAATATGAAAGCATTCGTGAAGCTATAATATCAGCGAGTAATACTTGTGTCAATATCAGAAAACATTATGAAAGATTGTATCTTCTCCGACCAAGTAATGATAAGAAATATCTAAGAAAATACATGGAAAGAAAATAGTTGATAAAGGAAATAAAGGGAAATACGAAAGATCTCCTAACTTAGGAAAGTCGATAAATCTTAGGTTTAATGTAAATATTTTCCAATCAAAGTGTACGTTTACAAAGGAGTTTTGATTAAAATTCTTTGTCTGATTTATGGTTTAATTTATATTAGATACAATTTTGTCTCGCTAAGCGACCACAAGCAAAGCGCGCTTCGGGAGATAAAATACTATATGACTACTCTAGTTTTAGATATTACAAACCATTGCCTAAAAAAAAAAATAGGCCAAGTGCGTGTCGGACCAGGCACAATGAAGTATTCCGTAGTTGGAAAGAATTTATCCCAAGAACAAACTTAACATTGTAGTTGAAAAACATGTTCTCCCATACATTCCAACAAAAAATGTAACTTTGTACGCACAATATTGAGAGATTTACCATGTTGTTTTAAGGCTAAATACTTCTTATAGGTTTTCCTGTAAGGTATAGAACTATTTACTGTATTTTTTTCAAAATTTTAGGCTCAGTAGTTTAGGAGATAAGAGGATAATGGTAAATTTTCGTCTATTTTCTTAAATAACTTTAATACAATTTATTTTAAAATTATGAAAAAAAATACATTTGAGACCCTCACAGTAAGCCCTTTAATTTGTTAAGTCACATGGTACAGATTGCGAAACTTTTTGTTTTAATTTTCTATTTCCCCCCAAAAATGACCCCCATATTCAAAATTCATTTAACCTAACCCTAAAAATAAGAAAGTTCTTCACTGAAGATAATTAAAATGATTATTTAAAGCCAGGAATACCTACTTGTCAGTAGGCAGCTAAAAGTGCCCTAACAAGTTCTGATTCATGAAAACATGGGTATATGGCGTATCAAGAGCGTGCAAGCTTGTTACATACATCCGTACATATTTTCATGCCTATTAACCTACCCTAATAACAGGAACGATTTTATTAAATAGAAAAAATGAAAAAAGTTTTTACTCGAATCATAATTCAATATTTTCTAAAAGGCCATAAAAAAGATAAGAAAAATAACCTCAAAATGTCAAGATGACATCCGGATAATGAAGTATCACGAAAAAGCGAAGAATAAATTTTTAATAGGCAATAAAATAAAACATCGGAAAACTTGAAAGGCACAAGACAATGGAGTGGTTGTATAGTCTCACTTCGAACAGGAATAAGGCGATCTCGCCCCAGATCCACCGAACATTGAACGAGTTGATAGAGGCGTTAATCAAGCCAGAAACTTTGAAACGAGACTTGTTCTTTGCTTTACTCCTTATTGTGATCAAAGAAAATGATTTCGTACAGCAAGGGAATACAGAAATCGATGTTGTTGATTACATATTACAAAAAAGAAGGGATTGCCGTCAAGTTTATGAAATACATATTGTTTTGTATCCTTATGAAAATTCACCTGCGAATATAATCGTGTGCGCCCTTAATGATACAATGCTTGTCAATGCAATCGTCGATGCTACTAGAGAAACCCATTCCTTATGTATACCTATCAATGAACATCTAACAAAGTCTTGCTTAGGTATTCCGTCTGCGTTTTGTCAATTGGAAAAGCTGGTAACTTCTTTGAAAGAGAGAATTGTTATCCCCGTAAAAAACAGTATATTAAGCTATCACAGTCAACCATGCAGCAATCTAT
Source organism: Oligia latruncula (assembly GCA_948474745.1). Lineage (NCBI taxonomy): Eukaryota > Metazoa > Arthropoda > Insecta > Lepidoptera > Noctuidae > Oligia > Oligia latruncula. Next base: position 14,684,572 of record OX419701.1, on the reverse strand, counting down.
ATGGTCTACCCGAGGACGCGTTGTTTCATATTCTATTAAGTTTGTCCCTCACTGACATTTTAAACGTTGCCAAATCTTCAAAAAAGCTGAACAAAGTTTTGAAAGAAGATAACTTGTGGTCTCGGCTTTATAAAAGAGATTTTCCGAAGATGAGAAACAGGAGGGATGCTGATTGGCGCAGCGCTTATAAAAAGGAATACGTAAAGAAAAATAAACGGAAGGCCATGAAGAAACGATTTGATGTTAGAGATAACGTTATTGACGAAAATGATGAGTGGCCAGATTATACACCCGTGAGAGATTCTAGGTGGGAAGTTATTCTGTGACATTTTTTTTCTAATAAACGTTTTACAAATTGGAGTAATAAAGTAGCTTTATTTTTATTTTTTTTTATATATCGACCCGCTTCTGTTTCACACTGTTTTTACGACTTGACAAACCATCAAGATTTCTATATCATGACAACATAATTATGTAAGTTTAACAGTGATGTACCTATGTATTATACACATAAACCTTCCGGAATAAATGTATCTAAATTATGGTAAAAACCTCAACAAAGTCCGTACAACACGGTCACACACCCACGCGGACTTTAATTTATAATAAGGTACAGAGTGGTATAGATGACTATTCTTATAGCTTCCTCTAGTATTAAGGGTCTGAAATGCAAACATTCGCAGAGTTCCAGTTACAAAATGACTGTGTACTGTATAAATTATTAATATTATTGTGCTTGTGGCCAATTTAAAGTCACCTCACTGCTCGTTGGTTTGAATATCCACTCACGTGCGAGGAGATAAGCCAGTGTTTTGTTTTGTATTTTATTCCTAGTGCTCTATAGTAAATCGGTCGACAGTCGTGCCTGCTGTTGCGTTCAAAATGGCGGTCGTTTTGTTTTGGCTTTGTTAGCCAACTCACCGTTTTGAGGGCAGTGGTGATGAAGTAATTTACACCTACAATTCGTAAGTCGCGACCGTTTCTACTGGGCCACCACTGCCCTCAAAACGGTGTAGGAAGGCATTGTGTGGAAACCGGCATGTCCTATAGAAACAAAAACTCGAAGACGTGTGACATCCTAACTAACACGCACTGGGCCCGCGTGGTGTATTACGGCCCACTCCCTCTCACAGAGAGGAGGCTTGTGTCCCAGTAGAGGGGAACATTAAACGCTGATTATGCTAAACCAACTCATTTGTCCTTTACAATAATAGTTTACAATAATTGTTATCTACACACACATAGGTACATACATTAAACTCACGCCATCTTCCCATGGGGGCAAGCAGACTCTATAGAGTACCACCTACTACGACCAGATGTTACATACTCCTTTTGCTTCGTTGACATTCATAGATATATCGACGGTAAAAAGGAAGTAAGCGACATTTTGTTCAAAAATTAGTTATATATATGCCATCCTACGTAAAATTTTCCGCTCTTTCGAATGCGCTTACTCCCATGACTCTGACTTTTTTGGCATTTATGCCCTAGCAAAAATCATTTTCACGTCAGTTTTCGTAAAATTTAAAACTTTGAACGGCTCTCCTGAACATTTCATTTTTTGTCACTTATAACCCTATTTCCTCTTAAGGCTACTCTTTCTAAAAAAGCATAAAAACAGCGTGCAGATGAAGCAGTTTTTCTCCGGAGCTTACAGAGAAATTACATCTGAAAAAATAGTTGGTAATCTACATGATATGAATCGTAATTTGGTTCAGCCATAATTTTTCTATCGATATCACCTATTAAGAAAAAAAACCACCAAATCACCTCCAAATCGTTGAGATGAAACAATTTTACCCCTTCATTTTTTATCAAAAGAATATTAAAAAAATATCTAGTGCTTTACAATACAAACTAAAATGATTTGGTTTTGTTACTTTTTAAAAACATGTATATTTTTAATATAATAAATTAAAAATGCGATTGTTTAAAGTCCGTGTCTATATCATCCCCGCACTCGTCCACGAATTCAGTGCGGGGCGCCTCGTGTTGCTAGGCAACGCGTTGGCATGCGGGTGCATGCGGGTGGCGGAGTGGCGCGGAGAGGGGTAGTTAGCTCCGCCCAAATGCACAAGGTCGTTGGCATGAATACAAGCCTTAACCGTCGATATGCAAACCGGTTGCGAGTAAGTACTACGCACCTGACCTTTCTGAAGAACATCACCAATAAGGTCAAAACCAATCAAAGCCAAGAAGGTCATTTACCTTCTTGGCTTTGATTGCCTCCTAGGGTCCCCTCCGCCGGGGGCGTTTCTACTGTTATCTCTCCTAATGAAAAGCGATGGATGGATCACTTTAATATGTATAATTATGATATTTATGTTACCGGTAATATTATTATTAAAACGATATTATTATTATGTTACCGGTAATCTGTATAATTCAGGTATTCTATACAATACCTAGGCAATGTATAGAATACCTGAGGCGTCCAGGCAATGTATGAAATATTATGAATATTATGGTCCGTTACATACTTTGCCTAGGTAATGTATACATTTCCCAGGGATTGTATAGAATACCTGCTGGTTCACCGGCAATATGTAAAGTATTTACTTTACCAAATCTATTTAGATTTGGTCTATATTTATTAATGTTATGTAAGTACCATGCAAGAAACGAACATGTATATATATATCGCAGGCAATTTGTATGCTGTTTTAAAAAATGCCGAACCCCGAGGTTAGGTTTGGTTAGGTTACTTTAAACCCTTTACATAGGAATAGGAGCTCCACGAAGTGGGGCTACGTCGACATAGGATGCAAGAGCGAGCGAAGGGTACCCCGAGCTTTCGTCTTTTTTACACATTGCCGGCTGCGCATTCAGTACTGTATAGAATACCTAGGCAAAGTATAAAATAAATAATATTTCATACATTACCTAAAAGCTTTAGGTATTTTATACATTGCCTAGGTATTGTATAGAATACCGGATTATACAGATTCCCGGTAACATATACATATCGAATGATAATAACGGAAAACAAAAATTGGAATCGACCGACTTTGAGGGAATCTTGGACTCATTTTTATCTAGGGTCCTTGATTGACATAATATTATTGAAGGAACTGTTATTCTAAAATAATAAAAGTCAAGCGCCCACCCAAGATTTACCAAACGCTCGCAAAAAAATCAAATGAATTGTGTAATCTAATAAAATATTTATGTGTGAATAAAAAAAATGAGTCGATTCCAAGAGCAATCAAGTTGGACAAGTAAAAATTGGTTGCCGTTCGAAATTGTGGCAGCAACAAAGAAAAATATTGTAAGGAGAATCGACGCTTTTAGGTAATCATTCTAGAAAAGTCTTGAGCCTTTGTTTTGGCTCTGGTTTTTCATTTGCTAGACTAAGGGTGGGTTGTATCAAAAGCTCCGTTATAGTTTGCGTCAAAGTTAAATTTAATCGTAACCATAACCATGACCATAGAATCTACTATCCGCTGTTGCACCGTCATCGGGGGGCACGGCAGTGCCCCCGCCAAGTCAAGCAAAAAGCGGCACGGCCGTACCATCCTTTTCTCGAAGCAGTTCAAGCCATTTTCGACCCCCTATAACTTCGTTGTGGATAAAACTAGAGACCTGAATTTTCAGTAATCAAGCAGGTATTGTATAAACACGGTATATTTCAAATTTCATTCAATTTGAACCAGTAGTTTAAGAATTATAACTAGTCAAAGTTTCTTAATTTTGTCACTCACTGACTGACTGACCGATCATCAAAATTCTAAGGCACTTCTAGCAGACATAGAAGCTTCAAATTTAGAATACAATTAGTGTTTAGTGTATAAATCAAGGAAAAACTAAAATATTTTGCAATTTCGGTCCGCTTTTCTAGATACACAAACTGCACAAATAACTTTGTAATCCCATATAAATATATAGGATTACAAAGTTATATTTGCAGTTAATGAATCAGTGTACCTGTATAATTATGTACAATCTAATGGAATAATAGGTGTAGATAGGTACCTAGATATAATTATGTTCAAAGGTAACTTGTAAAATAGTCAATCAACGGATTATGTTCAAAGGTAAGTTTGGATTACCTATATTATTTGCCAACGATTTGGACGTTCTGCCTGACCGATCATCAAAATTCTAAGGCACTTCTAGCAGACATAGAAGCTTCAAATTTAGAATACAATTAGTGTTTAGTGTATAAATCAAGGAAAAACTAAAATATTTTGCAATTTCGGTCCGCTTTTCTAGATACACAAACTGCACAAATAACTTTGTAATCCCATATAAATATATAGGATTACAAAGTTACATTTGCAGTTAATGAATCAGTGTACCTGTAGAATTATGTACAATCTAATGGAATAATAGGTGTAGATAGGTACCTAGATATCTGGGGGCACGGCAGTGCCCCCGCCAATACCATCCTTTTCTCGAAGCAGTTCAGGCCATTTTCGACCCCCTATAACTTCGTTGTGGATAAAACTAGAGACCTGAATTTTCAGTAATCAAGCAGGTATTGTATAAACACGGTATATTTCAAATTTCATTCAACTTGAACCAGTAGTTTAAGAATTATAACTAGTCAAAGTTTCTTAATTTTGTCACTGACTGACTGACCGATCATCAAAACTCTAAGGCACTTCTAGCAGACATAGAAGCTTCAAATTTAGAACACAAATAGCGTTTAGTGTATAAATCAAGGAAAAACTAAAATATTTTGCAATTTCGTTCCACTTTTCTAGATACACCAACTGCATAAATAACTTTGTAATCCCATATAAATATATAGAATTACAAAGTTACATTTGCAGTTAATGAATCAGTGTACCTGAACAAAGTCGCTTCCCGCTGTCTGTCTGTCCCTATGGATGATTGCGCAACGGATTTTGATGCAGTTTTTTTTAATAGATAGAATGATTTAAAAGGAAGGTTTATTTGTATAATACATGCATAATATAGTAGAGAAACACTGATAATTTTAGAGGTTTCTAATGTGATGTCGTAAATAAACAGATTTTCTTGCGCTTATATTGCAAAAGCTAGCTGAACCCTACGAGATAGATCAAAATAATGTACTACAGTATTGCACACCTTAAAAAGGTCTACAAAAAAGTCCGCGATGGTATATGTCTATCTGTTAGGGATAACCCACAATAACCATTTTTTATCCTTTACTTTTTACGAGAAATAGTGGCTTGTTTACGAAGCGATTTTAAGCAATACAGCATTAATCTATATCCAATTAGGTACCTTAAATACATTGTGCATTTACTATAGATCAATTTGGCCCTTTGAAGCATGTAATTTAAATGAATATTTTTGAAGATATTACAGATTTAAAAAGTAAGGAAATTGCGGTTGCGCTGGTGAGTTTACCTTAGGCAACGACAGGATAATACGGTTAAGTAGTCACGACCTCTCATCGTTTGGGGTGGGGTGTACCTCGAGCTCAGCAACTCCCCTAAATATCTTGGTATTACCCTGGACAGGTCTTTAACATTCAGCAAAAACTGCAAAAATATCAAGCAGAAGGTGCACACTCGCAACAGTCTTCTTCGTCGACTGGTCTCATCGAAATGGGGTGCTTCGCCTGAAGTTATGCGGACTACTGGACTGGCGCTATCTTTTTCTGCGGGAGAATTCGCGTGCCCCGTGTGGAGCCGTTCTGCCCATGCAAAGCTGGTGGATACAGCTTTGAATGAAACGTGCCGGATCATCACTGGCTGCCTAAAACCAACCCCGGTACAAATGCTGTATCCACTAGCAGGAATAGCGCCACCAGTGCTTTGCAGAGCGGTGGCAAGCTCCAGCGAAAGAGCCAAAAGGTCTCCGACACACGACAACATCCTTGTGCCACAAAGGCTGAAAAGTCGAAACAGTTTTTTAAAGTGTGTTCACTGGCGAACCATCACAAGAGAGACTGAAGCTGTGGCGAGACAGTGCTTCCTTACCCAAACCGTTCGTCCCACCCGCTGACGACCTCCCACCTGGACATGAGTTACCTTGGGTAACCTGGAAGTCTTTAAACAGACTCCGGACCCAGGTTGGCCGAAGCAAGGAAAACCTGTTCAGGCGGAGATTCATAGACGACTCCGCCTTGGAGTGTAAATGTGGTGCTGTCCCACGAACGATGGGACACTTAATATCGTGTCCTGCGTGTCCTGTCAGCTGTACGTTACAGGAACTGATGGTCGCTGGTGAAGGCGCCAAACAAGTAGCCGAATTCTGGGCCAAGTCCATTTAGATTGCTATCGACACGCTAAGAAGAAGAATAAGGTCAACTACGAGATGCCATAGTCAAAAAACAAAAACGCGCTTCGCCCTATTAGCACTTTAAGATTAGCAGCGATCGCACGCGTTTATCGGAGCTCTCTAGCGAGGAAAATAACAATTATCCATATTAATGTTATAAATTCGAAAGGAACTCTGTCTGTCTGTCTGTATGTTACCTTTTCACGCCTAAACCACTGAACGGATTTCGATAAAATTTGTCAGAGAGATAAATTGCATCCCGGGGAAGGACTTGCGGTAGTTTTTTTATCGAGCGAAGAAGCGGGCGGAAGCTAGTATATAATATAATGGAATAATAGGTGTAGATAGGTACCTAGATATAATTATGTTCAAAGGTAACTTGTAAAATGGTCAACGGATTATGTTAAAAATAAAAAGTTAAAAAGGTACCGGAAAGGAAAAAAAGTAGGACTATCTACAAAAAGAAGTGAGATGCCATCAAAAACATAACTTGTAAAAAAAGCCAAGTCTCGCAACTCAGTTCTTCTACCGTAAAAAGTTGTGAGATCCATGAAATACCAAGTCGGTTAATTTATTCACTCCCTACTTAAGGAACCTTCTGTCTTAAGTTATTACATAATTTAGCTAACCTAACAACATCTTGTAGTAACCATCAATATTAAAAATCTTCTATGTTTTAAATAAATAAATTGGCTTGGCCATCGCCATCGCATGAAAACACAATGTATCTCACAGTGCGATTGCCAAGTCAATTTATTTATGCCATCAAAAACATAACTTGTAAAAAAAGCCAAGTCTCGCAACTCAGTTCTTCTACCGTAAAAAGTTGTGAGATCCATGAAATACCAAGTCGGTTAATTTATTCACTCCCTACTTAAGGAACCTTCTGTCTTAAGTTATTACATAATTTAGCTAACCTAACAACATCTTGTAGTAACCATCAATGTTAGAAATCTTTTGTGTTTTAAATAAATAAATTGACTTGGCAATCGCACTGTGAGATACATTGTGTTTTCATGCGATGGCGATGGCCAAGCCAATTTATTTATTTAAAACATAGAAGATTTTTAATATTGATGGTTACTACAAGATGTTGTTAGGTTAGCTAAATTATGTAATAACTTAAGACAGAAGGTTCCTTAAGTAGGGAGTGAATAAATTAACCGACTTGGTATTTCATGGATCTCACAACTTTTTACGGTAGAAGAACTGAGTTGCGAGACTTGGCTTTTTTTACAAGTTATGTTTTTGATGGCATCTCACTTCTTTTTGTAGATAGTCCTACTTTTTTTCCTTTCCGGTACCTTTTTAACTTTTTATTTTTAACATAATCCGTTGACCATTTTACAAGTTACCTTTGAACATAATTATATCTAGGTACCTATCTACACCTATTATTCCATTATATTATATACTAGCTTCCGCCCGCTTCTTCGCTCGATAAAAAAACTACCGCAAGTCCTTCCCCGGGATGCAATTTATCTCTCTGACAAATTTTATCGAAATCCGTTCAGTGGTTTAGGCGTGAAAAGGTAACATACAGACAGACAGACAGAGTTCCTTTCGAATTTATAACATTAATATGGATAATTGTTATTTTCCTCGCTAGAGAGCTCCGATAAACGCGTGCGATCGCTGCTAATCTTAAAGTGCTAATAGGGCGAAGCGCGTTTTTGTTTTTTGACTATGGCATCTCGTAGTTGACCTTATTCTTCTTCTTAGCGTGTCGATAGCAATCTAAATGGACTTGGCCCAGAATTCGGCTACTTGTTTGGCGCCTTCACCAGCGACCATCAGTTCCTGTAACGTACAGCTGACAGGACACGCAGGACACGATATTAAGTGTCCCATCGTTCGTGGGACAGCACCACATTTACACTCCAAGGCGGAGTCGTCTATGAATCTCCGCCTGAACAGGTTTTCCTTGCTTCGGCCAACCTGGGTCCGGAGTCTGTTTAAAGACTTCCAGGTTACCCAAGGTAACTCATGTCCAGGTGGGAGGTCGTCAGCGGGTGGGACGAACGGTTTGGGTAAGGAAGCACTGTCTCGCCACAGCTTCAGTCTCTCTTGTGATGGTTCGCCAGTGAACACACTTTAAAAAACTGTTTCGACTTTTCAGCCTTTGTGGCACAAGGATGTTGTCGTGTGTCGGAGACCTTTTGGCTCTTTCGCTGGAGCTTGCCACCGCTCTGCAAAGCACTGGTGGCGCTATTCCTGCTAGTGGATACAGCATTTGTACCGGGGTTGGTTTTAGGCAGCCAGTGATGATCCGGCACGTTTCATTCAAAGCTGTATCCACCAGCTTTGCATGGGCAGAACGGCTCCACACGGGGCACGCGAATTCTCCCGCAGAAAAAGATAGCGCCAGTCCAGTAGTCCGCATAACTTCAGGCGAAGCACCCCATTTCGATGAGACCAGTCGACGAAGAAGACTGTTGCGAGTGTGCACCTTCTGCTTGATATTTTTGCAGTTTTTGCTGAATGTTAAAGACCTGTCCAGGGTAATACCAAGATATTTAGGGGAGTTGCTGAGCTCGAGGTACACCCCACCCCAAACGATGAGAGGTCGTGACTACTTAACCGTATTATCCTGTCGTTGCCTAAGGTAAACTCACCAGCGCAACCGCAATTTCCTTACTTTTTAAATCTGTAATATCTTCAAAAATATTCATTTAAATTACATGCTTCAAAGGGCCAAATTGATCTATAGTAAATGCACAATGTATTTAAGGTACCTAATTGGATATAGATTAATGCTGTATTGCTTAAAATCGCTTCGTAAACAAGCCACTATTTCTCGTAAAAAGTAAAGGATAAAAAATGGTTATTGTGGGTTATCCCTAACAGATAGACATATACCATCGCGGACTTTTTTGTAGACCTTTTTAAGGTGTGCAATACTGTAGTACATTATTTTGATCTATCTCGTAGGGTTCAGCTAGCTTTTGCAATATAAGCGCAAGAAAATCTGTTTATTTACGACATCACATTAGAAACCTCTAAAATTATCAGTGTTTCTCTACTATATTATGCATGTATTATACAAATAAACCTTCCTTTTAAATCATTCTATCTATTAAAAAAAACTGCATCAAAATCCGTTGCGCAATCATCCATAGGGACAGACAGACAGCGGGAAGCGACTTTGTTCAGGTACACTGATTCATTAACTGCAAATGTAACTTTGTAATTCTATATATTTATATGGGATTACAAAGTTATTTATGCAGTTGGTGTATCTAGAAAAGTGGAACGAAATTGCAAAATATTTTAGTTTTTCCTTGATTTATACACTAAACGCTATTTGTGTTCTAAATTTGAAGCTTCTATGTCTGCTAGAAGTGCCTTAGAGTTTTGATGATCGGTCAGTCAGTCAGTGACAAAATTAAGAAACTTTGACTAGTTATAATTCTTAAACTACTGGTTCAAGTTGAATGAAATTTGAAATATACCGTGTTTATACAATACCTGCTTGATTACTGAAAATTCAGGTCTCTAGTTTTATCCACAACGAAGTTATAGGGGGTCGAAAATGGCCTGAACTGCTTCGAGAAAAGGATGGTATTGGCGGGGGCACTGCCGTGCCCCCAGATATCTAGGTACCTATCTACACCTATTATTCCATTAGATTGTACATAATTCTACAGGTACACTGATTCATTAACTGCAAATGTAACTTTGTAATCCTATATATTTATATGGGATTACAAAGTTATTTGTGCAGTTTGTGTATCTAGAAAAGCGGACCGAAATTGCAAAATATTTTAGTTTTTCCTTGATTTATACACTAAACACTAATTGTATTCTAAATTTGAAGCTTCTATGTCTGCTAGAAGTGCCTTAGAATTTTGATGATCGGTCAGGCAGAACGTCCAAATCGTTGGCAAATAATATAGGTAATCCAAACTTACCTTTGAACATAATCCGTTGATTGACTATTTTACAAGTTACCTTTGAACATAATTATATCTAGGTACCTATCTACACCTATTATTCCATTAGATTGTACATAATTATACAGGTACACTGATTCATTAACTGCAAATATAACTTTGTAATCCTATATATTTATATGGGATTACAAAGTTATTTGTGCAGTTTGTGTATCTAGAAAAGCGGACCGAAATTGCAAAATATTTTAGTTTTTCCTTGATTTATACACTAAACACTAATTGTATTCTAAATTTGAAGCTTCTATGTCTGCTAGAAGTGCCTTAGAATTTTGATGATCGGTCAGTCAGTCAGTGAGTGACAAAATTAAGAAACTTTGACTAGTTATAATTCTTAAACTACTGGTTCAAATTGAATGAAATTTGAAATATACCGTGTTTATACAATACCTGCTTGATTACTGAAAATTCAGGTCTCTAGTTTTATCCACAACGAAGTTATAGGGGGTCGAAAATGGCTTGAACTGCTTCGAGAAAAGGATGGTACGGCCGTGCCGCTTTTTGCTTGACTTGGCGGGGGCACTGCCGTGCCCCCCGATTTAAAACACAAAAGATTTCTAACATTGATGGTTACTACAAGATGTTGTTAGGTTAGCTAAATTATGTAATAACTTAAGACAGAAGGTTCCTTAAGTAGGGAGTGAATAAATTAACCGACTTGGTATTTCATGGATCTCACAACTTTTTACGGTAGAAGAACTGAGTTGCGAGACTTGGCTTTTTTTACAAGTTATGTTTTTGATGGCATATATTTTACATGTTTTACAGTTAAAGTTAAAAGGGTGACAAGTGATAAGACGTCATATTTCCCCAAAATGTACGTGGGTAATTTTTTGACAAGGGCAACACTTCAAGCTTGTTGTCATCACGCTTTCTTTGTTTGACACTAGTGATGTTACTCAGTCATTAACGGTCAGGCACTCGATTGACTCGATTATGTAAATTAAAAACTCAAGAACAGAATCATAGCAAGATCAAAAATACAGTAACCGTTCTATATTGGTAATGTACCAAGGTGTTTAAGTCAGTGACTGAAGGAAGGGAGGCCTTTGCCCTGCAGTGGGACAGACATGGCTGATAATAATAATAATTCGGCTAAGATTGGCTTTGTTCGACTTTGTAAAGAGCTTTTTGTCTTACATTCCACTGATTATCAGATTGATCTGATAAAATCAGTGAAGATTTAATGAAAAATTACACTTTATTATCTGACAGCACTAACCCACAGAACATGTATTTTCTCTTATTAAAACTCTGTGACTCTGTACATTACAGTATTATGACGGTTTATTACACGAAATATATTTATTACCTGGTTTATTATCCAAGAATGATAGGTAACTAGTGTGGCAGTGTTGATGATATTTATCTAACCGCAACTAAACCGAGTGGCACATCGAGAGAAAATGGACTCGATTCTTTATTTTTTTTTTATTTGAGTAACGAGTTAAATAAAATCGAGCCGCATCACTATCTGACACTGTCAGAAAGACAAGACGTCAAGTGATAATAACATTCATTTTATTTTTCCGTTTCTTTCGAATTGCATGAAATTGATATCGGGGGGCACGGCAGTGCCCCCGCCAAGTCAAGCAAAAAGCGGCACGGCCGTACCATCCTTTTCTCGAAGCAGTTCAAGCCATTTTCGACCCCCTATAACTTCGTTGTGGATAAAACTAGAGACCTGAATTTTCAGTAATCAAGCAGGTATTGTATAAACACGGTATATTTCAAATTTCATTCAATTTGAACCAGTAGTTTAAGAATTATAACTAGTCAAAGTTTCTTAATTTTGTCACTCACTGACTGACTGACCGATCATCAAAATTCTAAGGCACTTCTAGCAGACATAGAAGCTTCAAATTTAGAATACAATTAGTGTTTAGTGTATAAATCAAGGAAAAACTAAAATATTTTGCAATTTCGGTCCGCTTTTCTAGATACACAAACTGCACAAATAACTTTGTAATCCCATATAAATATATAGGATTACAAAGTTATATTTGCAGTTAATGAATCAGTGTACCTGTATAATTATGTACAATCTAATGGAATAATAGGTGTAGATAGGTACCTAGATATAATTATGTTCAAAGGTAACTTGTAAAATAGTCAATCAACGGATTATGTTCAAAGGTAAGTTTGGATTACCTATATTATTTGCCAACGATTTGGACGTTCTGACTGACCGATCATCAAAATTCTAAGGCACTTCTAGCAGACATAGAAGCTTCAAATTTAGAATACAATTAGTGTTTAGTGTATAAATCAAGGAAAAACTAAAATATTTTGCAATTTCGGTCCGCTTTTCTAGATACACAAACTGCACAAATAACTTTGTAATCCCATATAAATATATAGGATTACAAAGTTACATTTGCAGTTAATGAATCAGTGTACCTGTAGAATTATGTACAATCTAATGGAATAATAGGTGTAGATAGGTACCTAGATATCTGGGGGCACGGCAGTGCCCCCGCCAATACCATCCTTTTCTCGAAGCAGTTCAGGCCATTTTCGACCCCCTATAACTTCGTTGTGGATAAAACTAGAGACCTGAATTTTCAGTAATCAAGCAGGTATTGTATAAACACGGTATATTTCAAATTTCATTCAACTTGAACCAGTAGTTTAAGAATTATAACTAGTCAAAGTTTCTTAATTTTGTCACTGACTGACTGACCGATCATCAAAACTCTAAGGCACTTCTAGCAGACATAGAAGCTTCAAATTTAGAACACAAATAGCGTTTAGTGTATAAATCAAGGAAAAACTAAAATATTTTGCAATTTCGTTCCACTTTTCTAGATACACCAACTGCATAAATAACTTTGTAATCCCATATAAATATATAGAATTACAAAGTTACATTTGCAGTTAATGAATCAGTGTACCTGAACAAAGTCGCTTCCCGCTGTCTGTCTGTCCCTATGGATGATTGCGCAACGGATTTTGATGCAGTTTTTTTTAATAGATAGAATGATTTAAAAGGAAGGTTTATTTGTATAATACATGCATAATATAGTAGAGAAACACTGATAATTTTAGAGGTTTCTAATGTGATGTCGTAAATCGGGGGGCACGGCAGTGCCCCCGCCAAGTCAAGCAAAAAGCGGCACGGCCGTACCATCCTTTTCTCGAAGCAGTTCAAGCCATTTTCGACCCCCTATAACTTCGTTGTGGATAAAACTAGAGACCTGAATTTTCAGTAATCAAGCAGGTATTGTATAAACACGGTATATTTCAAATTTCATTCAATTTGAACCAGTAGTTTAAGAATTATAACTAGTCAAAGTTTCTTAATTTTGTCACTCACTGACTGACTGACCGATCATCAAAATTCTAAGGCACTTCTAGCAGACATAGAAGCTTCAAATTTAGAATACAATTAGTGTTTAGTGTATAAATCAAGGAAAAACTAAAATATTTTGCAATTTCGGTCCGCTTTTCTAGATACACAAACTGCACAAATAACTTTGTAATCCCATATAAATATATAGGATTACAAAGTTATATTTGCAGTTAATGAATCAGTGTACCTGTATAATTATGTACAATCTAATGGAATAATAGGTGTAGATAGGTACCTAGATATAATTATGTTCAAAGGTAACTTGTAAAATAGTCAATCAACGGATTATGTTCAAAGGTAAGTTTGGATTACCTATATTATTTGCCAACGATTTGGACGTTCTGCCTGACCGATCATCAAAATTCTAAGGCACTTCTAGCAGACATAGAAGCTTCAAATTTAGAATACAATTAGTGTTTAGTGTATAAATCAAGGAAAAACTAAAATATTTTGCAATTTCGGTCCGCTTTTCTAGATACACAAACTGCACAAATAACTTTGTAATCCCATATAAATATATAGGATTACAAAGTTACATTTGCAGTTAATGAATCAGTGTACCTGTAGAATTATGTACAATCTAATGGAATAATAGGTGTAGATAGGTACCTAGATATCTGGGGGCACGGCAGTGCCCCCGCCAATACCATCCTTTTCTCGAAGCAGTTCAGGCCATTTTCGACCCCCTATAACTTCGTTGTGGATAAAACTAGAGACCTGAATTTTCAGTAATCAAGCAGGTATTGTATAAACACGGTATATTTCAAATTTCATTCAACTTGAACCAGTAGTTTAAGAATTATAACTAGTCAAAGTTTCTTAATTTTGTCACTGACTGACTGACCGATCATCAAAACTCTAAGGCACTTCTAGCAGACATAGAAGCTTCAAATTTAGAACACAAATAGCGTTTAGTGTATAAATCAAGGAAAAACTAAAATATTTTGCAATTTCGTTCCACTTTTCTAGATACACCAACTGCATAAATAACTTTGTAATCCCATATAAATATATAGAATTACAAAGTTACATTTGCAGTTAATGAATCAGTGTACCTGAACAAAGTCGCTTCCCGCTGTCTGTCTGTCCCTATGGATGATTGCGCAACGGATTTTGATGCAGTTTTTTTTAATAGATAGAATGATTTAAAAGGAAGGTTTATTTGTATAATACATGCATAATATAGTAGAGAAACACTGATAATTTTAGAGGTTTCTAATGTGATGTCGTAAATAAACAGATTTTCTTGCGCTTATATTGCAAAAGCTAGCTGAACCCTACGAGATAGATCAAAATAATGTACTACAGTATTGCACACCTTAAAAAGGTCTACAAAAAAGTCCGCGATGGTATATGTCTATCTGTTAGGGATAACCCACAATAACCATTTTTTATCCTTTACTTTTTACGAGAAATAGTGGCTTGTTTACGAAGCGATTTTAAGCAATACAGCATTAATCTATATCCAATTAGGTACCTTAAATACATTGTGCATTTACTATAGATCAATTTGGCCCTTTGAAGCATGTAATTTAAATGAATATTTTTGAAGATATTACAGATTTAAAAAGTAAGGAAATTGCGGTTGCGCTGGTGAGTTTACCTTAGGCAACGACAGGATAATACGGTTAAGTAGTCACGACCTCTCATCGTTTGGGGTGGGGTGTACCTCGAGCTCAGCAACTCCCCTAAATATCTTGGTATTACCCTGGACAGGTCTTTAACATTCAGCAAAAACTGCAAAAATATCAAGCAGAAGGTGCACACTCGCAACAGTCTTCTTCGTCGACTGGTCTCATCGAAATGGGGTGCTTCGCCTGAAGTTATGCGGACTACTGGACTGGCGCTATCTTTTTCTGCGGGAGAATTCGCGTGCCCCGTGTGGAGCCGTTCTGCCCATGCAAAGCTGGTGGATACAGCTTTGAATGAAACGTGCCGGATCATCACTGGCTGCCTAAAACCAACCCCGGTACAAATGCTGTATCCACTAGCAGGAATAGCGCCACCAGTGCTTTGCAGAGCGGTGGCAAGCTCCAGCGAAAGAGCCAAAAGGTCTCCGACACACGACAACATCCTTGTGCCACAAAGGCTGAAAAGTCGAAACAGTTTTTTAAAGTGTGTTCACTGGCGAACCATCACAAGAGAGACTGAAGCTGTGGCGAGACAGTGCTTCCTTACCCAAACCGTTCGTCCCACCCGCTGACGACCTCCCACCTGGACATGAGTTACCTTGGGTAACCTGGAAGTCTTTAAACAGACTCCGGACCCAGGTTGGCCGAAGCAAGGAAAACCTGTTCAGGCGGAGATTCATAGACGACTCCGCCTTGGAGTGTAAATGTGGTGCTGTCCCACGAACGATGGGACACTTAATATCGTGTCCTGCGTGTCCTGTCAGCTGTACGTTACAGGAACTGATGGTCGCTGGTGAAGGCGCCAAACAAGTAGCCGAATTCTGGGCCAAGTCCATTTAGATTGCTATCGACACGCTAAGAAGAAGAATAAGGTCAACTACGAGATGCCATAGTCAAAAAACAAAAACGCGCTTCGCCCTATTAGCACTTTAAGATTAGCAGCGATCGCACGCGTTTATCGGAGCTCTCTAGCGAGGAAAATAACAATTATCCATATTAATGTTATAAATTCGAAAGGAACTCTGTCTGTCTGTCTGTATGTTACCTTTTCACGCCTAAACCACTGAACGGATTTCGATAAAATTTGTCAGAGAGATAAATTGCATCCCGGGGAAGGACTTGCGGTAGTTTTTTTATCGAGCGAAGAAGCGGGCGGAAGCTAGTATATAATATAATGGAATAATAGGTGTAGATAGGTACCTAGATATAATTATGTTCAAAGGTAACTTGTAAAATGGTCAACGGATTATGTTAAAAATAAAAAGTTAAAAAGGTACCGGAAAGGAAAAAAAGTAGGACTATCTACAAAAAGAAGTGAGATGCCATCAAAAACATAACTTGTAAAAAAAGCCAAGTCTCGCAACTCAGTTCTTCTACCGTAAAAAGTTGTGAGATCCATGAAATACCAAGTCGGTTAATTTATTCACTCCCTACTTAAGGAACCTTCTGTCTTAAGTTATTACATAATTTAGCTAACCTAACAACATCTTGTAGTAACCATCAATATTAAAAATCTTCTATGTTTTAAATAAATAAATTGGCTTGGCCATCGCCATCGCATGAAAACACAATGTATCTCACAGTGCGATTGCCAAGTCAATTTATTTATTTAAAACACAAAAGATTTCTAACATTGATGGTTACTACAAGATGTTGTTAGGTTAGCTAAATTATGTAATAACTTAAGACAGAAGGTTCCTTAAGTAGGGAGTGAATAAATTAACCGACTTGGTATTTCATGGATCTCACAACTTTTTACGGTAGAAGAACTGAGTTGCGAGACTTGGCTTTTTTTACAAGTTATGTTTTTGATGGCATAAACAGATTTTCTTGCGCTTATATTGCAAAAGCTAGCTGAACCCTACGAGATAGATCAAAATAATGTACTACAGTATTGCACACCTTAAAAAGGTCTACAAAAAAGTCCGCGATGGTATATGTCTATCTGTTAGGGATAACCCACAATAACCATTTTTTATCCTTTACTTTTTACGAGAAATAGTGGCTTGTTTACGAAGCGATTTTAAGCAATACAGCATTAATCTATATCCAATTAGGTACCTTAAATACATTGTGCATTTACTATAGATCAATTTGGCCCTTTGAAGCATGTAATTTAAATGAATATTTTTGAAGATATTACAGATTTAAAAAGTAAGGAAATTGCGGTTGCGCTGGTGAGTTTACCTTAGGCAACGACAGGATAATACGGTTAAGTAGTCACGACCTCTCATCGTTTGGGGTGGGGTGTACCTCGAGCTCAGCAACTCCCCTAAATATCTTGGTATTACCCTGGACAGGTCTTTAACATTCAGCAAAAACTGCAAAAATATCAAGCAGAAGGTGCACACTCGCAACAGTCTTCTTCGTCGACTGGTCTCATCGAAATGGGGTGCTTCGCCTGAAGTTATGCGGACTACTGGACTGGCGCTATCTTTTTCTGCGGGAGAATTCGCGTGCCCCGTGTGGAGCCGTTCTGCCCATGCAAAGCTGGTGGATACAGCTTTGAATGAAACGTGCCGGATCATCACTGGCTGCCTAAAACCAACCCCGGTACAAATGCTGTATCCACTAGCAGGAATAGCGCCACCAGTGCTTTGCAGAGCGGTGGCAAGCTCCAGCGAAAGAGCCAAAAGGTCTCCGACACACGACAACATCCTTGTGCCACAAAGGCTGAAAAGTCGAAACAGTTTTTTAAAGTGTGTTCACTGGCGAACCATCACAAGAGAGACTGAAGCTGTGGCGAGACAGTGCTTCCTTACCCAAACCGTTCGTCCCACCCGCTGACGACCTCCCACCTGGACATGAGTTACCTTGGGTAACCTGGAAGTCTTTAAACAGACTCCGGACCCAGGTTGGCCGAAGCAAGGAAAACCTGTTCAGGCGGAGATTCATAGACGACTCCGCCTTGGAGTGTAAATGTGGTGCTGTCCCACGAACGATGGGACACTTAATATCGTGTCCTGCGTGTCCTGTCAGCTGTACGTTACAGGAACTGATGGTCGCTGGTGAAGGCGCCAAACAAGTAGCCGAATTCTGGGCCAAGTCCATTTAGATTGCTATCGACACGCTAAGAAGAAGAATAAGGTCAACTACGAGATGCCATAGTCAAAAAACAAAAACGCGCTTCGCCCTATTAGCACTTTAAGATTAGCAGCGATCGCACGCGTTTATCGGAGCTCTCTAGCGAGGAAAATAACAATTATCCATATTAATGTTATAAATTCGAAAGGAACTCTGTCTGTCTGTCTGTATGTTACCTTTTCACGCCTAAACCACTGAACGGATTTCGATAAAATTTGTCAGAGAGATAAATTGCATCCCGGGGAAGGACTTGCGGTAGTTTTTTTATCGAGCGAAGAAGCGGGCGGAAGCTAGTATATAATATAATGGAATAATAGGTGTAGATAGGTACCTAGATATAATTATGTTCAAAGGTAACTTGTAAAATGGTCAACGGATTATGTTAAAAATAAAAAGTTAAAAAGGTACCGGAAAGGAAAAAAAGTAGGACTATCTACAAAAAGAAGTGAGATGCCATCAAAAACATAACTTGTAAAAAAAGCCAAGTCTCGCAACTCAGTTCTTCTACCGTAAAAAGTTGTGAGATCCATGAAATACCAAGTCGGTTAATTTATTCACTCCCTACTTAAGGAACCTTCTGTCTTAAGTTATTACATAATTTAGCTAACCTAACAACATCTTGTAGTAACCATCAATATTAAAAATCTTCTATGTTTTAAATAAATAAATTGGCTTGGCCATCGCCATCGCATGAAAACACAATGTATCTCACAGTGCGATTGCCAAGTCAATTTATTTATTTAAAACACAAAAGATTTCTAACATTGATGGTTACTACAAGATGTTGTTAGGTTAGCTAAATTATGTAATAACTTAAGACAGAAGGTTCCTTAAGTAGGGAGTGAATAAATTAACCGACTTGGTATTTCATGGATCTCACAACTTTTTACGGTAGAAGAACTGAGTTGCGAGACTTGGCTTTTTTTACAAGTTATGTTTTTGATGGCATTTCTGTTTTCCTGTATGTAATTGAAGGATTGTATTATTGGAAGATGCATTACAGCATTTACTCCAGAAGGATGCTGAGTTAATTGTTCAGTAAGATTGCAACGCAATGTGCGAAAACATTGCCCGAGACTGCTGCAGATGTGCGGTAACTTGAGAACGCATGGATTCACGAACGCAAATCAAATCATCTGTGCAGTTTAGCGAAAGTGCGTATAGACAATGCAAGAAAGTATTGAAACTGTTATACATTATGGAGATTTGGTTAGGAATATTTACATCATATGGCGATTTTCACAGCAAACGCATACTGTGCCTGATGAATGCGGGAAAGAACATTATTTTGCAGTGGATTCCAGCACACCAAAAAGAACAATAATAATATTAGTTAGAATACGCTTATAACACCGAGCTGCTCTTGCTGGATGCTATTGCAAGGTTGCAACTGTTTGGTGGGCAGACGTTGGTATAGTTGGCTGTTGTGCACATGTAATGTTGAGCATGCGGTATTTATGTATTTTCATCGGTGGAGCGACCTGCATATTTTTTAGATGAAATATTACCTACTTCTAAGTCGTGTGACGTTGAAATTAATATAAGTAGGTACCTACTTACAGAAATAAAAATGCTTTGTTATGTACAATTTATGTGTTTTTTTTTTTAACGTTTGAAAACACCCCTACTCGCTGAGCAGTGGTGTGTCCGTCGTAACAGATGCGACTTACAGCTTGTAGGTCGTAGGTTTGAACCCAGACAGGCACTTTACTTTGTGTAAATTATTTCATCACCACTGCTCTCAAAACGGTGAAGGAAAACATCGTGAGGAAACCGGCATGTCCTAGAACCAAAAATTCAGAAGAATACGCAGAAGCATACGCTAGAGCTTAAGTTTCTTTGGCAATTAAAGCAACACACTGAAGAGCAACAGTGAAGCTAGAACTAAAAATAAAAAAACTGAAATTAGAAATCGATATTCTTAAGTAAAATATTCTCAGGGGTTTCTTGTTTTCAGCAAGGGAGGACCCTTGCTGAAAACAAGAACCCTTGGGAACTAAAAACCCGGAATCTGTCCAAAAATTTATTCTCATCACACTTATGAAATCGATCAATGCGATGGTGATTTTTTTTCTCTTCCTAACTGGCAAATCGGATTCACTGTCACTATCATCGCTAGAAGAGCTTTATTCCCACAATATTTCGCGGAGTTTTGTTTTAATAGGTACTTTATTCAACAACACAATATTTTTATAGGTTACAACTGCAAAGCAGATGACATTACAATGACACTAACCGTAACTATAGCCCTTAACCAGCCGAATTTGGTCGATTAATGTTATAGTTATGTGTGACGTCATTTTAACAATTATGACAAAACTTAAAACGATGCAACCCGAATTTCGCTTAACCGGAGATTTGACGTCTGTCAAAGCTTTGATTATAGTTAAAAATGGCTTGTTATAGTTATTTATGACGTCATTTTAACAATTCTCAATACGATGCAACCCGAATTTTGCTTAACCGGAGATTTGACGGCTGTCATGAGATTGGTTATGGTTATAGTTAGCTGATGCAACTCACTCTAAAATGACAGGTGCGACCTTTTTTATCATGTTGAATAAAAAATCAGAGTGTGGGTAGTTACAGATCAACATTTAATTTTTTTTTTCATCTGGTCGTTTCTTCGGACCATCCTTCGAGAACCTAGTGGTGGAGTTTAATCCACCAGAAACTGACATAGCCGTATGTTGACAGGATATTTTTATCGAACGAATCACAAAAAGCTCAAATAAAATGCACTTCTCGGGTTAAATGTACAATTTCGGCTATTTTGAGAATATAATATTAAAATTTAGCGAATCGAATATTTTGAGAATCTGCTAGTTTAAAAATCCGACATTGTGCGAATAAAGGACATTAATTACCTACCCTATATTTCCCTTTAATTGGTTCAATGAAAATTTAAATAGTTTATTAATTTCAAAATATAAATTACTTGGTCTTTATTTTCATAATCTCATATCTAACTATTTACACTAGGTACTAAATTAAAAGACTAATTATTCAATGAAATAGATTAGAATGAAACTTTTTATCATTATAATCCACGCAGAACAAGATACAGAACCTCCATACCAAATTTTATCAAAATTGGTCCTGTCGTTTCTGCGGGAAGAAGTAACAAACATAAAAACATACTCACAAACTTTCGCCTTCATTATATTAGTGTGATATCTAGGTTAGATCTGAGATGTTTGTTTGGATACTGATAAGAAACATACAGTCATGATGAGTGAAGATTTCGTAATTATTTATTCGCGTGTTTTATGTAAGAGCAGTTGGAGCACAGCAAGTTATTCCGGTTGAACCCCCCTCCCCCTCACCCCTCCACTCCCCTGGATCCCCTGCTAGTTATTATTTTGTTTTAATCTCTGTTTTATCCACTATTAATACGATAATAGATGGCGCCACGTGTCTTTCGAATAAAAAACCGGGGGCCTAAAAAGGTCACTTTGGCAGAATCATAAAAGGATAATATTATGAATCATAATATGGCGAAGACAGTCCGTGTTTTTCTTTTTTTCGCTGCACTACGTAGGTATAATCTAAGAGATTGGAATTGGATTTGGATTGGATTGATTGGTATTTTAGCACAGACCAAAAAAAAAATCGTATTTTTTTTGGTATGTATTTTCTGGTGTACAATAAAGTATATTGTATAAATAAAAATAAGTAACTGGAAAATCCTTCACCAATGGGATTTGATACGATTAACTTAACAGTTAACTATCCATTATGATTCATAATGTTATCCTTTTATGATTCTGCCAAAGTGACCTTTTTAGGCCCCAGGACAACGTCTGTCAGGTCAGCTAGTACTACATAAAGGTGTCTAAGGGATGACGTGGAGGGTCCAGCAGTGACCACATGTTTTCGATTTCGATAAGGATCAGCAATCCATTAGCCAAGCGTGAAAATCGGGACACTGCGTCTATTTTCAACGAAAAATACTACCTGTTTATGTTAATGAGATTAAGACCGACAGGTGTCCAAGTGATTTATTGCGCAATATTCATAAGCCTGTCTTTCATGCAGGAATCATTCTTTCTACATTTATTTATTACTCTTAATAATATTCGTGTACAATGTACAGACGCCAGCCAGCACATCAAGCTACCCGAAACTGTCAAATTTTCCCAATTAACTTTGACCCTTATGCTTTTAGCGATAAAGTTGGAAATCTATTAAAGAAATTTGACAGATTGTAGTAGCTTGATGTGCTGGCGTCTGTACATTGGACAGTCTTACCAAGGGGTATCGTATTTCCCAGTACCTGGGTTGTGGAGGTCAGATAGGCAGTCGCTCTATGTAAAATACTGGTATTCAGCTGCACCCAGTTAGTCTGGAAGCCGACCCCAAGATAGTTGGGAAAAGGCTAGGCAGATTAATTGATTGGACATAGGCATCAACAGACGACAATCCTTAGTCACATTGCCTTTGCCATCTTCTTCAAACCCTAGATCAGCCTTAATAGGCCCATTTTGATCATTTCTGAGTGTGATGGCTAAAAAGTCATTAGCATAGAATGATCAGCGAGTAGCGCATAACGACCTGCGCGCGCGACCGGGTCGCGAACGAACGAATATGTTCTTTTTTTGAATGTCGGGTCTCGATCTCTATGTGGATTCGATTTTAGTCATGGGAGTAAACGCATGGTTGAGAAGATATTTTTCTATAATTTTTCCAAAATCCATGTAGACGCCCCAACAGGCGCTTTACTTTGTGAAAATTATTCCATCACCACTGCTCTCAAAACGGTGAAAGAAAACATCGTGAGGTAACCGACATGTCCTAGAACCAAAAATTCGAAGACATGTGACATCTACTAACCCCACTGGGCCCGCGTGGTGGATTACAGCCCACTCCCTCTCACTGAGAGGAGGCCTATGTCCCAGCAGTAGGAACGTTATAGGCTGATTATGTATGTAATTATGTATGTTTTGCGTAACGTTCCGACTGCTGAAACACAGACCTCCTCTCTATGCGAGTGTGGGTTTGTGTATGTCACCATGTCTTCGATTTTTTTTTGTTCTAACAGTTTGGTTTTCTCACAATGTTTTCCTTCACCGTTTTGGGAGCAGTGGTGATTAAATTAAATATTTACACAAAGTAAAGTGCCTACCTGGGTTCGAACTTACGAGCTACAACTCGTCACCCTGGATTACCACTACTGCAAAATTGGTAAATAATAAAATTCCTTTCACTCACCCCTTTCTTTTGCAGCCAAAGCCGGCAAATCCAGATCACTCATTTTCTTAAAGCTCTTTTTATCACCAAAAAATATAGATATATATTATGTCTTATAGTCCTCTAACACTAACGTAACATGTCAGCGGTTGCTGCGTTAATAACATCTCAGTATGATTTAATGTGACGTAATAAAATTAATTTATCTTAGATGACAAAGACCTTGTTACTACGACCAATTAATCTTGATCCTTCTTGTTGAAGGGCGCTTAGACGTTTCTCTCTGGAGTAAAGAGAGTGAGAGGTCTTGATACTTGGTCGAAATGAGTGAGTAAACTTTAGATAATGTTATCATTTTAGCTGTTTCTGGTTTGCTACTGGTGGTTGATGGTTTTTACGTCAGTGTTTGTCTTAGGATGATTGCAGGTGATCAGGTTTTATAATAACGTACTTATTATGTTTCAATGTCATCATCTGCCTTGTTTTTCCCTACTATGTTGGCTAACCGGATGCAGCTGAATACCAGTATTTTACATGGAGCGACTGACATCCGCAACCGACTTACTGGGTAATAAGATACACCTTGGTAAGACTGGTTGTCAGACTTTCGGGCTTCTGACTACCCGTAACGACTGTCAAAGATCCACGAATGACAGCCGGGACCAACGGCTTTCCGAGGCACGGAGGGGTCTTGTAATGTAAAGGTTGTCACCCATCCACAGACCAACCGCGGCAAGCGTAGCTTAACCTGATTGATCGACCTGTGCGGCTGTTATTATTTAGCCACGGACCCCTCTATTATGTTTCGATATGTGTAAATCTTGTGCCAAATTACAACGAAATAGAAATGATTCTAGTCGTCCCTTCCAAAAGGTAGTTTTCGAGAGAAGAATGGGCAAGAATGACCACCGAAGACAATAACATGTACCAATCCGCACTGGGCCCGCGTGGTGGATTACGACCCACTCCTTTTAACAGAGAGTAGGCCTGTTTCCCAACAGTGGGAATATTATAGGCTGAAATTCCTAACAACTATCGTAAAAAAAAACTGATCGTGTAAAGCCAGATTAAATGAAACACACGCAGAATAAAGAGTAAAATCACACTAATAAAATAATAACGGCGAAAGTTTGTGAGTGTGTGTGTGTGTTTATATGTTTGTTACTTCTTCACGCTCAAACTGCTGGACCAATTTTGATAAAATTATATTGTATTGAGGTAGCTGACACCCTGAATTAACATATAGGCTTTTTATCCCGATATTCCTACGGGATCGACACTTATGCGGGTGAAACCGCGGGGCGCAGCTCGTACCTACATAAAACAATTCTACCTATACTTCCAATTCTGTTCAACTCGCCGAGAAATAGCGCAATATATTTCACATGGAACGAAGTATATTTTAACTGTATCTACAGTGCTTCGTTAAAACTTATCTGTGTTTCACTAGCGTTGATTTTAAATCTCAACAATAGCGGAATTCGAGTAAATTCGCACTCACACCATATTTTATTCAGACTTTTTCAGACAGACCTACCTACGTTTTAACATTTAAAAAAAGTTTATACCTCACAGCTATTTGTAATTTCTTGTTGATGACAGCTAGGAATTCTCTTTTTGAACAATGGAAGATACAAATGTTCTTATTTAAATTACAGAACATAACATCAAACATTATTTCCCGTACAAAGGAGCAAAACTGTCTTCGAATTTTTGCTTCTAGGACATGCCGGTTTCCTCACGATGTTTTCCTTCACCGTTTTGAGAGCAGTGGTGATGAAATAATTTACACAAAGTAAAGCGCCTGCCTGGGTTCGAACCTACGACCTACAACTCGTAAGTTGCGGCCGTTACCACTGGGCCACCGCTGCTCTTTTAGGTGTTACCGTGGTCAAATACGATTATTTTATGCCACACCAATACGACGTCACTCAGCAAGTTTTACGTCATAAAACGAAAGGCTCCTGCAAACAGGCACGACACGCAACGCGAATCGCGCGCGACACAAAAGCACCGCTCGTTGCGCGACTTGCGGTGCCTTTGTGTCGCGAGCGATTTTATCGCGTGTCGCGCCTGTTTGAAGGCGCCTTAATGCCCGCGCCCACTCAATCGTTCAGCGCTTTTCTGATTACTTATGTGGTATTTCTATACAAATACAGGCTTAGCTTCATTGACAATTTAGTGTTAGAGGAAAAGTATTTAGTTAAGTGGATCTGTAAGCAATGATCACTTGGTTTTTATTGATCGGGTTCTGAAAGCCTATGTTCTTATTGTTGGGAGGATGAATGAAAGGCGACTAAAAATAGGTATTTATAAGGCTCACATCTGCCTTATAAATATCTATTTCAAATAAGAAAAAAGTAAGGGTTGGCTTCTAAGTCGTGACTCCCGGCGCTACCTAGAAGGACATTATGTGACCTTATTAGTGATGTTCTTCAGGAAGGTCAGCTGCGTAGTACCTACCTGCAACTGCGTGCGTGTATGATCAGATGAATGAACATCAACAAAGCAAAAAAGTAATTTAAAAAAAAATTAAACCGACTTCAAAAAGAAAAAAGAAATTATGAAATAACTTTAATTTCGGAAGTCGGTGTCTTTGGGATCTGTATTTTATAGTTTTAGTTTTTCTCCACCGACTTCCGAAATTATAGTTATTTCATAATTTTGAGTTAATTTCTTTTTCTTTTTGAAGTCGGTTTCATTTTTTTAAATTACTTTTTTATTTCGTAATTTTTAGTTTTAAGTAAAAACTGGAATATTTGTTTGTAACAAGTAGGTACTTAATAGTTTTGTTGTAAATATTGCACTAGAATTTGACCAAGGTTTTAAGATGTTATCCCTTTGACACTACACTACTAGCTCGTATCAATAAGCCAGGCCGTCACACTTACACGTATTAGTCCATATCTTGAAAATTACTGAATCAATTTTGATGAAACTTGCACTGTTCCCTAAGTTGATGTAAATGTAAGCCAATCAAAAATATGGTCACGATCCGATTTATAGTTGAGGAGAAATGCATGGACAAACATACATACATACATAGACATACATTATTCGTTTGGAAGTCCTAATAGATTGTCATATGTGAATCTAATGCAATTCCATTAATATTACATACATACGTGTCGAATTGATAACCTCCTTTTTTTTGAAGTCGGTAAAAATAAATATGTAAGGATCGTAGCAGGTGGCGTTCTGTAGTGTCTGCCTACCCTCATAGGCAGAAGGCGTGAGTGTAAGCTCTAGTAGCGCTTGCGACCAGGCTGTCGTTTTTATGCCAGTTTCCATGTAATCCATTCATCCGATCACAATACATTTTGCAATACTATTTATATCTACGTATATATCACCTGAACAGTTTCCCTTAGCATTCTCATTGTTTAACAGTGGACATTCAATCTGATATCGTGATAATAGGTTTTCCAGGGATAACAATAGTAAGGTATGCTGGTAGAGAATGCCTATGGCATTAAGTCTTCCTTTGTATAATGTTTTGTGTGCAAAAAGATTTAATAGATGCAGTGGCTTATTAGTCCGCGCGGAACTAGTTGGCCGCGCCTTAGGTATGTGAGCGGTGGGACGGAGGGGCGGGGTCGCTTGCTGTCATTAATCTCATGTGCGTTGCGAACACTAGGCAACCCGCCGCCTCACCCCCGTCCTCATCTAAGACGTTAAGAGTTACTGGGTTGTTATTATCTATTCCGTGGTTGTTACCCAGTAACTGGGTTGTATGCCTCGGTAAGATCGGTTGTCAGACTTTTTGGCTTCTGATTACTCGTAATGACTGTTGAAGCCTAGGAATGATAGCCGGGACCAACGGTTTAACGTGTTTTCCGAGGCACGGAGGGGTCTCGATATGCAATGGATGATCACGGATCCACAAACCGACCGCGGCAAGCATGCTTACATTCGATCGATCCGTGCAGCTGTTATAATTTAGCCATACGGTAGAGGAGAAATAAAACTACAAAATGTTAACAAGAACAGTCAAGTTTATTATGTCTATTATTAAGTACCTACGTATTCTAGTTTTTCTTCTTTGGCGTGAATATTGTCAAGACAACCACAACTGAAACAAAAAAACATTATCAATAACTGCAACTATGACACCGGAACCCTGCGAGGTAATTTCGTAACA
Organism: Oligia latruncula; assembly: GCA_948474745.1. Lineage (NCBI taxonomy): Eukaryota > Metazoa > Arthropoda > Insecta > Lepidoptera > Noctuidae > Oligia > Oligia latruncula. The sequence goes on along the minus strand of OX419701.1, from coordinate 14,657,005 downwards.
CACTATCAGTAGCAATGGGTTACCTTTTGACAGTTCAACAACATTCATTGCGTTATTTACTTTGTTGTGGAGACACATTTTTCGAACATATGAAGCAACGGATTAGCAATATCCTTCAAAACGATTCAGATTGAGATCGATAGTAACGCAATTAGCTGGGTGCTAGTCCCCAATAATACTATATTATACATAAGTCATTTAAGTACTAACTTAAATGACTGAAATTGTTGTCTTTTTTTTTTCGCGGCCATCAACCAAATCTTGTTTTTCTAGCACAGAATAGTGTAACAAACGAAACTTATTTGACATGCATATCCTCTAAACTCAGTCCGAAATGAGTTATTAACACATTGAAGGACACTGACCGAGACACAATAGAAGTGTTATTGTTATTACGTCGAGAGGCGTTAAGTGTCCCGCAAAGTGTTAAGAAGTGTCATTTTACTGCAGCTAATTACAAGTCGGACTATAGGCGGTTTCTCAAAACGCGATGGTGACCCCTTTTTTTTTTTTTTTTTTTTTTTTTTTTTTTTTTTTTTTTTTTTTTGCGGATGGGAAATCATCAAATGACCCCTCCCGCTCTGGGTGGAGCGGAAGGGAGTGTCAGACTCTTACTGACTAAAACCCACCCGTGTTCCTTCCTTAGCCCTTTATGTTCCGGGCCAGCGGTAACCCTTTCGGACAATCCCGCTGACCCGGCAGGCTTCGGCCCTATGGGGCCCCTCCTCGATGCTGACATCTCTTTGAGGCGCGCGTGGAACACGTACGCGCCGTCCGGCACGGGCCTGGTCCTGATCGGACGGTGAGCTACCCATTACTCTCCGCCCGCAGGCCCGCGCCTACGGTGGCCGGGAGTCGTCGCGCGGCTCCCGACGCCCGGAGCGTCTCCCGCGGCGGCTGGGACGGGAGGCTCTCTCCCTGAGCCGTCCCGCCACCTCCTTCGCTAGCATGACTGCTTCGCAGAAGGAGGTGACTGCCTCCCACTCCCTCTCGCCCCGGACCATGGCTTGCACCAGGGCCGGGCGCGAGAGGTCGCCGCCGCTGCCGATCGCCTCTACGAGGACTAACCCCTTAACTAAGCATTTGGGGGACACCGGTCAAACTGTTATTCTGTACTATTTTATTACAAAAATATGTCAAGCGGTTCAGCATCAGTGTTCTCTTGCGAATATCTATGATTTATTATGAAAACTCAAACGCATATTGAACGATCAAGTCGATATTACTACCTCGTATGTATTCTTAAGAAGAATATTTCAATGCCATTAACGGAATATTGGAAACAATGGATTTTGTAAATTAAATTTATGAAACGAGAATATGGCAATATTGGCAATTTTACGAAAGAATCTTAGCTGTACCAAAATCTTATTTTTCTAACGTTACTCCAAATATTCCCGAGAAAGACATAATATCCAGCTTGGTATAGCTATAGAATACTCACAGTGGACATAACTTTGAACGTAACACTAAACATTCCAAATAAAATCTAGCTATTTCCAATCCCCAAATTAGGAGTTTGGCTGAGAGCGTAGTGATCCAATCCATATTTATACGTAATTGGAGCCAGAGGCGCCGCGTCGTAGGTACTAACCAAAATGCGGCACTCTAGCTTAGCAAAATGTGACGTAATATCATGGTGCAAAATAGCACTTAAGCGGTCCAGCTTCTGCTTGGAAAATATTTGCATAGACTTGTGAACTAGCTTATATTAACGACAGATGCTGGAGTTCTACCGTTACAAGCTCATTAAAGAGCTACTGCATAAAGGTTCTAATGTAATCACACTAATATTATAAAGGCGAATTAAGTTTGTGAGTGTGGGGGTGTGTGTGTGTGTGTTTCTTTGAAAAATTGGTCCTGCCGTTTGAGCGTGAAGAAGTAACAAACATATAAACACACCCCCACAAACTTTCGCCTTTATAATATTAGTGTGATAAATGAATTGAAAGTTCCTATAACTACTATGTGAGAACATTGTAGGTCTTGTAAACTGTAGATTTGTAGACCATTTTCAATTTTATTAAGTACCTGGTACTTGTCAGGCCTACACACTGCAATTTGAAAACATTGTAAAAGCCAATTATTTTTAAAAGAGTAACCGCGGAGTTTCTTGCCGGCTCTTTTACATAGGAACCGACCAATTGGAACTGTGCACTTAGCTTACCCAATGTAGGTTTATGTGAAATAAAATATCTAGAATTTTTTGACTACTATTGGTAAACTTACATGACATCATTATAGCCATAGTGTAGAAGGGAATGGAACATCCCATGGCCAGTAGAATGGGGAAGGCGATGTTGCTGACCAATGTACCCACACGAGCCGTCAGCATCACCAGAGATAAAGATAACGCCCTGTTGGAGAGAAAAATGGAAATAAATGAAAACTATGGTAATAAATAAAAAAATACATTTAATGATGTAGGTACAAAGCCCAAACATAAAAAAAATTAAATAAACGGACCAAGAATGAAAACGAAAATGTTTTTTTTTTTTTAAAACGATGCCCCCCACTTCAAGAATTTCTCCTGTGGGTGCGTTTACAAACATTTAAACTCACATACACAAACAGCCAGACCCGGAACAACTACTTGTAGGTCATACAAATATTTGTTCTGTGCGGGAATCGAACCCGCGACACGCAGCGCAGCAGTCAATAGCTTAAACACTGCACCAACCGTGCCGTCCGTGTTGACAATCTCAAAGTGTTTGTAACCAATTAAGAACAACTAACCATATCGTAAAGGTTTGGTATGCAAGATGCGAACTAACCAGCAACTGATTGAAACATTTATGCCAAAAAAACAGTTTTCTGAAAACCCGTTCGGAGCCATTGTTGTTCCAGTGCAATAGAAAGAGATGAAACTATCATGATTTGTACATGACTAGCTGACCCGGCGAACTTCGTACCGCCTCAGAATCATTAAGAACGAATGTACAGTCAACAAAAGAGATAAGTATGCAGGATCGTCGAATATAGTTGGAGTTTAGTAAGAAACCGATAGATGTTGTGGACTGAAATCTAATTTGATAAATGAGCTGTTTGTTTTCTATTAATAAAATTAAATTTTATTCGAGAACATCCATCGGTTTCTTATGATAGATATTCTGCTATTCGGGGCGGAGACAAATCCAACAAACCAAAGATCATAAAAATCGGTCCAGTGGTTCTTGAGTTGTAAATGGTGTAACTAACCCGACTTTCTTTTATATAAATAGTTATACAACGTGTTACAAAATACCCCGTAAAAAATATAATTAATTATCAAAGTCAAAAATTTTGTCAACCCTAGTAAGCTGTCAAGTCAGGGAACCAGATTATTTATCAGAAAAGCCTACGTACCTAATAATTTTCTACTTTAATAGTTTTTCTATTTTTCATTCATAAATGTTTGCTACCTCAATACAAGGATGTCATTATACTCAAGTACTGGCTTCAAAAAATGTCAAGTTGGAAAAAAAAATATGTTATCAGTTTCAAATCTTCTAATCGATATCCTACAACTGTTTCGAATTTTGTCGTTCCACGAATTAGGTAGAAATGTAGGTCATTCTGCGTAGTTTACTCTTTAATTTTACTGAAATAGGGTTTGCACATCAGTGTTTTTTTTTTTTTTTTTTTGGGTATGTTATACAGCTTTACTACGGTTCTTAAATATTGTGAATGGACTCGTTATAAGGCCCTATTTAACCTCCTTTCGGCTTTACGGGTAGTTTTGTAACACCCTGTATAAATCATCATCTGCCTAGCCTTTTCCCAACTATGTTGGGGTCGGCTTCCAGTGTAACCGGATGCAGCTGAATACCAGTATTTTACATGGAGCGACTGCCTATCTGACCTCCACAACCCATTTACTGGGTAATACGATACCCCTTGGTAAGACTGGTCGTCAGACTTTCGGGCATCTGACTACCCGTAACGACTGACAAAGATCTACGAATGACAGCCGGGACCAACGGCTTAACGTGCTTTCCGAGGCACGGAGGGGTCACGGTATGTAAAGATGGTCACCCATCCACAGACCAACCGCGGTAAGCGTAGCTTAACCTGATCGATCAACCTGTAGCCACGGGCCCCTCCAATTATGAAAACAATTAAATTTTCTAAATTAGTAGGAAGAAATTTTAAGCATACATTCTCATCTTATTTGCCATAGACTTACTCAAATAGATATATATATAAATATAGATTATAAATCTATCACTTAGTAGGTACAATATTTAAGACCTCTTTACCTCATAGTAGTTGGAATTACATCAATCAGCACAACCTGAAATAAACTCTTCATTGTCTGCATCACCGCTACGTTCACGGAGAATAAAGCCACCATCATGACCTTCGAATTGGACCATCTCAGTCCTAGCAAAGAAGCTGTAGACATCAGGCCACCGATGAAGAGCAGTACCTTCTTGCCGACTTTGTTCACGACAACTCCGCTTATGAAGTAGGGCAGTAAGCATATGAGACCTATTATTATGCTGTTGATGTAGGTTTCTGCGCCGCTAACATGCTGTAAGATGTACAAATAATAGGAAATTCGTTTATAATATTGAAAAATAAACTGAATTAAAATAAAACAATAAAATAAAATAATACAATAGAAATATATAAATAATATAATATTATATATATTATTTATATATTATATAATATTATTGTTATTAATATAATAATTAAATAAATAATTGTCATACGTGACGTAATTTCCGGCAACTATAAATGATCAGTGATCAACTTTGGGTTATCACAGTCCCTGTTACTATTATTATTTCCATTATAAGAAAACACGTGCCAAGAGGGTCTGATCTCTACATAATTATATCTGGTGATTATGTCTGGACTTTAAAAGAGACTGAGACCTCTGAGTTTGTTTCGGCCTTTCTTCTTAGAGTCAGATAGGAAACGCCGACCTCATCTAGTTAAAAAAAAATATGATTGACGTGTAAAAGTGTTTGTACAAACCTACTTAGAAATGAAGTCGGTTAAATAAAAATAATTTATCATTTAACGTCAGCGTAACTGGGTATTACCACCTGACGCAAATTATTAGCTGAACTCAAGAGAGTCGATTAAAAGAAAAGCTTAAAGGCTCCTTCAAACAGGCGCGACACGCGATAAAATCGCGCGCGACACAAAGGCACCGCAAGTCGCGCAACGAGCGGTGCCTTTGTGTCGCGCGCGATTCGCGTCGCGCGTTGCGCCTGTTTGCAGGAGCCTTAATTCTGCATTATACACAGAGTTCTTTACGTTGTCCTTAAACTTTGTCAAACGCTTCTATAGCTTTTACAAGTTATGTATAAGTCGTGTAATTTTTAGGAGGCTTCTAATAAACAATAAAAATAGTTTAGAACCTTCAAATTAAAAATATAGTTTATAATAAAAATAGGCCTAAGGAAAGAAAAGTTGTATGTTAGAGTTGCAGCCACCTAAGCTAAGATAACACAATATCTTGTAATTATAGGTATCAGCGCCCACATTCGTTATGATTATTGCCGATGAAACTAATATGCTTCATTTCTGCAGGCCAATAAAAGATAGAAAACATTGATTTTCTAACCGGAACACATACATAGAGGACATACAATTCTAATTATAAAAGAATATAAAAAAATCATAAAGTTTTTATGTAGACGTAATAAATTACATAAGGGAAAATCTTTGGCCTGACGAATGAACTATTGATATCGCTAAACCGAAAGGACAGTAATAATTGCCATACGTGACGTAATTTCCGGCAACTATAAATGATCAGCGATCAACTTTGGGTTATCACAGGCCCTGTTGCTATTATTATAACCATTATGATACCAAATTTTTGATTGCCACCGTTATTACAGTGATCTATTTTATCGACAGCAAAGTATCGCCTCCGAGCCTTTTGACAGTTCAAATTGATGTTAATAATGGCTGTGCCATGATAAATAATGGAAACCATTGTGGTTTTAGAACTAAGACCGCAACACTAAGGGTTGTGTGTAGTTCCGAACTAAACCGAGGCGAATTATTGTGGGGAAGCTATTAGCCAAAGTAAATTCGCACTAATTGGATGGGTTAGCTTTAAACTAACGTTTTACTTTGTTAATTAAAGATACACAACGCAAAAATTGCAACGAGGACTCTAAAACAATATAACTATTATGTGAACCAAAGACCTAAGTGATATAGGACAAATTAAAAAGAACACAGCTGAATAAATAAATTTCCGGATTATTTATTAATGTCAAAGATCCACGAATGACAGCCGGGACCAACGGCTCAACGTCCTTTCCGAGGCATGGGGGGGTCACGGCATGTAAAAATGGTCACCCATTCACAGAGCAACCGCGGCAAGCGTAGCTTAACCTGATCGATCGACCTGTGCGGCTGTTATTATTTAGCCACGGGCCCCTCCTTTTAGAAGCATGATCAATACCAAAATACTCTTTAGGCAACTAGTTCCGTTTTTCACATGACATGATGTCAAAGAATGAAATTAGATACATATAAGTTAGGTAAGCATACCGCAAACCTTTGTAGGCCGTTTGATGTGGTACTACCATACGTAGTAGGTGGTAGATTCTCGTAAGTTACATTCTAATTTTCACACTCCCACTTCAAAAGCCCTCTAAGTTACGAGGCGGTTTTTGAAATTGAGAACCACACAGCCCTCTCCCTCACATAACAAATCTAAAACAGTTTGTTTGTTACCCAATTTCACGAAAACGCTTCGGACGATTTCAGTGTAACATTATACGAAAATAAATCATGGCGGGGACTAAGTAGGATATTTTTCCTCGGAACTCAATTTGGGTCTCGAGAGGCCCCCATCATCGATTCCAAAGTGGGTAAAACTGCAGGTCAAAGTTTCTACAATCATATATCACTGTCTTCATATTCGCTGGAGATAAGTTACTTAGTTTCAAGCTGTTTCAAAAGATATGGAAACCTGGGGTTTTTTAGTTCTTTCCAATAGTTGGGGAAGTTGGTTTGACTTATAACTCTAGGTTTTGAGAGTTCGATTTTACTTGAACTTTTGGTTATGAAACATACATAGCCTACGTAGCGAGCCAAGTACGAACCAGTTTTTCTTTCCGCTTTTGCACAACACAACAATTATTATTCAAGATGGCAGTATCTCCAGTAACTTTTGAAAGTAGGCACTCCTGAATTAATGACTTTTAATTTTATAAACAAAATCTGCTAGTAATAATTTTGCGACTGAAGTTCGACTTACCGGAACGCAAACTTCTGATGTCGCATTTGAAGAACTTTTCATTTTCAAACTCCCCGTATAGGAGTCCAACAAGTCACATAGATTATGATTTTCATCAAAACTGTAATGTTCTACGATTGTAGATAATTGTGGGAACCACAGCCTGATGGCGTTGTGTCTGAAAAAAAAAAGACTGATATTATTATATCTGGTCTGTTGTATCTAGTAATTTGGTATGTAAATTGTCCCAATCATTGCGACCACGCAATTTTGCACATTGTGTTTTGGAACATAAAGTTGCTTTTTGTAGCGAATCGAGTATCAAATGTTTCGTAGATACAAATGAATATCAGGAAATCTAACTCTGCCGCCAATGATTGTGGTTTAATGGTCGAAAGCTTTTCAATACGTACTGGGTCGGATATTTAGAGCCTTAAACTCTTTGACGAAGGCTTAGACGAAAAAAATTACGCGAACGATGTTAAATGAGTTGAATCAGGCGAAAAATAGCCCTTTGAGTCTGGCGAAATACTGGAGTGAGAATAAAAAAGTCCAGGTAAAAAGCGGGGTTAATGCCCTCTTTTTACGTTAAAATTCTTTTAATCCACGTTTCAGTGAAACTATTAAGACTAAATGATTTTAAAATTTGGATATTTTTATCAACTCTGCAAAAAAAAAAACACCCAATTCATCTAATGTTACTTAAATATCTCTTATGATATTTAGGTGTCTATTTCATCATCATTTCAGCCGAAAGACGTCCACTGCTGGACATAGGTCTCCCCCAAGCACCTCCACTTCGACCGGTTCTGCGTTCCCACAAGGTGGTCCGACGACCTTGTGAAGGCCGCAGAACCCGTTGGATGCGAGAAGCGCAGAACCGGTGTCTATTTAATATCAAATAATATTATAAAACTTATATCCAATTTCCCATCCATCCATCTATCCCTTTATCGCCCTTGGGAAGAGAAAGGGTGCCATAGTCCCATGAATTTAAAACAATATGATTTGTCATGACCAATTTTTGTCCCTCCCTTTTCAATCACAAATTCTTCGTTATAGAAAGCTCACAATCTAGGGGTTCAAGGCTGAATGATAACAGCCGCACAGGTCGGTCTAAGCTAAGCTATGTTTGCCGCGGTCGGTTCGTGGATGGGTGACCATTCATTACATAATTATCGAGACCCCTCCGTGCCTCGGAAAGCACGTTAAGCCGTTGGTCCCGGCTGTCACTGTAGATCTTTGATGGTCGTTACGGGTAGTCAGAATCTCAAACGTCTGACAACGAGTCTCACCAAGGGGTATCGTGTTACCTGGTAACTAGGTTGCGGAGTTCAGATAGGCAGTCGCTTCATGTAAAATACTGGTATTCATCTGCATCCGGTTAGACTGAAAGCCAACTCAACATAGTTGGGAAAAGGTTAGGCCGAGTGGATTGATTAAGAAAGTTCAGAATCTAAAATTTAACGATGAATATAAATATAAATTTACTAGCTCTGCCCGCGACTTCGTCCGCGTGAAATTTCTTATACCCCGTCGCAACACTTCGTAATCGCTTAGCTTTCTTTTCTTTTTAAAATTTCATTCTGACTTTTTTATTTTTGCTCGGCTCCTAAGGGTCATAGCGTGATATTAAATAGCCTATAGCCTTCCTCGAGAATTGGGCTATCAAATGCAAAACGATTTTTCAAATCTGACCGGTAGTTCCAGAGATTATCGCGTTCAAACAAACAAACTCTTCAGCTTTATTATTAGTACTAGCTGTTCCCCGCGGTGTCACACGCTGCGCGGCTCCTAAGGGTCGTAGCTTGATGTTATATAGCCTATAGCCTTCCTCGATAAATGAACTACCCAACACTAAAAGAATCATTCAAATCGGACCAGTAGTTCCAGAGATTAGCGCGTTCAAACAAACAAACTCTGCAGCTTTATAATATTAGTATAGATTAAAAATAACAAATAATAGAAATATACGTACATTCCCAAAGTAATGAATTGTATTAATCCTATTAAAGCCACATAGCCCAGTAAAGGTCTTCGTAATAAAGGTTTCGTATTTCTAAGACCGGCCCTGATTTTGTCCCAAAACTTCACTCTAGTTTCACCATCATCAGCCTTTTGTGAATCTACCTCCTTGATTTCCTTTTCAAATATGTTTGGGTACTAGAGAAAAAAAAAAAAGAAATACCTACTTACTTTTTCTGCATTATTTACAGCCTGTATCATAAATGTTTAGTCATATTTAAAAGGGTATTGCATATACCACTATACTGAAGACTGTTACTGTTAGCCTGCATCATCCCACTGCTGGGCAAAGGCCTCTCCGCATGGCTTCCAGCTGTTTCGATCCAGGGATAAAGTGGACCACTTGTCTTTTGTTTTCTCCAACTCGTCCCGCCATTTTCTACGGGGTCTGCCGCGACGCCTTCTTGCTGTGTCAGGGCTCCTCGTAGTGGTTGTTTTGGCCCACAGCGCATTGCGCAAAAGGAAGTCGGAAAAATAATCAGCTGTCTCAAACAAAACTTCAATACCTATTCGACCCAAATGTATGGGACAGCTGATAATTATTTTTCGATCACGATGATGGTCTCATGGAGAAAGTTGTTCAGTTTGATGGTCTGTTCCACATAATTAAAGGCGGATACAGACATTGCGAGGCATGCGCAGCGTAAGCGCTCATCGCATGATTCGCAATGTGTGGGCGTTCATATTCGTGGTGAGGCATGTGGAAGCTCATGCCTCACCACGAATATGAACGTCCACACATTGCGAATACCTTGCAATGTCTGTATCCGCTTTAATATGTATGACACCTTTCTGATAGAAGCTGTATAAAGAACAAAATTGTCTGTTCACTGTCGTAACAAAAACAAATGCGAAATAGCCATTTTATCAACGTTTGTAACCAGTCGAGTACTTTTTGAATAAGAAATAGGCAGCTGTATTCCTAGATCAGCCTCGAAAATTCTGATAAAAAATGCAATATTCTCACCGGAAACGTGTTGGCAGGTTTTCCGCTGTTTTCAGTATATATTTGGATCAAAATATTTCTTGCTTCAACGTATCTTTTCTGTGTTACCAGGAATTTGGGACTTTCTGGTAGTAGTAAATATAGTAGGAAGGCAGTCAATGACCATAGAGACATAGCAAGAAGGTAGAAGTTCCAAATGTTAAGTACTGAAATAGAAAAAAGTTGAAGCAGAAGAAATTATACAAATCAAGTTGAAAGCTCACAAGCATACAGGGCCAAATAAATTAGGTAGCAAAACTCGGCAGATTTGATGGATATCAATATGTCGGAGACATCATTAGTACGGGAGCTGACTTGACAACGAGGTGGAAGCGCTGTGACGACAATGCTTCGACGGAGTCATTCGTTTGACTATTCAGAACGCCAGCGACATCTGGTGGCGCTTGACAGAGTCTAGCCTGAGTTCGTGGGGGGTCGACGACAACTTGACAGAACGATGTGGAGCTCTCTTGGACATTGGACATCGTACGAACAACATGTGCTCAGAAACTGTCCTGCGTTCCGTATCTGGTTGTGTGTTTGTAATTTGCTAGTGGGATTAAATTGTTCGTGAAATTATAATCTGATTTGAACTGCAAACTGTTTTTCTATTGCGCAATAACAAACACATACCCACTATACGCCCACAGTAGTTAAAATATGGCTGATAATAACAAAACACACATATACCTTCTCCGTCAAATATAAAAACAAAAAAAAGATTTTTTGTTCCTTTTTTATCATCACGTCTGGGGAGCTTCGTTGGCAAATTTAATTTCATCCTGTAGTTACACATAATCAATAAGCATAAGAAACGATCTAGGAATCTGGTCAAAGGCGTCCTACAAAAGGTAGTGAACGAACAGCTTGAAAATATGCGTCACATCATAATGCTACGACCCTATGCGAAACAGAGCCCCAGAGCTGGTTTACAGCGACAGCCAGCGTTGACGTGATGACGTCAACCTGCCCAGTATAGCAATCTAGCTGATAACATTAATATTATAAAGGCGAAAGTTTGTGAATGTGTGTTAGTTACTTCTTCACGCTCAAACGGCTGGGCCAATTTTAATATAATTTTGTATGGAGGTAGCTGACACCCTGTATTAACAAGTCTGTATTATAGGCTACTTTTTTTCCCGATATTCCCACGGGATCGACATTTACGCGGGTGAAACCGCGGGGCGCAGCTAGTTATTAAATATCTAGTGAATAGTGCCGTAAAATAAGATGTTACAACAGGCTTTAATTCTAATTTCACAAATCAACTTATAAGAATAAACCTTTCCACTGAAAAACAATAAATAACAAGAGATGATAACACCACCTTACTCACCAAAACGTCCGTCAAAGAAGCTAGCCCTCCAGTCCTGTATAAGTATACCCCAGGCCATGGCTGGGGTTAGGATCTGTGCAAGAGCAGCGTATGACGATTGACACAACATCACACGATCTCTCACTGTGGTGTGGCAGAATTCTGACGTTAGTGATGATATAGCTGCTAGGGATGTTGCGAATCTAAAATATAAAAATTTAATTTAGGATGACAATAAAAAATCATATAAAGATAACAGTGATGATGAGGATGATCGACGAAAGAACGCGGGTAAGACCTACACCCTTATTGCGAAACACTTATCTGATCTCCACAACCCAGTTACTGGGTAATACGATACCCCTTGGTAAGACTGGTTGTCAGACTTTCGGGCTTCTGACGACCCGTAACGACTGTCAAAGATCCACGAATGACAGCCGGGACCAACGGCTTAACGTGCTATCCGAGGCACGGAGGGGTCTCGGTATGTAAAGGTGGTCACCCATCCTACCGCGGCAAGCGTACCTTAACCTGATCGATCGACCCGTGCGACTATTATTACTTAGCCACAAGCCCCTTCAATTATGAAAACAATTAAATTTTCTGAATTAGTAGGAAGAAATTATATGCATACATTCTCAGCTTATTTGCCATAGACTTCCAATACGGCTTCATTAGTCTTCTTTTTTCCTTCATTAGCTTTGTTGGTTAATTAACAACACACTTCGATGTGTAAGTTTTTGTTTTATTCATATTCCCTTTCATTGAATTTTTTTCTGTTTATCTATTGAATATTATTCTTTGTAGAGTAGTTTTTTTTTAGAATAGAAAAGATATTTATTTAACAAATACGGGTAATAAACAACAAAAATACACAAAACACACACACATATACACAATACACAACAGGTAACATACATAATAGGTGTTATGATAGATTAAAGCTCAGCCATATTTCACCAATCGGCATGTAATAATTTATATTAACAAACATTGTTTAACCAAAAGCTAGATCCATCAATCCAGAGCAATTCAGGCAATTCTTTTCTTTGATAAATATAATTAATTTAATAAGTACAACTTTTTATCTATGTATAGGAATACTTTCTTGAAAGTCTTCATAAAAAATGAATGGAGCTATTTCCTCATCCTTCAGTTTCAAATCTACCGTCTAGGATACTTATTGAAAAAGGTCTGCTTTCAAAGATTTTTCTTAGCGTTCCGAAATTAATTCAAGTGCACTTGGCATCCTTTGCCGATAATATCTCGAACCGTAAGATAGCCAAAGTTTAAAGAAAGATGGCAACCAATTCAGATGAGTAGATAATTATATTCAAAGCAAAATGGAACTCGCTGTTAAACTTATAATTACCATGATTGCATATATTTAATTATTATTGGAACTATTTGAATTACTACGAAAGTAGTAGCAGATATAAAAAAAACACTAATCAATGATCGACAACAAATAAATAAATCACACTATATTATAATCTATAGGAATACTTTCTTCTTCATAAAATATGAATGGAGCTATTTCCTCATCCTTCAGTTTCAAATCTACCGTCTAGGATACTTATTGAAAAAGGTCTGCTTTCAAAGATTTTTCTTAGCGTTCCGAAATTAATTCAAGTGCACTTGGCATCCTTTGCCGATAATATCTCGAATCGTAAGACAGCCAAAGTTTAAAGAAAGATGGCAACCAATTCAGATGAGTAGATAATTATATCCAAAGCAAAATGGAACTCGCTGTTAAACTTATAATTACCACGATTGCATCTATTTAATTATTATTGGAACTATTTGAATTACTACGAAAGTAGTAGCAGATATAAAAAAAACACTAATCAATGATCGACAACAAATAAATAAATCACACTATATATAATATTATAATATAATAATATTATAATATTATATATAGTGTGGGTGTGTGGGGGTGTGTATGTGTGTTTATATGTTTGTTACTTCTTCTCGCTCAAACGGCTGGACCAATTTTGATAAAATTTTGTATGGAGGTAGCTGACACCCTAGATTAACATATAGGCTACTTTTTATCCCGATATTCCCACGGGATCGACATTTACGCGGGTGAAACCGCGGGGTGCAGCTAGTCCATAATAAAAACAAAACATAATTTAAAGAAAAAAATAAACTATTAACAAAAGAAAAACAGTAAAAAATGGCACACAAATATTGATTTATTCCGGTCTGGTCCCCTGAACCCCCCTCCACCCCTCCTCGTTAACCCTCGCCTTTCTTCTCTTGCACATTGAAATAGAAACATTTACGCGGTTATTTCCAACCACCGCTTATAGCTTTGATTGATCCAAAATGATTTTTAAACAGTGATAAATATTATAAAATCTATTAAGAGGCTCCATCATAACTTTGAGAAAAATCAAGAAAAATAACCAACTAATAAAATTATTTACTACCCAAATTCAAATAAAATCACAAATTATTCTATAATTTGTTATAACAATCTCACCTGGGACGCTTAAAATCTTAACAAAAATCTCAAACAAGATCTGGCAAACCAACTTTAATATTTCATCCCACCTGATTTACACTAAACATCACACAGTAGAATTGGAGAAAACCAGTATATCACATCTAGATGTACTATAGGACCACAGCGCAAGCCAAGATAATAATGCTGTCAGTATTTTGGGCACGCGACCAACATGCAGTCAAGTATACTGCACAAATACTGTATTATTTACAGTTTTGGAACCTAGCAGCAATACCGATATTGTATTGGAAGTTTAGTTTGGAATAATAGATGTGTCTGGTGAACCAGTAAGTCTGCACAATTCTTCAAATGGCGGGAATTATACCATGTGTTACTGAAGTTATGCACATTATGAAAGTAGTTAGTTCAATCGTTCACTGAATCGATTTCTGTCTACCATTACTATTATAAATTCGAAAGCAAATCTGTCTGTTAGTTACCTTTTCACGCATAAACCACTGAACGGATTTCGATAAAATTTGGCAGATAGATAGATTGCATCCCGGGGAAGGACATAGGATAGTTTTTATCCCGATATTCCCACGGGATCGACACTTATGCGGGTGAAACCGCGAGGCGCAGTTATTAATATAGATAACTTTCTATCCTAAAAATGATTAAAACTACGTAAACTGCAGCTGTACAGTCAAAACGAATCAAAAAGGACGATTGCCTACTGCGACAGATCCTTACATAAGAGTGCAACTGTGTGCATGCGTAGAATTGTAGTTTGACCATACTTTTTTCTCACTATCAGTATAATTAATTCAATAAATAAAAATGTTTTAGTTATAATAGTAAAAATTCAGTGCATGTATTTATGATTATAACATAATATTCTAATTGGGATGTTCAGTTATTTTTTAACTAACGCACACCGTTAATTCCGAGACATGTTGTATAGTGAAATGGGCACACGGGCTAGTAAAATTCTGGCTAAAGTCCTCAGCCACTAATTAGCCAAATTGGTGCTGACCCAATTACCGATTTTAATTACTAAGGCAACTATAATCCCTCGCTGAAAATGCACGTAATCTCAGGAGTTTTGCAAAAAATACGAAGGTTACGCTCGCGCTAGTTCGAATTTTTGCATTCCCAGCGCATGGAAGTTTCAATTTCAAGCAGTACACAAACCTCGTACATTTTCAACGGAGACGAAAAACACTGCTTCGAAGTGATATTCCTTATCATAAAAATTTAAATTTACTTTATACTCCTGGCTAGTGGTTTGTTAAATAAACTTTCCACTTAAAAAATCCAGTTTAAAAAATAAAGTGGGAATGAAAGAAAAATACTGAGTCAACTGCTTATCGCAACGGTCTGGTGAATCCGTCAGAGGGGGGAATTATTATGCTACTGGGGTGTCAAGTCCGCAGCCTCATTTTATCTTCACGCTCCTTTAAACTTAAGAGGTCAGCAGAGGCTTTCAACGTGGAAGGACAAGTTAATCCTGTTAATTGCGTTTTGGGGTAAACAAATTAACTGATTAACAGAGAGGTAGTTATTTATGAATCATTTGCCCTGTAAGTGGCCTGATACAGCTACAAATTACAATACCTAACTCATTGCCTCAAGGAAGGCAATGTAACTTCTTTTCACATTTTTTTTTAATACTAATTAACTACTATCAACATCTGCATCAAAGAGCGGGCTGTTTTACATCTCTCTAATTATGTTCTTACTGTTTTCAGGTACGTTGGTGCTTCTAAGTGGTTGAATGACTGACATTCAAATATGAAAAGGAAAGTACCTATTAATAATATAGCATCTTGATCTTAGGCTGTTGCCTGAGTAAAGTTTTTTTTAAGACTTAATCCAACATGACTGTGGATCGTGGCGTTTTGAACCTTGTCCCAATAAAAATAAAGAGTTTATAATAAAAGTCTACTCACATAATACCTTCGCAGAGCTTTGCAGCTGCCAACATCACGTAAGTCTGACTGGAGGCCGAAAATAATGTACATAGGAATATACCTCCGAAACCAGCTCTTAGAAAATATATCCTTCCAAATGTGTCTATCAAGAAGCCGGCAATTACTGTTGATACGAACATTCCTGAAAAGCAAATAAATATTAGGACGGTTGTATTTTATCGTCATGTTTATAAGGTTGCATTTTACGTTATCAATCGTTGGATGACTGACCAAACTTTGTTGATACAGTCTTTTCAGTTATTCTACCTCTGAATTTGCATCACTTTCCAAATCATAGTGATCTTTATTCTCATTCTAATAAGGTTGCTGTTGGGTTGCTGCCATTGCAAGTCTGTCAGAATCATTGTGATCTTTGTTGCCGTCACAATAAAGGTTAAAGCACACGTATCAAACCGAAACGGGATCGGCACTGTATCAACTCGAGCCATTCAATATGCTTTGTATCAAACTCCCTACTACAACGTACACTAATCGGAATCGTAACGTAATCGCCTCGCCTCGGGACAAGCTCACGAACCACGGTGCGGTGCCTTACGGCTCGTCGTTCCTGCGCTTCCGTCTCTCCGTACCCGAGCTTACGTCTCTTCGTCCAACCTTGCCCCTCTCACCCCTCCCGCAGCCTACCTGCACCATTAACCAGCGATCGGCGAGCCATAAGCGCGGCGTCGGCGTCGCGTCGCCTAGCCGTAGCCGAGTCGACGTATCGGAGCTTCTGATCCGCTTTGGTTACGTGCTTACGTTAGGTTGACGCCTGTTTGACGGTGAGGCGAAAGGCGATACGGTGCCGATCCCTTTCCGATTTGATGCGTGTGCTATGACCGGTTACCGCTATCAGAGGTAAAATGATTGTAAACGGACTGTAGATAATAGGAATTAAAAGGACATACAAAATACGGAAGTCGTCGGTAGGTAATGCAGAGATTTTATCTATTGCTTACTTGGTGTTTGCATGCAACCTCCACGAGTTTGTTATAAGTAAATGGTATTATAGAGGTATGAGGAACAGGGTGTAAAGTTCACACAACCTCCATAGAAAAGGGAGGATCCTCCGACCAGACGGGTGTTGTATCTGGCGGTCAACTGCCCGATGATTCATGTCGGGCCGTTGTATCTATGCTAGTTGCGTGGTAAACTCTGCTTGCGAGATGCAGGATTTTGCCTGACGTCAGTATGACGCGTTCTTTGCCTAAGGCGTTGTATACAACATTAGTTTTTGTTTATACTAAACCCGAAAAGGGGTCATTGTACTCATCATTTTGAACAACTTTTTCTATGGGACTAACCTTGAAATCGCGAAAAAATAATCAGCTGTTCCATACATTTGTGTTCACTTAAATCGACAAAATGTGTGGTTGTTTGGTTGGGTTTCACCTGAATATCAAATACTGGTGAAAATGACAGAATTTCATGAAGATAAACAAGTCGGATACACTCTTCTAGGAAACCGTATCTTTAGCTTAGGATAATGGTGTGCAGGCCAATTACACTTCACTTCATATGACGCCCGTAGGATTATGCTCCACCAAGTTAAATTGATTGGAATTAGTTGATCCTGACACAGATGTCCGGGATATAGACTAGCATGAAACCTAGTGGGATAAGTCTAATGAAGTGCTATTGAATCCACTTCACTAAGATAGTTACATACTAATCAACAAAACAGATAAGTATGCAGGATCGTCGGAAATAGCTGAAGTTTCGCAAAAAAACCGATGGATGTTCTCGGATAATATTTTATTTTATTAATAGAAAACAAACAGCTCATTTATCAAATTAAATTTCAGTCGACAACATCCATCGGCTTCTTACTAAACTTCAACTATATCCGACGATCCTGCATACTTATCTCTTTTGTTAACTGTACAAATAATTTCATCATCACTGCTCTCAAAATGGTGAAGGAAAACATCGTGAGGAAACCGGCATGTCCTAGATCCTAAAATTCGAAGACATATGACATATGACTGTAAACCCACACTGGGCCTGCGTGGTGGATTATAGCCTACTCCCTCTTGGCCTGTCCCAGCAGTGGGACCATTATGGGATGATTACGCTAAAATATGTAGCTTTTGTTAATATGGGTAATCTATCTTACTATAAGTAAGGTTAATTTGGAATTTGACATGTTCTATTTATTCATACATCATAATCGCACTATAATATTCCCACTGCTGGGACACAGACATCTTTGTGAGAGGGAATGAGCCGTAATCCTCCACGCAGGCCCAGTGCGGGTTGGTAGATAAGTAAGTAATAATTTTTGGTTCATCTCGTCTAATTTTTGGTTCTAGGACGAGCTGGTTTCCTCACGATGTTTTGAAAGAAAGAAAGAAATAAAATACGTTTATTTGCAAACATGACGCATCAAAAAAAAAAACAACAAAAAAAAAAAACAAAATAACATTTTAGGAGAAAACATGCGTCACATACGCATAATGCTAAAAGACCCTATACGAGACAGAGCCCCAGCGCTGGTTTTCAGCGACAGCCGGCGTTGACGTGATGACGTCAGCCAGTGCAGCATACTACCCTCACCGTTTTCCGTTTCATTCCTTCACCGTTTTGAGAGCAGTGGTGATGAAATAATTTACACAAAGTAAAGTGCCTGCCTGGGTCCGAACCAACGATCTACTACACGAAATTCGTTGCCGTTACCACTGAGCCACCACTGCTCACTAATTATTCATGAATGTTTGAAAATATATCCTAGAAATCACTTACCAAAATAAGGCATAGCATTCAAAAGTCCTTTCTGCTTGAGATTCATGTTGAGGTCACACTCAGCAATCGGTAATAAGTACGAAGTGGTGTTGGTAACCAGAATACTGGCGATACAACCGAAGAATGTCACGAACAGTAACTTCACGTGGAACCTCCCGAATTTACATACTTCATAGGCTTTGTTGATTTCTTGCATAGGAGTTATTGGTTCTGCAAAAGAATTGAACAAATTAATACACAAATTAACTGTTTCTTACGAAGGGGGAGGGGAATATATGTAGGTACTGATGGATAATCTCATGAGGCTGCTTCTATAAAACATTTTGGACCACGAATCGACCAAACGTTGTTGGCTATAGGCTAGCCTCTTAGTACATGGGACTTAAACATAACTGGTGATATGGGGGTGTAATACACCCGCTCCATCTCTGTATATCATAATAATCTCAAATCACCATAATTGCAAGTCAAAACAAAACATAAAATTCTCAAAATATAATATTCACAATACACCACATTCGCAAAACACAGCATTCTTATTACATCATACACCCTGCCCAATCCTTCGGGGATTGTATGGTGGTATTATGTTATAAAACGACCCTTATATTAAGTACTAGCTTCTGCCCGCGACTTCGTCCGCGTGAAATTTCTTGACCCCGTCTCAACACTTCGTATTCGCTTAGCGTTCTTTTATTTATTTTTTTTCTTTTTAAAATTTCATTCTGACTTTTTTCTTTTTGCTCGGCTCCTAAGGGTCATAGCGTGATATTAAATAGCCTTAAATAGCCTATAGCCTTCCTCGATAAATGGACTACCCAACACTAAAAGAATCATTCAAATCGGACCAGTAGTTCCAGAGATTAGCGCGTTCAAACAAACAAACAAACAAACTCTGCAGCTTTATAATATAAGTATAGATATCGTAATACACAGTTCATCTCCATCGATGTGTTATCAAAACAAAATGATATAAATTAGAAGTAGGTAAATAATCGATTCTGTGTAAAGGCAAATACCCCCTAGGCCCCCTTAGGCCGTATGCTGAACTGCAGGGTTTGCTATTATTAGACTAGTAAGCCACGTTACAGTAAAGGGAAACATCGTGAGGAAACGAGCATATCCTACAACCAAAAATTCGAAGACATGTAGTGCCATTTACCAAGTCGGTCTGTGCCCGCGTGGTAGATTACGGCCAACTCCCTCTCAAAGAGAGTAGGACTGTGTTCCAGCTGTAGGAACTTTACGCTGATTATGCTAAGCCAGGTTACATTAAAAATCGTTTATACAACGAACGTTAAGAAATTCACTCTTGTTTTGCACATAAAAGATAAATATAGTACCCATAAGCTTCTCCTGGTTTACTTGCTAAAGCTGGGTCCATAATAACGTAATGTTCTACTAAATTTTGTATAAGGTTGACCCTTACTTATGGGTGAATGTGGACTAGAATAGGGATTATGATGACCGATGGTCTACCCGGTTGATCCCTAACATGCTTTTCAGGGATAATATTTCCTGTTTTAGTTTGTTGGGTATCTAAATATTTCATGTCTTTGTTGATTATTAAATTAATGTGAGATTTTTATAATTCTGTTTGAGGGGCTTGTGGCTTAGTAATAACAGCCGCACGGGTCGATTGATCAGGTTAAGCTACGCTTGCCGCGGTTGGTCCATGGACGGGTGACCATCTTCACATACCAAGACCCCTCCATGCCTCGGAAAGCACGTTAAGCCGTTGGTCCCGGCTTTTAATCGTGTATCTTTGACAGTCGTTACGGGTCATCAGTAGCCCGAAAGTCTGATAACCAGTCTTACCAAGGGGTCATATTACCCAGTAACACAAAACTTAAAAACTAAACGACTACACGCTAAAGGCTCCCCCTGTAGGGTACGGACCTCGGCTTAGGGCGTCGCTGGGAGAGGGCAGCAAGGGACAGGCTGGATCGGAATTATTAAGGGACGAATTTAAAACTACAAGCTCAGAAAACATTAACTAGTGAGCGAGTGCTCATAAAAAGCATTTATTTCGATTTAAAGTTTTGACGGAGCAACATCAAGGAGTAGGTGCAGTAGTAACACTTTAAAAAAAATCGGCTTTTACCTATAACAATTATAGGTAATGTCAGTTTGAAATGATAAGTATTTGAGTCAGTAGGTACACAATAAAATTAAATAAAAAAAATACGCACCAGTGTTGTCCACCACATGAATATTATCATCAGCCATCTTTGTTTTTACAAATATTTATTAAATTTATAAATAAATTTTATTTCTCAAATATAGTAATTATTACGTTTAAAACCATTTAATTACATAATGATTACAGCTGGTTTCAGTATTAATATACGAGTAGTACTGAGAATATTGCGTTTCAGAGACTCATTTTGATGCAAAATCCTTGATGAATGATTAATTACCAATCCACTTTGAGCTCCGATCTCACCTCAAGGGAATTCACATGAGAGCTTAAGTTATTTTGGCCATGTTACTGCGGTATCTCTGTGTAAATTTCAGATAAAATTTTGAAGTAACTTCCTGTAATCATTTCTATTTGAATGTATCATAGAAGTTATTTTTGCATATCATCTGATAAGCAATGGTATGTTGCGTCGGTAGCTTATGTCAATATTTTGTTAGTTAATGAGTAACGGAGGTGGTACTCATAAATTCGTGTCGTAATCTATGTTTAGACTTGCGTTTTCCTAATTTGCGTAGCGTAAGAAAATAATGGCCTATGTCCAACAGTGGACGTCTTTCGGCTGAAATGATGATGATGATGATGAAGAAAATAATAAACAGGGTGGCAGATACCACGGAATAGATAACTATTTCGTGGCAGATACGATCGGTTCGACGCGCAAACGATAACCATGCGACCCCTTGTGTAGAAATTTTTCGTCGTTTATTAAAAAAAAAACAAAATGCTGTTCCATAAATTTTGACCGCATAAAGAATTACACTTTTGTATGTAACAGCAGATTTTTGAAGTGAAAACTTTTTTAAGCACGTTGGGCATTTTTTGAAATGGGAAAAAACCATTGAACTATCGTCACTGTTACCGTAAGCGACACCGCGCGTGTTTTGTTTATAAGACGATTAAAAAAGTACCCGCTTCGGATGTGTTCGGCTGTCTTCAGGATGTACTCGGTTTTAATGTATATCCGATATGTCAGTGAGTGATGGCAAAGTATGTATTCTGTTTGTGTTTTGTTTTTACTTCTGTCGGCACTCCCGGAATGCCACTTTTTTTTTTGATAACTTGTGAAACATTTTGAAGCAGCGGGGTCTAGAAACATGTATTGCATCCATGATAACAGGTCACGCCTCGAAATCCCTTCTAGCCTGTGTTAGAACATAGTCAGAGAACATAAAATAGTTAACCTAAAAAATAAGTAAATTGGAGTGGTTCTCGAGCGACCATGAACAATATACACCTACACAATATATATTTTCTCAAAAAACCGGTCAAGTGCGAGTCGGACGCACGCACCGAAAGGGTAATGTACAAATATGTAGGTAAAACCGTTTTCGGATTTTTCCCTTTACTTGTGCTACATGACCTTGCTTTTTGCCAAATTTCATGATTCTAGGTCAACGGGAAGTACCGTATAAATTTTGGTTCCCTTGTGAGTGGCGAAATATATGTTTTTTGCGGCATAAACTGCTGTATCTGTGAATCAAATCAAGGATCACGTGCTCAGCAGTAGCGCTTGCGACCACGCCCAAGCGCGACCAATGAGGCAGTCCATTGCTCGGTAAATATTTAATCAATTATTCAGGTTCCGCATAAAACCGGCAATGGATTAGTGTTCGCGCGATAATCACGCTCAAAGCGGTACTTTATCGTACCAAAACAGGCATTCATGAAATAGTTATAAGATGGTGTTTCTCCTCGCTGAATTAAGTCACATTTGTACCGCGTGAGGTGGGGTACTAGTGTTAGCCGTGTATCGAGTTTCATTCAATAATAGGCTATTTGACAATGTAAAAAATAAGGTCATAATTATTGTCACTCGTATAGATTATCGCTTTTAAAATCGATTTGCATTAATTTTACTACAAAACAATGTATTATTTAAAAAAAAAATCCCGAAAAAACTTCATCTTTTTAAATCTGGCGCCACGTAATCGAAAACGGTCTGGATTGGCTGAACTTAAGATGACGTCATGATTTAGTAAATTTCTGTCTATCGTTGACAGAACAGATGACTTTTGTCTAGTATCTCGACCGTTTCAACGTTTGTTTACGTGAATCGTGACGTCACGACGCCATATTGTTAAAGATAGCGTTTGGCGGCTTATTTAAACAGTACATTTTTATTTACTATTTTTTAAAAGAAATACATTAGGTATGCAATATGAAGTAATAGGTTTTTGTGGGCTCGTTAGACACCATTAAATAATCTGAGATGTTTATCAGAAACCAGTCAAATAGCCTATTACCGAAGTAAAAAAAAGTGTGTACAAAGTGGTTTATTTTCTAACATATTTTATCTATTGAATATTTGCGCTGGTACAAAACAGCTTTACGTGACATCGAGAAGAAGAAGACAGACGTTCTGGAAATTTGGTGCTGGAGAAGAATGCTTAGGGGTTTCGTGAACTGAGTTTCGCATCGACACCTCTACACGCTAAGAACTCAACATCAAAAACAGTGGCACTCCAGGACTGCCGACAGAAGTGAAAACTTGAACTATTACGTGTGTATTTTTTTAATCGTCTTATAAACAAAACACGCGCGAGGTCGGTTACGGTAACAGTGTTGCGTGTTTAATGCTTTTTCCCGTCTCAAAAAATGCCCAACGCGCCTAGAGAAGTTTTCACTTCAAAAAGCGTCTATTTTTCTGCTCCAAACGCGCATCCTCAAATCCTTCGGACATGTCTCGTGGCGGCAGGGAGACTATAGAGCGCCTTGTCGTGCAGGGTAGATTGGAGGGCACTAGGCCACGCGGACGCTCACCCATGAGATGGACTGACCAAAATAAATCCGCAGTAAGCGATCCCTTGTATGAGTGCGCAAAAAATACCAAAAAACGGAGTAGGTGGCGAGAAATCGTGAGGCAAACCACATTAACCCCTAGACAAGTAACTGCATGTGGACCACGACCGCTAAGACAAGAGTTCTACGAAGAAGAGGAAGAAGTTTCAATCTTTTCGCGTGAGCAAGACTTACCTAGTGTTCGATGCCATCCAGCCAGGCTTAAAAATATTGCCCAATACTGATCCTACACGGTGCAATAAAAAAAATATCATCGTCATTATTTCAGTCAATAAAAATATGGTGTTTTTTTATATCCCGTAACTCTAGGGTCATTTATATAAGTAAAAGTCCTAGAATATGTGGTCCAAAAATGCATAGTTTCGAAGATATCATTTATCTAAGTTTCATTGATAATATGAGTAATTATTTTCATTCAAACGAATCATTCATATTTAAAGCTAAGAAAATGCGACGTTTTCACTTAAGGCTGTTTTACATTAATAATTGTGACTTTGTCGAATTATTTTGTATGAAAAATTAAAACAAAAAAAAAATATAATTCTAAAATAATTCATATGCTAGTCGATTCTTTGATATGGTTTCATTCATACCCTAGAGTTATGGGATATAAAAAAACTCGCTCAAACGTTTGTTCAATCATTGCGCAATCTTCGACATTAACCCAAGACGGTCAAAAACATTGCGCAATTCGTGACATGGAGCAATGTAATTGATCGTCGCCTTATTGCTGGGAAACGACTTTTACTTTTGTGAAAAATCGCTCAATGTATCGTGCTCAAAACAGTGTTCTTTAAGGTGAATACATGACTTGCCAGCGTATTAAAAGTTACGTTTTTTTTTACATTCACAAATAGGTATGTATCGCAAAAAAAAATGCCTTTGACCTTCAATACCATCAAGCATACGTAACCAGAAGGTTCCCAAAAATGGTCTTGTACTAGTATTGTACAAGAAAATTACTGGGAGAAAAAGTGACTCTCCGGCTTCGTTGGGTGCTTACATAAAGACGCGGGTTCCCGTTAAAAATAAGCCGGTACCGTTAAGTGCAGGTAAAATATCCCCGTATTAAGGGGATTACAGGACCTAAACGCAAAAACGCAAGTTTTAGAAACAATAAAAGTATAAGATCGACTACAGTAAACAAAATCAGGAAAATATATCATATTATTCAGGATGTATGCTAGGTAGATAGTGTGTTGATGTCATGAAGATACCTCTAAAAACTTTCTTTTTACAATAAAAATCATACTAATATACAAACAATCATTCTGATTTTTTTGTCAGATTATTCTACAAGCAACATATTAAAACACTAGTGTTTTAATTTTTTAGTCCAAACAATAGTTTTTATATAATTGCTTCATATTTAGCAATAAATTACCAGCGATGTGTCATCGTGCTTCTCTTTCTTTTCTATGCAGTCCGACAGTGACCGCGCTTTAGGTCATGTAAGCCCCTTAACTTATGCGCTCACACATAAAGAAACAGGTAAAACATTGTGACCGTTTCTTTTCGTAGATCAGCCTGCAGCGATCTGTACCGGATAACCCGCTGCTTTATGTAAGCGCCCTTAAGCGTCGTTTTACACCAATTATTAAGTTACTAGCTTCCCATAACCCGTCGTATCGCATCGCCTGCCTGTGCTATTACTTCGTTTTTGCTTAGCATTCTTTCTTAGTTTATTTTCTTTTTGCTCGCTGCTAAGAGTCCGAGTGTAATGTTAAAAAACAAGTAATTAAAAAAACTAAAAAACCCGACTGCGGTAAAAAAATTAGTTTAAAAAACACTGAAAAGCTAAAAACAAGGCCATTTTAAATTAAATAAAAGTTGGAAGCAGGCGGGACCCATACCATTTTTTTATTATATTTTCAAACTCAAATGGGTCCCCCGCCTGCTTCCAACTTTTATTTAATTTAAAATGGCCTTGTTTTTAGCTTTTCAGTGTTTTTTAAACTAATTTTTTTACCGCAGTCGGGTTTTTTAGTTTTTTTAATTACTTGTTTTTTATTTCCAGCTTTTTAGTTTACAAATTTGAAAGATTTCGCAGACGATTTACTTATGTATTAATTAATAGCTGACCCGTAAAGTCACTCAACAGGGAAGAAGAAATAATTATTTTATTTAACGTGTTTTTTACGATTTGTCACTTCGAATTACTTTTAACCATATAAGTTGTATATATTTTTGTAATCACCTTTTAAAACCCTTAATATTGATATTTCACTCGATGGTATTAGAAGAAAAAAAAATTTCGAACTCCACAATATGGCACCCTAAATCCGCCATTTTACTTTGTTTTTGATTTTAATGTAGCCAGTGACACTCGCGCTACCAAGACAAATCTAAAGACGTATAATTTATTCAAATCCGTTCATTCGTTTAGAAGTTACGAGGGAACAAAGAATCGGACATACATACATACATACATACATACATACATACCTACATACATACATACAGGTCAAACACATAACCCTCCTTTTGGGCTTCGCCGCAGTCGGGTAATAACCCTCCTTTTGGGCTTCGCCGCAGTCGGGTAAAAATAGCGTATCATCAGCCTATTGCAGTCCACTGCTGGACATAGGCCTCTCCTATTGCGCGCAATTCAACTCGATTTTCGGCAACTCTCATCTAACTGCTACCAGCCATCCTGCGAAGATCGTCGCTCCACTTAGCCTTCCTCAAAAATTGGGCTATCAAATCACACTAATATTATACAGGCGAAAGTTTGTGAGTGTGTGTGTGTGTGTTTATTTCTTCACGCTCAAACGGCTGGACCAATTTTGATAAAATTTTGATGGAGGTAGCTGACACCCTGGATTAACATATAGGCTATCTTTTATCTCGATATTCCTACGTGATCGACATTTACGCGGGTAAAACAACGGAACGCAGCTAGTGTAAAAATATTTTTTCAAATCTGACTGGTAGTTTCAGAGATTAACGCGTTCAAACACACAAACAAACTCTTCAGCCTTATTATTAGTAAAGAATATAGTTTTTGTAAATAGACAAGAAGTTCTCTCGCTACAACTGTGACCACACACGACCCATGTACGGAACATAGCTCCAGAATTAATCATTCGTTAATGGTGTCCGTGTTTCACTAGGAACACCTGCGCTCCACGGTTGCTGCAACTGTTACTGTAGCATATTATGTACTGGAGATAAGTAGATTAGATTTAGTAGATAGTGTTTATTAAGCTTCAGGAGAGCAGTGGTGGTAATTATTATAATTTTAAAATTGCTTAGTACATTTTGCATAAAACCTTTACTCCGCTTCAATGACAGTAAATACTACTTAGAAACTAGCGCAGGTAATGGCTGTGAAAAAATAAGGAGCCAGTATTTATTATGTGTGTCAAGTAATTTTGAATCCCACCAAAAACATAAATGTAAAAAAGGAAAGCCAAGTTCAATACAAAAATTATGCTTGGCTGTGGGCTTCGCCGCAAAAAGAATGGAGATCTAAATGAGTGCCAAGTTCTATGCAAAATCCAAATATGTATTTAAAGGAACAAAATAACATTATGAACAATTATTAAACTCTATTTCTTTCCTTTATTTGATACCTATAACAATTACTGTTATTTAAAAATGTGAGATCTTAAAGTAGGTTAGATTTGACTTGGCCAGTTTTCATTACATCAGTCATTTTATAAAGTTATTCAACATTATAATATACATATATTTTTCCGCACTTTAGTCCTACAGTGGACCATTGTGCGTGAAGCAGGTTTGGTGAAGCATTTTTCAGTAATTTTTTTTGTCTGTGCTAAAATACCAATCAATCCGATCCAAATCCAATCCCAATCTCTTTGACTATACCTACGAGTGCAGCAAAAAAAGAAAAACACGGACTGTCTTCGCCATATTACGATTTATAATGTTATCCTTTTGTGATTCTGCAAAGTGGCCATTTTAGGCTCCCAGACTGAACGTTCTTAAAATTACGAGACATAATAAAATTGATTGATTGTTTTTTCTATATTAGTTGCAATAATCACTGCTAAATATTTGAGAAGACCACATTAGCCTAAGTAATTTTCCACTGTTTTCAAACACAATAAACTGAAATATAATAATGAATACCATATTCTATTAGACTACAACCTCACCATTAAAAAAATCATAGACAATAAACCGAGGCAAATGTGCCACTGAAAAAATAAACGGTGTTTATGCGTTGAATATAATATAATCGCATAAACAATAAACACAGTTAGTAGAAAAAACATTTTACTAATCTATTTTGTTCATGAAAATGTAAAATGTTCAGTTAGTAGTTATATTCCTGGAAATTTCGGCGTGTTTATAAGTTATTAATGAATTTTCCCACTAACTTTATTGAAAAATATTTATTTTTACCACGATATCTTTTTAACTACATACTCGTTTTTCTATGGAATCGGTAGTTTTCAAATACATTTAGAGGTTTGTCGTGATTTTTACACGGAAAGATGTTTAGCATACTTATGGCGCTGTAGCTAAGCCATAGCACTGCAGATCGTGGGTGCGGTTTCCGAACGATGAAGTAACTAGGTACTGATAGCGGTTCCGAGGTAAGATGTTTGTGCATGATTGTACAGACGCCAGCACATCAAGCTACTACAATCTGTCAAATTTCTTTAATAGATTTTCAACTTTATCGCTAAAGCGTAAGGTTCAAAGTTGATTGGGAAAATTTGACAGTTTCGGGTAGCTTAATGTGCTCTGTACAATTTTTGTTGGAAAGCGTATCCGAGGTAGGTCAGAAGATTTTTTTTCTCGGCCATTTTGCTATAACGTTCCTGTCAGTCAATGTGAGCGTATGTAACTTCTAACGCGACGATATTATCGTGGACGTTCACGTCCATAAAATGCATGGAAATACGTACACGTTATAACGTTATCGTGAACGGAAATTAAAAGCGTCTTCATACTACTATCCTACTAACCGCCTTACTAATTTGTATAGCGCCTGTAGGGGGAAGTCCCCTAGTGACGGACACATAAGGTTTTCCGAAAATAAAATTAAAACTACTTCGAGAAATATGTATTTATTCATGAATTAGTTAAGTGAACAAAATATAAAATCAAAATCAATTAACAAAAATACAACCTCTGCGTAAACATAATCTTGAAACGTTAATTAAATGTTGGTAGAAAAAAGTTAGTCTTTAACATTGGCACCTAGTACCGGACGGGTTAATCTTCAAACCCCAAGCGCCAGAAATTCTTAAAACATTGTGCATCTATCACATATATTTTTATTTATTTATTTATTTATTAAACTTTATGCACAAGTAAAAACTGTACAAAGGCGGACTTAATGCCTTGGGCATTTTCTACCAGTCTACCTTAGGGTGATGCAGAGACAATACACAGTAGGTGCAAATACAGAAAACAACTTAGAGAATAACTAGAATATAAGAATAAATACTTAGATACATACATACAACAAAATATAATAAAATAAAAAGTTATGAGAGTTAAACAAAAAAAAAAAAACCTGCAACAACTTAATCTTGAGACGAATCTGCCAACTTCTTGTGAATATGTTCTCGAGCTTTCATTTTAAATGTGAACTGATTGGTTACCGTCCTGATATTCTGAGGGAGCGCATTCCAAAGGAAAACCGCCTGGACAAAGAAAGAAGACTTTATAAAACCAGAGCGATGAGAAGGACAACGAAGAAGACGATTATTCTCTGACCGAAGATTCTTGCTGTGTGCAGAGCATAAATATTGACACAGAGAAGTCAGATAAGAAGGAGAAGTGGGTTTGTGAAGGATAGAAAATAGGGTTGTCAAAGCCCTCAACGCTCTGCGCTGCCGGATAGGTAACCACTTTAAAAGCGATCGATGTGCGGATACATGATCATACTTGCGGAGATTGAAAACGAATCGAATGCAGCTATTAAGAAGTCGGTCAAGTTTATTGAGGAGATCTGCATTCAGGTCATAGTAGCACACATCGCCATAGTCAATTATGGGGAAGATAAGGGACTGTACAAGCAATGCCTTAATGTGTGATGGGAGAACATTTTTCAACCGATAGAGCGACCGCAACGTTCCAGTGACCTTCCTGCTCACAATCGCGACCTGCTTACGCCAGTCAAGGCAAGTGTCAACATGCAAACCCAGATCCTTGACGTCAGAGCTAAACGGAATCACTGTGCCATCAAAGGTAACCGGTGGCACCGTTAACCCATTCAGCCTCCTCAAGCTATGGGGGCTCCCTACAATGATAGCCTGACACTTGGTTGGGTTAACCGCCACCCCAAAACGATCAGACCAGTTTTTTACAACTTGTAAATCCCGATTTAGCTCCTCGACCGCATCGGATAAGCTGTCAACACCTGCCTGACAGTAGAGCTGTAAGTCGTCAGCGTAAAGATGATACGCACACTGAAGCAAAGAAGTTATGAGATCTATAAAGATAGAGAACAAAAGTGGAGATAAAATGCCGCCTTGAGGGACGCCAGTTTCAAGATCACACCAGCTGGACTTAGAGTCACCAGCAAGAACTGATTGCTGACGCCCCCGAAGATAGGAAGAAAACCATTCCAGAACCTCGTGAGAGACCATGCGATAGGAGAGGATGGATAAAAGGACTTCGTGACTGACGGTATTGAAAGCATTTGAAAAATCGATCAACACTAAAACCGTAACTTTAGTGTCTTCCATTCCTCGCCTTATATCGTCAGTCACTTTAAGGAGAGCAGAAACGGTACTGTGCCCGGGCCTGAACCCGGATTGGAACGGACTGATGAGGGAGTTTTTGTGAATGAAGTTGGAGAATTGTTTATGTACACAGGCCTCGAGTACTTTAGATAAAAAGGGAAGGATGGAAATTGGACGAAAGTGACTGAGAAGAGTGGGATTAGGGATTTTAGGTAGTGGTCGAACATGGGCTTTCCGCCACAGGGAAGGGAAAACACCGGAGAAAAGGGAGAAGTTAACTATATGGGAAATAGCAGGAAGGAGCTGATCAACCGCTGTCACGATCATGTGTCGACTGATGTCATCACAACCAACGGCTTTGGATTTAATGGAAAGGATAATCTTTTTGATCTCTCCCGGGTCGACTGGGGTGAAGACAAAGGGGGTAATATTGGGTCGCGTCAGACCAGCAAGGTAAACAAGGGTTTGACATTTGGTTGGATTATCAAGGGTGGGAACAGTGGAGAAATGACGATTTAGATCATCCAAGCCAAATGTGTTAGGAAGGTCTGAATGCCGCGATTTGCCGATACCTAGAGTTCCAAGGAATTTCCAGATATCAGCACGAGAAGCAGAAGTGATGTTATTAAGAATGTGGCGACGTTTAGCGTTGCGTATCATCTGATTACAACGATTGCGAGCAGTTTTGAAGAGGGTCCAATTATCATCCGACCGATCCTTTTTAAACCTCCGAAACGCGCGGTCCCTTCGTCGCATCGCCATCCGAACTCCCACATTCATCCACGGCGCAGGTGGGCGCTTTATCTTGACTCTCCTGATAGGAGCGTGGGTGTCGTACAGCTTAATTACAGCATTGTTGAAAAAAGTAACTTTATCGTCAACTGTAGTGGCTTCCTCCAGGGGTGTCCAGTCAATATTAGCAGCATCTTGTGCAAGCTTTTCACTATCCATCCGCGCAAAGGCACGCCTGTACTGGAACGTAGGTTTGGGTTTAGGAGATTTAAGGGCATAAGACAGGAAAATAAGGTCGTGATGGGAAAAACCAGGAGCGTCAAGTTGACCATGTGAGACTAGGGAAGGATTTGAGGTGAGGATCAGGTCGAGCCAAGTATCATCACCGGCAGTGTTATGATGAGTTGGTTGGAGAGGCAGCACATGCAGACTAGCTGACTCGACCAGGTGTAGGAGTTTACGGGATCGATGGGAGTTGTGGGCAAGGAGATTGGTGTTGAAATCCCCCATGACTATGTGATGTGCATACTCCGAACCTAAAGATTCTAGGACCGATTCGAATTCGGTGAAGTAATCAAGTGAGGGGGGACAATACACAACGCCAAGAACGGTTTTAGCTCCTTTGACACAGACCTCTAGAAAAAGAAACTCAGCCGAAGTATTACCGGAAGAAGTAGAGAGAACTTTAAAAGGAAGATCAGCACGAAGGTATATAGCTACACCACCCCCTCTCCTGCCGACTCGATCATTCCGCAAAAGAACGAATCCTGGGAGAGAGTAAGAGGTGGATAAAAGTTCAGGTTTAAGCCAAGTTTCAGAAATCAGGACGGCATGGACGTTGTTATTCGAGAAAGTTTCATACAACTCATTGTAATGGCTTGGAATGCTTTGAGCATTTATATGACAGACGTTAAACAGTCGGTCAAGATTTTGGCTGAATCTTTGACGTAAAAGGTTACCTAGGTTTTCCGTAACAGAACAAAAGCTATCATCACCAGAAGAGGCAGTAGATTCGTTGGCAGAGAAAAAAGATTCGTTATCAGATGTTGTCATGGTTACAAATATATATAAATACAATAAAACAGATATAAATACTAAATAAATATACTAGTATAATAAAAAGAGACCTACACGAAATACTGGTAGGACGTTTGCATCTCTGCACCACCCGCCAGCTAACATCATCTTTAAAGACAGTGAATACAATAAGAAATAAAATCAAGAAACTTTACATTACAAAGCGATAAAGGAATTGTTACGCTAATTTTAATTATTCCGAACGCACCCTTCAAGCATACAAAAGACATTTTTCACATTTTCCGTGAACGTATCCAAACTTACAAAACGTCACTGCTGTTTCTTTGATTGACAACCAATAAAATAAACATGCATGACATTTGTTGACATTGACAATGACATTAGAAACATGAAAAGAACAAAAAGTGAAAAATATAAATCTGGTTGAGGGTAAAAACTAAAAATGCTGAAGTATGCGTTACTTGCGTCAACTTAGAGACTTGCGAGGAGGAAGAGAACAGAAAACAGAGAGTAAAAAAGGTTATCAATAGCAAACAATGGAAGATGGCAAACTTTAAGGTAAGGAAATCCTAATTACTAAATGGGTGTCTAATGCGTAGATGTTATATTGTACAACAATTGAGGATTGATACTAACGCGTCTTGTTTTTCAGGCTATCTCCTGACGTTTGAACCCGAGGATACTTCACCAGCAGTGGACTCAGTTCTTCAAATGATGTCACCTTATGTTTGCTTCCATCGGGGGCTTTAATAACGATGACACCGTCCTGAGTCCAACACGACCGCATTGTAAAGTGAAGCCGCGCCTTTCCAAAGATGGATTGTCGGGTCTTAGTCAGAAACTCCTTGACAGAAATGGATGACCCCTTCAGTCCCGTCTTCGCTCTCCAGACCGCAGACCTGTCGTCATAGCTCGAGAACTTGACTAGGATGGGCCTATGGTGATCCTTTTTGGCGAGGCCAAGTCTATGGCAGACCTTTATGGAGGATGCAGTGATAGTACTAAGGGACAGCTTCTTGCTTATCACCTCCAGGATCACTGTGCTGCTGACATCCCCTTCAACCTCTGGAATGCCCTGGAAAATGAGCGCCTTCCGCCGATGCCTGGTCTCCATCCCGTCAACCTGTCTAGCACACTCGCTGATTTGTCTTCTGAGCAAACTCAGCATGCTAAAGATCAGCTCCCTAAAGGAGCGAAACTCCTCGGCTACCCTCGCCACGGTGTCCTTAGCAGGTCCTGCACACTGTATCTGCGCTTCCAACTCACTCATCTTCCGGATAAAGCTATCTTCGAGGGTCTTCTGTGCTGATACTATCTCGTCGAATTGAGACATCTTGTGTACGGTGAAGTGAAAAGTGTGTGTAAGTGATGAGCTGGCAGGTGGTGTAATTATTGCTTGAGTCACATAAAAGTGCTGCAAACGTGAGTACACGTAGTGTATAGGCTATACACTGATAATTTATAAAAAATAAGTGAAAATACTGTAAATTACTATTTTAAATATAAAAACAATACACGAGTTACGTCTGTCTTCTTTTACACCTACCCGCGAAAACTCTACGATACGAGATATAGGTATCTCCACATTCCGGAACGTCTGCACATGCTTCATGGGCCCATTCTTGGCAGCTGGAGCATTGTTTCCAGTTCTCGTCGTGGTCCTCTAAACACACCACAAGTAGTTTTTTCCATATTAGATATTACAGTTTTCAAACTTTGCTGATCCCATTTTCCTATCTTTTTTATCTCTTCCATGTTGAAATATCTCCCTCCTTCTATCCTGTAAAACAACAAACAATCATTATTATGATAAGTATACATGCTTAGTAAAAAAGTCAACCTATAAACTGTCCGGTGGTAAGGGACAACTTTGTATCCGGAGGTAGGGGACAGGGAATGTCCAAAATTACGTATTTCATACTAAAACTGTTTAAGTAATTAATAAAAACTTTCACAATTTACGAATTATTATGGAACACTGTCTTTATTAACAAATAACAAAACGATTAAACACAAAACCATAGCAGTAATACTCACTTGAAATTTACGAGACGCAACGCTTTCCCGCCAAAAACAGCAATTCACCTCTCCCACCGCTGCTGTACGCCTCACTGGCAAAACGCGTCGCGTGATCCTGTATCGCTACGTTCCCCCGCGCCCCTTTCACCAATATTTGAATAGATCGCGTTGTCGTTTGTCGAGATAGTACGAGTGTCCGACGCTAGGTGCCGTCCGGCGCTACGGGACTTCCCCCTATAGTTACACAACGAAACTTGTCTTCTTCTTTCGAAAGTCAAATTACTGACGACTGAAAGAGAGAAATCGGTTTGTAACTATTCATCTGATATAATTAATACGTTTATTAAAGTAAAAGAGTTTTTTATTATAAACGTGAAAGTTTGTGACGATGGATGGATGGATGTTTATTACTCTTTCACGCAAAAACTACTCAACAGATTTGGATGAAATTTGGCACACAGATAGTTTATAATCAGGATTAACTTAAAGCTTACTTTTTATCCCGATTTTCCTATAGGATCGAGACTTATGCGGGTAAAACCGTGGGGCGCAGATAGTATTTCCATACATTTTACTTTCCCGTGTTATCGTGCTGTCGTGAACGTACACGATTCTTTCGTTAACTCAGACTGGTACGTCTGCGAAGTCTGTTCCTAAAGCTCTATGTATCACTGTAACTAAAATTCCTATACCTACTTCTACTTCATACATATTATTATTTCAAAGATATGTCAAAATGCTCCTATCCCTTTATCGCTCACACTGCAACCACACATCAAGATAGCTTCAGAATTAACGATTCATAATGACCTCCGCACAACACCTGGATTGGTAACGGAACCTATATATTATGTAGATGATCATCTGTACTGTAAGGTATTATGTCGAGCTAATTAAGCACTGGTTTGTATTACAGATTAGGTAATTCTGATCTGTTCTGTTTAAGATGTCATGAATGGTATTTCGTTCTAAGGGCTAGAGCAGATGGAGGCGAGTCTCGCCGCAACGCAACATATTGCAAAAATCCTCCTTGATGAAGGAGGATTTTTCCTTCGTACATTTTCTATGATTCAACGCACACTTACAGCACGCGTAGCATGCCCACCCTAGAAACGAGTTTTGTCAAGTTTTTTTATTGTAGACTGAGGCTTTTTTTTTTTTTTTTGCGGATGGGAAAAGTTATAGCGCCATCTGGTGGTCACTAGGAGAAACCTAATTTCCCATACAAAATTCTAACACGCTCGCAATCGAACGTGAAAAAAACTCACACTAAGGCTACAGATTTCTTAAGAAATCTATAATTTTGTCTATTGTTCCGTCGACGAAACCCGTTTCTACGGTGGTCATGCTACGCGTGCAGGCGGGCCGCTCCACTCTTTTTTTTGTATGAAAATGAATTGCGCTGCGGCCTGTTGCGGCTGTCATGTGCGCTTGGCTTATAACAGTAAAAGCTCACTTAACAAAAACAAAACAAATTAACATTATCTACTTATCAGAAAAAAAAATTGTAATCACCACGCTTCATGACACCCATGAATGATTTAAAGACGATAACAAAAATACTTTTATAAGCACGAATGTTGTTCATTACGTACCTAGGAAGCCGTTTACTTACCTATAAATATTTGATTAGCTGAACTTTTTCTGAAACTCGATAAATGCCATATTTACATCAAACTCAACTCAAACTCAAAGCATTTATTTCAAATAAACCATTTTTGAGTTGTCAAAAAGTCGGTCAGTCAGAAAATGTGAAGCTATAGTTGGACTTTTAATTAGCTGTAGTAAAATGACAGCTTATGTGTTACTTATAATAATCAGCCTATAATGTTCCCACTGCTGGGACACAGGCCTCCTCTCGGTAAGAGGGAGCGGGCCGTAATCCACCACGTGGGCCCAGTGCGGGTTGGCAGATGCCACATGCGAATTTTTGGTTCTAGGACATGCCGGTTTCCTCACGATGTTTCCCTTCACCGTTTAGAGAGCAGGGGTGATGAAATAATTTACACAAAGTAAAGCGTCTGTCTGGGTTCGAACCTACTACCTACAACTCGTAAGTCGCGGCCGTTACCACTGGGCCACCACTGCTCTCCCTGAGTTACTTAAATGACTAAAATTGGCGTCTTTTTGTCTTTTCGTGGCCATCAACCAAATCTTGTTTTTCTAGTACAGAATAGTGTAACAAACGAAACTTACTTGACATGCATATCTCTAAACTCAGTCCAAAATGAGTTATTAAGAAGTGTCATTTTACTGCAGCTAATTAAAAGTTGGACTATAGTTTCCCATTGCAAAGCGTAGGTACCTATCGAGAAGAGATAGGATCAGTTGTTGATACCGATAGGATCAGTTTTTCATCCAAGGGAAAACTGATCCTATCGCTATCAACTCAGCCTGTCCCAGTGCAGGACATGGGCCTCTGCCATGCTGCCCCACAATAGCCTGTCCTCCGCCTTTCGCATCCAGTCTGACCCAGCCACCTATTTGAGCTCGCCATATCTATCCTATCGCTAATTTTACCTTAATTAGGAAAAACTAATATTTTGTCAGCCTAGCTACGGTAATTCCCTCTACGGTAAATCTATCTGGCTATTAAAAATAGACACGACACCTACCAGCCATAATCTTCACTATTTATTCATCTTATTGGTTGTATAGTTGCATTATATTCTAAGTACTGTTTATTTAATTTTTTTTTTTGTAAAGACGCCAGCACATCAAGCTACTACAATCTGTCAAATTTCTATAATAGATTTTCAACTTTATCGCTAAAACATAAGGTTCAAAGTTGTTTGGGAAAATTTTACAGTTTCGGGTAGCTTGGATGTGCTGGCGACTGTTTGGTTTCCATACGTGATTTTCTGGTGCGGGTTCGTACGCTCTGCTGTGGGTTCCCCATAGCACAGCGTCATGCTAAGCGTCAGCTCACACCGAGACGCGACGCGACGCGCAGTTTTCAAGATAGAAATACAATTACAGGCCTTATCTACTACACAAAAAGGTACCGTACACGATTCAGTGAGGTACGCAGCGCTGCGCCGCGCGGCGCAGCGTGGCGTAGCTCGACGTAGTGAGCCCTGCATTGTGTACCTTTTAGTGTAGTAGATAAGGTCTGTAATTGTATTTCTATTTTGAAAACTGCGCGTCGCGTCGCGTCTGTGTGTGAACTGACCCTAAGTGGGAACCTTCTTTTCATAGTCACGACGACGTGCAGTTGCCGACTATTTCCGAGGGGCAATTCTCGTAATTTTAATAACGTTTCGCTACAGTCGAATCTCAGTCTCAATCTGTCAAAAATACCTCTAATTTCCCTACATTTTTGACAAGTTTTTGACAACTGTTTGCCGCCGAAATGACACTGCGGCTAGATTTTGAATGTTTGATTTTGTATGTTTGAATGCTCGTGATTATAGATCTATTTTTTTTTTCTTTATTATTCGAGTATTTATTTATTTATTTGATATAGGCACACCAACAACTTATTTACAAACAAATAAGACATGTACAGACATTTACGATGGGATTCTGTGTAAATAAGTTACTTATAGGCATGCACATCATTCACAAAAAACTGGCCAAGTGCGAGACGGACTCGCACACGAAGGGTTCCGTACCACAAGGCAAAAACGCTGAAAAAAACACGTTTGTTGTATGGGAGCCCCCCTTAAATATTTATTTTATTTCAATTTTATTATTTATTATTAAAGTAAAAATACAACTGAATACTTTGTGAATATTTCAATAATGGCAACAGGTAGGCTGTTGCCATTATTGATATCGAGCAAAAAAGGGCAAAAAAATCGCGTTTGTTGTATGGGATAAATTAAATATTTATTTTATTTTGTTTTTAGTATTTGTTGTTATAGCGGCAACAGAAATACATAATTTGTGAAAATTTCAACTGTCTAGCTACCGCGGGTCTTGAGATACAGCCTGGTGACAGACAGACGGACGGACGGACAGCGAAGTCTTAGTAATAGGGTTCCGTTTTTACCCTTTCGGTACGGAACCCTAAAGAAGGACGAATCTGAATTACAATTGAAATAATTATCGAGAATAAAGTACATAAGGAAAAGTTAAATTAAAAATATAAACATAACTTACTTACATTGAATTTATTGTACATTAAATTAAAATTAAATAAAGTACTAATAACTAAGAAAGAAATTACATAAAAAACACTACAAACTGAAAAATAACTTTAATTTCGGAAGTCGGTGTCTTAGGGATCAGTATTTTAGTTTTTGCCACCGACTTCCGAAATTAAAGTTATTTTTTAGTTTGTAGTGTTTTTTTTGGAAGTCGGTTTTTTTTTTTGTTAAAAAGTTTTTATTTCTCGCTTTTTAGTGGGTTTATTTATAATTTATCTAAGTTAAAATAGCCTAATGTCAACTTGCCCATCGCCTTTTTATAAAATATTCCTTTTCTCGATGCAGGGACGTTAATTGTTGAGTTCTCCTTTTATTAGTTTTTAGATTAGATGCTGATAATCCTGGCTGCAGCATCAGGCCAGACTTATGTCAACATTGCATTGAACTTAAAAATTAGTCCTGTTTAAAATGAGCCCAAACACGACTACGGTGCTGTAATTTCAAGGTTTGTACTTTTTCTGATGCTCCTGGCTTCAGCATCAGGTCTTCGGTGTTCCTCAATAACAGTACGTTTATCCACACATCGAACCCTTTTCAATGAGCCTAAACACGATATATCTGCTGTTAGTTGTCGAGGAGTTAGGTACTCTGCAGACTATCCTGACTGCAGCATCAGGTCATGACTTGATGATCATGAGACCAAATGTGGCAAATGCCCTATCAAACATCAAAACAATTTACTAAAACTGTCCTTGCCTGTTCGAGTAACTTCTTACTGTTAAGGAGTTGTACCTTCCAGCATCAGCCCAGCTACCTGATGGTGACAACCATACGCAAATACACAAGATACTTCATAAAATATGCGAAAAAAAAACAATAAGTGAGCCTATAAAATTTGAGGGTTTCCCTCGATTTCTATAAGATCCCATCATCAGATCCTAACTTGGTGACAATGGGACCACCTCAGAACTATCTACTTTCGAACAAAAAAAGAATTTTGAAAATCCGTCGACAATTGGCGGAGTATTCGATAAACAAACATACAAAAAAAAAAAAAAACATACAAACACCCGAACATAGTACGAGTACCTCCTCCTTTTTGTGAAGTCGGTAAAAATAATAGAGTATCATAATTATGTTTTTATACGCACGTGTTTCTGTGACAAATAGATCTATTATTCTTTCTTTTTCCTTATTGATAACTAAGAAAAATAGAAGAATTTCCTAGTATTTCTCATTACCGTTTAATACGTTTGTTCTCCCCTACCGTGTGAAACGTAAACCCGCCTTTGTCGAGCTCAGTCGAGCCGGGTGTTACGTCACACCTTAAATACTAGACGGTTTGAATTACCTTCAAGAGTATCTCAATAGAGATAAGCCTGCTGAAATGAGATACGGACACATACGATCCATCTATTTCTATTGGTGACGGCCTTATCTAAGTTTAGTCAGCGTGGACAGTGGTTTTCCTTCAATTGAGATCGAAAGGTGTCGATTTGATTAAATACGTATCTCATCCCTTTTTTAACCTAGCGCGCGAAATTAATCCGCCGCACGGGTCGATCAATAGGCCCCTTCGTGCCTCGAAAAGCACGTTAACCTTTTGAACGCCAGAGCATAAACGCACGCGCGTGCCCTCCACGCCAAGCTACAATTTTAAATATTTAAGGTATACAAATAAAAACACACAAAAGTAATGATTTAATTGTTTATTTCGTGATGAAGTGCACCGCATTTTTTGTCACATATTTGTGTCGCTCGTAATAGGATAGGCGACACACGACTGGCGTACAGGGCACGCGCTTGCTTGTCACGTATATGTGACAATGGCGTTCAAAGGGTTAATCACTTTGATTCTGGCTGCCATTCCTACATCTTTGACAGTCGTTACGGATACTCAAAGTCTAAAAAACTGACAACTAAACTTAGCAAGAGGTATCGTAATCGTATTACCCAGTAACTGGGTCATGGAGGTCAGGTAGACAGTCGCCCATGTGTATTGCTGATTAAGACTGGAAGCCGACCCCGTCATAGTTGGGAAAAGGCTAGGCAGTTGATATCTAATACGTGAACTCGTGTTTTTTTCAACACGTAGAGAACACGTAAGATTAATTCACATAGACTTCAATATACTGATAAAGTAATGCCCTAATAGTCTACTATTTTGTGATAATCACGGCCAAAAAGTCAAGCAAGAAAGAAAGAAAAAGTATTTATTGCGA
Organism: Oligia latruncula; assembly: GCA_948474745.1. Classification (NCBI taxonomy): domain Eukaryota; kingdom Metazoa; phylum Arthropoda; class Insecta; order Lepidoptera; family Noctuidae; genus Oligia; species Oligia latruncula. The sequence continues at coordinate 14,616,543 of OX419701.1, read as the reverse complement.
CTCGTAGAGGAAGATCACAAACTAAACTACAGTCAAAAAAAAATTAAACAGAAAGTCCTCTACGAGGCCAAAAGGCTCCTATCTCAGCATGATGCTGCGACGTTTAAAAAATAAATGTTTCGATTACTAAATCTCATCATTCCAAAATTACCTACATCCATAAATTACATTTTTATTTTTAAATATTCGGGTAATTCTTCAGGGACAAAATTTTCGATGTCTGTGGGTATATTTCTGTAACCAACTAAAAAAACGGCATGTAATATTTTTTTTTGTACAGTTTAGCTTTATCCCTTACTAGGACAAATGTTTTTTTTTTAATAATTGCTGTCTAGGTACAAAATAAAAATATTTGAAGGTCGTTCTTCTGATTCATATATCGCGTCCGTTTGCCATTTTCCGGAACAAAATGGTCGATGTCGCATTTTCCCTTTGATACATCAATATAAATTATAATTATATCGAAAGGAAATGAATTGTCCTCTTACAAAAAAAATGTGTATTAGTTATAACTACGTTAGTCTGTTTATAAATAAGTAAAAAAGAAGTGTCCGGCGTATAATACTGATTAATGTGGCGTAAGCTGCACTTGCCCGTACTTGGTCGGGTAATAATAATGAGAGTCTGGCTCCCAGCGCGGGGGGAAGCCAGTCGTGCAACGGACGACCTAGAAGGTGGATGTGCGGCTGGTTGGCTTAGATCCGGTGTTACGAAGGAAAATACCTGATTCATCTGTGTTTGGTTCAGGTGGCATCCTGATTACAATGCCTACTTTATAAAATTTATTTTATTGTTTTAAAACTTCAATCTGTGTTTCGTGTGATGCTTTTGGGTTATAGATTCTTGTAGAAAAATGAAAATAATGAAGTCTGTATGTACGATGAGTTATGCATGATTGTAGGCAAAATCCTGATTCATCTGTGCCTGATTCGTATGGTCAAAACCCCATATGAATAATAAAATAAATTAGTTTTTCCCCTCTCCAGCACGATAGGAGCGCTTTTGTTGCGTAATTCTCCTTGTCCAATTTTTGACCGTGTACAAGTCAGTAGTTTTAATCTTATTTATTATTATTTACTTAGCTATAACCTTTTGAATAATAAAAAATGACAGGAGTATAATCTTGTTCTAAATATGATACTTTTGATATGTCTTAGTCCTATTTAAGAATTAATAATTATTGTTTAGAATTTACATTCATAACTAACGGTGTATTTATTACTTTTTATTTCTGTTTCTGATTAATATGTAACACATTCTGATTCATCTGGGCACAAAATTAATATCTTGAAAACTACTTTATAAAAACGAGTCCCTCATTCAAATATATGTTATTTAGTATACCTATTTTCATATGAACATGTGTTACAGAGCTGAAAGTGAAATTAAATTTTGGCCATATGGATCAGTCAAAGAATCAAATTTCGAAGAACTACCCATTCACACGCTGGGAGTTTAAGTGCGGCTAAAATGAACCGCAGGCAATTTTGCACCACATTTTCAACTAACGACAGTTGAAATAAATATTCACAAAAAAGTCATTACATTCACTACCCAGAGCAATCGTCACTACAATTTGTTTTCTCGGTACGAAAGTGTTCCCAGCTGCCAAATATAAAAACTTCGCAAAACTTTTCGGATCAATAGAATATCTGGTATTCACAGTACAGGGACCAACAGATTTGCTGAAAACTTTTATATTCCCGTTTGGGTAGAACTTTATGAAAAGTAAAATACTCAGCATGTAGTGTTCTATTGGGGAGAAATATTCAAGTTTAGTGAATTATTTGGTCGAGTTCCGGAGTTCCGTAGTTCCGGAATCCGGGATAGTTTGCCAGTAAAGTTAACGTCTGGCCGTCAATTCGGCGTGTGATAGGATTAGGTTAGACACGAGGATTCTCGGTTGGTTCCTCGTAAGACGTCAGTTGTGATTGACGCGTGACGTGAGCACTCCATAGCCTATGGTTTACGAGGAAACACGTGTAGCTTCATATACTTAGTGTGGGTACCTATAGTTGGAAATCAATTTTGGTAATCGAATATTTATTGTGTTTGAGCTTTCGACATGAAATTAATAATCTGATTGATGTGTATTTAATGCGGTTATCCTACTAATAAACATGTAATTATTTCTATGTTTGATTTTCTAGACAAAATCAAACTGGTTGTAATTTAATTGTATAATTTATAATTGTTATGTCATGATTTATAATTTTTTATACCTAATTCATAATTTTTATTACTTGTAAAAATTTTAGGAAAATAATAAATTTTCATAATACTTGTAAATATGTGAGCACCATTTGTATCTAAGTATCACATAATTAATTTACCTGTCATTGCTTTATTTTTTAATTCTTTTTACCTATTGTGATTTAGTAATTTTATTCTAGGTGCATCGTCTTCACATACCTATAATTGATGTTATATGTATACAAAATATTTTAAAACATTTTTAAAAGAGTAACGGTGGAGTTTCTTGCCCATTCTTCTCCATACGAAACTACCTTTTGGAAGGGGCGACTAAAATAAATTCCATCTTTTAAGATATTTTGACGTTCAAAAGTGCCTTTTATGTGCCCATTTGAAATAAATGATTTGACTTTGACTTTTGATAGTCAATCATGCAAAAATGGGTGTAGGTACTAATTTGTATGAAAGGCACACAGATCGTTTATAACCTAGATTAACACAGGATTCTTTTTCGTACTAACACCCCACCTCCACGCGAGAGGGGGCGAAATAATAACAGCTGCACAGGTTGATCGATCAGGTTAAGCTACGCTTGCCGCGGTTGGTCTGTGGATGGGTGACCATCTTTACATACCAAGACCCCTCCATGCCTCGGAAAGCACGTTAAGCGGTTGTTTTTTAATAAAACATACCCAGTAACTGTGTTGTGAAGGTCAGATAGGCAGTCGCTCCATGTAAAATACTGGTATTCATTCAGCTGCATCCGGTTAGAATGGAAGCCGACCCCAACATAGTTGGGAAAAGGCTAGGCAGATGATGATGATGATGACCCGACCTCCACGCGGGCGAAGCCGCGAGCAAAAGCTAGAACTTCTATAAATAAATGTGAAGCTTGTTTGCAGTGTTCAAGCTTATCATAAATTAACTTAAAAACTGGAGCCAAAGCCCCATTAAACGAATTAACTACAATACAAAGACGAAAGTCATACATAATCCTCTCAGGCGTGATAAATTTAAATGTATCCATTCATTTGTCTGGATAAAAGAGATACAAATGCACTCGACGTTGCTTGAAGCTATGCCAGCATTTGTTTAGGCCAACTAGTTGGCTAAAATTTTCATATTCAGTAGCTTCAAGCCAGGAATACACAGTCATGCACTTGCACATACATATGCAAGTAGCTTGTATGTCAATGCCAAAAATCAGTTAAAAAAAACTGGCCAAGTGCGTGTCGGGCCACGCACAGTGTAGGGATCCGTAGTAGCCCGCTATCACAATGTAGTACGATTCTTTTGTTCTTTATTCTGATATAAAAAAAAAATGTTCTTATTTTGTTTTTCAATGCAAGTCTTTACCCGTTATAAACAAGCAACTACTTCATCTTAGTCACTTTACAGGATTAATGCTAAGGATTTTGTATTTGGTACAAAATTATCCAACACCCAAGTTCAACGACTATTACTGATAAACTAATAAAGTTATCTTAACCGCCTTAATAATGTTCCTTTAAAGTTCATGAAATGCACTGTCATCGTGATTTTTTCCAGATTTTTCAAGCCAGCAGCTTAGGTTTTAGAGGGGGGGACGCCCTACTGGAACAAAAATGTGCACTTTAAAGTTTAATATTGCGTAAACGGAGCATTAAATCGAAAAATAATTTTAGCAACTCCCAAGTCATTTAAGAAGACCTATTCAACGATACCCAACACGATGGGGTAGACGACGAAAAAAATATTCATCCCCACTTCACATGTAGGGGAGCTACCCTAAAAAAAATATTTTCTAAAATTTTATTTTACCGCTTTGTCGGCGTAATTAATATACACACTCCTACAAAATTACAGCTTTCTAGTACTAACGGTCTCTTAGCAAAATCTCCGACCGACGGACATGACGAAACTATAAGGGTTCCTTGTAGGTACTACGGAACCCTAAAAGCTGGCCAATTGCGGCTCGGACTCGCACACGAAGGGTTCCGTACCACAAGGCAAAAACGCCGAAAAAGCCCCCCTTAAATATTTATTTTATTCTGTTTTTAGTATTTGTTGTTATAGCGGCAACAGAGATACATCATCTGTGAAAATTTCAACTGTCTAGCTATCACGGTTCATGAGATACAGCCTGGTGACAGACGGACAGTGGAGCTTTAGTAATAGGGTCCTGTTTTTACCCTTCGGGTATGGAACCCTAAAAAGCGCTCTGAGTTAAACATGAAGGGTGGGAGGGGGGACATCGACGTGCAACTTGTTATCATGCATTCAGTAGGTACATGATTCTGAGCCTCATTCATTAGATAACTATTAAGATCATGAAAAAATCAGCTGTTCTATGTTCCTATAACTCAAAATGTAGAGAACAGCTGATTTTTTTTTCGCGATTTCAGGTTTGGCCCCATAGTAAAAGTTGTTCGTAATGATGAGTAGAATGACCTCTTAAGAGGTTGTTAATGTTTTACCAATAACCCTGTATACAGGGCGGCAGGCGCGCAAACTGAAACCATGAATTCAGCACATGATTCTAGAACCCTTACGTAAAAATGTATCGTCGGTTATAAAAAAAAAACAGCTGTTTCATAGAAAAATCCAATACCTGCGCGATCAAAATGTATGGAACAGCAATTTTGAAGAAAAAGCCATTGCAGCTTTAGCTACGTAGCGGTATCTACAACGCCACATGCGAACAACGAGTCATAGTGACGTTACGCAAATCCTGCATCTCGCAAGCACAGTTTACCGCGCAACTAACATACATACAACGGCTCGACATGAATCATTGGGCAGTTGCCCGCCAGACACAACACCCGTCTGGTCGGCGGATCCTCCCTTTTCTATATAGGTAGTATGAGTGAACTTTACACCCTGTTCCTCATACCTCTATAGATACGTAGCGTTACCTATCACGTTTTAACATTCACATCAACCTTCCACTAAGCTACTATTATTCATACATATACATATATGCTAAATATCCCGCATCGCGTACTCGCACACTGCTCACGTAATACGCTCAGAGAAGCAATTCTGCTAATGTAAGCTTTAGCTACAGAATCCAGTAACCATGATGCTCCATTGTGATGCCTAGACCACTTAGTGTCAGATGTGAAATCTCAACGGCTTGTGTGTTAAGTTCCGAGTTGATTTGTCGTGTATTGGTTCATTGTGGTCGATTGGGATATCAAGGAAGATATATGATGCAGATGTTCGATTGTAGTAGATGTTCATGTTCAAGAGACAAGTTGAGTTAGTGAGCTATGGTACAGATTAAATCTTGTAGGAGAAATTAATTTAATTAATCTATTAATAAAGCTGAAAAGTTTGTTTGTTTTACACACCCGACCTCCACGCGAGAGGGGTCCTTGGCTAAATAATAACAGCCGCACAGGTCGATCGATCAGGTTAAGCTACGCTTCCGGCGGTTGGTCTGTGGATGGGTGACCATATTTACATACCGAGACCCCTCTGTGCCTCGGAAAGCACGTTAAGCCGTTAGTCCCGGCTGTCATTCGTGGATCTTTGACAGTCGTTACGGGTAGTCAGAAGCCCGAAAATCTGACAACCAGTCTTACCAAGGGGTATCGTATTACCCAGTAACTGGGTTGTGGAGGTCAGATAGGCAGTCGCTGGTAGTCAGCTGCATCCGGTTAGACTGGAAGCCGACCCCAACATAGTTGGGAAAAGGCAGATGATGATGATGATGATTAATAAGTTGTGTCCTATAAAATGTTATGTCGTAACTTAAAGTTAGTGAGTCGTATGCAACATTAACTTGGCATCCGCGCGGGATCAGATTTATATCAGGAACCTATAGTAGGGTTGTCCAAAGTTACCCTGTTCACCCTTATATTTTTATTGCCTATTGATCCGGGTATGAGATTAATCGTCTTGTTTATTTAATATTTACATAATTTATGCTAATACCTATTTAAAATAATAATAATATGTACATTTATATGAAAAAAAATTAGCAAAATGATCATAGGGCATCAAAAACATCGTCTTGTTGAAGAGCTTTTTACATTGATGATTTGGGTAAATTCAAAAATAAATGTTTTACACATAACAACAAGGTTTGCTGATTCGCATTTGCTGGTTTGGATATTTATTGTCAAAAAGCGGATTCAAAGTTTACCATAGCACCAATTGACAAAAATCTAAAATTTCGATTAACTTACCCGAAGTGGCCATCGCATCGAAAGTTTCGGGGAATCACCAAATAACGTGCAAATATGCTTAGCTTTTATTGAAATTTAAACCTTATATCCATAACATAGGGTTTATACTATAAAAACGTCCAATAGCCAAACTCTAAATTTTATCCAACAACAAAAGACATAAAATCTCTAGGTAACACTGTAGTTATTTTCTATTCGATAGAGTGTTAGTTGGATAAAGGAATCTATTAACTCTATTAAAGACCATTTCAGACACGAATCTACAAATGGTCTTCACATGATCTGACCAAGATTATGTCAGGACTTTAAAAGAGACTTGAACCTCTAAGTTGTTTCGGCCTTTCTTCTCAGAGTAGTCAGATAGGAAACGCCGACCTCATCTAGTTATTAAAAATATGATTGACGTATAAAAGTGTGTAGAAACGCCGACCAAAATAAATCGTAAATACAAAATACGGTTCGGAGCACCAAGTTTTCTACCAGATAATATTTTATTGGCACCACATATATACCAACAACGCACTATGAAATATTATTACGTTAAGTAAAAAGCACTCACATTCGATTATCCAGTAACGATAGTGTAGAATTTCTATTCTACACTAAGCCAAAAAATGGAATGTTTGGAAGATTGGAAATGGTTTTTTTGTATGCTACTGAACGATAAATCCAAATCCATACTTATTAATATTATAAATGCGAAAGTGTGTCTGTCTGTTACCTCTTCACGCTTAAGCCGCTGAACCGATCTAGATGAAATTTGGCATAGAGATAGTTTGAGTCCCGGGAAAGGTCACAGGATAGTTTTTATCTCGATATTCCGACGGGATCGACACTTATGCGGGTGAAACCGCGGGGCGCTGCTAGTCTTAAATAAATGTGTGTTGTTACCTGAAAACGAAGTGCAAGTTTATTGCTGAGTACGTACTATACTTGAAAAGGCTTTAAGAGATTTTTTTTTCATAAATTGCTCTAAACTGAAACAGCTTATTTTCTACAAATAATTCAGCTGCACCATATGATTGGAGCAGTGGTGGCTCAGTGGTAACGGCCGCGACTTACGAGTTGTAGGTCGTAGGTTCGAACCCAGACAGGCGCTTTATTTTGTGTAAATTATTTCATCACCACTGCCCTCAAAACGGTGAAGGAAAACATCTAGAAAAACAAATTTTGAAGACATGTGGCATCTGCCAACCCGCACTGGGCCCGCGTGGTGGATTACGGCCCGCTCCCTCTCACCGAGAGGAGGCCTGTGTCCCAGCAGTGGGAACATTATAGGCTGGTTATGCTATATGATTGGAGAGCAGTGATGGCCCAGTGGCATCGGCTCCGACTTACGAGTGGTAGGTTGTGAGTTCAAACCCAGGCAGGCACTTTACTTTGTGTGTTTAATTTCATCACCACTGCTCTCAAAACGGTTGAGGAAAACATCGTGAGGAAACCAGCATGTCCTAGAACCTAAAAATCCGAAGACATGTGACATCTACAAACCCGCACTGGGCCCGCGTGGTGGATTACAGCCCACTTGTCACTTGCCTATAATGTTCCCACTGTGTCCCAGCAGTGGGAACATAATAGGCTATGTTATGTATGATTAAGAATTATGGAACCTACAGGATCAGAATAGAAAGACCAGAACTCTTTAGTGATAAAATCAAAGTACTAAACATAAAACTAGTCAGTTTAATCTCATAAATTTAAACACGACGAAGAGTAAAATGAGGAGCCATAAAATCTGACAAAGTATTCTAAATAGCAACCATTTATATTCCCCGTAACGAAAACTATTTTCTCCCGTTAGTTAACAGTTTACCCTGAACTAGAAAAATGGAGCCAATAAAATGTCTTTCACCAATTCCATTGAATTTTAAAGTGTTCCGGGCGTCCGAATGTGGCAGCATTTATATGTATGGGCACACAACCCTAATCCCGCTTAAAAAACGGGGAAATTGAGATATAAAACTGCAAGATAAAGGGCCTGACTGACAACGGATGCCGGAGGGCAGAAGCCGCGCTGTTTTTCAACAATTTAAAATGTTTGCGTAAAAGTTTCAGTCTTTAATTTATGGGAACTCCCTTAAAAGGTACCGAAGCTGTGTTTATACGTTGTTTTAGGGCGAATTGTTAACTGTTTGTTACACACTTTTTTTCCCTAGGGATGTGAATTTTTCGCGAGTTTCAAACAAGGGGTGTAAACATAAATTTTGGGATAAGATAACTTGAAGTGACCGTCTCAATTGGTAGGATAGATGTAACCGCAGCGTTGTGGACGTTCCTGTTGGTGTACTAGGGTTGCAGGTGTTCATAAGAATAGTTACTACCCTCCATGGCTAACATGAACAGCGGGACAATGCTCTCTCTCAAATTTTCTCTGGCGTGATAAAAATACCTAAGGCGCGAATTATACAGAGACGGCGTAAGGTGAAGGCGCGGCGCAGGCATGATGCCGCTTCAAAACGTTTTCATTAGTGTCCGACCGAAGGTGCAATTCTGGCCGAAGCCGAAGCCGAAGCCGATTAATCGGTATTCACCAAAACCTTCGGCCGAAGCCGAAGCCGAAGCCGAAGGTGTCATTGACCTTGAGAAATACGATAGTTACTTTGATCTCAGAATATACTAGATACATATTGTGAGAGCTTTAGAGATTTAGCCCAATAACGAGCCGAGTGACCAACATAACATATACAAGTAGGTAATAAAATATTGTCTAAAATAAAAGTTTCAAATATGAAATATTTAAAAACAAAACACTTATTAGAATTTTAAGACGCGCTCTCAAACTTGTTTTGACTCGTTTAGTTTACTAACTGCGATTCGTTTGGTCCGGTGCGGCGGCGTGGCGAAACTCTGCTGCTCTGCACACTCTCCGTCTCGCTCTAGCATCGTTCAGTAAATTTCAAATTTTGACAACTAGCAAACCTTCGGCTTCGGCCAAACCTTCGGCAAATTTTTGGCCGAAGCCGAAGATTTGGCCGAAGGTGCTTTTTTGGCCGAAGGTGGCCGAAGCCGAAGCCGAAGCCGAAGCTTCGGTCGGACACTAGTTTTCATACAAAATCTACGAAGGCGCCGCCCGCCGCCGCGCCGCGCCGCTTGAGTGTAATGACGACACGTCGCCTTCGTACATTTTGTATGAAAACGTTTTGAAGCGGATTCAAGCGGCATCATGCCTGCGCCGCGCCTTCACCTTACACCGTCTCTGTGGACTTCGCGCCTTATATGACCGCCAAGCCCGAGAAAACTCAACAACAAGAAGTTGACACTTCGTTTTCTCGGGACGAGACATGCAGCAAGTTATTAATCTCCTTCGTATACAAATAACTCCTTGTCGGTTTGCTTAAGGTATGGACTTCCAAAAAATCCTTACTTTTTTCCAATCGTGCATATTATTATCTGTATTTCTAGTCATAAAGAAACCATTTCATAGCTTAAAGTCAGGAAAATTAATTACCTAACAAAATTACTATCAACTTTAATTATTCGTTTCAGGTAACAGCTGTCATTTTTTGACAGGACTTGTTTAAAATGGTTGTTTATCTCAAGTAATTATCAATTTGCCGTGGTTCAAATTGACGGAGTTTGTTAATTTGATAATTAATTATTTTTAATGACAGTATCTACCTATAAAGATAAGTAAGCAATAAATTTGTTAAAGGGCTCTCTCATAATTACGAAGGGCGTTCTCCGTATCAGGGTGATTTATCTACTAATAATGTGGGTAATTTGACTAATTAATTAATTAATGGCATTAAGGGTAAGGGCCAGGGGTAAGGGGAGCTAAGGGTATAAAGGTAAAATGTCATATGGATGTGATCATTAGTACTTTGCTAGTTATCCTCAGTCAATGAAATGCAAAAATGGAAATGAATGGAATGGCTAACGTGACCTTCTTTACCTTTCAAAAGTCAGTGCAAGATGGATGCCGCGAATGCTCACGGCGCGGCGCGTCGCCTCAAAATCAATTGCAATTCGAGTGCTATAGAAAGTTTTTAGAGCTGTGTGGTGAAGTTCCATCAAGTAGTTTCGATCGAATTGTCACTGGAGATGGAACGTGGGTTCATCATTATGACCCTGAAAGTAAGCAAGAGTCCATGCAGCGGCACAAGAAGGACACTGCGCCCCCTGAGAAATTCGAAGTCGTTCCGTCTGCCGGAAAAATCATGGCCACAGTGTTTTGGGACTCAAAGGGAATTTTGCTGATTGAGTACACAAAAAAGGTGAAACCATAAACGCAGCATCTTACGCATCCACCTTACGAAATTTACGGGAAGCGATTAAAGTAAAAAGAAGGGGTAAACTGACCACTGTTGTGTTGCCGTTGTCATGTCTTCACGACAACGCCCCGGTCCACACGGACCGAGTTTCCAAGGTTGCTGTGAGAGATTGTGGTTTCGAAGAAATTAACCACCCACCCATAGCCCGGACCTAGCCCCGAGAGATTATTATTTGTTCCCTAATCTGAAAAAAGCCTCGTGGGAAACGATTTCCCAACTACGAAGAACTCAAGGCGGCAATAAATGCGCATTTTTCAGAGAAAGAGGAAAGTTATTTTTACAGAGTATTGAAAAGTTAATTTCGAGATGTAATAAACGCATTGGGGTAATAGGGGACCACATTGAATAATATAAATTATTTTAATATTTACGTCTTTTTTATGCCGATACCGAGAATACATTGAACGCCCCGACTGCCCCGTTGGTCTCGTGGTTGCAAGTGCGACTGCTGAGCGTGGGGTCCTGGGTTCGATTCCCGGGTCGGACAAAGTGTTATTGGATTTTCCATTAGGAATTTCTTAGTAACAGTCCGAAGTTTGGATGTTGGCGGTTTAATACCCCCGTGCCTCGGAAAGCACGTAAAGCCGTTGGTCCTGCACCTGAACTCTCCCCGGTCGTGTCGGATTGCCGTTCCATCGGACTATAAGAGTAAAGGAACAGAGAGTGCACCTGTGTTTGCGCACACACTCGTGCACTATAATATTTCCTGCGTACCTGGCTAATCTCCATTGAGATTGGCCACCGTGACCGAAAACGGTCGGGGAGGCCATTATTAGGATTACATTGAACACCACTCATATTATATCGATTAGATAGAATATCAATGCTTCGCAATAAAAGGCTAGAATTATACCAAAGCAAGCTCTATTCCTATATCTTGTTCAAGGTGGTTTTAATCTGAAGGCCTCTCGTAATTTAAAACGTTAATAATTTAGTTGCAGTCTCATCTCGGCGACAAACAAATATCATAAAAATTTCAAAAATGTACGGAAATTTTTAACAGATTGAGACTGAAGATCAAACTGTGAACGTTCATAAAATTACAAGGGCCTCTGTAGTCTGATCTAAACAGTCTGGTCTTCACTAATCCTAGTGAAGTTGTATGAACAGGGGCCCTAAAAAGGCCACTTTGGAGAACCATAAAAGGATAACATTATGAATTATAATATGGCGAAGACAGTCCGTGTTTTTCTTTTTTTCGCTGCACTACGTAGGTACAATCAAAGAGATTGGGATTGGATTTGGATTGGATTAATTGGTATTTTAGCACAGACAAAAAAAAAATTACTGAAAAATGTTTCACCAATGGGATTTGTACGATTAACTTAACAATTAACTATCCATAAATATGTAGAAGTGAAAATTCTGTACATTGAAAATATCAAAAAAATAAATGGCAGGGGGTGTTACTAGACCGACATCGAACCCAAAAATGTGATTAAAAAATTTTTGGTCTCTCTGTCTGTCTGTTTGTTCAGGCATCACGAAAAAACTACTGGTTCGATTACGATGAAACTTGGTATAATTATCTTTGTAGTCCTGACTGACTGACTGATATATCAACGCACAGCCTAAACCGCGGGTCCTAGAGACATGAAATTTGGAGGTGTGTTATTTGCGAAGAGTAGGTATCCACTAAGAAAGGGTTTTTCGAAATTCCACCCCTAAGAGGGTGAATGAGGGGAGGGTGAAATTTCACGCGGACGAAGTCGCGGGCAGAAGCTAGTATTGAATAACTGCGTCGGTTTCCCTAAATCAAGGCTGCGTCGAGTAGCAAGGTTGAGTAAGCACTGGACAGACAGACGGACACTATTGAAACAATTATGTTGGAGACGAGCCAATACATCTTCAAGGGTTTGGTGAACCTATTACTGGGTCTGCTGGGTCATAGCAGTTCAGACGTTTAGTTTTGGTGGTTCGTGGCCTAATATGGTAGAATCTGTACGTAAGCTTTAAACCATTGGTTACACCTTATATTTATTTCAAGCTGACCCAGTGAACATCGGCATCGTAACGCCTCAGAATCAATAAGAACTTCATTATTATTTTTTTTCTTGAATTTTTTCCATGTTTCATTAGTTATTCTGCTATTCGGGGCGGAAACAAATCCGTGGATTAACATATAGGCTGCTTTTTATCCCGATATTCCCACAGGATCGACATTTACGCGGGTGAAACCGCGGGGCGCAGCTAGTTTGCTTATATTTTCATCAGATGCTTCTCGAACAGACTACCTATACATTGGTCCACGCGAGCAAAGCCGTAACAATCAGGAAAAAAAGCCTTATCTTATCTTCCATAGTTTTTGTATACAATCTAAAACCAGGCTCGTCAGTACCACGCTTCACCGTCAACCATGACAGGTGACGGACGTACTCGGCACGGCTCCAATTTTTTGCAAAATATACTGTACCAAAGCCAGCGATACCTTTACTTTTAGTTTATCTTTTTGTGTGTCACGGGCTTTCTATTTTAAGGGAGTGGAACATTTTTGGTCGAAAAATTTTATGCTGCTGGATATTTTTAGCCGCGGTTTTTCGGAGCCTTCAGAATAAAATCTGGTTTTACTTTAATTATCCCCAGCGCCTTAATTGCGGAACACACTATCAATCAGAATCTGAATCATTTTGAAGGATATTGCTAATCCATTGCCTCATACGTTCGAAAAATTTGTCTGCTCGACAACGTAAATAACGCAATGAATGTTGTTGAACTGTCAAAATGAAAGCCACTGTCAAAATGCAAGCCTACTGTTAGTGTGTTACGCAACTACCCCGCTGGTAACTGATTTCCAATTCAATTCAATATTGTTGCTACAGTTTTGATACAGACAACATCAAGCTACCCGAAACTGTCAAATTTTCCCAATTAATTTTGAACCTTATGCTTTAGCGATAAAGTTGAAAATCTATTAAAGAAATTTGACAGATTGTAGTAGCTTGATGTGCTGGCGTCTGCACGTTGATCAACCAACTAGAACTATCTACCTATCAATCAGAAAAGGACATTGCTGAAAACGTCCTATGGATCGGGAGGTATGCAACCTTCACGATAATTACCTATTTCTTTTATGACGCTACATCATTTCAGCTGAAAGACGTCCACTGCTGGACATAGGCCTCCCCCAAGCACCTCCACTTCAACCGGTTCTGTGCTTCTCGCATCCAACGGGTTCCTGCGGCCTTCACAAGATCGTCGGACCACCTTGTGGGAGGCCTTCCAACGCTACGTGTTCTTGTACGCGGTCGCCACTCCAGAACCTTTCGGCCCCATCGGCCATCTGTTCTGCGAGCAATGTGCCCTGCCCACTGCCACTTAAGTTTGGCAATTCTTCGGGATATGTCGGTTACCTTGATTCTCCTGCGGATCTCCTCATGATGTTTACAAGCTGCTGATTTTTTTTTTTTCATAATCGATTGGACAATACAAAAGCATGTGGATATTTTAAAGAGTAGTATCACGATTTTGTTCTTGATAACAATAAACTAAGCACTTTCAGCGTTTCATTCATGGACTAGTTTTTTTTTTACAAACATGTAGGTATGTTGCGCTAAGTATGGCGTTAGTGCAATGACCTTTGGCAACATACAAGGTTACCTACTGATTATAACCTCGATCAGGCTTAATACCTAGGGAATAAATCCAGTCAATTTCTTAATAAGAAGAATTGCGCAAGCTAAAAAATAAATAAAAATACCTGAGTCAAAGTTACTGCTTATTCCAAAGTAGAATTTATTGTAAACGTAGGCAACTGCATTTGTAAAGCTTGGGATTCCTAGGAAAGCGGTTCCGTTATAATTATACCGGCAGTCTTGAAATTCTGAAGACCAATTCCCGTAAATAAAAACGTTGAAAATCTAGTTGCAATCTCATCTCAGCGACAATCGATGTCAAAAATATAGTGAAATTAGGTATTTTTGACAGATTGCGACTGCGATCAGACTGTGAACGTTCTTAAATTAGGTATTTTTGACAGATTGCGACTGCGATCAGACTGTGAACGTTCTTAAATTAGGTATTTTTGACAGATTGCGATTGCGATCAGACTGTGAACGTTCTTAAATTACGAGAATTTCCCCTTTGTTATTATCATTAGTATTTGATATTAAGATGTCAAAAAAGCTCCTTAGTTGGACAGACATTATTATGTGACCTTTTATAAGAAGCCAATGATTTACTATAAACACGTTTGTGAATAAAACTAAATGAATTATTTTAATAAAATTATCTTTCCCTGGAAACCAAGCTTATAGTTGACAGGTTAAAATCCGCAATACCAAGAATAACGTTGTTACTAATACAAATTAATGGACTATAACCTTTAGTGTTAGTGTTAACAGGGATTATTATGTTATGAACGAAACAGGATAAAATGTTATGATAGCTCGTTCGTTATGGTTATTGGGGCACTTATCGGGATTATTCTGGATAGGTACTTTGGCAGGTTCGCGGCAGTACCTAAATTTTGGTATCTAAATAAACTTCGCTTTCAGCGGGTTTAACACTTTCCAGGACATCTAATGCCCCAGACGTAATAGCAATAAAACTTCTTTTGTGTCTCGCTCAGTGTCCGCCATCATCGTCATCATCTGCCTGCCTTTTCCCAACTATGTTGGGGTCGGCTTCCAGTCTAACCGGACGCAGCTGAATTTTACATGGAGCGTTTACCTGTCTGACCTCCACAATCCAGTTACTGGGTAGTACGATACCCCTTGGTATGGTCCTTCAATGGGTCAACATGTTAATAAATAATCTCAATAAGTAATATATTCTGCCCTAATTTCAGATGGAATTTAATTGATACTTATAATATCAAAATATTTATGCATATACGCATGACGCTATATCAAGTTATACGTTTCCAGTTTTAGCTGGCATCGCATTGTATAGCTGAATCAGCATATCACAATCACAAATCTAAATAATTTTGAAGGATATAGCTAATTCATTGCTTCTTTCGAAAAGTTTGTCTACTCAACAACGTTAATAAATTTTTTCTACTACATTTTCTGTTTTTACCCGTGAGAACCCGTAATTGGCTTTATGTCTCATATACTATTGTTATTCTTCTGTTATAGCTGTTGGTTCTCCTTTAAATAAATAAATAACGCTATGAATGTTGTTGGACTGTCATACTGAAATCTATTGCGACTATTCGTGTGTTATGACGTGATCAATGTGAATTGGCGATTTTAGACTTACTAGTTCCGCCCCGCGGTTTCAACCGCTTATGTCTCGATCCGTGTGAATATCGGGATAAAAAGTATTATACCTATTATCTTCTTATTCAGGTCATGGTCGACCCATGTGTCAAATTTTATTCAAATCCGTTAAAGCGTGAAAGCGTAACAAAAAAACATACGAAAAATCAAATCTTTTCTCTTCACAATATTAGTTTAGACAAGTCCAAGTTTTGTCAAGATGCTTTCTTTAGCCGATGTCAGTGATTCCCAAGATGAACTTATAAAGTCACAAAAGACGGTGGCGTTGTTAAATAAAACCACAACAAATCAATTCTTTAAACAGCTAAAGACACAATACTCACTACTCTTATAAAAAACCTAGATCACACACTCTACACCACCACCAGCATAGAACCTGAAGTACAAAGAGTACCTACTCGAAATGTTACGTCTCGTTCGATAAAGCACACATCATCCGAGCTACGTAAGTACACAAGTAACACGTACATTCTGCCTGAAGCCCGACCCTCATTTAAAATTCAAACACCCAATAAGTATATTGAAGTGTTGAAAATTCCACCGTATTCATCATTCGCGGTGAGGAGTTTGAACAAATAGATGGGGAGGAAGTTTAAAAGCTTCTTGCGGTGATTTTCAACCTTTTATCTTTTTTAAATCTTATAACTTTTTTGGCAGTTTACGCGTTTTAATACAAATACATAAGGAAAAACAAGCTACACAAATGCAAGTGACGCTAATTTGTATAATAATGTATATACGAGTACAATAAAACATTATAAAATGCAGTCTTAGACTAAAAATATTCAAGTATAGCATATCAAAATTTTAAATATTTCTGTCTAGTTATGTCAAAGTTGCAAGCTTTTAAGAACCTTTCCAACGGTACGAGTATGTACGAGCTTTTTTGTTAACTCCCAATTAGATTGGATTCATTTCGCCATTTAAGATTTACCACACCTTTTATCATACGCGTCTTTTATCCAACACAGAGAGGAGGCCTGCGTCCTCGCATTTTGAACATTTTAGGCTGATTAAGCTATGCCCCCATCAACTTTCAACTAAAACCTCTAGTCGACTTGATTAATTGGTCACTTTTATATTTTTTTTGTCATACTCATTATTTTTTTTCTCAGCTTACTTTTAAAGCCGTTGTTTACCCTATACCCCACTGGTTGGTAACCCCTGTTCTAGAGAGTGGAGTCAGGATGTCGCATGTCGGTAGATAGTGTCGTAGCATCGTCCCAGATAATCGCAGACAGTGTTAGGAAGCGCTCTTAGTATTGAGGCTGGGTAGAGATAGTTGAAGAATTCTTTATCTAGCGTTTCGTTGTTTTGTTGCTATAATTTTTACTTAAGGGGTTTTGAGACAAAGGTTTTTACCATAGATATAGATACACCTTGATAACGCAAGAGCAACTACTTCGCGTGCCAAAAATCGCACCAGCTTACGATAAAAAATCATAAGCCGCCACTTTCGTGCTCAGTCCTGTGTACTGTTGGCTGGGTAAGCGTGAGCGAGAGCGCGAGCTTTTGACGTCATAGTAGGTAGTCAAAAAATGGCACGCTTGGTTTTCATACAGTTCGTGATACTTGCGTTATCTAGGTCTATCTATATCTGTGGTTTTTACTCCCTTTTTCTGCAGGCTTAATCCAATTAAATCTGCAGGGTAATTGTGTAATACTTACACTAACAATAGGAATCGCTTTCATTTTGACAGTTCAAGAACATGCATTGTGGTATTTACGTTGTTGAACGGACAAATTTTTCGAACATACTCGATTACTTAATCATGAAGCAATGGATTAGCAATATCAATCAAAATTATTCAGATTGTGATTAATAGTGTGTTACTCAATTAAGATGCTGATGTCTTTATGATACTTCGCTGTTCTAAAAGGTAAGGCAAGTAAATTAACAAGATAAATTTAACTCCTACACATTTAAATACAATTAATACACATTTCACTTTTAAATAATTGGGGTCGGCTTCCAGTCTAATCGAATGCAGCTGAATACCAGTACTTTACTTGAAGTAACTGCTTATCTGACCTTCACAACGCAGTAACTGGGTATCACTATATCCATTGGCATTACTGGTTGTCAGACTTCCGGGCTTCTGACTACCCGTAACGACTGTCAAAGATCTACGAATGACAGTCGGGACCAAATGCTTAACGTGGTTTCCGAGGCACGGCGGGGTTTTGGTATGTTATGGACGGCCACCCATCCACGGACCGACCTCGGCAAGCGTTGCTTAACCTTGAAGATCGACCCGTGCAGCCGTGGCCAAAATAAGGTCATAATTTGCGTCGAAACATTAACATTCATTATTCCATAACGAGTCCACTTAAAAGTTAAAACTACCCGACATTACCGAAAACCAGGAGATCTACCTACAAACGTACCCCTTAATTACCTACTACCAACACCTCACACTACTTAGACATAAAGGCACAACCACGTGGAAGAGAACAATTAAAATAAAACATCTGTGCTCCACAAGAATTTAAAACACAGGCTGCTCGTAATTAATGTAGCTCCGCAAATTGGCGACTCGATCTACAATGTGTGCCAGACCTTAGGGTGTGGTGCTAGTTGCAGCGAACCGTAGACAGAGTAAACTATAGACTGCTGCATATCTTCTTTTTCATTCGCACAAGAAAAAGAGAAATATATTAACGTCACTAGCAAAGAAAAGAGACAAAGTAAGAATATTTCTGTCCCTTACTGCGTGTCGGCTAAGCACATCAATGTGCACAACAAGTTTGACTTTTATGAATGTAATTCTAAAAATTATGAATGAAATAATAAAAACTACATCGCGATTAAACGGAAAATAAGATCTTTTTCGTGCTTATTTCAAGAATAGTACATTTGTGCAACTGTGAAAATGGTAAGGTGCAGTGTAATAAGCTGTAAAAATGATAGTTTGATGAAGATTGCCGGAATTTTTTATCCCTTTCGGTGACACGGATACCATGAGTCTATAGATTACTCTGTCTACGCAGCGAACAGAAGGTCTTTCCGGAACAATCTCACCGTCAAAACTTGTTCACTCGACCTGAGAAGAAATTCACGTAACTTTAAGAGCGTTCACAGTCAGAAGGGCAATTCTCGTAATTTTAAGAACGTCCACAGTTTGGGGGAATTAAGAGCGTTTACGCCGTACGGCATTTCATACAAACTTTCAAGCCCTTATTTTTCGAAATTAATGAACCGATTTTAATTAAACTTCATACGCATAAGCAGGATACAAAGGTCTAAAAAGTTAGTAGAGAACATTTTCTAAATGTCTTATTTAAAGAAAGATAACTGGAAATCTCTGTTTCTATGGAAAATTTAAATCGGTCTAATTTGGCTGTAACACTATTTTTCGAAAATGTTCTCTACTAAATTTTTAGACCTTTGTATGAAGTTTAATTAAAATCAGTTCATTCATTTAGAAAAATAATTGCTTGAAAGTTTGTATGAAATGCCGTACGGCGTAAATGCTCTTAAAAGGCCACTGGCAGAATCATAGAAGGATAACACTAAGAATCATAATATGGCGAAGACAGTCCGAGTTTTTATTTTTTTCGCTGCACTACGTAGGTATAATCAAAGAGATTGAGATTGGATTTGGATTGGATTGATTGGAAATACCAACCAATCCAATCCAAATCCAATCTCAATCTCTTCAAGCAGTGACAAAAAAAATTACTGAAAAATCCTTCACCAATGGGATTTTATACGAATAACTTATGATTCTGCCAAAGTGGCCTTTGTAGGCCCCCTGATCACAATCTCAATCTGTCAAAAATACCTCTAATTTCCCTACATTTTTGACAAGTTTTTGACATTGATTGTCGCTGAGATGAGATTGCGACTAGATTTTGAACGTTTTTAATTACGAGAATACGTCTTCTGTTCTGTAAAAAAGTGAGTTACTAACTCACGGTCGGCCTATAGTAGGGTTCATTGAGTTTGATACGGAACGTAAGAACGTGGATGAAAGTTGGTTGAAATTTCAGAATGGAGTTTCGGTTCTAAGGAAAGATAGTACAGAAGTTTTTGAACTATGGAAATATTAGAATGGAGTTTTCTAAGTTTGATCAGAGAACTTTAAGTATGGTTGAAAAGTATTTGTAACGGATTCCTGGAAGAGTGGTCGCCGCCTTAAAGCGTTTACAGTTTACCGGCGAATGACGTCAATGAGACGTTGTTTATGAAAGTAAGTTGGTGTGTTTTCCTAGACAGCGTTTTTGACACTGTGAAGTCAAACCCGGCTGCCAACATTTTTAACCGACTTCAAAAAAGGAGGTTCTGTATTCGACCCGTATGTATGTATGGATAAATGTATGTCCGTACTTTCAGGAAGGTTTTAGTATACAGGGTTATTGGTAAAACATTAACAACCTCTTAAGAGGTCATTGTACTCATCATGATAAACAACTTTTATTATGGTACTAAACCTGAAATCGTGAAGAAAAATCAGCTGTTCCCTATATTTTGACGAGTCATCCTAACATAAATGTAGGGAACAGCTGATTTTTTTTTCGCTTTTAATGACTGAAGAACATACTATTTATTTACTGAAAAAAACAAAAAAAAAAGGAAAACCGCCATTACTGTAATGTAAGTAAATTCCAACGGTTTGAACAATATCACCAAATGAATAAAACAGTTAATTTTGTGACCTTTTTGCTACAAAAAACGTTAAAGTTTACTGTCATGACGGTAACATTTTGCCTCAAGCTTTAACTGTTTTCGGATCAGTAAAAAATACTGTTTTGAACGTTAGGCTCCTAATGGAACTGTGTTTTTTAATTATTATTTACTGCTTATTTCTTGCAGTGTAGCCACTCACTTAAACATTTCCCGCGTGAGGGGCATTGTTATGTCCCATACATTTTTTATTTTGGGCCGCGCCACTTATACACGACTCGTACAGAAAAAAAATCTATGGACCGCTGTTAAACTAATGGCTGTTTCTTCAAGTGGATAGACCAGGGTAGATTACAAAACTTGTTTCGTAACTTTAAGAGACTTTGATTTTTTTTAATAATTGCTTATTTTTAATGTTTGTTTACATTACGAAAATTAAAAATTAAAGTAATTTTCATTCAAAATCGAAAGCGATGACCCTATTTTTTTATTTACCTAAAAAATAGCCCCATTCATACCGAATCGAATGACATAATTATAATACATACCATTGTAGTTTCAAAGTTTATATAAACAATAATATTTATATCACGCGAGTATCCTATTACGCACCCGTTATCGCCGTCATTTGTTTTTTTTTATGATTTTCAACTACAGATAACTAATTTCGTAATGCTGCTACGAACTCACGGTTTTTGGCACACATGTACTACATCTAACCACTCAACTAAAGAAAATGGAACGCAAGCAATACTCCCATAGACAAAATTACAAAAAAATAAATACTGAGGGGCTTGCTGTCACAGTTTATGTTACGTGAGTTTTATCCAGTTGTCATTGCGGCGTATTTTAGGTTGCGTTAGTTTATGACGGCGTACACGTAAGTGTGTAGGAAAACCCACCAACTTACTTTTATAAATAACATTTAAGCGTCGTCATTCGACGATAAATTGCGTACGTTTCGACCCACCGCAGTTTTAAGAATCCCTAGCTTTAGTAAAATCGCTAAAACATCCTCCATTTTAACCCTCCGCTGTAACAGCGACCACACACCTCCGCCTGTTGTGTAACAGATAGGAATTTAGGCCAAACGATGTAGCGCCTGGGATACGTTATTTATTCCGATTTACGTACAGAACACTAGCCTTATAGTTGCAACACTATTTCACTGTAACTGCCATTTAGAGCTTGAATAAACGTGTTTTGCTAATGACTTGGTGACAAGCTTGATGCCGAGAATTTAAAGGGTTAGAGCTGTTTCGCAATACATCCAATCCGAATCCGAATTAAAGATCCGACTTCAATCGGAATTGGGAATTTTCTAAATTCAACCCACGGATATCTATGGCGCAACCCCTCATACAAATAGGACTATGGTCACTTTAGACCGGCATTTCTCGGATTCGGATCGGATGTAGTGCGAAACCACTCTTAAGCCGCTGTCAGTTTTTGTTATTATGTCAGTAAAAGTTTTGGTTTTTCGATACGGGGATCAGATTTGCCGGTCGATTCTGTAAAAATCTCATCGTGAAACTTAGGTGAAGTAAGTTTGTTTTTGCTAGGAATTGACACTATTGACTGTGACTACACTCCACGCTCACTTCACCTAAGTTTTCACGGTGAGATTTTTACAGAATAGCACCGCTGTTTTGTTTTCTGGTTGATTGATTAGCTTGGTAAGAATAACTTGTAATTTACGTTAAACTACTAAATGTAATAGAATATCTTAGTTGTCTTTTAACGAGTCATCGTCACCTGCCTAGCCTTTTCCCAACTATGTTGGGGCCAGCTTCCAGTCTAACCGAAAGCAGCTGAATACCAGTATTTTACATGGAGCGATTGTCTATTTCACCTCCAGAACCCAGTTACTGGGTAACACGACACCCCTTGGTAAGACTGGTTGTCAGACTGTCGATTTTCAAAGATCCACGAATGACAGCCGGGACCAATGGCTTAACGTGCTTTCAAAGGTACGGAAGGGTCTCGGTATGTAAAGATGGTCACCCATCCACGGACCGACCGCGGAGAGCTTAGCTTAGCCTGATCGATCGGCCCTTGTGGCTGTTATTATTTAGCCATGATTCACATCCCCTGTCTTTTAACGAGTAGTAAGTGATAATTAAGTAGAGATCATTAACCCTAATCAGCGGTTTCTGATAGGCATACGCCGCATACGTTGCGTTGTTTAAAATATCATGTTGTTAAATGTGTAAAGCCAAACCTATCAAGAATGTCAGCGGTAATTATTATCTGTGGTAACTTTTTACTGTCACTACAGTCCGATCACAGTTTTTTTTTTTTTTTTCTTTTCGCAACAGATGTCGACTATTCTGCCAGCGTCCTGATCACAGTTACGTTACCTCTGATTGTGCAACACTGTCCAAATGATGGTTGCAAACTCAAGGCAAGGAAATAAATACTTCGAATAAACCAATTAGGCACTTTTGATTTGTCAAGGGGCCGATCAGTATGAAAGATGAAGCTGCCTATTCCAAAGCTTAGTAGGTACTTATGGAAAAAAACGGGCAAGAAACTCCATGGACACTCTTTTAAATCATTAAGGTGAAAGCGCCAGGGTAGCCCGCAAAATTCATTTTATTTTACGTTTCTTGCAATTTGCTGTTCAGTATTAAGTTGTACGTTGATTAAAATATGATTCGCGACCGTAACAAATATGTATTTACAGAATTATAATCATTAAAGCCATCAACACAACTCTCTAAGACCAAGTAATCCCACTGAAAGACTATTTTATGAAAACTTGACATTTTGGGATTACACTAAAGTAACAAGTTGTATTACTGATTCTAATGATTATAATTCTGTAAATACATACTATACATACTTAGCGCTTCCCCTTTAAATTGTTACAAAATATTGGTTACATAATTCATGCTGAAATTATGCATTATTGAGAGAACGATGTAGAAAGACGTGCACCTTAAAAGCGTCCGCTACAAAATAGAATATCGGGATAAAAAAGTAACCTATATTTTAATCCAGGGTGTCAGCTACCTCCATACAAAATTTTATCAAAATTGGTCCAGCCGTTTGAGCGTGAAGAAGCAACAAACATATAAACACACACAAACTTTCGCCTTTATAATATTAGTGTCGTGATTAGTACCTATGGATTTCATATCACAAGATGAGGAATTTATCAGTAGCAGCCCAAAGCGCGGTTGATATACAGGGTGTTAATGAATTAACCCAAAACCTCTTAAGAGGTAAAAACAAATCTGCTTTTCCCTACATTTTGACGAGTTATGCGAACATAAATGTAGGGAACAGCTGTTTTTTTTTTGCAATTTCAACTTTGTTCCCATAGTAAAAGTTGTTCACAATGATGAGTACAATGACCTCTTAAGAGGTTTTGGGTTAATTCATTAACACCTTGTATATAGGCTCGTCCGCCGATAAGACCGCCCATTTTGTCACCCTATGTACACTATGTACAGTTTCTATTTTTATGTCTGTAATTATATGGAGTACATAATAAAGAGTATTTCTATTCTATTCTATTCTCGTCCCGTAGTAGACGTAAATTTTTTGGTGAAATGTGAGTCTACTGCCCAGCCCTTCGGAAAACATAGGCGTGACCTAACGATAGGAAAAACACGTAAACAAAAAGGCACACCTATCAATCGTCAAACGTCGAGATCAGACGAGGTAACTTTCTTATTTTTTCCTTTAGACATGTTATAAATTGATAGAAAAATTGGTATAAGGAAATAACAAAACGTTTCATAAGAAGCCGACAAAACAATATATTTATTTCTTTAAGTAAACTGTTTTGACCTATTTTTATTAGGCCAAAGAATCAACATTGCCATCCAACTTGGCAATCACACTAATATTATAAAGGCGAAAGTTTGTGAGTGTGTGTGTGTTTATATGTTTGTTACTTCTTCACGCTCAAACGGCTAGACCAATTTTGATACAATTTTGTATAGAGGTTGCTGACACCCTGGATTAACATAATTATAGGCTTTTTATCCCTATATTATTCACCCCGCCACCTCCTTTGCTAGCATGACTGCTTCGCAGAAGGAGGTGACTGCCTCCCACTCCCTCTCGCCCCGGACCATGGCTTGCACCAGGGCCGGACGCGAGAGGTCGCCGCCGCTGCCGATCTCGATTATTTTTAAAAGAGTAACCGTGGAGTTTCTTGCCGGCTCTTCTCCAGAAACGACCAATTAGAACCGTGCACGTAGCTTCTGACGTTTCATAGGTACCCATGTAGGTTTATGTGAAATAAAATATTTTGATTTTGATTTCTTGATTAAAAATCAAAATCAAAATATTTCGGTACTGTATATATCGGTACTGTACCGGTACCAAACAAATATTTCCGTAAGCTAGAGTAAGATAATAGATAATATTATATTAAGAAAAAGGATAGTTACAAAAATAACTTCAAGGCTGCTAACCGTGCCAGGTTTCTTGTACAAATATGTGATCTGTGGCACATGCCTGCGTGCCGCGTACCTGAATTCGGTACCGGTACCTACAGGTACCAAAACCTGTACTTTTGGTACCCTTTCGGCCAATGTTATGATAAGGATAGACGCAGGTAAGATGTCCTAAATCCTAACTAAACGGTTTCTCATTACTGCCAGTCATGTAGATTATTATGATTAATTCCACAAACGTTAATCTGGGTGAGCGGAGATAATAATTATAATAAGATAATTAATTAAACCTTCAGGGTATACCTAAATCTGAATTATTCTGTTCGCATTACTGTACTATGGAAATTGATAGGCAATTAATTCAGGACTCAATTCTGGGCGCTTTCCGAATTAGCTATAATCGCTCACATCATCTCACATGCGTTCCGATTTAGATATCACGATTATGACAGCTGAGAGCTGTCAACAATTCGGAACGCCCGTGAGCGCGCTCACAGTGCTTACTCAATGTAAAAACGATATTATTACAGTATTTCTTTGTATAAACACCACATTTCTTCTTCTTTGGTTAGGTGGCGACTATCAGCCAGAAGCACAATTTCTAAAATGCCACGTTAGTTTAATTTTATGATAAGATGCAAATCAAAACAAAACACACACTGACACATCCTCACACACACTCACTGTCATTTTTGACAGCGCTCACGGTGATATTATTCTAGGGCATGGTCGGCGTTATCGCAAGATGGCGCATGTCATGACGTCATCTATGACGATTCACGGGACGTCGTTATTGCGCTCACGCTAATTCGGTACGGGTTTAAGCACGCTCACATCGATGATTTCCCATCTCGGAACGCAGGGTCTGTAGCAGAATAAGATATGGTACGATGTGTGAGTATACGATAAGGTACTAAGGGCGAATTTCACCAAACTTTTGAATTGAATAAGTCTTATCCTGAGAAGAAATTTTGAATTTTTGACAGTTTTTCCATACTAAAACTGTCAGACGTCAATTGTATTCCACGTATAAAAAATATATTTTAAATGTTAAATATTATCTTGTTTGAAAATGAAATAAAAATATAAATGTTCGAAAAAACATCACTAAATTGTAAATGAGTGATAGTGAATTTGCTTTGTATGTTTGTAGCTCTATCACGCATATACGGCTAAATAGATTTATTCAGAAAGGCAGTCGCTCCTTGTAAAATACTGGTTTTCAGCTGCATCCAGTTAGACTGGAAGCCGACCCCAACATAAGGGAAATGGTTAGGTAGATGATGATGAAGATGTCAGGGGCGTAGTACTCGCTACAGATGTGCGTGTATGACCAGATTTATGAACGTAAAGGAACCAAAAGAAGTGTAGCGGTATCTACAACGCTACATGCGAACACCGCGTCATACTACGTCACGCAAATCCTGCATCGCGCAAGCAGAGTTTACCGCGCAACTAGCATATATACAACGGCCCGACATGAAACATTGGGCAGTTGCCCGCCAGACACAACACCCGTCTGTTCGGAGAATCCTCCCTTTTCTATAGAGTATGAGTGAACTTTACATCCTGTTCCTCATACCTCTATAGAAATACGTGAAGATAGTTGCAAGTGGCGTTCTGTGGTTTCTGCCGACCCTCATGGGAAGAAGGCGTAACTTTGTGTATGGATGTAGATTTGGATGAAATTTTACATTCAGGTAGACTATGTCCTGAGGGGTAATTGCGTAACACACTGTCAGTAGCAATGGGTTTCATTTTTACAATAAAAAATTGCCAAATCGGTCCAGCTGTTCTGAAGTGGTGTTACCAAAGAGCAGTATTTCATTTGTATATGTATAGAAAATAGAATAGATATGCAAAAGACTGGTTACGTATGTATAGAAAGTGACAGGAGACGTGGATTTAATTCAAAGTTTAGTTCTTATTCAAAAGTCATAATTTATTGAAAATTAGGCTAATAATTTCGACGCAATTTTTGAACGTCAACATTTTACACAAGACAGTCCCGCAAAACGCCCACCCTTCACCACTGCCTACTGCTTTCGCTGGGATGATGAAGTGGCGCAACAAACACCCCAGCAGCACAGTTGTGCTTATAACATCTCAAACCAGTTAAAAAAAAACAGTGGCACTCCGGGAGTGCCGACAGAAGTGAAAACAAACAGAATACTTTGCCATCACTCATTGACATATCGGATATACGTTATAAAACCGAGTGCATCCCGAGGACAGCCGAACACATCCGCGGGTATTTTTTTAATCGTCTTATAAACAAAACACGCGCGGTGTCGCTTACGGTAACAGTGGCGCGAGTTCAATGGTTTTTTCCCATCTCAAAAAACAGTTGCATAATTAAATTGAGATTTTGACCTTCAATACACTGCGTAAGTTTCCTGGCAAAGAAACATTTACAAATACGTACAATTTACCTCAGATTAGTCACGTCGGTTTAATCGCGTTTGGTATAGAAAATGCTGACACATCATAATTATAATCATAATAATCGTCAAGTTGATTGGACTGGCCTTGACTGTGGTGGTTCACACTCAATGCCAAAAGCTATGCCTATTCTTATTTTGCTATTAACATTATTGCCTTGAATTTCAAATACCTACTTATAATATTATATACGATTCCTAATCGAAATACTAGTTCCCTATCTACAGAAATATAATACATATTAGCTCAACATATTAGCACTATATATATAAGTGCTCAACATTGCTACCCGAAACTGTAAAATTTTCCCAATCAACTTTGAACCTTATGCTTTAGCGATAAAGTTGAAAATCAATTAAATAAATTTGACAGATTGTAGTAGCTTGATGTCTGTAGTTAATGAACGATTGAAGTGGAAGTGCTCGATAAATTAATACAATCGTGATTAAAATGATAGCCGGCAATGATTTGAGTATTTTGACGCTATCGAACGTTTAATTTATATACCTATTATATGATAAAAATTATAGTAAAGGATACAATCTAACTTGATAGCAAGTACTTACATTTTTCATAATAAGTAATTACAATTATCAAGAACTAAAACGCAAAAAATAATAATAATATGGTAAATTGCCCAAAAAGTTTTGCTCGCGATATTTTATCAATACGCAGAAAGAAAGAAAGCATGCCCAAAAAAAATATCATCTTCCATCTCGTTCTATTACAAAAAAAGTGATATATCGCTATCCTAGTCTATGACCGGTTCGCGTCACTAGGACAGTTTACTTCGGTCAGCTGTCACGAGTCATGGTTACATACCCAAGGATGTTATTGAATGAATACACCTAATAATACACTATTACTAGCACGTAAGGTAATCAAAATACTTATGTAAATTAATTTTAACTTACCATTTGTAGGCACAAGTTTACTTATTTCTTCCAACTCATAATTTTCTTTTTTCTTGTTCATTTGACTTTCATTTGACACTTCTGCATACAAATTAGGTTTGTTCAATAATTTATCATTATGTTCACTCATGTTCGTAAATATTGATAATATAACCTTTTTGGTAAAAAGCACTCTGTTTATTTATGTTTAGTTGTGACCGAGTTGAACTACACTGACAATATAAAATAGATGTTGCCAGCGTTAGTTTTTAGATATCTACCCATAAATGGGGCGTATTTCCCACGGATATTTACGAATGCTGCCTGCATTTTAACTTAGTTTCGCAACAAAAATAATACGATTAGTCATACGTTTAAAAGATTAATCTCTGACCGTTTTTATGCGTTTACTTCACTTTTTTTTTTTGGTTTGGGTAAAATTACTACTGTTATATAAAGTGTTTGTCACGAACAATTATTATTTAAATAAGCAATTGATGCAGTACCTACATTGAAGTTGGCATTTCATATTACATTAAAGATGAAAAAAATATATAATATTAAGCAGCTTTCCCAAAGATGGTAAGTAGTTCGAATTCTCCCGTTATTTAGGGGAGTTTCCACAGACTGGCAACTTAGAATCACAGCAAGTATTGAAGCTCGATCAGCGCTCGGGCGGCTTCGTTCCCATTCGGTTGATCCCGGCAGCATTGCTCACATAGTGCCATCGCCAAACCAGACAGTTTTATAATACGTCATTGACGCCAAAAAAATCGAAATTGAATTTATTTTTCTTTACCAAGGGCAAAGATCGTGCAGTTTAGATGCCCATATATATATAAACTGCTAATTTATTAGGCATGTTTCGTATACATGAGCTGTTAAAGAATGAAGTAAAGTTTTTATGACATTGGTTTTGCGATGCTAAAATTAGTAATCATTTCCTGTTTCCAGAACTGGCACCATCTAGGTACTTAATTAAATTCTAGAATTCACTGACTAGTCTAACCGCTAGGTCTAGAAGCTATGCCCCCTCCATGTGACTTTTATTACATAATTATAATAGAGAGAGTCAGAGAGAGAGAGAGAGATAGTTTTCATGGTTTTCGAGGATGCTGAAGCCGATATAGTAAGGTAAAAATAAAAATCCAAGATGACGGCTCCAAACATTTTCAAATTTTTCGTCATGGGTATCGTTTCCATGGTTTTCGAGGGTGCTGAAGCGGAAAGTGAAGTCAAAATGGAAACAGAAGTTTTCGGCTGCGAATATTTTCAAATTTTGAACTTCGTTCCTGCCTCTCGCCCGGGCCACACGTTTTTTATTTTTTATTACGAAGCTTAGACCCACACGTTTTTTATTTTTTATTCCTTTTTTATTATTACGAAATGATCAATAAAGGAAGGATTTTAGAAAATTAATCCAATGAAAACTATGAAACTTTCTATGGAAGTGGTCATTTTTTCCGATAGGAAATCCAAAATCAAACAAAAAAGCCGTGTGGCTTGTAAAAATTTTTTTGATCGTGCGGCTTGTAAAATTAGAAACAACGGAGTTGATTAATGCACGAAGGTTTTCATAGTATTTTTTTTTAACAAATAATCGTCTATCAATCGACAAAGTATACTTAACTTACACGTCTATTCTGTAACTTTCTCACCGTGAAAATTTACAGTGACCTGTCATTCTACCTGATGCTAAGAAATGACACTACATAATATTGACAGCTCACTTCAAGCTCACTTCACATAAGTTATCACGGTGAGATTTTTACAGAATAGGTGGCATGATAACCTTGAGGTATCTTAGTTGCGATGCCATTCCAGATTACGTCTTACATATAAAAAAACATAATTATGGGCTGATTTTACCAAAGTCAAATATCTTTTATTCGTGAAATAAAATTAACGTCTGACAGTTCTAGTATTGAAAAACTGTCAAAAATTCAAAATTTATTCTCAGGATAAGAGTTATTCTACGTAGACAGAGTAATATAAGACTCATGGTATCCGTGTCAACGAAAGGGACAAAAAATTCCGGCAATCTTCATCATACTATCATTTTTACAGCTTATTACACTGCACCTTACCATTTTCACAGTTGCGCAAATGAACTATTTTTGAATTATGCACGAAAAAGATCTTATTTTCCTTTTAATCGCGGTGTAGTTTTTATTATTTCATTCCTAAACGTCAAACTTGTTGTGCACATTGATGTGCTTAGCCGACACGCAGTAAGGGACAGAAATATTCTTACTCTGTCTCTTTTCTTTGCTGGTGACGTTAATATATTTCTCTTTTTCTTGTGCGAATGAAAAAGAAGATATGCAGCAGTCTATAGTTTACTCTGTCTACGTTATTCTAGCTATAAAAGTTTGGTGAAATAGACCCTAAAAGGTATTCATGCCAATTGGTATGTAACAATATAAAAAGCGTGGTACACATTATAATTGAATAATAAACAAGTAAATAGTAAAACACATTTCTATTTTACTTTTCTTTTCCATCCATTTTCGATGGGTCTGTTATATTTTGGGGTCACTGCTACGACCCGGAAGCTAATGTACTGTAAAATACGTGTCAACGAATACCCACAGATCCATGAGGTAGAAAAGAGGTTAAAAAAATAGATCAAGCACTGATAGTGATAAATCTATACCTACAGGGTCAAATTAAATTAGCTAGGGAAACTCCGCAGATGTGATGGAAATCGATATCATTACATGATAAAAAAATCAAGAACGAGTCGGACTCGCGCACCGAGGGTTCCGTACCATCATGTTTTTAATTTTTCATCGGTGAGACCTATATTCGTCAGAAAATTTTAACTAAGTATGTGCACTGCGGTGTAGAATATTGCATATTTATGTCAGCGCCATCTCTTGACCGATAGTGGAACTAATGTAACTATTTTTGATGATTTATAAAAAACTGTGCTATTTAGAGACTTCGTTTCATTTTTCCTGTAATCTTTACATAAACCTCTATCACATAGAATAATTTCAGATTTTTCTCTTTGCAAACTTCGGAGAACTTTTTTTACATTTTTCATCAAAAGTCGAACACTATGCGGCTTAAAAGAAAAATGCCCTAGTAGCCCCACTTAGAATTTTTAAGATCCCTCCTTTCAGTGCCTGTTGCAAAAAATATACATTTATTTTTATTTCTTTCTTATTTGCAAAATAGTTGGGCAAACGTCATGTAAAACTATTCCAAATTTCAAGTTAATAGCATTAGTAGGTAGTTCTTGATATATCCAGCTGTATAGACAGACAGACTGAGTCTCACCATAAGGGTTCCGTTTTACCATTTTGGTACGGAACCCCAAAAATTATAATTTATTTGAGATCAATGACCATATTGTAGTTGGGTAATTTGACCCTGAATATCTGTCGCAGTAAGATGGTTAAAGCCGTGTTAAACACCGTAATATCATAGATAAATAATAATAATAATAATTTTATTTATTTTCAGGTAAATGACACCCATTAATGATACACGTATATCAAATAAAATCAGATAAATTACAATAAAATAAAATCAAATCAAATCAATGAAACCAAATGGAAAAAACATAATATATAAAATTAAATGAAAAATAAAAGAAAGTGGTTCATAACTATGACACGAGCACGATCTAGTAACTTATCTATCTTACTAGACCAATCTAGTGAAATAATTATCCGTTTATATTTTCTTTTATTTTCACATCTGCGGGGCAATTGCGTAACACTTTATCAATCGGAATCAGTTTCATTTTGACAGTTCAACAACATTCATTGCGTTATTTACGTGTTGAGCAGACAAAATTTTCGAACTTATGGAGCAATGGATTAGCAATTTGCTTCAAAATTATTCAGATTCCGATTGATAGTGTGTTACGCAATTAGGGTGCTGCCCGACAGACGTCCTGTTTTTGATTCGAAAAACACGTGGCGCCATCTATTATCATAATAAGGTTATTGTTGTTTTCCTCGGGAACAGCACAATTTTTTTGGGATGAAAGTTTGTACCAATCCAGGTATTAAAATGGTTATTAACATAGTCAGTGGTGATTCTGCATGATGCTATTTTTTCGGATTTTAGTCGGTTCGATTCCCGGGTGTGGCAAGCGTATTTTCAAAAATCTTTAAATGCAGTTTTGTTTCTTTTTAAAAATAAAGGAATGTTTCCTTTTAGTAAAATTTGCTGTCTTCAGTATTTAGACTACTTTCCCTCCAGGTACGCTTCGAAAATTCCAGCCTGTATATATAGTTAGGATCACAACGCTTGGAGAATGGACAAGCTAGTCGTAGAACACCCTGTCCACTTCCCCAGATGAATTTGTTCCATTTTCACCACACTGTTCTTTTTTTAAATCGATAACTTCGATTGGTTCAGACCTCATCAGAGTTATGAATAAAACATTTGAATTCATAATCAATTCTACATTTTTATTACTGTTTGTTTTTAATGTCTGGGAATTTCATTACATAATTTTGCATAAGCTTTTGTAGCAAATAAGAAATAGCCAATTTCAATATTGAAATGCTCAAAGACATAATAGTAGCGCTTTTGCCAACTGAAAATAACAGTCGTCTCAACAGAATCGATTGTCAAATCCCCAAAGCGAGTCCCCAAAGTGGAGTAGATGTTAATTGAAATGACATCGTAACTACCTATATGTATACTGCAAGCCTTTCAAAGTCTAACATCTTACAGAGTAGAAATGTTTAGGATCAAAGACTTTGTGTTTGTTCGAATATCTATTTGGTACTCCACTGCGCGACGGCAAGGACAGGGTAGGTATTAATTGAATCTTTGTCTAACGAATCAAAGAGATTGAAGTAAAATAACTACCACCAATTACTGCATCAGACTGCTTGAAACGTGATCTTCATTTGAACGTTTTTGATGAAATCGGGTATTTTCAATTAGTATTTCATTCTGTGTCGTGGGGTTATTTAGTTTCTAAGCAAGACTTATGTACTTAAATCCCACTCGTGGACTTTTTAAAGCACCTGTAATAGGTCATGTAACCCCTTCAGCGCAAATTAATCATTAAATCAATCATGGTCTTTAAAGGTTCTTTAATCATGGGTCCGCATAAAATATGTGAGAAATCCACAAACGGAGTAACTATCCTAATATTTATGTGTCGTCAGATACCTCGGATATCTATGCAGATACCTGAGAGTTTAACAGCTACCCAAAAACTGGGTTAAGCAAAGGTCACAATAATAATTATTATGACAGCGCCATGTCGTCCTGATGTATCTTATATCGACTGAAAGCAAGCTAGCCTCAATAGCTAGACATAAACGTACAACAGAATGTTTGCACACATCCTACAAAATACCACGGCCAAAACCGAACCCAGAGAAACGACCTCAATCAGCTACATCGTCTTCACATGATCTGACCAAGATTATGTCTGGACTTTAAAAGAGACTGTGACCTCTGATTTTGTTTCGGCCTTTCTTCTCAGAGTACTCAGTTAAGAAACGCCGACCTCATCTAGTTTTTAAAATATGATTGACGTGTAAAAGCCTTTTCTAATGTTGGTTCCATATGTTGGGGTCAGCTTCCACTCTAACCGGATACAGCTATGTACCAGTATTTTATGTGGAGAGACTGCCTGTCTGACCTCCACAACCCAGTTACTGAGCAACACGGTACCTCTTGGTAAGACTGGTTGTCAGACTCTCCTGACCGTAACGACTGTCAAAGATCTACGAATGACAGCCAGGACCAACTGTGGTAACGTGTTTTCCGAGCCACGGAGGGGTCTCGATATGTAATGAATGGTCATCCATCCAACCCCGGCAAGCGTAGCTTACTATCGATCGACCCTTCCATAAGTTATTATTTATCCACGAGCCTCTCTGTCAAGCGACCTATAACCCAGAAACAACAAAAAACGAAAGGTTCCTATTACGTTATCGGATGTTGAATACCATAAATCATAATCGAATGGAGGCAGGAGTAACTTATCTGTAATAAAATAGTGGACGCGTTTATCATACGTTAGATTTTGAAGGAAGTCGTGTATCAGACATAATTATGTGCTCATATTATCATACTCAGATGTGTCTTCTCGACATCCGTATGTCACTAACGGGATGCAGCAGAATACCAGTGTCAGGTATTGTATCTGGCATATGCTGAGCTGGACTCCCATTTGGTGCAACCATGAGACACACAAGGCCCAGTAGTGATCGATCGTTATAGATGTATATGAGCTAGGTGTCTATGGGTCAATTTATCTTTTTAATCTTTGTTATTTTTTTTTTCACCTTTTTTCATATTTTTAATACCTGTATTGTGTCTTTTGTTTGTTGTTTCGTTTTATCTATCTATCTATATATCATATTTATAGACCATCAAACCGAACATATGGCAACACATTTTTGATACAAGCCGTATTTGTTTTGAAGATGACCATGATGATCATAAAATCAAAGAACTACAAGGTATTGGGATTTTCTGTTTTAGAAGTATTTAAGACTCGTCAGTAATATGATCTTCCTGCATACCTTTTCGCATTTGTTCTATATTAGCAGCGCCCCGCAGTTTTACCCGCATAAGTTTCGATCCCGTGGGAATATCGGGATAAAAACTATCCAATATGTCCTTTCCCGAGACTCAAACTATCTTTAATCTATTCAGCGGTTCAAGCGTGAAGAGGTTGTTACCTCTTCACGCTTAAACCGCGTTCTATTAAATGTGAAAGTATCTGTTTGTCTGTCTGTCTGTAATTGACAGACAGACCGACACTTTCACATTTATAATAATTAGTATGGACATTATAACCAATCAGCTACAGTTCGCGTCAAATAACTTTGCCGCTCTGAAGTATGCAACAGATCACTGCGCAGTAGTTAATCCTATGATTAAAACAGCAGCGCGCATGGCGCGGATTGGCGCAGCTAGCAAAAAGCCTAGCTTCAGAGCGGCAAAGTTATTTGACGCGAACTGTACTGTTGTTAATATGTGTTGTTTATTTCACTTTCTATCAAATCATTATTATTATTAGAATAGGTACCTATCCATATCCATCATTGAAAAGTGCAGCATATTGTTTTTTATTTATCATTGATATTATACCAAATGTTATTGAACAATCTGCAAGTCACCGTATAATTATGAACATCGTTTTTTAGGGTTCCGTACCCAAAGGGTAAAAACGGGACCCTATTACTAAGACTTCGCTGTCTGTCCGTCAGTCTGTCACCAGGCTGTATCTCAAATCTCAAGAACCGCGATAGCTAGACAGTTGAAATTTTCACAAATTATGTATTTCTGTTGCCGCTATAACAACAAATACTAAAAACAAAATAAATATTTAAGGGGGGCTCCCATACAACAAACGTGTTTTTTTTCGGTGTTTTTGCCTTGTGGTACGGAACCCTTCGTGTGCGAGTCCGACTCGCACTTGGCCAGTTTTTTATAATCTATCTCGCGAGATTATAAACTATCGAAAAATTGTAACCTGCAACCAACCATTTAAAATTTAACCATGTACCAATATGTATTTCTGAAGTTGTCGAATCGCCCACAAATAAATTTACATTGTGCGAATCGCCTACAGAAAATAATGTATTAATTAAGTGTTGATTTGCCCGGTTCGTGCCAGTAAATTCGTGCGAATTGACTAATAAGCCATTTCATCTCCGTCCTTCTTTCGTTTACAATTTTTCTTCGTCTGTTATTTCAAAATTGCCACTTCTTAATTTAAGTCTGAACGTCAGAGCTTGGTAAACGCCTTGTAACCACTTTACTAATGTAGCATCAAGTGAAATAGTTCTCCAACTTTGTGCTCACCGAAGTATTTCGGTAATTTCAGTTGTTTGAGTTTCATATAGACGTGCCCTTTAGAAACGCCAGCATTTATGAAAGTTTGGACATGTCTGGATAAGTTTTGTCACTTGTCCAACGCTTTTGCATGCGAATTCTAATTATTAGCAGATGATGTTTCTTATTGTGAGTAGTTTTCGTTCAAATATTCATACTCACTCTTATCTGTCAGATTTTTTTTTCTGTCTTTGGTGACCTTGCCCCGTCAGCAAGATACGTAACAATTATGACCTTTAGGTACTTTATGTGCACTGCGTTTTACCGGCTTCCACGTCAGGCAACGCACATGGAAATTTGTAGTAATGTTTCATCATTATCACCATCATCATCTGCCTTGCCTTTTCCCAACTATGTTGGGGTCAACTTCCAGTCTAACCGGATGCAGCTGAATACCAGTATTTTACATGGAGCGACTGCCTATCTGACCTCCACAACACAGTTACCTACTGTGTAATACGATACCCCTTGGTAAGACTGGTTGTCAGACTTTCGGGCTTCTACCCGTAACGACTGTCAAAGATCCACGAATGACAGCCGGGACCAATGTATGAACGGAAACGAATCAAAAGGAATAAGTGAGTAAGGATCGTAGCAGGTGGCGTTCGGTAGGTACTGCCTACCTTTGTGGGAACAAGGCGCATTATGTATGTTTGTATATCATTGTGTTAAAGACCTACATAGAAAATATCTTGAAACCACTCTTGAAAGCCCTCGTAACGGTGTTTAGGCAACCATTATGCCCCTCGGCAAACAAATACGACTGCCTATATTTGTCAACACCACTTTAGTTATATTTTATTGTGAAAATGGTGTCAGGGTGTCAGGTACCGCCTGCTGTTGTTTGGTGGGCGTTCTCGACGTGAAAAGAATATATCGAGTTGGTCTGAGTAGACTAGTACATAAATGTGATAGGATAATACAGGACCTTGAAGAGGAAACTTGTCTCTCGCCAAAGTTTTGGGTCTTGTGTTTCTTTTGATATTTACTATCTAGTGCAAGCTTTGGAAGGTTTAAGATGTAGTGATATTTATTACCAAACTAGCTGATCCGGCGAACTTCGTACCGCCTCAGAAAGATATCATTAATTCCATACATTGGGTGAAAAAATTAAATATCTTCACTTTTTTT
This sequence comes from Oligia latruncula, assembly GCA_948474745.1. Lineage (NCBI taxonomy): Eukaryota > Metazoa > Arthropoda > Insecta > Lepidoptera > Noctuidae > Oligia > Oligia latruncula. The sequence continues at coordinate 14,579,350 of OX419701.1, read as the reverse complement.
TCTTGAATTCTGTAGGTAACACCTTGTATGATACACAAGGTGTAATAGAATAAACGCAAGTCCTGAAAGTAGTTAGTTCATAATTGAATCAATTTCGATAATAGGTTTTTTTTTTTTCAAAAATTATGTATTTTGCCATACTGACCGCCGATTGAGCCAAAGAAAATTAAATCTTATTTCATGGCAATAAGACTCAATTTTAAATGCATAAAGTAATAATAGGGTCAACACAATTTACATAATAGTTAGTTTCGATCATTGTATTATGCTTTTAATTAAATACTCTAATTGGGGTGTAGGTATGAGGTCTTGCGTTAATTATGTTACGCATTGTATTTTATACATACACAACTTGCCACTACAATGGGGACATTAGTTTATCACGTTTAGTTAGGGCTAGTGGCCAGTAATCATAAAAATTATAATAACAAAATAAATATATTATTAATAATAATTATTATTATTAATTATATTTTTATTTTTTAATAATTTTTTTTAATAATAATTTTTTTTTTTTAAACCACCGCCTGTGCCGCCCGCTGACATAGGGTTCTCTCTCCTCTAATTCGCTTAGGTACTCTTTGCACATTATTTGTTTTAATTTAATTAATGCGATGTTACGATCCGTGACCCCATAAAATGGCCCCTGCGCTACAGTTCTTTACTTACAGGTCTACCAGACTCTCATGACCTAAAAAAAATAAAACATTGTGATTTTCATTGGCAATGTCAATCCATATGAAAATCACTATTAGGGTTCCGTACCAAAATGGTAAAAACGGAACCCTTATGGTGAGACTAAGTCTATCTGTCTGTCACAGCTGGATATCTCAAGAACTACTACTGCTATATATCAACTTGATATTTGAAATAGTTTTAGATGACGTTTGCCCAAGTATTTTTCAAATAAGAAAGAAATAAGTACATATATGTATGCAACAGGGACTGAAAGGAGGCCTGAAAAATGCGAAGTGGGGCTACTAGGGCAAGTGGGGTATCATATGAAAGAGCGCAGTTTGCACCTTGTCAAACATTGTTCCTTTTTTTTAGGCCGAATAGTATTTGTTGATAAAGCGGCAACAGAAATACATCATCTGTGAAAATTTCAACTGTCTAGCTTCACGGTTCATGAGATACAGCCTGGTGACAGACAGACAGACAGACGGACAGTGGAGTCTTACTAATAGAGTCCCGTTTTTACCTTTTAGCTACGGAACCCTAAAAATAACCTGCTCCAATCCAATCTAAAGTATCGTAGATCTAGGCTACGAAAAGCTCACGGGGAACAATAAATAACATTTTTATTTATTTCAGGCCCTCTCTTGTCCCTGTAGATTATATTATCAGGAGCATCCATATCATGACCGGTCACGTCTTTTTATAAAATGCCTGACATAAACAGGTCTGACCCTTATCGATTTAGTCCTTCTGTTTTATCTTTGTATTATATTTTTATGGAAACGTTTTTAGAGTTCCGTACCTCAAAAGAAAAAACGGAACCCTTAAAAGATCACTTCTGTCTGTCCGTCTGTCAAGCCCCTTTTTCTCAGGAATGCGTGGAGTTATCAAATTTAAATTAATATCAAATACTCAAGGCTGCAATCCCATGAAGCAGTAAAAAAATCTAACTTCTAAGTCAACGCAATCAAAATATACGGGCGTTTATGTTCCGTTTATGCCGCATATACACTCTCAAGGGAATTAAAACCTATAGGGTACTTCCCGTTGACCTAGAATCACGAAATTTGGCAAGAAGTAATCTCATGTAGCACAAGTAAAGGAAAAAATCCGAAAATCGTAAATTTTTAGTTACATTACAAATGTGTACGGAACCCTCGGTGCTCGGTAGTGAAGAAGGGGGGGCCCCATAGGGCCGCAGCCTGCCGGGTCAGCGGGATTGTCCGAAAGGGTTACCGCTGGCCTGGAACATAAAGGGCTAAGGAAGGAACACGGGTGGGTTTTAGTCAGTAAGAGTCTGACACTCCCTTCCACTCCACCCAGAGCGGGAGGGGTCATTTGATGATTTCCCATCCGAAAAAAAAAAGAAAAAAAAAAAATAAACAAAAAACCCTCGGTGCACGAGTCCGACTCGCACTTGACTGGTTTTTTACTGCTGGTGCTTTACTTGTACTACTTTTGCCAACATCATCACCATTTCAGCCGAAAGACGTCCCCCTGCTGGACATAGGCCTCCCTCAAGCACCACCATTTCGACCGGTTCTATGCTTTCCGCATCCAGCGGATTCTTGCGGCGTTCACAAGGTCATCGGTCCACCTTGTGGGAGGCCTTCCAACGCTAGATCTTCCGGGACGCCGTCGCGACTCAAGAACCTTTCGGCCCCATCAGCCATCTATTCAGTGAGCAATGTGCCCTGCCCACTGCCACTTAAGTGTGACAATTCTTCGGGCTATGTCGGTTACTTTCGTTCTCGTGCGGATCTCTTCGTTTCTGGGGGTCTACTCCGAAGCGGTTAACCACCGTATCGGCCGAATGTTCGGTCATTTTCTACTACCTTTCATTTCCTATAGGTCGCGACCAAACTGTGCCAATCCGAACCTTTTTAGAACCCTTACCCTTTTCTTACCTTTTTTTTAAATTCGTAGTAGGACAACAATTTTCAAATCAGAAAATGACCGAACATTCGGCCGACACGACAATCAACCACTTCGGAGTAGACCCCCAGATTCGATCACGCAGGGAAACGAAGGCGAAAGCCGAAACTTTTAGCCTTCGAATTAGGCCCAATGTGAGCATCCACGTTTCAGTGACATAGGTCATGACGTGTATAGCGAGGCTCAGGGAAGGCCTCTTTACAGTCTCCCCAGGGATGTGCCTTACAGGGGTTGCACGGGCGGTTCAGGAATTGGTCTTTTAAAAGGAACCCGGAGTTCGGGTGCCTTTTGAAGGGGGATACCTTAAAAAGGCACCCGACAACAAAAAAAAGGTCATCATCGGCAACACGCACTGATCAAAGACTTTGCCAACAATTCCCATGTAATTGAAACTTCACTAAGGTTGAAAGTATCTAAATGTCACATAGACAAATAGACCTCATCGTTTTATGACGTGCAAGCGACATTCAACCTTAGGGTGATGAGATAACTACGAGGTCAACTATACATTATTTATGACAAAGAGAATACGGGCTGCTTTAAGGATAATAATGAAAAGGACACAATTCCTACATAATATAGAAACAAATGTTGCCCAATTATAATTCAGACGGCAACCCTTTCACATGTCAAAGGTAAACAAGACTCAGAAACTGTTAGGTTTGATGTCGTCCCTCTTCATGCGTTTAATCAAGGTATGTTTACGAAAAGCGTTGACATTTCTCGTTTTGTTATTGTTTATAGGAATAATAAATTATTAACCTCTAATTATGTTCAGAGATATATAAAACCGGGCACGAGCGAGTCGGACTCGCCCACCGAGGGTTCCGTACCCTAATGTTTTTAATTTTTCATCGGCGAGGCCTATATTCGTCAGAGAATTTTAACACTGTGCACTGCGGTGTAGAATATTGCAGTTTTATATCAGCGCCATCTCTTGCTTGACTGATAGTGGAACTAATGTAACTTTTGTTGATGATTTATGAAAAAGTGTGCTATTTAGAGACTTCGTTTTATTTTTCCTGTAATCTTTACATAAACTTCTATCACATAGAATAATTTCAGATTTTTCTCTTAGCTAACTTCGGAGATAATAAACGTTATTTTTTTTTTTAATTTTTCATCAAAAGTCGAAAAATAAGTGTCAGACAGTGTCACCATAAGGGTTTCGTTTTACCATTTTAGTACGGAAAAAAGCTATTTGAAATCAGTCAATCCGCTCTCGAGATATAATCAAAAAAGCCGTTCCATACAAAATGTATGAGAAAATGAATTATCTAGAATAATATTTTTTCGTGATTTTTTTCCGTTTTAATAGTTATTCTGTTATTTGGGGCGGAGACAAATGCAATAAATGAAAGGTCTGGCCGTTCTTGAGTTATAAATGGTGTAACTTCTTATCTGACTACCCTTTAAAAGAAACTAGCTGACCCGGCGAACTTCGTACCGCCTCTGTCAGAATCAATAAGAATTATGGGAAAATGAATTTATCTTATTTTTTTTTTCTTTTGGGAAATTTTCTCCATGTTTTAATAGTTATTCTGCTATTCGGGGCGGCGACAAATCAACAAATCCAAGATCATAAAAATCGGTCCAACCGTTCTAAAGTTATTTAAGGTGTAATTAACCCGACTTTGTTTTTTTAGATGGCCAAACTCAAGGATCAAAAATTAAAAGGTGGATGGAGAACAGTGAGAGAAAACCTATTTAAAACCCTCTGAAATCTAATCCAGAATTCTTATTCAATAAAACAACCAACAAACAATGTCTCGCCCTAAACGCCTATTACACGACGCTAGCTAATTCAAGTAGCGATGCATCATTCAGATGTCAGAACATCAGTCACAGATGTACATATTAGGATAGCTAGCTTATCAAGACGATTTAATTAAACTGACTGTCATTATAATAATAACAGCCTGCTCTTAATTGTTTTACTGCAGGGCAAAGGCGTCTTCTAATACAGAGAATGAAGGAAGAAAGAATGCCTGCGTGCGAGAGATTTACCCCCTTATTTGTAAACGTTACTCGAAGTTCAGTAATGATTATCGTCTGCATAACGTACGCATAATGTTTTCGAGGATGCTGAAGCCGATAATGAGAACCAAATGAAAATCCAAGATGGCGACTGGAAAATATGTACAAATTTTCAGAAATTTTCGCATCTAGGAGTCCGCGTCTAGGAGGTGCGCGGGAGTTTATAAAAGTTCCCAATTTTGAGTTTTTCGCTAATATCTTAAAAACGGTGCGTCGCAGAGAAAAAATATCTATTACGTAATGAAAGCTAATACAATTTTCTACAACTTTTATCTTACACGCTTTTTCGAATTCCTACCCATTTTCGAACTACACGTTCCAGAAAAATGAAAATTTTCGAAAAAACGACTTTTATCAAACACTAGTATGTTTACTCCCTAGGCACCCTGAACGACTTTCTGAAGAAATCGCTTACGGCCTAGCTCACGTACTCTACACCTCCTTTTGGGTCATTCGTTGACTGAATGTTCAACTAAAAACATTGCATACCTTTACTAGTCTATAAACCCTCGATATTCGTGATAAACCCTTTGTTTTATTTTTACATAAAGCGGGAAAGAAGAAAGCGTGTTGTCGGTTCCTTGTACATAGGTATGCCTCGGCAAAAATAGGCCAAGGTAGCGCCCACGATACATGAGGGAGTATGAAAGATGACTAGATTACGTCAAAACGATGGCCAATGGAACTCTCTAGACTTCTGCAGTACTGGTAGTAAAAACTATTATTACCAATCCGTGTGTCAAGGGCAATAACTACAAGGTCAAATTAAATTGGCTAGCGAAAGGGCTTCCAACCTGTCCACCATTGTGTTTTTTTTTCCAAAATGGCGGCCAAGCATTATACCTATGTAACATTAGTTTTTGTTTATACTAAACCCGAAAAGGGTCATTATACTCATCATTTTGAACAACTTTTTCTATGGGACCAACATTGAAATCGCGAAAAAAAAATCAGCTGTTCCATACATTTTGTCGATTTCAGTGAACACAAATGTATGGAACAGCTGATTTTTTTTTTCAATCCCCCTTCAGAGTTGTGATGACTCGTAATTATCTAAACACGATAATACAATTTAAAAAAACATCTAAATATCTTCGAGTAAGCAATTTGTATTTTGGCCGCCCGATACCGAATACCATGCTTTGCAGACGGATTGACGATTGCAAAACTGAAATATATTGTTATTTTTAGAAGGAAGAACCCTGCTGTATATCCTCTTAACATTATGTAACGGTGTATTCATGTAGACCGCTGGTAACTCGCGCCGATATGCCAGCCAGCTGGTTGTCAACACTTGTCGGTGCAGGTAGTTTTTATACTTTTTGCCAAATAAGCGTGAACCGGCGCCAACTAATCAGATAGGACCTTGTTGGCGTCGCGACGGTACGCGCTGATTTTGCCAGCTTTCAACGAAAATACACCCTTTTTTTTGCGGATGTGAAATAATGAAATGACCCCTCCCGCTCTGGGTGGAGCGGAAGGGAGTCTCAGACTCTTACTGACTCAAACCCACCCGTGCTCCTTCCTTCTCCCTTTTATGTTCCGGGCCAGCGGTAATCCTTTCGGACGATCCCGCTGACCCGGCAGGATCCCGCTGACCCGGCAGGATCCCGCTGATCCGGCAGGATTCCGCTGACCCGGCAGGGAAAATACACCCTTAGCCGCTATTTACTTAATATATTTATTTTGTTGCCCAGAAAACACATGACATGACTCTGAATTTTACTAGCGACTGGTGTTTTATACATAATTAATTAAAAAAATATGTACGGCACTAAAACCAGAAGTTTATCGCGAATTTCTATCATAACACGTCCTCACATTTCTCAGTGCTGTAGCTCAGAGCCTTTTTAATATCACCCCACCCTGACATTTAACTTTCAACCTTATTCTTGTTGTTTTAGGGTACAAAACATTGGTATTGAAAACATAAACTGAAAGAGCGTAACTTTCCTTTGTTAGGGAAATGTACACATTCTTGACCTCCACTGAAGGAATGTAAACTACAATGCTTTAATATTACACAAATACTAGCTATTCCTTTGATTTCTCTTGTACGTAAACGTTGGAACGATATTTTCCGGTCATTTGGTTGTCAAAGTCAACTATATGGCTGCGTAGAACTTTTATTCTGCTACCATTTTGTTGAAATAATATTGTTTTTGGTCTTCATTGAATATCCTAACGTTTATTATTCATGAAAGAAGTTGCGTAGGAAATATTCTTGAAAATACTTCGAAGTGGTGGCTCTACGATTTTAAACATATTGGATTGATGATTTTGGTTTAGATCATTATAAAAGAATCGCAGGTAGTTGGCAACGCATAAGTCAAGACTTATCACGGTAACGCACAAGCCAAGACTTATGCGTTATCGTGTGTGTTCGACCACACCAACCACTTTCCTTCAGATCGGTCGCCATTGCATCTGCCAACAAAATACTTAACATCAGACCTTAATGCTGAATATCTACATTTTTGACGTCCATGCTGCGGTTACTTAGCGTAGTCCCACGTCCCATGATCATGATGGGTTCCAGCTGATTTTGGCCACAGTTAGGTACAGCATTCTATGGATCCCTGTCATGTGTGTCATTTGCTTCGATGTTCTACTGTTTCATGTGCTTATATGTGACTAGAAGAACGTTGATATATAATAGTATAACAATCGTGCATTGACGACATCATTTTGGATGCTTTGACGTCACTATCGTTGTCATTACAAGCCTATAGACCGATAAATTCTGCCGTCTTCATGAAAAAAGACCTCAAAGTACATATTAATAACCAAAAACCGACCCTGTCATACACGAGTGACTTTTAAAAACATAATTCATGAATCAACATCGTGTGCGAAGTTTTCTAAAACATGAAACGCAAGCGATAAAGATGTCTACAGACGGTTTGAGTTAAATGGCTCGGGGGCGATCAATCACCGCTGGCTTGCCAACTTTGTCAGGCAAAAGGCTCAGTATGTTTAACATGGTAATTTATCGTTTAGGTGCTGTGTGCTACTGTGGAATGCGGCGTCCCTTGTGTTTTGTTTTTTTGTTGATGTTTTGGTGTCGAGGGGACGGTAAGGTATGGGTATTATAGCAGTAGACAATACCTAATTGCTTCACACACTATCAATGGGTGTTTTAGCAGTAGACCCGCACCCGAATTGCGTAACACACTATCAATCAAATTCTGAATAATTTTGAAGGATATTGCTAATCCATTGCTTCATATGTTTGAAAAATTTGTTTGCTCAGCAACGTAAATAACGCAATTGATGTTGTTGAACTGTCAAAATGAAACGCATTGGCAAAAAGGCTGCCAAGCTGAAATGGGATTGGGTGGGTCATGTCGGCCGTATGCACAGTGACCGGTGGGCAACAGTCTCCACACGGTGGATGCCTGAGGATGGACAGCGCCGCCGAGGCCGGCCCAGGAAGAGGTGGCTAGACGACCTAGACGCAAAAAGGATTTGGGGCCTTTGCTCAAAAGTAGGATTGTGATGGTTAAGTAAAAAAAGTAAGACTCCGGGAGTGCCGACAGAAGTGAAAACAAAACACAAACAGAATACTTTGCCGAGTACATTCCGAAGACAGCCGAACACATCCGAAGCGGGTATTTTTTAAATCGTCTTATAATCGTCGCCTTGACTGTGTTTACGTGGGTCACTGTTGTGCCGTCTCTCATGGGATGTCGCAACGGTGACCACCGTTATTTCGTAAGTTCTTGTTTAGTGTCTGTGCTTATTAACATACCTAGTCATAAGTTTTACTAACAATATTGTTTGATTTTGAGTCTGAGTTACTTATAAAGAAAAATTCTATTCTATTCTACTCTATAAACAAAACACGCGCGGTGTCGCTTACGGTAACAGTGGCGCTAATTCATTGGGTTTATCCCATCTCAAAAAATGCCCAACGCAGCTAAAGAAGTTTTCACTTCAAAAAAAAAGTAAGCTTAGGCACTGCTTATCATTTAAGCAGACCACGCATTAATGCAAGCTCTGCACTCCAAACCGTCCGTTTCGAAGCATACCAATTCCAGCGTGTTCCGAATCATACGAGTAGTAAGGTGTGAACCGTACTTTAGGATTCCGATACACGCGACTGGATCCGGCCCAACACTGTCGACGCCGGACCGCATGTTTATGCGAGTCAAAACCGCGCATGAGCCGGATGGCAGCCGCGTCGGCGGCGCAATACCACCAATTATTTGCCATTCCCATCGCATAATCAGCGATGCGGTCGCGACGCGGTTTACGTTAGAATATTGACAATAATGACCCGATCACTGTTCCTATCGACAGTTATATACTGTCATACAATAATATACCTTTAGCTGGGTAAAGCGGGCAATGATGTAGGTATTTTTTTTTCTCTCTTTTTTCATCTGGAACAAACGGAGGGTTAAGTTGAAGGCCTAATGAAAAAACCTCATGGTGTTCCTATTGCTGCCAGGAGTCAGGGGCATTTCATAGCGTTTCCTGTCATTATGCATATATTCAAGCCTTATCCCCATGGGGGTAAGCAGTTTCTGTCACTTTTTGTTTTCTGTCACTTTTTGTTTAAAACCAATGAGTCGAAATCCATGGAAATATTTTTGATGTGAAAACTTCTTTAGGCGCTTTGGGCAATTTTTGAGATGGGAATTTTGGGGTGTTTTGTTTATAAGACGATTAAAAAAATACCCGCTTCGGATGTGTTCGGCTGTCCTCGGGATGTAGGTACTCGGTTTTAATGTATAATATCCGATATGTCAGTCAGTGAGTGATGGCAAAGTATTCTGTTTGTGTTTTGTTTTCACTTCTGTCGGCACTCCCGGAGTGCCACTATTTTTTTCCGTTAGCCTATATTTTCCCACTGCTGGGCAAAGCCTTTCTAAGGCACAGCACAAGGAAAGGTGGAAGAATACGAAAGTATAAGTACACACATCAAAAGTGTCTAGGGATCAAGCATTTTTATGCGGATTTCTTGAGATTGAGATGTGGCTTTGTAATAAATTTATGATTTTATAAATTTATATGGATCCTTTTTGGTGCATTTCATAATTTGAATCAGGAACTGTGAATCAAATTCGAGTAAAAGATGAAAATCAGCTGTCAATATTTTCCCTATAAAAACATACAACGCATTGAAGACATTATTAGTGCTACTGTTTCCCTACTACTGATTAAAACCAACGTTATTATGGAGCGGCGACGTCATTTAAGCAGGGAAGAAATGCTCAGAGCCGTGGGAATGATAGAAGCTGGTTCCCGGCAACGTACTGTGGCTTTAGCTCTGAATACAAGTCAGAGTGTTATCAGTCGACTTTGGACACGTTACCGAAGCACTGGTACCGTGGCTGAGCGCCATGGAGGACGGTATCGCTGCACCACACGGAGACAAGACCGATACATTCAAATCTTAACTCGAAGAGCTCCAACAATAACCGCCATGATGTTAGCCGTGAGGCTTCATCACTCTTCAGGGAACTTAATTAGCGACCAAACAGTCAGAAACCGCTTGCATGAAGTGAACCTTCATTCCCGAAGACCGCTACGGGTACCACCTATAGCAATGCACAATCGTAGGATTCGATATCAATGGGCTCTTGAACACAGAAATTGGGCAGAAGAACAATGGCGTTTCGTGTGCTTTTCTGATGAGTCTCGTTTTGGTATGAGACCGGATACAAGACGTATACGACACTGGAGAACCCCTGGACGCCAACAGCGATTAAAATCCTGCCAGGAAGTCCATCCTTATAGTGGTGGAACCATCATGGTATGGGCGGGTATTTGAATCGGCGGAAGAACTGAGTTGATTTGGATCAGAGGCAACCTCAACGCTCAAATTTATGCTGAGACGATTGTATCAGACGTCATCGTTCCTCTACAAGTGCAAATCGGTCCCTTATTTCAGTTAATGCATGATAATGCACGACCGCACACCGCAAGAGTTGTAAGACAGACTCTCGCCGCAGCTAACATCAATGTCCTGCCCTGGCCTGCTCAGTCGCCAGACTTGAACCCGATTGAGCATGCATGGGATATGCTACAGAGAAGAGCTCTGCCGAATATGGAGGGTATCCAGTCGCAAGAAGACCTTTTTTTGTTGTTGCAACGAACATGGGCGGCCATTCCACAGCGTGATTTGGATGAACTCATTTTGAGTATGCCAAACCGATGTTCTTGTGTTGTTAGTGTTCGCGGTAGAAACACGGATTATTAATTGTTTAAGTTACCCAATAAAATTTTAAAGAAAACTGTTATTTCAGTCTTTTTTTCGAACTTTTGTGTTAGTGGTTCAAATGTCAAAAATCCCTTTATTAGGAAAATGGCCAATTTCTTTATTAATGCAAAGGTGACTTGGTTTATCGTTACTGTGACAAACGAAAACACTTTATTTGATGAATCCTTAAAGAAAATTTTAATTAATATCAATCAGGAGAAAAGTTATTGCAAAAATATATGTTGATCCCTAGACACTTTTGATGTGTGTATTTACCGACTTCATTTAAATTTATTGTCGTCGGCCCACAACCAAACAGCACCATTAATTTCCTTCCACCATTAAATCAAGTCTATATATAATCATGTAAATGTGTACAAAACCATGAAACTTCCTGTTTCTTTTTCAATACAACCGCAGTTAACATTTTCAATACACAACAGACCGGGGGACAGAACTAAGTAATTTATTGCAGTGCACATCTTGCATGTCTTATGATTTATGACACAATCGAGTTGTACGCCCTCTGTCGGGCCAGCTTGCGCACTATTATGTCTGAAAAGTTCTTCAGCCTGTTTGGTATAGATGTTTGTTTTTATGTACGGATATGGCTTCGAAGAAAAGCGGTATAGGACTTTAAAACCACGTCTATTTTTTTTATTTTAAATAAATAAATGAAAGGACAAAGCCTGTTCTTTTTACCCAGACCTCGATTTGCTGCTGATTATTTTCTAATAAGAACAATCCGGTCAAATGCGAGTCGGACACGAGCACTCAGGGGTTCCGTACGTTGTAGGTATGTAACTACAAATTTAGGTAGGTCAACGGGAACTACGGGAAGTACCCTATTAGATTTTGATTCCCTTGCGAGTGTCAAAATTTGCGGCATAAACGCCTGTATCTTTTGATTACGTTTACTTAGAAGTTTGATTTTTTTCACAACTTCAAGGAATTGCACTCCTGAGTATTTGATATTAATTTCAACTTGATAACTCCACGCGTTCTTGAGAAAAGGATCTTGACAGACGGACAGACAGGACAACGAAGTGATCTTATATGGGTTCCGTTTTTCCTTTTGAGCTACAAAACCCTAAAAACAATTTATCCGACTCATGAGCCATGTTTGAAAGACAAAAGACCAAAAACAAACAAATCCCGCACCCCAATAATTGCGCAAAATACTTTCAATTACAATTTGAATGACATTGCTAATCCATTGCTTCATATGTTCGAAAAATGTGTCTGCTGAACCACGTAAATAACGCAATGAAGGTTGTTGAACTGTCAAAATGAAAGCCATTCCTACTGTTAGTGTGTTACGCAATTACCCCGCAGATATCCTTGAAAATCTGGTGACATTTACTTACACCCCAACTCAGCCTATCGCAGTCCACTGCTGGACATAGGCCTCTCCCAGACTGCGCCACAGCACCCTGTCCTCCGCTTTCCGCATCCAGTCTACCCCAGCCACCTTCTTTAGGTCGTCCGTCCATCTAGCTGGGGGGCGTCCCACACTACGCTTGCCGATACGCGGTCTCCACTCCAGGACTCGTCTGCTCCACCCAAAAACTCTACTTACACCCAAAAAGACACAATTGTTAAAAGTTTTTATCACCTCTTAAAACGTATCAAGATCCATGCAGAACCCAGTAATGTCTTAGAGATCCTCCCAAAAGACGCAATTAAACCTTTATTACACACGCTAAGGAACTGAAACTAATTTTAATGACGCACAAACATAGTTTCAGACCGAATCCTTTGAGTAGTTACACCAAACAACAGTTGCATTCAAACTACGAGCTAAAAGGTAAACTTTAAGCAGTCATGTCATTAAATGTATTCATGCGATTTGCCGTGCGCCCGTGCTTGCACTGTGCGCGGCCACAGAATAGACATCATACAGAAGGCTCATACAACCCACGTGTTAGAAGGGGAGTAGAATTTATACGTAACATAACATAAAAGAGGGGCAACTATTTTAGGAAGATTTGGGAAACAGGGGAAATTAGACTGTTGGCTAGAACCTCAGTAAGTAATTCAGTTGACTTCTGATTCGCTAGATGGTGTAATATTCACACGTATGTTTTAAATTAATATTATTTCAAGCTAAACAAATTACAGCTTTATTTTAATGGTAATTAAGTTGATTTCAGAGTGACTAGCACTATTGAAAAAGTTATAAAAATGTTTGAAGTTGTAGCGTAAACTGAACTTTATTGTGTAGATTTTAAAGTTTTTTTCCATAAACTCATATTTGTTTACATTTTTAACTTAAACTTTAACTGTCTATAATATTATGTAGGTATAGTAGTCGTATGAAGAACGTAAACTATGATATAACGTAACATCACGCCTGTAATCCCCGAAGGTTTAGGCAGAGTAGAGGGTACAAATCCTGACTCCGAGTTGTTACTGAGAAATTAACTATAGATAATTTTCAACCAATTTCATGAAGTAAATCCGTTTTAAAACTTTATAAGTTAATTAATGTTGGTACTTTACCCTTAGGTAAAATTAAAATTAAATATCAACATCAACTGACAGTATTGTACCAATCGCTTGAAACAACTAACTTTTAACAATAATTAAAATAGCAGTATACAATCTAAGGTTTAACAAAATTACAAGTGCCATTAAATATTACGTAATTATTTGTAGTAATAATTCTAGCTGGCTTTATATGCTCAGCATGTTATTTTTGTTATTACAACAGTCCAATTAGGCACTTTTACTTTGGTTCCAAGCTTCATAAACGTGACACTATCTAACAAACAATATTGTATTAACATGAAAATTAGTGATTTAATAACGTCACAAATTCACAATCTAACACACACAAAAGACGACACGCACACATTTGACGCGTTCACGTACAGGGGGAGCAAGCGCATTTACGACTGGCGTTCAGCTGAGATCGACGTATGTACGACGTTTATGTGTGCGTGCGCCTGTGTTCACTCGTTGCATAGAGCCGGCTCCATAGAGCCGGCCTTCTGTGGGCACTATTCTGTGGCGCTGCTGGCTGTGCTCGGCTCATTTGTAACATGCAAACATTATACATAAGTAGGTATTATTTCAGTTAGCTCGCTATGTTCACGCCCTTTCTTGTAAGTGGGAATTATTTTAACGAGCTCCTTTTTCAATTACTGAGAAAGGAATGAATATGGAATTAAGAATATTACCCTGTGTATTCGGTTGCGTGTTCTTTTTGAACTTTATCTGGTTTAAAAACCAGACTGCATTCGGTTAGACTGGAAGCCGACCCCAACATGTTGGGAAACGGCTAGGCAGATGATGATGTATAATAGATAAAAGGAAGTTTTGAAATTATAAAATAATGACGTTGCTTCGCTGTCAAAGATTCTCTCATTGATGCCTCTTTTTTTTTTTTTATGGTGGGAAATCATCAAATGACCCCTCCCGCTCTGGGCGGAGCGGAAGGGAGTGTCAGACTCTTACTGACTAAAACCCACCCGTGTTCCTTCCTTAGCCCTTTATGTTCCGGGCCAGCGGTAACCCTTTCGGACAATCCCGCTGACCCGGCCATATTATACTAGCTTCTGCCCTCGATTTCATCCGTGTGAAATTTCTTGTTCCCGACCCAACCGGCTCATTGTAGCGCCTGCCCGCCCTAATACTTTGTTTTCGTTCTGTCTAACTTGTTTTATTTTAGCTCAGCTCCTAAGGGTCCTAGCGTGGTGTTAAGTAGCCTATAGCCTTCCTCGAGAATTGGGCTATCAAATCCTCCACTTGCCTGTGCCAGGGGCCACGGTATTTCTTTCGAACAACCCGCGACCCTGGCAGGCATCGGCCCTAGCGGACCCCGTCAGTTGATGCTGACATCTCCTTGAGGCGCGCGTGGAACAACAACGCGCCGTCGACCCGGGCCTGGTCCTTACCGGACGGCGAGCTGACATTTCGCACAAGCCTGGCTGTCAAATTTAAAATGCCTCGATATGTGTTTACTCCGTAATCGACACAGAAGCACCCCTAGGGACTTACCTTCCTAAAATATAATTACTTACATACAATAAATAAAACAGCTTAATACACAAACAACCTTACGGCAATTAACGAAAACATAACAAATATTTTAGGGAAAACTTTTCGTTATTGATTGCTTTTTAATATTTGAAAGCAATTTGTTCGGTAATTGTTTTCCACAAGTGATACGTTTATAAGTGCTTCATCGTCTACCTACTCTTTTTCTAACTATATTGGGGTCAGCTTCCAGTCTAAGCGCATGCAGCTGAGTACCCAGTATTTTACATGGAGAGACTACCTATCTGATCTCCACAATCAAGTTACTGGGTAATACGATACCCCTTGGTAAGACTGGTTGTCAGACTTTCGGGCTTCTGACTACCCGTAACGACTGTCAAAGATCCACGAATGACAGCAGGGGTCAACGGCTTAACGTGCTTTCCGAAGCACGGAGGCGTCTCGGTATGTAAATATGGTCACCCATCCACAGACCAACCGCGGCAAGCGTAACTTAACCTTATCGATCAACCTGTGCGGCTCTTTTAATTTAGTCACGGGCCTCTCCATAAATGCTTATACATATAAATATAATCATGAATACTTTGAATTTCACAACGTTAAAGCGAATTGCAGATGTGTGAGTAAATATTACTAAACGGGGTTGGAATAAAAACACGGGAGAACTTTTTGAGCGATAGCGGTGCATGATGTAATTCTTAGAGTAAGAAGTGAATTCGTTCGCTCGGGGTGAAAAAAAAGAGTGTGCTGTATTAAGAGGCTTACATCACCTAAAGCGCGGTCACTGTCGGACTGCATAGAAAAGAAAGAGAAGCGCGATGACACAACACTGGTAATTTAATGCAAAATATGAAACAATTATTTAATTACAAAAAATCTACTGTTTGGACTAAAAAATTAAAACACTAGTATTTATGTATGTTGCTTGTAGAATAATCTGAAAAAAAATCAGAATGATTGTATATATATTAGTATGGTTTTTATTGTGAAAAGAAAGTTTTTAGAGGTATCTTCATGATTTTTTTCTATCGTATCAAATAATTTGTATTATGTTTTCAACACACTATCTACCTACTTATCATATATCCTGAAGAATATCATATATTTTTCTGATTTTGTTTGCTGTAGTCGATCATATACTTTTATGGTTTCTAAAACTTGCGTTTTTTTGTGTTTAGGTCCTGTAAGCCCCTTAAATAAGGCTTGGAATATTGCCATCTGAACTCACAAAGCTGTAACTTACTGGACAAACAGTTAATAATTAAAGTAGAGAGGAGTATTTTCCGTCGCGGTGGAGTCCGTGGAAGCGGGTGGCTATCGGGCCGAGCCGTGTCGCCTCCACGCTGCGCCTCAGCTTGCAGATGACGCGTTGATCGCACGCGCATGGCGCCTGCGTTGCCTGCACATGCAAACCGCGAGCAATGTGTTGGGTTGGACTCCAACAAGGGTAAAGGTAGTGATAATACATTCCCTGGTTTATGTACTACATAAAAACTTATCACTTATTATCGATCTTGTAGAAATCTCGGGAAATCTGCCATTACAAAAAAAAACCGACGAAAAATACTACCTTTACTTTCACAAATTTTCTTGTTATTGTAACCAACATGGGCATTAGAAAATATGTGATAACTGTTATTTAAAATGTTTTGTAATTGTACTAGTCCCATGGGAAGTCAATGTTTAGCAATTAATACATATTTTGAAGAGTATCATTACCTAGAATTTGCATAATTGTGTAGATAACAAATGAGTATTTCAGGACTTTGCCGGTGTCATAATATTTGTATATAATTTAGTACCTACCTATTACGTTTTATATATCTATTATCATAGAATAGTTCTGAATATTGAATCATGCCATTATAATCATTATGAGTAAGTACAGACGCCAGCACATCAGAAATCTTGTCTTGTTGATTTGAACGAAGTGAAATAGGAAGCTGGTGCGGTGTAACTTGATACTTCTGTCTATTTGATAGCTAAAATTTGACCGACGTTATTTTCGTCTTATATATTCGTCTGATGGTCAAACGCCATATGTACAGATGCCAGCACATCAAGCTACCCAAAACTGACAAATTTTCCCAAACAACTTTGAACCTAATGCTGTAGCGATAAAGTTGAAAATCTATTAAAGACATTTGACAGATTGTAGTAGCTTGATGTGCTGGCGTCTGTACGTACCCGGTTTGTAAAAGTCAGCACATGCATGCACACAATTTACAAGCCACAAAATATGCACTGAAAATAAAAGTTACTGAAACCCACACATTCATTAAAAAAACTGTAACAAACAATATATAAAACCTTTATTCCCTAGTCACGAAACAAAAGTTTTATAACAAATAACAATTACCAAAAACTTTATCACTATATTTTACTCGTAACATACGACCGAAAAAGCATTACCACCTACGAAAATGAACAAGCAATTAACATTTTATAAAAGGCAGCTGCGGTGCCGCCGCAAAACGTCCGTGCCGTGTGTTTCCACCCGAAATGAGGTCAGGGGTCGCACGGTGTTCGTTATTCATAACATTTTTAGTTTTCACTCGTCAAATTATGAAATGAGGCCTGTCGACCTGTTTGGAGGAAAATACGACATTTTTATAAATGCAAATAGTAGACTAGGCTGTTTTTGAAGAAAAAAATAATTAAAAAATAGTACTATGTATCCTACTATTTTTTTAGATCATATTGAAAGTTAAAGAACATTTTGTTTCTTTTGTCATGTCTTTTATATTTCAACTAGCTGCGCCCCGCGGTTTCACCCGCGTAAATTTCGATCCCGTGGGAATATCGGGATAAAAAGTAGCCTATATGTTAAACCAGGGTGTCAGCTGCCTCCATACAAAATTTTATAAAAATTGGTGCAGTCGTTTGAGCGTGAAGTACTAACAAACATATAAACACACACACTTTCGCCTTTATAATATGAGTGCGTTTTATTTTTATTAACAATGTGAATCTTTAATTACAGTATACAAGCTTATACTACATTATATATAATTAGGTATAAGTATATAATCTATACTAATATTGCTAATATTATAATTTGTTTGTTTGTTTGCATGTATGTATGTATGTGTGGGGTAATCTCCGGGACTACCAGTCAGATTAAAAAAAAATCTTATTCCATTTGATAGCCCAATTCTTGAGGAAGGATATAGACTATCTAACATCACGCTACAACCCTTAGGAGCCGAGCAACATGAAAAAAAGATAGAAAGAACACTAAGGGGCCGTCTCCACGAGTGAGAAAATCGCGGCGATATTATCGTCGCCAAAGAAAATCACCTGTTCCCTACATTTATGTTCGTATAACTCGTCAAAATGTAGGGAACAGCTGATTATTTTTGCGCGATTTCAGGTTTGGCCCCATAGTAAAAGTTGTTCATAATGATGAGTACAATAACCTCTTAAGAGGTTGTTAATGTTTACCAATAACCCTGTATAAAAGATTGGATTGGATTTTTTTTTCTTAACTATTTTAAGAACTCCATAGTGTGTTACCTATTATAGCCCTATATTTTTATATACCTATATTATTATCTACCTATTTAAAAATCAATTGAAAGTCAAAGCTTATGAATAATAACAATTTTGTTTTTTCTGTTTCAGGTAAATATCAGTTCTACAAGATTTTGATGACTGCACAATATGTATAATAATGGTAATGTTTGTACAAATTAAATTATCACATTCATAATATATATTTCACTTAATGTGATAGGGTATTTATAAGTCTAACTTGTAAAGGTACTGGTCACATGTTATAAAGTTCAGATGAGATAGTCTTTAAAAGTTCGTAGCATTAAGCTACATTATTTTTAAGCAATCTTGAACATAAAATCAATAAAAAATATATATAAACATCCGAATTGAGAACCTCCTCCTTTTAAGAAGTCGGTTAAAATAAAAAACTCTACTATTTAATAGACTACTGACTATAATAAATTAACCTTCATATTTGATACTGGCTTACCAAGGGGTATCGTATTACCCAGTAACTGGGTTGTGGAGGTCAGATAGGCAGTCGCTCCATGTAAAATACTGGTATTCAGCTGCATCCGGTTAGACTGGACGCCGACCCCAACATAAGTTGGGAAAAGGCTAGGCAGATGATGATTTGATACTAGCTTCTGCCCGCGACTTCGTCCGCATGAAATTTCTTGCTCCCCCAACCCACCCCGTCGCATCTCATGGCTAGTTTCTTTCTGACTTTTTTTTCTTTTGGCTCGGCTCCTAAGGGTCATAGCGTGATGTTAAATAGCCTATAGCCTTCCTCAAGAATTGGGCTATCAAATACAAAAATATGTTTTCCAATCCGACTGGTAATTCCAGAGATTACACCCTACATACAAACTTACAAAGTTTACCTCTTTATAATATTAGTATAGATATCAGTTAGTCAGTTTCAACTAAACATACCATCCAATTTCATTCAACTAATTCCATAAAAAACTTATCCTTAGTCCACCTTCTTTCATCCCTTACAAAGGTACCTATTCTATTTGTGAATTCACCCCTTCGAATAAATATAAAACCTCGTTTGAATATGTGCAGGGTATCAGGTGATACGATTCTAATGGATTTCCCGAGGATTTTATTAATTTTCCAGCATTATAATGGAAAACCTATCAGGTAGATTTGAGGAAAGTTGGAAAATAAATTGGGTGCCTTAGTTAGGTGACTATAATGCAGCACTGGCAAGTCATAGGTGCGTTAATTTTTATCACTAGATACTTTGTAGTTCATACTTTTTGGTCCGTGTTGTGTGTATTGGGGTCCGTGGCTAAATAATAACAGCCGCACAGGCCGATCGATCATGTTAAGCTACGCTTGCCGCGGTTGGTCTGTGGATGGGTGACCACCTTTACATACCGTGACCCCTCCGTGCCTCGGAAAGCACGTTAAGCCGTTGGTCCCGGCTGTCATTACCCCTTTTCCAACTACCCTTTTCCCAACTATGTTGGGGTCGGCTTCCAGTCTAACCGGATGCAGCTGAATACCAGTATTTTACATGGAGCGACTGCTTATACCCCTTGGTAAGACTGGTCGTCAGACTTTCAGGCGTCTGACGACCCGTAACGACTGTCAAGGATCCACGAATGACAGCCGGGACCAACGGCTTAACGTGCTTTCCGAGCCACGGAGAGGTCTTGATATGTAAAGATGGTTACAGCTGTCATGAAAATGATGGCAGAGGGTTTTGTCTTTACGGTGTCAAAAAACGCTCTCTCTGACACACCAACTTACTTTCATAAATAATGTTTTAGTGACGTCAATCGACGTTAAATTGTGGATGCTATGTGAAACCCTAGCTTTACTTCCTAATTAGGTGCATAGGTGGGTACAAACGCCAGCACATCAAGCTACTACAATCTGTCAAATTTCTTTAATAGATTTTCAACTTTATCGCTAAAGCATAAGGCTCAAAGTTGAATGGGAAAATTTTACAGTTTCGGGTAGCTTGATGTGCTGGCGTCTGTACATATGTTTAGTTGAGACTAAAAAAGATGAAATATCCTCGCTCAGTCCTCACATGGAACTACTGCCAAAACGTAATTGCGTAATACACTTACAATCACAATCCGAGGATTTTGAAGGAAATACCTAATCCATTGTTTCGTAAGTTTGAAAAGATCGTCTACTCAACAATGTAAAACAGGCAACGAACGTGGGTGAACTGTCAAAATGAAAGGAATTGCGATTCATTACCATTTTATGTGTGTTACGCAAGTCGCTCGCTGATTCTTAGAACTCAATTAGGTAGGTACGAGGCAGTGCAATAAAATTACCCACTGAAAACTTTGTCAATTAACTTCAGAACAGAAAATCCTGAATATGTCTCAACAGACCCCACACCCAATGAGCCCTAAAATAGAAAACAGAAGCAATCACTCCCCTATACATTATACATACTATGTAGGTTAACTTTACGTCCCTCCGGGTAACATTCTAATATAGGTAACAAATTCATGAGATTCTTTCGAACCCACGACCCTAAAGGCACACACACACTATGCAGGCGGCCCAGCCGGCGCGGCGGGTCTTTGCCGCGCGGATATGCAGCCGGCATAATCAGGCGGCCACAGAGCATGATTTCAGTTGTGCAATTCGTTTGTGCGGCATACTCGCGCGGCAAAAACCCGGCTGTGCCACCAGTATAGTGTGTAGGAGCCTTTACGATTCAACCGAAATATTTAAACTCCAAATTGTTTCCCTTCTAATTTATTGTTTTAAATATCTAGTTTAGGTATTTGTTTACGAAAACTTTCTATTAAGAGGTAAACTTATTGTGGAACAATTCATTTATTGAGGTACTAAAACTTCTGAGGCACCTTCTCAAAATGTTTATTAGATTTCTATATTCTAGCATGAATTCGTGGGAAGCAAAAAACCGGCTCAGTGATAGTTGGACTAGCGTGCTAAATGTTTAAAGAAAGCAAGAGAGAGAGAAATATTTTATTTGGGACACGCACAAGAAATAAAATAAAAGGCTCAGCATAATGCTGCGATATTTAAAAAATTAATACCGCAGCGCTGGTATTCTGATAAGGGTGCCGTAGATTACTCAAAATTTTTATATTTAATCTACCACGCGGGCCCAGTGCGGGTTGGTAGATGTCACATGTCTTCGAATTTTTGGTTCTAAAACATGTCCTTCCTAAAACGTCTAAAACATGTTTTTCCTTTACCGTTTTGAGAGCAGTGGTGATGAAATTATTTACCCAAAGTAAAGTGCGTGCCTGGACTCGAACCCACGACCTACAACTTGTAAGTCGGGGCCGTTACCACGGGGCCACCACTGCTCACCATTCGTACAAGTGTATCATAATATATCTCTAAGCAAATCAGACGTCAAGTATTTTTACCATGAGGTTTTAGCCGATTGGCTGATTTCTCCTGATTCTCAATTCAGCCTGATTCGTAAAATAGTTGCCCCTCTATTTTATTGTTTCAGCCATTTTTTAAGTTTAAACGAGCGTGATTAAAATCTCTGTCGGTCGAACCTAGAATCAGCCGTTTCGAAATTCAAATTGTTCAAACTTTTCGGCTTTCGAAACGGTAATTGAGTTTTAACCGTGATTACGTTTAAAAATGGAAATCCACTAAGGTGATTATAGGCCGACCGCTTAACTGAGACGCTGCCCGAGGTAGCAGCGCGTTGCGGGAGGGGTGTGGTGACGTGGTGCGAGAACTAAGTTATTCGTCAAATTGCGTAGACAGAGTAATCTCTAGACTCATGATAGCCGTGTCACCGAAAGGGACAAAAAATTCCGGCAGTCTTCATCATACTTTCATTTTTACAGCTTATTACACTGCACCTTACCATTTTCACAGTTGCGCAAATGTACTATTATTGAATTATGCACGAAAAAGATCCTATTTTCCGTTTAATCGCGGTGTAGTTTTTATTATTTCATTCATAAACGTCAAACTTGTTGTGCACAATATTCCTCTTTTTCTTGTGCGAATGAAAAAGAAGATATGCACCAGTCTATAGTTTACTCTGTCTACGTCAAATTGTGACAACTATAACCCCTCCCGCACCGCGCAGCTATCGCAGGCTAACACAGTGGACCTTGTTTGTTGTCTTTAAATAAATAAATAATAATAATAATAATTAATTAACGTCTCAGTTAAGCGGTCGGCTTATAGAATTTCGAATGAGTTTCAGGTATGGATTAGGAATAATTGGAAATTGAAGGTACCTAAAAAAAAAGTCGGTAATAATAGAGGTTGTTAATTAATATAATATGACACAAACAGAAATATAATATACCGGTGATACATAAAATATTTGTTTCTGTGAATATAATATTCGCAAAGCCGATTAACGAATACTGTCAATTGGCTTTTTATTTATGGTAAGCATCAATGCGAATGAATGAGTACGAACAATAATGCAGCACACATAGTGACTGAACTGGCAATACTTTACAGCGTTGCAACGTGGCAACACATTGAAAACGTTTTTGGGATGCATGAAGAAGCCTCCTCGTGTAGCGCGCAGTTTGTTCCGCCAGTTACTCAGCTGAACGCTCGCGCTCGGCGCATCCTGGACAGTCACACCCAACACCTTATTTGACTGACCAATTCTAGGCTTGCGGTGGTAGGGCTAACGCCCGCCTGGTTTGGCTCCCACAGGAATCTGGCATCAAGCAGCCTGCTGTGTTTCGTCGATGCGTGGGAGTTCCAGTGCCTTAGGCATCTTCTGGGTACGCTCGTTCCATCATAGACCTCATCCACAGCTTTCCATCAGACGTGATCGAGGGCAAGAGCGGGCCAATTAAGCAATAAAAAAAAAAAAAAAAAAAATGTTGGAAACATTTTTAACAATACCCTCAAATTATAATTTTTCGTGACAATGAAGCTTTACAGTCTACCATAAAACGGTAGATCAAAGATAAAAGGTACCCATTGGGAAAGAAATCACAATTCCTATATCTTTTGTATTCAAATCACCAAGAAACGTCAAACCCCATTCGAAACATGATTTCATTACTTTCTCTACAATCCGGTAGACATTCACAAAAAGTACATATAACATCTATTTGAAGCTTGCTCGGAAGTCACAGGCATGTAATAAACGAGGTAAAGTTAAATAAAAATAAGAGAAAAAAAAAACTGGGAAGGGAACATATAAATACAGGATCAAAGGAAAGAAAAACTGGCCATCTAGAAGTTTTGCGAACGAAGGACGGGACTTATAAAGAATTCGAATTCGGGTGTTCGCTTCAGCAAATTTTATTAAGTTTGGTACGGTAGATAGATCGACGGTAACGGTAAGGCGTTAGCTTGCAATAGCAATAATTTTTACAATGCTTTGTTTTTTGCTGTGGGTGAAGCAATAGCATTTGTTTTTTTTTTAAAAAAACGCCCCACACTAGGAATTTCTCCTATATTGTGGATGCGTTTACAAACATTTAAACTCACATACACAAACAGCCAGACCCGGAACAACTATACTTGTAGGTCATACAAATATTTGTTCCGGGCGGGAATCGAATCCGCGACACGCAGCGCAGCAGTTAATCGCTCAACCACTGCGCCAACCGTGCCGTCGGTCTGTTTATCATGCATAGATTGTCACATGACTCATATATCATAATGGCAAATAACCCGTAAACAAATAACAGTTACTAAAAATAGCATCAGGAGGTTTTCAAAAACATTAATAATTATAGTAATTATGTTAAGTACGCAACATTTTTGCTATAACAGTATTTTTCCATAGTACAAACTACCTGCGCCCCGCGGTTTCACCCGCATAAGTGTCGATCCCGTGGGAATATCGGGGTAAAAAGTCCTTTCCCGGGACTCAAACTATCCCTATACCAAATTTCATCTAAATCGGTTCAGTGGTTTAAGCGTGAAGAGGTAACAGACAGACAGACAGACACACTTTGGCATTCATTAGTATGGATTATGCGAGTTTTACTCCGATGTGCGTGTATAACTAGATGTATGAACGTAAACGAAACAAAAGGAGTATGTAGGGATCGTAGCAGGTGACGTTCTGTAGTTTCCGCTGATCCCCAAAGGAAGAAAGTGTGAGTTTGTTATAGTTATATTACCAAAATAGGTGAAATATTGTAGCTAATGGAGCTACAATAAACCAAGTAACCATCACTCACAAACTACAGAATGATAACAGATAAGTCAGTCGTCAGATAACTCCTGAAGCACTTATGGATACAATAATGTCCCGAACATCCGCCACAACTAAAAGTCGACCAGTATCTCTGCTCACGCCGATCTGACGTATTAAGAGTGAGTTTTATCAGTAATCACATTAATGTAATGAATGATACAACTCAATGTATGGACGCCCTTCCTTCAATTAATTGATCAGAGTACGCATGTACGTGCTATAAGCGTGGCAGATTTTCCCTAAGTCAGAAAGAGGGGGAGATATTAGTGGGTAGTTACGTCCTTGTCCCGCAACAGAATGAGAGGAAGCTTGTCATGTTGAAGATGTTAGTGTGTATTGACTTTTCTGCTGCTATTCATGAATAGGAAGGAATTTTGTGTAAAATGTCATTTGTGATAAAATGGTCCCATGACCATATATTATATCACACCATGATTCATATATCTTAGAAGAGGATTAAATATTTTAGCTTATAAAATAATCAACGAGACATCAACACTGTAATAACGTACACACGAATACTAGTTATTCATCGTTTAAAAGTTAATAAAGATTAATACCCATTTACAGATACAAGCTTACCAAATTAAGCACCCTAAGAAGTATAAATTACTAAAATTACCAAAGCAAACTAAACCAGCTAACGAATTTAATAATAAAAATATAAGCTTCCAAACTTCAGTTACCGAAAACAAACTTCGAACTGGCCCCTCTTAGTTATGAGTGAGCCAACTCAAACATGGATACATGATTTCTGTCAGGAAAGTCCAATAAAAAATATTATTCCAATTTCGGCTGACAATGGGAGAATTTGGAGTTGAACTTTCCCAAATTTCTCGGGAAGTTCCCATCTTAATTTGTACATTCGGAAGTTCCAAAGGTCATTTTGTTAAGGAAATCTTGTCTTGTTGATTTGGACGAAGTGAAATAGGAAGCTGGTGCGGTGTAACTTGATACTTCTGTCTATTTGATAGCTAAAATTTGACCGACGTTATTTTCGTCTTAGATATTCGTCTGATGGTCAAACTCATGGGTCTGTTGTGGGGTTTTGTTTGTACATCTTATGTACAGACGCCAGCACATCAAGCTACCCGAAACTGTCAAATTTTCCCAATCAACTTTAAACCTTATGTTTTAGCGATAAAGTTGAAAATCTATTAAAGAAATTCGACAGATGGTAGTAAGTTGATGTGCTGGCGTTTGTACTTAGAAACTTAATCACTATGCATGTTGGTATGGATATTTAGTATGTAAAACGAAGAATCTCTAATAAGAAGAATGGCCATAATAATGCTTATTATGACTATTCTTCTACAAAGTGTGTCGATAGCAAAAATAACACGAAAAAATTTAAAGTTTTATTTCAATTGGTTTGGCCTAAAATTTAGTAACGCGAATTCCGTTCGCTGGCGCAACCCAATGGTTGCGCCAGCGAACGGTGCAGGTGATGGTCCCGTGTGCAGGTGATGGTCGCCATTATCATCATTGAAGTTCAAGTTTTCTCCATCTATACGTAACTTCCGTGTAATTGGAGTTGGTTGATCCCATGGTAACTGATTTAGTCAGATTATCTCACACATAATAAAGAGTATTCTATTCTATTCTATCTCCTGTCAATCAGGTACTATGATGGCTCCTTCTGTAAAGGTCAACCCTTAACCAACAAAACCTGTCTCGGAAGCATAGCAAGAACATGCATCAATCCAGAGTCTGACCATATAACCGTCATAACGAAAAAGAAATTTAGATTGGTAAACCCCCGCAGTTGTTGTGTACCTTCAAGTTTAAGTTAAAATTATTTTAGCTTCAGCCCGTACTTCACGCCCGAGACCCACTTTCAGCTTGAAGCCTCCACACATGTAGCTTTGAGCTCTTCATTCTGGTCCATGCTCCACATGTAGCCTAAAACTCCAACCACTTCAAAATAATACTAACTTACATAACATAATCAGCCTGTAATGTGCACTGCTGGGACATAGGCCTCCTCTCTTGGATTGGGAGTGGACTGTAATCCACCACGCGGGCCTAGTGCGGGGTGGTAGATAAGATGTCACATGTCTTCGAATTTTTGGTTCTAGGACATGCCGGTTTCCTCACGATGTTTTCTTTCACCGTATTAAGAGCAGTGGAGATGAAATTATTTGCACAAATTAAACCATCTGTCTGGGTTCGAACCTACAACTCGTAAGTCGCGGCCGTTATCACTGGGCCACCACTGCTCTCCACTGACTTACATACGAAAAAGATAATTTAAAATCATCCTGACTCAAGTAGATGAAACTATTTTAGTGTGCACATGAGCCAAATACATCCGTTCTACATTTGAGAAGTTTTCACATAAAAACTGTGAGCAGCCATGAATATGTAGCACCGATGCGGCAACGAGAGCTACATTAAAATCACAGCACAAAACGTTAGTATCCCAAACCATTTTATATTCCCTCTTATAACTCTTCTCATTTTTTATGATATCGTATATTTTATGTCGTGCGTCGACTTCGCTGTATGCAAAAACATGTAGGACAGTCAGTGATACAAGTCGATTAACACTTCAGTTTTTAAATGTTAATAGGCTATTTGACTGGTTTCTGATAAACATCTCAGATTATTTAATGGTGTCTAACGAGTCCACAAAAACCTATTACTTCAAATTGTATAATGTATTTCTTTTAAAAAATAGTAAATAAAAATGTACTGTTTAAATAAGCCGCCAAAACGCTATCTTTAACAATATGGCGACGTGACGTCACGATTCACGTAAACAAACGTTGAAACGGTCGAGATACTAGACAAGTCATCTGTTCTGTCAACGATAGACAGAAATTTACTAAATCATGACGTCATCTTAAGTTCAGCCAATCCAGACCGTTTTCGATTACGTGGCGCCAGATTTAAAAAGATGAAGTTTTTTCGGGATTTTTTTTATAAATAATACATTGTTTTGTAGTAAAATTAATGCAAATCGATTTTAAAAGCGATAATCTATACGAGTGTCAATAATTATGACCTTATTTTTTACATTGTCAAATAGCCTATTATTGGGTATATACAGGTATCATCTGAGTATATCGCAGTCCACTGCTGGACATAGGCCTCTCCCAGGCTGCATCACAACACCCTGTACTCTGCCCTCCGCATCCAGCCTGTCCCAACCACCTCCTAAAGTCGATGGTCCATATAGCATTGATTTATATGATGATCATACACACGATTAAATGAATCTGCAAAATCGTAACATGTTTGACGTTAGCCATTGATACGATAGATTGATGATTTCTGCTAATACGTTTTCAGTGAAAGGAAACGATGGATGGACAGTGTGAAAGATGATGTGGCTAGAAAGGGGTCTCCCTCTTTCTTTCATCTTTCACTACTGAGATTTTTAAAAGAATCAAAAGAATGCTCCGGCGACGTCAAATAAATTTCGATGCGGGCAAGAGAATGATGATAACCATGTTGATAATGTATTTGGTAGGTTGAAACCGAAGTCGTCTTTCATACCTGACTGTTGGATCCTCTGCTGCCCATATTATGGCAAGAATTTAATGCTGGTCCTGCTCCACAGGCACTTGGGCTCACTAGTTAAAATTTCAATATTTGGAAGAGATGCTTCCCTTTTTTTTAGTGTTTGTGACATGACGAACTTAATGTTTATTTATAGTTTATTCAATCAAGTGTCAATTGTTCAATACTTCAATATTAAATACCTCTTCCTGTTTTGTAGTAATATTTATCTCTTAAATAATTTGCCTTGTATAATTTAGAAGCATTTTTTATATTTTGTAAATATAAGAACCACGGATTCGTTTATCATGATTTTTTGATGTTGACTTGAAAGAGCATGGCAGTTGAGAATGTATCATGCTCACTTAAATGTCTCACTAATGGTGGCCCGCGTCATTCGGTTCCTTACAAAATGGTTAAGCTGGATGGTGCTAATCCACGCGAAAGGTTTGTGAACGGGCGCCGTCGGTTGATACTGATCATCTCTGAACTGCTAAGGCTTATTTCTAATCTTATATTTTGAATTGTTTCTTCGTGTGTGTTTTTTTTATATTGTTCTCACCCGTGGTTCTCACATATAGAAGCAACAAGAATAATGTACCCAGGATTTTGAAATATCTTGATTTAAAAGAGTGTCTTTGGAGTTTCTTGCCCGTCCTTCTCTATAATGATCTACGTTTTGGAATGGGAAACTAGCGTCAACTTTCTGACTAACTGACCGACTATTTAATTTTGACAATTCAAAAGTGGCTATAATGGTTTAATTGAAATAAATGCTTTGAGTTTGAGTTTGAAATTATGGTCTGGTCCAACCATTTTATAAAACTAAATGGAAAAATATTCAGATCCAAACAGCAAAAAACATTACCATTCTGATTTAAATTTTGCCCTGAATGTTCAATTGAATATTTTTTCATTGAATTCGTATTAATTCCATTGGCCTGAACTCTAACTGGATATTTCAGGGATTCAATGAACTATTCAGCATCAATTTGCTATTTTAAAGGAGTGTTCGACTTTGATAACTTAAAATTGATTTATTTCTCACAAGTGGTTTCTGTCTTAAAAATGTTTTTTTAATCACTTTCCTACAAAAGTGTGTCATTTAAGAAAGAACGAAAGATAAACTGTAATTTGAATTGATTAAACACCGTGTGAATTAATTATTTAATAATCTTCAATTAACATAAATAACAATAAGCTTATGTAGGTAAAAAAAACCACTACGTAAAAATTTAAAACACCATAGTTAAAGATCCCATCAGGACTTATGGATGGAGTTTATGCAGATAAAATCCCAAGTATAAAAATAAGGGTTATCTGTGGCCTTAGTGTGAGTTTTTTCACTTACGTTCGATTGCGAAGCGCGTTGGAATTTTGTAGGGAAAAAGTTATAGCGCCACCTGGTGGTCACTAGGAGAAACCTAATTTCCTATACATAATTCTAACGCGCTCGCAATCGAACGTGAGTCGAAAGAACTCACACTGAGGCCACAGATCATCATGCCCCATATATTATATACCTATAAATCCACACGAAAATATTTAGAAGAAAAGAGTGAGCCTGACTCACTGAAAGTTGCCGAAATTATCTACGGTACAATGGTTGTGCGCCTACTAAAATTTTATATCAAAAACGTCTTACGCATGGCTTCTTCTAATCATATTCGTCAACGGTTGTCTGCCCATTAGTTAATTCTTTTTTCCGACCACATAAATTTTGTTTACGTCAACATAACTGCACACTCCAATCATCACTGATCGCTGTCGTACATCATAGTGATTATAGTTGCGTGCATTACGATATTAAGTTGATTATTCAGCTCAGTCGTGTGCCATTTCGTTACGACCACCGATTTGATTCATCGAGTCACGCGCGAAGTCACTCTAATGCGTTAAATCGTTGACAGCTGCTGTGATTTCCACTACGAATTCGGAAATAGATACGCTTTTTTGGCATAGGTTGTTAGTTTTTATTTCAATGGTCGGTTATTTGCTCGCTCCGTGCATGCTGACGCGATACACTTCACATAATTACTCGCTCCGTGCATGCTGACGCGATATACTTCACATCATTACTCGCTCCGTGCATGCTGACGCGATACACTTCACATCATTACTCGCTCCGTGCATGCTGACGCGATATACTTCACATCATTACTCGCTCCGTGCATGCTGACGCGATACACTTCACATCATTACTCGCTCCGTGCATGATGACGCGATAAACTTCACATTATTACTCGCTCCGTGTATGCTGACGCGATACACTTCACATTACCAATTTAGGTCATTTGAAGTGAATTAATTAGTAATGTTTCTGTGTTTTGTTGGTTTTATAGCATGAAGGGCTCATGGCTAAGTGATAACAGTTGCACGGATCGATCATAAGTTAAGTTACCGTGGTCAGCTCGTGGTTGGTTGGCCTTCCATTATATATCAGGAGTCATGTTCTGCGTGCCTCACAAAGCACGTAAAGCCATCCAGGTCCCAGCTGTCAGTCAATCGTAGATCTTTGACCGCCGTTACGAGAAGTCAGAAGTCCAAAAGTCTCACAACCAGTCTTACCAAGAGATATCCGGTTAGACTGGAAGCTGACCTCAACACCAGTTGGGAAAGACTAGGCAGATTGATTGGATCGGTTCAGAGGGATAAGTCAGCTAGAAAATTCCGGCGCGATGTAGTTTTAACATTTTTACCAAATTGACTTGTAAAACTATCTCAGAAGATCTACATACAAATAGATCATTAGTAAATAAAATAGCGAGTGTTTATTTTTTTTTATTTTTAGCTGGCTCGATTCCTGGTTTAGGTAAGCTTGTCGAAAAATCTGTGAATGCAGTTTTGTTTCTTGTTAAAAATAAAGGAATGTTTCCTTTAAGTAAAATAATCTATCTTAAGGATTTTAAGTGGTTTCCCTTCAGGACCCATTGAGTTTTTCCACCGAATCTCTATAATGTCAACACTCGCATGAATTTAATCTTTTATCCATATTTTGTTTTACATTTACTTGTTTTGTTCTGTCGACGCGTCCATAGATAGGAAATAATGAGAACATAGTTTTGGTTGGTCTGCAGGTTAATGATATGATTTCATATCGTTAACCTGCAGTCTCATTATGTTTGTAATTAAAAACTATACTTTTCATGTAACAGCCATTTCTCCTGTACCTACATCTTTTTACAGTACTACAAGGATGCTTTATAAATTCTTTTATCCATACTTTTTTACATCTATTTGTTCATGGCGTCGCGTCCGTAACTGATTGCCACAGAAAGGAAATAATGATAACCCAGTTATTTGTTGGTCTATAGATTAATGACATGATTTCCGTTAGTTAGTCCATCTCATTATGTTTGTAATTAAAAAATAATTATATTTTTCATGTAACAGCCATTTCTCCTGTATCATGTTACAGTGCTACAAGGATTTTTTGGTGCTTCAGACAGGGGCGCGTTGAAAGCATTTGAAAAATAGATTTGTGAAATTGTATTGAAACAAGTGCGAGTCGGACTCGCACATGAAAGTTTCTGTGCAACCGTACAATATGTACATATTTTTTTTACATGAAGCAAAAAACGCCGACATAAAAAATGTTTAATTTCCTTTAATTTTCAACTTTATTTTACTATTTGTTATTATAGTGGCCATAGTAGTACAAACTCTGTGAAAATTTCTACGGTTCAAAAGATACAGTCCTGAAACAGACTAACGAACGGATGTATGGACAGACAGATTGAGGAGCTTTAGCAGTAGAATCCCGTTGGTGTCTTTTGAGTACGGAACCCTAAAAACAAGATGGCAGATCAAATCAAATCAAATCAAAATCATTATTGGTTCTGATTTTGACACGCGCCACAAGATCCTTTGCACAGCTATACACGTTCGCTCCCTACTCATTTTCTTTGTTACCTTTGTTACTAATCGCTTGTATAGAAAACTTGTCAACAGTACGATGTTTATATTTCTGTCTCGCTCATACTAGCGACAAATCCATTCGGTATTTAAACAAGCAAATTCTTGGGCAATTACATCATAAGTTCAGGTTTACATCGATTTCCAGTCGGATACTTTTATCAAGGTATTTAACTAAAGGGTGACCACCGAGATGACGACCAATAGAGAATTATGGTTGAAAAAGACCTGTTGCTTAGGATAAGGGCAGAGAATGAACAATCTTGCGCGAATCAGGATTTTAAATAACGAAAGAAGAATAATCAAACAAAATCTAAAAAAACGACAATTTTATTCCTGGGATATAAAAACTTATCTGACAGAGGAAAAATCAGTCATCATCAGCTAGCTGCTCAAAGTAGACAATATTTTTAGCATAGAATACCAGTTAATACGAAAGTAATTGAGGTTGGCGATGACGCAGTGTCATCTGCTGACTCCTCTACTATCTTTTTTTTATCCTTTAATACTTAGAGTTTTTCTTAATAACCTCTCCAGAAATCAATTACACAATTAATAGCACGAACCTTAATGATAGAACTACCTCCTAAACTATAAAGTATCTAATCTACGATCAAATTAGTATGAGTCGGTCGGAGTGCAGTTAACTGTACCTGCACACAAAAATTAAGATTAAAAATAATATCGACTGCCGCCATTTCGTTGTGCGTATCGCCCATGTTTGAATTTAGTGATTTCATTGTAACTTAAATCTAAAAGATCAATATTATTGAAAGTATTCAAAAAAGTTTGATCTACGTGACTTATATTGTTATTGTTCAGATATATTTTGACCAATGGTTTAGTTTTATTAGCGTTTTGAACGCTATTGGAGCCATATATTTTCTTTAACTTATTGTAGCTAAGATCTAACTCTTCTAAACTAGGAAATTGTTCAAAATAATCAAATATGAATTCGTCAATGTCATTATGCGACAAATTAATCGTTTCTAAGGAGACTACTTCAGATAAATCAATTTCTTTTAAATTATTAAACGACAAATTCAATTCTCTCAAGGACTTCAAATATTTGAAAGTTATGTTAAGCGTTGTAAAGTTACTACAACACAAGTTTAAGTAGTTCAAGTTTTTCAAGTTTGCAGAATACTGATCTCCTAACATTGTCAGTTTGTTTCCTTGTAGATGTAACTGCCTCAAGTTGTACAAATTCACAAAGAAGTCATCAGGTAAATACGTCAACAAATTGTATGACAAGTCTAATAAAAATAGTCTGCTTTTATTTTCGGAAATCATAAAAACTTCAGACTTTATTACTTCAAGATGATTCCGTGACAAATTCAAGGAGTCCAATTGTTCTAACCCGAAAAACGCCTTGCCTATACTTTTTATCTGATTATCAGATATATCCATGTACACAACGTTTTTAAAGTTACTGAAGGCGTAATTTTGTACAGCATCCCAGCTGTTTCCAATAGCTGCAAGAATCCGGACATATGCGTTAAATTTTGAGTTAAAGAAATAAGCTGTAACATTGCGAACTGCATATTCGTTGATGACGAGTGTGATGTACAGATCAGTATAATCGCAATAATGAACTAAATCAATGTTGGCAGGACCATCGCAATTAACGGTGTAGTAACAGTTATCCTCGTCAGTTATTGTACAGAAGGTGGCGACCGACCCTTTTATTGTGAAAGTGATGACCAGACCTGAAAAAGAGAAGTTATTAAAGATTCTGTTGAAGCCCATGTTCTTCGTAGCGTGTCGATGGCAATCTAAATGTACTCGGCTCAGGATTCCGCTACATGTTTGACCCCAGCACTAACGTTCATCAGTGTCTGTCATGTGCAGACGGCAGGACACGATATTAAGTGTCCCATCGTTCGTAGAACAGTACCTGATGTTGGTTCTATTTTCATGGCGCGACACATGATTGAATAATAATTATCGCAACAGCCTCATTGGTGCTTATGCCATAAACGTTTGTAATCTTAATTGAATAATTTTCACTTTTACATAGGATTTGCATTGAAAACTGATGGTTTATTACTTCGAACTTAAACATTACAGGTCATAGGCCTTTATGGAAAGAAATTTTACATTAATGGGCAAGCAGCAGCAACAATTCCAATGCTCATTCATTTAGATTATTATTTTAAGTACGCTATTTATTTCAATATTTTTTATATTTGTCAAACAGGAGATATTTAGCAATATCAAGCAATGGATTATGAATTTTTTTTTAGGTTTGGGTTGGGTTTTAAAGACATGCCGCCTTTTGACAGGAGCTGAGAAGTGCAAACATTAACCAACACTTAGAATTACATCTCCATGACGTCAATTTACTAAAATTCTACAGGTTAATGTTTTCCTAGCTGTGCTACGCTCCTATCTGCTTCAATGGATTTGAAGCCTGAAGACGCAACGACGTCGTTTTTAATTTTGTTGTATCTAAGACTTACAGTTTTTATGTCATCACCATTCCCAGCCCGATCATCCACTACTGGATATATGCCTCTCATATCTTGTGAGACTTCCCACGTTCTTGTGCCAGCTTCATCCAGATTCTACTAATAGTTTTCATTCACGTAATTGTTTTAATTAACTTCATAATATCGCCTTTGAGAAACACACCAACACTGAGGTACGTATTGATATTTGATATAGCCACACACGTGTTCCGACCATCATGTAGGTATTATACAGAATGAAAATTTATCATTTTATTTTTCAATTTTTCATCGCTTTCGCAACCAACAATAGTTATTACGAACTGAATATGAAACACTCACATAAAAATATTCCTTTATCCATATTTTTACTTTTATTTGTTGAAAATGTTCGTCGAGTGTCGACGCGTGTATAACTGATTGTCGCAGAAAGGAAGTAATGATAACACTGTTCTTTGTTTGTTTGCAGATTAATGTAATATTTAGGATTCCGTAGTCGTAGAATGAAAACACAACCATTTATGAGATCACTTTTACATATGTCTGTCTGTGATAGACTTTATTCTTTACTTGAGGTATTATACCTTAGGGAATCGTGGCTAAGTAATAACAGCCGCACGGGTCGATCGATCAGGTTAAGCTACGCTTGCCGCGGTCGGTCGTGGATGGGTGACCATCTGAGAATACTGAGACCCCTCCATGCCTCGGAAAGCACGTTAAGCTAGTAGTCCCGGCTGTTATTCAAAGATTTTTGACAGTCGTTACGGGTCGTTAGAAGTCTGAAAGTCTGACAACCAGTCTTACCAAGGGGTATCGTGTTACTTACCTGATAACTGGGCTGTGGTCGTTGTGGAGTTCAGATAAGCAGGCGCTCCACGTAAAATACTGGTATTCAGCTGCATCCGGTTAGACTGGAACCCGACACCAAAAATACATAGTTGCGAAAAGGCTAGGCAGATGATGATATCTTAGCGGTAGAATGTCGAAATACATAGTCATCTTAAGTGAATATCATGTAGGTACCTACCGAAATTTAGATATTAAAATATTGAGTGTTGTGTAAATATTGTGTATGGGATAAGTTCAACCCTGGCAGTCATGCTAGCGAAGGAGGTGGCGGGATGAAAGAGGGAGAGAGCCTCCCGTCCCAGCCGCCGCGAGAGTCGCTCCGGGCGTCGGGAGCCGCGAGACGACTCCCGGCCACCATAGGCGCGGGCCTGCGGACGGAGAGTAATGGGTAAGATCAGGGGGATGCTACCTGTACCGGAATAAATGAATAAAAGACTATTTTTATATAGCGTAATTATTATGATCTTTAAATTAATTTAAAAAATATATCATCTTCCTTTGGCTTCTCAGCCAAATCTGACGCCTATTGGCGCCGATTCTGTTGTGTCACAAACTAAACTAAATTTAAGTTCAGGCATCTTTTTCTTTCTATTTCATTAAGAAAAGGACAGAAGATAAATATTAGTTTAGTCCTGTCAAATTAGTCAGCGCCTGACGTAAATTGACGTATGTTTAATAGGCATTTTTTTAATCTCATCTAAATTGTCTATGGAGCATCTTAATTTGACAGGACTAAACTAATATTTATCTTCTGTCCTTTTCATAATGAAATAGAAAGAAAAAGATGCATGAACTTAAATTTAGTTTAGTTTGTGAACAACAGAATCGGCGCCATTGTCTTCTAATTTTAAACTGTCTTGCGAATAACTTTTAACGGACTCGCGGAGGTTGCATGTAAGCACCAAATAGGCTATAATCTCTACAGTACCATAATACTGATCCACCTTCACTGTTACAAACTATTCATTACTATTGTACACTCAAGATTTTATAGTTATCTTTATCTTATCTTTTGTCAACACTCCGTGTAAATATTAGGTACTCGACTCAGGTATATGGTACACTCTGTAAAATTAAATTCAAACTGTTTCTTTCTTAGTTAATTTAAGTTGACACCGTATTTTGTTTGCAGCACATACTCTATTTATTTAATACTAGCTGCGCTTCGCGGTTTCACCTGCGTAAACATCGATCCCGTGGGAATATCGGGATAAAAAGTAGCCTATATGTTAATCCAGGGCGTCAGCTACCTCCGTACAAAATTTTATCAAAAATGGTCTAGCCGTTTGAGCGTGAAGAAGTAACAAACATATAAACACACACACACACCCCGACACACCCCCACACTCACAAACTTTCGCCGTTATAATATTATAGTGTGATACTTTATTTTACACCAGAAAATATATAACAAAAAATATATTTAACACTACAAATCATACAATGGGCCGCCTTATCGGTTTCTGCGATCTCTTCCAGGCAACCTTGGAATGGATAGTGAAATTGCGTGAAAATAAAAGTAGGGTTGTCATTGGTGCAAAACAATATGTATATACATACAATACAGTTTATTAGATACTAATAGATATATATACTTTAATCGGGGAATACCCTAAAAACTTCAAATCAGTTAGGTATAAAGACGTACGGGATATGCGTCAGCTGTATTTTATTTTACATTTAGGTACTATCAAACGATGTTCATTTATTTCATTGTGCCTGATAATGCCATTGTCATTGTGTATGTGCATTTGATAGCCTAATTCTTGAGAAAGGCTATTTAACATCACGCTAGGACCCTGAGGATTCGAGCAAAAAACCCATAAAGAACGCTAAGGGAATATGAAGTAATAGTGCGGGGAGTTTTATAAAATTGTAGCTGTTATTTCAGTATAGGCAAGTAGGCATTGTGTATCTTAAAACTTCCACGCGAACGAAGTCGCGGGCAGAAGCTAGTACACAATAAATGTACAGGGAAAGGAACTTCATTCCAGCCGGGTGTTCCACTACACCTCTCGCCTTTTTAAATTTCAAAATACATGTCATTAGTGAGATGCTTCAGAGACCACAAATACAAATTGTCGAAAAAAATGGCATCCCTTAAATATTTCGTATTTCAATCAATAGGCTCCACACCCGATTTCTCCAAATCAATGAACCGATGATAAACAATAAATTCAGGGCTGACCTTAAACTTTGGGAGCTACGGCCCTATTACCGCTGGCAAGTTGCCAACTTCCCGTTACCACAACATAAAGCATGAACTTAAACGGTAACGTTTATGTAAACGTTTTGTTTGTGTGTTCAATTCGCATGAATTGGTGATGTGTTTGGGTTGTTTGTTTTGTTTTTGCGTTAGATGTGGATGCATCAGCTGGTTCGGTGGTTGAGTTTCTGATATCCGAGTTTCACGACTTTGAATAATGGGTTACATAAAATAAGGTTAGTATTAATAGATTGTTCCATTATTTCATTTCTTATGAATCCGTCCAAAATATCTACGAAAAACATATCTTCTACATTTATCCCAAAATTAGTGTCAGCAAAATTTTCTGTACCACCACGATTAATAACGTTACCAAATTGCCAAAACTTTTCCTTGATATTCCGAGATTTTTGAGACTTCAGTAACTCACTTAATCCACGAAATCACAGAGCATGCATTTGACAACGCATAGAAATTCAATTTAATAAATCAAGCTCAGAATTTCCCACTTCCAGAACACTTCGAACAACAAAAATTAATTCTATTGAAGTTGCAAAACTCTAACGTATTCCGAGAATTTGGAATCATCATTAAAATTTCACGTGGAATAATAGTCTACCCATAATTTTGTATCTAGCAAAATCAGGTGCTTTGAATTCAGGGGACCGCTAAATTTTACCGGTAAGTAATTTGTTTTGGCTCAGCAAAATTTATCAATATGTATTTTATTCACAAATAAAATTATTTTTAGTACATCGTTATTGTGTGCGAATGAATAGCTTAAAGAGTTGACACTTTTCTTTTGGTTTTAAAGTGTTTCTTTTTTTGTATTTCACTTTCTGTTAAACCATTCTTAATCATTTACTTTAATGATTACGATTTCAGTCGACAGTTTTAATTAGCCATACCGGACGTGTCGATCTTGTAAATAAGGGGTCTCTTCCAAACTGAATATACATGTATGGTCTACATTATAAAGAGCGTTCTATTCTTTTCTATAATGGTAATTTTAGGACAACCTGTAAGAGATAGGATAGGAGACGAATGAAAGAAAATACAATAATGCAAAAGATACTATGGCATACAGATTTTATTAACCTACTGACAACATTATAAAATATGAACTCCGTTAACATTATTGTATAAAATCTAGCAAATAAAGCGCTTCGTCCATAAAACACTTCGCACACTATGCGCAATAGTTTTACATTGAGCAATCTACCACATAAAAAATCTTAAATTCAGTGACAGACAACGCACAGCCTAAACCCCTACGTCTAGAACTTTTAAATTTTGCACATAAGTTCCTTATGCATACGAGTAAGCAGTAAGGAAGGATTTTAATAAATTCGTCCCCTAAAGTGCTTAAATAGGGATGAAAGCTTGTATGGAAGTTAGTGATTTCTGCTGATGGGAAATACCATCGGGCACACAAGCTGTGTCAAAATAATTATACAAACTAATAATGTCTATTACTCTAGTGTTGGCTGAATTATAGTCTATTGAGGTCAATCTATTGTAGGTCAATCTGAGAGTTAAGGACGAGAAGCTATAAGTTGAATTAAAAAAAAAACACTAACAAAAAGTAACCAATTTAACATAAAATCTCACTATGGTTTTTGAGACCAAAACAAAATATTTTTAACATAAACATACCAAATCGAAAAGACTAACTCAACAGATCACTCTGAAAATCTGAACCATCCGATACAATAGAATTTCTCATTTGCATAGTCACGTTGCTACTAACAACCAAAACACGTTTTTTATACAGTTTTACATATACAAATATACCAGCTCCAACAATTAGTATTGTTAGTAAAGAACACCAAGTTAATACTATGGTAGTTGGCGACACTGACAAGGCAGTATCGTTTGTCAACTTCTTCACTTTCGGTTTTACAGAAGAACTTTCTATAAATGCATCATCTCCACCATCTCCACATTTTATACCATGAACATTGTCCTCGTGATATACTTTATCAATAGAAGTTACTGCTACCTGTCTAATAGCATAAACCGAAACGTTTGCAGACTTAATATTATGAACAATTTCCTTACAAGAAATAGGATTACCTCCTAAACTCAAAGTTTTTAATTTCCTTAACGACGTTAGTATGAGTCTTTCAACGTCAAATGTTTTGATACGATTGTAGTCGATTATCAAAGTTTTCAGTTCATCACATTCATAAAAAACGTCGACATCTAACACTGAGATAACATTTTTTGATAAGTCCAATACTTCCGTTTTATGAAGACCTTTCAGACTGCCAAATCGAAGTTCCATCAAGTAATTAGATGATAAATTCAATAGCTTCAGGTTTTTCATAAATTGGAACGTACCAGGTAGTAAATCTGAAATACCATTTCTGCTAAGATCTAGTGACTGTAAGTTTTCATTATTTTTAAATTGCGTACTATTCATAAATTGCAAAACATTACGGCTGAGATCTATTGTCATCAGTTCTTTGAAATAACTCAAGTCTATATTCCTTATTATATTTGTAGACAACCCTAGGTCAATTAGTGCCGTTAAAGAGTTTATTTGCGGGTTATTGAAATTTCTTATATTGTTGTTGGATATATGTAACGCTGTTAAATTAGGAAAGATATCAGCGCCAAGTCCCGTGAGGTTACTAACGTTATTGTTGGAAATATCAAGGTATAACAGCTTGCATGTATTTACAAAAAGTTTCGATATGTTTTTGAGTTTGTTGTTGTTCAAATATAGAGCTTTCAAATTATTCGTTAAAATACTTTTGTTAAAGGAAAAATGTGTGAGGTTATTGTAAGATAAATCGAGACTGTACATGTTATCAACTCCTTTGAAATTACTTGGTTCTATAGTCTCTATGTGATTGTTAGAAAGATTTAGTCGAGCTAATACTGGTAAATCGACAAAAGCTGAATCATCAATTTTTGTAATGTTAAAGTTACTTAAATCTAGAAATCTTAAATACTTTGCTGGACTGAACACATTTTTCTTTATAATATCACTTAAACCATTACCTACAATGTTGAGAAATTGCAAGTTTTTCAACGGTAGGGAATACTGCTCAATAATCTTGATTCTGTTCATGGAAAGATCTAATTTTCTCATCTGTGATTGGTTAATAAAACTGTTTGTTGGGACTACAGTAATATTATTATTGCTGATATACAGTTCAGTCAGATTTGGCAAACAATTCTGAAGGTAATTTAAATGAGATATTTGGTTATGAGATAGATCTAAAACAAGGATTGAAGAATTAGCAAAGCTAGAATTTTCAATTTCTTGAATATTGTTAGTACTTAAATTAAGATGCGTGAGGCTGACGATGTCTGAAAATGCCTTATCCTTTATACTACTAATACTTTGTCTTGACAAATCCAGGTTAGTGACATCGCGCAAACCGGTAAAAGTATTTTGTTTTATTTCCCCTGTTATGTTGTTGTTTTCAAAATTGATATAATATAAACGACAATTCAGAAAGGAATTTTCTTGTATTTCTGTGATATGATTATTATAGAAGTTCAGATATTTTAGCTGATTATTGACAACAAACCTCACATTTTCGATGGTGGCGTTAATGTTATTGTAACTAAAATCTACCGTTTCCAAAGAGGTAGCTTGGTTGAAGCAATTTGATTCGACTGTTGTCAACGCGTTATGCGACGCATTGAACTCGACAATAGCAGCCATACGATTGATTTCATAGCCAGATAGTTTTATTAGATTATTGTAAGAGATATCTAGTGTCTTCAACATTTTCAAGTTCGTTAAGGTCAAATTCAAAAACGACAAGCGGTTATTTTGCAAATTAAGATACTCTAAATTCTTTAAACTCGTGAAACAATCGTCAGCCATTCTCGACAGCATGTTGTTTTGTAAGTGCAACCTCTTCAACTTGGACAAGTCATTTAGTTCAGTTGACAGTTCTATTAGCTTATTATTAGACAAATCAAGTTCTTGTACCAAGTTATTTCTAGAATCAGAGATAAGAAATGACTTTGACTTCAGCGTTTCAATTATGTTGTTCGATATATTCAAAGTTTGAAGATAGTTCAAGTTTCTGAAGGCTTCATTATGAATGTTTTCGATGTAGTTGTTCGATAAATCCACGCTGATGCTTTTCGTGTAGTATCGAAATGCAGCACAATCAATATGAGACCAGATATTGTCGTAGGCTTTAATTTCACGAACTCGGGAGTCGAAGTTGGTTGCGGCAAAAAATCCGGCGGTAAGGAATTCTATGTTAGAGTTCGTGATGCTGAAGGTGACGAAGGGATCCTCTTCACAGGTGGGGTTGGAGATGCTGCTGGGGTTGGTGGTACAAGCGATGGTGTAGTTGCAGGAATCATGTCTATTGGTCAAACTACAGCCGGCAGCTGACGACGCGATGGTCGATGCAAATACAATAACACCTGAAATGAAGTAACAGAAGTCCATGTTACATAGATTCTCAATTTAAAATTTTTCGGGACATTTCCATGTTTGCACTTAATTTCAGCTCAGAATGTGGGAGAATATCCATGAAAGTAGTTTTCAGTGCGGCTCTAGTACCTATAACAATCAGTCAATCTAAGATGTGTCAATGATAGTCTTGAACTCTAAAGTTTGGTTATAGTGAGGACTGAAATTAGGCAATAAAGATAAACATCTGCGCACTGCGCAGGGAATTTCGAAAACAGGTCGAGGTTCTCAATTCGACGCATTAGTATACAGGTGAAATTGAATAGGTGCGCAAAATTAAACTATTATTTATTACAACGATTACGTCATTAAGGGGCTTACAGGAATTAAACACAAAAACGCAAGTTTTAGAAACAATAAAAGTATATAATCGACTGCTGTAAACAAAATCAGAAAAATATATGATATTCTTAAGGATATATGCTAGGTAGGTAGTGTGTTAAAAACATAATACAACTAATTTGATACAATAGAAAAAAATCATGAAAATACCTCTAAAAACTTTCTTTTTACAGTAAAAACCAAACTAATGTACATACAATCATTCTGTTTTTCTGTCAGATTATTTTACAAACATCATACTAAAGTACTAGTGTTTTAGTTTTTTACTCCAAACAATAGATTTTTTGTAATTATATAGTTGCTTCATATTTTGCAATAAATTACCAGCATTGTGTAATCGCGCTTCTCTTTCTTTTCTATGTAGTCCGAACAGTGACCACGCTTTAGGTCATGTAAGCCCCTTAGGGAAAGGCCTTACACATACGTGCGTAGGCGAACGATTTGGCAAAGTCGTCGCACGCCCTTATTTTCATAGGATCGGTCAAAATTAGGGTAATACGGGTACCTACCGCTGGTTCAACACGTTGCCAACTTGCTTCATGTGAACTCTGCGGTGAATTGATTCTTTATCGGGCGCGTGCTAAAATTTATACTTTAATTTTCTTGTTTTGATAATTTTGAAAAAAAAAATCAATAGCCACAATAAACTACTTCAAAAATAATAATAGTTTAATAAACCGAATCATACGTACCCAAAAATCTTTTGACATCCATTTTGGCACTTTAAAATTAAAATAGTTCTTTTTCTCACTTCACAAAATTGCACTTCTTGAAAGTCATTTCGATTTTGAAGTTATTGTTATAATTATCAAAAGGAACGAAAGCTTCTGTTTGTGTCGACGGACGTCGTGATAATAATGGAGCACGGTCTTTGTTTAATGATTAATTGGGAACAGATGATTCATGGAGACGCTACTTACATTTTTATTTTAGTTGGTGTTATTAAAATAATTTACGCAACGGGATAAATAATGAGTAACAATAGAGAAAAACATGTTTGTGGTATAACGATAAGTTTGTTACTATCATTATTTCTAGTTTATTTCCGTGGTGAACGTCGGAATTTATCCGTAGTACCGGGATAAAAAGTCTAATGTTCTAAATCAGGACAGGTCAGATCTATACTTGTGTCAAGTTTCATCCAAATCTGTTCAGCCGTTATAAGATGTGAAAAGGAAATAGACAGATAAAGAGAGCAACTTACGCATTTATAATATAAGTATTAACTAACTTCATCAATTTACGGTATTTTAGAACCATTAAATATATTATGTAAGAGATCATCATCTGCCTAGGCTTTTCAGTCGGCCTTCAGTCTAACCGGATGCAGCTAAATACCAGTATTTTATATGGAGCGACTGCCTAT
Organism: Oligia latruncula; assembly: GCA_948474745.1. Lineage (NCBI taxonomy): Eukaryota > Metazoa > Arthropoda > Insecta > Lepidoptera > Noctuidae > Oligia > Oligia latruncula. The sequence continues at coordinate 14,535,741 of OX419701.1, read as the reverse complement.
CTGACTTCCACAAATCAGTTACCTACTGGGTAATACGCCCCTTGAAGACTAAGACTGGTTGTCAGACTTTCGTTATTCTGACGACCCGTAACGACTGTCAAAGATCCACGAATGACAGCCGGGACCAACGGCTTATATACGTGTACGTATACGTGCAATACCTACGCGGTCAAAATGTATGAATCAGCGATTTTTTTTAAATAACCGACGAAATTTTTTGCCCCCCTGCATAATTTTGAAAAACCCTGCAAATTAATGTTGTTAGAGAAACCCCCCTTCTCTATTTGCTCACGTATTTCGTAAAATTATAGGACTTGAAAAAATAAAAGTAAAGAGTCTCCATAACATAATTGTTCACAGGATATTGCATGGTACTTATCAATTGTTTTGCATCCGAATGACTTGAATGGGTCTGTTTTGCGATGTACCTATTTCATGACAAAGGTTCACTTAATACACTCTAGTGTATATCTGTCAGTTATCTAAACTAGTGCTAAAATAAGTACAGGATTGCAGGGATTCTGAACCCCCGTGCGTTAACATTTTTCGACGGTTAATAGAGACAAAAAAGGACAAAGTTTCTAAAGACAATATGCCTTTTAACAGCAGAACATTCAATACCTTTATTAAAAATTATTATCAACTGTCGTAAATAAAGCTGTCATGTCTGTTCATGACCTAATAAAATAAAAATTCAATTTTATTGTTTTATACTGGTTCCACTGAAGTATATCATACAATTAACTAGCTGCACCCCGCGGTTTCACCCGCATAAGTCTCGATCGCGTAAGAATATCGGAATAAACAGTATCATATGTCCAAATCCAAGTCATGGTCTACCCATGCGCCAAATTTCATCCAAATCCGTTCAGCCGTTTTAACGTGAATAAATAAACATTAAAAAAATCAAATCATATTATGCTCTTTATAATATTAGTTTAGGTGTAGGTATTTCATTGTTTTCGCTTGTAATAATCTGTCTACTTGCGGCAAATGTTGTCATACAGAGAAGGAATATGTATTAGCAAGCTCGCTCAGGTTATAAACCAACCCTCAATGTTGTTAAAAACATCTGCAGGTACGCTGATTTAAAATTTGAATTTGAAGATTTTACACTCACTCGATTTGTAAGTGACACTACAAATTTGCCATCCAAAGGTAATGTTTTCTGAGCTAATTCTGTATATTTTCATCAAATTTTTGTGGCACAGAGTATACTTGAACGAATCTAAAGGCAATAAATAGATCATCCTTATCAGAAGAGGTTATGTTGCGTGGGTTTGCGGGCGAGGAGTTGAAAGTATGTGAAAGTCATTATGAACAATCACAAGATATCTAATCTAATTATTTAATAATTATTTAATATAGCTATCTCATTTACATGAAGAGTGTCGAGGACAGTATTCCCCTTAACGTTAAGCATTTTTGGACTTACATAGCTAACCGTCGTGGCAAGTCGGGTGTCCCAGCTCGTATGTTTTACAAAAATGATATATCTAGTGATCCTTACAAAATATGTAACCTTTTTTCAAATTTTTTTCAGTCTGTTTATGAACCAACTTGTCTTAGCCCTGGTTGGTGCCCGACACCCGATCAATCTGACGCTAGCCACACCTCTCTCCATAGCTTACATTTCAGCCTCCCTCTAGTTCGCAAACAGTTACAACTGTTGGACATAACTAAAGGCCAAGGACCTGATGGAATACCACCTTGCTTTTTAAAATGGTCTGCAGACACTATTTGCAAACCTGTAACATTAATATTCAATAAATGCATTCAGGATGGCATATTCCCTTCGGTCTGGAAAAATGCAAATTTAGTTCCTGTGTACAAAAGTGGCTCCAGACAAAATGTCGAGAATTACAGACCTATCTCTTTACTTTGTGCTTTAGCTAAGCTTTTTGAAAAACTTGTCCATCTAAAAATTTTTCCTTTTATTCAACAAAACTTAATTCCGGAGCAACATGGCTTTGTCAAAAATAAATCGACCGCTACTAACTTACTTATATTTACGAATCACTTGTTTAATAATATGGATGTGAGAGCGCAAACAGACGCCGTCTATACAGACTTCAAAAAAGCATTTGACAGAGTTGACCACAGAATATTACTTAACAAGATTGCATTCAACGGCATTAGAGGCAACTTGCTGCGCTGGTTTCAGTCTTACATCTATAACCGCAATCAAACTGTAGTGAGCAATGGGTACCATTCTGATACATTCCTTGCTACCTCTGGTGTCCCTCAGGGATCAATTCTTGGCCCATTGTTGTTTTTAATTTACATCAACGACATCGGAGACTGCTTTCATAATAGTAATTTTCTATTGTATGCTGATGATCTCAAAGTTTATAGGAAAATTGCAACGATCGATGATTGTTATCTTCTACAACAGGATTTAAATAGATTATCTGCCTATTGTGATACAAATAAATTGAAATTAAGTATAGCTAAGTGTAGGTATTTGAATTTCACCAAAAATAAAAATGTTGTTAGTTTTAATTATTCTTTATGCAATGAATTACTTTTAAGAGAGACTCAGATTAGTGACTTGGGTATCCTATTGGACTGCAAACTGCACCTAAATCTACACATTGATAAGATTATTGCTAAAGCATTCCAAATGTACCACCTTGTAATGAGATCATCCGTAGATTTTAAGCGACCAGCCACTTTCCTGCATCTCTTTAATTCTTTGATTCGACCACAAATTGAGTACGCCTGCATGATAAGGGACCCATACTATGCTAAATACAATCTTGCTATAGAAAAAGTTCAGCGCAAATTCTTAAGATCAATGCAGTTTAAATGTCATATGGAACGTATTTCATACACTCAGTCCCTACAAAAGTTTAACCTTCTAACCTTGGAATCAAGGCGTCTGTTGCTTCAAACCATGATGCTTCATGATTTGTTGCACAACAAGATTGACTGCTCAGACCTAGTTAATAATATATTTTATGTAGTGCCCAGAACAGTTACTCGACGGGAGGTACGCGTTTACCCGCTTTTTGCCACGACACCTTGTCGTACCAACGCGGGTGAACGGGCGCCTCTCCATAGACTAGCTAAAATTTACAATGAACTTTTTGTGAATTTGGATATATTCGCTTTAGATCGCCAAAAATTTAAGAAATATTTAGTGAATAGTCTACATTTGCGTGATGTTTAGTGTCTTTTCTCTCTTTTTGATTGTTTTAGTAATAATTGTATTTAGTACTATTTGTTTTAGTTTAAAATAAGTACAGCCTCTTTATTCTCTTACTGTCTTCTTCTTTGTGTTTCTGAATATTGTGTCTTCACTGTATCATTAACCTTGGTAATCTGTGGAAACGTTGTGGATTGTACATTTACCCACTTCCAATGTAATCTTAGGTGTAATACATATTGTACAATTGTTTGTTTTCCCTAACAAAATAAATAAATAAATAAATAAATAATGCATGAACGACGTTCCACCAAGTACGTGGGGCGCGAGCGCAACTAATTTACTCACAACTGGATATCAGAGCACAATTACTCCAATCAATATCGCATTTTACGATCCACCCATGTGAATGTACCCTCACTTCATTTTGTTCTTTTTATCTCGCGGGCCGCCTCCCCATAGATGGTGTTACGTCAGATTGACAGTTGACATATCTTCTAAAAAAAAAACAATATTAAGCAAAGAGGTTGGCATCACCGAACCAATTCTCTAGACGCGCCGACACGGCCACCCTGACTATCGCACGCCCTCGTGCGCTTAGTCATCCTGATATTGCGCATCTGAATTACCAGAGGAAATAACATTCCATTAGTCAGCTTGTCCATTCCTGACGTGCACACGTATAGACTAACATTTAGTGGCCTATCACTAAGAAGAAGCACAGCCTCAACTACATGAATAAAACATAGGTAACATGTGCTGGGCGTGCTTGGCCCGCTCGTCAAATCACCAAATCGCCATGCGGCGTGGACCGGGCGTACTAGGCCCCTTCGACCAACCACTAACTCGCTCAGGTTCTAAACAAAACCTCAATATTGCTACAAAACATCTGTAGGTAATCTGATTTAAAATTTTCATTTGAAGATTTTACACACACTCGATTTGTAAGTGACACTACAAATTTGCCATCCAAAGGTACGTTTTCTGAACTAATTGTTTATATTTTTCATCAAATTGTTTTGGCACAGAGTATACTTGAACTAATCTTTTTAGCCTGTGAGATACACAGTCCTTACTAGCTTTGTGTTTTGTAACAATATAATTTAAAGGAGTGTCCATAGAGTTTCTTGCCGTTCTTCTCCATATGTACCATAGATATCCGGAGATATGCCTTCACTGCATATTTGTTCAAGTTCAAGTGTCGCTACATTTTCCCCACCTCGGAAACTCCCACAAAAACAAAAGAAATAGAAACGGCACACATTATCAAAAGGGGCGGCTTTTTTCGCACGCACACAAAAAAACAAGCGTAACACTTTTGTGATATCTTATTGCACACATGCTCAAAAGGGGCGGGCACTAGAAAGTATAGATAGAGTCACTGAATGCACACATGCAATTCTAGCATCACCTAGGGAAGATGGGTTAATATAAATATTTGATCGATAAAAATATCGATAGAAATCAACTACAAAAAATCACTTCTTCTACCCATTCTTGATTATGCTGATGCCAGCTATCTTGACCTTACCCAAGACCAACTCGATAAACTTGAGCGGCTTCAAAATGTCTGTATAAGGTTCATATTCGGTTTGCGAAAATATGACCATGTTTCCGAATTTCGTGTGAAGCTCAAGTGGTTACTAATTCGCCTTCGCCGGAATGCTCATATTCTGTCCCTATTGTACAATGTGCTCTTTTCCCCTTCCACCCCTCTCTATCTTAAAAAACGTTTTCAGTATCTTTGTGACTCCCACACGAAGTTTTTGAGATCATCGGATAATTTAAAGCTTAAAATGCCAATGCATTCTACAACGTTTTTTGACAAATCCTTTTCTGTTCAGGCCGCTCGTTTATGAAATGCATTGCCAGTTCAAATAAAACGCGCGCAATCGTTAGCTGTCTTTAAGAGACTCGTGAAGGAACATTACCTACTTGTTGTTGTGATCTTGTTTTCGTAGCTGCAATAATCTAAAGTCGTTATTTATTTTCGTTGCTTATATGTATATTTAGTATGTATTTATATAAGTATCTATTATACAGCATTATACATGTATATATCTAATCTATGTATCTATTATAGTATATTATTTATTATTTTGTGGTTGTACTAATAATAATTAACGTACGGTTTCATTAAACGTATCTTAATTTGAGTGTAGGTACAGCCCACTTAAAAAGCATATGTCTTTTCGCGGACGACATAAAACAATCCTCTTTAAAATGTACAGAACATATTACAGTTTGGTTTGAGGGAAACCAATTATATTTTTCCTGCCTGTTGCATCTATCCATTTATTTTCAATTTCTGGATCTTTTGGGAAACTGAAATAAAATGTATTAATTCTTGTAAAATAGGTTCTTAATATAATTTCGTATTTAGAAAAACTAACAATTATCGACATTCATATCTCAGCGCTACGCATAGTGCATTATTTGACATGGGTCCGTTGCTAGGCAATTTTTTCATGTTATCTCAAAAATATTTCACAATGAAATATTGGTAAAATCCATAAATATTATAATTAGTGCAGTGATTTTTTACTTACCGGTGGTAGGACACGCCACTTGTCTTAAGGTTTGTTGTGATTGCTCTATTTTTGCAAATAAGGACGGAACAATTCGGCATTTTGTAAAAATATGAAATAACACTACACGTTCCGATGCAAACATATGGCAACGGTGTTTATCGCCGCCACGCCCGTCGCGCATAGCAACACTTGGTCAGGTTAATCTTAACCAGGCGACACGCGCCACGCCTCCATGCCATATCCCTCGATATCCGTGATATGTACCAATTATGCTTATGCTTTGGAATGGGCAACTAGCTTCATAATTCTGACTGACTCCTTGACTATTCAAAAGTTCCTGTAAATTTAGTTTTTATTGAAATAAATGCTTAAGCCTATTGAAATTAATGAAGGTTTTATTGAAATAAATGCTTTGAATTTTTGAGTTTTGTAAGAGTCATATATAAAAGTTAGCAGCTGTGGCCCAGTGGTAACGGCCGCGACTTACGAGTTGTAGGTCGTAGGTTCGACCCCAGGCAAACGTTTTTCTTTTTGTATCATCAACACTGCTCTTAAAACGGTGAAGGAAAACATCGTGAGGCAACCGGCATGTCCTAGTACCAAAAATTTGCAGACATGTGACATCTAACAAGCCGCACTGGGCCCGCGTGTTGGATTACGGCCCACTCGCTCTCACTGAGAGGAGACCTGTGTCCCAGCAGTGGGAACATTAAATGCATTAAATACTATAGCTGAGTGAAATCAAACCTTGTGATATTAATATCACTGTTAGCATTTACGGTGAAGGAAAACTTGACATGTGAAATTAACTGTTTTTTATTTATTTTATAAGTATCAAAGGATTGACTGAAATGTTTGAAGAGATTAAGATGTCACGCCTTTTGATCCGAGGGAAATTCGCGTGGACTCCATTCATATTCGTCTTCGTCGGCACTACTAGGTCATCATTCCAGCCGAAAGACGTCTGCTGCTGCACATAGGCCTCCCCCAAGCACCTCCACTTCGACCGGTTCTGTGCTTCTCGCATCCAACGGGTTCCTGCGGCCTTCACAAGGTAAACTACTAGGTGAAGACTGGATATAGAAGATGGAGAACCAGGGTTCTCCGGCTTCGTATCTAGTCTTTCCCAGCAGCCTTTCTAAGGGCCATATAGCTGAGGGGCTCTCCTCTGCTGGGCTCTCCAGTGGGAACATTATAGGCTGATTTTACTACATAAAACTCATGTTTGTCAAAACATCTTTCTATTTACAATTTCTCCGTGTTACCAGCAGCTACCCAAACATAATATTTCACAGTGAGCGTGTACTTCAAGGGAATTATTTCGACCTCGTTTGTTCCACTTTGATTGATGACTGCTCCAAAAGGAATACCCTGTTATTTTTTACACGAGATAACTTCATATCGTAACATTACATCTTTTATTTTCTTTCGTTTGGCCATTTTATACTGAGATTTGTTTTTTTTAGAAGTAGGTTTTTTGTGCGGTTTTGGCCTGGGGACTTCGTAAAGCTTATAATTTTGAACGTCATGAAAACCATTTCTGCGAACTATTGTGAAAAATTTAATTCCGTTTTAAGGTTTTCCGTTTTTCCAAATGGTGCCAACGGAACCCTATTACTAAGCCTCCGCTGACTGTCTGTCCGTCCGTCCGTCCGTCTGTCCGTCCCACCGTCTGTCTTTTAGCGAGCTGTATCTCATGAACCGTAATAGGTAGACCGTTGTTTTCACAGAGTGTATCATTCTATTACCGCTATAACAAATAATAAAATAATAACCGTGGCTAATTAATAACAGCCGCACAGGTCGATCGATCAGGTTAAGCTACGCTTGCCGCGTCTGGTCTGTGGATGGGTGACCATCTGTACATACCGAGAACCCTCCATGCCTCGGAAAGCACGTTAAGCCGTTGGTCCCGGTTGTCATTCGTGGATCCTTGACAGTCGTTACGGGTAGTCAGAAACCTTCCGGGTAGTCAGAAGTCTTACCAGGGATATCGTATTAGCCGTAACTGGGTTGTGGAGGTCAGATAAGCAGTCGCTCCATGTAAAATATTAGTATTCAGCTGCATCCGGTTAGACTGGAAGCCGACCCCAACATAGTTGGGAAAAGGTAAATAGACCGGCAGATGATGATGATCAAATAATAAATTAAATTTAAAAATAAACTTTTGCCTTTTTTTTTGTTTTGTTCTGTGCGCGAGTCCGACTTGCACTTGGCTGTTTGTTTTGTTTTATTTTATATTCCTATTGTCCCATCGTCATTCATCATCAAATGACCATTTGTATTTCATAATTTATCTCATCTGTGGAATAAGGTGACCTCTTTTGTAAAGAACAAAAACTTTATTTCAGTTAAAAATATATAAACTTACGCCTTCTTCCCAAGGGGTTAGGCAGAAATACTAGAATGCCACCTGCTACGATTTTCACATACTCATTTTTTATTTTGCTTCGTTTACCTACGTTCATACAGACAGATGATTTTGAAAAAAACAAATTTCAAAGTCGTGGTTTAACGGTGATGAATGATATATTTTATAAAATCATTTACTTCAAATGTCACATAAAAGGCACCTTTGAACGTCAAATTTACAAGAAAATAGAATTGATTGTAGTCGCCCCTTCCAAAAAGTAGTTTCGTATGGAAAATAATGGTCAAGAAACTCCGCCGTTACTCTTTTAAAATCTTTTGCAATATTTTGTATCACATTAATTGTAGGTACAGAATGGTATGAACATCGACGTGTAACCTGTTACAATGGATTCAGTAGGTAATACTAATAATAACAACAGTTTATTCACAAAAAAATACAAAAACACATTTACTATGTACAGACGCCAGCCAGCACATCACGCTACTACAATCTGTCAAATTTCTTCAATAGATTTTCAACTTTATCGCTAAAGCATAGTATGGTTTAAAGTTGATTCGGAAAATTTGACAGTTTCGGGTAGCTTGATGTGCTGGCGTCTGTACAGTCACGAGCACTAATACATCAACACTTGTCAACTTTCAATTGCGATTTTTTCGTGAAATAACTAATGCAACGATGAAATACGACACTTTACACAAACCTATGGGTTCGAAAATACTTTGGTCGTAATAACATAAAATTTCATTCAAAACTGAAGGAGAAAATCGTCTTTGAATAAAGCCAAGTGTATACATACTTATGCTCGTGACTGTACATGATTCTGAATCCCCACCCTTAAACTTCAACAGTATTTTTTTTTAAATTGCTGTTCCATGCGTTTTGACCGCATAAGTATTGTAATTGTCTAAACAGCAGATTTTTTTTGATAACCGACGAAAAATTTCTAGTCTAAAATCCTGTGCTGTATTCATTGTTTCAGTTTGCACATGTATGTCCTCGCGATGTTGATGTGTATAATTATATAAGGAGACAACAGTCAGTAACTAGATATATTATAACTAATAACACTAGAACTACTAAACGCCACAGGTCATTGTCTTGTTATAATTTACTTATTAGTAAAACAAAAGACGGTTAAATATATGTCGGATTGGCCCAGACATCAGAAGTAAAACACAAGTTTATTCAATTGAACAATCAGTTATCTTAAATCTAGAAAATACAGAAATGAAATACTAAAACTAATAACGGCAAAAGGCGGTCACATAGGGCAGTACTGACTGTCAGGGACAGTGGTCCATGCACCCACCGCAATAAGGATAGTACTAATTGTCAGAGACAGCGTTCCACATCCAATAATCGGGCAGTACTGACTGTCGAGAGACAGTGGTCCGTGCACCACGACGCAACCGTTGGAAATGCGTACCGATCAAACAGCGCAGCTCCTTATAAAGGCGATCGCTAGTGGGGGGGAAACCGTTACAATATTTTACTGAATTGGATACCAAGTCCTTTAGGCCAAATGATCGATAGAGTGAATGATTTGCGTCTGGTGCACGTTCCACTAGCGCCATCTAGTCGCCGTCTCTCACAGCTGCTAATCAATGTGTCTGCCGACACGGCCATCCTGATAAATCACTCGTTCTCGAGTGCATTCATTCGTCATCAATTCACATCGTCATCATCGTTACATATCAAATTAGCAAATATCACTGGTCTAGGTATTTCTTTACAATAGAAAACCCCTACAGTTCAAACATGCTGGTCTAAATCGTCACCCACTAAAGCAGGTGAGATTCCTGCAGCTACAACTGGACTAGGTCACAACTCTTGTAAACCCTACAGTACATATTTGCTGGTCTAGATAATCATCCCATGGATGAGATCCCTGCAGCTCACTGGACTAGGTCACAATACTCTTGTAACCCCTACAGTACACATTTGCTGGTCTAGATAACCATCCCATGGATGAGATCCCTGCAGCTCACTGGACTAGGTCACAATACTCTTGCAACCCCTACAGTACATATTTGCTGGTCTAGATATCATCCCATTGATAATGACTGAGAGGTATCTTGATCAGTAATGTGGCTGCGCCGCCTCGAAGGCAAGGTCAGCGTCATGATTAAATTGACACCTTTCAAATTTTTGCTTTTAATTATGGTGTCTGACAGCCCTCTACGTATGAATTGGGGTAATCAGGATCAAATGGTACCAACACTGAATGGTTGTGGTGGCGCATTGGACCGGGTAGTAGAGCATCAGTTAATTATGAAAGAAATGCTTCTAAATTATTTGAGGGTAGCGGAATATTTTTCTGGCCATTTTTGTGATAATGAAGTGCCAGAGGTGGGCGGACAATCCGATCCCACTTCTGATGTCGGATTGGCCCAGACATCAGAAGTAAAACACAAGTTTATTCAATTGAACAATCAGTTATCTTAAATCTAGAAAATACAGAAATGAAATACTAAAACTAATAACGGCAAAAGGCGGTCACATAGGGCAGTACTGACTGTCAGGGACAGTGGTCCATGCACCCACCGCAATAAGGATAGTACTAATTGTCAGAGACAGCGTTCCACATCCAATAATCGGGCAGTACTGACTGTCGAGAGACAGTGGTCCGTGCACCACGACGCAACCGTTGGAAATGCGTACCGATCAAACAGCGCAGCTCCTTATAAAGGCGATCGCTAGTGGGGGGGAAACCGTTACAATATTTTACTGAATTGGATACCAAGTCCTTTAGGCCAAATGATCGATAGAGTGAATGATTTGCGTCTGGTGCACGTTCCACTAGCGCCATCTAGTCGCCGTCTCTCACAGCTGCTAATCAATGTGTCTGCCGACATATATTAAACTTCGATCAATAATAGTACTAGATGAATGATTAGGAACAAAAATAAGTCGCTAAAGTGGCCACGTTTGCACACAGATAAACATTTATACTTCTTACTACGAACTATAGAAAAAAGTTTAATAATATTAACAACTTCAGACTATTATAAACCTTAACACTCTAACATAAAGTTTAATTACGATTGCAAATGATTCATATTTAAGTCCTTCTGTCATCGAAGCAATAAATTTAAAATGTCACTTGAAAATAAAAAGTCATTTTTATAATAAGTACAAAAATATTTATTCTAAAATGAAACTTAACGTCTAAGCAATACGGTTAAAAACATTTTGTTGACAATTTCGTACTTACTCGAATTTGGAATTAGACGTAGTTCTTGGAATCACATTTCAATGCTTCAATGTTTGTTAGAATAGTTGGCGCGTTGTCGCAAACATTGGCCAACAATCATAATATTTGCTAATTGATTTATATTTACTATTTAACTGTGTTACTATTTTATGAAAAACATTTAATGATAAAGACACCGAAAAAAAGATATTCCTTCCAAAATCTTGGTGTTACGGTGGTTATTTACACAACTTTTGAACGCGCACTGAGCCATTTTGACGTTTTAACATTGGCTATGATTGGACCATACTAATTTGAAATAATAGCACAAAAGTATTCGTGCTCGTATTTTTCGGGCCGTTTTTGAAGCGCTTATCGGGCATCTAGTACTATTATTGATCGAAGATATTAAATAAACAATGGGTCGTGCCTATTATTGCCATGAACGGATATCTATGCCATGAACGGACTAAATTTGAGTCCTAGCTTCTGCCCGGGACTTCATCTGCGTGAAATTTCTTGTACCCCCTACCCACCCCGTCGCATCGCATCACCTGCCCGCAGTGTCACTTCGTTTTCGCTTATCGATCTTTCCGACTTTTTTTATTTATTTATCTTTAATTCAGGTAGAACCCATATATTTGTTAGTATTCCTTAACCTATGTTAGTATAATAGACTTTAACACACAACTAATAATAATACTTAATTTCGCCACCTCACGGCTACCCCTGGCAACAGTACATGCACTGCGCACAGGTGCCCCATAATGCGGCCCTCAGTCTTAACTAGCAACAATGCTCAGGAGACTGCTGTCGCCACCCCGCATCCGACGCAGCAGTGAAGCGGATCTTTTTCGAATAATCGCAAAGAAGTCGTCTGTACGCGCTGCTGCGAACATCCCTGATGCGCTACAGAAACGAGGTAGCGCCAGCAATTTGAAGGACTTTTGAAAATCGGAACTTCGAAATTCGGAATGAAATATTTCGAAATATTTGGGTGTTCCCGCCAGCAATATCCTAAAAGCATTGTTGTACTGCACATGCAGGGCTTTTTTGCTCAGCTCTTAGGGGCCATAGCGTGCTGTTAAATAGCCTTTCTCAAGAATCGGGCTATCAAAAACAATTTTTTTTTTACCGGTCTGGTAGTTCCAGAGATTTGCGCGTTCAAACAAACAAACCCTTCAGCTTTATTGTTAGTATAGATTAGAGTCAATTATCAATCTATTTATTATAATTATTTATAGTTAATGAAAACGGTACAAGACGAATTACATTGATTAACATAGAGACAATTATTACGTTAAAACATGGAACAGTGGCTTCTCTTTATGCATTTGACAACGCATAGAAATTCAATTTAATAAATTAAGCTAAGAATTACCCACTTCCAGAACGGGAACACCCAAATATTCCGAAATATTTTTTTCCGAATTTCGATATTCCTATTTTCATAATACCTAAGAATTATAATATTAAAAATCACGAAATTTATTTTACCGAACATCATAAATGCGATTTGTTTGTTTTCCGATTTTCATATGTTCGAAGAATCAAATGCTCGATGGGTTCTCGGTCCGAAAAACGACATTCCGATTTTCCGATAAAGATCGATCTTTCGATCGGTATAATAAAGCTACAGGCTAATTTTTTTCCTCGTGTAGCGGGTTCGATTCACGGTTCAACCATGTAATTATTTAAAAAATCTATGAAAGCAGTTTAAATTGTTTTTAAAATTAAAATAATGTATTATTTCAGTAAAATGTTCCATCTACAATATTCAAGGTATTTTCCCTCCATGTGGCATAGCCGTGGGACGCCCTGTATATGTACCTATGGTCTACATACGCTCTATTCTTTTCTATAAAGGCAATTTTGAGACAACCTGTGAGAGATAGGATAGGAGACGAATGAAAGAAAATACAATATAAGATAATAATTTATATAATACAATATAAGATACTATGGCATACAGATTTTATTAATCTACTGACAACATTGTAAAATATGAACTCCGTTAACATTATTGTATAAAATCTAGCAAATAAAGCGCCTCGTCCATAAAACACTTCGCACACTATGCGCAATAGTTTTACATTGAGCAATCTACCACATAAAAAGTCTTAAATTCAGTGAGAGACAACACCCAGCCTAAACCGCTAGGCCAGAACTTTGAAATTTTGCACATAAGTTCCTTATGCATACATGTGTACCTAAGTGAGCAGTAAGGAAGGAGTTTTATAAATTCGCCCCCTAAAATGGTTATATAGGGATGAAAGCTTGTATGGAAGTTAGTGATTTCTGCTGATGGGAAATACCATCGGGCACACGAGCTGTGTCAAAATAATATACAAACTAATAATATCTATTAGTCTAGTGAAGGCATAATATTATAGTCTATTGAGGTAAATCTATTGTAGGTCAATCTAAGAGTAATGGACGAGAACCTATAGGTAAGTTGAATTAAAAAAAAACACTAGCAAAATGCAACCAACTTAACATAAAATCACACTATGGTTTTTAATACCGAGACAAAATATTTTTAACATAAACATACCAAATCGAGAAGACTAACTTAACAGATCAGTCTGAAAATCTGAACCATCCGATACAATAGAATTTCTCATTTGCATAGTCACGTTGCTACCAACAACCAGAACACGTTTTTTATACAGTTTTATATATACAAATATACCAGCTCCAACAATTAGTATTGTTAGTAAAGAACACCAAGTTAATACTATGGTAGTTGGCGACACTGACAAAGCAGTATCGTTTGTCAACTTCTTCACTTTCGGTTTTACAGAAGTACTTTTCAGAAATGCACCATCTCCACCATCTCCACATTTTATACCACGAACATTGTCCTCGTGATATACTTTATCAATCGAAGTTACTGCTACCTGTCTAATAGTATTAAACGTAACGTTTGCAGACTTAATATTATGAACAATTTCCTTACAAGAAATAGGATTACCTCCTAAACTCAAAGTTTTTAATTTCGTTAACGACGTTAGTATGAGTCTTTCAAAGTCAAATGTTTTTATACGATTGTAGTCGATTATCAAAGTTTTCAGTTCATCACATTCATAAAAAACGTCGACATCTAACACTGAGATATAATTTTTTGATAAGTCCAATACTTCCGTTTTATGAAGACCTTTCAGACTGCCAAATCGAAGTTCCCCCAAGTAATTAGTTGATATATTCAATAGCTTCAGGTTTTTCATAAATTGGAACGTACCAGGTAGTAAATCTTGGATACCATTTTTACTAAGATCTAGTGACTGTAAGTATTCATTATTTTTAAATTGCGTACTATTCATAAATTGCAAAACATTACGGCTGAGATCTATTGTCGTCAGTTCTTTGAAATGACTCAAGTCTATATTCCTTATTATATCTGCAGACAACCCAAGGTCAATTAGTGTCGTTAAAGTGTTTATTTGTGGGTTATTGAAATTTCTAATACTGTTGTTGGATAGATGTAACGATGTTAAATTAGGAAAGATATCAGCGCCAAGTCCCGTGAGATTACTAATGTCATTGTTGGAAATATCAAGGTATAACAGCTTGCATGTATTTACAAAGAGTTTCGATATGTTTGTGAGTTTGTTGTTGTTCAAATAAAGGGCTTTCAAAGTATTCGTTAAACTACTTTTGTTAAAGGACAAATGTGTGAGGTTATTGTAAGATAAATCGAGACTGTACATGTTATCAACTCCTTTGAAATTACTTGGTTCTATAGTCTCTATGTCATTATTAGAAAGATTTAGTCGAGCCAATACTGGTAAATCGACAAAAGCTGAATCATCAATTTTTGTAATGCTAAAGTTACTTAAATCTAGAAACCTTAAATACTTTGCTGGACTGAACACATTTTTTTTTATAATATCACTTAAAGGATTACCTACAATGTTTAGAAATTGCAAGTTCTTCAACGGTAAGGAATACTGCTCAATAATCTTGATTCTGTTCATGGAAAGATCTAATTTTCTCATCTGTGATTGGTTATCAAAACTGTTTATTGGGACTACAGTAATATTATTATTGCTGATATACAGTTCAGTCAGATTTGGCAAACAATTCTGAAGGTAATTTAAATGAGATATTTGGTTATGAGATAGATCTAAAACAAGGATTGAAGAATTAGCAAAGCTAGAATTTTCAATTTCTTGAATATTGTTAGTACTTAAATTAAGATGCGTGAGGCTGACGATGTCTGAAAATGCCTTATCCTTTATACTACTAATACTTTGTCTTGACAAATCCAGGTTAGTGACATCGCGCAAACCGGTAAAAGTATTTTGTTTTATTTCCCCTGTTATGTTGTTGTTTTCAAAATTGATATAATATAAACGACAATTCAGAAAGGAATTTTCTTGTATTTCTGTGATATGATTATTATAAAAGTTCAGATATTTTAGCTGATTATTGACAACAAACCTCACATTTTCGATGGTGGCATTAATGTTATTGTAACTAAAATCTAACTTTTCCAAAGAGGTAGCTTGGTTGAAGCAATTTGATTCGACTGATGTCAACGCGTTATGCGACGCATTGAACTCAACAATAGCAGCCATACGATTGATTTCATAGCCAGATAGTTTTATTAGATTATTGTAAGAAATATCGAGTGTCTTCAACATTTTCAAGTTCGTTAAGGTCAAATTCAAAAACGACAAGCGGTTATTTTGCAAATTAAGATACTCTACATTTTTTAAACTCGTGAAACAATCGTCAGCCATTCTCGACAGCATGTTGTTTTGTAAGTGCAACCTCTTCAACTTGGATAAGTCATTTAGTTCAGTTGACAGTTCTATTAGCTTATTATTAGACAAATCAAGTTCTTGTACCAAGTTATTTCTAGAACCAGAGATAAGAAATGACATGGAGTTCAGCGTTTCAATTTTGTTGTTCGATATATTCAAAGTTTGAAGATAGTTCAAGTTTCTGAAGGCTTCATTATGAATGTTTTCGATGTAGTTGTTCGATAAATCCACGCTGATGCTTTTCGGGTAGTATCGAAATGCAAAAGAATCAATATGTGTCCAGGTATTGTTATAGGCTTTAATTTCACGAACTCGGGAGTCGAAGTTGGTTGCGGCAAAAAATCCGGCGGTAAGGAATTCTATGTTAGAATTCGTGATGCTGAAGGTGACGTAGGGATCCTCTTCGCAGGTGGGGTTGTAGATGCCGTCAGGGTTGGTGGTACAAGCGATGGTGTAGTTGCAGGAATCATGTCTATTGGTCAAACTACAGCCGGCGGCTGACGACGCGATGGTCGATACAAATACAATGACACCTGAAATGAAGTAACAAAAGTCCATGTTACATAGATTCTCAATTTTAAAAACAAGAAAATAGTTAACGGTTTTGGATTTTTCGGGAAATTTCCATGTTTGCACTTGATTTCAGCTCAGAATGTGGGAGAATATCCATAAAAATAACTAGTTTTCAGTACGGCTAGTACCTATAACAATCAGTCGATCTAAGATGTGCCAATGTTAGTATTGAACTCTAAAGTTTGGTTATAGTGAGAACTGAAACTAGCCAATAAAGATAAACATCTGCGCAATGCGCAGGAAGTTTCAAAAACAGGTAGAGGTTCTCAAGTCGACGCATTAGTATACAGGTGAAATTGAATAGGTGCGCAAAATTAAAATGTCTAATTCAACGTATTATAAAGTAAATTTTGAGCAAGTCATTAAGGAAAGGCATACACATACGTGCGTAGGCGAACGATTTGGCAACGTCGTCGCACGCCCTTTTTTCATAGGAACGGTCAACATTAGGTAAATACGAGTACCGCTGGTTCAACGCGTTGCCAACTTGCTTCATGTGAACTCTGTGGTGATTTGATTGTTTATCGGGCGCGCGTCAAAATTGATACTTTAATTTTCTTGTTTGGATAATTTTGGAAAAAAAAATTCAATAGTCACAATAAACTGTCGTCGCATGTCCAATTAGCAGACACAAGAAATTCTAGTGTTATCGGTACATAAGTGTCTGTACACGCGACATGCGAAGGGCTACTTCAAAAATACCAACATTTTAATAAACCGAATCATACGTACCCAAAAATCTTTTGACGTCCATTTTGGTACTTTAAAGTAAAATAGTTTTTTTTCTCACTTCACAAAAACTGAACTTCCTAAGAAAGTCATTTCGATGTTGAAGTTATTGTTAATTATCAAAAGGAACAAAAGCTTCTGTTTGTGTCGACAGACGTGTGATAATAATGGAGTCCAGTCTCTGTTTAATGATTAATTGGGAACAGATCATTCATGGAGACGCTACTTACATTTTTATTTTAATTGGTGTGTAAATAATGAGTAGGTAACGATAGAGATAAACATGTTTGTGGTATAACGATAAGTATGTTACTATCGTTATTTCTAGTTTTTTTCCGCGGTGAGCGTCGGAATTTATCAGTAGAACATGGATAAAAAGTCTAATGTTCTAACCCAGGACAGGTCAGATCTATACTTGTGCCAAGTTTCATCCAAATCTGTTCAGCCGTTAATAGATGTGAAAAGGTAACAGACAGATATACAGAGCCACTTTTCACAGTATTAACTAACTTCATCAATTTACGGTATTTTAGAACCATTAAATATACACACATCAAAAGTGTCTAGGGATCAAGCATTTTTATGCGGATTTCTTGAGATTGAGATGTGGCTTTGTAATAAAGGATGACGGGCGGAATGTACCCACCGACCAATAACGACCAGACGTATGTCGTTAGAAAGCTCTTTTCATGACTATCATTTGTTATTATGGGGGCTAGTCTCAATTCGTTGTGGGGAAAATGTTATAGTTACTTAAATTATATCTATTAAAATAAAAGTTGTTAATTCTAGATATCTAAAAAAACAGTTTTTGTGTGGATTCCATGTACTTTCAGCGTTATAATGTTAAGTATGAGGTCAGTCAAATCGTGGAAAAGAAACTTAAAATAAAAAAAACATAGAGTTAAAATCGTTTTTACTGATTTACAAACACAATTCTTATTATTTAAAAACTAGTGATCTATGTTGTCTACGATTACATCATTTAAAAATGCTGCTGGAGGATTGAACACTTCATGCCTTGCGTAACCAATGTACCATATTATTACAGATTGTAGAAGGATTTCTAGGCGGTATGTCAAAAATGAAGAAAAGAAATGTCACTTTGTATAGAAAGCAATGTGTCAATGTAAATGATATCTATTAAAATAAAAGTTGCTAGTTCCAGATATTAAAAGAAATGTGTTTAAAAGTTAAAAATCCCTACGTAAACTATTAATGCAAGGTGTAAGGGTCAGTTCACACCGCGACGTGACGCGGCGCGCAGTTTTCAAGATAGCAATACAATTATAGACCTTATCTACTACACAAAAAGGTACCCAATTCAGTGAGGTGCGCCGCGCGGCGCCGCGCGGCGTAGCTCGACGTAGTAGACGCACACACACACATTTTTTTTAACTGGAACTGAAAAACTGGAACTAGCAACTTTTATTTTAATAGATATAATTTAAGTAACTATAACATTTTCCCCACAAAGAATTGAGACAAGCCCCCATAATAACAAATGATAGTCATGAAAAGAGCTTTCTAACGACATACGTCTGGTCGTTATTGGTCGGTGGGTACGCGTCCCATACATTTTTGCCCGTCATCCTTTATGATTTTATAAATTTATATGGATCCTTTTTGGTGCATTTCATAATTTGAATCAGGAACTGTGAATCAAATTCGAGTAAAAGATGAAAATCAGCTGTCAATATTTTCCCTATAAAAACATACAACGCATTGAAGACATTATTAGTGCTACTGTTTCCCTACTACTGATTAAAACCAACGTTATTATGGAGCGGCGACGTCATTTAAGCAGGGAAGAAATGCTCAGAGCCGTGGGAATGATAGAAGCTGGTTCCCGGCAACGTACTGTGGCTTTAGCTCTGAATACAAGTCAGAGTGTTATCAGTCGACTTTGGACACGTTACCGAAGCACTGGTACCGTGGCTGAGCGCCATGGAGGACGGTATCGCTGCACCACACGGAGACAAGACCGATACATTCAAATCTTAACTCGAAGAGCTCCAACAATAACCGCCATGATGTTAGCCGTGAGGCTTCATCACTCTTCAGGGAACTTAATTAGCGACCAAACAGTCAGAAACCGCTTGCATGAAGTGAACCTTCATTCCCGAAGACCGCTACGGGTACCACCTATAGCAATGCACAATCGTAGGATTCGATATCAATGGGCTCTTGAACACAGAAATTGGGCAGAAGAACAATGGCGTTTCGTGTGCTTTTCTGATGAGTCTCGTTTTGGTATGAGACCGGATACAAGACGTATACGACACTGGAGAACCCCTGGACGCCAACAGCGATTAAAATCCTGCCAGGAAGTCCATCCTTATAGTGGTGGAACCATCATGGTATGGGCGGGTATTTGGATCGGCGGAAGAACTGAGTTGATTTGGATCAGAGGCAACCTCAACGCTCAAATTTATGCTGAGACGATTGTATCAGACGTCATCGTTCCTCTACAAGTGCAAATCGGTCCCTTATTTCAGTTAATGCATGATAATGCACGACCGCACACCGCAAGAGTTGTAAGACAGACTCTCGCCGCAGCTAACATCAATGTCCTGCCCTGGCCTGCTCAGTCGCCAGACTTGAACCCGATTGAGCATGCATGGGATATGCTACAGAGAAGAACTCTGCCGAATATGGAGGGTATCCAGTCGCAAGAAGACCTTTTTTTGTTGTTGCAACGAACATGGGCGGCCATTCCACAGCGTGATTTGGATGAACTCATTTTGAGTATGCCAAACCGATGTTCTTGTGTTGTTAGTGTTCGCGGTAGAAACACGGATTATTAATTGTTTAAGTTACCCAATAAAATTTTAAAGAAAACTGTTATTTCAGTCTTTTTTTCGAACTTTTGTGTTAGTGGTTCAAATGTCAAAAATCCCTTTATTAGGAAAATGGCAAATTTCTTTATTAATGCAAAGGTGACTTGGTTTATCGTTACTGTGACAAACGAAAACACTTTATTTGATGAATCCTTAAAGAAAATTTTAATTAATATCAATCAGGAGAAAAGTTATTGCAAAAATATATGTTGATCCCCAGACACTTTTGATGTGTGTATTATGTAAGATCATCATCTGCCTAGCTTTTTCCCAACTATGTTGTGGTCGGCTTCCAGTTTAACCGGATGCAGCTGAATACCAGTATTTTACATGGAGCGACTGCCTATCTGACCTCCACAACCCAGTTACCTACTGGGTAATACGATACCCCTTGGTAAGACTGGTTTTCAGACTTTCGTTCTTCTGACGACCCGTAACGACTGTCAAAGATCCACGAATGACAGCCGGGACCAACGGCTTAAAACGTGCTTTCCAAGGCACGGAGGGGTCTCGGTATGTAAAGATGATCACCTATCCACATAATAAGGCAGATATATTCGCAAGAAAAGTAACAACTCCTATGACTTGGTGATTATTAAATTAACCTATTAACATGGAGCCAGCTTCAATCATATAGCAGCCTTTTTTTTTTTTTTTTTCGGATCGAAAATCATCAAATGACCCCTCCCGCTCTGGGTTGAGCGGAAGGGAGTGTCAGACTCTTACTGACTAAAACCCACCCGTGTTCCTTCCTTAGCCCTTTATGTACCGGGCCAGCGGTAACCCTTTCGGACAATCCCGCTGACTCGGCAGGCTTCGGCCCTATGGGGCCCCCTCCTCATAAACCTTATAGATTAAAATCTGATATAATGATATTTCGATAGATGCGATGCGTTGAACACTCGATCAAACAAACATTCGATATTTTGATCACTCGATGTATTGAGTGTACGATATAATGAATGTTGTTGTTGTTGTTAATGTGTGTTGTGTTTGTTGTTGTTGTTGTGTGTTGTTGTGTTGTGTTGTGTGTTGTTGTTGAATAAAGACTATTCTATTCTATTCTAATGTTCGATTTATTAACCGTTCGGTATTATGAACGTTCGAGTATCTAGATCAATTGATATTCGATCATTTTGCATAGTACACCCAAATAAACAATGGTTCGTGCCTATTGCCATGAACGAACTACATTTGAGTCCTTCATTTATTAAGTAACTAGTTTCTGCCTGCGACTACGTCTGCGTGAAATTTCTTGTACCCCCTACCCACCCCGTCGCATCGCATCACCTACCCGCAGTGTCACTTCGTTTTTCGCTTAGCGATCTTTTTGACTTTTTTCTTTTTCCTCGGCTCCTAAGGGCCATAGCGAGATATTAAATAGCCTTTCTCAAGAATTGGGCTATCAAATACAATTATTTTTTTAAATCAGTCTGGTAGTTCCAGAGATTCGAGCGTACAAACAAACAAACCTTTCAACTTTATTATTAGTATAGATTAGAGTCAAACAAATATCAATCTATTAATTTTATTTATTTATAGTTAATGAAAACGCTACAAGACCAATTACACTGATTAATATAGAGACAATTATTACGTTGACAATAATAATTATATTACATTATTAAAAAAAAAAAACTAACATGGAACAGTGGCTTCTCTCACAAAACACCTAAAGAAAGACGGAAATACATTTATTTAGCACAGAGTAAAAGACACACAGTGCCTACACCATAAACCTACATCAAATAAAAACAAAATAAAAAAAACAGTGGCACTCCGGGAGTGCCAACAGAAGTGAAAACTTGATCAATTACGTGATTATTTTTTTAATCGTCTTATAAAAAAAACATGCGCGGTGTCGGTTACGGTAACAGTGTCGCGAGTTCAATGGTTTTTTCCCATCTCAAAAAATGTCTAACGCGCCGAAAGAAGTTTTCACTTCAAAAAGTGTAAAGTCCGATGTAAGAAATAAGTAGGTAAGTGTGCCTTACGGCTGAGCCAAAAAGGCCCTTAAACGCATAATTTTACTCCATTTATCCGCAACCACAGCATATTCACGGTTGCAGTCAGAAGGACATTTAGCATCTTTAGAGTACGACAAACTGGGGATTCGGCTCTGGCTACAGTTTTAATAATAATAATAATAAACATTTAATTCAGACCAGGTCCATATTTTGTTAGTAACAATGGTACTTAAAACTAATGTTAGTATTGACAACAAAATTAAATTACGGCTTGAAGCCGCACCCACCTTTGCAGCATGGGGGACTCCCACCGATCAGTAAATACACCTAGTATAGTGTTGGTACTGCCACGAACGCGAGCGAGTAGGGAGGCGTAGGTTTTAGATGGCAGTTGTACAAAGTGATTGTGCCCGGCGGCTGTGATGTTGTCCGATATATTTGTCGGGCAGAAAAGACCATGGAGCTCTGGGCAGTCGATACGTACCCGTATCAATCAACTTAGCCTACAGCAGTCCACTGCTGGACATAGGGGTCTCCAATTGCATAGAATTAAGCTGCTTCAATCAACTTAGCCTACAGCAGTCCACTGCCGGACATAGGGCTCTCCAATTGCATATAATTAAGCTACTTCAATCAACTTAGCCTACAGCAGGTCAATACCGGACATAGGGTCTCCAATTGCATATAATTAAGCTGCTTCAATCAACTTAGAAGCAAAGAACCGGTCGAAGTGGAAGTGCTTGGGGGAGGCCTATGTCCAGCAGTGGACGTCTTTTGGCTGAAATGATGATGATGATGAATCAACTTAGCCTACAGCATTCCACTGCCGGACATAGGGTCTCCAATTACATAGAATTAAGCTGCTTCAATCAACTTAGCCTACAGCAGTCCACTGCCGGACATAGAGGTCTCCAATTACATAGAATTAAGCTGCTTCCTTTACCAATCAGTCTGCCTAGCCTTTTCCCAACATTCTGCAGATCTGGGGGCCTAAAAAGGCCACTTTGGGGAATCATAAAAGGATAACGTTATGAATTAATATGGCGAAGACAGTCCATGTTTTTCTTTTTTTCGCTGCACTACGTAGGTTCAATCGAAGAGATTGAGATTGGATTTATTGGTATTTTAGCACAGATAAAAAAATAATTGAAAAATGCTTCACCAATGGGATTTGATACGATTAACTTAACAGTTAACTGTCCATTATGTTATCATTTCTGCCAAAGTGGCCTTTTTATGCCACCTGCAGTCTAACTGGATTCAGCTGAATATTAGTATTTTACATGGAGCAACTGTCTATCTGACCTCCATAACCCAGTTACTGGGTAACACGATACCCTTTGGTCAGACTTGTTATCAGACTTTTGGGTTTCTGACTATCCGTGACGACTGTCCAATATCTACGAATGACAGTTGGAACCAAAAGTATAACGTGCTCGATATGTCTTGATATGTAATGGATGGTCACCCATCCACGAATCGACCGCGGCAAGCGTAGCTTAGCCTTACCTATGGGGTCATGTTGTGGGGTAACAGTACAGATACACAAACAATATTTATTTTACAAATGAAGTTAATTCGAATAAGCTGCAAACCACACAACTTCATAATATTTTCCTACATTACTTTTACGTGATAATTAAATAAAATGACTAATATACTATACCTATATACACAAACCTAATAAACATACATAATTATACACCCAATTAAGCACATCTAATAATAAACAATAATAATAATAAAGTATTTATTTCACAAAAACATAGCACTTTGCATTGTATACATTGTTTGACCAGCGACACTATAACATATAGGAATGACGTCTTAGCAAAAGTTGTTTAGTCTGATGGGTAGTTCCTGTTGACTTACAAAAATGAAAGATCTGAAACGTCTCGAATCGTCTCGCGCATCACGCTGTTTTCCTGTCCCCGGGCTCTTAGAATTCGACATCAGACGTTTCAGATCTTCGATTTTGACGACCCCGTTATCGCTGGCATAAGCAACAGGATCCGCGTACGAAGTCGCGGGCAGAAGCTAGTTTACATTAAAGCAAAGTAACATTGAATTGCTACTTAGCCCTCTTCCTCTCTCCTTATTTTGCTGTTCCCGACAGGATCCATATTGATCATTTTCTTTTCGTAATATCCATGATATCCATCTATGTAATACATATGGAATGCAATAAAGAATTGAGTATTGAGTATTGAGCCTTCCATCGACTCGTGCGGCGTGTTATTATTTAGCCACGAACTTCCTTCACCACTGAAAACAATTCAATTCGATTAACAATTCAGTTTTTTTTTAATCTCAGTTATTGAGCAAAATATTTGTTCAAAATTGCAGCAGAAGTACAATGCAATTTTGAACAAATATTTAAAAAAAACTGAAGTGTTAATCGACTTTTGTTGCCGACTGTACACTACGTACCTACTGCTGGAGGTACTCAAAGAGATCCTATCTTCAATATTCAACCAGAGCCGAGTGTGAAATGTTATGCATTACGATACAATTGTCAGGCGTAATAGACTCTTTCGGCAGTTCAGCGGTTTTATGGGCCTATTATGGCAACACAGTAGTGTGACCATATTGTTTAAATGTGTAGAATGTCGTGCTGCCTCTGTAGAGAATTTAGTAACCGTGCGTAATCGGATTAGTACCTACCTAGCTACCTGCTAGCTTAGCTATTTGAAGACAGATAGTTCAGACAGGGCGATGAAGAAAGTAAAAAAAAAACACATGGTTGAGTAGTAAACAGGAAAATTTAAATATAATAAAATTGAGATTAGATTAAAAAGATGAAACGGCCACTTTTTCACGAAAGTTCAAAACCTTATCGCTATTTTGTTTAATAAACAAAAATATAATTATCAGACGAATTGAGAACTTCCATTAATTCGGTTGAATGTGAAGATAAACGATAAAAACGCCAAATGTTATTTAAACATTTGATAACAGCACAATTCTTTATTAACAGACACAAACCGGATTCAAGTCTGCGCGAAGTCCCAACTTATTTACAAAGGTAACCTTACAATAAAATTCGTTAAAAATAATAAAAACATATTATAATTATTATTACATTTTTAAATGTTTTTTATATTTAAGAAATATTTAAAAATACAATAAAATAAGATATGTAAATGAATAAAGGAAATAATAAAAATATAATAATTATATAATTATGTCTGTAATTTATATGGTGTACATAATAAAGAGTATTCTATTCTATTCGTTATTTTTACATATAACAATGATGAATCAGCCAGCGATAGTAATGTACTTACTCAATTGCAAATGTGTTGATATTTTTATTATGTAGGTAGAATAAATAGGACAGACATAAATAGAAATACAAAGTTCATCCCGATGATAAAATTTTTCCTGAAGTGAGTCACATACTGATTTGTTTATTAATACGTCATCAACGATAATCAATCGCCAACTGAGCCTATGGCAGTCAGTGTATTGCCATAAGCCACCAACAACCAAGTCGTGGCTAAACACCTGTGGGATAATCGCGTAACACACTAACAGTAGCAATGGCTTCCGTTTTGACAGTTAAACAACATTCATTGCGTTATTTACGTCGTTGAGCAGACAAATTTTTCGACCATATGAAGCAATGGATTAGCAATATCCTTCAAAATTATTCACATTGTGATTGATATATAGTATAGTGTGTTACGCAAATAGGGTGCTAGCTCTCCAGCTTCCATAAAAGTAAGTATCATATCCAATTATTCCTGTCCATCAAACCGATCGCCACACATGTTATGCTTGCTGATACGCGGTCTCTACTCGAATACGGGTCTGCTACAATGGCCATCGGTCCTTGGAAAGACTTATCCGGCCTTGCAAACTGCGCAGAGGACCCCGCGGCGGAATCCTCCAGTCGCCTTTCATGACTCACGCAAAAAGATATACAAGAATCCGAGGTAAGCAGAGGGCCTAGAAAAAGTGACATTTACGACGTACGGCATTTCATGCATACTTTCAAGCCCTTATTTTTCGAAATGTTTGAACCGATTTTAATGAAACTTCATACGCATAGGCAAGATACAAAGGTCTAAAAAGTTACTTAAGAACATTTAAACAAAAAAGTGTTACAGCCAAATTAGACCGATTTTAAATTTTCCATAGAAACAGAGATTCCTAGTTATCTTTTTTCAAATAAGATACATCTGACATCTGACAGTTTTTGTATGGACCAACTGTCAAAAATTCAAAATTATTCCTCCGATAAAAATATCTGGCGTTGGAAAAATCAGCCCCTATTCGAACATATTAGCTCAACTGTCACTAATGAGACAGAATTACTTTTCCTATTGTTACCGATCTCTAGGTGATTTCTTTACAGTTGAAGCCATTGAGCTAAATAACTAGAGAAGCAAACCTCATTAAAATGTGTCAAAGAAATGTAACCACTATTTAAACGCGACGACGTAGCTTTGAAACCACTACACATTTAAAAGTAAACATAATTATATCGGTCTCACTTACACAAGTCGCAGGAATAATACCGTCGCTTAGATTAGACAAAGACCGCAACATAAACATGCAATGGCGGGAGGGTGTTGCCTAGCCATGCGAAATTTTTTTAAATCACATACTCTATAAATTAAAAACTCCCACATAATGTGGGAAACTAAAACTAAGTTTTTAGTGGCAACATTGAACCTAATTTACAAAATTCTACATTTTATTTATTTTTATTGCGTTTTTACGTTGATATAAACACAGAAACAATAAACTTACGCGTGGAAAGTAATTCCGGTTAATTTATTGTGTTTTTGTGACCTCGAATCGTACCTTTCACTATGCATTTTCCCATTTTGGCGGTAATTTTCACTCGGCTAACTTCGGTTGGCGTCACACAGAGCACTGAACTGACATTAGCTACGATTGAGGCTGTGGCCTTGATCCCAGTGGCAACGCCTTGGCGCGGTAATTGCTAATCTAGTGTATCAATGGTTGAAGCTATGGATTAGGAATTTCTCTCAAAAACCTTCGAATTGAATTAGAATTGGGGTGAGTCCAAGTTCTTTAAGGACTACGTTTATTCCATTAACCGTTGTACAAAAGACGATTCGAAATTCAAAAAAACCAGCATCATGGCGTCTCTAACCGGCCGATGTGGTCGACTTGATAAGACCGGGGCGACCGCAAGCACTTACGTTTTATTTTATAGATATTTATTGAGGTCTATGTATTAAGGGAGACCCCTTTTTTTTTTTTCTTTTAGGGCAGACCCTTGGATTGTTACAATTGTTTCCGTATGGTAATTGCAAAGGAAACTGTGACTACGAATATAGGTCGCAGGGTGTAAAAATTTAATGGGATTTTGTTTTTTTTTTGTTTGTTCAACGTTTGCGCGTGTTTTCCTGTTGAAAAACAAGCAATTTTCTTTTATAGTAAGAACGTACCCTTGTCTTGTTAGACGATAATATATAGTCTCAGATGTCCTGTCCAGAAGGTAAACAATGTATTTTATTATTGTTAAATCTAGTGGCAGTGTTATAATTATCATATTAGTGTATATTATATATTATTATATATTAGTAGGGACATAGCTCTAGCTACGTATATTTTTAAATTATTGAGTGGCAAGACTTCAAACCAAGGTATATTAAAAGAAATAAACCTGTGTGTGCCCGACAATTATATATTGCGCAGGCGACAGCCACGTCTATTGGCGGTGCCCGGTAGTAGGACCAATCTACTGAATAAAGCCCCTATAACGCGCACCTTGCGTGTACTTAATGACGTACAATACGACCGACGGGTCTAACTTGGCGGGCCTTTGCGAACTTTCGCGCATGTTCTCTCACTCGCCTCATGCCACCATTTGGTTCCTAAAAAAGGTTCGTGGCGGGCCTGAACTTCGCGCAGCCTTCTGCGCGAAGTTCGGGCCCGCCACGAACGTTTTTTAGGAACCAAATGAACCCTTTTTGAAATTATCATGAGCCTCCAATCAATTTTTTTTGGGTACGAGGCCCATACAAATTTTCCACTGTCCTTTCACCAGTATTTGACATTAAGGTGTCAAAAAGCGGTTTTTATTTGGACATTATGGCCGCGTGTTGCAATCACCGCTCTTATAGGAAACCGTAGTTTAACTGTAAATAAAAGTCTTGGGGCGTAAAAATCGAATGTCTTTGTTTCATTGGGCGTTATGTTGAGCCAATGCTTGGGCCAATGTTTGTTGTGGTTCCGGTGGCGCATGGCATGATGTTTGCATGTCACTCGAATGATATCGATCTTGGACGGATTTGCGGCTTAAACGACGTGTGTTTGTGTTCACAGTTCAATATTAACACGGTAATGCAACAATAAAGCTGTTTATTAATTGGTGTTGATGTTTGGCACTATTTGCTGATGATAATTGCTATAGGCACTTCATTAATGGGAATAAATATTGATTTTTGTAACTACTTTTACAAACATCTTCATCGTATTTTTTGTCTTTTAGTTTGTAATATTTGCTTACACAATCGATTGCATAATCAGCCTACAACATTGCCACTGCTGGGACACAGACCTCCTATCTTCGAGAAAAAGTGGGCTGTAATCTACCACGCGAGCCCAGTGCGGGTTGGTAGATGACGTCATAATATAATTATGTCTTCGAATTTTTGGTTCTAGGACATGCCGGTTTCCTGACGATGTTTTCCTTCACCGTTTTGAGAGCATCGGTGGTGAAATTATTAACACAAAGTAAAGCGCCTATAGAATACGTTTACTTTGGGCAAACTCTGCAGTTTGGTAAGAACAACTTCGAGGGCAGCTTCGTCGAGTTTTCTCGTTGCGTAAGCCACAGACTCTAAAGACTAAGGTCTTCAATCAGTGCGTCCTGCCAGTTATGACTTACGGAGCTGAAACGTGGACACTCACGGTACGCCCCCCCCCCCCTTCCTTTGGTAGTATTACGAATTTGGTTTTTCTTCCATATTTTTTACAACGACCAACATTGCATTTTAAAATATTACAATCGGTCAATGAAAAGAGCTTGAGAACCATACTATAATTATAGCCCCTAGGTTTATCAACTTATCAGCCAACAGATCGACCAACAAATCGTCCAACTTTGTCGCATATGCGTAGCTTTGCGCTAACCGTTAGGGCCTAAGGAATTGTATGAGATAATTGCTCCCGTTCGTACGGCCGACATAAATCTGGTGGGCGGCCTCTGGTAACTGTACCACAGAATAGATGGGTACAGAAGGTCAGCTTTGTACAATAAGTGAAAACGCATGAACATATAAATGTAGATTTACCTTCACGTGTCACGTCACAGATTTTGAGTCTGTAAAGTTAGCTGCGGATATTCCTATTGTGTATTTTTTTCGGAAGTTTAAAGAAGTCTCGTTCTTTTATTTAAGTCTGTTTTGGAGAGAAGCTGTAGTCTTCCATTTTGTCTACGATCTAGGATAAAAAGCTAATGGCCTTACCCAAGTCATGGTCTATCTGTGTGTCAAATTTCATCCCAATCCGTTCAGACGTTTTAGCGTGAAAACGTAACAAACAAACAAATTCACTTTCGATTTTTTAGTTACGATTAGGATAATCAGATCTATAGCAGAGGCAAAGATCCGCGGCGCGTAGTGTATGGGTACCTATCTGTTCTGTGGGTACCACGATCTCTAACTACTCGCAGTTGCGAATGTGCTTTCGCATTCGTGGATGCGTATATGTCAAACAAACAAGTCAGCCTATCGCAATTCAATCCTGCAGACACAGAACCCTCCCAAGTTACACCATATCAAGTCCATCCTAGCCGTCTTTTCAAGGTTGTCGGTCTATCTAGCTGTCGGTGTGTGCTTGCGTTTTCGCTCGCCTTCTGTGTTCACTATTCTGTGGCAATGTTCTCCCTGTAGGACAATGAAGGCTTGAAAGCTTACAACTAAGATACTGTTTTTCGTTGATAATATTTCGCGGACGGAGCATTGTCGGGGTATTATTATATCTGTGATAGAGGTAGACATCTTCTTTCCGCTGCGTATTTTGTGAGTTTTAGTGAAGAGGCTTGGAGAAATGGCAGTAGCCGAGATATTGAACGATTTGTGAAGGCAGGCTTGTTTTTGGTAAAATCAAAATACACACACAGAGTGACTTAGACCGATTTTACAGAACACGAGCATTGATCACCACACTTGATCAAGCCCGATTTGCGATTTCAGGCTTATATTCACTAAAGCTGTGCCCTGGGGTTTCACCCGCCTAAGTCTCGATCCCGCAGATCTTGTTAAAAAGTATCCTATGTCCTAATCCAGGTCTTGTGCCTTTCATCTGAATCCGTTTAGCCGATTCAGCGTGAAAGTGTAACAAACACACAAATATGTATATATTTTTTTCAATATTTTTACCGCCGTGATTAGAGACTACCAGACAAATTAGAAAAGTTTTTAACATAAAAAAAAATCATACGAACCTAAACATACTCTTTCTTAAAATGTTAATGTAAAAAATAATTGAATCGGCTCGGTTTTCGAGGAGAAAAAAGGGGAATACGAAACGTCGATCTCGTTAATTTTTTTTGTTATTATTTCGGTCTGAACTGCAGCTGTCCCTATCACACACTGCGGAGGGCAGACTTGAGGTAAGGCGACGCCAATAGTTTCTTCAAATACTATTTTTCAAATTCCTTGCAGGCCCCGTTCCCTCACCGAAACACAGAATTAGGTATAGCTCTTGACAACAAAATAAGTACCTATGGTGTTACTAGATAACGTAGGTAGGTACTATAATGGGGAAGCACAAATAAGACGACTTTAAGACTTTGCAAGAATAATTATATTGTATAAAATCAAACGTTACAGCTTCGCGGTCAAAATATGAATCTATGCTTCCAGAATAAAACAACATAATAAATAATATTTGACATACGTTTAAACCTACGAATCGAATAATATTTCTCGCCAGTGCCTTTTGCTAAAGGCTAGAACACACAGGATACTACAGTACCCACTCGCAGGAAACAACCTTTCACACTTTATTTATAGTTAGGTACCTACAGGAAATGTCATACGACAATAAAATAATATTAAATGTAAGTAGTAATACTCGTAAGTATCGATAGGATGTATTTGTTCACGTGACTCATAGTTTTCCTTATGATAACGACTCTGATAATAATACAGACTTCATTTATTTTCATCTTTTGAGCAGAGTAAATAGGAAAAATGATCGATGAGTTTTGTGAGAAAAAAGTACCTAAGACATTCCCTTTCTAGCCTGTGTCATGAGTAAAGAACACAGGGATAACTTTTAGAGGATGGAAAGTAGCATCTTTTAATTGCTACAAACGATACTCGTATGAATGATATATTTGCCAGAATATAGGTTTAACTACAACGTCATTTTTAGTATATGCGAAACCTGAAAATAGGTTATATTTTGTCCAAAAAATATTTGAAAAGGTTAAAACTTGGACACCGAGCGACACTAAGTAGGTTATCCGATCTCCGTGCCGAACGGTTAGGTACCTAGGTACTATTATCAATGAGCGCAAGGCGGCGCGGCGAGAGCGGCGCGGGTGAGCATGTTTTTGTACGGACAAACAGGTAACTTATAACTTTGTGATTTTTCATGATACAATTTTGAAATTTTGTACATAGATTCTTTACATAAAAATACTAGACACGTGTTTCGGGTTTCGCAACTAAAAATAATGTTGTAGGTATATGACATGGTAATATTGGAACAGAATGGTTTCACCTTAATTGTAGGGGTTGGGCTCGTGGCTACATAATGACACCCGCATGGGTCGATCAAAGGTTAAGTTACGTTTGCTGTGGTCGATTCGTGGATGGGTAACCATCCATTACATAATATCCAAACCCTTCCGTGCCTCGGAAAGCACGTTAAGCCGTTGGTCTCGACTGTCATTCGTAGATCTTTGACAGTCGTAACGTAACGGGTAGTCAGAAGCCTGTAAGCCCCAGCTCGTAACAGGTTGTCAGACTTTCGGGATTCTGACGACCCATAACGACTGAAAAAAATCACCAACGGCTTAACGTGCTTTCCAAGGCACGGAGGGGTCTCGGTATGTAAAGATGTTCACCCATCCACAGGCCAACCGCGGCAAGCGTAGCTTAACCTGATCGACCAACCTGTGCAGCTGTTATTATTTAGCCACAAACAAAGAAACAAGGTGTTAAAATATAACGTAAATCTTACCGAATCTTAGGAAAGACCCAAATTCGGTAATTTGGGGCGCTCTTCCTATAACTCGGTAGACACTGGCTTTAGTGTATTATTTGATATACCTACCAATATCAAATAACAGACTAAAACCAGTGTCTTTGATAATTAACTGAACTGCGACGACGAACCGAAGATCAAAGGAAGTGTAATGCTGATTACAAAACCACAGGCACGTCACGTTTCCTTTGAAATCACCCTCTCAATGCTCTTCATAGCAATCACTACAAGGATAATTTGAACTTTTCTGGTCATCAAATTACTGAATTATTGCTCTGTTTGAAGAAAACTTTGGAAAACAATAATGTTTTTTTATATTTCATAATATGTTAGTGGTTTTAAGGGTTCCGTACCAAAATGATAAAAATGGAACCCTTATGGTGAGACTGTCTGTCTGTCTGTCTATCACAGCTGGATATCTTAAGAACTACTAATGCTATCAACTTGAAATTTAGAATAGTTTCAGATGAGGTTTGCCAACTATTTTGCAAATAAAAAAGAAATAAAAATATATGTATATTTTTTGCAACAGGGACTGAAAGGGGGTCTGAAAAATTTGAAGCGAAGCTACTCGTACTAGGGCATGTGGGGTATCATATGAACAACTTTCACTATGGGACCAACTCTGAAATCACGAAAAAAAATCAGCTGTTTAATACAAAAGTTCAATACCTATTTTTTTTTCGGGATTTCATACTTGGACCCATAGTTAAAGTTGTTCATATTCATGGGTAGAACAGCCTGTAAAAAATTTGGATGGTGATAAAAAAATCTTCCTGTATAGTTCAGAAGTATTTGGCCACCTTATCTGCTACAGTATACCTGACGGCGACTGTACAAGTAAAGCTAATAAAAGTGTTTTAAAAAAAAAAATTGAAAGTCGAAAAAATTATAACAATTTTGTTTTTTTTCTGTTTCAGGTAAATACCAGTTCTACAACGTTTTGCTGACTGCGTCATATGATAATGGTAATTTTTGTAGAAATAACAATAGCAGATTTCAAAATTTAAAGGGTTTTTGCCACACGTGATATAGCCTCAAAAAAGTAAAGTCTAACTTGTAAAGATATTATTTACATGTTAAAAATTCAGATGACAAAAAGTCTTTAAACGTTTTAATGTCATGAACCTAAGTCATATTGACGGCACGGTTGGCGCAGTGGTTAAGCGATTGACTGCTGCGCTGCGTGTCGCGGGTTCGATTCCTGCACGGAACAAATATTTGTATGACCTACAAGTAGTGGTTCCGGGTCTGGCTGTTTGTGTATGTGAATTTAAATGTTTGTAAACGCACAATACAGGAGAAATTCCTAGTGTGGCGCAACGATAAAAAAAAAAGAAAAGATATTTAACTTAAAATAAAAATAAAAAATTCCATAATCAGCCAATAACCCACTGCTGGGACACAAGCCTCAAATCACGTATCATGAAACTGTCGTTCAGTACGTGTGTCCTTATATTTAAATTAATATTTATGCCACAATTTTCGTTATTGCACCTACGACTACCATACTCTGCATCACCCAAAGGTTGACTGGTAGAAAATTCCTATGACAATAAATCCGCCTTCGGTGTGGAACCTAAGTGAGAAACACGCTTGTACGATACGACTACATACAGAAAGCAAAGCTAATAGAAAACTCTATTCCTAGTCAGCACGTTTCGCCGAAAACTTTGTTGATAGAAAACATTGTTTGTAGATATCTCGGTTCATAGGAAGCACTGTTGACAGAGATCTCTGTTCATAGATAGCACTTCTGGCCGTAAACTTTGTTCATAGAAACCACTGTTTCCAGATACCTTCGTTCACTTGATGGTTGAATACGACTGACAAAGAATGACAATAATTGTGAAGAAGAAAATTAGCAGAAGTCAATTAGCTTAAAATAATAACCCATAGTATAATATTATAAATCCGAAAGTAACTCTGTCTGTCTGTATGTTAAATTTTCACGCCGAAAATTTGGCAGAGAGATAGATTGCATCCCGGGGAAGGGCATAGGATTTTATCCCGATATTCCCTACGCGGGTGAAACCGCGGGGCGCTGCTAGTCATTAATAAAAAAAAACAAATTAAATTTTATTGAAATAACAAGTTTACAAAAAGTGTCAACTAAACTCATTTCAAAGCATATATTTCAATTAAACCAATTACAGGCACTTTTGAAATGTCACGGGGTCGGTCAGTCGGAAAGATGAAGCTAGTAGTGTTCATTATGGTTCAGTAGTATAATATATTAATCTAGGCCTATAATAGGATTATAATAATCTGGATATAGACTATGGTATGAGATTACAGTCAAAAATAGAACTCTGAAGGTAATGTAGTGCGTTGCCTGATCTAGGTTTATTTAAACCTGTGTTTCAGGAAAATTAATATCTATCAAGAAGTATAATTTATCAATCAAGTTTCCTGACTTTCCAAGGTCAAAAGGCTTTACTCAGCGTATTGCTGCAACGTTCGAAGACGTTCAGGGATCAAATAGGACTGGTCGTTAGTCATTGTTGGTAAAGCAAATTAATTAACGACTGAAAAGCTTCGAAAGGCCTGTTTAAATATAATTTGAATAATAATTGGTTTGTACGGAGAAGTGGAGATAGATGCTTCTTAATTGGATGAGACTTTCAGGATCGATGTGACGAAGGCTTGTGGCTAATTAATAACAGTCGAACGGGTCGATCGATCAGGTTAAGCTACGCTTGCCGCGGTTGACCATCTTTACATACTGAGACCGGGACCAACGGTTCGTGCACGAGACACGGACGGTGTCTCGTGCACGAACCGTTGGTCCCGGCTGACATTCGTGGATCTTTGATAGTCGTTACGGGTCGTTAGAAGCCCGAAAGTATGACAACCAGTCTCAACAACGGGTATCGTATTACCCAATAACTGGGTTGTGGAGATCAGATAGGCAGTTGCTCCATGTAAAATGCTGGTATTCAGCTGCATCCGATAAGACTGGAATCCGACTCTAAAATAGTTGAGAAAAGGCTAGGCAGATAAAATAGATTCAAAAATTTTAATTTTCCTCTTTTAATGGTCCTACACTCTAAGTCCGTCAACAAAGATATAGGCCTGGGGGCCCAAAAATACCATTTTGGCAGAATCATAAAAGGATAACATTATGAATCATAATGGACAGTCAACTGAAAGGTTAACAATATCAAATCCCATTGGTGAAGGATTTTTCAGTTTTTTTTGTCTGTGCTAAAAACCAATCAATCCAATCCAAATCCAATCCCAATTTATTTGATTATACCTACGTAGTGCAGCGAAAAAAAGAAAAACGCACACTGTGTTCCCTTCCTTTTATAATTCTGCCAAAGTAGCCCTTTTAGGCCCCCTGTCCGTCTGTAGTTCTATACTTTGGAGTGA
This sequence comes from Oligia latruncula, assembly GCA_948474745.1. Classification (NCBI taxonomy): domain Eukaryota; kingdom Metazoa; phylum Arthropoda; class Insecta; order Lepidoptera; family Noctuidae; genus Oligia; species Oligia latruncula. Next base: position 14,500,039 of record OX419701.1, on the reverse strand, counting down.
ACCCTACTCCCAGTCAAATAACTTTTTCGGACAGACAAAAACACATCGTGAGTAAAGACAACTGTCAAATCTTGTTGTCATTCATTCTTAGTTTGGGCACCTAACAAATGTTATGTCCGTAGCTACCGCCAAAACTACGGATTTCTCGCTTAGGCACCTCCAGGGGCAATCGCTCGTTATTAAGAGCCTATACTACCTCAAATGGCTTAGCATGATCCTCCGTTATGTCGAAAATACCGCAGCATTAATTTTGAAATAAATATATGCTAAAGTTGAGGATTAATGTAAGGTACTATGTTAGACGAAAACACGATTCCATAAAATTTTCTCGAAAGAAAAAACAATAAACCGCTGGTATTCAAAAAATACTTCAAATTAGATCATGAAACTTTGCATACTAACTGAACTAACTATAAAGCAGGTCTTATGTTAGTTATTTTTTTTGAATTACCTTTATTTTCACCGTAAAAAGCAAATACCTAAACTATTGGAGCTACCTTCCGCCCAGCACCGCACTCTGTCTCGCTTTCACACAGTCCGCGAGCAAGAGTGAATTTTAGCTGAGGTAGTATAGGCTCTTAATAATGAAATTCTAACACTCACAACTCCCGTCTAGCAGAAATGGCCGCCCGAGTACAAGTGTAGAAATATAACAAGTTTATACAATATTCACTTAGTAAGGGTCGTCCCTTTACGTAGGTATACAAAGGCCCAAACTCCGGCCATGATACACTAAGACCCCAAGAGACGTTTAGTAACTTTCTGCAGCGACCCCCTAGGTACAGTCCGGTAGAGAAACTGTTTAGTACCCCGAAGAGCGCCGAAGTTTGACGAAGTTTGCCGAAGTGAAAGTTTGCTTCGTTAGTTTTGGCACTGGATACTTTCGTGTTTAGTTGCGATGTGTTTGTATTGTATTGCTAATGTTATATGGTTGTTAGTGCGGATAATATATTATAATATAACTTCAGCAGGTTTATATAAAGAAAATAATAATTAGTCTGAAATTATTATTCCACAAAACGAGTTATGCCCGACAGTGACCATCTTGTTTGCCATTAAAAACAAGATTTTAGAAAAATATAGAAATCTGCATCAATCTATATTTCAATCTTATAGACTACTAGCTGCGCCACGCGGTTTCACCCGCATAAGTTTCAATCCCGTGGAAATATCGGGATCAAAAGTAGCCTATATGTTAAACCAAGGTGTTAGCTACCTCCATACAAAATTTTATCAAAATTGGTCCAGCCGTTTGAGCGTGAAGAAGTAATAAACATATAAACACACACACACTCACAAACTTTCGCCTTTATAACATTAGTGTGATTTAACATCACGCTACGATGCCTAGAGTCAAGCAAAAATAGAAAAAGTCAGAAAGAACGCTGAGCGAAAAAGGAGTAGGAGCGCACGCGGGCGATGCGATGCGACACAGTGGGTCGAGGGCCGAAATTTCACGCGGACAAAGTCGCAGACAGAAGGTAGTAGTTTTAATCAAATACATTCTGAAAACGTACCTACATAAAACAAGGAAAAAGCTCCTGAAATCAATTAACACTTTTTCGTAAATTGACTTCCAAAACTCTATGAAAGTTCGAAGTCGACAACAACAACTTTTTTATTAGGTAATTAGTTTTGGGTCATTGACTTATATAAGGTCCCATTATAATAGATGGACAAACTTTTAGAAATAATTCAGATCACCAAAATAAGGACGATGGTAAAAAATTATATAAGAAAAAGGCATAGATACTTACAAGAAAAATAATCAGCTAACGAAAATACACTAATGTGCCAGCAATTTATTATTTTAGGTCAAAATAAAATCACTAATGACTATTTTTTTTTTGTTGGATATCTTTAGTTAGACGTACTGAGCGCTGTGTTAAAATTTGTCCATCTATTTTAATGGGACCCTGTATATTACTTTGTTTAGGTACTTTTTAGGGTTCCGTAGTTCTGAGAAGGAACCCTTATAGTTTCGTCATGTCCGTCTGTCTGTCTGTCCGAGGTTTTTCTAAGAGACCGTTAGTACTAGAAAGCTGTAAAAAAGAAAGAATAAAAGTTTATTCGGACACAGTTCGTGAAACGCAAAATACAAAATTAATAAAATAAAAACTGGCCATGTGCGAGTCGGACTCGCACACGAAGGGTTCCGTACCACAAGGTAAAAACACCGAAAAAAACACGTTTGTTGTATGGGAGCCCCCCTTAAATATTTATTTTATTTTTAGAGAAATACATATTTTGTGAAAATTTCAACTGTCTAGCTATCGCAGTTCTTGAGATACAGACTGGTGACAGACAGACGGACGGACAGACAGCGAAGTCTGAGTAATAGGGTCCCGTTTTTACCCTTTGGGTACGGAACCCTAAAAATAATCGGATAACACGCTGAATGGCGATGCTGATTCTTTGGCCAAAAATATTCAATAACTATGTTGTGAAGGGTACCTACTAGGTAGCTACCTATATATGTCAATATATAACCTTCATACGTGAGGAAACTTTAAAATCATCCCGATACATTTCTCAAAGGAATATCGAAGTGGTTTCATCCGGTTTCATCTACCCCGTTTACTAGTAGATTCGAATATTCACATGATAGATGGCTTCATTCTTGAGGGGCCCGTGGCTAAATAATAACAGCCGCACAGGTCGATCGATCAGGTTAAGCTACGCTTGCCGCGGTTGGTCTGTGGATGGGTGACCATCTTTACATACCGAGACCCCTCTGTGCCACGTTAAGCCGTTGGTCCCGGCTGTCATTAGTGGATCTTTGACAGTCGTTACGGGTAGTCAGAAGCCCGAAAGTCTGACAACCAGTCTTACCAAAGGGTATCGTATTACCCAGTAACTGGGTTGTGGAGGTCAGATAGGCAGTCGCTCCATGTAAAATACTGGTATTCAGCTGCATCCGGTTAGACTGGAAGCCGACCCCAACATAGTTGGGAAAAGGCTAGGCAGATGATGAGATGGCTTCATTCTTCTGACAAGCAACACAAATTCACTAAGTACATATTAATTTATACCTATGCTTGAATGTTATATATCATCTCTTGATTAGGCCGTATCATTTGTCTGTTATTCTATATTATAACACCTATAACAATCCTTCAGCGGAATTAGATTAGAAACCTACGATTGAAACTCGCGTTTTTTTCGCTTTTGATTGTTCATAGCGATTTTGAGGTGAGTTGGTTTGGAGCGGTGGCCAAGGAGTCTTTAACACATGAGCGAATTGTTCATGTTATTATGTACTGTGGCGTTACTCGCATGCCTCTCACATTTTTTATGTTTACAGTATAAGTTTTGGGCAGAAATAGGTATGGCAGCTATAGCATAATCTAATCAGCCTATAATATTCCCACTGCTGGGATACGTGGGCCCAGTGCGGGTTAGAAGATGTCACGTGTCTTCGATTTTTTGTTCTAGGACATGCCGGTTTCCTCAAGATGTTTTCTTTAATTATGTTTTTGCATTTTTCAGTTAGGTACTGGATAACACGATACCCCTTATCGGGTCGGCTTCCAGTCTAACCATATGCAGCTGAATACCAGTATTTTACATGGAGCGACTGCCTATCTGACCTCCACAACCCAGTTATTGGGTAATACGATACCCCTTGGTAAGACTGGTTGTCAGACTTTCGGGCTTCTAACTACCCGTAACCACTGTGAAAGATCTACAAACGACAGCCGGGACCAACTGCTAAAATTGCTTTCCGAGAGCATCGATAAAGATTTCCCTCATCCTTAAAACTGCACGAGATTTATTTGAGTATGCCTAAACAACATACATAACATACAAATGCGTGCACTGACTGGACAGGTCCTCTCAATCTGTGTGGTTCTTTCCTCAAAAGACCACCTCAGATATCGATCTACATGGTCTTCATATAACCTGACCAAGATTATGTCAGGACTTTAAAAGAGACTGTGACCTCTGAGTTTGTTTCGGCCTTTCTTCTCAGAGTAGTCAGATAGGAAACGCCGACTTCATCTAGTTTAAAAAAAAAAAACATGATTGACGTGTAAAAGTGTTTGTACAAACCTACTTACAAAAAATAAAATCATTTCATCATTTCATTTCATTTCATTTCAATAGTAATGCCACCGCCTGTTTGTTTGCGTCCCCAGTTTATATAACGAATAAGTCTATTTACTTGAGATTAGTCCGAAAACTATGCGATCAATTGCCATGTTACGACTGCTTACGTCATAACGTATAAAGAAAGAGGTAATACGGAGTTAATATACGTCATTATGTCGACCAAATAATAAGCAGTTTGATGAAGGGCTGCGCTAATATGGATTTTGGATATGGACGAGAATCGATATGAAATTATAGGTCTTTGTTTATGATTACATTGTTAAGATTCATGTTTTTGTTTGTTACGTGAAGAATTACAGTCAAATTTTATTATTACCTTTTTGACCGCCACACGTCAAAATATCAAAAACGTGCCCTCGGCGTCAAAGTCTGTCATGTAGTCGAACCGTGGCGTGCTGGGCACATTTTGGTTTGTCATCTATACATGACTGTGACGGTCAAAGTCAAAAGGTTAAGCAAATTGCTCCCCTTCGTCAAATTTTATACAACTGTCAAAAAATTACAGTTGTGATTTGAATATACGGACAATTTATGTTGATAATCAAATTGCTTAAGAATGTATTTCGCTGACTATACTTATGGGTAGATTTGCTAAGTCTTCTATGTAATATTTCGAATTGAGAATCTTTGCATTTTCTTAATTGGTCAAAAAGTGGCCTACAGCGGTGCTATTCTGTAAAAATCTCACCGTGAAAACTTAGGTGAAGTGAGCGTGGAGTGAGCTGTCAATAGTGTCAATTCCTAGCGAAAACAAACTCACTTCACCTAAGTTTTCACGGTGAGATTTTTACAGAATCGACCAGCTGCCTTCAAAATAAAATGAAAAAAGCAACCTTACACTTTTCTCGCCGATGCTGAGCTAAAGCCCTTTTGGAATAAGTATTTTTAATACTTAAAACATAAACACCTGTATTCCTGTATTCTGTATTTTAAGAGTATTTCTATTCTATTCTATTCTATTCTATTCTATTCTATTCCCCGATGTGTTAAATTAGTTAGCTAGTTATATTTTAGGCGTCATGTAACAGGGGGCGAGCCTGTAGCCATCAACCGGGCACAAACCTAGACTCCAAACTGGAACACTGAGAAAACCCAATAACACTTTGCTCGACCCGGGAATCAAACCCAGGAACACATGCTCAGCTGCAGCGCTTTAGACCAATAGACCAGCTACTTATTTTTGTATTAAGGGGCTTACATAATCTAAAGCGCGGTCGCTGTCGGACTGCATAGAAAAGAAAGAGAAGCGCGATGACAACGCTGGTAATTTATTGCAAAATATGAAGCAATTATCTATTTACAAAAAATCTATTGCTTGGACTAAAAAAATAAAACGCTAGTTCTGTATGTTGCTAGTAGAATAATCTGACAAAAAATCGTAATGAGTGTATGTATATTAGTATGGTTTTTATTGTAAAAAGAAAGAGACCTTATGTTCATGATTTTTTTCTATCGTATCAAATTAGTATTATGTTTTCAACACACTATCTACCTAGCATAATATCCTGAAGAATATCATATTTTTTTTCTGATTTTGTTTACTGTAGTCGATCATATACATTTATTGTTTCTAAAACTGTAAGCCCCTTAAGGCCAATAAACGCATTTTCATTCTTTCTTTTTCATCTAACCCCCTTAATAATAAACGTATTATATTAGATGAATAGATACGCACTGATTTCTCTCTTTCAGTCGACAGTAATTTGACTTTCGAAAGAAGAAGACAAAACGTTGTGTAACTATACAGACGCTATACAACGTTTATTATTAAGGGGGTAATATTATAAAGAAAAACACACAAGTTTGACTCTATAAAACCAACTTCTTAATGCACAAAACACAAAAATGGCTGATGTCAAGGAGGTTGTAACTCCTAATATTCTCACTGAAATAATTTTATAGTTCCTTCACTGTTATTGTACCTACCTCTGACAGCAGCCACCTAACAGCGACCTTATTGTGACGAGTATAAAGTTCACGATGATTTTGACAGACTTGTCAAAGACAGCAACGCAACAACAGCTTTATTAGATTGAGAATAAAGATCACTGTCGACTGTGATGAAAAATCAGAGGTAAATTAACTGTAAAGGACTGTACAAAGGCTATTGCCTATATAGTACTGTTGACATAAAAACTTTTTACCATCCAGTGCTTTGGTTGAAATAAAAGTAAAAAGGATACAATTTTGTCGCCTGCACATAGAGTTTGTAAAGTAAGGAGTTTTGGGCTTACTTTACCATAGTATTTTACTGTTAGGTATCTTTTGTTTTATATTTTTAATATTTTTTTTGAGAGCAGTGGTGGCCAAGTGGTAATGGCCGCGACTTACGAGTTGTAGGTCGTAGGTTCGAACCCAGACAGGCGCTTTACTTTGTGTAAATTATTTCATCACCACTGACTGCTCTCAAAAACGGTGAAGGAAAACATCGTGGAGAAACCGGCATGTCCTAGAACCAAAAATTCGAAGACATGTGACATCTGCCAACCCGCACTGGGCCCGCGTGTTGGATTATGGCCCACTCCCTCTCACCGAGAGGAGGCCTGTGTCCCAGCAGTGGGAACATTATAGGCTGATTATGTATCTTTTGTTTTTAGGATTTCGTATCCAAAGGGTGCGACCCAACGGGACCCTATTACTAAGGCTCCGCTGTCCGTTCGTCCGTCCGCCCGTCCGTCCGTCCGTCCGTCTGTCTGTCTGTCAGCGTACGAGTAGTCCGCTATGTCCGTTTAGTTTGTGATCTTCCTGTACGAGTCACAATAGATACTTTTTCTTTCTTATAGGTAGACAGTTGAAAGTTTCACAGAGTGTATTTCTATTGCCGCTATACAGGTTGCAATTGAAAACATGCGACAAACCGAAATGGGAGATTGTACTCGTCATTATGAACAACTTTTACTAAGGGACCAAAGCTGCAATCGCGAAAACAAATCAGCTGTTCCCTACATTTTGACGAGTTATTCGAACATAAATGTAGGGAACAGCTGATTTTGTTTTCGTGATTTCAGTTAGTAAAAGTTGTTCATAATGATAAGTACAGACGCCAGCACACCAAGCTACTACAATCTGTCAAATTTCTTTAATAGATTTTCAACTTTATTGCTAAAGCATAAGGTTCAAAGTTGATTGGGAAAATTTGACAGTTTCGGGTAGCTTGGCGTCTGTACAATCTTCCATTTCGATTTGTCGCATGTTTTCAATTTCATCCCAAATAGTAAAAATAAAACAACGACAAAATACACCAAGAAACGTATTTCTTTTTTTTTCTTTTGTCTTTAGTATGTTTTACTTAAAGTCTTGCTTACTTTTTCAAAAAACATTGGTAATCATGTGAGTGGTTCTAACCTAGCTTCTACCAGTATTACATTTTCAGGCTCCAGAAGGGCAATTCTCGTAATTTTAAGAACGTTCACAGTCTGATCTGTCTCAATCTGTCAAAAATACCTCTAACTTCCCTATATTTTTGACAAGTTTTTGAAACGCACCCACAATACAGGAGAAATTCCTAGTGTGGGGCAAAGTTATATTAAAAAAAAATAATAATAATAGATTGTCGCTGAGATGAGATTGCGACTAGATTTTGAACGTTTTTAATTACGCGAATTGGCTTTCAGATGCAGTCCCCAAATTAATCTTAGACTCCTCTAAATTACAGTGAAAAGAAGCATCGTAAAATCTAGACAGGTCACTAGGAAGGTCACCCATCCACGTACAAACCTCGGCAAGCGTAGCTTAATTAACCTTCGATCGACCCTTGTGGCTGTTATTATTTAGCCAGGAGCCCCTCTGTATAACATTTAATATATAAAAATATTGTAATAACATAACCAGCCTTTAATGTTCCCACTGCTGGGACACGGGCCTCCTCTCTGTGAGAGGGAGTGGGCCGTAATCCACCACGCGGGCCCAGTGCGGCTTGGTAGATGTCACATGTCTTCGAATTTTTGGTTCTACGACATGCCGGTTTCCTCACGATCTTTTCCTTCACCTTTTTGAGAGCAGTGGTGATGATATAATTTACACAAAGTAAAGCGCAAGGTCTGGGTAACCTACAACTCGTAAGTCGCGGCCGTCACCACTTGGCCACCACTGCTCTAAAAATATTGTAATAGATATAACAATATAATATTCTTTATTTTCCTTACAAAATTTCCTCTCTTAAGTTACGTCACCCTCCATTCTGCGACACCATTTTCATTCACGATACAATTTACGTCTGTTTGATCAACTGAAATAACAGCTTATCCTACCCAGCTTTGCCTAGTTAGTCACTGAAAGTCAAATAGATACTTCTTTCTCTAAAGTATTCGCTAAATCTCGTCGTCAGCGAAAGGTGCAATTCCGGACATTATCAGGAAAAAAAGCGGATGATACGGAAACAGGTTTTTAAGCAACTTCAAACTGTCGGTTTAAGCTCTTAATGATCCAATTTGCAAAGCATTTTGCTGGCAAATACCGCCTTAAGTGGGGCCATGAAGTCAGCGAGTTTACGAGCGAAGGCTGTGTTGAATTTAAGTGGTTTTTTTTCGTCCAAATAATCTTAGTTTACGATGTTTGCGACGGTTCACTGCGCTTAAGGGCTGTTCGTGTTATTGACTTGATCATTTTAAGTTCACGTGGAATAATAAAAACTTGCTATTGTTCTAGGAAGGGTAGGGATAAAGAATCTACAAAAAATGCTTAAAATATACCTAATACTTGTATCCAACGAGCAGCAAAATATATTTAGTTAATAAAATATATTAATCAAATTATAAGAGTTACTAAATTAACAAACAAGAATTAATGTCACCAAAACAATTGGATTCATACCTTAGATCAACTAAATTAATCCGATGATAAACTAATACAATTAAATTTATTATTCTGTCTGGCTTTCTCAACGGTTTAGTTAGATTATGAACTTTCTTTTGAAGAAACTACAATAAATAATATCTAAGTTACATATTTTGTTAGTCTTATATACAGTATATTTAGTTGAGCTTTGTTAAGTGTTTCGTATATTTTTAAATTTATTTATTTAACAGTTTATGTACAGGCGCCAGCACATCAAGCTACTACAATCTGTCAAATTTCTTCAATAGATTTTCAACTTTATCGCTACAACATAAGGTTCAAGGTTGATTGGGACAGTTGAATTTGACAGTTTCGGGTCGCTTGATGTACAGGCGTATATACACACATATAAACAGACAAGAGGAAATAATAGAAATTACATACCGTCGACCGTAGGTTCAATTGAGGTAAGGGACAAAATACGATTTTTCAGGAGAGGCCGACAAAGTTTTTTTTCGGACTAAATCGCCTACAACTTTTTTTGTTATTAACCTTTTTCGGATCTGATTTCACACATAATCTTGTATTTTAGTGCTCTATCTACCTGTGTAACATTTATTTAAATAAGTTAGCTATTTAACTAAATAGACGTCCCTTACACCAACGTATTTTGTTAGTAATGTCCCTTTCATATTCTAGGACTTTTTGTAAGTATTACATATTTTTACATAAAGATTAAAAACCTAGAGATAAGGGACATCAAAAAACACGTTTTATAATATCACTAGCTTCTGCCCGCGACTTCGTCCGCGTGAAATTTCACCCTCTTAGGGGTGGAATTTCGAAAAACCCTTTCTTAGTGGATACCTACTCTTCACAAAGAACACACCCTCCAAATTTCATGTCTCTAGGAGCTGCGGTTTAGACTGTGCGTTGGTATATCAACAATCAGTCAGTTTACCATTTTATATATATAGATAGTGAGCACTCTTATGAAGGATTTTTGAGAATACATCCCATAGCTAAATTATTTTTTTAAATTGAAATAATTGATGTTTATAAATATTGGCAATGTGGATTCTACCTGAACTAGAAATAAACCTGTATCCCAGTATCTCCTCAAGTTATACATGAAAATGATCTAAAATTCCTTAAGCTAATACCTATTAAATCACTTAACGTTTAAAGACGAAAAGCAAGTGTTTATAAGCAAGTTTATAATTTTTGCAACTAGCTTCATATTTTCGGACTGACAGATTCCTTTTTTTTGCGGTTGGGAAATCATGAAATGATCCCGTTCTAAGTGGAGCGGAAGGGAGTGTCAGACTCTTACTGACTAAAACCTACCCGTGTTCCTTCCTTAGCCCTTTAAGATCCGGGCCAGCGGTAACCTTTTCGGACAATCCCGCTGACCCGGCACTGACAGACTCCTTGACAATTCAAATAAATGTTTTGAGTTTAAGTTTTTAGTTTGGCGATGAGAAATTCCATCGAATCCCAATTAAACGTATTTTTCACATTTCCAATGCTGCAATAGTTTTTCTTTTTTACAACGGCTTGGTTTCATGGCCCACGCTGAAGGATTACAGGGACGTCGTCGACTCGCTTACGGCAAATTCGTTTATTTCTCCTTTTTTTCTTTCGAAACTTAATCCTTGTAATATCGCGGGTATAAGCAGGCACCTACTTAAACTGCCTTCGTAATGGCAGCCACGTTGCCGGCAAAATTAATTTTAATGAGAAGAACTTGGGAGCCTACAGCGAAAGTGGATTAAGCTACAAAAAGTTTTTATTTATTTTGTGTGTTGCCATTAGACTTAATTTAATGATATGGTGTTGCCTTATTTTTAAGGTCTGCAATCAAATTATATTTTCATGGTTCTTTTAGTGTTCGTGTTTATTTTTGAAAATACGTTTATGAGTATTTTTATGTTGCATTTAAGGCTTTGGAATGTATTTTTAGAATATAAAAATTTAAAGTTATGGGCGCAGTAAAAGGATATAAATTAGGCGAAACGGAGGTAAACCTTTTTAATAGGGTGGGGAGGAAATATTATAAGGGTACTTTAAGGGGTAAATGAACCACTACCTCCTGAATGTAAGTTATTTTATAACTGCTTTTTAGACTATCTATAGGTTTTGGATAGGTAAAACCTGCTGGGATGTTGGAAAAAGCTATACCATTCTAATATTTATTTATCATCTTTTATTTCATTAAATAGGTACATTTAATCATATTTTCAAATATTTTATAATATACAACATATAAAAACATAAAAATAGTAGCCCACCGGTATCGGGAACAGGGTCCAAGCTACCGGCGGTCAGAGCTCCAGAGAGAGGAACCTCCTAACAATGCGGGCCGTGTCCAGAAGTACCGCTTTCTGAATCAAGCCATTGATCCAGCTGCCCAACTAGAGCCTCCTCAGGCGTTGGTCGAGGCTATTTATTTATCTACTATATATATAAAATTCAGTCATTTGTGAAGAGTAGGTATCCACTAAGAAAGGGTTTTTCGAAATTCTACCCCTAAGATGGTGAAAGGGGGGAGGGTGAAATTTCACGTAGACGAAGTCGCGGGCAGAAGCTAGTTATTATTATAAGCCCGTGTTCTCCCACTGCAGGGCAAAGGCCTCCCTTCCCTCTTACCAGTTTTCCCGGGCTACTGCGATTGTGGGCCAATCCTTTAAGGAGTCCAGCTCATCCGGCCATCTCTTTCTGGGCATGCCGCGCAATCGTTTCCTGCCATCTGTACAATTTATTTAACAATAATAAATTTATCCAATTGTAATTTTAATAACTTTAATAGAATCATAACTCAATTTTTTTATCGATTTCTTATATTATTAATTATGAACATAAATATTTGCATGTCACAGTAATATGACTAAGTGGTATGGATCAATAATAATAATATTATATGTTAAGACCGATATTGTACCAACACTTATCACAAATAAATTGATTTGATTTGATTTAATAACATAACGTTAACAACACATTAGCATGACATTAATTATCAAATTTTTAATAATTCGATTTCAGTAATTAGATTTATATTTGGGAAGGTAAGAGAGGTTCGCCCCTCAGAAACAACTACTAAGGTTATCTCCATCACATTTGAAAAATTAATTAACTGAAGCTTTTAACTCACCTACTAATACTTCCGCGAGCCTACTCTCAAAACGTAAAAAGTGAAACGAAACGGATCTGTTAATTAATTTACTCAACTAATTTCACCCAATTTTCATGGTATTACCGGCTGCTTCGTCAAATAATTCTACCCTCCCACCCCGTAATCCTATCGAGCAGCTTACAACCCGTTTGGGTTCTACGTCTCCTAAAAGGATAATGTTCCCACTGCTGGGATAAAGGCCTCGTCTCGGTGAAAGGGAGTGGGCCATAATCCACCACGCGGTCCCAGTGCAGGTTGATATCACATGTCTTCGGATTTCTGGTTCTAGGACATGCTGGTTTCCTCACTACGTTTTCCTTCACCGTTTTGAGAGCAGTGGTGATAAAATAATTTAACAAAGTAAAGTGCCTGCTTGACCTACAACTCGTAAGTCGCGGCCGTTACCACTGGGTCACCACTGCTCTCAACCCATGGCACGGTATAATTATCTATACAGTATTGTGACTCAGCCTGAGTTTCTTTCAAGTTTTATGATTGTATAGGAAAATATTATATTTTTTTAATTAAAAAAATGAAATATGTTGTGAATGAAATAGGGACATGTTGTGTCTTTTTATTAGTAGATTTAATAAAAAAACTTATTGACAAATTTAATCAACCAAAAACAGCACAATATAGTCTTTAATTGCTCTTTGCCATATTAAGTAAGTACTTGTACTTATTTCAATGAATATTTGTCACAAATCGTACGCTTACTGCTTACAAAACCATCACACCGTCCGGCGTCCGTTCGTCACTGCGGAGCATTCGAGACTGTTTGTTAACCAAGTGTAAACGGAACTCGAGGCGCGTAGGTATGACTCGCGTTCCGACCGTTTGTATGAAGATAGAATACTGTATGGATAATTATACCGTGTCCATGGGTAGTTTCCCCCATGGTTTTTCCCATGGTTACTAATTGGAGGTCCAAGGAAATAAAAATAAAAAGGGGAACATTCTCATTACAAAGACAGATTTAAAAATACCTTACGACTTTGAGTAAGAGGCCTTTGCCAATGTAATAATTAAAAATGTGCGGAGAACAAAAAAGCGTCGGACGCTTTGAAGTGGCCGACCACGGCCTTTTGTTTGTGGGTGACGTAACAAAATGAATGTTTTGAAAAAAAAAACCTTTTTTTTACTACAAAGGTATTTTTTAGACACTTTAAGCATTGCTCTTTGCAAACGTTAAATAATAATTAGAAAAAATAATTCGTTTTGACATAAGTTCGTAATATTACTTTACATTGTTTGGTTTATTTGGAATTTTGTTTAAGAACGATGCTTGGCATTTTGTTTCACGTAAAATAAATTAGAATGAATCGGAATAATCAATCAACATAAATAATAGGCAGCGAAATATCGCAGAGTAGAACGTTGGACGGTTTCAGACACAAATATAGATATCTATAGATATCTGTGGTTGCAGGCTAAAATCAAATTGAAAATCGAATTGGAAATATGACGGCACGGTTGGCGCAGTGGTTAAGCGATTGACTGCTGCGCTGCGTGTCGCGGGTTCGATTCCCGCACGGAACAAATATTTGTATGACCTACAAGTAGTTGTTCCGGGTCTGGCTGTTTGTGTATGTGAGTTTAAATGTTTGTAAACGCACCCACGATACAGGAGAAATTCATAGTGTGGGGCAACGTTTAAAAAAAAAAAAAAATTGTATCACTACTTTTGTCATAAATTTTTGTTGTAATTTTCATTCAATTTTGGTTTTACCTCTTCCTGATTTACAATCCAACAGGCCAAAATACAATCCATACATAATATTATAAATGCGAAAGTGTGTCTGTCTGTCTGGCTGTTACCTTTTCACGCTTAAACCGCTAAACCGATTTAGATGAAATTTGTTATGCAGATAGTTTGAGTCCCGGGAAAGGACATAGGATAGCTTTTATCCCGATATTCCCACGGGATCGACCCTTATGCGGGTGAAACCGGTGGCGCTGCTTGTGAAATATACAAGGTGTAACAGAATAAACGCAAGTCCTGAAAGTAGTTTGTTCGTAATTGATTACTGAATCGATTACGGTACCTTTAAGACAGGTATTTTTTTTTTAATATTTATTTTGCCATACTGACCGCCGATTGAGCCAAAGAAAAGTAAATCTTATTTCAAGGCAATAAGACTCAATTTTAAATGCATAAAGTATTGATAAGGTCAACATAATTTACTTAATAATAATACTTAGCTTTAAAAAAAAATTGTTTTGGTCATTGTATTATGCTTTTAAAACAATACTCTAATTGGGGTGTATGAGGTCTTGCGTTAATTATGTTACATGTTGTATAACATAAACATAATTATCATCACGCGTGTAATCCCAAAGGGTTAAGCAGAGGTGTACCTTTAGTACAACCACATTTCGTACAACCACATTTCGTACAACCACATTTCGTACAACCACATTTCGCCAGTTATGTTTAAGTCCCATGTAACAGGGGGCAAGGCCGCAAGCCTATTGCCACAAATCGAACCTCCAGACTACTACTGAGAAAGATATGAAACATTTATTTTCTCTCATCATCTGCCTAGCCTTTTCCAACTATATTGGGGTCGGCTTACAGTCTAACCGGATGCAGCTGAATACCAGTATTTTACATGGCGCGACTGCCTATCTGACCTCCACAACCTAGTTACTGGGTAATACGATACCCCTTGATAAGACTGGTTGTCAGACTTTCGGACTTCTGACTCCCCGTAACGACTGTCAAAGATCCACGAATGACAGCCGGGACCAACGGCTTAACGTGCTTTCCGAGGCACGGAGGAGTCTCGGTATGTAAAGATAGTCACCCATCCACAGACCAACAGCGGCAAGCGTAGCTTAACCTGATCGATCGACCTGTGCGGCTGTTATTATTTAGCCACGGGCCCCTCCTTCTCGGCATCCTCCTTTTCTGAGGGACATAATATTATTATTATCCATACTAATGTCCTGAATAATAAGAGAACGTTTATTCAGCAGTACGGCATATCTTTATTGTTATCAAAAATTGCCTTTGTTTCTAGGCTGTGGCACGAAATAGATCAGCTCGATCAGAATAGATCAGTTCAGAAGATCAGCTCCTTATAACGAGTGAAGAAAGGAGCACGCACATACTCGTATAGACGCGTACGTACGAATATCAATCTGCCTAGCCTTTTCCAAACTATGTTGAGGTCAGCTTCCACTCTAACCGGATGCAGCTGTATTTTTCATGGGCCGACTGCCTATCTGACCCCCACAGCCCAATTACTGGTTGTCAGACTTTCAGGCTTCTGACTTCATAAATGCCTATTTTTAACCGAATTCAAAAAAGGAGGAGGTTCTCTCAATTCGATTGTATTTTTTTTTTATTAATTAAATTATTAAAACAGGAAACGTTGACAGCTTGATAGAAGCCGTTTAAAAAAACATGAGAACCTCACCCTGTATAGAACAGATACTCTACAAATTTTCAAATGACACGTCTTTTATATCTGTTCGAAAATGGAACGCAAAATATTTCGCCATTTTGTCATCGCACACAAGTTGTCAATGCCGAACCCCGGGCAAACGGGTTAATTAAAAAATAAAATTCGCTAGGCTCAACGAAACTCAACTTTTTTACTTCTGGTATCCTAATTAATGTTTACTTATTTTATCTCTCATTTTATTTTTCCCCTTTGGAATGGCGCAGTGAGCTTTGATTTTTATTTTTTTATTGCTGAATGGGTCCGCTCTTGACCTCGATCACGCCTGATGGAAAGCGATGGATGAGGTCTATGATGGAACGAGCGTGCCCAGAAGATGCCTAAGGCACTGGAACTCCCACGCATCGACGAAATACTGCAGGCTGCTTGATGCCGCGGAGTCCGGCCGGTGGGAGGTCAGTCGCAAATCAGGCGGGCGTTAGCCCTACTACCGCAAGGGAAGAATTGGCCAGTCAAATAAGGTGTTGGGTGTGACTGTCCAGGGTGCGCCGAGCGCTCGGTTCAGTTGAGTAACTGGCGGAACAAACTGCGCTACACGAGGAGGCTTCTTCATGCATTCAAAAGATATCAGTCATGCCTGCATGATTTCCTAGTAGGTTTGAATTTTTTAACAGAATTAGAATTTTCTGGAAGAGTCGTCGTGTTTTTATGAACTGGACTCAAATCAGCTACACCCAGGGCAATTCCCGTATTTTTAAGAATGTTCTAGCTAGAATCATAGTGTCAATCTATCAAAAATATCTCTAATTTTTATACATTTTTCTATGAAACAGCAATTTTTGAAGTGAAAACTTATTTAGGCGCGTTGGGCATTTTTTGAGATGGGAAAAAACCATGGAACTCGCGCCACTGTTACCGTAAGCGACACCACGTGTGTTTTGTTTATAAGACGATTAAAAAAATACCCGCTTCGGATGTGTTCGGCTGTCCAGTTTTAATTTATATCCGATATGTCAGTGAGAGATGGTAAAGTATTCTGTATGTGTTTTGTTTTACCTTCTGTCGGCGCTCTCGGAGTGCCACTGTTTTTTTTTTTTGATAACCGACTAAAAATTTCTACGCTACATCTAGAATCATGTGCTGAATGTATGGTGTGTGCGGCGATGTCCTTGCCACCCTGTAAAATGGAAACCGTACAAAATGAGAGGTCACTGACACGCGCCAACGCGCGCCCGCATCGTGTGTCGCGGGCGCCGAGCGCTCCGTACGGCCGGGGCCGCGTCACGGGATTTATACGGAATTTACAAACACCACTGTCAAATTATCATGTAGATACATTTTTTTTTTTTAAGAAATACCTTTTTAAGCATTGGAATTTAAAAAATGTAAAATTTTTAAGTTCTAGCCTTTAGTTTAATTTTGTTACGTATTATGTGTGATCACTTATTTCTGAGATTGCTGGTAAACCTGTAATTGGCGACTGTGTAAGACCGAGACTTTTGTGATCTATAGTACTTAAGATAAATTATACATAGAAGCTGTTGGTGTACCTTAATAAATAAATAAAATAAGAATGATTACAGGTGTTATAACAAAACCTTCAGTGAGCAGACACTCGCAAATCTACACAATTTACATAGATACCTATAAAGAGGTATGAGGAACAGGTTGTAAAGTTCACTCATACTCTATAGAAAAGGGAGGATCCTCCGACCAGACGGGTGTTATGTCTGGCGGGCAACTGCCCAATGATTCATGTCGGGCCGTTGTATCTATGCTAATTGCGCGGTAAACTCTGCTTGCGCGATGTAGGATTTGCGTGACGTACCACTCACTCACACTCCCCACCAATTGCTATACCTAAACAAACATTTATTTATTTGGCTTTTCAACAATGAGTACACTGTTACTTTATAATTTGTACATTGCAAACTTAAGTCTAAGCGCCTCATCACTTACCTACAGAAAAGCACAGCATACACTACATTATGCACAGATAGTATCACAATTAATTAAATAAAACAATTAATTTAGAAATTAAATAAAACAATTAATTTAGAAAAAGGAAGAGAGATGTGGTGTACTATTAAATGTAACACACAACTCAGTGCCACACTGCTCGAGTCAGTCACGGTTTACCCCCCGCATAATTGATTACAATGAATTAAATAACATAAATTAAAAAACATACTCATTTTACCCGAATACAATACCGACGCCATCTTGTCTACATCTTAGACCAGCATCTTAACCCTTACTATACAACTCCACACATTAAATAAATTATTTATACGTCCAACGGGGAGTACCCGAAATAAGCTTTAAAATTAAGGGTCCCGCCGCTCCAGCTTTATGTACCTACATACCCTTAGAACAGCTTTCTTGGCGACCATTTAGTGTAAGAATTTTGTCTTTTATAGCGAAACAGTTTCGCCGTAATTTTTCGCTTGACAGATCACTCGCCGTGTTATATTCCCGGCGGGACTATGGTACTTTAAACCCTTGCAAGGCGGTGGGGTTGAAAAATAATAGAGGATTTTTCGGTACAGTTGTACGAAAGTTGTGAATTATTTTGTGAGGGAATGTGCAAATCTTCTTGTTTATTGTCTAGTCTGTCGCATCCTGGATAATCAGCCCCGATGCCACATCGCAGACTTGATAATCTTCAGCAAATAAGTCCAACCCTGATCTGAAATACAAGGGCGCGTTAAATTTTCACCTCACTATCGGCTTTAGCACCCTCGAAAACCATGAAAACGACAGCCATGATGAAAAATTTTAACATTTTTCGCAGTCGCAATCTTGGGTTTCATTTTGACCTCACTATAATTTTGCCTTTAGCACTTTCAAAAATCATGAAAACTACTTACGAATTTTTTTTAAATTGTCACAGTCAAAATCATGAAAACTATCTCTTTCTCTGTCTCTTTATATAATAGAAAATGAAACAGAGAGAAATTTGCATGGAAGGGGCATATCGCTTTTTCGTTTCGTGACGATATTTCCCAGTTTACTCCTACCGCAAGCCGCGTTAAAGAAATTCGTTCCAAAAATCGCAAACTCAAACCAAAACTTCCATACAATACCTACTTACCCCTGACACACTTATTTTACTACGCATAAATATTTTGTTCTATCGTGTCAAATTCCCTGAGGTAAGGTCATCCATACTCACTTAATCAGACAGTAAATACCCATTTCCGTGAGTTTGTCACACAATGACCTTGCTACCTAAAGGCTCCTGCAGACAGGTGCGACTTAAAAAATTTATATGAAAACTTAATGGAAATCTTTCACCAGAATCACGACGTAACGTCGCATCGCGCTTGTCTGCGGGTTCCTTAAAGCGGTGACAAATTACAAATCCCTTAGGTTACCCCTTTTGTTTCCGTAATCCGAAAAATGCTAGAAAAATTCGGCCTTCTTATTAAAATTCCATACCGTAGATTCCTTTGGGTATATTAAAATATTTCGTAGATCCACTGTAGATGGGGAAGATAAAAAATTGCCAAGTGTCGGTTTATGGGCGAAGTTGGGTCCCGTGGTCATTTATTTATTGAACACGTTTAAATAAATTGGAGAGCAGTGGTGGCCAAGTGTTAACGGCCCTGACTTACGAGTTTGTAGGTCATAGGTTCGAACCCAGACAGGCACTTTTTTTTTTCTAGCCTGCGCTGTCTCTCTCCAGGGTAAAGGCCTCCCTCCACTCCTTCCATCTTTCGCGAGTCCGCGCGTCCTCCTTCCAGTTTTGACGGAACCTACCCAGCTCATCCCGCCATCTCCTCCATGCTCTGCCGCGACCCCGCCTCACTGACTTTGTGTAATTTATTCATCACCACTGTTCTCAAAAATGGTGAACGAAAACATCTTGAAGAAACCGGCATGTCCTAAAACAAAAAAAGACATGTGACATATACCGACCCGCACTGGGCCCGCGTGGTAGATTACGGCCCATGTCCTCTCACAGAGAGGTACCGGTTAAACTACGGGTATGGGCCACTAGCCTCATATTTTCTGACTGACCGTCTCCTTGACAAACCAAAAGTGACTGTAAATGGTTTAATTGGAATAAAAATGCTTTGAGTTTGAGTTTGGGGTACAGTCATCAAGTTCTTCCAATGGACCGTCGACAAAACAGAGACGGAAAATTATAAGGGTTCCATAAGTTGTGGAACCCTAAAAAGCGGGGTCATATGGATTTTTTTCTTTAGATTCATTATAAGCATTCGCGTATATTAATGTGGGTCCCAAATCGGCCATAGGTATCATTTTTGAATTCTTGCTCCACGTTCATTAAGATAATAACGAAAAGGTCCGATTCTTATCATATTTTAGTAATTATCCTTCGGTTTGCCGCTTATCTGGGGTTCGGTGGTATCAGCTGCTGATCTTTGAGAACGGTATGTGTTTCATACTTCTCTCCCTCTCTTTCGTACTTAGCTGTGATTATCGTCGTTTTATTTCGAACTCTAACGCTACAATATTAGGAATCAACATTGTAAGAAATGGCAATCAGTACTAAATTCAGAGTATTGTCTTGTGGCGGCATCTACATGGCCACATGTGAACTACGCATCACACTGACGTCACGCAAAGTCCTGCATCACGCAAGCAGAGTTTACCATGCAACTATCATTTATACAACGTCCCGACATTAACCATTTGGCAGTTACTCACCAGACACAACACCGGAGGTCCACCAATCGGAGGATCTTCCATTTTGTATGGAGGATGAGTGAACTTTATACCCTGTTCCTAAGCAATGTTGAATTTCCCGGGCTACCTTAGCACTTTTACAATCCATTATACAATCCAAATTATACAATTTATACAATTATATCATACAAATTATACAATTCAAATTGATAGTGCTCCTTGCGTACATATCATCACTATTTCATACATAGTTGAATATTCATCAATCGACTCTCAATAATTGGATAAATATCCTATCCCATCTCAATCATAACTTACCTGCTTCAAAACAATGATCCAACTACCCCACATAGCATCGGTGGACCAAACAATCTCCCGGGATTTCACAACTACTTGAGAACTTTCCGTTAAAACGCTCTTAAAGAGCTTGACCCACATAAAGTTCCCGGGAAATATTACAAAGTACTATCCCGAGATCAACGTTCAAATCTTCGAATTCCCGGAAATAAGTCCCGGATCACGGGATTACCTTGGCTTTTATTGTTCTTTTCCACAATCTGGTACAGGCTTATCCAACTTTACATAAAAGTGAGCGCTGTTTTAATTGTCCTCGTTACGTAAACAGTGGATCAAGTTGATAGGGTTCTTAAAACGTAAGCCACTGTTTTTTTTAGACCCTTCCGACCAATGACGGATTGTTTTGACCATAAAATATTTAAACATAGCGAAAAAAATCTGCTGTCCCTGCGATTACACCTTTCATACAGAAACATTTTCGGACTGACGCTAAAATACATAAAATGATGCTGGAATATTTGTTCATTGAGTAAACCTCATAATGAGTATCAAATGAAAGCGTCAAAGATTGTGAAAATAAATAAAAAATACCGAAACCGCTCTCATTTCTTAAAATATTCCAATTAGTCGTCTGAAAAAGACTTTTATGAATAGAAGTTTATGAATAAAAGTCTTTTGAATGTACTCAAGCAAATTAAGGCTATTTGAAATTGTTTAATCAGCCTATAATGTTCCCACTGCTGGGACACAGGCCTCCGCTCGGTGAGAGGAAGTGGGCCGTAATCCACCACGCGGGCCCAGTGCGGGTTGGTAGATGTCACATGTCTTCGAATTTTTAGTTCTAGGACATACCTACCGGTTCCCTCACGATGTTTTCCTTCACCGTTTTGAGAACTGTGGTGATGAAATAATTTAAACAAAGTAATAGGTACGCCTGTCAGGGTTCGAACTTACCACTTACAACTCGAAATTTGAAATTGTAGATAATTGAAATTGAACGTACCCATGTGCATATCCAAAATTTTGCAAACAAACATACAAACAAAACCCAGAACTTCCTTTTCTTCAAAACCGGTTAACAATCTTTTGTCTCACTGTCACCAGCCCAAATGTTTACTCCAACGTCCAAAAACCAGATCTCGACCACATCGTAAACCCACATTGGCATATAAAAGGACACTAAAACTTTAACAATGTTCTTGTTAACTGCTTATTTTAACTGTCTATTAGTTCTAACTATTCTTCTTGATTAGATACTTGACTTGCTTTTATGAGCATTGTTAAAAGAGGATTTTACTAAAGTGTTTCAGGATTGCTGTTAAGGGAATGGGGAAGGTTATCTGGGTTTTTGGAATTATATAATTATATTATGTAGATAGGTACTTGTATGTTGTATGGCTAAGTAGTAGGTAGTTCTCGACACAGTCAATTAAAATTAATTTAGCGTTCTGCTAATCCAATTTTATGCTATGGAAGAGCTATCGGCACAGTGCCAATGGTAAAGACAACTGCAGCCATCGACACTCGTCAGCGGCAGCCGTAGACGCGACGACGGCAGCCACCTACGTTTCGCTTTTTGTGTATATATGTACGTGCCCTGCAGCTGCCAACGATAGAGGCAACTGCAATTCTGCCGTACGTTACTTAAAACACGGTTAAGCCTCAAACTGCCATTTTTTAGTTTTGTTTGTTGTAAGACTGAAAGATGTTTTCAGTTTTCATACCCCAAAAAAAAATCGTTGATAAACCAGTGACATTTGTCTCTTAGAAAGATTTTTATATCTTTATTCGTTTGGAAGAGACATCATTTCGCAGGTTTTTGTCCGATATCTCTGAAACTACTTTATGGGTTTAACCGTATTTTAAACAATGTACGGCAGAATTGTCGACACTCGTCAGCGGCAGCCGTAGACGCGTCGACGGCAGTCGCCGATGTTTCGCTTATATCTAAAACACGTTAAAACCAAACACAATTTAGATAGTACTTTTGACTAGTATCTTGAACCAAGTATGTAGGTACCTACCCACTAAGTGCTCAGATCGGGTTACACCAAAAAAGTGTCTTTTTACAAAATACACTTTCTTTATCTTTTTCTATAATTTTTTTGTTTACTTTTTTAGTGTTAAATACCCCCTTTTTTACAGTTTGTATTTCCTATGCATGTCCGAAATAAAATATTTTTCTTTCTATCGGACTGTAACAAAAAATACATAGGTGCCTTTCTACATATAATTAAATTTTTCCATGTACCATGTATAACTATCGCCGTACCCTTAACAGCTATCCTGAAACACTTTAGTAAAATCCTATTTTAACGACGATCCTATTTTTTTTATTTTTAAGACGGATGCTCTTGTCATCCGCTTCCTTCGATTTGTGGGTACATAGTGTTCTTCTTCTAAATACCTATGCGCTCTTTTTTTTTTTTGTTTTTTTGTTCTCTCATTTAACATGCGTTCGTTATCTTAATCAGATGTCACGTCGTGGACAATAGTGTGGGTTATACGTTTTTTAAACTGTAATATAACTACTTTTTGTAAATGCTGTAATGTATAACTGTTTTTTGTCCCAAATATATAAAATAAAATAAAAATAAAATAACAATCCTCATAAGAGCTCTTACACACGAGCGGCATGTTCCCAACGGCAGAGGTAACTGCAGCCGTCGACATTTCAACTTCGAAGATCAGCGCAACTGCAAGTGTCGCTATAGGTCGACGGCTGCAGTTACCTCTGCCGTTGGGAACATGCCGCTCGTGTGTAAGAGCTCTAAAAGCAAGCGCAGCCGTCGACACTCGTCCGCGACGGCTGCAGTTGCCTCTGTCGTTGGCAGCATGTCACGTACTCATATACACGAAAAGCGAAACATCGGCGACTGCCGTAGACACGACTACGGCTGCCGTCGACGCGTCTACGGCTGCCGCTGATGAGTGTCGACGACTGCAGTTGCCTCTGTCATTGGCAGTATGGCACATACTCTTATACACGAGTCATTCATTCGTCCACTTGATTGTACCAGAAGTAGGTACATAATTAAAGCTCATTAAAAAAAATACGAATTGACCAATCACAGAAACAGACATCTCAAAAACTTCGTCTTTCCACCCAACAAGATAGCATTTCATCAAGAAGCCGTAACAAAACGAATCCAATTGGGACCCCAACAAATCAAATTAAACCTAATCTACCACAAGAAACTTTTTCGATTCAAAAAGAGACATAACATGACCTCATTATAACGGCCGTCAGACTGCGAAAGCGGACAGACTATGTGAAAAAAGATAAAACAACTCTAACTACGTCCGAAAAGCGACCAAATTCCAAATATGACGTTTTTTTAATCTAACTTTTTGCGTGATCAATCACCTTGTGAAAAGTTGTGCCGTTAAGCTGTCCGGATTATTAAAAATACCTCGGACACGGCTCGCATGACGTCAGGAGTCGCGAATAAGGGTGGTCCACAAACGAAATGTTTTTTTGAGAGTTTTATTTCGCTAAATTTGATAGGACTGAAATCACCAGAGACGATTTTGTGAAATTTAGCCCTGCGTTCCGAGTTGGGAAATAATCGACGTGAGCGTGCTTAAACCCGTACCGAATTAGCGTCAGCGCGATAACGACGTTCCGTGAATCGTCATAGATGACGTCATGACATGCGCCATCTTGCGATAACGCCGACCATGCCCTAGAATAATATCACCGTGAGCGCTGTCAAAAATGACAGTGTGTGTGTGAGGATGTGTCAGTGTGTGTTTTGTTTTGATTTGCATCTTATCATAAAATTAAACTAACGTGGCATTTCGAAATTGTGCTTCTGGCTGATAGTCGCCACCTAACCAAAGAAGAAGAAATGTGGTGTTTATACAAAGAAATAGTAATAATATCGTTTTTACATTGAGTAAGCACTGTGAGCGCGCTCACGGGCGTTCCGAATTGTTGACAGCTCTCAGCTGTCATAATCGTGATATCTAAATTGGAACGCCATGTGAGATGATGTGAGCGCTGTGAGCGATTATAGCTAATTCGGAAAGCGCCCTACGATCAAGAGGCTAATTCTCGTACTTAAAAAATAATTAATTTCACAAATGGTCACCAACAGCCCCGAGATTAAAACAGAAGACGAACTAGTAGGGGATCAAGGAGCGGGGGGTGGAGGGGGGTTCAGGGGATCAGACTGGAATAACTCTCTCTGTCAATTCCATGCTATCACTCTAAATTAGAAATTCTTTGACAAATTTTGACTGAGAATGAGAACTTTCATAAAAAAATACGGAAATTTCCCTTCAGGTTGGTTGAAGGAAAATATTTTATTTCACATAAATCTACATGGGCACTTATGAAACGTCAGAAGCTAGGTGCACGGTTCGAATTGGTCATTTCCTATGGAGAAGAAACTCCACAGTTACCTTTAAAAATAATTGGCTTCACAAAGTTTTCAAATTACAGTGTTAACAGGTATGGGAGGACAGCGTAGGCCTGTCAACAAGAATCAGGTACTAGGTAATTCACAAAGTTTTCATTTAGAAGCCTCCTGTTTACAATGTTTTTTAATTCTGACTAGTTTGTAACGTTCAACCGTGTTATTACCTGCTTGCCTTACTGCTCATAAAATCTTCTCGACAGCCCGACAAACAAAACCACAAAACATTTTATAGATACCTATTAAAAGCATTGTCAAAACTGTTTATTAGTAGCCAACACTTTGTCAGTGACTTCCCCTGCGTTCATTTTGTAATTAACAACAAAATTCAACACCCATTTTACAGCTTAGGGGTTAAAAGAAAGAAAGAAAATATAGTTTAATTAACCCAAGTTTAACCTAAGTTTAATGAAGAGATAGGAGGCACCTATAATAGACAGTAAGTGCTATAAAACATGTATCGTTTCCGACATCGATCGTTGGGCAGTAGCCCATCAGACACAACACGCGTTTGGTCGAATCCTCACTTTCCAATGGAGAATGAGTGAACTTTACACCCTGTCCCTCAGACCTCTATTATCATCATCATCATTACAGCTGAAAGACGTCCACTGCTGGACATAGGCCATCTCCCCCATGCACAGAAGTGGCGAATTCGATCGGTTTTATGCTTTCCGCATCCAGCGGGTTCCTGCTGCCTTGACAGGGTGGGTCATCGGTCCACCTTGTGGGAGGCCTTCCAACGCTACTTCTTCCGGCACGTGGAAGCATACTCAAATGCCCCGACTGCCCCGTTGGTCTCGTGGTCGCAAGCGCGACTGCTGAGCGTGGGGTCCCGGGTTCGATTCCCGGGTCGGGCAAAGTGTTATTGAGTTTTTCCATTAGGAATTTCTTAGTAACAGCCCGGAGTTTGGAAGTTGGCGGTGTGATACCCCCGTGTCTCGGAAAACACGTTAAGCCGTTGGTCCTGCGCCTGATCTCTCTCCGGTCGTGTCGGATTGCCGTCCCATCGGACTATGAGAGTGAGGGAAGAGGGAGTGCACCTGTGTCTGCGCGCACACTTGTGCACTATAATAATATCTCCCGCGCCGAAGGCTAGCTCCGTTGAGATTGGCCGCCGTGGCCGAAATACGGTCTGGAGGACTTTTTTTTTTATATACAAATAAAATATCTGAAAATCTGTGTCAAGCTACTGCTTTATAAAACATTTAAATCAGTGCAATAGTTAACACGTTACTACACTGTCGCATTAGGGTGATGATGGTTGTAAGGATGATAAATAAATAAATACATAAACAAACAAATAAATAAATCTAACAAACTGACAAAGAAAGAACTCGATTCTTTTGAAGAGATAACGATACATCGACCAAAATCATCAATTTATATCCGGACTCTGTAACACATAAGTTAAAGAAAAACTTCCGTGATTTAATATTATAGATATACTTACAAAGTCAACGATAGGCGAAAATCCCTGTTATGTGTTGATAAAGTTTCTGTATTCATTTCATATACTTTTATACTTGACAAGCTTCTGCCCGCGATTTCGTCCGCGTGAAATTTCTTATTTTAACATAAAATATACTCGTATATCCTGTATCTGTGCCCCATTACTTTGCTTACTTTTTTCCATTGGCTCGGCTCCTAAAAGTGATGGCTTGATGTTAATAGCCGACCTTCCTCAAGAATTTGGAAATAAAATGGAAAAATAATTTTTGAAATCTAACAAGTAGTTTCAGAGATTAGCGCGTTCAAACAAATAATTGGATTGGATTTTTTTACCGTGTTTAGTTTAGTTTGTGATCTTTCTGTACGAGTCGCAATAAATACTTTTTCTTTCTTTCTTTCAATTTCTTCAGCTTTATTATTAGTAAGACGAACTTCTGTCCGCAACTTCGTCCGCGAGTAATTTCTTGTTTTAACATAAAAAATATCCTATAGGTGGAATAATAATAATCATATCCGTTCCTTCGTTTTCGTCTAGCATTCTATTTATCTTTTGGATCGTCTCCTGAGGGTGTAGCGTGATTTAAAAAAAAAAGGCTTCCACAAGAATTAGGCTATCAAATGCAAAAAGAATTGTTCGAATCCGACTGGTAGTTCCAGAGATTAGCGCGCTCAAACAATGAAACAAACTCTTCAGCTTTTTTTTATGTACAGTCAACAAAGGAGTTAAGTATACAGGAGCGTCGGATATTGTTGAAGAAAGAAACCGATGAATATTCTCGAATAAAATTTTAGTTTATTAATAGAAAACAAACAGCTCATTTATTAAATTAAATTTCAGTCCAAAACATCCATCGGTTTCTTAGTAAACTTCAACTATATCCGACGCTCCTGTATACTTAACTGCTTTGTTGACTATACCTATATTATAGTACAGATAACAAAATACGGGAGCAAAGTATATATACTTCAAGGCCTGTGCCCACTGAAGCGTACCAAGGGTTCGGCGACAAAAGTATTTTTGGTACAAACTTTGGTGTTTCTAATTATGTTAGGGAAACTCTTTTTATCTTTGTACGAGAACTCTAGATAATATTTATTCGGGAATCGTTCGCGCGTTTGAGTTATTTTATTTTAGCTTGGGTTCTTATTACGTTTTATAAATTATATTATATGAAACGTTGCTTAAATTTTATTAATATAATTCAATGTCTGTTATCTCGTTATATCGTTAAGCCCTACGGGATGAATGAATACAACTTGGTTCTTCTAATCTAAATAGACCTCATCCATCGCTTTCTACAAGGCGTGATCGAGGTCAAGAGCGGGTCCATTCAGAAATACCATAACCATACCATAATCAGCCTATAATGTTCCCACTGCTGGGACACAGGCCTCCTCTCGGTGAGAGGGAGTGGGCCGTAATCCACCACGCGGGCCCAGTGCGGATTGGCAGATGTCACATGTCTTCGAATTTTTGGTTCTAGGACATGCCGGTTTCCTCACGATGTTTTCCTTCACCGTTTTTGAGAGCAGTGGTGATGAAATAATTTACACAAAGTAAAGCGCCTGTCTGGGTTCGAACCTACGACCGACAACTCGTAAGTCGCGGCCATCACTGCTCTTGGCCATTCAGAAATAATATAAAAAAATTAATACCTTAGTGATATATGTTTTCAGATACATTACCTGTCGTGAAATAATAAAAATAATCAATTTTGTAGTAACACTTAAGTCATATGCATTAAGTTACTACCAAATTGATAACTAAGATTTCCAAAATATTCTCTTTTCGAAATCTTAGTGATAAATTACTTATAGTACTTACAAACAACAAACTGTCCAGTTACGTAGGTCCAACTTCGAGAACGAGGTCAATCGTCGAATCCGACTCTGCTGGGCAGCGTTCGGGAAGCTACGCAATATCTTCTCGTCCCACATACCACAGTGTCTCAAGACGAAAATCTTTGATCAGTGCGTGTTGCCAGTGATGACCTATGGCACTGAAACGTGTTCACTCGCAATGGGCCTTATTGGAAGGCTAAAATTCACCCAAAGGGCAACAGAGAGGGCTATGCTTGGAGTTTCCCTGGGTGATCGAAAGAAATGAAGAGAACTAAAGTAACCGACATAGCCCGAAGAATTGCCAGACTTAAGTGGCAGTGGGCAGGGCACATTTCTCGCAGAAAAGATGACCGATGGGACCTAAAGGTTCTGGAGTAGCGACCGCGTACCGGAAGACGTAACGTTGGAAGGCTTCAAACAAGATGGACCGACGACTTTGTGAAGGCCGCAGGAACCCGTTAGATTCGAGAAACACAGAACCGTTCGAAGCGCACGTGCTTGGGGGAGTCCTATGTCCAGAAGTGGACGTCTTTCGGCTGAAATTATGAGGACTTACATAATGATAATGAATACTTTCATCATCTGTGTGACGGATGTTCTTAACAGGCAACCCTTGAAATTACCTATTGCATTGGGTATTTTCTGCCTGTACCCTCGGAAATCAGAGATAATTTATATATATTAATCACACTAATATTATAAAGGCGAAAGTTTGTGAGTGTGTGGGGGTGTGGGGGTGTGTTTATATGTTTGTTACTTCTTCACGCTCAAACGGCTGGAAAAAATTTGATAAAATTTTGTATGGAGGTAGCCGACACCCAGGATTAACATATAGCCTACTTTTTATCCCGATATTCCCACGGGATCGACATTTACGCGGGTGAAACCGCGGGGCGCAGCCAGCTAGTAGTAAATAATGCCTTCATGCACTATTGATATACAAGGTGTAGATTTCACGTATACAGATATTTGTCAAATAAACGCTGCGCTGGTCACCATAAACAAACAATTGTTATTGGTAGGAACTCGGTGCTATTCTTGTTGTTATGTCCATAGCATAAAACACACATACACTCCCGAAGGAAAGCCTTTGCATATGGTATCAAGCCGTGTCGTAGTAGTCTATGTCATGACTTGATACTATATGCGAAGCCAATTATGCATATGCATATGTATATATGCTTGTATGCTATATGCCTTTGCATCTTTCAATTTGCGTACCATTGACCAGCATCCTAATTGCGTAACATGATAGAAAGTTATCACAATCTGAATCATTTTGAAGGATATTGCTAATCCATTGCTTTATAAGTTCGAAAAATGTATCGGCTTAACGACGTAAAAACGCAATGAATGTTATTGAACTGTCAAAATGAAAGCCATTGCTACTGTGTGTTACGCAATTACCCCGCAGACTAGTTACGAAAGATCGCGTACAGGTATAGTCAGGGAATTTGATTGTTGAACAGCTATTTGCCGTGTCAAATCCATTTCATATGACTGACAAAAAATGGCAAGCTGTCTGTGATTTGCGGACAATTTTGTTTTAATGTTTTTATAAAGTCTTGCAAAAGGATTTATTCCGGTGTGATCCCCTGAACACCCCCTCCACCCCCCTCCTCGATCCCCTGCAAGTTCGTCTTCTGTTTCTATCTCTGTCTTATCCACATTATTTAAGTTTACTCTTTCTGACAGATAAGTACAGTCAAAAGAAAATATAAGAGTACAATCCCAATGTCAGTCACGCAAAACAGTTGAAAAAATATGTTACATCGTATACTACCGAAGCTTGGAAAAAAATTATGGATGGACTGTGTGAGTGACATGGTTAGAAAGGGTGTGACTACCGAGATGACGACTAATAGAGAAGTATGGAAGAAAAAGACATGTTGCGCCGACCCTAAATAAAGTGGGACAAGAGAATGATTATAAATAATACTACCGAAGCTTTAGTCCCTCAAATAACCCAACAAATACCAACATAAAAATTCTAAACTAGTCAATTCAAGAAACGCATAGTCTGCAGTCTATTAGAGGTGACATGAATGACACAATTTGTATTCACACTGCAAAATACATACGATAGTAGAACGACTCCGTTTGCTTTGTACCAGCAAACAAATGGAACAGTCTCGGCTTTTGTACTGAAATCTAAACAGGTACTGAGGTAAATTTTCGCACCACTAATTCTTGCTTCTAAGGCTTTAACTTGGTAAAACAAACAGGATTTTGCGTTACTGGCGAATTTTGCCACGTTATTTAATGAGATCAAACACTGCCCTGAGGCCGGAAAATCGAATTGCTTATCTTTTCGTACTAACTTGAATTATTATTCTAAAAATTATTGGTTCGTGATTTATTTCTGTTTATAAGATGTTTGGCTAATTTTAGGTGAAATAATTATATCCAGAGTAATTTTGTACTTAGGTATGGTCAAAGAGCAAAACTTCTATCCCATATAGCAGGCGAATGTCGCCTTTTGTAACACCTTTTTCATTCAAAATGTTGGCTATGACATACTCGGAAAAATGAAAGGTAGCAAGTAAAAATTAACTTTAAGGTGCTTAACAGATTTATTCCTTGACTGTACATACATACAGACAGATGAAAGACAGATTAAACACTCTTATATTATTCTCAATTTTAGAACGGGCCTTAAAAATCAAAACCCTAAAATTCTACAATCAAATAATTCCAAAAATCAAATGACTCTAAAAACAAAATGACTCTAAAAATCAAACGACTCTAAAAATCAAATGACTCTAAAAATCAAACGACTCTAAAAATCAAATGACTCTAAAAATCAAATGACTCTAAAATCAAAACACGACGACCAGAATCGAAACGCTCTTCTTTGAAAGCTATTAAAGCAGCGATGCGCATTTCCTTCACTTAGTAGCTCTAGTAAAGGCTCGCTATCCCAGCTTATTCCAGCCGGGGCTCTAAGCCGTCTCAAAATGCAGATTATCCTACTAATATTATGGAAGACTCACGTAAACTCGGCTGGGACTCACAAATCTACTTAAAGACACTTATTTATTACCAACTTATATAAGTTTGTAATAAATAAGTGTGTTTATATTGATGTGTTTTTAATTTAAATATGGATTATCTTTCCGATTGAAGACTTTGAACAGTGGTGACCCGCGCAGTTATTGCGCAACACACTTGCAATGCCTTTCATTTTGACAATTTAACCATGTTCATTGCGTTATTGACTTTGTTGAGCAGACAAGTTTTTCAAACATTATGAAGGAATGGATTAGCAACTACCTTAAAAATCCGTCTGATTGTGGGTGAAAGTGTGTAACGCAAATGGGTGCTGACTTAAGAGTGAGCAGAAAGGAGACTCGATATTGTTTTTAGAGCCATACCTAGTAATGGAATGGCTGAAATGAGAGGGACCAGTGGCTAAATAATTACAGTCGTACAGGTCGAACGATCAGGTTAAGTTACGCTTGCCGCGGTTGGTCTGTGGATGGGTGTCCATCTTTACATACCGAGACCTCTCCTTGTCTCGTGGATCTTTGACAGTCGTT
Source organism: Oligia latruncula (assembly GCA_948474745.1). NCBI lineage: Eukaryota > Metazoa > Arthropoda > Insecta > Lepidoptera > Noctuidae > Oligia > Oligia latruncula. The sequence goes on along the minus strand of OX419701.1, from coordinate 14,468,361 downwards.
ACGGGTAGTCAGAAGTCCGAAAGTCTAACAAACAGTCTTACCAAGGGGTATCGTATTACCCAGTAACTGGGTTGTGGAGGTCAGATAGGCAGTCGCTCCATGTAAAATATTGGTATTCAGCTGAATCCGGTTAGACTGGAAGCCGACCACAACATGGTTGGGAAAACGCTAGGCAGATGATGACCTAGTAATGGAATCTTTGAATCGTTATTCGGTGAAGAAAAATATGATGAGAAAACCAGTATGTCCTAGAACCAAATGTTCGCAGATATAGGACACCCTAACCCACACTAGGCCCTTGTTGTGGTTTTACGGCCCTACACTCCCTGTCATAGCAAGCTGTCGCTTTATTCAGGAAAAAATCTCTCCGTGAAAACTTAGATAAAGGGAGCTGTCAACGGTGTTCACGGTGAGATTATAGAGGTACGAGGAACAGGGTGTAAAGTTCACTCATACTCTTTAGAAAAGGAAGGATCCTTCGATCAGACGGGTGTTGTGTCTGGCGGGTAACTGCCTGATGATTCATATCGGGCCGTTGTATCTATGCTAGTTGCGCGGTAAACTCTGCTTGCGAGATGCAGGTTTTTGCGTGACGTCAGTATAACGCGTACACGTGTGTCGTTGTAGATACCGCTACATGATGTTTACAAAATAGATCGAAAGGCCTGAGTCCCAGCAATGGGAACATGAAAGGCTAATTATTTCTTATCTTTGCGATATTACGAATACCAGCCATAGTTACTTCAAAGGTTGAGTAATTTTTAATTTGATGGACTTAACTCGAAAATTTGTAGCTCCGTAATTATCAAAGTGGGTAAAATGTACAGTGAATACTAATAAGGCGGTGTTTTGAATAATCAATGTGTACGGTGTACGCACTGTAAGGCCACAGACTTAACTTAAGGGGGAAGCGCTAAGGTGGCCCACGAAATTAAAATTTTCTTACGTTTTTTGCAATTTGCTGGTCAGTATTAAGTTGTACGTTCATTAAAATATGATTCGCGGTCGTAACAAATATGTATTTACAGAATTATAATCAGTAATACAATTTGTGAACTTAGTGTAATCCCCAAATGTCAAGATGTCATGAAATAGCCATTCTTGGGGATTACATGGTCTTGGAGAGTTGTGGTGATGACTTACTTACTAGGAGAACTCCTCAACAATTAACGTCCCTGCATCGGGAAAAGCAATATTTTGTAAAAGCTATTGTGAATTAGATACTTAAATGACAAACTGACCCACTAAAAAGTGAAAAATAAAAACTTTTTTACAAAAAAAACAACCGACTTCAAAAAAACACTACAAAGTGAAAAATAACTTTAATTTCGGAAGTCGGTGGCAAAGAACTAAAATACAGATCCAAAGACACCGACTTCCGAAATTAAAGTTATTTTTCACTTTGTAGTGTTTTTTTGAAGTCGCTTGTTAATAGATTAAACGTAGTGCAGGGTGACTGAGTTTTTATCAGAGAAAACAATTGCTTGAATTTCTCTGGATCTGGCTTATGGTTAAAAACCTGAACGTTAATAATATAAATGTTTGCATGCCAAATGGTCAAATATGGCTGAGCTTTAATTTATCAAACATCATCATCTGCCTAGCTTTTTCCCAATTTTATTATGTTGTGGTCGGCTTCCAGTCTAACTGGATGCAGCCGAATACCAGTATTTTTACATGGAGCGACTGCCTATCTGACCTCCACAACCCAGTTACTGGGTAATACGATACCCCTTGGTAAGACTGGTCATCAGACTTTCGGGCATCTGACTACCCGTAACGACTTTAATTTATTATAACATCTATTATATATTACCGATATTTACAAAATAAATGTCTATTCTATAGCTAAGCGTACGTTTTTGGTAAATTCGACGATTTGTTCGCGACTCGATTGATCACGTTTAGAGCATGAATCTTGAAATGCTGAGGATTAGAAACTAGCTCTGAATGTAGATGAAGTATAAATGTGCTAAGTTTGTGACTTTTGAAACTAATACCTGAAGCTTTAGATTTGGCATAACTTGTAGTGTTATTGTTTATGTCTTAACTCAATTAGTGGGTTTTTAGGATTGGTTATTAATTCAGGTTCTACGTGATGTTAAAACCGGTCAAGTGCGAGCCGGACTCGCAGACGAAGGGTTCGTACCACAAGGCATAAAACGCTGAAAAAAACGTTTCTTTTATACCCCTTTAAATTTTAACTTTATTTTATTTTTATTATTTGTTGCTAAAGCGGCAACAGAAATACATCATCTGTGAAAATTTCAACTGTTTAGCTATCACGGTTCATGAGATACAGCCTGGTGACAGACAGGCAGACAGACGGACAGTGGAGTCTTAGTAATAGGGTCCGACTGCCCGTTCAAACTCTGCAGCTTTACTGTTAGTATAGAAGAGTGGCATTTCGCGTCTGTGTGTGTGACCCAGTGAACGGAAATAGTAGAATAGAATAGATTTTTATTTGCACAGAAAGACGACGACGTTGACGTGACGGCGTTGTTCTTCTAAACTTCGCAAAGGAAGTTGATGCAAATGTCAGTATCATTTAGAGAATTTATTGTGGAAGGTATACGAATATGCATTTACATTAACCTTTTGACCGCCACACGTTAAAAAATCAAAAACGTGCCCTCGGCGTCAAAGTCTGTCATGTAGTCGAACCGTGGCGTGCTGTACACATTTCGGTTTGTCATCTATACATGACTGTGTTGGTCAATAGGGCTGATTTTTCCATCGACTGATAATTTTTATTCGTGGAATAAAATTGCCATCTGACAGTTTTTGTATGGAAGAACTGTCAAAAATTCAAAATGATTCCTCCGATAAAATTAACTGGCGTTGGGAAAATCAGCCCTAATAAAGAAATCTCCATGTTTTGTTGAGGCGTAAAAACCGCCAGTAAATAAAGAGAAGAAAATAAAACAAAAGCAAACCGTCTCACAATCCAGAGAATCATGAAGAATCGATGACAGAACAAAACAATATAAGGCCGGAAATGTCGCTCTCCCGAAAATGCCACTCTCCCGATTCCAAGGACATTCTGTCAACAGCCACAGAATAGTTAGCAACAGAAGGTAATCTCCATACAACGAGTGTAAACGCACGCACACATAGACACGCTTCTCGTATAGTGACTGCAATCGCACTCGCAGCTTGCATTTTTTTGAAATGGTGTAAAATGTTTGTTTATCAGACAAACGAAAGGGGTTTGTGGTTAAATGATAACAGCTACAAGGGTCGATCAAAAGTCAAGCTACGCTTACTCGGTCGGGGTCTGCTGGGGAGTTTGTTGCGCCACTTCTCCCCAGCCAAAGCACTAGGAAGTGGTGAAGGGCGGGCGGACTTTGGGGGACTGTCTTATGTAATTTTGACGTTCGAAAGGTGCTGTAGTTCACAGCCTAATTTGAATAAATTAACTACTTTTTATTTTGATTGACTCGGAAAGCATAATTATTAAGCCGTTGGTCCCGGCTGTAATTCGTAGATCTTTGACAGTCGTAACGGGTAGTCAGAAGCCCAAAAGTCTGACAACCAGTCTAACCAAGGGGTATCGTGTTACCCAGTAACTGGATTGTGGAGGTCCGATAGCCGGTCGCTCCATATCAAATACTAGTATTTAGTTGCATCCAGTTAGACTGGAAGCCGACCCCAATATAGTTGGGAAATGATTAGGCAGTTTGATTGAGTGTGAGATATCCGTACGTAAATCCCAAATACGCGCAGACTCCACCATAACCATAATCAACCTATAATGTTCCCACTGCTGGGACACAGGCCTCCTCTCGGTGAGAGGGAGTGGGCCGTTTTCCACCACGCGGGCCCAGTGCGGATTGGCAGATGTCACATGTCTTCGAATTTTTGGTTCTAGGACATGCCGGTTTCCTCACGATGTTTTCCTTCACCGTTTTGAGCATTGGTGATGAAATAATTTACACAAAGTCGCGGCCGTTACCACTTGGCCAGCACTGCTCTCTCAGCACTGCTCTCTCTCTGCGCAGACTCATGCACGCATATTATAATTACATGAGTCTGCGCGCATTTTATGGAGCTGATCTTCTGTACTTCTCTATTTCGTGTCTCAACCTAGAAACAAAGGCAATTTTTGGTAACAATAAAGTCATGCCGCACTGTTTAATAAACGTTCTCTTCTATTATATTCAGAACATTGGTATAATGGATAATAATGTTTCTCGGAAAACTAAAATGCTTAGATGAAATAATAGGTAGGTAACCTACGTAGAGAATAGAAATGATAAAGGCTGCTCCACTATTGCTTTCGTAGTTGCTTCTCGCTCGCACTTATTGTTTGTAAGCGAAAGGTAAATAGATCCTCCGTTTTTTTTTAAAGGAAAGGATGGATTTATGATAAAAAAGAAGGGTTAGGTAGGGATGCCACTGTGAATTCCGTTTTATGGAATCGACCTAAGTTACGGCCGTTTCCTACTCCTTATCATCAACGGACATAAGGTTAGTGTGGGGCACGAACTTACGATGAATGGACAACACGATTTGACAGTTGTCCCTACACTACACCCGAGGTGTTATTGCCTGTTCAAAAAAAAATAATTTGGTACTTATTTTGACGGATCAACTAGGTACCTACTGTTGGACGGGCCCGTATTTCATTGATGGACTTGGTGTGCATCGCGACAGAGGCAAGTGCACCCGTCGACAACATGCCGATCGTGTATTTTAGCACACACACACACACCTCGGCGGCTGCCGTCGACACGTTGTTGACGCGAGCGACGCGTATCGACAGATGCAGTAGCCTTTGTCTTCGACGCGTGTCGCTCATGTGTAGGAGCACTTAGAGAATAGATACGGGAGACGGGACTGATACTGGGATCGAAACTTGCGCATAGCAGACGCGCTTGCAACCAGAAGGCCAATTCCCATAATTAAAAATGTACAAAATCTAGTCGCAATCTCCTCTTGGCTACAATCAATGTCAAAAACTTGTCAAAAATATAGGGAAATTAGAGGTGTTTTTAGACAGACTGAGATCAGACTGTGATCGTTGTTAAAATTACGATATTTACCCCTCAGATCAACGATGTAATTTGTGAAGAGGACAAACAGTAAAAGATACTAATCCTCCAATCCTCGTTTCGATAAATTAACAACTGAACATCGACGATATCAGCTAAGCTATCCACTCAACCACTAACAAAATCAAGCCCGATAACGATTCCTGGAACCTTGTCATTTGTTATTCAGTCAAGTGTAACAATCGCATTGTGGCTAAGATCGAAGACTTCTCTTCTAAGAGATACTATGTAAAGGCACAGAATGGTTGGTACAGTAGGTCGACTACGTACAACGAGAGAAAACAGCGCACACAAACTCAAAGCATTTATTTCAATTATATAGCATTTACAGGCAGTTTTGAATTGTCAAGAAGTCGGTCAGTCAGAAAATATGAAGCTCAATTCCAAAGCGTAGTAGTTACTTAAGGAGAAAAACGGGCAAGAAACTCCATGGATACTCTCAATTACTTAACTACATGACATTACGTCAATGACCAAAAAACCTCATGTTTTATGATGTTTCAATAAGCTGTAGTTAAGTGTATTTTTTGTAATATCGCTTGTCTTATGATTGACGGCGATTCTCCGTATAAGGAAAGGTCTGTAGTTAAAAGAGTTATAGGTGTATCGTCGTGTCGGCGAAACATTCTGTAGGTGGAAAGGCCTGTCGTCGAAAGTGACGAAGGTGAAAGGTTCTCTCGGCAAAATGTCCGTAGGTGAAAGACTCAACTGGGGAAACGGAAACAAATGAATGTTCCTGTCTCTCGTTGCTCGGAGCCAGCCTTCTGAATCAACCTATGCTGCGCAAGGGTTTAAAATTATGATCCTTTATTATTATTAGAACATTTTCATCTTATCTTAGACCCTTCGTGACCAATGTGGCAGATTGAAACGTATCATTTACTTCTAGTACTTCTGCTTTATGTTCTGGATTTTATGTTCAAATAAAAATACCTGGTTTATAAATGATTTTTATTTTATAACTTTTGAATTTTTGGGCAAAGATTAGGGCTTTAACTGATGCGGGACGGAGATATGGTTTTTATTATGACTGTCTTTTGTGCGAGCAAAGACTTTTATGATTGTCATAAAAATGAGTTCGGTTTTCTTTTGCACTGGAAAGTATAAAAATTACCTGCAGGTTTCTTTTAGTCTTGGTAGACAGTGTGGCAGGCACCATTTGACCCCTATGGTAGAAATTTTTCATCAGATGTCAAAAAAAATCTGCAGTTTCATAAATAAGTGCATTACCTACGCGGTCAAAATTTATGAAACAGATTTTTTTTCATTTTATTTGCTGACGAAAATTTTCAACGCGTTCAGAGCCATGCACTAAATCCATGATAACATGTTGCGGGTCGATGTCCTTGCCACCCTCTATTAATAATAATACATATTATATTGTATAACTGTCTACCTTTATTTTGGCTTCATTAAAAAGCACTCTAGACCGTATTTCGGCCACGGCGGCCAATCTCAACGGAGACTATCCTTCGGCGCGTGAGATATTATAGTGCACAAGTGTGCGCGCAGACACAGGTGCACTCCCTCTTCCCTCACTCTCATAAACCGATGGGACGGCAGTCCGACACGACCGGAGACATATCAGGCACAGGACCAACGGCTTAACGTGCTTTCCGAGGCACGGGGGTACTCCCTAGGTCTCTCTTTACCTAGTACCTACCTACTTTCATAGGTTCTACCTACTCTCCGTGAGGTTGTCAGGAAGGTCTTCGTCACCTTCCTTGAGGAGCCCGGGTGGATCGAATGATCGATTTCCCACTCGTACGCAAAATACGCGTTTTGACGTGAGTTTGAAAATGGCGCCAGTGACAGAAAAGTTGAATGGAAATCGTTTGGCTTGGATGGGCATGCGATGAGGAGGGAGGAAACGCATGTGACTAAAAGAGTGATTAATATAAATGTTGATGGATGGAGAGGGAGAGGAAGGCCAAAGGAAAGATGGATTGATTGTGTGAGGAATGATATGAAATAGAAGGGATTGAATGATAGCGTGACGGTTGACAGGGGAGAATGGAAGAAGAAAACGTATTGCGCCGACCCCTAGTAAAATGGGACAAGGGCAGGTAGATGACGATGACGTAAAGTTGCGGACGCCAGCCCATTATACTACTACTACAACTCAAAGTTGCTCCTTATCGGTAATTATATTTTCGACCAATATGGGGTTGAAAGCCTTGGGCCGTGGTGTTTTGTTCAACAAAATCTCCAAACGGCACACTTCCCGTGACCCAAATGCTGGCCACGGTTACCCTTGCACGGTTTTACCTTGGCTACAGACGCCAGCACATCAAGCTACTACAATCTGTCAAATTTCTTTAATACATTTTCAACTTTATCATTCAAGCATGCATTGCATTTTGAACTTTATCATTATTTTCCCAATCAACTTTGAACTTAAGGTTCAAAGTTGATAGTTTCGGGTAGCTTGATGTGCATTACCAGTCGACAGCTAATTTTTCGACGCCATATTTTAGTTAGTTAGGTTAGGTTATTAGATTTTTATTTTAATAGTTGCTTCTTATTTTATAACAATGCGCCACAAGAAACAATTCAATCGACCCAATCACTATTAACAAGCTTAACGCAGCTTCACAACTAAAATTAACTTCGCAACACACAACGTTCGTTACCTTATTAAAGTCAATAAAGTACACAATCTAAATAAAAGAGAACTGCAAGAACAGCAGTTTCAAACTTCCTGCCTTAATAAAGGGAGGCAGGGGGGGAAGGGGGTAAGTAAACAGGATAGATGAAACCGGATATAACCACTTCGATATTCCTTTGAGAATTGTATCGGGATAATTTTAAAGTATCCTCACGTATGAAGGTTATTAGTATACTAGCTGCGCCCCGCGGTTTCACCCGCATAAGTTTCGATCCCGTGAGAATATCGGGATAAAAAGTAGCCTATATGTTAATCCAGGGTGTCAGCTACCTCCATACCAAATTTTAGATTTTGCTTTTTTTAGAATATTCCTTGAAGTACGAGGATGGTTCTTATGCAGAGAAAATTTTAATATATCTACGGGAGTAGGGTAGGTAGGAGTAGTGTAGCAGTAGGGCAGGAGTAGTGTAGGAGTAGGGTAGGAGTAGGGTAGGAGTAGTGTAGGAGTAGGTTAGGAGTAGGGTAGGAGTAGTGTAGGAGTAGTGTAGGAGTAGGGTAGGAGTAGTATAGGAGTAGGGAGGAGTAGGGTAGGAGTAGGGTCGGGGTAGGGTCGGGGTAGGGTAGCGTAAGAGGTAGGACACCACGCAAACGAAGTAGCGCCGGGCAGCTAGAAATAATTTATATGGCAAAACAACGTTTGTCGGGTCAGCTAGTCCTTCAATAAGTCACTTTCATTGAAGGAATAGCTTTTAACAAACCAACAACCAATACTCAACGTTAACTACCAGCATTAAAATTTAAAATTAAATGGCAAGTTGCAAACCGGCTGTAACATTAAATCGTATATCTTATGGTATCATCGAAACAATTACAGGGCGTAATAATTTTGAATCAATAATAAATAATTATTTAATCTTTGTTAATTGTCACGCCAACGATTACCGAGGTATTCGAGAACCTAATTTATTGTTGGATATTTAAGTATTATACATACTTAAATGTAATTATAATTTTATTTTTCATTTAAATAAAGGTTGACTTTAATTTAGTCCATTAAAATTTTTTTTGGTTAGCCATTGACTGTATTTAAATTAATGATGACCTAATGGCTGACTATATAAGTTCAGTATGGATTTCTGCCTTACGGGTTGCTGATTTAATCACCGTACGACCCAAATATTAGTTTGGTCCAGTAGATAGAAAAATAGATATTTTATTTGGCTAATATTTTACATATTATCTATTTTATTATTTATTTATTTCTGTAAATGCCCGTGGTGACATCACAGCGGGCCCTATCAGAATACCAGCGCAGCATCATGCTGAGATAGGAGCCTTTTGGCCTCGTATAGGACTTTCTGTTTCATTTTTCTTTTTGTAACTTTTTTATATAACTTGTTTTTTTACTGTGTTTAGTTTAGTTTGTGATCTTCCTGTACGAGTCGCAATAAATACTTTTTCTTTCTTCTTTCTAGATACAGACGCACCTTATATGGTAAATATCCACTAAACTCAAAAATCCAACCTTAAATTCACTATAAAATAGGTACGATTGCCCATAGTCCATGCAATTTTCATATTATTTTGTTCTGTAATTAGAAAATGAAAAGGAAAATGGTATCCCTATTTCGGATTTTTTTTCATCAAGCTGATTACCGTAATTGCTCCGTTAATTTCACTAAACAAGATGTATCTAAGTAAGTATGTATTTGTCTTTTTTTGGCCCTAAATACACTAAGGGCTCTTACAAACAGGCGCGACACGCGATATAATCGCGCGCGACACAAAGGCACCGCTCGTTGCGCGACTTGCGGTGCCTTTGTGTCGCGTGCGATCTTATCGCGTGTCGCACCTGTTTGAAAGAGCCTTAATTTGACTGTTAAAAATTGATTCTAAAACTGGTACTTACATTTTTGTTGAGCTTGCCTCGTATTCCATAGAAATTCCGTAGCTCAAGGCCAAAGTATTGTACTGTCGTGCGATCGACTGTACTACTCACCGTTAGTATTACGAGAAAACCTTGAAACGTCACCCCGCAGTGAGCAATCGTAGTAATCAATGCGCCATTTTTCGTCTTGTCATGAGACAAAAATAAAGATATATTACAGACACAGACATCTAAATTGTACCACATCCAAAATAAAATATATCATAAATATACACAAATAAGGATGTAAACGGAAAAGCAATTTCTTGCAAACAACCAATTGGATGAAAAGAATCAACAAGACAATTACAGTCAGAAAACATTTTCCTTACAAATTGCACCATTCAAATTCGCCTTGGAAATAGAAAATACTGTTTCAATGCAGCTGATTTTAAAACCATAAACGCCGAGTCACATGGGCGTTCACTTTTATCAAGGCAAACATGGATTTTCCATTTTCATTCATTTTTCATTCACTCGTAATACCCAGAATCGTGATTGATATTTCGTAGAACAATTTTGCAAGTTATATCTCCCTGCAACGCTTGACCCAGGACAATTTGTATTCATGTAGCTACTGAAAACTTTTTGTTAGTACATTTATTTTTGTTAGTTATAAAGAAAAGAAAGAAAGAAAATACATTTATTTAGCACAGACTAAAAGACACACAATACACTAAATAGTTAGACAGTAATCGTACATACATCAGTTAAAAACAAAAAAAGATATTAAAAAAAAAAATAAAAAGTGCAAATTCCGATATATGAAATTAGCAGGAATGTGTGCCTCACGGCTGCGCCAAAAAGGGGTTCAGCAAAAATGCCAGACAACTAGTGCCTGACGCTGGTTTTCAACTGGACCTGGTTATGGTTGACTTGAAATTTTTTTCAATACAACATGACAGGGGCCCGTGGCTAAATAATAACAGCCGCACAGGTCGATCGATCAGGTTAAGCTACGCTTGCCGCGGTTGGTCTATGGTTGGCGACCATCTTTACCGTAACCCCTCAGTGCCTCGGAAAGCACGTTAAGCCGTTGATCCCGGCTGGCATTCGTGGATCTTTGACAGTCGTTACTGGTAGTCAGAAGCTCGAAAGTCTGACAACTAGTCTTACCCAGGCTATCGTATTACCCACTAACTGGGTTGTGGAGGTCAGATAAGCAGTCGCTCCACGTAAAATATTGGTATTTAGCTGCATCCAGTAGACTGGAAGCCGACCCCAACATAGTTGGGGAAAGGCTAGGCAGATGATGACCTACATAACATAACATCACGCCTTTAATCCACGAAGTAGGTTAGGTAGAGGTGTTCCTATAGTATACCAGTCCCATGTAATATGGAGCGAGCCTATTGCTATCAACCGGTTACGAATCCAGACTCCGGGCTCCTACTGAGAAATTCCAGTAGCAGCCCGGAATATAAGTACTCTTTCTCTCTTTTCGTGTCCGCCTATGTAATTACTTTGTTCTTTTAAATTGTGTGCTTAAAAACAAAGTCGGGTTAGTTACATTTATAGCTCAAGAACGGCTGGACTGAGTTTTATGTTCTTTAATTTGTTGCACCTCGAATAGCAGTATAACTATTCAAAAGTGCTAAAAGTTCAATCATTTTCTCATACATTTTGTATGGAACGACTTTTTTGATGATCTCGAGAATGGATGACTGATTTCAACATTTTTTCTGATTTTGAGGCGCTACGAAGTTCGCCGGGTCAAAAAGGAATCATATCGTCGTGTGTCGTGGTAGGTAATAAGGAAATCTGAACGTTTTGTCAAGACGTAAAAACCATGCGAAGCGGGGCGGGTCGCGGCGTTAGTTACAATGAGGAAATGCGGTCGGAAAGACTTTTTGAAAAAGTCTAAGTACATAGTCATAATTCGAGGTTTGGCTCTCGCCTACTTTCTCCTCCAATATTGGGAAAAACCAGGTTAAGTTTTCTCTAAACTAGTTTGTATTAAGTATGCCTACAGTTAACACTGAAGATATTTTTTTACTTTACTCAGAATATTTAAAAGCTCACTTAAAACTCAATTGAATAATTGATGTATCTTTTTAGACTCGCAAAGAAAAAAAACGTTTTGTAGAAAAAAAGACAATTGTAATACCAATTTTTTTAAACTGATTTTCTGGAGTATATTTTTATTCCTTTTTTACTAAAATTAGTAAGTTTTGGGTAAAAAGACATTGAACGGGACTTTCTCTTCAAATAGAACCAAGTAGAAATATGGATGAAGTGAAAAAATTAAAAAGATCTGGTGGTTTTGGTCGGAGTGTTGTAAAATATAAAAAAATAAATTCCATCAACGTTAGCAATGCGATATCTTTGAGGCGGATAACGAGGAAGATGATACTTAAAGAGGAAAATTTGGAAATAGTACAAGTGCACAGTGATTCCGACTCTAATGAATCGACAGCTGATCGTAACGAATCGAAAGTTGATCGTGATTTTGATTTTAGAGACGAACGAAATGCCGTACGGCGTAAACGCTCTAAACAATTGTATTAGCTCTTTCTTTACATGTTCTTAAATGCTGTGCCCACTTTTACATATCTGACCCTTGGAGTATATCTAGAAGATATCTTGAGGGACATACTAGTTTTAGCCAAGGCAACAGCTCGATTTCGTCTACTTGCCTTCAAGATATCTACAAAACCTTTTTAAGTCATTTGTTTGCTACTTGGGCGGGGCCTTTCTGAGGCATGGAGAGGTCTTGGTATGTAAAGATAGTCACCCATCCACAGACCAACAAGCGTAACTGAACCGGACCGATCGACCCGTGCGGCTGTTATTACTCAGCTACAAACCCCTCCAAAGTTACCTACCTTCTACCAAATAAATACAACAATAACAAAATACAATTAATTACAAAACCGATGAGGCCAAAAGTCAAACCACATAGAAATCTACGAAAACGTCTGATTCCCCAAATTGCCGTGACATTAACCTAACATACGAGTACTTTTAGTGGAATCGAATATACCATTAATTTTGTCTGTGGCTCTGCGACCGGGCGGCGTTATTACAGATATCAATGATTCTGGTTTTACTGTCTATGGCAATGATATTATAAAGGAAAGATACGCTCCGTTCATAATGAGCGACGTTCTGTATTGTTGCTCTTTCTGTGTCATACGGAACGTATGACACAGAAAGAGATAGCTATCTGTAGTGTGTTGCTCGCTGCTATTAGCGGACTAAATGAAACTACAACAATTGTCTGAATTTGTCTGCAACAATTTGCGCGCGCTAGTGCCATATCTACCTCTATATAATATCATTGGTCTATGGTAGATATCGTATGAGGCTCAGGGGGTTTGGTAAAGCTCTTTTTATTAATGGCCTCTCAAGCTCCGCTAATGAGACACAATTGATTTTCTACATAGGTCACGCGCGGGGCTTCCAAAATTTTCTTTCATACAAACCTTGTCCTGGCAATACCGAATACAACCACAAAAGAATTATCCAATTTGGTGCAGTCATTCGGAAGTAACGCGCTTACAGACATTTCGGCGATTTTGTTTTATACTATGTAGGTATAAAACAAAGTCGCCGAAAAAATCTGAAATAGCGAAAAAAAAATCAGCTGTTCCCTACATTTATATGTTGGTATAACTCGTCAAAATGTAGGGAACATTTTGACGAGTTATACCAACATAAAAATGTACAGCAGATTTTTTTCGCGATTTCAGGTTTGGTCCCTTAGTAAAAGTTGTTCATAATGATGAGAACAATAACCTCTTAAGAGGTTGTTAATGTTTTACCATAGCCCTATATAAAGCAGCAAAAAATTAAAACAAAGGTCATATTTTCCCTCATACATAAAAGTCCGACTACAAATATCATATTTTCTCAGTATGTTCATATTCCTTTGTGAACCAGATTCATAACAAATAGTTCACAAAGAGCCACACGATGATAAACGAATCAAATATTTACAAAATTATTGACAAACCTCTCTGGGTCTCCGCGTCCCTATGAAAATCGGGGGTATGTTTACTTTCAAGAAGAAATTATGAAGGAATCCTCTCTTTAATCTTGTGTTTATCCTAGTAAAAATGGGCTATTGTTTTTCCTTTTGTATTATAATAAGGAAGCTATCAATGTTAGTGTAAGTAAAGAGCAATCCCTTGTAGATCCGATTCATTGATTTCGCCCTTTGTACGCCTACAAAGAAAGGAAAGAAAGGAAGGAAATAAAAAGATCCTTCATTTCGCCGGACTGAGGCGCTTCCGGAAAATTTACGTGCAGGGTGAAATATATATTTTGTTTACAATGTAAAATCAGCGATCAAACACTTTGAAACGGCAATTATGGTAAAATACGTCGATTTATAATAGTAGATTGTTTGCCAAGGGAGGTAGCAAACAACTATTTTGAAGGCGAGAGTGTTTCTTTAAATCCAGAGCCGAGCGAAGGATTCAAAGTACGTCACTCGAGCGTTGCTCCCGCACACTTCTTTTTATCACCCTCTATGAAAAAATAGGTATAATAAGCGCAACTCATGAATAAGAATAGCACGTTTATTTAGTTACATACAATTATTAAAGAAAGAATAATGTTTATTTGGACACAGTTCGTGAAACACAAAATACGAACGAAGGCAGAATGCTTTTCGCGCGTTTTTTTTACAACAAACTTTTTTTTTATTTCGCTATTGCGCGTTTTACTTTATCATACAGTCTGTTACTTGTAAATACAATGTTCGTCATTGATCTCTTTGGTGATTGAAACTATTAATAACAATATCTAAATTCAGATTACTTTTAGTCCCTAGGGATTAATGAGCTATTTAGTCCCTGTTTACAAAGAATACAACTAGCTCTTTTTGAATAGATGTGAGAAAAAAATATTTATTTTTTTATTGCGTACTTTGAACATTAAAAAGAGAGATAAATCTGCGTAAAAGTGTTGAGATCACCAATAAATAATCAAAGAATCATAGTACATAAAATAAGTAATAATTTTTAAAGGTTTTTTAAAACTGAATAAAATGGGATGGATAAAATATGATACCATAATAATTTATTATTATTTAATCATCAATTTGTAAACTGAGGAAATTGCTACCGATAATCAATCTACCTAGCCTTTTCCAACCATGTTGGGGTCGGCTTCCAGTTTAACCGGATGCAGCTGGATACCAGTATTTTACATGGAGCGACTGCCTATCTGACCTCCAGAGCTCAGTTCAAATTCAAATTATTTATTAGTCACAATTTGTACAAAAATAGAATAGACGGTGACCCCCAAACTAGGCATTTGGGGGTCACATTACGCTACTAGGTACCCAACCGATCCGATCCGATACCTACCTCGGTAAGACTGGTTGTGAGACTTTTTGGGCTTCTGACAACGCCGTGGAAGTGGCAAAGTTTTGGGAAAACAAGATTTAAAATACAGTCGTGCCAGTGACACGAAGAAGAAGAAGAAGTGCGGGTTATAAGACATAACAGTCATGTCTTCGAATTTTTGGTTCTAGGACATGCCGGTTTCCTCACGATGTTTTCCTTCACCGTTTTGAGAGTGTGATGAAATTATTTACACAAAGTCTGGGTTCGAACCCATGACCTGTTTACTCGTAGGTTGGGGCGATCACCACTGCTGCTCCCTCTTGATGTACCTACCTAATCCCTTCACCGGTCTCTGACGTCACCCACAGTAGGAAAAAAAGCGGCCATATTACCTAATACCAGCTTATTCTTACTTCCTTAATCTATTAATAAAATCCAATATATCCCCCAAATGCCCGAAAATAGCTCTCATAAGATCATGTTCTTATGACATAACGAACTTTTGATTTTATGTATGAATGCGTTGGTTTCGTTTGATGACAGAAACTTTGCTTTTCAACACGGAACCGTATATAGTTAGTGTATATAGTTTTAAGGTTTATAATACGTATTAGTTTATTATTGTTTAAGATTATATTGTGTATTTTATCTATGGGCCTTAGTTGCCTGATAATAAAATGATTATTATTATACACTATACTAGCTTCTGGCCGTGATTTCGTCCGCGTGAAATTTCTTGTTGCCCCGACCTACAGCGTCCAATCGCATCATCCGCTTGCATTAGGTAATTTTTTTTTGAGGATGGGAAATCATCAATGTCTCCCTCTGAGTGGAGCGGAAGGTAGTGTCAAACTCCTACTGACTAAAAGCCAGCCGTGTTCCTTCCTTAGCCCTTTATGTTCCGGGTCAGCGGTAACCCTTTCGGACAATCCTGCTGACCCGGCAGGCTTCGGCCCTACGGGCCCCTTCGCTGATGCTGACATCTCTTTAAGGCGCGCGTGACATGTACGCGCCGTCCGGCACGGGCCTGGTCCTGATCGGACGGTGAGCTACCCATTACTCTCCGTCCGCAAGCCCGCGCCTACGGTGGCCGGGAGTCGTCACGCGGCTCCCGATGCCCGGAGCGTCTCCCGCGGTGGCTGGGACGTGAGGCTCAGTACCTCAGTCATCCCGCCACCTCCTTCGCTAGCATGACTGCTTCGCAGAAGGAGGTAACTGCCTCCCACTCCCTCTCGCTCCGGACTATGGCTTGAAACAAGGCCGGACGCGAGAGGTCGCCGCCGCTGCCGATCGCCTCTACGAGGACACGGCGGTGCTAAGCCCAAGCGGGGACGACCTCCACCGTATGCTCCACCGTGTCCTCTGGTCGCACTAGGTACTTCGATTTTGCTTATTGTTCTTTTTGTTCGGCTTCTAAGGGTTGTCGCGTGATGGTTATAACCTTCTTCGAGAATTAGGCTATCAAATGATAATTTTTCACGTCGGACTGGTAGTTCCAGAGATTAGCACGTTCAAACAAACTAAATCCTCAGCATTATTATTCAAAATCAAAATCAAAAGTCATTTATTCAAACTAGGCTGAGATTCTCTTTTCGAACGTCAAAATTACAAAAGACAGTCCCCCAAAACGCCCGCCCTTCACCACTATTAGTAATGATAGATATATTCTGTACCCGAATATACCAGTGACAGCTCTATATTTATTTATAAATAACGTCAGAATCTGTCGGTTGACGTCAAATACACTGTGTTCTTTTTACAAATTGATTCAGGGTTTTTAGGGTTCCGTACCCAAAGGGTATTAAGGCTAAGACTCCACTGTCCGTCTGTCACCAGGCTGTATCTTATGAACCGTGATAGTTGAAATTACACATGTACAGTTGAAATTTTCACAGATGAAGTATTTCTGTTGCCACTATAAATACCTACTAAACATAGAATAAAATAAATATTTAAGGGTTACCATACAACAAACGTGTTTTTTTCGGCGTTTTTGCCTTGTGGCACGGATCTCTTCGTGTGTGAGTCCGACTCGCACTTGGCCAGTTTTTTTATTTAATTTGCAAACCGTTTCCCGTGTAACAGGCATTTTCGGAACAATGTATTTTTGTTGTCCGTTTCGAGCCAAAAATAGAAATATTGTGTTTTAATTTATAACGTTTCAGTCCGTTCTGACAAACATTTATTAGCTTCGTGCGCATACAGGGTGGCAGGGCTATTGATGCGCAGCCTGTTACCATGGTTCAGTACATAATTCTGAACCCCCTGCGTTGAAAGTTATCGACGATTATCTGAAACAAATCAGCTGTTCCATAGAAAAAAGTGATACCTACGCGATTATAATGTATCGAACAGCATTTTTAGGGTTCCATACATCAAAAGGAAAAAACGGAACCCTTAAAGGATCACTTTGTTGTCCGTCTGACTGTCTGTCAAGACCCTTTATCTCGGGAACGCGTGGAGGTATCGAGTTGAAATTATAACCATAAGGCGATTGCCACACTGCGCCGCATTACGTCGCTCGTTCCATCATAGACCTCATCCATCGCGTTCAAGCGTGATCGAGGTCAAGAAGGAGCCCATTCAGCAACAAAAAAAAAAAAAAAACTTAATGATTTTGTTTACCAAAGAAGGAAGCGGTACGGTTTTCCTCAATTATTTTCTCATGATTAAACTCATTGTTTCCAGAATGCGTATACATTCCCTGGATAGAATCGCCGAGGTTTCCTTTTTCCACCCTTTTCTTAGAAATAAAAAAACCTTACTCTTTAATTATAGGAGGAAAAAAAATCCTTGTTTTTCAGTAAATACCAATACATTTATTTAAGCTAATAAAGTACACGTTCGGGATAAAAATTATAGGTAGATGATAATATTCAATTAATTGGTATAATGATCAAGTCCACATACACAAAAACACATATAAAATTTAGAATGGAAGTCGAAAGTCTATACAAGGAATATTCATGCGATATAATTATGTAATGAAAAATATATTTTCCATTGACATGAAAAAACCAACCGAGACGTTTTGTTGACACTACACAAACAATATTCTTTAAAAAAAATTGTTACGTATTTTATACAGGGTTATTTATAAAACACCGGCAACCTCTTAAGAGGTCATTGTACTCATCATTATGAATAACTTTTACTATGGGACCAAACCCGAAATCGCGAAAAAAAAATCAGCTGTTCCCTACATTTATGTTCGTATAACTCGTCAAAATGTAGGGAACAGCTGATTTTTTTTTCGCGATTTCAGTTATGGTCCCATAGTAAAAGTTGTTCATAATGATGAGTACAATGACCTCTTAAGAGGTTGCTGGTGTTTTACAAATAACCCTGTATACAGCATAATAATTGTAAATCACCTAAGAGCGTTTACGCCTACGGCATTTCATACAAACTTTCAAGCCCTTGTTTTTCGAAATTAATGAACCAATTTTAATGAAACTTTATAAGCATAAGCAGGATACAAAGGTCTAAAAAGTTAGTACAGACCATTTTCAAAAAACAAGTTCCTTCGTTTAGTTTTTTTTTTTTAATTCATAATAAAGAGTCATCTGCCTAGCCTTTTCCCAACTATATTGGGGTCCGCTTCCAGTCTAACCGGATGCGACTGAATACCAGTATTTTACATGGAGCGACTGCCTATCTGACTTCCACAACCCAGTTACTGGGTAATACGATATGCCTTGGTAAGACTGGTTGTCAGACATTCGGGCTTTTGACTACACGTAATGACTGTCAAAGATCCACAAATGACAGCCGGGACCAACGGCTTAACGTGCTTTCTGAGGCACGGAGGGGTCACGGAATGTAAAGATGGTCACCCATTTACAGACCAACCGCGGCAAGCGTAGTTTAACCTGATCGATCGATCTGTGCGGCCTGTTATTATTTAGCCACGGGCCCCTCAATTCATAATAAAGAGTATTCTATTATATTCCTATTAATTGTGGCGCGCAACAATAGTTATATACGCACACCAGCGAGTAATCGCTCGTTGCCGTCACGTACTCGCTGCTCGGGGGCCGTCCATTTATCACGTGATGTTTATTAACCCCCGCTCCCCCTTGGTGATACATGGTGAGGTTTAAGACTCCCCATATATCACGTGTATTTTTTAGTACCTCCAAAGAATCTTATTTTTTTTTTTCATCATCATCATTTCAGCCGAAAGACGTCCACTGCTGGATATAGGCCTCCCCCAAGCACCTCGACTTCGACCAGTTCTGTGCTTCTCGCATCCAACAGGTTCGGTCGGACCACCTTGTGGGAGGCCTTCCAACGCTACGTCTTCCGCTAAGCGGTCGCCACTCCAGAACCTTTCGGCCCCATCGGCCATCTGTTCTGCGAGCGGCGTTTTTTTTAATATCATCTAATTTAATTATAGAATTTTTTTTTAAAGACCACAATAATAACGTTTAGAGGTAGACAGAAAGGTTGCAAGTTGTTTTTGACTGACATAAAAGTAATGAAAGAAATGCGAAAAAATTTTTTTGTACTAATATATGAACATTATTTAACGCCGCTTTTCGGTTGAGTATCGCGCGTTTGCCGAAAACATAAGTACACGTGATGTATTACTACACCCCCCCCCCTCCCCCCTTGTGATATTTCGTGATTTTTATGGACCCCTCCCCCCTTTCGAGCCTCACGTGATTAATGGACAGCCCCTCGCCAACTCGTTGCTAGTTGCTAGCTTTACACGCTTCTCGTTATTCGCCGGCGGTAGGTCAGGTGCCTATACTGCCACGGCGTCCTCACCTTCCGCCTAACGCAGGTCCTCACCGGGCACGGCTGCTTCGGGAGGTTCCTGTTCAGAATAAGGCGGGAGGAAACTCCCGGGTGTCACCATTGTGTGGATCGCCCGGAGGACACGGTGGAGCATACGATGGAGATTTGCCCAGCTTGGACAGAGCACCGCCGTGTCCTCACGGCGGTGATCGGCAGCGGCGATCTCTCGCGTCCGGCCCTAGTCCAGGTCATGGTACGGAGCGAGAGTGCATGGGAGGCTATCGCCTCCTTCGGCGAAGCAGTGATGCTCGCGAAGAAGGAGGCGGAGCGCGTGAGGGAGAGGCAATCCTTGCGCCCTCACGCCCCTAGCCGCCGCAGGAGACGCCCCGGGCGTCGAGAATCTATAGCTGATTCCCGGCCACCGTAGGCGCGGGCTTGCGAACGGCGAGCAATGGGCAGCTCGTCGACCGGTAAGGACCAGGCCCAGGTCGACGGCGCGTTGTGTTCCACGCGCGCCTCAAGGAGATGTCAGCACTAACTGACGGGGTCCGCTAGGGCTGATGCCCGCCGGGGTCGCGGGTTGTTCGAAAGAGATACCGTGGCCCCTGGCATAGGCAACGGAAGGAACACGGGTGGGTTTTAATCAGTAAGAGTTTGACACTCCCTTCCGCTCCGCCCAGAGCGGGGAACATTTGATGATTACCACCCAAAAAAAAAAAAGTGCCTATACTGCCTATCAATAAACCGGA
Source organism: Oligia latruncula (assembly GCA_948474745.1). Lineage (NCBI taxonomy): Eukaryota > Metazoa > Arthropoda > Insecta > Lepidoptera > Noctuidae > Oligia > Oligia latruncula. The sequence goes on along the minus strand of OX419701.1, from coordinate 14,447,986 downwards.
CATGACCCTCCAGCCTATTCTACCCAAAACAGAGCGGCTACCTAACAAAGCCGGCCGGTAATTTCATTGTCTACGTTTTTAGGGCTCCGTAACCAAAAGATGCCAAACGGAACCCTGTTACTAAGCCTCCGCTGTCCGCCCGTCCTCCGCCCGTATCTCATGAACCGAAATAGGCAGACAGTTGAAATTTTTACAGTGTGTATTTCTGTTGTCGCTATAATAAAAAGTAATAAAAATAAAATAAAGTTAATTATAAAAATTAAAGGGGTCGTCTCCCTTTAACTTTTATAATTAATAACTTTATTTTATTTTTATTACTTTACAAAAAAAAGATTTTTTTCAGCGGGCTTGAACCATAATGTGTTGACAGTTGAAATTTTCACAGTGTATATCTATTTGCCGTTATACCTCTTTGATTGTCGTAATTAGAGACGCAATAGAAAGACAATTGCTTATGTCGGACTGTGTAACATATGACATTCGAGAGGTTAACAAAAAATAATAAAAATAAAATAAAGTTAATAATAATGTGTGGAGACCTCCATACAAAAAATTTGTTTTTTTCGGCGTGTTTTGCCTTGTGGTACGGAACCCTTCGTGAGCGAGTCCAACTCGCACTTGGCCGGTTTTTATCGTAAATAAGAGACGAGCACGTATTTACTTTTGGATATTAAGTTCAATCAGTGGACATCGCTTGGGGATAACGAATGTGGTGGTACAAGGTATAAGAGAGAGCGGGCTAGAAAAAATGGTAAACTAACAAAATATTTAGATTTTCTTTTTACACAGATTTTTAGAGTTCCGTACCCAAAGGGTAAAAACGGGACCCTATTACTAAGACTACACTGTCCGTCTGTCTGTATGTCTGTCACCAAGCTGTATCTCATGAACCGTGATAGCTAGACAGTTGACAGCCTGGCTCAATGCTGGTCCTGCTCCACAACCACAACTAATTGATTAACACCTGAAAATACTGTTGGAGCTGCTGAAGATTGTAAGACTATCTTTGCATTGTATAAACTCAATTTCATTTGTATTGTATAATTGCATAGCACAGATGTGAGTTCTATGTAAGTACTATACCTTATTTTACCATTTACCGGGTAATATGTCTTTCATTGACTTGAATGTGCCCTGGCGGCTGATAGTATGTCATGCTCACACAAATGTCTCGCTGACGGTGGCGTGTATGTTGGATCATTTAGCTCCCTTCAAAATGGTTGAGCTGAATGGTGCTGATCTATGCGTCATGTTCGTGAACGGGCGCCGTCAGTTGGGGCTGGTCATCACTTAGCTGCCTCGGCTTATTTTTAATTATTTTATTTTTATTTTTGGATTGTTGTTTTAGTACTATTTGTTGTACTCTGGACGCTTTTAACGCATACGTCTTGTTTATTTTTACATCGTTCTCACATTATTTAATTATAAATTCAAAAGTAATGATGTAACTAATATTTTTGTAAAATATAATTTAAAAAGAGTGTCCATGGAGTTTCTTGTCCGTTCTTCTCCATAGGTACCTACGCTTTGGAATGGGCAACTAGCTTCACATTTTTCTGACTGACCTACTTCTTGACAATTCAAAAGTGCCTGTAAAATGGTTTAATTGAAATAAATGCTTTGAGTTTGAGTTTGAGTTTGAGTTGAAGTTTTCACAGATGATTTATTTATGTTGCCGCTATAACAACAAATACTAAAACAGAACAAAATAAATATTTAAGAGGGGCTCCCATAGAACAAACGTGTTTTTTTCGGCGTTTTACCCTTTGTGTGCGAGTCCGACTCGCACTTGGCCAGTTTTTACCGTTTTTCATGTATTACATACCAACTTTGTGAAAATCTAAGTGTTTGGGAAAGGTATTTATTTATATATAACTAATATAATTTATATATCACTTCCTCGTTCGCTTCCGTAGTGTACAGACGGGTACCGGACTAGCTTTGCTTAGAGCATTTTAAATAAAATAAAGTCTCAAATTACGGAAATATCAACCCTAATTCAAATCAATAAAGACGAAAACTACTTGGCATCTTAGCTAATGAACATTGATCACGCACCGAGTAACTGATTCAGATAAGGACTTTAGTGCATAGTATACGCAAGATTTTCGGATAATGAACATGTATCACTCGCCGACAAAACCTGTTCACTCATCACAACCGGAACTATCTACTAGGAATAAAGAAGACACCGAGTTTATCACATCAAGGAAGAGAAAAGTACATCCGGATTCTGAAGAAATATCTTATATTCAGGAAATGCTCTCAAGTATGAAGGAAGATCAAGATCGCAAATTTCATGACCTACAAGAAATCATTAAGGACATCAAGAACCAGAACACAGATATTATCAACTCGAACTCGCTCTTGCAGAAAGCATTTGAGGATTCAGCAGTAATGTATAAAGAGTTAAAACAAAGATATGATTATGTGATCCTAGAAAACAAAGAAGCGCAGACCAAGATTGAGCAATTGGAGGATAAAATTGAATCGCTCGAAAGACAACAGCGTAGTACTACGATTGAAGTAAAGAACGTGCCCTTCACCGAAAATGAAAATGTTAATGATATCGTGTCACAGATACACAAGGCTCTCGATGTATCTTTACCTCCGCAAAATATTCGACAAGCTTACAGGCAGAAGACAGGACCAAAAAATCTGATTATTGTCGAATACCAGACGGTTCAAACTCGTGTCAATGTTATGAAAGCACTAAAAACATTCAATAGGAATAACAAGGATGACAAACTTAACTCCAAAATTCTACAAGTTCCAGGTGAGAAACAACCGGTTTTTGTCTCAGAATCTTTAACTCCCTACGCTCGAAAACTACACTACTTAGCTAGACAAGTTCAAAGAAACCATGGCTTTAAATACTGTTGGGTAGCTAATGGCCGAGTCTTTCTAAAGAAAGGAGATGGACTACCATCAATTCTTGTAAAATCTTCAAGTCAAATTGAAGACATTACCACCGATATATTGAAGCCACAAGTTCACCCGAACACAGATCAATGACTAGCGTTTAAGTTCACTAAAAATATCTTCTCACTGCACATTTCTTATGTTTTTTTAATAGTCATAGTTATAACTGGTTCTGTACTCTTTATAATAATTAGCATCTTGGTTGTATTGCAAGGCTTGAATTGTCTTATAATATTTTCATCCATTTTTTTTACACATAATTGTACTACATTACACTTCACATAACACTTACACTATTCGTACATACACACTTTTAATAATCTATTTTTATCGTTCATTTTCTTGCACTGTTATCGTCTGTTGGTACTGTAGCCTCCTCCAAAAAAATATCTCACTTAACACCCATAAGAATTATGGTTGATTTAGTCAATATTTCCTCAGACATTGATGAAAACATCAATGCGGATGAGGCTCAAACCGTAGACTTCCCGGAACAGTGCAAAGTTCTTTTAGATAAAAACAACACCTATAAAGTATTAACGCAAAACATCAGAAGTCTGAATCATAACTTTGACGACTTTTTAGTCCTCCTTGCTAGGCTTAACATTTCCTTTGACTTCATAATATTAACAGAATGCTGGCTATCTAAGACCGAAAAATTACCCAATATTCCTTCATATCAGGTGTTTGCAACACGTAACCATTTGAATCAAAACGATGGTATAGTTGTTTTCTGTAAGGATAGTTTAAAAGTTACTGTGGCGGAAACAACTATAGTTAGTGATGAAGTAAATTGTTTAGTTACCACAATAAAAAATGAACTAGCTATTGTATCACTATACAGGCCTCCCGCCTTCAAAAATATCGACAAATTTCTAACCGCTTTAGATGAAACAATACATAAATTTAAACACTACAAAAATATTATACTCATAGGTGATATTAATATCAATATTACAAATAACACTGACCCTAAGGTTGCCAATTATATGTACTTGCTAGCCTCACATGGACTCATTGCATCACATTTGTTGCCAACACGTGAAAAAAACTGCCTTGACCACTGTTTTGTTAAGACGAACTCTACTACAAATACTGTAGTCTGCAATTCGACAGTTACGGACCACTGTAGTGTGATGATGTCACTATCGAAAAAATCGGTAACAACCGAAAAAAATCGAGGAACTTTTAAAAAAGTAGACTATTCCGCGATTGTCAACAATTTAAAACTTATAAATTGGACTGAAATGTTAGCATGTGATGACCCGAACGAAATAACAAATAAGTTCCTATCCACAATAAGTGATTGCATTAAAAAATATACTTATACCTATAAACTTTCTAATAGAAAACGTAATATTAAACCATGGATAACACCCGGGTTACGTCGTTGCATGAGAAATAGAGATCGTCTACATCATAAACTTCGTAAGGATCCAGACAATGTAATACTTCAAATAACTTACAAAAGATATCGTAATACATGTAACAAACTATTAAAGAACTTAAAAAATAAATATTTTAGATCACAAATAAATCTCCACAAAAATAATTTAAATAAACAATGGTCCATTATCAAAGAAGTATGTCACTACAATACTAACCCTAATAATTTTGATGACCTACTTTTAACTAAAAGGAACCCACAAGAGTCCATAAACTACATCAATCACTATTTTGCTAACGTGGGTAGCCAATTGGCTCAAAGCATCCAAATAAGAACACAAAAGAATGAAATTGAACTAGCTAGATCTTCGAATTCAAACCGTTCCTCGCTGAAGTCATTCGTCCTACTACCTACGGATGAAAGAGAAGTTAAAAGTACCATATTGAATTTGAAATCTTCTAATTCCAGTGGTTGGGATGAAATTCCCTCCATCTTGCTCAAACTGGCTGTCGACACTCTCGCCATACCTATTGCCAGGATCTGTAATTTGAGTTTCGCCAAAGGCGTCTTTCCCGACGCTCTGAAACAGTCGATCATTATTCCCATTCACAAGTCTGGGGACAGAGACTGTATCTCGAATTTTAGACCAATCTCATTACTGCCATCCCTCTCTAAAGTTATTGAACGTATTATTAACACTAGAGTTAAAAAATTCTTTGAATCCAATCAGCTGCTCTCAGATAACCAGTTTGGGTTTAGAGAGAAAAGATCAACTGCCCATGCCGTACACAAGCTTATATCATTTACAGTTGATGCTTTGGATAGAGGAGAGAAGACCCTAGGAATTTTCCTGGACTTAGCAAAGGCGTTCGATACAGTTTCTGTTCCCATACTCCTCAATAAGCTTGAACACCTTGGTATCCGCGGAATTGCATTGGACCTTATAAAAGACTACATGTCGAACAGAACTCAATGTGTTAGAATTGATGGCTACACCAGTCAACAGGAAAAAGTGCAATTCGGCGTGCCACAGGGCAGTATTTTGGGCCCTACATTATTCCTCGCTTATATTAATGACTTGAGTAGTCTCAATCTGAAACAAGGACAAATAATCTCCTTTGCTGACGACACAGTACTTTTGTTTCATGGGCGCACGTGGAATGAAGTGTTCAGCTTGGCTAATGAAGGATTTGCTTTGGTTACGTCTTGGCTCGATCGCAACCTTCTCACATTGAATGCTCAGAAAACAAAATATTTAACCTTCAGCATTAGGAATAATACGCAACCACCAAATAACCTGCAAATAAAGTTGCATACTTGCAAAAGTGCTATAGCATGTTCCTGCTATAGTCTCACAAAAGGATCCTCTATCAAATATCTGGGTTTGATAGTAGACCAAAACCTTAACTGGGGAGAACATATCGGTACCGTTATAACTCGGGCTAGGAAAATGATCCATGTATTTAAAAATCTTCGTAATATTTGTGACCTCAAACTACTTAGAACTATTTATTTTTCTTTATGCCAATCAGTATTATCATATTGTATCACTGTTTGGGGAGGTGCATCAAAAACCACGATGTTAGGTCTCGAAAGAGCTCAGCGAGCAATATTAAAAGTAATGAGCTTCAAGAAATTTAGATATCCAACGCATCTATTATATAAGAGTTTATGTTTGCTTACAGTAAGACAAATATTTATAAACAATGCTATATTACTTCAGCACTGCAAGTTACCGATACCTAATTTCACTACAAGGCGTAGAAAAGATCTGGTGTACTCCATACCTAAACGTAAGACGGCCTTTTCAGATAAATTTTTTGACCATCTCGGGCCTCATTTATATAACCAGTTATCGAAGTCCATCAATTTACGCGATTCGACTCTCTCTGTTTGCAAAAATACTTTAAAAAAACATCTCATCGAAATGAACTATATTAACACAGAAAAGCTATTAACATCCATATCATAAACATATACCTATACAAAAATACATACACATTCTTATTCCATGCAAACACATCTACACTCGCATTCACAAACCTACATTTCACATAAATGGATCAGTTCTTCTTTATGTTTATAATCTCTCTTTTTTATTGTTGTTGTTTTTTTTTTTTTTTTTTTGTATGAGTATTAGTATTAGTTATTTTTATCTTGATTTTTTATTGTTATAAGTTCCTATCCATAACTTTTAAGATCAAAACTTCTTTTTTTTTTTGTTGTCTGAAATTTTTGCATATACTTTTAATATTTTATAATTACCCTCGTTATTACTGTCATCAAATCATCGAATGATAAAAAACTAAGTATCTGTTTTCTTATTACGTCGTAGTCATAATTCAGTGTATTTAGCTTTCCTAATGTAAAATATCATTAATTGTGCTGTGGAAGTGTGTGAGTGTTTGTGAACGAGGAAGACTGACCTGCCGTGATACAGTTTTCACTAGTACGGAGGTCAGTGTGAATTAGGCTCAAACAACCGCACATACACAGGTATTTAATAGACATAGTTACGTAATTATATTTTGTACTTACTAGAAGACACAAATTATAGGATTGTTATGATTTGTGTGTAAGGTTTGTTTGTTCTTTTTATTTTATATTGTCAATAAACTTTCATTTCATTTCAATTACAACGGCTTGCGCCAATGACAGTGGTATGTTGATTTAGTGGCTCGCCACATTATTTGTAAGTGTACCATAATTTCTGTGGTATTACAATAAACTTTGTATTGTGTAAGAAGGTTGTTTAGCCTCTAAACTCCGCTAATGAGACACTATTGATGTTCTATTGTTTCGTGACCCATGAGTCACGCGCGGAGCATTACCAGTTAATTGAATCTCTACGTAACAGCTTAAAGCCTATAAATTTACTTTAGCACGTTGGTGAGCAGTATAATAGTAATAGAAACCATCAAAATCTTGTCTTGTTTCTAATCATCATCTTCCCCTTATACTTACTTACTTGTGGTCGGCGCAACACGTTTTCTTCCTCCCTTCTCTTTCATATCATTCCTCACACACTCCATCCATCTTTTCTTCGGCCTTCCTCTCCCTCTCCTTCCATCAATATGTATATTCATCACTCTTTTAGTCACATGCGTTCCGTCCCTTCTCATCACATGCCCATACCAAGCCAAACGATTTCCTTTCAACTTTTCTGTCACTCATTTCTTACTTTATCCATTCTCATCACTCCACACATCCATCTCAACATTCTCATCTCCGCTGAAAGCTTTCTTTTTTCATCCGTCTTCTTCAAATTTTTCATCCGTCTTCTTCAAACCTCTGTAAACTACAAAAAAGCCAACAGTGTTAGGCAGTGGAGATCCGATAGGCAGTCGCTTCATGTAAAATGCTCCTTTTTGGCGCAGCCGTGAGGCACACATTCCTGCTAATTTCTTACATCGGACTTTGCACTTTTTATTTTTTTTATATCTTTTTTTGTTTTTAACTGATGTACGATTATTGTCTATTTGGTGTATTGTGTGTCTTTTAGTCTGTGCTAAATAAACGTATTTTCTTTCTTTTTTTCTTTAAAATATGGTGTTCAGCTGCATCCGGTTAGACTGGAAGCCGACCCCAACATAGTTGGGAAAAGGCAGAAGAAGAGGACTTACTAACATATTGAGATTTTAGGGGAAAACTGTAAAATACGCTGTTTACCTACCGCCACTATTATTCTACGTAGGAAACCTTCAAACATCTCTTTCGCTTGAGAACAAATAAATAAAATATGCTGATTCTGTATTTGAGAAAATCGGAAAACCCAGTTTTTTCCCAGGTAAGTTAGGTAGGTAGGTTATTTTTGACCAAGAGTTTGTAGTTTAAAAAAAAAAAAAAACTTACGTCGTCTTAGACATGTATGGCTCAAAATGCTGTAAATTGTGTCAACTATCACTCCCTTAAAGCTTTGCACTCAGCTTCCAAACACCCTGTATTATTATCTTAGTTCCCACTTACTTCAATGATACCATAGATATATGAAACGGTATGTTTAAAGGTACCTAATAAAGTTATCCTCGGTGCCCTGGTTATCCATGCCTAAAATCGACCACTACAGTAAAATTATTAAAACCATTTTTGAAACAAAATAAATGAAGTAACATTATGTTGAAGATTGTAATGCAGGGGATCGAGGAGGGGGGGTGGAGGGGGGGGTTCAGGGAATCAGACCGGAATAACTCGAATTTTCAATGTCAGGTTAAAAACATGACGACCGAAGAAAATAAAGAAGTTTCTAAAACCCTAAAATTAAAGTTTTTACAGCACATTAATAACCAAGGCCTCCAAACTTCGAAGTTAAAACGGCTATTGTTGCTAGAAGCGTTTCATCGATAAAAAACCGGCCAAGTGCGAGTCGAACACGTACACGAAGGGTTTCGTACCACTATACAATATTTAACACAATTTTTAAATATTTTTTATTATTAAAAAAACACGTTTCTTGTAAAGCGACCCCTTTAATTTTTATCTTTATTTTATGCTCATATTAATGTTGTTGTTATAGTGGCTATAGTAGCACACACTCTGTGAAAATGTCAAGTGTCTACCTATTACGGTTAGAAACAGACCTTGGCAAAGACAGACGGACAGCTGAGCTTTAGTACCTATATACAGGCTTATTGGTAAAACATTAATAACCTCTTAAGAGGTCATTGTAGTCATCATTATGAACAACTTTTACTATGGGACCAAACCTGAAATCGCGAACAAAAAAATCAGCTGCATTTTGACGAGTTATACGAACATGTAGGGAACAGCAGATTTTTTTTAGCGAAGTCTCAAGTTAACTCTTGCGGGTTGTTATAGGGTCCCGTAGGCACCCTTTGTATACGGAACCCTAAAAGTTTCAAAGTAAAATCGGCCTTAAAATACAAGAACATTAGGAATATTAATTACCTTTTTTATTTAAAGTTGATAAGATTTTGTAGTAAAACTAAAAGTAATTATGGAAGTAATGCCAAACTACGAAATAAATATCTTTGAATTTAGTTATTTTTGGCAATTAATTATTTTTGGCCCAATACTTAGGGGAAGACCGCACTTTGACTGTACTTTGCTAAGTAAAGTACGCTTACTTTATGTATTTACACGAATATGCACCTTATTTTCATGCCGGTAAATAGGGGAGGACTAAGAAATAATGGATGGGCTGTGTGAAAGGGCAGGAGAATGATGGTGACGATTTTCATGTTGTACGTATAAGCGAAAGTGATCAAGCATGTCATACGAACATACATAATTATGAACATTATTCTAATATGAATAAAGTTCATATTCGTTTGAGACGCTTAGGTACTTTAAAAGTGCGATCTGTGAATTAGGGTGCACTTAAGAGGTAATGCGGGTGGTATTTTCTTCATAAAAACGCTCACGTCTGTTTTCATTCTGGTTAATCACCATAAAGAAATCATTTATCATCCCCTAAGATACAGGCCTAGCCTAGTTTAGGGGACAGGGTTGAACTTATTGTACTATCTACGTAATGCTAAATTAAGATATTTAATATGTATACAGTGCAATGTACTTGAACTTTGTGGTATTAAACAATTTATTTATTTTTATTTTTAATTAATATTAACTACTTGTATGTCCGTATGTTTTCCTTTTTGATGATAGATACATTATTTTCAGCACTAGAACCCTCAAAAATTGCCGATTTAAATCGCTGTCAACAGAGGCCTAGTGGACAAATTTGACAACTATACTCATAAAAAAAGAAAAACTTAGGGACACAGTATAATTTCCTTCTTCAGTTTATGAAATACCTTTTAAATTGGTTCAATATTGGAGGAGAAAATAGGCGAGAGCCAAACCTCGAAATAGGACTTTTTACTTAGGCTTTTTCAAAAGTCTCTCCGACCGCATTTCCTCTTAAAGTAAGGTTTTCCGAAACACTCCGCCCATATTTTAAATATAATTATCTTTCTACACATTTAATTCTTTTTTGTCAGTAATTGCCGATAGGTAAGCAAACGCGAACACGTGTACGGTTTTTGCCTTTGTGCAAATAAATCTCTTTTACACTTTTTCCCCGTTTCAGGTTAATTAAAACAAATATGGACAACAAAACGAATATGGATGTGTGAAACCGGACTTTACGTTCAGTGATTGATATCTCTTTGATTGGTACCTTTTTAAATTTATTTTATTCGAAAAGGCCGAGGTCGCAGCACGTGTCGGAAACAAGCAGAGTGTGTATCATCATCTGCCTAGCCTTTTCCCAACTATGTTCGTGTCGGCTTCCAGTCTAACCGGATGCAGCTGAATACCAGTATTTTACATGGAGCGACTGCCTATCTGACCTCCACAACCCAGTTACTGGGTAATACGATACCCCTTGGTAAGACTGGTTGTCAGACTTTCGGACTTCTGACTACCCGTAACGACTGTCAAAGAACCACGAATGACAGCCGAAACCAACGGCTTAACGTACTTTCCGAGACACGGAGGGGTCTCGGTATGTAAAGATGGTCACCCATCCACAGACCAACCGCGGCAAGCGTAGCTTAACCTGATCGATCGAATATTATTAAGTTTTCACTTCTATCGTGTGGTCATGAGCACACACACCATTTTTTTATGTATTTCAACTCTTATGCCTCGTACCACACACCAATCCCCAACATTTCTTCATAAAATATTTAAGGGACCTATCTCAATCCCGGTGTAATCTTTGGCTCACAATCGTACAGGATATGAAGGAAGGAGTTTACCTAAGCGTGCAAATTTTAAATACGTACGAATAGGGTCGAATTGGCCTTCGCTACATGGTCAAGGGAGCATGTAATGTATATTAGAGAATTGTCTTGTCTTATCTCGAAATATTTTCGGGAAAAAATGCGGTCACACGTCTTGTGGGACAGATTGGGGAGAACTGGGTAATAAAGACTGGATTGAGTTCAGTGGTTTTTGCTAGATTTGACGTTAGTTGCGTTTTTGTTTTGATCTTATGTCTATTTAAGCTTTCTGTGTCTATTTGGGCTTCTATTTCTCCTATAGTATAATTCCGATTGTGATTTGTGACATATCTCGGCGACAAGTGACAGTACAGGAATGTGAGGTCTGCTTTAAGGCTTCTACAAACAGGCGCGACACGCGATATAATCGCGCGCGACAAAGGCACCGCTCGTTGTGTGACTTGCGGTGCCTTTGTGTCGCGCGCGATTTTATCGCGTGTTGCGCCTGTTTGAAGGAGTCTTTAAGTGGAATCCTGTGGATCTCCTGAACACATAAGATATCTTAATGGGTCTTGCAAGATAATTCAGAAAACAGTTCTGCCCTGTCACCTTGGGGCCTAAAAAGGCCACTTTGGCAGAATCATAAAAGGATAACATAATGGACAGTTAACCATTAAATTAATCGTATCAAATCCCATTGGTGAAGAATTTTTAGTTATTTTTATTTGTCTGTGCTAAAATACCAATCAATCCGATGCAAATCCAATCCCAATCTCTTTGATTATACCTACGTATTGCAGCGAAAAAATGAAAAACACAGACTGTCTTCGCCATATTACGATTCATAATGTTATCCTTTTATGATTCTCCAAAGTGGCCTTTTTAGGCCCCCTGTGCACTCGATTGTCTGATGACTGCGTCCACAGAACAGATAAAGAAGGTTAGAAAGGAAATAGTTCCTGATTTGTATCAGAACGCGCGTCGCCGTTGTCTCCCACTCTTTAACTTCACTACATGCAAGAGACCAATGCCTAAGCGGATTACGCACACAAATAAACAACACGCACTTAGATCGTAAATTTGCTATTGGTTGTCACACTAATGCAATCATTGCGTTTGACGTACGTCATGCACGCATAAAAGCACGCTAGGGTGGGCGATTAAAAGGTCGATAGTTGATATCGATAAAATTAATGTAATCTTGCTTTTTATTTTGCACGTATTGTTGACTATGTGGACTTCTGTAATGCATGTTGTGAACTTGTATTCATGCTAATATAGAAACAAATAAATAAAAGTGGATCAAATAAAAAATACATAACTGAATTTTAAAACCTGTATATCACTATCATCTGGTATCACTGGTACATGGTAGTGATGACTGTAAAAAAAATTGTTTATTAGCAGTCATCAGAGAAGTATAAAAAACGTAATTAAAAAGTTATAATTTTCAATTTCCTTATTTTCAACCATAAGTGTTATAAAAATCAAATTTACGGAAGATGATTCAGATATTGCCATTTTTAGACAAAAAACTGATTTGACGAGACTAAAATGAAATTTTCTAGAACAAAATCAGTTTACTTACTGAACAACACATAACGATATATTTGTGCGGATAAGCGCCTGATTTTAAGTTTTTTTTCCCTGACTTTGTTGTTATGTAATTATCATCATCGAAATGTTGCGAACAAATTGTGCTACATTTAGTGGGGATCCAATCAATTCTACCAGTTGTCTCAATCCACAGTTTTCTTATAGGTGGATCTGTTGGAAACCTAAAACGTATTAAATCATAATGTCAGTTTCAATTGAAAAATTATTTTTTATATACATACAACTTAAATACAAAAAAAAAAATACAAAAACCTCACTCAAAATCTATGTTACTAATTGGTCGTAATAAATAATATTATTTTAGTTATAAAGTGTACTTATTGATAATAATCAACTGTATCATAGTAATAATCGACATTGTTTACAAATTGGCACAGCACTATCGATGCCTAGATTTCCTGGAAATGAATCCTCGGGACCATAGATTATACACTTAATACTGGTCTCGGGACTCTCGCGGTGAACGTAATACATTGCGCGATCGCTCAAGTAGTACAAAATGGTACCCATCTATTGCAAGCAATACATAACTATTCGTCTGCTTGCGATTATATCATTTTTGTCTACAAACTTCATAATGCTAATGTTATAATTACAAATATCACAAGTATTTCAATGTTTTTGGACTTACCGGTGGAAAGAAATCCCTCCTCGTGCTACACTACACACCTGGCTTCTTTTCCGACACGTTATAATAGCGCAAGACGGCATAATTTAATATTTTTGCGGAGCTTACGTACACTGTCAAAACAAGAGCGTGATTGCTGGCCGGTAAAGTAAACTTCGGTTGATATTGAGCATTTGCTCATGACCGCGGCGCGCGTGCCCCGCCCACAAGGCCCTTCTACTGCGTCAGTGAGCGGATTTCGCGCAGCAGAATTTTGGGCCAAAGATATTTGAACTTTTTGCCTTCGATACGTTTGGAAGAAGATTCCTGTTAATATAATTATTATGTTTGTTTATTATGTCAAATAATAAGGATTGCGCAAAAAATATATCATTGATGTTTAAAGAATTGGTTTCTTGCAAGAAATCTTAGAAATACAAAATTGCCTACACGCACCAAGTATTTTTGTGATCCTATGCAGATAAACACGTATCATGTGTGGCATACCTATGTGGCATAAATTTCAGAATAAATTTACTCTAAAAATTTGTGAACATACACGACGTGGTACAGTCATTCCCAAATGTGTGTTCGTTTCATTGTTTATTAAAATGAATTCCCACCAAAAATAAAGCCGCAATCAAATCGAACAATTCCCTTGTTCCAAAATCAAAGTCTATTCAAACATTTGAAATGCGAACTCGTACGAAAACTTACAAAAGTAGCTATCATCACAAAACTCTCACATTTGAAAACCGAACCATTTTATCAATGGAAGTCAGAAGTACTGATATAAATCCTCCTTTCGCCAAGCTTTGCGGCACTTCGAAAAAGTTAAATTGCACATTAAAACCGCCTAAAGTTTAATATTATGCCAAAATCCGTTATAGCGCCCTTTCATTTCCGATAAATTCCGGTGTTTCGGAAGACTTCATTAAAACCGTAAATGGTTCGGTTAATTTTGCGGTAGTGGCTTCAATGGTTTGGGGCTATTATGTCTAGTGCATTGTGCGTAGTAATGCGTACGCAATCGGTAGAATGTTTTATGAATCGGTTATTGACATTCCCTATTTGTATTAAACGTATTATTAGAATCTTGATACTTGTTATTTTATTTGTACCTATTGATAGATTAAATATTACTTACATGCCCCCTTATTATTAAACGTTGTATAGCGTCTGTATAGTTACACAACGCTTTGTCTTAATCTTCTTTCGAAAGTCAAATTACTGACGACTGAAAGAGAGTGGTGTGTAACTATTCACCTGATATATTGCGTTTATTAGTAAGGGGGTTATCGTGTAGGTAGGAAGTCGCAGGTAGTATTACAGGAGTTGAAGAGCTTTTTTTTTTGGAACTACATTATGTTCCGTAATAACGTATTGACTTACTTAATAAGGAGTTTTGTCCCCTCCATGCGACTTTGTCTATTTCTTTTATACGAGTGTGTGTGTGCGTGCGAGTATCGTATAAGGAACTTCGTTCCTGGAGTTTTTTTTGACTGCCTATGTGACCTCCATAACTCAGTTACTGGGTAATACGACACCCCTTGGTAAGACCGGTTGTCGGACTTTCGGGCTTCTGAAGATCCGTAACGACTGCCATAGATCCTCGAATGTCAACCGGGACCCACGGATTGACGTGTTTTCCGAGTCACGGAGGGGCTTTTCTTGATAGGTATGTAAAAATGGTCACAAAGCAAGCGTAACTTATCCTGATCGATCGACCCCTGAGGCTGTTATTACTTAACCACAGGTCCCTCGAAGTCGCTATTAATGGAATAAAAATGTATTTCCACATTCCATTCAATTTCACCTCTAACTCATTAAAGTTGGCCTAGATATAACAATAAAATGCAGTTCATTGGTGTGTATAAGACCATTAATTATTCATTAAATTTTCAATTGTATCGATACAGAATCGCTTTCCAAAAGGTATTGATACTTAATGAAATCGCTTCCATTGTTGCTTACTTCCGAATTCTGTTTTATCGTATTGCTACGATAAAACAGAATTCGAAAGTACTCGTACATACGACTTCGGGTTTAAAATGGTTGCATAGTGTGAATTCGACCTTTCTTTGAAGTGATTGGCAAAACCAATATAATTTCTAGAGCTCGTGGGCAGTGCCGGATTAGCCCATAAGCAAATTAAGCAATTGCTTAGGGCATCACGTCGCGGGGGGGCACCATAAGGCAGAAACAACACCGATACAGTATTTGCTAGCACATGAAAGGCAAGGCTGTTTATCAGCACGATATTACAAAACCCAAAAGTACACCCAAAAAAAAAAACAGTGGCACTCCGGGAGTGCCGACAGAAGTGAAAACAAAACACAAAAAGAATACTTTGCCATCACTCACTGACATATCGGATATACATTAAAACCGAGTACATCCCGAGGACAGCCGAACACATCCGAAGCGGGTATTTTTTTAAATCGTCTTATATACAAAACACGCGTGGTGTCGCTTACGGTAACAGTGGCGCGAGTTAGGCAAGATACAAAAGTCTAAAAAGTTAGTATTTTTAGACCTTTGTATTTATTTTTATTTTTGCTTAAGCGTATGAAATTTCATTAAAATCGGTTCATTCATTTCGAAAAATAAGGGCTTGAAAGTTTGTATAAAATGCCGCACGGCGTAAACGCTCTTAACTAAATATCTATTTAAAATAGTTTGAGTCTAATTATAGAATCTAAAAAAAGCTTCAAAATGTCAAACGAAATATTTTATTCAAAAAACAGCCATATTCGCTGGTATGCTGGTATGGTGAACTACGCCGTAGCATAGTGTGAGCTACGCCGTAGCACAGTTTGACCTACGCCGTAGCACTCTCCATCCGTCTTACGAATTTTCGATCAGGTCACGTGTCCTGACGCGAGTTTAACATTTTTTACCCATTACAAAAAAAGTGTACAACGCCGCTAAAGTAGTTTTCACTTCAAAAAAAAAGTCAATCTAGCTAGAGATGTGCGCCAGTCTTTACAAATCGCTCGTCGATGTTTTGGAAAAATACGAGGCGACTAGTGGATAGGAGGGCCTACAGGCGTGGATTGCTTAGAGCATCAAGTAGTCTTAATCCGGCACTGCTCGTGGGTAAGATCCCATGCTGTGTTGTTGAACAGTTTGTTTTGCCACTTCTTCCCAGCAAAAGCACTAGGAAGCACAGAGCATGTTACACTTTACTAGGAAGTGGTAAAGGGCTGGCGTTGTGGGGAACTGTTTTATGTAATTTTGACGTTCGAAAAGTGCTGATTCTTAGCTTAATTTGAATAAATGACTTCTGATTTTGATTTTAATGGTCGACCTGACTATTCATTACATATCTGTCACTTGTCCCTTAAGAGTAATTAGAAAACCAATGTCAGACAGGAACTATTTACATTTTTGGCACACCCGTGAGGCACACAGTGTTGTTATAAAACGTTTCACTTTTTTTAATTTTTTTGTACCTCACGATTTGCTGACAAAAAAATTTGTTATAAAAAAAAAAAAAATATTCATTCATTAATTGTAGTGGTGGCCAAGTGGTACCAACCTCGACTTACTTGTCGTAGGTCGTGGGTTTGAACCCAGGCAGGCACATTACTTTGTGTAATTTATTTCAACACCGCCATACCACGCGGGCTTGTGCGGGTTGGTAGATGGTCACATGTCTTCGAACTTTTGGTTCTAGGACATGCCGGTTTCCTCACAATGTTTTCCTTCACCGTTTTATTAACACAAAGTAAAGCGCCTGTCTGGGCTCGAAACCACAAACTACATCTCATAAATTGGTGCCAAAGTACCGTCGACACGAAAAGAAGAACAAAATATCAAAGTATATTTAATGTCCTTCTACTTTACTATTTTGCCAGGCGTATCTACGAGTTACATAGAGGAACAATCATTACCTATATATGTCCTCTACATAGACGCACATTATTCACCTGCATACGATCCTCATTTACGTCCCACATACACCAGTAACGCAGACACGTTCACACGAGTAACATCGAAATAGTTACGGGTAACATCGTTCATACAGGTAACATCGGAATTGGTAACGATCGTACTGGCAACGTTTAAAAGCAATTCACAGCACAAACAGGCTGACGTACAGCGCTTACTGTTCGCTCGTGAATTGATGGAATTGGGCCGTGTTTGCAATGAGCATGGACAACAGAAGTGCAGGACATAACCTCCCTTTGAGTGAGTGGGTAGATAAAGGTGTTACCGTTTGTAGACACTTCGTCTATAGAAGGGATTATGACATAAGGAACAATAAATTGCTTCAGTCCATGGAGTTTATTACTTGTTCTTCTCCATACTAAGATTGCTGACATCAGTGAAGGATAACATCGTGAAGTAACCTGAACTTATAGGTAGTTAATCACACTAATATTATGAAGGCGAAAGTTTATGAGTGTGTGTGTGTGTTTATATGTTTGTTACGCTCAAACGGCTGTCCCTATTTTGATAAAATTTTGTATGGACGTAGTTGACATAACGGATTAACATATAGGCTACTTTTTATCCCGATATTCCCACGGGATGGACATTTACGCGGGTGAAACCGCGGGGCGCAGCTAGTAATTAATGTAAGTCTGAAATCGCCTAGGCCGTTATCATCTCCTCCATAGGAATCTACGCTTTGGAACCCGCAACTAGCTTCATATTTGTAACTGACCGACTACTTCTCATTTCAAAAAAGTTAGTGAATGGTTTCATTCAACTTTCATGAATTTACAATAACGTCAAGCCTCTATTTATTATAAACTAGCTGCGCCCCGCGGTTTCACCCGCGTAAGTGTCGATCCCATGGGAATATCGGGATAAAAAGTGCCTATATGTTAATCCAGGGTGTCAGCTACCATAACCATAATCAGCCTATAATGTTCCCACTGCTGGGACACAGGCCTCCTCTCGGTGAGAGGGAGTGGGCCGTAATCCACCACGCGGGCCCAGTGCGGATTGGCAGATGTCACATCACATGTCTTCGAATTTTTGGTTCTAGGACATGCCGGTTTCCTCACGATGTTTGGGTGTCAGCTATCTCCATGCAAAATTTTATCAAAATTGGTGCAGCCGTTTGAGCGTGAAGAAGTATCTCAGCGTAGAGTACACCTCGATCTTCCCCTCTAAGAAACAAAACGTGATTCAGATATATAAATTTCATTTGAAAAGCTAATTCTAGCAAATTCTAAACGAAAAGGTACCTTCAAACCCTTCATTTTGTAGTGTCAACCCCGATTCATCAGGCACCTATTGACAACAACAATGGCCGCTGTTAAAAGCGATTGCCGACAAACATCCCTAGTTAATGTTGATTTGTTTATTGATCGAATCGTACTGTATTCGTACGATAAGAGTGGGGCAGTAGATTAGGAAGTTTATTTTAGTGAAAAGTGTAGTCTAGTGAACGTATCGTTTGCAACATAGCTCATAGAATACGCGAGCTGAAGTAGCAATAAAGCGTCCATCATCATCATCATCATCATTTCAGCCGAAAGACGTCCACTGCTGGACGTAGGCCTCCTCCACTTCGACCGGTTCTGTACTTCTCGCATCCAACGGATTCCTGCAGCCTTCACAAGGTCATCGTACCACCTTGTGGCCGGCGTGCATATTAGCCGTAGAACCGATGACCGTTGGGGTAGACATGATCTTGAGTGGAGATCGCGAATCGACAAACGTAAGGTTCGGGACGCCCTCAGGCTAGGTGGAGCGTCGATCTTCGCAGGGTGGCTGGTAGCAGCTGGATGAGAGTTGTCGAGAACCGAGCCTAATGGCGTGCAGTTGGAGAGGCCTATGTCCAGCAGTGGACTGCTGTAGGCAGATGATGATGATGATCGTTTGCAATTTTTGGTTTGGTTTGGAAAACCTAAACATTTCATGAGGTACGAGTACCTATTTACCAACAAAATCACAGTTATTTTAGTGTATTGAGGTAATTGTGTTGTTTTACGGCTTCCACGCGAACTAATTCGCAGGCAGAGCTAGTACAGACGCCAGCACATCAAGCTACCCGAAACTGTCAAATTTTCTCAATCAACTTTGAACCTTATGCTTTAGCGATAAAGTTGAAAATCTATTAAAGAAATTTGACAGGTTGTAGTAGCTTGATGTGCTGGCGTCTGTACAATAATAAATGTATTTCGTTATTCTAGTGGTTGCAAGTACAACTGCTAAACGTGGGGTCGATTCTCAGGTCGGGTAGAGCATTATTGGGTTTTCCCAACAGGAATATCTCAGTATCAGCTCGAAGTCCGACTTTGACACAATTGAGGCGTCATGAACCCTCATGTCGGTTACCTACAGTACACCTTTACTGCTCACCTCTGCTTTCCCTTTCTGGGAATGTAGACGTTATGTTTATGTTAATAATGTTCTTATTTCATGGACCTACTGTCTCTCCTGCACAGTCACTGCACACACCGCATTTATGCCTGCTATAGTTACACATCAAGCACGCCATTTGTCAGGATTTGCCGAACACACGAATTTCGAAACATTTATCTTAATTATTTAGACAGTGCAAAATCGTGATTTTGCTGCAATATCTCTGTGGAATATTTGTACATAACTATCCTCATTTTGTACAGATGTATAGTTGGTAGCTTTACCACGTGTTACCCAGTAACTGGGCTGTGGAGGTCAGATCGGCAGTCGCTCCATCTAAAGTACTGGTATTCAGCTGCATCCGGTTAGACTGGAAACCGACCCCAATATAACTGGGAAAAGGCTAGGCAGATTTATTGTATGTACACTAGATAATTATATTGTAGCGGTATCTACAGCGCCACATGGAAACAACGCGTCATACTACGTCACGCAAATCCTACATCGCGCAAGCAGAGTTTACCGCGCAATTAGCATAGATACAACGGCCCGACATGAATCATTGGGCAGTTGCCCGCCAGACATAACACCCGTCTGGTCGGAGGATCCTCCCTTTTCTATAGAGTATGAGTGAACTTTACACCCTGTTCCTCATACCTCTATAATATCGTTATCAACCTGAAAACATGCACTAAGCCATGTGACTGCTCACAAAGCAAAGATCGACTATTCACAACCTGTTTTATGGGTAATTGAGGAATCACCCAAGTCCTTAATTGTAGTCAAGTCAAGTCAAAGTAAAAATTTTGTTCAAAATTGCATTGTACTTCTGCTGAAATTTTGAACAAATATTTTGCTCAATAACTGAGATTAAAAAAACTGAAGTGTTAATCGACTTATGTTGCTGACCGTAGGTACCTAAGCTTCTGCGTGATCACTAAGACCGTATTCTAGCAAACTGACACATCTCATACTTATCATAACTAAAATCTAGTCTAAAATCGAGTTTTGCGACTGAACATGAACATAACACGTATGTAGATACTTATTCTAGAACGATGCTTTGTCATAAACCACGTCTGCAAACTCTGATGTAAAAATTATATAGACAAACATACTTCAGAAATCTAAAGCAAAATGAGAAAAAAAAAATCTGGTGCTTAAAAGTCCTAACTTTATAATTTTTGTTTGCAAAACTTCTCTCATTTTATCCACCGCGGTTTACGTAAAAAATTTTCAACTGTTTGCAGAAAGCTAAGTGAAATGCTGAAAGGTCACTGAACTGTGAATGTCGCGTTATTTTTAATGACCCTTGTCAACATATCATAAAGTTGGGCTAATCTCATTTGCTGTGTTTTTGTAAATAACATAAAGTACTTTTAATACTCTTTGTTTGAATGTGTTAACCCTTTTTTAGATAGGTTTATGGATATAATTATAGAGTTGTTTTTGCCAGGGAATTTTAATATCTACTCCCTCTCTTTTGGCACGTTTTAGGGAAGATAACAGACTGTAAGCATTTAGACACTTTTATTAGTGTTTAGCTCAAACGTTGTGTATAGTGAAAACATTTTGATTAACAATTTAAATGCATAGATGACACAATATATTTATTTTTAGGAAAGAAACACAGATTTAAGTGGACCTGTCTTGACATTTGCGGAGTGGTCGTGGTTTTCACTAACCACTTACCAAAGTACCTGTAACTATCTTTAATTATATGACCTAAAGCGCGGTCACTATCGGACTGCATAGAAAAGAAAGAGAAGCGCGATGACACAACGCTGGTAATTTATTGCAAAGTATGAAGCAATTATGTAATTACAAAAAATCTATTGTTAGGACTAAAAAATTAAAACAGTAGTATTGTAGAACATACTAAAATACTAGTGTTTTCATTTTTTAGTCCTTGAGCTTGTAGAATAATCTGACAAAAAATCAGAATGATTGTATGTATTAGCACAGGTATTATTTATTGTAGTATTTATTGTAAAAAGAAAGTTTTTAGAGGTATCTTCATGATTTTTTTCTATCGTATCAAATTAGGTGTATTATGTTTCCAACACAGTATCTACCTAGCATATATCCTGAAGAATATCGTATTTTTTTTTTGTTTACACTACAATAAACAAATAAAAAAAAATCATAAATACTTTTATTGTTTCTAAAACTTGCGTTTTTTGCGTTTAGGTCCTGTAAGCCCCTTAAGAGGTTTTAGCAAGTAGATAGGTTACCGACACACCAAGTGGAAAATGAAAAACGCCCCCCAAAACCATTCCAAAATCTACCTACAATATTGACAAAAAAATCTTTCTCGATAACCAATTTAAAACACAAAGGTATCTTTTGATCACCCAAGCTCAGATACTTCATATGACGATAGAAGGTGTTCGGGTCGCAAGTTAAATTTTTATTACGGCCCAAAAAGGGTATTTATTGCTTTCATAAAAAAAGAAAAGAAAGTGTTTTACAACTTGAATTTCTTGTCTAAGAGGACGGGCGTTTCTAGGGTTCCATAACCAACAATAATAATAATAATATCTTTATTTTCAGGCTACTTTGGCCCATAGATAAATACCTTACAGACTAACATATATATTATAATAATACAATGTGTGTTAGTGTAACTTAAAACTATGTTAGTAAAACTCACTTCACTCGAGCACTGTCTTTGTGCGATCGTGTGGCACTTGTCCGCGGAAGCGACGGAACATTACACCTTGCGGCCAAAAGTCCTCTGCCATGACGAGGTGCAGGTGACAATGAAAGGACGGAAGCCTTATATTCTATGGGATCATTTTCATTGTCTGTAACGTTTTTGTAAAAAAATCTTAATTAGTTTATAGGCTTCCAGTCGAAATTATACTACGTTAAAAACAGATATCATCATTCTCTTGTCTTGCTTTATCCCAATTTATTTGCGGTCGTCGCAACATTTCTTTTTAACCGACTTCCAAAAAGGAGGAGGTTAGGACTTTATGTTTTTTTATGTATTATCACCGATTTGTCCGTCAATTGTGGACCTATTTTTAAAAATTATTTTTTGTTTGAAAGGGTATGGTCTCGAGGTAGCCCCATTGTCAGAAAGTCTGAATCTGATGAGGAAATTCCATGGAAATCGAGGGAAACCCTCAAATTTTATAGGCACACCTGTAGCGATTTGGGTATTTTTTATAGTAACTCGTGCATTTGCTCTTGGAAAGCACCATTTGGTGAAGTGGAACTGATGATGAAGACCACAGATGGTCATCGGAACTACTCATTATTAAGTATTTCACGGGTTGCGATTCGATTAGGTACTTTAATGTGATTGCTAAGCAATTTATGCTCGTCACAATGCGTATGGTGAAGTGGAGCTGATGGTGACTTCTCAGCTCTAGTTCTCCTGGTTCTTACTAGGTAAACTCCTCAACAATTAACGTCCCTGCATCGGGAAAAGCAATATTTTGTAAAAGGTGATGAGCAGTTGACATTAGGCTATTGTAACTTAGATAAATTATCTACTAACTGACCCACTAAAAAATGAAAAATTAAAACATTTTTACAAAAAAAAAAACACCCGACTTCCGAAGTTTAAGTAGTGGTTTTTGGAAGGCGGTTGTTTTTTTTTTTTTTTTATAAAACAGTTATTATTCTTCTATACTTATTAGTCACTAGCTGCGCCCCGCGGTTTCACCCGCCTAAATGTCGATATTGGGATAAAATATAGCCTATATATTAATCCAGGGTGTCAGCTACCTCCATACAAAATTTTATCAAAATTGGTCCCGCCGTTTGAGCGTGAAGAAGTGACAAACATATAAACACACCCCCACACACGCGCACACTCACCCCCTCACACACTCAAAAACTTTCGCCTTTATAATATTAGTGTGATCATCGTCATATTCTAGTCGTCGTCATCTCGATACCCACTCCCTTTCTAGCCATATATATCATCTTTCACACAGTCCATCCATCGTTTCTTTGATCTTCCCCCCTTCCCTTCCCCTCCCCCTTCCCCTTTCTCTTATAGTCATCCACTCAAACCTTTCCTCCCGACATTTTCCTCGTTCCTTCGCATCACATACTGTGATAACCGGTTTCCACGCAACTTTTCAATCACCGGTGCCACTTTCAGACTTTCTTTTACATGTATAAAAATCTGCTGTTTTATACATTTTGGTCAAGTAGGTATTGAACTTTTGTAATTTTTTGTTTTTTTTTTCTATAAAAAAAAAGTTGCCCCACAGTAGGAATTTCTCCTGTATTCTGGGTGCGTTTACAAACATTTAAACTCACATACACAAACAGCCAGACCCAGAACAACTACTTGTAGGTCATACAAATATTTGTTCCGTGCGGGAATCGAACCCGCGACACGCAGCGCAGCAGTCAATCGCTTAACCACTGTGCCAACCGTGTCGTCAAAAACGTCGTGGATGAAACAGCAGATTTTTTTTCGTGATTTCAGAGTTGGTCCCATAGTGAAAGTTGTTTATATTCATGGGTAAAAACACTCTGTAGAAATTTGGAACCGGTAAAAAAAACATCCTGTATACCCATTTCTTATTCTATCTAATTGCGTAACACAACACATTTCTCTTAGCATTCTCATCTAACAAATAAAAAAAACAAATCCAAAAATTTATCAAAATCATTTTATAAATAGGTATTTCTTCTTCTTGAATAGTACCTATCCTGCTGCTAAAGCAAGCCGTTAAGGCTCCTACAAACAGGCGCGACAAAGGCACCGCTCGTTGCGTGACTTGCGGTGCCTTTGTGTCGCTCGCGATTATATCGCGGGTCGCGCCTGTATGAAGGAGCCTTTATTGTTATTAAACGTGACGTCTACACGTGACAAACGAACAAAAACAATTTCGTGCAAGATGTCGCATTTTGCTTACCTACATTAAAACATGGTGTCGCTTACTCGCTTTCATGCTCTGAATAAAGTTTTGTAACTATGCTCGTGGTTAAATGATAACAGCCACACGGACCGATCAAAGGTTAAGCTATACTTGCTGCGGTCGGTTCGTGGATGGGTGACCATCCATTATGACTATCCATTATGTAATGTGGGTGTCATTCATAGATCTTTGACAGTCGTCAGAAGCCCAAAAGTCTGACAACTAGTCTGACTAAGGGGTATCGTGTTACCCAGTAACGGGACTGTGGAGGTCAGATAGGCAGTCGCTCCATGTAAAATACTGGTATTCTGCTACATCCGGTTAGACTGGAAGCCGATCCCAATATAGTTGAGAAAAGCCTAGGTAGAATGATAGAAACCCCACATAATCGTGACTAATTCGCACTTGGTCAGTATTTTATTTAGTTTTAGATTAAAAAGTTACAAGTTTTACGGGATTTTTATAAATTAATTTTAGATTTTTTTTTATTGATTGTTGAAGTTTTTTCTAGGTCATAATTGTATACGTTTTTAGTCTGTGTGCTATGTCGACCACTCTGGTTGACTTCCTTCCGGATCTGATCCCTCAGAGAGACTGTCATCCCTTAGGTACTACAAGCTCGCAATATGTTACTTGTACAAAGGCGGACATAATGCCCTAGGCAAGTCTGGCAGTACTGCCAGACTAACTTGAAGTTTTTTTTTTTTTTTTTTTTAAAAACGTTGCCCCACACTAGGAATTTCTCCTGTATTGTGGGTGCGTTTACAAACATTTAAACTCACATACACAAACAGCCAGACCCGGAACAACTACTTGTAGGTCATACAAATATTTGTTCCGTGCGGGAATCGAACCCGCGACACGCAGCGCAGCAGTCAATCGCTTAACCACTGCGCCAACCGTGCCGTCAAAAAGATGCGTCAAAAAAAAAAAAAAAAAAAAAAACATACAAACACCCGAACATAGTACCTCCTCCTTTTTGTAAAGTCGGTAAAAAGAACCGTGCCGTCAGAAGTGATGTAGGCAAAACATGGTACAGTCAGTTACAGCAATTATTAATATCCGTGGATGACCCACATTTACATAAAAATGGTTGAGATTTTTTAGATTACAATTCGATAGAATTTTATATTTTTTTATATTTTAATAGCTGCGCCCCGGTTTCACCCGCATAAGTTTCGATCCCGTGGGAATATTGGGATGAAAAGTAGCCTATATGTTAATCCAGGGTGTCAGCTACCTCCATACCAAATTTTGTCAAATTTGGTCTAGCCGTTTAAGCGTGAAGAAGTAACAAACATATAAACACACAAACACACCCCCTCACCCCCTAACAAACTTTCGCCTTTATAATATTAGTGTGATTTATTTGAGCAAAGTGAAATTATACACACTGTGAAAATTTCAATTGTCTACCTATTACGGTTCATTAGATACAGCCCGCTGACAGACAGGTGGACGGACTGACTGCGGAGGCTTAATATTAGGGTTCCGTTGGCACCGATTAGGTGCGGAACTCTAAAAAGGGCAAAAAAAGAGTCAGAAATTCCCGGAAATCCTTTACCTACTAACCTTGAAGGATATTAACGTCTTTCTGTTTCAAGCCAGCACAAGTCGTGTAATCACGTCACGTTGTCGTTTCGGCATCGTTCGGTTTAAGTGAGACGTGTCCCGCATTACCATCTCGACGTAGATAGGTGCAGAAGGTCTGCTCATTACAACGAGCGAAAATGAACACACGACATCTCACGACACACTTCACGTAGGTACCTACACTTGTACCTGTGCTTGTACTGAAAGAAAGAATAAAGCTTATTGATAAATGAATTTATTTCTTTAAGAAGGATTGTACAAATACTTTTACACGTCAATTTAACAATAACATATTGTTGGTTGTTGTTGTTGTTTGCTGTTTGTGTTTTTTGTTTGTTGAGTGTAAGCGTACTCGCGACTGGCATTCGATCGAGATTACCGAGATCGCTGAACGTAAAATCGTATCAACTATAAGCTTACTAAAATTTACCTGAGTAGTTTCAGGACAAGCTAAGTTTTTTTTTACTAATTTTATTTATCTCTGTTCTTCATTTTATTCGTTCCTTTATGTATTACTGTACTTTGCACGCCAAAAAATAGAATATGGTATAATTATAATATACATATACTATTGTTACATGAATGTATAACATCTACATATTGTATACCTATATTTTTATAGGGATAATTTTGACTTATTTACACCAATTTCTTTAAAGAAAATGACAGCCCCAGAAGGTTACAATCGTACCGGCTAAGGGGAAAAGAAATTCGTTTAAAAATTGCATTTAAACATTGTCGCTCCTTGATCGTACCTACGCATCTATGCGTTGCGTTTGCGTCTTTGGAGTCAACCTTCTGCAGTATTTTCTGTTAAAGTTGTCGCAGAAATCCGTCACAAAGTAACCCTCAATCAATGGGAATAAATAAGTTTAAGGGAGCACGTAAGGCTTTAGATAAGGATAGTGAATTGTGGTGTTGTGCTCCAGTGATAAGCGAATGATTTGGGTTGCGATTCAGTGGGTCGTTTCTCGGGTTATCAGTTTCTGTGACGCGATGTCTGGTTAGGAAAGATCTAATGCATCTTATCGTAGATAACAGTAACTACCTACCTTCTAATAAATAGCAGTCTTTTCTCATTAATAAATTAACATCATTGCAACCAAAAATCAAGGCCGTTTTGCGTGGATGTGACGCATATTTTGTTTTTTGATTGTTTTTGTGTTCTTTCTCTGCGTCGCGTCATGTTTACCGCAAATAAACTTGTTTTTTTTTATTTTCTTTTCTTTCTTTTTTCACACAGCCTTTTTATTTTAACCCACTGCAGTCCGTGACCCGTTTTGCCATGTGGTTTTACACCGTTAAATTTTTTTTGGAACTTTCAATTCTTTATCCCGGCTTGCGGTAGGAGTTGACCGGTAGAAATCGTTACTGCTGTCATTTTCATGGATGTCGAGGGTGCTATAGCGAAAGCTAAGTCAAAATGAAAATCCAAGATGGCGGCTGCGAAAATTTAAAATGTTTCGTCATGGGCGTCGTTTTCATAGTTGTCGAGGGAGGTTTTATTTTAATTTTTTGTTTAAGTCGGTAGTGAGGTCAAAATGTAAATCCAAGATAACGACCGTGATTTTTTTTTTGGTAATAGAATTTTTTCTGACAAATTGTAATAACCTTATGTATATGTTAACACTAAAACAGTTTATACCAAAATCCTATAACATTTTAGAAATTGCTGCCGAGTTTTAATCCACGTCCTATGAAAATCCATTGATAATTCCGTAATTCAAAAGCAGGCCAAAACAGTAATTCCGTGGTAAAACCCAATAAATTCTAATCGCGCATAATATTCTCGAAATGGCGACAGATAATGTTAGAGATATGAATTACCATGCCATGAAATATATTCCCCCCTTTTACGAGGACATAAAAGATTTAAATTACTCAAAGCACACGTATAATGCCGGGACTATTATATTTGTGACAGAAACGACCATAATGCAGAGCGTGTTAGCGAAAACATTTGTGAACATGAATTTGGATGCATATTTTAAAGTGGTAGAATAAGGAAAATCTGTATGACTTCTGAGAAACCTGAAATGGCAGAATATTTTTCTGTATCGGAAATAGTACGTTCATTAACAGTGTGTCAAACTCAAAACTCAAAGCATTTACCTATTTCAAATAGATAAACCAATTGCAGCCACTTTTGAATTGTCTGACTGACGGACGTCAGAAAGATGAAGCTAGTTGCCCATTAAAATGCGTAGTAGGTCTTTGGAGAAAAACGGACAAAAAACTCCACGGACACTCTTTTAAATTATAAAATTGCTACAAAATATTGGTTACATCATTCATGTTGAAATTATACACGTGAGAAGAGTCCATGTATCACTGGTCAGTTTCCCTCAGTCGTCAGTTTATTTAGTACGCCAGTATCGTTGATTAGTCAGTTTCACTGATTCGTCAGTTTTACCAATTAGACAATGTAGAAAGACGTGCATGTTACAAACGTCTGAACTAAAATGATAAAAATAAACCATAGTAACTATACAAAGCACAAATAAATTAATTAAAAGTTTTATGTTTTAAATGCACCTAACCTAAACCTTTCGAGGAAAATAGTCGTGATTATATTATTATTATTAGCCTGTGATGTCCCACTACAGGGCAAAGGCCTCCCTACTCTCTTTCCACTTCTCTCTGTTCAAAGCTGTTAAGGACCAGTTCTTGTTGAAGGAGTCCAGCTCATCCCGTGATTATATGTTATGTTAATATTTTTTTAACCCGTTAAAAATACACCTCGTTTAATAGCCTCGCTTCGCTCACACAACCTACTATACAGCGACCTTTAGATAAGTGAATAAAGAAATCGGTCCACCCCTTAACTTGGATCTAAGTAGAGGAAAACAAGCCCAGGGCAATCGATTTTTGGACCCGTACACATTTGTTCGGCAGTTACGAAAAGCTCCGGATTAAGAACCCGGTGAGGAATACTTGGATGTCAGATGTATCGCTGTTGTTTGGGAGAAAAATACCTAACAGGTCTGTAATAAATGCGTGGGTGAGCGTAAGATGGATATACAGGCCCTTTGGTCACTCTGGATTACAAATAGGTCTTGATTGAAATGTTAGAATATGTGTAGGAATATGTAGTGTGTATACCTAAACTTGAGGTTTGTAGTTGGTATGGTAGGAGGTATACAAGGTGGCAGGGATAACGATGCGCAACCTTGTACAGTCAGTAACAAAAGTCGATGAACACTTCAGTTTTTTTAATCTCAGTTATTCTATTAACTTCTGCTGCAATTTTGATCTAATATTTTGCTCAATAACTGAGATTAAAAAAACTGAAGTGTTAATCGACTTTTGTTGCTGACCGTACCATGGATTCAGTACATGATTCTGAACCCCCTGCATTGAAAATTTTCCTTGGTTATTTAAAAAAAAACTTACGGGTCGTCAGAAGCCCGAAAGTCTGAGTCTTATCAAGGGGTTCCATATTACTCAGTAACTGGGTTGTGGAGGTCAGATAGGCAGTCGCTCTATGTAAAATACTGGTACTCAGCTGAATCCGGCTAGACTGGAACCCAGACCCAACATGGTTGAGAAAAGGCTAGGCAGATGATGATGATATAAAAAAAAAACTGTGTGTAGGTATCTATTGCACTATTTATTTTATTTTATTTTACAGTTTTTGGAAAACTTACAGCTAAACACTTTTGCTCGATTGATATTAACAAAAGTAAGGCCAATTACAAGTTTTCACAGATAGAAGAGAGCATATAAACAAAAAAAAATATTTGAGAAGGTAGCCAGTGTTTTGAGTAAAAACATTATCATATTTTAAAATGTATTACAAACAGCGTAAATTGTTATCAATTAGTTTACGTGATCAAAAAAGAAATCACAAAGAGTCCTTTTTTTTTTATTTTGAAATGCTGGTATTGAAAATACTGGTATTGTCTTTCATGACACCTTCTCAAAGGCTCTAATTGTGATTTAACTGATGTAAAATAAAGAATAAACCTATGTAGGTATGAACCCTTCGTATACTAGAAAATGCAGAGTAATCCAAATTCTGTCTAATGCTACTAAATAATTCCGGCTCTCCACAAACCTAATCCCGGCTTTTAATATTACACCTAGACTTAAATCCTCCGCCATTTTTACGGTCGCTTTATTCAAAATTACTCTTTTAAAATTCATAGTTTGTTAAAAGGAAAAAAATATCATCGTAATATTGTAAAAGTGTTCTTTAAGAGTTTTGCTTTTATTTCTAAAGAGTAAACGACCGTTGGGGTTTGATTGCATTACATTATGAAACTTGACTGGATTTTTTTAAAAGTAGTCCGTTGTTCAGTCCTGAACATATTTGCACTTATGCAGAGCACAAGCTACTTCCCGTAAAAAAGAAATGGCTGCCTCACTTGCTCATCAAATTCAAATTCCGATTTTCACACTATCTGTCCTGAACTCCTGACCTTGAGGTCTAGACCAAATGACATTCTATCGGCGATAACGACTAGGGAAAAGTAATAAATCGGTTGGATTGACACAAGGTACCGAAAAGCTTATGTCAATCCTGTTGAATGAATGTTGTCGTAGAAATACAAAACGTGTCTCGTGTGTGTCCTCTTGTCCTCACTGTTTTGGCAAGATTTTTTATAATATCACTACATTCAACTGGTTTGTGGCTTGGTAATAACAGCCGCACGGGTCGATCAACCAGGTTAAGCTACTCTTGTCGTGGTTGGATCTTTGACAGTCGTTACGGGTTATCAGAAGCCAAAAAGTCTGACAACCAATCGTACCAAGGGGTATCGTATTATCCAGTAACTGGGTTATGGAGGTCAGATAGGCAGTCGCTCCAAGTAAAATACTGGTCTCGGCTGCACCCGGTTAGACTGGAAGCCAACCCCAACATAGTTACGAAAAGATAAGATAAGATTATATGTTACGGCTAATGACCGAAGTGCGGCTACACCTAGTTTTAACCAAACCTAACCTCGGGGTGTCCTTCGCTCGCTCTTGCATCCTACGTCGACGGAGCCCCGCTGCGCGGGGCTCCTTTATCTGTGTAAGGGGTTTCATTAAAGGAACCTAACCAACCCGAACCTCGGGGTGCCCTTCGCTCGCTCTTGCATTCTATGTCGCCTCCCGAAATACACACGAACCGCATGTGGCCGGCTAAAACTAGGTGTAGCCGCACTTCGGCCGGCTAAAACTAGGTGTAGCCGCACTTCGGCTATTAGCCGTGACATATATATTCGATATAAACCTAACTTTTTTCGCCAAACCGATAGATAGATAGAAAATAGTTAATAAACCAAATATAATATCAAATAACTGGCACATTCTGTCGACATCGGCATATGAAACGAGATACACTACAGAAAAGTCAATAATGAACAGTAGGAACGTCAAGCGAAAATAAACTGGAACGACCAATTTATTGAGAACCCTGTGCCCTTTAACTTTTCCCATTTCAGGGACCACGTTTTCTGGGCGGGAAATCGCGAGCGAAAACCGGTACCTAATATATTTCTACCTCAAAAGAGAACTCTGTCATCAAAATTGAATCTCGAGCGGACCAATACGGGAATCAAAATGGCTGCCAATTGAATTTCAGCATTTTCGGCAAGTTCGTCGTCACAAAGGTACTTGTAATCTAAGTCGCTGAAGGCTCCAGTTTAAACAGAATTTAGTTTTCAAAGCCTCTTGATTATTTCGATGAATTGTCTGCTATGTACTAAATATTTGGAGCGTGAAAGGGAATGTTTGAGAGGTAGAATGTACCGATATGTTTATACTGTACTGTTACTTGTTGGTAATCAAATACTTTCACACGTGTTTGATAGCTCACACTTCAACATTTTAGACTACGGTCTTTGTTATCGTATATCTCAAAAAACTCTTTTAGGCAGGTAAATCGTTAAAGTATTTATCATCAAGTTAAATTTTTAAAAGCTTTGTTACTATGATAGATACTTACGTCTTTTAGTAAATTCTGTTATATGCTTTTTTAGATGTTCACGTTCAGTAGTTAATAATAATATTCCTATTGTATTTTGAACATACTAGCATAATCAACCTATAATATCCCCACTGCTGGGACACAGGCCGCCTCTCTGTGAGAGGGAATGGGCTGTAATCCACCACCTGGCCTTAGTGCGGGTTGGTACATGGCATATGTCATTCCTCACGATGTTTTCCTTCGCCGTTTTAAGAGCAGAGGTGATGAAAAAACTAACACAAATGAAAGCGCCTGACTGCGAGGGCTGGTTCGAGGTGGCGCGGGAAAAGAGTTCCTGGAGGGACTTGGAGAGGCCTTTGCCCAGCAGTCATCATCATCATTTCAGCCGAAAGACGTCTACTGCTGGACATAGGCCTCCCCCAAGCACCTCCACTTCGACCGGTTCTGTGCTTTTCGCATCCAACGGGTTCCTGCGGCCTTCACAAGGTCGTCGGACCACCTTGTGGGAGGCCTTCCAACGCTACGTCTTCCGGTACGCGGTCGCCACTCCAGAACCTTTCGGCCCCATCGGCCATCTGTTCTGCGAGCAATGTGCCCTGCCCACTGCCACTTAAGTTTTGCAATTCTTCGGGTTATGTCTTTCCCAGCAGTGCGTAAACAAAACAGTATTAGACTAAACAAAAAAAAAGCGACCTACAACTTGTAAGTCGAGGCCGTTACCACGGGGACACCACTGTTACCTTTTTATTTTGAACGGGAAGCGTCTGTTTTTAGAACTTACAAGACTCCGACTTCTGAATCCAAATTCGAGTCATTGGTCCTTGTTCAATAATTATAGAAGGTTGATTTTTGTTTGCCGTGATTTTTTAAAGAAAACAACGTGTATTCATTATGCCGGTTTATTCGCAACTGGTGAACATAGTGGACTGTAAATATGCATGTATAGATAACTACTACTTAAACGTATCTATATATCTCACAACACACAAAACGCTAATCTATTTGGACAGTCCTTAAAATTCGAGTCTTAAACACACGTTGTCCCTTAATGAATATACCTGCATGGTAATTATATTTCCTCGTTAAACCCAGACAAAGGAACATCTAAGACACCATTAAGTGTGAACATTATTTATTTAATTCAATATGTTGTCACGCCATTCCGCCATTAGAGACGGATTGCTCCGTTGTGGGCTAACAGCCTATTTTCTCTTAATACTTTAGTTATAGGTCGTTCTTGAAGCACCAGGGAATGGTATAAATATAATTGTGTTAAGGAAATGGTAGGTTTTTAGTTTTATTAGCATTAAGTGGCATCTGGCAGGCTCTGATGCTAATAAATTGCTTGGGTGTTGATCTTATGCCAATCGGAAAAGGGCTGATTTTAGCTTCCATGTCAGGAAAAGTATTTTTTATTAGATCGTTAATTTTGGACTTGCGAAACTTGCATATTTATTACGCTAAGGGCTAATTTTTTAATAGTCAAATAACTTTTATCTGTGAATATAGCTGTACAAGGTTTTGGCGCGCGACCAAATTCGGAACTATCATCTTGATTTTTTATTACATTTCACAAAACAATTGCACAATTACCGTACTACCTCAAAACAGTGTTTATTAGTTGTTTACGCTAAACAGCTTTCAAAACACGACGTAATTCTATGAACTTTGACATACCTAACACTGACATAGGACACACGTTGAACAAGACAAGTGTTTAAGTTTTTATGGTTATACCCTTACCCCCTTACTAATAAATGTATTATAGGTATCCATAGAAATGTAAAAAAACATATCCATGATTATATCAGATGAACAGTTACACACCGATTTCTCTCTTTCAGTCGTCAGCAAATTGACTTTCGAAAGAAGAAGACAAAGCGTTGTGTAACTATACAGCTTTATACAACGTTTATTAGTAAGGGGTTAATGTTTACCGACAACGCCCCCTTGCGCCCCAAAAAGGACATTAGCGCATAGATATAAGAGTGATAAGAGTAAAATATTTTGACATTTTTCTTATCTCTATTGCATAAAATTCAAAATGTTCCAATTGCCTTAATACATATTTCTGAAGTTTTCGATTCACCCACAAATAAATTAACTTTGTGCGGGTCGCCTATAGAAAAAAAAATAGGTACCGTGTCGATTCGCCCGTTTCGGGCGAATAAATTCCTAAGAATCGACTAATAAGCCAGATCTACGAATGACAGCCGGGACTAATGGCTTTTAACGTGCTTTCCGAGGCACGGAGAGGTCTCGATATGTAGGTAATGGATGGTCACCCATCCGCTAACCGACCGCGGAAAGCGTAGCTTAACCTTCGATCGACCCGTGCGGCTATTATCATTTAGCCACAAGCCCCAGTGTACACCAATATCTAGGTCTATTTATAACCTTAGGTACTGACCACTCTATTTAATGGTCAAACCGACCCGAACGATTAGGCAAGCTTTGATCACTCAGATGAGTTGAACCGTGAAAATTATGGACTATATTATACAAATATGTCCCATCCGCTGCGGGAATGGAGTCGCCATTTTTATTTGGGTCAAATGAATATTTATGGTAGGTAGGTACTGAGTTTTTTTTTGTATGAGTTAAATGGATTTTTGAGTATTAAAAGGTAATGTGTAGATGGACGGAAATGATTGCCCGTTTACACTAACATTGAGCAAAGCAACGTCTAATTAGGTAATGCCTAGCATAATATCGTGTTTCACTTTTTGTTTCTCAGTAGGTATGTCGAGTTCGGTGTCTGTCAATATTGTTACAAATCTATTGCCGTAAGTCTTGTGTACCGGCGAACCGGTATCGTAACATTAGTCATCGTCATACTGCTTAATTTTGCCACTTATGTAGGTGTTGCCAACTGTTAGTGATTAAAAAAAAAAACATACATAAAGTTAAACATTATCCACCTCCTCCTTTTTGGAAGTCTGTCAAAAGAAATTGCTTTAGCTACTGGTGCAGTAGCTTAACGATTGGCTTCGTGTTGCGAGTTCGATTCCCGTACAGTGCTGATACAGTGTGAGTCTTCATAATGTACACATATCGAAACGAGGGAAACTAAGCTTAATTTTATCGACGGAAAAAATATTTAAAAATATAAAAAATAAAAAAATTGTAGCATTTTTAAAATTCTTGTTCGCTGCTTTGACCCCTGTGTAAACAATCGCCCTCAATTGAGAATTATGTTTTTTTTTAACAAAAATCTGATATTTTTTCATAAATTTTTACAATAATTGTAAAATTACTCAATAAAAGCCCCGATTATCTACCCTTTTTTATTACTTTAAATTATTCTCCATCGTATCAGATTTCTAAACGTAAAAACACCATGTTTATAACTCAATCACAACAGAAAGGCCTTGCAATCACTATACTTTAGCAGGTTCAAATATTAAATTAAGCTATATTTCCCTCATTTCGTTATGTGCACATTATGAAGACTCACACTGTATTTGTATGGGCCTGCAGTTGTTCTGAGTGTGGCTGTTTGTTTATCTGATTTGTTTAAAAATATGTGTGCAGTATGTGTTTGTAAAGGCACTACCGAACAGGAGAAGTTCGTAACTATTTTAAGCTGCGCCCCGCGTTTTCACCCGCATAAGTCTCGATTCGTTGGAACATCGGGCTAAAAAAATAACCTATCTCATAATCCAGGGCATGTCAAAGTCAAAGTCAAATCATTTATTTCAAATAGGCACATTAAAGGCACTTTTGAACGTCAAAAATTACAGTAAACTTTATTCTAGTCGCCCCTTCCAAAAGGTAGTGTTCGCATGGAAAAGAATGGGCAAGAAACTCCACCGTTACTCTTTTAAAATGTTTTACAAGGTTTTTGTATACATAATGTGTGAAGACGATGCACCTAGAATAAAAAATTAAATTAAAAATTTAAAAAACCCCCGACAAAAATAAAATTAAGGAATCCCTACAAAAAGCATGAAATAAAAAATAAATTTGAAAAAATCTTATGGAAGTCGGGGGACCGTTCTGTGGAACACTTTCTATTCTGCTTCTGAGGTCCCCCGACTTCCATAAGATTTTTTCAAATTTATTTTTTATTTCATGCTTTTTGTAGGGATTCCTTAATTTTATTTTTGTCGGGGGTTTTTTAAATTTTTAATTTAATTTTTTATTTCATGCTTTTTGTAGGGACTCCTTAATTTTTGTATTTCATTTCTTTTATTTTCTTCCGTTTTAAGATTCTGGTAATTTGGTGTTTAATCAGATTTTTTATCCGTCAAAAAATATTGATTAATTTATAGTTGAAGAATAATTTTTAAGACTAAACTGATTTTTATGTTTTATTATATTTTCAAGTTTTTAGTTTTCATTTCGTTAGGTAGTTAATATTCCTCATTCCCTTTCAATATAGTGTAAATTATTCTACTTGTCAAGCCCTTGCATTTGATACCTATATTGAAGGAGTTGTGAAAAAAAATGTAATTCGCCATTTTGTGGTGGCGGCCATCTTGGATTTGAAATTTTTAATAGTTTATAGTATTCTACTAGTCAAGCCCTTTCATTTGATACCCATATTGAGGGAGTTGAGAAAAAAAAATGTAATTCGCCACTTTGTTGTGGCGGCCATCTTGGATTCAAAATTTGTTATAGTGTATAGTATTCTACTATTGAAGCCCTTTCATTTGATACCCATATTGAGGGAATTGTGAAAAAATATGTTATCCGCCATTTTGTAGCGGCGGCCATCTTGGACCGATTTTCATCAAACATAGCTAAGAACACTCCCGACTAATACACCTTTCAAACAAAAAAAACTAAATCAAAATCGGTTCATCCGTTCGGGAGCTACGATGCCACAGACAGACACACACACACACACACCCCCACACACACACACACACACACACACACACACAGAGACACGTCAAACTTATA
This sequence comes from Oligia latruncula, assembly GCA_948474745.1. NCBI lineage: Eukaryota > Metazoa > Arthropoda > Insecta > Lepidoptera > Noctuidae > Oligia > Oligia latruncula. Next base: position 14,411,139 of record OX419701.1, on the reverse strand, counting down.
ACACCCCGTCGTTTTTGCGTCGGGGGTTAATAAAATTAGTCTACCACAAAAGTAAAAAGAATTAAAAATTAAGCAATGACAGGTAAATAAATTATGTGATAGATACATGGTGCTCACATATTTAGAAATTTAAAAGTCGGTGTCGTTGGTTCCGCATTTTCGTTTTTTGACACCGACTTCCGAAATTAAAGTTATTTATCACTTTGGAGTGCTTTTTTTTTAAGTCGGTTTTTTTTTGTTAATAAGTTTTTATTTTTCAGCTTTTAGTTGTACCTACCCGACATAAATTCAATTAACACTAGTGCATTGACGAATTTAAGACAACGACTAGACGAATCAACAAAATTCGCATCGAAATGCCGGAGATGTACTACATTAATGCATATAACTTCGTACATAAGAATAATTACCTAATGAATTATATACTAAAAGCTTCCTGAAAGTATGTAGATCACATAATGAATTATCAAAATCAAAATTCATTTATTCAAACTAGGCTGAGAATCAGCACTTTTCGAACGTCAAAATTACAAAAGACAGTCCCCCAAAACGCCCACCCTTCACCACTTCCTGGTGCTTTCGCTGGGGAGAAGAAGTGGCGCAACAAACTCCCCAAAAAACTTTATTAGTTTTTGAGAAAATCGCGGATATACAAAAATACATACATACGACGGGTCGAATACAGAAACTCCTTTTTTGAAGTCGGTTAAAAATAAGAGAAAATAAAGAAAGAGCCAATAGTATCACATTCTGCCAAGTAAAGCAGTGGTGGCCCAGTGGCATCGGCCGCGACTTATGAGTTGTAGGTCGTAGATTCGAACCCAGACAGGCGCTTTACTTTGTGTAAATTATTTCATCATCACTGCTCTCAAAACGGTGAAGGAAAACATCGTGAGGAAACCGGCATGTCCTAGAACCAAAAATTCGAAGACATGTGACATCTACCAACCCGCACTGGGCCCGCGTGGTGGATTACGGCCCACTTCCTCTCACAGAGAGGAGGCCTGTGTCCCAGCAGTGGGAACATTATAGACTGATTATGATGATTCTGCCAAGTATGGCGTGCAATATTAGGTCAATGTTCAAAGTCAAAGTCAAAGTCAAAGCATTTATTTCAAATAGGCACATTAAAGGCACTTTTGAACGTCAAAAATTACGATAAATAAAATAGAATTGATTCTAGTCGCCCATTCGGAAGGGTAGTTTTCGTATGGAGAAGAACGGGCAAGAAACTCCACCGTTACTCTTTTAAAAAGTTTTACAATATTTTGCATACATTCATTATATAATAATAATATGTGAAGACGATGCACCTACAATAAAATTACTATACCACAATAGGTAAAAGAATTAAAAATGAAACCATGATATATAAATTAATTAATTATCTGATAGATACATGGTGCTCACATATTTACAAACATGGTAAAAGTAAATGATTTTCATTTAAAATAATAAACAAAAAAAAATAAATTATTCAAGTTGTCAGGGTCAATGTCAGGGTGTGAGTTAAAGAAAAATAATTACAGAATGTAATGAATGTCAAAAAATAAATAAATTATACAGTTAAATTAGCAACCAGTTTGATTTTGTCTAGACTCTAGATTGTCCTATGGAGCAGGACCAGCATGTTTCCAAGCATTCTTATCTTGGATATAATCTTCTAATTTATAGTATGCTTGTTTACAAAGTGTACGTTTAATGTGAGTTTTAAATTTTTTTTCATTTAATTGCAATATATCACAAGGTATTTTATTGTAACATTTAACACAGTACCCCATAAAAGATGTATGTACTTTGGCTAATCTGAAAAATGGTTGATATATTTTATCTTTATTTCTAGTGTTAAAATTATGTTCAGTTCGTCATAGGGTGACACATAATACCGGTGATGTGTTAAAGTGAATCCTCAAATGTGTTACCCACCTTTACAGCAAGCAGTGGTCGAGCTGAAAACACGAAATTTATTTCAATGATTTTCTATTTTATACGTCTGGTATTATGGAAGATTTATTTTTATTGCGGTTGCCTCATAATAAGGTTTATTTATTACCTCAATTGAATTGTCTGGTTTGTAGTAGGTACTGTAATTTGAGGGCACTTGTAAGGGTTTGGTTTGTGAATTTAATAAAAGGTGCTTTATTCTAAAAAGGCTTCAGATTTTGTCAAGGGGACGGACAGCATTGTACTTTTAGAATATGTCTGTTTGTAGAGTCGGGATACATGTCGTCCCATCTGACTATGAGAGTAAGGGGAGATAGTGTGCACCTGAGCACACACTTGGGCACTATATCTCGCGCGCCGAAGGCTATAGCCTCTATAGAAGGAGGACTATTATTATTATCTACTAGCTGCGCCCCGCGGTTTCACCCGCGTAAATGTCGATCCCGTGGGAATATCGGGATAAAAAGTAGCCTATATGTTAATCCAGGGTGTCAGCTACCTCCATACAAATTTTTATTAAAATTGGTCCAGCCGTTTGAGCGTGAAGAAGTAAGAAACATAAACACACCCCCACACACACACTAACAAACTTTCGCCTTTATAATATTAATGTGATTTATAGTCTGACCAGTCAGATCTTTTTCTATTATGGTCACAGAACTTTAAAATTTAAAGACATGAAAAAAGAACCATCACATACTTAGCCGTCAACTTCACATCCTATATATCAAACTAAATAACAAAGTAAATTATTGCTGGGAATTGCTAAACAATTTTGAGTGAGGAAAATCACTGTTATGGCAGTGAGGAATGAAACGCACGCAAAACATTGTGCTTATACTTGCATGGTATCTAAAGTTAGAAATTTCTTAGTAATAGCCCGGAGTTTGGAAGTTGGCGGTGTGATACCCCCTCGTGTAAACCGGTTGCACGTCAATATCCCTATCACCCTGCAAATAAAGTCGTCAATCGTATTCCTCTCAATAAAAGTGATTCAATCAAAATAAAAAGCGAACATGAATAAAAGCATTTAAACTAAATATAAAGTTTCATCACAACTCGGCCGACTCAATGCAAACCACAAAACTAGTTAAAAGTTACAGCACAACAGTTTAACAAATAACGAATCGGGAAGTTATATTTACCTTTTGTATGGACGGATCTGACAAACGGTTCATTGTGGATTGTCGAGTTCGACAGTATTACGAAGTAACTCCGTAAGAGCTGATGATGAGTTGAATCAGTTCTGATGTAGAACAATGTCAGTTGTGATGTGTGTGTTGTGTACCTATGTGCGCCCACGCACACATTCACAGCGTGTTTACACTCGTTAACCACAAGTAAAGCGCGCGTCGCATCGCTAGATAAAAAGCCTGGTACATGGTGACATTAGTTACCACTAGCGCCATCTAGTATCGAGTAGCAGAACTAGTCGAGTCAAGCTCGTTCTAGAAATTTCGATGCTAGAACTTTCTAGATCTTTCTAGAACTATCGACATCTGGTCAGTCGGGTCCGTTAAGCACTCGAAAATTCTAGATGTTTCTACAGTAGAAGATTCTAGAACAATCTGCGGCACTATATAAGGCCGAGATGAGCCACGACCGAGTCAGTGTTGGATAAGCGATACAAGCGAATACATCGAAAGCGATCTTCAAGTGCGACTTAAGAGTGATCAGTAGTGTAATTGTGTTTTAAGTATAATTAGTGTGTTTGAGTTGTTATTAGTATTATTAACTACTTTAATAAAATACGCTGGTTCTTGGTAGTAAAACAAAAGTATAATGTCAATCAGAAGTAAAAACCAAAAGGTAGAAAAAGCATAGACAAAATTAATAAAAATGTAAAATATCAAAAGGAAGAAAAGGCTTGCACAAGTATTGTTTAATTAAAGTGTCATTTTTGGTAATTTATATCGGCAGTTTTATTGTCACGAACCCCAAGCTCGTAACACTATTCATCATTGTAACTAAAATAACTAATTACAGTAACTCTTTAGTGTACATAATTAAACTCATATTTCCACACTCAATATGTTGTATTAAACGAAGCGTTAATGTATATTCATGGATCTAATTTTACATGGTTAGAAACCTCTAAGGACTCGACGTATCTCGGTATTACCCGGTATTTATTCTCTAAAATATACAGAACAGTAACACGGCAATTATTATCCTGTAATAATGTCGGTACATAGTTATGTCTGTACAGTCACGAGCATAAGTATGTATACACTTAGCTTTATTCAAAGACGATCTCCTTCAGTTTTGAATGAAATTTTATGTTATTACTAACAAAGTATTTTCGAACCCAAAGGTTTGTGTAAAGTGTCGTATTTCAACGCTGCATCCGTTATTTTACGAAAAAATCGCAATTGAAAGTTGCAAAGTGTTGAAATATTAGTGCTCGTGACTGTACATCATGCAACATGTTTACTTAATTCTGGTGTATTTAATGTAAACATTGGCATACCTAATTTATATGCACAGACATGTAAGGATTATATATGCACAAGGATTAACTTGGCTAATATGAAACTAAATAATGGGAGATATTAAATTGATCTTCTGTAGCTTATTGAGCTTATAACGATAATACGCGTATATCATTAAATGCGCTAAGAAGAGGCTCATTTATTAAAAACGCACGATTTTTTTAAATAAATGAGTCTCTAAAAAATTTTGGCCCTTTATGGGGGAAGCGCTAAGGTAGCCCGCGAAATTAAAATTTTCTTACGTTTTTTGCAATTTGCTGGTCAGTATTAAGTTGTACGTTGATTAAAATATGATTCGCGGTTTACGACCGCGAATATGTATTTACAGAATTATAATCATTACAATCAGTAATACAACTTGAACAAAAAATTCCATCTACGTCTGGTTTTGAACACAAAACCCGTAGCATTTATTTCAATTTACAGACACTTTTAAATTGTCAGAGGAGTCTGTCAGAAAAATGAAGCTTCCTAGGTTTAAACGGGCATGAAACTCCATGGAGACTGTAAGAACTTGTTAGATACTTAACCATTTCGAACTCATTATAAAACTGGTCTAAGTAGTTACTTTTTAGGGTTCCGCACCTCAAAAGGAAAAACGGAACCCTTATAAGATCACTTAGTTGTCCCTCTGTCTGTCCGTCGTTCAAGACCATTTTTCTCAGTAATGCGTGGAGTTATCAAGTTGAAATTTATATCAAATACTCAATGAGGCTGCAATACCTCGAAGCAGTGAAAAAATAAAACTTCTAAGTCAACGCAATCAAAAGATACGGGCGTTTATGTTCCGGAATCAAAACCTATTGGGATACTTCTTGACCTAGAATCATGAAATTTGCCAAGAAGCAATGTCATGTAGCACAAAGCAAAGGAAAAAATCGGAAATCCTTAAATTTGTATTAACATTACAAAAAAAAAACAGTGATAAATATTTACATTTTACATGCCTACAAATTTGTACGGAACCCTCGGGTCGCAAGTCTGACTCGCACTTGACCGCTTTTTTGTCTCCATTCGCAGATGTCTGTCAGAAACATAAATTAAGCATTATATAGAGGTGTAGGTGTAATACACACACACCTAATATAGTAAACCCACATTTCACCAGTTATGTTTGTAACATCACGCCTATATCCCGCGAAGGGTACATAGAGGTGTAGGTGTAATACACACACACACCTGTCATAGTACACCCACATTTCACCAGTTATGTTTAAAGCTGGGGATACACATGCCCGTAGCTGGCACACTAGCATACCAGCTCCTTGCACGTGCCAGCTACTGTCATGTGTATACCTACGCTGACTGGCATACAAGTAGCTGGCACAACATTTGATATATGTACTTGCATGCCCGTTGAGGAAGGGGACGCGGGGGGTTGCCAAAGCATACTTTTGTGCGACGCGATGGTAATACTGGTATACAAGGGCACAACTTGCATGCCAGTATTACTTGCAAATGTATCCGCAGTGTGCCAGTTACTCGTACATGCCAGTAACTTTCCCGATTTACTGGCATGTGTATCTATTCCCGGCTTAAGACCCATGTAATAGGCGAGCTTATTACAAAGTTATCAAATTTCTAATAGTTATGATTGCTCTGAAAGTCTGTGTTAAATACAGAAATAGTAAAAGAAATAAAATAAACTACCATAATACAAAATAGGACGCAGAATAAACAGAAAACATATATATCTTCCATCCTTTGACGGCGGGCGGTCGGAACTCATCAAAGTTGAGATTCGTCGCACAGTACACTCGCATTCGACTGGAAAGGACTTGGACTTGTCACAAGACGAAACTTGTGAAGGAAACACCATTTTTATATAAAACTTCTACTCGTGCAGGAATTGGATTTTTGTGTAAAGAGAGAATTATATTACAAATTCAAGTTCAGAGTTGGGATATTTTCGATAAGGGATTGTATAAGTGTGATAAACCATGTGTTGTGTATTGACCCGTATTACTCCAATTCCGTATTACACAGATTTCGCTCTCAAGTGGATTTAAGCATTCAACTGTAATAAACACGAACATTAAAAAAAATTTAGTAATAATAAAAACCATAAAAGAAGGCAAATGACAAATTTCTAATCTCTTAATATTCAAACTTATGTTTCTTAAAAATCTTTTTTTTCTCTTTAAATTTAAACCTGACTCTAAGTAATATTATAAAGTAAAGTAATATTAATATTGGAGCCAAATTAGAATAACCCTATATGACCTTCTAGACTAGATTCTCGTCTTATAAGGTCATCATTTTCCTGCCCTTATCCCATGTTACTTGGGGTTCGCGCAACACTTTTTTGTGCTTCCATTCTTTCCTGTCAACTGTCACGCTATCATTCACTCCCTTCTCTTTCATATCATTCCTCACAGAATCCATCCATCTTTTCTTTGGCGTTCCTCTCCCTCTCCATCCATCAACATGTATATTCATCACTCGTTTAGTCACATGCGTTTCGTCCCTTCTCCTCACATACCCATACCAAGCCAAACGATTTCCTTTCAACTTTTCTGTCACTGCACTGGCGCCACTTTCAAATACTCATACTCATTTCTTACTTTATCCATTCTCGTCACTCCACACATCCATCTCAACATTCTCATTCTCGTCTTATAAGGTGTAGAACAATAATAAAACAATATGGGGTTTATGTATAAACGTGGGGACTGTTTAACCATACATTTGTGGCGTGTATAAACGTCACAAATGTATGAATGCATGTATTAATGTATGTATGTATGGTATGTGTGTGTGTTGTGTGTGTGTGTGTGTGTGTGTAGTCCCTAATCATTACTTAACTTTAAGCAACATGGGCTTGTCTTGAACTACCAATCTTAGTTTCTAAAAGTTTATTCGGCAACAGATAACTAGAACAATAATTCACAGCTGATTTATTAGGTAATTACACACATAGGAAAACCTTGGTAGTTGTTTTGTTTTCTTATTTGCTAACTTGATCAAATCTCTAGCTTTGCTCTTGTTTGGAATTTATTGATCTGGATTTATTTACACCACTTATATAATATACCCACTGTAAACAAAAGTTTGATTAAAATATGTATAGTATTTTATATCACGAATGCGATGCGCACTTTACTTGTAGTAACCAAGTGTACAAACACGCTAGGTGGTTCACGCACACTGTGTGCGTGAAGACGAGTAGCGTCAGCACATAACACACACACACTTCCGACTTCGTCGTTGTCTCGAACGGTACCGAGAGCTCCTGCGCGTACACACACATTCACAGTATATTTGTACACTTGATAACCACAAGTAAAGCGCGCGTCGCTTGTTAAGATTAGGTATAATACTGTACCCTATATTTATGCAGCCACGAGCATAAATACCTTACAGTTACGCAACATTCTAAAGCGTTTTTCTCGTGAAATAATAATTGCAACTTTGAGAAAAGATTTATTTCATACTAGCTGCGCCCTGCGGTTTCACCCGCGTAAATGTCGATCCCGTGGGAATATCGGGATAAAAAGTAGCCGATATGTTAATCCAGGGTGTCAGCTACCTCCATTCTAAATTTTATTAAAATTGGTCCAGCCGTTTGAGCGTGAAGAAGTAACAAACGTATAAACACACCCCCACCCCCACACACACACACACATACTCACAAACTTTCGCCTTTATAATATTAGTGTGATTAATATGGTTTCGATAATAACATGTTCGTAACACAATAAAACATAATTATCTATCAATACTTTAGGAGAATATCGATTTTGAATCTTGCGTACCTACCTAAATATGAGATATTAATTATGCTCATGACTTACGAAAAACAATGTCATAACTCTTGAATCTACACAAACCCAATTTGTCACAGCCATGTCCCGAAAATCAATGAAATCTAGAAAAAGAATCGTAAATAACAAAAGGAACGAAATCCCTCAAAATACTTCGGCACTTAATCAATCAAACGTTCGGGAATCGGATAACTTGACAAATCCTATCTACTGTCGTTGTCAAGAGTTCGTCTTGAGACGAAATAAAAAAGGTAAAGAAGGTCCGCACCTACATTATAACTGCCAATAAGGCAAAGACGCGTGTCATTGTCGTGAGTTATTTAGTCAGGAGAATTATTATAGCCCGTATATTATTCTTGAATTATGACCCGCATTATTTTTTTCAAGTAAGTGATGACACTGATATACTTTTGTAATATACTCGTAGCACACTACGCAGTGTCTCAAGACGAAAGTCTTGACCAGCCGGTCGATTCTGTAAGAATCTCACCGTGAAAACTTAGGTGAAGTGAGTTTGTTTTTGCTATTACGAATTGGGGAGCAGTAGTGGCCCAGTGGTCACGGCCGCGACTTACGCGTTGTAGGTCGTAGGTTCGAACCCAGTCAGGCGCTTTACTTTGTGCAAATTATAATCATCACCACTTCTCTCAAAACGGTGAAGGAAAACATCGTGAGGAAACCGGCATGTCCTAGAACCAAAAATTTTAAGACATGTGACATCAACCAACCCGCACTGGGCCCGCGTGGTGGATTACGGCCCACTCCCTCTCACAGAGAGGAGGCCTGTGTCCCAGCAGTGGAAACTTTATAGGCTGAGTACGTACGTATTACGAATTGACACTATTGACAGCTCACTCCACACTCACTTCACCTAAGTTTTCACTTTGAGATGGTTACAGAATCGCACTGCTGTGCGTGTTGCCAGTGATGACCTATTAGAACTGAAACGTGGACCCTCACGAAGGGCAACAGAGAGAGCTATGCTTGGAGTTTCCCTACGTGATCGATTCAAAAATGAAGAAACCCGCAGAAGAACTAAGGTAACCGCCATAGTCCGAAGAATTGCCAAACTTAAGTGGCAGTGGGCAGGGTACAGTGCTCATACAACAGATGGCAATGGCCAAATGGTGACGCCATTTTGGGGGAGGCCTAAGTCCAGTGATGGATGTCTCTCGGCTGAAATAGTGATGATGATACTCGTAGCACTTTTTTTATAAATCTAGGACAAGCTTTTATTACTAATGGAATAGAGAAAACCTTTTAATGATAATTATATTCACATACAATAAGTACTGTTCCTTCAGCTTAATGGTCAACTTAATTAGATTTGGAAAGGAGTAGGTTAAGACCTTTTGAAGAAGAATGTTTGAAAATCACAGTGATCCTTATTTTCGTTTCTATAAGGTTCTGTTGGGTCGCTGCTTTCAGAGGTCAAATAACTGTAGTCCGTCAAAGTTTATTCAAACAAGATAAGTTATTTATCGCTCGTTCCATAATCATATTGGTTGAAACTTCTGACAATTCTTATTCAGTGATGACCTTAGAGAGTTGCAATTTTACGAGCAAACCACGAATCAATCCGAATGTAATTTCGTTTGAGGATAACAGGATTATTCTCGATAGACCATAATCAGCGGCAAGAATATTGAGTTGGTACGGTCACCGACAAAAGTTGACTTATTTTTATTTATTTACTAGCTGACCCGGCAAACGTTGTTTTGCCATATAAATTATTTCTAGCTGCCCGGCGCTACTTCGTTCGCGTGGTGTCCTACCCCTTACCCTACCCTACTCCTACTCTACTCCTACACTACTCCTACCCTACTCCTACACGACTCCTACCCAACTCCTACCCTACTCCTACCCTAGTCCTAACCTACTCCCACACTACTCCTACCCTACTCCCATAAGTAAATAATAAAAATATTAAATACTAAGTCCGTCTAAAACCGGATAAAAAAAACCGGATAAAAAGTATCTATCCTATGTCCGTCTCCTGGTTCTAAGCTACCTCCCCACCACTTCTTGAGTTTTTTCTTTTATATTTATAGATTATAATCATATTATCATTACTTTTTTAAATAACAGACTTAGGTATCAGAGTTAATAATACACTTATTAATATTTTAAAGATCACAATATGTTTTCGTTAGTACTATATCGCGCCAATAGATGTCGTTACGTGTTTCCACTTATTGCAATTAAAATTGTTATGGAATGCTTTAAATTGATTATATATTTTGGTAGACTGAAGCGATTGCGATGAAACAAAGACTAATCACAAAAATTCCAAAAATTGATGAAATAATCTGTTGGTTATCCTTTATCACCCCACCTATTTTTTTTTTTATATTTTCAATGTACAGAAACGCCTCGTCTACAGATTTATTATATGTATAGAATAGATAGATAGATTAAGTAAACTAGCTGACCCGGCGAACTTCGTACCGCCCCGCCAGCCGCTCTGCCCCCGCTTTTTACATCTCTGATATCTTCTAAGATATTTATTTTAATGATATGCTGTAAAGGGCAATTTTGATCACCATGAAATGCACAACGTATTTAAGGTATTTAATTGGATAAGGAATAATACTGTATTGTTTAAAATAGCTTGATAAATAACCCATTTTTTTTTGTAATATGTAAAAGATAAAAATGATTACTGTGGGTTATCCTTAGGAGATAAACATATAACAACGTGGACTTTTTTATGGATATTTTTAAGATATACAATTCCGTAGTACATTAATTTAATCTATCTCGTAAGGTTTAGCCAGCGTTTGCAATGTAAGGGCACAAAAATATGTTTGTTACGACATCACATTACAAATCTTTGAATTTCTCGGCTTTTCTCTACGGGAAGCGACTTTGTTTTATACTATGTAGTGATGAAACAAAACATGCTGAAACCAAAGCGAAAGTCTGACGACCAGTCTTACCAAAGCGATTCGGATTACCCAGTAACTGGGTTGTGGAGGTCAGATAGGCAGTCGCTCCATGTAAAATACTGGTACTCAGCTGCATCCGGTTAGACTGGAAGCTGACCCCAACCTAATTGGGAAAAGGCGAAGGCAGATGATTGTGCTGACACAGATATTTTGTATATTTACGTTGATGTGAACATACAGTCATTAGAGTTTTATCGTGCACCAAAATCTTCGACTACCTACATAATTTAGAGAATCAAAACCACTTAGGTAGGTACTTAACACTGATACTGTTACATCTACACTAATATTATACAAAAGGTAAAAGTAAGTGTGGTTTTAAGAGGTAATCTCCGAAACTACTCATCCGATTTTTAGGGTTCCGTACCAAAATGGTAAAAACGGAACCCTTAAGGTGAGACTAATTCTGTCTATCTGTCTGTCTGTCTGTCACAGCTGGATATCTCAAGAACTACTAATGCTATCAATTCATCCAAATCTGTTCAACGGTCTCCAATCTTCACAAACTTTCACATTTATAATATTAGTAGTATAGGATAGGATATGTGGTTTCCATACTGTATTCATACGTCGTCCTCGTGCATTGTGTATTTGTCCTACTGTTTGTACCAACGCACTATGTTCCAATACCTCTCCGTCCTTACATAATCAGCCTATAATGTTCCCACTGCTGGGACACGGGCCTCCTCTCTGTGAGAGGGAGTGGGCCGTAATCCACCACGCGGGCCCAGTGCGGGTTGGTATATGTCACATGTCTACGAATGTTTGGTTCTAGGACATGCCGGTTTCCTCACGATGTTTTCCTTCACCGTTTTTGAGAGCAGTGGTGATGATATAATTTACACAAAGTAAAGCGCCTGTCTGGGTTCGAACCTACGACCTACAACTCGTAAGTCGCGGCCGTTACCACTTGGTCACCACTGCTCTCACCACTTGGCCACCACTGCTCTCACCACTTGGCCACCACTGCTCTTGCAAACTCTGTGTGAACAACCTCTCCGTCCTTGGCAACGCGAAATGGAGCGGAAACTGATTTTAGTTAAAGATATCGCCTTGGGGATAGTGTTGCTTTCCTCTGCTTATAGACTGAGAGCACGGCATTGGTGGATTGTTTTGAAGGGATTTGATTTATCTACGTTAAAGGGAGAGATTAGAAGGAACGATAACTTGCAAGCGAATTGTAGGTATAATAAGTGACGATTGGTGTGATTAATGAAACTTTAGCGTAACAAAAACGTTGGAATAGCATAAAATGTTACAATGTTAGATTATTGGTAGGGTTTCATGGAGTGACGAGCGTAACTTTTTTAAAACCATTATTAAATTTTTCAATCTCAAAAATATTCTTATTAAATAGTTTTTTTTTCGAGTCACAAACGTCAGTGTAGCCCTAAAATGTCAAAAAGTTTTATTTTCTTTATGTTGGCAACTGCACTTTTGTTTTATTTTATTTCTTTTTCAGACTAACAAATGTTTGCATGCCAAAATGGTAGTATGTAGTATTGACTATTTCTATATGGAGGGTGTTTAAAACACGTATTAACTATTTATGCAAACATATATTAATTCGAAAGTAATTACAATACACAAAATCAAACACGTTTTTCGCGGCATGAGAAAAATAATATAATGGCGGGAAGTTTTCTATACTCTATGGAAGTTGATTCCTTCAAAAACTTCACCGCCAGCCAGCACTCGAAGTAGCTTCACTCGGTGTTGCTAACACGGCCCTCCTGCGCCGTGCATGTCCTCAGGCACGCCTTACACATCTGTCTTACTTAGCTTAACTAAACACGTATCTGAAAGCACACACTTTTTGTTAGCTAGGTAATGTGTTCTTAAATATGAAACAATAATGCTTCGGCCAATCATGATTCATAATAGGTACTAATAGAACTCCAGTTGCAGGTTTTACATCGTTTCTGTTCCTTTAGGCTTAGGAACTCTACCCTACTCTGCAACTGGTAATCTCATTCATGAATCTACTATAGCTCTTATATTACAGAACTCAAAACAAAGCCCCTTTAGACTTAGGAGACTTTGTGAGTTATTCTGCAGTAAGTACTGGACCCAAAAAAAACAGAGTAGGTAGTCTTTAAGCTTAGACAACCTCTTTGCTACTGTCATTTTAGCTCACTTCCTTAATCCAAGATGATGCCTGGTCCATTTCACTCCTTTAGTCTTAGGCAGTAACTGTTTCAGCTCACCACCTCGATTCTGGCAAGAAATAGCTCACTTCCTTAATCCAAGGTGATGCCTGGTCCATTTCACTCCTTTAGTCTTAGACAGTAACTGTTTCAGCTCACCACCTCGATTCTGGCAAGAAATAGCTCACTTCCTTAATCCAAGGTGATGCCTGGTCCATTTCACTCCTTTAGTCTTAGACAGTAACTGTTTCAGCTCACCACCTCGATTCTGGCAAGTGACTATAACATTTCTTTTCTTTTTTTTTATCCAGTATCAATTGAATGTAATCAACTTGAGCAGAAACTGAACATTATACAAAGCAAGAATTATTGACGTATCTATCTATGTCAAGTTAAATGAAATATTATATCATCATCTGCCTAGCCTTTTCCCAACACAGAACATATATATATATATATAGATATATATATTTTTTTTACTTTGCCAACACGCCATTTTGTACCTAACTAATGATGCAGCATCAATCAACACACCAGTTATCAATTTTAATCCAGGGTTTAATGTTGAAGCATACGATTCTATCACGTTTAACCAAGAAGTAATATTATCGTTCAAGGGGTCAAAATCCGGTATCATATTATGCAAAATTGTACTCACAGTTCCGGTATCTTTTGCCATAAATACCTTTATCCCTTTGCGAGATGCCAGCGGGGGTGTTCTTGTACCGCTACTGTTAGAACTCGTATTGCTACTACTAGATGATTTACGAGTGTGCTTTGCCCTGCCTGTGTTTACGCTTACATAAGCGTCTTTTACCGGTTTTGCCCATTATTTAGTTTAACTTTACTTTTGGGGCGCAAGAAGTTTTATGCACACTTCTGATATTGACTATTTCTATATGGAGGGTGTTTAAAACACGTATTAACTATTTATGCAAACATATATTAATTCGAAAGTAATTACAATACACAAAATCAAACACGTTTTTCGCGGCATGAGAAAAATAATATAATGGCGGGAAGTTTTCTATACTCTATGGAAGTTGATTCCTTCAAAAACTTCACCGCCAGCCAGCACTCGAAGTAGCTTCACTCGGTGTTGCTAACAGTAGGTACAAGTATTCTTTAATATTATTGTAACCACCTTATTGTAACTACCTACATTCTGAGCAAATAAATGAATATTCTATTCTATTCAAAATTCCAGTCCTGCCAGCCAGCTTGCATAATATAAAATGCATAATGATCAACTTCTTTTGTGTTCCCAGCCTAAATTAAGCAATCACGTCATTCGCAATAAAGCTCCTGATGACGTCAAAAACGCAATCACTATCTCTCCGTCTAGAGCATCAAAGGTATTGATTGGCTAGCACGAAGCCCGCTGAACTATAACCCGAGAGTAAACAGAGATATTGTCTCAAACTAGATGTTCTCCGGCTCTGATAACATTTATGATCCGTCCTGTTATCATGTTTGGCTAGTTTATGCCTTGGTGTGCCTAGGATCACACGCCACGTTATATATACGCAGCATAGACGCAGTATTTTTAGATATTATGCCACGCCACCACATATGCCAGAGGTCAATCGTCGAATCCGACTCGGCTGGGCAGCGTTTGGGAAGCTACGCGATATCTTCTCGTCCCACATACCGCAGTGTCTCAAGACGAAAGTCTTTGACCAGTGCGTGTTGCCAGTGATGACTTATGGCACTGAAACGTGGTCGCTCACAATGGGCCTTATAAGAAGGTTAAAAGTCACCCAAAGGGCAATGGAGAGGGCTATGCTTGGAGTTTCCCTGCGTGACCGAATCAGGAATGAGGAGATCCGCAGGAGAACCAAGGTAACCGACATAGCCCGAAGAATTGCCAAACTTAAGTGGCAGTGGGCAGGGCACATTGCTCGCAGTACAGATGGCCGATGGGGCCGAAAGGTTCTGGAGTGGCGACCGCGTACCGGAAGACGTAGCTTTGGAAGGCCTCCCACAAGGTGGACTGACGAACTTGTGAAGGCCGCAGGAACCCGTTGGATGCGAGAAGCACAGAATTGGTCGAAGTGGAAGTGCTTGGGGGAGGCCTATGTCCAGCAGTGGACGTCTTTCGGCTGAAATGATGATGATGATGATGATGATGACCACATATGCATATATGCAGCGTATTTGCGCGCATGTCGCTCTCGTTTATAGACTGCGTCCATCTTATGCACTGCACACAATCACCGGCAGCGTGGTCCAGCGTGGGCTGGTTGGTCGCTAAATGCATACACACGAGCGACACGACGGCTGCATTGCCTCTGCATTGACGTGAGTCCTAAGCTTCTCGGTGGCCGGCCTCTTACCTCCTGAAGTACAGGGTGTTGGTGACATTGACGCCGACGGGGAAAATACTCGTCTCTCGAGCTCAACATAACTACCGCGGCCTGTGTCGTCACAGCGGTCACGCGGGCTGGGGACCGTCGATGTCAACGCGATCTCAACATATAGTGTGAAAATACTCTTATAGAATCACCAATTCTAATCAATACTAAAACAAACGCAATGCACACTGAAGAAATTAACCGTTTACCTTTCCAGTGATTTTATAATCATTGTGTCTGTTTCGAGCAGCGGAAAAGTCTAACGAAAGATGCTAAGTATAATTTTTGCAAATGGCGGCAAATGTCAATTCTACTGTGACATTTGCGAAGTAAACAGATACACGTCAACAATACATGAATCGCTATAGTCCTAAAGAACGCGGAATAATTGTTTCGGGTCGGGTGTTTCGGAATCTCTCAATTTGGCGATTTGCACTGGCCAGTAAGATCGCCTGATTTAACCGTTCCAAAATGTATTTTTGTGTCAACAAGGGTCAGACTCTTGAAGCTCTCAATGAGAATTTCTGTCAAGAATGCGAAGGTCTACCGCCGGAAGTTCTGGCAAGAGTGATGGTAAATGCTATAAGTCGGACCCGATGGTCATCAACGCTGGTGGCGGCTACTTAGCCTTTATAATTTTCTCGACACAATGGAAAAAAAAATAAGACATCAAATAAACATAACATACAGAGTTATTGGTAAAACATTAACAACCTCTTAAGAGATCATTGTACTCATCATTATGAACAACTTTTACTAAGGGAACAAACCAGAAATCGCGAAAAAAAAATCAGCTGTTTCCTACATTTTGACGAGTTATACGAACATAAATGTATGGAACAGCTGATTTTTTTTCGCGATATCAGGTTTGGTCCCATAGTAAAAGTTGTTCATAATGATGAGTACATAATGTTTTACCAATAACCCTGTATAATCCAAAAGCGGAACCAAAGTTTTTAATTCATAAAAAGATTACAGTCAAAGAACATCGAGTGACAACTTTTGCGCCACCTTCTACAGACGCCAGCACATTAAGCTACTACAATCTGTCTTTATTTTCAATTTTATCGCTAAAACATTAGGTTCAAGGTTGATTGGGAAAATTTGACAGTTTCGGTTAGCTTGATGTGCTGCTAGAATGATCTCCTATCTCATACATACATATCTTCAGATTTCCTCGCTAATTCTTGATGGTCTTTGTTTCAGATGAGATGGCGAGAGACTGGCGGCATGGGCATACAGCTTGCGGCGGCCATATTATGCATGCTGCCACTCTTCACATCGTCGACAGGAGATATACGTGAGTCAGCTGTCTATCTCATAATTCTCATAGCTCCATAATCATCATTTAAGCCTCCGTTAAGCGTCGCCACATTGACCAGTCCTGTGAAAACCAGCGCTGGAGCTCTGTCTCGCATAGGGTCATAGCATTATGCTAAGCGATGGCGAAAATGTTCTTATGTAACTTTTTAGACCTTTGTATCCTGCTTATGCGTATGAAGTTTCATTAAAATCGGTTCATTCATTTCGAAAAACAAGGGCTTGAAAGTTTGTATGAAATGCCGTACGTCGTAAACGCTCTTAACTGCGATTGCTGAATAAATATGCGAATCTAATTGACCAAACTAATTAAAAAGAGTTGTCTAAATGCCACAGTACCAATATTATAACACTAATTACAATAACGTGACATTATTTGCTCATAACTCTGTCAGCAGTAAGCTGGTCTGCATCCACGAGATAAGTAGATACTTGCCAATAATCGGCGTCCAGCTCTGGCTTATTACAATAATGCCTATTGAATTAATTACAGAATGACTAATAAGTTAATAAATGGTCCCCGATTGTGATTAAATGAAATCTAATTAGCATAATATTAATATTAATGTGGTTATAATGCTGAGAATTGAACACCTGATCAATTTATTATTCATTGGAGCTGTCAAATTTTAGTTAAGAGGCTCAATTCAGTGTCGAATTGTTTTTATTTTATTTTTTACTATCTGACCCGACAGACGTTTGATTCGAAAGACACGTGGCGCCATCTATTATCATAATAACGTTATTGTTGTTTTCCTCGGGAACAGCACTTTTTTTCGGGATGAAAGGTACCCTATGTCCGTTGCTGTACACCTGACAATTTATAATATGCAAAATTTCAGTATGATGGGTTCAACGGTTTAGGCGTGAAAAGGTAACAAACAAATTTACTTTCGCATTTATAATATTAAGTTAGGATAAGGATTAGCCTACATTGTTGGGGAGTTTGTTGCGCCACTTCTTCTCCCCAGCGAAAGCACTAGGAAGTCGTGAAGGGCGGGCGTTTTGGGGGACTGTCTTTTGTAATGTTGACGTTCGAAAAGTGCTGATCTCAGCCTAGTTTGAATAAATGACTTTTGATTTTTCCCACTCCTGGGCAAACTCCTCTCTCTACTTCTTATACGATTTTAACCGACTTCAAAAAGGAGGAGGTTCTCAATTCGTCGGAACCTTTTTTTTTTTTTTTATCATCTGCCTTGCTGTTTCAAATATGATTTGAAGAAGATATTGGAAACTAGTAACTGGGTTGTGGAGGTCAGATAGGCAGTCGCTCCATGTAATATACTGGTATTCAGCTGCATCCGGTTAGACTGGAAGCCGACCCCAGCGTAGTTGGGAAAAGGCTAGGCATATGATGATCATTGGAAACAAGTAACCACCGTCGGCTCTATAGGTACTTGCATATACGTGCCTTGAATTGCCAGAAATGATTAATTTAAATCACAATAGACTATAGAATCGTTGTAACCAATGTTTTCCAGCATGGTTGCATAAAACTTGCTGGATTAGAACCTCACTGAAAGAAGTCACTAGCTCCTGAATACAGGGTCAGGATTTCAAATATATTTTTTTACTCAGTTATGTTAATAAAGAATATCCCCCCACCCCTATCAGCCTACAGCAGTCCACTGCTCGTCCAAATAATGCTATTTCTCCTAAAACCCATTTTTTCTGGTACCAGGACATCACGGCACTTCAAGAGCTCGCGGCTGGCGCGCAGGCGTGCAGCCGGTCGCTGACGTCACTGCCAACAACACAGTCAGCAACATCACTGCCCAGCTAGGAGGCACTGCCTACCTACACTGTCTGGTGGGGCACTTGAGTGAAAGAGGGGTAAGTTTTACATTCAGATTACCTTTTACACAGTGTAACAACTGGACCAAGGAGGCAGTTCAATACTGCTCAGTGATCTAGTGGTCGGAAACGCTATTGCTGAGAATAAGATCCTGGGTTCGATTTCCAGTCCAAAGTTTTATTGAGTTTTTTCATCAGGAATTTTTCTGTGACAGACCGGACTCTGGGTTTGTGTCCTGGTGGTGGCAATAGACTCGCCTTCTTTTACACAGGAGTTAAACACAACAGGCGACATGTGGGTACCATAGCTAAGCTACACCTCTGCATAACCCTTCGGGAATTACAGTCGTTATGTAATGACTAGCTTCTGCCCGTGACTTCGTCCGCGTGAAATTTCACCCTCCCCCCATTCACCCTCTTAGGAATGGAATTTCGAAAAACCCTTTCTTAGTGGATACCTACTCCTAACAAAGAACCCTTCAAATTGCATGTCTTTAAGACCAGCGGTTTAGGCTGTGCGTTGATGTATCAATCAGTCAGGACTTTGAATTTTATATAATACTAGCTTCTGCCCGCGACTTCGTCCGCATGACATTTTTTGTTCCCCCGACCCACCCCGTCGCATCTCATCGCCTGCCCGCGCTATAATATTACTTCGTTGTTGCTTAGCGTTCTTTCGGACTTTTTTTTTGTTTTGCTCGGCTCCTAAGGGTCATGGCGTGATGTTAAATAGTCTATAGCCTTCCTCAAGAATTCAGCTATCAAACATAAAAAGTTTTTTTCAAATCCGACTGGTAGTTCCAGAGATTACCCTTACATACAAACTTACAAACTATACATGTTTATAATATTAGTATAGATTATGGATTGATCGGTGCATTGTGATAGTGCGTGAACGTGTCGCAATAACTACTTATTCGTCTTTGAATAGTGTGGACTTGTGGAAAAATGTAAAATCGATCTTGACCAACCAATTTAATACCCTGAATAAAGACTTCCCGGAAACATGAGGTGCAATTACCCAAATAATACCAAATGTAAAATTATTTGTAAGTAAATAACATAGGTTTTTATTACAATTAAAGCAAGGATAACTAAGAAACATTTTCACAATCATCTGTAAAGAAAGTTACAAACGTGGAAAAAAATATATGTCGTGTCTAACCTTAGATAATAAAATAAAGCCGTTCTTAATGAAGAATAATATAAAATAATAAATTCTCCGAATCCCTAACATAACAGACCAAAGAATTACAAACAATGTGGATAACTTAAGCTCTTATAGAGATAAACTTTATCTAGGCAGTAGTCTTATATTAAATCTGATTAGGAGTCATATAAATCTATGTCACTTTGACATTGATGCCGAAAGTCTGAAGTCTGAGCTAATAATAGTAACTTTGACCTATGAGGCTATGATGAAAGGTATATAATCGACTAGCGACCCGACCCTGCTTCGTACCGTTTCTACGACTTGACAACGAGATTTCTCCGACATATTTATGAAGGTTTAATAATGTATTATATAGGTACACACAAACCTTTCGCAATAAATTCACTAATTGATAGTGAAAAAACAATCTGTCTGCCTTTTCCCTACTATGTTGGGGTCGGCTTCCAGTCTAACCGGATGCAGCTGAGTACAATTTTGTCATAGAGCCTATCTGACCTCGACAACCCAGTTACTGGGTAATACGAAACCCCTTGGTAAGGCTCAGACTTTCGGGCTTCTGACGACCATGTTCCACATCCACGACAAATGTATAAAATATGTGTCAGCATCATCATCTGCCTAGACTTTTCCCAACTATGTTGGGGTCAGCTTCCAGTCTTACCTCCTTCCACTTACTGGGTAGTACGATACCCCTGGATACCCGTACTAAAAGCGTCCAGAGTACAGTAATATCATAATACCCATATTAATTATATTCTACACTAATAAAATTAAACTGAATATTATAATCAAATAGGCGGTCGTTTAATGCCAACAACTTAGTCCACATGTTAATATTCAACGCGTATTTTGCGGTGTGTCACCTGTAATTCTGCACGACATTGACACGACCCGACAATTGGAACGTTGACGCCACAGCTCGTTCCCAAGGGTTTAATTTTACACATGGCTGTATTTGTGCCGCACCTATATTATTTAAAACACGTGTCTCTTTGGTACTTATTTTAAAATACGTGTGTTTTAAGTACTATTCTATATTATAGGGCCCGTGGCTAAATAATAACAGCCGTACAGGTCGATCGATCAGGTTAAGCTACGCTTGCCGCGGTTGGTCTGCGCATGGAAGACCATCTTTACCCGGCTGTCATTTGTGGATCTTTGACAGTCGTTACGGGTAGTCAGAAGCCCGAAAGACAACCAGTCTTACCAAGGGGCTCGTATTACCCAGTAACTGGGTTGTGGGGATCAGATAGGCAGTCGCTCCATGTAAAATACTGGTAATCAGCTGCATCTGGTTAGACTGGAAGCCGACCCCAACACAGTTGGGAAATGGCTAGGCAGATGATGATGACATGTAGCAGAAACAAATATACAGAATGAAGTGAACTGCTAGCACCATCTAAGCATTGCTTAGTGTACAGTATGGGTGATTGTGTAGGAGTGTGCATGGGGAGTTGCGAATGGGTGTGTGAATATTTTATAGTGTTATGTGGTGATTGTCTGTATACCATCTACATGTGGTGAATTCATTCCAAGATGTTCAGAAACGGACATAGGGTACCTTTCATCCCGAAAAAAAGTGCTGTTCCCGAGGAAAACAACAATAACGTTATTATGATAATAGGTGGCGCCACGTGTCTTTCGAATCAAAAACAGAACGACGTCTGTCGTGTCAGCTAGTAATAAATAAATGTTTCTAAACCTAACGTAGAAATGATTAGTAGGTTATCAAAAAAAAATATGCTATTACATAGAAAAGTGCCATACCAACGCGGTCAAATGTATGGAAGCTGTTTTTTTTTTAAGCCGACGAAAAATTTCAGTTCTGGGGTTTCAAAATCGTGCACTGAATTCATAGTGACAGGTTGCGCGGCGTTGTGCCTGTCAACCTGTATTATAGTTATACTGCCGTTTGTCTATTGGTTATGCCAGCGTGTCTGCCGAGCGAATCGAAGACCTCATTCCTCGATTCGATCACCATGGCGGCCAAACTGTGATTGGGTTTTCCCATTAGACTTTCTCAGTAGCAGCCCGAAGATTAATTTTGTAGCCATTTATAACACTAGCTTCTGCCCGCGATTTCGTCCGCGTAACATTTCTTCCGTCGCTTCGCATCACCTGCCCTGCTGTCACTTCGTTTTCGCTTAGCGATCTTTCTGACCTTTTTTCTCTTAGCTCCTAAGGGTCATAGCGTGATGTTAAAGCCAGTTAGGCGATTCGCACACCGCACCGCATTACGCATGGGGTGCGGGAAACGGAGTCAAATTTCACGGGTGAAAGCGCGTTTTTATTGAATTTGTATGTAAAAAATCACGCGCTTAAACTAAGGCGGATAACACACTACGACGCACCACGCCAGGGCGCGTTATTTGCGCTCCGTCGCATGGTTATAGCCTTCCTCAGGAATTGGGCTATCAAGTGCAAAAAAACCTTTTCAAATCTGACCGGTACTTTCATAGATTTACGCGTTCAAACAATCAAACTCTTCACGCTTATTACATTAAGTAGAGTATAGATAATAAACGACTCAACAGAACTTATGAAATGTGGTTGTAATGTAACATACATACAAATCTGCCTACGCCTTCGAAAAGTACAAGCGTGATGTTACAATATATTAATAGTGTGTTCTTTTGTCTTTCAGCAAGTGTCGTGGATCAGAAAGAGAGACTGGCATATCCTGAGCTCCGGGAAGTTCACATACACCAATGATGAAAGGTTTCAGGTAAGTTGGACACGTTTTTATAACCTTTCTAAGTTTCTATGTATTAGGACTGTGTCTCAGGGGTCTAACTGCCCTTTTTATACCTACTATATATAAGAAAGAATTCCTTATCAAAAGTACAACTTACACTTTTCAAACGCTGGGGGCAGTAACATTTGCGAAACTTAATTTTATCACCAGAAGGCTTCATAAGAAATTCATAGCGCGGTGCGGGGGGGGGGGGGGGGTGACGTGATGCGAGAGCTCAGTGATGCGTCAACTTGTGACATCTATCACCCCTCCCGCACCGCGCAGCTACCTCAGGCAACGTCTCAGATAAGCGGTCGGCCTATAGTTACTTTATAGTATAATTTTTACACACCAAAATGTGATATAAGTGTGTACAACTTAGCCTTTTCATACACTGGGAGGCTTATTCCGTTTATCCACCCTAAGGTGGATACGCTACCACAGGCCTAGTTGAATAAACGAAATTTATAGGCTTAGAGTGGTTTCTCGGGCGTTTCCGAGTATCCACCTTTTTTTTTTTTGTGGATGGGAAATCATCAAATGACCCCTCCCGCTCTGGTTGGAGCGGAAGGGAGTTTCAGCATCTTACTGACTAAAACCCACCCGTGTTCCTTCCTTAGCCCTTTATGTTCCGGGCCAGCGGTAAACCCTTTCGAACAATCCCGCTGACCCGGCAGGCTTCGGCCCTCACGGACCCCTTCATCTGATGCTGATGCTTCGTTTGTGCCTCAGCAACGTCTCAAATAAACGGTCGGCCTATAGATACTTTATAGTATAACTTTTACACACCAAAATGTGATGTAAGTGTGCACAACTTAGCCTTTTCATACACTGAGACAGTACCTAGCATTTTGTGAAGCCTTGATTTTATTACCATAGCATAGTTATAGTAGACATAGGATAATTTTTGCACCTTCGCATGACTCCCTCTAAAAATAAACTAGGGATGGAAAATACGACCAAAAAATTATTGTATTGTACCAAACAAATATATATCACTAGCAGCGTCCCGCGATTTCACCCGCGTAAGTTTCGATCCCGTGGGAATATCGGGATAAAAAGTATCGTATGTGTTAATCCAGGAAATGGTCTATTTATGTGCCAAATTTCATTCAAATCTGTTCAACGGTTTACGTACGCGTGATTGAGTAACAAACATCCAAATATCTTCACAAACTTTCGCCTTTATAATATTAGTGTGACTATAGCTTCTGCCCGCGGCTTCGCCCGCGAGGTATGTCGATAAAAACTATCCTATGTCCTTCCCCGGGATGCAATCTATCTCTCTGTCAAATTTTATCGAAATTCGATCAGTGGTTTAGGCGTGAAAAGGTAACATACAGACAGAGTGAGTTACTTTTGAATTTATCATATTAAGTATGGATAGTATGGATTCAGCTATTTGCTTCACCACAAAACACCGGAAATATTCTAAAAATAACTCATTCACTTACTTATAACAATCACAGCCCACACCCACCTCCTACATTGAATTCCCAACTGCTTTTGCGCCCATCCGGGCAGAATCAGAGGCACTGTATCAACTTCTTATCAACCACAAACACACGAGAACAACTCGCAAGTTTGTTTGGAAGTTACACGGCGAAGTTTGCAAGCGTCGCGTCGGGGCTTCGTATGCACTGTTTCAAGGTCCTTGAAAGCCTTTGTGTAGCTGCAAGGTTCGAGAAAACTGAGAATAATGGGAATGTTTGTATTGACTGTCTTTTGTTTGAATGAGAAAGGTGTGTTCTCTCGATCAATAGGCGTGTTATGTCATACCTACATAAAATAATTTGTCTATTTACAATTGCATTTCGTTTTAGGATCTCGTACATACCTACGAGATGATTGCGTAACACACACTCAGTGGCAATCAATGCCTTTCATTTTGACAGTTCAGCCACATATAAGGCTCCTACAAACAGGCGCGACACGCGACGCGAATCGCGCGCGACACAAAGGCACCACAAGTCGCGCAACGAGCGGTGCCTTTGTGTAGCGCGCGATTCGCGTCGCGTGTCGCGCCTGTTTGTAGGAGTCTTCATGCGATATTTACGTTGTTGAGCAGACGATTTTTTCACACGCATTAGGCAATGAGTTGCCTAATACGTTTGAAATCTTTTTGATTTTGATTATGTGTTACGTCGGATATCTATGGTACGTAATAAGGGTACCTACAGATCATTACTAAGCAGTAGTCATCGATGGATAGGCAAGGTTCGGGAAAACAGAGAATAATGGGACTGTTTGTATGTTTGTATTGATTGTCTTTTGTTTGATTGAGAAAGATATTGTGTTCTCTTGATCAAAAGAAGTGTTATGTCATGCCTGCACATACAGTTCGCGTCAAATAACTTTGCCGCTCTGAAGTAGGCAACAAATCACTGCGCAGTAGTGAATCCTATGAATAAAACAGCAGCGCGCATGCGCGGCTAGCGGAAAGCCTAGCTTCAGAGCGGAAAAGTTATTTGACGCGAATCTACATAATATTTCTTTACAAGGTTTGTTTGGCGCGTGGCTAAAATTTGAACTAACGCCGCCATCTTGTTTTTTGAACACATTTTAAGAGCATTCATCCAGCGTGGTCTGCACCCCTAATCGCGTAACACTCTATTGCTCTCAATTTGAATCATGTTGAAGCATATTGCTAATCCATTGCTCCATACGTTCGAAAAGTGTATCTGCTCAATAACGTAAATAACGCAATGAATGTTGTTGAACTGTCAAAATGAAACCCATAGCTACTGATAGTGTGTTACGCAATTACCTTTGGTAACATCGCATTTTTATAGTTGTTTTTGGTGATTATTTGGTTAAATTAAAAAAAAAAAACAATTTTTTTACAGTCAAGTACTAGATGTTGGTATTTATAAGTTTGTATGCTATTATTTACAGTTAGTTTGGTATTTACTCATAAAACTTGACATTAAAATAATTATAAATACTATACTATACTAATACCTACTATTCTATGGCGGATGAATGAACTTTAATCCCTGTTCCTCATACCTCTATATTTTTATCAAATAGGTAAGTACTAGAGTGAGATTTCAAATTATCTACAGTCAAAACCAGATATGAATTAAGTACCTACATGAATCTGGCAATATAGCTTACCTCTCGTCATCGATAGGTATTTGCAAAATGCGTATGCTAATGACGGTTGACGGACTGCGATTTCTATTCTGTTTGCCAAGCGCGACGGTTCTGGAAATTTCCACCATTTATTGGAAGCAACTTTATAGAGGTGCATTCATAAGGTTGGCTACAATGATGATGTGTCAACAATATCTATGTTTTTAACAAGGCTACCATAAACAAAAACAAACCAAGTAGGTTGTGGTTTTCATACATTGGCATTGTCAATCCATATGAAAATCACAAATTTTTTTTTGCCATGCGATTTTGGTAGACCTATAGTTATTTTTCCACTCTGCTCTCTCTTGTTTTTGTTTTGGCAAGTGACATCAAACAAACATGTTTGATGTCATTTGCCAGTGTCGTAATATTTACGCAATGTCTATTGTCTTTGATCCCTGGCCCTGACATCAAGCAATGGACAAAATTGACAAACTTTTTTTTTTAATACGAGTCTTTTGTCTATTTTGTATGTGTTTACTTCATGTATTTTTTGTGATGTGCGTTTTGTTTGTGCAGACTAAACAATTTTTCTTTTATTCTTTCTTTCATCAACAGTAAGACCCATCGTCCACGTCCGTAAACGTCAGAGCATTCTGTGGTCTGACTCATTGGTGATATTATTTTGTAACCGGTTACTTTTGACGTAGAGTATTATATTATCTGTGCTTGTGGATTGCGTCGTGGACAAACAGGCTTAATAAATCGTCAGTCCTTTATTCATTTGTTTAAAATAGGGACAATAATAATGCTATAGGTATAAAGATAATAAAGAGTGCGGTATGTTATGCCAAAGGGCGTACAAATGTTTATAATTAACTAATCAAGCCAGCCAACTCTCAATAGTTAAATTAAATAAGCCAGGACTATAAAAACAATTATAAAGTATCACACTTTTCATAATACAATATAATTTATAATAGAAAACAAATAATAAGGTAATGTCACTGTATAATACTAATGTCAATATACAATACTAATGTCAATATACAATACCAATGTCAATATACAATACTAATGTCAATATACAATACTAATGTCAATACACAAAACTTACGTCAAAGACTTCACCCACTGCTGAGCATAGGCCTCTTTTTTTATGTGCCAAACCCCACGCTCCCATACCAGTCTCATCCAGGTTTAGCCCTCGATGGCAGCAATGTCGTCTGCCCATCACGCCCAACATCTCGTCTTCCAGTCCTAGGCCACCACTCTGTCACAGCCTTACTCCACCTGTCATCACTGCGCCTTGCCAGGTGTCCTGCCCAACTCTATTTGAGTTCCATAATACGCTTTCCCATATCTAAGACCTTCGTACGTCTTCGTATCTCGACCTTTGGAACTCGACAACACAAAACATGTATTTTATTAGCAAGGCAACATTATGTCATTACATTTTTGTCTGTTATTTTATTAATCTTATCGGAAACTACTGTCCGTTCGTTCTTGAATTAGATACCCCACCAAATTAAAAGCTAACTTCCATATTAATTCTAATTACAGCATAGTACTGTGCATAGAACGCCGCTGTGCAAAGCTGCATTGTCAATGCACTCTAAATTGTTCCTAAATTGGTTCGCCGCAAAATTAACGCCCTCAAAATGCTAACGAATATGTGATCCCCGGACCACAGTGGTCGAATTTGAGCGCGAATGTGTAGGAATTACGGATAATTCGGCCATCATTGAAATTTCGGAGCCAGGAGCACGTGTAATTATTTTAGAATAACGCTTAGCGGAGGTTTCGATGCGTGAATGGAACGGCGAGTATTTCGGTGCAGGAGTTTGATCTCATTTGATGTTTGCAACTTGTGACGGTTATTTTGATTAAATTTTTTAAAAGTGCCTACTTAAATATTTTTTGTGTTGTCTTATTTTTTTTTATTGAGATTTTATCGTTATTACTCTCCTCGTTTTTCCTAAAGACAAACAATTTTCTGAGTAGGTACCTAGGTAGTGCTTTTTGTAAAGTCTAAAAATTACTGGAAACATTACCAAATACACACGTTTATTTTGGACTACTACATTTTGACGAGTTATACGAACATAAATGTAGGGAACAGCTGATTTTTTTTTCGCGATTTGAGGTTTGGTCCCATGGTAAAGTTGTTCATAATGATGAATACAATCGACTCTTTTCAGGCCCAACACCATTTCAATTACACCTTGTATAATAGAATGAAAAAAGAAGAAATTAACGCATAGAGCGTTTTTTTCGATACGTTAGCTGACTCCTACCGCAGGCCGAGCTAAAGAACTTTCCAAAAACTGTCATAGCTTAGTTTGCAAATCAAAGCTCTAAACAATTAAAGATTGCCATTTCAAGAACAAAAGCAACATCCCATCACACACAAACACCGCCTGACCTAGAATAACCCGTCCGCACATAAAGCTGACGCCACACATAGCTATACCCAGCTACACAGCATACTGTTATATCGCTTGCCTAACAGCGTAATAAACGCAGATGCAATTCCGAGCGACATGGCATAATAATGAGAATGTGCTTGGCGGAGGCCAAATCCGTGTCAAGCTGTACAAGCGATTCTTATCGCTATGACAAATAGAAATGCATTTTTACCGACTTAAAAAAAAAGGAGGTTATCAATTCGATACGTATGTATGTAATATTATTGGAATTGCATTATATTCACATATGACAATCTATTAGGGCTTCCAAACAAATATACAAAATTTTGTAGACGTATGTATGTATGTATGTATGTTTGTCCACGCATATCTCCGGAACTATTAATCGGATCGTGACCATTTTTTTTTTATTGGCTTACATTTTCTTCAACTTAGGGAACAGTGCAAGTTTCATCAAGATCGATTCAGTAATTTTCAAGATATGGACTAATACGTGTAAGTGTGACGGCCTGGCTTATTGATAAGAGCTACGGGTGTAGTGTCAAAGGGAAAACATCTCAAAACCTTGGTCAAATACTAGTGCAACAACTAAAAATTACGAAATAAAAAGTAATTTAAAAAAATTAAACCGACTTCAAAAAGAAATTAACTCAAAATTATGAAATAACTTTAATTTCGGAAGTCGGTGGCATAAAACTAAAATACAGATCCCAAGACACCGACATCCGAAATTAAAGTTATTTCATAATTTTGAGTTAATTTCTTTTTGAAGTCGGTTTAATTTTTTTAAATTACTTTTTATTTTGACGTAATTTGGGAATGTAGAACGTTGTGGGTCATGTGTTAAAATGCGCATTGCGTATTCGGGGGATTTTTTAAAGGTTATATTCGGTTTTAGTTTGGTTTTGACTACGCTACTGGACTCCTAGTTGTTGACGTTGTTGTCAATGTACTCGTATAATATACGTAACTCAAATGATAAATGATTTATTTTTGCGAGGGCTGATTTTACCAAGGTCACTTATATTTTATCTGTGGAAATAAATTGACGTCTGACGGTTGCTGTATGGAAAAACTGTCAAAAATTCAAAATTTATTCTCAGGATAAGACCTAATCTAGATAAAACAGTTTGGTGAAATTCGCCCTAAGTAGGTTTGTACAAACACTTTTACATATTTATCATATTTTGAAAAGTAGATGAGGTCGGAGTTTCCTTTCCGACTACTCTGAGAAGAAAGGCCGAAATATACTAAGAGGTCACAGTCTCTTTTAGAGTTCTGACATAATCTTGGTCAGGTCTCGGTCTCGGTCTTGTGGTGGATTATGGCCCACTCTCTCTCACAGAAAGAGGAGGCCTGTGTCCCAGCAGTGGGAACATTGTATGCTGAGTCAGTGAACGCATTTTATTTTATTTTATTCTAATCGGGAAACTTACAGCCAATATAAACAGTGTTCGTAGGTGTGTTCATGACATCACAACAGGCCCTATCAGAATACCAGCGTTACGGTACTAATTTTTTAAATATCGGAGCATTATGCTGTAATCTATGAAAAATTGGTAAGGCGAAGTAGAATGAAATTAGGTAAGTAGATAGGTACTAAATAAACGTTTTAAGGCTAATCACTTTTAAGACCCTCCTAATTTAATGCCCCCAGTAACTAAGTAAAGGAACTAAGTGGGCGACTTATAAGTGTTAAATTGTTAATCAAATAAACGAAAGGCCTCCGACGAGACCTGAATACTGGTTGAAATTATTACTTGCCTTGAAAAAGTTATTTAATTAATTAAACGCAAAATACGAACAATTTATTTAGAGGTCACTGACCTGTATTATACAATTACGCTGTATGATAGAGGTCAGTGGTAGAGGTAGACTAATATAAGGCTTATAATGCGAAACTATTTCCAACCGCTCCGGCCACAATCCGCGCACTGCATTTTTTTTTACTATCCTTTGCTGTCCCATTTCTGGACTCCTTCCATCTTTCACGAGCCCGCGGGTCGATACTTTTTTACAATCAAGACCCCTCCGTGCCTCGGTAAGCACGTTAAGCCGTTGTTCCCGGTTGTCATTCGTCGATCTTTGACAGTCGTTACGGGTTGAGAAACCCTAAAATCTAACAACCTGCAGTCTTACCAAGTATCGTATTACCCAGTATCTGGGTTTTGGAGGTCAGATAGACAGTCGCTCCATGTAAAATACTGGTGTTCATCCACATCTGGTTAGACTGGAACATAATTAGAATTATTATTAAAGTAAAAGTACAACTGAGTATTTTGTGAATATTTCAAGTGCCTACCTGTTTCTGTTCAATGTATAAATAATAATAATAAATGTGTGATCGATCCCCACGCTATCCCACAAACATAATCAATATTTTGTTAAAAAACTACCTGATAGCTCGATAGATGGCGTTGGGATCGAATTAGATCGCGGTATGGTTTCGTTACCTGGCAGGGTATATAAGGCTCGGGTTTAAATCAATAAAATTGTCTCGCTCTGAGGTACGGCGTTTTATTACAGTATCACAGGCTCCAAGGCACCTTGTACCGATATTGTACATGGTCCATTCGAGCCGAAGGGCGTTTTTGGAAGAACACAAGTAACAAAGATTAGTTACGCTACTTGATACGAGGTGGCGCTAGTAGTCGGTGAACAAACTTCATGTTGTGGAATTATTGGACTTGAATCTAGATTGGATCACGTGAGTAGTGAAGTGCACAAGTGGAAAAAAAAACTGTGAGTACATTTAAGTGTTAATTAAAATAGTGCAAAGTTAGGGAACTTAGTCTTTGCATGAACTTGGTAAAGTACAGTGTGCGATCAGGGACTTAGAATAGTTTCGGAAAAAACGACCAGACTTCGAATCTATGCCCGATTTTGAAGCGATTTTACAAGTGTCAAAACACTTAGAAAAATTACACTTGGCGGCACTTAGAAAATTTACTCTTCACTGGACTTAGAAAAATTCCACTTAATGACACTTAGAAAAATTACACTTGGCGGCACTTAGAAAATTCACTGTTCACTGGACTTAGAAAAAATCTCACTTATTGACACTTAGAAAAATACTGTTGAAAAACATGGAAAAGGAATTGAGAAAGTTGAAGGATGTCAAAGGACAGATTGAGAAGGGCTTGGTAAACTTCAAAAAGTCTCCGAAAGATAGGATAAATTACAATTATGTGGACACACGTCTAGAGATGTTGGAGAACCAATTCAGGAATTTTACTGCAAAATACGAAGGAATAG
Source organism: Oligia latruncula (assembly GCA_948474745.1). Classification (NCBI taxonomy): domain Eukaryota; kingdom Metazoa; phylum Arthropoda; class Insecta; order Lepidoptera; family Noctuidae; genus Oligia; species Oligia latruncula. The sequence continues at coordinate 14,379,706 of OX419701.1, read as the reverse complement.
TAGGCGAATGTGAAGGTGAAGAATTGTATGAATACTTTCAGGAAGATATTTATGAAAAGGTTTATGAAACATACTTAATGTATAAGGTTGAATTAAAAAATGCTCTGTCTCAATTAAAAGTTAATAGTTCCAATAAAGAAGTTTGTGATAGCTCATCTGACAGTGTGGGAAGATTGCCAAAAATAGTTTTACCTACTTTTAGTGGAAAATATACAGAGTGGTCGTCGTTTCGAGATTTGTTCATATCATTAGTCCACAATAACAAAAAACTTGATGACGTACAACGTCTCCACTATTTGAAAACTCAGCTGTCAGGTGAAGCAGAGCAGCTTATAAGACATGTTCCTATAACTGATGTTAACTATAAAAAATGTTGGGAAATGTTAGAACATAGGTTCAATAATAAGAAATTTATGTCAACATGTATATTAAACCGACTATTTGGCCAACGTAATATTGGAAACGAATCATCGAAGGCACTTAAAGATTTGCTTGATGTTACAAGTGATTGTTTGCACGAACTTGCCAATATTGGGATTGATGTTAGTTCGTGGGACGTTATTGTCGTTTATGTTGTAAGCTTGAAGTTGGACGTAGAATCTAGGAAGCAGTGGGAACTGCATGTTAGTAAATCATCCGATGATCTACCCTCCTTTAAACAGTTTTGCGAGTTTTTAGAGACGCGTTTTCGTGCCCTAGAATGCGTTGAACCTAAACACAAATCAAAAGCCGATAATCATTCTACATCTCACGCTAAAGTAATGCATGGTGCTGTTAATGGTTCATGTCCACATTGTTCTGAAAGTCACAAGCTCATCAATTGTAAGAAGTTTTGTCAACTAGAAATTGACGAACGACGTGCCATTTCAAAATCTTTGGGTGTATGTTTCAATTGCTTGGGCAGTCACCACACTTCCAAAGTGTGCCGTGTTCTTTCAAAATGCCGTATATGTCAGCGGAAGCATCATACGTTGTTGCATCCTAAGAACCTTAGTGGAGCCAGTGGGGCTACTACACCAATTGAGCCTGTAACCCCACATGAAGGTACTTCAGAGCCAGTACATGATGTTAGTGCAAATATAGCAACTCATTTTGTGAATGGACAAGCACAGGGTCAAGTCTTGTTAGCCACGGCTCTAGTAAAGGCCGAATCACAAAATGGGTCCTCTCAAATTGTGAGAGCTTTGTTGGATCAAGGATCACAAGCATCTTTTATAACTGAGGCAGCAGCGCAATTGCTTCGTTTAAAAAGAGTAGTCTCGAAGACTACTATTGCAGGTATAGGAGGTGGTCATGGCGGTATCGTCTCTAGACATGTGGTTAATATTAATATTCAATCGTTGCATGATCCCTCCTTTACGTTAGAAGTAACTGCGCATGTATTAAGCTCACTGACCTCAGTTATGCCAGATACAAACTTTGAACTCGAGAATTGGCCAGAAATTCACAGTATACATCTAGCCGACCCAAAGTTCAACTGCCCTAATAAAATCGACATTTTGTTAGGAGCTGAAATATATTGCCGTATTTTGAAGGAAGGTCTGATCAAGAGCCCCGCGGGCTCTCCGGTCGCGCAAGACACGCATTTAGGTTGGATTGTGTCAGGCCATGTTAGTAAAGCAGATAGGTCTCTAAATTCCCATAATACTGTGATCGCGATGCACACTCAAATTGAAGAGAACGAAATGTTAAAACGTTTATGGGAACTAGATTCTGAACCTGCTTTAACGAAAAAGCTTCTTACACCTGAAGAACAGGCTTGCGAGGAGTTTTACGCAAATACAACTAAAAGAGATAAAGATGGGCGCTATGTCGTAAAATTACCTTTTCGTTCAGAAGATCCCCTTTGTAAATACGGTCATTCTAAAAATATAGCTGTAAAAAGATTGCTAGGTTTAGAAAGGAAGTTGGCTAGGGATCATGAATTAAAACCACAGTATACTGATGTGATAAAGGAGTATTTATTGCTGGGCCATTTGGAAAAAATCACCGACGAGTCTGAAAGAAATAAAAGTGATGCGGTTTATTTGCCCCATCACGCAGTGGTCAGACAAGATAAACTGACCACCAAGGTAAGAGTGGTTTATGACGCGTCATGTAAGGGAACAAACGGGGTTTCCTTAAATGACACCTTAATGGTAGGACCCACTCTTCAAGCAGATTTGAGACACATTGTCATGAGATGGCGACAGCATCCAATCTGTCTGGCAGCAGATATAATAAAAATGTATCGCCAAATCAAGGTAGCGCGATCGGATGCGGATTTCCAAAGAATTGTTTGGAGAGAGGATCCTGACAAAGAGGTAGAGGACTTCCGACTTCTGACTGTCACCTTTGGCACGTCATGCGCCCCTTATTTAGCTGTCAAGTCATTGCATCAAGTTGCATGCGATGAAGGTAATATGTATCCATTGGCTGCTGAAAGGGTGAAGTCAGACTTCTATATGGATGATCTGATGACTGGCTGCCAATCTGAAACAGAAGTAGAAAGAATTTATAATGAAATGAACAGTTTATTAGAGAAAGCAGGATTTCAATTGCAAAAATGGACAAGCAATAAGATGTGTTTATTGGAAACTTTAAAGGAAAACTCTGGTAGAGATTTGGAAATTAAGACTGATAGGGTAACTAAGATTTTGGGACTTACCTGGAACCGGAACACTGACGAATTTGATTATTCTGTGAAGATGTCACCTCCTGCTGCAACTGAAACAAAAAGAACGGTCATATCAGAAATATCACGGCTTTATGATCCGTTAGGATGGATAGCGCCGTGCATTATAACCTCGAAGGTCTTCATACAAAAGCTATGGATTAGTGGTATAGGCTGGGATGATGAACTGCCACCAGATCTCTCACAAGAGTGGAGATATTACAGATCAGAATTAGAGAAACTGGTGGATTTTCACATTCCCAGATGGATAGGCAAAAGGGAAGAGGACATTACGATAGAGCTACATGGATTTAGCGATGCGTCAAACATAGCTTATGCGGCTGTGGTGTATTGTCGCATTATCGATGCTACTGCGCAAATACACTCACACCTCATAACCGCAAAAACAAAGGTAGCTCCTATTAAGCAGATATCCATTCCGCGGCTGGAATTGTGTGGTTCTGTTCTAGTAGCAAAATTACTGATCGAAGTAGCTGACGTAATGAACATTCCAAAGGCTAATATCCATGCTTGGACAGATTCGTCTGTTGTTTTGGCCTGGTTAAATGATCATCCAAGTCGTTGGAAAACTTACGTGGCCAACCGCACTTCAGAGATCCTTAGTTTGCTAGACAATACACAATGGGCTTATGTTAAATCCATAGACAATCCCGCGGATATCGCTTCTCGTGGAGTTTCTTCAGCTGTTCTACTTAATGATGATCTATGGAAACGAGGACCAGGTTGGTTAAGAAATGATCACATAGAATATACTAGACCTAGCGCAATACGCACTAATGAGGAGAAGAAATCTGTTAAGGTTTACACTACCAACCTCGTGTCTGAATTTGAAGCCATTTGGGGATCTAGGTACTCATCACTTACACGTTTAGTGAGGGTTGTGGCGTACTGTAAAAGATTTCTGCAATCAACAAGAGTTCGTAAAGCAAACATTAAGTTTACAGCTTACCTGTCAGCTTCAGAAATTCGTGATGCCTTAGATATATGTATCAGGCAAAGCCAACAGCAGTGGTTTCATGCAGAATTTATAGCCCTAAAAAATAAAGTTCCATTAGACAAAACGAGTTCATTATATAAATTAAATGTGTTTATTGATGAGTGTGAGACATTGCGCGTTGGGGGAAGACTGCGCTATTCTCAACTACTTGATGATACAAAGCACCCAGTTGTTATTCCTCATGATTCAAGTTTGGCCAAGTTAATTGTAGCCGATGCACATGAAAAGACTTTTCATGGAGGACAGCAACTGGTACTCAATTTTATACGCACCAAGTACTGGATCAGTCGGGTGAAAAATATTGTACGAGCTCATATACGTCGTTGTGTTCCTTGTATTCGATATGCTGCGACCACAAATCAACAGTTGATGGGAGAGCTTCCAGCTTGCAGAGTGACCCCAAGTAAACCGTTCCATAACTCCGGTGTCGATTATGCGGGCCCCATTAACATGAGGGTCTCTAAGGGTCGTGGACAGCGGTCGTATAAGGGATACATCTGCTTATTTGTGTGTATGGCCACGCGCGCAGTACACATTGAGGCTGTTTCAGACTTAACAACTGAGGGTTTCCTGGCAGCGTTCAAACGGTTCGTTTCCAGACGTGGTCATTGTCGTCATATATGGAGCGATAATGGCACCAATTTTGTGGGCGCTGCCAAGGAGTTACGGATACTTTTCAACCAAGAGAGTTCAATGTTTAAAGACATTGCAGCTGCTCTTGCGAACTCTCAAACCGAATGGCACTTTATTCCTCCCCATGCTCCAAATTTTGGTGGATTGTGGGAAGCAGGAATTAAAAGCGTAAAACATCATCTGAAGCGCGTCGTAGGTGACTCCACTTTGACGTTTGAAGAGCTGTCCACAGTTCTTTCTCAAATTGAGGCATGCCTAAATTCTAGGCCCTTGTCTCAAGGTAGTAGCGATCCAGAGGATCCTGTACCTTTAACTCCTGGCCATTTTTTAGTGGGACATCCATTGGTAGTGGCACCCGACTATAATTATGAGAATGCCACGGTTGGTACTTTACGCAGATGGCAATTAGTACAACGCATGGTGCAGCACTTCTGGCGTAGATGGAAACTGGAATATTTAACACATTTCTTCCAAAGACACAAATGGAATGTTCGTAACCCTGATTATAAAATAGATGATGTAGTATTAATAAAAGAAGATAACTTACCTCCAGCTAAATGGTTATATGGTAGAATTATACAGCTACATCCAGGTAAAGACAGCTTAACTCGCGTTGTCACTATTCGCTGTAAGGGCACTACGATTAAACGTCCAATTTCAAAACTGTGCTTCCTTCCTGTTACTAATTGAGTCACATGTTGTTGAAATTGTCAGCATTTATTTTGTGCTAAGATTTGTTTTAGTATGTTTTTCTTATGTACACTATTGTTTTAAATACCGTGTTATATTTTGTGTATCATTAAGCTTATTACTTTGTGTTTCATGGAGTTCAAATTAACTCAATAATGCTATGAAAATGTTTTACTTGTACTTTGTTATTCTACCTTGTCAAGTAATTTTGTTGTATTTGTCATGTTTTGATCGGAACCATATCTGTCAATTATCTTGCAATCATAGTTTATGAAGCCGTCCACTATTCAGTATTTGTAATTATGATACAGTCCATTGTTCTTGTAGTTGCTGAGTTTGTTCATGGTGGGCGGTACTAAAAGGAACATATTCCTTTTGGTGGGCGGAATGTTCAATGTATAAATAATAATAATAAATGTGTGATCGATCCCCACGCTATCCCACAAACATAATCAATATTTTGTTAAAAAACTACCTGATAGCTCGATAGATGGCGTTGGGATCGAATTAGATCGCGGTATGGTTTCGTTACCTGGCAGGGTATATAAGGCTCGGGTTTAAATCAATAAAATTGTCTCGCTCTGAGGTACGGCGTTTTATTACAGTATCACAGGCTCCAAGGCACCTTGTACCGATATTGTACAGTTTCCATTATTGATATCGAGCAAAAAAGGGCAAAAAAATCGCGTTTGTTTTATGGGAACCCCCCTTAAATATTTATTTTATTTTGTTTTTAGTATTTGTTGTTATAGCAGCAACAGAAATACATAATTTGTGAAAATTTCAACTGTCTAGCTATCGCGGTTCTTGAGATACAGCCTGGTGACAGACAGACGGACGGACAAACAGCGAAGTCTTAGTAATAGGGTCCCGTTTTTACCCTTTGGGTACGGAACCCTAAAAACGGACATACATACAGGTCAAACACAAAACCCTCCTTTTGGACTACGCCGCAGTTGGGTAAAAAGGCTAGGCATAGCCTTTTCCCAACTACATGTCGGGGCCGAAAGGTTCTGGAGTGGCGACCACGTACCGGAAGACGTATCGTTGGAAGGCCTCCCACAAGGTAGACCGACGACCTTGTGAAGGCCGCAGGAACCCGTTGGATGCGAGAAGCACAGAACCGGTCGAAGTGGAAGTGCTTGGGGGAGGCCTATGTCCAGCAGTGGACGTCTTTTGGCTGAAATGATGATGATGATGATGATGTCGGGGTCTGCTGATGATGATGAATGGGATTTCTTTAAGTATGCCTTTTATCGTAAACCCCCAAAAGTCCGAGTAAAATACCACATAGCATAACTACAATATTTTTTTTAGCCAAGTCTTGGTATTCTTTAATAATTTTTTTTTTCACATGCAACGAAAATATATATATTGATATATAACTATTAAATAACAAAAAGGTAAAAATAACAAAATTAAATTCTAACTTAACTAAAACTAACTCGAAAAACTCATCCGCATCGCTGTCGACTGGTAATGTACCCAGAGACTGGCGGCATTACCACGTTGTATGGCGATACTTAGGGGCTGCCTCCACGAGCGAGAGAATCGCGGCGATATTATCGTCGTGCCACGTATTTCTATACACTCTCTTAGAACGTGTCTCCACACGGCGATTTCATCGCCGCGGAAATTTGTTGGCGCGGCGAGACTATCGCCGCGATTCTCTCGCTCGTGGAGGCAGCCCCTTAACCTCTGGCCAAGGTAAAAGCCAGCCCTTGGGTCAAGGGAAGTATCAACTACAATATTTGTCTCAAACTTAATCAAAATATCGAAAATGCGACATTTCGTAATATAGTGTGTCGTGATTAATAATTTGTAAATAATAACGGTGAGAACTAACACGTTTTAGCTTAGTTTAGCCGAGTGCTGGCGTGGGAAAATAAGCAGTCGGCACGATTTCGCGTGACTACTTCGCTTGTAATGTAAGTTTATATTAGAAGAAACTTGTTTTTTGAGGTAAGCAGAACTCTTGGAGTTGGAAGTTAGAAGATTTTTTAAAGAAGGTATATATTTTCGGTACGTCTAAATATAATATATAATAATAATCAAAGCAGCAGCAGCAGTGTCTAAGCATAGAGGAAGATTACGCGACGGAATTTTCGCATGCTCTGTTTTCGCATGGTTTTGCATTTTGTGTGACGTCATATAACAAGCATTATCTTGTTATATGACGTCACACAAAATGCAATTCCAACGAGACCTAGCCTCGCCCTTCATACATCATCATCATTTCTGCCGAAAGACGTCCACTGCTGGACATAGGCCTCCCACAAGCACATCGACCGGTTCTGTGCTTCTCGCATCCAGCGGATTCCTACGGCATTCACCAGGTCATCGGTCGTACATAGTCTGTTGCCTAATAGAGGAAAAACCATTGAATGCGTAAACACGTCGAAATTTCCATCGAGTAATTTCGGCAGATTTATTGCTAAATAGTCTACTAAGGCCAAGATGAATAAAGTTAACTTGGCACTTGCTAAGGCTAAGCTTTACTTCCATCGCTGTCGCACTTCTGTGAAGCTACAGGTGCAAGATAGAGACAGGAGCATTATCTTAGCAGAAGCACACCTTCTTCTTCGTATCCATTTGTTGGTTTTAAATTAACTTCGACCAGAATTTGGCCACTTCGACAGCGTCAGCGTTGGCCTCGCGAAGGTTATCCATAGTGCCTAGGTATTAGTGCACGGAGGGCACGACGTTAGGTGGGTGGCACAGTTTGTGATGTGGTTCCTCACTGCGGCTCGTCGGAGTACCCCCACCTGACAAAGTTGTGCCGGCAGCGACCCACCTGGCTTCTTAGTCCGTTAAGAGATTTCCAGGTGTGCCATTGCAGCCGGTGGGCGGCTGCTAGCCTTTCTGCAGGCTCAACATAGTCAGCTGGAGAATATTTGAGAAGCCACAGTTTTAATCATGCCGCACTAGAACTACCGTTATGTCGTGGGATGGTCGACTTGAGGAAGTTCTTACGGCCCTTCAGTCTGCCCCTCGGCTTTGTAACGTTGTAAAGCAAATTCCGTTTGTCTGTCTCCTGCTTCAGCTTTTCAGTGGCACAAACAATTTCTCTTCGGACTACGGGAGGGGGTGTAAGTGGGTAATGTGAGGCAAGTGGTGTTGGTTTGAGGCACCCTGTAATAATTGTTCTTGTTACATTTACTAGTTCCCACACAGGGCATGCAAATTCGCGTGAAGCACATGCTAAAGGCTCCTACACACTATACCGGCGGGCATGCCAACAGGCCCGACGGCATTCCCGGCGTTGCCGCATCAACGAGCCGCTGGCATGGCCCGGCGGGTTGCGCGGGAATCCGGCGTCAGTTAAGAACTAGGAACAAAAAGTGAACTAAGAAACTAGCGTTCTACCCGGCTGTCACAACTGAAACGATGCTCTGTGACCGCCAGCGGCAAGTGCCGGGCGGCCTGATTATGCCTGCGGCATACCCGCGCGGCCAAAACAGGAGGACTGTGTAGGAGCCTTTAGACAAGTGACGTTTATTAATATCGGCTTTTGTGTTAAACACAGCACAACGTAAGAAAGAAGTATACGAACTTAATGTTCTGTTGAATTATGTATAAATAAGTAATAAAACTGATTTATTAAATTCTGTTCAGTCACAATAACGGAGTTCCAACAACAAAAACGTTACCCCGTGAATACTTGATCGAGTTAATTAAATATTTCGGAGAAACGGTTACAGATACAGACAGGTAAATGTAAATCACTTGATTAACATCGTTTGCGTAAAAATACTTTTCTCGGAAACGTAAAAAAGTTCTTCACAAAAGATTTTTTTTTGTACAATTGAAGATACTTCAGTAAGGTGTAGGCAAGTATTACCAGTAAATTACTTCCTAGTATTTTAATAATCTTGCTTTTTCCATTTATTTACTTAGACATTTTCGTATTTACATAATTTAAAAAAGCTAAGTTCACGCTAATATTATAAAGGCGAAAGTTTGTGAGTGTGTGTTTATATGTTTTTTACTTCTTCACGCTCAAACGGCTGGAACAATTTTGATAAAATTTGGTATGGAGGTAGCTGACACCCTGGATTAACATATAGGCTACTTTTTATCCCGATATTCTCACGGGATCGAAACTTATGCGGGTGAAACCGCGGGGCGCAGCTAGTATAATAATATGTACAAGTATACGTGTAACTTGCTTGAGTTGTAAAGTTTTTTTGTACTATCTTCACCTTTACGAGTAACGCCATGACAATTCAAAAGTTGCTTTATTTATATAATTTATGCTAATACCTATTTAAAATAATAATAATATGTACATTTATATGAAAAAAATAAGCAAAATGATCATAGGGCATCAAAAAATTTTATTGAATTAAGAACCTAACTGTTATAGAAATGCAGTTCTTTATACAAAAATGACAGTTTAGTTCGGTGCTAAGTTGTTATTTTACCTACTATTATGAACTTTGCCTAAACGGAATAAAGTTCGAAATACAAATACAGGCTCGAAGGTTTAGGCTAGAACTAAAATTAGATTTCGTTTTGTAATAAGACGAGACGGTGTGAGTTTGAGTTTGAAAGAACACTCAAGAATATCGATTTAAAATCCAGATGCGACAGGCAACTAATCCAACACAACTCCAGCGGAATATAAAACAGATATGGCCCTCTCTCTCCCCTATTTTATTATTGCCCTCTGCTTCGACGTAAAAATCATAAACACAACTTGGAAAAATTGCGTTCAAAAAATCGCTGACACACTTTTCATATCGACGGCAACACTGGCATAAAAACTCATTTTACACAACAAAAAAATATCCTATTACACGTTATATTATGGCCGAATGCTTGTTTCGGTATTTTTCGGCTATTTTCGGCCAGGCTCGGCCTCATTTCGTCATTGACGCGTCGTTTTTGATTTCTGTCGCGTCAGGCGATTCGATCACGGTCTGATATCCCTACCTAAGGCAGCTGTCTTACCGCCAACGAACCTATTCATATCAACTATTTATTTATTTATATAAACTTTCTTGTACACCAGAAAATACATTACAAAAAAATAAATTTAACACCACAAAACCTACAATAGAATAGAATAGAAAACTTTTATTTCAGACAGTTTCCATATGGTGAGTAACAATTTTACTTAACTTCTAGTGTCACAGATATACAATTAAAATTCAGCGTAGAGCTGCTTCCACCTCCGCTTCATCAGGCAATCTCACCGATCTGCGAACACACTGAGAATACTGTTGGTGCTGGCGCGAACACGCGTCATCAGGGATGCACATATATTCCTAATAATGGCGGCAAAACCATATCCGCAAACATCCCTTAAGCACTACAAACGCCACGGCAGCCGCAGCAGTACTCCCAGTGCATTATTATATTGAACAACAATGGAAGTCTTCCAACTACTTTTTCGCTCAAGAAACTTACTATATGTAGATGTGGGTCCTATGTTAGCAAAAGAGATACATAATTTTTATATTTATAGTAGATCGCTGACTGTTCAAATTGCTGGCGAGAAAACAGTCGATAGCTTATTGTTTTCTCGTCGAAGGTGCCTAAGCCTGGAGCCACACAGCTTGGCGAGTAGCCTATCTAGAACCAGTTAGAGATGCGTCTTGCAGCATGGCACCAAGCGTCAGTGAAGCCATTACAATAGTAAAACCATGCGTTCGTTCGCCAAGCGCATGTCACCTGCACACAGTGTAGCACTAAGCCCTAAGCGAGGCACATATGATCTGTTTCAAAAATGTCTCATGAAAATGTAAACAAATGGATAAGAAAACCTACCTGTAGATGCCAATTTGTAGTTCCGCTTACACATTGATTGCTTTATTTTGTTATTGGAATACTTAAACACGAAATTCTAATTTGAAAGCACTCATAAAGATGTTTTTCATTTGACAATTGTGGTTTATTTTAAACCCTAAATTTTCATAGAAATAGTGTTAATGAAATAGTGTGTATTGATAGAAAATTGGTGAAATTCAAAGTTGAAACCATCTAAAAACAGATGAATGTGGTACTAATCCCCTTTTGTAAGTACTTGCATAAACCAGCACCCTAATCTCGTAACAATGAATGTTATTGAACTGTCAAAATGGAATCCACTGCTCATGTTAGTGTGTTACGCAATTACCCCGCTGAACAGGGTTTGTTTACCCTTTCATCACGTACTTTTAGAACAGACCATAGCTGTGTGGGTTCAACCTAACTCGCTTCGACAGTGTTCGTGTTCACGAATTTAGCCGACGTCAACTTTGCTGGATGAAATTCAGCTTGGACATAGGATTGCTAGGTATTACCTATTTCCGTGTTGCTCCGAAAATTATAGGGAAATAGCTACTGCGACGCTTTTGGTACAATTTGCAAGAGTCAACAGGGTTAATGGGATGTGTTGAGCTCAAAAGCGTTAGGAGCTTAGTAGTCAAAAGCTTTTGGCTCCACAAAAGCTGATATACTCCCTCTGTGTGTATTCATATTTAGTAGATAATTACGTTGGTACATAACCGTCGGGGCTAGTAACATGGAAGCCTAATAATATCGTCACATTTAGTCCTATAGGAAAAGAAAAACCATTTTTTTTTTTAGAAAAGGCAATTTTATTTAACTTTACTTTCATCACCTGCCTAAGTAGGCAAATACTTCTTCTTGTAAGAATGTACCTACTTTTGTGAAATGAAATGAAATGATGATTTATTTGCAAGAATGTAGGTACAAAAATATGTGGTAAAATTATTTCTGAAAAGATTACAATAAAATCATTATTTTTTTTGTTTTTTTTTTTTTAAACGTTGCCCCACACTAGGAATTTCTCCTGTATTGTGGGTGCGTTTACAAACATTTAATCTCACATACACAAACAGCCAGACTCGGAACAACTACTTGTAGGTCATACAAATATTTGTTCCGTGCGGGAATCGAACCCGCGACACGCAGCGCAGCAGTCAACCGCTTAACCACTGCGCCAACCGTGCCGTCGTGCCGTCGTGCGTGTCGTTTGCACGAACAATGACAGATTTCAGAGTTGCGCACAAAAAAGAACGACAGATATAATTTTCAGTTTAATTTATATTCCATTGCGAATGCGCTACTTTATTTGACGCAAAGAAACCGACTTTCGTCAACTTTAACATCGACATAAAAGCTGTTAAATTAGCATTTTTAATTCTTTCCTCCATTTTAATTAATTTAACCTCTCGATCAACGTTTTCCTCATCGTTAAAAATGGCTGATTCATTTGAACGTCAAATTGACAGTTGATTTGACGAAATTCGTCCGTTTCAGCATTTAGATAACGAAGCGCACTTTTTAATTAACAAACTTCGGAAAAGTATGAGTTACGTCATTATTAGCCCAGGGGTTAAACGCTATGGGTAGCGGGTTCGATTTCCGTATGGAACAAATTATACGTGTAGGTATTATTTGTATTCTAGTAAGTTAGTTATTCCGGGTCTAAAAGTGTGTATATCTATGATTAGAGTAGTATTTTTAAGGTCAAAGTGGGTGAGTGCCTGCTGTAGACCTGCGCGAAAAATTGCACATGTACTATTCTTAAAATATGAGTGCTTTCACGTCACTACTGATTTATCTATAATATACAACGTTATTTTTAGTATATGCGAAACCTGAATATAGTTGGTTCAGAATAAGTAACTGAATCGATTCGAATATTTTTACCCCATGTTATATTTTGTCCCAAAAATATTTAAAAAAGGTTAAAAGTTGGACACCGAGCGTCACTAAGTAGGTTATCCAATCTCCGCGCCAAACGGTTAGGTACCTAGGTACTATTATCAATGAGCGCAAGACGGCGCGGCGCGGGTGAGCATGTTTTTGTACGGAAAAACAGGTAACTTAACAAGCTTATAACTTTATTTATTTTTCATGATACAGTTTTGAAATTTTGTAGGTACATAGATTCTTTACATAAAAATACTAGACGCATGTTTCGGGTTTCGCATATACTAAAAATAATGTTGTAGATAACTTTCGTGCGAATTATCATGTTTATTTCTATCCGGAAAATCCGAAATAACACGTTAGTTACACCGTAAATACGAGTACTAATATATAAATACTAGCTTCTGCCCGCGACTTTGTCCGCGTAAAATTTCTTGCTAACCCAACCTACCCCGTCGCATCGCATCGCCTGCCATGCTATTACTTTGTTTTCGCTTAGCGTTCTTTCTGACTTTTTTTTCTCTTAGCTCAGCCCCTAAGAATCCTAGCGTGATGTTATATAGCCAATAGCAAATCCTGAAGAATTGGGCTATCAAATGCAAAAAAGAAATTTCAAATCCGACAGGTGGTTTCAGAGGTTAGCGCGTTCAAACAAACATAAAAACAAACAGACTATTCAGGTTTATTATTAGTTTATAAAGATAGATTACAAGAGACAGAATCTGATGTCACAACCTCTCGAATGCCAGTACGTCAACGTCACCATTATAGCCTACCCTCTATTGCCCTTTTCTAGGATCGTAAGTCTAATTACCCAATCGAAGATCGTAAAAACGTTTGTGCATTGACCTGACCCGGATCTAAGAACTGTTTTCTCAGATTCAGACAGAGAGAATTCGAGTCTTGTTCTTCCTATTTCACTGTGCATTGCCAAACTGCCTCGGAATTGAGCTCAGGAATGTCTCAGAATTCTTGAGTTTGGCCATGTAAGCTTTTGTAGTAAAGGGGCCGGCGGAGCATGCGTAAGACATACCAAAATAATTTGTAAATGAAACATATTCTTAATGTAGTGTGTATTTATTCCGATTGGATTACAGAATATCTGGGTTCCCAATATTTTGAATGGACACTGATTATGGGAAAAATAAGTTTTCTATAGAAATTTGAAATTCCTCATATCTCGTCTTTATATCAGAGTCCTTTCGAAATATATATTTGGGAACCTATATATTCTGTAATCCAATCGGAATAAATACACACTACCTTAAGAATATGTCTGAATTACAAATTATTTTGGTATTACGTTTGTATGAATTACGCATGCTCCGCCGGCCCCTTAAGAACTGGCTTGTGAATATTTTTTATTTTTCTTTTGAAACCTATTATTATTTTCCATCGCCTGAAGGTTGACTGTAGAAATTGATGGAAACTTAATACTTTCCCTAATCGGGCGTCTGGGCCCATAACTTGATGACAACTTATGTGTGGGAGTTTGTTGCGCCACGTCTTCTTTTCGGGCACTGAAGCACAGAGTACTTTTTGATAGACTGAAACACTGAAGGAAGTGGTGAAGGGCGGGCTTTTTGGGTACTGTTTTATGGAATTTTGACATTTAAAAAGTGCTTATTCTCAGCTTAATTTGAATAAATGGCCTTTGATTTGATTTATGGATAGATTTGAAAGATTAAAATAATTAAGCGGAGCTATCGTTGCAAAGCAGACAGGTTACAGACATAATACAACATTAATTTTGACATTTGGAAAGAATGCCGCGTTCATATTTTCTTCAGAAATATATAAGGAATTAATTATATAAAAAAATAAATATAGCGTGTCCCGTTTCTGAATGGCGGAAAATTGACAAACACAATGTCATGTTACCTTTGATTGAAAGGTTTACCGAAATAACAACAAACAAATCTCATCACATGCATAAGCATAATCAGCCTATAATTTTGCCACTGCTGGGACATAGGCCTCCTCTCTATGAGAGGGAATGGGCAGCAATCCACCACGCGGGACCAGTGCGGGTAGGTAGATGTCACATGTTTTCGATTTTTTGGTTCTGGACGTGCCGATTTCCTCACGATGTTGTTCACCGAACGAAACGGAACGGTGAAATGTCCATGGCATTAAGTAAATAAATAAATAATTAAGTATAGCGTGTCCCGTTTCGGACTGGTGAAAAATTGACAAGCACGTTGTCTCATGTTACCTTTGATCTAGCCGTTTGGGGTTGAAACAGAGCTATGGGGTCCGAGTGCCCACTTAGTATTTGAGACATCGCCAAGCGGTTTGTCGACTCTTCACGTGACCAGAGGGCTGGCATATTTTTTTGCCAAAGAATCAGCGTTGCCATACAACGTGTCAATGCTGCCAGCCTTTTGGGCACGTTTCCTAT
Organism: Oligia latruncula; assembly: GCA_948474745.1. Classification (NCBI taxonomy): domain Eukaryota; kingdom Metazoa; phylum Arthropoda; class Insecta; order Lepidoptera; family Noctuidae; genus Oligia; species Oligia latruncula. The sequence continues at coordinate 14,364,646 of OX419701.1, read as the reverse complement.
TGACAGTGATGCGGACGAATTTTTTGGTACTCTTTGATTATTTCCCCCCTCCTTTTTATATATTTGTACATATTATTATTATTTTATGACTGTTAGCTTTTGAATTATATAAATATAATGTACATAGTTTATAATTGCGTAATAAAATCTACCTTTGATTGATAGGTTCATGGAAATAACAACAAATAAATCAAATCACGTAACCTAAGATTAAATATTAGGCTTCTAGAAGGCAAGTTATCCAATAACTTGTTCGATTCAAGCTACTACAATCTGTCAAATTTCTTTAATAGATTTTCAACTATATCCCTAAAGCATAAGGTACAAAGTTGAATGGGAAAATTTGACAGTTTCGGGTAGCTTGATGTGCTGGCGTCTGTACTCCGAAAATAACTCGTCTCATCTCGACTCTTACGAGTATTATTAAATATCAAAGATGACTGTAGGAAAAACTTCACCATTATCATTTCTCAGAATGATTTGGCGTATTTTATTTTTGTATCCTATTGTTAGGTGAAGTGACAGACAGGCGGGTTATTGGCAAAAGACGACTCTTGCTTGGCAGAAGGGTCGGTGATATCAGTATGTTTTGTTAGATATAAAGACGCTACTGTCTTACTGCCCAACCTTTTGACGTACAATACGACCGACGTAACTTGGCGGGCCTGAACTTCGCGCAGAAGGCAACGCTGGAACGTTTTTTAGGAACCAAATGGTGGTATGAGGCGAGTGTGAGTGAGAGAACATGCGCGAAAGTTCGCAAAGGCCGCCAAGTTACGTCGGTCGTATTGTAAGTGGCATGATTTTACATCAGCAACATACGACCTTAAGTTTTGGATTCCTATGAGAAAGCGGTGAACGGCCACTCAATAACGTCTGTCCAAATACAAAGCATTTTTTTACCTTATTGATAAGGTGTTTCTTTTCAAGGCCTACTCCCAAACCGTCTACGAGTACACATGCAGCACAAACATATGAGTGAAGTGTACGAGTTACAACGTTCTACGCCTTCGGTTTAATAATGGATTTAGGATGTTGGGGTCTTTGGTCAACTGGACCCACTCGAACTGGACCCACGGGACCACTCAACCTAATCACATTTTGAATAGGTCGACTGGACCCACTGCCCAATTTCATGCATGAATCTGCGCTTCGCAGATGTTTGATGATTTTCATGCCATAATGAGAAAGAGTGTGGCGTCAATTATGGGTAGGTTGCGCGGAAGCTCCAACAGCATCCTAAAAACATTGTTTGACATGGCGTACAGCTCCTTTATTAGACACTGGGAGCAGAGGCACGTGCCAACATGCGTTGAGCCACGTAGTTATTAGTTGTTGTTAGGTTAGTTTGATAGGGGTTTGAAAGGGGTTTGAGGGGCCCGTGGCTAAATAATAACAGCCGCACAGGTCGATCGATCAGGTTAAGCTACGCTTGCCGCGGTTGGTCTGTGGATGGGTGATCATCAAGGGGTGTCGTATTACCCAGTAACTGGGTTGTGGAGGTCAGATAGGCAGTCGCTCCATGTAAAATACTGGTATTCAGCTGCATCCGGTTAGATTGGAAGCCGACCCCAACATAGTTGGGAAAAGGCTAGGCAGATGATGATGAGATTAGTTTGAAAGTTTTACTAACGTAGTTTTTAAGCCGTAGTTAGTAATACTATACGGATTGTGTGTGTAACTGACAATGTGTAACTAAATTAATGCACATTTTAGAAGTAGATTGTTCAGAATCGTTTAATACTGAATCGATTTCTGTCATTTTTTATAGACTTAGGTAATTTTGTATCCCAAAAATAATTAAAACTACATAAATTACGGTCACACTTCCGCTGTAGGTACAGTCTAAACTCAAACTCAAAGCATTTATTTCATTTAAACCATTTACAGGCACTTTGAATTGTCAAGAAGTCGGTCAGTCAGAAAATATGAAGCTAGTTGCCCATTCCAAAGCGTAGGTACCTATGGAGAAGAACGGGCAAGAAACCAAAATAGAAGAAGTACCTACTAAGCTACACCCTTATACGTGTGCGACTGTGTGCATGCGTAGATTTGTAATGTGATCACAATTTTCTCCCACAATTGTAACTCATCATCATCTGCCTAGCCTTTTCCTAACCATGTTGGGGTCGGCTTCCAGTCTAACCGAATGCAGCTGAGTTCCAGTAATTTACATAGTGCGACTGCCTATCTGACCTCCACAATCCAGTTGCTGGGTAATACGAAACCCCTTGGTAAGACTAGTTGTCAGACTTTTGGGCTTCTGACGCCCCGTAACGACTGTCAAAGATCTACGAATGACAGCCAGGGCCAACGGCTTCACGTGCTTTCAGAGGCACGGCAATTGCGTAACACATTAAAAAAAACCCTATCCTGAAAATGATTGCTGGCAGACCAGACTGCTCCACCCAGAGGCACTGGGTGGAAATAGCAATAGGTTTGAAATGAAGTACCTACTAACAACACCAACATAGCATATAAGCACAATCTGTTACTAACAACTAATAACTTATGGACTTTCAGGTCTGAAATAAAGATATTTTTTTTATTTTTATTTATGTATATCAATCTCAATCTGAATCATTTTCAAAGATATTACTAAACCCTTCTTGGTATGTAAAGATGGTCACCCGTCCACGGAGCAACCGCGGCAAGTGTAGCATAACCTGATCAATCGACCTATGCGGCTGTTATTACTTAGCCACAAACCCCCGGGACACGTTGTACAATTATAATGTCAATTACTGGTGAAAATTACAGATTTTCGTGACGGTCGTTTTATGATCACGGTACCGCTTTTCTAGGAAACCAAAGTTTTACAGCTGTAATCAATTGGGTAGATGTTATTGATGATGATGTTGTATTTTTGTTGCAGGTGTTACATGGAGAAGGTTCAGAAGACTGGACGCTGCAGATCAAGTTTGTGCAGAAGAGGGATAACGGGACCTATGAATGTCAGGTATGAAAATCAACGGTTTTAATGTCATGTATGCCTATTGGCAGGCCTCCTATAAGGTAGACCGACGAACTTGTTGTGAAGGCCGCAGGAACCCGTTGGATGCGAGCAGCACAGAACCGGTCGACGTGGAGGTGCTTGGGGGAGCCCTGTGTCCAGCAGTGGACGTCTTTCGGCTGAAATGATGATGGCCTATTTGCCACCTTCGGATAACTTTTGGTTAAGTTATTTGGGAGATAATTTCATACTCCATTTATATTTTTTTCATTTATCTGGTGAATAATGTCTATCTGGATTAGGTACTATCCAACAATCTCACTATAAATCCATCGACATCTACGTATAAACGCGTCATACAGTGAATCAGTCAATCCCTTATATCTAAACTCTAACTCTCATATTTAAGCAGAAAAAATCAAGCTTATCAAAATTATTTTTCACAGAAAGTGTTTTTCCGATACGATATTTTCACGTTCATCGAAATTATTTTTCAAAGGTAATGCAAACAGCTACCGGAGTGAGGGCAACATTAAATAGTATTCAGTTTATCCATTTTAGTTAACACATTAACTAATGACTCGCAGGTAATATAAAATTAATATTTAATTTCGCAAGAAACGAACAGAAACATTTTTCATTTCCATTTGCCATTATATTTCAAAACAACTACCTACCAACATTATTTGATATTCCAAAGAAGTACGAACCGTGCACTTCAACTAATAACTTCTCATTCAATATCCATATACCCTCATAACAATAATACAAAACTTTCTAAACTAGAGGCTAAACTCGTTCTCAAAATGGTTGTGGCGAAATTAAATTTAGCAAAAGCAATTTGGAACAGTAATCGTAGGCGCGCAGGAGTGTCGTTGTTTCTCTAACTAAATAGTAATACCGTTGTAGTTTCGTTTATTTAGGAGTGCTTTGCTGCATTAAATGGAACGACGATTCACAAATGGAAGCAGGTTCAGATGTTTTGAAAGACGATATTTTATTTTCAAAACTATTGGACGTTTGTTAGTTGTGAGCCGTGGTGGCCCAGTAGTAACGGCTGCGACTTACGAGTAGTAAGTAGGTCGTAGCGTCGAACCCAGGCAGGCGCTTTACTTTGTGTAAATTATTTCATCACCACTGCCCTCTCAAAACGGTGAAGGATAACATCGTGAGCAAACCGGCATGTCCCAGAACCAAAAATTCGAAGAGATGTGACATCTACCAACCCGCACATCAATGGACTCACGGGGTGGATTACGGCCCACTCCCTCTCACAAACAGGAGGCCTATGTCCCAGCAGTGGGAACGTTATAGGCTGATTAGGTAGGTTAGCTTAGTTATAAGCGTTGTTAAGACTTCTTTAAGCCAGCTGGTTTTTGTCAGCTGAGCAGTAACCAGTCTTACCAAGGGGTATCGTATTACCGAGTAACTGGGTTGTGGAGGTCAGGTAGGCAGTCGCTCCATGTAAAATACTGGTATTCAGCTGTATCCAGTTAGACTGGAAGCCGACCCCAACATAGTTGGGAAAGGCTAGGCAGATGATGATGATGAATGTGTTACACAATTATGGTGCAGGCTTACAGAAAAACCCAATAACACTATGCCTCGCAGCTCGAAGACCAAACCCCTGGGGTTTGGTCCCGATTGCTTGTCGCAGACCCATGTCTACGACAAGCAATCGGGATTACGAATACTATACCCAAGATGTAGTCACACAAGTTCACACAACCCAAAAAGTTCAATGACTTACATACATGTCACAAAAACCATAAAACGTTTATATTTATTTTCTTTGTAAGCTTTCTTGCTATAATAAACGTTCCATTCTACTTCTTATTTATCCGACATTTAAAAGGATCTTCCATATACATATAATTGTTATAAAGGAAAATATATCGAATAACAACAGTATTATAGAAACCATCTTTATTAAAAAACCCCTTTGTAAGAAATTATTTTTCGGCTTATTGTTACAATTTCTGACATAGGTTATTTCTTAAAATAATATTCCCGAGAAATATCAAAAGTCGTGAACATAATAACGTTGTAAATATTATAATACTAGCTGCGCCCCGCGGTTTCACCCGCGTAAGTTTCGATTCCAAAAAGTTTCTGGAGAGGATAAATAGCCTATTACCTATTTAAAAAAAAAAAAAAAAACCGGCCAAGCCGTTTCGGAGCACTGTGACACGAGATTTTTATTTATAAGATTTATCAAAGCACCAAAAGAAAGAAACAATACAAACGGCGGCGTCACCCAACCAAAAACAACCATTATTCCTCTTCCTTACCCAGTACAGAGGTTGTAATGAATCAAATTTTCACCTCGCTTACCCAATAAACAATACACCATGATGATGCAATTTAATAAGTCAATGCGAACAATTTACGCGCGAAAATTGCTGAATAAATAAAAGCAATAAAAAATTCGAAAATACACTGACTGATTGCGATTTTAAACCGTGAAACCTTCATAATATTTCACACGGAATAAATTTTTATAAAATGGTAAAGTAACCCTGTATACGACGAATTTTTTAATTAACGGCGAAATTAACGGGCCCTTGTCCAAGTTTCATTAAAAAAAAGAACTCGCGAAATTGAATCAACCTTTGTTATATTTCAAGCGCGGCTTCGCCTCGAAATGTTCGGAAAAATCAATTAAGATCGACAAAAACGGGTTGAAATCAGATTTTCTTGGGATTTTTCGTTTTGTCATGAAACAGGGTTGATTTTAATAAATCCTCAGTTTTACGGTTGGTGCGTCACCGAATCGGGTCGTATATGTTTGTTGTTGAGTTTTAGCTTCACCCTGTATAATCCTAGAGGATGTTGCGATAATCACCTCGCTTAGAGGATTAGCTGTAATGTTATGGTGTTGTTCATATTTGTAGCTGCTTATAACGCTTATTAAAGGCACTTTGCCGACTAATGAGCGATGCTGCATAGGTTTGTAAAATGCTATAATTCTTATTACACTATTCTCACTATAATCATAATAAAAAATAAGTTTAAAAACTAAAACCCGACTACTGAAAAGGATAAAACAAGAAAGTACCTTCCCGTGGTCGTATGCCCCTGCACATACCTATAAGCTATGGTAGCATGCGAACAACTAACCACTCAAAAACTTCACCACTTTCACGACGTCGCCGTCGTCGGTGGCATCGTCGTCGGTGGCAGTGGTCACTTTGACTGCATATTTTGGGACAAAGAGGGCAGGATAGGAGGCGGAACATAGTTTGCGACCAACCATACCCAACCATAGCTCCACATCCACACCTTGCCGCCATTCTGTCGAGGTAGCTTCTATTCTGGAATGAATTGAATTGACGTTTGATAGTTTTTGTATGAAATAACTGTCAAAATTTCAAATTTATTCCTCAAATAAAGTTATTAGATGATTGAAAAATCAGCCCTTATACTAGGCTGAGAATCAGCACTTTTTGAACATCAAAAATTACATAAGAAAGTCCCCCAAAACGGCCGCCCTACACCATTTCCTAGTGCTTTTTAGCTGGGAAGAAGAAGTGGCGCCACAAACTCACCAGCAACTAGCATATGAACGGCATACAAACAACACTACTACCGCATTTACCGTCGGTAGTGGACGTATACTTAAGTAGTGGGGTATAGGTAATAGGTATAGCTTGTCCACTCTGAAATGACGCATTTCAGAGTGGACAAGCTATACCTATTTAGAGGTTCTATTTTCCCAGTAAAACTACAAACAACATTTTTGTAATGGAATTGTCTAGAAAAAACTAGCCTAGTGCGAGTCGGACTCGCACACGAAGGGTTCCGTAACATAAAGAAAAAACGCCGAAAAAAAACACGTTTGTTGTATGGGAGCCCCCCTTAATTATTTATTTTATTCTGTCTTTAGTATTTGTTGTTATATCGACAACAAAAATACATCATCTGTGAAAATTTCAACTGTCTAGCTATCACGGTTCATGAGATGTAAGCCTGGTGACAGACGGACAGTGGAGTCTTAGTAATAGGGTCCCGTTTTTACCCTTTGGGTACGACACCCTAAAAAACATTACCTACGTCTGGCTGGGTAAGAAGGTTAAAAAACAAGATCTTTCGTCGATTAAGCTACAATAACAGAATCTTAGTATTGGGTAGGATATAATCCAATTAGTACTAATTGACATAGAAATAATTGAAATTCAATTACCAAAGTCCCAGTTAGCAAATTCCATTACAAAAGCAAATTGACACCCTACGTCAATATACATTGTATTACAGACAACTCTCAAAGAATGAAAGTTGTGATTTGAATATAGATACTTACTTACAATTTAAGTTGGTAATTTATTTACTTAACAACTAAATTCCCTGGCGTTACTTTGCGAAAAGTAAAAACCTGTAATAACGTATTTTCCCTTTCCTCTCACATGTCATAATCATCATCATCATAATCAGCCTATAACGTTCCCACTGCTGGGACACAGGCCTCCTCTCTGTGAGAGGGAGTGGGCCGTAATCCACCACGCGGGCCCAGTGCGGGTTGGTAGATGTCACATGTCTTCGAAATTTTGGTTCTAGGACATGCCGGTTTCCTCACGATGTTTTCCTTCACCGTTTTGAGAGCAGTGGTGATGAAATAATTTACACAAAGTAAAGCGCCTGTCTGGGTTCGAACCTACGACCTACAACTCGTAAGTCGCAGCCGTTACCACTGGGCCACCACTGCTCTCACATGTCACTTAACATATTATTTAATGATATAACCGATATAGCACACATTTTGCAACCTCTAACTAGTGTGGACGCTAACATCATTTAGTTTATGCAACCTCTCTAGCTACGCTGTAGCCACTTCGTAGCCTCGTAGCGTCTCGTAGCATCTCGTAGCAATGTCGTTAAGTGATGACCACGGCTATACTATACGAGAGTATGTATTGAGTAACTATAGATTTTGCTCTGTGTACACAAACACACGCTTAAGATGAGTTACCGTGTTTCCAACACTAAAGTTACCTACCCGCATGCTTACCTTCTTTTGTCAACATTGTAATATTATTCCAATAAACAAAAATAAAAAAATAAGTTCTCTAACAATCTGTAGGTACTAATAAATAAAATCCAAGTGTCTGTTTAATAACAAAATAAAAAATAAAAAAAATAATAAAATAAAATTGTATTGTACTGTAATTATATACTTTTGTATTGTGTAATATCAAAATAACAGCTTTTCCCTAAATACATATGAAAGTTTATACAGTACTTAATTTTTTTTTATTTTGATCTGTCTGTCTGTTTGTTCCGGTTAATCTCCGAAACGGCTGGACCGATTTTGACGGGACTTTCACTGAAGTAACTTACTTTTATTTTATAAAAATAATTAAAACCCATGAAATCCAATTTATTCACCGACTAGCACGCGCACAAAGTCGCGGGCACAGCTAGTATTATTTTAAAGAAACTCAAAACAAACATTGATATATATGAGCTTTACTTTTATTTTTTCTAATTTTCTTAGTAAATAGGTAAGAAGGCCAATTCTCGTAATTTAAAACGTTCAAAATCTAGTCGCAGTCTCATCTCGGCGACAAACAAATGTCAAAAAGTTGTCAAAATGTGAGGAAATTCGAGGATTTTTTGACACATTGAGACTGAGATATCAGACTGTGAACGTTCTTAAAATTACGAGAATTGCCCCTCAGTTAATTTCTCATATAACCAATAACCTATTATGTAGTAAATGTAGTATTTCGTACAAGCAAGCACTACGCTATACTACACGTTTATCTATTTCGTAGCCTCGTAGCAATTCCGTAGACTCGTAGCATCTCGTAGCGTCTCGTAGCGTCTCGTAGCTATTAAGAGCGTTTACGACGTACCTACAGCATTTCATACAAACTATCAAGCCCTTGTTTTTTTTTCGTAATGAATGAACCAATTTTAATGAAACTTCATACGCATAAACAGGAGACAAAGGTCTAAAAAGTTAGTTAAGAACATTCGGATTTGGATTAAATTTAGCACACGGTTAGACCATGACCTAGATCAGGACATAGGATAGGACTTTTTTTTTCTCACGTAATCGAGACTTATACGGGTGAAACCGCGGGTTGCAGCTAGTTTTAAATATTAATGAAACATCTAAAATTATAGACAACTAGCAGCGCCCCGCGGTTTCACCCGTATAAGTGTCGATCCCGTCCGAAAGACACGTGGCGCCATCTATTATCATAATAACGTTATTGTTGTTTTTCTCGCGAACAGCACTTTTTTTCTGGATGAAATGTACCCTATGTCCATTTCTGTACACCTGACAACGTATATGGAAAATTTCTGGATGCTCGGTTCAGTGGTTTAGGCGTGAAAAGGTAACAAACAAACTTACTTTCGTATTTATAATATTAATTTAGGATTAGGATAACCACGTCCAAAGAGTCACTTTCAGTTAGTTTTTTAAGCCCTAGCTTATTGTTAATGTAAACGCAGATAGGCAGCTTACCATGTTCCCTAAGCATACCAAGGACATTAGAAATAAATTGACATTCATCTTAATTGTTTGCCCCTTACATTAAATTAACAAAAGCTCGGGAAACCTTAATTAATTTTCTCGCCGACACTAATGTTATATTACAACAAGACGTAAGGCTATTGTATCGCAACAACGATGTAAATATCAAAGAAAAAATAAGTAGAACAAAGTCTACAATAGTTGATCAGTAAGGGAATCCACAAATTACAAAAATTATTTTTAGGGCTCCGTACTCAAAGGGTAAAAACGGGACCCTATCACTAAGACTTCGCTGTCTGTCTGTCCGTCCGTCCGTCTATCTGTCAACAGGCTGTATCTCAAGAACCGCGATAGGTAGACAGTTGAAATTTTGACAAATTATGTATTTCTATTGCCGCTATAACAGCAAATACTAAAAACAAAATAAAATAAATATTTAAGGGGGGCTCCCATACAACAAACGTGTTTTTTTCGGCGTCTTTGCCCTGTAGTAAAGTTTTTTTAATATTTTTTTTCTATCTTGCATTTCTCAGTAGCAGCCCGGAGTCTGGATTTGTACCCAGTTGATGGCAATAGGCTCGCCCCCTATTACATGGAACTCATAACTGGTGAAATGTTGGTGTACTATAGGTACCTACATCTCTGCCTAACCTTCTGCGAATACAGGCTTTTCATTGGCTTTTTCTAACGTCGTCTTTGTCACTAATTACTGAGTGCCAGTCTCTTCCGACGTAGCGTTGGAAGGCGTCCCACAAGGTGGTCCGACGACCTTGCGAAGGCCGCAGGAACCCGTTGGATGCGAGAAGCACAGAACCGGTCGAAGTGGAGGTGGTTGGGGGAGGCCTATGTTCAGCAGTGGACATCTTTCGGCTGAAGTGATGAGTCTCTTCCAAAAGCTTAATGCGCCATATACTGTTATTTATTTACCGTATTGGTTAACCAGGAAAGAAAAATTATAGCTCTAGCTATAGCTTGGGCCGAAATAAGATAATGCTGCACTGAAAAAAAATATTTATTCCTACACTTCAATAAGACTTACTGACTTTATACAGTAAGAAGAAATGTTTGTAAAACAGTAAAAGACAAAACAGTAACTTTTAATGATTGAACGTACTATTTACTGAAAAAAAACAACAAAAAAAGGAAAACCACCCTTACTGAAATGTAAGTAAATTTAGATAACATCAAATGAATAAAACAGTTAATTTTGTGACCGTTTAGCTACTTAAAACGTTAAAGTTTATTGTCATGACGTTAACATTTTGCCTCAAGCTTTAACTGTTTTCGGATCAGTAAAAAAAACTGTTTTGAGTACTGTTTAAAGCAGTTCAGATCAATGTTTTTTCATTTTTATTTACTGCTTATTTCTTTCAGTGTAAATGAAATGATTAAAAGATTTTATTTTTTGTAAGTAGGTTTGTACAAACACTTTTACACGTCAATCATGTTTTTTTTAAACTAGATGAAGTCGGCGTTTCCTATCTGACTACTCTGTAGTCAAACGAAATAAAACTTCTGTCGTACCCCATACAGTTGGCACTACATTACAGCGTCATGTACAGTCAAGTCACGTACCCCCTGATTGTTTTGTAGGCTCCAGTACAACACATTGTTACTTGTAAACTATATTTACACATACTTCCCTTTTACCAAACCAACAAGCTTTTATTTTAGACGTAGTGTTTTTTGAAGAGAGGCGAGTTAGCATTTTGTAGGATTAGGTACAAAAATTATTTTGTTTTGCTATAACTAAGTTCTCTTTTGGTAAATACAAGTAATTTCCGCGTTCTAAGTCTTCAAAACAAAACCAAGTTGCAAGTCAAAAGACAAATTCTAGATAATATATCCAGCCTGTAAGAATACAGGACAAAAATCAGGTCAAAAATCGTTTAGGACCGAGTTTTGTACAGCATGGTTGCATGCTATATGAATAGCGATGCTCACTTCTTTAAAATCACGCTGTTTCGAGCCTACTGTACTGATTTTTACACGTGCAGACTGTGGGCTGGATATACGCGAAGATCGTACAGCGCTTTCCGCGTTCAATATAACAATGCGTTTAGGATATTGGTGGGGCTGCCGTGTCACTGACCCTGGCAGGGCCACCATCACGGATTTTAATTTTGATAGCACAAAAAAATTGTCGCTAATTAGTCGAAATTTGTCGCCAAATATCAGAATTTGTCGGTCACTGGTTCAAAAGTTATAAGGGTTTATAGGTGGCCGATCTGGAGAGAGTTTCCCCAGCAGGGCCACATTTATATCTCGAAAACTAGGGCACCTAGCGAAGATCTGTTTTCTCCCATATTTAGTCGCCAATTAGTCGGAATCAGTCGCCAAATATCAGAATTTGTCGGTCACTGGTTCAAAAGATATAAACGTTTATAGGTGGCCGATCTGGAGAGACTTTCCCCAGCAGGGCCACATTTATATCTCAAAAACTAGGGCACCTAGCGAAGATCTGTTTTCTCCCATATTTTGTCGTCAATTAGTCGGAATCAGTCACCAAGTCACAGATTTAATCGGGTTTTCGTTTAAGAGATATAATGAGTTCAATTATTAAGGTATAGTCCAAGAGCTAGATCGAAGAATATGGGAGAAAACAGATCTTCGCTAGGTGCCCTAGTTTTTGAGATATAAATGTGGCCCTGCTGGGGAAAGTCTCTCCAGATCGGCCAACTATAAACGTTTATATCTTTTGAACCAGTGACCGACAAATTCTGATATTTGGCGACTGATTCCGACTAATTGGCGACTAAATATGGGAGAAAACAGATCTTCGCTAGGTGCCCTAGTTTTCGAGATATAAATGTGGCCCTGCTGGGGAAACTCTCTCCAGATCGGCCACCTATAAACCCTTATAACTTTTGAACCAGTGACCGACAAATTCTGATATTTGGCGACAAATTTCGACTAATTAGCGACAATTTTTTTGTGCTATCAAAATTATAATCCGTGATGGTGGCCCTGCCAGGGTCAGTGACACGGGGCTGCCCCGTTTCTGTAGTGCGTCAGGGATGTTCGCTGATGCGCAGGTAGATTGCTTTTACGCAACAATGCGTAAAAGGTGCGCTTTCCTGGTGCGCAGGGAGTGGGGCGGCTCCAACAGTGTATTAAACATGGTTGCGACTCACCTAGACTGTGTTTACGTGGGTCACTGTTATTCCGTCTCTCATGGGATGTCGCAACGGTGATCAACCGTTATTTCCTGAGTTTTTGTTTAGTGTCTGTACTTACTGACATAGTCGTAAGTTTTACTAACAATCTTGTTTGAGTCTTGGTCACTCTAATAAAGAAAAATTCTATAGCGTTTTGGTTATTTCAGGCACAATTGATATTAATTCTATGATTCCTAATAAGTATTATTTTCACGAAGTTCATGTTTTTCCAAAAGCAACGACTTTCACACGGGAATAAAATTCTAAGCACGTATTTTCCCTTCCATAGCATTTCCCCCATTTTACCCTCATCTTTGTCGTGCTAACGCCGTACCCATGCTGTTGCAATCATCGTGCATACCAATGGAAAACGACCTTTACCTAGTTTCATAAACTCAATGCTACCGCAATGACCTCCATAATAAAACAATAATACCATCAAATGTCAATTCAAACCGCAGTTGTCTGTGGAAACGTTTCGATAAGATCTCAATGACAATAGTTAGAAATTGAATTCGTATTGTACTCCAAGCGGTATCGGCGTTATCAACGCTTCGTTTGTTTCTCTTCGAACAATATATTCAAGCGTAAAATTATTGATATTGGTGCGATATTACTTGGGATAAGGATCTGGGCTTTATCACACGAAATATTTGGGTTTTTTTTTGTTGTCTGGAAGTTATTTAGAGTTGAAATTGGGAAAGAATAATGGCGATAGTGGGACTTAGCACGAACGCGCGGAGTACTCCCTAGTAACAGGGTTGTGGAGGCCTAAAAGGCAGTCGTTCCATGTAAAATACTGGTATTAAGCTACACCCGGTTAGACTGGAAGCCGACCCCAACATTTTTTTTTTTTTACTTTATTGGGACATAGACACATTACAACTAAGTGTTTAAACACACTATGCCGCAGGTACGCAACCGAAGTTCGGCATGATTACGCCTGCAATTCTATTTGAATTACTGACGACACATTATGCCGAAATTACGTTGCGTTAAATAGCATTGCAGGCATCATCATGCCGAGCTTCAGTCGTGTACCTTCGGCATAGTTTGTTTAGACCATAGATTTAGACACTTAAGTATGACAGAATAAATTAAAAACTAGGTAAACGTGTCACCCACACCTAAGTCCGCTAAATAATGGTTTAAAGGTAGTTAATTATACAGAAAAATAGCAATAAGTACTCGTCCGTATTTTTGTAATAATATGTATTAGATGTCTATTTTAATTTAAAGATTCAATAGCCATCTTTTTGAAACTTAAAGTGTAAATCGATGAAGTACCTATGTAGTTAAGAAACATAGTTGGGAAAAAGTTAGGCAGATGTTGGATGATAGTAGTTGTACTTACCGCACACATTTGAACCAAAATCCTTTCAGATAGTTGTGTTTTCGTTTTAAAAAACATTCGAATTTACGTTTCGTTTACTATCACATGGAACATTATTGTAAAAGCTGGCTTGGGGCTTGGTTATATTATGTTGTCCTCCAAACCGTTTCGGCGATTTCGGCCAGGCGACCAATCTTAACGGAGACAAGCCTTCGGCGCTGGAGATATTATAGTGCACAAGTGTGCGCGACACAGGTGCACTCCCTCTCCCCGCACTCTCATAGTCCGAGTCGGCTTGGTTATATTATAGTGCACAAGTGTGCGCGACACAGGTGCACGCCCTCTCCCTGCACTCTCATAGTCCGAGTCGGTTTGGTTATATTATAGTGCACAAGTGTGCGCGACACAGGTGCACTCCCTCTCCCCGCACTCTCATAGTCCGAGTCGGTTTGGTTATATTATAGTGCACAAGTGTGCGCGACACAGGTGCACTCATCTCCCCGCACTCTCATAGTCCGAGTCGTCTTGGTTATATTATAGTGCACAAGTGTGCGCGACACAGGTGCACTCCCTCTCCCCACACTCTCATAGTCCGAGTCGGCTTGGTTATATTATAGTGCACAAGTGTGCGCGACACAGGTGCACTCATCTCCCCGCACTCTCATAGTCCGAGTCGTCTTGGTTATATTATAGTGCACAAGTGTGCGCGACACAGGTGCACTCATCTCCCCGCACTCTCATAGTCCGAGTCGTCTTGGTTATATTATAGTGCACAAGTGTGCGCGACACAGGTGCACGCCCTCTCCCTGCACTCTCATAGTCCGAGTCGGCTTGGTTATATTATAGTGCACAAGTGTGCGCGACACAGGTGCACTCATCTCCCCGCACTCTCATAGTCCAAGTCGTCTTGGTTATATTATAGTGCACAAGTGTGCGCGACACAGGTGCACTCCCTCTCCCCACACTCTCATAGTCCGAGTCGGCTTGGTTATATTATAGTGCACAAGTGTGCGCGACACAGGTGCACGCCCTCTCCCTGCACTCTCATAGTCCGAGTCGGCTTGGTTATATTATAGTGCACAAGTGTGCGCGACACAGGTGCACTCCCTCTCCCCGCGCTCTCATAGTCCGAGTCGGCTTGGTTATAGGCACTGGGGATTATAAATGCATAACGTTGAAAAATGTGCGGCTCGACTTCCATTCCCATACATTTTAAAACCGTGAGAACCGTTACCGTAGTCTATCCGGACTGAAATGTCATGACTTATAGATACCGCTGCAATGTGTATGAATGTGAAAAGAAACTGTATTTTTTTTATTACTTACTTTTTAAAATTGGCATTGTATTCTTTTTTTTTAAATAAAACGGTTTGTGAGCATGTACCTACATAAACATACCTAATAATAATTGGTTGGTACTTAGAGCCTAATCCATATCTATCCTTCTAATATTAGAAACACGAAAGTTTGAGAGGAAGAGGAGGATGTTTGTTACTCTTTCACGCAAAAACTACTGAACAGATTTGGATAAAATTTGTCACACAGATGGTTTATAACCAGGACTAACACATAGGATACTTTTATCCCGATATTCCCACGGGATCGAAACTTATGCGGGTGAAACCGCGGGGCGCAGCTAGTAGGATAATAAAGCTAAAGAGCTGTTTGTTTTTTACCGACTTTTTGTTGGTTTGTTTGATCGCGCTAATCTCTGAACCAGTCGGATTTAAAAAAAACTTCTTGCACTTAACAACCCTATTCTTGAGGAAGCTTATAGACTGTGTATTTTAACATCAAGCTTAGGCCCTTGGGAGCCGAGCAAATATAAAAAGTCAGAAGGAATGCTAAGCCAAAACAAAGTACAAGTACAGGCAGGCGATGCAATGCAACGGGGGAGTCGTGGGTCACGCGGACGAAGTCGCGGCCAGAAGCTAGTTAATTAATAAAGCAATAACTTTACTACGAGTGTTAACCTAACCTTACAAGTAGGTAACACTACAATAAAGTTAGTAATATAATAGTGAATACATATCTGGTTATAACTCTTGTTTTTAGTTACCGCTGACATACTGACCTATTTCTCTCAGCTCGCTTTAAACTCGAAACGCGTTAGGATGGTAAGCAGGCTAAGGTGTTATGTTAGTTATAGAATAATAATGTAATTCATAGTACATGGTGCGATTTCTGTAGCCTACGTAACCAGCTAAAATCCGTACATTTTAAAGATATGACAGTTAAAAGGCGTTTTAGAACAGCACGTTGGCGTCACGAAGCGGTTTTGAAATTGAGTTAAAGGTTTATCTTCCAGTCACATATGCGGGGTAATTGCGGACACACAACAACATATACCCAACCATTGCATTGTAAACTTACGATGCATTTTTATAATACAACAACACGTGGCTAAATAATAACAGCCGCACAGGTCGATATCGCTACAGCATAAGGTTCAAAGTTGATTAGGAAATTTTGACAGTTTCCAACCAACCGTGTTGTAAACCAACTCAACACAAAATCCTATGAGCCTTCATCCATCCCAAAACATTTCCTTTCAATTCAAATCAGCTGAAAAGTTAACCACCCAATAAACCCAACGGAATTTAATACAGATCTCGTTGAAAGCAATGCTCAAAAACAACTCTGATTCCTCCAATATACAGGATTAACTCCCCGCCTTCTTATTCCCTTAGAAACAATAAAAATAACAAGATCTGAAAAATCAAGATGGCGTATCTTTTAACAAAACGTACATTGTATGCAGATGGTATCGTTCGTGATTTACATAACGAAAATGATTTCACAACTAACACTTCGGCTGGGGGGGAGGGGACAATAGTACGTCCTTGGATGAGTGTCTTTAGAATTTGAGTTTGTTTTTGTTTATATGGAACTTTCGGTTGTTGAGTGGTACATTGTCATTTCCATTAGAATGCGATGGGAAGAGACAAACTCCATTCATATCTAAGTTATAATTTGTGGAAAATGTAGTGGGTGGTATATTTGTTAAGAGGGCGCCGACCAAACGCCGACCGCGCTTCCGAGACACGGGGTGTCTTGATATGTAAAGATGGTCACCCATCCCCGGACCAACCGCGGCAAGCGTAGCTTAACCTGATCGATCGACCCGTACGGCTATTGGATACATAGCCACACGCCCCTCTCAGCCTACTGCAGTCTAGGTACTCTAAATTACTAATGAAATACGTTCGGTATTCTTAAAAACTTCATAAAAAACAGCGAAACAATATCCAATTTTATTTTTTTACGCCATTTTATGGACAATTTTACTATTTTTCCTCTACGTTATTCTAAAAACAGCGGGCCGTAAAACAAGCCATACTGTTTGTGGGTACGAAAAACAATGGGTATTCAAACAAAACGGCTTCTTCTCCTCGGTTAGCATATTCAAGGTAAGTACTTTGCTAAACAGACGAAAAGGCTAATAAATCTCGGTGTACGAATATATTTATTCTGTGAAAGAAGAATTTTCTGGAATATCGCCTATTACGTATAAAGTAGCCATATATTTATCAAGCTTTATTCTAGGTGTTATTTTTAGGGTCGTCTCGAACAATGTCTAAAGGCAATTTATTCAAACACAACAAAAATTGCTTTACTTCTTTTCGCAACCAACGAGCAACTGAGTTGCCCGGCAACTTTTTTGTCTCTGTCGCTGTATCCTAGTCGAGATTTGGACAATGCGCTTTTTCGTAAAGCAGCATTCATCAACACGAAAGAAAGAAAATACACTTAGTACAGACTAAAAGACACACAGTACACCAGATACATAAATCACATAAAAACAAAAAAAAACGATCAAATAAATAGTGTAAAGTCCGATGTAAGAAATTAGCAGGAAAGTGTGCCTCACGGCTGCACCAAAAAGGCCCAGTCCAGCAAAAATGCCAGACAACTAGTGCCTGACGCTGGTTTTCAACTGGACCTGAACATGAATTTTGAAGAGACGGCAGTGATCTGTGCGCTTGTTCTAAGAAACCGAAGACGACAAACCTGCGGACAAAAAGTCTCCCAGTTGTCGCGTCACTACATGCGCGCACTTTCATACCAACTCGAAGACGGATGTGAGAGACAAATTAGTTGCGGAGACAAAAGTTGCTCGTGGGCACACTGGTAAGGGAGGGCCCTTACCAGTTTTTTGTTCTGTAAATAAACGACCGTCCTTCGTTTTCAAATAAAACAAACTCAGGGCAATGGACACGTAGGACTGTATTTATTTTTAACTTTTTTTTGGCAGTCACCTGGAAAGAAGGAAAACGTTTTTTCTTTGAAGGTTAATGTTAAATAATCCAGCTTGAACATGGACAAGACAAGGTCATGTCAAATGCCCATGTAACACCCACTCTCATGAAGATCGGGGATGCTACACTCAAAGTTGTGGACGAGTACGTTTACCTAGGACAAACTGTCCAGTTAGATAGGTCCAACTTCGATAAAGAGGTCAATCGTCTAATCTGACTTGGCTGGGCAGCGTTCGGGAAGCTACGCAATATCTTCTCGTCCCACATACCGCAGTATTTCAAGACGAAAGACCAGTGCGTGTTGCCAGTGATGACCTATGGCACTGAAACGTGGTCGCTCACAATGGGCTATAGAACGCTGAAAGTCACCGAAAACAATGGAGACGGCTATGCTTAGAATTTTCAGTAATTGAATCAGAAATGCAGAGATCTGCAGGAGAACCAAAGTAACTGACAGAGCCCGAAGAATTGCCAACTTAAGTACCAGTGGGCAGGGCACATTGCTTGCAGAACAGATGGCCAATGGGGCCGAATGGTTATGGAGTGGCGACCGCGTACCGGAAGACGTACCGTTGGAAGGCCACAAGGTGAAGGCAGTAGGAATTCGCTGGATGCGGGAAGCGCAGAACCGGTCGAAGTAGCAGTGCTTGGAGGAGACCTTTGTCCATCAGTGGACGTCTTTCGGCTGAAATCAATGAAGCCAGGCATGATTTTTTAATTAAAAACGTATTTTTAACTTAAATTTAAGATTTCTCTTATTGTGATGATGACGTCGCAGTCTTTACCATAACATTAAGTTAAAACTTTAAACCTTTTAAGGGTTCTGTACCCAAAAACAATTAATCGAGCGCGAAAACCAACTTGGCAAAGCGATCGGTGCCCGGGCAGCAGCCGGCGAGCGCTAGTTTCTAGTTGTTCGAAGTTACGTACGAAGTTACTAGGTTATTAAGTCCCAAAAATCCTTTCATACGCTTTACTTTGTTTTCTTTTGCCCACTTTCACTTACGCTAGATACACCTAAATAAAAGCACGCTGTTTGATTTTCTACTTTCGGCGCTGAACCACGCGTACGTTTTAGTTTCACCCGCGTAAGTGTCGATCCCGTGGCAATATCGGGATTAAAAGTAGCCTATATGTTAATCCAAGGTGTCAGCTACCTCCATACAAAATTTTATCAAAATTGGTACAGCCGTTTGAGCGTGAAAAGTAACAAACATTTTATATGTTTGTTACTTTTCACGCTCAAACGGCATACACACACTCACACTCACAAACTTTCGCCTTTACAATATTAGTGTGATTATATTTTGAAGAAAAAAAACTTCGTGTACCTTATCTACACCAGTGAAATTAAACTGCTTCTTCTTTGAATTCCAGGTGTCAACCCGCACAGGCATTGTTTCCCACTACGTGCGACTACAGATAGTGGTGCCAGAAGCCTTCATCCTGGGTTCTGGAGAACACCACGTGGATCTGGGCAGCGTCATACATCTTATCTGCATCGTGGAAAAGGTACGTACTATAAGTGTATTTTTGAATACACATACCTTCATCAGCCATTTGACTATAAGGCATAGGGGCAGGCAGAAACTATAAAGCTCCATGCATTACAACAGTCTTCTTCGTCGTATAGATAATTCCCTTTCATCAATTTTATATAAGGTTCGACCAAAATTCGGCCACTTCGACAGCGTTAGCGTTGTTGGACTCGCAAAGGTCTTCCATGGTGCAGGTGTTTTTGCACAGAGGGCACGACAAGGGATGAGGCATCGTTTGTGATGTGGTTCATCGGAGTAACCCCACCTAAATTATTTGCAGCAACCGACCCAGCTTAAACAGTATTCAAACTTCTTTAGCTACGTTTATTTTCAACCATATGTGAAGTCGAAAGCGCAGCTGATCTTTTTGAAGGACATCGTCTATAAGGTCAAGGTGCGTCGTCGGTAGGCATCTAAGTCTTGACGTTTCCATGAACATAACATCCGTCAAATAATTTGCTTTTGTTCACTTAACGATAGTAGAAAGGTGCAACTTCCAATGTGGCTGAGGAACCTGTAGCAGTGAACTGTTGCTCCGCACGACTCAATCCAATGCAGCTAGGGTGTGGCGACATCTACATCGCCACATGCGAACTACGCATTACACTGATGTCACGCAAAATCCTGCATCGCGAGTTTACCGCGCGAATAGCATATTATACAGGGTCCCATTAAAATAGATGGACAAATTTTAACACAGCGCTCAGTTCGTCTACTTAAAGATATCCAAGAAAAAAAAACACATTTTGACCTAAAATAATAAATTGTGAGTGTATTTTCGTTTATTTTTCTTGTAAGTATCTACGCGTTTTTCTTATATATTTTTTTACCATCGTCGTCCTTATTTTGGTGGTCTGAATGATTTCTAAAAGTTTGTCCATGTATTTTAATGGCACCTTATATATAACGTCCCAATATAAATCGTCGGACAGTTGCCCACCACACACGACTCTGATCGGAGGATGCTCCTTTTTCTATAGAGGATGAGTGAACTCTACACCCTGTTCCTCATACCTCTACAGGAATGTATCCAATTGTTCTCTTCCCAGTGCGATCATTCTTAGAAGTTTGACAACCGAACTCCTATCCTGGAGTTCCTTCTGTTTTATCCGCACAGAAATAAGCTCGTTAATTCATTAAAACAGAATACCAATGAAATTCTCATCTCCCTTTAACATTACGATCTACAAAATCCACAACACAAGAATCCTCAACCTACTTCAAAACAAAACAAAAGAAAACAATTAAAAACGATCTCAAAAAATTCCCGCGCGAATTATAGAGCGGACTAATTGCATGTTTTACAAAAAATAATATTTTCGTTCGGACCTTTTCTTTTTGAACATTATTTTTCTTAACGAGGAGCTTAGCCGGGAAAGTATGTAGGATCGCTTCGGTGTAATTAAGAGCAGCGAGGTCGTGTTTGCGGTGGCAATCTATCGATTTACCGCCCCTTAGATGGGTATTTTCGTTTTAAACTCGACGTTAAAAGAGGGTAGTTGGTTATCTAGATTTATATGGGTTGGTTTCGTGTGATGCAACAAAATACTTTGCTAGAAAAGCCTTTAGAAGACTTTTCCCAGTCTTCAAGGGGTATCATGTTACCCGGTAACTGGGTTGTGGAGGTCAGATAGGCAGTCGCTCCATGTATTCAGCAGTTTTGAAAAGCCTAGGCAGATTCCATCGACTTTAAAAGGTCGATGAAAGATCTATGGCAGACGAAAAATCTTGAAAGAAGTAGGTAAACTTCTTCCCCTATAAAGGCATAATATCACCTTCTTTACCTAGAAAGAAAGAAAGTAAATACATTTAGGTATTTAGCACACACTAAAACACACAATACATCAGTATACATCAGATAAAAACAAATAAAAAGTGAAAAGTCCGATGTAAGATATTAACTAGAAAGTGTGCCTCTCGACTGCGCCAAAAAGGTCCAGTTCAGCAAAAGTGCCAGACAACTAGTGCCTGCCTCTGGTTTTCAACTGGTTTCAACCCTACGATCCACCATTGTCCTATCTTTATGAAATTAACATTTTCCTGTCATGCAAGAATTAGGTTAGTATGGTAGACTGCCCAGAGTATTCCGGATGTAGTTAAAACTTAATTACTCGTAGACTCTTATATGCAGTAAAAAGTTTTTTTTTTATGAGGATCTGGATGAATTTTAAAGTTGTGTTGTAAAGTTTAGGTTCTCAATCGTAGCCCGTAGTCTGGATTTGTACCTACCCTCTTGATGGCATAAATGCCCTATTAAAATACTGTAAAATCATGGGAGATTTACACCTGCCGGTCGATTCTGTAAAAATCTCACCGTGAAAACTTAGGTGAAGTGAGTTTGTTTCTGCTAGGAGTTGACACTATTGACAGCTCACTCCACGCTCACTTCACCTAAGTTTTCACTGTGAGATTTTTACAGAATCGACGGGTATGGTCGATGTTCGCCGTGCAACTGGTCACTTATCAAATCACCTTACAAGCCGAATCGCTAGCCCATTTTCACAGGTCGATAAAAATCCCAGATGACTAGTTCATTTTGCATCAAATTGTCGACCTTCATGCGATCGCCTGTGACTGAGCATTTTCATGGTTGATTTTAGTTACCCGCCTCATGCGACGTGTCGCCACACGACAAAAGTCGAAACTTACTCTACTTTGGAAATTGTGATTTTAGCGGCCTAGCCGAATTGCCATTTAGACGGTAGATTTTCACCGTGTGGTGAAAATCGTGCAGCTGTAGTCACCTCTGTAAAGCCCGCATAACTTTTCCTTCGGGGAATTCAACCCTACTTGCACAAATAAAACAATGACACCATTCCTTCGTTTGAATGGTACGAGAAATTCTCAACAACAATCATAAAAGGGTGTTTTCCATCGACGTCACTCATTTTACTGGTTGCGTACTCACAATGTTTACAACCGAAGTGACGTGTTATACGAGGTCCCGCCGTACTCGTAAAATCAGTCGGTTTTATTTCCATACATACGAATGGTTGATAGGGCGGCGTATTTGTGGCGTTTACGAAGGCTTTTCTTTGGTAAATCGATTGAGTGTATGTGTTGATTTGACTTCGAAGGTTATGCTGACATCATGAGATGGTAAAGGTTCACTGTTGAACTTGAGTTTTTCAAAGAAAAATAAAATACTTTTTGTTTTGGAGTTAAATAACGAACTTGTTTTTTGATGGTTGGTGTTTAATGTAACATTTACAATGAGTAATGAGAAACGAAGGAAAAATACTGACACAGAAACGAATGTCATGTCATTTTCTTCAACGGAATGGCGCGGGGAAGCGCCGGCCGTCACTCGCAGGTTGACATCTCGATGACAGTGACAGCGTCACATTAGCGATCCGCGGCGCCAACACACTTTCATAATATACCTGTAACGTTAAACCGCACGCTTGGTAGAAGATTGGGTGATCGCAGTTTATTGTTATTAGCAGACATGGCTCCCATTTACCAACTTGACGAAATTAATTTGTGTTTTGAGTAGGGCTTCAAGCGAGAGCCTAGGCATGCATATTATGCCGTCCCAGTCTGCTGCACTATTTTAGTGAACCCATTTCTATCATCAGCAGGATCTATCATAGAAGGATTAGGTAGAAATAAGCATGGAATAGGCATGGAAAACATTGGATGCCTGCACGCACCACGTTTAATTTAATTATCAATCTTTTATCTAGTCTTGGGCATAGCTTGCGTAGGCCATAGATCTACAAGGTGGACCTATGCAGGTCAGGTGCAGGTCGAGGGAATTCGTTGGATGCGAGAAGCACAGAACCGGCCTTTGTCAAGCAAACGATAATTATGTTGATAAGATTTTCTATGCAGACGTTGGTTATTTATTAATTACGCTTTTTATTTTCCCTTTCCAGAGCCCAACACCCCCGCAATACGTGTTCTGGTACCACAATGACCGTATGATCAACTACGATGCGACGCGGGGTGGGATCACCGTGGAGACGGAGCCCGGAGCTCGCACGCAGTCCCGGCTCACAGTCCGCGGGGCTACCCTGAAGGACTCCGGGAACTACACCTGCAGCGCCAGCAACACCGAGCCCGCTTCCATTCATGTCTTCGTTTCTGAAGGCAGTGAGTATTAAAAATTATTTCATAATACGTGCCGCTGTAAGCCACCTTATTATTTTACTAAAAGGAATCCGACATTCACCTCAGGCACTTCGGAAAGTGTTCAAGATTTCAAAGGATTCTAGAATCCCATATGAAATACCTAAAGGCAGGCTATCAAGTTTTCTAAAAGATTATAATTCCGAAGACGGCACGGTTGGCGCAGTGATTAAGCGATTGACTGCTGCGCTGCGTGTCGCGGGTTCGATTCCCGCACGGGACAAATATTTGTATGACCTACAAGTAGTTGTTCCGGGTCTGGCTGTTTGTGTATGTGAGTTTAAATGTTTGTCAACGCACCCACAATACAGGAGAAATTCCTAGTGTGGGGCAAGGTTTTTTAAAAAAAAAATGAAATGAAATTATGACTTGCTTCTTAAAAACAATACCTGCGTGTCTTTCCTAAAAGGAACAAAATATTAAACAATGAAAACCAAAAATAATACTGGCACTCTGGGAGTACCGATAGTAGTCAAAACAAAACACAAACAGAATGCTTTACCATCACTCACTGACATATCGGTTATACATTAAAACTGAGTAGGTATATCTCGAGGACAGCCGAACACATCCGAAGCGGGTATTTTTTTAATCGTCAAAACAAAACACGCGCGTTGTTGCTTACGGTTACAGTGGCGCGAGTTCAATGGTTTTTTTCCATCTCAAAGAAGTTTTCACATAGAAAATAGCTTTTTGCTGCTGCGAACCAATTTTAACCCCTTTTCTTCTCCGTTCCAGGTAACAAGATGGCAGCCATCCTGCGACGTAACACGAGCGCTATCCACGGTATCACCACCAGCGGCACGTGTCTGTTGCTGTTGACCTCGGTGCTCATGCACTTCGGCCTCCGATGACGTTAGAAAGCAATGGCAAGCTTTATGGCACTGTATGAGAGAGGAGGACGGATATAGGTTGCGGTGTTGTTCATGCTTTCTGTTAGGTTACCTACCTTAAGTTATGAGATCACAAAAGTCTCAATTCAATTACGATAGAATATATAAATTCTTGTCTGTCTTTAACTTTTGGACATACATATAAGTATATGAATTGCTTCACTTTTAATTTTGACATAAATATGTCGTTGAAAGGAATGAAAGGGACAAGAGTGTTCCATTTGTAAAGTTTTAGACTAACTTGATGACACACACACATACACACACACAAACAGAGTTAAAAAGGATTGTGTAAGGATCGTAGCAGGTGACGCTCTGAAGTTTCTGCCTACCCTCATAGGAATACGGCGTGTTTTTAGTATGTTGAAGTTAGACTAGGTCAGCATATGTCTGGCACTAATGCTGAAATGAACCTTTTTGGCACAGCCGTGAGGCACACATTATTGTTATTGAAACATTTTTTTTTGTTAATTTGGTTTTTTCTGTGTTTCACGAACTATGTCCAAATAAACTTTTTTTTTTTCTTTCTTTCTAGGTACTTACCAATCTATTTGACCATTGGAAAACACAAAGCATGAGCAATACACGCTTGCACAAAAGATTGTAGCTAATGATGATTTGCTTTACCTACATTTCAAACAGATTTCAACTAGGTGATACCAAAAGGACTGCTCAACAAATAAATCAAAGAACCAAAAATTACTTTTCGTAAGGCAGTTTATTATTCCAATAAATTATTATTAGCTTTGAAACCATAAAAATAACTTTACGTCGAAATAAAATTGGTTTACGGATTATTTCATGGCTAATTTTACGAATGTATTTCCAGACGTCCTAATCGACTTGATCCTAAATTCTTTGAATCCTTACAATTCTTGTCAAGACGGGCAGATTATGGGCGAATTTCACCAATGAAACTAAAAGCAATCAGTAGGTAGGTACGTCTAAACCGCGTTCAAGAGCCGTCAGTGTCATTATTGTTGTGGGAAATTGACACTGACAGCTCGTAGACGTAGGTACTGATCGCGTTCAGTTTCATTGGTGAAATTCGTCGCTCCAAATAATATCACATCAACATGAAGATGTATCTCCAACCTGGTAAAGTGGAGCTACCTCGACGGGGATCTTTGTCGCAAACTATGCTCCACCTCCTATCCTGCCTTCTGCCGCTGCCGCTGGCACCGATGACGCCGTGGAAGTGGCGAAGTTAAGGGTCAACAAGTTTTGAAATACAGTCGTGCCAGCGACACGATGATAATAATTTGGGGAGGGGAAATTCATATGCTGTAAGATTCACCACGAAATTATTCCCGAAACTATTTATATTTTCAATCAAGTACCAAGTGATCAATATCAGAAGTCAAAGATTGTCCTCATACAGTGCCAGCATAGAAAAATAATTAAATATTGAAAGTAAACCAATCATTGAATGGTAACATAAGTTAATTGTAACATTACTTAGATAAAGTAACAAATATAATGACGTAACTTAGTTACTTATTTAGATTTATTTAGAACGTATTTATTATAGGCACAATATTGTACAGTTAAAACATTTCCTAGTATAAATATTGCGGGATTTTTGATGTTTTGGTACTCAAATATTCCCAGGGGCTTTAGTCAGAGAGTTTTACAAAAAGTCAGATTTTTTCTGTAAGTGTGTGCACACCTATGACTCTATGTGTGCAACCTACGCATAAACGTCAAAAAACACATGCGTTTGTAGGTGTATTCACACCCTAATATTCAATTATAAAATAAGACATGGAAAACAACCCTAAAATTCGAATAATTATAATATAAATAAATTGTTGTTCTCAAAAAATTAAGCTACAAAATTATAAAAGTGTTAAAAATTAAGTGGACAAAATTCTGTCATCATTAAAATATCTAATGCTCAAAAATTATAAACAAATTCTGATACTCGTAATGTAAATAATAATAGTTTGATTCATTTAAATGTAAATAATTAAATAACCGGACAATTGTTTCATTGACTATACAAAAATCATGAAAATCACAATTAAGTACATTTTTAGTTCATACATTTAGACGATGATTTTCCTGAGATAAGATTATCTCGTCGAATATTAATCATAATAGTTACATTGATGTATACACAAATGAATTTTTATTGTTTTTTTAAGGTAGATACTTATTTTTATTATTATTTCTAAATTGAAAAAAACAGATTTCAAAATGAGGTCAATTAAATTATACCTACGTACGAAGTGTAAAAAGCTGAAATCTTTATAGAAAATAATAAATTATTCTGTGCCAGAAATACTTTAATATTTAAAGAATGTAGATACTTACATATTATTTTTTTATTTCACAATTAACAGCGCACATCCCAGGATCACTGTGGCGGGTGACGAGGTTGAATACGTTGATGAGTATCTCTATCTTGATCAAATAGTCTCTTTCCAGGCAAGACAAAACAAAGAAGTTGCAAGACGCACCGAAAATGCCTGGAGGAGCTCTAGGGCCATGAAAGGCCTAATGAAGGGTGATCTTCCTTTGTCCCTTATGAGAAAACTCATTGACGTGTGCATACTTTCCATCCTCACTGGTGGTCAAACATGGTCTTTGACAAATCAACAGAGGTCCACGCTCGAGGTTTGCCAGAGGGCTATGGAACGGAGTATTCTAGGTATCTAACTAACAGACCGGGTTAGGAATACGACCATTCGTTCCATCACAAAGATAACTGATGTCACTTGGAAAGCTGCCACGCTAAAATGGAACTGGGCTGGACACATCTGCCGCATTTTAAACGAACAATGGGCCAAACTTACGACCCAATGGGTCCCTCTTAATGGCAAACGACATCGTGGCAGGCCTGCCACGATGTCGTTTGCAGATGGAGATGGCGGGAAGAGCTGGTCTCCTTCAACAAGAACTGGTCCTTAGCAGCTTTGAACAGAGAGAAGTGGAAAGAGAGTAGGGAGGCCTTTGCCCTGTAGTGGGACATCACATAGGTTAATATTAAATTTCACAATTATTATTTACTAACCTGTAAATCCCATCGAAATAAAATTATAAACATGCTCGACCTTATCGATTCATGGATATTGTATTAATTAATGGACTTACTTAAATAAAATTCTCAGGAATTAAAATTAAGATACCTATTTCTAATTTAGGTTGTTTATTGTAACATCCGACTAGATAACTAAGACGACTGAATTTATTTTATAAAAACCTTAAACAAAATAGACTCCTTAAGTGTACCCGGGAAGATTCAGCCTATCTGAATCTTCCCGGGTATATATTTTTTCGAGCTCGTAACTTCATGACAGAAATGAACACGGAAAATAAATGGTAACCAACCGTTTATTTTACCGAATGTAACAATTACTTCTTACTTTAAAGTACCTATGCCCAAATAAACACAACATCGAGACTCCATCATGTTCTAAGGGTGTCGATGACAATCTAGATAGAGCTACGAGTTTGACACCTTCAGTAGTGTCCATCAGTTCCTGTAACGTGCAGACAACAGGACATGGTGGACACGATATTAAGTATCCCATCATTTTGTTGTACAGCGCCACATTTACACTAGATGGCGGAGAATCTCCACCTGTGCAGGTGTTCCTTGCTTCAGCAACTTGAGTCCGGAGTCTATTTAAAGACTTCTAGGTAAGCCAAGGTAACTAATGTCCAGGTGGGAGATTTTCAGCAGATGGAACGAATGGGTTGAGTAGGGAAGCTCTGTCTCGCCAGTTTTAGCCTTTCCTTAGACCGTTCGCCAGTGCATTCGAGGACGCACTTTAAAAAGCTGCTGCGGCTTTTCACCCTAAGGCGAGGTCGTAGCGGCGTCGCACCATGGTCGAGGCGTGGTCTCTATGTAGAGTCGAGGCGCGGGCGGCTATGCTTCCTTCAAACATTCCAATTCATTTAACATGTCGTCGTCAGAAGAGGAATACGTACTCATACAAGTATAATCGTACAATTTCGATGAATTTCACGTTGGTTTCAAAATCATCACGCATTATTTTAACTGTGTAAATACGTCTACGCTCGAAACAAAATGGCGGTGGAGACGCGTCGCGGTCGGGCACAGCGCCCCCCGACCCCGCGCCGCCACCACCTCGTCCGTGCCGCGACTATATGAGCACACTGCCATTTTATTCTTAAAGAAAACGTAGATGTGGCTCACCGCTGCTGGTGCGCCCGCGCCTTGACCGCCGCGCCGCCTCGACTCTAGCTCGTGTGAGCGATCCGCCTCAGCCTAGTATTAATTTATTAAAAGTCTGTGATCTCCCACACAGAGCAAAGGCCTCCCCTACTTCCTTTACACCTGTTTAACCTTTCGTATGCCGGAACGTACATCTACGCTCAAAATAAGTTGATGTTAGTCTGCCGGCCGCGCGGGTAGCATTTTCCGCGGCACCCAGCGCTTTCGTTGCGCATTGTCATCCGGCATTTGAAAGGTTAAAGCTGCTAAGGACCAGTTCTTGTTGAAGGAGGAATAGGATGTTAAAAATGTTCAGATGTCTTCTTACCATAATAATTTACCATTGCCTTTACCCTAAGCCTATGGTAAAACCATAGACAAGAATAGTCATGTAATTATACCACAAGTATACTTTTATCTAAGATTTGAACGTTTGATTATAAAGTTTGTTATTCTTGTAAATACAACATGATATAATAATATACCTAACATAGTAAATTAGTCCTACTATTAGTTAATTTGTAAATAAATTCATCAGTGTTACTAAAATCATTTAATGTAAATAATATTTCGGTGATCATGTATGCAATAAATAATAAATTTCCTTGAATTTTGAGTTTTATTTTCCCTTACTTTTAATGTCTTTATTTCTTACAGAATTTACAGATGTTGTTTAAAGAGCTTATGGCGTTTTTCTCTCGTTTGGAACATGGAACAAACCCACTCTTCAGGCTCACATTGTTAGTGATAAGAGGTTACATCATGATCTGTGGTTAGTGAGTTTCTACCTCTGAAGCCCTGACCCCGGTAGCTTAGACCCTGTTCCGGATACCGGTGGGCTATATTTTTTTTATATTTTCAAATGTTTATATATTCTAATATTTAAAAATATAATTTATATGTATGTAATAAAATAAAGGATAAATAAAATACAGTATTGGTAACAACATTTTATTCTCTCATAATATAATTTCCACACCAACATGATTCCACTCTCACACATTATAAAAACTTTTCTAAATCCAAATCAAATAACGACTGTCTATTGTCTTTACAAATCACACGTCCCTACATTTTTATGATATTGCAAATATTATGTTTTTTACATTCGTATTTTTTCCGCCTGTACAGTCGTTTAGCAGTTATTTTACTAGTGATTTTGCAACACTGACCAAATTACAGTGATCTTTATTATCGTTGCAATAAGGTTGCTATTGCGTTGCTGTTTGCGGTAATAAAACTGTGAAAGGACTGCGTGTATTAGATTTTGCCATTGACTAACGCAAGATTTCTTTACAAGGTCGTTAAATGCATCTATCACTGATTGCAATTTACATCGGATTCTTTTCTCCGTTAACGGACAGTAGTCAGTAGTTTATTTCCTAATATACAGGGTAGGGACATCGACGCACAAACTGAAACCACGAATTCAGCGCATGATTCTAGATTAACGTGGAAACTTGTTTTATAGAAAAATGCAATAGTTACGATCAGCTATTTTTGAAGTGAAAACTTCTTTAGGCGCGTAGGGCATTTTTGAGATGGGAAAAAACCATTGAACTCGCACCACTGTTACCGTAAGCGATACCGCGTGTGTTTTTTTTATAAGACGATTCAAAAAATACCCGCTTCGGATGTGTTTGGCTGTAATCGGGATGTACTCGGTTTTAATGTATATCCGATATTTCAGTGATGGCAAAGTATTCTGTTTGTGTTTTGTTTTCACTTCTGTCGGCACTCCCGGAGTGCCACTGTTTTTTTTTTTTTTTGAACCTGATCGTCGGTTACGATCCGTTTCAACGCAGGGGGGTTCCGAATCGTGTGCTGAATTCATGGTAAGGGGCTGTTAATTTATTACGTAAGACGATTTGAGGGAGGAGGGGGTCCAAAACAGTCTTATATTTCTGACGTAAGATCACAAAAGCAAGCAAAAATTATAAGTTTTTAATTTTTTGCTACTTTTTCTTTGCACTTTTGGTAGATACTGATCTTACGTAAGATTAAAAAGGGAGGGGTTCATCAAATTCTTATATTTTTTTACGTAGGGGGGTCAAAATTGTCTTATCTAACGTCCCCCTGCCACCCTCTATTTTGCTGAATAAGCTTCGTGATCGAATTTTAACAACTTAATAAACGTTTTACAATAACTATATGGAAGAAAAGCATAGCTGCATACCTTTTAACCAGTTAATGAACCGGGTAAATTCCTTAAAATGCGGGCGAAACAGTTTTATCAATTAAATGATTGACAGATTTATTAAATCCATTAATCGATTGACAGATTTGTTAAATCCATTAGTTAATTTATGGATAGACTGGTTAAATCCGTTAATTGATGGAAAAAATGGTTAATATCCTAACTCATGGAAAAATCAGTTAAACCCAACAACACCTAAAAATCATTATTAACAATAAATTATTAATTACTTTGCTAATATTAATTAAATATCCTTACACCTAATAACAAGCACTTAAGGTAACAAAAAGCTTAAGATTCTTTTGAAGTAAAAACTTCTTTAGACGCACTTTGCGCTTTCTGAACAGTGAATGAAACTGAACCGTCACGCTCGTTTCGGTGACGCTGAATCGCGTTTACTCGGCTCCAGTCGGTCGGTGACGCTGAATAGCGTATACTCGGCTCCAGACGTAAGTTTTGCATGTTTTTGGAATCGATACACTTATGGTCATCGCACGCATATCAGCTCGCCACTGGATCGGCATCAACCGAACATCCACGCAACACCGCATAAACACCGGTAGCTGGAATTTATTATTAGTTAACATAAATGTTTTCCTTCTAACCGACTTCAAAAAAGGTTTTGTTTAACTAGAAAGTTAACGTTTCAAAAAACGATAAATTTCTTAGAAGTACAATAGCATGATCAGCCTATAACGTTCCCACTGCTGGGACACAGGCCTCCTCTCTTCGAGAGGGAGTGGGCTTTAATCCACCACGCGGGCCCAGTACGGATTGGTAGATGTCAAATGTCTTCGATTTTTTGGTTCTAGGAGATGCCGGTTTCCTCACGATGTTTTCCTTCACCGTTTTGAGAGCAGTGGTGATGAAATAATTTACACAAATTAAAGCGCCTGTCTGGGTTCAAACCCACGACCTCTCGTAAGTCTGGGCCTCCACTGCTCTTCGAAGTAGGATAACTCGAATATCTTAGGATACTAATGAACTCATGATACTGTTTATAAGTTACTTTTTACCATGGAAGATAAAGCCTCTAAGATTCTCGGCTAGGCTATGTATGACTAAAAATATACAAAACAAGTTTAGTTTCTACTTACGGCTACAGGCTTTAGATAATTTCTAAATCACAAAAAACTATAACTCTCCTTAGATACGGTCGAGTAAATTAATTGTTTATCAAATTTACACGCTACGTCAAATTTCCGTGGCTATAAAGGCCGATTCAGATATAAGCGATATCGCTGTCGCGTTGGGTTGCGATACTGGTCCGCCTTCTGATTAGATACTTTGGATCAGCCGGTCGATTCTGTAAAAATCTCACCGTGAAAACTTAGGTGAAGTGAGTTTGTTTTTGCTAGGAATTGACACTATTGACAGCTCACTCCACGCTCACTTTACCTAAGTTTTCACGGTGAGATAGTTACAGAATCGCACTGCAGTATCGCTACCGAACATAATCAGCCTACAATGTTCCCATTGCTGGGACACAAGCCTCAAAGGGAATGGGTCGTAATCCACCACGCGGGCCCAGTGCGGGTTGGTGGATGTCTTCGAATGCCGGTTTCCTCACGATGTTTTCCTTCACCGTTTTGAGGGCAGTGGTGTTGAAATAATTTACAAAAAGTAAAGCGCCTGTCTGACCTACAACTCATAAGTCGCTGCCAAGTGTGACAGCGATATCGCTTATATCTGAATAGGCCTTAAGCCGTTTTACAAAAACGTCAAAGAATGACAGTTATGATTTGAATAAACGGACAATTTAAATTGGTAGTCAATTTGATAAACAATTAATTTCCCCGACTTTACATAATATCAACGCTTCTATTTTTAATTTTACTCTTTGAGGTAACTACACTGGACGAATAAGGTTTAATTTGTCTATCATCATATGTTTACGCTTACTTTAGCGATGAAAGTAAGCAGAAGTGTTTCTTATGTAGCACTGCTTAAATCCTCGTGCAATAAATACATAAATAGTTTACAATAATCGGTTGATTTGACTTGTAACATTATAAACATCATTTACTAAATGAAAAACTTCCATTAGGTTTTATGCCCTGTTGTGACTTTTTGATATATTATCAGTTCGAATCTGAGATAAATATCAAGTATTGGGAAAACAACCTCAAAGTCATACAAGACAAAGTTCAAATTGCATTGCCAACATTAAGGAACTCTATAATACAAATGGTCACTGAAAAATCACCTTAGACTACATACTGCTAAAGTAGATAGTCGAGTAAGTGGCAATACATGGAAACTATCTAAGTTTATGTACAGTTAAACCAGAAAAGGTATGCGCTTCGGTAATCTTCGTGTTCCGAATTAGCACGATTTTTGCGCCACTGAGTAACTTCCCACAAAGACAAAGCTTCTAAGTTTTGTACTGTCACGCTTTGTAGTACTTATGAACCTTTGATTGCGCGTTTTAATGAAGTTTTCTCTCTGTCGGGTTACCTAACTCCTGTCGCAATTCGTCATGTGTCACTCAAAAATTTTAAAAAGTTTTTTGGAATTGAATAGAGTTGATAACCTATATTAACCATAGTAATAAGAAATGGGCAAATACTTCGAGCTGTAACAGCTTAATATTAGATCTCGTCCTCGCGCGTTCGTAATTTCGAAGAAAGACGATGATTGCCGAAGTGCATACTTTTCCTGGGAGATCTGTACAAATTGATCCTGTGTCTAAAGTGCTAAGTCTAATCAACCGATTAATACCTTCATACTCGTACTAAGGTAGGCAGACTACATCAATTTGAACTACGAATACTTTAACTACTATTATACGTCATCATTTCATAATGACTTGTATGCGGCGTCCGCTTCTTGATCTTGTTGCTTGATCAGGTTCCAGTAGAAGCCTTTCTGTTTCTTCAATTGATTGTGGGTTCCCATCTGGAAACAAGTTGGGTTTTTATAAGAGGGTTGGTTGTATCAATTTTCTCCTAAAATGGTGGTGTAAATAAGGATTTATTTATTGTTGCGCGACAAACCTTTGTATCTTTAGATTTAACTATGATTTTGGCTGATGTTAAACGGGGTTTATTTTTAAACGATGATTAGAGTTAAGTGACGTTTAAACGTCAAAAATGTATGGTTAAACAGTCGCTAATCACTACTTAACTATAAGCAACGTTTATGAATAAAGGGGATTATATTCACACCTGCCTTCCCAGAAGAAGGACGTAGATATACCTAAGTGAACCTTAACCTTACCTTATTAAAAACATAATTATGTTACTTTATTTTAAGGGGGAAGCTCTAAGGTGGCCCGCGAAATTAAAATTTTCTTAGGTTTTTTTTGCAATTTGCTGGTCAGTATTAAGTTGTACGTTGATTAAAATATGATTCGCGGTCGTAACAAATATATATTTACAGAATTATAATCATTAAAGTCATCAACACAACTCTCTAAGACCATGTAATCCCCAAATGTCAAGATTTCATGAAATAGTCATTCTTGGGGATTACATGGTCTCAGAGAGTTGTGTTGATGACTTTAATGATTATAATTCTGTAAATACATATTTGTTACGGCCGCGAATCATATTTTAATCAACGTACAACTTAATACTGACCAGCAAATTGCAAAAAACCTAAAAAAAATTGAATTTCGCGGGCTACCCTGGCGCTTTCGCCTTTAGTTACGTTTTTAACTCCCAATAATGGGGTCTAGCCACCACCCAGGCACCGACCTGCTACAGGGTATTGACCCGAGAATCGAACCCAGGAAGACCTCACGATCTTCGCACTGACGAGGCAATTTCGTTAACACACGTCAAAAAATCAAAAACGTGCCCTCGGCGTCAAAGTCTGTCATGTAGTCGAAACGTGGCGTGCTGGGCACATTTTGGTTTGACATGTGTAGGTACAGTCACGAGCACCAATATGTCAACACTTGGCAACTTTAAATTGCGATTTTTGCACGAAATAACGAATGCAACGTTGAAATACGACATTTTACATATACCTATATGTTCGAAAATAATATGTTCCTAATATTATAAAATTTCATTCAAAAATAAAGGAGAAAATCGCCTTTGATTAAAGCCAAGTGTATACATACTTTTGCTCGTGACTGTACATGACTGTTGCGGTCAAAAAGTAAAGGAACCCTGGGGTCGTATTACGAAGTATTATTGCCATCATGATTCCAGTTCGAAAAAGGGATGGAGCTATCGGGCATGGATGTCTCCCTCTCTCTTACACTGAAATAATGGTGACATTAAACTGTCATAATACGATAACTCAAATGTTCAACACGCAAATAGCAAGCGTTGTAGTCAATGGTCGACGTTCGCGCGTACGTAAACGTTGCCACTGGATTTTCAACGCATTGCTTGGCGCGGCGAGTTGAAAATCCAACAGTGTGGTTTTTTGACGTGCTGGGATGCGCTCTGTTGGATTCTCAATGTTCGGCTCAACACCGAGAGTTGAAAATCCAGTGCACGATAAAATCCCGCCGGCTTTATTTAAAAGTATCTTACCTCCACAATGTTTCCCTTGTTGAGCACGACTATAAGGTCTGCGTTCATGACGGTGGACAGTCGATGTGCGATGACCAACACTGTGCGACCCATCGCTGCTGTTTCCAATGCTGTCTGTACCACTTTCTCGCTTGCTGAGTCGAGGGCACTGAGAAAGTAACATAAGAAAACAATTCAAACTCAAACCCATTTACAAGCACTTTTGAACTGTCATGAAGTCGGTCTGTCAGAAAATATGAAGCTAGTTGCCCATTCTAAAGTGTAGGTACCTATCCTGCCCCCGATAGTTAAAAAGACGTATCTAACAAAAAGTAAATTAATATTTTACAAGAAACGGGAAATCGTTTGCTGTCTTCGAGTAAATTAATAGTTTACATACTAAACCCGTTTCATTCATTAAAACATTTATTTCTCCGTTTTTACTTTTTGTTAGATACGTCTTTTTAACTATCGGGGGCAGTATGGAGAAGAACGGGCACGAAACTCCATGGACACTTTTAAATTATATTTTTACAATAATATTAGTAAAGTAAATCATTTTTAAGTGAGAAAGATGTAAAAAATATCAGAAATATACTAGGATCGGAGACATTGCGTAACATACTTTTTTGGTATTCTAAAGGATTGAACATTTTTATATGAAGCCTGGCTGGCATACTTACTGTCGCACCATACTTTTTTTTTTTTTTTTCAAAATGGCGATCACGCATGTAATCTCGACGTTAATAGCTCGGAAACGTGACACTTTACGGGGTATTTTTTTTCGGGGGGTTTAAATCATCAAATGACCCCTCCCGCTCTGGGTGGAGCGGAAGGGAGTGTCAGACTCTTACTGACTAAAACCCACCCGTGTTCCTTCCTTAGCCCTTTATGTTCCGGGCCAGCGGTAACCCTTTCGGACAATCCTGCTGACCACACTTTACGGGGTTTGGTCGTATTATTTTTTCTGTATGCATTGATGTCAGCTACCGATTTTTATAGGTTCCATGCGTGGCCGTCATTTTTAAAAAAGATCAAAATGGCGGACAGCTAGATATGCCACGGATCTTCAAAGCCCTTTAGCTGCCATATCCCAAAACACAATTATTATGTACTTTTGAGCTACTATACTTAACTTACTGGCAACGCTTGTATCTAGAACTTATTTTTATGTAAGTACAGACGCCAGCTGCACATCAAGCTACTCGAAACTGACAAATTTTCCCGATCAACTTTGAACCTTATGCTGTAGCGATAAAGTTGAAAATCTATTAAAGAAATTTGACAGATTGCATAGCTTGATGTGCTGGCGTCTGTACAACGCGGTCACACGGAGAGTCACGAAAAGCGACATCGATAGTAAGATTCATCATAACTTTACATACCTAGTGGCCTCATCCAATATCAGAACAGGTGGGTTCTTAAGCACTGCCCTGGCGATAGCTATCCTCTGTTTCTGTCCCCCACTGAGTGCCATCCCTCTCTCACCCACGAGCGTGTCGTAGCCATCGGGAAAGCCCGTGATGAAGTCGTGAGCGTTGGCTGTTTGAGCTGCTCGGTACACCTGGAATGTGAAGAAGAAATAAAGTTAATACAACGTGTAACGTGAAATGCGCCAAACCTCTTAAGAGGTCATTGTGTCAAATTACTTTAATAGATTTTCAACTTTATCACTAAAGCATAAGGTTCAAAGTTGATTGGGAAAATTTGACAGTTTCGGGTAGCTTGGTGTGCTGGCATCTGTACATTATCAGTTGTAAGTAGACCCATTTGTTTTCAGCGGGATTGTCCAAAAGGGTTACCGCTGGCCCGGAACATAAAGGGCTAAGGAAGGAACACGGGTGGGTTTTAGTCAGTAAGAGTCTGACACTCCCTTCCGCTCCACCCAGAGCGGGAGGGGTCATATGATGATTTCCCATTCTCAAAAAAAAAACCCATTTGTTTGAAGCAGAACTCCTGCTATATTACCTCAGCATCGCTGGCCTCCGGGCGACCATACCGGATGTTCTCCCTGACGCTGGTCGCGAACAGCACCGGCTCCTGGCTGATGATGCCGAGCGCGCGGCCGCGGAGCCACTTGCCGTCCATCTCTCGAACGTTGATGCCGTCTATTGTGACTTCACCGGAATTCACATCGTAGAACCTGAAGTTTTTTTGTGAGAAATAAGTGGTTGGTTAGAAGACAGCGTCAAATTTTAAGGAAACTGTTATAAAATAAAACATTAACCCCTTACTTATTCATAAACATTGCTTAAAATTAAGTAGTGATTAGGGGCCGTCTCCACGAGCGAGAGTATCGTCGTGGCACGTATTTCTATACACTCTCTTAGAACGTGTCTCCACACGGCGATATCATCACGGTGAAAATTTAACTATCGCCGCGATTCTCTCGCCCGTGGAGACGGCCCCCTAGCGACTGTTCAACCACCAGAACGTCAGTGTATTTGACACTTGAACGTCGCTTAACTTCTTCTTCTTCTTAGCGTGTCAATAGCAATCTAAATATACTCGGCCGGGGTGCATGAAAGGAGCCTCCCCGAGCGACGTATCTACAGAATCACTATACGTCCGGCGCACCCTTGGCAATCAGCGAGTTATCCACGCTGATTGGCTAATCCTTTCACCACGATGGCAATCCAAAGTCCACTTATAAAACCGGCTCTGTGCGTAGTCTCGATTAACATCGAAGGGTTCTCACGAGACAAATCTGAAATTCTTTCTGATGTCTACCGCAAAACTCACTGCGACATTCTTTGCGTTCAAGAGACCCATCGAGATGAAACACAAAGCCGGCCACACATCCCTGGACTTACGCTTATCGCCGAAATCTGTCGCTTAACTTTAATCATCGTTTATTAACAAACCCATAAAACTGTAAAGCAACTTAGAGCATTTGTACAACATAACCCTTGTAATGCACAAGAAAGCATTGAGAACTATGCTTTGTATAATAATAGACCAGACAGAATGAAAAATGGTTATTCTCGTATTCCGCGCTAATAAAAAGATTAAAACCAGCTCAAACTACCTATAGAAACACTTTTTTGATAATTAGGCGATCTGAAGCGCTGTGTGGTATTTATTCTACAGAATTCGTTCAATAAATTAGATATTTTTCGCGATTTATGTTTAGGCTTCATAGTAAAAGTTGATAATAATGATGAAAACGATGACCTCTTGAACAGGTTTTCAGTTATTCCAATTACACCTTGTATTTTAGTAAATGCAGAAGTTTTTACTTGTTGCAATAAAATTACCTTTCTAAGAGGGCAGCAATTGTGGATTTGCCATTACCAGACGAGCCAACGATAGCCACAGTTTTGCCAGCAGGGATCTTCAGATTGAAGTTCTTCAACACGGTCTATAAAAACAACAATTAATCATAAGAACTATTTATAATTTGTGAATAATGCGAAATTGTTGTAATAATAAGAAAACTTTTTCCTTTACTTTTTCGTTTTGTCTAACACAAAGCACCTAAATGTCATCCCTCGCCTTTTCCCAACTATGTTGGGGTCGGCTTCCAGTCTAACCGGATGCAGCTGAATACCAATATTTTACATGGAGCGACTGCCTATCTGACCTCCACAACCCAATTACACTTACCGCTTCAGGCCTAGTCGGGTACGCGAAGCTGACATCCTTGAACTCAATGTCACCGTGGAACTCATGGAACTTGATGACCACCTTGCCTGATTGGTCCATTACAGGCCTCCTGTTGATGTACTGGAAGTAATAATGATATGCTATGTGATAGGAAATTGAACTGTATGAGTAAACATTTAAAGATGGAATTTACCAAGCTCAAAGTTCATCCAAGTTTGCAATACAAACTGAACCTCATTCCTATAGACATAAGGTCGAATTATTTCAAATAAGCGTTACGATAACTAAGAGACGTCAGCATTCTATATCTGGCGCCGACTTACGTAACTTACGCCATTCAAAAGCAAACTTTCTCATTATGAACATAAGGTCTTATATAAATTACACATTCAAGTAAATTCCCTTTACAAAACCATCTGTACATTTGAGTCGAACCCCAAAACTAGACCCTGAGGCTATACTAACAAAGTCTAACCTCAAACACTCGACCTCCCGCGCTGATTCCCTTCACAACAGATCCAAACAATAAAGACAGCTGAGCGACTGATCGCTGCACAGTTTGTGCGTTGACTAGGAAAGCCATGACGTCACCGGCTGACATTTGTCCCGTGGACATAAGATGGCCGCCCATAAACATGGTGCCAAGCACCATACTGTAGAAAAAAAGAAAAAAAATGTATCAGCACTATTATAATTCGTATGTACCTATGTGCGTTTTTTATTAGGGTTCCGTACCCAAAGGGTAAAAACGGAACCCTATTACTAAGACATCGCTGTCCGTCCGTCCGTCTGTCTGTCACCAGGCTGTATCTCAAGAACCGCGGTAGCTAGACAGTTGAAATTTTCACAAATTATGTATTTCTGTTGCCGCTATAACAACAAATACTAAAAACAAAATAAAATAAATATTTAAGGGGGGCTCCCATACAACAAGCGTGTTTTTTCGGCGTTTTTGCCTTGTGGTATGGAACCCTTCGTGTGCGAGTCCGACTCGCACTTGGCCAGTTTTTTTTAATTTGTTTCAACGGCATCGGTCAGTGACTAAAGTGGTTGTACAGCCGCCAGCACATCAAGCTACTACAATCTGTCAAATTTCTTTATTAGATTTTAAACTTTATCGCAAAAGCATAAGGTTCAAGGTTGATTGGGAAAATTTTACAGTTGCGGGTAGCTTGATATGCTGGCGTCTGTACTTCCTATTTATTTAAATACTAGCTGTTCCCGCGACTTCGTTCGCGTGCATGTCGAAAAACAAATTGGATTTCATGGGTTTTAATTATATTGACAGACACTTTAATTTTATTTAGGGCTGATTTTTCCATCATCTGATAACTTTATTCGGGGAACAATTTTGAAATTTTGACAATTTTTTCATACAAAAACTGTCAAACTAAGGAATTGTTGATAATTTCATAGTATATTTAATACAGGTCGCAGTGGTAGCAGTGATGGCCAAGTAGCAACGGCCACGACTTACGAGTTGTAGGTCGTACCCAGACAGGCGCATTAAAAACGGTGAAGGAAAACATCGTGAGGGCACCGGCATGTCCTAGAAACAAAAATTTGAAGACATGCGACATCTACCAACCCGCACTGGGCCCGCGTTGTGGATTACGGCCCACTCCTTCTCACCGAAAGGAGGCCTGTGTCCCAGCAGTGGGAACATTATAGGCTGATTATGTAGTGGTAGCCTGCATGAGCTACATCATTTTAGAAGACTTCTCGAGGATTTTCATCGTCACAAACTTAACCTCTACTTCTATAAATCATACATACCCATTTAAAAACAAATTAGTCCCAGCTTGGAACAGTCCTATGCCCAATCCTAGTTCCATATTCATTTCAGCGGCCGCCTCACACTCTTGCGCAAACAACTGAGCCTCGTTCTCTTCGCCCGCAAACGCGCGAACCGTTCGCATGTTTGATATCGCTTCCTCTGCTACCAGTGTTGATTTTTCTATCTGAAATATTACCAACATAAAGATTGAGTTGTTTTACTTTTGCTAACACTGCGCCAGAAGGCGTCACGACACGCCACGACACGTATGTTTCCGCCAAAAGTCTCGATCCCGTGGGAATATCGGAATAAAACATCTGCTGGGGAGTTTGTTGCGCCACTTCTTCCCAGCGAAAGTACTAGGAAGTGGTGAAGGGCGGGCGTTTTGGGGGACTGTCTTATGTAATTTTGACGTTCGAAAAGTGCTGATTCTCAGCCTAATTTTAATAAATTACTTTTGATTTTGAAAAAGTATCCTATGTCCTAATCAATATATATATTAACCACGCCACGCGAACATCGCCGAAATTATACATTGGGCGCCAATCAGGAAATGGACGGCCGCCAGAAATGGACACTGAAAAAACTGTGACACAATTAACATTCTGATGACGTAATCTTGGGACGCGGGACGCGTGAGTGGATATATATACCTATGTGCCAAATTGCATCCAAATCCGTTTAGCTGGTTTAGGGAGAAAGCGTAACAAACATATACAAAATCATATAATAATAAATAATAATATTCTCTTGAGCAGTGGTGGCCAAGTGGTAACGGCCGCGACTTACGAGTAGTAGGTCGTAGGTTCGAACCCAGTCAGGCGCTTTACTTTGTGTGTATTTCATCACCACTGCTCTCAAAACGGTGAAGGAAAACATCGTGAGGAAACCGGCATGTCCTAGAACCAAAAATTCGAAGACATGTGACATCTGCCAATCCGCACTGGGCCCGCGCGGTGGATTACGGCCCACTCCCTCTCATCGAGAGGAGGCCTGTGTCCCAGCAGTGGGAACATTATAGGCTGATTATGATGAATATTCTCTTTAGATCTTTTCTTTTTATTCTTTTTTTTTTGTTTAGATTTATTTTGAGGGTTTTAGGTTTTTGGCAATAGGCTCACCCTCTATTGCATGGGAAAACACCACCTACTGGAAATAAAAGTGCGGTGTTAGGTTAGGTTAGGTTAGGTTCAACATTTTATAGGTGTAAGTACCCAAAAATATAAATAATAGTAAAAAATGCTAAAGAGGTAATTTCCCATAAGACAGCTGTACAAGAAAGTTGACTTAAATATTAGAATAATTATATTCTGTTCTTATTATCTCTTTGACTTAATTTAATCTTTTTGACACTTCCATTCCTAATATTTAACTATGCAGTTGATAGTGAAATTGGGAAAAGACTTCCTGGACGGTCATGGGGGGGCCGTTGCTCACTGACCTCAGATTAGACAGAAATAACCAACTCACCTGCGCTTGCGCCTCTCTTGACAGCTTCCTCAGCAGTGAACCAATAAACGTGCCGCCAACTACAACTGACGGTATACATAACAGTGTGAGAGCGGTCAGTTGTGGAGATATGACTAGAAGACTAACCGACGAACCTACTACCTGGAAATAGAAATACCAATTAAATAAACAATTGAATATTTGCCTCCACACGTATCAAATTGGAAAGGGATCGGCACCGTATCGTAATTTCCATCAGTTGAGAAGTTTTTATGTTTAGTTGCTAACGAACATAATACATCGATTTTTAGAATTACTTAAGTACTAAAAAAATCAATCTGCCTACCCTTTTCCCAACTATGTTAGGGTCGTCTTCCAATCTAACGGGATGCAGCTGAATACCAGGATTTTACATGGAGCGACTGCCTATCTGACCTCCAAAACCCAATTACTTTGGTAAGACTGATTGTCTGGCTTTTGGGCTTCTGACTAACGAATGACGAACGAATTGCCGAAAGCCGGGATTAGGCTTAACGTGCTTTCCGAGCCACGGAGAGATTTCGATATGTAATGGATGGTCACCCATCCACGAACCGACGGCGGCAAGCGTAGCTTAACCTGCGATCGACCCGTGCGGCTATTATTATTAAAATTACTGAAGTAGAAGTAAATAAAAATTACCTGAGTAGTAGCTCTCATTCCACCAGAAATGGTCTGTTTGAAGGAGCTCTTAAAATCTTGCACATCAACTGTTAGCCTGGAATGACAAGTAACACAATATACAGAGTCAAATTAAATTAGCTAGGTAAACTCGACAAACGTGTTAGGTGTCGAAATCTAAACGTAATAATACAAAATAAAAATGTGATTTGACGAATTATTTGGGGGTCCACCACGACCACTGGTACTGTAGTTACTTGAAGTATGAGTTCAGAAAGTCTCGTGTTTTTTAAAGATTAAATGGAATGTTTTTTTTACATGTTCCTACATGCAATGTCTTGTTACTGATTGGTTAAAAAAATCTAATTAATTTGTAATTTGCAGTTTATCCTAAGATTTTGGCAAATTTCCTTTTTTTCATTATTATCCTGCAACATATAGATAAACTGGATAGATTTTAAGAAAGTATGAGTGTTATTATTTACAAATGTAAATCAAAATGATCTTCACACCTATTAACAAGTTCCCCAGTTCTCTCCTGGTCGAAGAAACTCATGTCTTGCTGGAGAATGGACGTAAACAAGTCCTGCTTCATCTGAGCAGCCACCCTCTCACCCACTTGCGATAGGAAGTGGATGTATAAGAATGTGAACATAGCCTGAAAAATAAAGATTTATAGGTAAATAGATGCGCCACGCGGTTTCACCCGCGTAAGTATTGATCCCGTGGGAATATCGGGATTAAAACTACCCTATGTCCTTTCCCGGGATGCAATCTATCTCTGCCAAATTTTATCGAAATCCGTTCAGTGGTTTAGGCGTGAAAAGGTAACATACAGACAGACAAAGTTACTTTCGAATTTATAATAACATTATAGTATGGTTTTTTTTAATTCTTCTTTTTAGCGTGCCGATAATGATAAATGATTTCATTTCTGTAAGTAGGTTTGTACAAACACTTTTACATGTCAATCATATTTTAAAAACTATATGAGGTCGGCGTTTCCTATCTGACTACTCTGAGAAGAAAGGCCGAAACAAACAGTCTCTTTTAAAGTTC
Source organism: Oligia latruncula (assembly GCA_948474745.1). Lineage (NCBI taxonomy): Eukaryota > Metazoa > Arthropoda > Insecta > Lepidoptera > Noctuidae > Oligia > Oligia latruncula. The sequence continues at coordinate 14,320,500 of OX419701.1, read as the reverse complement.
AGACTTAATCTTGGTCAGATCCATGACATCCAAAGACCATGTAGATTGGTGTCTGAAATGGTCTTTTGAGGAAAGAATCACACAGATTGAGTGAACCTGTTCAGTGCAGCTCAAATCAGAACATAAGGAGCTCAACGGATGGCAATCTTAATGCCTAGAACTCGGCTCTCAGAATAACTCGGGAATTCCCTGCCTATGTGAAATCAAGTCAAAAATCGAATCAAAAGTCCCTGCCTATGTGAAATCAACAAAAAAAAAAGGATCCCTATTTTTTTAAAGAAGGCCAAAATAAAACCCAAAAAATTAACAAAAATTTGCTTGTATTAGATGGAAATAAGATAATAATATAATTATAATTTTTATTGGAGTAGGTAGACAATTTGCCATGAATCCAAAGTAGGTAGAGAATATTTATTTAATCCATCAACTAATCAGCTCAACATTCATCATTCTCCTGGCCCTATCCCAATTTATATGGGCTCGGTGCAACATATCTTTTTCTTCCATACTTCTCTACTATTAGTCGTCATCTCGGTAGTCACCCCCTTTTATCATTCACACAGTCCATCCATCGTTTCTTTGGTCTTCCCCTACTCTTATAACAAACTAGCTTCTGCCCGCGACTTCGTCCGCATGAAATTTCTTGTACCCCCACCCCGTCGCAACACTTTGTATTCGCATATCATTCTTTTTTCTTTTTAAAATTTCATTCTGACTTTTTTTCTTTTTGCTCGGCTCCTAAGGGTCATAGCGTGATATTAAATAGCCTATAGCCTTCCTCAAGAATTGGGCTATCAAATGTAAAAAAATTTTTTCAAATCTGACCGGTAGTTCCAGAGATTATCGCGTTCAAACAAACAAACTCTTCAGCTTTATTATTAGTATAAATAATAGATAGATAATGATCAGCTTAACAATATTTTAATGAAATAATAATTCACCTGTCCCACATATAATCCAACAAGTTTAAGCGCAGGCAGTCTGACCTGCTCCAAGAAGTCGGCGGAAGGGTTCTGTCTCTGGTTCGCAAGAACATTCACCACTTCTCCAAGTAACACTGGTATGTATACATTCAGAAATGCTACTACTAATGCTGACTGGAATGGAAGAATACATTATTAAAAAAAAAAGTAAAGTGCACAACAACAACAGCAACAGTTAAAGTGTTTCAGAATCATGAATTGAATGCATGGCAACAGGTCGCACGTTGATGTTGGTGCCATTGTAATAGTATGTATATTACTATACAAATAAAGTCTATATTCTTTATACTTCAAATTCATGTTATTTGTTTGCATCAGCTAATTAGCTGCTAGTGTGTCTAACCAAATAATAATAATATTTCAAATTAAACTAATATCAACTTTATAATAATAGTAACTATTATGATGATTTCAGAGTGACTAGGACTATTGAAAAAGTTATAAAAAAAAAATAAGTTGTATCGTAAACTGCACTTTCTTGTGTAGGAATTAAAGTTACTTTTCCATACACTCATAATTGTTTACATTTTTGCCAAATAAGTCATGAAAGCAGATTAACTATTTTCACTACAACAAAATTAAATGGTATGTACAAAATTAAATGCCTAACTATAAAAGGCGTTGAAGTACTCCTTTCCTCCAAATTACAGGATATAAAACTCAGTGGCCAAGATAGGTTACTTTAAATTATTAAAATCTGATTATTTTGTAGATTATTATGATAAAAAGTTGCATTTTAATATAAGTAAGTAGAGAAAATAATTAATTTGCTAAGCAAGGTCAAAACCATTATTCAAAGACTGACGTAAATGATAAATATTTAGGTACCAGGAGCACATAAACTATAAAGAACTCACCGCAATAGCAGCAGCTAACAGCCACTTATGAGGTTGAAGATAAGAAAGAAACTTCTCCCAATCAAACTTAGCAGTATCTTCTTCTACATTCGGCCTTCTCTGTATTACCCTAGAGTGAGCCACAAGGGCCTTGCAGTACGCTGGGCCATTGCTCAACAAATAACGAGCACCAAGCGCTAAACTAACCCCTGTACACAACTTCCATGGGCTACAAAGCAATAATAGCCCAGTCTTTGCATTTTTCTCTGACGATGTTTTGACTTCAGAAAAGTATCGTTTTACGACATTTGACGGCTTATTCTTCATTAGGTTTGTAAAGTATACATTGCTTTTGGTTGTCAGTAACCTGTAAGAAAAGTTTTATGTAAGTATGTCTGTGTAATTTCATGTTTATTTATCAAAGTAAGCTGTGACTTATTTACTAATATTTACCTCTGTCTCACAAGCTGACAAGAGTTCATTTGCATTAACTGCCACATTTTTATAAAAGTACGCTTACTACCCTATGTAAAAATCACTTATTTACATATTCTTTTAGTCTTAATTATCAAGATTATGTAGATTATTTCCTGAAAATTGATTTGATAACCTCAATCCATAGTCCAATGTCACTGTCCACTGTCAAAACGATGACGTAATACTCACAGTTTAGAAACGTACAATTATTATGAGAGAATCATCTTACCTAAAAGACAAAAAAATATCAGCGGTATGTATGGTGATAATCTATAATTAGAGAAAAAAGCTATATTCTGATCAAACAACATTTAAAAAAAAAGAATACAAAATGCTATTATTTTGTTTATTTTGTAAAATGACAGCGCCAAAATTCAGCTCCAGCTATCTTATTTCTGAACGAGTGATATTTGTTCCATTTTACGCAATACGAATCGCAGTCATTTTATTTTCACAAACCATCAAATTGCTTCAACCTAATTGCCGATAGATGGTGATGAAGGATTTTAGATAACTTGCTAAAAACTAACTTTGATAAGAATAATAAGAACGAGATAGGTAGGCACATATCATAAGTAGATTTATTAAAAGGCAAGCAGTCTCCTGTGTCTTCTGTCATTGTCTACAACACTACTACATAAAGTAGGTACAGACGCCAGCACATCAAGTTACTACAATCTGTCAGATTTCTTTAATAGATTTTCGACTTTATTGCTAAAGCATAAGGTTCAAGGTTGATTGGGAAAATCTGACAGTTTCGGGTAGGTTGACCTGCTGGCGTCCGTACCTACTACACTTTGTTACAACAGATACCTACATAGGTCGGTAGCTACCTACCTCTTACCCAAACTAAACTTTAAAGTCTAAAAAATAAGATCTGAAACAATTACTTATGTTTACAACTACTTCCAAAGATTTTAATAAAACCGTTCATCACACACCAATTGACCACAGTTATAAATTTCACCCCTGACGAGCTGCGATCAAAACCGCCCCTTTATTGCAAGCGCTGGTTTAATCCCTCGCGTCCCCTCACTAGTCAGTAAAGTGCTGACAATAAAATGCATTACACTTAAATAATGTTTAATTTGTTTGAATTCATTGTTGCTGTCTAATAACTTGAAAGGGAAGGAGGATTTTCTTTGTGTGTAATTGTTGTGGATGTTTAATTGTTGTGGATGTTTAATTGTTGTGGATGTGTAATTGTTGTGGATGTTTAATTTCATATAAATTATGATAGCTAGTGATGTCTGGGCTACCGTGTTACCCAGTAATTGGATTGTGTAGTTCTGGTAGGCAGTCGCTCCATGTAAAATACCTACTGGTATTCAGCTGCTTCCGATTAGATTGGAAGCCGCTCAGATGTTGGGCAAATGCTAGACAGATTGATTAGTAGGTAGTGAAAATAGATTCGAAATAAGAGGAAGGAAGCTTGTGATAGTTGGTGGCGCAGGGGACCGGTCATTTTGGCGATACTAACTTGGGTCTGTCGGTTGATATTGTTAATCATGACCTGCGGAGTCGCACCCCAACTTACACGTATTTTTCAGAATTAGAATCATTAAAGTCATCAACACAACTCTCTAAGACCAAGCAATCCTACTGAATGACTATTTCATGAAATCTTGACATTTTAGGATTTTTATAACTTCTAATATTGTATTAGGTACCTACTGATTCTAATGTTTCTATTTCTGTAAATACATAATTTGTTACGGTCGCGAATCTTATTTTAATCAACGTACAACATAATACTGACCAGTAAATTGCAAAAAACGTAAGAAATGAATTTCGCGAGCTACCGTAGTGTAGTAAAACAGAAAGAAAGAAAAAACCGTGTGCGGCCGGGGGTCCCCCGTCATGGACGAAGTTCCTTCCACGATACTCGCGCACACACACACACTCGTATATAAAAAATACAGAGAGAGAGAGCGAAAGTCGCACGGAGGGGCATAACGCTTTTTCCTAACGTGACGATTTCTACCAGTCAACTTCTACCGCAAGCCGCGTTTAGGAATTTAGTTCCAAAAACTTAGATAGGTACCTAAATAAGATGTTTTCCGCCTAAGTTTTAGGCAATAGGACGTATTCCACATTGGGCACCCGCTGAAATGGCACCTGAGTGAATGTGCCGCTGTATCTCAGGTGCATTCACTCAGGTGCTCAGGTGCCATTTAAGCGGGTGCCCAATGTGGAATACTTCGGCAAAAGTCCGCGCAAGCGAAACCGCAGGTACCTCATCACACTAATATTAAGTATAAAGGCGAAAGTTTGTGAATATGTTTGTATGTTTGTTATTTCTTCACGCAAAAACGGATGTGGATGAAATTTGGCGCACAGATAGTTTATAACCAGGATTAACACTTTGCGGTTGAAACCGCGGGGCGCTGCTAGTTTACAATAACTGTGACGTTCCTGTTTACCTACCTACATTAGCGGTAGAACTTTATGTCGGCACTTTAGTCACAACTCTGCTAACGCCCAGACACCTGACTCTTTGTTATGTTTAGTGTAACACGAGGTCCCTAAACGCGTATTGTTAATTGTTAGAGTATGTTATTCGAGGAACACTAACAAAACTTATTTTAATTGAGATAAGAAACGTTAACAGTGCCGATTTGTTTGAGCTGTAGGCCTTTAGGTGTGTGTAGAGCTGTAGACAAAGCTTATGTCGACAAAAGTTTGAATAAGCGCGACTAGGTTAACTTGATCGATCGACCTTTAGCCACGGGCCCCTCAGCCCTCAATTTAAATAAAAGTAGGTATTATATAATTTATATTTTTTATGCCTTTGAAGTACCTACCTAAATTAATAAAGACCGTAAGTAATTAGGTTTTAAAACATTTTAAAATAGCAGAGCTATGGAGTTCTTGCCCATTCTTCCCATAAGAAACTATATTTTCGAATCCTTTTGAAGCACTTAGAATACTTTCATTCTAGTTTCTTATTTTTGATGGCATAATTGAAATAAATGATTTGACTTTGACAAGGTAGGTACAGTCAACAGCAAAACTAGATGATCAAAATCAGAAATTCAATAGGAGTCAAAACTGATCACGAATATATGGCAGCTGTACTAGTAGTAAATGTTTGGTATAATTTACAATCGCATACTTTTGAATCACTTCGACGCCATACAGTTCTAACGCGAACTCCGTTAATTAGTATTGAATTTCTGATTTTGATCATCTACTTTTGCTGTTGACTGTACTACTAGGCAGCTTGAATTATGGGGATTACAGGACATAAACGCAAAAAACGCAAGTTTTAGAAGCAATAAAAGTATATGATCGACTACAGTAAACAAAATCAGAAAAATATATGATATATGTTAGGTAGATAGTGTGTTGAAAACATATACAACTAATTTGATACGATGGAAAAAAATTATGAAGATACCTCTAAAAACTTTTTTTTACAACAAAAATCATACTAAACATACAATCATTCTGATTTTTTGTCAGATTATTCTACAAGCAACATACTAAAGCACTAGTGTTTTAATTTTTTGGTCCAAACAATATATTTTTTGTAATTAGGTAGATAATTGCGTCATAATTTCGTTCCATCATACACCTCATCTATCGCGCTTTCCATCAGGCGTGATCGGGGTCAAGAGCGGCCAACATTTAGTAATATTATATATGTCACGGCTAATAGCCGAAGTGCGGCTACACCTAGTTTTAGCCAGCCGAAGTGCGGCTACACCTAGTTTTAGCCGGCCGAAGTGCGGCTACACCTGTTTTAGCCGGCCTCATGCGGTTCGTGTGTATTTCGGGAGGCGACATAGGATGCAAGAGCGAGCGAAGGGCACCCCGAGGTTAGGTTTGGTTAAAACTAGGCGTAACATATATATATATTTTATTATTAAAATACAAACGCAAGAATTTAGGGACCCGCTTCCTAGTTATCGGTACAAAACTCAAGTTTTGTCCCTAGATAAGTAGCAATCGTTTTCAAAGCGGTTCGTATTTCTACGTCTTTCAACAGGACAAAGCATTCGGGAGCTTGGGTACTTATGTCTAGCCAATACATTTTTGACTTCTCCATTACGCTTATCGCTGATGAGACCACTGATAGAATGTCACTGTGTCCGAAAATCAACGACCTCCTTAGGTTTTCTAACCAACTTCCTTCTCTACAATATTATTTTTCCATGCTCCGACTCTAAGCTGACTGTGGTCTTCAGCACAGAGTAGGCCCGTAGGTATACTTATATCTCATTACCTACGTAACTAAGCTGGACATTGTTGTCTGCCTCAGTTTTCTTTCTCGTCTCGTCATCGTTCTGGCCATCCACAAATGGCTCATGACTTTTTCCCAAAGACCCGAAATATTGTCGAAAACTACTACCTTAAATTAAAAATGTTAAGTACGTAGATGTCTTGCTATGAATATTAACATTAAAACAAACAGCTTTTTAAACAGATAAATAAAAACATAAAACATCTGAAGGCTGAACACAGTTGGACCATTGCTATCGCATTGACTAACAAAAAAATCACAGATGGTCAAGTGGCGGGAACGCACCCCGGTTTTGGCGCCAATATAACCTATTGTTTATCACAAGTGGTGCGTTTAAAACGGTATTATTTGTGTATCGCTCGTTTTTATTTGATTTTATGCCATTTAAAGTTGTTTGGAGCATTTGATTGTTGATAATTTTATTATGAGTGGCAGGAATAATTTTTGGTTTTGATTTTTTTTTTCTTTGATGACATCTGACGTCATGATACGATTGTAAATTATATAAGCCATAAGTGTTGTTGTAGATACCTTGCCGCTGCTGTTTAGAAAGCAGTTTAAGGTTTTCTTCTTTCAAAGGATTACCTAATTTCAAAATCATTAATTAGGTAGGTACTCTACCTTTTTCATCTATACTTTTAAAATAATGATTCTGTTTTAGGTTATCGTATTTGGAACAGACAATCTGTCATGTCATGTCGTGTCGGTCCGTTTTGAATCTGCCGTTGCCGCGTGCCGCCGCCGACGACAAATCCCGTGATTTTCCCTACCGATTAATCTACCGACAGACCGTTTTGGCGGGGCATTTTCAGATTTTTTGATGTACCTATAAATTGAATTGAGATTTAAGGCCGGTTGTGTCAAACGGTTGGTTAACGTAACTACGTCAAATATAAACGATTACCCATTCGTTATTATTTGATGTACAGACGCCAGCAGGTCAACCTACCCGAAACTGTCAGATTTTCCCAATCAACCTTGAACCTTATGCTTTAGCAATAAAGTCGAAAATCTATTAAAGAAATCTGACAGATTGTGGTAACTTGATCACATCAAGCTGCCTAAAACTGTCAAATTTTCCCAATCATCTTTGAACTGAACCTTATGTTTTAGCGATAAAGTTGAAAATCTAAATAAATTTGACAGATTGTAGTAGCTTGATGTGCTGGCGTATGTAAAGTCAACAGAAAAAGTAGATGAACAAAATCAGAAATTCAATAGGAGTCAAAACTGATCACGAATATATTATGGCATCTGTACTAGTAGTAAATGTTTGGTATAATTTACAATCACAAACTTTTGAATCACTTCGACGCCACACAGTTCCGACGCGAACTCCGTTCATTACCTAGTATTAAATTTCTGATTTTGATCATCTACTTTTGCTGTTGACTGTACCTACGGCTAGGCCATAATTTTGTAATTGTAATTTGAAACAACGCTTTTTTTAGTTTGACGATAGTTAGCGCCATTTTAGACGTATACGTTTAAGTAGATACCTACGCGTGCGATGTCAATCAAGTGGACGTGAAACAACCCGCCCTTAGAATACTAAAACAGAAAGAGGAGTTCCTATATAGTTAGGTACTTTACTCTTTGAAGAGGAGCTTCTCTCTAAATGTCACAACTGTCACTAAAATGTGACACAATTAAGTACTTTTTAACCGATTTCTAAAAAAAGGAGGAGGTTCTCAATTCGGATGTCTGTATTTTTTTTTTATGTTTGTTCACGCATAACTCCGTCGCTTGCCAACCGATTTGAAAATTATTTCATTGTTGGACAGGATACTTCCCAAATGATCCCATGAAAATTTTATCGAAATCGGACAAGCGGTTTTTGAAAAATCAACAAAAATCTGTTCGAAGTCGGTTGTTGTTTTTTTGTAAAAAAGTTCTTGTCTTATGTTACAATTTAATAAACTTGCCTAACAGAAGAGGGGTTAATAACTAGATATAGATTAATCAAATTACATAACTAGGTCCCTTTAAAAAAAAATATTATAACTTAACCTGGCTCTGTTTAATGTGTAAGCGCATGAGAATGGATTTCTAGGTTTAGACAGATTAACTTCTGAACAATAATAACTTAAAGTCGAAATAAATTATTCTAATAGCAATAACCGTCCAGTTCCCACACTGACCACACTAATACAATAATGACCACAACACAAATAGCTAAATCTGGGTAAGCACATAAGTCACTGATGAATCAAATTATTTGAGTTCTGAACTATTAAAACGACTTTTAACCTTAATATTTGGAATATTTGGGATGATTCAGCATAATTTAGTAAGTTTATAATTGATGCGGGTTCTTATTGCCAGATCTTATTTTATAACTAGTTGTAGATCTTAGTTTATAGTGAAAGTTGCTCATATTCATGGGTAGAACGTCCTGTAAAAATTTGGACGGTAATAAAAAAATCTTCTTCCTGTATTTACGTTTGTAAGAAGACATGCTGCGCCGACCATAAATAAACTGGGATAGGGGCAGGAGGATGATGATGGTCTTCTAACTCTTCCTTAAATACATAATCAGCCTATAGATAATGTTCCCACTGCTGGGACACAAGCCTCCTCTCTGTGAGAGGGAGTAGGCTGTAATCCACCACGTGGGCCCAGTGCGGGCGGGGTTGGTAGATGTCACATGTCTTCGAATTTTCGATTCTAGGACATGCCGGGTTCCCTCACGATGTTTTCCTTCACCGTTTTGAGAGCAGTGATGATGAAATAAATTACACAACGTAAAGTGCTTGACTGGATTCGAACCTAAAACGTACAACTCGTCAATCGCGGCCATTAGGTACCACTGGGACACCATCAGGGATTTTAATTTTGATAACACAAAAAATTAGTCCCTAATTAATCGAAATTTGTCGCCAAATATCAGAATTTGTCGGTCACTGGTTCAAAAGATATAAGGGTTTATAGGTGGCTGATCTGGAGAGAGTCTCCCCAGCAGGGCCACATTTATATCTTAAAAACTAGGACACCTAGCGAAGATCTGTTTTCTCCCATATTTTGTCCCCAAGTAGTCGGAATCAGTCGCAAAGTCACAGATTTAATCGGGTCTTAGTTTAGGAGATATAATGAGTTCAATTAGTAAGGTCCAAGAGCTAGTCGAAGAGTTTTTTCGTGAACTCTTCGATCTAAAATCCCTGATGGTGGCTCTGCCAGAGTCAGTGACACCACACATTTGTCTACCCTAGATTATCTAAACTCGTTACAATCAAACCGACTTATGCTATCAAAATAAATTAATAGTGTGTCCATATGCCACAAGTAGCCTCGTTTAACCGACAAATATCAATAATGTTCAATACGTACTAATACTTTAATTTATTGTCTGTCCTGACAAAATACCCGATCATTTATACCCTCTGTTCACCCCCAAATGGCAAGGGCGTGATATTTCAGAATCGCGTGGGATTATTATGGTTTTATTAGTTGCATAAATAAATATTAATTTTGTCTTGTCTGTGGTAGGAATTTTTCGAATTTGTTTAGGTACAGCTGGGAAAATTATCAATATTGTTAAAAGCAATTGACACTACCTCACTTTTTCGTGTCATATCAAAAATGACAGTAATTGTGATTTGAATATAACTACGGACAATGTGGTTACTTAATTGTAAATTTTCCTGACTAAGTAGTCAGGAAAATGGTTTTTTTTTTAAAGATAAGTAGTAAAACTAATAATTACATTACGCACATAAAACGACAATTGATCGCAATTCCTTTCATTTTGACAGTTCAGCCACAATAAAATTATCAAATTTACAAAACACGTAGGTACCTACAGACGTCAGCACATCCTACTACATAGATTTTCAACTTTGTCGCTAAAGCTTAAGGTTCAAAGTTGATTGGGGAAATTTGACAGTTTCGGATAGCTTGATGTGCTGGCGTCCGTGAACCTATTCGTTTGTATGAAAGTGACAGGTGTCAAGCAAGAACGCATTCTCTTGACTGCCGCACTGTGGGTTAGTTATATTTTAGTTTCCACCCCGAATAGCAGAATAACTATTAAAACATGAGAAAAATTCAGGAGAAAAAAAGTGAAGATAATTAATTTTCGCGGTACGAAGTTCGCCGGGTCAGACAAACGAGAAGAGAGAGGGGGTGACTATCGAGATGACGACTAATAGAGAAGTATGGAAGAAAAATATGTTGCGCAGACCTTAAAAAAATCGGATAAGCAGGAGAATGATGATAAATAAATAATAAGTAGATATAACACTTACGAATAACTTATACATATATTTTTCTATCCCCGAAAAGCGGGCTGTCCCGCGATCGAGACTTCCCGCCAAAATCGGGACATCAGCCAACGCTACTTTTAAACCAAAAAGTTTTGTGGGACGATTAAATTCATCCAAAATTTAACTAAAATAATTTTGCTCACCACGTGTATGATAGTTCCCAATAGAACATAATCCTATTACTGACACTTGTTCTGTGCAAGTGTTTAATGAATCGGATCATAGTGGATTTGATTCTTGCTTGGTAGTTAGTAGGTCGGCGGGGCGGTAAAATGCTGCTGCGTGTCAAAGTAATAGGCACTTACTTAAAGCGCTGAAAAACTATATTTTCATGAAGTGATTGTTTTGAAAATGATCCGTAAATTAACAACAATTTACTCTTGTAAAATTTCGCTTAAAAATTTAGAAACCTGCGCAATCTAAGTAATTAATTTTAAACAAATGTTAACTTTACGACAACTATCTACTATTGAAAAACTGAACTTCTGATACTTCTGAACTTTTTACAAGTGACAATGTCATATTTGTTTACATATTTCATTTTGGAAACTAGACTTTGAGCGCAGGATAGAAACCACTACACTTTGCCGATAAGAGACCATACAGTTTTATTTGATCTTTTTATAGCATGAGAGAAAGTTTATAGTGGATAAGAAAGACAGTCACACCCAGATTCTAATAAGAACGCAGTGGTAACTTAATTTAATTAAAAAAAAAATGTAAACTCTTTTATTATTATTACTTATTTTTTTGTTTTTTTATATTGTATATTTGTAAACTTACCTTCTAATGCATGCTTTTTGTCTATCGCGCTTCTATACCTTATTCTCTGCAAATTGAGAGGTCTGGCTCTTGTGATACAGGACTTCCTAGTACAAGAGCCAGGGCTACACTGATGTTTGTGTTTTGAAGTGAAATAAACAAATTATTATTTTAATTATTATTATAAATTAAAACAGAAGAAGAACTAGCAGGGGATCTTGGAGTGTGGAGGGGGGGGGGGTTCAGGTGATTAGACCAGAATAACTCACATAATCTCTCAAAATGCTTGTTTCAGACTTTAAGGGTAGGTAATATCTAAGGAAACTAAGTATTTGTGATTAGTATATGTATGGGATTATCAATGAAAGTAGATACTTTAAGTTTTTTTAAGGAGATTTACTGTACCCATTCTTCTAGTAATAAAGATTATTATAAAAAAAAAAAAAAAAGTTTAACCGGTACCTAATCGGTGGTGGTGTAGTAAGCTACTTAAAGAATATACTTAATATTTCTGGATATTCTATAACACAGATTTAAAACCACACCAACTGCACATTTTAGCGCCCTTCGCGGCTCGGTGTCATCGCAGCTGGTATGACCACCCGCGATTCATCTCCACATTTTGACTTTAATATTTCACAATCATATTTCATCACCCCTCAAAACCCAACCACCATCCTTATCACACGAACTTAAGGTTCAAAATCGAATGCAGTTTTGTAGATTAAACTGTTTTGGTAAATTGGTGCTCGTTGGGTGTTCAAATCTGCCGACAGATGGCGTTCTCAGTTAATACTGCTCGTAACGGTAAGTACTGGTTATGATATAAATCGAATCGAACCTTTATTGTTTATGGACTCGTTGTTTGTTAAACACTAGTGTTATGAGTTTTCGTATAAGGAGTAAGAAGGTATGGTCTTTTTTTTAATAAAACAGACTTGAATTTGGAAGAATAGAATAATTATTTAAACTAATATTATAAAGAGAAAAGATTGTATATGTAGGTACATATTTGTTTGTTAAGCTTGCTGAAAGCAAGCAAGCTGAAACGGCTGAACGGATCTTGATGGAATTCGGCACGTGGGCAGACCATAACCCGGATTAGTGGAATTAACTAAATTAAATTATGTATTTTTAATAAATAATTATGTATAAATAATTTAATAATAGTATTATTAAATTAATTAATTAAGCGTGGACCAGGCTAAACCGCGGGGCGCAGCTAGTCTATTATAATGAGGTATTTGTGAGCTTGAGTACCTACCTATGTAGAGGGTAATCTTCGGAACTAGGTAGGTACTGATCCGATTCCAAAAAATCTTCCACTAATGGGAACCTACAGTACCCATTGCCAAGTGTCATAGGTTAGGTTAGGTATTTTATGTTAAAAACAAGAAATTTCACGCGAACGAAGTCGCAGGCACAAGCGATAGTATCTATTCAATATTACACAAAATAAGGTTACATCTGCTCATAACTCAAGAGGATACCGTCACACCGCCACATATTTTAAATTAAAAGACAACCTTTAACAAGATTTACGATACGAAATCACGGTAAACACATGACGCTTTGTAAATATTTACAGTAGGGTAAGCAACTGTTCGCATTACAGAGGATTATTAACGTTTTATTATGAGAAAATTAATTATTGAGCAAGGGGCTGAACTAACTGCAGATGTTTTGTAAACAATCGTTTTTTTATGAGTTTTTGAAGTTTGTTGTGATGAGAATGTTGAGTAATAATAAAAAATCTTTATTTATCCTAAAACACTGTAAAAACATCACCTTGATAACTTAATGCGAATTGACACTATAGAAAGCTCACTTCACCTGAGTTTTCACGGTGAGATTTTTACAGAATAGCACTGCAGAACTCTAAATACACAGAAAAAACACATAGGTATACAGAGAAGAACACAGAGAAACAGACAGACACACAGACTGCTGCTGTTAGCTGTTGGTCCCGGCTGTCAGTCGTGGATCTTTGACAGTCGTTACGGGTCGTCAGAAGCCCGAAAGTCTGACAACCAGTCTTACTAAGGGGTATCGTATTACCCAATAACTGGTTTGTGGAGGTCAGATAGGCAGTCGCTCCATGTAAAATACTGGTATTCAGCTGCATCCACTAAAACTGGAAGCCGACCCTAACATAGTTGGGAAAAGGCTAGGCAGATGATGATGACCAAAATATACACATTTGTAAAATAGGAAAAGAAGGAAGAAATCATACCCACATAACATCACGCCTGTAATCTCCGAAGTATAGGCTAGTACACCACCATTTCGTCAGTTATATTTATTTCACACTAGCTGCGCCGCACGGTTTCACCCGCGTAAATGTCGATCCCGTGTGAATATCGGGATAAAAATTAGCCTATAAGTTAATCCAGGGTGTCAGCTACCTCCATACAAAATTTTATGAAAATTGGTCCAGCGGTTTGAGCGTGAAGAAGTAACAAACATATAAACACACACACTCACAAATTTTCGCCTGTATAATATGTAATAGTGTAATGTGATAGGGGGTGAGCTTTAAAAAAGCTAGATAAAATAAACAAAACACAAAACAAAAAGTGTGCTTAAAAATTCAAACTGTGTTTTTCCGTCGGAGAAAATTGTACAAAAGATTTTCTTCATTCTCTTTGATAAACTATAGCTTTACTTAGATTAAAATTAGGTCTTATCATATTATCAAACCGTTAAACTTTTCTTCCTAAGTAACTATTTATATAGGGTGTTTGGTAGCTGTACGTTGACACCATTTAGAGCATTTTTTTCCCAGTTAAAGTTGGTATGTTATTTTTGACAAAATGTTTGTAGTCAAAAATAAAAAAACGTACTTCGTCTAAGACATGTATGGCTCAAAATGCTGTAAATGGTGTCAACTATCACTACCTTAAATCTTTGCACTCAGCTTCTAAACATCCTGTATAACATACCTGCTACTTAGCCTATTTTAAAAATAAATTCATGGTATTTTTCATCTATTTTCAGAACTTGTTCACCTTTTCCCTTGTCTATGAACTTAGGACAGAAATAAGGTGGGTAGGATTTCTGTTTCATAAATAAATTCGCAGTCTTTTTAATAAAGTACTCTATTTTCAGAACTTGTTCACATTATCCTTTGCGTAAGAACTTCCCTTACCCATCTTATTTCCCTGAAGATGTTTTCAAAGAGTAGTTCCAAAAACAGTCCTTTCCTGGTCTAAAAATAGGACCCAACAATCCATATAGGTACTCAAAAGCCCACACCATGGTCATACCCGCGGCCGACCTCAACAACCCACCCGTAATTTCCTCTCAGCCCTTTGACTTAACCTCGTATGAAATTCATAATAATTGAGGAACAATTAAGGTTGGCCGACCTTTAGGGCTTTGGTACACCTTTGAGGTAGGAACCATTGCGTCCCATTTCACTTTGAGCGTTTAATAGAGAGTAACCTCAAAGAAAAATGTACTTACCAACAATTACACCTACGTATGTAACTATGAGGCACTCCGGAGGGAGCTGAGTCAGTCAGGAGGGATGGGGTAGTGGTGTCGATAAAATTAAATGTACTGTACAAACTATTATTTGCCCTACGCTATTTTTGGCTTTCCTTTATCGAGAACTAGCTTCTGCCCGCGAATTCGTCCACGTGAAACTTCTTGTTCCCTCGACTCACCCCGTCATATCGCATCACCTGCCCGCGCTATTATTTCGTTTTCGCTTAGCGTTCTTTCTGACTTTTTTTCTTTTTGTTGGGCTTCTAAGGGTCATAGCGTGATGTTAAATAGCCTTACTCGACAATTGGACTATCAAACGCAATTTTTTTTTTAATCCTTCTTGTAGTTCCAGAGATTACCTCTACATACAAACGTACGAACTAACAATTTTTACCTCTATAATATTAGTAGGAGTATATAGTTAGTTCCTATGCACTTAGTTTTCGTAGCATTTTCTCGAGAACTGGACCAAGAAAGTGAAAACCTTCTAAATAATGAGGATAAACAAAAATACAATATTTCTGTTTTTCCCCGTGTTAGCACCTAACTCAAATAATTCGATCGGTAAAATTCTTAGGAGATGCAGCTAAATAATGCAAGTGAGAAAAGCATCGATAAAGTGAACGCAAACTTGATAACCAACTTCTAGGATCGCCTATCATCCCATCAAAGACGGCAGTTTTTGCCAAATTGGTTCTTATAACAGACTGTTAAGATACTAACTCCCCAAGTGCCCAAACCTTCTAAACTATGTCGGCCTTATTACAAAACAAGGTTTATCTTTAGAACCAGGTCTAAACCATCATCGAGCCATTTTTGAATTTCGAACTAAGTATAATCCGGCAAAGTTAAAGTTCTTATTACAAAAACTGATGTTAACTTTACGTTTGTCGGAATAAAATTCAAAATATAAACTGTTTCGAAGGTTTAGGCTAAAACAAAAGTCAGAACTCGTTTTGTAATAAAAAGGTGTACCTACTGTGCAATGGTGGCTGCCGAATAAAAAATTCAGCCCGTAACTACATATCTTCCACATCTGCCAACACGTAACTAAAGACATCTATCGACACTTCACTTATCGACGCGCCCCCACCCCTAGCATGCCAGTGCCGCCGCGTGGCCTTTGTGGAGTCTCTCCAATATTCGCTTTGTTACTCTGAAAAATGTACCAGCCGCCATCGGGCGTATTACTTTGTAGCAAATGTTTGCCTTCATATAAATACGACGCTTTCACTGTATTATATCGCCTTATATGTTGGATCTGTTGAATCTTGTTTGGCGTTTGGAGATAGTGCTTTTTTGGGGGTTTTGAAGGTTTTTAGAGATTGTATTTACAGGAAGAAGAAAGGAAATACGTTTATTTGTGGTAAGACATGACGTTCTTATAGTGGAAGCTTTACTTTAAGAAGGATGACCGGTCTATAGTTGAATTGAAGCAATTCGGCCATAGGAACGATAAAGATTTTCAAGCTGAGGGCCTAGACAAAGTGGTATTCTAACAACGATACCGATACCGCGATGGTGGAAAAGTCAAAACCTCCAATACATTTTACGGAAAAGTAAAAATTACCAATGGGACATTTTGACTTTTACCACTGAAAAGGTTACGTCAATCTTGTTATAAGTCATAGTAGACATAGAAACGTTTTAAAATTAAATGCGATTGCCTCTTGTCAAGACTGGTTATTTTAAAAGTCAGGTAGATTGATAAACTGCAAAACATTGAAGTTGTTTCGAAAAAGCCGTTGATTAAATCTTGAATGTAGTGGAATTAATTCTTAATACTATCGATTATTAGAATAGCACCTGGCTTTGACAGCAACTATCTTCCTATATTCCTCACATGAGCTAACCAAGATAATGTAAGAAGGCCAATTCTCGTAATTTAGTAAAAAAAAAAGAATTTAAAACGTTCAAAATCTAGTCGCAGTCTCATCTCGGCGACAAACAAATGTCGAAAAATTGACAAAAATGTTTAGAGGTATTTTGACAGATTGAAACTTTAATTTATTGTCTGTCCTGACAAAATACCCGATCATTTATACCCTCTGTTCACCCCCAAATGGCAAGGGCGTGATATTTCAGAATCGCGTGGGATTATTATGGTTTTATTAGTTGCATAAATAAATATTAATTTTGTCTTGTCTGTGGTAGGAATTTTTCGAATTTGTTTAGGTACAGCTGGGAAAATTATCAATATTGTTAAAAGCAATTGACACTACCTCACTTTTTCGTGTCATATCAAAAATGACAGTAATTGTGATTTGAATATAACTACGGACAATGTGGTTACTTAATTGTAAATTTTCCTGACTAAGTAGTCAGGAAAATGGTTTTTTTTTTAAAGATAAGTAGTAAAACTAATAATTACATTACGCACATAAAACGACAATTGATCGCAATTCCTTTCATTTTGACAGTTCAGCCACAATAAAATTATCAAATTTACAAAACACGTAGGTACCTACAGACGTCAGCACATCCTACTACATAGATTTTCAACTTTGTCGCTAAAGCTTAAGGTTCAAAGTTGATTGGGGAAATTTGACAGTTTCGGATAGCTTGATGTGCTGGCGTCCGTGAACCTATTCGTTTGTATGAAAGTGACAGGTGTCAAGCAAGAACGCATTCTCTTGACTGCCGCACTGTGGGTTAGTTATATTTTAGTTTCCACCCCGAATAGCAGAATAACTATTAAAACATGAGAAAAATTCAGGAGAAAAAAAGTGAAGATAATTAATTTTCGCGGTACGAAGTTCGCCGGGTCAGACAAACGAGAAGAGAGAGGGGGTGACTATCGAGATGACGACTAATAGAGAAGTATGGAAGAAAAATATGTTGCGCAGACCTTAAAAAAATCGGATAAGCAGGAGAATGATGATAAATAAATAATAAGTAGATATAACACTTACGAATAACTTATACATATATTTTTCTATCCCCGAAAAGCGGGCTGTCCCGCGATCGAGACTTCCCGCCAAAATCGGGACATCAGCCAACGCTACTTTTAAACCAAAAAGTTTTGTGGGACGATTAAATTCATCCAAAATTTAACTAAAATAATTTTGCTCACCACGTGTATGATAGTTCCCAATAGAACATAATCCTATTACTGACACTTGTTCTGTGCAAGTGTTTAATGAATCGGATCATAGTGGATTTGATTCTTGCTTGGTAGTTAGTAGGTCGGCGGGGCGGTAAAATGCTGCTGCGTGTCAAAGTAATAGGCACTTACTTAAAGCGCTGAAAAACTATATTTTCATGAAGTGATTGTTTTGAAAATGATCCGTAAATTAACAACAATTTACTCTTGTAAAATTTCGCTTAAAAATTTAGAAACCTGCGCAATCTAAGTAATTAATTTTAAACAAATGTTAACTTTACGACAACTATCTACTATTGAAAAACTGAACTTCTGATACTTCTGAACTTTTTACAAGTGACAATGTCATATTTGTTTACATATTTCATTTTGGAAACTAGACTTTGAGCGCAGGATAGAAACCACTACACTTTGCCGATAAGAGACCATACAGTTTTATTTGATCTTTTTATAGCATGAGAGAAAGTTTATAGTGGATAAGAAAGACAGTCACACCCAGATTCTAATAAGAACGCAGTGGTAACTTAATTTAATTAAAAAAAAAATGTAAACTCTTTTATTATTATTACTTATTTTTTTGTTTTTTTATATTGTATATTTGTAAACTTACCTTCTAATGCATGCTTTTTGTCTATCGCGCTTCTATACCTTATTCTCTGCAAATTGAGAGGTCTGGCTCTTGTGATACAGGACTTCCTAGTACAAGAGCCAGGGCTACACTGATGTTTGTGTTTTGAAGTGAAATAAACAAATTATTATTTTAATTATTATTATAAATTAAAACAGAAGAAGAACTAGCAGGGGATCTTGGAGTGTGGAGGGGGGGGGGGTTCAGGTGATTAGACCAGAATAACTCACATAATCTCTCAAAATGCTTGTTTCAGACTTTAAGGGTAGGTAATATCTAAGGAAACTAAGTATTTGTGATTAGTATATGTATGGGATTATCAATGAAAGTAGATACTTTAAGTTTTTTTAAGGAGATTTACTGTACCCATTCTTCTAGTAATAAAGATTATTATAAAAAAAAAAAAAAAAGTTTAACCGGTACCTAATCGGTGGTGGTGTAGTAAGCTACTTAAAGAATATACTTAATATTTCTGGATATTCTATAACACAGATTTAAAACCACACCAACTGCACATTTTAGCGCCCTTCGCGGCTCGGTGTCATCGCAGCTGGTATGACCACCCGCGATTCATCTCCACATTTTGACTTTAATATTTCACAATCATATTTCATCACCCCTCAAAACCCAACCACCATCCTTATCACACGAACTTAAGGTTCAAAATCGAATGCAGTTTTGTAGATTAAACTGTTTTGGTAAATTGGTGCTCGTTGGGTGTTCAAATCTGCCGACAGATGGCGTTCTCAGTTAATACTGCTCGTAACGGTAAGTACTGGTTATGATATAAATCGAATCGAACCTTTATTGTTTATGGACTCGTTGTTTGTTAAACACTAGTGTTATGAGTTTTCGTATAAGGAGTAAGAAGGTATGGTCTTTTTTTTAATAAAACAGACTTGAATTTGGAAGAATAGAATAATTATTTAAACTAATATTATAAAGAGAAAAGATTGTATATGTAGGTACATATTTGTTTGTTAAGCTTGCTGAAAGCAAGCAAGCTGAAACGGCTGAACGGATCTTGATGGAATTCGGCACGTGGGCAGACCATAACCCGGATTAGTGGAATTAACTAAATTAAATTATGTATTTTTAATAAATAATTATGTATAAATAATTTAATAATAGTATTATTAAATTAATTAATTAAGCGTGGACCAGGCTAAACCGCGGGGCGCAGCTAGTCTATTATAATGAGGTATTTGTGAGCTTGAGTACCTACCTATGTAGAGGGTAATCTTCGGAACTAGGTAGGTACTGATCCGATTCCAAAAAATCTTCCACTAATGGGAACCTACAGTACCCATTGCCAAGTGTCATAGGTTAGGTTAGGTATTTTATGTTAAAAACAAGAAATTTCACGCGAACGAAGTCGCAGGCACAAGCGATAGTATCTATTCAATATTACACAAAATAAGGTTACATCTGCTCATAACTCAAGAGGATACCGTCACACCGCCACATATTTTAAATTAAAAGACAACCTTTAACAAGATTTACGATACGAAATCACGGTAAACACATGACGCTTTGTAAATATTTACAGTAGGGTAAGCAACTGTTCGCATTACAGAGGATTATTAACGTTTTATTATGAGAAAATTAATTATTGAGCAAGGGGCTGAACTAACTGCAGATGTTTTGTAAACAATCGTTTTTTTATGAGTTTTTGAAGTTTGTTGTGATGAGAATGTTGAGTAATAATAAAAAATCTTTATTTATCCTAAAACACTGTAAAAACATCACCTTGATAACTTAATGCGAATTGACACTATAGAAAGCTCACTTCACCTGAGTTTTCACGGTGAGATTTTTACAGAATAGCACTGCAGAACTCTAAATACACAGAAAAAACACATAGGTATACAGAGAAGAACACAGAGAAACAGACAGACACACAGACTGCTGCTGTTAGCTGTTGGTCCCGGCTGTCAGTCGTGGATCTTTGACAGTCGTTACGGGTCGTCAGAAGCCCGAAAGTCTGACAACCAGTCTTACTAAGGGGTATCGTATTACCCAATAACTGGTTTGTGGAGGTCAGATAGGCAGTCGCTCCATGTAAAATACTGGTATTCAGCTGCATCCACTAAAACTGGAAGCCGACCCTAACATAGTTGGGAAAAGGCTAGGCAGATGATGATGACCAAAATATACACATTTGTAAAATAGGAAAAGAAGGAAGAAATCATACCCACATAACATCACGCCTGTAATCTCCGAAGTATAGGCTAGTACACCACCATTTCGTCAGTTATATTTATTTCACACTAGCTGCGCCGCACGGTTTCACCCGCGTAAATGTCGATCCCGTGTGAATATCGGGATAAAAATTAGCCTATAAGTTAATCCAGGGTGTCAGCTACCTCCATACAAAATTTTATGAAAATTGGTCCAGCGGTTTGAGCGTGAAGAAGTAACAAACATATAAACACACACACTCACAAATTTTCGCCTGTATAATATGTAATAGTGTAATGTGATAGGGGGTGAGCTTTAAAAAAGCTAGATAAAATAAACAAAACACAAAACAAAAAGTGTGCTTAAAAATTCAAACTGTGTTTTTCCGTCGGAGAAAATTGTACAAAAGATTTTCTTCATTCTCTTTGATAAACTATAGCTTTACTTAGATTAAAATTAGGTCTTATCATATTATCAAACCGTTAAACTTTTCTTCCTAAGTAACTATTTATATAGGGTGTTTGGTAGCTGTACGTTGACACCATTTAGAGCATTTTTTTCCCAGTTAAAGTTGGTATGTTATTTTTGACAAAATGTTTGTAGTCAAAAATAAAAAAACGTACTTCGTCTAAGACATGTATGGCTCAAAATGCTGTAAATGGTGTCAACTATCACTACCTTAAATCTTTGCACTCAGCTTCTAAACATCCTGTATAACATACCTGCTACTTAGCCTATTTTAAAAATAAATTCATGGTATTTTTCATCTATTTTCAGAACTTGTTCACCTTTTCCCTTGTCTATGAACTTAGGACAGAAATAAGGTGGGTAGGATTTCTGTTTCATAAATAAATTCGCAGTCTTTTTAATAAAGTACTCTATTTTCAGAACTTGTTCACATTATCCTTTGCGTAAGAACTTCCCTTACCCATCTTATTTCCCTGAAGATGTTTTCAAAGAGTAGTTCCAAAAACAGTCCTTTCCTGGTCTAAAAATAGGACCCAACAATCCATATAGGTACTCAAAAGCCCACACCATGGTCATACCCGCGGCCGACCTCAACAACCCACCCGTAATTTCCTCTCAGCCCTTTGACTTAACCTCGTATGAAATTCATAATAATTGAGGAACAATTAAGGTTGGCCGACCTTTAGGGCTTTGGTACACCTTTGAGGTAGGAACCATTGCGTCCCATTTCACTTTGAGCGTTTAATAGAGAGTAACCTCAAAGAAAAATGTACTTACCAACAATTACACCTACGTATGTAACTATGAGGCACTCCGGAGGGAGCTGAGTCAGTCAGGAGGGATGGGGTAGTGGTGTCGATAAAATTAAATGTACTGTACAAACTATTATTTGCCCTACGCTATTTTTGGCTTTCCTTTATCGAGAACTAGCTTCTGCCCGCGAATTCGTCCACGTGAAACTTCTTGTTCCCTCGACTCACCCCGTCATATCGCATCACCTGCCCGCGCTATTATTTCGTTTTCGCTTAGCGTTCTTTCTGACTTTTTTTCTTTTTGTTGGGCTTCTAAGGGTCATAGCGTGATGTTAAATAGCCTTACTCGACAATTGGACTATCAAACGCAATTTTTTTTTTAATCCTTCTTGTAGTTCCAGAGATTACCTCTACATACAAACGTACGAACTAACAATTTTTACCTCTATAATATTAGTAGGAGTATATAGTTAGTTCCTATGCACTTAGTTTTCGTAGCATTTTCTCGAGAACTGGACCAAGAAAGTGAAAACCTTCTAAATAATGAGGATAAACAAAAATACAATATTTCTGTTTTTCCCCGTGTTAGCACCTAACTCAAATAATTCGATCGGTAAAATTCTTAGGAGATGCAGCTAAATAATGCAAGTGAGAAAAGCATCGATAAAGTGAACGCAAACTTGATAACCAACTTCTAGGATCGCCTATCATCCCATCAAAGACGGCAGTTTTTGCCAAATTGGTTCTTATAACAGACTGTTAAGATACTAACTCCCCAAGTGCCCAAACCTTCTAAACTATGTCGGCCTTATTACAAAACAAGGTTTATCTTTAGAACCAGGTCTAAACCATCATCGAGCCATTTTTGAATTTCGAACTAAGTATAATCCGGCAAAGTTAAAGTTCTTATTACAAAAACTGATGTTAACTTTACGTTTGTCGGAATAAAATTCAAAATATAAACTGTTTCGAAGGTTTAGGCTAAAACAAAAGTCAGAACTCGTTTTGTAATAAAAAGGTGTACCTACTGTGCAATGGTGGCTGCCGAATAAAAAATTCAGCCCGTAACTACATATCTTCCACATCTGCCAACACGTAACTAAAGACATCTATCGACACTTCACTTATCGACGCGCCCCCACCCCTAGCATGCCAGTGCCGCCGCGTGGCCTTTGTGGAGTCTCTCCAATATTCGCTTTGTTACTCTGAAAAATGTACCAGCCGCCATCGGGCGTATTACTTTGTAGCAAATGTTTGCCTTCATATAAATACGACGCTTTCACTGTATTATATCGCCTTATATGTTGGATCTGTTGAATCTTGTTTGGCGTTTGGAGATAGTGCTTTTTTGGGGGTTTTGAAGGTTTTTAGAGATTGTATTTACAGGAAGAAGAAAGGAAATACGTTTATTTGTGGTAAGACATGACGTTCTTATAGTGGAAGCTTTACTTTAAGAAGGATGACCGGTCTATAGTTGAATTGAAGCAATTCGGCCATAGGAACGATAAAGATTTTCAAGCTGAGGGCCTAGACAAAGTGGTATTCTAACAACGATACCGATACCGCGATGGTGGAAAAGTCAAAACCTCCAATACATTTTACGGAAAAGTAAAAATTACCAATGGGACATTTTGACTTTTACCACTGAAAAGGTTACGTCAATCTTGTTATAAGTCATAGTAGACATAGAAACGTTTTAAAATTAAATGCGATTGCCTCTTGTCAAGACTGGTTATTTTAAAAGTCAGGTAGATTGATAAACTGCAAAACATTGAAGTTGTTTCGAAAAAGCCGTTGATTAAATCTTGAATGTAGTGGAATTAATTCTTAATACTATCGATTATTAGAATAGCACCTGGCTTTGACAGCAACTATCTTCCTATATTCCTCACATGAGCTAACCAAGATAATGTAAGAAGGCCAATTCTCGTAATTTAGTAAAAAAAAAAGAATTTAAAACGTTCAAAATCTAGTCGCAGTCTCATCTCGGCGACAAACAAATGTCGAAAAATTGACAAAAATGTTTAGAGGTATTTTGACAGATTGAAACTGAGATCAGACTGTTCCACTGGTCTTGAGCTGGATGGTGCTAATCCACGCGTCAAGTTCGTGAATGTGCACCGCCCGTCGGTTGAAACGGGTCATCTCTTAACTGCCAGGGTTTATTTGTAATCTTATATTTTGAATTATTACATAATTTTATTTTTTTACATTGTTCTCACATTCTAATAATTTGATTTAAAAGAAGTGTCCTTAGAGTTTTTTGCCCATTCTTCTCCATAGAGACCGTTTTGGAATGGGCAACTAAAGTTTCAGCTTTCTGACTAACTGACCGACTCTTTGACAATTTAAAAGTGCCTGAAAATAGTTTAATTGAAATAAACGCTTTGAGTTTGAGTTTTCACTATACCTACCCTAAAGACTGACCTCTCCGTTTATTTTGATGTTTCTTTTCGGTGTAGCCAGTTAAAAAATACCGACGACCCTTACTTGTTTTGAAACATTATTATTTCTTTAAAGTGTAAAAGGGTTTTGACAACCAATTTACAGAGATGAATGAGCAAAAATGATGAATGATGATGAATTAGCATTGTCATTCAATGTGGCAATGCTGCCAGTATTCTGGGCACGTTCCCGGATGACAGCGATGCGGATGAGTACAAAAGACTAAAAACAAAAGGATTTTTAGTATTAATTCGTATATTTAGTTAGTTAGTCTTTTAATTTAGTACCTAGTATAAATAGTTAGCTGCGTTATATATTGTAAGCATATAATCATTAACTTGATAAAATATAGAGAAATAAAAATATATCATTTTTCATTATAGCAAAGAGTGACAAAAATAATCACAGCAAAAAAAAAAGTTTGTCAGTAATCAACAGTATAATCCAACACAAACATCTCTTCATACATACACTTGGGTAACATTCCACAAACACACACACATACACACCCCAATACACCCCCTCTCATAATACACCATCACACACGATACTTATTCTTTAAAAATGTGCCTTTTTGTTTTCTTTTTCACAATCAACGACATGCGAATCACTTTTAAAATGGAGGAACACTGACTCCCAAGTCACAGGTTTATACCTACATAGTTTGGGAGCCGGGAGACCTTTGTTTGAGATTCTACTTTATAAATGTTGTAAAGGTAATATCTGTAACCATGCTGTCACTTATAAGAAATAAAGAAATGTATTAGAATAAATCCAGCACCCTACGAAAAACAAAACACGATTGTTCTCCCTACGTCACATACCTACTTATACAATGTACAGACAACTGAAACCCTAACACATTAATACTTGGACGGGTCCGAAGAAACATTTTTTCCCGAAAGCAATCCATTGGGCTCCTACCTAATGAATTTAGAGGGTTAATGGTACCGTCGCGGCGTCGGACCTTTGAAAATGGCCGACGAGATATTGACCGGGAATGTAGCTGCAGATACTTCTTCTGTGTTTTGTGTTGATGCTACCCCTGATTGAGGGTTTTAGGGGAAAACTGTTGTTTGGCGGATTTTGGGGATCATGTCTAATGCAATGAGAATTTCTGTTACATTGATAGGACATGCTGAAAAATTATTTGGATAGATTTTTCTTCAATTTACAGTAAATTCAGATTTTTGTTCTTGAAAAGAAACACAAATTAGAATCATTGAAAATTTCTTTCCAATTAAAATTTATTTGAACAAAATATTGCTTATTACATTTGCTTGAATTGTCTTTTCCTCGTTATACTTAGACGTTGCTAAGGTGACACATTCCGGTTTCAAGGAGAATTAGCATCCATAACATGATAATATTTACATAATCTAAGTATGCTAATATTTAAAATAATAATATTATGTACATTTATATGAAAAAATAAGCAAAATAATAATAGGGCATCAAAAAATTCGTCCGCATCGCTGTCAACAGGAACAAACTGTCAACTAGTATGCTAGTTTTATAATCAGACACTATTACTCATTGAACAGCCGGCTCAAATTTTTTTTAAAATGTTGATTAAACTTCTGTATTCGCAGAATTAGTACCTAATTAATTTCAATAACAAAACCGTGTTTTTACTGCTGTTACAAAAATAAACTCCTACACTAAAGAATGGTCATTTAGAATATTTTCTTTCAACGCTTCGTGTTAATTCCGTCGACCTATTACTTAAGCGCACTTATATTTCCAAGTTCTGAACTCAGAACTTACACAAGCCAACAACAAAATACCAAACACGCACATTAAACGTAAGAAAACACCATATAAATAGTTATGAGCAACAAATATTGTCCATTTGACCACTAACAAAGATTCCGGGAGAGACACACCGTCCATATTCTAGTGGGCAGAAGTGGTGGGGGGGGCAATTCACGTTGGCGCATGTAGTCGCGAGCGGCAATATCGCGATGGCCGACGGCTCATTTAATCACGCGACGGAATTTGCAGGATAAGAAGACCTTCGGGGTGGGTTAGAGTGGAGACGGAAAGGTTCTGATAACTTTGTAGATGATTCTGGCAAACTTGAAATTACTTTGTGTTGAGGTTGGTAAAGATCAATCGGTCAATACTTACAAAGAGAACAATAACAACAAACTGCATAGTAGAAGACAAAAGACCGTCAGGTGCCTGGCCCACCGCGCGCGATTAACGAGAAGCGAGTAGAGCTAGTAACTTGAAACGAATTGACGAGTAACGACCACTTATTCGCTGGTATGCGTACTTAGTTACAGACGCCAGCACATCAAGCTACCCGAAACTGTCAAATTTTCCCAATCAACTTTGTACCATAATGCCTTAGCGATAACGTTGAAAATCTATTAAAGAAATTTGATAGATTGTAGTAGCTTGATGTGCTGGCGGTCTGTACCAAGTGTCCTTTCTTTGAGCTCCTTAGCTCCCAAGTTGAGCTACTACACGATTACTGACAATAAATGCTTGCACTGACTGGACAAGGCCGCTCTTTTTGTGGTTCTTTCCTCAAAAGACCAATTCAGACTTGGATCATAATGGTCCTCACATGATCTGACCAAGATTATGCCTGGACTTTAAAAGAGAATTTGACCCTAAGTTTCTTTCGCCATTTTTTCTTAGACAGATAGGAAATGTCAACTCCATCTAGCTTATTTTTTAATATCATGTGTAAAACGAATTCCAAGATCCTATTTTGACAGAATAAACCTTTTTATGTGACTAACATTTGGCACCTTTTGCATTGATTTCTGAACCTTTAAATTCGTATCAATCATTAGCTGCCCTTTGTACAGTTTCTATATTTGTGTCTGTAATTTATATGGTGTACACAATAAAGAGTATTCTTTTCTATTCTATCTCCAAAAAGAGGGCTGGTAGTTCTGAACTAAAAATCAAACAACCACCAGATGGAAGACCAAACACTAACACAAAATCTCCAGAATTTCTCGCAAGATCTCTCTCTTCCCTTAGTTAGCAGATGGCTGATAAAAGGCGCGCGGACATTGCACGCTTATTGGACGAGTCAATAATGTACTGCTGGAGGGACAAATGCCGAGACTAGACAGCATATTTGTATATATAGATAGCAATAAATGTTGTCAACGATAATGTTGGCTTGTCAGCGGACCAAGCGTGATTTGGGTCTTTGTTTGGACTTTTGGAGCCTTTGAAGTATTGTTTAAGTTGTAGCGTAGTATATTATTCTTCTTAACTTATATAATATATCAGAAGGAGTCATTTATTTCTTATTCAGCATAAAATATTTAAGTTATATATGCAACTAACTACAGTTTATTATTAGATATTTTAATGGTATGTTTCATA
Organism: Oligia latruncula; assembly: GCA_948474745.1. NCBI lineage: Eukaryota > Metazoa > Arthropoda > Insecta > Lepidoptera > Noctuidae > Oligia > Oligia latruncula. The sequence goes on along the minus strand of OX419701.1, from coordinate 14,292,514 downwards.
TATACTAACCGAAATCTATAGGAAAAATCAGATCAGTGCCAGCATTTATGCCTCATCATAAAAGGTTTTTGAGAGATCCGTTTTTATCAATTCAAAAAATTTTGGAGACAAAAACTATTTGCACGTCCATGGGAAATAAACTACATGGGTACATTTTTTCAAAGAAATCTAGTTGAGATAATTATTTGCACGCCCATGGGAAACAAACTACACGGATACATTTTTTCAAAGATCTAGTTGAGATAATTATTTTTATGTTACAAATCCCGATCATCATCATTCTATCATTGTCACATAAATCGGCTGGGGTGGTGCCCACACATAGTGACTTCGTATCGATCGATTGTCTCTGGAACGATTATATTATCTTCTTCTTCGTCACCTTTATTCATTATCGTCGGCTTTGAAGTCATCATTTCCTAACTCTTTCATTGTTTTTATCTTAAGAATATTCATATATTTTTATAGGATGGTAAAGTTGGTTTGTCAATGGACAAAACGTGATTCGGGTCTTTGTCTCAATCCTTTGAAAGGTTGTTTAACTTTCAACATAAAAGTAGAATATTTTAGTGTGGTATTACATCGCTTCTATTTTATTTTTATAACTAATAAAAGAAGAGAAAATCAATACAATCCGGTAAGAGAGAGACAAGTGACAATCGCTTTCAAAGCGTTCCGTATTTTTATATCGTCTTTCAACAGTATTGACATTACTTACGCTTTACGGTACTCATGTCAATCCAATACATTTTTGACTTTTCTATCATCCTTATCGCTGATAGAATGTAAATTTCTCTTTATGGCCCTCAGATGCGTCGGGAGCTGCGGGCGGAGAGTAATGGGTAGCTCACCGTCCGATCAGGACCAGGCCCGTGCCGGACGGTGCGTACGTGTTCCACGCGCGCCTCAAAGAGCTGTCAGCATTGAGGAATACGAATAGTATAATATATTCGGCCCCTGGGGCCGAAGCCTGCCGGGTCAGCGGGATTGTCCGAAAGGGTTACCGCTGGCCCGTAACATAAAAGGCTAAGGAAGGAACACGGGTGGGTTTTAGTCAGTAAGAGTCTGACACTCCCTTCCGCTCCACCCAGAGCGGTGTCATTGGATGATTTCCCATCCGCAAAAAAAAAAAAAAAGACCCTCAGATCTCTTGAAAAATCAGCTATTTTTTTACGTATATTGGCAAGGCTTGGATTGTAGTTTGTCAGAACAGCAGTAGGTATACTATCCAGATGTTATAATTTTTTCTTTATTATCACCATAGTCTGGTTCAGATTTAACATATAAAATGTAGGCACACCTACCTAGTCCCCACAAGTTGTCTGACCTCCTCGCTTTCCTTTTCCTCTCGCCGTCGGCGTCGCGACACAATAAAAATATAGAAAAGTATTTGTAAGGTTACAAATGGCCGCCGCCGGTGGTATCTTGTATCGCAAGAAGTGTAGCTGGCATTTTATTTCTGTATTGTACTTTCGTACAGGGAAAACCTCGATTTCACTAACTAAACTGTCCAATTTTGCGATAATAACGATTATTACAAACATAGTCATGCAATTCAATGTTTTATACAATGCGGAGACGACAATAAATAAAACATAGGAGTACCTAAGAGTATTTTGGAACTATGAAATAAATCCTAGCATCGAAATTAATAAAGTGATTTTTCAAACAAACTAAATAGTTGTGATGGGCCGACTATGGGTTTTGCCAATCTTTGACTAGCTTTAGTGACTAAACTATTGGATATATTTGGTTGAATTGTCGTATGCAGACTGGGAACGTCATTAGATATACGAAGTTTGATTTATTGTCGTCTCCACCTTGTATACATATAATCAGCCTATAATGTTCCCACTGCTGGGACACGGGCCTCCTCTCTTCGAGAGGGAGTGGGCTGTAATCTACCACGCGGGCCCAATGCGGTTTGGTGGATGTCATACTTATGAACTCACATGTTTACGAGTTTTTACCGACTTTACAAAAAGGAGGAGGTACTATGTTCGGGTGTTTGTATGTTTTTTTTTTTTTTTTTTTTGTATGTTTGTTCATCGAATACGCCGCCAATTGTCGACGGATTTTCAAAATTCTTTTTTTGTTCGAAAGTAGATAGTTCTGAGGTGGTCCCATTGTCACCAAGTTAGGATCTGATGATGGGATCTTAGAGAAATCGAGGGCAACCCTCAAATTTTATAGGCTCTCTTATTGTTTTTTCGCATATTTTATGAAGTATCTTGTGTATTTGTGTATGGTTGTCACCATCTCAGGTAGCTGGGCTGATGATGGAAGGTACAACTCCTTAACAGTAAGAAGTTACTCGAACAGGCAAGGACTGTTTTAGTAAATTGTTTTGATGTTTGATAGGGCATTTGCCACATTTGGTCTCATGATCATCAAGTCATGACCTGATGCTGCAGTCAGGATAGTCTGCAGAGTACCTAACTCCTCGACAACTAACAGCAGATATATTGTGTTTAGGCTCATTGAAAAGGGCTCGATGTGTGGATAAACGTACTGATACTGAGGAACACCGAAGACCTGATGCTGAAGCCAGGAGCATCAGAAAAAGTACAAACCTTTAAATTACAGCACCGTAGTCGTGTTTGGGCTCATTTTAAACAGGACTAATTTTAAGTTCAATGCAATGTTGACATAAGTCTGGCCTGATGCTGCAGCCAGGATTATCAGCATCTAATCTAAAAACTAATAAAAGGAGAACTCCTCAACAATTAACGTCCCTGCATCGAGAAAAGGAATATTTTATAAAAAGGCGATGTGCAAGTTGACATGAGGCTATTGTAACTTATATAAATTATAAATAGACCCACTAAAAAGCGAGAAATAAAAATTTTTTAACAAAAAAAAAAACCGACTTCCAAAAAAAACACTACAAACTGCAAAAAAAAAAACACTACAGTTCTAGGATATGCCGGTTTCCTCACGACGATTTCCTTCGCCGTTTTGAGCCACCTTGTATAACTAAGTATAAAATCTGTGACGTAATGAAACCAATTCCGGACTAAAACTTTTCCTCCACAATTTCCTCAAACAAAATCAACTGAAGTAAGCCGTCACAATAAAAAATATACTTCCACCATTGTCGGTCAACATTCCTCATTCTTTGGAGCACGTCTTCACGCTTTCAAGTGCGTAATCCTTCAGGAATCGCCACTATTGTACTCCCGAGACAGAGCATTAATCCTGCCTTTTCAAGACAAGAGATATCCATCATTTGTCAACATTGAACCGGCGGTGCGTCCCCTTGCCTCCCTGCCACCCTCCCTCTACACTCACACAGGGGTAAAGTGACACAGATTATGTTGGATGTTTTAAATTTTCAGATGGGTCGCGGGTTTGGATTTTTAAATATCCAGATATTTTTTGGTAGCTAACCTCTAGTCTGAAAGCTTATTGAACTGTTTATTGAAGCCGCTTGTGCACTACACGGAATTTTACTATCTGATTGTGAAATCTCTCAAAATGATTTGCTTGAAAATTGAACAGCCGACCCCGGTTAAATTCCTTGTCGTCCACAAGCGGCCTATTTTCGCTGCTACTTCGATTTTAACTCAAACTCAAAGCATTTACCTATTTCAAACAAACAGGCACTTTACGGGTACTTTTGATTTGTCAAGGGAACGGTAAGTCGGAAAGATGAAGCTAATTACCCATTCGAAAACGTAGTATACCTATAGAGAAGAACGGACAAAAAAACAGTGGCACTTCGGGAGTGCCGACAGAAGTGAAAACAAAACACAAACAGAATACTTTGCCATCACTCACTGACATATCGGATATACATTAAAACCGAGTACATCTCGAGGACAACCAAACATATCTGAAGCGGATATTTTTTTAATCGCCTTAAAAACAAAACACGCGTGGTGTCGCTTACGGTAACAGTTGCGCGAGTTCAATGGTTTATCCTACCTACGCTTTGGAATGGGCAACTAGCTTCATATTTTCTGACTGACCGACTTCTTGACAATTCAAAAGTGCCTGTAAATGGTTTAATTGAAATAAATGGTTTGAATTTGAGTATCCCATCTCAAAAAACGCCTAAAGTGCCAAAAGAAGTTTTCACTTCAAAAAAAAAACAGTGCCACTCCGGGAGTGCCGACAGAAGTGAAAACTTGAACAATTACTTGTGTATTTTTTTAAACCGTCTTATAAACAAAACACGCGCGGTGTCGGTTACGGTAACAGTGTCGCGAGTTCAATGGATTTTTCCCGTCTCAAAAAAGGCCCAACTCGCCTAAAGAAGTTTTCACTTCAAAAACTCCACGTGACGTGATGATATAGAACTTTATAAAACTCTCAAAACCCAATCACTTTTTTAATAACCGTTCCCCAAACAATAACCCGGTTCCCGCCTCCCCTGGCTAATCTTTGCCAACCGCCCGTGTACATAGCTATGTATGAGTGAGCTAGTGATTGTCAAAATTTGGCTTCGTAGAACAAAGCGTTATTTACCGAGCCGGGAGAAGCCTTTGTGTCGGCATTACACCACTCCACATAATATTGTGAAACTTCTCACAATGCTCTGTTTGCTATGACGTATTATGAGGCTCAGAAAAATTGCGACTTGTTGTACGGGAGGTGATTCGGATTAGGTTTTGAGTTTTTGAGGTGGCTGTCTTTTTAGGTGGTGGGTCGGTGTTTCTTTTCGTGTAGTTGAGGTTGAAATGGAGGCTTACGGAATTATTGGTAGGTAGGTATTTTAAGTTTTAAAATCAGATTTTGTCTTTTACATTGTAATATTTAATTGAGCGTGAAAATAATATTAAAATACCCTCCAGATATAAAATGTAAAATAAGCCTTTTCAAAATAATACATTCATTCCTTTGTAAGAGCTAACACAACGGCAAGAGCTTTTATTATTCATTCCCCTAAAATGTGCAACAAAAAATAAATAACCAAAAAAAAGGGACAAAACCTCTCTGTGCGCCTATCCCTTTAATATAAACCGGCTATTAAATAACAATGAAGCCGTCACACGATGCACGCAGAAAACGAATTACCGAGAAATTAATTGGCCGAAAACCCATCCGAACACACGTTCGGAAAGCTCGCGTTCGAAATTCAAATGAGGCGGCACGCCCCACCCCCGGCCCCGCCCCGCCGCCATCTTGGATCCGAGTGGGGAGGCGGAGGGGGGCTATTAAATTATTTCATTCCACATTGGGCCGCTCCCGCTATCGGATTAAAACAATTGCCTGTGAAACCGTAAATGGATAATGAATTTTGCGAAGAAAATAATATGGTACGAAATTTAATTTTGCTCGGAGCTCTATCTTGTTTTATTTATCCTTGAAGTATTTGGTTGTTACATATTTTTTTTCAGGAATATTTTTACACGTATATTGTACTACCTATTGTAAAAATATGTGAATAATTTTCCGGGAATTTGTAAGATCACGTCCGCGCAAATATTAACAAGGAAAAATAAATGTATTCAGAGGGCTTGACTATTTGAGTAAAACAAATGATTTTTTTTTTTCAGTAAAATGCCTATCCTGCAATTTTTCAAGACAATATTTATATTAATATTTACAGGGATTTCTATTGAAACGAACTTAAGTTATAACTATTGACATGAACTTTTTAAGTAGGTAAGTACCTACCTAATAAGTATTGCTACCTACAAAATTGTGTGAAAACGAAAGTCCTAGAAAATGAAAAATCATATTAAAAGATACCTAATAAAAACGCATACCTACTCTCTACCCACAAACAATATGAGGAGTATAGATTTTTTTTTGTTGCCGAATTTATCCCGAATGGTGGCCAAGGTTAGACCAACTGCTGTTAACTGTTTTTTTTGTAACTGGGTTGTGGAGGTCAGATAGGCAGTCGCTCCAAGTGAAATACTGGTATTCAGCTGCATTCGGTTAGACTGGAAGCCGACCCCGACATAGTTGGGAAAAGGCTAGGGAGATGATAATGATAAACGGCGGCACGGTTGGCGCAGTGGTTAAGCGATTGACTGCTGCGCTGCGTGTCGCGGGTTCGATTCCCGCACGGAACAAATATTTGTATGACCTACAAGTAGTTGTTCCGGGTCTGGCTGTTTGTGTATATGAGTTTAAATGTTTGTAAACGCACCCACAATACAGGAGAAATTCCTAATGTGGGGCAACGTTTTTTATAAAAAAAAAAAAAATGAGTTGCTTATTAATAACAATTATTATCAGTATTTAATAAACTAAATACCTACTAGCAACAACCGATGAGAAACAATAAAGAAGCGGGGAAATAAATGTAAAAGTAAACTATTTACTTTAGGTATAAAAGTGTGCAAGACACACAAGTGCAGAAAAGCTCAAAAGACTTTATGAAAACTTAGGTACAGGTTTTACAATTTTACTTGCGCCTTATTATTTTTTCGACAACGTCATTACCAACATTTTGAATGAAAATGACAGTTTGGAAAGGTGATACTCTTACTTAAGTATGTTGGGAAGAAATGCGTTTGATGTGTGAAACATTTACGCTTCTTGATTCTTAGTAGCATTTTATGACATTATCAAAAAGTGCCGAAAACTTTGAGCAGGTTTATTAAAGGTTTATCTACACCGAAGAGATTCAATTAATTAAAATCAATACAAAACCCGTCACCTCTTACTTACATAAGACTGATAAACTTTTATCGCTGCAAGCCTGCACGTACTTAATTACCAATCTAAAACTTTTCTATTAGCTGCTACTTCATAACTAACTCCCAATCAAAAACCAACCTTAATCACCGTCCTTAAAACCGACATTCAACTGCACTTCTTATACTATATTAAATACCAATAGTCGAACATCAGTGACCCGGAACGAAGTAGTCGAAAGTTCTTTTCGATATTCGCTTCGCAACTTACGAAGTTGTTGGCGAAACTTGCGGCCGCGAGTGCTTCGGTTAAGCGTCGCGAGGAGCCGAGGAGGTGACAGTTTACCGTGGCGAACATTGCGGTCCTAGCGTGTCGTGTTGCAAGTATCGGATGAAGCGAACGGTTGGAAGTGTGCTCTACTTCAATTTTGGAAGGATGGATTTGATTGTAACTAATGGATTTTCGGAATTCAGTAGGTCAGGTTATATGTCACCATCATCATCATCATTGCAGCCGAAAGACGTCCACTGCTGGACATAGGCCTCCCCCAAGGACCGCCACTTCGACCGGTTCTGCGCTTCTAGCATACAACGGATTCCTGTGGCCTTCACAAGGTCGTCGGACCATCTTGTGGGAGGCCTTCTAACGCTACATCTTCCGGTACGCGGTCGCCACTCCAGAACCTTTAGGTTATATGTAATGTTAGGTAATGTTTCAAGCCATCTGCGTTATAAACACGCTTGGTGCGCCCCGTGGCTTTACCCGCATAGATATTCCAACAGGAACCATACAGTTTCGTGGTGTAAAAGTATCATAATGTCACTCGGGAATAGTGTAGTTTTCTATCGGTGAAAGTTTTTTTGTAAAAGGATCGGTATTTCCGGAGATAACCTTCTACAAGCAAATCAACAACCTCTCTATCATTTAGGAAACTATTTTTTATTAATTTTCTCTTTCTTAATTTTCCTTATTTTTACACAAGCAAACCCATTTTGCAGTAGGAAACTACTTTTTGCTCTTTCCTGAAAGTCAACTGATTGGGTTTGTCTCAATTTTCCTCTTCATCTTCTTCTTGTGGGGTTGCTCGAATGGTTCCGATCTTCAGTGTATAAGGGCCGGGGTGTCTCCCCGCAGACCCCATGCAAGCCACATGTTGTATGCCCTTTCCCCTATACACATGAGAACCCAATGTCGGCGTCAGCGAACTGTGTCAGCGTTGCCGAGTATTCGGCCAAACAAAAAAAATTACTTCTTTTCTAAAACAAAATTTGCCATCCACATGCTAAGAACTGGTCAAAACAAAGGATGTCAGCGCACAGCTCATTTATTTTATCCAAAAAACAGCTACTAAATTAAAACCGCTAAATTTTTAACAATCCCCCAAGTAGAGCAACATCCCGATCACCACACATCCCAGGTGCGAATCGAACACGATTTAGCCATCAGCGCGGCGTCGTCAGTCGTCTCCCTACCACCCTCCTGTCACCCTCCCATCCCTTGTCTCCGATTCAAATCGAATCGCGGAGTTGCACTGCGCTTGAACTATGTGCACGCAATTGGGCGGATGTGGCTTTGAAGACAATACGGCTTGGAGCCACCGATACTGTTGTATGTTTTATGTTTGGGTGGCGTAATACTGTGTGGGGTAATGTTGGAGTGTGATGAAAGATGGGTTCGTGGCTTGTGACTTCTTATTCAGGATACTACAGTTACTTATTTAAGTTTTGTTGGCCCAAAACTTCGCTACTTCTACGGCATTATCGGTGGCAGCGCAGAGGTCACTTTTGTCTGTATTTTTTGGGGCACGAAGGGCAGGATAGGAGCATAGTTTGTGACACAGCTCCACAATCACACCCTGCTGCCGTTTCATCGCGGTAGTAGGTACTTTACGAGGGTTGATAGAGTGGCTGGTGATGGATTTAGAGTATTGGAGAAAAAAATGTCAACAGCGAAATTGAGTTAAATCTTAGAGTTATGTTTTCCGCTTGGTATCTTTAACATGAAGGTTTCATTATATTACACTAGTTTCCGCCCGCGGCTTCGCCCGCGAGGTATGTCAATAAAAACTATCCTATGTCCTTTCCCGGGATGCAATCTATCTTTCTGCCAAATTTTGTCAAAATCCGTTCAGTGGTTTAGGCGTGAAAAGGTAACATACAGACAGAGTTACTTTCGAATTAATAATATTAGTATGGATTTTAATTAGGTCTTAGTGCAAAGGATTAAAGTTGACTTCATTATACTTGTTCTTAATATTTGACGAAATGAAAATCAAGGAACATGAACATTTTCATCGGTGTTCTCTGGGGCTCAATCAACGAGAGAAAAATACTGGCGAAAAATGGCAAAATATTCTTTGTAGAAGTTTATTGCATCAAAATCTTCCATCTATTTCCTCACCGTATCACCTTTTGGTGAAAAAACACCCTACTCTGTCCACAAGTAGTAGTGGCCCAGTGGACAGTGGCCAGTAACGGTCCCGACTTACGAGTGGTCGTGGGTTCGAACCCAGACAGGCGCTTTAATTTTTGCAAATAATTTCATCACCACTGCGCTCAAAACGGTGAAGGAAAACATCGTGAGGAAACTAATATTAGGTTCTAGGGAACCACAAATTGGAACACATATGACATCTTTTAACCCGCACTGGGCCCACGTGGTAGATTTCAGCCCAATCCCAGACAAAAAGAAGAGGCCTGTGTCCCAGCAGTGGAAACATTATAGTCTGATTATGCTCTGTCCACAGGTAAAAAGGCCTTTGTTCACAACCTCCTGATATCCCAATTATAATAATTTATCCTTCAGTACCATACTACCGTCTTCTGTCAGCTTATAACTTCAACTGGCCACGGCATAGCCGAGGCCAAAAGCCTGTATAAATTAAAAAACATCAAGCTCCACAAAGGCAGGCCCTCCATTCTCCACTGAACTCTTTATTAAACGTTAAAGCAATTTAATAGAGGGTATTGGCAAGAATTTGGGTTGCAAATTAATAGGTTAATGAATTATTCATCGCTCAAGTTACCACTACACCTATATTTGCATATAATTAAGCAAATTTTATATTTTAACCAGCTATCAATTGAAAAAGAATTGATCAATTGAAAAACAACATTTATAAATATGATATGACAAAAATGGCCCGCTCTTGACCTCGATCACGCCTGATGGAAAGCGGTGGACGAGGTCTATGATGGAACGAGCGTGCCCAGAAGATGCATAAGGCACTGGAACTCCCACGCAACAACGAAACACAGCAGGCTGCTTGACTCCGGTGGGAGGGCGGTTGCAAACCAGGCGGGCGTTAGCCCTACCACCGCGAGGGAAGAATGGGCCAGTCAAATAAGGTGTTGGGTGTGACTGTCCAGGATGCGCCGAGCACTCGGTTCAGTTGAGTAACTGCGGAACAAACTGCGCTACACGAATAGGCTTTTTCATGCATCCCAACTCCATAGGAAACGACCATTTGGAACCGTGCACCTAGCTTCTGACGTGTCATAAGTGCCCATGTAGGTTTTTTTTATTTTTTTATTCGCCTATACTGTCCCACTGCTGGGCAAAGGCCTCCCCCAAGTCCTTCCAGAAACTCTTTTTCTGCGCCGCCTCGAACCAGCCCTCGCGGTACGCGTCCAAGTCATCTCGCCACCGCTTTCTGGGTCGACCTCGGCGACAGGAGGAAAATGTAGGTTTATGTGAAATAAAATATTTTAATTTGATTTAGTTTTTTCTGTTGTCTCCTCCTAGAGTTTTTAGTAACAATGTTGTTAATATTTTTTCTCAAAAATAACCAACAACCAAAACAAAAACCAATCCGCAAACTGTGATACAAAATAAAAACCTCCTAATTAAAGACTCAATTTATTCCATATACAGGTTGCTATCTACAGGCATAGGTATACAGGATGTATCGAGTTTGGAGTGAATTGGGAAATGGGCCCGTTGCACATCAATAATGCATGCAAGCGGACAAATCACTTAGCGGGTCGATACTACCGACAGTGCATCGCGTTGCCACCCTACTGGTGCATATTATGTACTGTAATGGACAGGACTGGATTATTTATTTACTTTGTGAAGTAGGTATTTGCGTTTTGACTCGTGAAAATAATGGAATTTCAGTTTTGTTTTTGGAAAATTGGAAAATATTGTTGTTATTTATATTTTAGATAGTTAATAGTTTCAGTTAGGAGGATAATATAATTATTGTTATTTGAATAGTTTGTTAGTTAATTTAGAATAAGAAGTTTATTCAGTGTATAGATTTTTATTGTTACCTCTATTTTTTATGTGTCCACTATGTGCCAGTCTAAGCAAATAAACTTTACTTAGCTAGTAAACTTCAGACAAGTGCCGTGCATCCGTTATGAGCTAAAATCATTCTATTTCATGTTTATCCGAATATCTGACCTTCAATAACTGATTACTAAACTAAAAATCCCGACTGCGGTAAAAAAAAGTTAAGTTAAAAAAAAACGAAAAACTGTTTAGACCGTGATGCAACATAAAGTTACTACCTAAATGCCAATAATGTGTTGAGTGTTCAGAATACTGCATTAGGTACAGCACGCACACATAGACACAGACACAATGACACACACATCTGTCTCTAACGTCAAACGAACAAAAGGCCATCAAAAAAAAAAAAACAAAGGGCACAAGAATTTAAGACAAACGCCAGTATAAAATGAACATTCTTCATAACAAGAGTGAGCCGCGAAAGAATGTGAGGCTTCTTTCAAGCTCTTTATATCCGATAAGGTCTTAATGAAATACTTCGTTGATTAAGCCCCGTCCGAGTTCTTTTAAAAAAGGAAAAACCTTTTTTTTATGAGCCATTTTTTTTCGTGTGGCTTTTGTTTTTTTTTTAGGGCTATAGGAAAATGTGGAGGGAAATGACTGGCTGTTTATAATGACGATGGGTGGACTGTGTGAATATATGGCTTGAAAAGGAGACAAGACTTAATGCTCCGCAAAAAAAAATGTAAATTGTGTTAAGGCCAGGATGATGAGGAAAATGTGGAGGAAAAGAAAGAAAGAAAGAAAAAGTTTTTATTGCGACTCATACAGGAAGATCACAAACTAAACTAAACACAGTAAAATAAAAATGACATATTGTTAGTGATGAAATACTGAAGTTTAAAAGACAAGAGAAAATATTAGTTTTACGGTACTTATTGTGTAGGTGATTATTACTTAATTTATGTGTGTTCCAAAAAACGCAACTCTTGCATCGTTGTTTGGGTTCCGTACCTAAAGGGTAAAAACGGGACCCTATTACTAAGACACCACTGTTCGACTGTCTGTCTGTCACCAGGCTGTATCTCATGAACCGTGATAGTTAGACAGTTGAAATTTTCACAGATGATGTATTTCTGTTGCCGCTATAACAACAAAAAATAAAATAAAGTAAAAATTTTAAGGGGTATAAAATTTTATTTTTTGCGTTTTATGCCTTGTGGCACGGAACTCTTCGTGTGCGATTCCGACTCGCACTTAGCCGGTTTTCTAGATTATCATAACTGGGGATAGCAAAGGTCGGGCAACGTGTTACAGTTGATAGCAATATATTACATAGGCACTTAACATAACTGGTGAAATGTGGAGGTATATTTACAGGTATATTTCCCATCCTTTTGGGATTTGTTTTTTATTATTGATCTAAGGGTGTTCTAAATGTCGCAACTCGTGTGGATTTTTAAGGAAACAGTAACTTAAGATAACATAGTATAATAACAATTTGGTTTTGTGTTATGAAACCGGGGTTATGCTAACAGGGGGCGAGCCTATTGCCATCAACCGGGCACGAATCCAGACTCCGGGCGGGAAATCCACTATTTAAAATTTTAAAAAGCTTTAAAGCCGTAACGCGTTCAAAATTCAAAAACAACAAAATCCTAATACGATTTCCATGGGAACAGCACAAAGTACATGTGCAAATAGTTCTCTGCTTTGGCACACTAATATCCGTTGTGCAAACAAAAAACAGACATCTATGCCAACATACGATTTGCCGACTGTACTTTAAGTACCACCACCTTATTCCATCGACTCAAAGTACAATTTTGCCTGGCAATTTTATCAGCCAGACCCTCAACTTTAACCCCGAGACATAAGGTTCATATTTGCTTGTGATTTTGAGGTCAAATGTAAAGCTACCGCAGTATAGTCCGGTCGTTACATGTTGACAACTTTTGAAGGGGGCGAAGCAAATAAAAATGTAATATCGGGCTTGAAGAGCGCCACGTGCAATGGAATTGATCTCTCTAATATTAAGATGGTGTTGCGATAATTGCCGTTCAATTTGCCGTTAAAATTGGGGTGTTTTGATGAAGTAACAAACATGTTTTTAGGGTTTTTAGAACGTGGAATTCTTTTTGTGTGTCCTTGTTCCAGCAAAGGACGTCTTTCAGCGGAACTGATAATCATAATTCTTTTTGTGAGACACAAACCTTTTGTTTTCAGCGTGAAATTTTTAGTTACTTCAAATCACTTTATTAAAATACCAGCAATTCTCGTAATTTGAAGAACGTTCACAGAACGTTCACTTTCCTAAGTATGAACATAGTATTTATTCTATGGTATGAATCTCTGTCTGAATCACACTAATATTATAAATGCGAAAGTTTGTGAGAGTGGGGGGTGTGTTTATATGTTTGTTACTTCTTCACGCTCAAACGGCTAGACCAATTTTGATAAAATTTTGTATGGAGGTAGCTGACACCCTGGATTAACATATATACTTTTTATCCCGATATTCCCACGGGAGCGACATTTACGCGGGTGAAACCGTGGGGCGCAGCTAGTTTATCATAAATACCTCTAATTTCTCTACATTTTTGACATTGATTGTTGTTGAGATGAGATTACGACTAGATTTTGAATTTTTAAGTACGAGAATTGGCCTTCAGATTCCTCCAGCTGACCCGACAAACGTTGTCCTGGCAAAATTTAAATCTATAGAAAAAAATCACTTTAATTTTTTCGAATTTCCAATTTTCGAAGCGGAATTGCAAATTTTCCGGCAACTTTACAAATTCATCTTTCCGTACGAACTTGACTCGAACTATTACGAACATTTTAAAACAAACATTTGCCAAATCGGTCCAGCCGTTCTGAAGTGATGCGCTTACCAACGAACAGCATTTCATTTTTATTTACATAGATTTTGATTTAAATAAACTAATTACTCCACTAATGTGAGACACACCTTGGGGAGCAAGCCTGTAGTGATGTCACTGCATATTCAGCCTATCCTAATAATAAAGTCCTAGGAGTGGGAACTTAATAAAGTTCCCCACTCCTGGCCTCCTCTCGGTGAGAGGTAGTCACGACATCGCTAATTAGCTAATTCAATCACAAAATTTATGCTAAAATGGTTGGCTCTCAGGTCCGTCCACATATGCCTATCTTATGAATATAAAGAATACTAGCCGTGGGAGGCGAGGCGGTGCGGAGTGGGTGACTGTGGGTGCCGGGTGGCTCGAATGAGCTGTGACTTTTATAGTGGATAACCTACAATATCTTAGTTAACGTAGTGTTTCACAAGTATCAAACCCTTCTATTTGGTACATCAAATGCTGCTGAACAGGTATAGTGGGAGTATTTCTGGAAAGGCACAAGGCTTTTATTAAAATGCGATTTAAGATGGCAACATAAAAGCTATCCTTAACACCACTTCAGCTAGCTGTTTGTCTACTCTTCACATGCCCAGAGTGCTGGCCTATTTTTTGGGCAAAGAATCAGCATTGCCATACAACGTGGCAATGCCGCCAGCTTTTTGGGCACATGTCCTGTTGAAATATACTTTTTAAAACTTTTTTCTTTCTTTGTTGACAGCGATGCGGACGAATTGTTTGATGATTATTGTCCCTCTTTTTTATATACATGTACATATTATTTAAAGTCTGTTAACTTATATATTATGTAAATATTATTATCGTTAATATAAATAAAATTAAAAGCTACCTTACAAACTGACACATCAGAATTCTTTCTTTAATCAACAAGGCTAAAAACATCATCTCATGCGTCACCAAACTCCAATTTAAGTTTCTACACCGACACAACCCCACTAATACAACCAAGAAAAGATCCTATTAAGTTGAAGAACAGTTCATTAAGACGGCAAGCCAAAGGAAAAAACAATAATGGCTCTAAACGACACTTTATTTTTCATAGTCACGCAATGAAACCGTAAGCCGTCGCGCAATTATAAATATTTCAATTATTAAAAAGCTGACAGATTCAGCAGGTCCATTCTTCTGAGTGGTGATCAGATTGGGAGGCTGGTTCGTTACATGGCGAAGATTCTGTAGGGTAATAATTTTAGCAAACAAAGGATATGTCAGGGTGTTAGGTTAATCGAGATTGGGAGTACTAATCAAAATGATCACAATATCTTCTTGTCCCACATACCGCAGTGTCTCAAGACGAAAGTCTTTGAACAGTGCGTGTTGCCAGTGATGACTTATGGCACTGAGACGTGGTCGCTCACAATGGGCCTTATAAGAACGCTAAAAGTCACCCAAAGGGCAATGGAGAGGGCTATGCTTGAAGTTTCCCTGCGTGATCGAATCAGGAATGAGGAGATCCGCAGGAGAACCAAGGTAACCGAAATAGCCCGAAGAGTTGCCAACCTTAAGTGGCAGTGGGCAGGGCACATTGCTCGCAGAACAAAAGCAGGATGATCGGTTCAGTGGTTTTGGCGTGAAAAAACAACAAACAAACAAACTTACTTTCGCATTTATAATATAAGTTAGGATAAATGCGAAAGTGTGTCTGTCTGTCTGTCTGTTACCTCTTCACGCTTAAACCGCTAAACCGATTTAGATGAAATTTGGTATAGAGATAGTATGAGTCCCGGGAAATCACATAGGATAGGTAGTTTTTATCCCGATATTCCCACGGGATCGAAACTTATGCGGGTGAAACAGCAGCGGCGCGCTGCTAGTCTAAAAGAATATAATATCCATATTATATTCTTTTAGACTAGCAGCGCAGCGAGTAAAGATTTGATTTCTTCCATTTTGGTTTGTTACGCTTTCACGCTAAAACGACTAAACGGATTTGGATGAAATTTGGCACATGGGTAGACCGATTAGGTCATAGGCCATAACATACTTTTTATCCCGATATTCAAACGGGATCGAGACTTATGCGGTTGAAACCGTGGAGCGCAGCCAGTTAAGTATAAGTCCAGGTATCCACACTATGCTTTCTTTCACCGATGTAAATAATGTCCAAGATAAACTAAAACTGAAACAGTGTGAAACCGTGGAAAATTTAATTTAAAATTAAGAAATGTTCTTAGTACCTCACTGTGAACACTGTAACAGACGAATGGGGTGTAGAATATTCATGATTGGTGAGTTAACACTTATTACAGCCGCCGCCACCCATCCCGTCGCTGCCGCTCCGCTCATTACTAACTACTTAATGTTATAACATTAAACGATGAAACGTTTATATTCGAATATTCTGCTGTGGAAGAATCGAATATTGTGGATTAAATTTAAAATGTTTTATGTTACTTAGTTGAGTTTAATTTTTAGCACTTCAGAGTTATAAGTATGACATTACATCACATTATCAACATCACGTTAGTTTCTTAAGTTGTTTAAGTCCCACGTAATAGGGGGCGAGCCTATTGCCGTCAACCGGACACAAATCCAAACTCCAGGCTGCTATTGAGAAATTCCAGATAGACAAACCCAATAACACTTTACCCGATTTGGAAATCGAACCCAGAACCTCATGCTCAGTAGCGCTTTTTTTTTCGGATGGGAAATCATGAAATGACCGCTCCCGCTCTGGGTGGAGTGGAAGGGAGTGTCAGACTGACCGACGAGACAGTCTTTTCTTTTTGCCTCTCAAATCGCACGATATTGACTTGATCCTCGGCTACTCTCATTTAGCTACTGCCACCCAAATTGCGATGATCGTTTCTTCAACTAGTCTAGGGCTCTGGCTTCATTATTGTATAGGCCTACCCCAAGTACCGCCACTTCGACCAATTCTATGTTTTTCCCGCTCTTGACCTCGATCACGGCTGATAGAAAGCGATGGATGAGGTCTATGATGGAACTAGCGTACCCAGAAGATGCCTAGGGCACTCACTGGAACTCCCACGCATCGACGGAACACAGCAGGCTGCTTGACGCCGGACTCCGGTGGGAGGGTGGTCGCAAACAAGGCGGCCGTAAGCCCTACCACCGCAAGGGAAGAATTGGCCAGTCAAATAAGGTGTTGGGTGTGACTTTCCAGGATGCGCCAAGCGCTCGGTTCAGCTGAGCGCTAGTAACCCGCGCAGGAAAATATATAAACGCGCGCCGATAAGCACTGAACGGTGCCGACAAGTTCCGACAAGCTTCAACACGCGCTGGTCAGCGCTGGGCGCTGCCATTTAAAATTCTTCAACTAAAGCTTCAACCTGCTTCCTTTGTGTAGAACGGACAAGCGCTTATAAGTTTCCAGCTTTCTTTCTTTATACAGCCTAACTGGTGGAATAAACTGCGCTACACGAGGAGGCTTCTTCATGCCTCCCAAGCCTTCACAAGGTCATCGGTCCACCTTGTGGGAGGCCTTCCAACTTTTTCTTCCAGTACGCGGTCGCCACTCTAGAACCTTTCGGCCCTGTTTGGGCACTGGTTTGTGATGCTAAAATTCGAGTTATTTCAATTTCCTTAAAGAGAACAGTTGATTCCTTTTTGTCAATTTTAGCAAGTCATCATCATCTACCTAGTCTTTGCCCAACTTTATTTGGGTCAGCTTCCAATCTAAGCGGATGCAGCTGAATACCAGGATTTTACATGGAGCAACTGCCCGTATGACCTCCAAAACCCAGTTACTGGGTAACAAGTATAAATTAACATAATTTTAGGACCAGTTGTATGTCAGTTAGACTCTGGTTGGTAAGTCTGTGGAACTCCCAACTCGTCTAAAAGCTAAGAAGCGAACGCCAATTAGTTTCAACGCTAAACTAATTACCAGGCTCCTATGGTACAACGATAATTGTTTAGGAACTAGGTTTCAGTTGCGGTTAGTATGAAATCGGTCCGGTTTAAATTTGGTGCCATATTGCACCTTTAGAATTATAGAGACCTAATTCGTGCCATCGTGATCCAAAAATAGAGCGTCGTGGACGTGGACGATGGGCCTAAACCCTAAGGTCTAGTAGTACTTCCTAAATCTAAAGTCTATTCAAACTTATGTTTCAAATTAATATTATTTTAAGTTAAACTCACTAAAACAAATATCAACTTTATTTTAGTGTTAATTACGAGTGACTAGCACCATTGAAAAAGTTATACAAATATTTGAAGTTGTAACGTAAACTGAACTTTATTTTGTCGGATTTAAAGTTATATTTTCTATAAACTCATATTTGTTTACATTTTTGGCAAATAAATCACGGACGGAGATTAAGTACTCTCTTGTGCTACGCCGCGTAGCACCTCGTAGCAGTCGTAGTACCTCGTAGCTCGATATGAAAAATTATTTTTATTTTTGATTGACCTTTTTAAACCTTTTCGCCGACCTCAACAGAGTTGGGAAAAGGCTAGGCAGATGATGATGATGATGATGATTGACCTATGTTCTCCTACTGGGCCAAGCTCTCCTCCATATTTTTCCAATGTTCTGTATACTGTGCCTTCTCCGGCCAATCAGGATTGCTGCGTTAACAGTTTTTGAACAGTGAAAACTTCTTTAGGTGCGTTGGGCAATTTTTGAGATGGGAAAAAGCCATTGAACTCACGCCACTGTTACCGTAAGTGACAGCGCTCGTGTTTTGTTCATAAGACGATTCAAAAGATACCCGCTTCGGATGTGTTCGGCTGTCCTCGGGATCTACTCGGTTTTAATGTACCTATATCCGATATTTCAGTGAGTGATGGCAAGTATTCAGTTTGTGTTTTGTTTTCACTTCTGTCGACGCTCCGGGTGTGCCAAGGTTTTTTTTTCAGTTATAATTTGGCGTCTGTCGCTAAGCCTTGAAGTATTTGCATCATTTCGACTAAGTGATACAAATATTCGAATATTATACACTTATTTTCGACATCAGCTTTAACATACTACCCTCTTTTGAACCCCACAGTTCCACTACAGCTAAACCTATAACTAAATACCCCTTCAGCTTGGCAAATAAATCGCGATTGTCACGACACGCTTAAAGCCATCCATAAGGGCGGGTTTAGACACGCGACTGAGCGACAGTGCGAATAGCAAACACCCTCGCGGCGACACGGCGACTATTAATTACGTACTTGAAATACACGATCACAGTGTTTGTTGTAATTTGTATTTTGGAGTATTTAGTATGTATTTTTCTTTACTTTTGGGGTTGTGTTTGTGTGAGGATGTCATTGACAAGATGGAGACTGTACCTACTAGTTCCTGAGATAACAAAAAAAGTGTCTGCTTAATCGAATCAAATCATAGAATGATACACATAATCTGCGTTTGCGATTTAATTGCCAAAAATGTAAACAAATATGAATTAATGGAAAAATAACTGTAATTACACAATAAAGTTCAGTTTACGCTACAACTTCAAACATTTTTATAACTTTTTCAATATTGCTAGTCACTCTGAAATCGACTTAATTTTCACGAAGAAGTAGGTAGGACACATGGAATAAGACATGAAAGGCTTCAAACTTACACAAAAATAAATAATTTAACTACTTCAAATTTTCGGGCCAATTTTCGGGTGTGAAAACGCTCTACTAACTTACTTTCATAAACAACGATTCAGTGACGTCATTCACCGGTAAATTGCGGACGCTATGCGGGCAGTCACCTCTTCTAGGAATCACTCAAAAAAGCTTCACTCAAAAAATACTATCGTGACTACAACGCACATTCTTCACAACTTAGCAGAATCAAACCAGAGCTGAACTATAATATATAAAAGGTGACAAGTAACTAGGTGTTACGCATGACGAAGTCACAAACAAATATCTCACTTGTATGACAACGGAACCCCAAATAAAACAAATAAAGACCTCACAATCAACACTAGCGGAAATTACATTCCTAAATTAATACAACACTTTGGTACTCATCCTAGTGTGAAATGATAGTTAATCGCGACACTTTTGATGTCCCATGTCCCGTGTCCCAAAGTCCCATGTCCCATGGCCTTTGTTGTCCGCCATGACACGTGTCGACGTGATCAATCGACGCCTTTTTATCAATTGCAAACACTTATTGCGTCTGAACAGGACAGTAGTTTGATGTTGTGATGTTCACGAGGGTTATATTAAAGTGGTACATGTGTAATAAATGAAATATAGGTAGTAGAGAGCAGTACTGGCCTAGTGGTGACGGCCGGTCGTAGGTTCGAAACCAGACAGGCGCTTTACTTTTTGTAAATTATTTCATCACCACTGCTCTTAAAACGGTGAAGATAACATCGTAAGGAAACCGGCGTGTCCTAGAACCAAAAATTCGAAGACATGTGACATTACCAACCCGCACTGGGCTCGCGTAGTGGCTTATGGCCCACTCCCTTTTACTGAGAGGAGGCCTGTGTCCCAGCAGTGGGGACATTACAGGCTGATTTTGCTGAAATATCGGCAGTATGTTTTATTTTAGCGAAGAAAGTTACACACTTTCGAAAGGGTTGTCTTTCTCTAGGTATAAAATGTCACAAAACAGCGGGGTAAAAGCGTAACAAACAGTAGCAATGGTTTTCATTTTGACAGTTCAGTAACATTCATTGCGTTATTTACGTGGGTGAGGCAACACATTTTTCGAATATATGAAGCAATGGATTAGCAATATCCATCAGAATGATTCAGATAGTGATTGATAGTATGTTATGCAATTAGAGTGCTTTGGATGTCAATGATCTCAACACGGAAAAAGTAAAGAAAGTTACACAATATAGAGGAACCTTTCAAAGTTGATCGACAAACGTTCAGTCAGCTCGATTGAGTAAATATTTTATAAGACAGATAGAACTCTGTTTATTGTATAGACGCCAGCACATCAAGCTACTAAGTACAATGAGTCAAATTTCTTTAATAGATTTTCAACTTTATCGCTAAAGCATAACGTTCAAAGTTGATTGGCAAAATTTGACAGTTTCGGGTAGCTTGATGTGCTGGCGTCTGTACACCATTAAAATGATCACAATCTAGCTTTTAAAGTAATACAGGTTTTCACAATCAAAAGTCATTTAATTATAACAAGGCTGAGAATCAGCACTTATTGAACGGCAAAATTACATAAGACAGTCCCCGAAAACGTCCCCCCTTCACTACTTCCTAGTGCTTTAGCTGTGAAGAAGAACAAACGTGGTGCAAGAAACTCCCCAGTAGCACAGTTGTCTGTTCAGTTATAAGAACTTGATTCGATACAATAAGCGATCATATCGCTAAAAACGAAAAGTTAAAGTACTCGTATAAAGCAATACCTGGGGACCTAAAAAGGCCACTTTGGCAGAATCATAAAAGGATGATATTATAAATCATAATGGACAGCTAACTATTAAGTTAATCGTATCAAATCCCATAGGTGAAGGAATTTTCAGTTATTTTTTTTGCCTGTGGTAAAATACCAATCAATCCAATATAAATCCAATCTCTTTGATTATACCTAAAAAAAAAAGAAAAACATGGACTGTCTTCACCATATTATGATTCATAATGTTATGCTTTTATGATTCTGCCAAAGTCGCCTTTTTAGGCCTCCTGATCTCTTCTATAAATACATTCTATATTATTTAACATACCTCCTTCCATGTCTACCCACCCACAACATATAACTTTATATCAGTCCTTCGCCCGTCGCGACTCGTGACATGATCCTTCTGAAGTATTGTGTCCACACAATATAAGCGCAAATAAACCGGATCTCTCGCTGCCATGCCGTGCGCGAACCGGCAACCGGCTGTGACGGTAGCGTAGAGAGGAACGTGGATTAGGAATGTACATTTTTTTGTAAGAGATTGTGTGAAATCTACGGGCAGTATCCTCTTTAACGCTAATAGTGTGATCAGCAACAAAGATTATACTGAAGCAAGAACCCGACAGAACTCTTGGTAAGCTGTAACTTCAGGGATGCCTGATTGTGAAAAACTCTGTTTATTGAAACATTAGCTTCCGCCCGCAGCTTCGCCCGCGAGGTATGTCGATAAAAACTATCCCCGGGATGCAATCTATGTCTCTGCCAAATTTTGTCGAAATCCGTTCAGTGGTTTAGGCGTGAAAAGGTAACATACAGACAGACAGAGCTACTTTCGAATTTATAATATTAGTATGGATGAAGTCAAACGAGTAGGTATAACAATCAATAGACTACCTACTTATTAGAGCAAAGAGCTCCATATTTAAAGAATGGAAGTAACCGCCAAAATATGCTCCATTATGACGTATTACTATTTTTCTTCTATAGGTTGCAGCCAATTCCGCCTGGCCTTTGGAAGTAGTGCTCGCCTCCCTTCGCTCTCTTGGCTCACACGCGGTTATACCTATTTGGTCGGGGTGCCCTGGCTTAGTTACTGCGATCAATTCGGCTCGCGCGTGATTGGTGACAGTCCCAACCTAAACTATAAATGAATATCATTCAGGCCGTTAGTTGAACGGCTGCCGTTTAGTTAAAAGGCTAGGCGGTTAACTAAACGGCTAATTAAACCAGTTGGCTGCGACATATATACAGTCAGCCCAGATTTTTTTTTTTTAAAACGTTGCCCCACTCTAGGAATTTCTTATTTTTTTTTTTTTTTTGGAAATTTGGCTATGAGCTTGGCACCTTCAGTAGGGTTAGGAGTTGATGGACATATTACTATGAAAAAATCAATGAACTACGAGTATTATTTTACTTCCAGAAATTGTAACAAATCATCAAACACGTTGGTGTCAAAAAGTAATTTAAAAAAAAATTAAACCTTTACTAAACTTTAATTTTGGAAGTCGGTGTCTTGGGATCTGTATTTTAGTTTTAGTTTTTTGCCACCGACTTCCGAAATTAAAGTTATTTCACAATTTTGAGTTCATTTATTTTTAAATTCAGTTTAATTTTTTTTTTATTACTAATAGTTGCGGAGAAATGCGTGAACAAACATACATACATAAAGAAATAATAAATAAAAATAAAAAAGCCTTTTATTTCTTGCATGCACTACATTTACTTCATTGTTTGTTAGTTTAAGTTAAATTGCTTATTCTAGTGTTAGTTTATTAAGTTTATCATCTAATTTTGTTAGCAAGAACCCCGTCTTCACAGGTGAAGGCCTCCTCCAAAGTTAGCCAATTTTCTCGGTCCTGGGCTACTTCTATCCAGTGTGGGCCGGTGACGGTTTTTATTTCATCGTCCCATCTACTTGTGAAGGCCGCAGGAACCCGTTGGATGCGAGAAGCACAGAACCGGTCGAAGTGGAAGTGCTTGGGGGAGGCCTATGTCCAGCAGTGGACGTCTTTCGGCTGAAATGATGTCCCATCTACTCATGGGCCTTCCATATATACATACATCTATAAAATTTTGTATATTTGTTTGGAAGCCCTAATAGATTGTAATATGTGAATTTATAGCAGTTCCAATAATATTACATATACACACATCAAAAGTGTCTAGGGATCAACATATATTTTTGCAATAACTTTTCTCCTGATTGATATTAATTAAAATTTTCTTTAAGGATTCATCAAATAAAGTGTTTTCGTTTGTCACAGTAACGATAAACCAAGTCACCTTTGCATTAATAAAGAAATTTGCCATTTTCCTAATAAAGGGATTTTTGACATTTGAACCACTAACACAAAAGTTCGAAAAAAAGACTGAAATAACAGTTTTCTTTAAAATTTTATTGGGTAACTTAAACAATTAATAATCCGTGTTTCTACCGCGAACACTAACAACACAAGAACATCGGTTTGGCATACTCAAAATGAGTTCATCCAAATCACGCTGTGGAATGGCCGCCCATGTTCGTTGCAACAACAAAAAAAGGTCTTCTTGCGACTGGATACCCTCCATATTCGGCAGAGCTCTTCTCTGTAGCATATCCCATGCATGCTCAATCGGGTTCAAGTCTGGCGACTGAACAGGCCAGGGAAGGACATTGATGTTAGCTGCGGCGAGAGTCTGTCTTACAACTCTTGCGGTGTGCGGTCGTGCATTATCATGCATTAACTGAAATAAGGGACCGATTTGCACTTGTAGAGGAACGATGACGTCTGATACAATCGTCTCAGCATAAATTTGAGCGTTGAGGTTGCCTCTGATCCAAATCAACTCAGTTCTTCCGCCGATCCAAATACCCGCCCATACCATGATGGTTCCACCACTATAAGGATAGACTTCCTGGCAGGATTTTAATCGCTGTTGGCGTCCAGGGGTTCTCCAGTGTCGTATACGTCTTGTATCCGGTCTCATACCAAAACGAGACTCATCAGAAAAGCACACGAAACGCCATTGTTCTTCTGCCCAATTTCTGTGTTCAAGAGCCCATTGATATCGAATCCTACGATTGTGCATTGCTATAGGTGGTACCCGTAGCGGTCTTCGGGAATGAAGGTTCACTTCATGCAAGCGGTTTCCGACTGTTTGGTCGCTAATTAAGTTCCCTGAAGAGTGATGAAGCCTCACGGCTAACATCATGGCGGTTATTGTTGGAGCTCTTCGAGTTAAGATTTGAATGTATCGGTCTTGTCTCCGTGTGGTGCAGCGATACCGTCCTCCATGGCGCTCAGCCACGTTACCAGTGCTTCGGTAACGTGTCCAAAGTCGACTGATAACACTCTGACTTGTATTCAGAGCTAAAGCCACAGTACGTTGCCGGGAACCAGCTTCTATCATTCCCACGGCTCTGAGCATTTCTTCCCTGCTTAAATGACGTCGCCGCTCCATAATAACGTTGGTTTTAATCAGTAGTAGGGAAACAGTAGCACTAATAATGTCTTCAATGCGTTGTATGTTTTTATAGGGGAAATATTGACAGCTGATTTTCATCTTTTACTTGAATTTGATTCACAGTTCCTGATTCAAATTATGAAATGCACCAAAAAGGATCCATATAAATTTATAAAATCATAAATTTATTACAAAGCCACATCTCAATCTCAAGAAATCCGCATAAAAATGCTTGATCCTAGACACTTTTGATGTGTGTATATTATTGGAACGTGTCGAATTGATAACCTCCTTTTTTTTGAAGTCGGAAAAAATAATCATAACCATTTTCCATCAGATAGGCCGTCGACATATCCAGAAAGTAGTCCCTTTCGAATTCCACTGTCAATCCCTCCCTAGCCCGAACAAAAATAGTGGCTTTCAGTGCGATGACACGTCTGAAGTGAGCGCTGAGCGCAACACAAGTGAGATTAAGTCAGTCGCCAACGTCGGCATTCGCACCTACAGTGTGCAAGTGGCTTAGTCGGTGCTTGTGCGACGGTTATGTGCTACATCTGTGCGCATTGTTAGGATTTTAGGATTAGTTTGCACAGTGGAGAGAGATGGTTGATGATGAATCATTCTACGGTTTCTTTAAATTTTTGGTGTTGCTCTTCCCAATTTATTTAGGGTCGGCACACCATGTCATTTTTACCGACTTAACAAAAAGGAGGAGGTACTATGTTCGGGTGTTTGTATGTTTTTTTTTTTTTTTTTTTTTGTATGTTTGTTCATTGAATACTCCGCCAATTGTCGACGGATTTTCAAAATTCTTTTTTTGTTCGAAAGTAGATAGTTCTCAGGTGGTCCCATTGTCACCAAGTTAGGATCTGATGATGAGATCTTAGAGAAATCGAGGGCAACCTCCAAATTTTATAGGCTCACTTATTGTTTTTCGCATATTTTATGAAGTATCTTGTGTATTTGTGTATGGTTGTCACCGTCTCAGGTAGCTGGGCTGATGATGGAAGGTACAACTCCTTAACAGTAAGAAATTACTCGAACAGGCAAGGACTGTTTTATTTAGTAAATTGTTTTGATGTTTGATAGGGCATTTGCCACATTTGGTCTCATCATCATCAAGTCATGACCTGATGCTGCAGTCAGGATAGTCTGCAGAGTACCTAACTCCTCGACAACTAACAGCAGATATATCGTGTTTAGGCTCATTGAAAAGGGCTCGATGTGTGGATAAACGTACTGTTACTGAGGAACACCGAAGACCTGATGCTGAAGCCAGGAGCATCAGAAAAAGTACAAACCTTGAAATTACAGCACCGTAGTCGTGTTTGGGCTCATTTTAAACAGGACTAATTTTATGTTCAATGCAATGTTGACATAAGTCTGGCCTGATGCTGCAGCCAGGATTATCAGCATCTAATCTAAAAACTAATAAAAGGACAACTCCTCAACAATTAACGTCCCTGCATCGAGAAAAGGAATATTTTATAAAAAGGCGATGGGCTAGTTGACATTAGGCTATTGTAACTTAGATAAATTATAAATAGACCTACTAAAAAGCGAGAAATAAAAACTTTTTAACAAAAAAAAAACCGACTTCCAAAAAAAACACTACAAACTGAAAAATAACTTTAATTTCGGAAGTCGGTGGCAAAAACTAAAATACTGATCCCTAAGACACCGACTTCCGAAATTAAAGTTATTTTTCAGTTTGTAGTGTTTTTTTTGGAAGTCGGTTTTTTTCGAATCAAACATCTTGTCTTGATCCAAAATCCATGTGGGTTATTTTAGATGAATAGGTACCTACATACATTTTTAAATCAGGTCTGAAAACCTAGGTATTTTTGACAGATTGAGACTGATCTCAATCTGTCAAAAATACTTAATTCAATACATTTTTGATAAGTTTTTGATATTGATTTAATTTAGTTTTAATTACGGGAATGGTATGGTATTTTTATTGTATGGTATAAATGGTATTTTTATTGTTCTTCAAATTGAGTTTAACCTCAACAATGTAGACGGAATTAGCATCAATGTAATGGCTTTGATCTCCTACCGCCAATCCATAGACTCTTACTCATTGAATTACTAAATTATGTCAACACAATAGAGAACAATCTTATCCAAAATCTCAACAACAACTCCAAACAGTAGAATAATGGATGTAACATAGACAAGTGTTATTTGTTGAGCTCAGTTGTTCATGAGAATGTCCCCATCTGCAGTGCAGTGCAGTAAGCAGTATCGCAAACAACTCCTGAACCCTCCCACGACGACGGTGACGCTCTCTAGCTTTGTGGATTTTAGTAATATCTACTGGGAGAATATAGGAAAGAGTTTAGGTTTTACTTAAGTTGTTTTTGGGCTCAAGCTTAATAAAAATAACTTGGCCATCATAACAGGCTTTAGGTGTAAAAACCTAACGGATGCAGAATTAAAGTTCTTTATTGAAAGTCATAGTTTGCTGACTTGGCTTGCTTGCTTAGCTTTTTTTTTGCTTACATAATAAAGAGTGTTTTATGCTATCCTATCCTACTAAACTAATATATATATTATATAAATATATCACACTAATATTTTATAGGCGAAAGTTTGTGAGTGTGTGTTTATATGTTTGTTACTTCTTCATGCTCAAACGGCTGGACTCATTTTGATAAAAAAATTGTATGGAGATAGCTGACACTCTGGATTAAGATATAGGTTACTTTTTATCACGATATTCCCACGGGATCGACACTTATGCGGGTGAAACCGCGGGGCGCAGCTAGTAAACGAGATAGATTGTGAGGATGAATGGATGTTTGTTACTCTTTCACGCAAAAACTACTAAACGGATTTTGATGAAACTTTACAGTAATCTAGTTTACATCAGAATAACACATAGGATACTTTTATCCCGATATTCCCACGGGATCGACACATATGCGGGTGAAACTACGGTATGCTCTGCTTGTCTTTATAGAAATAAAACACAATTCCTTTCACTATATCAATCCTATTACATATTTCGCACTTTTAGTCAATCATGAGATTCAACAACAGGGAATGGGATGTAAATCGTCAGCAGCCGAAATAACTGCTGTACACCCTTCGACTTTACTCAATAAATGTTATAACATATTTATAATTTAGACCCTTAAACTTCACATTGGTACATAATCTAAGACTAAGTTATTCACATACAGCTATCGTCGGCACTAGAGAAAAACCATTTAATTTTTTACTTGACAAATATTATCCCTAATCTTACACAATCGATTCAAGTGGACAAATAAGCGGCACTCCCACAGGATTACTTTAATTTCAATCCGACGCGTCCCCAAAAAGTGCCAAACTATTGACTTTGTTCACTAAAAACTACAAATAAGATTTAAATGAGAGCGGCGACGAGTTTAGGGTTGAATTTAATATTGGGGAACGAATTAGCGGGACGCGTAATGAATATTGTAGAGGGTTTTGTTCTTTTCTTTTTGAATAATAATATATTAATTGTATTTCTACGAATTATTGTTGATATCCATTTTAGTACGTAGGATATGTCTTCTTAATTCTTCTTTTTATTTAATACTTTACAAAAAATATACAGATGATATCATTTTTGATAGGTGTTTTAGAGATTTTACTTTCAGATGGTACTTATTTATTGGTATTTTTTAGGGTTCCGTACCCAAAGGGTAAAAACGGAACCCTATTACTAAGACTTCGCTGTCTGTCCGTCCGTCCATCCGTCTGTCTGTCACCAGGCTGTATCTCAAGAACCGCGGTAGCTAGACAGTTGAAATTTTCACAAATTATGTATTTCTGTTGCCGCTATAACAACAAATACTAAAAACAAAATAAAATAAATATATAAGGGGGGCTCCCATACAACAAACGCGATTTTTTTGGCCCTTTTTTGCTCGATATCAATAATGGAAACAGGTAGGCACTTGAAATATTCACA
This sequence comes from Oligia latruncula, assembly GCA_948474745.1. Lineage (NCBI taxonomy): Eukaryota > Metazoa > Arthropoda > Insecta > Lepidoptera > Noctuidae > Oligia > Oligia latruncula. Next base: position 14,264,118 of record OX419701.1, on the reverse strand, counting down.
AAATACTCAGTTGTATTTTTACTTTAATAATAAATAATAAAATTAAAATAAAATATATATTTAAGGGGGGCTCCTATGGGAGCCCCCCTTAAATATATATTTTATTTTAATTTTTTAACAAACGTGTTTTTTTCAACGTTTTTGCCTTCTGGTACGGAAACCTTCGTGTGCGAGTCCGACTCGCACTTGGCCAGTTTTTTGTTTTATATTATTAGTTGGTATTAACGTACTAGTCCAAAGGATATCTCCTAAAAGCCCATTGTTTTGAAAATATTACAAAGGTGAGTTTGACATAAATATTCAAGTAAAGTAATATGAAAAAATAAACTTTATTAACCTTTTGACCACTATAACCATACCATAATCAGCCTATAATGTTCCCACTGCTGGGACACAGGCCTCCTCTCGGTGAGAGGGAGTGGGCCGTAATCCACCTCGCGGGCCCAGTGCGGATTGGCAGATGTCACATGTCTTCGAATTTTTGGTTCTAGGACATGCCGGTTTCCTCACGATGTTTTCCTTCACCGTTTTGAGAGCAGTGGTGATGAAATAATTTACACAAGGTAAAGCGCCTGTCTGGGTTCGAACCTACGACCTACAACTCGTAAGTCGCGGCCGTTACCTTTTGACCACCAAAAATCAAAAAATCAAAAACGTGCCCTCGGCGTCAAAGTCTGTCATGTAGTCGAACCGTGGCGTGCTGGGCACATTTTGGTTTGTCATCTATACATGACTGTGGCGGTCAAAAGATTAATAAGAGAAAGAAATATAGCAATATTAGTACAGCTCAGAAATATTGCTCCTTATGAATACGGTTCATAGGCAACCACAACAGTTGCAGAGGTCAGATCAAACAGCAGTCGTTTTCAAAGCAACAAAAAACTTCACATAAAAAAGATGCAACCGTATTTTACCGATTCATACTGTAGGTACTCGCTCATTCAAAAATCACATAAAGGCGAGTTCACACATCATAAGGCATATCATAATCTTAGTTCAAAGAACCGGTAGTTAGTTTCCACCCAATCTCACGCGGTTCAAATTAATTCCGCTCCTTAACCATACACAATCGGGTGTTTTTCGAAATGGCCAGGCAGCGTCAAATTGGGGGTTTGTGCAGCCGGGCGTCATACAATTTACCCCACCGGCATAATATTTATTTCATTACGTATATTCATAGGCTCTAATCTGTGTGACGGTGGAAGTTTGAAATAGTTTTTTTCGTGTAATAACAGTTTAATATTTTCAAAAAATACCTAAAGGTATTTTATTCTAAATTAGATATCGTGAGTTAGATATGTAGATAGAAGGAATATGCTTTTTTGTACACCACTTACTAAGGCAATTTTTTTTCATTGTTGTGCCTTAAAAAGTAGAACCACGTAGGTACTTAAAAATTAACTTAAAAAATATTTTTCAAAATTATCGCTGACCTGTATACACACAAGATCACAACATTGTTGAAATTAAAAAGAAAAAAAGAAGATTAACATCGATAGTCAAAATCGGAGTGTCCAATTGCACATCTCCCTAAACCTTTAAATAAGAGTCATCATCATCATTTCAGCCGAAAGACGTCCACTGCTGGACATAGGCCTCCCCCAAGCACCTCCACTTCGACCGGTTCTGTGCTTCTCGCATCCAACGGGTTCCTGCGGCCTTCACAAGACGTAGCGTTGGAAAGCCTCCCACAAGGTGGACCGACGACCTTGTGAAGGCCGCAGGAACCCGTTTAATAAGAGTATCAACACCAAAATCATCAGTCACCATCAGCCTTCAGCCAACACCGACCTTTTTTTTTTTTTTTTGTTTGCGGGGGGAAACCTTCAAAAGGCACCTGGACTTCGGGGAAAAAGACCAGGTAGTGTGGGATTCTTACCTCACTAAAACCACCCCGGTGATCACCATCAGCACATGGAGGGAGGCCCGTTACCTCTTAATAGACCAATCCGGAACCCCCTCAGTGCAACGCCTGTTAGGGCACGTCTCTGGGGAGACTGTAAAGGGGTCTCCCCTGATCCTCACTATGCACGGCAGCACGTGATCACAGTGCCGCCGTATTCCCTGAAATCACTTGGTGGGCAATCAGAGTCCCCACTCCTAGCGCCCGTGATTTCAAAGTCCCGCCTGCATTCAATGATGCAGGTGGGGTTTCGGCGTGTTAGGCGTCGAGGCGGTTGCCTCCTCGACGACTTCTTCTCCGAGCGGGATTGACTCTCTCACGATCCCGCTCGGCAGCCTCCTTCTGGATCATCACGGTCTCACAGAAGGAGGCAACTTCCCTCCAGTTTTCTGTCTCCGTCAGCATAGCCCTCACTACTGCTGGCAGAGACAGGTCTCGCCCAATCCTAGCGACCAAAACCTGCCGCTCGGAGGCCCACGCAGGGCACTCCTCGAGCGTGTGCTGTGCAGAGTCTCGGTCGCTTCCACAATGGTGGCAATTCGCCGTGGCCTCACGCCCAATCCTGTTCAGGTACTCACCGAAGCAACCGTGCCCGGTAAGCACCTGAGTGAGCCTGTAGGAGATGCGCTCCCCTCTTGTCAGCCAGGCTTCGAAGTGCGGCAGGACGGCTTCGACAACGCGCTTGCGCGAAAACTGCGGCTGCTGTAGCCGCTCGCGCCACCGCTCGAACGCCAACACCGACCTACAACCCAAAACTGACAGTCTATCGATTCCCCTTAAAATAAAATAATAACAGACCTTTCCCAAAAAACCAGATTTTCAAACAGTATCTGCAACATTACAGTATACGAACAGATCATAGCTTACTTCACGGGGCGTCACTATCAAGGGCTGGATTTTTCGACCCCTGCGGCGATATTATCACCCAAACTCCATCGAAAACAACCTTATGCGAACAACAATAAAGTTGAAAATCCACCGATAACAATTTATCAACGTAGCTTCAATGCGGAACACTATTGTGAGGATAATACCGCGATCAAACGTACACCCATTGTCATTGTACCTGGTAAAGAATTTTAAACTTTATCGTGTGAGTTTAAAGTTTAATTTTCTTTGGGTTTTGCTGATAGTGGTTTTGCATAAGGGGGTAAGTGAGATTCGTTTAATTCATGTAGACGTGCGCAGGACTCTTAATTTTGAATGTAATATTTGTAGGTAGGGTGTGTCAACGGAGACACTAGGTGGCTTGCACTTAATAGTTCTGTGACACTCATTTGCATAATAAATTGGATTTTAAAGACTTTTACTTTTTTTTTAATTATTTGAATTTGAAGAGGTTTCTTTTTCGGAGGTTTTGGGCTCGTGGCTAAATGATAACATCCGCATGGGACGATCAAAGGTTAAGCTACGCTTGCTGCGGTCGGCTCGTGGATGGGTGACCATCCAAGACCCCTCCGTTTTTCGACCGTTGTCGCTCCCGGCTGTCTTTTGTAGATCTTTGACAGTCTCTACGGGTAGTCAGAAGCCCGAAAGCCTGACAACCAGGCTTACCAAGGGGTATCGTATTACCCAGTAACTGGGTTGTGGAGGTCAGATAGGCAGTCGCTCCATGTAAAATACTGGGATCCAGCTGCATTCAGTTAGACTGGAAGCCGATTCCAACATAGTTGGGAAAAGGCTAGGCAGATGATGATAATTTTTCATAACATAACGCCTGTAATACCTGAAGGGTTAGGCAGAAGTAAAGTACTCCCACATTTCACCAGTTATGTTTAAGTCCCATGTAATAGGGGGCGAGCCTATTGCCATCAACCAGGTACAAATCCAGACTCCAGGCTGCTACTGAGATATTCCTGATAAAAAAATACAATAAAACTTTGCTCGAACTGGGAATCGAACTCAGGACTTCGTGCTCAGCAGTAGCACTTGCGACCAACGAAGCGAAACCTTTTATTACGAAAATAAAACAGTAAAATGTTGAAGTGCTAGCAAATTGCGGTATCGTTATTTTTGGCCCAGGGTTGCTACGCAATACGCAAGGCTACGCGCTACGCCGTAGTAGCTTTATTATTGTAGCGCCGTCGCGTAGCTCAAGTTTCTGAAAGCGTGTTGTTGAGTAAATTCACTACAATTTTGCTGTCGTAGCAAATACATTGAGTTTTTCATAACATCGCGCTTGTGTTTAATAGGCATCAGCAGAGGTCTACTTCACCCAGAATTTGAAATAGGTGAATATTATGAGCAAACAAACTAATAATGCGGATTTTGCGCGTAATGTGGATGTACTATAAGTACGATTCTGCCTAACCCTTCGGGCGTTACAGGCGTGAGGTTATGTTTTATGAATATGAGTATTAATAATTTTTAATCAAGTGATTACATTACAAAGCAATACATTGATTTGATATATATTTCTGTAAATTAAAATAATAAGTAAGCAAATAACAATACTAATAATACCTAATTAATTAATAAAAATAACAAAATTAAATCCTAACTTAACTAAAACTAAAATATAGCGTCGAAAAATCCATCCGCATCGCTGTCGACTGGTAATGTACCCAAGAGACTGGCGGCATTGCCACGTTGTATGGCAATGCTTAGCCTTTGGCCAAGGTAAATGCCTGCCCTTGGGTCACGGGAAGTGTCAAACTGCCGTAAAAAAAAAATACAAACCAATAATAAATAATAATAAGTAAGTATACTTATTACTTATTACAATAATAATAATGATTGAACCAAAAATTCGATGACTTGTATGTGACATCTACCATCCCGCACTGAGCCCGCGTGGTAGATTACAGCCCACTCACTTTCGAAGAGAGGAGGCCTGTGTCCCCGCCGTGGGAACAGTATAGGCAAATTATGTTGTAATAATGATTGAACTACCTGAGGAGCCCGTGGCTAAATAATAACAGCCGCACAGGTCGATCAGGTTAAGCTGCGCTTGCCACAGTTGGTCTGTGGATGGGTGACCATCTTTACATACCGTGACCCCTCCGTGCCTCGGAAAGCACGTTGAACCGTTGGTCCCGGCTGTCATTCCTGGATCTATGACAGTCGTTACGGGTAGTCAGAAGCCCGAAAGTCTGACAACCAGTCTTACCAAGGAGTATCGTATTACCCAGTAACTGGGTTGTGGAGGTCAGATAGGCAGTCGCTCCATGTAAAATACTGGTATTCAGGTGCATCCGGTTAGACTGGAAGCCGACCCCGACATAGTTGGGAAAAGGCTAGGCAGATGATGAATGGTTGAACTACCTCAGTGAGCAAAACGTCATGAAAAAATCTTATTTTTTTTTTATTACAAGAAAAGCCATAATAATGTAGCTTTATATACTATTGATATTGGAACCCAATCCCACTGTTTCTTTACATGGCACACAATATATGGATTATAAAGGAAGGGATGTCGGCCCTTCGGTAAATCTAATGAACATCCCTTCGAGGGACTGTTGGAAAACAATTTTCCGACGAATTGATTGAATATGTGTCGAACAATGTAACGTGTTTGATGTAGTACATTTATTTAGAAGAAAATAATATTTTTTATTTGCGACAAGAGTTGACGCAGTGGTAGCCCAGTGACGCTTTACTTTGTGTAAATTATTTCATTACCACTGCTCTCAACACGGTGAAGGAAAACATCGTGACGAAACCGGCATGTCTTAGAACCAAAAATTCGAAGACATGTGACACCTACCAACTCGCACTAGGCCCGCGTGGTGGATTACGTCCCACTCCCTCTCACAGAGAGGAGCTTGGAAGGGCCATGTATGTAGGATGCATCGAGATGCCAGAGGCGTCAAGCAGTGGGTCCGTGCCAGAAAACGGGTGTCGTCGCCGAGAGAGGCCATGAAAACGCTGGCCGATGACTAAGAATAGAATACTCTTTATTATGTAGATACACCATATAAATTACTACTACTACTAACACTACTACTACTTATTATTACATAGATGCGTTAACGGGAGATTGTCCGGAGAAGGCAACACACAAGGAGCAATGGACAGTTTTGGGGGAGACTTTTGAAGTGCCACGATAAAGATAGATAAACAAAAAAAAACTTATTAAAGAGACACCACTTCACGATTAAGGACAACACCGTGATGAAAACTAGACTGGATCAATTTGTTCAGATGACTGCATCAACTGCATGACAACACTTTTCTGCCTAGTTGCATCACAAATTCACAACACACAGCATTATTATTTCCGGTCTCGAAATACATCTTTATACGCATCAAATTGGGTATTTAAAGACTCCCCACAGTTTCCGTGACATATCTATCGTAGTGCAAATAATTTGAATTGTAAAGTTAACGCAATGCGCGCACAATTGATCGGAGCAGGGCTTGTTTAGTGCGCGTAATCGCTTTGAGTTTCGGATTGGCATAGATTACGTGTGCGCAGATGGGATACTGAGTAAGGGCAAGATTCACCGACAACAATTACCAGCCGGTCGATTCTGTAGAAATCTCACCGTGAAAACTTTGCTGAAGTGAGTTTGTTTTTGCTAGGAATTGACAATATTGTCAGCTCACTCCACGCTCACTTCACCTAAGTTTTCACTGTGAGACTTTTACAGAATAGCACCGCAGTACCAGTAAATTACATGTACCAATAACTTGATTAATTTCTTTCTTTTTTTAAATAAATTTATTTAATTTTTAATAATAAAATATTATATTTTTAATAAAAAAATTCAAATAATATAAACTTAACATTAGAAAAGTTCAATTGAAAATGATAAGTACCTACCTAATTTATTTTCAATCTTTGATCCAGTGATCTTTTTTTTCGTATTTGAGCTCCACAACCTAGTATCTACTGGCTAACACAATACCCCTTGTTAAGAATGGTTCCGGACTTGGGCATCTGATTACCTGTAATGACTGTCAAAGACGCTACCTCGAAAATAAATCGTAGCGACTGATTTGCTAAGCGAGCGAAAGTGATGCAATTACTTTTGAAACGCAACAGAAGAGAGATTGCTATAATGTGCGTGCGCTCAGAATAAAACGACGCATGTGCCAAAACGAATTTACTCCTTCTTTAACAAAATAAATGAATTCAATTTAAAACTACTTTGAGTAAACTTTGTTGATATGATAATTATCTATGGTTTGTAAATTCCATTGAATAACTCTTAAGCGTTACGCCGCCGTGATGTCGAAAAAAATAGATATAGGTAACTTTGCAATTTTTTTTGTATCGAGAGAAGTTCATTGAAATGTGTATTCCTTTTACATGATACTGGACCAAAGAGTCTAAAACTTATACCAAAATGTTAAATCCCTATTCCACATACTTAACAAGTTACACGAAATAGAAAATCATTTTTTTTTTTCATTATATCACCTTAACAGGCTTTCCGATGTACGGGGGGTCTCGATATGTATGGTAGGCCATCCACGAACCGACCGTGGGAACCGTAGCTTAAACTTCGATCGATCCGTGCGGCTGTTATCATTTAGCCACGACTACCACGTCCACCTTTTTGCTACAACTCCTCGGTAATCATCATCATCATAATTTCAGCCGAAAGACGTCCACTGCTGGACATAGGCCTCCCCCAAGCACTTCCACTTCGACCGGTTCTGTGCTTCTCGCATCCACCGGGTTCCTGCGGCCTTCACAAGGTCGTCGGTCCACCTTGTGGGAGGTCTTCCAAAGCTACGTCTTCCGGTACGCGGTCGCCACTCCAGAACCTTTCGGCCCCATCGGCCATCTGTTCTGCGAGCAATGTACCATGTCCACTGCCACTTAAGTTTAAGGCTATGTTGGTTACCTTGGTTCTCCTGCGGATCTCCTCATTCCTGATTCGATCACGCAGGGAAACATCAAGCATAGCCCTCTCCATTGCCCTTTGGGTGACTTTTAGCCTTCTTATAAAGCCCATTGCGAGCGACCACGTTTCGTTTCAGTTTCTCGGTAATAAATAGTATTTATTTTACGCTAAATAAAATCCTCACAGAGTAACCGTCAGAATTGTACCTACTTTCACATCTGCACAAAACCACCCCTATACTTAACAAATTATGCCCTAACAAATGTATCTACTATATTATCGACTCATCCGTAGAATAAAGTCCGATCTGTAGGGTTGATAGTTGTCAGTAGAGGTTAGAGAAGTTGTAGATTTGTGTAACTCTTAAACGGTGAGACTTGACATTTAGATTTTTTGGTATGTTGTAACAACGACCCAGCCTAGTTAAATGCTATGTAGTGTATATTTTGTATCCTTTTATTTCACGAGATAGTGAGTTCCATATCAACATTGGACATTTTATGGCGGAAGAGCGGGGGTCCGTAGTGAACATTATACGTTGTTTTACGGAGACATCTGAATGAAGTGACGTTCTATATTACCATGGGTCATTTTTTGTTGGAATTACCCATCCCTTAAGAGTCCTTTGTGAATAAATACCTTAAAATATTTAAACATTATATTAGCCATTATTAAGACTACCCTCCCAATAACTAAATAAAAAAAGAAATTATTATTTAAAATCGTTTATTAATTTTAAAAAAATTAAATTAAGTAACAAAACTAGTAATTAAACGGCGTATCGTATCACAGCATGGTAACTAGGTAACCTACACGACTACGGCATGGACTTAAATTAGCAGTCTTAAACTTATATCTACGTAAATATTTATCATAACAACGGAAAATACGTTATTATCCTAATGAAGATTTATTTAAACTTCGCACCAGTTATTTAATTAAAAATAAATCATATAACAACCAGCCTTCTTAATAATAATTATTAAGAATCTTGGTTGTTGTATGAATTTATCAATCAGTCTTACATCGTGACCTAGACGTGGGTTCACATACTTAATAGCAATGAAATTGTACATAAACAAACATTAAATTACTTAGTGTAGTTCTTATTATAATTAACACTGTTTCGCTAAATCAGTAAGAAGAATTCAGCTCTAAAAAAAGTTATTATCTAAAATATTTCTTATTCCGATAGGTCATCATCCGATTCATCAGAAACATCAACTGTGGTGTGATGTGACAAAGAGTTAAAGTATGGATGATACTCTAAGGGAATTACTTCTGAGCGGCACATATCCATTAAGTCTTTATATTTAGCAGCAGGAACCTTATTAGGTTCAGAATATGCAGGTTTTAGTTCAGTTTGTACCGCGTTCCTCGTGTTACCGCGAATCACTAAAATATTATAATCAGGTTGAGTCAGGTCATATTTAAAAAACAATTTGTTGGGATCACTACCGTCTGCATGAACTTCTCGAATGTTATTCCAGTTAATCTTCTTGCCCTTAATGTCTTTCATCCAAACCTTATTATTAACAAGACATTTAAAGTCAAACACGTCATTCTGGGTTACGTTGCGGACAACATAGGGTTCTCCTTCATTCTTGGCCCATCTTACTAATAAACGCCATTCATGAGGGGTATAGATAGTTTTGGTTTGAGAAGCTCTCTCGATGACAGAGTGGACACTGTCCCCCTCATTTTGAGTGTGTCCCACCTGTAAAAACCGGTGTGTTAAGGATATGTTGAACTTTTTTGCGGCGTAAACGTACAATGAAAATACAAAGCGGTTACGATTTTGGCCAGCACAATTGTCTGACCAAAAGCGAAACTCTTTGACCCCTTGGTCAACATTAGTCTGGATAAAATCTAAGAGGCAACTGCTAACCTCATTTGCGCCACGTTTTGCCACAGATTCATCCCACATATAGCAAAAAGCCTTCCTTTTACCCATGTCAAAAACCGTGAAGTTATAAGAAGATAGCTTTCTCTTATAGTAAAATATGTTTATATGGCCATGAGGACACTGCAATACTTTTTCAAAATCAAACACAGCAGTAACCATATTTCCATTTGACTCCTCAGCGTCTTTTTTATCTTGGCTTTTTAAATCCCTTGCGACCTTCTTATTAGTCTGGTGTTGTTGAAAAGACTCTTTTTCTTGGTCCGTTGGATTCTTTTTCAATCGGAAAACATGACATTCATTGCACTGATCCTTTTTGGGAATATGGAAACCTAGATTGAAGTTTGAGTTGACAATGTCACGATACTGGCGTTCTTTTGTAGCCTTAGAGGTGTATTTCTCAGGGTCGAACCATTCAAGATACAATTTGAACATTTTGGCAATACTTAAGTCTCCTTGTAGGTAGAGTTTTTGACTATTCTTGCGTATATAATGCGATTCAACAGGGACAAATGCCCGAACATGGTCACAAACACTTTGTTTCATTGCGTCATCTATAACGATCTTATGATTGTCGTGGCGACCCCGTCTGTCCTCCTCTAAAATAGCACTTCCATCGTACTTCTTCCACGCAGTCTTTAAGATACGAGTTGAAACGGCAAGAGTATTAATAAACATAGTTTGGCATACTTCAGTTTTCTCGCAGTGAGATTCCCTAGAACCTGTGATCAGCGGCAGGTAGTACTTAAAAGTATGTTTCCTATTATTAGGAGTATCTTGGTTCAGGCATCTTTTCTTCTTCATTTTATCGGAATATTTGATGATGAAATTCCACTGCATAGCTCGATCCCCCAGTTGCCAAAATTTTGTGAAGCAGTCCAACCGCTGTTGGTAAGATATTTTATCAGGGCATTTGTAACGACATTTGCATGATGGCCCCATCGTTTTTTCGTCTACGGCTTTTCCATTTTTCGTTACATATTTCTTACCTAAGTTCTTAAGGCATTTGCGTTTAACGTCGGTCCATTCTTTTGGGCGCCTCTGTCGTTTTCTAGTCGTTTTAGGAGTCACGGTGCGATCGCTTGAGACCGAAGTAGCAGGCGAATTCGGGGTGCTAAATGACGATGAAGAAATCGCAGAGACACTGTCTACATGATTAGGGCAGAATGTACTATCGCAGATCGAATGGACATTAGTAGGAGACGGCATAGGAGTTGGCACTGACAGTTCCAAATTAACCGGGGTAGATCTATGGTGAGAAACATCTAACAGCTCTTCAAGTTGTATTAATGGTGAATTTTCGAAACTAGAAGGCACTTCTAAAGAAAATGTACTAGGTTGATTGCTGTAAAAATCCTCAGCAGACGGATCAGACATGACGTTCGGTATTGAGCTGTCGCAGGTAATTTCTTTGGTCCCACCAACTTCATGCAGATCTTCTTCCCATATATCAGCTAGTTCCTGACTGATTTCCTCTGCACCAGGAGGCAAAGGCGACATTTGTTGTGTCATGTCGTTGTCATCAACATTCACAATTACTGAAATAAAAAAAAATACTTATAGGTATTCAAAAATACTATAATGTGTATAATGAAAGACAAATGTACCTAACAATTAATTTAACAACTAATAAATAAAAAAATCTTTATATTTAACGATATTTTTAAGAGAAAAACGTCCCAACTGATTTCAATATCCCAGTAACAACGTCCCATATTAATATAGAACCAACAAATCGTACCACATATTCCGTAGAAAAACGTCCTATATTCACATGAAACGCTTAGAAGTTCAATAATGTTCGTGTAAAATCGTCCTAATATTTCATAACACTTATACTTTTTATTGTTTATTATTATAGAATTAATGATTACCCTGTGAATATGCATTACGCCAATCGTATTTTCGCACTGAGAATTCGTTTCTATACCTTTCCGTCAAAAGACGTCCTATATAAAAATAGACCGCCCACAACTGTTTACTGAGACAAAAAGCAATATAGGTCATAAAGTTTATTAATTTAAGAACTTAATGGTGTGTATCACGAAATAATACAACTGAAATCATCGACTTACCAGCATTTACACTTTTCTTCATATTACAAACAGCAGGAACATTATTTGATGAAGAACTAAGCTTAGGCCTTTTTGCATCTTTTTTAAGCATATTCAACATTTTCTGTGATCGTGACATCTCTAAAAATATGTTTTTTCATGCAAAACACTTAATATTATTTTTTTCATTAAACCGAAAAAAAGCTAAGCGCATGACACAAAAACGCCCTCCCTCCAACATACAGCGGCCGGACTGACGAACGGACGGGGCGCCCGCGCCGCCCCCGCTTCCCGCGCGCCTTCGCTTGATCACTTCGTGCGTTTTTATACGGAGCTAATGTCAGATTGAACGTTATTCGATTCTATATTTCCGAAACTAAATAAGATACGAAAATTCTAAAAACGTACATCTGTAGAGTTAGTATTCCTTATCTCGTCTAGCTATTTAACTCGTTTTTGCTCCATGATCACATCGGACTCTGTTCTACGGATAAGTCGTTATGACGTGTGCACTCAAGTGGGTACAATTGTGCTCAAGCACGGCCGATTGTACTCGACCACATGTACCATATCTTATTGAATTTGTTGTTTGAAGATGTTTTTTTTGTACTTCACTGGTTTGAGGACGTACTTAGTTCAGCTACTGTGCATAATGTGACTATAATGTGTATGTGTCATGTTTTGTATTGAATGGAGTTGGTGGTTGAGTTTTTATTTTTGATTTTGTAGGAAATGCAGGTTAATAAGTCAAAGGAATGTTTGGTAACGTTTGTATTAGAAGTCATTTTTAAAAATGAACTTTGCCGATGCCATGCCGATGGTGTTCGTATGTAACCCCAGACTTCAATGTGTGTATATACTTTTTTTTTCGAATGGGAAATCATCAAATGACCCCTCCCGCTCTGGGTGGAGCGGAAGGGAGTGTCAGACTCTTACTGACTCAAACCCACCCGTGTTCCTTCCTTAGCCCTTTATGTTCCGGGCCAGCGGTAACCCTTTCGGACAATCCCGCTGACCCGGCAGGCTGACATCTCTTTGAGGCGCGCGTGGAACACGTACACGCCGTCCGGCAGATCTGATATCCCCTGATAGACCCCACCATTCATAGTCTCAAACTGCGAATAAATCATCCAACATCAAAAGATTCCACTGCAACAGCTCCTGCCTCCTCACAATGACAGTACAAACACAACTATCGTAACGCTTCACACTCGACGTGTTTAAACAAACTCTAATTTAATTATTATTGTTGTTACAATGTTGTTAATGCCTGTTGTCTTAACATACAACTGTAGCTAAATATTTGTTTAGCAAATAACGGAGAAATTATCGTTTGTTTAGCTTTGTTTGTGATAGTTCTTAGCACTTGTGTACTTATTGTTGTGTGATTAGAATTGTGATTAGTGGGTTGTAAAATTCCGGAGGAAAGAGTGTGTGTTGCCGAGCGCATACAACCCGAATCTCTTCAAAGTAAGAGTGAACAGGCTTCTTCTGGGTAAGCTCACTCCATCGTCGACTTTGTCTCTGTCACCTCTGACCTAGACTAGAGTCAAGAGCAAACTCATTTCAAATAAAATTAAATTAAAAATTTAAAAAACCCCCGACAAAAATAAAATTAAGGAATCCCTACAAAAAGAATGAAATAAAAAATAAGTTTAAAAAAATCTTATGGAAGTCGGGGGACCGTTCTGTGGAAAACCTTCTATTCTGAGGTCCCCCGACTTCCATAAGATTTTTTTAAATTTATTTTTTATTTCATTCTTTTTGTAGGGATTCCTTAATTTTATTTTTGTCGGGGGTTTTTTAAATTTTTAATTTAATTTTTTATTTCATGCTTTTTGTAGGGACTCCTTAATTTTTTGTATTTCATTTCTTTTATTTTCTTCCGTTTTATAAGATTCTGGTAATTTGGTGTTTAATCAGGTTTTTTATACGTCTAAAAATACTTATTGATTAATTTATAGTTGAAGAATAATTTTTAGGACTAAACAGATTTTTTGTTTTATTATATTTTTCAAGTTTTTAGTTTTCATTTCGTTAGGTATTTAATATTCCTCATTCCCTTTCAATATAGTGTACATTATTCTACTTGTCAAGCCCTTGCATTTGATACCTATATTGAAGGAGTTGTTAAAAAAAATGTAATTCGCCATTTTGTGGTGGCGGCCATCTTGGATTTGAAATTTTTAATAGTGTATAGTATTCTACTAGTCAAGCCCTTTCATTTGATATCCATATTGAGGGAGTTGAGAAAAAAAAATGTAATTCGCCCCTTTGTTGTGGCGGCCATCTTGGATTTCAAATTTGTTATAGTGTACAGTATTCTACTATTGAAGCCCTTTCATTTGATACCCATATTGAGGGAATTGTGAAAAAATAAGTTATCCGCCATTTTGTAGCGGCGGCCATCTTGGACCGATTTTCATCAAACATAGCTAAGAACACTCCCGACTAATACACCTTTCAAACAAAAAAAACTAAATCAAAATTGGTTCATCCGTTCGGGAGCTACGATGCCACAGACAGACACACACACACACACACACACACACACACACACACACACACACACACACACAGACACGTCAAACTTATAACACCCCGTCGTTTTTGCGTCGGGGGTTAATAAAAAAAGAGTAATTTGAATTATGCCTGATTTGACTGCCTTATTGTTTTTAGCTTCAAATATTATTTTTGTAAACATTCAGACACAATTTGTTAATTGTTTATGAATAAATGAAATGGGTCTTGCTTAGAGAAAAGCGGGTTTCCACCTGTTATTCAAAGTTGCGAAGGGGTAACGTCATTTTGGGTAGAAATATTGATATTCTGGGGAAATAATATTATTATAGAATAGGTACCTATTATTTTAAATAATAACAGCCGCACAGGTCGATCGATCAGGTTAAGCTACGCTTGCCGTGGTTGGTCTGTTGATGGGTGAACATCTTTACATACTGAGACCCCTCCGTCCCTCTCGGAAAGCACGTTAAGCCGTTGGTCCCGGCTGTCATTCGTGGATCTTTGACAGTTGTTACGGGAAGCCAAAAGCCCGAAAGTCTGTCAACCAGTCTTACCAAGGGGTATCGTATTACCCAGTAATTGGGTTGTGGAGGTCAGATAGGCACTCGCTCCATGTAAAATACTGGTATTCAGCTGCATCCGGATAGACTGGAAGCCGACCCCAACATAGTTGGGAAAAGGATAGGCAGATGATGAGGTACCTATTATTTTGGCCTATTTCTTAGCCAAAGAATCAGCATTGCCATACAACGTGGCAATGCTGACAGCCTTTTGGGCACTGTTTCTGTTGACAGCGATGCGGACGATTTTTTGATGCCCTATGATTCTTTTATTGCTTCGTTTTTCATATATTATTATTTTAAGTATATTATGGGGAATTTTCTCAAGTTCTAAGGATCTGCACCTTAATGCGTAACAGTAACGATTCTAATCACTATAATTCTGTAAATACATCTATTATAGTCGCGATTCATATTCAGTCATATTTTGATTAAAATACAACCTGACACTGACCTGCAAATTGCAAAAAACCATTTTTTCACCTTATGGGGCTTACATGACCTAAAGCGCGGTCACTGTCGGACTGCATAGAAAAAAAAAAGAAAGAGAAGCACGATGACACAATGCTGGTAATTTTTTGCAAAATATGAAGTAATTATTTATTTTACAAAAAATCTATTGTTTGGACGAAAAAATTAAAACACTAGTATTTTAGTACGTTGCTAGTAGAATAATCTGACAAAAAATCAGAATGATTGTATGTATTATTAATATGGTTTTTATAGTAAAAAGAAAGTTTTTAGAGGCATCTTCATGATTTTTTTCTATCGTATCAAATTAGTTGTATTATGTTTTCAACACACTATCTACCTATCCTAAAGAATATCATATATTTTTCTGATTTTGTTTACTGTAGTCGATCATATACTTTTATTGTTTCTAAAACTTGCGTTTTTTGTGTTTAGATCCTAACGCACCTTGTGTATTGTGGACTGTCATGGAAAACGTGGTGCGGGTCCAAGTTTAGCAAATACCCATATACCTAATATTATTATAAATATAAATTACCTACAATTACAAGTATTAAGTATGTTTATTAAGCACAAATACACAACATTGTGTGACCGACCTTGAATTACATACATGATAAAAGTTATTATTGTATAGCACTATGTTGTACAAATATTATCACGGCGTGTTTATTTTGAGACTCAATTATTTGCTAGTGACTGAGTGCAAGAAAAGTATAGAATATGTAATTTTATTTATCTTCTTAACTATTGGTTATAATTAATATAATTTATTCAAAAATATAAGGACTAACAATAGAGACAGTTTTTCTTAAATCTTAGGTATTTTAGCACAGACAAAAAAATAACTGAAAAATTCTTCACCAATGGGATTTGATACGATTAACTTAAAAGTTAACTGTCCATTACGATTCATAATGTTATCCTTTTATAATTCTGTCAAAGTGGCCTTTTTATTAGGCTCCCTGGTTAATGATACAAGTCCATATTTTTTTACAATATTATAGCCTCCGGACCGATATCTGTGAGTTCAGTGACGGTGGCCAATCTTTACGCAGGAGAGTGCACAAGTGTGTGTGCAAACACAGGTGCACTCTCTGTTCCTTAACTCTCATAGTCCGATGGGACGGCAATCCGACACGACCGGGGAGAGTACAGGCGCAGGACCAACGGCTTTACAAGCTTTCCGAGGCACGGGGGTATTAAACCGCCAACTTCCAAACTCCGGGCTGTTACTAAGAAATTCCTAATGGAAAACCCAGTAACACTTTGTCCGACCTGGGAATCAAACCCAGGACCCCAAGCTCAGCAGTCGTTCTTGCGACCACTAGACCAACGAGGCAGGTAGAGGTATGTCTACCTCCGCCATGTCCTTAAGTTTGGCTTTTTGGCGTAATTAACATAGCTTTTTTTTTTTTTTTTTAATTTTGCCCCACATTAGGAATTTCTCCTGTATTGTGGGTGCGTTTACAAACATTTAAATTCACATACACAAACAGCCAGACCCGGAACAACTACTTGTAGGTCATACAAATATTTGTTCCGTGCGGGAATCGAACCCGCGACACGCAGCGCAGCAGTTAATCGCTTAAACACTGCGCCAACCGTGCTGACAATGTGATACCAACAAAAAACTTAACATTGTAGTAAGTATCATAATATCTATCTGATGGTACAGACATCAAGCTACTGCAATCTGTCATATTTATTTAATATATTTTCAACTTTATTGCTAAAGTATAAAGGTTCAAAATTGATTAGATTTTGACAGTTTCGGGTAGCTTGATCTGCTGGCGTCTGTACCTAAGTAGTTACTGTCGCTTATGAACATCCGCCATACCAAAAGCATCACATACCTAGCTGTTGTGATTTGTTCACTGAAATAACAAGGAATTATTTAAGTTCAACCAATTAACTCATCCTATCGCAGTCCACTGCTGGACATAGGCCTCTCCCAGGCTGCGCCACCACACTCTGTCTCAGCCAACTTCTTAGGCCACGGACACGAAGTCAGCGATTACGGTGCGGAGGTGGTGGCGGCGCGGGTAGCGGCGCGGCGAGCGGGCAGATCGCGCGACGCTAGAACGGCGTAGTGTTGTATTATAAGAAATTTGTGCCTTTTTTCGCTAACGAAATGTCTAAACAGCGACGACAAACTCTTTTTGATACAACATTTTGAAACGTCAAAAAATAAAATGCATAACACTATATCAATGCAGACGCGCGGGCACCTCTAGACTCTGGTGCACCTCGCGTCGCGCCCGCGCCGCTCCGCTGCCTTCCAGGCCAGTTCCATATAAATCTATGCATTGAAACGCGCCGCTCGCGCTCCCCGCGCTGCGCCCGCTGACTTCGTGTCCGCAGCCTTAAGTTCGTCGGTCTATCTAGCTGGGAAGCGTCCCGGGGAATTAAATGAAGCACTTGACATAAATTCTCACTAGGTATTCAGAGTAATTCGAGATACTTTATTTTAGGTGTGGGTAATGAAAAGAATCGGTGAAGGAAAACATCGTGAGGAAACTGGCATGTCCTAGAACCAAAAATTCGAAGACATATGATATCCACCAACCCGCATTGGGCCCACGTGGTGGATTATGGCCCACACCCTCTCACCGAAAGGAGGCGTCTGTCCCAGCAGTGGGGGAACATTATAGGCTCATTATGCTTATGCTATTGAAACATTGACCTGCGGTGCTATTCTGTAAAAATCTCACCGTGAAAACTTAGGAGAAGTGAGCGTGGAGTGAGCTGTCAATATTGTCATTTCCTAGTAAAAACAAACTCACATCACCTCAGTTTTCACGGTAAGATTTTTACAGAATCGACCGGCTGTATATTGTTTAATAGAGGTCAGTGTGTTGAAAGGAGTCGAAGTAACCATTAGTAGTTTAAGAGTATGTATTAAATAAGAGGCACAATGGAATAAATTAACAACGTTTGAGTGAAAACACGTACCTAAGTATGTAAACAGCTCTCATTCACCAAGTGTGCTGCAGTAAGGAACTTAGTTCCAAAAGCGGGATTGTCCGAAAGGGTTACCGCTGGCCCGGAACATAAAGGGCTAAGAAGGAACACGGGTGGGTTTTAGTAAGAGTCTGACACTCCCTTCCGCTCCACTCAGAGCGGGAGGGCTCAATTGATGATTTCCCAACCTCAAAAAAAAAAAAAACCTTTCTGCCTTTCAAATAATTTTTGTTTAAGTAGGTACCTACCTACCGGGCCTGCGTGTTGGATTTTTATAGCCTACTCCCTACCATTGAGAGGAGGCCTGTGTCCCAGCAGTGGGAACATTATAGGCTGATTATGTAAGTACCTAACATATAGTTGTCATCCGCCAGATTCAGAAATGACTCATCAAAAAAATAACAGTGGCATTCCGGGAGTACCGACAGAATTGAAAACAAAACACAAACAGAATACTTTGCCATCACTCACTGACATATCGGATATACATTAAAACCGAGTATATCCCGAGGACAGCCGAAGACATCCGAAGCGGGTATTTTTTTAATCGTCTTATAAACAAAACACGCGCGGTGTCACTTACGGTAACAGTGGCACGAGTTCAATGGTTTTTTTACATCTCAAAAAATGCTCAACGCGCGTAAAGAAGTTTTTGTTTCAAAAAGTTTGTAACCATTACTCCACATGCAAATACCACAAAAAAATAAAGTAGAACAAAATGTTTGTCTTACCAAACCCGTCGAGTGTCAATCTGGAATACTATCAGACATTGCTCTCACTGTAGCGTTACGAAAAATAAAGATAACACGCTAACTAGCTATACATTAGGTAATAGCACTAAATGTGCTGGTTCACAGTGTTTTTATAAGTACTTCTTTGTGGGTTTTGATGAGTCTCACTTGTAGCCGAGAAAGTAAAACACTTTTGACTTTTTCAGAATCTCCTGCTAGGCAGCATTGCTCACAGTGGGTCGAAACTGCTGTATGAGGGACATAGGGTTTTTTTTTTACAAATTTTAGCAGTTTCTGTTTCGTTCCATACAACAAAAATTGAAAATATTTTTTTCCGGGTTCAACTACCAGTTTTAGAGAAAAACGTTTCTATCAATTATTCATCAGATTGTCAGATCTTTCGATAGGTTTTTTTTTTCAATGGAATTTGTAAAAAAGAAACCCTATGTCCCTCATATAGCAGTTTCGACCCACTTTTTCGACACACGTTTTTGTGTGAAATTTATTTCATTTAGCAACAAACTTTTATTTTGACAATCGTTTCTTGTCTTATTTATTGTGACACTTCAGCAGGGGTGGCCCAGTGGCAACGTCTCCGACTTACAAGTTGTAGGTCGTGGGTTCGAAACCAGTCAGGCGCTTTACTTTGTATAAATAATTTCATCACCACTGCTCTCAAAAAGGTGAAGGAAAACATCGTGAGGAAACTGGCGTGTCCTAGAACCGAAAATTCGAAGACATGTGACATCTACCAACCTGCACTGAGTGAGCCCGCGTGGTAGATTACAACCCACTCCCTCTCGAAGATAGGAGGCCTGTGTCCAAGCAGAACATTTTAGGCTGATCATGTTATTTTTGCAAAATTAAAAACCTGACTGAAGACACCTCTAATAAATAGCCAATGTTTTTTTTTAAATGGATTTGCTCTCTAGTGTAGGCACAATTGCTAAACCACAAAATAATCTTTTTATAATATCTATAACAATTAGAACATTTCTTAGAAGACTTAAACGAAAACTGCGCTACAACACACTATCAAAACTTTAAAAACTCGACGAGATGTCACGAAATGTCACAATGTTTTTAAACGAGAACACTCCTCGTGTTGGTTTAACATTAAATTACTCGCATTGCGTACTGTAGGTACAGTCGGTTACAAACTTACAACGGACGCATTCGCTTATGAAACATTAGTTTTTGTTTATACTAAACCCGAAAAGGGGTCATTGTACTCATCATTTTGAACAACTTTTTCTATGGGATCAACCTTGAAATTGCGAAAAAAAAAACTGCTGTTCCATACATTCATTATAGATAAATAGTTTAAAACAATATCAAAGCAAAAATAATACCTAACAATAATATAATAACAAAAATTAAAATTAACTTTAACTAAAAACATTATAAGTACTCTTAGGAACAGCCTGTATCAATTCAAAAACTCTCCACCACTTTTTGTTCTAACGATGGACGGCCGGATTGGTCACCGATGTGCACTGGTTAGTTTTAGCTAATAGTTCGCTTATACCCGATAAAATTAATTTTTTTTTGTTGTTACTCTTTGTCTAAGTACCCACTTAAGTGGTTATAATTATCTAAATTATATGTAGTCGATGATTTTGGTGCACGGTAAAACTCTAATGAGTTTATGTTGGCACCAACTTAAATGTATAAAATGTATGTGTACTACTGATTAAATAAATAAATAATACATTTTGTCGATTTAAGTGAACACAAATGTATGGAACAGCTGAATTCCCCAGCATTGCATTTTCAGTTGAATTGTTTTCCCCTGGAAAACTTCTGTCACCGCCAGTACACAGATCTCTAAACAAACAACGAGGTTTGTTTTTTTGAACGACACTAAACTGTGGCTAGTTTTATTTACGTGTTTCTGTGTTGTTTGTCTATTGCGAAATGTCAGGTTACATCCCGAGAATGTTGACGTCTTATCAAAAAAATGACAAGCAAGGCTTTAAATTTAAAATACATCATAATCTGCCTAGCCTTCTTTTTTTTTGTCTGTTTTTATTTAGGGTTTTTTTTTTAACCCTCTTATCTTGGGTTTGGGTTCATCATCATCTGCCTAGCCTTTTTTCAACTGTATCGGGGTCGGCTTCCAGTCTACCAGCTGAAGCTGAATACCAGTATTTTACATGGAGCGACTGCCTATCTGACCTCCACAACCCAGCGATTGGGTAATACGATACCCCTTGGTAAGACTGGTTGTCAGAATTTCGTCGCTTTCCGAGACATGGAGGGGTCACGGTATGTAAAGACCCATCCACAGACTGGCCGCGGCAAGCCAAGCTTAACCCGATCGATCGGTCAATACTGCTATTATCCATACTTTTAATATAAATCCGAAAGTAACTCTGTCTGTCTGTATGTTACCTTTTCACGCCTAAACCACTGAACGGATTTCGATAAAAGGCATAGAGATAGATTGCATCCCGGGGAAGGACAATAGGATAGTTTTTATCCCGTTATTCCCACGGAATCGACACGTATGCGGGTGAAACCGCGGGGCGCTGCTAGTTACTTAGGTATAATCGAGGCTCTCCAAGGTTTTATAGTTCTTTCTGAAAAAAATCTAAAATCTGTGAAGGAAAACATCACCACTCGGTTAACCTGTCCGTCCTAGAACAAATATTCGTAGTTTTTAGGGTTCCGTACCCAAAGGGTAAAAACGGGACCCTATTACTAAAACTCCACTGTCCGTCTGTCTGTCTGTCACCAGGCTGTATCTCATGAACCGTGATAGCTAGATACCTACTTAGTTGAAATTTTCACAGATGATGTCGCACACCTAGATCTAAACAGCGATTAACTAAAAAAAAAACACTTTTTTCAGGAAAGTTGAAAAACTGATTAGGTACTATGTCCATATGCACTGCAGGAATTTGCTGTATTGATCAATACTTTTTAAGTTGTGTAATGGAACTATTTTTGAATCTGTTTTGTTGGTCACTAGGTAGTGAGTTAGGGAATTCAATGGTATGCATACCTCAAAAATTTAGATTTTAGAGTTAGCTCTCATTAGATCTAGGTGTGCGATGTATTTCTGTTGTATACCTAATATGTCCGTTCCAAAAGTATCTGACGAAGGTGTAAACAAACCCTGTTGTGGCCAAATTCTTGTGCAATAACTCACAAAATAATTAGTTTCTCATTCATCTATATTTAGAAGGTCTCAAATTTATATTTCACCACTTTTTCCAACAATTATTGTTTGAATAACATTATCAAATTGTAATTGAATTGTCATCTACGGAAATTGAGGTTATAAAATTAAATTCAATTGTCAAAACATCTTTAAAGTGATTTAAAATTGGAATTCCGGGTTCACGTATTTATATAATCAAATCACAGCATTCAATTTAATACTCATGGAATAAGTATGTACTTTTTCATTTCTCATACTCGGAAAGTAGTGTTTGTTAGATCTGAATAGCGAGTGGAAGACACTGCTTCCCACCCTTGGGCGGAAAAGACTCATAGTAATTGCTTCCCTCCCTAGGGTGGAAATGAATTTTAAACATAGAACTAAATTTGGTTAGGTAGTAAGCTACGTTTTTTTTTTTTTTTTTTTAATAATTAAGAAAATTGCAGCGGTCTTCTGAGTTCATAAACAGCCAGTGTGATTTATTTTTAAATACTCTAGTAAGCGGGACGGCCCGCGGAGGTGGCACAGAATCTACTCATGTGGCGGTGACGCGGTGTGTTCCATATTTCAAATTTAAAAAATTAAATTAAAAATTTAAAAAACCCCCGACAAAAATAAAATTAAGGAATCCCTACAAAAAGCATGAAATAAAAAAATAAATTTGAAAAAATCTTATGGAAGTCGGGGGACCGTTCTGTGGAACACCTATTCTGCTTCTGAGGTCCCCCGACTTCCATAAGATTTTTTCAAATTTATTTTTTTATTTCATGCTTTTTGTAGGGATTCCTTAATTTTATTTTTGTCGGGGGTTTTTTAAATTTTTAATTTAATTTTTTATTTCATGCTTTTTGTAGGGACTCCTTAATTTTTGTATTTCATTTCTTTTATTTTCTTCCGTTTTAAGATTCTGGTAATTTGGTGTTTAATCAGATTTTTTATCCGTCAAAAAATATTGATTAATTTATAGTTGAAGAATATTTTTTAAGACTAAACAGATTTTTTTGTTTTATTATATTTTTCAAGTTTTTAGTTTTCATTTCGTTAGGTAGTTAATATTCCTCATTCCCTTTCAATATAGTGTAAATTATTCTACTTGTCAAGCCCTTGCATTTGATACCTATATTGAAGGAGTTGTGAAAAAAAATGTAATTCGCCATTTTGTGGTGGCGGCCATCTTGGATTTGAAATTTTTAATAGTGTATAGTATTCTACTAGTCAAGCCCTTTCATTTGATACCCATATTGAGGGAGTTGAGAAAAAAAAAATGTAATTCGCCACTTTGTTGTGGCGGCCATCTTGGATTCAAAATTTGTTTTAGTGTATAGTATTCTACTATTGAAGCCCTTTCATTTGATACCCATATTGAGGGAATTGTGAAAAAATATGTTATCCGCCATTTTGTAGCGGCGGCCATCTTGGACCGATTTTCATCAAACATAGCTAAGAACACTCCCGACTAATACACCTTTCAAACAAAAAAAACTAAATCAAAATCGGTTCATCCCTTCGGGAGCTACGATGCCACAGACAGACACACACACACACACACACACACACACACACACACACACACACACACACACAGACACGTCAAACTTATAACACCCCGTCGTTTTTGCGTCGGGGGTTAAAAAGACTATTAAATAGGTACAATTCATGTTATTATCATCAATAAATATTTTAGAAAAACTACTATTTTTTACTTTCCATATACTCGAAATGAAAAGTAGAGTGTTGAACACGCGTGAAAGTCATCAATTCCCACTCGGACTTTACCCGCCCTCACTGCGCTCGGGCGTCTAAATGCCTCGTATGGGAATTGATTCCTTTCGACCCTTGTATACAAATGTACTATATTATTAACACTACAAATTGGCATCCGTAAGATTATTTTGGAACAGACCATTTACCTACAAAGAGGCACTACGGCACTACTTATCAGTAGCAATGGCTTTAATTTTGACAGTTCAACAACATTCATTGCGTTATTAACGTTGTTGAGCAGACAATATTTTCGAACATATGAAGCAACTAGCTTCTGCCCACGACTTCGTCCGCGTGAAATTTCACCCTCTTAGGGGTAGAATTTCGAAAAACCATTTCTTAGGGTCAGTTCACACCGAGACGCGACGCGACGCGCAGTTTTCAAAATAGAAATACAATTACAAACCTTATCAACTACACTAAAAGGTACACAATGCAGGGTTTACTACGTCGAGCTACGCCGCGCTGCGCTGCATAGCTCACTGAATCATGTACCTTTTTGTGTAGAAGCTAAGGTCTCTAATTGTATTTCTATCTTGAAAACTGCGCGTCGCGTCGCGTCTCGGTGTGAGCTGACGCTTATTGGATAACTACTCTTCACAAAGAACACACCCTCCAAATTTTATGTCTCTAGGACCAGCGGTTTAGTTAGACTGTGCGTTGATATACCAAACTCATGAAATCCAATTTGTTTTCTAACATGCACGCGGCCGAAGTTGCGGGCACAACACAACTTACAATAAATTAAAGTTGGCACAATTTTCATTACATATGTTAAAAAATAAACACAGTCTAGACTGAAATTTAAACACTTTTGTTTCCTGAAATAATAATTTAATTATTAATTTAAATAACAAATGTTGGAACTTACTTAAGTATATTGTAACAACGAAATTGTACACATGAATGCAATAAAGAGTGTGAGTTTGATTCCTTCCTCGATTTTATAATATAAAGAGTATAAAAATGACCTCACATTGGCTATTGCCCATTGCCAAGGTGACGTGGGAGGTTCACGTGGGGAGATAAATAACAACCACATAAATTGTCAACATGAAAATATAATAGGTAAAAAATGAGTATGGGGGGAGTAGGTAGGGTCACAAGGTTTCTTTAGATTCCCTTGGGAGTAGCACAGTACTCTCCTGGCTCAGCTTGGTGTGGCGATGACCGTAGCGGTCTGCCACGCTATAAACTCCAGGTAAGGTGCTGGTCAGCGGATGTTCTTGCCAGACCAGTTGAGCTCGACGCGGCCACGCGGGTAAAATAAGTTTCCGGCGCGGAGCTCGATGGTATTTGGGTTTGCCGGAAGGTGGTGGCCAGTAGCTCTGCGTTCGGATGCCACCGATTGTTCCGGATGGAAACCTTTGAGGTAGTGACCCGGAACTTAGAACCCCAGTATGGGGTTACGAAAACGCAGATTTTAATAAAGTTGACTAATATGAATCAATAAAAACTATTGCCAACTAAATGTTGAAGACCACGTAGATATGTACAGTCACATGTAATTCTGGATCAAGTGAACGTGCGTCTTCCCCCGGAGCTGGATTTTGAATGTCTGCGCTGGATTCGCACTGGGCCCGCGTGGTAGATTCCCGCTCACTCCCTGTCACTGAGAGGCCTGTGTCCCAGCAGTGGGAACATTAAAGGCTGATTATGTGTCCATTGCACCTGCGCAAAGCAAGGGTCGCTAGTATTTTGTTAAGTTGACAACAACTGAAAGAAAATGACTTGACTTTGGCAAATGATTTTAACATTAAGTACCTATATTTTAATGACACAGCTGAATACTCTGCCAATAAACAGTCACAATATGGCAAAAGTATACAGTATAGTGTATATTTAACATAAAATTTAAGTATTTAAAGTTTAAGTATTTAAAACTTCCATACACAAGGACACTTGTATTATTTTAATTAAGTAAATTAACACAAGTGGCAAGAATAACGTTTCTTTTTAATTTTATTTCTAAATAAATATTTACGGACCAAATGAAGTGAAGTTTATTTATGGAAACGGACGAGATAATGTTGTATGATCACAAAGGGTCAGTTCACACCGAGACGCGACGCGACGCGCAGTTTTCAATATAGAAATACAATTACAGACCTTATCTACTACACTAAAAGGTACACAATTCAGTGTCTACCTACTACGTCGAGCTACGCAGCGCGGCGCCGCCGCCGCGCGGCGTAGCTCACTGAATCGTGTACCTTTTTGTGTAGTAGATAAGGTCTGTAATTGTATTTCTATCTTGAAAACTGCGCGTCGCGTCGCGTCTCGGTGTGAACTGACCCTTAGGCGCATCACACACTACAACGCACCACGCGACCGGGGCGCGAGAAACGGAGTCAAACTCCCGCGGAAGCGCGTATAAAATTTATTGAAATTATCCAATTGAATGACTATTTCATAAAAAACATCGTGCTTATATGTAAATAATATCATGATTAATAAAAAAAATCCAGACCATTGATTTTCAAACTTTTAAACATGGCAGATTCTGACTTGAAGTTATGCATTTAATAAGCCTTGAGTACAAAGTAATAGCGCCCAACTGACGTAGGTAATACAAAACGCCTTCTTGCAACATAAATCAGGAAATGCGTTTTTTTTTTTTTTTTGTTAGCCTAGTTTGTGTCCCACTGCTGGGCAAAGGCCTCCCCTTTTTCCTTCCAAACCTCCCTGTCTTGTGCGATCTCTGGCCATGTTAGCCCTGCGAATGTTATTAGATCGTCACGCCACCTTCGCCTTGGTCTACCTCGACGGCGATGTCCTGCCTAAGCGTAAATGTAAATGCGTTTAAATTAATTAATTTATTCAGTTTCTGACAATACAACAATACAATCCATCTTGTTAGTGAAAAAATACCTTTATAACTAATGTTAGTAATACAAAACAAAACACACAATCAACACCGGAAACACCGAGACAAGTTGCTAAAAGAACGATCAAGCCAGAGATCAGCTACCTAGCTGACCGTCCTCTCCACAAAATGCCTCAAAACAGGGGAGTAAGTACTCTCCGCCACTACTTTCAGGATACCTACTACTAGCGATAAACATATTATTTAAAATATCATTCTCAATGTCATCTTCAAACGATTGACATAAACAGAACGACGATTTAGACACGTTTAGCGCTAAACGCATTTAATTTTAGCAATTTGATTTGTGGTGCTGGGTCTCAGTATCTATGCTTGCTGAAAAGCTTATCCCATCATTTACATCAACAAAACCACCTACTAAACTTCTTTGTTAGGCTTTTAGACCACCCAACAGCCAGTATTTGACGCTAGTGACGTAATTCGCGCTTATCACTATCCCGCGCTGATAAGCCCAGTAATCCCGGAGCTTTCACTGTCCCGGACTTGAAGTGTTTGTCTATGAGAGCACCTCACACGTTGAGGGTTTAGTTTTAAACTAGATTCTTTTACCTTGAGGAATGGAATTTTCGTAACTTAATCAAATTCGTTTCGACTTTTGAAAATATTGGCGAGTTTTTCCGGGGGTAGTTGAAGATAAGAACTTTCGTATTTTTTGTGTTTCTGTTTTACTCGTGTCAAAAATTGACAGGTATATTTTATGAAATTTCATAAAGAAGTCTACCTGTCAATTTGTTCCCCGACCTACTCGTCGCATCGCATCACCTGCCCGCGCTATTACTTCGTTATTCGTTTATTTCTGACTTTTTTTTCTTTGCTCGGCTCCTAAGGGTCAAAGCATGAAGTTAATAGCCTCAAGAAATGGGCTATCAAATGCAACAAGAATGTTTCAAATCCGACCGGTAGTTCCAGAGATTAGCGCGTTAAACAAACAAATTCTTCAGCTTTATTATTAGTATAGATTTACATTTGAAAAACCGACCTATTTTTTTTTAAGTTACTTAATGATGGTTATTTTCAACTTACCAACTTAGTAGTAAGGAGACTTTGACTTTCACTTTGTTTGACTCTTCACGTGACCAGAGGGCTGGCCTATTTTTTAACCCAAAGAATCAGCATTACCATCCAACGTGGTAACGCTACCAGCCTTTTGGGCACTTATTCCATTGACAGCGATGCGGACGAACTTTTTGATGCCCAACGAGCTCCGGCTTTTTTCTTTAATTTTGTATTATATACTTGTATGTATTATAATGGCAAAGAGGCTTGTGGCTAAGTAATAACAGCCTCACGGGTCGATTGATCGGGTTAAGCTATCTAGCAGCAGCTATAGTGATTCGACCGATGATCACCAGATCATCGGTCGAATCACTATCCCGCGCTGTCACACTATCGTGCGCTTCTAACTGGTTCCTGCGGCCTTCTAGTGAAGGCCACAGAAATCAGCTGGATGCGAGAAGCACAGAACCGAATCAGAATCGAAGTGGTGCCACTTGGGGGGAGGCCTAAGTCCAGCTGTGGACTTCTGGCGGCTGAAATGATGATGATGAATGATTTAGAGCTCAGAAACACTTCAAGATGCTTTCGATTTTAAGAACGATAGTTAGAGGTCATCTTGCTACCCTTTTCCCATTTTACTTGGGATCGGCGCAAACGTTTTCTTCTTCTAATTTCCGCTGTCAACCGTCACGCTATCATTCACTCCCTCCTCTTTCATATCATTCCTCACACAATCCATCTTTTCTTCCTCTCCCTCTCCATCCATCAACATCACATCATCATCATCGCTAATGAGGTAGACGTCATCTTTCGCCAAATCCTGAAACGTAAATTTTTTGATGAGCTGCTGTCGCTTCCGAAATTGATGATTCTCAGCATAATCTGAATGAACGATTTTTGATTCCAAGTAGCATCAGACTTAATTAGCGCTTCCGGGATGTTTACCAAGGCCAGGGTTGATGGTTTTCTTGCCATTATACGGAAACCGATGCGCTTCTATTCTCGGTAGAATACGTGCTAGCTCCCACAGCATCCTGAGTGTATTGTGTGATAAGTGGGACAGCCTTATGCTGGCTCACTGGATACGGCTGCACACGCAGTGTCAGTCGTTTCAATTTTGTATATAGAGTGTGGTTTTTACTAACGTTAGGTTAAGACTTTTATTAACAACATTTATTATTACTAAATTGTTCCATTCTCAATAAATATGTTTTTAACGACCCCTTTTGTATTTGGTTCCTACTGTAAGATTGCCTCAAAAAAACAATTGCAGTTCCATTGCTGACTATTATATGCTGAACTAAGAACGACCCCTTACAACGTGAAAAAAAGACGTTATCGGACGATTTAAGTTATATTTAAAATACATAGGTAATAGGCTAGATAGTAAAGTGAATGAAGTATCACCAACTGTGTTATTATAAAAAAAATAACCAATAAATAATAACTAAATAATAATAATAAAATAATAACTGTTTGGTAGGTCTAAAATCAGGGTTACAAGTTGGAATGCAACTTCGAAGAGCACATTCGATAGATCAGATATGAATAAAGTTACTTGAGGGAGATTCGCTTCAGCAAGATTTGTTTTCTGATTGCAAAAAGAAACGAAATTGTAAGTGAACCAAAGATTTCAATAGTTAGAAGTGCCCTCACCTTACCAAGTCGCGCGAAAAGTGGTATAATACTGAAAAGAGTGACCTCACACAGTAAGAATGGCGTTTCCGTGACAATCAAGTCAAGTCTCTAAGACATTGTATGTTTCACAGTGAAACAGAAAAGTGACTATCTTTTGACGAGGTTTAAGGCGAATCTTCTGATTTAAATCTTAGTGAACAGCAAAATAAATTAAACGAAAAGATATAATTTTCATTATTTTATATTTCTCTCTTAAAAATACGATGTTACGTTACACAAAATAGCTACTGTTTATGATAACATTTAGATACACAGTTCCTTTTGAACCAAATCAGTGTTTTTTACAAGAAATATTGCATGGTGACAGTTGACAATAAATACGGCGCAAAGACGCAAATTATCTACAAGGCTTTTTTATTTTAAAATTCGTGGTAAATATGATGACAATTATAACCCTTTAAAAAATTGATAAAATAACTAATGCAAAAAAAATACACCGCAACATTTCTGTTTGAAGTCACAAACATATTCTAGTTTCTTTTTAAATTACTCGTAGGTAATTATAACTTTAAAAACTTTTAAGTCTAAAAAGTGGCCGTATTTAAAAAATATTGCGCCATTCAATATAATACAATCACCGCATTTAATGTCCACTGACAATAGTTACTATACAATAGTAAAGTTAATATTTACAGTAGGGCTTAGATAATACTTACATTACAACTCGAGACTACTTTGTACATAGAATGACTAGACTTCTTTAAAGATCACTATCTTTTTTATTAAAAATTACAAAATAATGATAATACGACATTGTTGTCGGTCTCAAAAGCAATCGATATTAGATATTTTAAACATTTGGCAAAGAAATATTGTCAGCTTTGAAAAAACTACACAAAAAGTCATCATGATTGATAATATATTTACGATAAATAAATTGCTGTTAAATTTTAAAACGTATTACAAAAGAAAACTATTAGACAACAACAACAAAAACTGGCGAATGATTTTCACAAAAATGTTTTGCTAAAAAAAAGCTTTTAACTTGAAAACCTATTAACCTATACAGTTTTTATTGGATTACTTCTAAGAAATTAAATTATTTAAGTTTATTGTCGAACTGAATTAAGTTTTGTTAAAAAAAAGTGCTAACTTATTAATTTTTTGGCTATATTTATGTAGGCAACTAAATTCCCAGAACTACGAGGATCCCGGTTGAATGAGGAATCTTACATTTTATCAGGTAACAATAAATTAACTTTACACTATTATTTCAGCTGAAAAAAAAATCACACAATTACCGACACACGGGCATTATTTTATGGAATGGTAACATTTTAATTATTTGGTTAGTCCCGATCAAACATAGGAAATCGACACCCCTCTAAAAATGTACAAATATTTTATACAATTGTATAACGTTTATCACTGTTCGAACACCTCATTATTATCGGAACACATCAGTCAACCTGCGAGGATCACGTTTCCGACGGGACGTTTTAAAACGGGGATGGACTGGAACCGTACCCGTTTAGATACATTCATCTGGCCCAGTCGTCCGGCGGACAGTTGGTTTGGTGAAGAGGCGAGAAGGCACTTCTCCTTGGCTCGTTCATTGAACTATCCTGTGAACCAATGATGGATTCAATAGAGAATCCGTTTCGAGATCTCTTACTTCGTGGTTCAGTTGTCTCGGCGACGCGCGGCGGCAGCGGGACCGGCCGGAGCGTCGCCGGCGGCGGGCGCGGCAGCGACAGCAGTGGCGTCGGCGGCAGGTAGCACGGCAGCGGCAGCAGCGGGGCGTACGCCTCACGCGCCAGCATCGCCACCACCGCGTGCGCATGCTGCAGTGACGGCGCCGGCCGCTTGTACCTCTTCCTCCTCCTCAAAAAACTTCCATTGTCAAACATATCCTCAGCCAAAGGATCCAACGTCCAGTAATTCCCCTTCCCCGGGTTCCCTGGCTCCCTCGGAATCTTTATAAAACAATCGTTCAGACTCAAGTTATGCCTGATCGAGTTCTGCCAGGCGGGGAACTTTTCTCTGTAGTATGGAAACCTCGTCATGATGAACTCGCAGATCCCACTGAGTGTTAGTTTTTTGTGTGGAGACTGTAGGATAGCCATCGTGATGAGTGCGATGTAGGAGTAAGGCGGCTTGATGAGTTGTGATGAGGACTTCTGCTTTGGCTTCTTTGGAGTCGATGGTTTTGATTCCGTCGGGCTGGAGGCGTCGTACCGTTCTGAGTCACTGGACGCCGGTGGAACTTCTGGAGTGTCCTCGTCAACGGACACGTAGGTGTCGTCCTGGGGGAACTCGGGGTCGCGGTCGTCGCGCAGGTAGTGCGGCAGGTACAGCCGCGGCGGCGGTCTCAGGTCCAGCGGAAGTTCGCCCTCGATGATCATATCGCGGTATTGGGCAAGATCACAATCTTCCATGCTTTCGGTCACATGTCAGAGGTGCGTTGTGGCGCGTGTCGCGGCGCGGACTGCGGCTTCGCCCTCGCGCGTGGAGGCTCTGCCCCCGGCGGCTCCGCCCACCGGCGCACCCCCTGGGCCCCCCTCCTCCCCGCCCCGGCCCGCGTTTACGTTCCACTAAACACAACAATTGTCGTTATTATTACTGCGGGTCGGAGCTTTGTGCATGAATTTCAGGCCGTCGACTAATAATTATTAGGCAGCTTCGCGTTTATCGATTCGACTTTGTTGTGGTATTTATTTAGTTTTGTGAAAGGGTTTGTTTGTCTATAATGTTAGAGTTTTCTTTTTTTTTTGTGCAATGATGCCTTCACTGGTACCTATTGGTAGTTGGTACTTACCCTTAATTTCCATTGACACTGTTCAAAGATTTATTGGAAGATCGATTAAATTAATTGAAGCTATTGATGATTATAATTTAATTCTATAGTACGTTTCTATACACGAATGTAGGTATGGTCCTACTTTTAATAAAACTCTCAAATGAAACATACAATTAATATAGTAAGTACGTAATTGATTAATACTAATAAACTCTTCTAAAATGCTAAAGTATTCAAACTCAAAGCCAGATAAAATAAAATCCTACACGTTCCAAATAAAAACTGTTTACAAAGACGTCCTCATCCCATAATCCGTTAAAAGAGTCGCGTATTGAAAAAAATCTCATAAAACGAATTCTAGTACTCCATTCAGGTAGATATCTTCAAATAAAAGTTGCGTAAAAAATATTCGTGAAAGCGGCATGACAATGCGAGCGCGGTACTAGAAAACCCTCGTATATGTTTCCTACCATAACATTTACCCCTCGGGCGTTGAGGGAAAAGCTACACGAGCGAGCAAGACAGAAAACACCAAAGACAGAGATGGAGATAAAGGCAGACCAATTGGGGACGAGATTTCGATGGGCGGAGCTCCCAAAAGCTAACATGTCAGGGCGTGGCATTAGATCCTATTATTGTCTGGCAAGGCAAATAATATTTTGCACAATGTACACATTGGGGTAAGGGGGTGTTCAAGGGGGGTTGCTAATTTATTCCCAACTTCGGTTAAGGCTTGTTTTTCAGCTTTGCGAGCCTGTTATTTAAATTGGACTCGGTTGGTTATTTGTATGTACCCCGTCTGAAGGCATTGTTGGCTTTAATGAACGAATTTTCGCGGGATTCCGTTCTACAGAATTTGTGATACAAAGTTAGGATTTGGTGAATATTTTTGCTTATTTGTGTTCAGCTCTTTTGGTTAGAACGTTATTTATTCTGTCGGTTTGGGATTTCGGTGGCGATATTGTCATGTATTTGTTCATATGTTTTATTATGAATATTGGATTATTTTGTGTGTAGGTAGATCTCATAGTGACTCTCATTTTGTATCTATAAGACGCTTGTCTGATTTCAACTTATTGTTTAGGACTTCAAAGCAAAGATGGGCGAAAAATAGAGATCTACCTCGGACACACATCTCAGGAGAAAAGAAATTAGGAATTGGTTGTTTTAGACTAATGAACCACTTCCTAATTTCTCTTCTCGCTTACCTACTTATAGCTCTAGTAGACACTGTTCGAGCGAAGAGGACTCAACTTTGGTCGTGCAAGTTGAAAATGAGACATCATTTTCAACTTGCACGACCAAATTTGAGTTGGGAGGCGCTGGAGGCGCGGGCGGCGCGCAGTCGAGACGACAGGAAACTTCGGTGGGTTCTCCCTCGCTGCTAAGATTCTCCTCTCATCTCCGCTTTGGTGGACAATGGGCGTCAGCAAGGTGTATTTTGATGAGTATAATATTTTTATACGCTTTCAAAGATATGAAGCTGCACTGAAAAAAATAATTTCTTAGTACACCACATTCTTATTGACTTTATGCAGTAAGAAGAAATATTTGTAAAACAGTAAAGACAAACAGTAACTTTTAATGATTAAACATAGGTACCTACTATTTACTGAAAAAACAACAAAAAAATCACCATTACTGTAATATATTAAGTAAATTTCTTTGGTTTGAACGATATCACGAAATGAATAAAACAGTTAATTTTGTGACCTTTTAACGACTTAAAACGTTAAAGTTTACTGTCATGACGGTAACATTTTGCCTTGACTCAAGCTTCTGTTTTTGGATCAGTAAAAAATACTGTTTTCAACGTTAGGCTCTTAAGGAACTGTTTAAAGCAGTGTTTTTTATTTTTATTTACTGCTTATTGCTTTCAGTGTGAAATCAATAAGCCTGTTATTACACAACCCCTAATACCTAGGTTATGCAGGCCACTCACGTTAGGTACGCTAAACTTGTGCAAAATTGAATTTGCACAAGTACCTATAAGAATAAGCATAAATTTAGTTTTCCAAGCCATTCAGTGTCACGCAGACTTGTGCAAGTCTAAAATTGCGCAAGTAGGTATATCGTTACGTGTACCTATGGCTATAATTTATTACATCATTTTAGGAAGTGTAGGAATGATGATTAAAGCTAGATAACTAGATGAATTACTTAATAACTGTGGTACAAAATAATTCTGTCGTTCTTGGGATTCCTAATGAGAGCAAAATCAGTCCCTCATGAGATAACCTATAGGTACCTACCTACAAACGTACCTACAGATGAAGAAAGAGGAAAAAAGTTAGGGGACGCCACTCTCCCTCGGTTACCACATTCGCACAGTTTGTGCAGGCAGATTTTTTTAGATTCTCGTATAATAATAAAAGAGTCTAGACAAGTGGTAATCGCTTTCAAGACGTTTCGTATTTCTACAACTTCTTTTTGGTAACATAATGTCAATCTAATTTTTTTTTTTACTTTTCCAACATTCTTATCGCTGAAGGTTGAAAGAAAGAAAGAAAGAAAAGAAAAAAAACGTTTATTTGGACACAGTTCGTGAAACACAAAAAACAAAATTAACAAAATAAAAAAAAAAATATGTTACAACAACAATAGTGTGTGCCTCACGGCTGCGCCAAAAAGGTTCATTCAGCATGAATGCCAGACAGATGCTGTCTGACGCTGGTTTTCTAATGAACCTTTAGGGAAAAGTGACGGGGAGTACACACAGCTTCAACATACCTAATACATACTTTTTATACCTACTTATAAATAATTAAAAATTAAAAATGTTGCGCTTTGTTTAGGTCCTAAGTTAGGACCTAGACAAAGCACTCCTAACTGACTGCTACCTAAGCTAGGTTGTGGCCGTTCTTCTCAATAAATATCTACCTTTTGAAATGGGTACCCTGAACTTTCTAACTAACTGGAACGACTATTTGACAATTCGAAAGTGCCTGTAAATCCCGCATTATTATTATACTCTTTGGTTTCATTGAAATAAATGTTTGAGTTAAAAAGTAATCCTTGTTATATTTTTAACTTAGGCATGCGTAAGCTTAGTTCAGTATCGGGCAAAGTATTTTTCCGCAAAACCATAATGAGTGTCCAAAATTGCAGCAGACTACACTAAGTTCGAGCAGATAAGTATCGTCTGCCTCCTTTCTGCTTATAAGTATTATCAATCTGCAATCATGTGAATGGCAATTTGTAGGATCGCGAAAATTGTCTTAGAACAAATTAGTGAACCAACCCTGCTTCGCACGGTTTTCTCGACTTGAAAAATATATCGGAATTTTCTATACTATACGCAGGTAAGTTTAATAAAAATGCATTATATACATAAACCTTTTTTTTTGTGGATGGAAATCATCAAATGACCCCTCCCGCTCTGGGTGGAGTGGAAGGGAGTGTCAAACTCTTTTACTGACTAAAACCCACCCGTGTTCCAGGCACGGGCCTGGTCCTGATCGGATACTCTCCGCCCGCAGGCCCGCGCCTGCGGTGGCCGGGAGTCGTCCCGTGGCTCCCGACGCCCGGAGCGTCTCCCGCGGCGGCTAGGACGGGAGGCTCTCTCCCTCATCCGTCCCGCCACCTCCTTCGCTAGCATAACTGCTTCGCAGAAGCATGTGACTGCCTCCCACTCCCTCTCGCCCCGGACCATGGCTTGCACCAGGGCTGGACGCGAGAGGTCGCCGCCGCTGCCGATCGCCTCTACGAGGACACGGCGGTGCTCCGCCCAAGCGGGGCAGACCTCCACCGTGTGCTCCACCGTGTCCTCTGGGCGAATACACATAAACCTTCCAGAATAAATTCTCAAAATGTTGAATCCAATTCTGTCAACGTATGATTGTGAACATCCGTTAGTTTAATCTATCTCGCGAGATTGTAAGCCAGCCTCTGCCGCTGCACTGCAAAATAAAAGATCTTTGTCTTTTCTAGCCCACTGCAGGCCCAGGTAACCTATGCCCATGATTTTTCAACCTTACTGGTTGAAATGCTGTGACTGTCAAATTTTCTTATTCATTTAACATCACGCTACAAGAGCCGGAGCCGAGCAAAAAGAAAAAAAGAAAGTCAGATTCTTAGACCAAATAAAAAGCCAAGACATAGCGCTGCGAACAATACAGTGAAGTATGCAAAAACTACGCTTCAGATGTATTGTGTGCATGTGTCAGATCAGCGCCAATGAAGGGGCCCGTAAGGGCCGAAGCCTGCCAGGTCAGCGGGATTGTCTGAAAGGGTTACCGCTGGCCCGGAACATATAGGGCTAAGGAAGGAACACGAATGGGTTTTAGCCAGTAAGAGTCTGACACTCCCTTCCGCTTCACCCAGAGCGGGGCTAATTGACGATTGGTCATCCTCAAAAAAAAAAAAGCTGTGTGCCTACACGCTCACACGCACACATCTACAATCAAACTACACCTCAATATGTGCACACATGTTTACGAAACCGGCTTCACTTTACTGTTGACAGCCCTGTCTTGGTTTTTTATTTGGTCTGAGGTCAGACTCTAAACAAAAAAACGAAGCAATGGGGCATAGCTACAGGATATGCCTACCTAAATAAATGTTATGTTACATGAAACAAGACATTTGACGCGGACGAAGTTGCGGGCAGAAGCTAGTGAGTTAATATTTCCCATTGATCCGCTTTACACAACCTAGCTACTTATATCTCAAGGCTTTACAAACAACACTGTTTTCCTATAAAATATTTTACTCAACTACTCACAAAGTAAACATAGGTACTTTGAGGTAATCCATCTTTGGCTGACGCGACGGTGAAGAGCAAACATTTCAATATCTACCGAAGACAGCTCAGTTTAGCTTAGCTTAGCTCTTGAGCTGGATTAGGGTGGTCAGGCGGTAGACAAGCAAAGTTTACTCGGCCATCCACTTTGAGCAGCTTGTATCAGTTGGGATATCTTTATTCTTAGGTTTTGTGTAGTCAGTTTTATGAGGTTAATCGTCAGTAGGTTAGGTTCCTAATCTGCGTTCCCGATTTATTTGCCAAAAATGTAAACAAATATGAATTACTGGAAAAATAACTTTTCATCCCCCCATCTCGGAAAGAGTATTTTTGCTCTTCGATATCTGAGTGCAAAAGCCGTTTTTATCCGCTAGAGGATAAAGTAAATTGAATTTAGAACATCGTGTGCACTAAGTTTGTGAATTCAAAACATCATTAAACCTATTTACTTCTCCCTCCATGGTGCCGAATTTATCATACAACCTTTTTTAATTTGTTAAAAACTCAGACTTCTTGGTGTACTTTTTTTCTAATTTGCTTTGCGCGCTTCATTTTCTTTTCACGTCATATTGTTATAACCGGTTAAAAACAAGAAACTTGAAAACAAGTGAAAAACCTAAAATAAGTAATATGAGTGGTTCTAGTGACGAGGAAGTTTATTTGACGCCAACAGAATTGACTGAAACTGTTTGCGCAAATGAGCTTTCTCCCTCAACAATCACGCGAGAAGTATTTGAAACAGTACGATATGTTTAACACGTGGCGACAAGCTAGGAGCCAAAACTTTCTCAGAAAACGTTTTGCTGGCATATTTTATTGAATTATCCGAAACCAAGAAATCAAGAAATCGAGCACTCTATGGAGTACGTATTCAATGCTAAAAGCAACAATAAAGATGAAAAAAGACATACATATCGACACCTATCCTAAATTAGTGGCATTTTTAAAAGAGCCTCATCAGGTCATCAACCAAAAAAATCGAAGGTTTTAACAGCATCTGAAATTGAAAAGTTTCTTAACGAAGCACCTGATTCCGTATATTTGGCGACAAAAGTAAGTCAGTTGGACATTCAGTATCTACTTAAGTACCTATATTAATCAACTACTTAACATAATCTAATACGTACTTAGTAGATTTTGATAGGCATAATTATGCATGCATATCAATTTTATTAATTTATCTACTACAATACTCTTTACGTTACAGGTTGTTCTTATTATTGGAATAAACGGAGCATGTCGAACTAATGAACTAACACAACTTAATGTCAAAAACATTGAGAAACATTCAGATGACTTACTATTAATTAATTTACCCAATACAAAGACAAAAAGAGACCGCAACTTCGTCATTCGCAAGGAATACCTAACAATTGTTGAGAAATATCAAGCCTTACGCCGATACACATACACTCCAATCAATCGATTTTTTCTACAATATCGCAACGGAAAGTGTGTTAGACAGCCTATGGGTGCTAATAAAATTGGCAGTATCCCACGAGAAATAGCAACATTTCTTGAACTTCCAGAACCCCTTTTGTACACGGGTCATTGTTTCCGACGAACTTCAGCCACACTTTTGGCCGATTCAGGAGCTGATCTCCTGTCCCTTAAGCGCCATGGAGGCTGGAAGTCCAATGCGGTTGTAGAGGGATACATAGAGGATTCCATCCAAAATAAGTCTAAAATATGTAAAGGCATCGTAGGAGCCATTACACTGAAAGAGCCTCAGTCAGATCCTTGGACTGGCCCTTCTACATCAAAAATGAGCCGTTACGAAACACCTAACCATCGCCCTCTCTCGCCAACATTTACGCCAAGGGAAGCCGATGAATCGGTACAACTATTAAGTATGACAGATAGTTTACCGAAAAACAGTAGGTACACAAGTCACCAAAACTAACATTACAG
This sequence comes from Oligia latruncula, assembly GCA_948474745.1. Classification (NCBI taxonomy): domain Eukaryota; kingdom Metazoa; phylum Arthropoda; class Insecta; order Lepidoptera; family Noctuidae; genus Oligia; species Oligia latruncula. The sequence continues at coordinate 14,225,311 of OX419701.1, read as the reverse complement.
TACCTACCTAACAAAAATATTACACTCAACTTACGTAACTGTAGCAACGTTACTTTCAATTTTTCTTAATTATACCAAAGTATTATTTGTTATAATTTAAAGATTATTCTGTAATACTTACCTATCATAATGTAGTAGTTAATACCTAAAGTGAAATAAAAGTATCTTGTGATTGTACATGTTTTTTTTTGCATTTAGTCATTTCCTCGCTGAGGTGGGATGAAAAGTTACGTGTTGCACTCGAGTGCAAAGATTTTTCACCTCGTGCTCTTTTGATTCCCTCGCTAACGCTCAGGATTCTAATTTTTGAATCACTCGCTGCGCTCGTGATTCAATTTTAGAATCCTTCGCTTGCTCGGTCATCAAAATTGAGCACGCGGTTAAAAAGCAACTTTGCACTCTTGTATAACAAATAACTATTAATTCCTACAAAACAAAGTTCAGTTTACGCTACAACTTCAAACGGTTTTATAACTTTTTCAATAGTGCTAAGTAGTCACTCTGAAATTGATATTTTGTGATTGAATTGAGGACCGTAGATTAATTAGTAGAGTAGGGTAATTTCTGCCATTTTATTTTTGTTTGAGCACAGCGTACTTAAGTAGGGAGTATGCTTACACCGGCCGGTGGAGCAGACGAGTCCTTGAGTGGAGACCGCGTATCGGCAAGCGTAGTGTGGGACGCCCCCAGCTAGATGGACGGATGACCTGAAGAACGTGGCTGCGACGGACTGGATGCGGAAGGCGGTGGACAGAGTGTTGTGGGGCCTGGGAGAGGCCTATGTCCAGTAGTGGACTGCAATAGGCTGAGTTGATTGATGCTTACACCGCACCGGGAGCAGCAAACACTGCTTTATCGTGCCTCGGGTGACAGATCTCGGAGTTATGAGTGAGTCCGGATGTGTGATGCTTTGGGCTGGTCTCTAGGACACAAAGAATGTCGCAGAGTTTTGCAGTTATCATTATGTGGGTCTTCGTAGTCCTTTCAGTCTTCGCGGGTGACTGGTAGCAGCTGGATGAGAGTTGCCGAGAATCGAGCTAAATGGCGTGCATATGGAGAGGCCTTATTTCCAGCAGTGGACTGCTGTGGGCTGATGATAATGATTATGTGACTACAACTCTACAAGTATCAACTTACCTTGGTATAGGTACAATGATTTCAAGAGTAAGGATACGCCCGTCTGAACATTTTACATAGAAGTTCTTCGTTCGAAGTTCGAAGTTCGCGCGCACCACTGTCAACTGAGTCGCGTTGGCCCTAAAACCGTCATTTTAGGGCCAGCGCGTTGGTGCCATTTAGTCGCGCGGTTAGCCCGGTCCTTACGCTAGTAATATATATATGTCAATGTATAGGTACCTAATCACTCACCCACATTTCCCCAGTTACCTAGATAAGTTTTGTACACTCATATGGGTAATCTCGCCAATAATAGTGTTCACGTCTTGGGAATCGAACCCCCCACGTCTGTTATTTTGTTATTTGCAAGGGAGGTTCACTTTACTTTTTGTTGCGAATAGACGCGCAACTCGCCGACTGCGTTAGGTAGGTAGCAGGTACAACCATTCGCAAAAAAAATGCCGATTAGAAAATTTTCTTCATCATGAAACTGCACTCCGAATAGAAACCGTCTGCGCTGCTGGTGCTATAACCAACAAAAATGTATTAAGCGTCAAGCACACTTGCAAATCTAAAATACGTAATTTATTTATTAACATTTGCTCTTTAGAAACTATCATAAAATAAAATAAGTGGTGTCCTCTATTTTATTTAGCAGTAAACAACAATGTTAGTTAAAGCGCCATCTGGTGTCTAAAATCAACTTCACTTAGAAACGTGTTCATTCGGTGCTGTACGTGTAGTTTCTTGACTTGCTGACAATGTTAGGGCAAAAGTTCATGCAAAGATGAATAGATGGCGCTGTTCTCAATTATTTAATTTCCAAACAATTTTGTGAAGTTGATAAGCTAGGCATTGCATTTGTAAAGTACTTTATCTACCTTGTTGAATTTAATTATTGCCATTAAGAGCCTATCAAATGTTTGTGTGATGAGCATGATCATTTGTTCTGTGTCTGGGTGTAATTTATCTATATATGTATGTATTTAGAAATATATAAGTATATTTATCAGTTGTGTAGTACTCATAACACAAGCTCTGCTTAGCTTGAGACTAGACGGCGTTGTGTGATAGTTGTGGAATATTATATTATTATATTATATTATATTATATTATATTATACTACCTCAGCTAAAATTCACTCTTTATCTCTCTCGCACGATACTGCTCGCGGACTGTGTGAAAGCGAGACAGAGTGCGGTGCTGGGCGGGAGGCAGCGCCAATAGTTTAGGTATTTGCTTTTTACGGTGAAAATAAAGGTATATTAAAAAAACTAACTAACATAAGACCTGCTTTATAGTTAGTTCAGTTAGTATGTAAAGTTTCATGATCTAATTTGAAGTATTTTTTGAATACCAGCGGTTTATTGTTCGGTTTGGAGGTAACTTTGGAATTTTTTTCTATCGAGAAAATTTTATGTAATCGTGTTTTCGTCTAACATAAGACCTTATATTAATCCTCAACTTTAGCATATATTTATTTCAAAATTAATGCTGCAGAATTTTCGACATAACGGAGGATCATGTTAAGCCATTTGAGGTAGTATAGGCTCTTAATGCTTTTTACATGCTGGCGTACCTATTACTTATTGTAATTTTCTAAATAGGTACTTACCGTAATTTTCTAAATACCTACCCACTTATTAATTAGTTAGGTAGGTACCTACTTACCTACATATTTTGTTATTTACAAGGTTCTAATGGTAAAATATGCGTTTAAAGCAGTTACTGTAGACACGTTAACCAGCAATTTAGTTAAAATGTGGTTTAGTAGGTCAGTTTATTAGAGTAAAGAATTATGATACAGCACTTACTTATGTAGGTAGGTATATTTAAATTTCAGTAAGTTTATATAAATACAATTACTTGAATGTTGTAGGTACGTTGGTAAGCGCATCACTTGAAAACGGCTATTTTTTGTTTTAAAATGAATTAATTAGGTTTCTATGGAAAAAAATTTAGAAAAATGCCCGGAAAATTGGGAAATTCGAGAAAAACTGGAAGTGCTCTTTTCTAAGTAGGTACAATACGACCGACGTAGCGTGGCGGGCCTGAGTATAGCCTTTGCGAACTTTCGCGCATGTTCTCTCACTCACACTCGCCTCATGCCACCATTTGTTTCCTAAAAAATCTTACTGCGCAGCCTTCTGCGCGAAGTTCAGACTTGCCAAGTTACGTCCGTCGTATTGTACCCATAGGGTGTTTCTATAACTCAAGTCAAGACCATGTTGTTTTGACAGAACAACGTCTGTTGTTGGGACAACTTGCACTTGACTTGCAAAGTTACAAGGATTAAGAAATGGTGGTTCTCCACATAGCAATTATCAGAAACAATGCGGAGATTGGATTTGTGACCGGCATTCATCTAAGTATACTTAAATACCTATATACATCTAGCAGCGCCCCGCGGTTTCACCCGCATAAGTGTAGATCCCGTGGGACTATCGGGATAAAAACTATCCTATGTCCTTCCCCGGGATGCGATCTATCTCTCTGCCAAATTTTATCGAAATCCGTTCCGTGGTTTAGGTGTGAAAAGGTAACAGACAGACAGACAGAGTTATTTTCGAATTTTTATTATTAGTATGGATTAGTATTAGTAGGTATGGATAAAGCCGAAGAGTTTGTTTTTTGTTTCAACGCGTTAATCTCTGGAAACACCACTCATCATCATCATCATCATTTCAGCCGAAAGACGTCCACTGCTGGACATAGGCCTCCCCCAAGCACTTTCACTTCGACCGGTTCTGTGCTTCTCGCATCCAACGGGTTCCTGCGGCAAAAACACAAAACACCACTACCTACCTAAAAATCTTTTTGCTCTTCATAGACAATTCTTGAGGAAGGTTATAGGCTATCTTATTTAACATCACGCTACGACCCTTAGAAGCCGTGCTCAAAGGAAAAAAGTCGCTTAGCAAAAACCTTTTTTTTTTTGCACACGTGTGCGCAGACAGTGCAGTCTCTCTTCGCTCACTCTCGATGTCGTCGGGTCGGACGTCACCACTACTCTAGGTAGGGCGCCAGACTGCGATGCTGTGGTTTGCACAAATGTGGAGACGCATCTTGATACCCACCAACATGCAGGCCCTCGGGTCGTGGGGTCCGAGTGCCCATGGTCTTTTTATAGAAATTTCGAAACGGCTGGTTGACACTTCCGGTGACCCAAGGGCTGGCTTTTACCTTGGCCAGAGGCTAAGTATCGCCATACAATGTTGTAATGCCGCCAGTCTCTTTGGTACATTAGGTACCAGTCGACAGCGATGCGGATGAGTTTTTCGACGCTATTTTCTAATTTCTGTCCTATAGTTTTAGTTCAAGTTAGAATTTAATTTTGTTATTTTTACCTGTCTCGACATTGTTTATAAATAAAATTTACTATATTTTCCAACATGCATCATCGAGTGTGATGCGGTAGGTAGCCCAAAACTCGTACTGCGGAAGATTCCGGAAGAGTTAATCTACCCCTTAGTCAATCTACCCCTTTAAGCAAACTGCCTCCGTCTCTCCTACTTACCACAGTAGGGACCTACCTAGCATCATGTTCATGGTAGATTCAAAAGTTTGATTTTGTACCTACCCATATTGTTACCTACGCCAAAATAACACGAAATTATTCGTATTTCTTTTAATTTTACATCTTTTATACCTACCGTTAAAGATCTTACTATGATGGACAAAATAAAAACTTTTTGACAAAAAAAAACAACCGATTTCCAAAAAAGACTACCTACTTACAAAGTGAAAAATAACTTAAATTTATGAAGTCGGTGGCAAACAACGAAAATACGAACCCAACGACACCGACTAACGACCGACCGACCGACCGACACAACTACTTAAGTGGCAAAAATACGTGTTATTGAAGCTAACTCAAAAACTACCCAAACACAGTTTATAAAATTTAGGGTTTTGTTAGTAATATGTAATTTTTTGTATTTCGTGGAATACTTTTGGTGCGTTTCAAAGTTGGTGCGTTTCGAGGAATACCCCAACAAAATCACTTGTGAATAAGTGAAATTGTTTTTTTAATTTTTATTGATATTTATTGTACCTGCAAACTATAATATAAACTATCCTAGGATAGTTTATATTATAGTTCTCCTTAGTTACACACCTAAAACTATCTAAATCGTAAATGGATTTCACTAGTAGGTAGGTTTACCTTTAAGGGGGAAGCGCTAAGGTAGCCCGCGAAATTAAAATTTTCTTACGTTTTTTGCAATTTGCTGTACGTTGATTAAAATATGATTCGCGGTCGTAACAAATATGTATTTACAGAATTATTTATAATCATTACAATCAGTAGGTAATACAACTTGTTAAGTTAGTATAATCCCCAAATGGCAAGATTTCATGAAATAGTCATTCTTGGGGATTACTTGGACTTAGAGAGTTGTGTTGATGACATTATTTGTTACGGCCGCGAATCATATTTTAATCAACTGACCAGCAAATTGCAAAAAACGTAAAAAAAATAGAATTTCGCGGGCTACCCTGGCGCTTTCGCTCAGGCGTGTTCGTTTAGAGGTGACTGGCCCATGGGGTCATCATCATCATATATTATTATTATATTCTTATACCCCCAAAATCATCCAAACTATTGACATTATTTTGCGTCTATGTCTGATTAAGTAAGTAGGTACCTATCCGCAGTATAGGTACCTAATGTAATAGGTATTTTAAATAATTATGATTATATAAAATAGGTAGGTAGGTACCTAACTATATTCGTTATTGGTACCTACCTAGCAACGCATCACAATAATTTATAATACAACATTTTAATTACCTACCTAAAAAATACAGAAGCACCTTCGTCATCATTCTACAGGGGCAGCTAACTGCTAAATAGATAAAAAAACATGGTTTATAAGGCAATAAATAAATAACAATAATAAATACACAGGTGTCGTCTCAATAGCTACCGATCAGCGGCATTCCTTCAACAAAAAAAAAAGGATTAAAAAAGGTCTTTGTCGCATCCAATCTTTCACGGTTCGTCTGGAATTGTGAAACTTGAAAAATAAGTCATGCGTTATCATGTTCAGAATATTATGAGCGTGAAATGTAATCAATTTAGTTTAGAAAATTAATATTTTATAGGTATCATTTAAGCTATCACCAATTTAATTAGTTTTGTGTTTCTTAAATAATAGGGTTTGTCCTCCAAATAGTAGATCTGTCACCAAAATGTAGTCACCAAACAATGCAAAATCAGTTCCACAATAAATCACCTAAAATCCTGAGATATAAGGTCTAGTACCAAATAAATGTTTTTGTATGTATTATAATAGGTGTGTCCTAATAAGTATTTAAGCAAACTAATTTAAAGAGATCACCAATAAATCATATTATGTTACTAGAAAATTGCATTAAGTTCAAATATCCTTTTTCCATATCCTTCAAGTATCCTTTTTCCATATTTTTTTTCTTTAAAATTTAGTCGTTTCTGGCACTCGCCGGCCGCTGCCGCGGCACCGCTCGCTTCGCTCGCTCGGCTCATGCGTAGGAGGTCACAGTTTTAACCTAACCTAACCTAAGCATTTTTTTTTAAATAATTAACCTCGTAACTAATTCGGTTCTCGATAATGTCCGATCTCTTATTTTACACATATATTAACATTAATTTGATAATTCATACCTGGGAACAATTTTTGTTTATCTGAGAACGAAAATATTTCGTGGCGATAGATCTATTTATTAGGTGATACAACTTGATGACAAATATAAATTTTGGTGATAGAAAATATAGTTCCCATATTTTATGGCTTCATTCTTGGGGTTATTTTATTTTGTACCTGCAGCTAAAAGTACCTACCTACCTAAAAATATTTTTACGAATTAAGGTTAGGTACCTAGTTGAAAATATAATTTATGATTTAGAACAGCTAGTAAAATTATTTTCTTTGTGTAGGTATTCCAGATAAGTTTTCTTGAAATAACCGTTCAAACTGAAATCACTCGAAACTTTGTACTTTCTCCCAAGATTTACTTATGTATCTATTTTTTATCATATGAACTAATAATAAAGCCATAATATAATAATATAAAAAAAAGGTTTCTTTGTTTGAACGCGCCAATCTCCGGAACTACCGGTTGGATTTAAAAAATTCTTGTTGTAACTGTTGTAAGTATTTGATCGCCCAATTCTTGAGGAAGGCTATAGGCTATTTAACATCACGCTATGACCCTTAGGTGCCATGCAAAAAGAAAAAACGTCAGATAAACGCTATGCGAAGTGATAGCGCGGGCAGGTGATGTGATGCGATGCGACAGGGTGGGTTGGGGGAACAAGTAATTTCACGCAGACGAAATAAAGGACAGAACCTAGTTTATGTATAGAAAATTATAATATCCGAGAAAAAGCATTTTTTTCTTAGTTGTGCTTTTAGTTAATGTGACTACATATGGATATCTTCTGAATGGATATTTCGGCCGAAAATTGCCGAAAACGAAACACGTAGGTAAACGAAATTCGGTCGGAATAGGAATCCACTATACCTACACGTTTAAAAAAATTGAGATTTGAATGAAGAGTAGGTATACTTACCTACTTTCGTATTGCCTGTACAACGTACCTAGTAGGTACATAAGTAGCACTCGTGTTGTGTTGTGATTGTGAGTTCATACTGTACAGTCGATGCACATAGGAGACCTTTAAGATCTTATAATTAGTTGGCCTAGCGTGGTTACGGAGTTTGAGTTTCAATAGAGCCCAGATATTGTTACCACACGTCCTTCTGTACAAATAATGAAAGTAAGTAGGTACCTTATGTAAGTACCTATATTTTTATTGATTGATGAGAAGAATATGAAAAAAATATCTCTAAAACAAAATTTAGTTTATAGGGCACTAGAATATATTAGTTGGAAAATTTTGTAATTAGGTAGGTATCTCGAAAAACCAAGCGCACAAAACTTCGTTTGTCATTTGACAATAAGATTGAAAGTCGCGGTAACCCAAGCCGCAGCCAGTCGCCGGCTGTCAACCAATATCAACAACAATAAACGACATGAATAGAGTAGCGAGCTCTGCGATACGCTGTGCGCTGCTGTTTCCGAACGCACCATGACCAGTCCCCGAGCGCATGCGCCCGATGCTTGACGTGTGCTTATTGTCAAATTTTCTTTCAACGTTTTGACGTTAGATATTTCGTAAATTTGTTCGCAGTGATAGTGTTTTTATTGTTTTCTAACTGTAGTTTAGTATAAAAATAAGTTAAAATGGAAAGAAATGACCGCAAAACGAACTCTCGCACCCATACAATCACAACAGACAGAGAATCAAATTTTATTTTGCGAAAAATTGTTTTGGATTTCTCCATCTTATTTATTGGTGAGTTATTTTTGTTTAATTTGATTAATTGTATTATTGGTGTGGGGTGCTAGGCAGAATAAAACACGGGAAATTACGAATTCAACTTGTTATTATCGTAACAATTGCTACTATAATATTACATAGCGCGCAAACTTTAGTTACATGATTACGATTAGCTTATCAATATTGTTTTCCGTATTACTACTACTTACCAATTTTTTTATAATATTACGTCTTTCGAACTTATTATTTCGTTAGTAATTAGGTCTATATGTAGGTACCTACATAATAAAAACACTGACGAAGATTTTTTAAGAACTGAGTGATGTAGGTAAATACTTGTGCCCAGATGACCCTCTCTGACTATTTTTTAAACCTACGAATTTAAGTAGATTATAATTAAAAAGCCTTACCTAACAAATAAACAAGTGCACTATTACTTAATTAGGGATATCTGATAATCACTATTACTTACTAAAACTATTCACCTAATGTACTAATGGTACATAGTTCATTAATTCATGAGGTATACATTATTTTAACAGATCTAAGTTGTATGAAATATTTCTGATTCAAGTTATCAACTAATTAAATACAACAAATAATTAAAATCAAACTATCAATAACTAATGCTAACTTTAAATCTGACAACTGAAATTATCAATAACATTCCATTTTCAACACAAATTAAAATGCTAATGTAAAAAAAATCACTTCATTCTTCTAGACCAAAATGACAGTTCATCATCTGCCTAGCCTTTTCCCAACTGCCAGCCTAACTGGATGCAGCTGAATACCAGTATTTAACATGGAGCGACTGCCTATCTGATCTGCACAACCCAGTTGCTGGGGAATATGATACCCCTTGGTAAGACTGGTTGTCAGAGTTTCGGGCTTCTGACTACCTGTAACGACTGTCAAAGATCCACGAATGACAGCCGGGACCAACGGCTTAACATGCTTTCTGAGGATAATAAAAAAAAATTACTAAATAATGTCATGTGGACAAAAAAAGGTTGATTGCAGCTGTCATTTTAGTCTAGTAAGTAAATAAAAAAATCTGAGTTTAGGCCAGACCCATTAAATGTAAAATACTGAAACAAAACACAATCACTTCTAAATTGTCTAATTTAAATTCATTGTTTAAAAGATTTACAACTCACACTCAATATTTGCGACAACATTTTGTATTTAGAAACACATGTCATTTCACGGTTTTCAGACTAACAGACACCAATGAGGTGTCTGTTAGCGGCCAAGACATATACCTATATTGTGATTGCTTGTTGTAACCTTCATTTCAAATAGTACCTATTAAATAAGTTGTCTATATAGGTAAGGGAGCAAGCAGTAATAATAATAAAGCACTAATATTAATATCAAGCACTTTCCTTAAATTATCTAAATAAGGTATTGGTATAATAACTAAATTTTATTAATAAACCTCATTTACATGAGTTATCAATAGTTGCCACGGCAAACAATATGTTGTATAGCAATCTCTTTTAAAAAAAAAGAAAACAAATAAGCTTCTAAAAAAAACTTGTTTCTAGTGAGATTTAAAATCTTTTAACTTTGTTACCGGCCAGTTATTTATTTAATGATTGAACAAAAGAGGTAAATGCAAACTCCTTGTTTCCTCAGCCAATAACGACTGACATAACAGAGTTTACTGACACATTAACATGTTAAACCGATGGTTGCATTGCACTGTCCCAAGACAGTGGCCCCATTGATTGACCAGTCACATTCCCATTCAAACGCTGTACTTGGAAATATTCCATTTTGTTATATTGTTGCTTGATGTATGGCTATTTTTAGATTCAAAATAGGTTTTTTTGTTAAAAAGTTTAGATGACTGTAATTTATTTTTGTATTGAGGTTTTGATCATGATTTCCTTATTTTGGCACCTTAGTAATGTTTTGATTGAAGGTGATTTTGTAGAAAAGTGCCCAAATAATTGCCCGTTATGAACAGTAATTTTTTTTTATACCACAGTTTTTATAAATGTAATTTTAGTTGTAGGTAGTTGCCAATATGTTTCACGTTTATGTATATGAGTAGGTATATCTGAATAACATATTATATATGTGTAGTCTCAAGTAAGTAGGTACCTACTAAAAATTTACTAATCATGTCAATGTTGCAATAAGGAAAAATACTTTAAAATTAAAATAGGTAGGTACTTAAGAAACTTTTATAGATTATTATGACAAGTTAACCAAAACAAGAATCTGGTTAGCTTATCATTTAAGTAATAGAATACCTAATTGTTATTTTTGTGTGACTACTTTTTATCACGTGAGCTCTGGACGGGGGGAGTTCCAAGAAGGCATAATATGCCTTCTTGGAACGGGTCCAAATTATTCAATAAAAAAAAATATCCAAAATATTATTGTTGATAATATCCTCTTTAGGTCATCTTCGACAAGATTCAAGGTCAAGAGCTCAAGGCAATAAATAAAAGATCCTAAAGGTTGTCGCACGTCTGACGAAAGATGCGTCGGGCGAAAAAAATATATCATATAGATTTTTAACTCTCAGTGTTGGTGTTGAGCCAAGCATTGAGAATCAAGCATAGCGAATCCCAAAAAATATATTATTGGATTTTCAACTCTTGACACTTGAAAATCCAGCGCATGTAAAAAAATCGCCGCTGAAAAAACGCGACCGTGCAAACCTTTTTTTTTTGTTTCCTGGGTGGAAAATCCTCATGGATGTCCGCCGCCCTGCGATGGGCGGCGGTGTCTGTCAGACGCTTACTGACTAGAAACTACCCCGGTGTTCCATCTCACACCTACGCCGGAAGTCGCGGGAACGTATAATCCTTCCGCAACCCCGACTGGTGCCAGCCGCCACTGCGGGCCTCCTCGGGTCAGGTGGGGGAGTGAGGTGTTTTACTTCCCCCACGACGTCTAAGAGGGGCGCATTTAGGGACCTGGAGACATTTAGTGGGGCTAACTTCGAAAGTACATACGGTCGACACACTAATGCTGGCGTATTATCAGTTGGGTGTGTAAGATTGAATGTCTCATTATCTACTTGTCCGTTCTGGCGTTAGGCGCCCGACGATACGCGATGTTACTTCCGTCAGATGTGCGACCACCCTAAAACTTCCTACAGACGATCCTGCAAGTTTGAACCAAACCTTCAGGCATTCATGACTGCAGACTCGCAGCTTTAACAAACCGCCATACATCCGCAAACGAGATCGCGTGTTTAAGCTAAGTTGCTTAGTTATTTAAGTATTTGTGTTTAGTAATGTGCTATTTAGCACCACCATTCACTTCTGTATTCCCACGCTTTGTCCATCGACGTTTTATGGAAAGTAACAAAAATCTATCGTGTTTTCTTCTAGGATTTTTACGGTACCTACCGTTTATAGGTAGGTATCTTGACTTACCGTCGACTAGGTGATTTTTTCGGAACCTGGCAGACGATGCCAAATTTGTACCGCTGTTTAATCTGACTTCCATAATCAGACAAACGGGAGATCGTTTCCAAAAACTATCATATATATACATATCCATATCCTACACAGTTTCTATTTCTATCAAACCAATCTAAGATGTGTCAGAAATCTGTGGAAATATCCTTGTAGAAAAACCCACGGCTCGTTTAGCAACACTAGTCACTATCCACCTCTCCCCAGATCAAATCCCAGGTTCGCAGGATGTGAAACATTGCGTACAGGGCCCGCCAAACAAAGTGGCAGGTAATTGGCTCGCTGTCAAAACATCCGACGCGTCTGACCTGTCAGATTAAACGTATCCGTTAAGTAGGCTCGCGTATGACAGGCAGGATGCCGTGGCGTGTGAGAATAAAAAAAAAAATAAGCGTTCCAATTTAATTTTAAATCTCGCAGTATTACTTAGTTGGCGGGAGTTTTGATTGTGATTGTGAAAGACGTGGTAATGATAAATGATTTATTTTCTGTAAGTAGGTTTGTACAAACACTTTTACACATCAATTATATATTTTTAAACTAGATGAGGTCGGTGTTTCCTATCTGACTATTCTGAGAAGAGAGGCCGAAACATAGTCCAGACAAAATCTTGGTCAGATCGTGTGAAGACCATGTAGATTGGTGTCTGAAATGGTCTTTTGAGAAAAGAACCACACAGATTGAGTGGACCTGTTCAATCAGTGCACGCATTTGTCAAAAATCGTGCAGCTCAACTCAGAACTTGAGGAGCTCAACGATTCGACGAACTATACCAAAGAAAGGACATTTGGGTAGGCCGCGTAAATTACTCAAACTGCCAGATCATGATTAAAACTAACTAAGAAGGAAAACAGAAAAAAAATGACCCACATAGTCCTCACATTCACAATAATTAATAAAAAAATAAAAAAAAAAACTTTACAAGGTAAGAAAACTGTTGCGTCTTGCGTTAATTTCTGCGGGAGTTTTGGACTACCTCTGCATTAGTTCCGGTTAACTTTTCTGCTAGATACTGCCCATCTGAACATTGTTAAACAAGCCCGTAATCTTTTAATATCTCAATCAGGTCCCTCTCCTTCCATCCAGTGACATTTTGATTTGCAAACTTTCTCTGCGCTAACTAGTAACCTTTCGATATTCCACTATCTACGTCCCCTCAGGGGAAGCCAAGCGGAAAGCTTGTACTTACCTATATTTTCGAATGGGCTCATTTTATAAGTTTGACGTGACATGTGTCAAGTTCAATTCTGTCAGAAATAAGGCCAGGTACGACGCTCCAATTTAAAGGCTCCTTCAAACAGGCGCGATACGCGATAAAATCACGCACGACACAAAGGCACCGCTCGTTGTGCGACTTGCGGTGCCTTTGTGTCGCGCGCGATTATATCGCGTGTCGCGCCTGTTTGTAGGAGCCTTTAACGATCCATCAACTATTTTCCACCTCCAACAGCCCTACCTCTACAGTAAATAAAATACCAGGAACATAAACAAGTTCTTCCTTGAAGCCTTCTTCTTATTTAATAAATAAATGGCCGTCCATTATAAAGTCGTTTGGTGGTAGTTTAATTGCAGTACTTTCAGGAATCTTCGTCGTATGCAGTAATTAACTTAACTATTCGTTCACATGGGTTACTTGGAACCATCGTGTAGCTCTTGTGTGCAATTTCCTTTCAAATAAATAGACGGCTGGTCGTTTTCCTGAGGGTGTACTAAAAGGCTAAGAGGATTATTTTGCTAGCTGTTTGTCTTGATCTTGTATGTTTATTTCTGTACGCCAATCCTTTATAAATAAAATTAATTAAACTATAATTACATGAGATAATTATGCTCACGAAGTGGTGTCGCTGAACCAATCAGCTTTATTTTTGACTGAAAGAAGTGGGGCTTTTTAGGGCTGTCCATTGTAATTTTCATTTAACCTGTAGCGTGTCAATTCTCAGCACATTACGAACGTCGAACTTCCGATCTTGATTTTGACATGAGAAAGTTGGAAAAAATGGATATTACTTATCGTGTAATTATTCACTTTCTTCGCATTGCTACTATCTCATGATAAAATTATGTCACACTAATATTATAAAGGCGAAAGTTTGTGTGTGTGTGTCTGTGTGCGTTTATATGTTTGTTACTTCTTCACGCTCAAACGGCTAGACCAATTTTGATAAAATTTTGTATGGAGGTAGCCGACACCCTGGATTAACATACCTATAGGGTACGTTTATCCCGATATTTCCACGGGATCGGGAACATTTACGCGGGTGAAACCGCGGGGCGCAGCTAGTAATTTCGAAAAATAAGGTGCGGCATACAATATGGTAAGCTCTTAATGAAAATGAAGGCAAGATACACCATAACCAAACCTAAAATCTGTACGCAACGGTGACTTTAAAAACCAGCAAAAAAAAAAGCGCGTAAAACCTTTATCTCCTACACACCTGTTTGTAATTAAGACCGGCTGTATGCCTGTATATCAGTGGATTTCTCCGAAACGCAGCTAATGTACGGTTAAGTCGTACTCAAAACTTAAGTACTTACTTAACACGTCTAAGTGGGCACGGTATTGCAACCAGCTTTGCGGTATTTCACTCAAACGTGCTGCGTGTACAATAATTAGGCGGCATGTCTTTTCTTGACGATGCCGACGCTGTCAAAGATTAAGAAAAATATTAGTGGAGGAGACATTCTGTTGATCGTGTTGTGCCTACGTTTTGCGTAGCTTCATGCGAAACCTGCAGGCCCCTTGGGGTATCAATTTGACACATAATATCATGCCTGTAATTGTCAAAGGGTTACGCAGAGGAGCACCCTATTGTACACCCATGTCCATCTGTGTTCCATATAATTGGGGGCGAGCATATTGACATCAACCGGTCTCAAATACAGACTCCGGGGAAAAGCGAAGACAAGACCAAAGGAAGAATTTTTGATAGACAATGAAAGTTTGTATGAAAGTTGATAATTTTTTGCAGATGGGAATGTCATCGAACACACGGCTTGTTTAAAATAATTTTAAAATAGGTACTTACTAAATTCATGTACAGTCAACAAAAGAGATAAGTATGCAGGATCGTCGGATATAGTTGAAGTTTAGTAAGAAACCGATGGATGTTGTCAACTGAAATTTAATTTTATAAATGAGCTGTTGGTTTTCTATTAATTAAATAACATTTTATTCGAAAACATCCATCGGTTCGGTCGGAGAATCAGCCCTTTTTGAACATCAAAATTACATAAGAGCCCGCCCTTCATCACCGCTTTAAGGCTCCTATACAAACAGGCGCGACACGCGATATAATCGCGCGCGACACAAAGGCACCACTCGTTGCGCGACTTGCGGTGCCTTTGTGTCGCGCGCGATTTTATCGCGTGTCGCGCCTCTTTGAAGGAGCCTTTAGCTCGAAAGAAGAAGTGGCGCAACAAGCTCCAGCAGCTTGATTATTATTCCATTAACAGGAAGTAAATAATGTTCAATTAAACAGATAATTTCTACGCGCCTGTGACGTTATTAGATGTCCTATTTAGTCCATTTGACATAACTATAATGTATAATAACAATTGTAAGTGATAATTAGACATCCCATTATGTTTATTTATAGCTTGGCCTTAATGATTAATGTGCAATTTTGTGTTGGTAATGGATTTGGTATGCAAACGCAGTTTAATTTAGATTACGACCCTTATTTGCCTAATCTATGGCTAGAGCTCAGCTAATTGTATTTGGTTACATTCTGGAATAATGCAAAATCTGTCTTGAAAGAAAATATCTAATGGTAACTTGCTAATCCTGTAAGTTGCGTTTTCACTGAGGCGGAGCCGACCGGTGCGGAGTGGAGCGGAGCGGAGACATCCAGGAATTGACACTACATTGGTTCTTAGACAAAGAAAAGTATAGACGCCGGGTAGCTCCATTTCATTTCCACAAGAAAAGGATAAAGTATTGAGTTATTATAAGTAACAGAAAAGGATAAAGCTATACTATTTCCGTCAATCAGTGCGTGCCAGTTTTTTCAAGGCAGCTACTTAAGTAGCCCATGTTAGTTTTTTTTTTTTGTTAGCCTAGTTTGTGTCCCACTGCTGGGCAAAGGACTCCCCTTTTTCCTTCCAAACCTCCCTGTCTTGTGCGATCTCTGGCCATGTTGGCCCTGCGAATGTTATTAGATCGTCACGCCACCTTCGCCTTGGTCTACCTCGACGGCGATGTCCTGCCATGTTAGTTAACTTAGTTTTTTGTCTCATGTGTGGCCACGCTACCCGATGCTCTATAGCTTTCTTACTCTAAGACGTTGGTTTGGTTGAAGTTGAAATCCACATTTCGGCTCTCGTCTCGTCGTCTTCTACTTAGCGTGTCGATGGAAATCTAAATGGACTCGGCCCAGAATTCAGCCACGTGTTTGGCTCCATCACTAGCGCCCATCAGTTACTGTAGCGTGCAGCTGACAGTGATTGCTCGATTCCTGCACGTCTCCGCTCCCATTCACTCGTCTTCGCAAGTTCCTAGCTAAGCCTTTTGGCCATTATGTACTCTCCTAATACATACTCATCATATTAATTTATTAATTTAACTACATAATAATGTAAATCATGACTCGAGAAAGTACAGGCTAATTAATTCACACGCAAAAATCAATTACGAATATTTAATACTTAAAGCAATTAATATCTGACTCATTATCTCGTTAGGTCTATAATTAGTTTTCTTTTAAGTCTGCTTGATTGGATATTAATTATGTAACGATGTCGAGCGTCTACTGTAATATATTGGTCATTGTTCTGTTGACGTGATTATTACGTATATGACACGTCATGTCGAGAGTGTTCCCCGAATAGGCAACAGTGTACTTACTGTTCAATTCAATAGTCTGTACTAATATTACAAGGTAAGTTTGAATGTAGGTAGATTACCCCATCTTCGGAACTACTGATCCGATTCCTAAAATTCTTTCACTAATGGGAAGGTAATCTAATCAAACTAATATTTTAAAGGCGAAAGGTTGTGAGTATGTTGTTACTTCTTCACACACACATGCCGACGAAATCGCAGACAGAAGCTCGCAAGAAATAAATGGACTGGACTTATAATGGACTTTTTAGGATGTTATAACAAATCCAACAAACCAAAGATCACAAAAATCGGTTCCGTGGTTCTTGAGTTATTAAATGGTGTAACTAGCCCGACTTTCTTTTATATAAATAGATATTTCCGAGTGTAAAAGGATATAATTTGAAGTTTTTAAACTTCAAATTTCAAGAAATTGAAGAAGCCGCGGTCAGCTGAAGTCGCGGGCAGAAGCTATGACCAGATAAGCCTTTTTCCCCTTTAATAGCAGGTATCTATGTATAAGCACAACAAGTAAACCGGTGATAGAGAAGCATGAAAGACGGAGATAGTCTGTGCCGACCCGAAATTATTTAAGAAGGATGATATGATAATGAATGAATCCTTATCCCAAATCATTTTGGGTCGGTCAATCAGTCATTCACCATTTATTTATTTTTTTACCAGTATTTTAAATGGAGCGACTGCCTATCTCACTGGGTTGTGGAGGTCAGATAGGCAGTCGCTCCATTTAAAATACTGGTAGGTATTCAGCTGCATCCGGTTAGACTTGAAGCTGACCCCAACATAGTTGGGAAAGGCTCGGCAAATGATGATGAATGAGTCATTCAGAATGAAAAATAGTGAGGAAAGGTATTCTATTCGATCGATTTGAAATAGTCTCCTTGAATTATGACACCACACTATACCGTGGTGGTGCCATCTATTGAAACTTTGCAGTGACTTTACCTTTGCAAGCTCTTGGCTACTTCTCAGAATTTCCCTACAGAAAAACCAATACAACAGTTTTCCCGACATGGGAAAAACTAAGTCCTCGGCTCACTCGATTTCTAGATCTCTCAAACATACCTATACATATTATGCGCACTTGTCTCTTTGAATGGAAACTAGGTATTTACTATTTACCATAATGATAAGCGTTTAGATTGCTTGAACGTAGAGAGCACGTGTCTCTTGTTACGTGATACATATGAGATGAGCATTCGTGCTAATCTCCATGTAATACTAATTAAAAGGGTGTAAATTTTATTGATTGATGCTAGTAATGAGACTAATTTTAATGTCTGTGCTGACCTTTATTTGTGATAAGGTTGTTTAGCAATTGATGATGACACACAATGTTATTCTGCACATTGCGTCAGTTATTATCTTGAAATGATTTTGGGAGCATACAACAGTAACAGATATTTATTTTTAAATAAGCAATAACATTTTTCCTGGAACAACACTGACAGCTCAGAACACTTTATCAGTTCCAAAATATCAAAAATTTCTTAAAAAATACAACCAACAAAACAAAAAACAAAAACTTTTTCTTTACCGTAAATACCGTATCGTTCCAGTCATTTCATGCCTCTCCACATCTAATCTCCCTAATCTTTGCCACGCACATAGTACTACTTACTTCGTTCCCACGTGGTGTGTTGTGTGCCTTCTATCAATATTTGTATCTACCTGCATTATCAGCTGCGATATCCGTACCGCCCTACGCACTAAACTTACACCTGCGTGACTTGCATCCAAAAGTTATCGACCATATTTAACAATTGTCCAATTAGGAATGTGGTCTTATTTTATATGTTAGATCACCATCGATATTGGTTGGACTGTCTGTTGGTGCTCTATTTTATGTCTGGTGGTCTACCTTGTATCTGCGGTGATCTACCTGACATTAGCTCCATGATGGCTAAAAACCTGTAGTTAAAACTTTCTTTTAAATACCTACTTTCTTAATTCACTTTTGGATTACACGCTCTTCCGCCTTTTGCATCCTTAGCTCAAACTCAAGAGCCATGAGCTTCTTTATACTATTTCCTCCATCTGCAGCTGTAAATATATATTCTAACAGCTTCGAAGTTGCCTGTTTCGTCGCTGTGTTGTGAGCAGATAACATTTCATGGAACTGCTGTTCCATTTTCACTCCGTTATCTCCTTTGTTAGTGCAACAATCATATCCTTATTTATCCTAATCAATCTGCTGCAATTTTGCGTCTGCTCTCAATTCATGGTGTGCCTCCTAAACGATACCTTCCTGGCTACGTGGGCTGAATCCTGGGTAAAATTACATGCTGAACTCGATCAATTAAATTATGGAATGGGAGGAAATTAAATATCCTTATCCAATTGCGAGGGAAAGAGTAAAAAGATATGGGTTGGTTGGCATAAGTATATGCACGGGATCTCCGTTATAGGCTTATACTTTAACCATTGTCTTGTCCTATCCAATATAATCGATAATGAAATCAATGAAGTGGATGGACAGCACCCGATAACATCATTGTGGATCCCGATTAATAAAAAGATATGGACGATAAAAGCACAGCGGCACTTAAGCCGAGATATCCGGAAAGGTGCATATGTACTGGAAACTAGTCCTGCGCAAGACCAAAGAACGCTTCTCCTATTGTGTCTCGTTAAAAAGGCGATAATTTGCCATCAACTTTTGGCACACCCATTGACAAAAAAGCTGTCGCTCCAGTAATTGCTTGGGATGGTAAAGAACAAAATATTTTTACGGAAGTTGGCTACTAAGTATTTGGTGTAAAAACATTTGTGTCAATGGATATTAGTTAAGTGTTTCCCGTTGTATCACATGCTGTAATCACATTGTGACACTTAGATAAACATTAGTACACCAAACATTATATGTGTTGTTTACAAATATTGTTTGAAAGTATACAAACATATTACCGATACGTTTGTTTAGTCTCTTTAAACAGCTTCCGTGCTGTCAGAAATTGTATTAGTGCTTGGATTATCCAGAACCAATTGGAATCGAAGCTCATCCCTTAATTTGTCCTACGTCTAAAATATTTATCTTATTTCTACTATCCATTCCCGACGCAGCGTCGCCGTAGGTACCTCAAAACCTCCCCAGGCTTATTAAATCTTAAAATTCATCTACTCATATTCATCTCCATTAAAGTCTTGATTAACATCAAAGCATTAATTGATTTTAACCGCCGCTTTAATGTCTCCGTAATCAATTTATAACCAGGCTGCCATAAATAGCACTCTATAATTTATTAGAAAAAATTGTTCCACCACTTCGCTCTTCGTGAGCATTGAATTACTCGGCGCCCGCGCCTTTAAACAAGGTTCATGCTGCATTAGCGTAATCCACCGTACAGTACTCACTACTTAAGCCCACCTATCTCAGTTTTCGCTGCAATTCACAACGTTATACTGCTCCTAATACCACATTTGCCACTCCTGAGGATGTTACGAAATGATCACATCCGCGGATCTAATTGTCATAGCAACTAGGGAATGAGAAAGGCAGAGAGGAAGCGAGCAATAAAGTTGATGAGCTATTAAATATCAAAATTGTGTCACGCTAAAAGCATTTTAGTAATGTAGATTGAGAGAAACATAAATTCAATTTGGATGGATTCTGGCAAATTCAGAACTAGGGCGCCAGTTATTTCCGTCTCCTGTAGATTTTGGTTTAAATGTTTCGTCAAACAAACGCTATTCAGCGAAAAGTTCGATTTCTGTGTTTATTATAATGACGCGTAATTGCATTAAGGCTAGATGCATTCACATAATACATTAATTAGGCAGACGAGTCTCAACTCAACCAAAAATGTTAAGTTACAAAAACGTTGACCGCTCAATAAAGAAAGAACGGAAATCAGGACCAAAAAAGTTAATTGTTAATTGAGACGATTATCAAATTCCTGCGTTGGAACTATTGTGTCTTCGACAACGTACAGGTGTCTTAATCTCTCAAACCTGATGTTATTAGAGTAAGTTGTAGAAATAAAAAACAACCCACAAACTCTACGCATCCCAAAAGGACCAAAAAAGGGCCCAATCCTTTAGCAGGAAGTGTCCAGTTAAATTACGACTAAGATCCGATCAGCATCAATAAATCAACATTGGGTCTTATCTCACTGTCTAATGAAATAAAAACTCTTTTGAGCTTCGTCTTCCGAGATGTGAAATAATTAATGCCCTGCGTAAGATTTATGAGTTCTTAATGCTACACCCACGCGATTCGAACTTACCCTTATCGCAATATCTGTTTAAGTACATTTGGACCAAAGCGTTGAGAATCTTCAACTGCATAAAATGCACTCTGTAGCCTGTTAATAAGGGCTAAGATTAAAGTAAAACGATTGCATAATTTAAGGTGTTTAGCTCAGACGCCATGAAATACGATTTGCGGCCGACGACAAAATGAATGAGTGCAGAGCGCATTTACAATGTTTTGTTCTTGTCAGGTGTGGCCCATTTGTAAATTTTGATTCATTTTGCAAATTATACTCTGGGACAGAGACAAATTTTGCAATTAAAGTTATTTATTGTTGCCGGGAGGTAGCTGCAACTTTTCACTTCGAAAGCTCATTATGGTTTTGACCTTTGCCTACATTATTTACAAGCTTTTTTGTTGCCTTATTCCCGGTAGGATCCACTGCTTCGTCCCATGAATGATAAACCAAATAATTACAAATGATTGATTCTGACTAAAGTTTTCCAATAGGCATTGTCTTCAAAGTTTTCTTAGAAACTATAACTATCGTTGCCAATACAATTGGTAAAAGCCCTGATGATATCTGCAGTATGACTGGGATTATTAATGATAGGGCCGACGCAGACACGCCTGTACAGCCTCTACGACTTATAGATTATAATGCGGCACATGCAACGACCAGATTTTAAAATATATGGTTGAATAGCTTCAACGAGGGAAATGAAGGGTTGGTAAATGGTAGAATTAAGGTATTTATTGGTAAGATTATCAATGAAGATTAAAACGGAATGCATGACGATAAAGATGATCTTTTTGATATGAACGTAATGCATACAGATGATATCCTTAACTTCAAGAAAGTAGTATCATGATGATATATCGGCACTTAAGCTACCTGAAGAAGCGTAGAGAAATAAAATAATTACCTAGCCGGTTTAATTTAATGGCACATTTTAATGGCTTTGTAAATAGTTTTATCAGACACTTAGCTTTCGGAAAAAAGTTTATGGGAGGAGAAAGACAAGATCCAAATAGAAACATAAATTCAATTTAAAATACGATGCAGCGGAAGACAATAAAGTAAATAACCATTAAAAGAAAGTAATTGGTCGTAAAACATGGCTGATTGATAATGGCAATGATTAGGGATATGAATTTAGTGATAACATCGTTTCTCATGTTTTTATTGACAGAGAATTACCTGGCTACAGGGTTGATAGTGTTTCTAATCAGTATAAAGCTAAGTGTTGACTACGGCGAGTTGCAGTAGTAGATATTGAAACATTTTGTTTTAAGAGAAGAATTTATTAACTCTTTTGATTCGTTTTGCACAAATTCCTATTTCGTTTATTTCGGACTAGCTCATGCTCGACATGGGTTGCAATGCCTTTTTTTCATTTATTTGTTGATAGGAACCTTCTCCGGCGCACACAACAACTTACCAAAGTTTCATCATAATGGCTCGAGCCATTTTCGAGTTTTTGCGATACTGACGAACGGCAATTGATTTTTAGGGTTCCGTACCCAAAGGGTAAAAACGGAACCCTATTACTAAGACTTCGCTGTCTGTCCGTCCGTCCGTCCGTCTGTCTGTCACCAGGCTGTATCTCAAGAACCGCGATAGCTAGACAGTTGAAATTTTCAACAACAAAATAAAATAAATATTTGAGGGGGGCTCCCATACAACAAACGTGTTTTTTTCGGCGTTTTTGCCTTGTGGTACGGAACCCTTCGTGTGCGAGTCCAACTCGCACTTGGCCAGTTTTTATATTTAAGAAGATTTAGTTTTAACTTGGGGTTCTCAAGATAATTATTTAATCATTACGGAATGTTACTATATCAACGTAGTTTTAGGCTTTTAGGCTAGGTTTCAGATATTTTAGGTATCAAATTAGCATTATCACATCGCTATAATTTAACCAATTATTTCAGAAAAATAACGATAATAGACAACCTCATTTTCCTGTCCATAATAGATACCTACTTACTCAAGTTCATACCTACCACTTATACAGATGTCACACATTCTTGATGTGAGACCGGTCTTGTGGCTAAGTAATGACAGCCGCACGGGTCGATCGATCAGGTTAAGCTACGCTTGCCGCGGTTGGTCCGTGGATGGGTGACCATCTTACGTACCCCTCCATGCCTCGGAAAGCACGTTAAGCCATTGGTCCCGGCTGTCATTCGTGGATCTTTGACAGTCGTTACGGGTCGTCAGAAGCCCGAATATCTGACAGCCAGTATTACCAAGGGGTATCGTATTATTCAGTAACTGATGGGTTGTGGAGGTCAGATAGGTCGCTCCATGTAAAATACTGGTATTCAGCTGCATCCGGTTAGACTGGAAGCCGACCCCAACTTAGTTGGGAAAAGGCTAGGCAGATGATGACTTCACCGGTAGATATGGTCTAATTTGTACTCCCTATACTGCGTTCGCGATTTCAATTACAATAATGTAAATATAAAATAAAAAGTAAATATTAGGTGTTTTTAGAAAAAAATACTTTAGTAGCCACATACCTAAACTTCAGTTTCCACATTTTTATGACTTATTTGATAGTTCTAGTAATTCTGAAATCAATTTTATTTACCTACACTACTAAGATATATTTGTTTAAGTGAAAATAACATCAATTAGAAACAAAGATCTGACTAGAATATAATTTGTTATGTTACGCATCAGTGTGCGTGTACACTATACTTTATCGGCGGAGCGCAGGCGCATCTCTTTTGACTCATTAGCGGTACCAATGTCAATGTTACTTACCTACCGCTTGTAATTAATGTTACGTTTATTAAGTAGATGTTGATTAGTGTTTGTATGTTAATTAAAACTTTTACTTTGATCTTCCTTGGCTTGTATGTTTAGACGGAGTTCCTTACCGTTGTTAGTACCTTCTATGACTTATGTTATAATTATGGTTTCAATTTTGAGGCTTTTAATTGGGTTGTATTTTATTTTTTTCTAATTCTAAAATTCTTGTGTCTATTTAAACCATTTTTTTGTAATAATATAAAAAAATAACATTTTTTAACAGTGAAAGTTTAGTCAACTTCATATGGTTAGATTGTTCATTAGTGTGTTATTATTAATCAAGAGTATTATTTCAAGTGTTCCACTCCAAAGGACCAAAAAGCTTCCCAATGCAACACGACTTTGTACCTATACGGTTGTATGTATGACTTTGTACCTATACGGTTAAGATACTCGCCGTTCATTGGCTGACGTCAAAACATCTGTAACTTCATATCCATCGTTGACATACAAGTTTGAAGTTTCACATAGGAGAAAGGGTAGGTTATGATCCAACTTCCAATAATTTCAATATTGACCTGGACTTGGCCCTTGTCACGTTCAGTTGTATGAGTCAGCTAAGTGCTTTTGAACGTAAAGGAGTAACAAATCTCAGTACAATACCCTGATCTGTAAATCCAGAACATTATATCAGAGCACGTGGTTTTGATGGCTTTGAACTGTAGATATTGGTTGTAGTACTACTCATACCTCTATGTAAATCTATAATGAGTACAAACCGTCACGCTAAGGAAACAATCAAGGGGGTGTTTGCAACTGCCGTTTTGACACATGCTTATGGTGAGGTTAAAAAGTCTGATGTGGCCATTGATGTAAATGAGGTATATATAAATGTAAACTCTTATTCTAAAAATATAATGCATTTGTCTTCGGCCTTTGGTGCATTCTTTGACTACAAAGACACAGCTCGATAGCATCTAGGAGTTCATAAATCATATTACAATTTCGACCCATTCGCCTTCCTGGCTTTATTTCTATATTCAACTTATGAATAATGGTTACCTTGCCATCTGTCACAGCACAACGTAATTTTACTACCTTGGCTTCAAATAAAGCTTTCACATCGGCAGTTAATGCAACTACTTACCTTGTTAGGTGTCTAAATGTTGAAGCATCCATAACTTCATATCTTCTCTTGGAATCAAACAAATGACTCCCTTTAGCGTAGGTGTCAGTGATTCGTTTCTCTTCACTGAACAAACTCTCTACTTTAATGTGGTCGTTTTACAACTACCCACAAGGGGGGACATAAAGGCGGTGTATATTAACGACTGTTTTATTGTGGTGTGAATAGAAACGTGAATTAGAACCACTGTGATATACTCTGATATTTATAGTCGGAAACCGAATGATGTATAGTCGAGAAAGTTTTGTAGATGATAAAAGATGAATGAATGGGTATGGCAGTTGGTAATATCCCGTAAAGGCGTGTGCGTAAGGCTTGTCTTTCAGCTGCGGAGAAGAGAAAATCGAGTAATTTCCGTTTTGATATTACTTTAAAGGTTATGCTCGCTTGTCTACTGCCTTTATTATTTCAAGCTGTACCTATATACACCTGCTTACTATCATGATCTGCCTACCTTTTCCCAACTATGTTGGGGTTGGCTTCATGGAGCGACTGCCTATCTGACCTCCACGACCCATTACTGAGTAATACTTCTGACTACTCGTAACCTCTATCAAAGATTCACAAGTGACAGACGTGACCAATGGCTTAACGTGCTTTCTGAGGCACGGATCCCTACCTGATACCTGCTTGGGTACAATATACTATGCTATTCTAAATACAGATTTAGGTGGGTCTACCCAACACTTGAATTTGCTTTTACAACCTTTTCCTAGGTTCTTCTATAGATACGTCCGTACGTAAGACCATTATTATGAGAATATGTAGGTGTTTCTTGAAAACCCCACTATTCAACATGCACGTTTAGCTCCGTTCAGATTTATCACTCCTCCACATATACGTCAATATGGGCCAGAACACACGCATTGACTTAATTTAATTGTCAAAACCATACGTTTCATATTTGCATGTCCGTCTGTCCAAAAATTACCACTTAGTTAAAATGCACAAAACGCGCTCTAATATCTTATACTATTGCGTTTTAATATTGTTATTCAGGACCCACCGGCCATATTTTGGGCTGATTTATGGCATATCATATGATAAAATCAATTGTTTCTAATTCTATAGTCAATCAAATTGCAACAAACAATTCAATCACGTATGATTTTGGCTATGAATTGAATTTCAAAAGTTCCCGACCCAATGTTGTAATTTTAATTGCTCATTTACTTCCTAATGTTGCCATGATGGAGTAGGTACTAATGATCTTCTATTACTAGTTTCAAAAGGCTAGTTGAGTTTTATCGTAATTTTATACAGGAATGCCTTTGTTTGGACCTTCGTGATTGACGATTTTTTTATTCAGTACATTTATTTTTTCTTGCTTATTGATATGCAAAACGTAAGTGTCATCTATAAGTGAAGCGGTTGGTGGTCCACTTTGAATATGAAAAAATAACAAATTCTTGGATTTCTTACAAGACCTTTGTTAGATTAGTATTCATTTGGTGTCGGCATATAATTTAGGGTGTCTAATTAAAAATATACTCCTAGTGTGGACACTTGTTTGTTTTTTTAAGTCCAGTTTCCACAAAATAATGAATAAAAGTAAAAATCCTATAGGTATCTAGTGTATCCTTGTGAATTATTAATATCGCAAAAGCTTTCTTTATTTTTCTCCATAACTTTATTTTTGTCTTTAATTTTAATCATAAAACTAGGTACATTAGATTGAACTCTTGTAAGGGGTTAGTGTACTATCATCAAATTTAGTTTTAATCACAGGTGATCCTGTCTTTTAAAGACAATTTATAATAATTCATCTTCAATATTCTCCTCCCCATTTGACTCGCAGAATTTTGTAGCGGCAGCAGTTAAAAATAAATGTTGCATCAATACAGTTATTTTTGTAATGAAACTGACATAACTTGGTGACTTGAATTAAGATCAATGGTCATTGCTTGTACCCTGTTAAGCAATTCTGCTATGAGTTTGATTAATCGCTTGTTTTAATAGACCAATTATGGCGAAGAATGAGTTAGGTTCTCTTGGCCTTTATTTTTAGTTTTATTTGGTAAAAATAAGTCTTTGTTAGCTTAAAATAGAACAGTGGTATTCCAGTTTAGTCATTAAAATTCTTATTTTTGTTTCGATATGATTGTTGTTTTTTTAAGGCTCGCTTTATCTTCTATCACTTGGTTCCTCTTATTCCCATGATATTATTTGATTGTTTTTTTGCATGTTGCAATTTTTTAAATGATTTAACTCTATCTTAGCTAAGAATGCGAACAACTGAACAGATTATCCTACATGTTTAGCCTTCCTGTAAATGTTGTATAGTTTATGTTTGATCTATGGTTTTTATGATATGTCATCTTGACTTGTAAAAATAAACGTCAGTGCGCTACTAACTATCCGTGAGTTCATTTCTCCTTTCTAATCCTAGGGCTTCGCCTTCCGCAATATCCGCATACTTATCATTGGCGACGAGGACCCACGACAAAATAAAAAAACATGACTCATTTCGGTATTTTGTCAAGTTTTGACCATGTCAACCAGACATGGGAAAATTTTAAGCAGAGGATTTTGCAATGGTACATTGCAAACGATGTAGACAGTGCGAAAGACCCAATAGGTATTAAATGACGGGCAATATTGCTGAGCGCATTCGCCGACTCCACATTATTATAGTGAACTTTCGTGGGCGTCGATACTTATACAGTTAATCCTAAAAATAAAACAAGCTCCCTAACTTTTAAAATATTCAACAGAATCCCTGTAGCAAGAACAAAAGCTGTTTGTTGAAATCAGCTTGCTTTCAATGGATTGTTATTGTAATTTATGTTAAATTGTTCGGTTATGTTGCTGTTGTAAGTTTTGTATGCCGATTCATTTGCAAGTATTAAGTTTAGAGTATTATTATTTTTGTATATGTAATTGTGTTTTTTTTTCTATTATCATCTGTCTTAACATTTACGAGCTCAAAAGTCATTATTTCTCACTCAACATATTCCCAAGATTAGGCTTGGAAATAAAGAATTTATATGAAGAAGATGAAATTCATATGCAGTTCTTAGTTTATGCTGTATTCTCTTTCGGTAGTAACATTGAATTAGTAATCGTGTCCGTGCTCTTATCTGCAATCTTCAAGTCCGACACTTTGCCCGCGAGCGATGAATCACCAACACTTGGACTCAAATGTTTTTCCAGCTTTCAAGCTCTGCTTAAGGGCAAAATTGTATATTATTTTATTGTTCTCTAACAGTGTATCTATTTATCGTTTACTGATTCAATAGCGGAACGTATATTACTGGAATGACAGTTCCTGATGCAACTCTAAAGACCTAAAATCCTACACGTTTCCTATCCGGGTTCATATTTACATAATTTTCAAATCTTGTCGCCCCACGTTATAATATATGATGCATGTTCTCCTTTTCGGGTGCTTGTAATTATGATTTTGTGCTTTAGGCGTCTACCGTTGCATGTTTTAGAATATTTTGCAGACTTGCTACAAGATCATTATTGTATGTATGTACTAAATGGCCGATAGAAATGTTATCGGTTTTGTGTATTACTTGAATCTTCTAACTCTTCTATGAGATACATTTAACTAGTAAAGTTTACTAAAAAAATTGATTGACTTTCCAACCTTGCTACTGCATAGTCATAAAACTTGAAACCGTAGAGTCATTTGTAGATCATTATCCCAAAATCGAGATGCTTTTGAACTCATCAAGATCTTGCCTATCATAGCCTCTAATGTTGGTAGTCATAGGGTATTTAAAGTGCTTTCTCAAACCTTACAAGTACCTATAACATAGAACGTAAATATCCTTACATTCTTACGATGTAATTAGCCGACCCTAACATAGTTGAAAATAAGTTTGATAAGTAAGTTGGTGCAAGTGCTAATGAATTTGGTCACGTTAGGTCTTGTAAGTGTAAAATAATAAAACATTGCACAGATAAAGATCAAAGATCATGCCAAAGATCTTAGCGGATAACTTAAACCACTTTCAAAGTTAAATTTAACCCAAAGTTTACTGCATTTTTAATTAACAACAGCTCCATTCCCCAACCCTCCAAACGCAAGTCATCGACACGAACAGTTATTGGTCGATTATATCCCAAAAACAAATGGTGCGGCTTCCCGGCGCGAGCGCAGAAGCGGGGTCATTGCGCGATCGACTACACTGAATGACCAACGGCCCTATTACGTGTCGTATGTTTTGATGGCTATTAAACTAGTTGATATTAATGGTAATAGTGTTTGAGATGGTAATGGTTATGGTTTTTCTGGGGATGTGATAAAAAATGTGACGGTATTTTGTTTCATGTACATGCATGGCTTTTGATTTGTAGTCATGCCTATGCTATGGGTAATGGGAGGCTTCGTTGAGATAGTTCAGGAACAAAATATCAAACTATACATTTCGTATAGGTATTTGTCAGAAGTATAGCAGGACTAGCGAGCAACTGCCTTCTGCAAATAAGCCTATTTATTCTAACGGGATGTCCTAGGATAGACACCGAGACGAATCATTCGTACTTTAATAATTTTAATATTATCTTGTGGATAGCCAAAGTCATAAAAGGGTCACCCGTTTCATGTCTTTGGCTATTCACTTAACGAAGACATAATGTATGCATCTATCTATGCTCGGAAAAATGATTTTGATTTAAATGATTAGACATAATCTATGCGGTTAACGTACTCTATTATCTTAAGTACACCTATCAATTGATGGATAAGATAGGTGATTCATTATAATAATATTAAACTCATATTCTTCGGTACAGGATTCCAAAAAATCAGGCGGTGATATTGTTGAATCATTCGGTAAGTAATGCATCAGTGTTTAGGATTTCTAGTATCTTTTACCTACCTAGTTGTTATATAATTTAAAACTGGGTAAAACATTGTGCGTTTTTCCCCCTGAATATGGGATATATTGCGATTTTTTTTACCTAGCTAGAAAGTATTCCGGGTATTATTATGCAATGCCATCTTTATATAGAAAATATTGATAAAGGAAAAATACAAGAGTAATCATAACGCCTCCTTCTAATAAACCACTGTAAAATTATTAGCCATAATGATTGTACCAAAACCACGTGTTGCGAACTCTGATTCACTCACTCATAGTAGTCAGATAGGAAACGCCGACTTCATCTAGTTTTAAAAAAAAAACATGATTGACGTGTAAAAGTGTTTGTACAAACCTACTTACAAAAAATAAAATCATTTCATCATTTCATTTCATCAAATCATAGTAAATATAAGAAATTATTTGTTTACAAATTAAGGAAAATGCATTCGATAAAATAAGTTAAAAATACCTGTGTTGGTCGATCACAACAAATTGATTGTAGCTGTTCGTTATTATGGAAAGAGTTATTGCAATCGCCATCGCAGTACGTAATAGGTCGTTCGAAGGAAACAGCGGGACCATTCATCCAGCAATGTTTTTATTTGAAAGCTGCCACACACAACATATTAAATAGAATTACCCATATATCGCCTCTGAAACTGGACACCTCAATTGTATAGCCTAAGATTAATGTTTCGATACAAGTTTCGTATGGAGTTTTATTGCAACAAATGGTATGCGTATTGTTTTAAATGTGCCTAAGGTCTAATTAGTATTTGTATAGGTTCTTGAAATTGCGTACTAAAGGATCGAGTGCGGGATCGAATTGCGGTTGAACAATAGTTAGGTCGATGGTGAAAACATAGAGCGAATATCGACCGATAAGTATTTTTGTAATGACTTTATAGCTGTATGTGTGTGACTTCAACTTAGGACCTTTAGAATTTTCGTTTTCATTCGAAACATCTCATACAACCCTACTACTGTAGATAAGCCTCTTCCACGTAATGAGTATGGAAATATTACCATAACCAGGCTTGCTGATTTTGAAACAGTGAAAGATTTGTTTTTATAAACGCTCAAAACAGAAACTGCTGCCTATCTTCTGTCAGCTGTTTTAAAGATAATTCATATTCAAGTAGTCTTTAAAACGTAGCCATATTCAAACTCCTCCAACCTTACTTGACAATTCAAAAATCATGTTGTCTGAGAAGTCAGAAGCATAATAGAATGCAACCTTTCTTTACTATTACGACACAGAGAATATTTAAGATATGCTTGTCTACGTAACCGTGATGCTGTGTGGTCGTATTTTTATTTGATCAGCGACTGTTTGCCCAACTGTTCTTTTGTGAATATTGCAGTTTTGTCAATAGAGTTGTAGGAGCCGTAACCGTAAGTACGTCAAAGTTGTTTATGAAGCGTTCTACCGTAGTAGTAGGTAAAATGCTGATTAATGTTGTGTATTATTTACTAATGAGTTTGTATAGGCATTCTGTTGTAGACAAAACAATGTTTTTATACGTGTGAGGTTATAAACACACAAGGCTCATTTCACTTTGTTTCTCGTAAAGGGAAATAAATTATGGCCTTCCGCAAGGTAGTGTTTTTGGGTCACTGTTGTTTTTGTTTATACCTACGGTATTTTTAAAGCTGCTGTTCCTTCAATACGCACGACGGCATGCTTATTGCAGTTGCACTTTTATTTTTAGATAAAGGTGTGTAACCCACGTACATTATACTGGAAGATTTAGAAGGGAATGTGAATCATAAATGGTGTATGAATTAATTTAAGACTAACCGTTTCTGCCTTCTTTAAGACTCGAGGTCATGTAACTCAAATAAAACTAAAATCCTAAAGACAACAAGCGAAGTAATATAATTTATTCTTTTGTTCAATAACACTTGTTTAAATACAAACACTGTCGATGTCGCGAAATTTAATGTTTCGTGGAAATTTTTTGGAAAGTCTCGCCCCTATCTATTGTGACTTATATGAATGACGTCATAGGTGATCCGTGAATATACCTATGTAACTACTAAAGGTCATAGAGGTTTTGTTCAATAGGTTTGGTTTTAGATACAAATAAATCATAATTTAATCAACTGCTTGTTTTGATACCGGTATAGCTACTTTTGTGACAGTTCTGATATATGAAAATATGTTTGTAACGATCGCAGTAAGATTATCAAAATACGACATCCTTATTCATTACAATCTAGTTTTGCTCATGTATAGATATGTATGTAGATGTGTATGTCCTATGTTAAAATGGACTGTATAAAGAGGCCTTCTGGCCACAGCTTATTCAATTCACAGCTGTTGTTTGTTACCAAGCTGACATATCTACGAAATATGATACTTCAAGATTAATTGCCCCAGGCTTCGTTCTCGACATAAGCCTTTCCTCAAAAGGGAGACTACTATCCAGCCTACCTTTATCTTCCTTATAGGAAAACTTCTCTGAATGCAACTCTTTAGAACATTGTCGAGGTAAGAAAAGGACCTTCTAATGAAACTGTGTCGAATATATAGACTTTGTTGACATACTTGGTTCACAATACGTATTCAATCAAGTGTTGCAAATACTCAAGGCTTGAAAGAGCATAAGGGACATTCATGCATAAGCCTCTTACGCTTTTGCAACTGATCATTCGCGAATCTGAGAATTTATTCAACAATCGCTCATTGCGACGATTCAAAGACATCCTTGGAACCGGTTTGTCGTTCAATAAGTTGGTTGACCATACTTACATGTGCTCATATTTTTTTTTTTTTTTTTTTTTTTTCGGATGGGAAATCATCAAATGACCCCTCCCGCTCTGGGTGGAGCGGAAGGGAGTGTCAGACTCTTACTGACTAAAACCCACCCGTGTTCCTTCCTTAGCCCTTTATGTTCCGGGCCAGCGGTAACCCTTTCGGACAATCCCGCTGAACATGTGCTCATATAACACAATCATTAAGGCCAGTATAGACTACAGTCAATGACCCTCTATTGGCAACAGTTTTGTCTCCAAAACTAGTAATAGTGAGATTTGTTGCTTATAATATCTTATGTTCTTCAAGATAAAGTTCAAGTGACGGAACTCCGTTTAAGGGCTAAGACACGCGTTACGATTGTCGCTGCAATAGAATCTCACTCGAGACATCAGAAGCTTATAAGTACTGAGTAGAAGCGCGTTTGTCTGTCGTATTCAATACATGAACCGATTTCATCAGAATCGGAATTATACACGAGCCGTATAATGGATAACGTAAATTCTTGGAATATTTTGATTTTTCTAACAGCCTGATATTGATTTACAAACAGCAGGGCTTCATTATTCGACCCATATTTTTACTTCGATGCACCTGTTAGTGATTCAGACTCAAGTATATTCAGAATATACTAAATATTTGTCTCTATGTTTGCATACCATAATAAATTACTACTAACCCGCCTAAATCTTCACCTTCTACGAGTATTATGTTTTTGCTGAAGATGCAACCCCAGGATTGCGTACTATATTCTTTGCGACTAGAGAACTCCATAAACTGTTAGTATCTGACGACTAAAAGACGTAAGTGTGCGTTCAACGTATGTCGTGATGTCATTGCTCTGTCCCAGATTACCTGTTTGAAGTGGCGTTAATGTGCGGCCTTATCAGTGAGTAGATCAGGGTAGTTCTAACTAACTGTTTAACTTGGTCTAACGTCGCTTTGATAAGTGCTTAGAACGTTTTGGGCTTGTCAATGTCAGAATGTTAAGATAGAGAAACATTTGTACCACCAAGTGCTACGTTGATTTCTTTTTCAGCAGTTACCTCTTCCATCGTCAAGAGATTCGAAGAGATGCTTATGTATTGATGATTGTCAAGTTGAGGATTGACAGTTTTCTGTATTAATGACTACTCCGCGTTGACCAATATATTTTGCGAATGTGATGATCGTGAGTTCGTGACATATTCAAATTCATTTATTAATTTTGTGAACATAGGGTACAATTATACACATGTTATGTATAAACAAAATGTTAGTTCCATTCTATGTCCCGCCAAAAGGCATACGAAATATCTTAGATAATCGAATGTCAATTTACAATGTGACAGTGACAATTAAAAGGTTCATGAAATAATGAGAAGTCTGCTATTTCAGTGTTTAAGATAATAACTAGTTCGACATTAACAAAACCTCCGGTCAACATCGAAACCATAAAGTTTAACTCGATAAAATAAATACGAATGAAGCTTCAAATGATCCCTAAATCCCTAGTAAGTATTTTATAAGCCCACCTACATTCTTGGCGCGGGCGTTTCCTATCTGACTACTCTGAGAAGAAAGGCCGAAACAAACTCAGAGGTCACAATCTCTTTTGTACAGACATAATATTGGTCAGATCATGTGAAGATCATGTAGATTGGTGTCTGAAATGTCTTTTGAGTAAAGAACCACACAGATCGAGGGAACCTGTCAGTGCACGCATTTGTCAGTAATCGTGCAGTTCAACTCAGTCTGTGTGTCTCTTTGTCCCTTTATGTGTTTTTTTTATTTAGAGCCCTCTAAATAAAAAAAAACACGAAATACCTATTGAAGTAAAAGATTGATCATAGGTAATAAAACGCTTATATTATGTAGCACCAAAGAAATTCTTACAGCATCGTGTACACATAGTCTGAGAGGAAAAAAATCTTTGATTTTTATTTTTCAAAACCCGTTTTACAATAACAAATACAACACTTTAAAAAACCACAAAACACAAAAAAAAACATGAGCCAAGTTCTCCGCAAATGTTAAGCTATGAACACACCGATACTCACTCACGTGTGGTGTTTGTTTCACCCATAATCTAAGATTACGGTTTCATTATGCAACTGACAGGTCATCGGCCCAATTCGTAGCGACAGACGAGACCGCTAGTGACTCACAACCGCAGTTTTATGGCCGTACAAGGATGAATGCATAGGATGTTTAGATAGTTCGTGTATTGTGTGAATGGGAAGTGTGTTAAGATTTTTATCTTGAGTTAATTTATTGGCTTTGCCTTGACGGTGAGAGTTTTTTTTTGTTGGACTTGCTGCTGCATTTTCTCCGTTACTGTTAGCTTGTGTCGTCGATTTGCTGAGTTATGTTAGGATTCCTTTTAATTATTTTTTCACAACCCATGATTCACATCTTTCTCTCTCTCTGTGCTCTTGACTCTACCTAGTTGAATCTACCTCTATTTTTTTTATTCACTCTGTGACATCTATGGTCAAATTCTTATACCTAATATAATTATCGTCTAATTAGTATCAGCCTGTGTTTGTTTCATAACCATAAACCAGATACTGATGCATATAGAATAAACACGTGCCTACGCAAATATTTTCAACGCTTATGATGTTCAAGGATATTTGCATATGCATGGGACGCAGGTCAAATTCCTTCGCGGGATCAGTAGATAATATAAAATAATAAATCAGGCTTAGACCGGTCCGGTAATGTGCAGAGCCTTACGTCTACGAGAGGATAAAAGGGAATGTCCGTTTTAATTTATGTATCTATGAGGAAGATTGTAGATTTTGTCGTGGGTACCTATCTTAGATGTCATTAATATTAGACAGCTGCCTTTTGAAAAAACAATTTTGATAAAACTAGTCTAACTGGTTTTTTAAAGATTGCAGGGAAATCCCCTGATGGCCATGAACGGTCAGCGGTCCTAAAGATTAAAATTATTTATGTTAAACTTAAACAACAGACAAAATTTAATAAACTGACTAAAATCGACAATGACTTCGATCGTAAAAATGTACTTGGTGATGCATTCTCCCTTGTGTAGATTCCTATTTTTAGCCATAAATCAGTTTGCATCTTGCTAGATGAAATATATATTACGATATAGAATGATTCAAAACCTCTAAAAGTAACATAGTCTAGCCTTACCATCTAATTATGCAGCAGGACAATTCTCTAATATTTCCCACAGGACAACCATAGCCAAACGATTATTTCTTAATGGTCAAATCTTGGCAGCCATCCACGTAATACCGGTAGCTCACGCCAGATGTGGCAGGTGGTGTTAAATATCACTGAGACTGTATAATTGAGGATTACCTGCGTTCCTGTCCTGAATGTGAATTACTCTTGAATAGGATTTAGCAAGTAGATGCTAAATAATGTTTACTATTGCTAGATAAAGCCTTCAAAGATAATGAATGCGAAAGAGACGGGAGTGGTGTCGAAAAACTGAGGGAGCAGCATGTCAAGACGGTTACATTGGTCAAGTTAATTTATTTAAGGATGGCTTTTTAAGATAATCCAATAAAAGATTGCTATCATCGCTATCCTTCGCTGTAGATGGTATAGATCTAGTTTTTATTTATAAAATACTTCAGAGTAAATTAGACTGCTCCCAGTTGTTAAGTTAAGTTTTAACCTACCCCACAATTATCCGCGTCACCCTATCAAACTGTTACGTCCCCATTCCGCAAAACTGTTTCTGGATCCAATTCTCCCATCCCCAGAATTTGCAGGCTTCTTAATAATTGCGATGAATCAATAGATATTTTTTCCACATCACTTCAAAAATTCAAGCGCCAGTCCATAAAAAGTAACCAACACAATTTACTGTTTTTTTTTCTTTCTTCATTTTTTTTTTCCTTGTCATGTTTTCTAAAACTACCCACCAGTGCTGTAAGCGTTCATCATCATCATCAAATCTTTCGGCTGTAAGCGTTATTTCTGCACAATTATTGCAATTTTATTGATGTTATAATTTTGTTTTTGCATGCTGTGTCTATCGCATCATATTGTACACTATACTTTAGACATGGGCGAAATAGCTCACTGAAAAGATAAAGAGCGAGTAGCTCTTTCACTCTAAAGAGCTATATCACTCTTCTAGCTCACTAGCTCTTCTATAGCTCACTTAGCTCAGTGACTCAGACGCCGACTGTTAGCTCATATGACTCACGCCGCACGCGCTTCGGCTCGCTCGCTCAATAGTCAATAGCTCTTTGGAAGTTTGGATTCTTTGTTACTCAGCTCTTCTATAGCTCAGTAGCTCAGACGCCGACTGTTAGCTCATTTGATTCTTGTCACGCGAATTACTAAGGAATTACGGATATCGATAAATAAATCTTGTTTTATTTTGTGGCGGTTTTTATAATAAGAACGGTCGTATTAGTATTTGTACTTCGTTGCACGTGCCACGCAGCGATATGCATGTCATTTCGTCAAAACAACCGAAAAATTACTAAGTTAAATAACTTTAAATAAGTTTTTCTAATCTGTTTGTTTATATTATGGTATGAGTACTTATGAGTTATTTAGAATTTACGTAAACGAAACGCAATCAAACAATGCGGTTCCTTTTTATTTATAAATGTGCCAAAGTATTTTCTACTTTAAGTCAATGACTATAAATATAGATTTACAGTGATTATGTCGTATGATAACTGATAAGATTGTGTCGGAGAGCTTTTGTTGGAAGAACGAACGATGCGACGAAGTATTCCGAAGCGAGCCGAATGAGCTATGAGTAATAGTGTTCTGTGCGAATGAGCCGTTCGGCCGGTCGCGTGCATCGCTGAAGTACTGAGCTAGTGAGTCTGAGTGAGCTAACTGAGCTAGTGAGCTACGTAGCGAGCGACTGAGTGAGCGAGAGCGACGTCAATCGAAAAGAGCTAGCTCTTTTCTATCACTAGCTCACGAGCTACCCATGTCTACTATACTTGTATATTGCTTGTATTTTAAGGATAAACAGTGTAACAATTGTAGATAGGCCAAATAAATAAAAATAAATAGATATGGTGTCAGAAAGAGGAAAACTGCTGAAAGAATTACTTGCATCTTGAATATAAAGCCAACTACCCCAAGAATTAAAGCCGCAATTTCTAACTTATCTCCCTTACCTATTCCCAATCAAGCTGTGTCCATCCCCATACCTTGCCAGATATAAATGAACATCATCATGTGTATGAGCGAATTTATACATGCGTTGTAATTTATACCTGGTGTCTGGAATTTATCTTTGATTTGTATTTCTAATGCCTACGACGCAGGAAATCCGCGTGTAAGGATAAGACTGTAGATGAGATATAAATCATAATTTGTTCGTTTCCACATCTAGCTATACACTATCTACGCCATATTTTAAACTTGAAATATTGTTGTATTCTGAACACATATTTGTACAATTAATACATCAGCTAACGCCACACTTTACGTTTGTAGCTTTGTCACTTACATAATGGGATTGACATTGGAAGGCTTCAATTGTGAATAATTCATTCATTCCATTGTCATTCAATGAACGTTCGTTCGCGGCACAAAATTGTTGCTTACGATCTTTATTGCGTGTTTTTCCTTCTGATACGTTGCGGAAATAATTTATTGTTACTTAGAAAAGTGTTAGCAGTGGTTACCGCGCGGCCGCGGTCTGGTTTTGGGAGAGTCAATTATTCTTTGCACAGTAATATTCTGACTCATATGAGGACCTAAATAGATCATAGTCGTAAGAAATGCCACAGTTGTTACTGGTAGTCAAGAGCCCAAAATTGTTTTTTAATCGTATGCAGCAAGAACATTAACAGCATTTGTAGATACTGATGTTTCCCAAATCAAAGAACTCCAAAATGACTTTAGCACAGTTAGTTGCAGTCGGCTGAAGAAAAAGGTACCAAGTACCCCTAATCCTCTATATCTGTTTAAGACTGGCTAGTTCCCCACCTGTCATTACAAACCGCAATTGGATCAAGTTTTAATCCTCAGTCTTCACGCCAAAGGTTTCAAGTAGCGGCTTTGCATTCATGCTTATACCTTTGCTAATCGGTCGGGAATCTTCGGAACCTCATTAAGCATGTGAGTAATAAGCCGTACAAAATGGTAACACGTAGTGGGGGCCTGTCATCATTCAATCAAGATGTCTAAAAATTCCAACACGTTACTGTTTCTTAGAATTTTGTCCTGGTGACGAATTTGTGGCAATATGTATAGTTCGATACCGTTTTGGGGTTAACCCAGAATGATTGATGATAACTATCTATCGGATGCCTAAATGTAATGTTTCATCACTTCCCGCTACATCGGCCTATGTATGCCTTCTCTTTCTTTAAATATTTTGGGGCTCCCTGAGACCCAATATGACAAAATAGAAGCACCCAATGCTGTATTTTGTGGTCACCTAGAACTTCGCCCACGTGGTTGTTACTCATCTCTTTCTTGACCTTTTGATGTTAAGGCATCTTAATCTAGAAATAAATGATCCCCTGCATCTATTACTAGTAGGTAGATGTAGTTCCGAGAATCCAAAAACTCAAACTCAAACCATTGATTTATCAATTAAACCTTTTATTGACACTTTTGAATTGTAAAAGCAAGCGGTCAGTCAGAAAGGTGAAGCGAGTTACCTACCCATTCAAAAACGTAGTAGGCTCCTATGGAGAGGTAGGTACTGTATCTAATTGTCTATCAAATGTACACTTCGCAGCAAGGTTGCCACGCGCCACTGACTTTGTCGCGATCAAGGATGTCTGATGGTGGATGACGTTGATAGTTATACAAAAAAAAACAATGTTTCTAGTAGGTTTTTCTTATTGTAGGCTAAAGCAATTATTTTTTATCGTTAACTTGAGATCAATTTTATTCATTGTTGGATTGATAGAAGAAAAATCTATAAGTATTGATATTTTCCTGCGTAGTTCCTGGCTGCCGGTACACCGATTTTGAGCCTTATGATCAACTCGGCCTATGACAATCCCAGACTTCTTGTGACCTGGCATATCACCTAGTTTACTGCTTAAAGTCAGCCTCGCCACCTTTTTCATGCCAGAACCTTCTTTAGGTACTATGTAATTGTTAAACAATGTCGATTATACAAACACATCCCATCTTATCATCATTAGTACTAATTTGTTTGAAGGCGCAAGATCAGTTTCGA
Source organism: Oligia latruncula (assembly GCA_948474745.1). NCBI lineage: Eukaryota > Metazoa > Arthropoda > Insecta > Lepidoptera > Noctuidae > Oligia > Oligia latruncula. The sequence continues at coordinate 14,185,736 of OX419701.1, read as the reverse complement.
TTGGGGCAAGAGAGATTGAGTCATAATAATCCTGATATTATCAGTTTACCGACAGTGCCTTAGTGAAATTTGAAGGTCTTCGATTGTAAACGAGAGACTACAGAACCGCACAAATGTATCTCTGTATGTAAATTATTGTTACATTGTCATCCTACTACATGGTTTGACGCCATTAAAAGGATGTCTGAAATACCTAGCTATAACCGATAAGACCGCATATACTTCGTTATATTTTTTTATTACATTTATGGTTTTGTGATTCCAACATTTCATTTCTAGTATCACCCACACAGTAGCAGTCCTACTGACCTAATTGAAAAACGTGAAGATTTGATGTATGACCGTTTTTGATCAGCAATTTCATTGTTATTTCTTACAAACCGTGTCGGTACTCGTAATTTTACTACGCTGCCCTCCTTTATAAGCACGTAACTCTGATATAATTTTGTTTTTATCGTGTGTTTCGCAATTAGTTTTAATTACTAGTCTTACATTTGTTAGTTTTTTGATACGGTTGCTTGATTTGCAACAAGACTCAGGGTTGGGAGATAAATAAGTTTTTCTACTGTCTTGTTTTGAAACACTCTCGACAGAATCTTTATAATAATTACTACCTATTTATCTTTTTGTGTTTTCCAATGTGCTCTTTAATAATTAGGCTCGTCATGTTACCGTGGATGTCGACGGCTACGATTTTATCGCTGATTTTAAAACATCGATCGGTGCGTGATAGCCTTGTCGTGCACCGAAAATTAAAAGCGTCTTCATACGTGTTACTTCCCTGTGTTATCATAAAGTCGTGGGTGTTCACGATAATATCGTCACGTTAGAAATGATAAAAAACGCCTAATAGGTTTAGTCTTATTTCATATTAGCTGTCAAAGACGAACTGAATGCCCCTGAATCAGTGTGTATCACCTGTATAGCACACCCTCTTTAAATCATGTATTTTATTTTGAGTTTGGTGACCCTAAACTTCTGTGCCAAGAAATATTTTGATAGATCTTGCTTCTGCTGCTAACCCTAGCTGCTGTAGATATTTCGTTCCACGTTGACCTAATTATTATGTCTTTACTCAAAATTATCGCTCAAATCCAACTACAGACCTACTTCTCCAACGTCGCCTATCCAAATCTTGGTGACAAAATATCCGTTGATTGTCTCTTAGATAAATATCTCATCGTCAAATCTACCCGACCAGCTGGCAAGACTAGTCCATTAAGTTGTTTATAGGAGCGGTTGTAACTCGATAATGGCAGCCAAAAAACATTGTTTGTATTTTTGAAATCCAACTACAGACCTACTTCTCCAACGTCGCGCGTCGCCTATCCAAATCTTGGTGACAAAATATCCGTTGTTTGTCTCTTAGCTAGATATCTCTTTGTCAAATCTACCCGACCAGCTGGCAAGACTAGTCTACTCACTTGTTTATAGGAGCGGTTGTAACTCAATAATGGCAGCAAAAAAAACATTGTTTGTATTTTTAACCAGATCAATAACAAAACCAAGTCTTTTTATTATTAGTGTTGTGTTAGCTTGCTGGAAGTGTTTTAAAATAAGATTCCGGACGTTATTGTAGTTAGATAAAGTTTCAAATATAAATTGGGGAAGTTTTTTGGAGCTGTGGTTATATTTTAAGAAATATTTTATTTACTAGAATTTAATCATGTGGTGTTGATAATTTATGATGACAATTCAGTCCAGCCCTTTATAATTGAGGTCCTTTTTACAACACCGAGTAGTTAATCATTAATAGTAATTAATTAATAATTATTTATTAAAAAGTGAGTCAATAATTACCTACGTTTTTAGTCATCACGGTAAGCACAGAACACTAGCGCCGCTTATTGGCTTAAAACGCGATATTTTTTTTATGTAGGTATTAATGCTACCCGAAATGGATCATTTCAGATTTTCTTTTTTCTATATAGGCTTTTAAGCGCTTTTGCGCTCAAATGCTTTAAAAAAAACCTATTTTATTCGAAAAATTAAATAGTCGGGCTCGGGCTGAAGCCTATTAAATATCGTTCAAGATGATGCATGTAACGAAACCATAGCGCGATCTAATTCGATCCCAACGCCATCTAGTTTTAGTAGGATTAAATGAAATGGAAGCTGAACACATTTGAAATCAATAAACACTTTATAAAAATAAATTGTGTAACAGCATCTTTATTTCGTAGCAGCAAAATCGGTTCAAGTTTTACCACTGATATAACGTGCGGTTGGTCGTACTCGTAAGTACATACTAATTATGTAAATATAAAATACAAATTGAGCAAATAAACAAGGAGTAGATAATAGACATTATGGTAACGTATTACTATCCAACCTAAACCTCTTTTCTTAGACACAATCATAAAAATGTTAATTGGTCTTTAAAATTGACACCTGCTCGCATCACCAAAATAATAATGTTTATTAAACAAACCCCTATTTATGTCATTATGTTACCTCAAGAGCTGTTATTTTGATATTAACGTGACGGTTCCATCCATCTATCTCTACAGCCACCCCATTTGTGTTACCTGATGTTTTTTGTCCATCCATACAAATGTTTGGACAAGCAGCAATCCGTGAAACAATAGTTAATTTTGTACCAATGGGGTTAGTTTCTACCAATTTAAATTCCGCTCTGACAACACTCATTCAATTTTAATCTTTAGTTATAACATTTTGAGAACGTTAATTGCTTGTTCAGATTTATTGCTCGAACACATTCTCTGTGATTTATGATGTGTTGCCTGATGAAAATATTTTTTCTACTATAAAATAGAGCGTGTTATTTTAATTGTTTTTTATCGTGTGGTTTAGTATTTTAACGGTTCCTTATGTTTGTTCCACGATTAGTACAAGGACAATAATTAAAACATTAATGGTACAAAATATTATTGTTAACAATACTACATTCTAGTCTTGTTTCTTTTTTTAGTATTTATTTTTGTGATTTTGTTAACACTTGACTAAACAATGTCTAGTAAAAAAGAACACTTTCTGCGTTATACAATCGCACAAAACTCCCGTTCTTTTTTCTATTCTCAAAACTCGGTTGTCTAGTGTTTTCAACTAGATCAGGGAAATGTTGGTTTCAGTAGTTCGTGTACTTCGTGCCTTCGACACACAAATAGCAGGACCAACATTTCTCTTGGCTCACACGATTTCCTTTTTCGGTAAATAGCTGTTAGGGAACCAATTACTGTCATACCAATAATGTATTAGTATTTGTGCCAGAATAAGGTAAACACCATTAGCGGTTCCTCCATCGCCCACGGGCACAGATCCTTTCCCAAAGTTGATTAACTACTAGAGCAGGAAGGATAACCCTTACCTCGAACTTTTGATTATTTTGAATATGTTTTAGAATTTAGATAATTACAATATTTGATCCGGTTAGTGGTATTAGGATCGCTCCCTGTTCCATGAGACGGACATTACTGGCGAAATGTGAATAAATTTATATTATGTAAATAAAAGGAGGAACTGACTCACTGACATATCAGCGTTCAGCCGTAATGTAGGCGAGCACTGAAGAGGACTTACGTTGGTATGAAAAATCCTATTCCTTTTTATTTCGGAGAAGACGAATGAAAAATTGTTGTGAGAAGGTTAGGTTAGGCTGATGAAATATCATTTAACTTCAACAGCAGCTGGATTTAATCGTTTTTATGTGACTTAAACCGGTGGAGAAATAAGATTAAGATAACAAAATGCAGACGTTTTATAAAGATTGTGTTAATAATATGGGCTTAAGTTTAACATTTTATATCGCTTTGCTCACTTACATCATTTTTAGTGTAATTTAACCGTACTTATCTTTTATTTTAAATACAAATTTACTGTGCTCTGGTGATGTTACGCCTTATCGTTTTTGTTGCTAGCGTTTCATCATACCTACTCTACAGTCATTAATTACCGTGCTGCTATCAAATTTATCATCATATTCAACCAAAATATGAACCTATTTTCAATGTACTGACTAGATCACACTCAATGCAAGCTGATAATTATAAAGGGGTATAAATTAACATCTTGTTATTGTTACCAGGCCAAATTCTTAGGCGCCGCATAAATCTATTCTCCGTTACACATTCCAGTCTGTAGGCAGCCCTAATAAGTTTTCGCCTTGTTTGACTTGTCGTATAAATAAACTCATTAATCAATAGTCTCGTTGTCCGCGACATTAATCTGAGTTAATCGGGAGTCTATGTATAAATTTAATCCACTCCTCGACTGCTAGCGATACGCTAAATCTATACTTATATGATTTATGGCGCCTTGCTTTGCTACTTATTGTTCATACTTTCTCCTGCAGTTTCGCTTGCATCGTAGTTAGTTTTTGGATTTAATTTATCGCTCTCAGATTCTGTTTATGGGAATTTGATGATAAGTGCTAGACAAGTCCTTAAATCCTAAACCTATGATAGATACCAAATATTTGTTCCTTTGGCAGTGATTTTAGAAAAAGGCAATTAAAAATGTAAAGATTGTACTCTTAAAAAGTTCTCAAGTTTTTTAATTTTCTGGTCAGAATGCAATGTTAGTTCTAGGATTGCAGACGGACAAAGTAGTTTTGATATAACACTATAATAATACATAAGATGATTTATGACGTGTTGCCATCTTCGCAGCTGTTGTCACAAATAAATAGATCAACAGTTGTGAATACTTCAGCAAAGACAAGGCTTAGAACATGATAAACGGCAAACGAAGGATTATTATTTATGAAGTTCTTTGATTTATTGGTAATTCAGTTAGATAGTTTCTTTCTGCAAACAAATCATAGCACAGGGTAATGGAATTCTACAATGTTAATCCGGAAAATATAACTGACAGTGGTTTTATTTCGTCCAAAAAAATTAGAAATAAACTTACAAACACACAATGTTGTAATAAGATTCACTGTCACAAGCGATAGTGTAAAAAGAAAAATGTCATTGTTGACACCTCGCCTCTCGTGATATCTTTAACCTTCTATTACTTTATTTATTATGTGTTTAGACTAACATTCTTTTTTATCTATTGTTATGTTTCTGGCTTCATCAAGGCCTGATAACAACGATATAATTTAGTTAAAAGGTACTGTCAGAAGAAACAAAATTAAAATATTTTCCTAGTTATACTTGGAGCTGTTTTTGAAAATTTCAATAGTGCAATCTTTGGGACACCCCAATGAGGCTTTATTAATTTGTATGATGATCTAATTAGATTTTTCTTTTTGTTACAGTTGGATTCCTGATCTTAGTCTTCTACCTTTGGGGCACCCCGTACAAAAGGGGTTTCTTCTGCGATGATGAGTCCCTTAAGCACCCTTACAAAGAATCTACTGTCACCAATGTTATGCTGTACATCGTTGGGCTTGGTCTTCCAGTGCTTACGGTAAGTGAACACCTAATCTTTATTATTTCTGTTTAGACCTTAATTTGCTTCCGTCATCATCTTCCTGCCCTTATCCCATGTTTACTTGGGGTCGGCGCAACACGTTTTCTTCTTCCATTCTCCCCTGTCAACCGTCACGCTATCATTCACTCCCTTCTCTTTCATATCATTCCTCACACAATCCATCCATCTTTTCTTCGGCCTTCCTCTCCCTCTCCATCCATCTACATGTATATCCATCACTCTTTTAGTCACATGCGTTTCGTCCCTTCTCATCCTTAATTTGCTTCCGTGGCATACATTTTCACCACAAAATCGAATTACACTATATTTTACTATATTTATGCGGTTATGTGCCCCGAAATCTGTACACTTTCTCATCGAACTAGATCTGCGGAACCAGAATGATATTTTTCTATTTACCGTAGTTTGTCAATACAGCCTTAGTGGGCCCTCAATCATTGTTTGCTCATAATTTCTATGTCCATATACTTATCTGTCCTATGTTGGTTCAACTTGTTTGATATAACACATTTTAGTTCGATTAGAATTCGAATGACAAATATGACCAATGTTTGGTTTAACTCTGCTATTGGCCTGATAAAGAACCTTAAACTCTTCTCTAATTATGTGACTTTTAGGCCAAGTATTGAAAACGTTCAAGTTCAATATTTTCCTGTGTGGTTTGCACTTCTAAATTAGGTCCCATATTATGTTCTGTTGAGTATGCAAGTACTTAAGACGCTTATATTAATTGACCGTTCGATATTTTCTCACGGTAAGTGTTTGATTTGAACTGTATTGCCAATCGAATCGCTTTGGGAGTAAAGTAGGGTATTTATAATACGTAACTTATCCTCCCACACAAGTTGTTATATGTATGGAGTTCCTAATATTGTATCCAAGGTAATTTTATATCATCAGAAACTTCTACTTTTCAAATCTTCCAATACATAAAATGCATATTGATGTTTTTAGCAACAGCAGTCTTTTCAAAAGCAATTTTGTTTCTTTGTTTTATTATGTTGTACCGGATATACTTAAACAAGGTGAGTTCCCTTCTATTTGCCGACTTTATAATAAATTCAAATATCAATTCTAGTATAACTTAAATCATTTACATAACGCCATTATTATATTAACAAACACATAAATTTTAGTTCTGACAAATATGCGATTGTAGTAATTTCGATATATTTACCAAATGTACCTACTTAATTCTAACGATATTGCCATGCTTTGTCTTGCTTTGCTACTGGGTTTAATTCTTTATCAATGACTTGGTATATTTCAATAGTAGCATATTATGGAACAACTGCTATCTATCGACTGCCTGATTGGTCAAGTGTTCGCAAGCGCTACTGCTGAGCATGAGGTCCTGGGTTTTTGCCAGGTCAGGCAGTGTTTTTGAGTTTTCCATCTGTAATTTCTAAGTAGCAGCCGAGAGTCTGGATTTATGCCTGGTTGATGACAATAATCTCGCCCCCTAAGTATGACATGGGACTTAAACGTAACTGCCAAAATGTGTGTGTACTATAGGTACACCTCTGCCTAACCCTTCGGTGAATACAGGCGTGATATTATGTTGTTGTAATCTAACCTTCATGATTTATAGAGACACCAGCACTTATTCAATATTGTATTAATAATGGCTAGATAGTTTTTTTTACTGCCCATGCGCTACCATGTTTGATTAGCAGGAATCATGACTATAGGTACTTCCGTGAGAAGATGTGGTGCTGTTTTATTAACATGAGTGACTAGAGAAAGGACTGTACGTAGAATATAGTATATACGGTTTTATGCCTACTTAGTTTTTGTTACCTATAGCACAGTCTATCTGTGCCTATAGTATCTGACTTGGTTTCCCTACGTCCTTTTCGGGTGAGCACTGAAAATCAGCGCTGTGCAGTGTACAGCACCATGCTGAGTGGAAGCCTTCTTGTCACAGTCATAATGTGCAGCCGTCGACTATCTGTGCTTTGTGCTCGTAATTATAGATATATTTTTTGTTCTTATTTTTCCTTATTTTTTAAATTATCTTTTAGTATGACTTGTTTCTGTGACAAATAGACCTATTTATCTTTCTTTCTTTAGTAGCTACAGAATAACATGGCCAACACACGTGTAATCGCAAGACCTTAACAGTTTATGTCACCTGTCATGCTGATCATTAATTAACCATGCAAAGTGGATAATATCGAATGCTAGGCATCAACAACGGCTGACACTCAAGCATTCAGCGTATCTTTCCATGCCTTACTAGGGCTATTTTGTCTTATAGTATTTTCATTAACACTATTTGTATTAATTTATTCTGTACAACCTGTTAAATAATTCAGTGCTAGGTTGTCAATCTTACAATCTGTATCGGCTCATTAGTTAGTGTTTGTAAGCTTTACTTAAAGGACACTTCCATTATAGTCTTAGTTTTGATCACGAGATTAGGAATATTTTAATTTTGTTCTATAATCAGCTTGGCCGCATAGAACAAAATCAATGTCTATAGTTAATGCATAAATGTATTTCGTATTATTTTCTGCTTGACTAGAGTACAAACTACTGGATTTTGTCCCCACCATTAAAGATAAATCTCCAACGCTCGTTCGATCTCTACGATCGTAATTAACAATGGTTTGTTAGAACGAACTTGCAATTACTTTTAGTATTCAGCTTGCATCCCTTTTTGTCGGAGGTTTTATTTATGTCGTTTGCTTTAACACCGTTATCTTTTATTTTAACACCTTTCTCACCATTTTCATTAATACATATTCAATACAAACTGATACATAATCCAATGTTGTGTTATCGCCGTCACAATCGGACCCTTCTAATCGCTTTTGTCCATCGCAGTCAAAGAAGATATGTTTAACAGGACAAGTGGGTTCGATTCCCACGTTGCAGTTGTTATCGATCGTCCCCACTTAAATTGCTATAAATAACGATCGGACATTGAAGATCGGCCTTGGTTGGTTAATTATAGATCCGATTTGTCCGTTTATGCGGGAAATGTTGCACATTTTCCGCGTGTCATGTATTTTTAGAGGTGGTTGTTTTTTTTTTGTTATTCTACGTTAAGAGTAGACCCTGAACGTCATTACTACGTAGGTGGCCTCATTCGGGACAGATTTCGTAATAATGGACGGTTCACTGTTGCGTGCTAAGTGACTTATTTTAAATGTTATCAAGTAAGAACATACATCTGTACAATGTCAAATTGCATTTAAGAACCTTATGCAAACCATTTCGCAAAGATCATTCCTTTAAATTAATTTAAAACTGTCACATAAATATGTGGAACTTTAAACCTTGTATCAGTTGCCCTTTTGAAAGCAATCTTTATGTCGGAGAAGAAACATAATATCAGCAACCACACATGTTGTTAACAGACTCGAACTATGCGCACAAAAAGATTGATCTCCGTAATTACTGGAACGTATCATTATCGAGAACTAGATCACGTCGCGATGCGATCGCATCATTATCTAGTTCTGAAGTTGCCTATTTTGTGACATTAAAATCAACAATCTTTAAACAGTAAATTGCTATATTGCCGAGTTTTTTCATCGATGCAAACAAGACATCGAGATCAATCGGCTGCTATCATGTCCGTTAATGTACTTGTGTTATTTATTTGCCAGACCATCCGGTGTTCCATTAGATTTTTTTATTCGTTTATTACCGATTGTGTTTTGCTCCCGTCTTTGGATGTGTTGTTTGAGAAAAATATTTGTTCTTAAATCGTAATATCTTACTGCGGAAACCTTGGAACTGCTTGAGTTGGCTTTAGCTTCTGAGCACGTTATGTTAAAAATTTAAGTTCATCATGACTATGCTTATAGATACAAGGATTATACATAAATAAACAATAGTTATTGTGGCTACAAAATTGCGATTTAAGCGATTTATCCATACTAATATTATAAACTCGAAAGTAACTCTGTCTGTCTCTCTGTATGTTAATTTTTCACGCCTAAACCGCTGAACGGATTTCGATAAAATTTACCAGAGAGATAGATTGCATCCTGGGGAAGGACATAGGATAGTTTTCATCGACATACTTTGCGGGCGAAGCCGCGGACGGAAGCTAGTTCATAATAAATATACAAATACAACGAACAGTTTCTTTTCCTATAGACATCTCTTAAATTGAGACAAGTTCATTCAAGATTTATAACAGGTTTGATGGATGATAATGTATTAAACTATAGAAAAATATATCGTTGAGTGAACATTTCATTTAAAAGCTTCAATTGCAGACTAAATTAATCTTAGGAAGGTATGTAGACGTATGTAGAAAAAAATCTGAAGGCGTTTAGCAATTCGCTCAGATTTTTTGTCGAGGTGGATGGACTCTGTAAAAAGAGGCGGCGAGCGGTCGTGTTACAGCAAAATGGAATTGCGGCGCACCGCGTGAGATGATTGCGCCTAAAAGTAGAATATAGCCTTTTTTAGAAAACAAAAATGTTTCTGTAGATATTTTCTAAATCAGAGTTATTTTTTGCAGAAATTCTGGTCAAGTAATTGACCTGATTGTTGCAACTACGTGTGTTTATAAAAAAAGTTTATGTAACGAAGAAAAAATTGGCATCAATGAGCAATGAGAAAACAGTGCCGATAGACCCGATCAATTTCCGACATAACCATATCAATTGAATAATAATTATTACCTCTGCCCTTTCGATTACCTATAAGTGCATGGTTTCCATATAATTACTTGCACGATCTAACTCGATGATTGAGTGTTTCTGCACGATTCAGCCCTTTACTTTCACCGTATCCCAATCGCGTCTGAATCCCATTAATTATGTTACAATTGTTTCCATTGACCTGAATTATGGCTTTAATAGCTTGATCGCAATAAAATAGTACATCGTCTACAGCTATTCGGTGTAGTTTACTATCATTATAGGCACTATTAGATTTCCTTTCTTTAAGTTCCGTACCGAAATTAGGCACTTAATTATCAACATCAGTGTTTATATGTTTATCGTGACTAACTGTTAATAATTTATCGTTAATGATAGGGTAAAAATTGCCTCTCATGATTCGATATGTCGTTTATTTTGATCAGCGATGATTTTTTGTGCGCGCATAATTCCATGTTCTGCAAGGAGGGGCATGCAAACTGTAACTGCGAAATAGGTTACATTAATATACTCGGGTGCCAAGTCTATTGCATGCAAAGCCATAAATAACGTTATGTATAAGTATACCATGCAAGATTATGCCTATATTTCATACTGCAGAAAACAGGCTCATAAGCTTTAAATATAATAAATGAATGAATGAAAAGGAAATTAAACAGCATTACATAGTTCCTATACCAGCTTGCCATCACATCGTTTATCTACCACTACAGCGTAGACTGTCGTAGCAGCAATGTCGAATGTCTGTACTATGCTGATTTACATTCCGCCTTTGATACCAAACGGGCTGGATGTGTGGATGTTGTCCAAGTGATTTGTGTTTTGTAATACCATTTATTGGATCCCTGGCAGGAGTGTGAAGCATTTAGAAATCCTAACATGAATCTATTAGTATGAATCATCTATTTATTTATGTATTGAAACTGGTTTACTGAAGAACATTTTGCTATTCAAAATCAGCTACAAGCAGTTCTACTAGTTTTGTGTTATTTTATTTTTCGATGGCTGCAGTCGGGTCATAAAGGATAGTCCTCCGTGCGCTCACGCCTTTTTCATGTTTTTGTACTACGGTTACATTAATTATTTATATTTTCCTATTTCCGTCTACCCAGGAATTTGTCGGGTGAATTTTGCTTTTAAATTACTGGGTGTGCGTCAAATACGTTTATTGCCATTTTTGGGCTTGACATAATTTTGCAACACAGGTATGAATTGCGGTCCTATTGAATTAATATAATTGACTGTAAATGTGAAAATGATTACATTTAATGTTTGGGCTGTGAACATTAACATTTGTAAGGGAATGTAGATAATGTAAAGTGGTTACAACGTCAGTTTACTTACAAGTATAGGTATCACTTGACAGTAATGAACGATTTTTAACGAGATCATTATTGTTTTAATCGTTAAAGACCCGACAATTTTAGGAAGGACCCCACGTACAAATATCTTGTCAAGTGTTTTCGTTTATAATGCTTAAGGTAATGTAAAAGAAATTGTCGGAATCAAAGCAACGATTTCACGCTTTCATTCTTTTGTCTGCATTAGAAATAAGACTGTCACCATGGTTGCATAGTTTAATTATTTAATCACTACATGGTCTCTTTTAATAACTGCAGGCAGCCTGATTATTTATAATTCTGTCTGCTACTTTTCTACGTAATTGTTTAATTAATATTTTCTATTGTGTTATCTTACTCTGTCAAATTGGGAAAGTCACCTTTTTTCCACTAAGCTTTGCCTAGTTCAGAACATACGCCATGGTTCAGTTATATTTAAGAATAAGACTGAAACTAATTAGACATAATTTTGAAACGGAATCGTCTTTTTATATTAAAATTAAACCTCACATTATTATTTTCTACACGGTTATCAGTTTCACTAGAAATTACATAACAACCTGTAATAAAACAATGCTTTATAATAATTATAGAATGTTTGACTAATTTCATCTTTAAGACTTGCGATATAATTGTAATTGCATTATAATTTTCTGCATTAAGAGCGTTTACGACGTACGGCATTTCAGACAAACTTTCCATCCCTTGTTTTTCGAAACGAATGAACCGATTTTAATGAAACTTCATACGCATAAGCAGGATACAAAGGTCTTAAAAGGTAGTAAAGAACATTTTCGAAATGTTTTATAAAATAAAAGATAACTGGAAATCTCTGTTTCTATGGAAAATTTAAAATCGGTCTAATTTGGCTGTAACACTATTTTTCGAATATGTTCTTAACTAACTTTTTAGACCTTTGTATCCTGCTTATGCGTATGAAGTTTCATTAAAATCGGTTCATTCGTTTCGAAAAACAAGGGCTTGAAAGTTTATATGAAATGCCGTACGTCGTAAACGCTCTTAAATGAGTTTATGCAAACATCGCGGAAACGTTCCATGAAAATCATGATCTGTTGCGTTTGTAATACATTCTATATGAAACGTATAAATACAGATTGAATGATTTTACATCCATTAAATCGAAAGTTAGCAAATAACCAATAGATATCACCACTATTAGCTACTGAAGGGTGAAGGGTCAACAAATATCCTGGAGACTGCATTATTTTAACTCCCGATTTTGATCGCTTACAGTTATTTCCTTTGCTTTTCTCTCAAATGGAAAACCAAGCCTGTCTTGCAGCAAGAGAAAGTTTGGACGAAAAAATATCTAAATATACACACGCTATAATACACCATAGTTTGCCAACACTGCCAATATCACTAATACCCTCAATAAAACATGTACCACAATAAAGGTGATGATATACTTCAATTACTGTACCGTGAAGGTTGGGCGGTGATCCGTAGAGACCAATATTTATACTAACCATGACTTTGACCTTAGCGAACGTGGGTTCAGTTTGTTCAGTTCTGAGTACTCTGTGGGGCACACTTTTATTGGCATTTATTGATCGTGGAGCCAGTTTTATGTGCGAATCAACTTATTGCCTTCGTGTCTGGTCTCGGTACTGCGAAAAATATATTTGGATCACTCGTCCTTTTAGCTATACATAATTTTCGCAAGATCTATATGGTACACACGACAATCAAGCTACATTTTCAGTTTTAACTGAACTCGCATTGTAAAGGCTTTTTGAAAGATCAGCTTTTATTGGAAATGCTTGATATGTCGTCATGCGTACTAGGAATAAGATATTTGGATCACTCGTCCTTTTGGCTATATATAATTTTCGCAAGATCTATAATATTTTCTAAATGTCTGTTTGATTTAAGGCCTTTTTTATCATCTTGGCTATCAATTTCTTCTGCATATCGATTCGAAGATTCATCCGAACCCTTATCAGCCTTATTGCCGTAATGTAAACTTCCATCTATAGCAGAATTTCCAACATTTTCTTTGAAATTATTTGTTTGCTGGATCGGCTTTCGTTCGTCCACTATCTCACCTGATATTTAGCGATGATGCAGTACAAGTGTGCCTAAAAGCAACTATTTCATAGTACCTACTATGTTGCCATCCTATCTTAATACTTAGAACAATGGACCTGGTCCGTTACCCTACGCTAGTACTAAAAGGTTTTGCGTGTCAATAGGCATATAAATATTAATGGCTCCTTCAGGGTAAACATGGCTGTGTTAAATAATGATATTAAATTTTATTACCTACCGTACCTATTCTGTACCACAAGCCTTTACTTAAACATATTGGGACTTTTACGGCCTGTTCGATAGTAAAGCATTTAAGCTATACTTACAATGTGGTTGCTAAATATATTGACATTCAAATTCTGACAATGACAATGTTCGAGCTTAGATACCTGCAAGTTTTATCATTGCACTGACTTAATTTTGGGTATATAATTTTTATTTTGCTTAACGTCTAGTACCAAGACTTTGTTCGTGAGATGTTTGAAAAGCTCCTAAGTCCAAGTATTAAGAGCTCCGGAAATTATTATTGGTCCAACTTAGTTTATACAGGGTTATTTGTAAAACACCAACAACCTCTTAAGAGGTCATTGTACTCATCATTATGAACAACTTTTACTATGGGACCAAACCTGAAATCGCGAAAAAAAAATCAGTTGTTCCCTACATTTTGACGAGTTATACGAACATAAATGAAGGGAACAGCTGATTTTTTTTTCGCGATTTCATGTTTGGTCCCATAGTAAAAGTTGTTCATAATGATGAGTACAATGACCTCTTAAGAGGTTGCTGGTGTTTTACAAATAACCCTGTATACATTCCGCATAAAACAAAGATTTATGTCCTAAATCAAAGTGTTCTTTTTGTGAATACTGATTTGCAATATAACGTTCATAAGGCAAAATCCCTTCTTGCATTTACGTAAACACTGCAATTCAGATCTGCCACTCCTTCAAAACAATCATCGTCTTCTCCAAAACATTAAGGAAAACTTAACAAAATATTTCGCTACAACACTTCATAAAGATTGTCACTTGTATTTATTTGAACCTCACCGTTCCATTAGCCTTGACCGCCAAGATGGCGCAGCTTGGCACCATGCCAGCCGATACTCGATTATGTGTCCTATATAGTTTTATAACCTTTAAGTTCGCTGTACATCTATACTTGACCATAGTGGTGATAAAAGTGTCTGTGTACCTATATTTATGTTGATGATATGTCTGTTGTGGAGAAGGAATTACTGAATGGATACTGGGCCTGCTACTGTTGTATGGCAATGACAACAAATGAGGGGTGATGGATTCGCCTTCTGTTAACCTGAGAGTAGTTAAAGAAGATTTGTTTTATTACTTTCAGATTGTTGCTGCTTCGATTGTGAATTTTGTAAATTTTTCCCATATATCTTATCTTTCTATCCACTATCAATATCGGACTTTCCGTACAGTGTCTGATACTTATAAAAAGTATAGTATAAAGTAGTTCAAAAACAATAAATAGACACAAACCATTATCTGAAAACGATGAAGGAGGTAATATTTTTTACTTTGCCAAAGTTTAATTATCCGTTTAATATACCTAATCTCTTAAAACTTCCATATTCATGATTATTGTCAACTTTACTAATAAAAAAAATAATGAATAGCCAAGCTCGATTACAATTCCTGAAACTATAAGCCAAATGTTATCTAGACTAATGGGCATTTCGTCATTGAGCATTGATACTAAAATATTTAAATTATTGTTAAAAAAATATGTCAGGTTATCTGCGTTTCTTACCACCCAAGTAGATAATATTTTTTATTTTTGTAATTTATGTCTCCACAGTGGTTGTTTAGTGCTAGTGAAAAAGATTTCAATGTCGTAGTTCTACTTTTTGAATCCTTCTCTTCTATCACGGGTTTTTTTACTTTTGTCACCATCATAGGTCTCCTAAAACAGCCCTAGGAATTTGAAGTCGTAAGATATATTGGCATAATGACTAGTCGTAGTAGTAATAAATATATGACAACTATTAGAATTTTGATTGATCGGGTGTAAATCTAGTAGGTATGTGATGTTTCCCAGACTTTCTTTCCAGTGAAAAAATATACATCTTCACTTGTTTCATCGATCTAATTCTGTCGTTTTTACATAATACGTCATCATCGTATTTCTGAAAACCGTTATACTGGTCCAATGTCACTGTTTTTACTAAAATATTGTAACACCCACTAAATCGTTCTGGTGTAAGAATAACGATTGCGGGTATTAATTTTCAAATATTAACTAATAATTATCGAGGTACTCGCGATGATCAAGTGCTTCTTAGTGTTCTAGCTATAGCAAAGCTTAGTCTAGCAGATGTAATAACTAAAAGAATCTCGGAAAAAAATATTTCTGTAGATGAATAAGAGCTATAAATGACTATAATTGGCGGTATTTAAGACAAACCTATAGAACCCAATGAACCCTACATCTTTGCTCTCGCATTAGTCAATAGTATCAATACATATATAGATGAAGCACTGTGTTAGCATGGACAACCCATCGATTCAAACATTACATTACAACTCAGGAAAGCCTAGTATGATGACATGATATTTTTTTTTACAAAGACCATGAGTATAATCGTATTCTATTAGCATCATTTTGGCACGACTCCACTTTATGTGGGTGCTAAATTTTCATTCAAATCCTTATCAAGGTTATTTCCTACTATTTGGAAATGGATTTCTATTTGTCGTCTATTATTAGCTACGTTATCAGTAGCCGAATCATTTCCACATTTTCTGTATTTACAATTCAGTCACGTCCGTCTATTTTCCGTAACTGCGTAAACAAGTTGACGGCGTCTATGTATTGAATTATTTTTGTTGTCTATGGGATTGCCATGTCTGAGCTGTGGTCTTTTGTTTTTTTATATTCCGGCTTTTTGTAAGTTACTATACAACTTTTTCGCCACTTTGTGTAGTAATTCTACCTTTACTTCACCTGTTTTTTTGACATCTCCTTTTTGTATATTGTAAATGACCTCCATAATTTATAAAGCATATTCTCTATCTCTATCTAGCTGGGATATATTTATATAAAATTGACATGACGCTAAGCACGTACGCACATTTACTGAAATAATCGTCCAGCAGATCTGTTCTTGCAATTAGGAATAAATTTAAGCAGACATTTTCACTGTGGAAAAACACTTGACGCCATTCCAGCCATCTGTTTTAACTATTAATCTATCAGCAATATTTGATTTCGCATTATAGTTTAATTGTCCTTGTTCCTATCTACACGAGTTAACAACAAATATTTGCGAGACTTTCAGCGTGTGACATTCAATACGTTATATCTTATCAATTTCGTTTTAACCTAGCTAATTATTTTTTTCTACGAATTTAATTGAATGGTTTGATATAAATTCTGGTAATGTGTAGACCACACACTGCGATAATTAATGGTGGGATCGTAAAAATAATTGGTGGTGGTCGCGAAGTGCTTAAAAATAAGATTAGTGTTCTTGCGAAGTAGATAACACTATAATTTTAAAAGAGTTAATACTACACGTGTGAAACTTTAATTTTATTGTTATTTCGTGTTTGTAATGACTGCTAAGAAGTCTAACGGCTTATTTGAAGGATATGTTGCAAAAGTCTTTAAATAAAAGAGCTATACTTATAGTTGATTTTGGATCTACTGTTATTTCAGGTGGTAAAAAAAAAAACGACTACAGAATACATCGATAAAAAGCCCATTATTAAAAACGCCGAAGGTGGAAGATTTTGTGTCTTTAAAGTCCAACTAAAGAATCTTATCTATATAAATAAAACGAAGTCGGGTTATTTACACCATTTATAACTCAAGAACAGCCGAACCGATTTTTATGTTGTTTGATTTGTTGGGAATAACCGAATAACTATTAAAAACTGGAAAAAAAATAGGAAAATAAAACACTCTGAGGCGATACGAAGTTCGCCGGGTGAGCTAGTATATGTAATGTATATTATCCATGAAATCACTAAATACTACTTCCGCGTTTGCTAATTTCAGGTAAAAATTCCAACAAACGATGCTCAGACTTCACGTAAAGTAGGACAGCACGTCATTCAGTTTTCAAACAATACGCCAAAATCCTGACAAAGAATAAACAAACTTCTTTGTTAAATATTATTTAGTTTTTGATATTAAAGAACATAAAGAGGCTTATACTAGATTCTCATTGCAGTCACGAACGTTTCTGAATAAAATGATCTCATTAGATAAACATTGTTTCTTTTGTGTTTTGTAACTTTTGGCGATTTTGAAATAGGTAAGTAATCATAAAACTCATCGTGGGCTTGAGTGTTTTGGAGTAGTTATAGTCTTTGACAATGATAATAATCTATTGCATGATTGAGCTGCACAGATCCACTCGTATCTGTGTGGTTCTCACCTCAAAAGACCATTTCAGACACCAATCTACATGGTCCTCACATAATCTGATCAAGATTGTGTCTGGACTTTAAAAGAGACTGTGACGTCTGAGTTTGTTTTGGCCTTTCTTCTTAGAGTAGTCGGATAGGACGTACACACACCGACATTATCGAGTTTTCAAAATATGAATGACGTGTAAAAGCGATAAAATCATTTATTTAATGACATGCCCCCAACTCACTACTTTAGTATTGTTACAATTTAAATTAGATCAGATCAAGAATGAATCTCTGGGAAGTAAGTAGGTCTATCTATATCGGACCCGTAGTAAACGGAGTCTCTCAGTCTAACAAGCCAGTAGGAGTTAATTCGGACTGATGCCATTCATTACACAACATTGAATTGAGGGCATTCTTTGTCCCCGCCGGCAGTTGATGCACCAGTGCCAAAAACAATAGCCACCACATGTTAATAGCTATTAACATCTTTCTTTTTTTCGTCCAGTCCATTATAGAGATATAATAATAATACCAGCCTATTACTGTCCCACTGTAGGGCAAATGCCTCTTCTCATAGCAGAGAGAAGGCACGCTTGCTCAAGAGATGATTGAGGATTTCAGACTTATTTATATAACTGGCAGCGCCCCGCGGATTCACCCGCGTAAGTTTCGATCCCGTGGGAATATAGGGATAAAAAGTATCCTATGTGTTAATCCAGAAAATGGTCTATCTATGTGCCAATTTTCATCCAAATCTATTAAACGGCTTACGCGTGATTGAGTAACAAACATCCAAAAATCTTCACATTTATATTTATTATTAGTAGGATTTATAACTCCAGGTTTCCTCACGATGTCTTCTTTCACCGATTTCCGTGATGTTCAAGATAAACTTAGAAAGTACTTATATGAATTGAAAAGTCACATCGGTACTTGCCTGGATTTTAAACCCCCCAACATCATGCATGAGAGGCGAGACCGCTGGGCCATCACGACACGAGTATAAAATTTCCCAAATACTCACTGAGAATATAGTTAGCTAGATCGTTTTTTGATCTCGTCTAACCTTGAGACAGTACCTAATTAAAATGTGTATGTAATCAACGAAACGTACCTAACATCTTTGCCATTATGTTAATAAACCCTCAAACAAGGATCTATTCCATATTTATTAAATTCCTTAAATTTTTGTGTCTACGAAATCTGTTGACAAGTGGTTGGCATTACTTGTTCCGAGAGCATTCACTTGGCAAACTGTGAAGTAATTTTACCTGGAATGTAAATAGATAGCAATAGCTGTTTGTTCAAATATTTCCTAGATCTGGGAATTACAAATAATCGCCTAATGTCATTATCTATATAGCACCAAATGTTAAAAGCTAAATTTTAACATTTGGTGCTATAGATAATATCGAAATGTAAGACGAAGCAAAATACAATAATAAGTACATAATAATACATTTACCTAATAGAAAGAAAGCGTTCTTGAATGCAAAGTCAGATTTCATTGTTTCCGTAAAACCGCTATAACAAAGCTTTAACCAACTTGCTGATACATCAACTCTCTCAGTTAACTTTTACGTTTTACATGATGGTAGTAAACTGTTACTCTCTGGGTCAAAACCTATTGTTCTTACAATGTCAACATGGAAATATACGATGACTGAAATACAACAGCTACGGGAAAGCATTGTCGAGTCTTCCGTATCTACATTGTATAGGTATGTATACCTATACCTTTTTTTTTTTTTTTTTTACGTGGAGAAATGCTCATGCATTCTGCACTACCACGGGGAGATAGTGCAGTTATGTGGGACTCTAACCCACTAAAACTCCACGGTGTCCTCCTCTGCCGCTTATGGCGGGAACACGGGCACGCGTTAGCACTCATCCGTGAACCCGCCGCGGCTGTCCGTCACCGGACCCTCCTCCGGGGAGTACTCCCCATCACCGGCGCACCAGAACACATAGCACGCCGTGACCACCCCAGGGACCAAACCAGCACATGGGCGCCAGACGACCCCGTCTCTGCCACCCTTGGTCCCCCTGCGACGGGTCAGGTCATTGGCCCCGCCGCCTGCCAATTTTCGGCCGCAGAGGATAGGGAGAGTGGCCAACGTCATACCAACACTCCTCTTCCCCTGCGGCCCCACCGCGTCCGCCATCGAACGGTGGCGACCCCGTCAAGGCCGCGGAAGGTAGGGAGAGCGGCGCACCGTAATACCGGCACTCCTCTCCCGCCGCGGCCTCCAACCCTCAGCCGCGATGCCTCCGGTACGACATCGCGGCCCGCCTCAGTTGCGATGTCGCCCAAGCGGCACCGCAACCTACATGTTGGCCGCTACGTCGTCGGCTTGTCGGCAAAAGCCCTGACGAGCGGCCCCTCCTCGGGTTCCTCTTCGCTTCACCGTGGGTGTCCAAGCCACGGCTACTGAGCCCCCCCGCCTCGACAATGCGGGAACCCACCGGGGGGGATGTATACCTATACCTTTGTTCATACGGATCTATCTCTAGTACAGCTAGAAAATTGTTGAGGGGCTCGTGGCTAAGAAATAACAGCCGTACGGGTCGATCGATCAGGTTAAGCTGCTCTTGCCGCGGTTGGTTCGTGGATGGGTGACCGTCTTTACCAAGACCAAGACTCCTCCGTGCCTTGGAAAGCACGTTAAGTCGTTGGACCCAGCCGTTATTCGTGGATCTTTGACAGTCGTTACGGGTCGTCAGAAGCCTGAAAGTCTGACAACCAGTCTTACCAAGGAGTATCGTATTACCCAGTAACTGGGTTGTAGAGTTCAGATAGGCAGTCGCTCCAGGTAAAATACTGGTATTCAGCTGCATCCGGTTAGACTGGAAGCCGAACCCAACATAGTTGGGAAAAGGCCAGGTAGACTGATTTTATAACTAGGAAATTGTTGCCCAGCTAACTATCGCGTGACGGCTTTGGGTTCTAAATTTAGCATACGGGTACACTACATCAGATTTTGAGACTTCGCACCTCGTAAATATTTAGTAGAATGTTGTTTCATTAATTGCTTTTCTAGTCTGTAGGTACTTGTGCCTATTGTTGCGAAAGGGGCTGAAAGGTCGTTATTATAATTATGAACATGTTGTGTTCCACTAACGTTCCGCCTCTCTTCTATCTTTCCATTTTACTCAATGTATTGCATTATCTGAATATTTCTTTAGTTTAACAGTTCAGGTGCGTCTAATGTCTTGTTTATGAAGTATTCTTTCATTGCCTTGTATTCTGATCATTCTAGACTTTTGCAAGCACACTGTAGTCGCCATCTAGTCTAACCAGCTCGCTTAACTTGTATTTTATATGCAATGGTTACAGTATTTTTATTGCTACAAGTTCTGAGTTAAGTCTTTAAAGAAATGGTTATGCTGCAGTTATAGGCAATTGCATGATCTAAACTGCTGTATATTCATAATATTTAGGTGTGTACCTACCTATGTACAAAAAGTTATGATTTGTACTCTTTACACTATGCTTTTTTTTATCAAGCTTATTCTTTGAACATAAACAACACATTAAATAGTTTTCATTGTTTCTCTATAACTTTTTAGTGTTGTTGAATTTAACGTAACGTGTATGTAATAGTAGTCTAATAATAATGGTAGGTCAAATACCTTATTCTGAATAAGGTATTAGACCAATCAACGACACTACCCTTGAATAAATCTAAACCAAGCCTGATTTAGTTTGGGTAGCATAACAATTTAACAATTCCTGAAGTTGAAAGGCCCATCGTCAATTAGCAGGCGATGCTGCAGATGAGCCTTTTAAGATGAAAGGAAGAAATAAGATCTACTATATTCTAAGAGGACACCATTAGCAGTGTGTGGCATGTACATGCGTGGAGTCTAAATAGTTTCAGCTGCGGTTTCGCAACTTGCCGTAATAATAGTCCGCGCAGAATACGCTGTCCGCAATGTCATTGACATGCTTCATCGCTTTTATGAGCATATAAATCGCATGCAAACTTCAACATGCATTGTTTTTGTGATTCCTATCTGCATCGTAAAAGAGTCTTGGAATTTTCACAAGAATGTTAAAGTTCTCTTACATGGTGTTGGTGGTAACTGTAATTTTAGTTTTATTGCTACAACAGTAACTTCCTGACATTTGAAGGATCTGCTTAGTGTCACTTTAATATACACCATTTCTATAAATATAAAATTCAAAGTCCTGACTGATATATTATCGCACAGCCTAAACCGCTGCGCTGGTCGTAGAGAAATTAAATTTGGAGGGTGTGTTCTTTGTGAAGAGTGGGTATCCACTAAGAAAGGGTTTTCGAAATTCCACCCCTAAGAGGGATTCACTCTCTTAGGGATGAAATTTCACTCGGACGAAGTCGCGGGCAGAAGCTAGTATGTTATAATCAAATTACCCAACATACATTATGAAGAAAATCAATAACATCTATCACTTATCTGATATTATCAAACAAGCTAGACAAATAATCAGATACATTCAAGCAGTTATTAAATAAAATATAGACCATTCTATTCAGTATGATCAACAAACGATACTGTTAAAGCAAATGGGTACACACGATAATATTACTATTCTAAGCAGCGTAAATAATTCACCCACAATATTGGCATAGTGATCCCTAAGCCCTATTTTAGTAGGTAAGTATTTCGAACATTATCAGATGCCAAGGCGAGTCCTTGACATTTTAGTCTCAATGTTATGGTTCCATAGTCAACTTTATATTCACATGGTGTTACATACTCTCCCTGTATATGTAAATCTCTTCAAACACCATGTTGGCATTTCTATGAAGATTAGACGATTATCTTCAGCTATGAGAATTGATTCTGTGAATAGCCCTTTCTTGCTTGCATTATCTTGTTTATTATCCTCGTTTTCCTTTACTTTATTTTCTCGGCCTTCTTAATCTTCAGGAAGTTTTAAATTAACATCTTTAACTTCTACATGTGCTGCTACTTCTACAGAAATAGCGCGTTAATCCTTACCTACTGTTATTACAGCTATTTTGTCAATAATCCTTTCTGTTTCTGGTTTCGTACTTAGTAACAAATTCTTGAACACACCATAAAATGTGTGGTAGATAACATTGTTGCTTCGAAGTAAATACCAGAGCAAGACATAAAAGATAAGTCTTAATCTTTTGGGAATGGTTTCGAAATCTTTCTGTTTAGATAATGCAGCTGTTTAGAAGAAAATCTATGTGATAGATATAAAACGATTGAGGATATCTTTACGTTTATCATTCCCACTGACCATAATCAGATTAAAGAGCTTGAAGTACAATAAATAAAGCAATATGCGCTTATTCATAAATAAGTCTGAAGTTTGCTTGTTGAAAAGGCACTCATACGCACACTTGTTTTCAATAAACCTGACATTGTAGAACATAGCAATCATCCATCTTTCCCAGCCTACTCGTATTTGCTCATATCGTATACATTAAAGTCAGACTGATACATTTAAATCAAGATGATTACAGTATCCGTATCGGGAGGAAAGCGTATCTTTTATCGGACGTTCGTTCAATGTGCTCCATTGCTCCTTTGGTATGTTCTACAAAAACAGGTTCTCGGGTCGATGCATCAATGCATATTACATGTGAATTCTTGCGATTCTCTCGCTCATCGTTTGCATGAACGCAGTTAATCATGCCCGCACGCTATTTTAGCGCGGCATTTATAAATAAACAATGTCTATTAATAAAATTAATTGTATATTTATTTTATTAATAGATAAATATTAATTGACGGCAAATTACGGCAGAATGTCTACGTAATTCTGTAGTAGGCTCGAGGCAGGAAATATGAATAGGTGTGCTTTTAGAGGGGTGTACTATGCCTTATCGAATGCCAAATAATCGAATATTAATTGGTCGACCACTATATATCAAACGTCTAAGTACTCGAACGTTCTTAATATCGAATGGTTAATAAATCGATCATTCAATATATCGTACACTCAATCACTCAATACATCGAGTGTTCAAATATCGAATGTCTGTTTGATCGAGTGTTCAACGCATCGCATATTCATTGAGTGTACGATATATTGAATGTTCGATTTATTAACCATTCGATATTATGAACGTTCGAGTATTTAGACTTTCGATTTATAGTGGTCGATCAATTGATATTCGATTATTTGGCATTCGATTTGGCATAGTACTACACCCCTTTTAGAGATAGGATCTATTGCCTATACCTTTCTATGTATTTCACATACGTTTCGTGGCAATGATGTTGGTGGCCTGTGGATGATCTATTTAGGAATTTTCGAACCTCTTATCTAACTATCTATTTAGCCCGCAATATCCACTGCTGGTCCTCCCTTTCCCGTTTCCACACACATCTGTCCTCTGCCATTGCAGGCCAGTCCTTTCGGTAGGTCGGAGCGAAGTTCGTCCCTACATCTTCGTCTTGGTCTCCTTCCTCTCTTCTATATACTCTATTTTATACCTGGGAAACTCGAAGCAAATGCTTCACACAAAAGCGTTCCCTTAACAGGTGAGGGTGAAACGATTATCAATACCTCCACGTAAACCTCTTTTGACAGGATCACCTCCACGCAGACAGCCCTAATAAAAAGATTATTAGTCAGGAAAGCTGAGCCTCAGTTTTGCTAGCAACAAGCAGGTATCTTCACTCCTGGACGTCTTGTAAAGGAACCCCATACTGAGAAGACAGAATCTTCGCCTCAGACTCACGACAAGTTTATGTAACCACAAAGATAATTGCACATACACACTTACATATAGGCTAATTGGCAAGAAAATAGCTTGGTAAAATTAGCGTAGTTAGCGTGCTACTAATATATTCATCTTTACAAGATGCAGTTTAAAATAATTTATGTATAATGAACAGTATCGAGTCAATGGTTTCTTGGTGCTTTTCGTTTTCTACTAATTGAACCTGTGCGTAATTATGTTCGTTTACATAATTAAATATTGTTTGAATAATATATTTATGTCTGTGTTCAATAAGGGCAGGTTGGTTAACGCATTTTGCAACTTTCAAACAGAACATAACATCACGCCTTGTTTCGGCGGAGGGTTGGGCAGAGGTGTATACCTATAGTATTTAAGTCCCGTGTAATGGCAAGCCTATTGCCATCTACTCTACCGGGCACAAATCCAGACTCCGAGCTGCTACTGAGAAATTAAATGTATTTTTCTGTCTCGAATTTCTCAGTACTGCAACTGAGAAATTCGAGATAGAAAACCCCAATCACACTTAGCCCGACCTGGGAATCGACTCTAGGACCGGCAGTAGCACTTGCGACTACCAGACCAACGAGGTAGGAACTTTTATTATGATAATTTTCTAAACGTTTTCCTCTGGATCATTATTGTAATGGGCTGTGCTAGGACTATGCATTGCAATTAAAATATGTTTTACGGCATCTGGCGGTTAGGTAATTGCAGTATGATTTAATTAGACCCTACCTTGACACTGTTCATTATCAAGGTTCGTTAAAATACTTTGAACACTATTTGCTTGGAGAAATGTTGATGAGCTGTTCATTTTCCGGGATCGCGTCAGTGCTTTTTAAAAACTTTATCACCTGAGTTTAATTATTTTTAATTGCATTAGTCTTAACAAAAAGACTGAGTCTGGTCCTAGGGTACTTGCATAAACCAATGGGTTTTTTGATGCAGGTTAGGAAAGAAACAGTGACAATGTTTTACTTGATGATTCGTGAGTGGTTAAGTTAATACGGGGCTATTTTACCCGCAGTACCGACTCCTCTTTACCAGCAACCCGTGTCTTTTTGCAAGCTCTAGTCGGGATAAGTCTTTCTCTAGCAGTTGACTGCAATAAACTAAGCTGAAATAACAACATCTGAAATCTTGACTTTCAGTAATAACATAGCATTGTTATCGCCGTAATAAATATTTCTTAAACTTTCTCCATTGTGAAAACTAATAAATATCCATGGCATATGATTGATCTACGAGTATGATTCTACAGTTATCAGAGCGATGTAGATGTGTATCGTTACCAAGAATCATAAAGTACTGTGAATCAACTAATTGGAGAGCAATCGAGGGAAATATCTTTTAATTAGTAGAGACTAGAGATGAGGTATTTACATCATGGAACGGATGGGAGAAAAACAATGTAGAAATCAAATGCTTGGCAGCATATACAGAGGAGATTAGTAAATCATTTGGGAGAGATGAGTACTCATTGACTATGGCAAATGTGGCTATCTACATTGGTACATCTTAAAAAGCTTTTTGCAAGTTCTTGTCTTGTTCAATATTGTTGAAGAAGTATTATGTGATAGATATCGTAACAAAAATTGAAAAGAGTATGCTTAGATGGTTTGATCATGTCGAGAGGATGAATGAAAGGCGACTAACCAATGGCATTGACAAGGCAGATGTGAGTGGAAACGCGGTGAGTTGACGCTCTAGGAGGACATTATATAGTGTGCGTGTTGGTGAAGTTCTTCAGAAAAGTCAAGTGCGTCGTACTCGCAACCGCCGGCGAACGTGTATGACCATTATGTATGTACGTAAACGAGGCAAAAGGAGTATGAAGGATCGTATCAGGTGGCGTTCTGTAGTTTCTGACTATCCCCATGGGAAGAAGGCGCGAGTTTATGTTATGTTGTCAATATTGGTTTGGCGATTGCAGTTCTTTGCTAGTAAACACAATATTTTTTCAGGAAGTTAGGTATAACATTTTTGTTTAAGATTTTTCCTCCTTTGTTAATGCGCATACATAACTCTCCACTGTTTCTCAAACAACAATAGGACCCTTATATTCCCTCATACATACACCAACTTACTCAGTACCCAGTTCTATGCTAAACATGAAGGAATCTTGTTTGCACACGTTATCTGGGACCCATTAGCATCCCATTAGCACCCATTATACGCTTCCTTATCTTTCTCTTTCTTTTGCGGCCAACATCTGAAGTGTGCATGGTGTGTGGTGCACCTTTGCTATTGGTCAACTTGGGTTGCTGTTTAGTAGAATAATAAATATTTGACTTTGCCAAACGAAATAGCATTGAATAATGAAGCCTAATTAGGAAAAGCCTGAGGCCAGGAAAGAACTGCCACCGAATCATTGGAGACATAGGTTTCGATAACGTTAGTAACGATATCAATATTGAGCTTTAATCTAAGCGGGAATCGCTATTTTTTTTTTATCAGACCAGATGGGTAATTCTCGTAATTTTAAGAACGTTTACAGTCTGATCTCAGTCTCAATCTGTCAAAAATGCCCCTAATTTCCCTAAATTTTTGACAAGAAATTGGCGGAAATTGGCCTTCTGACAGCCTAAACAAGTAGCAATCGTTTTCGTAGGTATTTCTAATACTACTTTCAACGGGACTGACATATTTCGGTAGCGTATGTCAATCCCATACATTTTTTAGATTTCCAACACTGTCATCGCTGACACAATGTCACTTTGTCTGCACCTCAGGTAAAATGGAGGTTGGCTTTTTCTTACTATAAGGAGCTACTTATCAGGGTGCTTACAAACGATAGGTTAATTGACACTAATCTTATAGTCTTGTCATTATCGACACTAATCTTATAATATATTGCGATCTTTACCCATATTATTTACTACATGAGATTACAAACACTCCATAGTGCATATTGTACTGATAATGTATTAAGATTAGCTTAGTCGGTAAAACAAACTATGAAATTTCCCCCACATTGTAATAGAGCATTCTAGATTGCGAATTTAATCGTAACTATTTTACTTGATTTTGGTGCCCTTGGTCAAAACCAGATAATTAAAGCAAATAAAAAAAAAAAAACCCGTTGATGTAGTAGGCCCGCCCACTATTACATGGGTATATACTGGACATGGGACTTACTCATAACTGGCTAAATGTGAGTGTTCTGTGGGAACTCCTCTGCGACTGTTTTTAGAGGATTATGCGTGGTGTCTTATTGTGTAAAAAATACCTACAGGTTCATCTTAAGGTTGTTCTACATCTTTTACTTTCATACGTTTTGGCATAGCACTGATACGAGGAAGCTTGCTCCACGTATCTACATATCTCGATGCGAGTAATAAGCCTTTGCTCCTTTAAAACTCCTTAAAACTACATTATATGTTTAATCCTTCAGAATTCCAATAATATATCTACCCACCTAAACATTATAAATCAACTTCCTTATAAGAGAAAACCGTAAGTTCTCCCCACACGGTCAAGGCACCAAGCTCACTATGACTCACTGTTTATGTTTTACACTTTACGCCCTTGAGACCGGCGCGGGCGCAAGATCATCTGGTTCTTATGTAATGTTTGTTGTTTGTCTGTTGCGGTGGATCTTGCTGTCTTTATTATTGTCTTCATTGGTTATTGGAAAGTGATAATGAGTTCTACTGTTAGTGGGATTGGGAAGATCCCTGACTTTTTGCGGAAATTGGATAGGGGTGGTCTAGGTCCTGTTTCAGTTTGTGATTGCAGGAAACTGCCTGCCTGCCTAGCCTTTTCCCAACTATGTTGGGGTCGGCTTCCAGTCTAACCGGATGCAGCTGAATACCAGTATTTTACATGGAGCGACTGCCTATCTGACCTCTACAACCCAGTTACTGGGTAATACGATACCCCTTGGTAAGACTGGTTGTGAGACTTTCGGGCTTCTGACTACCCGTAACGACTGTCAAAGATCTACGAATGACAGCCGGGACCGACGGCTTAACGTGCTTTCCGAGGCACGGAGGGGTCACGGTATGTAAAGATGATCATCCACAGACCAACCGCGGCAAGCGTAGCTCAACCTGATCGATCGACCTGTGCGGCTGTTATTATTTAGCCACGGGCTCCTAGGAAACGATGTTATAAATATGCTACCTAATGTATTAGCATCAGCCTGTAAAGTACCCACTGCTGGGACACAGGCCTCCTCTCTATGAGGGGTTGTGCTCATGATTTGTTACTTACTACTAAATTCAGATACTTAATCTACGTTTCTTAGTATGTTGTGGTTTTGTTTTTCCCAGTTTATATCACATAAACCTTGTCGAGCTCGTCTTAATTTCCGGATTCCGAAGGTTATCATTATGAATCGGATGATGGATGTTAATTTTTTTCTTCTTATCTATTGTGGCACCTTTGATAGAGAGGTCGCGGGTGTTATAATATATTGCCAGAGGGAGCTTTATACTATGCCAATATTTCTCCTATTAATTAATACTGACCATAAACGCACAAAACCATTACAATTTATTTACAAACATTTCTATTACATCTCCACTCAATTTATAATTCAATTACAAGCCTCTACTTCTTCGCTAATTAGTTTCAGACCAAACGCAGTGTTATTAACTTTGATCAAAACAATGCGTATGCAAACAATGCCTAGGTTTAATGACTGTGAAATAGTGCATAAGTAATAATAGTTTGCCATTATGACCCGGTACCGTACTGCAACTTTCTGTTACTTGTGGTTACGTTTCTTTGTCTGGCTTATTACTTGAATACCGGATTTCACTTCTACTTTGTTTGTAGTACTCAAGGGTTGGTGAAGAATCGTTGATAGAATCGTTCAAGTTATGAAGTCCTATTTTCAGATTCAGCTATGTTTGATTTGGTGGTTCAGATTATGGTAATTCTAAGATGGTACGAGTCATCGGAATCAATTTGGCGCTTGTGATACATTAACTCCTAGTACAAGTGTCAGGAGGAACAAGACAATTCACGCGGGCAGAAGCTAGTATACAAAATAAGAAAGCCTTGTGGCTGCGGTTTATAGAAGGACGAGACATTCCAGGTTTCTAATTAAATATTTCTAGAACCAAAGGTTTTAAGATATGATATCTGTTTTTATCGAATATGCAGAATTATGTCTTAGGACTGTCAAGGGCTATCCGATAGGTAAGCTCATTGCTTATACAAACAAAGATGTCGAAAATAGAATCTGTTTTTTACTTTTTAATAAAAATCTTGGAATGAAGCTGGTAACGTTACGTTTAAACCTAAGGAGCTGCCAAAGTTCAATTCATGTCGACACCTGGATGATACGATAATTTATAATGGCAGTAGAAGATCTATCTGCTTACATGAGTAAATAAATCTAGACGTGCGTGCGTAGAAGGATCGACTTGACCCAATTTGAGATAATTACAAATTAAACATTTACCGACATATGTAAATTGCGATTGTCTCTTAACTCTTTACATATAACTCTATATTAGCACTATCTGAAGCACTATTTGCTTGTCAATTGATAAAACTAATAAAGATAGGAAAGAACCTTCAGTAGAACTTTGCCCCCTATACAAAATGTCTCCTGTATCGTGGGCATTCGTGGGTTTGTTAATTGGCACAAATCTCACACGCACAATTATAGAATTGCAGCGGATCTAGAACTATTTTCGCTATCAAGTTCCCGGGTTCGAAGATAACGTATACAAAATTGTCATGAAACCCAGTAACGGGATATCATGTGGGTAGTGACCCTATTAGAGTTGCGGATATGCGAAATATAATATGGTAATGTAGCTCATGAACTTAGTGTTATGGGGTGTCATGATTATGTAGATACTAATGCTTAAACGTGCACGGATTTATTCATTAAAAAAAAAACTTCAAAGGAAGATGAGATTCAGGAAAACGAACATATGTTTGAATTTCAGAGTTTGAATGCACAATCAATACAAAATTTCAAGAATGAAGAACACACACACACAACACCTTATTGATGCAAACTGTCAGAAAACATATTATAGTCTTCGAGGTTCCAATAAAGTAAGAAACAAATGCATAGGTAGTTCAAAACATGTGATAATTGTATTTCATAGAGTCTTAACACACAAGCTCTTCACGTGGCGATATCGCGAACCGTATTCGTCTATGAACATGAATTTCACTCACGAAAGTCATAACTATCGTGACTAAAAATAACCCCACGAATATCTCCAGTAATATAAATAGATCTTTACATATAAGGAAAGCAAATATACGATCTAACAACCTACTAACAGAAACTAGATTTTCTGCAGCTCTGAAATCAATATGGTAACGAGGCAGATAAATCAGCAACAGTTCATATATGGTATGATATTCCATGCGCGTGCGACCCGACCCTGTATCGTATCAGGCACAAGGCCAGTTGCAACAGACACAATTATGTAATACCTACATAATTACGAGAGAAATGCTCCAAATTCAATTTGGGGAGATGCCAAGACCTTGTTTGGTTGTTTATGGGTTTTTTGTTGACAAGAAAAGGACACGCGGTTTCAAGCCAGGGTTAAGTAATATTTTTCCGGAACTAGTTTTGTCTTTGACTTAGTTCACGTTATGATAACGACAGTTTCTTGAAGTGTTGAAGTTGTTATGATTCCTAAAGGTGAGGATATAAGGGTTAAGTAGCCAGACAAAGATCATTAGGGACTTAAGCAAGAAAGACAGAGAGAAAAAGTGAGGATACTGTCCCTGTCTTAAGCACTTGCGTCACCGGACAAAACCATCAATTTTGCAAAGGAACAGGATGCCGGTGTAGCGAACACGACCAAATTATTTTATTAAAGAGGAAAGGCTAACGTCATACTTATTTTGACTGTGCATTTAGGCGAAAGCATCCGGATAGCCCGCGAAATTAAAATCTTCGGTTTTTGCAATTTGCAGGTCTGTATCAGGTATGTATGTTGATCTAAATATGATTCGCGGCCGTAACAAATAGAATTATAATCATAAAAATCATCAATCTCTATAAGATCATATTACCCTATTGAATAACTATTTCATGAAGTTATGACATTTGAGGTCAATTCTAACTTAAGGAGTTGATTCTAATGATTATTATCCTGAAAAGCCATATTTGTAAACGTAA
The DNA here is from genome assembly GCA_948474745.1 of Oligia latruncula. Classification (NCBI taxonomy): domain Eukaryota; kingdom Metazoa; phylum Arthropoda; class Insecta; order Lepidoptera; family Noctuidae; genus Oligia; species Oligia latruncula. Next base: position 14,154,113 of record OX419701.1, on the reverse strand, counting down.
GTAAAGTTGATTTTCGCGGGCTACCTTAGCGCAACATTATGACGCATACTCTTTGCATATTTGTATTCTGCTGTTATGTTATGAATATGATTTCACATAGGAACTAATAACCGTTCTGTTCAATAGCTTAGCTAAGTCACGCTTCAACGCCTCTGTCTCATTTATATGCAAACCGCCTACTAGTGATTAGTTTGTAATTATTAATTAATGATGTTGGCTTATCGCCAATATTGGTACACGCGTACATTGGTAGTCGTCTGCCGTTGTGTAAAAAGTGTGTCGTCACTTTTTTAACATTTCCATCTTTCTGTCGGATTCAATTTTTAAAAACGATTGAAACCAAGATGACATTAATTATTTAATTTTGTCGACATCTTAATAAGTCACAGATGTCAGAGTCAATTTATTTGCTTATGGAAATGCATGTTTTGGGGAGTTTTATTTTAGTCGTATATTTATTATGTCTTCTGTTATTTTTTAGAAAAGCGTTCTGGCCGTTGTCATCTGTTAATTGACCTATTTCTGGATTTAAACGAAGCATTCGTATTTCATCACAATTTAGTGACATCTGCTAGAATCTTTATCATGTCTAATGACATTTATTGATGAGACCTTCGATAATTTATTTAAATGTTCTTTTCCTTCTTCTCCAGATGTGCTTCACGGAATGGATAAGACTACGCGACTACGTCGGCGGGCGCTCCCGAAAAGTCCTAGGCCGGGAGATACCCGCTTGGGTCTGGGAGGCCTACCACGTAATCGGTGTGTTCCTCTTCGGCTGCGCCTGCCAGCAGCTCACCACCGATGTCGCCAAGTACACTATAGGAAGACTGAGGCCACATTTCTTTGATGTAAGTCATTTTTTATTGTTCTACGACTTGGCAACTTTCGAGGAAGTCGTGCTTCCTTCCATAATTCTGGAGCCAACAAACGCCAGTGAATGAATTCTGCTAGACAGACTTGGAACGTTCTGGGCTTTGTGAATGCAAACGAGGCTTCAGTAGGACAACAAACCAGATTCAGCATTAGCTACTTAGCGATTGACTTTGTCAAGCTGATCCCTTGAAAACATAATAGAAATTCATAGATTTACGTACTCAAATTCAAATTGGATACAGTGAAAACTTATTTTGTAGGTTAAACATTACTTTGAGTCTGAACACCATCCGTACCATAAACGGTTTTATAAATATTAATTTAAAAATTATTGTGGACGTATTAAACAAAATCATAAAATGTTGGTATGTCTACATCGTAAATCAATTATGTATAAAGTTTTATGTTAATTTCGTATTTATCGAATTTTAACTTTTTTTCCTCTTTAATTTCCCGTTTATTTGTTTCCTATTTTCCTTTTGGTTTTTAGCTATCGCTGTTCACACACTGTTAGATGGATACAGTTATATTTCAAATTACGGCATAGTTTGTAGTTATTTGTTTTGTGCATCATTATCCATCCCTAATAGGTTTTTATGTCAAGTCGTACCTAATGGATCCTTTTAAAAAAAAAATGTTTACTATTATTATAGGTCCGTTTAGATCCTCCCTACTGTTACCAATTCATATTCTTTGTCAATTTCACGCTTATCAAAAGCTAATTTCCCCTTCAAGTAAACATTATCACGCGCAAGTTATAACATTGAACAGTCGCGACAAGGGAAATATTGTGTTTTCATTGTTTTCTGTGATTACAACACGTGTAGCTAGGTCGAACGTGCAGACTTCCACGTATGTTTCTAAATAAATACTAGATATATTTAATTTGTACTTGGAGATTACAGCATTATGTATGGTTACCTAGATTTCTAGTGGCTTCGTTTGTACATGTACGTGTAGCGTTCTTTTTTTCATCATTTTTTTCCCCTTCGCGCATTCTATGTTGTTTCAGTCTATTGCGATTTAGATCCAATCGTTTAACTTTATTGCGCAGGACTCATTGATTCATATACTTCTCCTCTTGTTCTCACACACTTTTGTCTACACTTTTATTCATTTCTCCTTTCGCTGGTCTGCTGGCAGAAATTTCAGAAATAAATGCAGTACCTTTATTCTCAATACATACATATGTCGTTTCTGTATCTGTTTTATTGTGTGTACATAAATCAATAATATATCTAGTTAAACTCTTATAACCCTGCTCACAGTCATGGCATACTACGAGCTATAAAGGCTTATCATCTACTAACTGGTTCAATGGGTCGGCATTGGACCTTTAATCTTTATTTTTTTCTCATTGTAATAGGTATTTAACGGCTAGAGCGCCATGATATCAGCTGATTCATTTTATGTTTTTTTTTGCCTCTCAATTAAACGACGCGCGACGCCGTCGAGTTTTCCATTGTTCTCGTATGCAAAGAAAATGTTTGAACAGCTGTTTCAGCGTCTGTTTTTTTTTCTTGTTATGACTGCTCCTAAGAACAAGGTGTTCCATAAACGTTTTAACTTTGACGTCTAGAAATAATGTTTTGACCAAATTGGCTCTCCTATATTGTGTGCCATGTCCATTATTTTGGCTAGAAAGTAACCGTCTCCAGGTCGCCAAATACAAGCTTCCAAGAAATATATTTAAAGTCATACTTTCTTTAAATTACGTATTCTATAGACGATTGTTCTGTCAGTTACTCATGGTTACGGCGAAGTGCTAGAAAACCGAAATATTTAAGTTCAACGTGAGTAACCGCTGTGTTAAGCTCGGTTCCTTTAAACAAGAACGAATCGTTTTGCTTACCAATGGTACCATTTTTAATTGCCAAACTGGGAATATAAATACACACAGCCAAAGTGTGGAACTCTCTGCCGGCATCTGTGTTCCCGCCCACATTTAACCCGTCTGCCTTCAAAGCAAGAGTGAACAGGCATCTTCTGGGCACGCTCGTTCCATCATAGACCTCATCTATCGCTTACCATCAGGCGTGATCGGGGTCAAGAGCGGGCCCATTTAGTAATAAAAAAAAAAAAAAAAAAAAAAAAGTGTCTAGGGATCAACATATATTTTTGCAATAACTTTTCTCCTGATTGATATTAATTAAAATTTTCTTTAAGGATTCATCAAATAAAGTGTTTTCGTTTGTCACAGTAACGATAAACCAAGTCACCTTTGCATTAATAAAGAAATTTGCCATTTTCCTAATAAAGGGATTTTTGACATTTGAACCACTAACACAAAAGTTCGAAAAAAAGACTGAAATAACAGTTTTCTTTAAAATTTTATTGGGTAACTTAAACAATTAATAATCCGTGTTTCTACCGCGAACACTAACAACACAAGAACATCGGTTTGGCATACTCAAAATGAGTTCATCCAAATCACGCTGTGGAATGGCCGCCCATGTTCGTTGCAACAACAAAAAAAGGTCTTCTTGCGACTGGATACCCTCCATATTCGGCAGAGCTCTTCTCTGTAGCATATCCCATGCATGCTCAATCGGGTTCAAGTCTGGCGACTGAACAGGCCAGGGCAGGACATTGATGTTAGCTGCGGCGAGAGTCTGTCTTACAACTCTTGCGGTGTGCGGTCGTGCATTATCATGCATTAACTGAAATAAGGGACCGATTTGCACTTGTAGAGGAACGATGACGTCTGATACAATCGTCTCAGCATAAATTTGAGCGTTGAGGTTGCCTCTGATCCAAATCAACTCAGTTCTTCCGCCGATCCAAATACCCGCCCATACCATGATGGTTCCACCACTATAAGGATGGACTTCCTGGCAGGATTTTAATCGCTGTTGGCGTCCAGGGGTTCTCCAGTGTCGTATACGTCTTGTATCCGGTCTCATACCAAAACGAGACTCATCAGAAAAGCACACGAAACGCCATTGTTCTTCTGCCCAATTTCTGTGTTCAAGAGCCCATTGATATCGAATCCTACGATTGTGCATTGCTATAGGTGGTACCCGTAGCGGTCTTCGGGAATGAAGGTTCACTTCATGCAAGCGGTTTCTGACTGTTTGGTCGCTAATTAAGTTCCCTGAAGAGTGATGAAGCCTCACGGCTAACATCAAGGCGGTTATTGTTGGAGCTCTTCGAGTTAAGATTTGAATGTATCGGTCTTGTCTCCGTGTGGTGCAGCGATACCGTCCTCCATGGCGCTCAGCCACGGTACCAGTGCTTCGGTAACGTGTCCAAAGTCGACTGATAACACTCTGACTTGTATTCAGAGCTAAAGCCATAGTACGTTGCCGGGAACCAGCTTCTATCATTCCCACGGCTCTGAGCATTTCTTCCCTGCTTAAATGACGTCGCCGCTCCATAATAACGTTGGTTTTAATCAGTAGTAGGGAAACAGTAGCACTAATAAGGTCTTCAATGCGTTGTATGTTTTTATAGGGAAAATATTGACAGCTGATTTTCATCTTTTACTCGAATTTGATTCACAGTTCCTGATTCAAATTATGAAATGCACCAAAAAGGATCCATATAAATTTATAAAATCATAAATTTATTACAAAGCCACATCTCAATCTCAAGAAATCCGCATAAAAATGCTTGATCCCTAGACACTTTTGATGTGTGTAGATTCGTAAGTAAATTTTACCTGTGCTACTTTCATATGGGAGGGTCTAATATGCAAAGCTATGAGGTCATTGCTTCATTATTGGTAAATATACAAGAGTCGTAATTTTAACCAATAACGGTCCATAAATTATAGGAATCGTCAAAGAACATAAATCACATTGAAGCTTGCATTTTCTAATGTGTTTAATGGTTCGGTTTCTTGGTGACTTGGTTTTATGCCTAAGAATTTTAGTTTAGTTTTGCTGTGGTGCAACTTGGGAATAGAACTATGACCAAACAGCCTGTCTGGTTTAAAAATCATGAAAACATTCTTCTTACTTATTTGTTAATGAATATGTTCCACTTGCACCACTATCTCACCAAAGCGATGATGCTGTAGCGGTATCTACAACGCCACATGGAAACAACGCGTCATACTGACGTCACGCAAAATCCTGCATCGCGCAAGCAGAGTTTACCACGCAACTAGCATAGATACAACGGCCCGACATGAATCAATGGGCAGTTGCCCGCCAGACACAACACCCGTCTGGTCGGAGGATTCTCCCTTTTCTATAGATTTTGAGTGAATTTTACACCCTGTTCCTCATACCTCTATAATGCGTCAATTTTGCAAGCTTGCTTATAAGTTTTTCACGCCCTTAGTTCCGAAGTTATTTCATAATCAGCCCACTCTCAAAAACAAAATTTATTACAAAGCTTTTCCCAAGTTTCACTACGAGACCGCCACTAACAAAGATATTTCTATCCACTCGTAAAACAATTACAAATGGTCGTTAAACATTTAGAGAATGGATATTTACGGCGTCTTCGCACCGGTGACGGTTTATTTAATGGTTGTGGTCAAAAACCGTAACATCGTTATTAGTTACCCTATATATTTTAGAAACACGTGTTTTTAATAATAAAGATATGCCTTTTTTCATAATCATCGTGAAGTTGTTTTTATTTCTTTGATGGTTATTCTTGGATGGTTTTCTTTCATAATGGAACTACTTTCATTTATTTTACATTTTGTTTCTTTACAAACAAGGAAATTTATATTAGTAAATTGTTACATATTTATTTAAACTAGGTACTATATTAAATGAATAACTAAACAAACATACGTTTTTTTTTCTTCCGAACCAACTAGTTTCGTTATGACTGGAATCACAGGCTAAGCTATTTGCATTACTTGGTGAATTCGTTTAAATATTGAAAATATTCAGTTCATTGTTCATTTCGATCATGATAAATTTCTCGTAAACCTCTCGTGTATTTTAATCCTAAAATGGAAAAACTGTTTCAATATGTATGAGCAAATTAAAAGTTTGAAACAAGACAATATAACCAACACTATATCAGTACAAATCCCACACAAGTTGCAAGTCAATTGAGGAAACAGCTCATTACAGTGATCGTAAGCAGCGGACTAGCAAATTGCTACTATTCAAGCTATAAACCAACATTTAAGTACGGAATGCCCGTAACTGCGAGCTATTCTAACTGAACGGGACTATATTGCTTGGTAAACTGTTTACTTTAAGCAGTTAAGGTGTTAATATAAAGGATTGCCACATATAATTTGGTTATGGGATCCCTAGTTAGTTAAATGGTCTGGTGATATCTTTCGGTTGGTGTTATACTGCATTTGTTTCCTACTTTCCATAGTGCTCGCCAATATGACTTTCTTTATTAATAAATTTTGCTCGGTCTACGTCATCCTTGATAACGGTAGTTCAGCTAGCAGACTTACTTATTACCTTCTGCTATCTTCAAACTATGCAGCGCCGCTAGGTCCCCGAGTCCCCATATGTCCTTCTGTTCCGTGCTCTACTCTCGAATTCATCATCATGATTTTCCTACCCTCATCCCAATTTATTTGGGGTCGGTGCTACATTTCTTGTTCTTCCATACTTCTCTATTAGTCGTCATCTCGGTAGTCACCTAGTCACCCCCTTTCTAGCAATATCATCTTTCACATAGTCCATCCATCTTTTCTTTGGTCTTCCCGTACTCCAGCCATGTACATTCATACTGAAAACTGTCCTCACGGCATTTTTCTCATTTCTCCGCATCACATGGCCCACACACAAATTTCATGCCATGCATTTACCATGACAACTGATTCCCACACAACTTTTTAGTCACCGGTGCCACTTTCAGACTTCCTCTTATGTACTCATTCCTTAATCTATCCAATTATGAAGAATATTAAAAGTCCAGCTGCTTTAATTTATTTCTAGGTACCCCAATGAACGTTAATTATTATGCATATTCTCATGTCTAATTTTCCACTTTCTCAAAACTCCCAGATCTCACATTTATCAACCGATTACCCTCAAATTGCACCGCTGCTCTCAAAACGCAGTCTTCAATGCACTATTATAGTCAGTAGTCACTAAGCCAATAAGCATCCATGCACTTTGTATAATTCGTTTGACCTCAACGTTTATCTAATTAGACCCACTTGAGAATCGACGTATCAATTAGCTTGCGAAATTGTTTGTCAAATAGAGACTGTACTTAAGGACCGCTGGACCAGCTGTATTTGCATTAATCTGGGGTGAGACCTAGCTGAGATGGCCTGGTTTGAAACAAAAGGACTTCTTAGTCCTGCAATTATTGAGAACGACTTAGGCGATTTTAGTCAGGAGTTTCCCATATCTTAGCGTCGTTTCGTCTGAACATTTGAAGGTAATCTTGCAAAAAATGGAAAAACCCAAAAGAGGAAAATAATAAAGATCAATCCTTTCATGCCAGATCGCCCTTTTACCTAATCAGTTAATAGCATCTGCACGCGTGGCCTACAGTCAGGTCATAGATCCTATGTCCTCATCATGTCTATATTTATCGTTTTATGTCCGTTTTATAGCATTGCGGTGATGTAATTGATAAACTGTTAGTTTGTCTCATGTGGCGCTACTTCCGAAGCTATTGTATTGCATAATGTCAGTCGACTCTTCTGCACTATTGTTAAAGTTCACGTATATGAAACGGAAAGTTGCTTATAGGACTTGCCAGTATGCTGTTCAGTGATATTGACATTAATACTTCCATTACTATGAGAAATCAATTACAGAAATATAAAAAACTCTGTAACCACTAAACCCTCAAAATCTTCATCAATCAAATCATTTCATAGAACACAGCTTAATCACATAAACTTGCACCATTTATAATTTTGGATCCTCTAACATAACTTTCACTTTAAAAGTCTCCCTAAATTCAAATTCTAAATGGTCTTGGACTTAACAAAGCCCAGTAACTTAGTCAACTTATTTCGCCACAAATCTGCAGAAATGCCTAGCGTCATTTAAATTATTCCATGTTAAGCTTCGCAATGTCCACTCTATATTTACCTTACACTCTCTTATGACGTTTTGTAGTCTGGGTGGTTCTTGTAAATAAGCTTGAGTATATACGGATCTTCGTTTTGAGAGCAGCCGTTTACCGTTTCTTAGAAAATGTTCGCTATAGTTCTGTTAATCATCTTCCTCCCCTTATCCAATTTATTTGGAGTAAGCTCATCAGATCATAATATGTATCATCATATACATCTTTATGTAGATGGTTACATTTTGTGTCCTTATTTGTTATTTGTGTTCCATATTCTTTTCTTAGAATAGTGCATAAGTTCAGTTTTGACCTATGTTTTCCTTAAACTTTTATTATTTGCTCGTTTTGCACAAGCGAATTAATTTCTCGCTTGCAAGTTTCTTCAGATCTCTACGAAGCTTGTTAGTGGTTTTGATTGGTGTAATTATTAATTGATAGATTGTTGAATAGGTGCTGAATACCGGTGTTTAATTGGATAATTAATATTTGTATTTCTTGGAGTCGATTCGAGAACGATTAAAATGGACATAGCTTTTCTATAATTCTATTTACGGTAATTGTTTATTACCTCAATAAACCGTCCATATAAGTGCGTGATTTTACTGATGGTAATAAAATTGAAGTAATTAGTCCTGATATTTAATGACGATTATAAATTAGTACATTGTGATCGTCCACCTCACGCTATTACTGATCTTATCGTTTCTTTTCGTCTTCTACACGCCTTTACTTTCGTCTTCTCGTTTCCATATTTTGAGCTAGATGTTTATCATCCAATGTCTTAACATTTCTTTCTATAGTGTCAAGATCTATTAATTTGATTCAAATAATATTCTGGTTTTTTGTAAAACGGCTTATGTTGTAGCATTTGTATCTTCAAGACACGACTACTGCTGCATAGAATTATGGTAGTAATTATGGCATATTATTCTATCTATCTTCTCTTCAAGTCTCAGGAAATAATTTTGCTAACTTGTACTCCACAACCTTGTCTCTGTATGTTTCCTCATCTAAGTAGCTGCCGGTATAAATAATACTTATGCGGCTACGCGCTTCGCCGCCCGCGACCGTGTGATTTTGACTTATTGGCTGAGCGCAGACGGCATACAGTCTTCGTTACTATCGCTTTGGCTTAGGACACCACTGTCTTTTTTCGCCTTATAACTAAACAAATGAGAAGAATAGATTTATAGCTACTGTATCCATACTAATATTATAAATGCAAAACTGTGTCTGTCTGTTACCTCTTCATGCTTAAACCGCCGAGCCGATTTAGATGAAATTTGGTAAGTATAGAGATAGTTTGAGTCCCGGGAAAGGACATAGAATTTTTTTTATCCCGATATTCGACACTTATGCGGGTAAAACCGCGGGACGCTGCTAGTTAATCTATAAACTAAGCAGGTTTTAAATGAATAGATGTCTTATTTCCACTGCTGGCCAATAGTCTTTTCCAGCTTTCTCTGTATTGTTGCACCATAGATAGTGAATCTAGTATGGATAGTTGTTATATGTAGGTATTGCAAAAAATTAACATCCTCAAATTGCTTATCATAAGCTTCATAACGAAGTTCATATTTATTTCCACAAGGCATTGAATTTCTACCGTTAGTTAGTGAACGCTTTAGCCAAGTTTTCACGCCTACAATCAAATGAGCTTGATCAACATATCTATCAGAATGTCGGATTTAATGAAGTTTCAAGTTTGTCTTCAGAATGATTAATTGCTTTCAATTATTTTAGTTGAAACATTATTTCCTCAATCAATGTATTGGCTTTATAAATCTTTAGTTATTGGCAGTTTATTCAGTTATGAATGATGGTGTCAGTCTAGTAATATATAACGGGTCATGGGAAGTCATTATAGGATGGAATCTAGAATCTGTTGAGGTTTATTATGGGAATAAATATCTACCGGCTTGAGTAATAGTTCCTTAAATTAATAGTTGGAGGAACTTTTATTGCTTTATCAGCGCCAAGTGAAGCGGTAGATGCACGCTGTATTATATATAGTAGTCATTTATAAAAGAATATGACTGTTAAACCAAAATCTAATATATAAGATGACAATAAAGAAATCCAAAATCAATCGAAATATTAGAAACCAATTTAGTAACAAAAGGATAACAAGAATTCGTATTAGTAACGGCAAAAAGGGTTAACACAAACAAGGGTGCGTTTGAAACGGTTCACGCTTGGCCGGTGACGCGTGACACTGCGCCGGTGCAGGCAAAACGACATTTCTGATGTGACGTGCAGTTATTTTTAGCCAAGATTTGATTTTAATTGAGAAATACTGTTTTGGCAGTTCGAGCTTTTTTGTTTGTTTGGGTAGTTATTTTCATTCATTGAATTTCGTATATAAAATATGACGAACTTTAAGTAAATTCTTTACGAATAAAATCAAGTATCCCTTGGCAATGTAAATGATGTCATTATAAAGCAATACCACGTAAAATAACCTACGCGGTCTCTTTATGCATAGTCGCGGTCGTACAAAAAATATTCATGTTAAATATCGCAACAGACGCACGTTTGCATTACCATCTCTATACTTACTCTTTTTGTATTAAAATTGCCAACGTGATCGGAAACTGTTCGGGCGGTAATACCTTTGTTATTAAATTTTTCAATAGATATTATTTTTAATATTGTGTCACGTACCATCGTTCCCCTCACACGCCATGCGTAAACAGCTACCATATGGGCTTACGAGTAGTTTTATCTATCCAAAAAAAACACCTTTTCAAACCCACTTAAATTAAACACAGTGTCTCTCATTTGACAGCTAGCACTTGGAGCTTCGGCATTGTCAAGTACAGTTTTGTTTGTCACAGTGTCTTTTGTGTCCTCTTTTGGAAAACGTCCATCGTCATCTCCAATAACATTTATTTCCTGAATCCGCTTGTCAGTACGCGTTTCGGTTTCCCTTTGATGTGTATTTAGGTAGGTACTCTACATCGTTTAAATGTGTCGTGTCATTTAGTTTGTTTATTTTTTATGTCACTTTAAATAACAATGATTTGCGAAAGTGTTTGTTGTGTTAGAGGTACGATGTGACATGATTTGGGCGAAAGCTGGAGTAATCCTAAAATGTATGCCACTCTAGGGAGTTTGGCAAGACGTGATGTGTCTTTATTGCTGAATGGTGTGACATCATATATACGTATACGTATACACCTGTGTTAACTCTAAAATCTTAAGACAATTAGAGGATATTTTGTTATCAAAAGATTTGTTTGACACGTTTTCTAATTGATTATGTTTTGTTTTTGCAACAGATGTGTTTAGGATTTCCTATTTAACTAAACTCTGTTCTCTATGTCTTTGGCACATACAAAATATTTTGCAAAATCCTCTTATTTCTGACTATAATTCAAAAACCGCAAATCATTCACGCAACACAAATCCTTCATCACATTTCCTTTTCGCATCAATTTATTCCTTTACATCTCGAGTATCATTTACCTCGAGACCATAAAAACTTATTTTATTTTAACTCTTTACTCCTTGACAAATGTCTGCAGCGTCTGGCAATCCTGCGCATCGTCCTGTTTTAGTTTATTATAAGATATTCTTGGACGCGTGCTGTACAAATTGTTGGAGGTTAAAGATTTATTAGCCTTCCATATTTTATTTTCGTTTTGTAAGTTTGGTTTCAGTAATAAATCCAATAAGGACTCACTTCAGTTCAGACTCATTATGAGATTTTGAATTATTTAAGAACGAATTGATGTAATTGTTTGTTTAGTTAATTAAGATGCAGTTGATAAAAATGATTAATTTGCTGTTATTTGTACTTATCCGATGTGAAGAATCTCGACAACAGATTTATTGATCGAAAAATAAAATCTGATCATGAGTTATCGTCGTTAAAATAGATTTTATAAATATTGGTCTTTGGTTTATTTTCTCTAAGAAATACGATACCATTGCAAATAAAGATTAGTGGTTTCGACATGGGTGGTATGTTTTGAGTACATAATCAGCCTATAATGTTCCCACTGCTGGGACACAGGCCTCCTCTCGGTGAGAGGGAGCGGGCCATAATCCACCACGCGGGCCCGGTGCGGGTTGGCAGATGCCACATGTCTTCGAATTTTTGGTTCTAGGACATGCCGGTTTCCTCACGATGTTTTCCTTCACCGTTTTAGGAGCAGTGGTGATGAAAATTATTTACACAAAGTAAAGCGCCTGTCTGGGTTCGAACCTACGACCTACAACTCGTAAGTCGCGGTCGTTACCACTGGGCCACCACTGTTCTCGAGTACGTGTTTTGAGTACGTTTTGTACTTATTCAATCGCAAGAAGAACTTGACATACTTTATTCTAATTCGATATAATTTTTAACAAATCACTGTTTGGGCATGATAATCAATTCTGGTTTCATTTATAAAACTGAAACAATATTGTTAAACTGTGTTAATTATGTCTATGTATTTTACACAATATCACGTCTAGTTTCCCCAAAGGGGTGGGCAGATTTACTTTAGAGGTGAAAGCGCCAGGATAGCCCGTGAAATTCACTTTTTTTTACATTTTTTGCAATTTGCTGGTCAGTATTAAGTTTTACGTTGATTAAAATATGATTCGCGGCCGTAACAAATATGTATTTACAGAATTATAATCATTAAAGTCATCAACACAACTCTCTAAGACCAAGTAATCCAAAAGAATGACTATTTCATGAAATCTTGACATTTGGGGATTATCCTAACTTAACAAATTGATTGCAATGATTATAATTCTGTAAATACATATTTGTTACGACCGCGAATCATATTTTAATCAACTTACAACTTAAAACTGACAGTAGCGCTTGCGACCACTAGACCAACGAAGCAGTCTTATGTATTATATCACCTTAAATCGTATATGGTAACTTGTATTACCACAACACACGTCGTTCTCTTTGTTTTCTCAGTCTTGTATTTTATTGCTTTTTAATGTTCGTAGATTCTATTCATTTCTACTTTCACATGAACTTGACCTATTATTTGCATGTTTTGTATTGCATTGCATGTTTTACATTATCTGTATTTTAATTTCACATTACATTATTAAATCGTATTAAGTAGGTACGCCATTTCTCCATACTCTGATCTGATAGTATATGAGGCCTTTGCTCTGCAGTTTTATCAATAATAGGCTGGTATTACTATTAAACTGACGCGTGCTTTCATGCCAGATTTAATAATCAAACCATATACAATATTAAAACTTTGATCCATATCGATATGGTTATTTGAATCGATTCGCACATTCTTATCGTTTCGGTTGGTAATCTTGAACCGTGGTTCATTTTACGCTCGATCGATATTTTTATATCGAATAGGTCATGTGTCACGTCCTTATTTAGTATTGTTATGAATTATGATTTATCGATAAAGATAAACAAACGCCTGTGTGGTAGCAACTGGTAGGAGATTTATGTGTAGTTTCAATAGTGTTACTTACCTAGTGTTTTATTGTAGATTTTGCAGAACCATGCTTGGTATTTATCATCCTCAGCCTACAGCAGTCTACTGCTGGATATAGGCCTCTCGAATTGCACGTTATTCTCTTAGATTCTCGGCAACTGATCCAGCTGCTACCACCCTGCGAAGTTCGTCGCTCCACCTAGCTTGAGGGCGTCCTACCTTACGTTTGCTGATTCGCGGTCACCACTCAATAACATGTCTACCTCAATGGTGACGCTTTGTACTTATATTGTAGTTTTATTGTTGGAAGCTTTCTTTGCTCTAACACCTCATCTGTAACGTAAACTCTCTATCATTGATTTAATTCCCGAATCTTCTTCTTTGCATATCAATGGCAAAAAGTTCGAACATCTTAGGCCCAAAATTCAGTGGCACGAATTCCGGTTACTGACGCAGTCGAAAGATCATCAAGTGCACAGGTGACCGGGCTTGCGGCACAGGATGTAAGGTGGGCCATTGTCTGTGGGGAGCATACGCGCTTGATATCTGAGCCGTCCCTGAACCCCCATCTGTGGAGATTGCCTTTGCTCTGGCCGACTTAGGTTCGAAGTCTATTTATAGATTTCCAAGTCGGCCACGGTAATGTGTGCCCAGGCGTAAGGTTTTCAGATCATTCCCCAATTTATAAAATTGGAAATGATCAATACTCAATATATTTATTGGATCAAATTCTGCATTCCAGATCATAAATATTTTTAGTTTTGTCTATTTCATTCTGGTTTTTTTCCTCCTTCCTCATTTCCTCTCTCACCCCTGATTTAAATCTAAGCGACATCAGGTCATCGTTCCGTACACATAGTATGCGCGGGCGCATTACATTAGCGGCGCGTCTCAAACGAGCAATTAGCGCTATCTAGCCGCCGACGATTGAAACGCCATCTGAATTTACGTGTGGTGCAAGGTAGAGGTGACAAGCGGTGTACATAACTGTATTTTATTTAATAAACTCTTAGAGTCGCAACCACGTGACGTAAACGTAACGTAAATTACAATGATTTTTGAATCGAAAATACAATTATCCTATAGCATTTTGGTTTTTTTTTTTTCACCCTTATACAGGGTCACAGGGCGTTTGGAAGCAGAGTGCAAAGCTTTAAGGGAGTGATAGTTGACACCATTTACAGCATTTTGAGCCAAACATGTCTTAGACGAAGGATGTTTTTTTTATTTTTAACTAAATACAAACATAACACACCAACTTTAACTGGGAAAAAAATAAAAAAACATACTTCGTCTAAGACATGTATGGCCCAAAATGCTGTAAATGGTGTCAACTATCACTCCCTTAAGGGTTCGTATCCAGCTTCCAAACACCCTATACACCGTGTTCCGGACGATATACATAAACTTCGACCGTCTTGTTCAGACCATGGAAATAAGCATTTTTCATTATGGACACATGAATCAATTCTTATTATTTATTTTTTTTTACTTTTCATAATATAAACTAAATATCTTGACGTAAATCACCCGATACTCATGTCTCTTTATCCGAATTGGCGTCGTATTTTCATTCATATGATTTGACGGGTTGAAACTTTTCAAAAGTAAGTTAAGACCCTTTTTTACTGTATACCTCAATAATATTTTATTACATGAAATTACAAATATCTTTGTAACGAAGCCTTTTTAATTACTACTTCCTTGTTTAGATTTGATTTGTAAAAGCTATAGAAGCGTTTGCCAAAGTTTATGTATAACGTGAAGAACACGGTGTATATGAATAAAGTTACTCACACTTGGTATGTATATACGCATAGCAGCGAGTAATTGCTCGTCGCCGGCGGTGAGACAGGAGCCTTATGCACTACAAAGTTAGTTCCTGAGAAAAAGATTCTGCAATAACTTTTACAAATTATAAATTCAGTTTCTATTAAAACGCTCTTCGCTTATAACATGCCCCACGTCATCCAGTTAATTGGATTTGTTTTGTAACATGAGTTTGTAATTGAATCGAATTGGTAACGAATGTACCGATCGCGATCGTACCACTTTGTTTTAACTCGTACCAGATTCGGTAATGTCAACCGAGATGAAGGGCTCTTAAAAGAAAAAGATTTTTATTTTTTTTTAGGTCAATGGTTAAATGTTTACATCTGGTACTTATTGTTGAATTATGTTTAATTTATATGAAAATGGATGAAATTTTTACAAGTTTTAAATGTGTTATAATATGTTTTTATCAGACCACCCATGTAACATGAGGTTGGTGAACAGTAAGACCATGAAAGGAGTATAGGTAGAATTTTATTCATATGGGCATTTAAAAGAAAAATAATTACCTCCATTTGTGGGTCAACAGTTCACTGTCCACATCTGATAGTTGCAGTTGAATTATGCTTAATGTATATGTCGCAGCCAACTGGTTAAATTAGCCGTTTTGTTAAGGCCTTTGGAAGTAGTGCTCGCCTCGCTTCGCTCTCTCGGCTCGCGGTTGATCACAGTTCTAATCTAACCTAACCCATTTGGTCGGGGTGCCCTGGCTTAGTTACTGCGACCAAATTCGGCTCGCGCGTGATTGGTGACAGTTCCAAACTTAACTATAATTGAATATCATTCAGGCCGTTAATTGAACGGCCGCCGTTTAGTTAAAAGGCTAAGCGGTTAACTAAACGGCTAATTTAACCAGTTGGCTGCGACATTATATGAACATTGACGTAATCTTTACAAATGTCACCACACATAACGTCACGGCTGTAATCCCCGAAGGGTTAGGCAGAGGTGTACCTATAGTACACACACATTATGTCAGTTATATTTGAGTCCCATGGGACGAGCCTATTGCCATCAACGGGGCACAAATCCAGACTCGTAGCTACTACTGAAAATGTTCAGATGGAAAAACCCAATGACACTGCCCGACCCGGGAATAGAACTCAGGGCCTCAGCTCAGCAGTAGTGCTTGCGAACACTAGACCAACAACGCTTTACAATGTTATAAGTTTATTATTATCAGACCACCCATGTTACAACATTTTGCAACTAAGTAGTTTGGTTCAGGATTCGAAGGCATAAGACAGCAAAACAGAAAGGTGTGCCTATAGGGTTCATTTTATTAATAAAAATACAAGTGCTTTATAAATACTACTGACATCACGGATCTCAATAAGGATATGTAGGTATTTAAAAGGGGAATATGCAAGATGCATTATTATCGTTGTTATTGAGTATTATTTAAATATTTATACCTATTCATCTTAGCGCCACTTTGGCGTCGTCTTGCATGTCATCTACGTTAAAAATAGCATTCATAGGTATTTTTGCATGAAATAAATGTGGAACTCAACATTGCATTACATAGCTGTGCTGTAGTTTTTTGTTTAAGTTTCTTAGGAACATTTTATTTATGGGATATATTATAGGTATCTTTAAACATCCTGTAAGATATGAACTTTATTACGTCACATAATCACTGAAATGTCTTTACAATTTACTCCTCCGATAGGAATAGATGCTTTCATCTAATCTTTTCAAGTTCGAGAGCTTGACAATCTGTCAATAAGCCTCGTTCCATCTGTCTGTTATCTCCACAAAATATCACCTACCATCACTTCTCAAACTGTAATCCTCTACCGCCTTCACCACAAGGTTGAAATTTGAATGACATTCATTTTTTCATCGGTAAAGTTAAGTTGGTTATCGTAATATCGCGTGGAGTGGCTCGTTGGATGGCGTTTTATGGACCATTTCGTCCCACGCTTATGTTGAACAATGTTCAGTGTAAATATGTCCACGAATCACATTCGCTGTCACATTTCCTGGTGGATTTTTGCCTTATTTTTCACGCTAAGACTTCTGGACAGTTGAATGAAGAGGTATTTGTAAAGAGATCAAAGAAAGCTCGAAGATCTTTGACATACTAATTGAAGCTTAAATTTTTATGAGAAAAAGTTTTTCTTTATTTACTCATAAATGACTTTTTCATCTTTTAATGTTTGGTTTGTGCAATATGTTGAGCAAGATGGGTTTGGTTGCATTAAAGAGTTAAGAGAGCAGTGGTGACTTTCCTTCAAGGGCTGCACCCGAACACAGTTAGACTTCAAAACTAGTGGAGGCTCTTTTAGTTCTGCCGGGTCATCGGGAATGTCCGAAAGGGTTACCGCTGGCCCGGAACATAAAGGGCTAAGGAAGGAACACGGGCGGGTGTTAGTCAGTAAGAGTCTGACACCCGCTCCACCCAGAGCGGGAGGGGTCATTTGATGATTTCCCATCCGCAAAAAAAAAAAAAAGTTCTTTTAGTTAATCAATCAATTGTTATTCAGTTTGAATACTTATTGAATTACGCCATTTTAATTTATTATATTGTATGTTGTAAAGTTTTCCGTTACACACTTCAATATGCCTTATGCATCTCCACATTAAAATACAAAACAATAAAACGCCAATAGCCTCCCACGTTAATCAATATAAATACTCCATTTATATTCCAAGTTGCTATATGTGATTAATACTTGAACACGTACAAGAAAACATGTATTTTCTCGTTTTTCAATTTCTGGAAGCCCACAAGTTATGCATAATAATGCGGGCTACACACGATGAGGACTGGGCGGCCGGATCTGTTGTGACTGCACAGCCGGATTCGGATGAAGGTCTGTAGGCACGTCGCCGGCACCTCTCATGGCGGCCATACACGCTTCGGTCTTCTGGAGAGGTTTACCTGTGTAGATGTGCCTGCACAGTTGACCGGAGTGTATTTTGGAATAGACCTGTGCAGTTGTTGGAACAAACAGCATGAGAGTCGACCTGCGCAGGCACATTTGCACAGGTAAATCGTAGCGTGCATGGCTTACATCAGTACCTTCAGCCTCATCAAGCTATTCGGCCATCGAATGATATTTCATTCGATTACAGCCTCCTCACCGATTGGTGCGGGTTGGCTCGAGATTACTTGCTACAAACGACGGGTCTGGTCTGGAAAATTTGACCGGACAGTCCATATGTCACCGGCTGCCTCATTGTGTAACTGTGTTACCCTCTTAGAATTTCCAATAATATGGATCTCGGATAGTTTCTTGAAGTTTCCCACAAAATAAGTATGACAATGGGACATGACGAAGCTATGTTAAATAGTTATTTATATTCTATGGTACTGGCTAATAAAATACTTGTTGTCGTTGTATGCAGAATAGGAATTGAATGATTATGGTTGTAAGAAGTGAACGTTACCGAATTATGTTCACACATCAAAATAAAACAACGCAACGGTGATATTTTCTCATTGTGACTTATTTCTTTTTAGTAAGTATATTCATGTATTTATGTATATTTATTTGTGCTTTTTTATATGTAATTAGGTATATATTATATTCAGTTTTAATAGGTTTATGCATATCTTTATATTTAAAATATTGATTCCTCAATGTTCATGATTGCACCTACCACTGTTTGTCTCTGCATCACCCACAGGTTGACTGGTAGAAAATGCCTATGGCATTAAGTCCGCCTCTGTACTTTTATGTGCTTGAAGTAGGTATTAAATAATCAAATGAAATATTTATATGGTATGCTTCTGTCTTTATAATAATCTGTATTTTATGTAGATTTTTTTGGTAGAGGCCGTGTGTGTGTGTGCATGGGCGACGTATCGGACTGCGTATGCACGATCGACTGTAGTAACTCTTAGTTATCACTGCCAGTCTTCTGTAACAAAAAAAGTACACGTACAATACAAATAAATACAAAAACAAAAGGACTTAGGCGTCGCAATAGGTACTGACAGTACTGCGACGCCTAAGTCCTTTTTCCTTTTGTTTTTGTATTTATTTGTGCAGTTAGTCATTTAATTTAGTACCTAGTGTACTCGCAAATAGTTAATTGTAAATGAAATAATGTTATTACTTAAAAATAATTTAGTACTTTTTAATTAAGATGAAAATGACACAATTAATTTTCATTATGTTCCACTGTTCACGTTTCATTGGCCGAAATGAAACTGTTTTGTGTTTTGTTTTGTTCAGATTATTTCTACAAATAAATCTCTTGAATCTTGAATATTAGGCTAGACAAGAAATTAAATTACAGTACCAAAGTGTCTTAATCAAAGCCCCTGCAGGGCTGGGACTATAATATGCTTATTAAGCAATTCTACACTTCCTCTTGGTAATCTTGTAACCATTCATATGCTTGCCCTTTCCCTGATTAGGTAATTAGGCAAGCAAAAATCTTAACACCAGGAAACCAATCCTATGTATGTAACATTGCGAAACTAAGCACCCACTTATGTATGATACAGGTAATACATAGCAGCTACTTATGTAGTAACAGGTTAGCAAAGAGACCGCCTATGTAACCTGTTGGTAAAGTTAATCCGTAACTTTTAATTGACAGTTTGTTATATGATAAACATCAGATTACTTTGATCAATTTATGTGACACTAATGTTATGTAGTTAGGTCCCCTTGTAGATTATATAATAAGAATTATGTGCCTAGACCTGCCTCTGTTATAAAGGGAGGTTTTATGACACCGCATTGATATGACAATATTGATTATGCAACAGTATTTTTGCGCCCTGAAAAATTAAAAACCCAACGTAAGTAAGCATGGAGAATTTCACACATATTAAGCATGAAATTTTCTATGTTCACACTTGCTACTTACTCTTTATGAAAAGACTAGCTGCGCCCCGCGTTTTCACCCGCGTAAATGTCGATCCCGTGGGAATATCGGGATAAAAAGTAGCCTATATGTTAATCCAGGGTGTGAGCTACAAAATTTTACATACAAAATTTTATCAAAATTGGTCAAGCCGTTTGAGCGTGAAGAAGTAACAAACATATAAACACACCCCCCACACACACGCACACATCCCCTCACACACTCACAAAGTTTCGCCTTTATAATATTAGTGTAATAAACAACAATCATTACACTTAAACGTTAGCCCGTATATTCTTCAAAGGGTATTCGCCAAAACTACCTTTAAAGCAATAAATCGTAAAATGCCTACGCCCAATTAAAACAATGACCTTTAGCCTGAGTCTCGCTTTTCTTAATCCTCCCACGGATGTAAGAGAATTGCAAACGAGTTTATTACTCTAGCGAGAATTTGAAGCTGACCAACCTGTGATAGAATCATTTTGAATTATTATTGAAAAACAAGACGAGGTGTTATGGACTTCGCAAAACTTTCAACCTCTGACATTAATTTAATATTTACAAAATAAACTTTAACCTAAATGCAATTTGAATTCGCGCATTGGTGGAGGGACAAAAAAGATAAATTTAAGAATGCAAACCAGGAAATTTAAATTGGACTGTTCAACTTCAGAAGGACAATTCCCGTAATTAAAAACGATCAAAATCTAGTCGCATTGCCATCTAAGCAACAATCAATGTCAAAAACTTGTCAAAAATCTAGGGATATTTTTGATAAATTGAGCCTGAGATCAGACTGTGAACGTTCTTAAAATCACAAAAATTTCCCCCGTGATTATCATCAGAAGTATATTGTAGGAAGACATTGGTATATATGAGACTGACAACGTAAGCACTCCAGCCGTAAACGTGTAATGCAAAAAAAATCGCTATCGACTGATAAAAGAGATTTCACATTAGCCTGTCAGTTGATGATACCACTACCATCTTGATTCGAGACGTTGACTTTTCAAAAGCGGAGTTTTCATATCAATCAGATAAGCCATTTCGTATTTCATTAAACAATACCACCAAACTTATCAATACAATATTATTTGAGCTTTTACCGTAATCTCCCATTGTGTTAAAGTAAATAATGCGTATGAGACTTAAAAGTTTTTCTTTAGCTTCCCTAACCTTTTTTTGGAGAGTATATTGTGTGTGCCTCACGCTGACTAGGTCAACGATCTTATTTAGTTATATTAAGGTCACGAAACAAGCGATTCAGTAAGTCTACCTAATTTATCTATAGCACTATTATATTTAATAAATACCGTCTCTATTCTATGGGTAGGTACAGTCACGAGCATAAGTATTGTATACACTTGGCTTTATTCAAAGACGATTTTCTCCTTTAGTTTTGAATGAAATTTTATATTTTTACGAACAAAGTATTTACGAACCCATAGGTTTGTGTAAAGTGTCGTATTTCAACGTTGCATTCGGTGATTCATGAAAAAGTCGCAATTGAATGTTGCCAAGTGTTGACATATTAGTGCTCGTGACTGTACACCTTTGGGTAGGAATACTCTACAACATATCTAAATGAATGATGATGTGAGGCTAACCTATCATTATTTACCGACCATTATTTTAATATATTACTGTTGATAACTGAATCCTCCAAAAACTCCATTTCTTCTTCTTAGCGTGTCGATGGCAATCTAAATGACTCAGCTCAGAATTCTGCTACGTCTTTAGCGTCCATCAGTTCTTGTAACGTGCAGTTGATCGGCCACGTAGAATATTAAGTGTTCCATCGTTTGTGGAACTGCACCACATTTACAGTTTATTTATGTCTTCAAGAAATCAAACCCTTAGCATCAAACACGCCAGCCTTTGTTGACATCTGAGGACTAACTAAGGCATTAGAAACTCAGTCATCAAAGTCAAACTGCTTTTACATCTATAGCTGTAATCCCACTAGCATCCGCATCCCGCTGGTTCTAAGGCGTCATCTTACTCGTAAAGTTGTTTAGTATCGAGTAAAGGCAATTTCTTTTTATTAACGTCCTACCCGCTTCCTGGCTGTATTATTTTATGTCTTTTAAAGTGCGACCGTTTTGTTTTCTATTAATATTATTAGTTTCATGACCTATTTGTGGTTGCTAGTTGTATTAGTTATTAAAGAGTAAAAGATTCGATACACCGCGAACTTTGTATGCTTTATAGTTTTAAGTCAAGCAAATGAATCTGTTGATCACGAAATATTATTATTGCTTTGATGAAAAATAAAAAAGGGACGGTCTAAATAGGTCTGCGAATGTAGAGCTGACTCGTGGTCGCCAATTCTTCGGTTAAATAGTAAAATTATGTACAAATAGAATATCTATACATTTTTTGTTGGGGTTTACCTGTAGGAACTGTAATAGGCCCCATGATACAATAAGCTGTGTGGGTTTTGGTTACATACAATTTCACAATACTCTTGTTTGTAAATTATGATTCGTGATCAGAACATTATAATCTGAAGTTATGGTACGGACTAAATACTAGTTGTTTATTAAATGGTTATGGCTTAAGACCCGCCTTCAATCAATTGACCTATTACCATTACTTCTTGCTATTTTACCTTGGTAATACTGAATAGGAATGACAGTAACAGTCTAGCATATCCAGCTGATATATTGTTTGAAGACTAATTGCGGTAACCGACGGAAAAGCCAAGGATTAATCGACAGGATTCAGGGTTCTGTTTATGTTATGGGTTGGCAAACGGCCTAGCTAATGGTCGCTTGTTATCGCTTCCTATATACTATACTAGTTACTACCAGGGAAGTGCCGATGCTATGAAATCCATTCATGCATTCTACTTGACATATATGAATTTGGTCATTGTCTTTTCCTGGACTAACTCTTTCTTTTTTTCTTTCTTTTTCTACTAACTTACAGTTAGTAACAATACTTAAAGTGCGAAAGACAAGAAACCTGAACTAATTAAGAGAATAGGCTGCGAACTACTCGCAATCGAACTAATTGCTTTTAGACAAAGCCTGTCATTATTGGAAGACATAAAGCTAGACAAGAGAAAACAATTGATTTTAAACCAAACAGTACGAAGTCACGTTCAGGTAAATCTGTATAAACTACATAAATGTGTGATATTTACAGTCAAACTTTGTATTGTACTATGTAAATCTTTGAGGACCTACAATTTATTGGAAATGTTTAAGGAGATGGTACTTAGTTTTATTATCCTGTCGTCATCTTTGTAAAAGTTATTTGGTATGTTCGGACACCAACACAAAATATGTTCTGTGCATATTTCGTGCGCGAACAAAGTGGTTTAAGTACCGTTCAAGACAATATAACAAATAGTAGGATTTGAATCCGACAACACCTACGCCTTAACATAATCAACCTATAATGTTCCCTCTGCTGGGATACGGGCCTCCTCTCTTCGAAAGAAAGTTGGCTAATAATCTACCACGCGAGCCCAGTGCGGGTTGGTAGATGTCACATGTCTTCCACTTTTTGTTTTAGGACATGCTGGTTTCCTCACGATGTTTTCAAGTAAAACGCCAGTCTGAGTTCAAACCCACGACCTTCAACTCGTAAGTTGGGGCCATTACCACTGCTCTCACACCTACGCCTTAGCTTAAGTGCTAAGGCTGATCATCAACCGTTAATAAACAGCTTATGAATGATTGAATATACGTCGTTATAAAACTTTACAATCGTGAAAAATATAAAGGGCACGGAACAAAAATAAACAAAGTTAAAGAGAAACAAAATCAAATGATTTGCTACGTGAAAACATGTGTATATCGCATATCAATGCTAGTAATTTTATCGATACAACCGATAAAATCTAAAGACATAAAGTAACATTAACATTTACAACACTATTTTACAGAAATAATTCTGCAGTAAAGGGGTTTTCTTATGGCTGGCCGTAGCAATATACTGCTTAGAAGCATCTATAGAATGCGATAACCAACGAAGATGCCATAAATTTTCATGTAACTTAAAGAAGCAGCGGTTAACTGCGACTTTAAGGAATGTGAACTAAAAATGTCTATGTAATTTATTGGAAAATTGTGTTGTGTCCCAATTATATAAAACATCGATGAATAATTCATTGTATTATATCAAGCTTTGCTTCAATTTTTTTTTTCTCAAGGTTTTTTTTATTACTTTTATTAGTTATTGGACATGTGATGGGCAAGAATGAGGAAAATAACGTGAGGAAATATGTGAGTATGAATATGGATGGCTATAAGAGTAGGGTTTCCCCTACTCTCATAGCCACCCAAGAAACGTTGGATGGCCACAGTCCATCCAACGTTTCTTGCAAGATGATATAGCTAGAAAGGAGGTAACTGCCGAATAAATATAATACCTAATAAAGAAGTACGGAAGAAAGCGACATGTGAATTTCCTTTATAGCGGATAGTATCTTTAACAAAATACTAGTGAGAATCTGAGATCACAAAGTAGAATATCGAGTGTAGGTGAATAAGATGAGTCTTATTATTATCATAATAACATTCAATTTGTTGAAAACTAAGTGCATGTTTAGTTTTAATAAACTTTCAACAATGTTGAAAATAAGCTTTTGTTTTTAAATCTCGGGTCCATTATTTTGTTCTACAAAGTATGTAGTTTGTTTTTCAATAACGTACTAGTAATTTATAACCGTATAGTTTAGCTACATCATTATCAGAGCCAACACAAAGAGAGCTGTCAGCGGGATCCCTTTGAAAATCACGCGTGACAACATTTCCAATATCATCCCATACAATTTATTATAGCCCAATCTTCCCATTCGCCTTTCCTCACAATTACACGTCAATGTCCATTGATGTTCTCTCATTCACACTTGGACCTATTTTGCCAGTCGCCCCGTATTAATGTTCCATTTTAATTAAAAGTTATGACGCATCAATGTTGCCCCTACGAAAATATAGCGCTTCCATTGTATACGCGTTGATTTGTTAGCATTCCCCCTTCGCATGACCTATACCATCCATTTTAATATGACCTTTTGTATTTTATTTCTCATCTTTAATAACGTATGCATTCAGGGGTTCTATGGATTTTGGTTTTGTGTTCACAATGTCTGTCGGCTTGAATGAATTCATGTCTGTCTCTCTTACACCTTTTGTGGTGTCACGGTCATGGTTGCCCAAGGGATTAGTGGAATCACCGTGAAATTGTTCAATTTTATTATTATTCTCTTTTGCTTTATCAAATAGATGAAGATTGTCGTATGTTTTGTTCATTGTACAAGTTACCTGTATCGTTTCTTTTATTTTTTGTTCACACCTGATGTAAGGATGGGCGGTATCCTTGCTGCTTTTGTTGCAGATTTTTTGCTACTGTTTGTTTCTTATTTTTTATGCTCTGCTAGTTTTTAAAGCTTATAGGTAGATTCCTTATTTCAAAGATTAACTTGTACTTCTTCTTCGTTTCGAATCTACAATTCAATATACTTTATTGACAAACACTTAAGTTTCCAACTATATTTAAAGACTTAAACAAAACAATAAGACACGTGTTCATGTGACCCCTCAATTCATTCATCTTGATCTTATTGAGAAGCCCCCAATTCTTGAACCTCTTGAAACCCAAGACGCTAACGGCTAAAACAAAAGCGTCGACATACATTACATAGGTACTTGTGCCCTTTGCAGCTGATTGAGTGATTGTTGATGCTGCACTTTTATTACTAACAATTGGTCGTGATTACTAAACAAAAGGGGAACTGCAGTGTTAATGGTTCGATGCGAATAAAAAAACTAAGACAGCAAGGATGCATTGTGTAGCAATGAATGCTATGGAAGGATTCAGCTGAACTTAGATCGCATAATTGTTTATTGAAGCAAGCTTTTGACTATTTGAAATAAATAAGTGCAAAGAGCTGGCTAATTGGGTATTTTTGAGACAATTGCATAAAACTTAGTACAATCCAGTAATTGAGAAGTTTTCTCAAATTAAGGATATTTTAAGTACCTAAAAGTTTTTTACAAAAAAAACACTATTGAGTTCCCTATTCATTTCCTTTCATTTAACAGTCTTTACCAAACACTAGTCTTAGGGTGCGTCCAGATTAAGTAACATGTTATAAAACTACTGTTATATAACACGTCCACATTATTTAACATAGCTAATCTCTCCATTGAAACGTCTTAAATAACCTTATTTTATAACATGTTATGTTATTATAGTCTGTACACACCTTTACAAAACTCAGTACAAATACTATGAGTACTTTCTTCAACCAACACCATACGCACGTAAATATAATGTTGTTTCTGCTAAGAGTCCTCAATAAGTGTTGTCAGAGATTGTCCGTTCGTCACTAATTGACGGTGACGTGACGTCATAGCGTTTGTCAACTGGTTCACTATGATTTAGGTTATGTTTGTCTAACAGTTAAAGGGAATCTGACTGAGTATAAGCAGTTTGATTAGCTAGTGGATGATTCGTGTGAGATTAGGTTTGTAAATAAAATAGTAGTGTGTTGTCTTCTTTAGATGGTGAAAGTTTTATATATATTTTTTTTACTGGATATTTTTTGAAAGTGAAAACTTCTATAGGCGCGTTGGGCATTTTTTGAGATGGGAAAAGACCATTGAACTCGCGACACTGTTACCGTAACCGACACCGCGCTGCATTCGGATGTGTTCGGCTGTCCTCGGGACGTACTCGGTTTTTTTTTTGTAAATTTAATGCAAATTTAATCAAAATATCATCAACCTAGGTAAAGTAGCTTATTACCTATTTATTGACACATAAATCTGTTTGTCTAATTATAACCCCTCTTTGCGTCGGCGGTTAATAAAAGACTCCAACAAAAATTTTATTAGGACCTCTTTGCAGGTTTCCTCTACGAAATAATAAAGGAATCATTAAAATCGGCCTAGAAATTTTGAAGAAATCGGTGTGCGTACATTTAAAAAAACTTGCTGACCGCAAAACCTCGTGGCCAAGCAAGCGTCCTGTTAAGGCCGGATTCTAGCTAGCTCGAGACGAGGACACCTTTATTCCCAAGGATAACACTCTTACTATCTTCTGCGAGACAACAAACAACGAATTCCTCCAAGACCAATCTTAGCTAAAACAAATATTGGCCGCCAATAGTACGACCAATATGTGCAAAGCTATTACACGTGGTTCGCAAACATTTGTCCCAACTGACACCGCTTTGCTATGTTTTATAGACTTCTCTGACTGACTAACGTTTGTCTACCTCGGAATAGATGGATTTCAGATTTATATTGCTTTAGGATTTGTGTGAAAGTTTTATAGGTATCTGTGCGTTAGATCCATAAAAGGTCCATAGAGGAACGTTGTCTTTCTGAAGGTTAAGGATGTGTCGATAAATTTGTGCAATTTCCATAAATTAACTAAGTAAAGGTATCACTCTGGTTTTAACCATGTAGCTACATGAAGGTTTAACTCGTCCACTTTTGCAGTAACTCGTACTACGTTATTCCTATAATAAATATTGTATTTTTCCCCGCAGTAACAAAAGCGAGCGTTCATAATATGATGCAGTTGCCATTGTGGACTCAAAATGCTGCTTACAACCTCCCCTGTTTACTTTCTCGCATAATAAATAATGTTCCCAGTGTTTCATACTTATCCTATTTCATTCCCAAAATATTTTAAAGCCAACAATAACTTGAATCCTGTTTTTCCACCTTGATTGATTTAAAATATAAACTCAACGTAAACAGTTCATCATAATATGATGGACAGAATGCGATTATCCTCGCTATATTTACATATCGGTCATAATCTGAGTTACTTTCGACTCCCACGTCGATTGCAAAAAGATCGATATTATCCATGTAGCCAAATCAATTGTGTACTTCTATCTGTATAGTCCTCCTGCATGCGCAACCGCATGTTTTGGTTATAGACACGTCTACAAAATTGTTTTATGTAATTGGTACAAAGGAGTTATGTTAAACAAACTGTTGTTATTGCGTTCTAATTAGAAGTTTCCTTTGTGATGGTTTCGGTTTTGTTTTGAACTTGGCTATGTTTTGTTGGGCAGATATTTGGTTACATTTGAGGAAGTTGAATGGATCCGCCAAGGTAAAAGGGAGTTGGAAAACATCATGACAACTCTCAAACTTGTTAAAGTCGCAACACCACACACGTGATCATTGCATTGATCTTCATCGTCGTCCTGACGTTATCCCACATTACTTGGTGTCAGTGCTACACGATTTTTGTGCTAATGGATGAGGCTAACTCGAAATCAACCCTATAAAGGATACTTACTAATATTGGTTTTTCGCCCTTGGTCTATCGTACACAACTGCCACTGCTAAGCAACCTATTCCGAGTTCTAAATTTCTAATCCCAAACGGAGCACACTGTTTTGTATTAGGAATCTTCGCAGTTAGGGTCGTCCCTTGCTAAATGGTTAGATTCCATTCTGTCATCGGTGAACTAAGGTTATATGAAATCGTCTGTCATTATCACAGATTGTTCCACTTGAAACAAATTGGAAGCTATGCTATTCAATGAAGGAAATGGGTCACTTTAATGTGTAGGGACGGTAGTCACGCCAATAGTTATTAGGTACTTCTTATTATTCTTGCAGCGCCATGAGCATTTAATCATTAAGTTAACGTTGTTGCAACACTGGTAGTGACTCTTTCGGTATTCCAAATTTTACAACAATTCCATCGCATTTCACTTCAGGATGTAGAGGTCTTTCCGAAAGACCACGTGGTTTTGGTATTCTAGCTTTCAATCACGGGTGACGCTGCTGCATAACAAACTGCATTATCTAAGTTTGACATAATTGTTCTCCAGACCGAATTTCGGTCATGGTCGCCAATCTCAGAAGAGACTTCACTGACTCCTGCTTCATTAGTGGTGCCGCTTCTCACTCGCCCCTCGTGCGGAACAAGGCAGGAGACTGGGGAGAGTTGGACTTTTTATGTGGTTGGTGAACAGGCCGACATAAAGAGAGTTTTGAGTATGAATGTAAGAGTGGAAAACCAAAGAAAATCTAGGCAGGAGACCAACAACCAGGACCAACGGCCTAACGTGCTTTCCGAGGCACGGTTCTTTCACACCGCCAACTTCCAAACTCTGAGAAATCTGACACAGTCAGAGGGTTTGTCTGTTTGACATACCTACTTATAAAAGTAGGTACCTATAGCAAAGTTCTATGACACAATCTTCATCCTACTCTAATTGTGTTATTTGCCAGTTTTTATTCTATTTACCTTGGCATAATCTGCGCCCACATTGCGTGTCTCAATGTCAAAGTCACCAATTTTTGTTGCATCTTATTATACCTACATACCTACGTTTGTTGTAATGAAGTAGTCATAATTATAAAGGTCATCAGTAAAAATTATATAATTTAAGATGATAAATCTGTATCTTTTCTCGTTTATTTGTTTTATACATAATCAGTCTATACTGTTCCCACTGCTGGGACACAGTCTTCTTCTCTGTGAGAGGGAATGGGCCGTAATTCACCACGCGGGCCTAGTGCGGGTTGGTAGATGTCGCATGTCTTCGAATTTTTGGTTCTAGGACATGCCGGTTTCCTCACGATGTTTTCCTTCACCGTTTTTGAGAGCAATGGTGATGAAATAAATTAACAAAAAGTAAAGCGCCTGTCTGGGTCCGAACCCACGACCTACAATTCGTAAGTCGATTCCGTTACCACTGGGCCACCACAGCTCTCATTTCTTCTTCCACAACTCTTATTTGTTTTAAGATTATGTGGAATCTCCTTTCTTATTAGGTTTTTGTATCTAAACGACACCGTTCTTTGTGACTTTCTTCGTGTTCATTGTTCCGTCTATTACTAAGACAGCGCCGTCTGTTAGTCTGTTCGTCTATCTGTTGTTTATAAGCCTTCGATGTTCTCAAATGCTTTGCCATTCCATACCACTGCCAATTTGACCTGACACCAACCCCCTACCGCATACACGAACCATTTAGAACCTAATTACGGCTAATACGATCCTTCTAAGTATTGATCGTCCATTGAAGTATCATTCGTCAGTAATATCAGTATGAATGTCAGCTGCCATTGTGTATGTTTGCGTCACAACTATCAGCCAAGTGCCATTGACTGGATATTGGTTTTTTATGCTAATTGATTCTGATTTAGTTTTTATTGATTTTTGATTATGTGGTATTTGGCACGTCTGAGTCTTTAGCTTTATTCGGATGTTTTCGATTTCTTTCTCTTTAGCGTTTTCTTTTCGTGTCAGTCTGCTTTTTTGCCTTGTCCTGATGTTTTGGAAAACAATTAAGGCGACTACATGACCTAAAGCGCGGTCTTTGTCGGACTGCATAGAAAAGAAAGAGAAGCGCGATGACACAACGCTGGTAATTTATTGCAAAATATGAAGCAATTATCTATTTACAAAAAATATATTGTTTGGACTAAAAAATTAAAACACTAGTGTTTTAGTATGCCGCTTGTAGAATAATCTGACAAAAAATCAAAATGATTCTATGTATATTAGTATGGTTTTTATTGTAAAAAGAAAGTTTTTAGAGGTATCTTCATGATTTTTTTCTATCGTATCAAATTAGTTGTATTATGCTTTCACTATCTACCTACCATATATCCTGAAGAATATCATATATTTTTCTGATTTTGTTTACTGTAGTCGATCTTAAACTTTTATTGGGATTTTTGTGTTTAGGTCCTGTAAGCCCCTTAAGAAAATTCGCTTTTCCTTTTTTAGTCTTCTGTAACAACCACTTGGATCTAAGGTAGAGATAACATCAATCTGCCTATCCATTTCCCAGCTATGCTGGTTACTGGGTAATAGGTACGATACCCCTTGGTAAGACTGTTTGTTAGACTTTCGGACTTCTGACGTCCCGTAACGACTGTCAAAGATCCACGAATGACAGTGGAGAAATAACTCGGAAAGAACGTTAAACCGTTGGTCTTAACGTTCTTTCCGAGACACGGAGGGGTTTTGTTATAATTATAAAGATGGTCACCCATCCACGGACTAACCGCGGCAAGCGTAGCTTTACCTGATCGACCGAACCGTGCGGCTGTTGTTACTTAGCCACAGACCCCTCTAAGGTGGAGATAAAATACTAAGTATATGAATATTTTTACTCCGCGAAGCTTTTCGTTAGCTCTACACTATGCATCCAGTATTTTTATCCACAAGGACAGTCATGGAATGCAACAGAATTCGTAAAACAATAAAAACTAAAACAAACACTTTTTTAACATTTCAGCTCTTGCTCCGTCTTAATTCTTTTGATACGCTTTAAACAAGAATAATAAACTATTCATAAAAATGCTCTTGATGTTATTTTAGTATTCATGCACTCAGAAAACTCCCATCATGTTTTCTGTGGCATCTTTTATTACACATCATTTCTATTGTTAATTCAGTTTTTACGATTACAAATGAAACTGGAAAACTTTTAACCAAAAAGTTTTTTAAGCGCTCTTGACCCGAAAGGTCATACAATTTATTTTTGTCTCGTTTAAAATTATGTGACCGTCCTGCAGTTGGAACGATAAAAAAGTAATTTTGAAACTACTCGTAAGAATGGAAATTAAATGCGTTTTTACAAGGTTTTATTTTTGGAGATACCTACCTGTGACAAAGTAAAGAGTCGTAAATCGTAATACTTTATAACAGGCCAGAATAATGATTAGGGAGAGGTCAAAACAGTTTCTACAACAATTTTCCGCAATTTATCGGATATTTCATAGAAAAACAATTATTGTGTGGAGCTTTTTTTACAATTTTTCCTGCGTAAATGGTTTTTTGGTTTAAAAAATTTCCAAGATGAAAGACCACATGCCTACACTATAACATACAAGATACAAACATTCACATATATATCGCAAAATTGAACACAATATTTCTATAATTGCATCTTAGATTTCCCATCTCATACCGGTTCTGTCAGCCCCTAGTGCGCTGTAGGCGATATAATACCCCGTATAATAACTGCCATAATATTTTCACACTCACGGACGCTTGTAAATGGAACCATTCCAGGCCTTCTTAGGGTTCCGTGAGTTTGTGGCACAAATATTACTTAAAGAACCTCATTTTCTTGGTTGTAACTCTGTCAAAGTGTCAAGGAAATTGACTCTGTACAAGACACTTGCTTTTGAGTTATTTGGGTTATAGTGTTTGGATAAGCAAAGCGGGCTTACATCCATACTAATATTATAAATTCGAAAGTAACTCTGTCTGTCTGTCTGTATGTTACCTTTTCACGCCTAAACTACTGAACGGATTTCGATAAAATTTGGCAGAGAGATAGATTGCATCCCGGGGAAGGACATAGGATAGTTTTTATCCACATACCTCGCGGGCGAAACCGCGGGTGGAAGCTATTATTTTATATGTATCATTATAGCTAGTTTTAGCCTTCAATTTAATTTGTTAGATAGTTTCCAGGAGGGTTTAAATCAAAATGGAGGTCCAATAGCAGATGGTGACTTAAAGTGCAGCGTCCCTCACTTTATCTTGCTCATTCAAGATAGGCAAGTTCATCACTCATCTAGTGAAGACCCAAAAAGATTTACATTATAATATCGACCAGAATTTAGTTTATTGTCTACAATTAAGAACCCAAATACCGAAAGTGTAAGTGTGTAAGTGTCTTGTGGCTATACATTGATAGTGTTGATACAATATTATGGAACAAAGATCGTAGACAATTAAATGCATTCTAGAGCAGTGGTGGCCCAATGGCAATGGCCGCGACTTACGAGTTGTGTCATGGGTTCGAAACCCAAGCAGGCACTTCCTTTGTTTAAATTATTTCATCACCACTGCTCTCAAAACGGTTAAGGAAAACATCGTGATGTCCTAGAGCCAAAATTTTGAAGACAAGTGACATCCACCAACACGCACTGGGCTGGTGTGGTGGATTATGACCCACTCCCTCTCACAGAGAGGAGGCATGTGTCCCAGCAGTGGGAACATTATAAGCTGATTACGGTTAATGAATTCCTGTCGATCTTGTTGTGACTGACTGAACCTACCTAGTTGCTAAAAGCCATTTAATATATTCTTAATTTACCTCCTTGCTAATTCAAACAAACTACAAAAATAATTTATTCGTCTCATAAAATAATTTAATAGATATGCAGTCAGTGCAGTTTATAATTTACATTGTTCTTTTAAAACAATACTATCAAAAATTCAATCTAGTACAAGAACTGAATTTTAAGTGTAGGTACGGAACCATTAGCATGCACAACGGATTGGTCGTTTATTTCTTCTTATTTGAGTTGCTATTTCAATTTCAAATATTCGCTATCATCGATTTAGGTAATGATATTGAATTATAGATAGATAGCATTTGGAAAGTCGCCATTAAAGTCAGTTTCTTTTTCGATATGTAATAAGTACGTGGGTGAACTTTCAAATAATTTTGTCTCTGATAGTCTACTAAAGGTACCTACTGCAATAAAAAAATGGAGCTGGCATAGACAACACGTGTCTACCTACATGCGGTTACTTATTTATTGCAAAGAGAAAACCTAAAAAAGCTTTCTCTAAAAAATACCTACATAACATACCTACACGCCAACACTCAACACCTGTGACCCGGGCAATCGAACTTCATGTCAAAATTAATGTGTTCACGTGTCATTTGAGTGAATTCGCTAGGATACTGTTAGGTACCTATGTATTTTATGTTATAACTAGTTGCGCTAACTAATATTGGGATAAAAAGTAGCCTATATGTTAATCCACGGTGTCAGCTACCTCCATACCAAATTTTTATAAAATTAATAATACTTCAAGCACATAAATGTTCTGAGGCGGACTTAATGCCATACCTAGGCATTTTCTACCAGTCAACCTTTGGGTGATGCAGAGACAAACAGTAGTAGGTGCAATCATGAAGATTGAGGAATAAATATTTTAAATATAAAGATACGCATAAATCTATATAAATAAATATATATTATCATATCATTTAATTTATATAATTATATCGTACCCCCACACACTCACACACTCACAAACTTTCGCCTTTATAATATTAGTGTGATATAGCTATAAGTATTATATTTAAATTGTAAATAATAAGTTAGTAAGTATTGATTTGTAAAATGTCCGCACTGTCGCATTGGGTATATGCACCTGTAATGATAGTTGTAAGGGAGATTTGAATAAATAAATAAATAACATCACGCTTATATTCTTCGAAGGATTGAGCAGAGGTGTACCTAGAGTACAAACACATTTCCTTAACATGTTCTTACATGGGGCTTAAAATATAACTAAGGAAACGGGCGAGCCTTTTGCCATGAACTGGTCACAAATCCAGTCTGGCCTGCTACTTAGAAATTTCAGCTTGAAGAACGCAAAAACACTTTACCCGACGCAGACATCGAACCCAGGACCTCATTCTGAGCATTAGCTCTTGCGACCACTACACTACTGTATACAAAAAGTTCACAACATAACATAATACATTATTATTTCAACTTCATGAAAGATCTTCAGTCTGATTTCTTGACCTTAGTGAATTACTTAAAGGTCGCTCCTACGCCACTCACATCATAAAACCTATGACATCATTGTTCCTAATTCAGTTACAACAAGTATTTGTAAATTCATGAAGCGTGCCTTTCTTGCTAAACTATTCAGATACGGGGCATAATTACGAGAAGTTCTATATTTGTTAGGTATATAAAACTATGCGTGTTTTGTGACTGGTAGGTATAGTAAATAATAATAATGTGATGCCTCTTTTCATTGAAAGCGTCTAACGGGCCCCTGCGACTTGACTTCGGCCCCCCTCGTACACCTACCAAAAGTCCGGGACCCCAGGGTCCCGAGATATTTCACCAACACTTCTTGCCAAACATCGATTAATAGAAATCGTAAATTAATTAGTGAACGGAAGGAAAAGGATGAAGGAGGCCAGAAGGAAGTACGCCATGACGAGGCTAAGACAAAAGACGGTTTTTTGCTTTTACAAAAAGTTTAAACTACCTACTGACTGACTTTATTTTCTTCACCCATTCTAACCCACATTAATATAAAATAAAAAATATAAAATCAAATAAAATCAGTTAAAATCAAAGTGAAGGAAAAAAAAGCCAATAGAAAATCAACAGAGGTATTCCGTATTTTAAACAACGTTCGCATTCTAGTCTATCTCAATATATCAAACATACCTCTAACATCCCTACATTTCTTTAAAGTTTTTGATATTGATTGTCGCTGAAATGAGATTGTTACTAGATTTTGAACTTTTTTAATTACGGGAAGTAGCCTTCATTTATCTATCTTCGCCCTTCTAGATTTCGCCCAGCCATCCTAAAAGTAAACACAACTTTTCCATTTTATAATATGTTCACTCATCCAAGCTATTATTTTGACTCTTCCCCTTTATACACAGAACCGCACAAAGCTTTTTTGCAAAGCCATATCCGACGCAAAATTAATGGCGTGATCGACCAGCATAATTCTCTTCATACTTCACATAATTTCCTTACTCTACACGCCATAACTTATCCGGACAAAATCTAAACATTTCTCGTATCATATCTCTGATACATTTAGTTACGGCTCGCTCGTCTAATACTCGTGTCATGACGTGATCTTAATCTCGTGCCTCCAACGAGGAACGGCTTTTACTTTAATTCCGCATGCTTAGAGCATAGCACGTACATTCTCCACATCTTTCAGAAGTCTTGGGCCATGTTTAGAGTATGTTATGGCGAGGAAAGTTGGTAAAATTGTTCTGTCCTGGGAAGTGGATCGTATGTCAACTGGTTTTGGCGACGGTTTCCTCATATAGTAGATTGAGATGCTTGGCACTGGGCTTTGATGAAGGACAGTATAACCGTATAAGTCAGTCATCTTTCTTCCACCCTTATCCCGATATATTTGGGGTCGGCGCAACATGACGAAAAATTTCTTCCATGTTTCTCTATTAGTTGTCGTATCGGTACTCATCAGAATGACGGTATAAGTAAACCTGATATTTTAATTAATATTAAACAGTTGGAAGAAACTAACTTAGAAGTAGAAGCTTAAAAGTATTTTTATAAAATGCACCCTTTGTTTTCATTGAGCTGTTATCACTGTTATTAACTAAAAGCAGTACACCAGAAAGCTGTGAATCACTGGTTGAATGATAAACTGACAGACAAAGTACAGCTACAGAGTTGTAATTTAGACTTGAGATTACACCTACAAATTAGTGGCCACAGGCATCATGATACGATAGAAAAAATTATTCGAAACTCAAACTTAAAAAAAAAAAATAGTCTATAGTCTATACTGTCCCACTGTTTGGCAAAGGCCTCCCCCAAATCCGTCCAGGAATTCTTTTCCCGCGCCACCTCGAACCAGCCCTCGCCGTACGCGTCCAGGTCATCTAGCCATGTCTTTCTGGGCCGGCCTCGACGGCGCAGAAACTCAAAGTTATTAAAGTTTATAAGCAGAACAAGTCACAGGCAACAGCTAGTTACTCCATATTACCACAAAACTTAACGTCCAAGCAAACTCTCTAGGTACATAACAAGCGGTCAGTCTGTTGATTAATATTGAAATTCACCACGCTGCGCAGGCGAGTGAATCAATTCAACATGGCATTATAAGTCTCGGTCCAACGCTAGCCGATAAGGCTCTGCAATTTACGCGTTAAGCCTTACTTTGATCCTTATCGAGAAAATCTTTCCTTCCGCTTAGATACGTTTATGATTAAATTCCCGATAAGTTGGTTATGATAGCTTGTCCCTTGTGCCATAAACTGTGAGGTGTAATGGAAGTAAAAATAGCTTGGGTGGAAGCTATTTTTACTTCCAAGTAAAAATAGCTTCCACCCAATATAGAGAAAACACGAAATCCGTACTACGGATTTCGTGTTTTCTCGTAAGTACGGATTCCGTTGTTTCTTCCAAAATCACGGGCGATTCCTACTCCATATCTCTTACGGACATATGATTAGTTCGGACCTCGAACATAGAACGAATGAAAATACGATACAGTGGTCCCTACTCCCAATATGCATTTGTCCGTCTGAAAAATTAAATTTGACATTTGTTTTGACTTATCAACTAATTTTTGGCGGGCTCATATCTTCGTTCATGGATGTAGAGTTTAGAGCCCCTGGCCACTTATCAATGGTAGCAATTTCCATTCTACTTCATCCAAATTTCTTTTAGCTGCTTTTAAATCTTTACATTTGCTTTACGATCATTTTTTTGTACTTCGTTCTTGGTCTTCATCTTTTTCCCTTCGTCTCTAAAGTTTAGTTAATTACACCTACCTATTACAAGTTTATTGGGTACTGTGAATAGCTTTATTAATGGAATAGTGTCAATTGAGATTATATGAATGCCTCGTCAATCAACGATCTCGTATTTCTCGTTCATTAAGTACACGTTAATGTTAAGTGTTTCGTTAAAATGTAGGTTAGAGTACATTTACTACATTTCCAACAAGTAGAATAATTGCTCTTATATTTCGTTAAGAAAGTAGATCATTTGTCACTCTTATTTTGAACACAGTCTCGCCATTGAATACATATAGAATCGCCACCATAAAAGCATGCATCACATCAAATTGATGACGTCACAATACATGCTACTGCACCAATTTGCAGTCAGACACCACTCAATATTCCTCGACAGGCACGAAGGTAATACCCTCGTTCGAAAACAATGCTTTATCATTATCATCTCTATGGACAAAGAATAAATCATTTCCAGAAGATATACTTCATACAATGCATGGAAACCAGCAGGAGCACGTAGAAATGCAAACAAAACATATAATATGAAGTTGCTGCTTATGTCTTCGTGTTTAAAATAAATTCGAAATACATCTCAGCCACACGTAATTGTACCTAGGGCAGACGATCACTGAGGATATCACCCTGAAAACGCCAGAAAGATGAAGCAGGATGAGGGAATATATGAATTCAGGAGTGAAAGCCGTGAAAGGCATGGAAATACCATAAGAAAATATGTTTAGTCGCCATAGATGTAATCCAATTTTTTATTTTAGACAAATATGTATTTGGTGGACCTTCTATACTTTTCCACTATATACTATTACTCTCACTGATAGGACTATATTCAACCCTCGTGCCGCTGGGTCGTGACCAGAGATCAATAAGCTTTCGTACGTGACGACACACGCAAACACGATTGTTTCCGATAATTGACTCGCTTGTGATTTTACGTAGTCTATGTAGGTGACCAGGGAGGGAGTTCAACCTGTAAATTAAAGGTTGCATCTAAAATGTTTTGATCATCATTATCGTCGTTTATGATCTTATCAAAAGAAGCTTCGCTGTAAAGAATAGGTAATTTTTCATACCTATAAACTTGTTATTTCTCAGTATCCGTAGTATATCTATGATTTCTAACAGCCCCACTGCCGCATCACTTTTACATTGACAGTCTTTAGAAAACTCGGGTCTTCCTCAGATATTACTGCTTTATCTTCTTTGAAACGTAAATTTTATATCTTTGATTGGCTTGCTGCAACCTTTATACCTAACGACAAATTTCAAATTAGTAATACATTTCCAAAAAGATAAATGGCATATCCATCTACACTATCGATTCGCCTCAGGGCGTCCCATACGTTAGGTTTTATCATGGTTATACGCATTTGGTCACGGTGTTTCTTACACCGTTAGAATTGAATGATGTAGTGTTATATGATGCAAATTGATGATAATTGGATATGTAAAGTTAATGAACTGTATGTCGCTGCTATAACATGGCGTGGTTCGTTTGAATTAGATTAGTTTCGGTTGAGGTTAATAGACGTCGTCATTATTTTTATTCATTTTATTTGCAGTCTCTATTTCTTACCATATATTAAGTGATTTCCATGACTCAACATGAGCTGACTAACGTGACTAAGGTTTTCTTTTAAATAATAACCATTTGGTAACCCTGATACCTTAAGACTCCAAAAACATTGACCAAAAAACAGGACTTAAAACTTTAACATTCTATATTGTCGTGTGGTCCCCTGCAAATATGAATTCAAAATTTAAGTTTTTGTTAATCGTTTACTCCACTCCGGCCCTGCACAAGCGGTCACGATTGTCATTCACCAAACCGTAGCTTCTCACCGCTTGCATATTAACCGTTCCCTTACATGTGAATATTCACCAAATTAATTCCCTTACAAGTGAAACGTGTTCTCCAACTGTGTCAATGTATTCTGCGATAAAAATGGTAATTTGTAGTACTTGGTTTCCGTCCACGGAAAGTATGATGACTTGCTCATTGACAGGGAGTCATAATTTTTCATAAAATATTGATGTGTCATGATTGTTGGACCAATGAAATTTCGAGTACGGTGGTCCCAGCTATATGTATGTTGTAATTGATTTTATTTTTGAAAGTCTTTCTCACGTTACTGGTTTTTTATAAGATTATCTAGCTATAGTTGCTTTGTTTGTATTACCAGTATTACATACGGTCTACCATGTGCGTGCAAAATCCACGAGAACCTACTTCCGACTAATTGCTTTGCAGTTTGGCAGATGTTATGTGAAAATATAACTGTAACATTATGGATTAAATAAATATAAAAAAAATAATATTTGGTCATTCCAGCTTATCTATCGCTGCGATTTAGTATTTTGTATCAACATGACACAAAAAGGATTAACATGAATCACTTTGATAATTATACTCTACAATTTCTTATTAAGACTCTTCTAACCACTTCAAGTCTACCGTAACCAAATCTTACTTACAAATTCACTTAGTTGTTCAACCGTGTAGGTCCACTCAATTTACATAGAAGTCCCTATAAAATCTTCAGCTGCCGATCAGCTTACCACTTTAATTCATGCAGCGACAACAAGTGAAGGAGATAATGATAAAATTGTTAGCACGGAGAGAGCGAAAGTCCGAACACCGGCCAATGCGCATAAAACTTCCATAATATCTGACATTAACGTTTTCACGGCTCTGTCGGTCCCTGACTTAGCGGTTATATGATGCCATAAATTTTACATGGGGAATTAATTTGTATATTGCCGCTCTGTAAGTGGTATGTCTGAGATAAGGGCTTTATGAAGATATTTAGAGTAACGTGGTGGTTACAGGTGTTTTGGTTAATTGGGTGATTATAGTGCTGTAACAACAAATATGACCTGACAATCTCTTGCTAGTCGTTTTATTAACTAAAATGTTAATGTCCCGATATTTTTCAGAGGCTTTAAAATCAAAGCAACGAATACATTTGAATATTATTTTAAAGAAACTATTTTGAAGATATTGCTGATACAGACTTTAAATATAATCTAGTAGCTACATCGCTTCAACAGCACCTTACCTAAAACAACAGAACCAATCAAAATTAACATACTCAAACTACCACTCGAAAAAAATAACCGAGTATAAGTAAAAATCAATTTCCTCCGACAGCCTATTTCCATACATCGTGTTTCTCACGCAGTACCTCAGTAACTACCGGCCCGCGGCTTCCCCGCCCCTCTTGTTGGTAATCACTAAATTACTGAACAGCTTTTTTAGTATGCGAAGCACGAAAAATAAATACTTTACCTGTTTATAAAGTGCAAGCTTAAAAACCAAGCAATTTTGTGATATTTCGTATAATGTGGTTGTTAAGGTGAAGTTGTGAAACGTGAAGTATTATAGTGAATTGAAAGTTGACATTTAGTACAGAATATGAAAATTCTCATGAAATCACTGTCCTATGAACTCAGGTAAGGCAGGGCCAAAATTGCTGGTGTCACTTTACCTAAAAAGTCTCAAATTAGACAGAACTACGCAAAAGGTCTTGAATGCATTAAAAGAGGCGCTGCAAGCAGCAACACTTTTAAGTACGTCCAGTACATCATGAGTTGACACTGACAGTAACACAGCCTCGCAACCAACGTTGCTGACTGGTTAATCTGTGCACCCTGCCGTTAGCTATAGTCTGGTACATTGGAGAATGACACGAGTAAGGATAATATAATAGGCAAAGAGCCATCTCTCAAAGCGTTGCTTGACAGTACTATGGGAAGCTCGATTCCCCGTACATATAAGGAGATAATACCTGTACCTAATATCGTAATGGATTTAATTGCCACCACTCAACGTCAATTACCTGTAAATGCTGTGAGTGGTATAAAGGCTGGAGTTGCTGGTAAAGGTCATGTCAACTGAGGTGGTGACACTTTGACAGCTAGTGAGAGACAAGCCATGTTAGAGATCAGAGTAACCGTAGATTCGCTAAGGGAAAGGATTAAGTTTGATCATTTTACAGTTTTACCTTTAAAAGTGTTGAATTTGTCTGTTTCTTGTTAATATGTACAAGTGGAACTGTTAAGCTTATTTATTGCGAAATAGAAATGGTTATATTGCTTCGTGAAGACATGCTAATTAGTTTTGGCTATATCATACAGCGACGTTAGATAAAACTTGTCAAAAAGTTTGTTTTAAAGCATCTTTTCCACAAGTGCCAAAATTCGACGTAGCTCATCCATGCTCAACTATGAGCAGTGTCGTCTCGCCTACAAATATTCCAATCCATCACTTGCCATACAATTACAAAGATGGGCATTTCCCAGTAGCGTGAACCTTTATTTTCTTTCCACACCATCGTCTATATTAAGCTGCCTTGAGCTGTTCACCTAGTAAGGAAGAATGACCATAAAAATACTCGCAAAATCTAAATCACCATCATTTTAACTCCAGCCTTAACTGACGAACTCGTTTTTAGGCCAGTGAAGGGGCGCTAACTTGATTGGATGATTGACTCGCCCATAAATGGCGAAAAAAGCACATAAAAGCAATTAACAACATGTTATCGAGATTGTAAACAGAATTATAAATTTCCGATATTTTATACGCGTTTAAATTCAACCTGTTCATGCACAGAAAGACTGTTAGTTTTGCAAAATCAATATGGCAAAGTAAAGTTGTAATATCATAGGGCGCGAAAAGGTAAATATTGTAAGTGCTGAGTGTGCTGACTTTAAGCTCGAGTTGTGAAATAAAGGATCTATTGTTTACTGTGATGACAACATTCTTGGCAGCCTGATGACCGGTAACAATGCTCACTTTTTAACCGTGTTTGCCTATATGTATTCTGGAATTTAGTCTAGCCGTTTAGCATGTAATTCACCTATTTCTGTTTAGAGTTATTTTAAGTTGTTTCTGGGCATTATAGTTTTCCACAAAGAGCGCTTAGTTTTACAGACGAGAGTGTAATAAATCGAATTAAATAAATAAGTTCTAAAGAATGATTAACGACTAGGCCTGAGTTTTGTGAAAGCACTACCCAAGTAATCCATGATTAATTATTTCAAAGGATACAAGACGCTTCAACTCTTGCAAAAATGTTAATATAATTCGTATCAAATTGAAATGCTTTAAAGCTATATGGATAACCATCACGTGCAAGCGGCAAATCTTTAGTGGTTGGTTGGTTTTTGTATAAAAATATCAAAACGCAAAAAGATAATACCATTGTATTCCTATATTTCAAGTCTGAATAGAATTTGATCACTTGATCTCGAGGAAAATAGAATTTATTATACTTTCATCATGATTTATTAGTTACAAAACATAATTGTATAAAAATACCTCCTGAATGTAGCTGAACCTCTAAATATATGCCAAAGGTATAGATTATCTTATAAGATATGCATAAAACAAAAGATCTAAGTAAACCAAAGTTTATGGACTCGTAAATAAGAATGATTCTGATTTATGTTTGTGCTGTTTGTCTAGTATTTCGTTACATTTTATGTAGATGTCATAAAATACATAATACATTTGAATCGGACATTTAAGTGAATGTTCACGCATAAAATAAGAATTAATCAGACATGCAATCCGAAACTAGAGGCCGATGGATTGAACCGTCAATAAATTCCATTAAACCATTAGACACTTTAGAAATAGTCTCAGAGACTAATAATTTGCTATTAAAGTATTAAATTACACTTAAAAGCAAATTACACTTCTAAAAAAAGATAAGTACTAGTCTTTGAGTTTAAAATGTAAGTCTCAAGCAGAAGTAAGGCAAGAATACATGCCTCGGGGGCAGACGTCAATCAAGAGATTGTTTTAAAGCAGAATAATATTAATTGTCAGACGATTTACAACGTTTTGCGCGGAGCTGACA
Source organism: Oligia latruncula (assembly GCA_948474745.1). NCBI lineage: Eukaryota > Metazoa > Arthropoda > Insecta > Lepidoptera > Noctuidae > Oligia > Oligia latruncula. The sequence goes on along the minus strand of OX419701.1, from coordinate 14,111,077 downwards.
GCGTACCGTAATTGGATCATCGAACGGCTTTCCATCAGATCGTATTTTGCATGGTTAATTGTTATACAATGTTGATGTTTATAGTTGCATGTTTTGATAGCCAATTTCATGGGCTTCTTTACAATAAAATGGAGGTACACAAGTTTTGCAAAATAAATTAAAAAGTAATATTGAGGCGACAAAATATACAATACATGGATGATATTTTCATTATCATGTAAGAGGCCTTTCAGCGTAATGGTTATACTTACAAATTACTTCTAGTATCCTCACGTACTTTCCCATAAGTGTTTGCAACTTTGCATAGGATCATGTTATTTTCCCTTTAACTGTACAGCAGTCAGTTTTAATGCTAGGTACAGAAAAGCGTGAAATCACGTATCAAACAAGTTTCGCATTAGAATATCGCAATGCACATAAGTATCGATAGTTTATCGATAAGCCGCTAAGCTTAGAAGCGCCGCAGTTACCGTTTCTCCTTAATTGACTTGTTCGACGTGCGTGAATGATAAGCGGTTATTATATACTGTATTTCTTACGTTAAGAAACTCGTGAGTTACTGTAAACTTATTTTGTGCATTTGCATTATTATAACCTATTATTAGCCTTTAAACAAACGACCAGTTGTCAACGTTAGCCCTGGATCGAAAGAGCTAGAAGTCATGATGCATAGCTTATGCCACTCTGGAGTGTAAAGGCCCCCCTTCTCTCTTTCCACTTTTTCGGTCTACATTTTAATTAACGTATCGTTTTCTATAATAAATGTATTTTCTTTCTTTCTTCTAATTGCATTTGGTTTAGATGCAATTTTTATTACATGAAATCTAATCCGATTTGGGACATTTGGTTCATCAATCTTGAACCATTTCACTCATGACTTATGCCTTTAATCTAATCTGATGGCAATCTAGAGGTACGTTTTTTTATTGAATGTGAATCTAATCTGTCAGCATATTCTTTTGATCCTTCCGAAACATTATAAAGTAGAAGATATAATGTTAAATGTTTTTATATCAGAACAAGTTCTTTGGGAATTGAAACAGGTTCACGTGGAAGTGTTTCCTGATTGAATGATAACTTGTTAACTTTTGGAAGTAATAAATTGGTGCTGTCCCTATTTTGCTTGTATCATGTATGTCATGTAAGTTTTATTGATTTATATCTTCCGTAAGAAATGTTGTAAAAATATTAGTCACGTTCAAACTTATAACTGAATGATCGTTCCTAAAATTGCAGTTATTTTCAATTTCGTCAACTATTCATCACACTGTTGAACAAGTTGACACAAGGATTGCTCAGCCTTAACGATCTATATCTGTTGATCTTTAATCTGTTTCATTTCGAAGTCATCAAACAACACGGTTTGCAGAAAAATCTTGATTATTTTTAAATCGTTTCTTTATTTGGACCGAAATAATGCATTCAGTACTGGTAACTCTTAAATTCATATTTGTACCGTAATAGAAATTCGTGCTGATAATACAAAATACGTATTAGCATATACTTCGCTAATTTCCGGGCATATTCGTACAACAATAGCGCTGGTCTGGTTTTAAAATCAAGTGAAAGTTTAAACGACCTTAAAACAAAATCTATTGTAGGTGTATGAGAATGGCAGAGGTGACGTTGTGACGAATTACGAGGCTATAAGGTTACTGTTTCGAAGAGTATATTATAAGAGGTGCTTATCTACCTACTACATAATTTTGACATTATCTCACTTTCCCTGTCAAATGTGCAATTTATTTTTTCCGTTCCTAGAAATTCCAAGGTAGACCCAGATGGACAGCAATTGTATAATGCAAAGACGATATTGTGACCTTACGAATTAGATTCAGACTTTAAAGATAAATATAGCGAAATTAAGAAGAAAGTTACAGAAGACTAAACCTTGTTGGGAAGAGATACAGATCCATACATACAAAACGCCCGATCAGCTTATAGCTTTCGTATAAGAATCGAAGCAATTCGTGGAAATTTCATTGGGATTTGGGATTACCCCCATTTCAATGTCAGACGCAGAATCAACTCAGAAGCATATGTTTCCGACTAAATCAACACTATTTTTGTTTTGATCCGTTGTTCTTATAACCTTGAACATTTGGCTTAATGTGTTTCTGAACGTTAAAACAACAGATGGATAGAATCTTACCAAGTTTTATTGTGAATAAAAGATTTCACTATCGACTTTGCTGTCTATCATTGTTTGATTCTTTTTGATTATTTGCCAAAACAATAAACAAACCGGGGTTTTATCGGCTAGGTGAGTTAAAGCATGTTTCAGTATTTACAGCCAGTTATGTCTTTGGTTTTAGACGACTACATACTTGTCCAGTGTACCTTATCATTTAAGGCGATGTTATGTTTCTAAGGGATTTCTTAGTGGCCTATCATGAAAGCCTCTAGCAAACAATTTATTTTTCTTTCCAGCTTTTTATTAGAATTGGTGCTCTTTTGATTACCTCTTTTATACAGACTGTATTTATTATTACATAACGTAAACAACGTTGAATATTCATTGTAATGACGTCCTCGACGAAAAAAGAAAACATGATACAGTTCCAGTCTTATTTGTTTACCTTCTTTAAGGACTAATAAAATTGTCATCAATGATCCAAGTTATTTACCAATCTTCTCTTTTCTTTCCAGGTTTGCAAGCCAGACATAGACTGCTCGCTAGCAGCCAACAAGTGGCGGTACATCGAATCGTTTGACTGTCTCGCTGACAATGAGAAGCTGAAGAAAGAGATGAGGCTGTCCTTCCCCAGTGGTCACTCTTCTTTCTCTGCTTACACCATGCTATATTTCTGCGTAAGTGTCTACTACGTACACGTATTAAGCTTTAAGATCAAGGTTAAAGGCTTGAAACAACAAGAGCTCAACCCTCAGCCCATGCCTCTTCCTCTCCTTAGAGTTTTGATGACAATCTAAATGGAGTCGGCCCAGAATTCTGCTACGAGTTTGGCGCCTCCAGTAGCGTCCTTCCGTCCTTATAACGTGCAGACGACAGGACACGCAGGACACGGTATTAAGTGTCCCATCGTTTTTGGAAAACCACTACATTTACCATAATCAGCCTATAATGTTCCCACTGCTGGGACACAGGCCTCCTGTCAATGAGAGGGAGTGGGCCGTAATCCACCACGCGGGCCCAGTGCGGATTGGTGGATGTCATATGTCTTCGAATTTTTGGTTCTAGGACATGCCGGTTTCCTCACGATGTTTTCCTTCACCGTTTTGAGAGCAGTGGTGATGAAATAATTTGCACAAAGTAAAGCGCCTGTTTGGGTTCGAACCTACGACCTACAACTCGTAAGTCGTGTCCGTGACCACTGGGCCACCACTGCTCTCCTACATTTACCAGGGTGGAATCGTCTTCGTCAGTCTTTATCTTATTGATGAGAACATTCAACTAAATTCAGAAATACTTTTAAATAAAATCGAAGCTGATTTTACTCGATGGGACACCTACTTCTTGTTGTTAGTGGTTGGCTAACAGGCCATCGGCCTACATGATGGAAAGTGGTTACTGTCGCGTATAGGCACGTGCTATACCCCAGGGGCTATTGATATGTTGCCAACCTTAGTGAAATGAAATGTCATGTGACTGTAATTAAAGCAATAAATAGATTGATTGATATATTACTTTTTATTATGTAAACCATGTAAATTACAGTACTTGTTTAAATTACCCAACAGCATGTGTTGGGTTGGCTTAGCAGCAGAATTACTTTCAAGGTTTTTCGTTCCGAGGGTTTACTAATTTGTAACGACTACGGGTTGATAATATCTACAGAGCGAACTCCTGCACTGGAATTAAATATTCTACTTGTCGTGTAGCTATTTTGTAGATTATCAACATCTATAAATCATGGTAAATAACTCTATATCTTCTTCCTACAGATGTATCTCCAAAAGCGCTTCACCTGGCGTGGGTCCAAGCTTATCCGACACGGGATCCAGTTCGTTCTCATGCTGTTCGCGTGGTACACGATCATGACCCGTGTTTCTGACTACAAGCATCACTGGAGTGATGTGCTTGCCGGATTCAGTATTGGGTTGCTTTATGCTATTGTTATTGTGAGTATCCTTCATCCATACAATCTTCTTCTGTTGAATCATATGAAAGTAGGTCATGGCTTCGTAGGTAAAGTGGTAATGGAACCAAGATTGTGTCGGGGCTGACTACCCAAGCTGGGCCTTACATTTAAATCGCTACTCGTGGAGATAGTTTAATGCACTCAATAAAGCCCTTATGACATTGACATTATAGATAGAATAGTCATGGCAGGCCAGCTACAGTTTTACAGGCCTTGCAATAGTGGTTGCAGACCTCTTGCACCGATGAAGATATTTTCGTGACAATTTGGCTGTAGCCTTTGATTTGGACCCCAAAGTCTCATCAGAGCCTCGTTGGCTTTGCCTTCTGAAGAACTGAATCAATCTAACGCTATTCGCATTTTTTCCACCTGCCCCAAGAGTGGCCTGCCAAAGCCAAAACGATTATCATTGTTAACACATATCCAAACTCATTATTTCCAGTTTGCCTTCGTATCAAACCTTCGCAAGACCCCCCGATCGCGGCAGCACAGCCACGAAGCCGAGCTGCGAGTCACCAACGGGAACACCCGAGTGCAGGTTTGACAGTCATCCCCCACCAGCTCCCGATGTGAAAGCGACGCTGAAGAACTATGATACGAACAACCAACCGTCTCGTGGATCTCTCACGAGTACATCGATGCCTGTAGGCAGTCGCAAGAACAGTGATTGGACTCAAGTGAGCACAAATTTTTGAAAGTGAGTGCGTTGAAATGAGGGATATACTGAACTTAAAACCTTCGCCTAACTGAGTAACGCATCGCGTCGTGTAACACTGCCTTCTTTTTTATATCATAACGAAGTATTCAATAATAGCTCATGCTGTAATTAATAGCCATCAGTCAGCAAGATCCTTGACAATCGTTACGGGTAGTCAGAAGCATAAAGAAGTCTGACAACCAGTCTTACCAAAGGATATCGTGTTACCCACTGGGTTGTGGAGGCCATATAGGCAGTCGCTCCATGGAAAATTCTGGTATTCAGCTGGAAGCCGACCCCAACATAGTTGAGAAAAGGCTAGGCAGATTGATTAAGTCAGCAAGGTGGTAGCAGGCTGACAGTCCAGTAGGGTTAATTGCGTAACACACTATGACAGTTCAACAACATTCATTGCGTTATTTACGTTGTTGAGCTGAGAAATTTTTCGCACATATGAAGCAATTGATTAACAATATCCTTCAAAATCATTCAGATTGTGATTGGTGCAGTTAAGGTGCAGGAAGCGCCAGACATACATTATTATTATTTGAGTGTCAACTTGTTGTGGCTATTTCAATGCAACTTTATCGCAGTGTTGCGCAAAATTTTAGGTCTATTTTTTTACTGATAGTTGCAAATGGCGATTTTTTATTACGAGGCAGTGTTAGCCTTTATAGCCTTTCGGTTACTCAGTTAGGACTAAGGAGAAAATTACAGCTGAATGATGTAACTGAATAATAGTTATTTAAAAATTGCTGTTAACAATGTTGACAGTAGTTATGGCATATAGAGTGTCTATGTTTCTTGTTGTCTATGATTTTGTGTATTTATTTTGAGTTTTGCATAGATAGAGAACTTACGCTTCTTTTTGGAGTGTGCTATCAGAGTTTTATGATATTACATTGCGTAAACTTTGACTGTTGGACTACAAAAATACTCCTAATATTTTATGAGCTTAGGGCTGATTTTACCAAAGTCTTTTATCTTTTAATCGTGGAATAAAATTGACGTCTGACAGTTATGGGACTAATATGGAAAAACTTTCAAAAATTCAAAATTTATTCTCAGGATAAGACTTATTTTAGGTATAAAAGTTTGGTGGAATGCGCCCTAAAGCAGATTTTTTTTACCGAATGACGTTTTAAGTGGTATTAGATGGAAAATGTTTCAAAATAATTTATGAAAAAATTTGTTAGCTGGTATTTCTATTCACAACTTTTACTAAGATAAACTGATAAAAAATGGTGTATGTCTAAAGGTGTATACACACTAAAGCCGGGTGCAGGCACCACAGTTAGCCCGTCAGCTAAGCCTTGCGGTTCTGGTGTGTAATCACTCTTATATTCAATCTGTATAAAAATACATAAATGCTAACTTATAGTACATAGGCAGTCAAATGTTTACGTAATGAACATATTTATGATATTTTGAGGATTGTGCAATGTTATAAAGGAGTTGATAACTCATGAATATGTATATATTTTTAAATAATACTACCGGGTACTAGAAGTATTACTAATAGTACTCGAATCAGCTCGTTTTAAGATAATTATCACTGTATTATAAACACAGACTTTGAATTCATTGGAAATCTTTCAGAAGGTGAAAGTACATACAGTAAGTTTTAATATGGGACCTATTCTGAAATATAAAAAAAAAATCGGTTTTATAAGTACTTTTTATTGAAAACAAAGAAGTGTTTTCAATAAAAAGTACTTATAAAACCGATTTTTTGAAAAAATATGAAACAGACTCTTAGTTTTAATAAAATAATTTCATTTTTGTATGAAACAGCAAAATATTTTTAAGTTGGTCTTATACCAAAAGTTGTTCATATTTGCGAGTAGTTTCAACCCCTGCAAGATAGCCAATTAATTTAGAGTCACCCTGTATTTTTTAAGCCGAATAGAGCCAGCTTGAGGCAGCTAATTTATAATTAAAAGTTGGCTATAATTGCCTGATATGGGCATTTTTTTAATGATTTGGCGTTACACATACTGGTTGGTAGCGATATGGACGCGCGGACTGTAAGTATGAATTCAGAATATGATTAGACCCCGTAGAAATTTTCCGTCGGTGATTAAAAAAAAATTGCAGTACCATAGATTTTGACCGCGTTTTTTTTGACAACCGACGAAAAATTTCTACGCTGATCTATGGTACCTATGGTCTATGGTCACCCTATATAGCCTTATAGGTACTGAGGCTACGTATGCTTTTCCTACAATAGCCTGACTGCTAGTGTAGCCTTAAGGCAGATATTGTAACAAGGTTGGATATTGTTTTCTATTAAATTAATACCAATAGGTTATTCACGTAAGGATTGGTTGAAATTCCAGAAGTACATTTCACATAGAAAAACATACAGTAATGTTTTCAACTACGAAGTATGTGAAACGATTTTTATTGGTAGTGTTGAATTTATCAGATTATTTATAATGTAGTAGAATATTTTGTAGTTTTAAAGTAAATTATTCATCGATTCCAAATCGAAATAAGGAAAGAAAAAAAACATTTTTGGCACAGCAATCTTGGTCTTGATTCCCGACATCATTAAAAAAAAAGGAAGTCTGACACGTTATAAAAAAAAACTTATTAAATGGAAGTTTGAAAGCTAAAGTGCACATAATTTATTTAATTGACCCGACCACAGAGTTGAGGAATAAATGAAAATCATTTTAAAAAAATGTACATATTTTTAAAACAGTACAATTTTATATTGCTTGCACGTATTCAGTTTTACATACTTACTATAATTAGGTACTAATTAGAAACAATTTGTACTAGGTCAGATCTTTCAATATTTTGACGATAGCTGAATAGTTATTGTCTTTTCTTTAATTAGCATTAGTCATTCTCTAAATAAGAATCTTCTATACAGAGTCAAATTAAATTAACTAGCGAAACACCGCAAACCTTAAAAAAAAAAAAACAATGAATACTTTTACTATCTTTTCTTACTTTTCTTTCTTAACACGATACACAAAGAAAAATAAGATTTGGTGTTTTTTTTCTGGGGTCAATGACCAGTGTTTCATATCCATCACGTCTTACTTCATATACGACGGGAGTTTGGCTAGCTAATTTACTATGATCCTGTATTATGTGGATTAAAAATCAGCTAAAACAGTTTTTTATGCTAAAACGGAGTAGGGTCTCGTTTTTTTATAAATTAAATTATCAATCTTAAAATAAGTATGCATAATTATAATCAGTCACCTCACACTGCGTATAGTTGACCTCGTAACTACTTTACCACCCAAGGGCTTATTATATTTCACTAGACATCACAGCTGCCAGTAAAATATACACAGCTTTATGGTGGATATCTCATCTTGTATCCGATCAGAAAGAAGAAAAGAAAAGAATGAAAATACATTTATTTAGCACAGACTAAAAAGATCAGTTGCGCAACCAACCATAAATTTTTTGGCAGTGTGGCCATAGTTGCTCGGCCACTGGTGTCCTAGTGAGATAGGGCCCTAAGGTTGAATGTCACTAGCACGTCATAATACGACAAGGTCTATCTGTCTATGTGACAGTTAGGTAGTTTCAACCTTAGTGAAGTTTCAATTTAGCCCAGTTTCGCACGCGATTTTTTATGGCGCACTGGATTGTCAACTCTCGGCATGGAGCCGAGCGTTGAGAATCCAACAGAGCTCATCCCAGCGCGTCATTAAAACACTGTTGGATATTAAACTCTAAGTTGTTGAACAGTACGTTCAAAATACAGTGCGCGATAAAAAATAGCCCGTGGGTGAGGCAAATACGAATTCTACATCATTATTGTGCACTTGTTAGTTACGTATTTTATTAAACATAATAAGCATTAACTTAAAATCTGTATTCTCTTTAAATGATTAAATTATGCCAGTGCACATTTTCGCTACAAAATGGCGTTGGAACCTACTTAATATTACAGTAAAATAGTCAATATCTATTGTGGAAAAAATTAATGTGGTTCCTGAACTGCTAATTAACACAGAATTTAGCTAAAAGGCTGTTAAACTCCTGTTCACTGTATTATTTAACGATCGAAATCAATCAACTCAGCCTATCGCAGTCCACTGCTGGACATAGACCTCTCCTAGGCTGCGCCACGATACCCTGTCCTCCGCCCTCCATCAATCCAATCATCCATCCATCCATCCAATCTGTTCCAGTCACATTCTTAAGGGCGCGTACACATAGCGATCCGTTGTAGAGGTCCGTTATTTGATGGCGTATGTAGTTGTATGAGCGAGTTCACACACAACACAGTATTCCGGATCCAGTAAAAAAGAAAAACAGACCAGATACGATCCGTTAAAAAGGATCCTGTAAAAACGGACGTTCTATGTGTGCGCGCCCTTAGGTCGTCGGTCCATTTAGCTTGGGCGCGTTCCACACTACGCTTGCCGAAAATCGAAATCGAAATAACAACAGCTAATCAAATCACTTGACATGAGTCTGACAGCCTGTTAGATAATTTGAGTGTTGATTAGCTTCTCAGAAGCCGATTGTACATATCATAGTTGCACATTTTAATGTTATAGTACAACTAATATTAAGATACTTATAGTTTAATATCACATGTATGTTTTTGTCGAAATTTTTACGAATTTTTAAAGCTGAAACCTTTCTCCATATTGTGTTACCATATTTTATTTGAAAAGCCACCACAAATTTCGTTTACGCTCTTTTCGTAGCTACGAAGTTATTAGAAAAAAAAATATAGGCCTAAAGTAGGTACAGACGCTAATACAATCTGTCAAATTTCTTTAATAGATTTTCAACTTTATTGCTAAAGCATTAGGTTCAAAGTTGATTCGGAAAATTTTACAGGTTTGGGTAGCTTGATGTGCTAGTCTGTACCTAAGCACTTTGAAAATGTGGGTTTACTATATGTAGGTAGACCTCTGCCTAGGTAACCCTCAGGCGATTGGCACACAGCACTGCATTACGCAGCGGGGTGCGTGAAACGGAGCCAAATTCCCCGCACGGAAGCGCGTTTTTATTGAATTTGTATGTAAAAAATCACGCGCGAGAGACGTTAACTACGTCCCGATGCGTAATGCGGTGCAGTGTGCCAATAGCCTTATAGGCGTGATGTAATGTTTAATGTTTGAAAAGTACTATACTGCATACTATTTACCCATGGCCTAAAAACACTTCAAACTATTTTTGAACGCAATATGGAGTCAGGTTTAATTGCATTTATTTCAGTGTTTGTTGATAATGTGTTGTACGTATTTTATTTGGGAATGCATCGTATGGATATGGGACATTTATAAATAATTCCAGCCTATTTGTCCCACTGCTGCAGGACAAAGGCATCATCTCACACAGAGAAGGCACTGAGCTCACTACGCTTGCTCGAGACGGTTTGGCGATTTAAAATTGATACTTACCCTTAACCCAATTTTTAACCGACTTCCAAAAAGGAGGAGGTTATTGAAGTGAAAACTTCTTTAGGCGCGTTGGGCTTTTTTTGAGATGGGAACAAACCATTGAACTCGCGACACTGTTATCGTAACCGATACCTCTGTTTTAAGTTTTGTCCATTATAAAGACATCAACGCGCGGTACATTTTCTTTGGGAAGACTTTCAAACATATTTATAAAATGCTTGAAAACCTATGCTTTTTCAAGTTTTTACTTCTGTCGGCACGCCTAGTGCAAATTTTTTTTTTAACCCGCTGTTGTCCCGCGTGGTTGATTATGGCCCACTCCCTCTCAAAGAGAGGAGGAATAAAGCTACGTACACACAGCTCATGTATTTATGTTAGTCATAATAAACGTAATCTGAAGTCTCGAAGACCAACTGTAACGTATTTTTTTATACTGTGATATAGGCTTTTAAATAAAAGGAATAATAGATCTGAGATGTGCCAATAGCTGGTTAGTCGATTATGAATTCATTAAAAAAAAATCTCTATAGCATGCACTTCGATTTTCAAATGTCTTTCGCCAGAATTGCAATAATTATGGTTGACACTTTGGCAGTTGTAAATAATGTACAGCGAATGTCATCAGCTAGTCAGTTATTTAAAATATACATCTGATAATCGACTAATTATCTAATTAGCACATCTCTGTTACAAATATCCAATAGAAAATTAGTTTTAGGTCCAATTAGGTGCTAGATAAGTGTAATATAGTTAAAAATATTTTTACTCATTTTGACACAAGCGTGTCTACAGATTAAAACTATTTTAAGTAAATTACTTGTTTATATGTTTTTTTTTATGTATAATAGAACTTAAAATGCACTGCCTTTAGAATTCTCGATGTATTTGTAGCTTTGAGGCAGATATTTATTTACTTATTTTTTAATGTGGTTAAAAGTTTATAAAGCATAATAATAAATCTGTTTAAAGTGTTTATTTTTTCTATTTTGATGCCACCAATCACTGTCTGTCCTTCCCAAAAGTAATTCTTAAGTATCCATCGCCATCTATGATCACATAAACGAACATAGAACAGAAACGTTCGAGAAAGTACCACTCACAAACCACAGATGGCATCATTCTCAAACTTTACAAAGGAGGTTTTATATCAATACTAATTTAATTCACAGCCGCAATAATATTTACAGTCTGTTAACTGTGTGCATAACTACGAAGTCGCGTTATCGCTAACAAGATGAAATATAATAGAGCAAGGACCTCAGTAACGGTGCTTTTTGCAATGTTTGACAATGACTAACAACGCCTACAAGTTACCCACAGATTACTCATATTATCAGTATTGTAGCAGTCTTTATCGTGTTGACTGTGTCGGAGCAGGCGTGTTGTGGAAAAAAAAGGTTTTACGTAAATAGTATGTTATTATAGTGTCACAATGGCGGTCGACAAATTAATATGGAAAATTATCCTGGACTTCTTTATCTTAGTATGTGGTAAGTGTGAATTTATTATTTGGTTATGTTGGCCATAAATATGTTCCATTGTTGTGCAAACTTGTTGAATTTTGAAGTAAGGTGTAAGGGGTTTTAATCAATGGTTAGATAGTGAGTTTGGATTATTTTATCTTGGTTTTTTCTTCCGTAATGGTATGAGGCATGAATATCAAACTTAATTTTGGAATTTTTATTCCTGCTAACTTAATTACTTTTACTAAAATTAGGGAATAGATATAATCAATTTATTCATTTTTACGCTTCCAATTACACAGTATCTTTTCTTTCGTAATAAAATCCTGAAATTAAAATTGAATGGGAAATTCAAAATGACAGCTTTAGTTGGTAGGTAGGTAGGTAGCATTAGGTAGGCGCCACATTAATCAAAAACTTATTTCCTGACATATATTTATTTATTGTAAAGGTACTCAGACCAACATTTTCTGTACCTATCCATACTAATATTATAAATTCGAAAGTAACTCTGTCTGTCTGTATGTTACCTTTTCACGCCTGAACCACTGAACGGATTTCGATAAAATTTAGCAGGGATAGATTGCATCCCGGGGAAGGACATAGGATAGTTTTTATCGACATACCTCGCGGGCGAAACCACGGTCGGAAGCTAGTATAGTATATCTTAAGTAGGTACTTCAGGTCGCCAATTACAGCAATCTCAGAAATATGTGATTTAAACACATAATAATAAGAGTTTACTTTGCGGGAATAGAGCTTGTGTGAGGAGCCAGACCTAGAAAGATACAGAAACCCGCAGGGCAACGTGTGGCGAGCTGTTGGGCAGTAGCGACCCCACGGACCCTATCTCCCGGGAGAAGTCTTGTTCCTCACCTCTGGCTTGCCTTTATTGACCGGCTGGAGTGAACAATGACGAGGAACAGAGCTCCCACCTCATTCTTGCCTTTATTGGTCGGCTTGAGTGGTGATCCGCAAGAGCAAACGTGCTCGGAGGAAGGAAGTATTCCAGTAAGATGCTGGTAGGGATCTTGACCGTACTTCCGGGATTGTCCTGATAGCCGTGTAACACCTCTCCACTCCTCATAAGCATCTCAGGACATGTTGCCCCTTGTCGCTACGACACTATGTGCTAGTTACCGTTTTCGGGGACCCAATATTGAGTGCGCAAGTAACCCCCTGCCATTTTATCTGTGTAATTTATATAAAACATTGGTCAGGCAGGCCTATAGACTTTCCATAGTCCTAAATAACCAGTTCACTTTAGCCACCCAAAACCGTAATCCAATATCTTTGTTTCCATATCCTGCAATAGTCCTACACCAACCGGGGGTTGTCCTTGAGTGCACTTGCATAGTGCGAACAGGGATAATCGTCGGTTGGTGCCTCATTTAATTAAAAACGTCTAACGGGCCTCTGCGAGTTGGCTTCGGCCCCTCGTAGTACGCCTTCCAAAGGCCCGGGACCCCAGTCACGGAAAATATCAAATAAATAAAGGCTCTAGGATGTATAAATCTATCTGAGGTAATTAGTTTTTCCAAGGAAGTAAGTACCAACTTACCAGTAGCCTGGTAAGTACCAACTTACCAGACTTTAGTGTTATTTACCAAACAAACTTATCTGATAAGAAATTTACTTTTTCTACGATCATAGCAATGACTGACAATGACCTCGTAAATCAATCAGAAGTAAGATAGTAGAGTTAAATCTACTTGCACGTTTTACCTCAATTAAAAAAACAAAAGCCGTCATACAAGCAACGGTACGGTTTAAAACATGTAGTGACATAGATTGAACGGAGAGTAGGTATGCTTGGTATATGTACAGACGCCAGCACATCAAGCTACTACAATCTGTCAATTTCTTTAATAGATTTTCGACTTTTTTGCCAAAACGTAAGGTTCAAGGTTGATTGGGAAAATCTGACAGTTTCGGGTAGGTTGACCTGCTGGCGTCTGTACTTAGTTGTTTGGTCTCGTTGAGAGGATGAATGAAAAGGTATTCACAAGGCAGATGTGAGAGGAAACGCCGGGAGGGGACGCTCTAGAAGGACATATACCCATTCAGTGGCGTAACTATACCGTTTGGGGCCCGTGGCAAATTTAAGGGATGGGGGCCCTCCCTCAATGTAAAGAAGCTCAACCGACGTTATAGTTTTTTTTTATTAACACTTCTCCCGCGTCTTCTTCCGAGTACATTTCATATTTTCCCCTACAAAATTTAACACTGCTTCTGTCCTTATGTTAGGATCCTCCTTTGCTCATTGCCCTCTCGGGCCGGGGGCCCCTCTGGCTAAGGGGCCCGTGGCATTTTGCCCCAATGCCACCCTATAGTTACGCCACTGTACCCATTGACCTTATTGGTGATAGGTATTCTTGAGAAAGGTCAGGTGCGTAGTACTCGCAACCGGCGCACAGGATTACAAGACACGTTCCTAAGGACTTCGACACACTGCACTCACCGCGGCAATCAGTTTGAACCGCGTTATCGCGCGATGTAGTATTCATTGACCTGCATTAAAATTGGTTCGGCCAATACATAACAGTAACTTATAATTATGGTGTAATTTAATTTAATGTTTGAATTTTTTTTATTACTTACGGATAACGGACCACCTTCGAGGTTTGCCAGAGGGCTATCGAACGGAGTATTCTGGGTATCAAACTAACAGACAGGGTTAGGAAAACGACGATCCGTTCCATCAAAAAGATAACCGAAGGCCGACCCCTTGACAATTCAAAGTAAGTACCTGTAACAGCGGGCTAATTCCTTAACACACGATCAGTAGCAATGGGTTTCATTTTGACAGTTCAACAACATTCATTGCGTTATTTACGTCGTTGACCAGACACATTTTTCTAACATATGAAGCAATGGATTAGCAATATAGGTACTTCAAAATGATTCAGATTGGACTGATCGTGTGTTACGCAATTAAGATGCTGGTTTATTTGAAGTAAATGGTTTGAGTTTGAGTAGTGTGGCGAATTCATAAATATGGCCCTTCGCCGCATTGCGGTAGTAGTTACCTGCTGGTAGGTACCTGATACCTACAGTCAACAGGTATAAGGCTAAAAATAAACATCTTTCTACCATGCTGTTCTATGACTAGTATGTAGGTAAGTAGGTACATCTTTGTGTACGTCATAACGAACTGCCTCGTGGTCGCAAGCGTGACTGCTGAGCGTGGAGTCCTGGGTTCGATTCCCGGGTCGGAAAAGTTTTATCTAGTTTTTAGCCCGGAGTTTGGAAGTTGGCGGTGTGATACCCCCGTGCTTCCGAAAACACGTTAAGCCGTTGGTCATGCACATGATCTCTCTCCGGTCGTGTCGGATTGCCGTCCCATCGGACTATGAGAGTGAGAGAAGAGGGAGTGCACCTGTGTCTGGGCGCACACTTATGCACTATTATATCTCCCGCGCCCAAGGCTAGTCTCCGTTGAGATTGGCCGCCGTGGCCAAAACACGGTCTGGAGGACTTTTTGAAGTGAAAACTTCTTTAGGCGCGTTGGCCATTTTTTGAGATGGGAAAAACCATTGAACTCGTGACACTGTTACAGTAATCGACCAACAATGCGCTACACTTGGATGTGTTCGGCTGTCCTCCGAATTCTGCGGCTGTCCTATCCGATAATGTCATTGAGTGATGGCAAAGTATTCTGTTTGTGTTTTGTTTATAAGACGATTCAAAAATACACACGTAATTGTTGTTCAAGTTTTCACTTCTGTCGGCAATCCCGGAGTGCCACTGTTTTTTTTTTTACATTTTACACAGAAGAGCGATTTCAAAGATTTGAACAAATACAGACTACTGGCAGGCGGCAGGATTCAAATTCAACGTGGATAGTTGCGCGTAATCAGGCTGCTTACGTAGATACATCATGTCTCTTCTGGTGACGTTAGGTACTTACAAACTAAGTTAATTAGGAAGGTACAATAAGTAATAATATAAATAAAATATATAAATAAAAGGTACGATAAAGGACGATAAGAATATTATGATAAAGGGCGAACTTATCTCTCTATTGGATGTTGTTTTTTCATTGTAGTATGGAAAACATCACTCATTTCGGCCCGGGCTTTTTGAGGATAGCTCGTGTCGTGGTAAAAATAAATTCCCCTATTTATAAACGTTGCACCCGTAGAGATGGGCAATGATAGTCACTCACTGGACGCACGAGGGTGGACGAGGTACACATTGCTAAATCTCTCGGGCAACTTGTGAGCCATAAGTTTGATTAAATTTGATTTTGATTTGATTAAAAGTCACAGCAAAACTAAACCATAGAAAATTAAAAGTATGTAGGTAAGGATCGTAGCCGGTGGCGATCTTTAGTTTCTACCTACCCCCAAGGGAATAAGGCTTGAGTTTATGTATTCATGTATGTGTAAGACCAAGCTGCCTCGCTATTTAATTTTCATAAGCAGGTGGCCTTATAGACTATCTGCGAAACCTTATTTATCCGATGTTAAACTTCAATATTTGCCGAATCTCATCGTAATATTGCCACGTTCCTCTCGCCCGCTGTAATAATAGGTAATTATGTACTTAGCAACATCATCAAAATATTCGATTTTAACATAATATGATCGAGTCGAATCGATTCATTTTCGATAACTGCATTTAGGTATTAGAGAACTGAGTTCACTTGGTCGGTTATATACGTGCATACATCACTGTAGGTAGGTAGGTAGGTATTACTGTGAAATGCAAATTCGTAAATACCTACTCGTATTTGAATGTAGTTGTTATCAAAGAAACACACGTAGGTACAAGTTTTTCTTAATAATTACGCGTACTTATAGCTACTTATTATGAATTATGATGTTAGAATTTAAATGACACTAATATTATAAAAGCGAAAGTTTGTGAGTGTGTGGGTGGGGGTGCGTGTATGTGTGTATGTGTGTTTATGTGTTTGTTACTTCTTCACGCTCAAACGGCTGGACCAATTTTGATGAAATTTTGTATGGAGGTAGCTGACACCCTGGATTAACATATAGGCTACTATTTATCCCGATATTCCCACGGGATCGACACTTACGCGGGTGAAACCGCGGGGCGCAGCTAGTATTACATAATTCTTAACTTTGCGACTTGTTTCCTCAAAGGGTTTGGCTGCACACCTTTAGCATGCTGGCAAAATGGTTGTACCTAACCAAGGTACACCCACATCTCGCCAGTTGTGTTTTTAACTCCCATGTAATAGGGGCGAGCCTATTGCCATCAACCGAGCACAAATCGACACTGTGCTGTTACTAAGAAATTCCAGATAGAAAAACCCAATGACACTCACTTTGTCCGACCTGGGAATCGAACCCAGGACCTCAAGCTCAGCGGTAGCGCCTGCTACCACTAAACCAATGAGGCATTCATTTTAACTTTAATAGAATTTAGATATCGGTGCCCATTCTGTTGTTCACAAACCAAACTAAATTTAAGTTCAGTGCATCTTTTTCTTTCTATTTCATTAAGAAAAGGACAGAAGATAAATTTTAGTTTAGTCCTGTAAAATTAATCTGCGCCTGACGTAAATTGACGTATATTTAGTACTTAGCCATTTTGTTAATCACGTCTAAACTTGTCTACGGAGTATCTTAATTTGACAGGACTAAACTATTATTTTATCTTCTGTCCTTTTCGTAATGAAATAGAAAGAAAAAGATGCACTGAACTTAAATTTAGTTTAGTTTGTGAACAAGGGAATCGGCGCCATTGTATTATTATATTGAAGAGAGCATAGTGTTATCGGCCC
The DNA here is from genome assembly GCA_948474745.1 of Oligia latruncula. Classification (NCBI taxonomy): domain Eukaryota; kingdom Metazoa; phylum Arthropoda; class Insecta; order Lepidoptera; family Noctuidae; genus Oligia; species Oligia latruncula. The sequence continues at coordinate 14,093,672 of OX419701.1, read as the reverse complement.
CGACTTAGGAGTTATATAGATCGTGTTCAAATCGAGGCAGGCACTTCACATTGTGTTTTTTTTTTTTAATTATAATTTAGTATGTAAAAACGTTCGAAAACATGTGACATCCGCCATCCCGCACTGGGCCCGGGTACTGCATTACTACCCACTGAAATGACTGAAATAATAACGATGATGACGCCGTGACAGTGATAATATAAGGAAAACCTTTTGCTTTAATGTAGTGGCTATACGTATCTTCACACACACCATGATAGACAAAACGTAACCTCGACGAATAAGGATAAATCGATGGCACGATGCCAAAAAGTCGCGTCGTCCTGTCTAGGTCTGATAAAGTTATCGATCCTTCGTCTCGTCATCTCTTACGAAAGCCGCAACAGCCACAGTCACACACGGTACAAGGTTTTAGTAAGAGGGGCAATTCTCGCAATTTTAGGAACGTTCACAGTTTGACCTCAGTCTCAATCTTTCAAAAATACCTCTAATTTTCCAACACTTTTGACAACTTTTTGACATTTGGTTATCGCCGAGATGAGACTGCGACTAGATTTTGAAATGTTCAAAATCTTTAAAAAATACGAGAATTGGCCTTCAGATCAGACAGGTCTAAAGGGATGCTGGGTATCTATAGGTCCCTTTATGAATATCACGCTGGAATACAAACTGTCTCTGATCGTTCTTCGGTCCTTACTACGGCGACTAGAATCAATTGTATTTTGTTGTAATATTTGACGTTCAAAATTACCTTTTATGTGACTATTTGAAACAAATGCTTTGACTTTTTTATTGTCGGTAGTGAGCTATTAAAAAAAAAACAGCGTAACACTTATTCCCAATCTGAATCATTTTGAAGGATATTGCTAAGTCATTGCTTCATAATATTCGAATAATTTGTCTGCTCAACGACGTAAATAACGCAATAAATGTTGTTGAACTGTGAAAATGAAAGCCATTCCCAGTTCCTACTGATAGTGTTACGCAATTATCTTGCTGAATCAAATCACTCGCAAAGCAATTCATCATCTGCCTAGCTGTTTACTAACTGTTTTGGGGTCGGCTTCCAGTCTAACCGGATGCGTCTGAATAGCATTATTTCGCTGGGCAATATTTATAACTAGCAGCGCCCCGCGGTTTCACCCGCGTAAATGTCGATCCAGTGGGAATATCGGGGTAAAAAGTAGCCTATATGTTAATCCAGGGTATCAGTTACCTCCATACAAAATTTTATCAAAATTGGTCCAGACGTTTGAGCGTAAAGAAGTAACAAACATACAGGGTGAAATTGAAAACATGCGACGAACCGAAATGGGAGATTGGACTCATCATTATGAACAATTTTTACTATGGGACCAAACCTGAAATCGCGAAAACAAAATCAGCTGTTCCCTACATTTATGTTCGCATAACTCGTCAAAATGTAGGCAACAGCTGATTTTTTTTCGCGATTGTAGTTTTGGTCCCTTAGTAAAAGTTGTTCATAATGATGAGTACAATCTCCCATTTCGGTTTGTCGCATGTTTTCAATTTCAACCTGTATAAACACACACACACTCACAAACTTTCGTCTATATAATATTAGTGTGATAGCGGCGTTTGTTGATCCACGTAGATCAATAATAATCTTCCTTTTATGTTTTTTATAGCGGACGCTTTTAAAATAGAACAAAGACAGGTTAGTTACACCATTTTTAACTCAAGAACGGCCGGATCGATTTTTATGGTCTTTTATTTGTTTGGATTTGTCTCCGCGCCAAATATCAGAATAACTATTAAAACAGGGGGAAAATTCACGAAATAAAAAGTTACGAAGATTTATTAATTTTCTCATACCATAACCATAACCATAATCAGCCTATAATGTTCCCACTGCTGGGACACAGGCCTCCTCTCGGTGAGAGGGAGTGGGCCGTAATCCACCACGCCGGCCCAGTGCGGGTTGGTAGATGTCACATGTCTTCGAATTTTTTGGTTCTAGGACATGCCGGTTTCCTCACGATGTTTTCCTTCACCGTTTTGAGAGCAGTGGTGATGAAATAATTTACACAAAGTAAAGCGCCTGTCTGGGTTCGAACCTACGACCTACAACTCGTAAGTCGCGGCCGTTACCACTTGGCCACCACTGCTCTCATACATTCGTTGTTATTGATTCTGAGGCGGTACGAAGGTTGCCAGCTGGGTAATTGCGTAACACACTATCAGTAGCAATGGGTTTCATTTTGACAGTTCAACAACATTCATTGCGTTATTTACGTTGTTGAGCAGATACACTTTTTGTACATAAGGAGCAATGGATTAGCAATATGCTTCAAAATGATTCAAATTGAGAGTAATAGTGTGTTACGCAATTAGAGTGCTGGTCAGCTAGTTTGAAGTAAATGGTTTGAGTTTGAGCTTGATACTTCTCCAGGTCTACGTGCGTCGTAGACTCATGGAAGTTTAGCAGTCTCATGTTAGTTCTATTAAACGTTCGTCACCTTATAACCATAACCTTCACAGGTACATTCTCATAGCAAGCATTTTGACAATTTTTATTTTATTTTCCTCTATTGGCTAACCAACAATTGTTTACGCTGTACTATAATGTAGTACTATAATCTAGGGTTAGTGTAACTATTTCTTACAGGTTAGCACCGCCTGTAATTTAAAATTAAAATTAATATAGCTATTTAACTAGGTACTAAAATTTTAAATTAACAAGTTTATGATGGAATATAAAACTAAAATAACCAGTAAAAATAAAATTCAATAGAAAACAAAGGGGAATTATAAAACGATCGAATAAAAAAAAGCTTAGCGACTGATGATGAGACACTGTTTTAATAACTTGAGCGGTATGAATTTGAGTAAGCGAAAAATTAACTAAACTAACGACGAATATTAATTAATATTAAAATCCAGAACGAGCTTACAAAAAGTGGGTTGTAATTAATCCATTTCAGATATTAAAATTCTAGCCGTGCCACTAAATTACTAAGTGAGCGACTAGAAATACAGGGGTGTGTCACGTTTGATATAGAAACATACACATAGGATACAAGACACACACACACACACACACGACATAGGATGCAAGAACGAGCGAAGGGCACCCCGAGGTTCGGTTGTGTTAGGTTACTTTATTTATTTATTTATTTATTTTATTAGGTTCACCAACAATTGATTACACTAAATACAACCACATAATACATTTTCAAAAGTAAAATAACAGTGCATCAATTACTTATAGGTAAACACAACATGCTTAAAACAATGAATCTGATAAATAAGCTAACTTACTTAGTAATAAGTGCTAATTGATAAATTGGTAACATCGGTAAAAAGTTACATTTAAATGCAATCCAAATTAGAAATTCTGATTAAAAATAATAAAATTGGTAAAGGTTTTCTTTGACATTAAATAACATGAATAAAATTGAATAAAATTGATAAGAAATAAAGTAAAAATAAGAAATTAATATAAAACATTAATAAATTAATAAAATGCAAAATCATAAAAATTATTAACATCGGCAAATATAGTTAAAAAATAAACATAAATTTTAAAACTGAGATTAAAATTTACGACAAAAAATTAAAATTGATTGATAGAAATTGATAACATTGATAAAAATAAAATAGATAACAGTGGTAAAATTTACACATTCATAATAATTGACTAGAATTTAGGGTTGCTCGGTAAACGATACAGGATGGCTTTCTGTTTAGCAAGAGAGTCAAAGTGGAGATCAATGAAATCACTGTAGACCCTTTACACAGAAATAGGGGCCCCGCGAAGCGGGGCTCCGTCGACATAGGATGCAAGAGCGAGCCAAGGGCACCCCGAGGTTCGGTTGTGTTAGGTTACTTTAAACCTCTTCATTTTGTATTTTAAGTAACTGAAATTAATGTTTGTAAGTTGCTGTTCTGTTGATTTCTCGTCACTCGCAGTCAGTCGCCCACTTAGTAATATTATATCGTAAATTAATTATGTTTGTCACTTAAAACTTTAATTTACAGTCACTCGTTTAAATACTACCCGAAAACAAACAGCGAGACAACTCTGTTAAATAAGGACACAACAGAAAGGAAAAAAAATGAAGTTAAACATTGCTAATACTTAGTTGTTCTATGAAACTTGGCATATGAGTCAAATGCACGTCGACAAGTCGCTGCCAGCAACGTTTGAAACTTTTCTTTCTTTTTAATCCTCAGCCACAGTCTCCACCATTTGCCACAAATCCTCTCAGCTTCCTGATCATCAATAATAATAACAATTACAGCTACTTCTCGTTATCTGTAAACGACCTTTACCAAGCTAAGTGTGCAGCAGTCGAAACCAGGAAGTAATTAGATCGCTCAGCTGAGCAAAACCGATGCGACAAAATTGAGAGCACTTCATTCAAGAAACGTGTAGCTTTGGTCAGAAATACCTACTCGACAATACAAAATTACTTAAATCGAACTTAACATTTTGCTTAGTGAAACTAGTCAAATGTATGGGAAACTTGCAGATGTTAGTGATAAATCGATCATGTGAAGTGAAATTATGGAAAAAAAAAAATCATATACCTATTTATGTAGGTATCACATGGAACGTGCACAGGGTGGTATACACGTTTACACGTCACTCATATTTTAAAAACTAGGAATAGATGAGGTCGGCGTTTCCAATCTGACTCCTCTGAGAAGAAAGGCCGCAACAAACTCACACGTCACTTACGGTCACAGACTTGCTCAGATCTTGTGAAGACCATGTAGATCGATGTCCGAAATGATCTGTTGAGGAAAGAACCACAAAATTGAGTGGAACTATCCAGTTAGTGCACGTATTTGTCAGTAATCGTGCAGCTCAACTCAAAACATAAGTAGCTCAAAGATTCGACGAACAATACCAAAGGAAAGACATTTGGGTAGGTCGCATAAATTACTCAAGCTGCCATGACAAAAACTAACACAGAGAAAAAAAAACAAATAAGAAAAAATATTTCATCCGCCGTATTGTACAATATTAGAAAAATACCCAAAAAACCGTTCTATGACAAGTGTGCAAAAAGCTCTTTACAATCTGCCGTGCAAAGTAATTAATTCAATTGGCTAAGTGGGTTAGCTCCGTTATGAGACAGATAGTTGTATGACCTCACTGTGTCCTTTTATGATATTTGTATTTTTATAGACAGAATTTTTTGTCTCACCTACTTTTTATTACTAAGACTTCGCTGTCCGTCCGTCCGTCTGTCTGTCACCAGGCTGTGTCTCAAAAACTGCGATAGCTAGACAGTTGAAATCACAAATTATCTATTTCTGTTGCCGCTCTAACAACAAAATACTAAAAACAAAATAAAAACAAAATCAGAAAACACAAAAAGAAATAAAAATAAGGGGGGCTCCCATACAACAAACGTGTTTTTGTTTACCGTTGTCATTTATTTCGTGCATGATTCATGCTTGACTAGAAATGACGTAGGACATACAAAGAGATAGTAGTTTAATTTTTGTCGCTTCACAGACGGAAGGTCATCCACAGTCCGATGTCACCCACTGCTCAGCATTAAGGGTCAGTTCACACCGAGACGCGACGCGACGCGCAGTTTTCAAGATAGAAATACAATTACAGACCTTATCTACTACACAAAAAGGTACACGATTCAGTGAGCTACGCCGCGCGGCGGCGGCGCCGCGCTGCTTAGCTCGACGTAGTAGGTAGACACTGAATTGTGTACCTTTTATTGTAGTAGATAAGGTCTGTAATTGTATTTCTATCTTGAAAACTGCGCGTCGCGTCGCGTCTCGGTGTGAACTGACCCTATGGCTCTTGCAAACAGGCGCGACACGCGACGCAAAGGCACAGCTCGCAATTCGCGTCGCGTGTCGCGCCTGTTTGAAGGAGCCTTAAGTCTCTCTTTTCTCATCCAGTCTCAGCCAGGTTCAACTCGCGATGGTAACAATATCGTTCGCCTATCTCCTCGCCGGACGACCTTCGTCTCCCAATCCTTGGACGCCATTTGGTCACTGCCTTACTCCACCCACCATCACTGCGCCTTACCAGGTGTCCTGCCCAAGTCCATTTGAGTTCTATAATTCGTTTTCCTACATCCGTAACCTTTGTTCGTCTTCTCGACATTTGAAACATCGGTCTATAAGCTCAGTATCTGTTATTACCTACAGTAGTAGGTACTTGTTCTTAAACAAATCAAATGGTTAGGTTCCATTGTTCAAAAACTCATCATCTGCATAGCCTTTTCCCAACTATGTTGGGGTCGACTGCCAGTCTAACCAGATGCTGCTGAATACCAGTATGTTACATGAAGAGACTGCCCATCTGACCTCCACAACCCAATTACTGGGTAATACGACACCCGCTTGGTAAGATTGGTTGTCAGACTTTCGGGCTTCTGATGTCAAAGATTCACGAATGACAGCCGGGACCAACGGCTTAACTTGCTTTCCGCGGCACGGAGGGGTCTTGGTATGTAAAAATGGTCCCATCCACGGACCAACCGCGGCAAGCGTGGCTTAACCTAATCGAACGACCCGTGCAGCTGTTATTACTAAGCCACAACCCGCTCGCATGTTCAAAAAACTGCAATTACAAAAAAGCAATTTTATTTTCAATTAGGAGTTATCGAAAGATCACGATTCCCAAACCCGGTATCGATTGAAAAATCCGACAGATACTATCACTATCTAAATTGTGGATAACGTAGATACGTATATCGCAGTTATTGTTTATACGAGTACAGGGAAACTGACAGAATGTCACCTGAACCCACCAGCATTGAGTGTTAATGGTGCATTTACTTTAATTGAAACTAGGTACCAATTTAATATCATGACCTACGTAGGTTGTGTAGGTACTCAAACACATGCCTGGTTGGTACGGCTGGTTGACACTTCTCGTGACCCAAGGGCTGGCTTTTACCTTGGCCAGAGGCTTATAAGCATTGTAATGCAACAGAGAGATTTAAAACAGCGTTATTCAAATGACTTAAAGAAAAATCAAGATTCGCGCTGACATTTTTAAATACCAGTACAATTTGACAAATACTTGATATTTTTAATTGAATAAATATGATTTATGCGTTACGACGCATATTGACTAATACGCATTATGACCAATGATGGTTACCGTCAGTACCAATTTTATTAGCTTTATTTATTTAATTAGGTAATGTCAATAAGTTTGCATGCTAGTTTTAGCGAATTGTTTTAGAAACTGGTAAAAAATTCTGACCATCTTTTCATTTCATTAACAACGTGGTAATGCCGCCAGTCTCTTGGGTACATTACCAGTCGACAGCGATGCGGAGAAATTTTTCGACGCCATATTTTAATTTGTTAATGTTAGGCTATTTTTTTTGTATTTCCATTCGACACGTCATCATCTGCCTAAAGGCTAGGCAGACGATGATCCCAACTATGTAGGTTTCGGCGTCCAGTCTAACCGGATGCAGCTGAATACCAGTATTTTACATGGAGCGACTGCCTATCTGACCTCCACAACCCAGTTACTGAGAAATACGATAAATCTTGAAAAGACAGGTTGTCAGACTTTCGGGCTTCTGACCCGTAACTACTGTCAAAGATCCACGAATGACAGCCGCTAGCCGGGACCACTGGCTTAAAGTGCTTTCCGAGGCACGGAGGGGTCTCGGTCTGTAAAGATGGTCACACATCCACAGACCAACCGCGGCAAGCGTAGCTTAACCTGAAATATTATTTTAATAGTGTGGGAATAAATCTAAATAGCAGCCCGGAGTCTGGATTAGTATCTACCCGGTTGGTGGCAATAGGTACCTACTATTAGTTATTCTGTGCCACTATTACATGGAATTTGAACATTACTGGCGAAATGTGGGTATAATTTATAATAGGTACACCACTGCCCATTCTTTGAGAAAACAAGGCGTGATGTTACCAGTATGTTATGTGTTAAATCAAAATACTTATCGAAGAACGTATTTTAATTGGATAAAATACATAAATTTTTAGAGGGAACCGCAGTTTTATGAGCATTGATAACCACGCTCAAGACGTAGATACATATTGGCAATTCCAAACTTACATCCATTGAAAAACAAGTGGTTTGTTTATTTTCTAGTGTAGTTAAAACACTTCATACACTACTTGTCGCTTTATTATTTTGAAGAGCTTCTACTGTACAGTCAACAAAGGAGTTAAGTATACAGGAGCGTCGGATATAGTTGAAGTTTACTAAGAAACCGATGGATATTCTCGAATAAAATTTTAGTTTATTAATAGAAAACAAACAGCTCATTTATTAAATTAAATTTCAGTCCAGAACATCCATCGGTTTCTTAGTAAACTTCAACTATATCCGACGCTCCTGTATACTTAACTCCTTTGTTGACTGTACATAGGTACCTATCGTAATTTACATATAGGTAATTCTGTTACTCGTGGATATGCTTAATAAGGATTTTCGTCCGTTGTGGTTTTCAAGACAGTATTATTGTTACTGTGGGACTTCTACAAACATAAACTCATGCCTTTTCCCATGAAGGTTAGCCTCGTATCTACAGGAGTTTGTTTTTTTTTATTATTTTCATATTTTTTTGTTATATGCTTTTTTTTTGTTTCTATGATTGTGTTTACGATAGTTTGTGATCTTCTTCAGCGAGTTCCAATGAATAATGTTTCTTTCTTTGTATTCTTTGTTTGGTTTATCGCCTCTCCGCTTTTCTAGTTAGTCGTCACTTGTCAAGACAGTAGACAATTAGATGAATTCAGCCTAGGTTTACTCAACTCAAACTACTTAGTATTGATTTCAAATACCAATTACATTACAGGCACTTTTGAATTGTCAAGGGGTCGGTCAGTCAGAAAAATGAAGCTTGTTGCCCATTCGAAAACATAGTAGGTTCCTTGGACTGGGCAAGAAACTCCACGGACACTCTTATAAATCAAAATATTGTTACAAAATATCGGTTACCTACATCATTCATGTGAGAACAATGTAGAAATTCGTGCACGTTGCGTCCGTAATAAAAAGATAAAAACAAAATACCCTACTGACGGCGCCCGTTCACGAACATGACGTATGGATCAGCGCTGCTGATCCATACGTCAAAATGACGAAAAAATCATCAAAATCATCATCAAAATCAAAAACCATAACTCACTCACTCACACTTACCACACTCACTCCTCACTCTCTCTCTCTTCTCTCTTTTTTTTTTCTATTTATTAATTAATAAATTGGAAGTAATTTACTTTAAACAATCTAAATTAGGTAGGTGAATTTAAGTAAATTTAATTATTGCCAGCCAGCTAAAATTTCAGCAGAAAGAGCTATGGTTGACCATGTCAAAATGGTTGAGCTGAATGATGCTGATTCAGCACCATTCAGCTCAACCATTTTGAAGGGAACTTAATACTTACACACACGCCACCACCAGCGAGACATTAGAATGAGCATGATATCGCCAGGGCACGTTCAAGTTAATGAAAGACGCACCCAGTAAATGGTAGCTTTATAGTAAGTAGGTAGGTAGGTTTTATGTGCTACAGGATTTGAGTGGGGCATATCCAATACAGGGGTGTAGGTAGGTATAGGTAGTAGGTGCACCCACATTTCGGCAGATATGTTTAAATCCCACAAATCCAGACTGCTAGTAAGGTTTTAATTCGAAAAAAATAAGTTTTATTATTTCACTCCTTAGGAATTTTGCCTAAGCCTAGATATAGATACCTCGTCATCATCTGCCGGCTTCCAGTCTAACCGGATGCAGCTGAGTAGCCAGTATTTTACGAGCGACTGCTTATCTGATCTTCACAAATCACAACCAGTGATATGGTTGTCAGACATTCGGCTTCTGACGACCCGTAACGACAGTCAAAGATCCACGAATGACAGCCGGGGCCACTGGCTTAGCATCTTTTCTGAGGCAAGGACATCTTGGTATGTAAAGACGGTCACCCATCCACGGACCAACCGGGGCAAGCGTAGCTTAACCTGATCGATCGAACCGTGCGACTGTTATTACTTGCCTACAAACCCCACCTAGATATACCTACATTCCTAGGTGATTAAAATTATTCACAAAAACATGCTTATCAATATGGATTTCCTGTACAAAATAATAATTCCTACTAGGTAGGCAATTACCTATATTAATTATTAATTAACTAGCAGCACCCCCCGGTTTCACCCGCATAAGTGTCGATCCCGTGGGAATATCGGAATAAAAACTATCCTATGACCTTCCCCGGGATGCAATCTATCTCTCTGCCAAATTTTATCGAAATCCGTTTATTGGTTTAGGCGTGAAAAGGTAACATACAGACAGACAGAGTTACTTTTGAATTTATAATATTAACTAGCTGTTCCCCGCGGTGTCACACGCTGCGCGGCTCCTAAGGGTCGTAGCGTGATGTTATATAGCCTATAGCCTTCCTCGATAAATGGACTACCCAACACTAAAAGAATCATTCAAATCGGACCAGTAGTTCCAGAGATTAGCGCGTTCAAACAAACAAACAAACTCTGCAGCTTTATAATATTAGTATAGACTAGCTTTTGCTCGCGGCTTCGCCCGCGTGGATGTCGGAAATTATTCACAGAAAATTCAACCCCCCATTTCACCCTCTTAAAGGTAGAATTTTGAAGAACCCTTCCTTAGTGGATGCCTCTAACACTGTATATGGTATCTAAGTGCCAAATTTCAAGTCTCTATGTCCAGCGGTTTGGGCTGTGCGTTGATATATAGTTAAGTCAGTCAGGACTTTGAATTTTATATATACATTAGCAGAGTTATTTTAGAAATGTATTTATTATACTCTTCAAAGATCTTATACTTACAATCATCAACAAATATATTTCGAAAAAGATTATTACAGGATTTTATGTTGATAAAAAACTCTTAACATCTTACACACGTGATAACTTTTAAACGAAATATCCGATTGAGATGAAACAAAAAGTATTTTACTTGTTCATAAATAGTCTTGATAACATAATGCTTAATTTCGATAAAGATTAATATTACGATACATATTTAACGTAGTTTTTTTTTCTTCAGACGATTTAATAATTATTTTGAACACAAAATCGGTTATTGTGATTAAACCATGATAGCTAGATATATGTTCTCGCAGACTTTTTTGTAGGTCTTAATGGGCTCTACAAACCCGTAGTACATCATTTTGTTCTATTGTCAATAGTTTTTGCAGCGCACGCAAAAATAGGTTTTCGATTTTACACCTTGTGTTGCAAAATAGCAATTTTATTACGGATCCCTAATTTTGAAAAATAAAGAATATAGCCTATAGCCTTCCTCGATAAATGGACTACCCAACACTAAAAGAATCATTTAAATCGGACCAGTAGTTCCAGAGATTAGCGCGTTCAAACAAACAAACAAACAAACAAACAAACAAACTCTGCAGCTTTATAATATTAGTATAGATTAGTATAGATTATGGATAGAATGTTATCAGGACTTTAACAAACACAACGGTGTGCATACGTCACATCATCATCATCATCATCATCAGCCTATAGCAGTCCACTGCTGGACATAGGCCTCCCCTAATGAGCGCCATAGCGCCCTGTCTTCAGCTTGACGCATCCAGCATCTGCCTGCAGTCTTTCGCAGGTCGTCATCCCACCTGGCCGGAGGGCGTCCCACACTACGTTTGCCGAGTCGTGGTCTCCACTCAAGAACTCGTTTACCCCAGCGGTTGTCGGTTCTTCGCGAGATATGGCCGGCCCACTGCCACTTCAGCTTGCTAATTCTTTGAGCTATGTCGATAACTTTCGTTCTCTGTCGGATGCATTCGTTACGGATCCTATCCTTCAGAGAGACTCCGAGCATAGCTCTTTCCATAGCTCGCTGAGCGACTTTGAACTGGTGGACCAGCCGTATCGTGAGTGTCCACGTTTCAGCCCCGTAGGTCATGACGGGTAGGACGCACTGATTAAAAACTTTCGTTTTCAAGCATTGCGGTATAGATGACGAGAAGACTCGACGTAGTTTCCCAAACGCTGCCCAGCCTAGCTGGATCCTTCTCTTGGCCTCCCTCTCAAAATTGTTTTTACCTAACTGCAGAATTTGCCCGAGGTAAGTGTATTCGGAAACAATTTCGAGAGGGTGGCCGTGCACGACGACCGGTCCCGGATCAATGAGGCCATTGATCATGACTTTGGTTTTATCCAGATTCATGCCGAGACCGATGTGTCGCGAGGCTGAAGCTAGGCCGTCCAGCATCTGGGTTAGCTCCTCCAGCGACTCCGCCATCAAGACTATGTCATCAGCGAATCGCAGGTGTGAGATGTAATCGCCGTTTATGTTAATGCCCTTACCTTTCCAGTCCAGCGTCTTAAACATATCTTCCAACGCGCTCGTGAACAGTTTCGGGGATATGACATCCCCCTGTCTCACTCCTCTGCGCAGTTGGATGGGTTTGGACTGCTGGTCCTGTACTTGGACACACATGGTGGCGGCGTCGTAGAGACATCTCAGCACCTCGATATAACGACAGTCTACTTGGCATCGCTGTAAGGATTCCAGAACAGCCCAGGTTTCGACAGAGTCAAAGGCCTTCTCATAGTCCACAAAGGCCAGACACAGGGGCTGATTATACTCTTCGGACTTCTGTATAATCTGCCGCACTGTGTGTATGTGATCTATGGTGCCGTATCCTCCGCGAAACCCGGCCTGTTCCGGTGGCTGGAACTCGTCGAGTCTCCTGGCGAGACGGTTCGTGACCACCCGTGAGAACAGCTTATAGACGTGGCTCAGAAGCGAGATGGGTCTGTAATTTTTAAGGAGGGTTTTATCTCCCTTCTTAAAAAAGAGCACCACCAAACTCCCGCTCCACGCCTTTGGAGTTCTCCCACTGTGAAGGACGGTGTTGAAGAGATTCTGTAGTTCCTGTATAACAGGGGCCCCTCCGGCTTTCAAAAGCTCTGATGTTATTCCGTCCTCACCGGGGGCTTTTCCATTTTTAAGCTGCCTCAGGGCTAGCACGATCTCGTCTTGACTGATGTCAGGCAGTTCGTCGGTATAGTGGCGTGTCAGGGTGGCTCTGGAATCTTGGCCGTCTCGTTGGGGACGAAGGGCATGTGCAGCGTATAATCGGCCATAGAAATCCTCTATCTCGGTGAAGATCTCAGGTTTCGACAAAACGGTCCTCCCGTCGTGCGTTTTAAGCTTCGTCAGGTGGCTCCTGCCAAGCTGCTGAGTGAATACTTTGGAACCTCGGTTACGCTCTATTGCCTCTTCAATGAGGCGTGTGTTGGAGCTCCGAAGGTCCCGCCGTACCATCTTCGCAATTCGCTTGTTCAGGTCTGACCTGTCTGACGAAGTCGCTTGGGTGGTTTCCCGTCTTTTTGTCATCAGCCCGAGAGTCGCATCCGAGAGTTTGGATTTCTTGCCAGTACGCTGCTTTTGACAGAACTTGATGCCCTCGTCTCTCATAGTTTCGACCAGATTGTGTAGGGTCTCGTCAGCGTCATCAGTGGGATCCAAGGCAGCAAATCTATTCCCGAGAAGCTGCTGGAACTTCTCGGTTCCCGCCATGATTTGCATTGGGTTAGGTCGGAGCGTGGACTTCATCAGACGGTTTCTTTCAAGCTTCAGATTGATATTCAGAGAGCCTCGGAGGAGTCGGTGATCAGATCCGGTATTGAACCTGTTGATCACTGAGACATCTCTGAATATATGCTTGCTATCCGTCATGATGAAGTCGATCTCATTTTTAGTCACAGTGTCGGGGCTTCTCCACGTCCACTTCCTCTGGGGCTGCTTCTTAAAGAAGGAGTTCATTAAGAACAGCCCCTCCTTCTCAAGGAAGTTGACAATCATTTGCCCCCTGTGGTTCCTAACTCCATAACCATGCGGGCCTACGCGAGATTCGTTGCCAGTCCGCGTTCCCACCTTGCCGTTAAAGTCCCCCATTACAACGTTGAAGTGAGCCTTAGTGGTGTTGTGTAAGGCTTTGGATATGTCCTCATACATATCCTCCACTTCATCATCCGAGTGCGCCGAGGTCGGTGCGTAAACCTGAATTACCTTCAAGCTGTACCGCTTGGACAGCCGAAGGATCAGGTACGCTACCCTGGTCGACACACTGGAGATTTCTTGGACGTTGTTTGAGAGCGCCTTGTTGACGAGGAAACCTACACCACCCTGGGATGTTTTATCACCCTCGCGAAAGTAGAGAAGATGGCCCGAGTCTAAGGTTACGGTGTCCTCCCCCTCTCTACGGACTTCGCATAACCCTAGAACATGCCATTTAATGTTCTCTAACTCCACTTCCAACTGCGCTAGATGGTGGTCAAGCCTCAGAGTGCGTCCGTTAAACGTAGCCAGGGTCATATTTTTAAGTAATGATCGGTAGCCTAATGTAGCCCGGGGATTCTTAGCACCCCCTGCCCCGCCGTTACCATGGCCGCTACCATGACCAGGGATAGCGAGGCGGCCGGGAACTGGGGGCCGTTTTCTGGCTTGTCTTATCATTAGAGGGTAATGCCCATAATCCCCACGCTGGGCATGCGGGTTGGGGACGTTGCATACGTCACACTTACCTACTAATTTATCTTTAAGTATTATTCATAGCACTTAACCTGATCCATTTTTCTAGGTAAGAAATGTCCTTTAAGTTTAAATAGCAAGTGTGTCACTGCCATTGCTTCTATAAAGATTTTCATACCGATTTGGGACTTTCCCTGTTTTATAAATCTTTGTCTGCAATTTTCATACGGATTTGGGATTTTCATACCGATTTGGGACATTTCCCTGTTTTATAAATCTTTGTCTGTAATTTCGTAAGTCTGTAGGTCGTGAGTTCGAACTCAGGCAGGCACTTTACTTTGTGTGAATTATTTCATTACCACTGCTCTCAAAACGGTGAAGGAAAACATCGTGAGGAAACCGGCATGTCCTAGAACAAAAAAAATCGAAGACATGTGACATCCACCAACCAGCACTGGGCCCGTTTGGTGGATTATGGCCTACTCCCTCTTGAAGAGAGGAGGCCTGTGCTGTGTCCCAGCAGTGGGAACATTATAGACTGGTTATGCTATGTGACTGTGCACCCCCGCATAGCACGCATATTTTTATTATCATACACACTTGAGTCACAAAATAAATAGTACAAGCTTGAGGGCTCTGAAACCGTTAAGTGGCTTTAGTGTGAGTTTTTTCGACTCACGTTCGATTGCGAACACGTTAGAATTTTGTATGGGAAATTAGGTTTCTCCTAGTGACCACCAGATGGCGCTATAACTTTTCCCATATTAAAAACGCGCTCGCAATCGAACGTGAGTCGAAAAAACTTACACTAAGGCCACAGTAGGCTCAGTAATAGCTTAATCCTCCTAGCGTTGTAATGGCGCCTCGCCTACGCCACCGCAATGCGAAACTTACGCAACAAATCGTAGGTACCTCCGCATCCGCATTGTTAACGGAGATGTTATAAAGAACAGAGAGAGCGGAGGTGACCCAGTGGCAACGGCCGCGACTTACGAGTAATAAGTCGTGGTTTAGAACCCAGACAGGCGCTTTACTTTCTTTGAAAAAAACGGTGACACATGTGACATCCACCAATCCGCACTGGGCCCGCGTGGTGGATTATGACCCACCCCCTCTCACAGAGAGGTCCCAGCTCTGGGCTTGGTTGATTATGCTACCCAGCTGAAATTAACATTACCTACCTACATCCTAATGCTTCAATCCAATTTACTATATGCGCTTATCATACATACATACATGTAACGTAGATAAGTAGATATTATTGATAGTGATAACCTGACTCACTGATAATGACACAATAGACTTATTAGGGATCTATAGATAATGACTAAATTAGATATAATGGCGCCGATTCCCTTGTTCACAAACTAAACTAAATTTAAGTTCAGGCATCTTTTTCTTTCTATTTCAATATGACAAGGACAGAAGATAAATATTAGTTTAGTCCTGTCAAATTAAGATACTCCATAGCAAGTTTAGACGTGATTAAAAACATGGCTACTAAAAATACGTCAATTTACGTTAGGCGCTGTCTAATTTGACAGGACTAAACTAATATTTATCTTCTGTACTTTTCATAATGAAATAGAAAGAAAAAGATGTACTGAACTTAAAATTAGTTTAGTTTGTGAACAAGGGAATCGGCGCCACTGTCAAATAAATGGGAAAATTGTTCCCCCGCACCACCGCAATATCACTTCGTTTTCTCTAAGCGTTTTTTCTGACGTTTTTAGGGTTCCGTACCCAAAGGGTAAAAACGGTACCCTATTACTGAGACTCCACTGTCCGTCTGTCTGTCTGTCACCAGGCTGTATCTCATGAACCGTGATAGCTAGACAGTTGAAATTTTCACAGATGATTTATTTCTGTTGCCGCTATAACAACAAATAATAAAAATAAAATTTAAAGGGGTATAAAATAAACTTTTTTTTCGGCGTTTTATGCCTTGTGGACTGTGGTGCGGAACCCTTCGTGTGCGAATCCGACTCGCACGTGGTCGGGTTTTTTCATTTTGCTCGGGTTTATGACCAAGGTCAAAACGTGATGTTAAGTAGCCTTAGCCTTCCTCAAGGACTGGGCTATAAATGCAAAAATATTTTTTCAAATTCGACTTCCAGGACATTAGCGATGCAAACAAACAACCTCTTATTAGTTTATAGGTGATTATTTAGATGACTAAGGGCTGATTTTTCCAACGCCAGGTAGTTTTATCCGATGAATAATTTTGAATTTTTGACAGATCTTCCATACAAAATCTGTCAGACGTAAATGTTATACCACGAATAAAAATTATCTGTCGATTGAAAAATCAGCCCTAAATTAGATCCACCTACCTACCCTACCTACTACCACCTACCACCACCACCACCACATACTACGACCTACTGAATAAAAACAAAAAAAAAAACAAACACTAAACAATACCCTCCAAAAGTTAATTGTCATTTTTCCACTTCAGCTATGACGTCACATTATGATTTAGAATACTTAATATCAAACAATCATGTAACCCTAAGGGATTATCTGATTCTTTTTTATGATAAGTCTTATGTAAATGAATTATTGTTTATTTAAACAAAGTCGGGTTAGTTACACCATTTTTAACTCAAGAACGGCTGGACCGATTTTTATGATCTTTGATTTGCTGGATTTGTCTCCGCCCTGAAAACCAGAATAATTATTAAAACATGGGAAAAGTTCACGAAAAAAAAAAAAAACATTTTAATTTTCTCATACATTACTTTTTTCGATAGACGTGGTTCTTATTGATTCTGAGGCGGTTAGTCAATAAAAACCTAAGCAGTGAAATAATCAAATAAGTATATCGTAAAAAAAAAATATAAAGTTTAAAAACGTAATTACTTATGTAAGTTCAAGTATGTAAGTTAAAGTTTAATTATATAGGTACATATTATATCGTTCAAATATGTGAAACTATAGGTAATTTAAAATCAAATGGCATCACAGCTGAAGTGGAAAAATGTATCTAAGTATTATTCATTATATTTCTTGATATCATTGCCGGATTCCGAATAACGTGTAGCAATGATAAGGTTGATAAGTAATTATTGTAGCACTTAGTGTAATTTAGTACCTGACTTATAGAACTTATGGTTTATTAGCTACCTACCTAATATGCTACAAGCCGTGTGCCCGAGGATATGTCCCATCGGCGAATTACAAAGGGGATTGCAGAATTTTATATGGAGCTTGCCTGGCATACATCTACTATCGCGCCATTTTGTATTTCTTTTAAATTGCGGCTACGCACGGAACCTTTATAAATCGATAACTGACATCAATGCAAACAGAAAACATATTCATTATCTTCATTATAAATGTATTCGTGGATTTTCCAATGTTTTAATAGTTATTCTGCTATTCGGGGCGGAAACAAATCAAAGATTCTATTGGTTCAGCTGTTCTTTTGTTATAAATGGTGTAACTAACCCGAATTTGTTTTATCTATATAGATTAAATATATACCTATAGTTTTCTATGCAAATGTCTGCTCAGTGCTGTAGCTTCAACAGGTATTATGTCTTAACTTGATAAGAAAAGAATTGGAAAACTGACGAAGAGACAAAAGACTTGATTGTACTTACGTTGTTAATAGACCGCCGCTAAAATCTTCAACTAAGTATTTACTAAGTCGAAGCTCCTAAATATGGAGATGAATGAACTGCGATAAGGAAACTAGACTTCTTAGTATTTTAGTAGTTATGTACACAAACCGACATAATAGAGGCAGTTTAGATTTCTATGAGAGGACTTAGACAACTTTATTTTGTTGAAACATCGTATCGTTAGAAATTAATCCAGAATTATAGCTCTTGATCCAGCTGCTTAATGAAAACCACCTCAGGTGTTGGTCGACGCTTTTGACTATTAGGCCATTTGCCGTCACGACTATATAGATATTCCACATGTCGACAACCTCGCGAGTCAGGTCAAGATACTTAATTTGCTTATCTTTCGCAGCTTTCATGAGGTTCTCGTCGTGCGGGATTATTTATTTATTAATTAATAACCAACTAAAACTATTAACTATAATATGGCGTAGGTATGTTGCGTCCCACACTAAAGGCCTACCCACATTCCATGAAAATAAAGACATGCCGTCCGGTCTCTTGCCATCATCGCGTACCAAGCCATTGGCTTATAATACAGCTGGAAAAAGAGCTCGACGGATGATGTCATTAATGTTCGCGTGTCGCGCTAAGCGACCAGCACTTCGGCTGCAAGACAGGCCGTGCTGTCCGAGGCTGTTGACAACTCCACAGCCATAGTGACAATATATCTAACTTTTATTTTTCTAGGTACAGTTTGCGCCACACATCCTCCTTATTTCTTACTCGTTTTGTTATTATTATAAGCCTGTGTTGTCCGACTGCAGGACAAAGGCCTCCCTTCCCTGGGCCAATCCTTTAAGAAGGAGTCCAGCTCATCCCGCCATCTCTTTCTGGTCCTGCCACGCAGTCGTTTCCTGTCATTGGGGATCAATTGAGTGGTGGCTTTTGCATATTGCTGCTCCGACATGCGACGGATATGGCCAGCCCAGTTCCACTTTAGTCCAGCAGCTGTGTGGCCAGCGTCTGCTATACAATGTTTTGGAACGAAGTATAGAGTTCTTAATGCGGTCTGTGAGTTTGACACCTAGTATACTTCGTTCCATAGCCCGTTAGCAGACTCCAAGTGCGGACTTTAGAATTTGAAAACTTTCATCTCAACTTCAATTTCTCAATTCAGAAACCGGATGTTAAATCCTTAATTGTTTTGTTTCCAGTATCATTTCCTCTTCTGGCGCTCATGCTATGGGGGCAACCCAACGATCTAGGATACTTCGTGAACGACACCTCCATCCTACTGCCCTACAAGGAGGAGCGGATAGCCGTGGGGCCCCTCGCAGGGGCCGGGTTTGCGCTTATCGTTGCTACGGTAAGACATGATCTCCTCATCTTAATAAAAAAATAAAAAAATCCATCCACAGGGTCCATCGGGTCAACCCAAGGATTAAGCTACGGTTGCCGAGGTTGGTCCGTGACTGGATGACCATCCATTACCCCTCCGTGCCTCGGAAAGCACGAAAGCCCGTTGGTCCCGGCTGTCATTTGTAAACTTTTTACATTCGTTACGGATAGTCAAGAACCCGAAAGCGACAACTAAGTCACGGGAGTTAAGGGTTATCGTGTTACCCAGAACTGGGTTATGGAGTTCAAATAGGCAGTCGCTCCATGTAAAATACTGGTATTCAGCTGCATCCGATTAGACTGGAAGCCAACACCAACATAGTTGGCTGCAGATGATGATGACAGACAATGCACAGCCTAAACCACTGGATCTGGAAACATGCACCATTGTTCAGCTTTTGCATATGATAATTTTAGATCAGTGTATTGTTGTACCCTGATAGGCGTTTTACTCTATGTAAATTATTTCATCACCACTGCTCTCAAAACGGTGAAGATAAACCTCGTGTGGAAACCAGCATGTTCTAGAACCAAAAATTAGAACGCATGTGACATTTACCAACCTGCAATGGGCCCGAGTGGTGGATAATAGCGCACTTCCTCTCACAGAGTGGAGGCCTGTGTCCCAGCAGTGGGAACATTATAAGCTGATTATGTTGATATGATCGTTTTGGTTAGAGTAGGTATGCCAATATAGACCACTGGTCATTGTCCTTTCGCAAACAAGTTCCTTTCATAACGAAGGTGAGCAAAGTAAGGAAAGAGTTTTAAAAATGCATCTTGCAAAAGGGGGGAAGTTTGTATAGGAGTTCGTACTTTTTGCTTAATTTTCATCATCTTTGATGTTTCGACCCAGCCACTCAGATCTGAGAGGGTTGACTGTACCATATCACACAGAAACATCAATCAAAAAGGACGAATCGACCGAGTGCGTGCATAAGTTTGGTCGACGTCCTAAATGGTTTACCATTTTCAACAAACCAGAAAATTTAGACTAAAAATTAAAAAATATGATGTAACGTTAAACGTTAAAAACATCGAAACTTCACACGCTATTTTAGTATTAATGATGGATGTTATATTCTTATTTTTATGTTTGTCAGTTAATTTATATTTATCCAGTATATACATATGCCCCGATTTCAGGCCAAACTAGTTTATCCTAGGTCAGACCGGTTTATCCTACGAGTGTCAGTATATACTAATTTAGCCCAGGACAATCTACTGCTGGCTTATCGAGTTTAGCCTAGGTTAAACTGAGTAAATTTTCCGATTTCAGGTCAATCGGCTTGGAATCGGTAACATAAATATTTCATTGTAAGAAATGAACTTATTGGTGAAATTAGTTAGAAGCCAAATAAATACATTGTCACTGTCACATACACAAATAGACCTGGACGTCTTATGACGCGCAAGTGACCTTTAACCTTAAGGTGGTAAATCAATAACGAGGTCGAAAGAGAGTTTAATTTTTATTCTATCGATTTGCTTTTTATTTTTTTCATTGATATTGTCAGACATTTCATAATATACACACGTGTCATTTAATTTATATTATAACACATCTTGGTGATGCACTTCAGAAAGGTTAGTGCGCAACTGGCGTGCGTGTATGATCAGAGGGGAAATTCTCGTAAGCGTTCCATAGTTTCTGCCTACCCCCATGAGAAGAAGGCGTGATTTATGTATGTATTTATATCTTGCATGTTTCAACATAACAGCGGCCAAACAAAAGAAAGCCGACATTTTTGCGTTTGAAGTTTTCAACCATGTGATTAACTCGCACATAAAGACATAAGATGCAATAAAGATTAGACTATAAAACGAAAACACAGTTTTCTCACTGTACATAAGAAAGTTAAGATTACCCAGGTTACCCAGTGAAATAGGAAACAACGACACTAAAATTAGGGGGATAATTGCGTAACACAAGTAGCAACCGCTTTCATTTTGACAGTTCAACCACATTCATTGCGTTATTTACGTTGTCGAGCAGACACATTTTTCGAACTTAAGAAGCAATGGATTAGCAATATCCTTTAAAATTATTCAGATTGAGATTGATTGATAGTGTGCCACGAAATTATGGTGCAGCGGTGCTATTCTGTAAAAAGATCATCGTGATAACTTAGGTGGAGTGAACTTAAATAATGTTTACAAAGTTTTGTTATGAAATAGAATTTGTCCAAAACTATTATGAAAATTCCATCTTCCTTAGTAACAACTGAAACTAAATAAAAGCTTTCAACGAATTACAGATACTCATCATCGAGGTGATCCGCGACAGGCAAGGCAAAGGCATCGGTGAGAAGTTCCTATCGGGTTTAGTGTTGCCAGGCTGGCTGTGGGAAAGCTACCATGCTATAGGCGTGTTCACCTTCGGAGCAGCTTGCCAACAACTGACGGTAGACATCGCCAAATACGTCATCGGTAGACTGAGGCCTCATTTCATTGACGTAAGTATCATCATCATCCGCTTACCAGTATTCCTATTTATGGTCGGCGCAATATATATATATATATATATTTTTTTTTAACGTTGCCCCACACTAGGAATTTCTCCTGTATTGTGGGTGCGTTTACAAACATTTAAATTCACGTACACAAACAGCCAGACCCGGAACAACTACTTGTAGGTCATACAAATAATGTCTTCTTCTACCAAGCATCTCTACTAAGTGACTGTCAATACAGCAGTCACCCCCTTTCTAGCCATGTCGTCTTTCGCGCAATCCTTCATAGTTTCTTTGGTTTTCCCCATTTCACACCATTCTCATCTCATCCTATCTTCACCTTCACATTCAAAACTTTCCTATCAACATATTCCTCAATCATCCGCATTACAGCCCGATTTCAGAGTTTTTTTTTTTTTTTTTAAAGGTTGCCCCACACTAGGAATTTCTCCTGTATTATGGGTGCGTTTACAAACATTTAAATTCACGTACACAAACAGCCAGACCCGGAACAACTACTTGTAGGTCATACAAATATTTGTTTCGTGCGGGAATCGAACCCGCGACACGCGGCGCAGCAGTCAATCGCTTAACCACTGCGCCAACCGTGCCGTCTATAGAGTTGGTCCCATAGTGAAAGTTGTTCATATTCATGGGTAGATCATCCTGTAAAAAAATGGAACCGGTAAAAAAAATCATCCTGAATATATAGAAGATAGATAGATGTAAATAACACACGCCTCTATTCACCCAAAGTTAGGCAGAAGTGCACCTCTGAGTACAATACGACCGATGTATCTTGGCGAGTCCGAACTTTGCGCAGAAGGCTGCGCAGTAAGATTTTTTAGGAACCAAATGGTGACATGAGGCGAGTGCGAGTAAGAGAACATGCGCGAAAGTTCTTAGTGCCCATGTTCAGGCCCACCAAGTTCTATGAAGAGTTTTATTTACATTTACAGGTATGCCGTCCTTCCCCCATTTTGAACTCGGCGCTGAACAGCCTAGGTTACATCCAGGACTATGTGTGCGGTAATAACGATGGTGATAGAATAAAGGAAGCGAGGCTATCGTTCCCCAGTGCACATGCCAGCTTCGCTATGTACTGCGCGGTCTTCTTTATTGTGAGTATAATCTTCCTATATCAGAAGAGATGACTCGTGGCTAAATGATAACAGCCGCACGGGTGGATGGGTAACCATAAATTTACATACCGAGATCCCTCCGTGCCTCGGAAAGCACTTTATGCCTTTGGTGGTCATTCGTAGATCTTTGACAAACGTTACGGGTAGTCAGAAGTCAGACGGTCCGACAACCAATACGATTTAGGAATATAATTTAATAAGGTATCAAAGCAAGATTCCAAGGACGCACTATTCCAAAAAGGAATTAAATGAAAATAAAAATATTTTATTTTACACAAACCTACATGGGCACTTATGAAACGTCGGAAACTAGGTGCACGGTTCCAATTGGTCGTTTTCATGGAGAAGTGCCGGCGAGAAAATCCACGGTTACTCTAAATAATTTCCCTTTAGTAAAATCTAGTCGCAATCTCATCTCAGCATCATGTCTAATCTAATCTCATCTCATTTGACAATGAATGTCAAACAGTTGTCAAAAATGTAAAGAAAAAAGAGAATAAATTTAAGTAACTATAACATTTTCCCCACAACGAATTGAGACTAGCCCCCATAATAACAAATGATAGTCATGATAAGAGCTTTCTAACGACATACGTCTGGTCGTTATTGGTTGGTGGGTACGCGTCCCATACATTTTTGCCCGTCATCCTTAGAGGTATTTTTGACAGATTGAGAATTTGAGACTGAGATACTGTGAACGTTCTTAAAATTACGAGAATTGCCCCTCTGGTACCTACTTAGGGCTGATTTTACCAAAGTCAGATATATTTTATTCGTGGAATAAAATTGACGTCTGACAGTTCTAGTACCTATGGAAAAACTGTCAAAAATTCAAAATTTATTCTCAGGATAAGGCTTAGTCTAGGTATAAAAATTTGGTGGAATGCGCCCTTAACAATATTTAAGCACTTTATTCCCTTCCAGTTCTACTTGCAAGTGAAAGGCAAATGGCGCGGCTCGAAGCTACTACGTCACGGATTGCAGTTCGCGGTTATGATCACCGCGTGGTACGTGGGCTTGTCGCGGGTGCAGGATCACATGCACCACTGGAGCGATGTCACTGTCGGCTTCCTGATTGGAGCCATATTTGCTTGTCTTGTGGTGAGATATCCCATTATTTTATTAAGATACTAGCGACCCGCCCCGGCTTCGCACGGGTGCAATACACAGGGTGGATTTTTGAGACAGGGCAGTAAACAGGTACTTCAACCGTTGTAGCTACAGGAAAAAAGTCTTAGGAGGCCAACCTTAACTTTTTGAGAAATTTTGATCTGCATTCACAGATTTTGAAAAAAAAGACAGTCAGCAAGAAGGTTAATTTTTGCAAAAACTTTTTCTGATGCCAAACGATCCTGTTTCTTATAACTACCTAATTATTTATTAGTAACTGTGGTTTGTGTACTAGAAAAGTCAGAAATCGCAAAAAACTTTTCCCATACATTTCGTAGAAAATGAGAATCCATATAATTTTTTTTATGATGGATAGTAGAGTGACTGCTCTGACTTCAAATTCCACACTGTATTTATAAGTGGTGTTATTTCTGTTAAAACCAAACACTTTAATTATCTTTCTATCTTTTAATATCTATTTTATGTTCATTTTTATCTTATCTTTATTTATTTTTAAAGTTCATGATCAACAGAAGAATTTCTTGGCTATTTCTTACCTCTGCCCCCTCGCACATGCACGTGTAATCTTTTTGAGAAATATAAACATTTAAAATGAAATCATTCAGACATGAGACAGACTTTCCTAACTCATCAATGTTGGTAAGGCCATCTTATTAAGGTATTTTCCGTCACCTACTTGTAATAGAAGACTTGAGAAAATGCGTATCACCACATCCTAAGTGGGCTCTCATGTTTCATGATTGTACAGAAGGCAGGCTTTAAGTATATCTACACGTGTTATTTATAGCACCGCAGGAAGAGTTTGACGAAAGTCACAGAAAAAACAAAGGTGCCCGCTCAAAAAAAAAATTGCCTTAATATTAGAATTAGACCTTGATTTATGAAATTACTAGCTGACCCGGCAAACTTCGTATCGCCTCAGAATCAATAAGAACGAATGTATGAGAAAATGGATAATCTTCATATTTTTTTTATTTGGTGGGTTTTCCCCCTCGTTTTTATAGTGATTCTGCTATTCGGGGCGGAGAAATTAAAGTTCATAAAAATCGGTCCAGCCGTTCTTGAGTTATAAATAGTGTAACTAAACCGACTTTGTTTTATATATACTCGTATGTAAAGATGATAATAGGTATATAATTTGATAATGGCATAACGTCATCGATAATCTGCTGACGCCCTGTGCAATGTCCTCAATGAGATCTTTCTTGAATGTTTGCCATAAACCAATGGGATCTGTAGGGTGACAAAATAACAAAATCGTCCCGAACCATTCTCTCAGTTTAGGAGCTGTATCCGAAAGTACAGCATCAACTAAGGTATGCTTCCAATGTTCGTCGTCCTTAATAAGGCTGAGTGCTTTACAGGCTGCTGGATAGGTTGATGACCTTTTCAATACCTGTTAGAAGTCTTTGGAAAGATGTTTAACCGCGAACATATTCTAAAATAATCCTCTAGAATCCTGTACATTCTATCAAAAATAGAGCCTTTCTTAATTCCCAGAAGCCCTTCGACCTTTTCTCCTCGATTTCTTCGCGAAAACTTCTTATTTGTCCATGCGTGGGATTTGAAAGCAGTGTTGTTCGAGGTTTTAATCAACTTTTCTCAAATTTTTCTTCTTTTTAAAATGAAAATACGCTAAAATAGTGGTTGATTAATCTATTTTCTGGGAATTGTTTTATCAATCGACACAGTTTTATCTTTCTGGTTGGTCAAGTAGTAGTGAGGAACTTCGTGGTATTAGACAGTTTCCGCAAAGTCTTCTGTGATACATTCAAAGAACGTCGTAAGTGTTGTTACAGGACGGCTTTCTTGGAGATTGTTTTCTTTGTAAAGCTCTCTGGCCATTTTCTAGGTGCGCCGCTAAATGGGTTACTGTTAGATGTCTCTCATGAATGTGATTGTGGAAGCCAGGGGCGGCCCTAGATTTTTTTTATGTGGTGCAGAATCTTAACGTGGCGCCCCTCTATGTACCATGTTCATATGCATATGCAGTTCCTTGCTTGCTTGTGGACGATCGGCTTTATAGTAAGTTAGGTACTATCATTAATGACTGGTGCCTGGTCGACAGTCCACCAGGCACCAGTCTATGTTCTATGTTATGGGTTTGGTTTCCGCACTTAGTCCTTCAATGGACCATTGTGCGTGGGCTCAGGCACTAGTCATTGATGATAGTAATTTCAGCGCCTCTCCCATGACGGCGCCCGGTTCCTTCGCACCGCTCGCACCACCCTAGGGCCACTACTGTGTGGAGCTGCAGAATTCTCCACACAGCTTCTGATGTGCTAATAAAACGGCGAAAATAAAATGAAATTGAATTTCATTTTGTTTGTTTTCAACAGAGAAAGTGGTCTGCATAGTAAACAACCACTCGATAAGCTTCAATTAATCAATGTCATCGTAGGAGTCCTCTAAACGCTGGTTGCGCGTCGGTGTCCCTACCATCCAGCACCCTAATCGCGTAACAGTAACACATTATCAATCACAATCTGAATCATTTTGAAAGACAATGCTAAACCATTGCTTCATAAGTTCGAGAAATGTGTCTGCTCAAAGACGTAAATTGCGCAATGTATGTTGTTTAACTGTCAAAATGAAACCCATTACTACTGATAGTGTGTTATGCAATTACCCTGCCACTTTAGCTCTGATAGTATTTTCTGGTTACATACCCCAACCTAACCATGCACGCTGTCATTACCTTTCCTGCAACTGAAGTTATTCTTTTTATATTTCCAGTTTATTTACGTGCTGAAACCGAAGAAGTACAGCATTCTTCCGATGACCTGGGAAGAGCCACAATTACCTGACAACAATCTTGGGCTCCCGAGAGCAGTGCTGGCACGATGACCATCAACTACAAGCATAGGGCCTTACTCTTAGCAAACATTTGAATACACTGATCCCAAAATATTTTGCTATAAAACTTTTTTTGACCAGTGTTATAATTTCAGTAACAGCAACCCTATAAAATGCTTAGATTAGGCAGTGGAACAAAACTGCTTGAAATGAAACGTCACTGCGCCATTTTTGTTTAGAAATGACCTCGTACTTTTTTATTCTGTATTCAAAAATTGTCTAAAATCCAAAATGGGCGATGTCTTTTACAAACATCCAGTCATATTATATTCCGTAGTCAAGATCTTGCTGTGAACTCGTCTTTCTAATTTCATTTAGGGCGGATTTTTCCAACGCCAGATAGTTTTATCCGAGGAATAATGTTGAATTTTTTACAGTTCTTCCAATAAACAAAATCTGTCAGACGTCAACATTATTCCACGAATTAAAACTATCTGTCGATTGAAAAAATAGCCCATAATTTAATAAAATTAATTAATAGCTAGTCAATTTTATATGAATTTTAGTTTGAAGGTACAGACGCCAGCACATCAAACTACTACAATCTGTCAAATTTATTTAATAGATTTTCAACTTTATCGCTAAAACATAAGGTTCAAAGTTGATTGGGAAAATTTGACAGTTTGGGGTAGCTTGATGTGCTCAGTCTGTACCTATTTTAACGGCCCAAAAACTAGGCCTATATTAAGTATGAGTGGCTAAAGTACAAAAAGACACTTGAAACCTTGCATTCCTCTACAGAACAGTATATTTTTGCAAAAAAAATGGCCTAAAGTCTGCTGTAATGTTTTCATTTAAATTCCAATGTATTTTATTAAGAAAATCTTGTTGTGCAACAGATTGCTTAAATATTTTTAAAAGGCATGTATGTATTCTTAATTTTCACATTTCGTCATGTTTTCGTAATACGGTGCATTTACGTTATAATTAAGGGTTTCTAAGAAGCAATATAGGTAATCAGCACCACAAACACTAGTTATCATACTGTGAAACTGCTGTCAAGTGATTTAGTGAACCAGGTTTTCGCGGGTGATTTTTTAACACGACGATTTTTTATGGTGCACCGGATTTTCAACTCCCTGTATTGAGACGAGCATTGAAAATCCAACAGAGCGCGTCTCAGCACGTCACAAAATCCAACACTGCTTAGGCAGTGCGTTGAAAATATAGTGCTCAAAAAAAATTGCCTTAATAAAAAATCGCCAGGTTAATAAAAAAT
This sequence comes from Oligia latruncula, assembly GCA_948474745.1. NCBI lineage: Eukaryota > Metazoa > Arthropoda > Insecta > Lepidoptera > Noctuidae > Oligia > Oligia latruncula. The sequence goes on along the minus strand of OX419701.1, from coordinate 14,065,421 downwards.
CGCCGTAATGTAAATATTGTCATGGGTACAATGGCTTAACGTTTGTTTTATCAGTCAGTTAATCATAACAGTTGACATGAGTTTGACCGTATGTTGCCTAATTTAGTGTTGTTTTAATCCTTTTAGAAACCGTCAGTATTGCGAAATATAAATGAGCTAAATTAATAGATGAAGATGTCCGTGTATAATAGAAGAATTGACTAGATCCTATGTAATCTAATTGTGAACTTGTCAGGCCGTACCTCGCGTCCTAATCAAAATGATCGTTCGCGCGAATATTACGTTGCGTTCATTATGTCACTTTTAGCCTGGAAACCGGGAAGGCACCTTCAGTTAACGAGACCACGCGGTCAGGTTCGCCGAACAAAATGAATGCGACAGTTGCGTGTTCGTCGCTTTGGTTAGGACGCGGCCTTTGAATGAGCCAATAGTATAAAGGTCTGTAATGTTTTGACTGAAATAACATTCAGTGAGAACTATTCATTACAATACAGGGAAATAATATAGGAAAAACCGAAACATTTTATTTTATACTCTTAAAATAAAATGTTTCGGTTAAAAAAAGTATTTATTCAAGTTATCTTTTGAAGTCACAATGTAAAATGTAGCTGTACAATAATGTTAAGTTAATTATTTATGTTGTTAGAGAAATATATTTTTGAAGTTACCTATGTCAGAGATTGTATTTTTGAATGTAAGTAAATGAGTTAAAAAAGAAATAAAATTAATTAGGTATTAAATATATTTTTTTTTATTCATTTCAAATATAGGTCGCACGGGGCGAGCCAGGGGTCCACACTCTAATACAGGCACTACTTAGCCCAGTAAACTAAAACTAAACTAAAAATATCGCGAGAGATTTATATTCGAGCGCACGGGATTTTGAACTCTCATTATTGACCCGAGCTTTGAGAATCCAACAGAGCGCACCCCAGCGCGTCAAAAACATACTGTTAGATTTTCAACTCTGGGCGCTAAGCAGTGGGTTGAAAATCCAATGCGCGAAAAAAAATCGCCGCGGGAAAAACGCGCGCGTGCGTACCTAGGCTTAGTAGCTTATTTATAGTCAATAAAATCAAATAATCTACAGTACGACCGCGACCGTTGAATCATGGCCGGTCCGAACTTACCGCAGAAGGCTGCGCAATAACATTTTTTTAGAAACAAATGATGATATGAGGCGAGAGGGTGAGGGAGCATGCGCGAAAGTTCGGAGAGCCTATGTTCAAACCGGCCATGGGTCATCGGCCGTATTGCACAATCCCACAAGCGAACTGCGCATCGCACTGACGTCACGCCAAATTTTGCATCGCAAATCGGGGTCATTGAGTAACACACTATCAGTAGGAATGACTTTAATTTTTTTTTGAGAGTGCATTCATTGCGAACTTAAGACGCATTGGATTAGCAATATCCTTCAAAATTGTTCAAATTCAGCTTCCAGGTCAGAACATATTGCAAAAAACCAAGACAGAGGGCTGTCAACAGTAAAGGCACAATAAAGATTTGAAAATATTCATATCTTGACTGATCCTACCTCACTCAAGCGAGTCAACACAGCTCGTAAATTAGCAATATGTTCTGACCTGGAAGCGCCTGTGATCGCCACGTCATCCAAAAACACTGCAGTGCCCTTCAAGCCCCTAAGTATTTCTTCCATAAACTTTTGGAATTTCTCAAAAGGAGTAGGTAAGTGTGTTGGGTTTCCTCGTCGCCAGTAATGTTTGATGTATATTTACGGGAGCGGACTCAATGAAACACCAAGTCAACGAACCAACTGTTTATTTGCGGCCTACCCGCAACTTATAATTAAGTAGGTAGGTATTAGACAAATACCACACTTTACTGTGCTATCTCGATGCGTATGTACCTATGACAAAATACTGGACTGACGTCTGCATAACCGAAGTCATTGATAAGATTTCTTATCGTCAAATGACGTATAATTAATTTAAATAAAAAAAATATGACTTATTTTTGTAGGTATGTACTATAATTTGTAAAGAAAATGATGCAATGTGACGTGACGAGTTTAATTAATGTTTTGATATAACGAGAAAACAGTCGCTAACAGATGTAATGATAACAACTCAAAAAGGGTGACCATAAGTTTCCTATTTGCGTATCTTCTACTTGCCTATAATGCAAGCTCGTGTCATCAAGACAGCACCACAACACACGGTAGCTTTTTTAATGTTCCTAGTGCATATCGCAGTTCAACTTTTGAGGCTACATAACCGGACTTTTCTGTGGTGTTTTTGGAATTTAAGACTTCCAGCCAGGACATAGGGAGGTAACCGGCATGTCCAAGAATAAAAAAATCGAAGACATATGACATTTAATAACCCGCACGGGCCCGCGTGGTGGATTACGGCCCACTCCCGCTCACCGACAGGAGGCCTGTGTCCCAGCAGTGAGAACATTATAAGCTGATTGTGGGGGTTTTGAGCGTGGGGTACAGAACTTGGCTTTGGGCGTCGCTGGGGGTCCCCCGGTGGGTTCCCCAATTGTCGAAGCGGGGGGCTCAAAAGCCGTGGCTTGGTCACCCACGGTGAAGCGAAGAGGAACCCGAGGTGGGGTCGCTCGTCAGAGCTTTTGCCGGCAAGCCGACGACATAGCGGCCAACAAGTAGGATGCGATGCCGCTTGGGCGACATCGCAACTGAGCCGGTCGGAGGCATCGCGGCCGAGGGTTGAAGGCCGCGGTGTGAGAGGAGTGCCGGTATTGCGGTGCGCCGCTCTCCCTACTTTCCGCGGCCTTGACGGGATCGCCACCATCTAATGGCGGACGCGGTGGTGGCGCAGGAGAGGAGGAGTGTTGGTATGACATTGGCCGCTCTCCCTAACCTCTGCGGCCGAAAATTGGCAGGAGGCGAGGCCAATGACTTGACCCGTCGCAGGGGGACCAAGGGTGCCCAGACACGGGGTCGTTTGGCGCCCATGTGCTGGTTTGTCCCTGGGGTGGTCACGGCGTGCTATGTATTCCAGTGTGCCGGTGATGGGGAGTACTCCCCAGAGGAGGGTCCGGTGACGGACAGCGGCGGCGAGTTCACGGATGAGTGCTAACGCGTGCCCGTGTTCCCGCCGTAAGCGGCAGAAGAGGACACCGTCGAGTTTGAATGATTTCCCACCCTCAAAAACAAAGCCCTGGATCGAGTACTTTGCCCAGCAGTAGGATGATGCAGGTGTGGCATCATGTATTGTGCATTTGTGAACGCACCTGGCGCCACGTGGCGTCACCTGTTTTGTTTTAGAAAAGTATTTATAAGTTAATCAGGAACGCACCCTGACTACATTAGTTTTACTTGTCCCTACTATTTTTTTTATTTTTATAATCGATACCGAAGCCAAAAATATAGGTATATTATGTGCTAAATATATAGTATATCTTAACTGTAAAATACAATACGTGTGGCAATTACAATATTTTAACTGCAAGTTGGAGTTTCACCTCCGCTCTTCGACCACAACTTCACCTCCAATACGCGTAAGAGGAGACATGTAGAACACCTTCCACCTATGTCTCCAAACAGTAACGGTACCTAATACCACTGATGTTGCTATCAACGTGGCCTACTGGCCTCAAACAATATGATAACAACAAATAAAAGTACCATCTACACGAAAAGAAGAAAAAGCGGACACTAAAACAATATTATTATTTTCATTAAATCATTGCGCAGGCGATGGTAAGGGTCAGTCACATTGTTTGTAAGTTAACGTCACGAATGTATATTGACGCATCATGAATGAAAACGATTTATTCCTTACAAAAGTAGTAAGTAGAGTATGTTTTTTATTTTAATACCCATTTATTTGAAGATAACTGAGTGAATCAGCTATTAAAACTAAATAGTCTATTGAATGGTCTTCTTTTGTTTTACGTTACGAATAGGCTATTTGACTGGTTTCTGATAAACATCTCAGATTATTTAATGGTGTCTAACGAGCCCACAAAAACCTATTACTTCAAATTGCATAATGTATTTCTTTTAAAAAATAGTAAATAAAAATGTACTGTTTAAATAAGCCGCCAAAAAGCTATCTTTAACAATATGGCGTCGTGACGTCACGATTCACGTAAACAAACGTTGAAACGGTCGAGATACTAGACAAAAGTCATCTGTTCTGTCAACGATAGACAGAAATTTACTAAATCATGACGTCATCTTAAGTTCAGCCAATCCAGACCGTTTTCGATTACGTGGCGCCAGATTTAAAAAGATGAAGTTTTTTCGGGATTTTTTTTATAAATAATACATTGTTTTGTAGTAAAATTAATGCAAATGGATTTTAAAAGCGATAATCTATACAAGTGTCAATAATTATGACCTTATTTTTTACATTGTCAAATAGCCTATTGTTGCGTAACACAACAGTAGCAAGGGCTTTGATTTTGACGGTTCAACAAAATTCATTGCGTTATTTACGTTGTTATGCGGACAAATTTTTCGAACATAGAAGCAATGGATTAGCAATATCCTTCAAAATGATTGAGACCACGTAACAAACTTCCAATAACAGTCATCAGTCGTCAGTCAATGGCGGGTCACACCACACACCTATAGGATGCATCAAGATAGATGGGCCAGGATCGTCACAAGGTGGGTGCCTGAAGACGGAAGTCGGTCGTCTCAGGGGCACGCCAAAGTGTGCATACACACAAGTGACACGCGTCGACGGGAGTTGCCTGTTGTATGTATAAGCACTAAGAAACGCAGGCATGACGACGTGGGCTCGTTCTTGACCGATTATCGGGAGAAGGCGCAACATAAACAAAACTGGAAAACTATGGAGAGAGCAGCGGAAAAAATATACGTTAAATATAGTAGAGACTTATTCTTTCTTTCTTAAAAGCAAGTCAACTGTGGCTACTTACTACTTTTATAATATACGCGCCGCACTATGTAGGTACGTACCATTTTGTAAAAACTCAGTTGTGTCTTCTCGACATCCGTGTGTCACTAACGGGATGCAGCAGAATACCAGCAGACTCCCATTTGGTGCAACCATGAGACACACACCGCCCAGTACCTAGTGATCGACCGTTATAGATGTAGTATATGAGCTAGGTCAATTTATCTTTTTAATCTTTGTTATTTTTTTTTTCACCTTTTTTTATGTTTTTTAATACCAGTATTTTATCTTTGACGATTGACATGTGCGTGTCTATCAGCATTCCTTTGTGGTGGTTACACCGAGGTAGCGAGATAGACTGCGATCGCGAGGTACCGCAATCTTTGGCATGTCTGATTTTGACGCTTACATTAAGGGCTTACATGACCTAAAGCGCGGTCACTGTCGGACTGCATAGAAAAGAAAGAGAAGCGCGATGACACAACGCTGGTAATTTATTGCAAAATTTGAAGCAATTATTTAATTACAAAAAATCTATTGTTCTAACTAACTAACAAATTAAAACAATAGTATTTTAGTGGATATTTGCTTGTAGAATAATCCCACAAAAAATCAGAATTATTGTATGTAGGGTAGGTACATTAGTATGGCTTTTATTGTAAAAATAAAGTTTTTAGAGGTATCTTCATGATTTTTTTCTATCGTATCAGATTAATTGTATTATGTTTTCAACACACTATCTACCTAGCATAATATATCCTGAAGAATATCATATGTTTTTCTGATTTTGTTTACTGTAGTCAATGATTTCAAAAGTACGCTAGTAATATATATGTCTATGACTGTAGTCGATCATATACTTTTGTTGTTTCTAAAACTTGCGTTTTTTTTGTTTAGGTCCTGTAAGCCCCTTTATACTAAACAGTTCCGTACAAGAAGTTTTATCATCTGATAGGTACTCCACGCGGCCGCATCTCTTACTCAGTGGGGCCACCCCGATAACCGTGGAGATAAGTCACAACACAACGATGTCTCACAAACAAGTCGTGTTGGGTGGTAGGGTTACCAATTCTAAATATAAAAAGTCCTAATAAAAACAAAATATAACGGCCATTAAAAAAAATACATTTCCCTTTTCATTTTCTAAAGGCGAGTACACACTTACCATGTGGCGGCAAGGCCGCGAGGTTTCCATATTTTTTTACGCTCGGCGGTCGAGCTGCCGCCAAAGTGTGTGTGCCTTTCAATGTTATCCCTTAAATCGTAGGTCCTAATTAAAAGGATGGTAATACAAAGGCCGGACATGTCAGATAAATCTGGTTGGTTAGCAACCCTAGGGTGACATAAATATAGCCTTGTTATCACATTACATGCGTCATCAGCGAGCCGCGATGTGATTGAAGCGTGGGGTGGGCGTGGCACGGAGCTGCTGGATGTAGAATTAGATTGAACTAGCTGCGCCACGTGGTTTTACCCGCGTAAGTGTCGATCCCGTGGGAATATCGGGATAATAAGTAGCTTATATATTAATCCAGGGTGTCAGCTACCTCCATGCAAAATTTCATCAAAATTGGTCCAGCCGTTTGAGCGTGAAGAAGTAACGAACATATAAACACACATACACACTCACAAACTTTCGCCTTTATAATATTAGTATGGGTTAGAAGTCTTGAAATAATTACAATACCTAGTTTACTTATATACTATTCAAACAAACAAACAACAATCAAATTGTTTTTTTTTAGACAACACATGTAGGCAAATAGACGGGTTGTAACGGAGACTGTGACCTCTGAGATTGTTTCGGCCATTCTTCTCAGAGTAGTCAGATAGGAAACGCCGACCGATTACCTAATGCCTTGGAATCTTCATCCATTTCGTCCGACCGTAGAGCAATCAATAAGCATTATCAAGGAGCATTCATTCTACGAAACGAATGCTTCTATTATTTTTGTTTTTCTTAGCCAAGATAAAAATATTTCTACCTTTTTCCCAATTATGTTGGGGTTGGCTTCCAGTCTAACCAGGTGCAGCTGAATACCAGTATTTAACATGAAGTGACTGCCTATCTGACCTCCAGAACCCACTTACTTTGTAATACGATACCCCTTGGTAAGACTTGTTGTCAGACTTTCGGGCTTCTGCCAGACATTAGCAAGTTTAAAATGTTTATAATTTAATTTACAAAGCAGCGAAAACGTTTGCCTTAAACTCATGAAATGTGAGTTAAATTTCTATGAATTCAATGGAATTCAATCAATCATAATGTCAGCTCAATCAAGGGAAAGTTGCATCGTAGGTACCTACACTAGTCAAGTAGGTACACCTATTCAGATATAAATAACAAAATAAGGAAGTTCCTACCTGCTGTGATTGTGGAAAAGAATGAATTCAATCCTGCTGTGATTGCGGAAAAAAATGATTTTAATTTCTGTAAAAACATGTTTATCACTATTTCCTTTAATATACATAACTCATATTAAAAAAGTATTTAGTTTATGTATTTTCTAAAGACATTAGATAGTTTAATTAAACAAAAAAACCCCAAAATTATTAAAACGGAAGCCTTGATAACTCTCTATCTTGTTATTTTTAGTTTAAACGTTAACTAACGCTCAAACCGCTGAACCGATTTAAATAAAATTTGGTATAGATTTGCGTCCCGGGAAAGGACATTTATGATAGTTTTTATCCCGATATTCCCAGAATATTCGAAACTTATGCGAGTGAAACCGCGGGGCGCTGGTAGTGTTAAATATTGTTAAGAATGTTAATGTCCTACAATTACCACAAAGTATGCTTATGCTGCCTGCGATACAGGTTTATCCTAGTACAAACATCTAAAATAATTATTCCTTTGTAAATTATTTCTTAGAAAAATGGAAAAAAAAATCAGCTGTTCCCTACATTTATGTTCGTCTAACTCGTCAAAATGTAGGGAACAGCTGATTTTTTTTTCGCGATTTCAGGTTTGGTCCCATAGTAAAAGGTGTTCATAATGATGAGTAAAATCACGTGTTTAAGTATCGGTCACTAATTACCAGTCACCCTATATACATAGACATAGATGTGGATGTTATTCTGGGACTCCGGCCTGCTTCCGTGTGGTTACTAGGAAATAAGTAGGCCAGTTCCGCCGCAGGTCTCGCCAAGGGGTATCGTAACCCAGATTCTGGGTTCAGATAGGGACATAGGTCAGGGGGCCTAAAAAGGCCACTTTGGCAGAATCATAAAAGGATAACATTATGAATTATACTACATAATAAAACGCATCATTTTTTTTTTTTTTTTTTTAGAAAAAAACGTTGCCCCACACTAGGAATTTCTCCTGTATTGTGGGTGCGTTTACAAACATTTAAACTCACATACACAAACAGTCAGACCCGGAACAACTATTTGTAGGTCATACAAATATTTGTTCCGTGCGGGAATCGAACCCGCGACACGCAGCGCAGCAGTCAATCGCTTAACCACTGCGCCAACCGTGCCGTCAACTTTGAAACGCAGCAAACAAAACGTCTATCGATATCATTTATTACGAATCCTTCATGCTCTTCTCTGTTTCATTGGTGATGCATTTCGAGGAATAAAATAATTATAATATTTTTATTATACTCGTATTTAATTATTTTTTTCGAGCAATACTTTTGGTTGCTTTTCAAAGTTGGTGCGTTTCGAGGAATACCCCAGTAATTTGACTTTCGAAAAAAGAAGACAAAGCGTTGTGTAACTATCTATACAGACGCTATACAACGTTTATTAGTAAGGGGGTTACAATAACTTATTATGACACTTGACCCCAGGGACGTTTCTTTCCATTCATGTATGTCACTACGATAAACTCTTGTTACCTACATGAACAGATAAACAATAATTTAAGTACTCTTGATAATATTTATAGACGGCTATTTTTAGAATAGTAGGTTCTCTGCCATTAAGGAAAGTTTTCTTATATTAATTAACAGGGTGCCTAGGGGTTTGTACATAGAATACAATTTACTGCGTAACTCCAAAACCATAAACCTAAGCCAGTCCTTAGTCATAATACTGCAAAGGTGCCAACTTCACCATTCTCTTGCCTTTAAACCAATTTAATAAAAAAGATAAATGATTTTATTTTTGTGAGTAGGTTTGTACAAACACTTTTACACGTCAATCATGTTTTATTTTAAACTAGATGAGGTCGGCGTTTCCTATCTGACTGTTCTGAGAAGAAAGGCCGAAACAAACTCAAAGGTCACAGTCTCTTTTAAAGTCCGGACATAATCTTGGTCAGGTTTCATATAACCTGACCAAGATTATGTCCGGACACAACTCTCTAAGACCATGTAATCCCCAAATGTCAAGATTTCATGAAATAGTCATTCTTGGGGATTACATGGTCTTAGAGAGTTGTGTTGATGACTTTAATGATTATAATTCTGTAAATACATATTTGTTACGGCCGCGAATCATATTTTAATCAACGTACAACTTAATACTGACCAGCAAATTGCAAAAAAACTTAAAAAAATTGAGTTTCGCGGGCTATCCTGGCGCTTTCGCCTTAAGAGTAAATAAAATAGCTACCAAGTAATATTCAAGAACGCTTATAGACACAGTTTAGTAAAAGTGTGCACAACCTTATCCCTTCTCATAAGAATGAGTTAAGAAAACATGAATAGATAGAGATAAGAGTTGTAATCAAATTGTTTGTAGAGATTTTGGTTGCAGGACTTTCCCGGATAAGCTCTACCACAGCACCGTCTCGGCTATCAAACGAATAGATACATGGTAGTAGCTACATAAGCCCCAAAGATTTGATAACCGGTGTAACCTCAAGATAACAGAATTGCCCTTCATCAGCTTTTCCTCATCACAATTTTTTGAGATGGGAAAAACCATTAATGAACCACAAATGAATTTATAAATAATGTGTTTTAATTATTGGATGTGAATAATGTGTTTTAAATTTATAATGTGATAATGAATATTTAATGTATTGAAAAAGACATGATTGTTAGAAATTAATATTTAAAGCATGCCATTGGACGTAAATATACTCATTAACTACTTATTGTAAAATTTTGCATGTCAAATGTCTGACTATGTATTAGGAAACTTATTTTAATTTTAAGACCAACGCTGTACCAATACCTACTGCAAATAAATGATTATGATTAAATGATGATTTATGATTAAACTCGCGCTACCGTAAACGCCAACGCGCGTGTTTTGTTTATAAGACGATTAAAAAATACCCGCTTCGGATGTTTTCGGCTGTCCTCGGGATGTGCTCGGTTTTAATGTATATCCGATATGTCAGTGAGTGATGGCAAAGTATTCTGTTTGTGTTTTTTTATTTATCTATATTTAACTAGTTGACCCGGCGAATTTCGTACCGCCTAAGTATCATTATCGAAATCAGTAAATTCGTTCTCGGGATCATCTTGGTTCTCATCAAAAAGCCGTTGCATCCAACAAAAAATTTATGAGAAAATGAATCATGATTTTTTTTTTTTTACCCATTTTTTTATAGTTATTCTGCTATTCGGGACGGAGACAAATCCAACAAATCTGAGGTCATAAAAATTGGTCCTGCCGTTCTTGAGTTTTAAATGGTGTAACTTAGATTAGCATCTTTCAATATTGATACTTTCACTAACATAAATTTAGATGTTATTAAAAATATTTCTTAACGACTGTGTTAATAAAATTAACCTCCAGACTTAACCTAACACTGCTATTATAGCTATGATAATCCCTGCTGCAAGCTCACCTATGTGGAAAGTTTGCAGCAGCGATTCCCACACAAGCAGTCCAGTCTGCTCGCGATACACCGCAGTACAATGTTGGGGCTGGCCCGCACCCAGCGCACCAGGGAGGCGCGTAGAAGCAATCGACACCAACTTCAGCAAAGCCGAACAGCCGGGTAGATTTTCATTTTATGATTTATTTTGACAATTTTTGTGAGAAATTTTATTATTTTTTATTAGCTTGGTGGACAAATCAACGACGACTGAGGGGCCGCGCGGGGTAAGGCCCCCGGAATGCGTTCGGATACTTGAATTTAGTTCTTTTGATCGACAAAATTTATCAAGCAAAAATCGCCGAAGTTAATGATGAAATCTTTGTGACAAAATTTTAAATGGTTAAATAATAACATAAGGGGTAAATTCCGATGTAACTAATATAGTAATTGTTCAGTATACACTATAATTTTTACATATGGGGTGAAATTAAACAAAATTTAGGCAAGAACTTTGAGTATTCATGAGATCAATAAATGTAGTGTAGAAAATAACGGAGAGGTAAATGATTTCCAGGATAGTTTTTTGTAAGTTTAAATATTTTATCATACTTATATTATGATTTTATTTATTACTAGTTACAAAAAAAAATACAAATTATAAACTGAAGTAAATTTTACGCAATGCTTAATGGATATTTAAGCCTTATTGTGGAAGAACAGCAAAAAATGCTATTTTGAAAATCTACCCAGCCCCATCAACACCCGGAACACATTATTAATAATAATAATCGTTTATTTCAGGTATTAGCACCCATAAAATTAAAATTACAATTGAAAACTTACACTAAAAATAAAACTTATTCTACACTAGCTTCTGCCCGCGACTTTATCCGCGTGAAATTTCTTGTACCCCGTCGTAACACTCCGTATTCGTTTAGCGTTCATTCTGACTTTTTTTATTTTTTCTCGGCTCCTAAGGGCCATAGCGTGATTATTAATAGCCTATAGCCTTCCTCAAGAATTGGGCTATCAAATGCAAAAAGATTTTTCAATTCTGACCGGCAGTTCCAGAGATTATCGCGTTCAAACAAACAAACTCTTCAGCTTTATTATTAGTAGTATACAGGGTGAATTTTTCAATGGGCATTGTTCATATTTTTTTAAATGTTGTAATTGAAAAACCATTTCGAGGAATAGCGTTACTGATCATTACGGACTAATTAATTACGAAAAATATTCATATTTTATTGATATTTTTGATAAAATACGATTGACCTTGTTTGCCCTTTGGTTTGGCTGTACAGTTTTGTATCGTTACCTCGTTATCGTTAAAAAGTAAGAGGCAAGTATTGTCTACAATCTGTCAAGTGTCAAATTATATTTATTATATTATTATTTTTGCTCCCCTTATTTCAGCTACGCTATGATGGCTGCTAGTAGAAATATACTCTAATATCATAACGGTCTCAACTTTAGGCAGGTTTCGCGAGTCAGCTTTAACAAAAGTATCGCTCATTGTGGTCATTTGTGGTTCAGGAAAACGAACAATAAAATTATGTCGCCGCGTGCGTTTTTATTCTATTTCTAAGTCGCCGCGTAGATTGTTCTAGTGACGACAGCGAGTAGTATATTCCTTGGACGACACTTATTCATAAAAAAACCATTTGTAAACAAATACGATAATAGGATAGGATTCGAATTCGATTATTTAAGACAGTATTTGAGTATTCAGTATTGACACTTTGACAGATGTAATATGGATGACGTTGTGTTGACAGATTTAAATTTTTAATTATGTACTAGTGAAGCAACGGCACTTAATCTATTTAAGCCAAAGATGACGTCACCTACCTTAAAAACTTAAAATAATTAAATATTTTTTTTTTAAATAACTATTGAGCCAATCATCAAAATATTCAAATTAGTTTCTCAAAATGCTCTAAATTTTCAAAAAATAAAATAAAATCTAATGGTTAGAATTTTTGGACAATCCCCATTGGTCGTGGATGGCCAAATCCGGAACTATGAGGAATAGCGAAAAGTACTGAAAGGAGTCGCGGGCTCGATTTTGATGAAAACTAAAGCCGCATCATTGGATTTTTGAAAAATCAATATTTCTGGTATTCTACATAAACATTTCACACCAGAGAAGCCAAAATAAATGCACTCCGTAAAATGTTACGGGGCGTGAGTACAATTATTTTGTGTCCCTCAGCCTCAGTACATGCACCGCATAAAACACAGCTTTAATTATCATATTGATGGTTCAGTAGGTAGGAAAAAGGCCGATAGTTGAGGATATATGCTAGAATATTGATTCAGCATAATAATGGCTTATTATCAGTGCCATTTTTTAGACCTGGCTAGGTTGATTACAGACAATGATTTCAAAAGTAAGGATACGCCCGTCTGAACATTTTACATAGAAGTTCTTTGTTCGAAGTTCGCGTGCACCACTGTCAACTGAGCCGCGTTGGCCATATAACCGTCATTTTAGGGCCAGCGCGTTGGTGCCATTTAGTCGCGCCGTTAGCCCGGTCCTTACGCTAGTAATATATATGTCAATGATTACAGATGATTAATTCCAAGGTTGCCTTGCAATGTTTTCCTTTATCGTATTTGTAAAGCCGTGTCTCCTGCGCGTGTTTCTTCGAAAGATTACACAAAAACATCACATCACCAAGCGACGCAAATCGCATAAATAGATTTCTTGTTCCCGGAAGACTAAATACTTTTTTGTAATCGAAAAATACTTTTTATGTTTTTTTTTTTTACTGTCAATTTTAACGATTGTCATTGTCGATGATAAACCAACGGAAAAAACATAAAACTGTGATTAAAAGTAATGCAATATGTTGTGCTGTTCTGTTATTTTTTTTTAAATTAAAGTTTATTTGTTTACAATAAGAAACCTTACTGTAAAGGATGATGGACGACTTTTACGAATTCGTTGTCCGTTCGGAGTTATCGCGGTATGAAAATGACTTAATTTGCAGAAAAAAAAATTTTGGCGCGCTCCATTGGCAGCTTGTTTTGTTTACGTTTTAGGTGGCGCCATCTGCGCTCAGCTTTGCGTAAGATTTGCTATTAGATATTCGCCTATTTTCATTCACTAAATGCCCTTTTTGACCATAACATAACAGGCCTGGCTAGCTTGGCTACTTCAAGATCAGATAATACAGTCTCAATTTCTTCTCAAAATTTTCCTTCTTTGTTATCACTAGCACGCGAACAAACAAAACGCCACTTGCAACAAAACAAAACAGCGGAAATATGTTCTTTATCCGTCCATTTGTTGTCTAATCAGCAAAAACACAATCAAAACAAAGGTTCAACAGTTATCGGCCATGCCCCACACACGCATGCGCATCATGGTGACATAAGGTTACCCATGATATCAAATAGAAGCCTTTATCTATTACAACAAGCAAATCTGAGGGGTGCTACACAGTATCCACATTTTTGGGCCAAGTAATGACAGTCTTCGCAGAATGGCTGGTAGCAGCTGGATGAGAGTTGCCGAAAATCGAGTTGAATGGCGTGCAATAGGAGAGGCCTATGCCCAGCAGTGGACTGCTATAGGCTGATGATGATGAATGACAGTCGCAAGAGTCGATTGAAGGTTAAGCTACGTTTGCCGCGGTTGGTTCGTGGATGGGTAACCAACCATTATATATCGAGACCCCTCTTTGCCTCGGAAAGTAAGTATGTTAAGCCGTTGATCCATTCCCAGCCGTAATTCGGTGATATTTGACAGTCATTACAGGTAGTCAGAAGCCCGAAAGTCTGACAACCAGTCTTAGCAAGGGGTATATTATCGTGTTACCCAGTTACTTGGTTGTGGTGGTCAGATAGGCAATCGCTCCATGTAAAATACTGGTATTGAGCTGCATCCGCTTAGACTGGAAGCCAACTCCAACATGGTTGGGAAATGCCTGGGTAGATTTTTGACACTCAATGATTCGACAGTATTTGTTGAACAACAAAGCCATCTCGAAGAAATTCCTATAAGCCGAGTTGCCTGAGGTAACGGCGCGGTCCGGGAGGGGTGATAGTTGTAACAAGTTGACGAATCACTGAGCTCTCGCATCACGTCACCACAGCGGGAGGGTGACATTTGATGACTTCCCCATCCTGAAAAAAAAAAGGAGTCGGTAGTATTTAAGGATCGTAGCAGTTGGAGTTATGTAGTTTCTGCTTACCCTTATAGGTAAAGGCGTGAGTTTATTTAAGTTTGTATGTAAATAAACCATCTTAACATAAAAGTTTTAATAAGATAAGATAATCATTTATTTGTTCAAACATGAGTACAATACATACAACACAATTCTCTCATCGAAAAATTCACTGAAATTATATCTGCTAGGAAATTTCTAACTTTCTTTTTGAACTCTACGTCAGTTAGCTGCTTCCAGATTTTAGGTAGTTTATTATATATTTTTTGGAGCCATGCAAAAGACACAATATTGATGTAGGTAGACTGTTGTCACGTCTATTACAAGGAAATTGATCTGCCATGCGAGAAAAGAGGTGGTTTGATAGCGGCAATTAGTTTTGTTGTCAAAAAAAGATTAAAATTTGTTGCGAGATTAGAAATAAATGATAACTGCATTCAATTTATTCTGGTTTTACAAGCTTTCTGTTATCATTGTAAATATTTTCCTCTTATACTTATGTAGAAAAATATACGATTATCAACCATTATAAAAAATAGCTATCGTATGATCGAAAAAAAAATTTTTGATTATTGTAGGTACGTACCTACTATATTTTTATAAATCTGTTATCTTAACACAGATAGTAGTGACGCATTTAGTTCTACGTTGATAAATATTTATCATAAGAAGATCTAAGTTTACAAACAAATAAAGATTGATTGATTGATTGAAGTTGAAACGGTGGAAGATCTGCCATAAGATGATATAGCTAAAAATAAAAAATAAATAAAACAAAATCTAAAAAAAAAAACAAAAAAAAATAACTATAAACTAGGTACTATAGCTAATAACCTCCTTTTTTTTGAAGTCAGTAAAAAGGTAGAGCTACCGAGGTGACGATTAATAGAAAAGCATGGAATTAGTATGGGATAAAGGCTGGCTAATGATGATGATAAAAGACCTTAAGACTTCACTTTGCTGATGACTGATCACCTTTTCATCATACGTAGAGGTATTCTCATAGACCACGAAACATAAAACGAAAACAAACCTTTGTTCTTGAAATCGAGAACTGAAAACGTAAATTAAATTCTTTTGTGCTACTTTTATAACGACTTTTAATGAGGAAAATAATTGTATTTCAGTTCATTTAAAAAAGAAACTCATAACTGCATTTTCATTTCAGAATAAATTAGCTAATTATTGTTTAATAACGCTATTTACATTAACGATTGGAGGTCTGTTTACCTTAAGATAAGGCTTAAACCACACTTGCGTACAGTCACGAGCATAAGTATGTATACACTTGGCTTTATTCAAAGGCGATTTTCTCCTTAATTTTTTTATGAAATTGTATGTTATTACGAATATAGTATTTTCGAACCCATAGGTTTATGTAAAGTGTCATATTTCAACTTTGCATTCGTTATTTCGTGAAAAAATCGCTATTGGTTGTTGCCTTGTGTTGACATATTAGTGCTCGTGACTGTACATCAGATTTTCCGAGAGACTAACTTCTACTTGTATAAACCACGCCTAATTTCTCTTAAGTAACAATTTTCTTAATCCATACCTACTTACTTACTAATCACACTAATATTATAAAGGCGAAAGTTTGTGTGTGTGTGTTTATATGTTTGTTACTCCTTCACGCTCAAACGACTGGACCAATTTTGATAAAATTTTGTAAGGAGGTAGCTGACACCCTGGATTAACATATAGGCTATTTTTTATCCCGATATTGCCACGGGATCGACACTTACGCGGGTGAAACCGCGGTGCGCAGCTAGTAGTATAAATGCGAAAGTAACTCTTGTCTGTCTGTCTATCTGTCTGTTACCTTCTTAACAGCTGAACGAATTGAGATGTTTGGCACACGGATAGACCATGACCTGAGTTTTTTTATGCTTTTTATCCCGGTATAGGTAGTACGTGCGTTCCTCCACGCGGGCTTGTACTACCTATTATGTATTCTGTGACGCGGGCGCGAATGTCGAAAAATAAGGAAAATTGCAAAGTAGGTATCGATAATTGCTATCAATTGAACATATACAGGGTTATTGGTAGGTAAAACATTAACAACCTCTTAAGAGGTCATTGTACTCATCATTATGGCCTGAAATTGCGAAAAAAAATCAGCTGTTCCCTACATATAAATGTAGAGAAAAGGTGATTTTTTTTCGCGATTTCAGGTTTGGTCCCATAGCAAAAGTTGTTCATAATGATGAGGACAATGACCTCTTAAGAGGTTGTTAATGTTTTACCAATAACCCTATAGGTATGTATATTGAATGAAATACAAAAATTATTTATTCTTGTAACTCTGTAGATACGAGAATAAATAATTATTGTATTTCATTGCATATAAGATAATGCATTAGGCCCACTCCCTCTCACCTAGAGGAGGCCTGTGTCCCAGCAGTGGGAACATTATAGGCTGATTATGTTTATACTTATGCAGTATGCTATGAGGTAATGAAAAAATAAAATGTTTGTAATAATTCTAATTACCTGACCTGGGGACCTAAAAAGGCCAAAACACGGAGTGTCTTCGCCATATTACGATTCATAATGTCATCCTTTTATGATTCTCCACAGTGGCCTTTTTAGGCCCCCAGAACTTCCCCGCCCGAGCGCCTTCACAAGGAATTCTACAATTTTATTGCCGGTAAGTAGGTAACTAACTTAGCTGATAATTTACGTCTCAGTTATTCCTCTAAAAAAAACTCTGAAGAAATTAATAATTATTTATTAATTATTTTTTTATATTTTTTTATTAATTTATTATTTTATTATTATTATTATTATTTATTTTTTTAGTTTTAATTATTATTATGTTTATAACCCAATGACGTTATCTACTGTAGATAGAAGGCGGTATTTAAACCGAGCCGCCGGTCATCTACATCAGTACACGACGAACTGCTGCTAAACGTACGCGCAACTATCAGACAGCACGTGTACGAAGCGCGTGCGCATACTTACGAAAGACGATAATACACGTCAATTAAATAATTACGAAAAAAATAACCTTATTATCCGGGAATATTCAAGCAACGATATCTTAATATCCGTCGGTTGAACGGATATTTTGTCGTGGACGTGAAAAGACGTTAAGAAGTTTTCTGAACGGTTGTATACGGCAGAAGTCACAGCATCATGTCTAAAGACGAGGTTTCCATTCATATCCTGAGGAAGCTGGTCATCGATTGCTTCATTCTCATTGGACGTAAGTTTTTTGTTTATTTTGTTATTAATTACAACTTGATTTTCATTTATAACTGCTTTTAAAGTTGACCCGGCAGACGCTGCCTTGTCCAAATCCCATAAAAAAAACACTTTCAGTATTTAGAATTTTCCTATTTTCCTGTATAAGTATAAAGTACTAGCTTTTGGTCGCGGCTTCACGCACTTGGAGTTCGGAAATTTTCACCCTCCATTTCACCCTCTTAGGGGTGGAATTTCGATAAACCCTTTCTTAGTGGATACATACTCTTCACAAAAAACACACCCTCCAAATTTCATGTCTCTAGGACCAGTTTAGGATGTGCGTTGATATATCAGTCATTCAGGACTTTGAATTTTATATATCTAGGACACAGGCCTCCTCTCTGTGAGAGGGAGTGGGCCATAATCCACCACGCGGGCCAGTATGGATTGCTATTTTTTTCTGAGAACTTTTAAATTTTTTCTTTCCTCTTCGGACTAGGTATGAATATTAAAAAAAAATCGGTCTAACCGTTCTCATGTGATGCGCTTACTAACGAAAAACATTTACTTTCATTAATTACATAATAAAGATATTTGAGTAATAAGTTGTATAACAGGTTTTTGGCATTTTGTGAATTATTATAAGTAGGAGTCTGTAGCTGAAAGTGTCCTTGAACGTCAGTTTAAAATGCAAAATATTATGAAACGATTTTCAAGTAGAGTTCATAAATGTAATATGTTTATTTTCTTAAGGGGCTTAAAGGACCTAAACGCAAATAACGCAAGTTTTAGAAACAATAAAAGCATATGTTCGACTACAGTAAACAAAATCCGAAAAATATATGATATTCTTCAGGATATATGCTAGGTAGATTGTGTGTTGAAAACATAATACAACTAATTTGATACTATAGAATAAAATCATGAAGATACCTCTAAAAACTTTCTTTTTACAATAAAAACCATACTAATATACATACAATCATTCTGATTTTATGTCAGATTATTCTACAAGCAACATACTAAAACATTAGTGTTTTAATTTTTTAGTCCAAACAATAGATTTTTTGTAATTAAATAAGTGCTTCGTATTTTGCAATAAATTACCAGCGTTGTGTCATCGCGCTTCTTTTTCTTTTCTATGCAGTCCGACAGTGACTGCGCTTTAGGTCATGTAAGCCCCTTAAGGGGATTCCTTCAATGGAGCGCCCGACGATATCTTACTTTTTTTTTTTGCAAAGGATTTTCGGAGGTTTTCACCTTAAGTAATGATGAGTATTTATAGTTAGTTAAATTCTCAATTCGGAAACCGGGTGTAAGATAGTTTTCTTTCATTACTTGAATGAAGGATAGCACTGACAACATATTTTTATGTATATAATTTGTAGTTCTACTACGGCCTTTTGTTTATTTTTGAAGTGAAAACTTCTTTATTTATTTAAACTTTTCGCACAAAAAGGTACAAAGGCGGACTTAATGCCTTAGGCATTCTCTACCAGTCAACCAAGGGTGGTGAAGAGATTTAAAATGGTAGGTGCTTTAGTTGAGAGGAACAATGATAAAAACTAAAAAAAGAACTATTAAAACAAGGTACACAAATACATAAATAGGTTATATACACATACATACTATTTACTATAATATATATATACATACAAATTCAAGGGAGAGAGGTGTTAAGATGACTCTACGCTATTTGTTTTGAAAATAACTCTGCAATTTCCGCTTAAATGCATACCGACTGGTGGCCGTCCTGATATCAAGAGGAAGTGCATTCCAAAGAAGAATGGATCGAATATGAAAGGAAGAATGAACAAAGTCAGAAGTGTGAGAAGGACAGAGTAGGAGAAGATTGTTAGAAGAACGCAGATTTTTAGCGTGAGAAGAACATAGATATTGGAAGTGAGACACGAGATAATAATTCTTTAGGTGAGTTGGGCATTTTTTGGTATGGGAAAAATCCATTAAACTCGCGCCACTGTTGCGCCCGAGACTCGAACCCACTAGGGCGCTTGGGACCACTACTGACACCAAAGAGGTAGTCAAGAGTTTTCAAACACAAATCCAATACTTAGGTGAATCTAACGCTTAGTCTATTCTAGACTCAAAAGAATTATCTAACTATGTGTGTGTCACTTCAAGTCACGCTTATTAAACTAGACGATCGGTGTAGTTAACATTATCGTAATTGACGTGAGGCCATTAGCGATAGATTGAGATCGGTCTTTTAACTGCTAAACGGTTAGGTAGTTATATTTAAAGCAACACTAGCAGTGCCCCGCGGTTTCACCCGCGTAAATGTCGATCCCGTGGGAATATCGGGATAAAAAGTAGCCTATATGTTAATCCAGGGCATCAGCTACTTCCATACAAAATTTTATCAAAATTGCTCCAGCCGTTTGAGCGTGAAGAAGTAACAAACATATAAACACACACTGTCACAAACTTTCGCCCAATGATTTCAATAAGTCAATGCTTTCGCCTTTTTAATATTACTGTGACAAGCGACCCGTTAGTATTTTAATAAATAACAAGACTAGTACATCAAGCGCTTAAATGCTAAGAGTACCTACTACTAGTTTGTATACCAGTTCAATTTTAAATCTGATCTCATGGTCCTCCTGTAAGATGCAGACTCAAACTAGTTAGGTAGTCAATTAACAAGTAAAGATGGCAAAAATATTATTAGCTCATTATCCTTATGTGTATAACGACAAAAAGTCATTAATATTGGACCCAAACCAACAAAGAATACGCAGAAACTCATTTTATTTGCTTAAAACTCGTATGATACCTCAAACAAATCGACCAGTTCAACATTTCTACAATCGTGTTTTATCTTAAGTATTAGGTACCTAGTTTTAGCTAGTTTTTTTGTCTAAAGTTTTTATTTAAGTCCACTATCATCATACTTAAAGAGATGACATAGAGTTAATGTCTTAAAATAAATGGTTGCCATTTTTGAACGGCTTATAACTATACAACCAATAAAATAAGACGATTCGTGCACGAAAATGGATGACCGTGCTTGTTTTCTCAATTCTTGATCATTATGACCATAGCACAGTAAAGATATGAACAGTACGGAAACTACGTACTCGTAGTAACGTTTGAAACGGCACACTCACACAGACGCGCGCATCTACGGTACCCCTAAGCGGCACCCGTGATTGAGAGCACCGCGACTATCGCTAGGGGTGTGTTAGTGTGCCGTTTCGAACGTCACTACGTAGTTTCCGTACTGTTCATATCTTTTCTGTGACCATAGCCAGTGCAGCCATAGAGCAGTGGTGGTCTAATGGTAATCGCCACTTGCAAATTATGGATCGTAGGTTCGAACCCACCCCCGAACGCTTTACTTTGTGTAAATTATTTCATTACCATTGCTCTCAAAACGGCGAAGGAAAACATCGTGAGGAAACCGGCGTGCCCTAGAAACACAAAATTCAAAACATGTGACATCTACTCGTACTTTTTTCAGTTTCGACACTCGTGAAAGCTTTTTATTACATAGTAAGTTATGATTACCTAAATAGATTTATTACCTAATTTGTTATAACTTAATAAGGTGATGATGATTTGTGTGATTCTGTTATTATGACGGCTTGTTTCTGTGATGACGGCTAAGAGAGTGACCACACTTATCGACGCAGAATAGAGTACTCTTTATTAAGCCACCACACAAACCACACCACACCACCACCACCACCAACACCACCAAAACCACCACCACCACACCAACACCATCACCACCAAAAAAACCACCACCGCCGTCATCGTCGTCGTCGCCGTCGTTTATTGTCACCATATTAATATATAAATTTTACAAAGGGTGAAACAATGGGTGGTCTTATGGCTAAGAGCGATCTTTTAAATACAACCTTTGGATGGATTAAAAAGGGGAAGGAGAGACAAGTACTTTAGGTATTCTATGGTGTGGTGCAGAATCGGTTTGGGTCAGTCAGAAAGAGTTTTATGTTCGAGCAATAAAACCGAATAAGACGACATTAGCCTCGTTTCGGTTCGGACGACGAGACTCGAAAACGCTTCGCATTATTATTCGTTTTTATTGCAAAGACATAAAGGTCATTCTGAACGGCTTAAGCCGATTTCGCGTTTACACACCTAAATAGAGATGTATGGGAGACAAAAAACATGCTGCGCTATCCTAACTTAATAATATTATAAATGCGAAAGTAAGTTTGTTTGTTACCTTTTCACGCCTAAACCACAGAACCGATCATCCTGAAATTTTGCATATGTCAGGTGTACAGAAACGGACATAGGGTACCTTTCATCCCGAAAAAAATGTGCTGTTCCCGAGGAAAACAACAATAACGTTATTATGATAATAGATGGCGCCACGTGTCTTTCGAATCATCAGCTAGTCCCAAATAAATTGGGATAGGGGCAGGAGACTGGCGCTCATGAACGAAGTCCAAGTTAATATTCCCATATTAATATTCTTTACCTACGATATTCATTTGTTATTTATCATTGGTTGCAGTGACACTAAGTATATTTGGAACGAGTCTGCTGTGGCAGCCATTCGAGCGAGGGTTCTTCTGTGGAGACCAGAGTCTTATGTACCCTTACAAGTCGGATACCGTCACTGTTCTCATGTTGAGGCTCGTCGGTCTTCTGCTACCTATTTTCGCTGTAAGTACCTATCTATCAACATTCATATTTTCATACTTATATTATTAAGAGCGTTTACGCAGTACGGCATTTCATATACAAACTTTCAAGCCCTTTTTCGAAATGAATGAACCGATTTTAATGAAACTTCATACGCTTATGCAGGATACAAAAGTCTAAAAAGTTACTTAAGAACATTTTCGAATAATAGTGTTACAGCCAAATTAGACCGATTTAAAATTTTCCATCGAAACAGACATTTCCAGTTATCTTTTTTTAAATAAGACATTTCTTATTTGCTATGTCGTCGTCTTACTAAGCAATAATAACAACAAAAAATTACTTCCAAGATTTTATTGCATTGTTAGTCACATGTGAAGATATAGAAAACAGGAAATCACGTCATTAATAAAAATATTAAATAAGAGGGGCCCCAATAACGACCCCTGAGGAACTCCAAAGGGAATACGCATAGCTCTAGATGAGTAACCCTTTAGCACCACAGTCTGACATCTGCCCTCAACATACGACGCGAACCACCTGAATAGGTTACCCCTGATACCCATGGATAAAAGATAGAAGCGTGTTAAAAAGAGGATGACTGCATATGACTACGCGATAGAAGTGAAAACTTACGACTGGAGGTCAGGAGTCAGTGTCACCGACTACTGGAGCCGAGTATACCCGATTCAGCGTCACCGACCCGAGCGTGACAGTTCTGTGTTTAGAAAAAGCTCAAAGTGCGCTTCTAAAGAAGTTTTAACTTTAAAAACCAAGATCTAAAAATACTCCTAACCTCTATGCGTCATCATAACCATTATAACTAGATTAGAAAATGAATCTGTTATCGTAATAGTCTGCATTCAATTAGTATACTATGCTGATGAAATGTCACAGCCTACCCACGTGACGGAACAAATTAGCAGCATTACAGGCTGATTAAATGTCACAGAGTACCTACGCACGTGGCTGTGGAATTAATAATAAAGTTGCACGTTGATAGGAATTGCATTTCTAATTAGATTCAGAACAAATTAACTTGTAATATTCCGATGTTAATGTAACAAGTTTTATAATGTCAATATTATACAATGTGGACAGAAATGAAAGACTAGCAATACTAATGCTGAGTATTTTAAAACTATCAAATAAAATCGTAATATCGAAATAAAATAGTGAGATTTTCAAACAAACTAAATAATAATTGACTTATAGTGACTAAACTATTGGATAATCGATCGGTCGGGGTCGGATTGTATGAAATGACTATAACACGGCAAATTAACGTAGTGTGTCAATTTGAGAAAAAAATAACTCCTTTGACTCTACATAGTATTACATCATAACTTCAGATAATTAGGTACATTCGATTTTGTTTTATATATGGTTGAATTTTTGTATGCAGATTGGGAACGCGCAAACGTCATAGATATAAGCAGTTTAATTTCTTCTCGTATTGTCTTTTCCACCTTGTATAAAACAAAAGATTTTGAAATTTTGGGTACGTTAAAATATATGTTTTATTACGTACATCCGGTTTCTGAAGGACTGATATATGTATAAGTTTTGTTATCAATAAGCTGTTAACCAAAATTATTAATCTGTCATTTCATATATTTGACATTGGAGGTATTCGATAGGCATTTATCAATTTTAATTATTACGCTAGGACCAATCCATTAGTTACAATAAAGCCAGTCAAAAACTCTCAAAAGTTGCCACATTCGAGTTTACAAAAAGTCTAAAAAAGTCAACTTTGACGGAAACTAAAATGTTTATCCATAATAATATTATAAATTCGAAAGTAACTCTGTCTGTCTGTCTGTATATATTATGTTACCTTTTCACGCCTGAACCACTGAACGGATTTCGATAAAAAGCAGAGAGATAAATTGCATCCCGGGGTAGGACATAGGATAGTTTTTATCGACATACCTCGCGGGCGAAGCCGCGGGCGGAAGCTAGTAATAATATAATAATAAAACACAACCTCATCTTAATCTCATCATATACACCCCCACACTCTGCATTTACTTGGACAAAATAAAAAACTCAGACAACCAGGTCCCATGTTATTTCCAAAAAAAATTAAAAAACTATGTTAGCAGGTACAAAAATAAAAGTGGAAAATACTCGTAATAATGTCGCATTCATCAACCCGCACCTCTCACATGCAGATTGATAAATCGATTGAACACAGCTGCGTCCAGCCTATCTGCTATCATTTTCAGGATACTGTTGCTACTCCTCCGCATGGCTTTCGACACTGACGTGGTTTTCTTCCGCATAATTGCATAGAAGTCCTCTACATAATATATGCGCGTCCGCAAACATACCTGAAGCACTACACGAACGCGGGAGCGCTTTGGCCCGTAAATGTATCTAAAACCATCCTAAGAGCTGAGAAAAAGAACACTCCCGAAAATGATAATAATCAGCCTGTTTTGTCCCACTAGGCAAGGGCCTCACTTTCCTTTTTCCACAAAAAAAAACAGTGGCACTCCGGGAGAGCCGACAGAAGTGAAAACGAAACACAAACAGAATACTTTGCCATCACTCACTGACATATCGGATATACATTAAAACCGAGTACATCCCGACACATTCGACGCAGGTATTTTTTTTTATCGTCTTATAAACAAAACACGCGCGGTGTCGCTTACGGTAACAGTGGCGCGAGTTCAATGGTTTTTAAAAATGCCCAAGATGCGTAAAGAAGTTTACACTTCAAAAATGTTCATCTTGAGGGAAAATCTTACACGTAATGTTATTCATCATTCTCACATACCAATTTATTTAAGATCTCACAAAATATCTTTTTCGTTCATACTTCTCTATTAGTCGTCATCTCGGTAGTCACTCCAATTCTAGCCATATAATCTTTACCACAGAAAATCTTCTTTTTATCTTTAACACAGCCGATCCATCATTACTTTGGTTTATCTAACACGTGTTAGTAAAGTCGTTACAAAAAAACATGACGAAGTTATTATTCAGATTTTATGTCGCCTGTAATATCCGCCGTTAATAGTAGTTAAAAAAAACTGGCCAAGTGGGAGTCGGACTCGCACATGAAGGGTTCCGTACCACAAGGCAAAAACGCCGAAAAAAACACATTTGTTGTGTGGGAGCCCCCCTTAAATATTTATTTTATTTTAATTTTATAATTTATTATTAAAGTAAAAATACAACTGAGTATTTTGTGAATATTTTAAGTGCCTACCTGTTGCCATTATTGATATCAAGCAAAAAAGGGCAAAAAAATCGCGTTTGTTGTATGGGAGCCCCCCTTAATAATTTATTTTATTTTGTTTTTAGTATTTGTTGTTATAGCGGCAACAGAAATACATCATCTGTGAAAATTTCAACTGTCTAGCTATCACGATTCATGAGATACAGCCTGGTGACAGACAAACGGACGGACGGACGGACAGCGAAGTCTTAGTAATAGGGTTCCGTTTTTACCCTTTGGGTACGGAACCCTAAAAAAGTATTCACTTAGTAGGTATTATTAAGCGTTTTCCAAGGAAAATGCTTGTCACGTTACTGTAGCAAACTGTCGTTAGTAAAATTGTTCACATAATTAGTCTCCGGTATTGTAAATATCTACGGTTCATACCTGAAATAGAATTGAAACAGGATTGCAATAATAGGTACTTTTAATGCACGTTAAGCCGTTGATCCCGGCTGTCATTCGTGGATCTTTGACAGTCGTTACAGGTAGTCAGAAGCCCGAAAGTCTGACAACCAGTCTTATCAAGGGTATCGTATTACCTAATAATTGGGTTGTGGAGGTCAGATAGGCAGTCGCTCCATGTAAAATACTGGTATTCAGCTGCATCCCGTTAGACTGGAACTGGACCCCAACATAGTTGAGAAAGGGATAGGCAGATGATTTAGTTATTGTAGATACTATAACGAAATACGACACTTGGGTCGTATTCTCCGAAAAACCTCTTAGTGCTGTAGCCCGGAGGGGCGATTCTAGTAATTTTAAGAACGTTCGCAGTCTGATCTCAGTCTCAATCTCTCAAAAATACCTCTAGTTTCCCTGTATTTTTGACATTGAATGTCGCTGAGATTGCGACTATATTTTGAACGTTTTTAATAACGGGTTTTGGCCTTCTGTTTTCCGACCGATCAACACAAAACTGTTGATTACCTGATATAGGGTATGTTAGTATGTTGCTTGTAGAATAATCGGCGTAGAATAATTAGTATGATTATTGCAAAAAGAAATTTTTTAGAGGTATGTTCATGGTTTTTTTCTATCGTATCAAATTAGTTGTATTATGTTTTCAAAACAGTATCTACCTAGCATATATTTTGAAGAATATCATATATTTTTATTTTATGATTTTTTTTACTGTAGTCGATCATATACTTTTATTGTTTCCAAAACTTGGGTTTTTTGTGTTTAGGTCGTGTAAGCCTCTTATGACAAAAGGTACGTCAACAACCAACTATAGTCGACATCGTAATAGCTAAAGCTATTACGATGTCGACTATAGTTGGTTGCTGCGTTTGACAACAATGCCCAGTAACTAAAAACTTAACTAAAGTTGAAACTATGTAACTGACCTGACACATAGCCAAATAGACCAGCACCCTAATACTCAAATCACACCGAGATGGCAGCGAAGCGGCGAGCAGTTTCAGTGTCATATAATTTTAAGCTTTATCTTTTTCACTATAAAACATAGTATCGCTTGAGAAACTTGAGTCGTCGGAGTGCTCGCGGGGCGCCGCGGGCGGCCGCGCGACCTTTTCAGCTTTCTCAAGCGATACTATGTATTATAGTAATGCAGATAAAGTTTAACATTATATGACACTGAAACTGCTCGCCGCTTCGCTGCCATCTCGGTGTGATTTGAGCCTAGTAGCGTAACACACTATCAATCACAATCTGAAGGATATTGCTAATCCATTGCTTCATAATGATGTTCGAAAGTCTGCTCAGCAATGTAAATAACGCAATGAATGTTGTTGAACTGTCAAAATCAAAGCCATTCTTGCTGTTAGTGTGTTACGGAAATTACCCGCTGGTCGTTTTATGACGTGCAAGCAACATTTAACCTTATAGCGGTGAACAATTACAAGGTCGACTATACCCACATTTAACCAGTATCATCAAACACATAGAGGCAGTAAATTGACAGAAATTGACTCAATTATTATTGTCTACCCCTCTTCCGGAATGCTTCAATGTCTTCCATCATATTGTGCTCTAATAACGTCCGTTTGAATGCACTTAGCCTATTAAACGGACAATGCAGCAGTACTATAAATAGGTGGTATAATGGTAGTGGAAAATACCGTAGGTAGTATTTGAGTAGGTTTTGATATCTGGGTTATTGTTTTTGCCCTATATAATATTGTAAACGCCAAAGTTTGTGAGGACTGAGGATGGAGAGACGGATGGATGTTTGTTACCTACTCTTTCACGCAAAAACTACTGAACGGATTTTGATGAAACTTTACAGTAAAAAAATAAACTAAACAAATAAATTAAAAAATTAATTAAACTTTATACATCGGATACTTTTTGTCCTGATATTCCCACGAGATCGAAACGTATGCGGGTGAAACCGCAGGGTGCTGCTAGTAAGAAATATAAGTAAATGAAAGGTAGCTTCAAGAGTCCTTATGAACCAGTATTACGTTTGGGAAAGAACAATGGTTCAGTACACCATCTTAAATTATCAAGCACTCCTTCTTCTTGTCGTTGGATAAAATACTTAATACTAGGTACTGCACATTGAGCGACTGCCTATTGTACCCTTCCCAACCAGGTTTTTAACATACTTCATAAAAGGAGGAGGTTCTCAATTTGGGTAAAGGCAATTTTTTGGGTAAAGGCTCCTTCAAACAGACGCGACACGCGATAAAATCGCGCGCGACACAAAAGCACCGCAAGTCGTGCAACGACCGGTGCCTTTTCTGTCACGCGCGATTATATCGTGTGTCGCGCCTGTTTGTAGGAGCCTTAACACGATAAGATCTACCGACAATTCCTTCAAAATATTTACAATTATATTTCCGCTTTTACATTTCAATTTCAGTCCAGTTCCTTTTTCAGTTCAATGTTACCTTTCACGAGAGCGCATTATAATAACTTTATTAGACTGTGATGGAGTCTGTAAAGTCTTTGTAAAAAACGCCAAAGACCACGTGACCGAGTTTCCTCTTAATTTGATTTCTGACGAAATGCTTCATCTTTGCAAGTATATTGTTTCATCAGCTGCATTGCATGATAACCCATAGACAGACCATTAACAATGAAACAGTAGGCAGTCTCTCCGATAAGACATTCTATGTTAAAGCATTGTTTATCATTTCATTATTATAACATTGTTATTCGTAGGGCTAATCTATCGTGCAGTGCGACATATTAATTACCTATTGTTACCTTTCATTGCATAGATTTATTAGCTATTGACGTACTCAATGTTATCACAATTGTTCGGGTCGGCGTGATGCACAGCCGGGCGGCAACATCGAATATACATAATTATGTAGATGAATTTTCGGGTAAAAGCCGCTTCCAACAAACACATTGGCGCGCGTTCCAAAATGGTAGCCATTTCGCGCGGCCGGAACGCGCGCTAATGTTCGTTCTCTTGGAGCGCGAAGTCGAGTAAAAAAGCCAACCCAAAACATGGTTAGGAGGGATTCTTACGGATTTTGCAATTTGCAGTGATGTTTTACGTTGTGTGTTTGTCATAATTCAATTTGCAGCAATTATGATAATATAATTACGAAATTATAATAATATAAAACATTTACTCTCGAAATTTAATTTTATGAAAATAAGACTTTTTCGTGGAAATATTCTAAAGGCAGCAAAAAAAAAAAAAATTAAGCCGAATCATCATCTGCCTAGTCTTTTCCCAATTATATTGGGGCCGGCTTCCACTCTAACCGAATGCAGCTGAATACCAGTACCTATTTTACATGGAGCGGCTGCCTATCTGAACTCCATAAACCAGTTACTGGGTAATACGATACCCCTTGGTAAGACTTCAACTGGTTGTCAAACTTTCAAGCTTCTGACGACCCGTGACGACTGTCAAAGATCCAAGAATGACAGCCGGGACGTTATGCCAAATATGTGTATTAATTGCTTCGGGTCGGTTTTTTTTGTTCAACAAATTACCGCCGAACCGAACATTGCCAACCCGAGCAACCGAGCATGTGTCCCTTAACAGACTGATCATTTTAAATGAAAGTGAAATTAACATTCATTGTTTCCAATTATTCTTATCAATGTTTTTGATTGTTTGCCAAGTAGGTAAGTGCAAGACGGCGCGGCGCGGCGTAACTAAAGAACCGCAGTTATTAGTTTATTTCTAAACTGTATTAATAGGTAGCTAACTGTTTCGCTCCAACGCTTAACGTGATTAGAAGGTTAAAAATACGCAGTGATAAGGATTTTTAACATGATTTTATGAAGTGTTGGGTTCTCATAATAGGTAGGTTATTATCACGGAATGTGTTGTGTGTTGATTAAACAATTTCTTTACTATAATAACCACGGAATGTATCTATTCCGTGGTTATTATAGTAAAGAAATTGTTTAATCAACACAATCAACTCAGCCTATCGCAGTCCACTGCTGGACATAGGCATCTCCGTCTTCCGCATCCAATTTGTCCCAGCCACCTTTTTGGAGTCGTCTGTCTATCTAGCTGGGGAGTGTCCCACACATGTCCCACACTACGCTTGCCGATCCGCGGTCCCCACTCCAGGACTCGTCTGCTCCACCGGCCATCAGTCCTTCGACAAACATGGCCAGCCCACTGCCACTTCAGCTTGCTCTGCGGTTCTTTTCCGCTATTATTTTTATTTACTTCAAGGCATATATTATTATCTTTGGCATATCTCGGGACCCTGCTGTCCCGGACCTTTGGGTACGAGGGGCCGAAGCCAACTCGCAGAGGCCCGTTAGACGCTTTTAATGAAATGAGGCACCAACCGACGATTATCCCTGTAACCAAAGCAAGTGCAACTAAGGACAATGCTCGGTTGGTATAATTGCAGAATATGAAATTGTATATAACTATGACACAATCACACAATGTATTGAAGAATACAATACTTTACAATGGGATATAAGTTACAATGGGTTTATAAGTTGATTGTCACTGATCGGTCGGTCCATTGTCATTCTAAATATACCTACTTAATTGAGTCTGGAAGGCTTATTATGTTATTTCTAGCCACTGCTAGAAATAATCTACAATAGCAAGCGTTGAAACAGTCCACTGACTGCTTCAACGCTTGCTATTGTAGATATTATAAAAGAAACAATAATTTGAGAGAACAGAGGTGCTATATTCTGTAAAAATCTCACCGAGAAAACTTAGGTGAAGTGAGCGTGGAGTGAGCAGTCAATAGTGTCAATTCCTAGCAAAAACAAACTCACTTCACCTAACTTTTCATGGTGAGATTTTTACAGAATCGACCGGCTGGGACCGCCTCTCTTTTCCGTCTTTCTTTTTTCCGTTTTTCTTTGTTTTTCTCCTTTTTTAATAACTACAGCTTTGACAGTCGTTACGGGTCGTCAGAAGCCCAAAAGTCTAATAACGAGTCTTGCCCCGTAACTGGGTTGTGGAGGTCAGATGTCCAAGTAAAATACTGGTATTCAGATGCATCTGGTTAGACTGGAAGCCGACCCCAACTTAGCTGGGAAAAGGCTAGGCAGATGATGATGATACGTAAGTATAACAACCATATATTGCAGTAGACGTCTTTAGGCTGAAATGATGATGAACCGTAATTATTATAGTATCCGTACATACTAGCAAATAAACAATAATGTTTTTCTTTTGTCCCCAGTTCCTGGTATGCGAGTGGGCCGTCCTGCGCAAGGTTCGCGACGGTGAGCGCTGCCTGGGCGTGGCCATCCCTCCCTGGGTGCGCGGCTTCTACTGCTCTCTCCTCGCCTTTAGCGTCGGAGTGTGCTTCGTCGAGGTCGCGGTCAACATCTCCAAGAATGTCATCGGAAGACCGAGGCCTCACTTCTTCGATGTAAGTTGGTTTTGGCTTTTGTTACTAAGTAATTTTTTTCAAGTTTTGAATAATCGAAACATGCTTAAACAAAACTTTATTTCAGAATATGGTCCGTAGTTTGTTAGTATTTTGATGTTAGTAACAATATAACAATAAAAAAAAAAATTATAATTATAAAAAAATTTGCATGTACAGTCTACAAAAGAGATAAATAAGCAGGATCGTCGGATATAGTTGAAGTTTAGTAAGAAACCGATGGATGTTGTCGACTGAATTTGATAAATGAGCTGTTTATTCCTTGAATTGGCCTAGCGTAGTGGAGCTCACCTTATACTGGGGCAGTTACCACTAACGTGAAGGTGGTACCTTAACCGTTTTTAGGGCATTTTAATCACAGGATAGCAGTAGTTGCAGTGCAGTACACATGGTTCTAAATCACTGAACACTTCACATGATACCCGCCATTTTGTTTTTTTTTTGGCAATTCTTAGCTTGCTGTGTGCATGGCAACCCAGTTCGAAGTTCAAAGATAGAATTGTAGCAGAAACTATAGAATCACTTATTTTTATTGAGCAGAAATCATAAAAATAACAACTATGCTGTAATTCAAGGTGTATTTGTCAATTACAATAATGCTCACGGTTGCAGAGACTATAATAAATTATTATTGACTGATTCACTTGTGTGTACAAGATGTCTTTCATGCTCTAATATTAATAGAGCCGTACTATATGCAACAAGGTAAACTAATCACGATATGTTCAAAGCAATCATTTATACAAGTGCCAGTAGCATACTAATAATCCATTTCAAGGGTAATTATAATAGATTTGTTTTGTTCTCCGAGTGCTAAATCTCAAGTATGAGGTTAGCGGTATTAATGACGTTAGTTATTCAATAATTACAATTGCTTTTCGATAATTATTATACCGATACAGACTGTTATCTGTATATCGATAACGATATTTCCTGTTTTAATTATTATATAGTAAAGTTACTTGTTGCTTTATTGATAATGAGATGTCATCATTATTATTTGTTTCCGTATAATATGTAGTATTAAGGCGGATCCACACCTGCGCACGAGCATGTATGAGGCAAATCTCATTGCTACTACTCCTGCATTAGTAATTGTTAGTTTATAAATGTGGATGAGACCTTGGCATTGCGCATAGGCAACTTCCTTCCTACTGTCATCACTTACAAGATGCTGATTTATTTTAGTAAATAATATAAAGCTGAAACTTTAATGCTGAATTTTGGCTCAGATCGATCGCTACAATGCTAGGTCACAGAAATTGCACTTTTAATTTTTATTGTTGCAAACACCTCGCGGGGCAGGCGGGTTGGTGATCACAGTTACTTATCACTAGGTTTATGAAAGGGCTTCCATATACAGAGTGGATTTTGAGAAAGGGCTTCCATATACAGAGTGGATTTTGAGAAAGGGCTTCTATATACAGGTTGGATTTTGAGAAGGGGCTTCCATATACAGGGTGGATTTTGAGAAGGGGCAGTAAGAGCAGGTAGATTAAACATTGCAGCTACAGGAAAATGTTATCACGAGACTGTCTTAGAAAAACAACGTATCGTAAAAAAAAAACCCATACATCTTACACTTTCATAATACTTACTTATTCTTATTCACTTAAATGTTCAGTTCAATATGTTCATTTTATAATTTTGCTTATCTAGTATCTCTTTTCCAGGTCTGCGTACCCTCAGTGGACTGCACCTCCTCAGAGTGGCAGAACCGGTACATCCAGTCTTCAGAATACACGTGCACCGGTTCCCATACTGAGAGATTTGAGGATATGCGAAAGAGTTTCTTGAGTGGACACTCCGCCTGGGCGGCTTACACCATGATCTATCTAGCCGTGAGTATTGCCTTTATTTGTGTTTCTTTTTAGGGTTCCGTACTTTAAAAGGAAAAAAACGAAACCCATATAGGACCACTTCGTTGTCCACCAGTCTGTCAAGTATTCTGATAAGACCCTTTTTCTCAGAAACGCGTAGAGTTATCAAGTCAAATTTAATATCAAATACGTAGGTCCACGGTGTCTTGGAGCTCTAAAAAACTCAAGCTTTTAACTCAACACAATAAAAAAATACGGCCTTTTATGCGACATATTCTGATACTCGCAAATAAATCAAAACATATAGGGTGTTTCCCGTTGACCTGAATCATGAAATTTGGCAAGAAGCAAGGTCTTACAGCACAAGTAAAGGAAAATCTTCTTCGTATTTTATAGTATTTGTCTATTAACTAGACTCATCCAGGGTTTTCTTATTTTTTGAAATAAGAAAACCCTGGATTAGTCTGCTAATTTGCTTTGGCAAATTATTTGATTAATGTGTCCTTTCTTAGCTTCTTAGATTTACACTATATCCCCTACCACCCGATTGTCATGATTGTCAAAGGCCACTATGCAATTTAACGCTGCTCATTCATCTAATTTAATTACCTTTATGGTCTGTAATCAATCGTGGTCGAAATCTTTGTCTGCTCAACACGTAAATAACGCAATGAATGTTCATTGCGTTATTAACGGTTTTTTTCTATCGTTTTTCTGTCCACTATAGCATTATTATCCATCTAATTCAAAGTCTTCTTATTATCAAATCAATTCTTCTTTTAAACTACATTTGAAGAGATGACAGGATCAGTCACTTTTAAAATTTTGTCTTTCTTTGACGTCTGTTTTAGGAACTCGCATGTATCTATATTCTATATCTCTGAGCACTGCTATTGTGTTTCTGGTTCTACGTCTTTCCCACCATCCATCTCACCAACAACTTTAAAGACTGTATCTTTATCTAAAGTCCCATTTTCTTCTTCCAGCTGTACCTAGAAGGCCGCATGACCTGGTCCGGCACGAGGATAATCCGCCACGTCTTCCAGTTCGGCGCTGTCATGCTGAGCTGGTTCTGCGCTCTCTCCAGGATCACTGACTTCAAACACCACTGGAGTGATGTTCTCGCTGGATACTCTCTAGGAGCTGTATTTGCTGTTATCATGGTTGGTATAGCTTTATTGTTACTGGGTTTATCATCTCCCTACCCGTTGTTATTGTTGGTTTGTGTTTTCTAGGCTACCAATTCAAAGTCAAAGTCAAAGCATTTATTTCAAATAGGCACATTAAAGGCACTTTTGAACGTCAAAAATTACGATAAATAAAATAGAATTGATTCTAGTCGCCCATTCGAAAGGGTAGTTTTCGTATGGAGAAGAACGGGCAAGAAACTCCACCGTTACTTAATTAGTCAGAATATCAAGGTTTGTTAATAAAACTTGACCTATACTTATTGATAAAGTTATTTTCTAAGTGTCGCCTACAACAGGGGAAAAATCTCAAAATCTGTTCATGTTCAATATCTGATCACAAGTGTCAAAAAGTGTATCACCATTACACATACCACCACCACCATACCACCGCCACCGGCGGGGTCCGTCCGTCCGTCCGGTGGTCCGTACCGTTACCATTTGTTGTACATTTAAAAAAAAAAATCTTTTTCTATTCAATCTACAATAATATTATTTTTAAAATTTGCGTTGTCTGTCACGTTTTTGCATCATGACAAATCAACACGTAAATATATAAATCGTAAAATCAGTTACCTATTATTATTTCAGTTATTTTTACAATCGGTCATGTTTACAATCTTTGTTTGTTTATCACATACCTAATTATGAAGTGTTTAAACAAAAGTCGGTCATTGACACATGTTGACTATTTTAACTAACTATTTACTTGCATTATTCAGTAATTAATACTGCTATCATTCACCTGCATCGGAGATTCAATCAACTGGGGGTTTTCTGTTTTCATCTTAAATAAAAAAGCAGGCAAATATCTGAGTTTACTATGTAAAGCAAGCATTTCAGGAGACATCAACTGTTCCTTATGAACGATGTCTTTATTGAGAACTGATTCAGATCTTTAGAATATAAATCCCTAACTGCCTAAGACACAAAATACTCCAAGAACATTTATCAGATTCTACCTATGTACTATGTAGACCTGTAAATGTCTTAAAAATTAAATGATTTTCATAAAAGGTCGAATCTGACCATTTTGGAGTCCATAACGACGCGAAAAATATCTTTGCAGGTCTTTAAATGTGACAAGTTAAATGTGACCCTTTTATCCCAATCCATTCAGTGCTTTAATCGTAGACAGACTCAAGCAATAGACAAGTTACTAAATAATAATCATAATGAGAAAAGGTCACACCAAATAGATCCAGTAGGAATAAACGAGACAGAAATACGAGTAGGTATATTCTCTCTATCTACTACGCCTAAACTTGTTAGCCAACAACTGGGGCCCAATAAAACGCGTGTCATGGAAGGATATCCTTGGGAAAGGATTACATTAGATAGTACCAGTTTACATCAAAGACTATCGCTATATCATATGGGATGCGCTGTCAGCCAATCTATAGATACAATACTCTATCTTGTATCTACGCTTTTAATAGTTTGATGTTTATATAACTCTGTTCTTTCTTTTGTTACAGTGGAGATGGGGCACGGATGTCGTTCTGAAGAAAAAGAACCCCAACGCGTTGCCCCAGTTCAAGATATCGGTCAGCAGTCAGCCGGCGCAGCCTTAGCGCTAAATAACGGTTTTACATAACTAAGTTACTGACTGTGGCTTTATTATTTACTTCTGAAGGGACCGGAAATGACTGTGCTATACACTCAGACATATATATATGATTGGTCTATAAATGGGCTGTTTCTAGTTTCTTTGAATAAAGATAATAAATATGGCAGTATTGTAGTTTCGACTGGTTTATAATAACAATACGAAAACGCTTCATAGATGGCGACTTTACCGCTTGTTACCGTTTTCATAGTAACAGTTTTCAGCATTGACACGACTGTGCGACGTGTCAGTGCAGTCGGTCATTGCCATACTATAATGTACTCTGTGGTCATTGCGATTGGGCGGCTTCGGCGGCGGCCGCTGCGGTTATCATCTTTACTCGCACCATCTTTCAGCAAGAAGAAATATCCCATCTTAAAAGATGACTCTCCAAAAAATCTATAAAAGATTTTCACCACAACTTTGTGGTTTTGGGAGAAAAGTCATGAAAGCCCTATAAAGTTTGGGATTCTACGTTTTCTTTTGTAGCCTCCTAAAGTGTTGGACCCAGAAAAACTGAATCTCACACGGGTCCAAACCGTACAACCTACCTAATTAAAACCAGTTAATAAATTAGTTGGGTCAAATAATGGTGGTGTTTACAGGCCAATCTGTATATTTCTATAGCACAGATCCACTTTCTGCTTTCTAAGGAAGTGAGTGTGAAGACATAGTTATTAGTTATGATAACAACTTGTTGTTTAATTAAATGGCTGTGTACTATACGTTGTATCAACGTCTAGTTAGTAGTTTAAAAGAATATTTAATGTGATATATTTTAGGTTAAAATTGGTTACAAAAAATTATTTAATAAATTCTTCTTAATTATGTACCTACCTGTTTTTTTTACTGTGTCCTTGTCCTACCCCCATACTAGTTTCGACTTGATCATACCTATAAAGGTCAACTAGAGTCTAGACAAACTCAAACTGGTTGCTAATTTAATCTTTATGACATTGATTTTACATTCTGTGAAATCTTATTTTAATCTCGCACACTAAATTATTACTTGTTAAAATTTTGGGAAAATCATCTAACTTTACCATATTTGCAAATATATGAGCACCATGTATTTATCACATATTTAATTTACCTGTAATTGTCTCAATCAATTTACGTTATTAACGAATTATGACGTTGCTAAATTGAAGAGTACAACTGGGACGTAAGTACTATGACAATTGAATAGACTGGTACGTTTAGTCAGATAACCACGTCACGTGGTTTTTTTGTTTACCTTTATTTATTTACATAAACAAATGGTGTACTTACAGGTTAAAATTTTCGTCAGTTATAAAAAAAAATGCCGTTTCATACATTTTGACCGCGTATGTATGTACTGCACATTTAATGAAACAGCAGATTTTAAATTTTAAAACCGACGTAAAATGTCTACAAATCATGTGTTAGGTAAAGATGAACTTTGCAGAGAATGTAACGGGTGATTTTCTTGCTACAGTGATCGCCTCCAAAACGCAGACAACAGAGCCCCTACGAGAAAATCGTTGTCTCAGGACGTTTTGTAGCCGAGACTGTTTTTCATACCATCTACAACTGTAGCGCCATCTACCCCGCCCCATACGGTACTACGCAGCAAGGTAGCTATTTAGAATGACTACAACAATCGTAGTAACTTGGAGAGAGATCTATAGATGACGTTATTACGACATTAGCAGACGTGTCCGACATCCATACTAATATTATAAATTCGAAAGTAACTCTGTCTGTCTGTGTGTTACCTTTTCACGCCTAAACCACTGAACGGATTTCGATAAAATTTGGCAGAGAGATAGATTGCATCCCGGGAAAGGACATAGGATAGTTTTTATCGACATACCTAGGACGAAGCGGCGCGCGGAAGCTAGTCTAGTATATTTGAATACAGACCCCCGACATTAAGATAATATTTTTAAACCTGTGGTTTCCAAGTGTTGTCTCTAATTATTTCAATATACGTGGTTCGCCTGTTAATAAATTTATAGCAAAGTGTTGATAACAAACTCATAGATAACAACAGGGCGAATTCCCGTAATTAAAAACGTTAAAATCTAGTCGCAATCGCATCTCAGCGACAATCAATGTCATACTTGTCAAAAATGTAGGGAAATTAGAGGTAGTTTTGACAGATTTATTTATTACATTTGGGAAAACAAACAGTAGTAGCATAAACTGTATTTAGACTGAGATCAGACTGTGAACGTTCTTAAAATTACAAGATTTGCCCCTCTGGTCTCACGCAGCATAGCCGTCGCAGTCGTAGCGTCGCGCGTAGTAGACCTTCCAAAAGAAGTTCCATGCTACGTCCTGCTCGCTTCGAAGGATAAGAAAGGTCTTTTTTCCCGGAACATAAAGAGCGGCCGCCCGATGCACCCCGCATAGGTAGAATTCACCGTCTGAGGCATACCCTTACTGAGTTACTATTCACGACGACGCCCTCGTCCAGGAGAGTATTAAGGCCACCAGTACCTACTCTTAAAAAGTGCAAATCCCGCCCGCCGTCCTTCCGTCCTCGTCGCCGAGGCCTGCCGCGACGCCCCAGTCCATGGCGCCTCGACCCTTGCTCGAGCCGGACCACGACGACGCTGAGCCTGTAGCTTTAAATTCGTCCTAAATTAATCCGATATATTTAGTATATTTAGATTGCTATCGACACGCTAAGAAGAAGAATCCGATCAAACCTGTCCTCGTAATTTCATGTATATCTTATTTATTTAAAAAAATGCAACGTACTGCAGAAACACACGACATGTATACAGTGTTTTAATGCAGACGATAAACTATTAATAGCATCCTTCTATAATTAAATAGTGATAACTGGATTACTTGATAAATTACCGATAATCGCCATGTGGTGTAGAAACGCGGCTAGAATGTTTATGTTGCAATGTTCCAATAAGGAATGCGCGTAGGTGCACTAGCTCCTAGTTCTACATTCATTTAAATCAATACCAACTTTATAGCAGGTTACTCACGTACACTGCGGTGCTATTCTGTAAAAATCTCACCGTGAAAACTTAGGTGAAGTGAGCGTGGAGTGAGCTGTGAGAGCTGTCAATAGTGTCAATTCCTAGCAAAAACAAACTCACTTCACTTATGTTTTCACGGTGAGATTTTTACAGAATCGACCGGCTGATAGTTAAGATAAGACAATTATGAGGTCGCCAGTAGCAGACAATACTACTATCCTTATACATAGTACCTATAAACAAAGTCACCAAAATTTCTATACGCGCATAACTTCCGAATGACTGCACCAAATTGGATAATTCTTTTTTTGTTGTGTTCCGCATTGCCAGGACAAGGCTTTTATAAAAGAAAATTTCGGAAATTCGAAAAAAATTAATTGCACCTGTGCTAAACTGGGGCGGGCCCACGGCGGGCCGCTAGGTATATTAATATACTCGTATTAAATCGATATAAGTACCTAGATGTAGAAAATTCCGTAGTCGTGTTTCTATATAGAATTTCTCAGTAGCAGCCCGGAGTCTGGATTTGTGGCCCGTTGATGGCAATAGGCTCGCCCCCTATTACATGGGAGTTAAACATAACTGCCTAACCTTTTTTTTTTTTTTGGAGCGGAAGGAAGTGTAAGACTCTTACTGACTAAAACCCACCCGTGTTCCTTCCTTAGTCCTTTATGTTTCGGGCCAGCGGTAACCCTTTCGGACCAACCCGAAGACCCGGCAGGCTTCGGCCCTCACGGGCCCCTTCATATGATGCTGACATCTCTTTGAGGCGCGCGTGGAACACTTACACGCCGTCCGGCACGGGCCTGGTCCTGATCGGACAAAAATCAAAATATTTTATTTCACATAAGCCTACATGGGCGCCTATGAAAAGTCAGAAGCTAGGTGCACGGTTACAATACGGACGGTGAGCTACCCATTACTCTCCGTCCGCAGGCCCGCTCCTACGGGGTGGCCGGGAGTCGTCCCGTGGGTCCCGACGCCCGGAACGACTCCCGCGACGGCTGGGCCGGGTAGCTCTCTCCCTCATCCATCCCGCCACCTCCTTCGCTAGCATGACTGCTTCGCAGAAGGTGGTGACTGCCCCCCACTCCCTAACTGCCTAATCTTTTGGGGAAGCAAGACGAGATGTTATATTGTCGGATATCATTTTATTCGCGGATGACACTTCCCTTATTTTTCAAATAGATAGAAAAGATACGGATGTCTTACATGTTAACGAGAGTCTGGCTGTTCTTTCGAAATGGTTTGCAGCTAATAATCTTTTACTTAATGCGAACAAAACTAAATGTCTTAAGTTCTCATTACCAAATGTACCTCAAGTGGGTCTGAATTTAGAACTTGATGGCAAAAAACTAGACGCTGTTACGGAAACTGTATTTCTAGGAATTACTTTAGATTCAAAATTACAATGGGGCGCACACATTAGAGCTCTCTCAGGTAGATTAAGTTCAGCTGCATATGCAGTAAGAAAAATAAGGCAGTTGACAGATATAGCCACAGCTAGGTTAGTATACTTTGCTTATTTCCACAGCATTATGTCTTATGGTGTTCTGCTGTGGGGATCGGCAGCTGACGTAGATTCAATTTTCATTTTACAAAAGAGGGCAATCCGCGCAATCTATCAAATGGGTCCTCGCGAGTCTCTTAGAAACAAATTCAAAGAAATTGATATACTAACTCTGCCTTCTCTTTATATTTTAGAAAGTATTTTGTATGTTCGCAAAAACTTAGGACTCTTCAAAATAAGAAGCGATTTCCACAATATAAATACACGTAGTAAAAATGAAATTGTGTTACCTAAATTTAGATTAACTAAAACTAGCAAGTCATTTCTTGTAAACGGCGTCCGTTTTTATAACAAGTTGCCAAAGTCGGTTACAGAACTTAGCGATGGAAAATTCAAAACCTTCATCAAACGTGTCCTTATCAAAAAAGCATATTATAAGATTAAAGACTATGTTGAAGACAAGGTAGTTTGGCAATAATTCCTTCTGCACATGTGGCTTCCCTGGCTACTCATTAACGGCTTAACTATTTAAATGTCTATTAACTGCTCTCAAATTACGATGTTCATTTTTTATTTACTTTATTTACTTTTTTGACATAATCTATTACTTGACATTATATACAGAAAATTCAATTTTTTTTTCCATCTCTTTATTAGTGGTTGTAATGGGAATCATATCACTAGGTTTTATTAGGTTTTTATTTTTTATTTATCCTTTTGATAGATTCTTATTTTGTAAATGTGAGGACTTTGTAGGCCTTGTAGACTTTAGATCTGTAGACCATTTTTTATTTTATCAAGTACCTGATACTTGTTGACAGGCCTACGCTATCCTCCCATACCTACTGTAATTTGAAAATATTGTAAAAGCCAATTATTTTTAAAAAGAGTAACCGTGGAGTTTCTTGCCGGTTCTTCTCCATAGGAAACGACCAATTGGAACCGTGCACCTAGCTTCTGACGTTTCATAAGTGCCCATGTAGGCTTATGTGAAATAAAATATTTTGATTTTGATTTTGATTGTGTAATCGGAAATTCCGAGTTGGCAGCAAAATATATATATTTTTACATCCTTGCTCGTTGATGTCTTTTCTATTGGCTGACTGGCGAAAAAAGATATAAATGCCAATTTCCGGGAATATTTTTTGAGTTGGGTTATCAAGATTAGTGTTTAACTGATTGGTAAGTGTTTTCTATTTCTTGGGTCACACTGCAAAGGAACAGCAGACTTCACAACTACAATAAACATTAATTTTAAAATATATAGTAGTGTGGTCCTTATTTTTCGACTTTTGAATTATCCCGGGGCACTTTCTCATTTGATTTTAAACCTCTA
This sequence comes from Oligia latruncula, assembly GCA_948474745.1. NCBI lineage: Eukaryota > Metazoa > Arthropoda > Insecta > Lepidoptera > Noctuidae > Oligia > Oligia latruncula. The sequence goes on along the minus strand of OX419701.1, from coordinate 14,023,353 downwards.
AATATGAAATAAGATTTTTTTGTTTTTTTTTTTTGTTAAGATTTAGAGGTCGCTACCAGCTGTCAAAATGTTTACAAAAAGCGTTGAAGGACAGCTTATATGATGGTTTCATTAATGTTTCCTTTAAATGTTTATATCACATTTTCCATGCAAGTGAAACTCGCTTATACAATCGCTTCTTATCCCTTCCTCCTCTCGACCTCTCTTCTGTACCGACGCGTCGAGATTGAAACGGTAGAGTTTCTTGCCCATTCTTCTCCATACGAAAACTACTTTTTGGAATGGGCGACTAGAATCAATTCTATTTAATTGTAATTTTTGACGTTCAAAAGTGCCTATAATGTGCCTATTTGAAATAAATGATTTCACTTTGACTTTATACGATTTTCCTACAGAATTGTACAGAGCTGGCTAAGAATTTTCATTCAATCTTTCATTCGTTCGTTTTCAATTCTAGTTCAACCAATACTCACTACTGAGTATTCCCATCAGGTCTAATAGCCTTTTAATTTCTCCATTCTACTTCTTAATATCAGAAAGTCTAACTAAGGGCATCGTACCACACTATTTACATACAATTAAACACAATAAGAAACGAATCCCTAGGCCTTACGGGGCATTATTTCACCGTCCAGCATAGCCTGACCATCATATTACAATACCTGTTTCATTAACCGATCAAAAACCAACTCTAGTATCGTAAAAATAGAGTATAATTTGACGTTTTGATGTGGTTGGAGAAGCTTGTGAACTGTTGTTGCAAAAGCAACTATGAGATTGAATACATAAGGTTTGGATTGGGTTGTAAGTGATGTGTGAAGAGGCTCGCGTAAGATTGGTAAAGTTTACTTTCGCCGGCGGGCGATGTCGGTCGGAATGCCCGATGTGCCGACTAGCCACGGTGCCGTGTCTACCACCTGACCATAGATTATGCGTGCGCGCAGTAGTGGAAATAGGTAGTATGTATACAGGGTTATTGGTAAAACATTAACCACCTCTTAAGAGGTAATTGTACTCATCATTATGAATAACTTTTACTATGGGACCAAACCTGAAATCGCGAAAAAAAATCAGCTGTACCCTACATTTTGACGAGTTATACGAACATAAATGTAGGGAACAGCTGATTCTTTTTTTGCGATTTCAGGTTTCGTACGGTGGTATGTACCATCGAGGAAACTTACATCTATACACCGTAAGGGCTATTCTTGCTTACAGCGCTCGGCCGCTATAGTATCGCTTGCTAACAGCTGATGTGGTCATTGTGTGCAAAGGATTTTGTTTTCAAATTGGGCTGATGTAAGTTTCCTCGATGGTACAGACGCCAGCACATCAAGCTACCTGAAACTGTTAAATTTTCCCAATCAACTTTGAACCTTATAACTTAGCGATAAAGTTGAAAATCTATTAAATAAATTTGACAGATTGTAGAAGCTTGATGTGCTGGTGTACGTATGTGTTGGAAATTGAAAACGATATTTTAAGACCTAGAGAGAGAGCCTCAACTGTTACATTTGTAACAGAGTAAGAAATAATTCATCATCATCATTTCAGCCGAAAGACGTCCACTGCTGGACATAGGCCTCCCCCAAGCACTTCCACTTCGACCGGTTCTGTGCTTCTCGCATCCAAACTTAAGTGGCAGTGGGCAGGGCACATTGCTCGCAGAACAGATGGCCGATGGGGCCGAAAGATTCTGGAGTGGCGACCGCGTACCGGAAGACGTAGCGTTGGAAGGCCTCCCACAAGGTGGTCCGACGACCTTGTGAAGGCCGCAGGAACCCGTTAGAAATAATTAGGTTACAAATAAAAAAGACTCCACCCATAATGAGACTTGTGTAACTGCATGGCAGACTTTTAGAGTATTTTTGATAAGGGCTGATTGTAAGGTAACTTTATATTTCCTATACAGAAGCTGTAAGACCTCAATTTTTATTTCCTCAATTAAAAGTTATCTGACGATTGGAAAATCGGCCCTAATGGTTGATTTTTCAATAGTCCGATAACTTTTATTTGATGAATAAATATGACAGTTTGACATAATTATTTTCTATGCAAAAGCTGTCAAAACGCAATATTTATTCCTCAGGTAAAAGTTATCTGACCATTGAAAAATCAGCCCTTAGACACAAATCTCACTCCCTTCCGCTCCACCCAGAGCGGGAAAGGTTATTTGATGATTTCCCATCCTCAAAAAAAAATAAGACGTACAAATCTGTCAATTAAAAGGTATAGCTAAATTAAATATATTTTATTTATTCCATTTTTTTATAGACGAAAGTCCAGTTTATTTATTTAACCTAATTTAGTGAAATCAAGCCATCCGTGGTCTTCGAAGCCGTGGTAAGGTTGCATCAACATCAATTCAATTTAATTTATTTTGTTAGCATTTAGTGTCACAATTTTTAATGCAGGTAATTTGATGAGAATGCCGATCGTAGAAAGGTTTAAAAAAACAGATTATCTCTATAGGAAATTGATGTGGTCGTGAGATATCAATCAAGTTAAAATGAGAGCATCTACCTATCTTATATTATCCTCGACGCATAGAACTGCGTCATTCCGTGGAACCTTCAAATTCTATGTCCTCTGCTGGGACGGCTCATCATCATCATCATCATCAGCCTATAGCAGTCCACTGCTGGACATAGGCCTCCCCTAATGAGCGCCATAGCGCCCTGTCTTCAGCTTGACGCAGCTGGGACGGCTCGCCACCACCTTTTCTTGCTGTAAAACCAATTGGCACTTTTAAACTAATATCAAGACGAATTCAGTCGAGACAATGAATTTTATTCATTTGATTATTTATTATTAATTCATTTCAGGTGAACAGAGCTCTAAATACGATAAACAACAACATTTCTAAATCCTCAACGTCCTCACAGAGGCTCTACGCAACTCTCCACAAACACCTACTCTCACGAAAAGGTTCTTTGTAGAGTCAACGGCGAACCTACAGTAAACAATTGCGGACAGTCCTCGCCCGTGCCCCGCGAGAGCCGCGCGCCCGCAACGACATTATAAATGACCTACCCGACAGGTGTCTGTGATACAAATTCAAATATCGAATGAGAAAAAAAAGAAACAAGATTCGTTCGTTTACTTTTTTTAATTTGTTTTTTTCTCACAAACTCTTTTTATAAATGTACCGTTGTGACGTTTCCGTTAACCGTGTGTATTGTGCTGTGAGATCCAATGGACTGTTCTCGTGGAAAATGGTTTTAGTTGATGCAAGCAACTCGCGTGTATTCTGTTTTTGACGTTTACGTGACGTTTCTGGCTGCATGGAATAGGTTTGGATGTGTAACTTTAACCTGTGCCTAGTTACTTTTTTTGTTGTTAATTTTTCTGCGTTCGTCACTTGAATTGTTTATGTTTAGTTTCTTAACATTGTTACTGTTTATGGTTGTTTAGTTATTATAAGTTAAAATAACGTTATAAGTCAGACGTCCTTACAAGGTTGAACTAAGTTACTATATCAGTAGTATCTCGTTGCACACACTTGCAACAGTTGTTACGTACCTATTTCATAATAATAATATTAAGCGAACATAATTGACGAAGTTATTCTCGAAAATATTATAATTTTAGGTTAAATAATGCAGTTTTTTAAATGTTTTCGTAACAGTGACTGGTCAGTTGATATTGAGAGCTAACCTAAATAAACTAACGAGATTAAATTGAGCCGGCAATCATTTAATCAGAGATCATATATCCCACTAAACTGACCACTGTGGCCCTCAAATGCACAGCATGAGACACCACAAGGGTCCTGAGTACCTACCTACTAGTGCCTTCTTACCCAAACTCAGAGTAATTGTTACAATAAAACCATTTACTGATACTTTTAGATGGCCATGAAGCAGCTCAGTCAGTCAGAAAGTTGAAGCTCTTTGCCCGTTTCAAAACGTAGGTTCTATAGAGAAGAACGGGCATGAAGCTCTATTGAATCCATTCACACGTCTCTTCAAAACCTAGTTAAATAACTTGCTATTATTATTAAAAGCCTGTGATGACCCACTGCAACCAACAGTGACTACCAGTCTTACCAAGAGGTATCGTACTGCCCAGTAACTGGGTTGTGGAGGTCAGATAGGCAGTCGCTCCATGTAAAATACTGGTATTCAGCTGCATCCGGTTAAACTGGAAGCCGACCCCAACATAGTTGGGAGAAGGCTAGGCAGATGATGATGTCCCACTGCAGGACAAAAGCCTCCCTACTCTCTTTCCACTTCTCTCTGTTCAAAGCTGCTAAGAACCAGTTCTTGTTGAAGAAGCCCACCTCATCCCGCCACCTCCGTCTGGGCCTGCCGCGATGCCGCTTACCATTAAGAGGGACCCATTGGGTAATAAGTTTGGCCCATTGGTTGTCTGACATACGGCAGATGTGCAAATAACTTGTATTCAAACTAAACTCTAAGAGTAATAACCGACCTTGAAAATAACGCCATAAAAAGACATGGAAACAACAAAATTCCTTATCAACACCCGCATAACGATTATGTACATATACAAGTATATATACTTAGTATGTATGTCAACTTTAGCAGTTAACGTAAAGACGTTTAAGTTACAAAATTGTTTTGCAATAACTTTTGCAATTTGTGTAGGATTTTATATTGAGTGCGTCTGATAAAATCTGGCAATTTGCAAACTTTTATAAGTCTACTGGGGCATAAGATTGTCATTCGTCAATATCTATGGTTCCATTTCAATCTTTTGTTCTTTTAGAACTGTCTACTGGTTCTACCACTCTAACATTTTCTAATCTTCAGTTATTTATTTTATCTTTTCGTTATTGATTTGGTTTTGACATTAGTCTATCTAGCAGATCATCTTCAAAAGTTTAAGTTTGCTTTAATCTCAACTATCATCATCATCATCACCCTACAGCAGTCTACTGCTGGACATAAGCCAATTGCACGCCATTCAGCTTGACTCTTGGCAACTCCCATCCAGCCGCCGCCATCAGCCACCCTGCGAAGATCGTCACTCCACCTAGCTTGAGGTGAACCTTACGTTTGCCGATTCGTGGTCTAAACTCAAGAACACGTCTACCCCAACGGTCATCGGTTCTACGGCTAATATGGCCGGTCCATTGCCACTTTAGCTTGCTTATTCTGTGTGCTATGTCAACAGCTTTGGTTCTCTGCCGGATCACCTCATTCCGGATTCTATCCCTCAGAGAGACTCCAAGCATTGCTCGTTAACCGTGCCGTAATTGTCCACGTTTCGGCTCCGTAAGTCATAACAGGCATTCGTAACAGGTTTCGTTCTATACATTCAGAGCCTAAATTTCAAATAATTCTGATTAATTAATTGTTTGGCTAATACTTTCATTGCAAGAGGTACTGTGACAAATAAATAAAAATAAAAACTTTTATTAATTTTTTTCATCCCACTCGGGTTTTTGAGAATCCTGATAAAGCTATATATGAAACTTCAAATAAATTTTTTAAACTTAGGTCACACGTTCCAAATACGAAGAAAAATAAAGCATAAAATATTATTGGCACGACCAATAAATAAATAAACGCAACTTGTGAATGAAACTCGCCGAGATTCGTAAGTAAGTTGTGCAATAATAAAAAATGTCAGGGTCTCTGGCGAATAATAAATTATTTCACGTTCAACCTTATGCCGGATATTGTACAAATATTACACAAGATAAAGCTTAATCATTTAAGAATTAAATAAATTGAGGTACCTTGGTCACACTGAAGCAATTAGAGCAAAGAATTGAACAAATTCAAAGTTATATTACGTAGACTGCTAAAAGTTTTCTCTATGTGAAATGATCCTCTCATTGGCGAGATAGATAACAAATCCTATGTATTCCTGTAAGATTTTCCAAGTAAAGGAGCTTCTAAGTTACTGTGAAGGTCCAGACGGGTCCTCCACAGTACACCTATATGTGGTGTATAATTGAAAAGCCTTTGACTTGGAACTAATATATTTTTAAGAGAACATTACAGCTTCACGATAATTCTAGTACTTTTTCTATTGAACAAAAACACCATATTAAAATATTTGAATACTCGCTTGAACGTTCGAATGGAACACACCCGCAAATATTACCAGCCAGTGCCTTTTGCTAAAGGCCGGTCTCCACAGACTACAGTACTAAGGATTCTTGCATCCTGAGAGCCTACACAAAGCGACATTCTATCACCGATAATGTAGATGGAAATGTCAAAAGCTTATCATTCCCGTTGAAAGTCGATGTAGAAATACGAAAAGCTTTCAAAGTCACCTGTCTAGGCCCCCAGGGCAGTCAATCGCGCTAATTGCCTGTTGACCGACTTTGCACAATCTTTTTTTTTTTTACTTTAATAATCTCCTTTTAGAAAAAAAATAAAGTTATTAGTTACAATATGTAGATTATGGGCTGATTTTATTCATCGATCATAGACATATTTAATTCATACCACGAGTAGAACGTTGTGGAATTTCAAGAAATTTGTAATGAACGCCAACATTTGGCTCGTTAAGCCGTCGTTTACCTTCGCCTTATAACTGGGATGTGGGCAAACTGCATGCCACCACAATGGCAACCACTATGAGCGTGCGCAACTCGCTAGTGATGCGACACTAGAGATCAACTTCATTCTCATCGAAACACAGCGTGTATTTCGATGTGAATGAAGTTGATTCAAAGATGAAGAATTTAAGATAGAGCTGAAATTTGCCTTAATTGTATTGTGCAATAGATTGATAGCTATATGTCCCAAATTGCATTACAAATGCAACTGGGTTTGTAGATTGGAATCATGCCTAAAGATACGTGCGAGGTTGGCGTGAGGTGAATTTTAAGCAAATTGTCTTGAGTTTCTTCATAGCAATCGCAAATAATTTAATAAGACTATTTCTCTAAGAGCGGTGGCAACCCAGTAGTATCGGCCGCGACTTACTTACGGTCGTAAGTTCGAACCCAGACAGGCATTTAACTTTTTGTAGTTAATTTCATCACTACTGCTCTCAAAACGGTGAAGGAAAACATCGTGAGGAAACCGGTATGTCTTAGAACCAAATATTCGAAGACATGTGGCATCCACCAACCCGCACTGGGCCCGCGTGGTGGATTATGGCCCATTCCCTCACACAGGGAGGAGGCTCGTGGGAAAATTATAGGATGATTCTGCTATTCCTCTAGCCAGGGTAATACTCAGGTTCTATGAAATCCTTGCGAATTTATGTTCTAATTTTGACACTTTAATTTGGGTATTTTCACTGAAATCTGTATCATATCGGAAGTTAGAACTTCAGCTTGACTCAGTCGTCCAAGCATCAAGCCACATCACTAACACTAAAGGAGAGCACCGTGTGACAGCAACTATGCAAATACATAGCGATAAGCCAAACATGGCTCATGAATATGGATGCAGATCAAGACCACAGAGTTGTGGTCGTAATATGTGGTACATGCATGTTGGTGGTATGTGGTGGTACTACCATCGTACCACTAACTAGAGCTTTAGCACAGTTTAGCTTGAAATAGTTTGTTTGTGAACTAAATGCGGAATTGATAAGGAAATGTAGTTTAAACTCAGCATTCAAGTAAGGAATACATTTGATTCTGAACTTTAGCTTACTGAGGATTAGGTTAATTTTTATTTAGTAAAGCCGTTTTTAAACACACTGGGTATCTATTCTAATTACAAAAATACAAAAGGATATAAGAACGTTCATTATTGCAAAAAGTGACGTATTCCACATTGGGCACCCGCTTAAATGACACTTGCGCTTGAATGTACCGCTGTGTGTCAGGTGCATTCACTCAGGTGCCATTTAAGGCGCAGATACACAATTTCTAATGATTTTAAATTCATCATCACGTCTAAACGACTGGCCTGATTTCTTTGAAAATAAAATATGTTATACTAGACAATTGCCTTCGTAATTTGATCTGTGAATATTTGCAATTATATTTTTTTAACATAGTGTAATTAATTTGTAAAGTAATGTCTACCGCGGACAAAAAAACGACAATCACGCAAAGACTATCGGGTGTATTTTCATAAAACTTTCACCATCTAAAAGATAATTTTATTTCCTAAATTTTAGTCTACGGTTTTTATTTGTTTTGTGTTTGATAATTCAACTAGGGTTCGTTTTTCGAATAAACTTGGTACGCGTTGACGCGGGGACTCTGCCGGGCGACGGGCGGCAGTGCATCGCTGACCACTGTCACGGGTAGACGCTAACGCTCGGAGCAATAAGAAAATAATTTTATTCGCTTTTGAGTTTCGTGCTGAAAATGTCTGGTAAGTCCAAATTACTAAAAAAGAAACGCCTTATATTGTCAAAAAATAGATTATTGAGGTAAGTAACGTAAGTAATTATTGTAATGTAGTATATCCATACCGCATTCTTGTAGGGACAGTCCGGATCAGAGTTTCAAAAAATACTTGAATGCTAATATTGACATAGTTGTGGGGGTAATTATTCTTGATAACCACTCACGCCTACATTGCCGAAAATAGACAGCTCCCGAAAATCCTAAACTGTCCGGCCGCCAAAATCGAGATCGAACCAAAAACCACAGAATGTCCAGGCGCACTTTCGGACGTTTTATTTTTAGTAATTTTGTCTATGGGAGTATTGCTTCGCGTTCCAGGTTCTTTAGTAGGGTGGTTAGATGTAGTACAGACGCCAGCACATCATGCTACTACAATCTGTCAAATTTCTTTAAAAGATTTTCAACTTTATCGCTATAGCATAAGGTTCAAAATTGATTGGGAAAATTTGACAGTTTCGTGTAGCTTGATGTGCTGGCGTCTGTACATTTGCACCAAAGACCGTGTGGTTGTATCGGCATTACGAAATAAGTTATCTGTATTTGAAAATCTTTAAAAAAATAAATGACCGCGATGACGCATACGCAATTCGATATTCGCGTGATGTTATTGTTATTGTTGATCATAACTTTGGAAGAACAATGGTATGTATTATTATGTCATTCGATTCAGTATGAATGGGGCTATTTTTAACCGACTTCAAAAAAGGAGGAGGTTCTCAATTCGACGGTATGTTTTTTTTTTTGTGTGTTTGTTACGCGATTACTCCGCCAATTGTGGACCGATTTTCAAAATTCTTTTGTTGTTTGAAAGGGTATGGTCTCGACGTGGTCCCATTGTCACTAACTCGGAATCTGATGAGGGAATCCCATGGAAATCAAGGGAAACCTTCAAATTTTATAGGCACACCTATAGCTATTTGGGTATTTTTTAACCGACTTCAAAAAAGGAGGAGGTTCTCAATTCGACGGTATGTTTTTTTTTTTGTGTGTTTGTTACGCGATTACTCCGCCAATTGTGGACCGATTTTCAAAATTCTTTTTTTGTTCGAAAGGGTATACTCTCGAGGTGGTCCCATTATCATCAAGTTGGAATCTGATGAGAGGATCCCATGGTAATCGAGGGAAACCCTCAAATTTTATAGGCAAAGCTATAGCGATTTGGGTATTGTTTAAAGTAACTTGAGCATTTGCTCTCGGAAATCATCTTTTGGTAAAGTGGAGCTGATGATGAAGACCACAGATGGCCATGCATCGGAACTACTCAATGACAAATATTTCACGGGTTGCGATTCGATTACTTTAATATGGTTGCTAAACGATTTATCCTCGTCACAATGCGTATGGTGAAGTGGAGCTGATGGTGACTTCTCAATCAGCTCCAGTTCTCCTGGTTCTTACTAGGAGAACTCCTCAACAATTAACGACCCTACATCGGGAAAAGCAATATTTTGTAAAAGGTGATGAGCAGTTGACATTAGGCTATTGTAACTTAGATAAATTACAAACTGACCCACTAAAAAGTGAAAAATAAAAACTTTTTTACAAAAAAAACATCGACTTATACACACATACAAAAATAACTTTAATTTTGGAAGTCGGTGTCTTTGGATCTGTATTTTAGTTTTTTTGCCACCGACTTCCGAAATTAAAGTTATTTTTCACTTTGTAGTGTTTTTTGGAAGTCGGTTGTTTTTTTTTGTAAAAAAGTTTTCATTTTGGTAAATAAAAAATAGGGTCATCGCTTTCGATTTTCAAATAATATTATTAAATTTTTTTACTGTCGTAATATAAACAAACAGTAAAAATAAACAATAAATTATTGAAAAAAATCAAAGTCTCTAAGTGGCGACGACGCACAGTGGTTCGAAATTGACGCCTAGTGGACATTGAAAATCAAAATGGCTTTAGGCAAGAAATAAAAATTGGTACAGCTTTATTTCAGTAATATTTATAATATTTAGTAATATGAAAGCCACAGACAGCACCATCTCCGAAAAAAAAAAATTTTTTTTTTTTTGTATGAAGAAAAACACAAAAGTCGTTTTTTCTCACAGCTTAATAAAACTTAAAGCCTGCGGCATACATGGGGTGTAGTCCACCCATGCGCGCCGCTTCACTCACAGCAGAGTGTTGAATTTCGAGAAATTCAGTAAGTGATTTTTACGTTGATTTAGGTGTGATCTTGAAAATATACAAAGTTATTGACTTTAGTATGCTAATTTTATTAATTATAATGAGAAATATATATACTATGTAAAAATAAAAATAAAAAACTCTCAAATAGATACTCATTTACAATATAAATAGATTTTGCAATATTTCTTATGATAATTTAATTCGTTGTTAGTAGATACAAAGTTTGATTTCATAATTTACATAAAAAAAAATAGTACAAGAACTTATAACTAATAGATACAGAAAAATATTAAGAATAGGCAATTGTATAATTGAGAAAAAATATAAAATTTGCACAAAAACATCAAAAATTAAAATCTAGTCTACTGAGTTTCGTCATCGCTATCAAAGAATTCAAAATCAGAATCCATCACACTTGGCACCTCAACAAATTCAATGTTTTCCTTATCCATGGTATCCGGGTCAATTAAAAGAAGAGACATCATTTCTTCAGTTAAATCATTTCTACTTTTATTTGTCAGTTTAGGTCGAATGCTTGACAAATATGGGTCTGAGGACACGAGGAAACCATTAAAGATGTCTAGGTTTGTCGCTCTGCGACAAAATTTCCGCGTATGATGTTCCCTGAGTTTTCTAAAATCTTTGTTTCGGGCTTCAGATGCCTCTTCTGATAGCTTTCCTATAGGCAAAATGTTGAAATGTTTTATTATTTCGGCTCCATGTAGCAGAAGGTTGTGGATACTGGAAGGCATGAAATACCAGCCATACAGTTCCACATACAGCTGCGCAGTTTCGTCGAGATAATTGGCAAACAAATCAATATTAATAGACTGTCCTGATGATACAACACGGAGAATAGTTGCGAATTTTTGGAGCAGCTCCTGACTCAATCCAGTGATATTTGCAGTCTTCTCAGGACACTGGAAAAATCTTCTAGCCGTGTTGCCATCATTCGTGGTTCCAGTACCTTTATATAAAAAAAAATATTGATATGAGAACATTATTAGATAAGTTTTATAATATTACACTAATTTATAAACCCTTTGATATTATACAAAATAAATAAATCAACTAACCTTGTTTTACGATATCCACTAGGGGTCCCATTTCCTCTCGAAATTTACGCTGTATCGTCTGTTTGCGACTTTTCAAAGCTGCTTTACTAGCTTCATCTCTGGCTTGCCAATTTTTTAAAATCCAATCGGTAAGCGATATGCAGCAGGCATTCCATGGATCTGATCCATGCATGCAAAGTCGACAAACCGTACTTGTAAATATCAGATGATACAGATTTCCTAAAATATGAATAAAAAGGTTAAAAGTGTTTTTCAATTAAATAAAAAAAATATATAATTTTAACGTAGATTTCCAACATTCAACTTACTTGTGAATCTTCTCCAAATCATTCATTTCACTTGGTACAGCTTTACAGATGTCACATGTTTGCATAGAGGTTTGTGACAGGTGAGACGTTATTTTGCCATCTATCGTGGTCATTAAATATTGAATGTTTAACTTGTATATTATTTTCAATGATAAATGGCTTCAATGCTTTAATTTCAGCATCGATCAAACCCATTTACTCCTTCATGTCCAACTTATTTTCGCTGACAAACTTGAAATAAATTGGTCTACAAAGCATTGTAGAAGAAGGTTTTGGGTTTTCCCAGACCAAATCGTCACCACACATCAATTGCAAGGGCACAAAACAGCACATAAAAACACTAGAGTCGTCTTCATCTGCATTCATGCATTGCTTGTAGTTGCTTTGATTTGACGCACCATCGAAGTCCCATTTGCAGATTAAGATGAGTTCTTTATCTTGCAAATGGTCCAAGTTTAATGTTTTGGCAAGTCGAGTGACAGTGATGTCCAAAATAGCTTGAAGTTTTACTTTAACTCCTCGTTCGGTCACTTCAATATCGCTCTCAGGAGGATAGCATGCCTTCTTGGCTTTTAAAACTGAATAATATGTTGGGTACAAATCTACTCCACGTTCTTTCGCAGTTTCCCTTAAAGTTAGATACTGCCACTTCGACAATTTCAAAGAAATCCATATACCCAACGCTTCTTCTGCTGTATACTTGTTAGTATTGCCTTGCCATTCAAAAAATTCTTGATCTCTGCTGCTTGTTCAGGATGCTCAGTAATATATTTTATTAAGTCTTCCACGTCCTCATTCTCCTCACTACAACTCGCTGCAGCAGCATATGCAAGTTCCTGAGGGTCGTGCGTTAAAAGTTCTTCTATTCTTCTCTTCTTCTGTTTTTGGCATAATTCTGAGAAAGGTTTTCTTGGGCTCCTTTTCAGTGTTGTAGTGCTAACAGTACATGTAGTTGCTTTGGACGTGAATGCACCTTCATTTATACCACTAGCACTTGAGGTTGAAGGTTCAACAGTATCAGTAACAGAGTCGATTGATACTACGAATCGTGAGATTACGAATAGCTTACAAGAAACAATCATTACTATGTAATTATATTTTCCAGTTGGTATGTGTACCTTTCCCAAAGATAGAGGTATCTATTTGAGTTTTTTTTTTTTTATATTTTTATATAGTATATTCCATTATTTCTCATTATAATTTATAAAATTAGCATACTAAAGTCAATTACTTTGTATATTTTCAAGATCACACCTCACCAAATTCAACACTCTGCTGTGAGTGAAGCGGCGCGCATGGGTGTGCGTGTTATAGCATTTCGGGATCGCCTCATGTAGGACTACACCCCATGTATGCCGCAGGCTTTAAGTTTTATTAAGCTGTGAGAAAAAACGACTTTTGTGTTTTTCTTCATACAAAAAAAAAAAAAAATTTTTTTTCGGAGATTGTGCTGTCTGTGGCTTTCATATTACTAAATATTATAAATATTACTAAAATAAAGCTGTACCAATTTTTATTTCTCGCCTAGAGCCATTTTGATTTTCAATGTCCACTAGGCGTCGATTTCGAACCACTGTGCGAGGGCGCGGCGCCCCGCGGCCCGTCGAAAAAAATGTTCCGGGACAGTTTAGATGACGTAAACGCGTAACGTGCGCGTTCGGGGCGTGTGAGTGGGTATGTAATATAGTACGACTTCGACTGCGGAGATGTAACTTTTACGTCTGTAGACTTACAGTACCTATGTCGGTATGTCGTGCACAACTATCTTCCTACTTTCGCCTATACTTCCATGCATATGCCTAAAAATCCATTTATTTTGTAGCTCTGGCTGTAGAGAACACGAGAAAAAGGCAACTCCGCAGGAAAAAATTCCTGTGAAAATAGAAATTATTTTCAAGGATGACATATTTTGGGACACTAAAATGAAAAATAAATTGGTTAAATTCTACACAGATTGCTTGCTTCCGGAACTGGTCGATCCAAGACATACAAGGGACATGGCAATAAGGGACCCCTTTTACATAGTTACTATACAGGGACGCAAAAGAAAAACGGAAGAGGTTAAAGAGAATAAAAAAAAACTGGCCAAGTGCGAGTCGGACTCGCACACGAAGGGTTCCGTACCACAAGGCAAAAACGAAGAAAAAAACACGTTTGTTGTATGGGAGCCCCCCTTAAATATTTATTTTATTTTGTTTTTAGTATTTGTTGTTATAGCGGCAACAGAAATACATAATTTGTGAAAATTTCAACTGTCTAGCTACCGCGGATCTTGAGATACAGCCTGGTGACAGACAGACGGACGGACGGACGGACGGACAGCGAAGTCTTAGTAATAGGGTCGGTTTTACCCTTTGGGTACGGAACCCTAAAAAGCAAAGCAAAAAACGAGCAATGATGGTGGAAGACAATACAAACAACCAAGAGACACTTTGTGATTAGCGTTGAAAATGCCGAAAATAACAATTTGTTTTTTTCCACGAAAAAAAAAACAAATTGTGTTTTTTCCGTTTTTTTCGCATGTCACATAGAAAAATTAACAGAAGAAATCCTTTGGAAAGAAACAGGATTCTTTCGAATGTTTCGGTTAATGATTTGAAAAGTGGAAAAAAACAAGTTTTATTGAAATTGAAATATATTTTAATAGGTGAATAATAATAATAATATTATTGTTGCTCTAGTCGAAAACCATGAGGACTACTGATGTAAAAAACCCGCGAAATATTTTTCAAATTTTTTGTCGGTCGAAATTTTTTTTTTTCTTAATTCATGTTGGGATACTGCTTGCACGGGGGTTACACAGGGGGGGTTAAATTTTGGTTATTTTTTGCCTAGGACGCACCGTTTTCGAGATATTTGAATTTAATTATTTTTTATTTGATTCAACAATTATTTATGGAATTTTATTCAAACAGTTGTTTTATATTTTAGTACGTGCTCAAATGTTGTACCTTACCTACTCGCAATCCTGTCGTTAATATTCAAAACAAAAACAGGAAATGAATTCGATAGTTGTTTTACTTTATTAATTTTAGTTGTAATTAAGTAATGTGTTGAAACCCGGGACATTAGTCCCAAAAAATATTTTGTCGTAAGGCGTCTCCACTTTGACTCTGTTCTTTTTCGAACTTTAGGTATTTTAGCTCACCTTTTTCCGATCACTGGTAATAATACAGTGTGTATTATTTTAATCAAAATCAACCGGTTCGATTCCTGGCTAGAGATATTGATTTTTCAAAAATCCATTGATGCAGTTTTATTTTTCATCAAAATCGAGCCCGCGACTCCTTTGAGTACTTTTCGCTATTCCTCATAGTTTCGGATTTGGCCATCCACGCCCACTTGAAAAATTCAAGTGGGCGTATAAGGTATAAGGTATCTATTCATACACGAAATAACTTTTAGCACAAACCCTGAAATCGTGAAAAAAAAATCAGCTGTTCCCGACATTTATGTTCTCATAACTCGTCAAAATGGAGGGAACAGCTGTTTTATTTTCGCGATTTCAGGTTTGAATCCATAGTAAAAGTAGTTCGTAATGATGAGTACAATGACACCTTATGAGATTTCGTGTATGAATAGATAGACCTTAAATAAACCAACTTATTCAATGCATAATATTAGTAATAAAATAATATTATTACAATCTTAATATAATATCAAAATATTACCTTATTTTTATTAACACTACATTGAAATAAATATGGATGGTGATCAAAAATCAGACAGGATTATCCTCACCATCTGAAACGTATGGTTACGTGCAGCGTCACGCCCCGCGACCCCGCACCCCTGCAGGTGCGGGGTCGCGGGGCGTGACGCTCGCTCCTCCCACTCGCTCGAGGTCGCTGTCATTTAATGTCGCCTATGTGGAATACGTCCAAAAAGTAAACTTACCACAATCGCTAGAATAACAATAGAGATCTATAAGATAGTGCCCTAGATCGCATCATAACCAGCCTATAATTCCCACTGCTGGGACACAGACCTCCTCTCTGTGAGAGGGAGTGGGCCGAAGTCTACTACGCGGGCCCATTGCGGGTTGGTAGATGTCACATGTCTTCGAAAATTAATTCTAGGACATACGGGTTTCCTCACGATGTTTTCCTTCACCGTTTTGAGAGCAGTCGTAATAAAATTATTTACATAAAGTAAAGCGCCTGGCTGGGTTCGATCCTACGACCTACAACTCGTAAGTCACGGCCGTTACCACTTGGCCACCACTTCTCACTGGCCACCAGTCCACCACTGCTCGCTCTTTTTAGATCGCATACCTATCCATTATTGAGAAATAAATTGATAAAACCGAACCGCATCAAAACCCCTAAGGCCATTTCTCACAGTCAAAATACATAACCGCATGATATAATCTAATAGCCCAGCACCTGTTCTCGTACAATATGAGATTGCATTAAAAATCTAAAGTAAAAGTAGTTTTTAGGATTATTCGTATGCGCCCACGCAGCGCCCACGATATCGCCAAACCGTTGACCAACACTGGCCAAAAACTTCTCCTACGTTCGTAACAATTTATTGTTGCTTTCAAAATCGATTGGATCAGCTTTATCCTCTAATTTAAAAGGTTCCGTAGAAAAATACAAGTAGTTAATAAAAGCTATAAAAAATACAGTCCGGAGTCTGGATTTGGGACTGGTTGATGGCAATAGGCTCGCCCCCTATTACATGGGACTTAAACATAACTGGTGAAATGTGGGTGTACTATAGGTACACCTCTGCCCTACCCTATAGGGTCACAAGGCGTCATGTTATGTTATGACTAGCTGCGCCCCGCGGTTTCACCCGCATAAGTTTCGATCCCATGGTAATATCGGGATAAAAAGTAGCCTATATGTTAATCCAGGGTGTCAGCTACCTCCACACAAAATTTTATCAAAATTGGTCAAGCCGTTTGAGCGTGAAGAAGTAACAAACATATAAACACATATACAAACTCACAAACTTTCGCCTTCTAATAAAAGGCCTATAAAATAAAAAGGCCACTTTGGCAGAATCATAAAAGGATAACATAATAGGCAGCTAACTGTTAAGTAACAACAAACATAATCAGCCTATACCTAACGTTCCCACTGTTGGGACACAGGCCTCCTCTCTGTGAGAAATCCCATTGGTAAAGGATTTTTCAGTTATTTTTTTTTATCTGTGCTAAAATACCAATCAATCAAATCCAATCCCAATCTCTTTGATTAGGTATACCGACGTAGTGCGGCGAAAAAAAGAAAAACACGCACTGTCTTCGCCATATTATGATTCATAATGTTATCCTTCTATGATTCTGCCAAAGTGGCCTTTTTAGACCCCTAGGATTTATTAATTGTGAACACTTTACAACATATTCGAATGGATCATCATCATCTAAGACATTACAGCCGCGGGTGAGCCTTAGCCTGATCAAGTTTGTTTCTCCAACGTGACCTATTTCCGGCTCTTTCTCTGCAATTTCTCACTCCATCTACACCATCCAACCATATGCGCTGGGGTCGCCCTTGACTTCACTGGTCATCCGGTTTATTATCAAGTTAAGATTTGGGTGCTCTGGCCTCGTCCATTCTTGCGACATGTCCTGCCCACCGAAGACATTATATATTCATGATTTTAATTACATTAGAGTCGTCGTACATCTCGTTCGAATGGCTGCTGTAATCCATAGTAATATTATAAATTCGAAAGTAACTCTGTCTTTCTGTCCGTCTGTCTGTATGTTACCTTTTCACGCCTAAACCACTGAACGGATTTCGATAAAATTTGGCAGAGAGATAGATTGTATCCCGGGGAAGGACAGAGGATAGTTTTATCCCGATATTCCCACGGTACCGAAACTTACGCGGGTGAAACCGCGGGGCGCTTCTAGTAAAATATAAAGAGACCCTAAAATCCCACATGAATAACTTGTGATGTTAAGACTTACTGCTCACAATGCGTGCCATTTGATTATTCATTAAATAAACGGGTAGTATTTTATGGTTTGTACTTAACTTTTTATGATCATTCACATTTGCGGGGTAATTGGGTAACACACTAACTGTAGCAAGCTGTGGCTTTCCTTTTGACAGTTCAATAACATTAATTACGTTATCTACGTTGTTGAGGAGACAAAATCTTCGAACATATGAAGCAATGGATCAGCAATATCCTTCAAAATGATTCAGATTGAGATTAGGGTGCTGTTAAGCCGTTGGTCCCGGCTGTCACTCGTGAATCTTTGACAGTCGTTACGGGTAGTCAGAAGCCCGAAAGTCTGACAGCCAGTCTTATCAAGGGGTATCATATTACCCAGTAATTGGGTTGTGGAGGTCAAAGAGCCAATCGCTCCATGTAAAATACTGGTATTCAGCTGCATCCGGTTAGACTGGAAGCCGACCCCAACATAGTTGGGGAAAGGCTAGGCAGATGATGAACCTGGGCCGCCATTCGGTCAAAGCTTGACTCCATAGGCTATCACCACGTCCTGCCCAACTGCACTTGAGGCGCATCGCCCTGTCCCCGACATGACATCGTAGACTTTCGATCGAAGACGAAATTTCGGTGTTACGCAGTCGATCTAATAGGGCTATACCAAGCATTGCCCTTAACCGGCCTTAACATTGGCCTTAATAATTTACCAAAATTATAGCGTTTTGTACACGGGACATAAACTAGCGATATTTGAGGGTATTATACAGTTCTCCATCTCCCTTCAGCGAATTTACAGGCAACATTATGTTAAAGATTTTAGAGAAAACTTACTTATTTTTGCAATAATAAATCTTCCACGAACTCTTAAACCTCAGTCTGAAATCCGTATAATTACTTAATTTAAATATTTCATTATTTAAATTAAGTAATTATCATGGTTATTAGTAACGCATTATTGATGCAAATGTTAAACAATATTACAGAAGCTTTTATCGCGGTAATATCAACAGATTTCAAATGATAACTTCCAACGATACCTCATTTGTCAAATTATGACAAGGAGTTTAGAAGTTATGAGGGAACAGATGAACATACATACATACCGGTCAAAATCGTAACGCTCCTTTTTGCTTCGCCGTAGTCGGGTAACTAGTACACGATCCATGTATTTTCATAATTGGCACGGTTTTTGCGTCGACCATTTAATCGTATGGAGCACATAAATACTTCGCAAGGTATCATTACACTTGCACGTTCTAATACTTTACCGATGTCTTTGAGGCGTGGGTTAAACCAGAAGAGATAAGCGAGAAAGAGTACAAACAAAACGGAACTGTCACTCCTTCATACAGGTTATACTGTAACCTAGTTAGGAGATCAGAACTGCACCCACTACAATTGTAGAAAACCTGTAATTTTACCATGTATAATTTATATACCCATGTACTGCAATACTTTAAAGGATTAATAAAGATTTATTATTATTATTATTATTATTAAAACATATATAAAGTCGAACATATAACCTCCTCCTTTTTGGAGTCGGTTAAAAATAAGAGTAATTGTAGACAACATGTTTAAACACCTCTAAAAGCCTTTATTAACAAAATTCACTGTTTTTTTTTATTAAAAACGTATTCTAACAGATGAATAGTTACACACTGATTTCTCTCTTTCAGTCGTCAGTAATTTGACTTTCGAAAGAAGAAGACAGCGTTGTGTAACTATACAGACGCTGTACAACGTTTATTAGTAAGGGAGTAAGTGCATACTAACCCGCTATAATTATAATACAACAAGAAAAAAATGAGAGTATAATATCTGTACCTGTTTAAAAAGTTTATAAACGTATTAAAGTTATCAAACAACACGAAAAAGCACAATTATCTCGGTTCACGTGAAAACAGTGGCACTCCAGGAGTGCCGACAGAAGTGAAACCTTGAAAAAGAATAGTAATTTTATAAATATGTTTGAAGGTCATTCTGACCAAAGAAAATGTACCGCGCGTTGATGTCTTTATAATGGCCAAAACTTAAAACAGAGGGGTCGCTTACGGTAACAGTGTCGCGAGTTCAATGGTTTTTTTCCATCTTAAAAAATACCCAATGGGCCTAAAGAAGTTTTCAACTCCTATTTCACCCACATTTTTTATTTTCTTCTTACTTCTCCGCTAAACCCTATAACTTAAACCAGAAGCGTCACGCGTAGAACCTCGCTCAACGTTGAGCGTTGAGCGTAAGAACGGTATCGTTGCGATACGACCGCACTGATGCAACGCACCAATGACGTGGTGGCATGCAACGGATGGTATTTAGATTAGCAGATCAGGAGGTCAGTGGACATACGGCAACTATTTTGGTGAAGATTGGAGTTGGATTGGTGTCTTCTGTGACCTCTTAGGGGCAGAATCTTCTTAGCAAGCAGAACATCGTCATCATCCCCTGAGCCTAATTCCTCCTCAATCCATACTATCACACAGCACACTATCACACTAATCACACTAATATTATAAAGGCGAAAGTTTGTGAGTGTGTGTGTGTGAGTGGGGGTGTGTGTGTGTGTGAGTGGGGGTGTGGGGGTGTGTTTATATGTTTGTTACTTCTTCACACTCAAACGGCTGGACCAATTTTGATAAAATTTTGTATGGTGGTAGCTGACACCCTGGATTGACATATAGGCTACTTTTATCCCGTTATTTCCACGGGATAGACATTTACGTGGGTGAAACCGCGGGGCGCAGCTAGTACTATATAAATGCGAAAGTGTCTGTCCGTCTGTCTGTTACCTCTTCACGCCTAAACCGCTGCACCGATTTAGATGGAATTTGGTATACTTAGAGATAGTTTGAGTCCCGGGAAAGGACATAGGATAATTTTTATCCCCATATTCCCACGGGATCGACACTATGCGGGTGAAACCGCGGAGCGCTGGTCGTTTATTTATGTGTCCTTTCACGCCTTCATCCCATGGGGGTAGGCAGAACCTACAGAACGTCACCTGCTACGATCCTTACATACTCCTTTTGCCTCGTATACGTTCATAAATCCTGGTCATATACGCACGCCGTATGCGCTTACTAAGCACCTAAACTTTCATACATAGCCGTCATCTTAATATTTTTTTAATATTCGTTCTGAATCGCTGATAACAATCTTGACGACTGATAACAATCTTAATTGTGTCAGCCCTGAACTCAGCTTGGTGTAAGTACTGCCTTATCAGTAGCATCCATTAGTTAGTTGCTCCAGCATGGTGCACAATGACGTACCTACTCTGGACATTGCGTATCTGATGCTCCATCCCAACTTTTTATTATATTTTTTTTACCTTAGTCCTGACTAGATGGGGGAATCATTTAAGACAGGGAAAAAGAGTTCAGTTACATCAAAACTTCTCCTCAGTAAGTTCGGACCCATGTTTTTTACAAACCCTGCTTAACTAAGAAGTATCTTGTCACTGTAACTTCTGGCATGAGAAGATATGACAGATACAATAGAATATAATATCATGCTTGGCACATTTTTCTGAACATTCCATTCGACAAAAGTAGAAAAAAAAACCGATCTATTTAGAAATGTATTATTATGAATGAAAGGGTCAACGCACCTGAGCGGTCATTACTCAGGGTGTTTCTGGATCAATAAAGTCGCCGCCCACTTAGGGGACGTCGAATTTGGATACGTAGGTACATGCATATTTAAATGCATTAGTATATTTTGTGAATCATGCACAACGTTCCGAGATGACCATTAAACCCTTTATTTATAAACGTTACTTAAAGTTAAGTACTAGTGATTAAATGAAAGAAAGTAAAAAAAAACACCGAACAGACGACGACGTGATTAGTGACTGTTTAACCATAAAATTTTTACGTTTAAACGTCTGTTAACTTTAAGCAACGTTTATAAATAAGCCCCTAAATTACAAAGCACTCACGTTATTCAGCATTACATGCAGTTTTTCTAAACACCTCGTCTGTGAGAAACTAATTTCACGTAAAGTGACTTTCTTTGAGCAATTCGCGGATAGCCTCAAAGTCACTCTAACAAGCTGAGGTGTCTAGCTACATTCTATAGAAAATTCTTAAACGTAGAGCTAAAGAATTCTAGTAGCTATGGTATAAACTATAAATTGACTCTACAGAACGGATCTTATTGTAGGCAGTTAATTAAAGAAGAAGAAGAAGTCAGTGATTAAAAGTATATTAACCTCTTTTCATGTAATTTGATCGAAAAAAAAACAATAAAAAAAACATTATGACAACGATTGTCAAATCAAATTATCAAACGCCGTGACCGTGTTAGGTTATCAATAAATACTATTAAAGTTAATTAAATAAAAGTTGTTATTATTGCGGAATGAGATTAATTACAAATAATTAGGCTTTTCGTAACAAATGACGATTAACATCATATCTTAATATTCTAAAACGGAGACTCCACAATATTTTCCACGAACGAATCTTGTTTCAAACTTAAATTAAGTGTTACAAAAACGTTATTCTAACCAAAATAATTGTTCGCAGGCGTCCTAATGAGTGTATAAAGTGATAGTGCAGTGACCAAACAGTGATTATGTGTTAAAAGTGTTGTTAATATGTCGTGACAGAACTGCAGTCAGAATGTATCGGCCGAATTTCTACGAGAGCACTTGCTTTCGATGTAACGAGATTGTGTACCAGGTGGACAGGGTGGGCCCGCTGAAGGATTTCACTTTCTTCCATAGTGGCTGCTTCAAATGCGCGGTCTGTGGGACTAAGTTGACGCTGAAGGTGAGTTTTCAATTCTATTCCTTTTTTTTTTATTCCCTTTTTTTCAGCAGTAAACATGTCTGTTGTAGAGCTATAATTGCTAAAGTGCCTCATCCATTCACAATGTTATACTTACTTTAAGTACTACTTTTCACTGCACTGGACTCGCCTGGTAGATTGCCACAAGGCGGGCCCACTTCCTCCTAAATAGAGGAGGCTTGAGTCCTAGCAGTACGAACATTAAAAGACTACAAGAGTGATCCGTATCTTACACTACACTGCACTACACCTGTAGCGTAGTCTTAATGAAGATAAAGGTAAAGCAACTGCTCTCTTAAAAAAATCTTCAAATCAATGAGTCTTCTTAAAGTATTTAAAGATAGTCGTGTAAACAAAACGGTTTCATCTTCTAAACCTGTTTACCGTAATATCTTATTAATAATCCCAGACAATGACGTTATTTCCTAGCCAGTGCTGGTCGGCCTTGATGCTCATCTTCACGACCTTCAAGCAAGCGCCAGTTGGCATTTGATCGACCTTGCCGCATCTTCAAGATTTTGCTACAAACTTTAGACGCCAGCTATAAAAACACAAAAAAAAAACTTAAAAAGACATTCGCATAATCTGTTTTTCGTATAATTAGTTAGATAAAGTTTATGCTTTTTGGTATTTTTTAACGTTTTTCTTAACTTAGTAGCTGTGAATGGAATAATCGTAAAATCAATTAGGTAATAAATATTAGATTGTTTGCCAAGGGAGCAAACAACTATTTTGAAGGCGATAATTCTTTGAATCCAGAGCGGAGCGAAGGAGCCTAGAGTAGAATCCTGAGTGCAGCGAGGGGATCTAAAGTAGAATCCTGAGCGCAGCGAGGGATTCAAAGTACGTCACTCGAGCTTCTAAAGTAGAGGCAAAGATAATTTTCGCCGCCCTTTACATACACTAACACCAATTTTAAGCCATGCTTATAGAGGTTTCCAGAGACATCGACACGGAAAATGATACCATGAATACAGTACATGATTCTCTAGATGTACGAACGAACCCGACGTAGAAATTTTTCGTCCGACCGAACCGACGAAAAATTTCAAAAGGTTTAGTATAGAATCATGTACTTACTGAATCCATGGAAATAGTGTGTCGATGTCGGATGTCACCCTGTTCAGCGAACGTGAGCAATATTAATATCTTCTAAAGGTGATAAGGGATGAAAGTACAACATTTTGCCAATGGAAAATCCCATTGGGCATCGGTTTGTAATAAAAGAAAACTTTTCCCTTGAAGTGTGACGAGACAATACAACACAAGTACAAAAGAAATTCCTCTTATAGACGAGTTCCGTTTAGCGTCAATAAAATTAACCGCTCAAGATAAATATGCAAAACAAGTTAGTAGAAAAATGTTGTGGAATACGCATGTATGAGATTTAACAACATTCTTCTACTTAGCTGTTTTACATTTTAATCAACATTTAAAAGTTTGCTGTCGGCTTAAGGTGAAAGCTCAGGGTAGGCCGCGAAATTCCTGAATTGACAACTCCTTAAGTTAGAATTGGCCTCAAATGTCATGATTTCATGAAATAGCCAATCAATAGGGTACCTAATATGAACTTAGCAAGTTGTATTAAACGCTGTAGAGAGAGGTAAGTGGAAAAAACGACTTTTAAATAAGGATAAGCATGTGAACGATCAAACGCAGACAGAGAGGCGCGGGTTGTGACTTCATAAAAAATATTGATGAAGGTTTTTACCGTATTTCATGATTCGTGCGATTGCAAACATATTTTTTTTATAAATTCGATCCCGTGGGAATATCGGGATAAAATCCAGGGTGTCAGCTACCTCCATACCAAATTTTATCAAAATTGGTCCAGCCGTTTGAGCGTGAAGAAGTAACAAACATATAAACACACACACTCACAAACTTTCGCCTATAAAATATTGGTGTGATACGTCCGCTTGTCTAATATCAAAATTGATTTTATCTAGGATCCATACAGCAGTTGTATGAAAGTGGTTTTCCTCTTCCTTGACAAACAATAAAATACTTAATAATACCTAGGTATAGAAGATAAGCACTTTACAGTAATACCTATTAAGTACATGGTAATGTCTTTGTTTATTTCTTCTGCTTACTCGACTCGACTCTTGCCTGCAACAAAGTAAGATGTAAAGAGGTTGTCACACTAAGGGCTGATTTTTCAATCGAACGAACACGAACTGTCAAAACTTCAAAATTATTCCTCCGGTAAAGTTATCTGGTGTTGGGAAAATCAGCCTAAAGCGGGTAACCGATCTTGTGGCATGATGAAAGAACTGGTGTCTTCTCTTCTTCTTTATCCTTACTTTTTCCCATTTCGCAGGGTCAGCTTTCTTAACCCTGATTCATTCCGCTGGAAGGCATTCTCATAAGATAGGCACAACTTATTCAAAAAAAGTTGTGTGTGCGTGATAATGTGCCGGTGAATTCTGATTCGGTCAGGGACACTCACTGGCGAACGGTCTAAGGCTAAAGCAGTGACGAGAAAATACTTCCCGATATGTCTCTATTTTCATCATGTGGAACGAATGGGTTTGATGGTAAAACCTATTCATTCAACCTGCTGAAAATCTCGCACCTGGGCATGAGTTGGTTTGGCTCATCTGGAAGTTTTTAAATAGACTCCGGACTCAGAGGCCGAAACAAAGAAAACCTGCTCAGGTGGAGATTCACAGATGTCTCCACCCAGGCGTGTAAATGTGGTGCTGTCCCACAAACAATGGGCCAATCAGTCTCGTGTCCAGCGTGTCCTGTTGTCTGCACACCACAGGAGTTGATGAACGCTACTGAAGGTGCTAAGCTTGTAACCAAATTCTGGGCTGACTATATAGATTGCCATTGACACGCGAAGAAGAAGAAGGGGTAAGATGTTAGCGGAACTGACTTTACAGGGTGCGCCAGACGTACCTACATACATTTCAGTATCGCCTCTTGTGTAGCCTATTCAAATGCATCCTATTATTAAAGCTCGTATTTTAGTATGTGTGTAGTCTTTTAGCATTAAATAAAGTCCTACTTACCTACAGCAGTAAGCCATGTGCAGTGATATCATTATAGCCGCAGATGGACTTAAACAACATTAATAATACTATTAAGCGCTTAATTTATTACGTGAATGCGCGTTAAGCGTTTTATTATACAAATTATGTGGGATATAAAACACCTAGTACAATTACACAGCTCAAGCTTAGGAATAAGTTGTAGAAAATACCTATTACTATTGTAAAATGTAATTAGGTACTTAGAAATATACCAATATAGCGAGTCTAAAGTCTCAATTAAACTTAGAACCGGT
Organism: Oligia latruncula; assembly: GCA_948474745.1. Lineage (NCBI taxonomy): Eukaryota > Metazoa > Arthropoda > Insecta > Lepidoptera > Noctuidae > Oligia > Oligia latruncula. Next base: position 13,997,536 of record OX419701.1, on the reverse strand, counting down.
AGGATTGACGTATTCTTGAATAGATACCGCAAATCGTCAATGAACGTTGGAAAGGATTTCAGACTAGGTGGACTAAAGACTTTCGTAATTTAAAACGTTAAAATCTAGTCGCAGTCACAACTCGGCGTCAAACAAATATCAAAAACTTGTCAAAAATGTTGGAAAATTTGAGGTATTTTTGACAAATTGAGACTGAGATCAGACTGTGAACGTTCTTAAAATTACGAGAACTGCCCCTCTGTTAGTAGCCAACATGAAGATAGCCGAGGTTACCGAAGATAAAGGCGTGCGATTTGAAATGTCCAGCAGTGGACGGCTATGGGCTGGTGATGAATGTCTAAGGCGCAAAACAGACGGACTGCATTTCAGCTGCAACTTCGCAGTTCGGATGCGGTTGACCTTAACTGCTTCGAAACCTAGTTATAAAAACTGCATCCAAACTGCGAAGTTGCAGCTGTCATGCAGTTCAAATGCAGTCCGTCTGTGTAGACCCTTAGTCTAGAAAGTGATGCAGCTATCGTCCATGGGAATTGGAGACCTGAATAGCAAATAGAGAAAAATAAAACAATACTAGCCTAGAAAAATCGGTCATGGTATGATTTGTGATATGGAGAAATAAGCGAAATTCTGTAGGAAAAGTTTTAAGTATGGATGGTGATGGCTAAAAATATAGGAAAGCCAATTAATTCATCGATAGATTTCTGATTGATGGCTTGACTAGTAAGAGGATGAATACTGAGATATAACGGCTAATAAAGATGACAGAAGAAGATTTGCAGCTTTCGACCCCAAATTAATTGGGAACAAGGCAGGAAAATATAACCTAGCAGTCGGACAAGTAGGTAAATAAAAATAAATCACGACTAAAAATAACTCTACCATTATATAGCCGAGGTCAAGGGAAAAAATATAAAGTTCATTAAAGAACCACATATGTAAACACACGTGTAATAATACAGCTCAATACATTATTTGTACACAAATAATGAGTCATTACAGTTGGGGATCTGATTGCGATGCGTCATACATAGGTACGACCTTATTCCGTTGACATAATAATATGCCTTGAATTAATAATAATAATACTTAGTCCTTCAGACCGAATTTCGACCATGGCGGTCAATCTAATCGGAGACTAGCCTTTGGCGCCGAAGATATTATACTGCACAAGTGTATCTGCAGACACAGGTGCACTCTCTCTTCCCTCACTCACATAGCCCGATTGGACAGCAATCCGACACGACCGGAGAGAGCTGAGGCGCAGGACCAACGGCTTAATATGCTTTCCGAAGCAAGGAGGTATCAAACCGCCAACATCCAAACTCCGGGCTTGTAATTATACGACGTAACGAGTAAATATACGACGGCTAGAACCTGGATAAGGCTGGCACTGGAGCGTGGGGAGTGCCCAGGAAAAGAGAGGGCTGTGCCCAGTATAGGTGAAGTCGGGTTGCGTATGATGATGATAATGAATGATTTGGAATGCATGAAGACGCTGCCCCGTGTAGCGCAGTTAGTCCCGCCAGTTACTTAACTGAACCGAGCGCTCAGCGCATCCTGGACAGTCACACGGCACCTTATTTGACTGGCCAATTCTTCCCTTGGCGGTAGCGGTAACGCCCGCCTGGTTTGCGACCACCGCTCCCACCGGAGTCAAGCAGCCTGCTGTGTTTCGTCCATTGGTTTCGTCCATTGGTTTCGTCGATGCGTGGTAGTTCCAGTGCCTTAGGCACACGGATATCTATGCTTAGGCATCTTCTGGGCACGCTCGTTCTATGATAGTCCTCATCCATCGCTTTCCATCAGGCGTTTACACTAGTAATGATGAGTATCCATACTTAAAATAAAGTCCAGCAAACCCAGAGTGCCGCGGACTTAAACATTCATTACATGCTCTCTTTTCGTGACATCAAGTGACAATACAATACGATCATCAATCCATCCGTCAAGCTTACCTAGTAATTAACAATATCCTGTACGACCAAACATTTTACCGGTAATTCTGAAGCCCATATTTAGCTTCGAACGACCACGGATATGAATGAATGACAGTCACATTACAACTTCTCATCCGTGTCAAATGGTCGTAATGACACATTACGTCCTTATTCCGCGACCAGGCAGATACGACCTTATTCGGTTCAGTTGCTCATTACACACGCCTCTAACTGTTGTTCTAATACAACAGCTTGATGTGTATGCGATAATTAACAGTTAGCTGACGTACTTTTTATGGGAAATGCATACAACAGCTGTTTGTACTTGTTTGGTTCTGTTAGTGAGTTTAAATACGGCTGTTTTCATTAATAGTGGTTGATTTATCCCTTTTTACGACGTCGGCGGGGTATAGACAAAATTATTTTGAAAGTTTTTTTTTTTGTTTAATCGATTTTTCAAACATATTTTATGCTTAATTATTTTTAAATGTTTGATTTGTATTTCTCTCTATAAGGCACTTACTATCTTTAAAAGAATAAAGTTACAATGTTTAGTCAAGGTCTAGACTACATTTGGCTAATTGAAATTAGTTTTTCACGAGGAGCAACTGCCATTTGACCTCTACGACTTAATTTAATTTTAAAGAAGTATCCTAAGTTGGAGTTCTAAATAAAAATTGCCCTCTGGAACAATTGCCAGCGCCACACCGTAGCATAGAGCACCTAATTGGGACGTATTCCACATTGGGCACCCGCTTAAATGGCACCTGAGTGAATGCACCTGACACAGCGGCACGTTCGCTCCGGTGCCATATAAGCGGGTGCGCAATGTGGAATACGTCCTAATTGGGCATGGATAAAACAATTTTATCAAAAAATTTTAAGGGAATCAAAAAGATTTTTTTATTTTGAAATGTTCGAATCATTATTAATGTAATTTCAAAGAAGGCATAATAAAACGAGATAATCAAATAAATCTGTATAATCGGTGGAAATATGGAGAAGCTACACGCTTTTAAAGTTTTGGATGGGATTATTCCCGTCCTTGTCGCGCAGTACCGACAATGTATGACGCTAGTATGAACGCATAGTCATGACGTCACTTCTGTGGTGTTGCCATCTTTGTCTAGCAGTTATTTTAAAACGGTTATAACTTGGCATTTTTTTTAAGCTTTAACACTTTTTATAATATTGTTAGGGTTCCGTACCCAAAGGGTAAAAACGGAACCCTATTACTAAGACTTCGCTGTCCGTCCGTCTGTCTGTCACCAGGCTGTATCTCAAGAACCGCGGTAGCTAGACAGTTGAAATTTTCACAGATGATGTATTTCTGTTGCCGCTATAACAACAAATACTAAAAACAAAATAAAATAAATATTTAAGGGGGGCTCCCATACAACAAACGTTTTTTTCGGCGTTTTTGCCTTGTGGTACGGAACCCTTCGTGTGCGAGTCCGACTCGCACTTGGCCAGTTTTTTGCATCATCCCTTTATAGGTTACTTATGAAGCAAAAGCTAAACAATTAAATTCCAGTTTTAATATCGATACGTTCATTACATTACAAATAACACAATACGAGAATATGAAAGCAATTATAAAATGAAATAGTGGAAAATTATACATTACACCGACAAAACATAGTCATACGGAATGAATAATTCAATAAAACATTCACTTTGTCACAAATTAACTGTCCATATCGCTTTGAGCACAGTTTGAACATCTATTCAGATAATAACCATTATAACTTGACCCCTCATTTATTTTATGATTATAAAATATGATGGATCATTTTATATTGGTAGGTATGCTTAGTTTTCTATTGTGCGTCCTATAATTTGTGTAAAATGAATCAGCTTCGGCAATAAAAGGGTGAAAACAAAGTGTTACCTTTCAATTGTTGGATTTTAAGGCTCCTACACACAGACGCGACACGCGATATAATCGCGCGCCGCTCGTTGCGTGACTTGCGGTGCCTTTGTGTCGCGCGCGAATTTATCGCGTAATTTGACAACTAGAAAACCATAGGAACACAGTATATAACCTTCTTGTTCAGTTTATGAAATATCTTTTAAATTGGTCCAAAATAGAGGAGGAAATAGGCGAGAGCCAAACCTCGAATTATGACTTTTTACTTAGGCGTTTTCAAAAGTCTCTCCGACCGCATTTCCTCATTTAAATGACCACACGTGTCTGATACACATTGTATAACTCTGGCAAGCCTTATAAAGACTCCCAAGTTGTACAATCAGCTTTCCACTTCTATTATCTTCTTCGTCGTTCCCTCAATGATGAAGATCGCGACCTCAAACGACGCGACTCCAAGTAATGCGGGTTTCTGCATTGTGGACCGCTCGGTAGATGCTACGTCTAAGAGTCTTCTTGGTCGCGTCTGATCATCTTCTAACTCATAAAGTCATAACACAGAAAAGTGCCTTTGATTTCATCATTAACAATACCAACCTCTCTTCTTCCCCAGACCTACTACAACAACCAGCACTGGACGGAAGACAAGGAAGTCTACTGCTCCAGCCACGTGCCTAAGATCGGACCTGGACACCTGGACAACTCCTCCGTGGGGATCCGCAGTGCGCTCAACGTCCCCAAGAGTAATAACTACGTCAACGAACAGATTCGGGGACTCGCCAGGAACAGCCATGACAATGAATGTGAGTACCCAATATAACTTTTGTCTCTAATGTAATTATTGCCTGTTTGACCACCTTATACGTTTCGTATTCTTATCTGAAGCATCGTTTCATACAAATTCAATTTTTAGGGTTCCGTACCTCAAAAGGAGAAACGGTACCCTTATAAGATAACTTCGTTGTCCGTCTGTCTGTCCGTCAGTCAAGACCCTTTTTCTCAGGAACGAGTGGAGTTATCAAGTTGAAATTGATATCAAATAGGTACTCAGGGCTGCAATCCCTTGAAGCAGTGAAAAATCAAACTTCTAAGTAAACGCAATCAAAATATACCCGGGGCGTTTGTTTCGAAATAAAAATGTATAGTATCATGAAATTCGGCAAGAAGCAATGTCATGTAGCACAAGCAAAGGAAAAAAAAAGGAAAAAAAAATACTTAAAACTATTTACTTGTGCTGTGTATCAGCATACTAATTGCGTAACACATTTTCAATCACAATCTGAATCCTTTCCAATCATATTTTTGGGAAAAATATGATTGGAAATGAACAAACTGAACGAAAAACTGAACTGAACTGTCTGATGAACTTTTTCATGTTAATGTTAATGCCTACAGATTGTAGAGGCAAAGAATCTTAATCTTACTTACATTTCAGGATTTTAATTGACAGGTCCAAATCAAAAGTTGTTTTGGGTTACTAAGCATTTAGAAAACTTACCAAGAAACAAATTCAAAACAACTAATAATTCTCAAAACGTATCAAAATAAAAATAAATATTGTAAAGGCCCAGCAAACCTTTGGCAGTGGTCAACAAACCAGGACAATGCCATCGTGCAAGGGCATCCATTGTTTAAATGCAATCAGACATCAATCAGACAATGGTTGGAATCACTGGCTGCATCCAATCAATCATTCGATCTGATATTCAATCGCTTCTGTACTAACTTTGTCTAGGGCTTGGGAGCATTGAAAGGGTTATACGAAGTAATTAGGTAAATAAATGTAATTTTAATTACTGTATACAAAATATTGTAAAAAAAAAAGTAACAATTCTTTGACGCCATATTTTAGTCTGTTAATAGTTTTAGTTAGTTTACACCCGCGTAAGTTTCGATCCCGTGGGAATATCGGGATAAAAAGTAGCCTATATTATGTTAATCCAGGGTGTCAGCTACCTCCATACCAAATTTTATCAAAATTGGTGCTGCCGTTTGAGCGTGAAGAAGTAACAAACATATAAACACACCCCCACACTCACACACTCACAAACTTTCGCCTTTATAATATTAGTGTGATTTGTTAGTTATTTTAGGGCTGATTTTTCCAACGTCAGATAATATTATCGGAGGAATAATTTTGAATTTTTGACAGTTCTTCCCCGTGGTTCTTTCATACAAAACCTGTCAGACGTCAATTTTATTCCACGAATAAAAATTATCCGTCGATTGAAAAATCAGCCCTTAGTATAAAAAGTTTATCCCGTGTATAATTCGCAGCCAACTGGTTTAATTAGCCGTTTAGTTTACCGCCTAGCCTTTTATGTAAACGGCGGCCGTTCAACTAACGGCCTGAATGATATACAATTATAGTTTAGGTTGGAAGTCTGTAAACAATCACGCGAGAGCCGAATTGGTCGCAGTAACCAAGCCAGGGCACCCCGATCAAATGGGTTAGGTTAGAACTGTGATCAACCGCGTGCGAGCCGAGAGAGCGAAGCGAGGCGAGCACTACTTCCAAAGGCCAGGCGGTTAACTAAACGGCTAATTTAACCAATTGGCTGCGACATATACCTTTTTATTATTATTTATATATTAATATTATTATATTTTATTAAAAACACAATAAATAAAAATGACTAGGTACAGTCAACAAAGGAGTTAAGTATACAGGAGCGTCGGATATTGTTGAAGTTTACTAAGAAACCGATGGATATTCTCGAATAAAATTTTAGTTTATTAATAGAAAACAAACAGCTCATTTATTGAATTAATTTTCAGTCCAGAAAATCCATCGGTTTCTTAGTAAACTTCAACTATATCCGACGCTCCTGTATACTTAACTCCTTTGTTGACTGTACCTACGGAGTTTCTTGCCCATTCTTCTCCATAAAAAGGAATAACCTTTTGGAAGGGCAACTAGAATCAAGTCTATTTTCTTGTAAATCTTGACAAATCTTTCAAAAGCGCTTTAATTCCTTTAATAACCTACTAGAAATAAATGATTCAATTTTGAATTTTAATGAGAGCAGCTCGCGGTTGAAATTTTAATTTTTCAGTTCCTTTTAAGAGTAGCTAGCGACAAAAATTGGTTGGTCGTTTAGTTTTTTAATTCAGTAAGCAATTAAATACTGGAATGACGTCAAACAAAGTTTTTCTTGTTTTAAACCAACCGAACATGTAATTAAGTTAATTAGAGTTACACGTTGTTGTTTAACAATTATAATAGTAGTTCTTACTTATACAACTTTGTCCCAACTACCATCTGTTATACATGGAGTAATCCCGGACGACGCATAAACTGTTATTATAAATTGATCAATTACATGATTCTAGATCTAGCGTCGAAAGGACATCATTCATTTTGTACCCAAAAATTAAAGTTAGAAAAAAAATCTTATGCGAAATGATCTCTTGAACATTTTGTACTATTATAACGAAAGTCTACAATTAACCCTCCGGCTTCTATTTGAGATTGAAAATGCCGAAAATCATATTTTTAAAACAAGTTTATAGTTAAAATATGTTCCGAATGTTATACTCAATTAAAAGTTCTTATTTTTTTAATGCTATGCTTAAAACACTTTAATTTTTGGGTATAAAATGTTCGACACTTGAATGATGTCCTTTCTCGCCGGTTATTAAAAACACTGACACGAAAAATTTCTACACGGAACATTGCACGTCGATGTCGCTTACACATTCTATACCAAGAGAATAACTTCAAACTGCCACAAGTCACCTCACAACTGACATTAAATTCGTCAAGCTGAATCGAGGCGATGCGCGTGCGGCTCTGACGTCATACGCGCGATATAACGTCACTCTGTAGTCATGTAACACGAATGTATCATTTATTGGTGTCGAGCCAAGCCTTTATTATCGTAACCTTTTTACACCTCTTGATCGTGTTGTAGATAAGGTCGAATTTGGTTCTTCATTTTCGACTGTTTTATTTAGAATATATTGGTAGAATATCTAGTGGTGTTTGAAACTTCGAAAATCATCATATTTTGCTGATTATTGTTGAAAGGGCTTTGAAGGTCCGTGGCATACCTACCTACCTGACCGCCATTTTGATTTTTTTTCAAAACGGCGGCCGCGCGTTGTTAAATCAAAATGGCGGACAACTAGGTATGCCAGGCGCCATATTATTATAAAAATCTTCAATCTCCTTTAATAATAATCTTTATTTACATTGTATGAGAAAGTGGTTACAAATTCTGTGAAGTCCCTGGCTAGGTTGTTGTTGTTGTGCTAGGTGGTTAATGTTACAAGCACCAGAAAATTACAACTTTTTAATGTTGTTAAATGAGATATGTCAGATAAACAATGATTAACATCTTGCTTCTAAGTTAAAGTAACCAAATCAGATACCATCCACCAAACTGTTAAACCTACCTCGCTTATATTATAAACACCTAAAGAATTCAAACAGGAATGCACTAAAGCCCGTACAAGATTCCGTTATTTAACAACTAAAACGTCTATCACAAATCCACATCAAAAAGGCATAAATAACAAACAAAACTTGCAAGAATCCAGTCTCACTTCCGAAGAAGGCACGACGTTACGCGAAAGCTCTTGAACTTCGGCACACTTCGGGGAACTTCGTATGGTAGAGCGAGAGGTCGGTGCGTGGGGGAGAGGGAGGGGAGAACTTGTTGCAAAACAACCGGTCACATTCCGCTGAACGCAGCCCAGTGACCTAACTAAAGCTCAGGTACCATTTGGACCTATGGACCTTACACGAAGTTTAGTGAGCTTACGTTAAAAGTACCTGCAGTTGTACTCCATTATGAAAGTTTTTTAATGGACTTTGTACAGTTAACAGCAAAAGTAGATGATCAAAATCAGAAATTCAATATCTACTAATTAACGGAGTTCGCGTCAGAACTGTGTGGCAGAACTGTTGCTGTTGCTGTTGTTGTTGTTGAGCTGTGTGCAGAGACTGTGGCTGTGCGGCAGAGTTCTGACGCGAACTCCATTCATTAGTATTGAATTTCTGATTTTGATCATCTACTTTTGCTGTTGACTGTACCCTGCAATATAAGGTGGCTGAATTTCATAGAACTTTCATTCAGATTCCAAGCTGAGTAGTAAAAAAAGGTTTATTTTTCTGAAAGCCTATTAAAAATCGGATTATGTAAGTATCTAAAAGTCTCTCAAATTCTCTCTCTTAAAGATAAAGTTAGGTAGGTACTTATAAGTAAGTACTCTTTTATGTATGAGTTTCAATAGAAATTGGATTAACTTTGGAGTTTCAATAGAAATTGGATTAAATTCTGATCAACTTTATATTATATACTAGCTTTTTTTTTTTGCGGATGAGATATCATTAAATGACCCCTCCCGCCCTGGGTGGAGCGGAAGGGAGTGTCAGACTCTTACTGACTAAAACCCACCCGTGTTCCTTTCTTAGACCTTTATGTTCCGGGCCAGCGGTAACCCTTTCGGACAATCCCGCTGACCTGCTGGCCATATTATACTAACTTCTGCCCGCGATTTCATCCGCGTGAAATTTCTTGTTCCCGACCCATCCCGTCTCATACTCTCCCTGCCCGCCATAATACTTTGTTTTCGTTCTGTCTAACTTGTTTTATTTTAGCTCAGCTCCTAAGGGTCCTAGCGTGGTGTGACGTAGCCTTCCTCGAGAATTGGGCTATCAAATGCTATAATATTTTTTTCAAATCCGACTTGTAGTTCCAGAGATTACCCCCTACATACAAACAAACAAATTTTCCCTCTCTAAAATATTATTAGTAAGTATGTATTAGTATAGACTTACAGATGCACTGTTTTCGAACCTATCGTAATATCAAAGTTATATAATGTAATGATGCGCGTTAAAAATGTATGTTAATTAGTTGCATCACAGTTTGGCTCGTCCTTTTGCCCGTTATTTTATCATGTATTTATGTATTTTATTTATAGTCATTAGCAGTCACTTCTCGATGCATTCCAAGGTCTTTAACCGGTACTACTTAGTTTAGTCTATTGTTGGCTTTAAATCTAAACCTGTCAATTATTTACAGGTCTATTTTCAACTTACTTTGATTAAGTGGTGATAAAATTATGTTAGACAAGATATAAATATAGGGCTATAGCTTCAGCTTTCATTTATTCAATGTCGTTTCAGTTTTAATTTCCGAGTTAAAAAACTGTTTTCAGAATTTTCTTTTGTCTCAGACGATTGAAATCACGTTGAAAGTGTCATGTGTCACTGTGATGGCAACTCATATCATGTTGATTTTTATCCATAACTAGCTGACCCGAGAGACGTTGTCCTGTCCTTTCAATAGTTCATACAAAAATGCCATACATCAACGCAATATCAGCTTTGCTGAAAAAGAAATCTGTGAATCCAATTTTTCTTTCCATAAAAACCTAATTTGGAATATTACGAACATTTTAAAACAAAATATAGCCAAATCGATAAAGCCGTTCTCAAGTGATGCTCACAACGAACTGCATTTCATTTTTATATATAGCTACATAATATATTATGTAGATTACAAAATTACCCCTAATTTTTATCCATTGCTTGTCGGTTGAAAACTGGTTGACATCTTGTAAACATAGTTTGGTATACTTTAAATTCATATCCATCACTTTACCTCCTTAGCAATCTATTAATTTACGCCAACACTGTCTATTGTTTTCCATAAAATTGAAAATATATTATGCAGCTGTCAATATGCACCTACATTGCACATTGTTCTCACGTACCTAGATTTTGTAACTAATAAGGTCCGTAATATTTAAATTGCTCACGATATTGCTTTAAACGAAATCTTTGAAGTTAAATGTAAACTTCAACTAAATCTAAACGTCTCAAGACTTGTCGTACATTTAGGTTTAAACTTCAATGATTACGTAACTAACATCGACACGCAATCTATACCATGGATTTAAATAAATAAATAAAAAACTTTATTTCAGACTTTTAAATCCATAGAATTTTAGTACAGTACCTACCTCAAAATTATGAAACTAGTGTTAGTAGTAAAAAAAAACCTGAATGTTAAAATTTCTCGTTGAAATATTTCGTCAAGAACTAAAATAAAATTGCTGTTCCATACGTTTTGACCGCGTAGGTTTTGCACTTTTCTATGAAACAGCTGTTTTTTTAGGAATACCGCCGACGAAAATGTCCTATGCTGCTATGCTATGGTCTAGAATCATGATGTGTTGAATTCAAGTTTGCACGTTTGTTTGCGCGTCGATGTATGCTACCCTGTAGGCTCCTAAGATACATAAATTAATTTTAGTTAAGAGAACTTGAAAGAACCCTTCAACATCGGATTTTCTAACAAGATCTAATACGCTGTCAAAAAATCAAACATCAGAGGGGCAATTCTCGTAAATTTTAAGAATGTTCCCAGTCTGATCTGTCTCAATCTGTCAAAAATACCTCTAATTTCCCTAAATTTTTTGACAAGTTTTTGACATTTATTGTCGCTGAGATGAGATTGCGGAACGTTTTTAATTACGAGAATATTGGCCTTCTGTCAGCATTCGAATTTTAAATCAAATCGAAATCTCAACTATCAATCACGAGGTTTATTATTAATACAGCCCTATGTTTTAACTTGAACTGACAGACGTAACCGACTTCGTTAGTTTATTTAACTTACTATTCACTTATTCAGGCACTAGCTATATTTATTAAGTCTGTCGTAGGCGATACAGGAATTCCATAAACGACAACTGTTTCTACATTTTCCGGTTGAATAAGAAGTTATATGAACGGTGAAGCTGGCTGGATGTAAAAATTCGAATGGAAGAATGTTTATAAAAAGAAAAATACTCTTCAAACCAAATGAAATCAGTATAATTTTATTTCACATAAATATACATGGGAACTTCTTAAATTTCAGAAGCCAGTAGCACAGTTTTAATTGACGTTTCGTATGGAGAAGAACCGGCAAGGAATTCTACGGTTACTCTTTTACAAATAATTGGTTTTTACCATAGATATCCGTGGTTTTTACAATATTTCCAAATTATAGGTATGGCAACACAGTACATGAGAACTTCTTAAATTTCAGAAGACAGTTTCAATTGACGTTTCGTATGGAGAAGAACCGGCAAGGAATTCTACGGTTACTCTTTTACAAATAATTGGTTTTTACCATAGATATCCGTGGTTTCTACAATATTTCCAAATGACAATGTTCCAAATTATAGGTATGGCAACACAGTGTAGGCCTGTCAACAAGCACCAGATGTGTAAATTCTTTATTCAGCCAAAGCTGACATATAATTTCAATGATTCTTAAAATGAAAGATTTGCAAATAAAACAAAATCATAATCATTGCAAAAGTATAACAGTCGCTTGTCTATTATAGGGCTTATTAATATTATTTTTAATTAAAATCCCAACTTCTATTTCAAATCACATATCTGATTCTGAAATGAGAATGATTGTTAAATTAAAATTATTTGAGTAATTTTTATCTTTAAAAATGCCGTAATCTTTTCTAGGTAACGTAAATACAGACTCATTACAAGTTACATAAATGATCTGCAACATTACTAAATAGCATTAATTCAGTTTAGTCACTAAATAAAACTAAAAGTTTGCTGCACAAAAAGTTCTTACATTCGCGTCCGCGCAACAAAAAACTGAACCAAAATTAATTAACCGGAATTAGGCATTACCAAAGCAAAACTGACGTTTAGTTAAACAGAAAAGGAATAATTATGTATATTTGTAGGTACCTACTCTGAGGGAAATAGTGTGCCCATGTGTGAAAATGTAGGTATGTGCGGTTGGCCACACCTCCCTAGTAATGTCAAAAGAGCTATTTTAGGTAGGTACGTGATATAAGGTGATTTCACACCGCGGCGGCGGCGAGGCAAGAGTAGATGGGATGGGCGAGAATTAATTTCTGTTGCGATATACCACATCGCAGGTCGGCCACTGGTGGCACTGGTCGGTGCGAGACGGCGAGCGACGTCGCGAGGCCGTGGCCGGAGCAAGATTTGTGAATTCGCTTTGCAAAGTAATAAATACTTGATTATATTATGTCGTTTATTGCGGATCACACATAAAAATACAGTCTTGCCCATCCCATCCACTTCTCGCCTCGCCGGTCTAAAACCTCCTGAAGTTGAAGGACTAGAAAAGGTGACCGGGCTGTTGTTAGGCCTATTAGATTCAAGTCCACAACCAACTTCTATCCATGGTCGAAAAAGGTTGGTAGCAGTATTCTGCTACCAACCTTTTTCAACTACTACTTTTTCTATTGAATAGAACATTTATTTGCCAGAAACATGGTGTTTACAAAGGTGTTCATAACATTGCATAGTGCTACATGTCTCACCGTTTTAACGGTATGCAAAAACAAATTACAATTATCAATTAAATGCAGTTCTTACAAAAAATTACAATCTAAGTGCATTATTTACATTACATTAAATTTAAATATTATTTCAATTATTATATTATATACATATATACGTACAACACACTAGTAATGACTAGGTAGTGAGTTCAGAAGTGGATCCTTTATCCCCATCACGTCGAACTTCTTCACAAAGAACTGCTCCTACTGCTCTTTTATTTTCTCTGCTGTACTTGTTTCCTTCGAGTCAGGCAGAGAAATTAGCGTATTTTAGCATCGGCGATCGGCGATGTAGCCGCTTTTAAGAAGCTAAATGCATCGATACAGTCGCAAAATCACTGGAGCTATAGATCGCCGATGCAATGCTAAAAGTAGCATGTGTGCTTTGTCCCTTCACCCTGTCTTTGATTTTTACGGTTCCGACCTGAAACGGAAAACGGAACCTTTTATAAGATCACTTTCATTGGCCAAATGTGAGTGTACTATAGGTACACGTCTGCCCAACCCTTCGGGTAAATAAAGCGTGATGTTATGTATGTTATGTTTTTGTCCGTCTGTCACAGAGGTTTTTCTCAAGATGTATTCAACGTAGGAACTTGAATTTTGGCATAATGTTAGGTCTCAATGACGGGTACACATAACTCATGCAGAATCAAAATATATTTTGTTTCAGACTTTTTTGCTTTTATTTTCTTTCTTCCTCTTACTCATGATCATTTAATTTTAAGACATCGAATAACCTTATCATTGTCATACAATGTGGCAATGCCGCCAGTCTCTTGGGTACATTACCAGTCGACAACAATGCGGATGATTTTTTTGTTAGTTAAGTTAGGAGGATATCATTTTGTTAATAATTAATTAAGTATTAACTGTTAGTTGCGTAGCCCCACTTATCTTCATATGGCAGTACAACTAAGTACTTAGCATAAGCCTACTCCGTTTCTAATCTAAATGTTTCAAGTAAACGACATTAAGAAGGTCGAAGTGACGCAATACCTTCGGCGGAGTTTCGCAACTCACGCGCAGGTATCCCGAACGAATCGTGCGCACCGTTGCCGTCATTAATAAGGAACTTGAGAAATTTATAGCGACACATGACTATGTAATGGACATGGTAACATTTTTCTTACCGCTTTGAAAATTGGTATCGCCAGAAATGGTAGGAATTACTCAAGTTCCTGTAATGAGTGTCGTGTTATGTGTGGTTTAAAGTGTTTCTAATTTCCTTATAGAGCGGGGTCCTGGGTACGATTCCCAGGTCGGACAAAGTGTTATTGGGTTTTTCCATTAGGAATTTCTTTGTAACAGCCCGGAGTTTGGAAGTTGGCTGTGTGATACCTACCCCCGTGTCGTCGGAAAGCACGTTAAGCCGTTGGTCCTGCGCCTGATCTCTCTCCGGTCGTGCCGGATTTGTCATTTCCAATTTTGTTTGTTTAATTTCATTTCAGCTCTTATCTTTAGACGCAAAAATCTGACCAAAATTATACCCTCAAACTCCTCTATTACCCCATACCAAATACCAAGATCGCATATCAACTAAACCTAAAAACACTGCCTCCAAAGTCCAAACCAGCACCCTAATTGCGTAACACACTATTACTCTCAATTTGAATCATTTTGAAGCATATTGCTAATCCATTGCTCCATATGTTCGAAATAAGTGTCTGCTCAACAACGTAAACCACGCAATGAATGTTGTTGAACTGTCAAATTGAAACCCATTGCTACTGATAGTGTGTTACACAATCACCCTGCAGCATTAATCTTGCCACAGCCTAACACTATCCAACTGTATTCCCATATTCGCTGACAGCGCCATATTAAGGGATAAACGACACAAAACTGTTACGCTGTTGCGTCATCCATTGCAGCAGTAACAGCTATGTGTAACGTTCTGCATAACGCAATCGTCTAGAAAGGCGTTGAATGCTGTGCGCATGCGTGCTGCAGTTCCGTAAACATCGTTTTACTAAACTGTGGAATTTGGTTGGAATGTTGTGCTCATATTTTTAGTGTGTGTCAATATTGAATTGATGTAGTTGCATCAGAAGTGTTATGTAAGGAGAAGTGGTATGTGAGGAACTTGTGGCTAAGTAATAACAGCCGCACAGTTCAATCGATCAGGTTAAGCTAAGCTTGCCGCGGTTGGTCCGTGGAGGGATGACCATCTTTACATATCAAGACTCTCCGTGCCTCGGAAATCACGTTAAGCCTTTGGTCCCGGCTGTCATTCGTGGATCTTTGGCAGTCGTTACGGATCGTTAGAAGTAGAAAAGTTTGACAAACAGCCTTACCAAGGGGTATCGTATTACCCAGTAACTGGGTTGGGAGGTCAAATAGACAGTCGCTCCATATAAAATATTGGTATTCAGCTGCATCTGGTTAGACTGGAAGCCGACAGGCAGTTGATGCCATCAGAACTGTTATGTAATTTGAATGTAACATATGGCGAGGGTTCTCTAGCTATGCTGTTATTATTGAACCTGCTATGAAAGGATATTTTCCCTTGTACTTATGGTAGAATTATCTTGCCAAATAAGCCACGATGAATCAACTAGTACACGTTGATGATGCTCTTCCCACTTTTATTCGGTTTAGACCTTAAAGGCTCCAATGGCAGACGGCACCAGTCCGATTAATTTCATATCCCAAATTACACACATCAAAAGTGTCTAGGGATCAACATATATTTTTGCAATAACTTTTCTCCTGATTGATATTAATTAAAATTTTCTTTAAGGATTCATCAAATAAAGTGTTTTCGTTTGTCACAGTAACGATAAACCAAGTCACCTTTGCATTAATAAAGAAATTTGCCATTTTCCTAATAAAGGGATTTTTGACATTTGAACCACTAACACAAAAGTTCGAAAAAAAGACTGAAATAACAGTTTTCTTTAAAATTTTATTGGGTAACTTAAACAATTAATAATCCGTGTTTCTACCGCGAACACTAACAACACAAGAACATCGGTTTGGCATACTCAAAATGAGTTCATCCAAATCACGCTGTGGAATGGCCGCCCATGTTCGTTGCAACAACAAAAAAAGGTCTTCTTGCGACTGGATACCCTCCATATTCGGCAGAGCTCTTCTCTGTAGCATATCCCATGCATGCTCAATCGGGTTCAAGTCTGGCGACTGAGCAGGCCAGGGCAGGACATTGATGTTAGCTGCGGCGAGAGTCTGTCTTACAACTCTTGCGGTGTGCGGTCGTGCATTATCATGCATTAACTGAAATAAGGGACCGATTTGCACTTGTAGAGGAACGATGACGTCTGATACAATCGTCTCAGCATAAATTTGAGCGTTGAGGTTGCCTCTGATCCAAATCAACTCAGTTCTTCCGCCGATCCAAATACCCGCCCATACCATGATGGTTCCACCACTATAAGGATGGACTTCCTGGCAGGATTTTAATCGCTGTTGGCGTCCAGGGGTTCTCCAGTGTCGTATACGTCTTGTATCCGGTCTCATACCAAAACGAGACTCATCAGAAAAGCACACGAAACGCCATTGTTCTTCTGCCCAATTTCTGTGTTCAAGAGCCCATTGATATTGAATCCTACGATTGTGCATTGCTATAGGTGGTATCCGTAGCGGTCTTCGGGAATGAAGGTTCACTTCATGCAAGCGGTTTCTGACTGTTTGGTCGCTAATTAAGTTCCCTGAAGAGTGATGAAGCCTCACGGCTAACATCATGGCGGTTATTGTTGGAGCTCTTCGAGTTAAGATTTGAATGTATCGGTCTTGTCTCCGTGTGGTGCAGCGATACCGTCCTCCATGGCGCTCAGCCACGGTACCAGTGCTTCGGTAACGTGTCCAAAGTCGACTGATAACACTCTGACTTGTATTCAGAGCTAAAGCCACAGTACGTTGCCGGGAACCAGCTTCTATCATTCCCACGGCTCTGAGCATTTCTTCCCTGCTTAAATGACGTCGCCGCTCCATAATAACGTTGGTTTTAATCAGTAGTAGGGAAACAGTAGCACTAATAATGTCTTCAATGCGTTGTATGTTTTTATAGGGAAAATATTGACAGCTGATTTTCATCTTTTACTCGAATTTGATTCACAGTTCCTGATTCAAATTATGAAATGCACCAAAAAGGATCCATATAAATTTATAAAATCATAAATT
Source organism: Oligia latruncula (assembly GCA_948474745.1). Taxonomy (NCBI): domain Eukaryota; kingdom Metazoa; phylum Arthropoda; class Insecta; order Lepidoptera; family Noctuidae; genus Oligia; species Oligia latruncula. The sequence continues at coordinate 13,980,241 of OX419701.1, read as the reverse complement.
TATTACAAAGCCACATCTCAATCTCAAGAAATCCGCATAAAAATGCTTGATCCCTAGACACTTTTGATGTGTGTATTTAGGCTCGGTGCAACATGTATTTTTTTTTCCATCCTTATCTATTACTCATCATCTTGGTAACCAACCCCTTTCTAGCCATATCACCTTTCACACAGTCCATCCATCGTTTCCTTGGCCTTCCCCTACTCTTATAACCATTCTCACATTCATTAGGTATACTCAAATTCCTCACGACATTTTGCACCAGTTCGATCCATTAACCAAATATGAACCTATCACTTTTAACAAATCAGTAACCATTATGCAGTTCATATCCTTAAAGGTGCAATTCCAAGATGGACTGCAGGCCGCAAACTGCAGCTGCAGGTTCAAGCGACACTATTGGTTTCTATGTATCTCTATGAAAACTGCGGTCAACCGCAACCGCTAGCCGCTTTTTCGCCTGCGGTTGCATTCTGCAGCCCATCTCGGAATTGCACCTTAATTCGTCGTCCCCGAAGACCAAAATCCGAAACACTAAGTAGCAAATCGGACATCCAATCAATTACAATATTATCGGAACAGTGACAGACTAATCCATTAGTTGTCGCAAAGAATAATGTTTCATTGTTTCTGCTTAACCATGACGACCTTGACTTAGTCTGCCACATGACTTCGACCCAGACTAAAGGTCATTCCTAATTCCAATGTCTATGTCTATGAAAGTGTCAATTAAGACCAGCAGGGCTAACATGCGCAAGTCGACATAGCTCATAAACGAGATGACAAAAGTTGTCGTTCTCGATTCGTTTGTCACTTTTCCTAACATGCGCACCACGCTCGAGAAGATATCTCGTCGTGACTTCGCCTTCTCGACGCGAGATAACCGATGTTGCTATTGCATGAAAACATACCATAATATAATTTAGTAACGCCGGTTTCATTCATTTCATTCGGTCTATTTATTGGTGGGAATTGCGTGAACGCTGCCATATTTGTGAACGCGACGATACAATTGTCTCTTTGACATTTTGGTCAATTCAAAATTGGTTTTTGTTTGATGTGGTACTTGTGGTTCGCGCCAAATATTTTCAAAACAATTTGAAATTGTGGAATTGTTACAAAGAAGATGGATTTGGCATCAAAGAAATTGTAAGTATTAGATAAAAATCCCGTCACAGATGCATATTAGTTTATTAGCACCTCTATATTCAATGTTGTATAGATTGACTTACAAAACAAACCGTGTGAAGAATTGATTTTTCTACGAGTTATAAGATTATGTATTCATAATATCATGTTACATTAATAATCTCGATGAAATGTACTAACTGTAATGTAGAACATAAACACACTATGCCATACATAAATCAACATTGAATGTTGACTATTCATCAAGTACAAAATTCTGTCATTGCTGTGAAACATTATTCGTAATACTAACGAAAGTTAACTTGTCTTGTCATGTGTGTACTGTACAATAATATCATATCATATCATATATTGCATTCATGTAGTTTACAAGTTGTTACAAATAAATAGGTTTCATAAATAATAAATAGGCTTTGTAATTCGCCAGAGGGACTGGAACTCATTATCCCGTAAGTCGAATGGGTTGCAGACATCGCGAATGACCTTCCTCTGTATTTTTCTAGCTTCCCTCTCCGATACACAGTTAATAGATAATTATAGTACGGCACCGCCATTATACTTAAATTGTTTAAGTTCACAGACAGAATTCTGTTACCCCTTTTCAGTTTTTTTCTGTTTGTCGCGGTTTCTCGTCTACGAAAACCATCGACGAGAAACTTGTCATAGGAAAATGTCAAAATTCGACAACATTTAGCGCGCATGTTAGAGCCTGACGACAAAAACAGGTTTGACAGAACGACATGACTTCTATGTCAGAACGACACGACCTAAAAGTGTCGCCATGTTAGCTCCCATCGAAAAACAGACATATGTCGTCTCAGCACGAGATAATGCGTCGACAAAATCTTGTCGACTTGCGCATGTTAGCCCTGCTGGCCATCTCCTATAGACTGACTACCCCTTTAGCAAATTTGTTCACAGTTGAATGTGTTTTATTCAACACATTGATGATGATTGTCAATTTCTCTAATGTGGACTTCTATTGGCTAAAGTTAATGTCAGCGTCTTTTCATATAGGATTAGGATATATAATTATTATTTAATAATAGTTCTTTGTTATGTACGATTGTCTTCTTCTTTCACTGGTTTCATCAGTCGGTTGCCAGCTGTAAAGCAAACTACTTCTTCTGCATTGTGAAGACCTGGTTCCTGGGTCCAGGTCTTAAAAGTAATAACATGGACGTTGGTCATTTTGGATGATACGTAATAATAGAGATTGAATGACAAACAGAATAAAGATGAGGTATCTTTGTATAAAGATTCCTAAATCAAGCATAAAAAGTCTTAAAAATTCTATATCACCATATCGAAATTAGTAAAGTGATACATTCTTGTAAACCTCGTGTATAAACACCGACAATTAATTTACATACTAATACAATACGCTTCGCGGCGCATCTGTTTCTAGTTGTACTCGTAAAATAACGTTCTACCCACTTTTTTCTTCGCGCCGTTTACCAAGTACCTACACTTAAGCTCGCCAAATAGTGTGTAACTTATGGAGTAAGCCAGGTCATTGACACCATTCCGACGTTTTCCAACACTCGTTGAAAATCCAGCTTTAACTTTCAGTGGTAAGGTTGAAATTCCATTGGATGGTCTTCTGTTATATAACACCGATTCATATGGTAATATTTGATAATTAAAAAGGTTAATAATGTGAGGTCTTACTTAATTTTAATAAAGGCTTTGATTTGAAAGCTGTTATAGAAAGATCAGTTATTGATATTGAACACCTGTTTGCCTAAGAGTTGGTTGGCAGAAAAGAAAGAAGACCAGACTCTTACCTGATTATGATAATGATCCTAATGCCACAAAGTTCTATAAATTGATTGACACTATCATCACTGATCACATGTGTTAAAGTGGTGAAACATATGAAGGTCATTCAACAACCCATGCACATGCGGCCATACTTAAAATGAATGAGATCCGTACGAGCTTCACAACGTCGGCAAACATCAAAGCAGGACAAAAAATCAATTAACAGTTTGAATGCACCACACACACCCACAACATTATTTATATGTATTATATTGATGAACCAAAGTTTATACACTCCGTATCTGTGTTCTGTGGCATATTGAGAATGCTAGATCTCTGACACAAAATAGTTAGGTGCAGAAGTTCTGCTCCATAGCAAATCATTATCAGCCTATAACTTTCCCACTGCTGGGACAGAGGGCTCCTTTCAGTGAGAGGGATTAGGCCGTAATCTACCACGCGGGCCCTGCACATGTCTTGGAATTGTTGGGCCTAGAAGATGCCGGTTTCCTCACGATGTTTTCCGTTGGTCTACCTGTAAAACTGTCAAGAATATCAATAAAAGAATGCTCTCGTTCCGGTTCTATGTTCGTTTGCTAAACCAACCTTCTATTGAATATCAGTCTTTTCAATGTGTGCATGCGTTTTTACTTGATGTAAAGAGTCGACCTTTTGTACCTATCTATTTTGTATCTCTGATCCACCTTGAGTATTATAATATTATGCTAAATTATCTACAATTAATACTGAATGAACAACTGTACCTGCTAGTACTTTGCTTATCTGATTATGGTGATGTTTTGCTTGAGAAATCAATGAAGCTGTATGTGGGGAGTTTTTGCGTGAGATAAGATGGAAGAAATCTTATCTTTCAAGGGGATGGGCGGTGCCGTCCTCAATAGGAGCTGTGTTCTTTCTTATAGGTCGTTTCTTCTTCGACGATGCAATTAAAAAAGTACATCGCTGATTATCTTGTGAATGACGTCTTGTATGAAAGGTGCATTAGAATTGTATGCAAATCTGATCCGTTTATTCTTACCAGTATCTTCTAGATTAATTTGGTGCGAGGTTCTTCTTTCGTGTTCACTTACAGGATCGTCAAATCGTGTATTCTGATTATAATTAACCGATTATGATATGATTAAGACACACAAACAATTAATTTCTAATATTCCAAAAGTATGCAAGATGCAGTTTTATATAGAAGATAAAAATAACACAAACAGCATGAATATAATTATGACTGACTATGAATAATTAGGTGCAACACATCTACTGCTAGGTGTAAAGATCACAGATGCACATAGTTATTACCTAAGTAATGGCAGATTGCCAACTGCATGCAAGGACGTGTGCAACTTAATTTCCATGAATTCTTAGTTCTTACGAAATCGATGATATCATCATTTTGATCAGCTTCTGTTAGATACTTATCATTTAGTGCAGTGTGCGATCCTTATCTACTATATAAAAATAAGTCGGGTTTTCCTTCCTGACGCTATAACTCCAGAACGCACGAACCGATTTCCACGGTTTTGCATTCGTTGGAAAGGTCTCGGGCTCCGTGAGGTTTATAGCAAAGAAAATTCGGTAGGAGTAGTGTAGGAGTAGTGTAGGAGTAGGGTAGGAGTAGTGTAGGAGTAGTGTAGGAGTAGGGTAGGAGTAGGGTAGGAGTAGTGTAGGAGTAGTGTAGGAGTAGGGTAGGAGTAGGGTAGGAGTAGGGTAGGAGTAGTGTAGGAGTAGTGTAGGAGTAGGGTAGGAGTAGTGTAGGAGTAGTGTAGGAGTAGGGTAGGAGTAGTGTAGGAGTAGGGTAGGAGTAGGGTAGGAGTAGTGTAGTAGTGCAGGAGTAGGGTAGGAGTAGTGTAGGAGTAGTGTAGGAGTAGGGTAAGAGTAGGGTTGGGGTAGGATAGGGTAAGGGGGCAAAATTATATGGCAAAACAACGTTTGCCTGGTCAGCTAGTTCTTCATAAAATATCTCATCACATCCCGCTTCTGAAAACTCAAGTCAACTTAAGCAGGTACTATCCTATATTTATGATGAGCAGCTGTCCTTCTGAAAGTTTAGCAATGACCACTTCTATCCAGAGATAAATAAAGAAATGATTCATTTCTTTGTTTTTATAATTCTGTTCCTTATTTTGGACATCGTGCTCTAGTAATCTTTGTATAATCTGTCATTTTGTATTTATTTTCTTCTTTTTCGACGGTGATAGAAATATGTATATTGTATACACGATCGACGATATATATTTATCTACAATTCACAACGGCTAACGTTAGAACTATTTACATTAAAAGCGGAATGTTCCAGGAAACATAAAAGTTCAGTAACTTAGCGTAAACTAATGAACTTATTAGTTAGCTAATGATAGTTTCCAGTTTTTGGCACTCGTGGGTTTGCAGCACTAGCAGTTTAAAATCAGCTTCTAATGACTGATTTTTTATCTTGTTGTTCCAAATGCATTTTCATCTTTAGGTACTTTTAGTCTAACAATTATTATTTAGACTCGGTTTTCTACTTTTCACTGTTTTAATTCGACACTAGCTCTACTAGTTGTTCAACCATTTTCTATTATTACCTATTGGATCAGCGTGAAGCTGATTAGTAAATAATTTGTAGAATTAACACATTATTATGGGTTGTACTCAAACTCCTGTTAATTTAACTAGAGGCCTTCGGTCCGATACACACGGGCGGTTGTGCGTACGATCTAATCAGTCGCTTATTGCATTTTCCGTTACTGTGGACCGGGCTCTGATTGGTCGTTATGAATGTTATGAATTAAGATTCTTTCGAAGAGAGTCTAATATGGTGAATGTTAATTTATTGCAAATGATCTTTACCTGCGCTAATAAATGCTAGAAACGAAATTCTTCTTATTTGCAGATTTTCTAACGTAACTTTCACATAAGTAATATTACTATTACCTATATTTATTGATAAAAACAATTTATGTTATCATTAAATGGGCATTCGGGCTGACTTATTCATATTTTATACTAGCTTCTGTCCGCGACTTCGTCCGCGTAAAATTTCTTGTACCCCCGACCCATCTCGTCGCATCGCATCGGCTGCCCAAGCTATTACTTCGTTTTCACTTAGCGTTCTTTCTGACTTTTTTTTCTTTTTGCTTGGCTGCTTAGGGTCCTAGCTATTGTTAAATGCAAAATATTATAATATTGGTCTTAGCATTATGCTGAGCGATGGCCGTTTTCCGTAGATGTGACGCATACGTTCTCTCAAATTGTTATTTTGTTTATGTTTATTTTTATGCGTCATGTTTGCCACAAATAAACATATTTTTTTTCTTTCTTCTTCAAAAAGTTTTTTCAAATCTGACTGGTTGTTCCAGAGATTAGCGCGTTCAAATTAACAAACTCTTCAGTTTTATTTTTAGTATAGATAAAGATTATATTTTATATTCACCACGAATGAACTATTTTCATATGGCTCGTGCCAACATGACAGGAGGAAGAACTTGTTTTAATGCCGCAATTGTAAAACTTGGCAAAGTTCCTTGCGTTGCAACTTCGATGTGAGATAACCTAGTTTTGGTACAGACGCCATCACATCAAGCTACTACAATCTGTCTCTGATTTTCAACTTTATCGCAAAAGTATTAGGCTCAAGGTTGATTGGTAAAATTTTACAGTTACGGGTAGAATAGAATAGTAATAGTCTGTACCTAGCCTGATTATTATTCGTATGCACCCACAATAATTTGGCACTTGCCATTTCATGAATTAACATCCAAATGTCCCTTATTTTCTTTTAACAAAAATCCTATTTTATTTCCTCTGAAAATAAATAAAGATTCCATTCGAATATCAATTTCGACGGAGGTGCCAGATATAAGCATGTCTTAAAAATGGGTCTTTGGGAGATGCATATATTCCAGCAGCTGTACTGCTGTAGCTTGATTATGACAGGCTAGATTTCAAATAAAGTTAAATTGTTTGTTTTTTTTTAACGGTTTGTTAAAAAAAAACAAACGATTCTCTCCTCGATATCTGACCTCCACAACTCAGTTATTTGGTAACACGATACTCCTTAGTAAGACTGGTTGTTAGACTTTCGGGATTCGACTACCCGTAACGACTGTCAAAGATCTACAAATGACAGCCGGGACCAATGACTTGACATGCAACACACCCACGGACTGACCTCGGCAAGCGTAGCTTAACGTTCAATCGACCCGTGCGGCTGTTATTACTTAACCTTCGTCAATAAATCTTCCTAATTAATTGTAATTTCCTCTTTCCAGTCTTGTCAGCAGTATCACCAACACGGACCACAAATGGCGGCAGTGCGCACGCGTCCCCTGCGCGGGAGTTGTCGCGCGACACGCCGGACTACCAATATGGCCGGTTCGACGCCAGCGCGCTGCACATCGCGCATGCGCTCAAACAGACAGAACTGCAGAAGGCGTACCATAGACCCAGGGAGAAGCCGATTGATGCTTATCTGGTGAGTTTAGAATATTAAGGAAATATTAGAATCTTGTAAAACTTTTTTATTGTGTTTGACCTTGTATAGCTTTTTACAGAGCAAGTAGTCCGATTTGACGATTTCTTGTCGATTACAAGCTCAGTCTCCAACGTCTATGTGTTAGGACATACAGGTAAATAACATTATGAAACTGATAAAACTATTTTTTAAGTGAAATGGATGACTGGAAAAGATTTAAGTAACTGTCCTTCTTATCTAACGAAACGTCTTGTGATATGTATTTTTTTTTCGATTTTACCGACCGCTGCTTTCATTGCCAAATAATAGCAGGGGATACCTATGATGCTGTAGAACTGAGTCCAAAGGATTACCTCCTACGGTACCTTCTATTGGTATCTAAGATCAAAACGAATATTATTGGAAATATGATCAGGATGACTAGACATACTTACGTCAATAGTTGTCAAGCCTACTGTTTCCCAGAAAATCAATTAATCTATGACACTAATTTCATAACACAAACTAAGCTTACTTGAAGAGTGGAATCTCGCTGGTCTCACAGCCGATGCCACCGGTTCACAAGGTCATAACCACCGTTACTGCTAAGCCCAGTACAGGTATCAGCTTACCGGTTGTAGGAATATATGTAAATATAATGAATGGCCAGTTAAGTGGCTTTAAATGTTACGTTCATTGTGACGAGAGATGGTTATCTGCGCTTGATTCCGCTTAGAACTAAACTGGTTTATATTCTTTTGCTAAAGAAAACTTGATATTAATAGTATCTTCTTTTCATTGCTCTGTATCGTCTTCGTGAGGCACATATTATATGTCTCATCTAACTAGTTTCTGCGCGAGACTTCGTCCGCGTGAAATTTCTTGTTCCCCGATCCACCCCGTCGCATCGCATCGCCGGCTATTACTTCGTTTTTGCTTAGCATTTTTTCTGACTTCTAATTATGCTCGGCTCCTAAGGGTCTTAGCGCGATGTGAAACAGCCTATAGCCTTCCTCAAGAATTGGGCTTTCAAATACAAAAATATGTTCATAAATCCGACTGATAGTTCCAGAGATTAGCACGTTTTAACAAACAAACTCTTCAGCTTTATTGTTAGTATAGATAGATTGCTCTACGAGCCGCAAGACATTGACTCCGGGGATAGTAATCATACGTACAGGCAGATAAGGGCAAATTCTCAAATTAGATTCCAGATATTCTCCTTAGAATAGAATAGAATATATATATCTCTATATATAGATAGAGAGAAAGAGATAGAAGAGATGATGAGATGTGGAGATATTCTCTTTCTACTTTATATTTTTATTTGTATTGTTGGTACTATCTGCCCACTATAGAAACTTTTCATTCTTGTCTAAAATCGGACCGATTTTGACAAAATCTGGCTAAAAGGTTGCTGGCATCTGAAAAAGAACATAGGCCACTATTAAATCTGAAGAAAAAAACGTTGTAATAAATAAATTAATTTATTTCAGGTAAACCCATACACGTATAAAATTAAATAAAATCAGCTAAAATTCAAATTAAATGAAATCTAGACAAATCAAATTAAATAATGATAAGCGAGCTAATTATAATTACAATGGCTTCATTACTTTCATCCATCTCGTGTTGAAAAACCAAATCAATTGAATTCGATTGCGCACAGCACAGACCTATCGCAAGACACAGTTAGGTTCGCATGACGAGAGCAATAACATTAACCACGCTACAATAGTTGTAATGATTGTAATAGTTGCTATTGCAACTGTTTGGTAAACGCACAATCTTTGTGGTTTTACGAAAGTACCGGTCCAAACTAATTGGATAATCAGCGGTACTGCCAATTTGGTGGGGAGCAAAAAACAGTTGGTTTTTGTGCACCTAAAAGGCATTGTTACTGGAGCCCTTAAGTAGTTTGTTTGTGAGAAAAGCAATCTAATTGTCGGTAGCAAAAAGCGTAGTAAATACGCAACCTCGTTTTGTGGTTTTCTTTCTTTTTCTTTTAAAGCGAAATCGTCAGGGTAGCAGTAGGGTAGCGAAATGAAAATTTTCTTACGTTTTTGACGTGAATACGTCTTTAAAATTGCTTCAATAGTGGGAGGCAAGTCAAAAAAATCCAATGATAACAAAATCGGGGGCACAGTTTGGTGTTGCAGGTTCATAACCAGACCGAGTCAAAAAAAAAAAAAGCAGTGCCAGGAACGTAAAAGAATGAATGCGGCCGAGCTGATCAACCCCGTTACGTAAACGTATTCACGTACAACAAACGGCCGTGTCCGCCGTTTGCAGGACAGGTTGTAATATTGATCTAAATATGATGCGCGGCCGTAACAAATATTTATTTATACAATTATAATCATAAAACTCATGAATACAACTCATAAAGTTCATATTAAATACCCTATTGAATGACTATTTCATGACATTCGAGGCAAATTATAACTCAAAGAGTTATATTGCTGATTCTAATGATAATAACTCTGTAAAATCATATTTGGAACGGTCGCGAATCATATTTTAATCAACATAACCTGACACTGACCTGCAAATTGCAAGAAACGTAAGTTTTGTATTTCACGGCGAACCTTAGCGCATCTCCCTTAACATTTTTATGAAGATAACCTCGTTAAATAGCTTAATTGCATCATTACTACCTTTACAAAAGCCAAAGAAAGAATAAAGAATCTAGTTCCTCGTTTTTGTCCGAAAGTATTTCCGTGTCCGAATGCCACCGGCTACAATTTTATAACAGTGTTGATTGCCCGTTCCTCATAAACATACAATCAATAGACGATGTTTCCCCGCCAATTATGTATTATAGCTTATTTTCCTCGGAGGAGGTGCAATATCGGCACATCTGCCTCGCATTCCTGTGTCTTGGACTAGAACATATCGCGTGTGCTCGTGGAATGTGCGCTTGAGGTTTTTGCCCCAAGTTACAGGAAGAGCGGGGAAGATGCGAGAAGTAAAGTCGAGGGGCAAAACTTCACCTGGGCGAGAAATTAAGTTGAAGGGAAAGAACATCATCTGGCGTTTCTTGTTTTACTTTATGTTTACGATTTTTTACACTGAAATATTGTCTATTATTGCCATTCTCATAAATAACAACATTCAGTTTTGCTCTGATGGTGGCTAAACAATTTTTTCTTAAATAAAGAATAAAAAACTGGCCGCACACGAAGGGTTCCGTACCACAAGGCAAAAAAGGCCGAAAAAAACACGTTTGTTGTATGGGAGCCCCCTTAAATATTTATTTTATTCTGTTTTTAGTAAATTTTTTTATAGCGGCAACAGAAATATATCATCTGTGAAAATTTCAACTGTCTAGCTATCACAGTTCATGATATACAGCCTGGTGACAGACAGACAGTAGAGTCTTAGTAATATATAATCAGCCTATAATGTTCCCACTGCTGGGACATAGGCCTCCTCTAGGTGAGAGGGAGTGGGCCGTAATCCACCACGCGGGCCCAGTGCGGGTTGGCAGATGTCACATGTCTTCGAATTTTTGGTTCTAGGACATGCCGGTTTCCTCACGATGTTTTCCTTCACCGTTTTGAGAGCAGTGGTGATGAAACAATTTACACAAAGTAAAGCGCCTGTCTGGGTTCGAACCTACGACCTACAACTCGTAAGTCGCGGCCGTTACCACTGGGCCACCACTGCTCTCAATGATGAGAGGATGCTTAGATAGTCTTTAGGGTCCCGTTTTTACCCTTTGGGTACGGAACCCTAAAGACTATCTAAGCATCCACCATACGATTATTTGAATTTCACAGTACTGTATTTTTGTCCATATTATACGTACTTATCTATACTGATTTCGGTTACTTTCTTTCCATTATTCTACGCGTGACTTTGCGCAATATTCTTGACATTGCTTCTGAGTTTGTATGATTACATGTTTGAAAACATGCGTGCGAGCATGACAACACGATTACATACAAGTCCACATTGTGTGAAATCATTATTTTCTATTAATATACGTAGATACACAATAAATTATTACGATTGTAACATGCAATACAGGTGTCCCTAATGTGTTTTAACCAAGCTACATTGCGTAAATAACCATGACATACACGCACTTAATGATAGAAATGCGTGTTTATTGCAAGTTACATATAAAGTGAAAAACATTTATAAACTCGGTTGTCTCAATTATTGCATTATTTAATCTTATTTTGCAATAGACTCTAATAAATGAATCTATTACATGAAACTTTAACTTGCGATATGTGGGTGTAGACGAAAGAAATTTTAATCGTCGCTAAAACTTCTACCTGACCTTCCGCAGAATACAAACGTGATGATATTGTATGAAAAATTAAATTTATTTTAGTGTGGTGGAAAACTGACTTAATTATTTCCCATTAGACATCCCAATGCCCCATAAACCCATAACTTCTTTGCAAAAAGTTTCCTACGGTTTCAATAATCATTTTTAAATCAAATTTCTACATTGTTTACCTACTTTTGAACGAACCCTGCACTATCTCCTGTAACTTGTACCACCACAGAGCTGCTCTCTCAAATCGGCAGCCATCTATTAACAGCGAGAAATCTGCCGTGACTCGGCGATTACGTACGAATAATCATCGCAGATAATACTTGATGAGACAAAGGAATTATTGTGCCAGGCACTACAACGCCCCTTTACACGATGGCGCCAATACGGACCATTGTTAGTTGTCCACTGCTTCACTGGTTATTAAGAGGTTGTTTGAAAATGTAGGTAACGGGGCAGTGAATGTTGTGTGCAGGACAATGTGAGACTGTCAAAGTGTTAGTCATCTTTACGAGTAAGTTGATGTAGGCACTTGTGGTTTTGTCGTCCAAGCATGCACGAAGCATGTACGAATTCACCCTGCCTGATGGTATAGCAATTCGTACATAACAACAACTGTAACTATACGTTAGTGTACAAGGTCTTATACGAGCTGATAACTAGGAACCTGAAAAGAAAGTACTTTTGGAATAGAATATAATGGAATATTATTTATGGTTGCTGCAGGTAGTTTACAAATAAAATTCGTCGAATATACAAAAAAAAATATCTACAAAATACCTCTAGGGAGGGTACACAATAATTAGAAAATAAATATAAAGGATATTCTATCATGGATACACAGAAAACTAAGCTAAGTGAGAAAAAAGAAAAACTCGTGACTAACTTTTTATCCTCATTGCAAAATTCATGATGAAGGATTTGTTGAAGACTTCACAGCAAATTCTATACAAGACTCGAAACTAATTAACAACAAAACAAGTTTTTACGTAATCCTTCCTATAATTTCTGCGCTGGACACGCCAATTTTATAACACCCACACAGCACAGCCTTTCTACCTCCGACGTGACTCACCGATTGACATTTCTATCAGTCCACGCCATAAATGTCGAAGATTGTTTTGTATTCTATATACAGAAGAGTTTTTAGCACGTATGTGGTTGAAAACAAGTGCATTAACATTTTAATAAGCAATATGGTTATAGATATGACTGGCGGTTTATAAACGGTAACGATGAAAGAAGTAATATCATAAACTCACCCCCAAGATACACGCAACTGCCTACTTTGGGGGTCACAAACTATTCTTGTACAAATTATGGTTGCTATGATGCGCCATTTTTGACGTATATGCTTGGACATGCAAGTGGTCGAGGAACCCGCCCTTATAGACATCTATATATATGTCGCAGCCAACTGGTTTAATTAGCAGTTTAGTTAACCACCTAGCCTTTTAACTAAACGGCGGCGGCCGTTCAACTAACGGCCGGAATGATATTCAATATCTTCTTTAAATAGTTTAGGTTGGAACTGTAACCAATCACGCGAGAGCCAAATTCGTCGCAGTAACTAAGCCAGAGGGGCACCCCGACAAAATGGGTTAGGTTAGAACTGTGATCAGCCGCGTGCGGGCAAAGAGAGCGAAGCGAGGCGAGCACTACTTCCAAAGGCCAGTCGGTTAATTTAACCAGTTGGCTGCGACATATATACCAACACAGTTCCCAAAAGCCATAGGTTTCTTTTACCTAAAAGATCATTCTAGCACCTCCAACGTAGAAGCTGCAATCAACAATAAATATTTTAATTCAAAACGAAGTGCATTTGGCACTGTTTTCTCACGATCCCTGTACAGGTCTGCAACAATAATTACGAGCAGATTTAGAAACTTCAGTTCAGTATTAATTTTATAGCCTACTCGCTTGTCCGCCTACAACACCCTTGCCTGTATTAACTTTAATGGGAGGATATCCGTATGGGATTGCTTTTCACACGAGATCAAGTTAATGTGACTACTATGATACCAGCTTGAGGATACGCTTTCACTCTTTACCATAATGACTATCGGCTAAATGATACAACGTTAACCGAGTTCAAAAAAGGAGGAAGGTTTTTATTGGGTTTTTCCATCGGAAATTTCTCAATAGCAGACTCTGGATTTGTGTCGGATTGATGGCAAAAGGCACGCCCTCTATTAAGTACAGATGCCAGCACATCAAGCTACACGAAACTTTCAAATTTTCCCAATCAACCTTGAGCCTTATACTTTAGCGATAAAGTTGAAAATCTATTAAAGAAATTTGACAGATTGTAGTAGCTTGGTGTGCTGGAGTCTGTACATGGGATGTAAACGTAACGGGCCAAATGTGGGTGTGCCACAGGTTCGCTTCTGCGTAACCTTATGGGGAACAAGGCGTGATGTTATGTTATGCATTCAGCGGTTTTTTTAACATACATCAGATTGCTTCTTCTAATTCTCTTGCCTCTCCATTTCTCCAACTAGTCAATGGATCAGTAAAACGATTCGTGATTATTATATCCAGCCTATAAGCTTATGGCCAATGATCTTCCTCAAGGCTGTCAGTAACATAGTGAACAAACAAAGCTTCAATCATAATCAGCCTATAATGTTCCCACTGCTAGGACACAGGCTTCCTCTCTGTGAGAGGGAGTGGGCCGTTATCCACCACGCAGGCCCATTGCGGATGGGTAGATGTCACATGTCTTTGAATTTTTCGGTATTAGGACATGCCGGTTTCCTCACGATGTTTTCCTTCGCCGTTTCGAAAGTCGTGATGAAATATTTACACAAAGTTTAAGTGTCTGGGTTCGACCCTTCGACTTACAACTCGTAAGTCGCGGCCGCTACCACTGGGCCACCGCTGCTCTCAAACAAACAAACCTTGCAGGCAGTTTATTGTCATTGACTGTCAAAAAGACACCTTCCCCATTTCCTTGACATTCCCTTACTTGCTATTTACGACGCAGTCCGGTAAAGCGGTGCCTATTTGGGAAACTATAACCACCAAAACATTCTGTTCACAAAACAGTAATAAAATTGGAACTATTGCTCACTCATCAATCATATATGGTCATTACTGAATTCGAACACCAGTGGAGGCCTCCCATAAATGGCGGCACCGCCAACCTCTTTGTCACAGCATGTGGGAAGATTTTCCTAGTTACGTAATCATTGTACTGTTACCGAAGAGTGGGAGTCTATGGCAGACCCAGTTCTTTTGTATAAGGCAAAAAGTATGAATTGTTTTAGAAATTACGTAGTAAGCGAATCTTTCCCATGAATGAATCTGAGTTTATGTGAATATCATTCATGAGTTTTCCCTTCCAATGTAGTGGCGATCATGGTTGTTGCTTTGATTTGAATCACGCAAGTTCACTAAGAAAACTTTTGTTCCATTTGGTTCTCTGTAAAAAAAATTAGTTAATACATAAAGGCATGTGATTGTGAAGGCACGTGAACATATCCGTCAAAAGTTCTCCGTAACTGTCCAGCGCCGATTTGCTGGATTCGTTTTCTCCTCTACCAATATTTTTTTTTCTCCTCACAGTTCATTTTGTTTATATGTATGTCATTATGTATGTATCTATGTATTAGTATTTAGTCTTGTATTTCATAGTAATTTCCTAGCTACTTATCCCGTATGTTGCACCTGCACCAGATAGAAAATGCCTCAGGCATTAAATCCGCCTTTGTACAGTATTTCTTTTACTTGTGCATAAAGTTTTAATAAATAAAGTAAAGGAGGGGCTCGTGGCTAGATAATAACAGCCGCACGGGTCGATCGAATGTTAAGCTAAGCTTGCCGCGGCCGGTTCGTGGATGGGTTCTCCATTACATATCCTCTCCGTGTCTCGGAAAGCATTGTTAAGCCGTTGGTCCCGGCTGTTATTCGTAGATCTTTGACAGTCGTTACGGATAGTCAGAAGCCCAAGCTCTGATAACCACTCAAACTAAGGGTATCGTGTTACCCAGTAACTGGGTTATGAAGTTGAGATAGACAGTCGCTTCATGTAAAATACTGGTATTCAGCTGCATTTGGTTAGCTTGGAAGCCGATCCCAGGAAGATTGACTACGACATATTTTTATTTTTTAATTTCGCGGTTTTCTCATTGCCTTAGTAGGTAGGGTCTTGTGCTGGTCGCTATTCTACCATACACCTCTATCAGACGATACCTAGGTCGTTTATATTAAGGTTTGTGTTATCACGAAGTATGAAGAAAATCGCAGTGCTTACTAAACTTCACTTCTACTCCTTGTAGCCATCTCAATCTTAATAATGCCATTCATAGCCACTTTTCTTTGGGCCATCCGACCAATTGGCCACAAGTCTCGCTAAGTTACTTTCAAGGGTCCCTCCAGGGTCTGCCAGACCTACTTAAAAGCAACAACTCAGAACTCTCACTTAATTTTGGACATGAGCCTTTTAAGATAAATCAACAATACAGCCACCAACTCCATGTTACAAAGTCCGAATGCGTACGATCGACAGTGCGTCACGTGCTGAATTAAACATACTATGACCCACAGTGTGCGGATGAGCAGTGATCGAGGACATCCATGTCCTTTCCTTTGGCACTAGCTGGTGAAAACCGGACACATTGGCTGGTTGATTGTATTCTGTAGATGTATTTATAGGAGAACAAAATTATACAATGCCTAGCGAGTGTCGGAGATGTAAAAGTTTACGAGTAAGAATGTAAATCTAGTGAAAGGTCGAAGGTTTGGTGGGACTAGGTTTAAACTTTGACCCGAAATGGAAACATACAGCAAAAAGCTACCATATTGAAACTCAAAAGAGGTTTAGATATTGACCAGCCCAGCTTATCTAGCCTGCATTGACAAGTAATACAACGGAGCAAATAAACGTTTTTTTTTTTCGGCCCCTTCAGTGCATTATGTGCCCTGTGGAATTATCTAAAAGTAAGTTCCTACAGATTCCTAGGTTTATACCTTAGAGTAAGAAAGCTATAGAGCATCGGGTAGCGTGGCCACACATGAGACAAAAAACTAACTTAACTAACATTGGCTACCTAAGTAGCTGCCTTGAAAAAACTGGCACCCACTGAGAGACGGAAATAGTATAGCTATAACCTTTTCTGTTACTTATAATAACTCAATACTTTATCCTTTTCTTGTGGAAATGAAATGGAGCTACCCGCCGTCTATACTTTTCTGCCGCAACTAAACGTTTTTTTTTTTCTTCGGCCCCTCCAGGGCATTATGTGCCCTGTGGAATTATCTAAAAGTAAGTTCCTACAGATTCCTATGTTTTACTGATTCGTTGTTACTTGCAATGGATGACTTTCTCAAACATTGAACTTTTATTTGTTGAATACGAGGCTTTTGGCTACTTGGTTATTAATTTGTATTTATTTTTAATTTTTTGTGCAGAATAAGCAATTTTTCCTTCCTTTCTTTTTCGTTTGCTTAAACGTGTAGCCTGAACTTCAAAATGCACACTGCACAAAAGGCAATCCTAAGCCCACAAGTACCTAGATAGATACACTTTAGCTACTTACTTTGTAATTCTAACTGCACACTAAACAATCCAGTGCCCTTTAATCTCTAGTGCATAAAGACTTAACTAATCTTGCACTGGACATACCTCAGGTCGGTGTTAGCTATGAATGGCAGTGTCGGGTGCGCCTGAGCACTGTACTGCCCGGCCTTGCGCCCACGCAGCGTAAGCGATACCCCGCTATATTGTACGTGGGCATCTTCCTGTCACTGTAAGTAATCGGGATTTACTTGTCTTTACAATGTCAGAGAGTCAAGTAGGTTTTCTAGTAAGGACTATTTCTTTGATTTAATAAGATTTTTGCTGCGTAATTTTCGTTAATTTTTCTTATTCAAAAGAATTATTTTTTTACTATGCTCCGTGTGTCCAGTGACTACGGTATTTTAATTGGAGATTATTTATTCAATAGTGCTGTTCTTTTTCTTCATATAGTCTTTATGAAATAGCAGGAACTGGAAGAGCCCTTCTTCCGCGCGGGCTTACGAAAGATGGAAGGAGTGGAGGGAGACCTTTGCCTAGGAGTGGGACAGCGTAGGCTAGTAAAAAAAAGTGCTATTTGTTATTGGTTCGAAATCACTTGTCTAAATACCTACTCAGGAAGAAGTAGGCACCTTCGTTAAAATAAAAACTTTTTCGAATCAACAGCTATGGAAATTTTAGATACTGGACATTATTTATTTATCCATTTATTTCAGGCATCAAGGCCCATAATAAACACATACAATACAATATTAATAACTTAAAAATACTATAAATACATACAACATTCATCGATTAGAAGTGTCTGCGTCGTGTTTCGCTGACTGGTGTCATGTATCCGGCCACGAAACCGGCGGTACAACACCCTTCGGCCAGAACTCTTCCTTGAGGAACTTCTCGAGATGATGTGTCGGAACACGCACCTTCATTACCTTTGCTTTTAAAAATCTTTACGATCTTGACTTCCTTAACCTTAGAAATTGTCCACAATGACTAGAACATACACGTACTTAACACTTATAAAACTAACGAGTTAACTGTTTGGTAACACTCTCACTTTCCAACTGATAATTTTGCAGCGTCATTTAAATACCCTATTTCCGTCTCATTTCCTCTTATGAAAGCTCTGCATGTGAAAGAGATAACGGATCTTCATTGTTGATACGGAAGGTGGTTTTATCGTAAGGAAGACAGGGCCACAATGGGAATAATTGTATAACGCTTATTAAAGTCAGATTAAAAAGTTATGTACATGGCTAGATGACAGGTATGTGTGGCAAGGTGTGTAGTCATCATAGACAACACATTCTTTTTCTTTAACGAGAAGAGAAAGGCTTGTATAGGGCCTACGTTTTTATTGTTTCTGAATAGAGTTATCTTAATTATTATCTTGTTATTATCAAGTGTACCTACCTAATTTTTCGTAAGTATGTGTAATTGATATACAATCTGCATACGTACTTACCTACTAGGAGCAGTGGCGGCTCACTGGTAATGGCCGCAACTTACCGAGTTGTAGGTCGTCGTAGGTTCGAACCCCGACAGGCACTTTACTTTGTGTTAAATTATTTCATCACCGCTTCTCTCAAAACGGTGAAGGAAAATGTCGTGAGGAAATCGGCATGTCCTAGAACCAAAAATTCGAAGACGTGGCATCTACCCACCCGCACTGGGCCCGCGTGGTAGATTACTGCCAACACCCTCTTACCGAGTAGAGGCCTGTATCCCAGCAGTGGGAACATTATAGGCTGATTATGTGCGTGCTTGCCTGCTGATGCTTAAGATGTTTAAAGCCTGACTGTAAGTCAATCAACCATAATTATTTTTTTCATTTTTTGGTTCTATTGGCCATGGATGACAGCTATCATACTGGCTGTAAAAAGTAGCGAAATATATTTAGTAGAATTGAAATAACTATAATTCTTTCAAATAAAGAATGATGGGAAAGATTGATGCCAACAACAAAAACTTAATATTTGAATCGTGTAATTAAAATTATAATTCCAATGAAATCTGTTTTAAGACCATTAAAACACGCAACTGAAATTACAAAGACCATTAAATTAAACCAGATGGACAAGTGAAAGCCAAAACGCTAGTAAAAGTATTAGAAATTAGTGATAATTCGTAATAAATCATACATATGTATGTGTACATAAAGATTGCATGAGAACACATCATACACACTTCATGCGAGACTAGAATCAAGATTTTTATGATTCATTTAAATTAAATGTATCACATACGCCACTTGTCACAACCAATTTAGCTTGTCAAGTCTATTTGATCAAGTCGTCAGACAACTATTTACAAGATTTATACCTAATTATACCGTTGTGTAGGATATATTTTAATTTCCGCATATTTACATAATATCCGTATATTTACTTAATACGTGGACAATCAATTTACCTCATAGATAACTTAAAATAAATAAATTGTAATAAAACAAACTGGCATCTCATCGTTTTTTTTCTTCTTTGGCAACTTAGCCGATGTCGACTATTTCGCGCCAAAAGTATGACAGATGTCTCTATTAATCATGGCGGATGGCCACAGATAAAATATCCTAACTGAAATTATATGACACAAAGAGTTTGAATAGCACTGAATCACGTTGTTTCATTTCGAGTGTCTGAATACAGTGTTTTAAACCGGATTGTAATTAGAACAATAATTACCTACGTGCACTAAGGGAAAAGTTGCCAAAAACCTGAATCATTTGAAAAGGCTGGTGACCCGGTGACCTTCTGCACCGCAAGTTCCCACGTCTGTATGTATTAAATATACCGTAACATTATTTAACACAATGTTTAAGTTTTAGGTCGCCAAGATAAGCTTTACTTAATTCACACAAAAGAGATTAAAATGTATTCTTTTATCTCATAATTTCATCGTTAACAATCATAGATCTTAAAGTATGGTCTTTGAAACCGGATGTAATTTTCGTCTTTGGGCAATAATTAAAAAAAAGTCATTTAAATTAAGATATTTTTATGAAGGAATGGAACCAATAAATTAAGCATTCTGTCAGAATAGAATGGCGGGCCGCGTTCTCTACAATCACAGTTAATTCTAGTCATTAATAATGTTATGAAACTTATTTAAAAGTACCTACTTAGTAGGTCTGGGCTACCAATAACGAAGTATGCTAAGGCTACTGAATTGAAATGACTATCACAAACCGATATAAACGTGGATAGGTACAGTCAACAGCAAAAGTAGATGAACAAAATCAGAAATTCAATACCTATTAATGAAGGGAGTTTGCGTCAGAACTCTGCCACACAGCCACACAGTCTCTGCACACAGCTCAACAACAACAACAGCAACAGCTCTGCCATACAGTTTTGACGCGAACTCCGTTAATTAGTATTGAATTTCTGATTTTGATCATCTACTTTTGCTGTTGACTGTACAGACGCCAGCACATCAAGCTACTACAATCTGTCAAATTTCTTTAATAGATTTTCAACTTTATCGCTAAAGCATAAGGTTCAAAGTTCATTGGGAATATTTGACAGTTTCGGGTAGCTTGATATGCTGGCGTCTGTACTATCGGTAATCGTTGCGACTTTCCGCTTTATATTAATTACTGTATTTGATAAGCCAATCTTAGTCCGAATCGCATATTTCTCCGTTTGACTTAAATTAATTGGAGTTATTACTTCCTATATTTATCATATTATCGCGAAAAGCACTTTATGCACTTCTGAGCTACCTTTGATATCAAAGTAGGATTGTAAATTAGTTGGCAACATAATAGATCAAGGGACTGTCGCAACTAGCGACGTTACACAGGCTGTAATGGCTACTGTATACAATGGTACGTTGGTTTCAACGTCGGTTGCTTCATTTGTGGAAACCAGATCCAACTAAGTAGATTGTAAGTCATCAAGGGACGTTATATTGCGTCCACCGTAATCTACAGTTAATCATTATAAGAGGCCTCTTAAAGTTACGTCTAAATTCGCGTCACAATACAAGATTTTACATCTGTTATTGAGTGATCTCTAGCAACGTTCTTTTTTAGGCATTCGATTATCTGGGTGAAAATAATGCTCACAATCCGATCAATAGTTTCGGAGAAATGCGTGGACAAACATACATACACCTATCAAATTTTGTATATTTGTTTAGAAGGCCTTTTGCCCACGACTTCATCCACGAGAAAATTCATGTTCCCCCGTCCCACCCCGTCGCATCACATCGCATTCCAGCGCTATTACTTTGTGTTCGCGTTTTTTAGCGTTCTGCCTGACTGTTTTTTTCTTTTTCTCGGCACATAAGGGTGATGTTAAATAGCCTCCCTCTGGAAATGGGCTATCAAATGCAAAAATACTTTTTTCGCGTTCAAACAAAGCAACTCATCAGCTTTATTATTAGCATAGACCAAGCAGTTCCAATACTACATACATACGTGTCGAAATTGAAAACCTTCTTTTTTGAAGTCGGTAAAAAATATGCCAAACCAACCATTGTCCCTTGTTTTTTTTTTGCGGCTGGGAAATCATCAAATGACCCCTCCCGTTCTGGGTGGAGCGGAGGGGGTGTCAGACTCTTACTGACTAAATCCCACCCGTGTTCCGTCCTTAGCCTTTTGTTCCGGGCCAGCGGTAACCCTTTCGGACAATCCCGCTGACCCGGCAGGCTTCGGCCATAAGGGGGCCCCCCTTGCTCGATGCTGACATCTCTTGGAATCGTCATCGCGCGTGGAACACGTACGCGCCGTCCGGCACGGGCCTGGTCCTGATCGGACGATGAGCTACCCATTACTCTCCGCCCGAACCATTGTCCCTCAAGGACTCATCGTGACTCGTGAATCACCAGCAACAGCCATAGAGCATCAAACAACCACCTTCTACCAAAAGTAATGACTATAATTACAAAAGTCTGCCTTGCAATTACTAGACAAATAGTAGCAACCAGTCGCGGGTTCCCACAAGTTCAAAGCGATTCAGACAAGACAATAAATCATTTCGTCATTTATCAACAATAGTGAATTAATCTAATAAAGTAAAGATGGATTATGAACTTAGCGAGAGTTCAGGCGGTACAGACCATAGATATCTATTACTAATTATAAAGCTGAAAGAGTTTTTTTGTTAGTTGAGGCCTACATAGTTCAAAATTTTTTTTTTTTTTTGTAATGTAACAACAAATTTACGGTTTTCGGATTTTTTCCTTTAGGTACTTGTGCTGCATGACATTGCTTCTTGCCAAATTTATGATTCTAAGTCAACAGAAAGTACCCCTAACGTTTTGATTTCGGAACATAAACGCCCTTCTTGTTCTTCGGTATCTTTTGAAAGCTTCAAAAGATACGGTAGGCTACTTGACCAAATGTATGGGACGACTGATTTTTTTTCACGATTACGATGTTGGTCCCCGGGAGAAAGTTGTTCAGTTCAATGGCCTGTACCACACCCCCAAGTTTGATCACACCCCTCTGAAACACATTGTATAAATTGGCAAATAAAGGAAGGAATTTATGTGTATTAGAAGTGTGTTAGAGCGATAAAGGTCGAATGCAGGACGAGTTTAAAGTCCAACATCTCCAAACATCAAGAGAGTTCTTCATCTGCTGGGGAGTTTGTTTTATTCCTTCTTCTTCCCAGCTAGGAACACAGCACACACATACTTGCACTAGGAAGTGGTGATGGACAGTTACATAAGACATTATGTAATTTTGACGTTCAAAAGTGCTGATTCTCAGCCTAGTTTAAATAAATGACTTTTGATTTGATTCGACCGTAACAGTAAGCAATTTTCATCTAATTTTAATTTATAATGGTGATTTTAAATACGAAGCTCATCCAAGCAGGAAAACATGTAAGTTCTGACCATAGATATAAGAAAGAAGTTTTTTTTTCTCTTTTTTAAATTCGTTCTGACTTTATAATTCTTGGTCTCTTTTTTTATAATGTTTGTTCTCTTTTTTGTTACCGTTGCCTATCTATGTATTAATATATCTCTATGGTACAGACCAAATAAAGACTTGGCTAAAAGGTCCCAGCAAGCAGGCCATTAAAAAAAAATCTATGGTACAGACAGTGCAGTCTGTGCACTTGACTTGTTCGTGGGAATAACTAATAACTGTTCTGTTAACAGTGTGCGCTGTTTTCGCAAAGCTTTTAGCGTCGAGTGTAAATAAAAAGAGCATGAGAAGATTTTGAGTATGTTGATAAAGTTATTGTTATTTCCGGTTCCTTTTTATCTACGTCAACATCGACGGCAATTTTCGTCCAACAACATAAACCTCCTTTCTTTAATGGCTTTCTTCTATATTTTAAGGGGGGCTTCAAATGCCAATTTTATGTCATTGAAGTGAAAATCTAAAGCAGGATGATAATGTGGCATATGTATCCAGTAGTTTTTGCATAAATTGTTAATGTTCCAAAAACGGGTGAAGACAATGACTCCTGTAATACAGGCACCACCTGGATCAGGAGTCAGGGTTTCAAATTAAAATGCAACTCCTTTTTCATGTCAATTTTTTTTTGGTTAATTTTTTTTTTATGGTTGCTTGCCTTAGGCTACCAAGAGTCTTGTTCAAATTCCGTCAGTCTTTTACAAAATGTAGAATAGAATTCAAAGTGTGTGCCTACAGGCATTAGGTACCTCAAGAAACCGTCATCAACCTTCTTGCTGCGTACGTAATAAATAACTTTTATTTCCGGAAGACCACAAATATTTGGAAAACCCACTTGACTTACAAAAATTCTCATTTTTCGTGCACATTCTCACGTTACCGTGGAATACTTAATACTTACTGTTTGTATTCTTTTATATCCGGGTCGGATGATATTCGTACTTACTATTTTCTTTCACTTCTTTTGTCAAAGATATCATCCAGTTTTGGATAAAATAAATAACGCTCTTGCAGGAATGAATAAAAATCGATACCATCGGTCCCCAAGCATGGGTAGGTACGTGTCGGTTGAAATTCATAACATTTTCATTCACTTTTTTGCCTGAGTTTGACTCGCTCTTGACCGGCGCACCGAGGGTTCCGTAAAATTATGTAGGTACCTATGTGAATAGTTTATCACGGGGTTTTTTTTTTAATGTAACTACAAATTTACGGTTTTCGCATTTTTTCCTTTACTTGTGCTACATGACCTGGCTTCTTGTCAAATTTCATGATTCTAGGTCAACGGGAAGTATTTTGATTCCCTTGAGAGTGTCGAAATAT
Source organism: Oligia latruncula (assembly GCA_948474745.1). Lineage (NCBI taxonomy): Eukaryota > Metazoa > Arthropoda > Insecta > Lepidoptera > Noctuidae > Oligia > Oligia latruncula. Next base: position 13,955,877 of record OX419701.1, on the reverse strand, counting down.
ACGTTTTTTGCGGCATAAACGGCCGTATCTATTTTTTACGTTAACTTAGAAGTTTGATTTTTTCACAGCTTAAAGGGATCGTAGATCTTAGATTATAGTTTTAATTTCAACTCGATACCTCCACGCGTTCCCGAGGTAAAGGATCTTGACAGACAGACAGATGGACAACAAAGTGCTCGTATAAGGGTTCCGTTTTTTCCTTTTGAGGTACGGAACTCTAAAAATAGTAACTAATGGTCAACTGGGTCAAATTCAAAAACACATTTTGCCAAAATTAAACCATTAGTTACTAATTTTAATAGTTGTTTGAGTTAACTACGGATCAAAAAACCGGCCCTAAACTAGGGTGAAACCCACGTAAGACCATCAAATCCCACTCTTAACTATTTGCCACTATTTATAGGTAGATTCTTTTGCCAAGTTGATGTGCCAGAAAGCTATAAATTACCTAATTCTAGCATCCTACGTTATTCCCACACATGTACTCTACAGACAACAAAACAGTTTAGCATGGAGGTGAGAAATGAACATCTTAGGACTTGACCATGTTCAGCAATTCAGCATACACACAAAATTGGTAATAAAGTCGCATTGAAATGCTCCCAAATACATCGATCGACGATGCATCACACTAACACACCTCACACACACAGACAAACTATACATAGACACACACATAGACAAACTAATATTTTATATTTATTGAGGGCTTGAGCAGTGGTTGCCATGGACTTACGAGTTGTAGGTCGTAGGTTTGTGAAAATTATTTCATCACCGCTGCTCTCAAACAGTAAAGGAAAACATTGTTAGGAAACCGGCATGTCCCGCGTGGTGGATTACGGCCCACTCCCTCTAGCCGAGAGGAGGCCTGTGTCCCAGCAGAGGGAACAATGTAGGCAGATAGGGGGGGGGGGAGAGGAGGAGATAGCGAGTCGCGCAGTTTTCTTAACTTTTTTGTCAACTGTACCTATTTAACATAAGATGGTAAATTGAAGACACATGGGGATAGATTTTCATTGAATATACTTAAACTATCGTAGGCTGGTAGTATGGGCAGGCCTGCTTAAATTTAAATAGGATTAAAATTACAAACTGGAATACATTAATGTCTTGATAAGGTGTTAACTAATTGAATGACGTAATGTCACTGGCTTTAATTCTATTGGTTTTTGATTGACCATTCTTATTTGTTGGTACATTTGGGCGTAATCTAAGATGGAGCACGTACTTAATTAGATGATTGATAAACGTTACTAACCACCAGTCATGCAGTAAGGCCGCTCAGCGCGCTATGGAACGGACAATGCTCGGAGTTTCTTATTGAAGGATAAAAACAGAAATGAAGTTATCCGGAAAATAACCGACACATCCGACATAGCTTGCAGAGTAAGCAAACTGAAGTGGCAGTGGGTTGGCCATGTTTGTCGAAGGACCGATGGCTGGTGGAGCAGACGAGTCTTACAGTGAAGACTGCGTATCGGCAAGCGTGGTGTGACGCCCCCAGCTAGATGGACCGACGACCTTAAGGGGCTTACATGGCCTAAAGCGCGGTCACTGTCGGACTGCATAGTTCAAAAGAAAGAGAAGCGCGATGACACAACACTGGTAATTTATTGCAAAATATGAAGCAATTATTTAATTACTAAAGCGCGCGGTCACTGTCGGACTGCATAGTTCAAAAGAAAGAGAAGCGCGATAACACAACACTGGTAATTTATTGCAAAATATGAAGCAATTATTTAATTACAAAAAATCTATTGTTTGGACTAAAAAATTAAAACACTAGTATTTTAGTATGTTGCTTGTAGAATAATCTGACAAAAAATTTGAATGATTGTATGTAGGTATATTAGTATGGTTTTTATTGTAAAAATCAGTTTTTAGAGGTGTATCTTCATGATTTTTAACTATCGTATCAAATTAGTTGTATTATGTTTTCAACAAACTATGTACCTAGCATATATCCTGAAGAATATCATATATTTTTTTCTGATTTTGTTTACTGTAGTCGATCATACACTTTTATTGTTTCTAAAACTTGCGTTTTTTGTGTTTAAGTCCTGTAAGCCTCTTAAAAGAAGTTGGCTAGGACAGATTAGATGCGGAAGGCGGAGGACAGGGTGTTGTTTGTGGCGCAGCCTGGGTGAGATGTCCAACAGTGGACTGCGATAGGCTGAGTTGATTGATTGACTAGTGACCTTCTGCCTACAAAACAGTCTTCCCTAGGTTAGTTTGTCATGAATTTTAAAATGAATATTTTATTTGATCTCTATGCTACTTTTTATTGCAAACTTTTAAAAGACGAGTGCGTGAAAAGAGAAATAAAATGACTCAGTGACACAATTTTTGTTACCTATAAAACAGAATTCAATTAAGCTTTAGGAAACGTTAATTTAAAGAAAATTGGTGATTCAAGCGCAAGTAAATAGACTTAAAGGAATGGCTTTAAGGCTACAACAGAATAAGAACGCGAGGGCCATCCGTTGTTGACCCTAAAATGATAGAAACTCAAACCTTAAAGTCATATTCTCGGAATGATAAGAAACAGCCGTTTTCTTTGCAAAAGAATACCTGTAATAATACCATTTATTTATTACAGGCGAAATAGGCGCATAATTAATTTTTATTTTTTAAAACTTGTGTTAATAAAGAAGGTTATGATTCATTAAGACTATGTGACAAGGTGTTACGATGTGCTATCAGCAGCACACAAAACTATAATAAATCTAGCACCATTCAGCCACACAACACAGCAAAATTACACGGCACATTAACTCAACTTCTCCATATTAACTCAACTTCTCCATATTAACGGCCCGTAACCCGAGGCCCGAAGACATCGTGATCCAAATAAGATTTCTAAACACATACGTACATACACAGTACGGACAAAAACTGACATTACAGTGTGTAGCGGTGTATAATTTGCATCAGCCATTAAGTAAGGCACGGTGGGGTGAGCAAAAGTATCGGATTTTGAGGGAATATCCATTGATTTGATTGTTTTGTTTTTAAAAAGTTTTTGGCACTGATTTACGCTTTAAAAGGAGTTATAGAGCGAGAAAGTACACTTGAGGATGAAATATAGTGGATAAGAGGAAGGAGAAACTGAAATATAGTGGACAAGAGGAAGGAGAAACTGAAATATAGTGGATAAGAGGATGGAGAAACAGAACATTATATTCTAACATGAAATATAATACCTTCTACTTCATTGGTGTAGTGGTCACAAACACTACTGTTGAGCATGAGGTCTTGGGTTAGATTCCCAGGTCGAGCAAAGTGTTATTGGGTTTTTATATCAGGAATTTCTCAATAGCAGCCCGAAGTCTGGCCTTTTGCCTGGTTGGATGGCAATAGACACTCTCACCGCCACTCATATACAGGAATTTACATAACTGTCGAAATATGGGTGATATTTAGGTACACCCTTGCCCAACCCTTTGGAAGACAATGGGTATGAATTCTACTGATTTTGATCTTAGAAAACGGAAAAGAAGGAAAAGGGAAAATTATTTCGCAATAGTACTTTTCTGATACAACATATAATTTATACAAAAAGGTCGGTAGCTACCTACTTAGTTAAAATGTTCAGAAAGCGTTGGACCTACTAGGTACGGAACTATCGCTCATATTCGTCATGTTCCTAAATCGGTGTTGATTGACAGCTGCTAGAAACTGTCCCGCTTTTTCCACCATACCTGGTCACTACCCACGTACTTCTAATACAGTAGGAAACACTAGCGGACCATGTCGGTCGGTTGATTACGTCCGAAGCGACATTGAGGACTAATTTGTTACTATAGGAATAACTGTCCCTTGAGAAGTTACTGTATCAGGAATTAAGTTTCATTGATAAGTTTATTATTTTGAAGGTACAGTCACGAACATAAATATAGGAACCTTAAGGCACGTCCCCACTAGGGCCGCGCGGCCTCAAAGCCTCGCGAGGCCCGACGCTACGAGGCTTTTGCTGTTGTTTGCAACGCGTCCCCATTATAAAAACTCACGAGGCTCGGGCCCCGCGGCTCGATCTCACGGAGCCACGTGGCCCTACAGTTAGGGCGTTTGTGCACTACAAGGAATTTTAGTGTCCGGCGGTCCGATTTTATTTTTTTATTATGGCATGCGTATAAGGGACCGTAAAAAATCGGACTGCCGGACAGTAAAATTCCTTGTAGTGCACAAACGCCCTTTCTCAAAATTCAAAAGAAATTTTCTCGCAAAATAACGATTTTGACGTTGCATTTTATTCATAACAATATGGGTTCGAAAAGACAGCCACCTTAATTGCGTAACACACTCTATCAAACACAATCTGAATGATTTTGGAGGATATTGTTAATCCATTGCTTCATATGTTCGAAAATTTGTCTGCTCAATGACGTAAATAACGCAATGAATGTTGTTGATTTGTCAAAATAAAAGCTACTGTTAGTGTGTTACTTTTGACAGGTCAGTTTTGACAGTGAATGTTTTCGTGCTGATAATACTATTTATCAGTCCACAGAACGGGGTTTTTATTGCGGTAATTTTTCAATAGTTTCGAAACCCGCAAGCAATATCTACTTCGTCGATTAACGTTATAATTACATCAACCATGTCAGTCAGAATTGTGACTGACATTTAATTGTATGCAGCTGTTACACAGTAAATACTGTTTTCATGTAATAAAAAGTTAACGATTTCTTATGAAGAAACATAAACCACATCTCTTGAATGAATGTTGCTGTTTTTTTCACAATTCCGCCTCTTGTCCCTCCGTGTGTTGTGGCATTCTACGGTTGATACATTATTCTATCGGATATCAATCACTCTTTTATCTTATATAATCAGCCTCTAATGTTCCCACTGCTGAGATACAGGCTTCCGAGAGGCCCAGTGCGGGTTGGTACCTAGATGTTAAGTACATGTCTTCGAACTTTTTGTTCTAGGACACCACGCCGCCGGTTTGCTCACGATGTTTTTCTTCACCATTTTTAAGAGCAGTGATGATGAAATTTGTTATACAAAGTAAAGCTGGCCTGGCTGGGTTCGAACTCACGACCTACAACTCTTAAGTCGGCCGTTACCACTGGGCCACCACCTGGGGGCCCTAGTCTACTATTTTTATAAATTCGTCATTCCAACACGATCCCATTGTCATTTTGCTAAAAGTTCGTAATCTGCTAAATTCATAATGGTCGATCATTGGTCGGTCAATGGCACAGAACATATACGTTACTCGTAACGAATTAAAAGCAATGACTGCACAATGACGTTCTAATGGTAGGTCACTGATCAAAGGAACTGTCAAAATTTTAGCAGATTAACGCATAAGTCAGTCATTCATTTGTCATTATGTACGAGATTACCATTATATGCAATTTCTTTCAATGGAGTGTCAGTGGTTGAACATTGGAAAGTCATAATGACGCCATTATATTAGTAGATTACCACACTTGTCAGAATCAACAATTATGCAATCAATGATGGACCATTCTGACACTATTGTAATAGCAGACTTGAGTGAGGCCCTGCTCTCATCTTTTATCTTAATTCTATTCAAATTATAATCTATTTTTTGTTCCTAATGAAGCTAGGTCCCATTCTCTTCGTAAGGCGTTGACAAGGCTCGTACCAGAGTGACGTCACTCCTCCAAATATGGGAATTGCTGTGTCGTGCGCGTGCGCCGGGGCTGAGCGGATTACCGTATTTGTTCATTACGAAGGAAATTGCTTAGAAGTCGTCACGTTTGTTGATATAGGATTGAGATGTTGGTTTTTAATTTGAGGTTGGGATTCAGATATTTTGTAGTAATAAAGTAATGTGTAGATTAGTTTTTAATTAATCATTTTAATTAGTGCTGTCGACATATTAGTGTCACATAGTGTTGCTTCTCGAGTAGGACCTACTAATTTTGAAACTTACATACCAAGTCATGTAAAGAGGCTAGTAGATTTTAATTTTCAGTACTTATATGGAAGTAAATCATTCTCAATGTTGCTGTCCCTAAAATTCCTTTCCTGTTTAACATTTTCTAAAAATATAAAATTCACACAAATATTTCTTAACAGTGTACATACCTTAGTCAAATGTAACGAGATTAATTTAAAAGCCAAAGGCCACCATTACCGTACATTGCGGCGTCAACTCTATAAATAGGAAAGTTTTTCCGACAAATCCGTGAATAATCAGCACAATACAACAATAGAACAGTTATAATACGGAAACACTTGTGTGTGTCACGAAGCAGGTGAGGAACAGAAGACTTCATTTGTTTATAGCTTGGTTGGGTTTTACAGCTCATGCAAATATATAATAGGTACATACAACCAATAAAAGAAGTTTTTAAAATATCAACAATTTTAAGGCAGTCTCCCGAAAAGGAGCTTTGTCTACTTCTTTCTAAAATGATAATAACAAGCTCATCTGCCTAGCTTTTTCCCAACTATTTTGGGGTCGGCTTCCAGTCTAACCGGATGCAGCTGAGTACCAGTATTTTACATGTAGCGAATGCCTATCTGACCTCCACAACCCAGTGACTGGGTAATACGATACCCCTTGGTAAGACTAGTTGTCTGACTTTCGGACTTCTGGCGACCCGTAACGACTGTCACAGATCCACGAGTGGCAGCCGGGCCCACTGAGGGGTCTTGGTATGTAAAGCTGCATGCACGGACCAAACGCGGGTAACACTTAAATATAATATTATGTACAGTCAACAAAAGAGATAAGTATGCAGGATCGTCGGATATAGTTGAAGTTTAGTAAGAAACCGATGGATGTTAGGACACAGGCCTCCTCTCTTTGAGAGGGAAGGTGGCTGTACAATTTACCACGCGGGTGCAAGTTGGTATCACATGTCTTTGATTTTTTTGTTCTAGGACATGCCGGTTTCCTCAATAACATTAAATTTATTAAATTCTAGTGATATTTATTTTAGAAATATGTATGTTTGTTTGTATGTATGTAAGTATATTCTCATAATACTTGTTTAGTTTTATTAAGAGAATTGTTTTTAGATTTCTTGTATTATTTTGTCTCCTTTAATCTTTCACACGCTGTCTACATCTCTCTATTAATTGTCCTATCGCAGAGGTATGCTGGAAGAGATTTCTTATGAAATAAGCATCACCTTTGTACCTATTTTTCTGTTCTGTTTTACTTGTCTGTTTATATGTGTGTACATAAATGGTTAAATAAATAAAAATAAATAAAATTAATTAATTAATTATGTACATTTCCTTTTTGCCTTCCAAAACTGGTGGCCCTTCTGCTTTAGCTGCATTATGCTGGACCACGAAGTTTACTCAGATGAAACCTCATGCAGCGATAGTATCTGAGCTGTTTCCTCGAAACATGACTCAGTTGGATTGGATAGTCACCATATTAATTACATTTAATTATGATCAGTCATGAAATTATTTAGTTACGTGTAACTTATCAGACAGCTGATTGACTACCACTCCATTTTAAAACCATATTTCGCGTGAATCTTTGAAGCTAGGACTGTTGTTCAACTGAGTAACTAGCTGCGCCCCGCGGTTTCACCCGCATAAGTGTCGATCCAGTGAGAATATCGGGATAAAAAGTAGCCTATATTTTAATCCGGGGTGTCAGCTACCTCCATACAACATTTTATCAAAATTGGTCCAGCCGATTGAGCGTGAAGAAGTAACAAAAATATATAAAAACACACACTCACAAACTTTCGCCTTTATAATATTAGTGTGATTAACTCGGCGCATGGGGAAAATTAGAATACCAAGGTGGAAAAGCGAATTTATCTTGTCAACAGTATATTTAGCGATGGTGGAGGTAAACATTTACATCGTAATTGTTTTTTTGCTGCTCAATGAAGAAGAAATTGCAAATGCGCAGAGATTCGCGGAATCAATGTAGGACAGTCATTCGTGGTGTGGGTCAACGAGACTTAAGATCTACATTCCGATTTGTAATAGCTATCACTTGAAACGGCAATAGCCCAACAGTCAAGCTTCGGCCTTGTGAGAGAGAGGTCGTGAGTTTGATGCCGAGCCGTTGCCCCATTAACGGGAACCCACTACCTGGACAAACATAACTGGTGGGGTTGAAATAAAGCTACAATATACATGATAGCCAGTAATTAAAGAATTATTCCGTTCAGTTTTACACGCCATGTAAAAAAAAATAAACTACCTATAGGGAGTACACATTTCCTATCAGGTAACGTAGGTATTCTCTATGACACATGAACGAAACCGCGCCAAATGAACGCCGAGGTTGGCGGGAATTGACGTTGTTTCGAAGTACGGAATCATGAATGATCATAGTAAATTAGGGCCCTGACTACCCCTGAGAATAAAAGGCGAAACAAACTCAGTATGGCCATTGTAGCCCAAATAGCATAAAAAATTAACCATAGAAAGGAACATTTCTGACTTTCAACCGAAAAAGCAGTCTCCTCGCCATTTCTCAACATCACAAAAACAATAGACATTACCATTACATGTAACAAACATTTTTAATTATATTTTTTAATCTACAAGGCACCGTCAATTCAACCTACAGCCTCGTTCGTTGACTCTCAGATAGAAAGTTGTTAATTAAGAACGCGCCTGATTGGCGGGCGATTGTGTAACCGAACGCAACAGATCAAGCATGTGGCTGAACAGGGAAATGCCTTTGCCGAAGAAAGTGGACACGTCATTTTTCCTATTGTGCAATATAACCATAAAGCGTGTATTTATTAAACGGGTTTTATAGCAGAAAATTATGTTAGGTAGGAAAATTAAGATTATCTACTAGCAATGTGGTAAAATGGTAATTAAACTATACTGTAGTTTATTGTATGGCTTTCATAGTCGGTTTAAATACCGTGAGATTTACAACGCGTGATGAGGTCATAGGAGCTCCATTCTAGTTGGAAACACTTCAGGCAAAACTCTAAATAAACGCGTCAGTTATAAACAACAATGAAGACCAAGATCTTCACTTCTTCAGGGTTGCTTAAAGACAACATGTTTTTTGATATCCCATAACTCTAGGGTCATATTCTTTATTAATAGAAAACAAACAGCTCATTTATCAAATTAAATTTCAGTCGACAACATTCATTTCAACTATATCCGACCGCCGACGATCCTGCATACTTATCTATTTTGTTGACTGTACTTAACTAAGTTTCATTGATAAATACGAGTAATTCATTTTCATTCAAACCAATCATTCATATTATGTAAAGCTAACAAAATGCGACGTTGTCATATTCCACGTTAGGGTGTTTTACATTTACAACCGTGACTTTGTCGGATTTTTTTGTATGAAAAATTAAAACAACAAAAAAAATATAATTAATTGAAAATCCATATTAATATTATAAATGCAAAAGTGTGTCTGTCTGTTACCTCTTCACGCTTAAACCGCTGAACTGATTTATATGAAATTTGGTATAGATATAGTTTGAGTCCCGAGAAGGACATATCTACATAGGATAGTTTAGTAATTCATATGCCAGTTGATTCTTTTGATATGGTCTCATTCATACCCCAGAGTTACCTATGTGATATAAAAAAACACCTTGTATATATTATTAACATCACATAACATCACGCCGGCAATCCCCGAAAGGTTAAGCAGAGCCTATAGTACACCCACATTTCGCCAGATAAGTTTAAGTCCCATGTAATAGGGGGCGAGCCTATTGCCATCAACCGGGGACAAATCCAAATGATCGATTTATTTACAACCATGAACACCTAATCAATTTAAATAATTACCGGATCGAGTACAACGTCCTCGCCAAGTAGAACATTGACTCAATTGTGCAATATTGCAATTTCACATAAATATCAATCTATTAACTCAAGAACGGCGGCATACCACGTCTCGCAATGAGATGAGATTTATTGCAATGCGATCGTGTTACAGGGAAACTGTTTATTGCACTGACACTGCTACACGTACCTACCTACCTTTTGGTGCTCGCATGACGTTGACAGGGGAGCGCTGCTGCTGGTGAACATATTTTGTGCAATTGTTTCGTAAAATGTCACTTGAAATGACGTATTAAAAAAACAAGATGGCCGCATTAGTTCCAATTTTGGCCAAAGTAACCTTGTAGCGCTATGTACAGATGTTTGCACATATATGAAGACTGACAGAAGTAGAATGCAAATTGCAAGTGCAACTGAAGTTGACCTTTTTAAAGATAAGTGACAACCCTGACGTTGGTAGTTATTTTGTTTTGAAGCTGATGAAAACATGCATTGTGTTTATTACATGGAATTAATATTCCAAGTAATCAATTACGTACTTGAGTCACTTAAAGTCATGTGATCGTGGTCTCCTGAGAAGGTTAAAGCGGACCTAAGGTAGGACAAAGTTAGTCTTTCTTTCTTAAATTTTTATGAATGAACAACTCTTACACTCTTGATGTAGGTATCTAATGCACATTACCTATTGCACTTTACTAGACTTGGTTCAGTCTCTGGTACTATCACCTGCCACTTATCTTTGCTTAATTCCCAAAAGTTTTTAAAACAGCTCTGCTGCGGCTCAGTCAGGCAATAAAAATCGACAGAGAGGTAATGTTTCGTGACTTGAACTTTCTTCTTCATAAACCCACAGCGTTAGGAGCACGCTTCTAATAATTCTTAAGCACCTGTCAGCAAACTCCATGGCTGGCATTAAAATTTATGACGTATTGTTCAAGAGTTTAAGCCTCCTAAATTATAATTATTTGAAATCAGGTCTTGTTAGAGATTTAAATATTTAGTGACTCAGTAATCTTCTAATAGAAGAATATGAAAATATGCGATGTAGACGCATAAGTTTGGAATTTTTATACCGTTTTAACACTATCTTAATATTTATTATTAACCTTAATAAACTTAATTTAAAAAATATATTATTAACGGCAACTCTCTATGATGAACACCGCTGATTTTACTTTTAACGACAATCTAATCTTAGTTTTTATGGCAAAAGTATTTCCCTGGACTGCCTTAATTGCACAATCAAAAGTCGCCTGCTGTTATTCGAATATGGAATATGAAGTTATTTATGGAGGAAAAATGTTTGGAAAATGAGGCCAACGCCGTGCACCCGCCATGTAGATAGGCAATTAACTCTGTTAATAGACTGTCAGTGCTCCACCGGATAGATTTTCTTGTGAAGAATTCCAGTTAGAAAAAAATCACGCACGCGGCGACCGTTGCGACTGGAAAGCGTAAAATGGCGAGCCTCGATCGCAAGCGCGGACATATTGTTACCAATCAATTGTTTATTATTATGATTTACAGTGAAATTGGGTACTCTAAAGCCAATTTACTCTTGTAATGTAAGGCGAAGAAAACTAGAGACGGATCATGATCATAACCTACATTTACTAATAACAATACTTACTCGTACTTTGTCTAAAACTGTAATAATATGTAGCATGATAAATAAATCGAAAATATTTTTCTGTATAAAAATAATCGTGATAGGTCAACCCAGATTGGTTCCCGCCATTTAGGTACTCCTTCCGACGCCATGACAGTTTCGCAATTTTGAAAAATAAGGAGCTGCAGGTAAGTATTATCAATATACAGCCGGCCGTGTCATCTAGACTAGATGATAAAAGTGAGTGGCTGATATCCAATTGTTAAACTTGAACTTTGTTAATGGCGGTCGGGTCATTGTATTACATTTGCATGCTAATAGCCCAACGGTCTCTTTTTATAATTGCTATTGTTCCGTGTAATAAGACTGGCTATGATTTACCGTCACTGCAAACATTACACACCTCTTTGGAGATTTATTTTTTGTCTAGATTAATATTCACCAAAGAGTTATTAAATTAAGAACACATCAGGACATTTTTGCGCTAATAACGAGAATGACAAGAAAATTATAATGCTAATTTAGGACTTCATTCATTTCGGGTTATGGTAAATAAGGTTTGCATTTTGTAGAATAGTTACTTGCACTTAGCTATTTTTTGTTTTGCAAACGGTCCGAATATTGAAATTGTTAGGTTTGTAAGCAGGTGCCTAACTCTGAATAAGAGTTTCATACTAAGACGAAAGTTGTTGCTATCAGAGAATGCTATTTATAATCTGATATTTTGCGTGGCAATTGAAACTACATAAGTTCTTCCTCATACGTGACTCCTACCCTAAAACTTACCTGAGACTTCTGCATATTTTTTTTAGACATTGCATCATTTCTTTATCACTATGAGGTAGGGTAAGAGCACAAAAACTATTAAAATCGAAAATATAAAATTTTATTACAAAAATACTTATCTCGTATTAACACCTAAATGCTGCCATTGAAAAAACAGCTGTGATAATATTGAGTAAAGAATGTCTTCTTGAATTATACAACAACTTGAGACTATTTTGATAACCTGTTTGCCTTCCTAAGGCTAGACCTTGAGAAATGCTGCCAGGACAAATTCATTCACAGACAATTAACAAAAAAAACAAATGACAAACAGTTGAGCTCTAGGTTTTTAGTGCCCGGTTTCTGAGGTTCTCGTGTAACATAAGATTCGACAAAATTATTAAAAAAAAAAACGCATTCGAATCTCGAAAAGATAGATTATAAAAACCGAACAAGTGTCTCGGTAAATAGGATTACAAAATCGATCACTGTGAAAACGACAGTCTGAAATCTGACCTTAATCTTGACCTTAAAACAGAAAGTCTTAAATAAGCAGATAATAACAATCTCATGGACGTTATTATACCCACAAATGGGAGTCGTTTGAACAAAATCGGAGGCGTGTCTGTTATCAACGCAGATAATTCACCACGATGATAGCAGAATCAATATTTAAGTAAGAATCTTTCTGTTGCCTACATAACAACTAATCACAACGATTTTAAAGTCAGCACGCTATCGCGTCCGTTAAGATACGTATTAAATAATCACAAACTTTATTTTACACTTAATAAAATCGTTAGCCGAACATTATCACAATTAATAAAGAGGTAAACGATGGCATTAATTAGTTTGTAAAACTCGGAATAATAAAATCAGTGTGGGCGATACGCCTAATTACTGATAACACGAAGTTTCGTCATACAGTGACTTTGTTTTTATCACTTCACATTCTGAATACACCGAATTTACTGTCTTTAAATGGAGCATTTAATGCCGCAGACAAACTGAGTCCAACCACTCTTCTCGTGTCTTTTGGAGAAATCACTCCATCGTCCCAAAGTCTTGCGGTACTGTAGTATGGGCGTCCTTCTTTCTCAAACAGGGCTTCCAAAGGTCCTCTCACTTTCTTATCATCCTCATCCGTCCAAGGCTTTCCATCCCTCTGAGCCTTCTCTTTAGCTACCAAGGACAACACTGTAGCAGCCTGAGGTCCACCCATTACTGATATTCTGGCGTTGGGCCACATGTAGAGGAAACTCGGAGAGTACGCACGACCACACATTCCGTAGTTGCCAGCACCAAAACTACCTCCTACCAACACTGTTACCTTCGGTCCCTTGAAACAACTGACTGCTGTTACCATCTTGGCACCATTTTTGGCAATACCTCCTGCTTCTGCATCTTTGCCAACCATGAAACCAGTTATGTTCTGAAGGAAGAGCAAAGGAATCTTCCTAGCTGCGCAAAGTTGAATGAAATGAGATCCTTTCAAAGCTGCCTCTGAGTGCAATACTCCATTGTTACCGATCACTCCGACGGGATGTCCATACATAGATGCAAAACCGCATACCAATGTCTCTCCGTAAAGTTGTTTAAACTCATGGAATCTACTTCCGTCAACTATTCTAGCGACAACTTCGCGGATGTCGAAAGGTCTTTGGATGTTCGCTCCAACGATGCCGTGAAGATCGTTAATGTCATGGACAGGGTCGTCAACTTTTGGTGTATGTATTCTTGTCCGCTGTTCGTTATTCCAATTTAAATTGGCAACGACATTCCTAGCTAAGTGAAGAGCATGCTCATCATCTTGGGCATAGTGATCTGTTACACCAGACTGCCGGCAATGCAGGTCAGCGCCGCCCAAATCTTCAGCAGATACCGATTCGCCTGTAGCAGCTTTTACTAAAGGTGGACCAGCTAAGAAAATAGTTCCTTGATTTTTAATTATGATACTTTCGTCGGACATGCTGGGAATGTACGCGCCTCCGGCGGTACATGAGCCCATAACTACTGAGATCTGTGGTATACCTTCCGCGGACATGTTAGCTTGATTGTAAAATATCCTTCCGAAGTGTTCTTTGTCCGGGAAGACTTCGGCTTGATCGGGTAAATGTGCGCCTCCGGAGTCCACGAGATAAATGCACGGAAGACGACACTCTTGCGCAACGGCTTGAGCTCTCAGATGCTTCTTCACTGTCATAGGGAAATAAGTGCCTCCTTTAACAGTGGCGTCATTAGCCACAATCATGCAGTCACGACCGTGAACTTTGCCAATGGCAGTGACGATGCCGGCGCTCGGCACTTGCCCTTTGTACATGTCGACGGCGGCCAGCGTACTCAGTTCTAAAACGTCGCTTCCCTCGTCCACCAACCGGTTAATCCTGTCCCTGACGAGCAGTTTTCCTCTCGCCGTGTGCCTCTTTACGGCCTCCTCCGGGCCGCCTTTGACGGCGTCACCGGTTTTCTGCCGTAGTTCGTCGACAAGCTCATCCATTCTGGCCTTATTCTCTTGGTAGTAAGGATCGGTTCTGACTGGCTCTGTGCCGATGACGGTAGCGTGGTTGTGCCGGCATTGGTTCAACCGCCGTATCCCTCTGACTAGTTTGAGCATTTTTAACGTATATTAAGTGCAGAATGAAACACGACCGGTCGGCGAGTCGGTGTCGCGCTACTGCCGATAATGTAGTACCGTTATCTACACGATTAACTTGTACAAAAACAAATTCCTCGCTCGCCGACCCTCCCGCGGCACGATAAAAACTCGCATTATGTATGAAATGATAATGTGTAGCCATTGTTACTGGGTGACTATTTACGTAATATTTACATGTAGTTGAGACGCTTCGGCGAGGGTTCATTCATTCGTTCTCAAGTCGTCGTGCTAAAATAAATGGCAGTAATAGTCGTGTGTTTCTCGGTATGAATAGATACTTATTGAATGATTCAATGGTCGTGTCATGACCTACTTGCAATAAGTTCATGTTGTGTGTAGCTAACCTTGAATGGGTGTTTCAACTTCATTTATTTATTTCCTTTTCACATCTGTTGATAAACGTTGACGAATGACGCATTTAAATCCACGTCATGTTTAAGATTTCATTGTCATTACAGTTTTCTATTTCTATACCCAGTTACTTAAACCATAAACTTGTATGAGTTTCAATGTATAATTTCGCTGCCCGAAGCTCTAAACAGTGCTCTACAAGATAACAGCATGCAATAATACAATGTGCTCAAATTGAGTCAAACGTAATAATGCATTACTTATGTTTAAATGCATAAGTGTTGGCGAGATCTAGTTCAACGCCTGAAGCCTTCGAATGACCAGGATATTGAATATGTAGATACTCTACCCTACCTTCCTATTCCTATGAAGACTATGAACATGCTTTTAGATGGAATTGATACAAGAGCCATGCCTAAGGGCTACTATTGCCAAGAAGGTGAAATAAAACAGCCTCCCTGGGCAGTCCATCGTGTTGGAATCTTTTAAACACTTCGGATTTTCTCGCATAGCTTAGAAGGCTACTCTTCCTGTATTTAAAAACTCTCAAAATCAAGTCGCAATCTCATCTCATCAGCGTCAAAAACTTGTCAAAAATGTGAGGAAATTAGAGGTATTTTTGACAGATTGAGACTGAGATCAGACTGTGAACATACGAGAATTGCCCATCTGGTTGGCGTGGAAAGAAATACCCAAAAAGTTCCCAGCTTTTAGCGTTAACAGAGCAGAATATTAAACTTATGTATTTTTCTCAGAAACGCAACAATCTACCCCACCTTGCCGTACACGGTACATCCATAAGTAGGTAGTAGTGGGTACCGGTAAATTCAAAGCTCTCTCTTCAAATTCGCAACTGGCCCTCCACTACAAAGCCACAAAAACATAAAATATTCACGCCTATGATTGACAACGGTTACTCAATTATATTTCCATTCCATAATATTAAAAAAAGAGGATCATTAAAACCAGAGACGGGCACCGCTCAATGATAATGGTTACTGTTAGTTCAAGCAAAAAATCTCATCAGAAATCGACTATTTACATCTTACACTCACTGGGGCATACGTTTACAGTTGGTGGCTCAGATCGTATTAAAAGAGCGGAAATAATTGCTTTTTAATATCTATACATATTGTATCATTGGGTATCTTTTTTTACTTCTTTTTACTATTTCTTGTCCATGTACCAATTAAATATTTTTCATTCTTTCTTTTCTTTTTACAAGGAATTATTGTTTACTAGCTGCGCCCCGCGGTTTCACCCGCGTAAATGTCGATCCCGTGGGAATATCGGGATAAAATTTAGCCTATATATTAATTCAGGGTGTCAACTACCTCCATGCAAAATTTTATCAAAATTGGTCCAGCCGTTTGAGCGTGAAGAAGTAACAAACATATAAACACACACACACACACTCACAAACATTCGCCTTTATAATATTAGTGTGATATGGTTGAACCCTTCTCTATAGCGGTATAAAATCCGGCTGGATTTCCCCATCAACCCCATGGATGTAACCGTGCACCACTGTAATGAAGTTATAGATGTCATGACTACTTTCTTGCTGAATTAAGACATCACCGGTTTACGTTGAAACTTGGACTTTCCGTACTGAAATCCGCAATGAGCATTAGCAAGCCTGATGTTTAGATAATGCTCAATACTTCTGTCTCTGCAGACGAAAAATTTTCCACAAAGCAACATACTGAGCATAATCAATCTTATTGGACATACATTTCATCTTCAGCGTGTATCAGAAATGCGTGGTCGTATTTAAGGGTTTATGAGACCATCAAACTGAACAACTATCTCCATGAGATAAACATCGTAATCGCGAAAAAATAATCAGCTGTAACATACAAAACTTCATCAGGTACAGACGCCAGCACATCAAGTTACTACAATCTGTCAAATTTCTCTAATAGATTTTCAACTTTATCGCTAAAGCATAAGGTTCAAAGTTGATTGGGAAAATTTGACAGTTTCGGGTAGCATGATCGTCTGTACCTACTCGAACCAAAATGGGCAGCTGATAATTTTTTCTGTTTTTTTTTCTGATATAATATTAGATTGGATATGCCTTTTGGTGAACTTGCAAAGTCTTCATGGGCAAACACGGCAGCTTCATAGCAAATTAATGCAGCACTAAAAATAAAGCTAAAACTTTTTAGTCATAGGCATTACCTGGTAGAAAGTCATCTTACTTTGTCAAGAATACACGAGGAAATTGCTAAACACTTTCCGATTTACGATGCTATGAACAATTTATGAACTCTTCCGGCATTCGCGCTACCGCAAAAACACTATTAAAAGACAGAAAATTGCCGTGAACACCGTGATAAACCTGTAGGCGATCTATCAATAAATGAGCGAGTACGATCGGTCATCTAATCGTAGAGTAGATAAGCTGTGCAGACAGAAGACTTATTCCTTACAGAGCGCTAAAACGCTACTCGTTTATTAAGGCGGTTTATTTCTCAGTAACAGCCCAGAGTTTGGAAGTTGGCGATGTGATACCCCCGTGTCTCGGAAAGCACGTAAGGCCGTTGGTCCCGCGCCCGATGTTTCTCTGGTCGTATCGGATTGCCGTCCCATCGGACTATGACAGTGAGGGGAAAGTGAGTGCACCTGTGTCTGCGCGTAAACTTGTCCACTTTAACCTATGGCTGCTATGGCCGAAATTTGGTCTGGAGGGCTATTATTATTAAGGTGGTCACACCAAGACCAGACCGTCACCTACTGTAAAACAATAGACCCGACCCACATTCATTTGTTTATGGTGGTCGTACGGATGTAGGGTGTCAGATACGCCCGATATATTAAGAGCCTTCAAGGATGAGTTAGTCGTCCGTATAGTTAGTTGTTCATATCCCGGGCAAAAATGTAGTTATAGTGAAAGCAGATTTGTAGCTGCTCTCAAATGTGAACCCACTATCTACGCACTAACCACTTGTAAACTGGAAGCAGCTAATAGGCCGTTTTAACCAAAAGTTTAGAGAATATCCACTAGCTTTATTAATGCTTAAGGCTATCAATGGTCAAATAGACATCACATTTTAAGCTCGCGTAAAAAAATGTGTGAATGTCTTCGCTCACTCGTAATAGTCAATTGTTTCGAGTGGACATTCTGTCCCTGCCTAATCCATGATCTAATCGCTACCTTGCGCGCGCGCAGGTGAACGACACAATCGTTTCACTTTTCTCAGCGGCCGCCAGGTGGCGACACTTTCCATCATAACGATCTAATGGTCGTCTTGCCGCTAATCTCTGCTGACATATTGCTAAGCTGACTTAGACTGAATTAGACATGCTAGGTAGGTATGTACTTTGATTTGTAACTAAGATTAATATGTTAATAATTATGGGTAAGCATTTATCTGTTTGCAAAATCTGAAAGGTTGGAAAGTGGTTGGTTTTAACTGACGAGTTAAGTGTCGATAACACTACTTAACTACTAAGGTCAATGGTCTAATGTAAAGCCTCAATGGTTCAATAATAACACTACTACTGTTATTAACTTTTAACTTTTTGCCAACAGTTCAAGTTACACCTTAATTTAATGCTCATCAAAGTTTTTACGCTCTATTTAAGCTATTATAATATGTATGTCATCATCATCATCACAGGTTTAACCACATCAAGAAATTAACTGTAGTAAGTTACAACCAGTCACCAGTGAGTGACTACGATTAGCCAGCTATGAATAACGTATTACTCTCTCTCGTATTATCTAAGCAGACGCGGATCCATGAACTAAGTATCCGTTTAGCTTTTGTATTTAACGTTTAGCTTTTGTAGGTATATCGCGTCTATTGAGAAAGTGAGCAAAAACAAGTGACTGCAGAAAAAATGCACTAGAAGTAAAACAAATTGCTAGTGCTGGTGGATATTGTATATCGATCATTTGGAGAAACATCGACGTAAATGTATTTTTTCCCAAAAATGAGTTAAATCTACTATATAAAAATAAGTCGGGTTTTCCTTCCTGACGCTATAACTCCAGAACGCACGAACCGATTTCCACGGTTTTGCATTCGTTGGAAAGGTCTCGGGCTCCGTGAGGTTTACAGGTTTTTTTTTTTTTTTTAGGGTAGGAGTAGGGTAGGAGTAGTGTAGGAGTAGGGTAGGAGTAGTGTAGGAGTAGTGTAGGAGTAGTGTAGGAGTAGTGTAGGAGTAGGGTAGGAGTAGTGTAGGAGTAGTGTAGGAGTAGGGTAGGAGTAGTGTAGGAGTAGGGTAGGGTACGCCGGGCAGCTGGAAATAATTTATATGGCAAAACAACGTTTGCCCGGGCAGCTTGTATATTATAACAAAGCACTTAGAAACGTACAATACGACCGACGTAACTTGGCGGGCCTGAGTATAGCCTTTGCGAACTTTCGCGCATGTTCTCTCACTCACACTCGCCTCATGCCACCATTTGGTTCCTAAAAAACGTTCGTGCGCAGCCTTCTGCGCGAAGTTCAGGCCCGCCAAGTTACGTCGGTCGTATTGTATTTACGATATGAAAAACAAAGACGTAAAAAAAAATAACAGTTACGTCGATGTTTCTCCAAAGGAGCGATATATCTATACTCATCTATCAGTCTATAGATAATAAAGATGAAGAGTTTGCCTGTTTGAATTCGCTAATCTCTAGAACTAGGTACTCTTCTTTTAGCATTTGATAGCCCAATTCTTCAGTATATGCCATTTAACATCACGCAATGACCCTTGGGAGATGAGCAAAAAGAAAAAAAACTCAGAATGAACGCAAAGCCAAAATGCAGTAATAATGCGGGCGGGGGATAATTCCACGCGGACGAATTCACGGGCAGAAGCTTGTGCCAAATAAAGTTCAATCAATCACACTAATAATATAAAGGCGAAAGTTTGTGAATGTGTGTGTTTATATGTTTGTTACTTCTTCACGCTCAAACGGCTGGACCAATTTTGATAAAATTTTGTATGGAGGTAGCTGACACCCTGGATTAACATAATATAGGCTACTTTTTATCCCGATATTCCCAAGGGATCGACATTTACGCGGGTGAAACCGCGGGGCGCAGCTAGTTACTCATTAAATCTTATAAAAAGTCTAATAAAATCTCCTATTTGCTTGTCCCCAGGATCGCGATGAACAAACCAAACTAGAAATGAAACACCGCCAAGAAGAAGATGACCTGTACAGAAAGTTCTCCAAACATCGTGAAGAAGAAAACAGAAGAATACGAGAAGAAATACAGGTAGACAATGTAAATTACCAGCCTTCTCCTGCACCCTAATTTCGTTACTCACTATCAATCTCAATCTGAATCATTTTGAACGATATTGATAATCCATTGCTTCATAATTATGTTCGAATAAGTTGACTGCTCAACAACATAATGTTGTTGAATTGTCAAAATTAAAGCAATTGCTGCTAATAGTGCGTTACACAATTACCCTGCAGTTTGCTTTAAAACCCTAAGTAAATGTCCATAATATTGGCCTAAGTACCATTAAAGTACTTTAAAGGCATTTTGTCTGTCTATAGCACTGCAAATAAACTGCATGCCGTAAAGGTTAACAGTTCATTTGAGGATAAGTCCAAGAACGATTTTTATCTTAAATGTCATAGCAGTTCCCTATACGTCTGAATGCAGGTTGTGGGAACTTTCAACATCAAAATCTTCGGATATTTTTTCAGCCCACATCGTCCACTGGTCAAACCCACCTTTGAAGTTTTATTAGAGAATCGTTAATCACTCTCCATTCCAAATTCCAGGACGAATGGGAGCGTGAACTAGAGAGGCTGACAAACAGGTTCCAACAAGAGATGCAGGTAAAGAAGAGAAGACCGGACTCAGAGTTAGGAGCCCTAACGTTACGTCATCAGCAAGAAAGAGCGGACTTGGAGAAGAACATGACATTGAGAAGGGATAAAAAGAAGGAAAGCTTGACGAGGAAGATGCTGGAGCACGAGAGGTTTGTACAAACCTCTTTTCTTTTAAACCTTTCGACTTTTTGCACAATCCACAGGAACTTGACTCCTACAAAACTACATTAAAAGCAAATGCCATGATCTTAGTATGCTGGACACAACTTAAAAGGCAGCTCTATCCACTAAAGAGAAGAGAAGAGCATTGACTGCTAGTCATTCCCTAATCACCAGGTGTCAAGGTTTTACACGTGAACTTTGGGCTAGTGCGTAAATATCAGTACTCACAGCTACATATCAAGCTATGCATTTCCGGTTTTAGCTGACCTCGCATTGGCTTTTCATACAATTAGAAGTCAGCTTATACTGGAGTAACAGCTTGATTTCGCCGTGCGAAACTTTGACGCTATAGCGGCTCTGAAGTGCGCTACTCGCTGCGCAGTACCTCACCCTTCACCCCCTGACACATGAATTTGTTACTGCCCAGAGACCTGTCTCATGTTCCCGAGCCGCCATAAAGTTTGAATCGGGGTATCGTGGGAGGGGCATTTCCGAATGTAGCGTTGGCAGTCCACTAGTAGACGTAATCTATAAAAAAAATCGAGCAATTCAATTTACAAAAACCACTACAATTTGTTTTCTTCCTCGCTTTTAGAGCAGCGACAGCAGCCCTAGTAGAGAAGCAAAGCCACGAGATGATGGAACTGATCCAGGAGCGTCGGTCAGAGTACATGGCAGGTTCCTCCCTCTTCGTGGACGGGGAGGAGGCCCCGCCCTATCCCGCCCGCGCACCGCCCCCGCAGCCCCCGCTCGTCTCCAAGTTCCACATCTATACAGACCCCGCCGAGTTCGCTGATGTTGATAAGATTGCTATTTCGGTAAGTGTTTTTGCTTGCGTCTGAAATTAAAACCCCACAAATGACTTGCATCATAAGAGTAGGGGAAGACCAAAGAAACGATTGATGGACTGTGTGAACGATGATATGGTTAGAAAGGGGGTGACTACCGAGATGACGACTAATAGAGAAGTATGGATCAAAAATACATGTTGTGCCGACCCCAAATAAATTGGGATAACGGCAGGGGAATGATGATGAATGGACTTGCAAGTTTAAATAAAAGGTACATTATGTTATGGTATGCCACAGGCAATTAACCTTTTAACCGCTTACGCCAGATTAATCCGACAAATATTTTCGTGTCCATTTCGCCAAGGTCGTATATTTACGACCAAATGCCACAGCTCGTTTAATCTGCTTTTTTATTTAATTAGGCTGTATTCTATCAGGTATTTATTTTTCGATTCACTGTGCCGGACGCTGGGGGTACGACAACTGATATGAAATCGGGCGGTTAAAAGGTTAATCACGCAGTGTAATTTAGGCTTTATTATCTACTAAGCATTTATGTACGGTCGACAGCATACCTTAGTAACACTTGCACTTTGAAAACTGCCACTACCACTACGAAATAAAGGCACTGTCACAGTCAACTTGTTACCATAGACATGCGCTTGGCTGTACTTACGAAGCTGAACAGAGTTCAGCAAAAATCTGAAAAGAATATCTCAAGTTTTTCGAGAACAAGTTTGGTGGTTACCCCGTGTTCTGCTGTATTATCTATGCATTGCCAAATATATTCCAATTTGTCCAAGTTTAACTTCGGAATCATTACTATAGATGATGATTCAACTACTGATCAAATAAAAAACTTTTATTAACTAGTGTAAAATTTAATTACAGGTAGCACAAGAAGACCAAAAAACCTTTACGGATCTAGTCCGACAGCTAGTAGGTAGATGCGCAAGCGACGTTGAGAAGGCGAGGACCATATTCCGCTGGATCACCGTCAAGAACCTGAACAACATACAGTTTGACGATAACCTGAGGGGAGACTCGCCCCTAGGACTGCTCAGAGGCATCAAACACGGGACTGAAAGTTACCATGTACTGTTTAAGAGATTGTGCAGGTAAGATGGCAAATATCACCAGATATTTCTTTAGTCTACACAAAATATTTGGAACAAACTTCGGTATTTTCGAATCAAACGATTTCTTTCCGAATCTAGCATCCAGCTAAACTGGGTGCTAGATTCGGAAAGAAATCGTTTGTACTCAGGTATGTTCACTTACACGTGTCTCAGTGCAGTATTTACAGTAAACCTCGTACTCTTCATTAGATGGTCATGGTATTTGAGGCAGTGCTGACAACCTTATTTGTCCCTTATTATCTAACAATACTAAGGCTTCTTGCTTCCAAAAGAAGTAATGACAAAATCTGGAGCGATCGCGTTTCGGAACCCACATCTCCAAAGCAGTAGGAGCATAAAACATACCCTTAACAAGGCACTGCTTTTCTATAAAATTCAAAGTCCTGACTGACTGACTGATATATCAACGCACAGCCTAAACCGCTGGTCCTAAAGACATCAAATTTGGAGGGTGTGTTCTTTGTGAAAAGTTGGTATCCACTAACTGGAGGGTGAAATTTCACGCGGACGAAGTTGCGGGCAGAAGCTAGTTTATAATAATTTCCTATTTTCTTTTTACCCCTTGTTACTTTTTAACCTTGTATCTTCCATCCCCAGCTACGCTGGTCTCCACTGTGTGGTGATCAAGGGCTACAGCAAATCCGCGGGCTACCAACCAGGAGTTCGCTTTGAAGACAACAGGTTCCGTAACTCCTGGAACGCAGTATTCGTCGCGGGGGCGTGGCGCTTCGTGCAATGTAACTGGGGAGCCAGGCATCTCGTCAACGCTAAGGACGCGCCTAAACCCGGCAATCGGGGGAAGAGTGACAGCTTGAGGTTTGTAGACAGCATTTAAGATGGACTTGTAAATTTAAGTTAGAATAGAATAGAATAGAAATACTCTTTATTATGTACACCAAATAAATTACAGACATAAAAATAGAAACTGTACATATGGTGACACAATGGGCGGTCTTATCGCTAAAAGCGATTCCCTTAAGTTCCCTTGGTATTAAGAATGATTATTGTTATCACAGAAAAACAATTTTCGTCCCTACGGCATTCAGAAGAAATTGAACTTTGCAGTAACATCCATCAAAACTTCTTTAAAAGATTGTGACCTGAATAATCAACAATGCCGATAATAATTTTGTGAAAGATATAGACAATTGTATCGACGAAAACGCTTTCAAATTCCGAACTTGGTCCATCATCACAACTTAAGCGTAGCCCCTCCCTTGTATTCTTCTGTGCCTTCCATGTCTATACTCTATACCCTGCTTGACTGGACCAATTTCCTGCTGCGCTTTTGTGTTTATCTTCAGGATACTCGATGCTTCATGAACCTCTATGTAAATACTATTTTCCCCGCTTGTTCAGATCTTGATCTTTCTGTCTTACCTAGGACTTCCTCCAAAAATTCCAACTACTGTCCCAGGTACGAATATGACGACCACTACTTCCTGACGGACCCTCGGGAGTTCATCTACGAGTTCTTCCCGCTGCAGCCAGATTGGCAGCTGTTGAAGACGCCTATCACACTGCATGACTTTGAAGAGCTGCCCTTCGTCAGGTCGCTGTTCTTTAGATACGGATTGTACTTCAGTGACCCTAATACGAAGGCTGTTATGTTTACTGATTCGACTGGTGAGTTTACTTTAGTTTTTAGACATTTTTACCGCCTATATTATTTTGATCCGTCTCTGCATAGATTGGTGTAATAACCTCTCAAGGAAATGGTTATAAAAGCTCCAAAATGTTTATGCCAACATCTTCCCGGTGTTATATTTTTGCAAGTCTTTGTTGCTTCCTGCAAACTTCGACAATGACATTTTATATGAAGTCAGCTAAGTGTATTGAGGTTCAAAGACAGATCTCTCGAAATTCCATCATCATATTTGCCTAGTGCCTTTACCCAGCTATGTTGCGATCGGCTTTCAGTTTAACCGGATGCAGCAGCATACAAATGATTCTGCTGCCACTTAGCCAGATAGACAAATCGAACCAGCCAGCCAAAATAATATTGCTATAATACGAAATTGCACGTTCTAGGTGCGGCGACTATGCGCATAGCCATGCCCGCACACATGCAGAGCTCGCTCATCTTCCACTACAACCTCAAGTTCTACGACACGGAGGGAGACGGCTTCGACGGCGTCAGCCTCAAGAGATTCGTTATGCAGGTGAGAATTCATCTAATATGAATGGTCCAATGATCCAAGAGGGGAATCTTGTTGATGAGAACAGGACATGTAATTTCCTCTATCTTGTTATCTTATGAGGAATCCCATCCCATCATTGCTTGAATATGCATATATTGTCATGCCTGCGGGTAAAACAGTCATGCTCTGCGCAATAAAGGAAATTTTGCAGAAAATTTTGGAGGACCACACCTTATCACGTTACATAGATTCGACCTAGAAGTTGTATAATATTTTTCTCTGTTTTTCTCAGTCTGTCGTCGGCAACGTGGTATCGTTCCGTGTGCACGCGCCATGCAGCGGCGCCTTCCTGCTAGACATCTTCGCGAACGCCGTCACGCCCAGAGAGTACCTCACTGGGGAACCCATGAAGTTCAAGAGCGTTTGCAAGTTCAAGGTAATGTTACAGTTGTAGTTATGGATTTACTAGTTGAGACAATGCAAAAAGAGACACTGAACAGTGAACACGCCTTAGAAGAGTCACCATAATCTTATCCAAAAATCCCAGAATTTTGATGGATTCAATTAAAATGATTTTCATGTCCATGTGCTCATATGATAAGGCAGGGTCATGAGAGGACTTTTAAATATGCTATTGAAGGAAAAACTAAACTGAATGATTAATATTTGTCGTTACTTTATTTACAAAATAGTACTAGCGTCTAAAAAAAGAAAAAGATCTACATAATATGGCCAATAAGAAGCTGAAATATATCGGGCCCTATCAGAATACCAGCGCTGCGGTAGTTTTTTTTTTTATATATCGCAGCATTATGCTGAGATAGGAGCCTTCTTGGCCTTGCGCAGGTTTTTTTTTTGTTTATTTATTTTTTGTTTTTAATATAACTTTTTTAGTTTTAAATGCTCCTTTTTTTTAGGTTTCCGTACCCAAAGGTAACGGGACCCTGTTACTAAGACTCCACTGTCCGTCTGTCTGTCTGTCACCAGGCTGTATCTGATGAACCGTGATAGCTAGACAGTTTTTTTTTTGACCTTCTATTTCCTGTGTCCCAAAAAAAATGTTTTCTTTCTTTCTTTTCTTTAAATAAAGATTTATCTTTGCAGATATGCTGTGCTGAGCTACAAACCGTGATGGTCCCGCTACCAGACTGCGCGAGCGGTGAATGGGGACCAACGAAAGCTACCAGACTCTTCGGTCTAGTACCTATTACGCACCAGGTATGATTATGAGGAACTTTAAGTTACAACAGACACCAGCCGCCTGTTGTCTGGCTTTCCAAATGCCAGAAGTATCTGTGCAAAGCCTTATGACGATTGCAATAGTGATACCAAAAAACCCAATCAAAGATGACGGAAACTGTTATATTTTTCTGCGAAAAAGCACACCTTAGATCACAAAAACTCTAACACAAATCATTTATCGAGTATTAATCCATAATGCAAAATGTTATTCAATAAAATCTATGCTTAACTGAGACGTTGCCTGAGGTAGCTGCGCGGTGCGGGAGGGGTGATAGTTGTCACAAGTTGACGAATCACTGAGCTCTCGCATCACGTCACCATACCCCTCCCGCACCGCGCTGCTACCTCAGGCAATGTCTCAGTTAAGCAGTCGGCCTATAATAATAAAGCTGAAGTTTATATTTTTTTTTCTAATCTCTAGAACTACCAGTCAGATTTGAAAAAATCTTTTTGCATTTGATAGCCCAATTCTTGAAGAAGGCTATAGGCTATTTAACGTCACGCTAGGACACTTAGGAGCCGAGCAGAAAGAAAAAGTAAGAAAGAATACGAAACTAATAGCGCGGGCAGGCAATGCGATGCGACGGGGTGGGTCAGGGGAACAAGAAATTTTACGCGAATGAAGTCGCGGGCAAAAGCTAGTTATAATATAAAATCAAATCCCGAATTGAAGATATCCCAGAGCATATATGGAGTGACCCAGCAAAAACATTTAAAACTAAATTGTAACCTTACCTTTATCAACTCCAGGAAGCGTTAGTATTCGCGGGTCGTGAGCTCGAGATCCAGTTCCGCATGTCGCGCCCCCTAGCGGACTTCATGGCAACACTCCACAAGAACGGAGTGGACGAGAAGAGACTGTCCAAATATGTGCAGCAAAACGTGTCGGACGACATCGTGTCTTTCTACATCACTTTCCCTGAAGAAGGTAAGTTAATGAATTAACAGTCCACAACTTTATACATATTAATATCTCAAAATGAATGTATGTGAATATATTACCGGAATTATCCAGTGTTGCGTTGTTTCTGTGATCAGTCGATTGGCCAATGGTTTTACCACTCTAGGTTAAATAATTTACTATGCCACGCCAAGGGAGGGCAAGGGAACGTCCGTTGCCCCGCACACATCAGGACCAGAGGTGGCGGCGCGTAGTGTTCCACGCGCGCCCCTCTTAGACGTCGCGGGGTCAAACACCTCACTCCCCCCCCTGACCCGAGGGCACCAGTCGGGGGTTGCGGAAGGATCGTACGTTCCCGCGACTCCCGACGTAGGTGTGAGATGGAACACCGGGGTGGTTTTAAGTCAGTAAGTCTGACAGACCCCGCCGCCCGCCCCAGGGCGGCGGACATCCATGAGGACATTACACCCCGGAAAAAAAAAAGGGAGGTCGGATATGCAATCGCATGCTGCCTCGACAACCCTATAGGCTAACACGGAGTGCTAAAGCCATCATTGTTACGTTGTGATAAAGGGACGGTATTATTCCTCCTGCATAGCTCCATCTCTCGTTTACACGGGATCAATGATAGTCCTCAAAATACGGCCTCAGACCTCTCCACGCTTTTCCAGCAGTTTGTCACATCTACCCTGCCTGCTTTTATTCCCCAGGTCAATACGGGCTGGACATCTACACGCGAGAGCGCGGCGGCCCCACAGCTATCCACCAAAACGGCTCCACGGAGAAAGAGAAGCACCTCCTCACGCACTGCTGCAAGTACCTCATCAACAGCAGTAAGAGGAACTAGATAATCGAAGTAAGGTGCCTATTGATGACTGGGCAAAGATGCGATGAATCTGCCGAGCCTTCTCCCAAAAATGGCGGGGTCGGCATTCAGTCTAACCGGATGCAGCTGAATACCAGTATTTTACATGGGGCGACTGCCCTCCACAACCCAGTGTCTGGGTATACGATACCCCTTGGTAAGACTGGTTGTCGGGCTTCTGACTACCCGTAGCGATTGTCAAAGAGCTCCCGTGTAAGGTGATGTAATACCAGTTTTCTCTTTTCTTTAATACAGCAGTCGAAATTAACAGAACTTTTTCTAGCATTTTCGAAATGTGTCTAAAAAATATTTAGACTTATTAAATAACATTGAGCGTCGAAAATCCACTTTATGCAAAAAGAATAAACTACCTTTGATAGTTTATTTGATGAACATATTAATTGGGCAATTTTGCCATCAAATTGACCTTGCCAGCAACCCTAAGCACATCAGTAGGCACCTTTACAAGTAATAAGTGTAAGTTCTCTGTAAGGCATTACTTTATCAACCGTGTTCAGTAGCAGAAGCAATGCAATAATAGTACGTAGACTTATGAATGTCACAACCATTGATGATGCGTGATTTTTAGACGATTTTTCACTCATTTATATCTTGAAAGGAAGGTAAGGGCCAGTTTTTCAAACGAATACTATCGCGAAATTAAAGGTTGAATGAATTATCAGCAGCCTATCGCAGCGGTTTACGCGCTCGGGATTAGCTAGGTAGCCCGAAATTCAATTACGTTTTTATTTGCAATTTACAGGTCAGTGTCAGGTTGTATGTATAATTTTCGTTCAAGAAACTGGCCGTATATCTTGTTTGACACGCCGTCTTAAGATAAGACCTTTCATCGGATATTGGTGTTATTACGAAAAAGTCTTCCAAATCATATTGAGCGTACACTAACATAATCCCCTAAAAATCACGCAGCGACAATTTACTCCTACATTATGTCAATTTTAACAATATAATATACTCAAAAAAAAAGAAGTGAGGTTGTGGAAAAAAGACGTATTCTGTAAACTTTATAAAATAATAATAATTCGTAAACATAAGCTATTTTATACGACTTTTTACCCAAATGTAGATACGTAATAGTTTAGAAATAAAATCCGTCCGCTGTTAAAAAACATTTTATTAAATTATAGATTACGCTAACATTTATACATAAACATTATTAATTGTAAATGATTCGATATTATTTGAATGTAATTACTTTAAGTACGGAGTAAGGTTGTGCCCAAGCAATTTAATTGCTTTTTTTTGTACGTTTTTTTTAAATAATTTGTATAAAAATTGAGCGTTTTAATAATTTAGAAGATGCACGTTATCTGCGATGGCAGATTTTATTGTCATCGTCATACATTTTCGACTTATAGACTAACATGTTTCGCTATTTTATTACATAGGTATGTTGTTTGACAATAATTTACATCTCGTCGGTCAGATAGCATTTCTTTAGAAGCTAGTTGCTTTTCTGCCTTACAACTCTTCCATGATATAAGCTGTCCTTCGAGGGTATGGCTTGGAAAGAGCAATGACGGAGATTTTTTTCTCACCGTGAAAACTTAGGTGAAGTGAGTTTGAAATGAGCTGTCAATCCACTGGGGGTTGACACTATTGACAGCTCACTTTTACTTTTAGATTTTTACAGAATTGATTGAAGGTTATTGAATGATCTTTTGCGCCTACAGGCCACAGTTTTGGTCCTTTGGGACTTAAAAGGTAAGGTACAAGGGTTATTATTGTTTTGATCAAAACTACGATTGCATCGCTTTTAAATTCCAAGCCACAGCCTCGTCAATGTCAGTGTTCATAGTGTTTTTCTTTAATCTAAGACGGTGATATACGCTTACTTATAATGTGAATTAAAATAGATTGCTCTATTTTATTAATATATTTTTTATTTACCTGTTAAACGCACAAATGAAATGTAGCAATTTATTATTCTTACTTAAACCTAGAATAGTTTTAACATTACGTTTAATTTATATGACATTATTATTATTTTTTTCTATTTAATAAACACGAAAAATGTATGTAAATTTTTTATATAAAATATATGGCATGTTACTTTTCTAAATGTATGTTTTATTTTATATCAGATCTTATAGTTTAAAAATTGAGCACCAAAATGTAGGAGGGACGGTAAAGTTTTCTTAAATATTAAAGTTGATTAAAATATTATACCTACCTGTGTGGTTTTCGAAGTTTCTATGAAACAAATATTTGTTCAAAGTAAAAACAACTACTAAAAGATACGGGTCCGTCCAAAAGTAGTTGATTCGTCAAAACGTGACAAATTAAAATTTTCGGTCGGGCACACGGTCAGGCAATTTCATATCGGTAGTAGAGCCGTGTTCGCATTCTTTATTAGTTTGGGCCCCGAAATAATCTTATATCCCTAAGTGAAACGAAATAGAAAACGACAGTAGCTTTGTCCAAAACTACGGAATTCATGCTTTTAGGGATTAGACCCCCAGATTAGATTTAGGGCTGATTTTTCAATCATCTTAAACTTTATTCGAGGAATAATTTTGAATTTTTGACACTTTTTTCTTACACATGATAAATATTACAGAGATTCGTGTTTGAGATTCATGTACATTTTGTTACTCCACAACCAATACGCTAAATTAGTCAATTCGACTGAACACTCCAGTTTGTGCAAACCATTATCGAAGTTATTCATTTAAAGTTAGATCACATAATGACCTGCATTCGATTATGTAACTTCATTAGCAACTTATAATTAACGTTTAAAACTGATTTATGATTAAATTGTGTAAAAAAACGAGATAATTAATTATTTTGAATTGCAGTCTTGTCGTTAAGCAAGATGAGAAAACCAAACAAAAATCACAGTGCAAATTAACAAAACAAACAGTGCGCAAATCTCATCTTAGGCAAAACTGAAATAAAATTCTCATAGTCAAACAATTATTATCCCTATTATCTATAGCCAGATTGCCAATTCAAGTAGAAATACCTGTAATTTACATGAATCAAAACGAGTAGATGAATTTTCGTTACCCTACGAGGACTCACTTTTTGCCCCCAGTGTACGAAAACATAATATTGCATTAATAGAACTTTCGGCTACTCATTTTGAGCGACATTTAGGCTAAGACCTGAGAATTTCTTGATGACATTGAATAATACACTTTATAATAGGTAAGTGCAATAAAGTCCAAAACTGTACGACAATCGGCGCTGACATTTAACATGTCCTCGGGTGTCCTTAAGGGGGAAGCTCTAAGGTGGCCCGCGAAATTCAAATTTTCTTACGTTTTTTGCAATTTGTGTTGATGACTTTAATGATTATAATTCTGTTAATACATATTTGTTACGGCCGCGAATCATATTTTAATCAATGTACAACTTAATACTGACCAGCAAATTGCAAAAAACCTAAAAAAATTGATTTTCGCGGGCTACCCTGGCGCTTTCGCCTTAAGTGAGCTCGCACTTAAGCCCGGGAAGATAAGGTTTATTATTCAATGTCACCACAAAATCCTTTACTCTCTTTACACGAATGATTCTGTTACAGATGAACAACAATTTCGTATGCATTTCATTAAAGTAGAATGTTATACTAAGCCTTTACTAGCGTTAATCGTTGCTCTCTCTTCTACACCGCGTATTAACGTGCCAAGAAGTCCTTCCATTTCGTTCGCGGTCTCTCGAAGTTGCGTGTTGTCGAAGCAAGAGTCTGTAAAGAAGAAAAATTATATAAACAATGAGCACAGCAGTTGTATCAGTTTTCATAGACAAGCAAGGGATGCTGTCAGTAACCAAACCTGGACACACAACACTCCATAGGATAAGGTTTTCTTCGTGAATGTTCTCTTTTACTATAGGTCATAGCACACATATGAACTTCGAAAGGGATCGTCACCGTATCGCCTTTCGCCTCGCCGTCAAACAGGCGTCAACCTAACGTAAGCACGTAACCAAAGCGGATCAGCAGCTCCGATACGTCGACTCGGCTACGGCTAGGCGACGCTGCGCTTTGTTCTTATTTCATGCAGCAATGGAGCGATGAATTGACGTAATAATTTTGCATAGAGATAGTTTATGGGCTGTAGAGCAACATACGCTACTTATTATCCCGAAAAAATCCACGGTTCTCCATTCCTGAGGGATAAGAAGCTAAAGAACCAAGGAAACACTTACCATCCATAGCAAAGTTGTTAGTGAGAATCTGCTGCAGCCTATCCAGCACTGTGTCCAGGTCAGCGTTGAGTTCCTTCATCTTGTCGTTACTGTCCTCAACAGATCGTATGTCAGCCGCGAACTTCTGTTCGGTAGCCGCGAGGGAGAGGCTTGTGTCTTGGCGAGGTTTCGGTTTTGTCCGGCCTCGTTTGTCTTGGACGGATTCTGTTTCTGGCAATTGTAAAGACGACATCATTAGTAGGATAAAAGAAGAATACTATGTTTCACCTCTTATCCTGCCCTCTGTGCCCCAAAACATGCAGCCAAAGTAACCTCTGCGCTACCACCGATAATGCCGTGGAAGTGACGAAGTTTTCGGCCAACAAAATTTGAATAACTGTCGTGCCACCGATACGAAGAAGAAGTTTGTTAACACGTGATATAATCACGCTTGTTTTTCCCTAAGAGAGGTAGGCGTAGTAGGCGGGTAGGCAGAGGTGTATGTACGGTCAACGAAAACGTTAAGCAAGTTTCAAACAAATTCCTTTCAAGCTTTTCGAACTGTCGTTGACGATATGTAGTCGTACGTAAGGTGTGAGTAAAAATTTACCGTATTTTTAATTACGTACATTTCACAAACTCGAATCGAGCCTATTGTGATTATCTAGGCACTAATCCAGGCTTCTGACTAATACTGAGAAATTCCTGATGGAAAAAGCCAATAACTCGGCCCGACCTGGGAATCAAACCAGCTCAGCAGTTTCGCTTGCAGCCATTAGTTAGTTATTAGACAGTAGTAACAGTTTAGTTTTATCATTTCACTATATTTGACATACAGACAGTATCAGATTTGACTACTCTGAAGTTAGCGCCAAACGAGAGCTAGGTAGGTACCTATAGGTTTTCCATAAAAAAAAACAAAAGCACTTACCATTATACCAATTGCTAATATCATTCATAGATACAGTAGATATGCTATCAGATGTCGCATGTACAACTACAGGCTTGAGTGCATCTCCAGATATCGTCAGCAAATTCTGACTCTCCGGCTTCGATACCACAGAAAAATTCCCAGAATCTAGACTTAGTACTCTAGGCTGGTTCTTTATGTCTGTAACTTTGGATTGTTTTTCGTTTTCCAGTACTGGTATTGGGCTGAATAAGTCGAATGCCTGTGGTCGTTCGTTTTTGTCGATTTTCGTAACGTTTTCTTGTGGTATTGTGGGCTGGCTTGATGATAAATTTTCCTGGAAAGGTATGAAAACTATATAGATAAAAATTAAAAGTTGTTCGTCAGTAAGAACAGCTGGACCGATTTGGCTATTTTTTGTTTTAAAATGTTCGTAATAGTCCGAGTTAGGTTTTTATGGAAAGAAAAATTGGAAAAAAATCCCGGAAAATGTGGGTAGTAGGCCATGATCTGGATTAGGACATGGATAAATATGAGATAAAAATGACGGACCCGTAATGTCAACTGGTCCCAAAATAGTCAGTAACCGAATCAGATCGACGCATTTGAAGACTACCTGGTGTAAAAGACCCATCACATAATCGTCGTCAACTACGCATTCTGAACATGATACTAAGTCACATTGCACAAAAATAAGTGCTGGGAAACGACTTTTATTTTTGGTGTGAAAATTTTGTTGTTTGCGGTAGTGGGCAATGCAACACCTGCTAAACTTTGTGCTTATGGGTACATGCAACGGTCCAGGGGTCGTGGAGGTGTATAAAGTTGTGTGCTAACATTAAAAAATTGTCTTCGTAAAAAAACTTCAGTAAAAGTTGGAATGTTCAACCTTCAATATCTCCGTAACCAGAAGGTACCCTTGTATGGTCCAGTACAAAAAAATGATTATAATGACAGAAAGAGCAAGTTTTTTTTTATTGCTAAATGGGCCTGCTCTTGACCCCGAGCACGCCTGATGGAAAGCGATGGATGAGGTCTATGATGGAACGAGCGTGCCCAGAAGTTGCCTGTTCACTCTTGATTTGAAGGCAGAGGGAACACAGATACCGGCAAAGTTCCACATTTTGGCTGTGCACATGAGTATCTGTTCTCCTCCGCGTTTATTACTAGTGTAATAAACGCGGAGGAGAAGCGCTGAGTACGACTTGTAGGGATATCAACCACATTACAATTGACTCTGGGCTTCGTTAAGGGTCTTTTTACATCCGTTATAATCTTACCTTTAATATTTTTAGTCTGCTAATCTGTGTCGACATATGGGCCAAGTGCGAGTCCACTTTGGTGCGGAAGTCTTTATTCTCAGTGTTTTCAATTTCGGTTTCCAAGTGATCTTGAAATTTCTCAAGCCGGCTTGCTAGATTCTGAAGAGTCCTGTAATTTATAAAATAAGTCCAAAATGTAATGTCATAAGAAGACACCACTGCAAAATGTATAAGCGGGAATTTAATGAAAAAACTGAAAAATCCAGAATCCCGGAGAATCAATGCTATATCACAGAAAGCCTTGAATGAAACAGCACCCTACTATCCCTACTATCCATTGAAATAAATGTAAAAAAAAAAAAATGTCAAATAACGTAATGAATGTTGTTGAACTGTCAAAATAGAAGCCATTGCTACTGTTAGTGTGTAACGCAATTCCCGCGGGTATGTACTATATACAATAGTGTAAGAATGGTCTATCATTGATTTCATAATTGTTGATTTTGACAAGTTTGGTAATCTACTAATATAATAGTGTCATTATGACTTTCCAATGATCAACCACTGACACTCCATTGAAAGAAATGGCATAGAATGGTAATCTCGTACTTAATGACAAATGAATGACTGACTTAGGCGGTAATCTGCTAAAATTTTGACAGTTCCTTTGATCAGTGACCTACCATTAGAACGTCATTGTGCAGTCATTGCTTTTAACTCGTTACGAGTATTGTATTATGTTCTGTGCCATTGACAGACCAATGATCGACCATTATGAATTTAGCAGATTACGAAGTTTTAGCAAAATGACAATGAGATCGTGTTGGAATGACGAATTTATAAAAACAGCAGACTTGGGCCCCTGTTTCTAAACATCGACTCCATTAGTTCTGATTAATTACATCCCATTTTTTAACTGTAACGGGCACACAAATTTGGAAGAAGAGCTTGGGGGAGGCCTATGTCCAGCAGTGGACGTCTTTCGGCTGAAATGATGATGATGACGCAAATTTGGGGCAAATTCAGAAAATACCTAACTAAAAAAAAAAGTCAAAAATGTTTTGTCCTTTTTTAGCATGGGGATCCATGGATGCCACCGCTACAAACACTGATCAATAGTTGTGTAACAGTTTACGTTCATTATTTTCAATTATTTTCTCATACCTTGACATTGGCAAAATAATAGAATGTTACCGATGGAGCCAGAACCTCAAAAATAGAATAGATAGAATAGAAAATAACTAAATAACTCACTCTTGTTGGGTTTCCATCTGCGTGATAATATCATGTAGCACAACAATGGGATTGTTACCATTATTGCCAGAAGCCTTCCCGACCGTCGACGTAAATATCACCGGCTTGCCATCCTTCCTTCTTCTTGCAGAGCCACCGTCTGCCTTGTCCATGCTCTTCTTAGATCCCTTCTTGGGACCTTTCTTCTTAGTCTTGGTGCAGAAGAATAGTCTCTTCATGCCTTTTATGAAGTTCAGGCATTCGGACGATTTCGTCTGGAACATCTCAATTAATATTGCATTCCATCAAGTTAGATGAAGAGATTGATGTGGATAGTTGACAGTAACAGTACGGGGTATCATATTACACAGTAACTGGGTTGTGGAGGTCAGACAGGCAGTTGTTCCATGTAAAATCAAGGTATTCAGCTGCATCCGGTTAGACTGGAAGCCGACCCCAATATAGTTGGGAAAAGGCTAAGCAGATGATGATGAGTTGACAGTAAGTTATTACGACTTGAAATACTTATTACTTTAATATAATTGCCGATAGCCCATGTTTAACTTTATCAATAACCAAAACTCAACTGAGTTATTAGTTACCTATTGTGCAAAGAAATCTGTACCCTAATTGCATAGCACACTATCAATTTAAATTTTTTCTGAATCATTGTGAAGGATATTGCTAATCCATTGCTTCATATATTCGGAAAATATATCTGCTCAACAACTTAAATAACGCAACGAATGTTGTTGAACTGTCTAAAAACTGGCCAAGTGCGAGTCGGACTCGCACACGAAGGGTTCCGTACCACAAGGCAAAAACACCGAAAAAAACACGTTTGTTGTATGGCAGCATATTTATTTTGTTTTGTTTTTAGCATTTGTTGTTATAGCGGCAACAGAAATACATAATTTGTGAAAATTTCAACTGTCTAGCTATCGCGGTTCTTGAGATACAACCTGGTGACAGACAGACGGACGGACAGACAGCGAAGTCTTAGTAATAGGGTCCCATTTTTACCCTTTGGGTACGGAACCCTAAAAACTACGTGTTTAAAACTCTATTCTGAGGGTTGTCTTGATTTAGTTGTAATAAATATGAGAAGAATAATGGCAAAAATTAGTTAACATGATTTATACATACTTGTCCATCCATGATCTCATGAACCAGATGCGTCTTCTTGTGTCCACTAACAGTCGTCAAGTCTTTATCGTACAAGTAGCATTTCTCGCAGAAGTAGATGTTACTGCACTTAGAGCATTTGAATTTCAGCACCTGAAATTAATGGTAAACATAAGATAAATAACTGGGCTTGGGAAGTGCGACGACCAAAGCATTCAATGGAAAAAAGAATTTAAAAAATGACCTGTTGATGTACATACGCCAGCACATCAAGCTACCCGAAACTGTCAAATTATCTCAATCAACTTTGAACCTTATGCTTTTAGCGATAAAGTTGAAAATCTATTAAAGAAATTTGACAAATTGTAGTAGCTTGATGTGCTGGCGTCTGTACTTTGTTGTAAATAATATAATTATTAAATCTATCAATAAATAAACTATCTAATATCTCAGACCCGGTATTTGACAAACTAATACATGAATTCAACTTGCCTACCCTTTTTCCAACTATGTTGGGGTCGGCTTCCAGTCTAAGGCTCAACTCACACCAAAAGAGCGTCGAAGCGGAGCGCAGTTTCAGTGTCATATGAATTTTAACTTTATTTTCATTACTATAATACTTATTATCGCATGAGAAACTCGAACGAGCCGCGCGGATGCCAGCGGCGCCGCTGGAATTCCGGCGAATACCGAGCGGTTGCGATAATAAGTATTATAGTAATGAAAATAAAGTTAAAATTCATATGACACTGAAACTGCGCTGCGCTTCGACGCTCTTTTGGTGTGAGTTGAGCCTAACCGGATGCAGTTGAATATCAGTATTGTACATGGAGCGACTGTCTATCTGACCTTCTCAACCCAGTTACTGGGTAACACGATAACCTTACACACCGCCTGCTTTTATGCACGCCACTGTACATACGATAACTGATACATGAAACTACGCGTTTATCCTGTTATTTAAACAACTCGTAGGAGGTGTGTCACGTACCAGTCAAATACTTTTAATTACAATGCTATGTACAGTCAACAAAGGAGTTAAGTATACAGGAGCGTCGGATATTGTTGAAGTTTACTAAGAAACCGATGGATATTCTCGAATAAAATTTTAGTTTAATATTAGAAAACAAACAGCTCATTTATTAAATTAAATTTCAGTCCAGAACATCCATCGGTTTCTTAGTAAACTTCAACTATATCCGACGCTCATGTATACTTAACTCCTTTGTTGACTGTACCACTAAACTTAACCACAAACTACAATACAATAGGATTCTATCTATAACCGTTACCCACCCCCACAGCATTGCTATTTAATAAAATAAAATCGAAAGTGATCAACAACAAGGAGGCTGCGCCGGCGCCGGCGACAGGTAAAAAGCGCGGGAAAGGTAAACAATGACAGGTAGTGTCAAGTTTGAGACAGGTGGGTAGCAACAGGTAGGTGGGACAATAGGTTGGCATGCATTTGTTGTAGTCATTATTTGCGATTATGGCATTGATATTCATTCAATGCTAAGATGATAACTGTAATTATATGTTTCGCTAGCTACTGCCCGCGGCTTTGTTCGCGTGACATTAATACTTTTTTTTTCTTTTTTTTCTAAAATAAGCCTAAGTTACTCCTTATAACATGAGCTATCCAGTGCCAGTGAAAGTCCCGTCATAGTCGGTCCGAAGATCAGTCGGAACAAACAGACAGACGCGACAGATAAAAAATATTTTTTTGTTACTAATTACCGGTTAACTACATAAAATATACTTTCATAAGCATTCAGTAAAAAGTTGTTATTTCGAAATTACAAACAGACAGTTTAATTTTATTTATTGATATACAGGGTTATTGGTAAAACATTAACAACTTCTTAAGGGGTCATTGTACTCATCATTATGAACAACTTTTACTATGGGACCAAACCTGAAATCGCGAAAAAAAAAATCAGCTGTTCCATAATGTTCGTATAACTGGTCAAAATGTAGGGAACAGCTGTTTAGGAAAAGAGTTCCTGGAAGGACTTGGGGGAGGCCTTTGCCCAGCAGTGGGACAGTACAGGCTAAACAAAAAAAATAAAATATTATGAATACCTACAATGACCTCTTAAGAGGTTGTTAATGTTTTACCAATAACCCTGTAGAGTACAAAAGAGCACCTAATGATATAAACATTCGTAATTTATGGTGTAGGTACACTTGCAAAAATTTTAGTATTGTAAGATCTGTTGAAATAGTTCTTCAGTAGAGGTGTCTTATGTTAGTAACGTAAAAACAAAAACTGGTTCTTTCTTACACTACTTATAAGGGGCATAATTTTTATAGCAGTGATGTC
Organism: Oligia latruncula; assembly: GCA_948474745.1. Taxonomy (NCBI): domain Eukaryota; kingdom Metazoa; phylum Arthropoda; class Insecta; order Lepidoptera; family Noctuidae; genus Oligia; species Oligia latruncula. The sequence goes on along the minus strand of OX419701.1, from coordinate 13,916,712 downwards.
TACCCAACTTACCTGTATAAGCGGCTGAGCGCAGAGAGCGCACGAAGCGGTGACGTTAGCGCTGTTCCTACTAGCTACGACGCGTTGCACGACTGGTAACCAGCGAGCGCTGCTGCAACTCTGCACACCCCACTCGGATACCGCGCGAGCACTCACGCCGAGCATACCGGCGCTCTGGGAAAAATTACTTTCATCGTTTATCATAGACAAGATGCAAAATGGTAAAACCAATGATAAACTTTACTATAAACAAAATTCTCTTGTTTTTAGAGCTGAACTGGTGGCTTATGCAAGAAAGATATTTATAGTATACTTAGTTTTACAAATAGCTGCGTTAGTTATTAAACACAAAATAGGTATACCCTACATTTATTCAAATAAAGTTCGAAAAAAAAAACAATCACTATGTTTTTAAATATTGTTAAGAATTTTAGTGTCCTACAATTACCATACCTTATGAGCTCCTGCCGCCTGTGAGCCAGGTTTATTCTACAGGCATCTAATATTACAATATCCTTGTAAATTATTTATAAGATTTTTATGTTAATACTAGCTGTTCCCCGCGGTGTCACACGCTGCGCGGCTCCTAAGGGTCGTAGCGTGATGTTATATAGCCTATAGCCTTCCTCGATAAATGGACTACCCAACACTAAAAGAATCATTCAAATCGGACCAGTAGTTCCAGAGATTAGCGCGTTCAAACAAACAAACAAACAAACTCTGCAGCTTTATAATATTAGTATAGATTAGTATAGATTTTACATAATCAGCCTATAATGTTCCCACTGCTGGGACATAGGCTTCCTCTCGGTGAGAAGGAGTGGGCCGTAATCCACCACGCGGGCCCAGTGCGGGTTGGTAGATGTCACATGTCTTCGAATTTTTGGTTCTAAGACATGCCGGTTTCCTCACGATGTTTTCCTTCACCGTTTTGAGAGCAGTGGCGATGAAATAATTTACACAAAGTAAAGCGCCTGTCTGGGTTCGAACCTACGATCTACAACTCGTAAGTTGCGGCCGTTACCACTTGGCCACCACTGCTCTCCATTTTACCAACTTTGATTTTAAAAATATATTTATTTATCCACAATACCTTGTCAAAACAAGCCTCAACGTCAGCTTGCGCATGGTCACACATCACTCCAAGGTATGCAGACAACGCAGTCACATGTGCTAGCAGAGCGGCCAGCCTCCTCGGTGATACGCAGCCATTATGGTCCATGCAACAGTTGGCCAGCGCTCCCCATTTGTCACATGCTGACTCTTCACTTAGGATTATGAGTAGTGTTTTTGCTGCTAACACTCTTACTGGTTCTTTTCTGTCACTGATAAAGTAAAATAGTTTTATAAATATTACAAAAAAAATAATTATATTTTAGTAAATTCTTGAAGCTCTATAATGTTATTTATCAATGATTAAATTCTGGTCTGGTGTTTGTATATTACCAGTTCTAGTATGTATATTTAAAGTTCTGAAGGCCACAGCACAAAAATAAACCAGTTATATTATTATATTATGTATTAATTATTTATGTATAAATATCTATGTATTAAATTAATTATGTATTAACTAGAATAGATGGCTATTAATCAAATAGTTCAAAATATTTTGATGTTTTTACCGACTTCAAAAAAAAGGAGGTTATCAATTCGATATGTATGTATGTAATATTATTGGAATTGCATTATATTCACATATGATGATCTATTAGGGCTTCCAAACAAATATACAAAATTTCATAGACGTATGTATGTATGTATGTATGTATGTTTGTCCACGCATATCTCCGGAACTATTAATCGGATCGTGACCATTTTTTTTTTATTGGCTTACATTTTCTTCAACTTAGGGAACAGTGCAAGTTTCATCAAGATCGATTCAGTAATTTTCAAGATATGGACTAATACGTGTAAGTGTGACGGCCTGGCTTATTGATAAGAGCTATGGGTGTAGTGTCAAAGGGAAAACATCTCAAAACCTTGGTCAAATACTAGTGCAAAAACTAAAAATTACCAAATAAAAAGTAATTTAACCTTTTGACCGCCACGTCAATAACGAAAATCCGTGTTCTCTACGCCAAGCGATAAATTCCTTCTTTCATACCTACAAAATAATAGTCACGGCACATGTTTATTTTGAACTGTAAAAAAAAAGGGTTATTTTCGACGTGCCATGCCGTCCGTGGCGTCGTGAACACTTTTTGATTTAACGTCCATAGACGTCTGTGGCGGTCAAAAGGTTAAAAAAATTAAACCGACTTCAAAAAGAAATTAACTCAAAATTATGAAATAACTTTAATTTCGGAAGTCGGTGGCATAAAACTAAAATTCAGATCCCAAGACACCGACTTCCGAAATTAAAGTTATTTCATAATTTAGAGTTAATTTCTTTTTGAAGTCGGTTTAATTTTTTTAAATTACTTTTTTGAACTATTTGATTAATAGCCATCTATTAATTGAACAAAGATGTCAATTCAAGCGAATTTCTCCCTTATGCAAGTGTTCATAAACATTCTCTTGAACCAATTACACTTACCAATTCAGAATTAGATCTATTTTATTTTTAATCCTAAAATTTACTAACCTATCATATATATTAAGCAGCAAGTTGATCAACAAGTCAACGGCCAGGTCAATGTCTCCAGTGAACAGCCCTTCTTTCTGAGCAGCAAAGTATATGTCTGCAAGAACAGATTCTAACTCTACAGTGTCTAGAGAAAGGCTGCTCTCGGACAGACTGAGTTGGTGTCGGGCAAACACTCCGGAGCTGATGCGGAGAGGCGGCACTGGGGAAGAATCATTTCTTATGAATGGGCAAGTAAAAATCTCTAAAAAGATGTTTTATTCTTTACTAACTCCTCTTGTTTGTTTTGAACTAAAACGAACCCGGTTTAGTAAGAGTGTTTAAATAACAATAACAGTTCACATTGAAAAAATTGGTACCTACATACTTATAAACTGAACTCGGAGCTGCAAGCATTGAAGATATTTTTACCAACTTAGGACCAGAGAACTTTGTTATTTTAGCTCAGCATCTATCTTAAGCATTATGTAATTATGCACTCAAAAGAGCGCAGTTTTGCACTTTTGAAGTTTTGGAGTTATAAAAGGTATTGCTCTTTATCAAAACTGTTGCAATGAGCATGCACTTTCATTTATTCAAAAACTCACTGAATTTAAAAACCAGGCATATAGACAACTCAAACCCGTGCCCTTTATCGAAACTGCACACCAAATTCTGAATTCTGTAATTCGATACTTGGCTATAAATGGTAACAAAAACGTCAACAGGTTGCACTCACCTCTTAGGTGTTTCTGTAAAGCATAAATCTTAAATGCAACGCGATAAGTGTTGTATTTAATCCCGTCATACTCTTCGAGAGATTCCATAATCTTTCTGAATTCAGGATGATCATATTGCTGCTTTCTTGTCACCTCACTAAAACAAAAAAGTTTTTGAAAACTTTAGGCCATCATTGTACACAAAAAGTACCTGTCGGTGAAAGTTGTACGTTACGTACTCGATGTAACACGGATACCCCGCCTCATTTTCCACTTTTTTCCAACTAATCAAAGACATGCTGATTATTTTCTTTTACAATATCATTATTTTTAAAACGATAGACTTGCAAATTCAGCAAATTAAATATTACTCAACCGTCATACATTATTCAAAAAATTATACTATTTCTGAAAAGTTAGAGGTCAATAGTTAGCAACATGCTTTTTAAATTTCGCGTCTTTCATTGGTCATTAACTGAATAAACTTGCTTTTTATTGGTTACAACTCGAGTATGTTCTTCTTAGTTTCATAATAAATAAAATACGTTTATCAAGAACAGAAACATGAAAAATCACGTAGTTCACAAAAATTCTAAGCAACCACCATGAAAAACCCGAAATTCTAAGCAATCGAAAAACGAATTTTTTGAGGACAAAATGTTTTGCTCCAAAAAATCGCTGGTTTGATTTGATGAATGTTTTAGAACAGCTAGCCTTTATCAGATCAACCATTAACTTATAACGAAACGCGGTTTGATGACATTAGCTCGTTCTCCTTGACGGAATCCTAATTTTGGGTTAAACCGGCCAATCAGAAGGGAGATAGTTTTGTTTACGTGTCATTCTATCCAATCAGATAAGGGCATACAAATGAAATTTTTTCAGCCATTTTCTCTTTGTAACGGAGACGCCATTTTGCAAGCGTCACTTCGCGGCGTGTCGGGTTTCCGCATTTTGACCCGAAATACCTTTAGTAAATTCATAATATTGTTTTGTTTCGTATAATATGTCGTATCAATCAAGTGTAGCCCAAGACTCTTTAGCTGCGGCACAATTGGAGATGGCCGGTAACCCCAATGCCTTGGCGTTGCGTCGGCCATTCGATCCCGTGGCGCACGACTTAGAAGCGAGTTTTCGTTTGACACGATTCGCGGACCTAAAAGGAAGAAGCTGCAAAGTTCCCCAAGATGTTTTGGGGAAACTGGTGGAATCGTTACAGCAGGATTACTCCCAACAAGACGACCAGTTTATGCATGTGGCGATCCCGCGCATCGGTATCGGCTTGGATTGCTCGGTGACGCCGCTCAGGCACGGAGGACTTTGTTTGGTTCAGACCACTGACTTCTTCTACCCGCTGGTTGACGACCCTTATATGATGGGGAAGATCGCGTGTGCTAATGTACTAAGCGACCTGTACGCGATGGGAGTTACAGAATGTGACAACATGCTCATGCTGCTTGGCGTGTCAACAAAGATGACCGAGAAAGAACGTGATGTTGTAATTCCTCTTATAATGCGTGGATTCAAAGACTCTGCCCTGGAGGCTGGCACCTCTGTCACTGGAGGACAGACGGTCATTAACCCCTGGTGTGCTATTGGTGGGGTGGCTACTACTATCTGCCAACCAAATGAATATATTGTTCCTGATAATGCTGTTATGGGGGATGTGCTTGTATTAACTAAACCTCTGGGTACCCAAGTAGCTGTGAACGCTCATCAGTGGCTTGACCAACCGGAACGCTGGAATCGTATCAAGTTGGTTGTTTCTGAAGAGGATGTGCGCAAAGCATATCATCGTGCGATGGACTCTATGAGCCGATTGAACCGCATCGCTGCCCGTTTGATGCATAAATACAATGCTCATGGTTCTACAGATGTCACTGGCTTTGGTCTGCTAGGCCATGCACAGAATTTGGCTTCACATCAGAAGAATGAGGTTTCTTTTGTTATCCATAACCTACCAGTTATTGCCAAGATGGCAGCAGTGGCTAAAGCTTGTGGCAACATGTTCCAATTGCTGCAAGGACATGCCCCTGAGACATCGGGTGGATTGCTTATCTGCTTGCCACGTGAACAGGCTGCTGCGTACTGCAAAGACATTGAAAAGCAAGAAGGCTACCAGGCCTGGATCATAGGAATTGTGGAGAAAGGCAACCGTACTGCCCGCATCATTGACAAACCCCGAGTCATTGAAGTGCCCGCTAAGGATTAAATTATGTTCAGTTTGAGACAATTACAAATTTTTATATCTTTAAATGATTACTTCATAAGAACTGGATAAATTTAAAAATTTTGTTTTGAATTTATTATGTATAACTTGATCTAAGTATTTTAATTTGAGTTTGATTTCCACTGTTTACTTGTAAGATAAAGTAACAATTTTAATAATAAAATTGATGTAAGAAAGCTTATAGAAAACTCAATCTAGTGACTATTTTGGTGTTTATAATTTTAGATAAGGTATCATAAATGAATAATTCCATTAGGTACACATAACCTATTTGTTTGCAGCTTGTGGAATGTTTCTGCAAATTGTGAGATAAGTATAATAATTATTAGAATAAAGTTATTTTTCAGTCAATCTGTAGTTTTATTTATATGTAAATATAATAATGACCTATCCAGCAATAACCATCACACAGTATTGCTGGGCAAAGGCGTTTTCTCAATGCACACTGGATAACCCAAAAGCATTGCTCCAAGCTAGCTCAGTGCCAGGTGGTGCCAGGCTAGCATTATCAAGGGGTATCAAAAAATGAATTTCGCAGGCTACCTAACGCATACGGTATGCGGTTAGGTAGCCCGCGAAATTCTTTATTTTTATTGTCGTGTTGTCTCAGGCTGTATGTGGATCAAAATAAGATGCGTGAGCCGAAGTATGTAAATACATACTTAGCTCTAGCTCACACACAGGATTTAAAATCATCAATACAACCCTCAGTTCATATAATCCTATTGGATGACTTTTTCAAATATCAATCAATAGGATTATAAATGAGCTTAGAGGGTTGTACCTATTGATCATTTTAATTATGTATATTCATACAACCTAAAAAACGTAGGGAAAATTTGAATTTCGCGGGCTATAATAGATATTTAAAAAATACAGCTGTCCCAGAACCACTGCCTACCTACTCAGCCATTGTGATCTCATATTCTTATTGGATTCAAAATCAACAAATTGAAAGAAAAATTAAATGGGATTTTTACCCTACTGCAGTACCTAAAGCAATAAAGAAGTGTTGTTGTCTTTGTTCTACTTTCTTGAAAAAACTGTCCAGAATAAACTAATGGGTTTTAATTTACCTACTACAATACATATAAAATACTTGTAATAATAATTAAAACTTTATTCACCAGTGTCTAGGAAAACGAATGAATCAGCTATCATCTTTCCACAAGCCAGGCTCAAAGAAATTTGCAGGAAAATCCAATGTCACAAAATCTTTACAATACAAACCGGATTTAGAATTTACTGTGTGTGGCCTAACACACACAGTAAAAACCTTTAGCAAAAAGTTCAAAACTGCTAATTTTATAATTGGGATTTTAAGGCTAAAGATAGATGACAGGAACGTTATTACAATTATTGGTAGCACAAAGCATTTATAATAGAAGACAATAAAGTTCGGCCAAACATGCGCGTCAAGTAAGCAGGACGCGGGAGAGTCAACAACACGAAACTAAACGTGAAAAATCGCCTAGGTGTGCTGGGTGCTATAGAACAAGAGCACCGACTGACGATGACGCTCTCGCTTCGCAGTCGCTTTGGTCGCGCAGATTTGTCCGAAGCTTTAGTAATTGGATTTGAGATATACCATAATATGTATGTGTTTGAAACATAGGTACTTCAATTAGAAAATAGCCATCACACATCTACTATGTGCACATTTAATTTACAGAATATTTAGATGTTCCTAAATATAAAAATCACAAAGTCACTAAATTTAACACAATAATTACTACACTCCACAACATTTGTGAATGCTGGAAATACATAATGTCTCTGTCGCAGCCAACTGGTTTAATTAGCCGTTTAGTTAACTGCCTAGTCTTTTAACTCAACGGCCCGAACGATATTCAATTATAGGTTTAGTTTGGAACTGTAACCAATCACGCGCGAGTCGTGAAAGCGAAGCGAGGCGAGCACTACTTCCAAAGGCCAGGCGGTTAACTAAACGGCTAATTTAACCTGTTGGCTGCGACATATTATATCTATTAGTAATTAATGTCTGATAAATAATATCCAAAATCTGCAAATAAAAATTTGTTATTGTATTGCTGCCTTTACAATGCTTAGATAATTCACTTCAGTGGCCCGTAAAAATAATTCTTAGAGCCAAGAAATTATAATATAAACCTAACTTTAGATATCATTTACACGCCTGCTTGATGCATGGCACAGGACATTCTAGTACGCCAACACCACATCATTTTGGCTGCATTCTGTGACTACCAAGTGCCACCTGGCAGATGAAGGTTACCCATTGGCACAATATCCAAATAAATCCCTCTTATACTTTCTCTTTTTGTTACCAAAATAGTACTTTTATTTTTGACTAAGTAAAAGACAATGACAGAACATGTAAGTTTACAAATTCTTAAAAAAAAGATTTAAGCTTAAAATGTTCTAGTGAAGTTTCATCATCAAATACTGCACAAATCAAAATTATTTCTGTAGCGCTTAAATTACTGAACACATTCTTAATTTAAGTTTTTAATGTTGTTTTTATACTATCAAGTGATTTTAGATTCAAAGATATGAAACCTCCACGGAGATAAGTTGAGTAAAAAACTTAATAATATAAACATGGAATGAATATAATTCATACTTTGATTTTCAATATTGTCCACTGAAATATAATAACTTACAGCCATGCATTATGAAAACTTAGATCAAAGATTCTATGTAATGGCACTTGACTGCTGAATGAAGTTATTTTTCCCAAAAAACATGTGACCAATGAGTTTCGAGAATCAATGTATAATTTGACCTAAAAATGTGGAATACAAATGTCGATGCAAAAATGCCGTACACTCTGTAAAGTTTATAACTGAAGCACAAACTAACTGCCGGCTCGTTTGCAGGTCTTCAGTTTATCTGAGAGTTGAGACATGGCCTCTTGCGAGGTCGACTCTCTTCTCCGTTCTGTTCAATGTGGCTCTGGTCACGTTTCTTTGGTGAATTGTTGTTCTGAAATTTAAAATAAAATAAAAATTGCTAGAGAATATGGCAAGTAATAGTTTAATTTTTGTGATTCCGTTGATAAACATTGTATTCTTTTTCGACTATTATTATAATTGATAAAAAAATAGGTAAAAGTATACCTATTTATTACCAACTAACAAGAAAGCTTAAACTTGAAAAGTAATAATAATACCATCAAACGTGGTGAATCAGGACAAAAATTTAAAAGGGATTTTAATATGAAATAATAAAGTTTGTTGTCAAAAATGACTCCAATAACTTTACTGTATTATAATTTTATTACCCATTAGGTGCCCTTGTTGGCAACAAACTATATTATTTCAACAACAAAATATTTACCTTTTTCTCCCATTGCTGATGTAGATATCTTAACAGTATATTCGTTTTTTCTGTTACAATTACTGAAAAACAGAAATGGATTGTTGTATCAATACTGCACATTAAAACCAATGCTTCAAAATATGACAAAACAATTTATAAAATAATCAATAACTTCACATTAGGTTATGTTTATTAATAAGACTAATGTTAGCGTTAATGTTTCTTTATATAAACAAACGACTCATTGTGTTACAGGTAGAATAGAATCGTATACTCAACTTTGCTCAGACGGTATATCCTTCGTTGGTAAATATATCGACGGTCTTTTAGAACAATTTCTAATTCCATGGTCCGTATTGAATAATGTGAAGTTGTGTGCGTCGTAAGACGGTAGATCCTTCAGGAATTCCATCACCGACTGCCGAAATACCACAATTGAATCAAACAATTATCGAAAGGCACAACATCAAGGCCCAAGCATGGTGCGCAATACAGTCACTTTTGGGCCGAAATATGAACACAGTCTCGGCACTCACCATAGTATTCCTATAATGATATGGTCGGAACTTTTTACTTAACAATCAATAGTTTGATAAATCAAACAATAAAGTCAAAATAATCAAAAATAAAATTCCCAACGATCGCCTGCACAAGCAACCAGATGAGAATGACATCTGACATGACATCTACATTCTACGATTAGGAGGAGTTGCCAATCACTAGCCACACAGCCACACGCCGAAAATATCCTATGTTACAAATGCGAAAAATATTCTTTCTTTGTTTTGTTGGGCTTCGTGAAATTGAATAAATTATTAACATTTCCGAGGCACTTATGATTCTGCTTCTGATCTAGCAAACTTAAAATAATGCTATTTTACAACACTAAATTCAGTCTACACTAAACTGAACAGAAATGTCAGTGCCCCTTAAAAAAAAAAGTACAAAGGAAGTAGGTAGGTAGTAAGCGGGAATTTCAAATTCAAAGCTGGTTTCCACTGCAGAACTTACAAAAACTAAAATCTAAATAAATATAACTGAAGTTTTCGATAATGTACAGTTTGATTAACGCAAATTTTAGTAGAACTTACAATCCAAGACAGAATGCTTTGTCTGATATCAAAAAACTGCTTACATCTCGCGACACGGCTGCTCAAAATAAAGCTTGTGGATATTTGATCGAAGTTATTAGCCGTTACAATAAAAATTCAAATGAAGGTGCTCGTATGGTAGAATATTTACTCGACAATGATATAACTGTTTTCCTGTGTGAGGCCACTTCAAACCTAGATTTTACGCTGTTTAGGTAGATATGCATTTTATTCATATGTAATTTGAGACTTTGGAAGTACCACTTGGTGACTTTAATTAGGTATATTTGTTGTATATTTGACAATATTAGTTTTCATAAATTGGCTTTAATTAGTTTGCTGTTATGTGTACCTATACGTACTTGCCGCCTGTGATTATTTTATTTTATTTACTTACTTCCTAAGTATGTACCTTCCTATAGGGTTCATACTCCATTCAAAGGGCCATGTTTATCAGTGACAAAAGGTTACATGCTCTGTGTCAGTGACGTTAAGGCCCAGTTATCTCGATGTCCTATGTTTTTTTCCCCAATGAAAAATGGAGGAGGTTCGAAAATCGACGCGCGCTTATAACTACTTACTTTTTTTTTTTTTTGCTGAATGGGCTCGCTCTTGACCTCGATCACGCCTGATGGAAACGATGGATGAGGTCTATGGTGGAACGAGCGTACCCAGAAGACACTCACTGGAACTCCCACGCATCGACAAAACACAGCAGACTGCTTGAAGCCGGACTCCGGTGGGAGGGTGGTCGCAAACCAGGCGGGCGTTAGCTCTACCACAACAAGGGAAGATTTGCCCAGTCAAATAAGGGTTGGGTGTGACTGTCCAAGATGTGCCGAGCGCTTGTAGTTGACTGGCGGAACAAACTGCACTACACGAGGAGGCTTCTTATTCATGCATCCCAAAAACAAAGACCCACTCCCCGCCGCGTCTGTCTTGCGCGCTTTCCCATTTACCTACCTCAATTCAAATCTAGATCTTATTCAAATACCTACTAAGTACTAAATCTCAGTATCTCTTCAATCCTCAGATCCATCCTGACATGTCTCCGTCTCCTGTGGCGTTCGCGTCAGTTCTTCTCGGACGAGCACGCTGCGCACGCGATGACGGCCGTATTACGCGCGCTTGCGCACTACGCCGGCAGTGGTTCGAAGCCGCCCGTAGACGCCTGCCTGCACTTCTTATGTGATTTGTTGAATGGGTAAGATTAACACTTAAAATTCTATATAACATAACATCACGCTTGTGCCCAACCTGGCAATCCAACCCAGGAACTCATGCTCATCAGTAGCAATTGCAACCGCTATTAGACCAATGACGATATATAAAACAGAATCGCAAAGTCGTGATCGCAACCTGGTGCTGCATCGTAATTCGTAAGTAATAACATATCGTTGAATCAATAAAAACCAATCCCTAATTTTCTTTACAGCGTATCCACCAACAAAACCACACCACCTCTCTCGCACCAAAGCGCTTACAGCGTTGTGCAGCTATTAGCTTGTCTAAACGCTCTAGCCCCTCACATCAGTACGAACCCAAACACGATTCTATCCAGCGCTTTAGTTTTTCATGCGCTGGTTTCCTACCAACCAGAGAACTTGACGATTAACATGAATACAGCAACCGCTTTACTGGAAGTGCTGAAGAAATGGTTCGGTTTGCTCATGGGGACCTTAAACCATTCCATGTTGGTGGGAGACAATGGAGTTTCTGGAATGTTCTATGTCGTCATTTGCCAGATTGGATTGGATGTTTTCGGGTAAGGGTAGACTCTTACTTTAGTACCTACCAAAAACAATAGAACTATTTGTATTCAGACCTAAAAATACTGGTATTCAGCTGCATCCGGTTAGATTGGAAGTCATAACCCCAACATAGTTGGGAAAAGGCTAGGCAGATGATGACCACAGAACTACTCATATCTATGGGCAATACCCTAGAACAGATGAACACTGCGAACACATAGAGCTCGGTTACATCACTGGGTAGGTATACTTTGTGTAAATTATTTCATCACCACTGTTCTCAAAACGGTGAAGGAAAACATCGTGAGGAAACCGGCATCTCCTAGAACCAAAAATTCGAAGACATGTAAAATTCCAACCCGCACTAGGCCCGCGTGGTGGATTACCGCCCACTCTCTCTCACCGAGAGGAGGCCTGTGTCCCAGCAGTGGGAACATTATAGGCTGATCTGATTATGTGTGTTATGGAGCACATTCATCCTTGAATCACAAGGAATTAGAAATACCGGGAAATAGGAATCATATTCACAGCAGCATATGCTTTATATCCAGTGAGGTAATTGTGTAATACACTGTCAATCTCAATCCGAATCAATTTGAAGGATATTGTTAATCCAATGCTTCATACGTCCGAAAAAATTGTCTTCTCAAAATGAATGAATGAATGAATGAATTGCACCGATCCCAGCGTGGTTAAACCAGACTCGATTAATCGAATGAACCCCAAGATTCGCACTAGCTCCTGTAGCCTCATGTTCATGGTGCTACAGCGACCATTGCATATCAAGGAATAGACCGGGGGGCGCGGTAATGGTAGGGAAGACGTGCCCGTAGGATAGGTAAGGATTTAAGAGCCTACCGGATATATGCATCCTAGAGGAGAAACGTAAATATCGCAAATAATGTTGTTGAACTGTCAAAAATGAAACCCATTGCAACTGATAGTGTGTTACGCAATATTACCCCCCTGGTAGTGCCAGGTTAGACCAGACGATACACGCTTTAATAAATAGTATTTTGTTATGATATTCATCATCATCTGCCTTGCCTTTTCCCAACTATGTTGGGGTCGGCTTCCAGTCTAACCGGATGCAGCTGAATACCTGTATTTTACATGGACCGACTGCCTATGTGACCTCCACAACCCAGTTTCTGGGTAATACGATACCCCTTGGTAAGACTGGTTATCAGACTTTCGGGCCTCTGACTATCCGTAACGACTGTCAAAGATCCACGAATGACAGCCGGGTCCAACAGCTTAACGTGCTTTCCGAGGCATGGAGGGGTCACGGTATAAGTAAAGATGGTCACCCATCTACAGACTAACCGCGGCAAGCGTGCGGTCGATCGATCAGGTTAAAGCTACGCCGATATAGCACAGGTAAGCATAAAATAAACGTTTAATGAAAATGACTTCTAGTTAACTGTAATGATAATTTTTAGACTAATAAAACTGGTTGGCCGCAATCAGAAAGCGGACTTCGTTCAGACAATATTGACCGACGATCACGAGGTAAACGCTTTGCGACAGTGCGCGCGACACATGGAAGAGGCAGTAAGACTTGTTGTGGCTGAACTGGTTGGATTTACGAAGGTAGACTATCCATTTAATATCGTGTTATCTGGGAATCAGACTGAATAGAGAAGTGGGCTAATACTCGTATAAGCGGAGACCAAGAAAACAAGAAGAATGAACTGACTGAAGACATTGTTCGTTTGTTTGAACGCTCTGGAACTACCGGTCGGATTTGAAAAAATATTTTTACGTTTGATAGTCCAATTCTTGAGCAAGGCTATTTAACAGCGGGATTGTCCGAAAGGGTTACTGCTGCCCCGGAACATATAGGGCTAAGGATGGAACACGGGTGGGTTTTAGAGTCTCCCTTTCTGCTCCACCCAGAGCGGGAGGAGTCATTTGATGATTTCCCATCCTAAAAAAAAAGGCTATATAACATCACGCTAGGACCCTTAGGAGCGGAGGAAAAATAAAAAAGTGAGAAACAACGCTAAGCTGAAACTAAGTGATCGCGCCGGCAGGTGATGTGATGCGACGGGGTGGGTCGGGGAACAAGAATTTTCACCCGGATGAAGTCGCGGGCAGAAGCTAGTTAGATTATGTCAACAAGCGACAGAAGGATGGGTGGGTGGTGGGTGGCCCGTAAACACTAAGCCCATAGAATTGATGAGATTATTTTTTCAGAAATTTGAGTTTGTTACTCAAATTTCTGAAAAAATAATCTCATTTTACCTATGATTATTTACCTTATAGGAGCACCAAACTCAGATATCGACTGAAGAATACAATGTATTCCTTAAGCTGTTATTGAATTTCCTTTACGACAACACTAACAACGAGTACCTACCAGATTTCTGCGACATGTTGTTCTCCAAAGGCTATCTCATGATGCTGCCTCAGGTTCAAATATCTAGGTGAGTCGAATCCCATGTTAAACAGGGTCAAATTGAATTAATTAGCTATCGAAACTTCCCCAGACGTGATGGGTATATTGATATCTAAACATGAATAAACAAAAAAAACTGGCCAAGTGCGAGTCGGTCAGACTCTCACACGAAGGGCAACCACAAGGCAAAAACACCGAAAAAAACACGTTTGTTGTGAGAGCCCCTTAAATATTAATTTTATTTTGTTTTTAGTAAGTATTTTGTTGTTATAGCGGCAATAGAAATACATAATTTGTGAAAATTTCAACTGTCTAGCTATCGCGGTTTTTGAGATACAGCCTGGTGACAGACAGACGGACAGACAGCGAAGTGTTAGTAATAGGGTCCCGTTTTTAGCCTTTGGGTACGGAACCCTAAAAAGAAATTAATTTGATGAATTTAATTTTTGGTAACAACAGTGTAGTTAAGTACCTACAAAAATCAGTTTAAACATCAGTTTTTGAAGTGAAAACTTCTTTAGGCGCGTTGGGCATTTTTTGAGATGGGGAAAAAACCATTGAACTCGCGCCACTGTTACCGTAAGCGACACCGCGCGTGTTTTGTTTATAAAACGATTTAAAAAATACCCGTTTCGGATGTGTTCGGCTGTCCTCGGGATGTAGGTACTTATATAATGTACCTATATACGATACGTCAGTGAGTGATGGCAAAGTATTCTGTTTTGTTTTCACTTTTGTCGGCACTACCGGAGTGCCACTGTTTTTTTTTTTGTGTAAACTTCACAGACGTGACTGGTAACAGGACAAAACAAAAATAACTTTATTTTCTCAACTCATACTTCAAGTAACTACACAGTACACTACCAGCGGTCGTTGACCCCAAACTAAATCTCATCCATTCTTTTTTTATTTAATTTTATTGTATTTAGATATACCATAACGGCTACGGAGTTTCGCTAGCTAATTCAATTTGTACCTGTATAAACGGAGCGGCAGTTCTATTCAATCGCAGTAGAAACTTAATTTTCAATTAGGTATGGTTAGTTTATTTTCAACTATGCATTATTGACAGCCCTGGTCCCAATATAGGTCCTTGCGCAATTCCCGATGATATTGTCTCAAAAGGGTGTTTGTTTGATGTCATCATCTTGCTTAGTGAGTAGGTACCTAAATAAGTACCTTAATTCGTATCTACTTTCAGAAATGATGTGGCCGTGCGCAAAGTGAGCACATTAGTTCTAGGCGAGATGTTAAAAGTGCTAGCGGAAAAATATCTCAATGTGAACGATGTACAGGATAGTGATACCTGTGCTAAAGATATTCATGTAAGAACTTTAGATTTTGATTACGTCTTCTTCAATAGGCTTCGGTAGAACAAACAAGAACACGGTGGCAAAACTTTTATTTTGGACATTATTTAAAATGCCTGCCATAAAGTTCAGAGAATCGTATTTGGTGACTGCAGAGACGGCTGATATAGTTGTATTTTTGGAAGCTTTAGACAGGTTGAAATTGAAAACATGCGACAAACCGAAATGGGAGATTGTACTCATCATTATGAACAACTTTTACTAACGACCAAAAAAAAAAGTTTATCAATCTCCCATTATGATTTGTCGCATGTTTTCAATTTCACCCTGTTTATATTATAATGTTAGATTCTTCCACTATATAGCGATACTAAATGTTGAAAGAGTATTAAGTTTTTGTATATACTAGTTAAATCTATTACAGATGGGTCTAGTAGAGCTACAGTACGGCATAGAGAAACCCCATCGCATCGGCTCACAGCTGCAGAAGAACCAACCATACAGCTTGCTCATTTATATCTACTTCTACTGCCAGTCTTCTGAAAAGTATGGATTATTGGAATTGGATTTTATATTCTTACCGAGCTTATTGTCTATTTTTCTTTAGGGTCTGCTATTAAGTCACCGTCTTGTACAGTATTTTTATCTTACGAAGCGACACGCGCTTTACTCGTGGTAACTAAGTGTATTAACACGCTGTGAATGTGTGCGTGAAGACGAGTAGCGTCAGCATAACACACACACACCCGACTTAGCCATTGTCTCGGACAGCGGCACCAAGAGCACCTGCACTTGCATACACATTCACAGCGTTTGTACACTTGGTAGGCCCAAATAAAGCGCGCATCGCTTCGTGAGATAAAAATACTATACCTTGAGCTTCAGGTTTTAGTGCCTTCACTTGTTTTTTTGTATACATACATAAACCAATAAGCTAATTCATAAATCTTTCAGCCCTGAAGAAGCAACAGCAACACTTCTGCCTCACCTTGTTGAGCACATCCTGAAGCTTCCCAAGTCATTCAAGCCACCTGCATATATCATAAAAGCACTATGGCTCGTGTTTGCTGTAAATATAATGACACTTATACGTTCTTACCCAAACTACATATTGTGATAAACAGTTGATGATGCTTAACCTACGTACCATGATAGGAAGGCTTTATCTTAGAGTATTGATCCTGATAGTGATCCAGGAGATGCGGTTGTCAGTGTATCTCCTGGATCAGTATACATATATAGGATTAACTCTGTGTCACCTGATGATGAGCCCGTCATCACGAAGCCTTTCCTACTGTAATTCCTGAAAAAAAATCCACTAACGCTTTCCCCCACCTGAGAATCGAACCTAGAACTCTTATGTTCAGAAGTCATGCTTGCATCTAGAACTCCGAGGACTCCGGGGACTTGCAGTCCGAGTTATCTTTAATCTAGCCATTTGTTCCTTACACTAGCTAGTAGAACATTTAACGTTAATATCCAAATAATCTAAAAACATTATTTTAACAGATGTCAACAATATCAAACGGCTCACTAGAATCTCTTGATGAGAGAGTATACTTAGAGAAGGCGACTGATCGTTTAGTAGCAATGCTGTATCCGGAACCATCGGTGTATTATACCCACAACCCGGCTATATTGTTGTGGGCGTTCACCTCGCAAAGGATCTCTAATTGTGTGAAGGTACATGTGGTGAGTAGAAATATTGTTTTGTAACTTTGATCGCAGCTGAACTCTTTCTATGTTGAGCAGTTTCAATATACAGGATGCAATTGAAAACTTGCGCCAACTCGAAATAGGAGGTGCAGTAACTAACTGTTACATGTCATTAAAAATTGTCATTTCCCAAATCTAAATTCTTGAAAAAAATCGTGTCAGTAATTATCGTCTTGATAGTGCAAACTATGTAAGTTATTGTTTTCAAGTAGACACAAATTATCAGCGTTCTAGATTTTTTTTTCCATATTATCAAAACAAATAAAAAAATTAAAGTATCAATTTTAGCGCGCTCCCGATAAGCAATCCAGGTGAATCCAGTCTGCGCAGAGTTCACAACATAAAGCAAGTTTGCATCGCGTTGAACTAGCGGTATAAATTATGTAAATTTGACCGTTCCGTTTCTACGAAAAAAACCGGTCAAGAGCGAGTCGGACTCGCGCACCGAGGGTTCCGTATTCCGTAAACGTGAAATGTTTTTTTTTCATCGGCGAGGCCTATATTCGTCAGAGAATTTTATCACTACTGTGTAGAATATTTTAGTTTTAGGTCAGCGCCAGCTCTTGACCGATAGTGGAGCTAATGTAATTTTTAACCGACTTCAAAAAGGAGGAGGAATTCGTCGGAACCTTTTTTTTATTTTTTTTTTTTATGTATGTTCCCCGATTATTGTTGATTTCTGAAAAAGTGTGCTATTTAGAGACATCGTTTTATTTTTCCTGTAATCTTTAAATAAACTTCTATCACATAGAATTATTTCAATTTTTCTCTTTGCAAACTTTGGAGATAAGGGGGGGGGGACGGTATTTTTTTACATTTCCGTCAAAGTCAAAAACTATGTGGCCTAAAAAAAAAGAAAAAAAAAATTGAGAATTTCGCCCCACTTTGAATTTTTAAGACTACCTTTCATTCCCAGTTGCAAAAAAAAATATATATATTATACCTATTTCTTTCTTATTTGCAAAATATTTGTACGTCATCTAAGACTATTCTAAATTTCAAATTGATAGCATTAGTAGTTCTTGAGATATCCGGCTGTGACAGACGGACAGACAGACTGACTGAGTCTCATACTCTCACCGTAAGTGTTCCTTTTTACCATTTTGGTACGGAACTCTAAAAACGGTGCGCGACGTTGTTGCTAAATCGCTTGCCTACGCGCACATTCTTTATAACACGTTGAATTTGATATTTTAATTTGGCGCACCGCACCTATTCAATTATAGAGTGATAAAAATCCCAACTTAACAATACTTTGACGAATTAAGAATTATCTTAAGCCTTCTACCATACTTCAATCGCGTACCTACATTTGAATAATCTTAGTACATTTACATAAGTGTAATAGATATACTTGGATACTTAAATATAGCACTTAGGTACTTGACGTTTACTTGTCCAGTATAATTTATTATCTCCTTCCTCTATAAGACCTCCGTTAGATTAGAACCTAGATATTCCTGTCGGCAGAAAATGCAAAAACTTACTCCGTATCTAAGCCCGGATATACCTAATTAACGAAACTACTTTCATTTCTAATTAAACATAAAACCATGTTTGTGTTCTTCGAAGGGTAGGCAGACTTCTATAATATCATTATTTCGTCAGTTATTAGGCTCATTCCCATCCCATGTAAGAATTTAGCTGAGCCTATTAATTACCATTGACTGTGCACAAATCCGGACTCAGGGCTGTATCTGAGAAAGGGCTCTGGAGATCCGTGGCATACCTACCTACGGTCAGGTCATTTTGAAAAAAAAAATCGATAGCTAACATCAATACAAACAGAAAACATGATAAGACCAAACCCCATAAAGTGTCACGTTTGCGAGATATTAACGTTCGATTTATATAGGATTCAAAAGAAGCCGCCATTTTGAAAAAAAAAAACAAAATGGCGCGACATTAGGTATGCCAAGGCTCCATATAAAAATCGTCAATCCCCTTTCTAGAACTGGGGACGAACCCGAGGCCTCAGTTGTCACCCACGATCATTTTTTCAAGGAGGCTATAACAAAAATAACTTTCTAAAAACTTTTTCCATTTTAGCTCTCCCAATGGTTTAAATCAGAGGACTCGTTACCAGCAGACCTTACAACCCAGTCAATAGTTTGGGAGCTACTCTTGAACATTTTGATACAGAGTTCCGACAAGACTATCGTGGGGAACTGTATGGAAGCTCTTCATATGTGCTTAGAAGACGGAGATGACAATGCTAGGCAGGACTTTGCAGGGCTTATCTGGTCTATGCTACCCAATGTTCTGTCTAAAGTGTTGATAGATACTGAATATCAAATAGGTTTTTAAGCATGTTTACTTTTGCAAAATCTATATTTCTTCTCAATTAATGCCTTTGTCTCTTTGTATTCTATTTTTACTTCTTCTTCTGCCTTGTCTTGTAGCTACAATATCGGATTTATTTTCTTATAGTAGTGTATCTTTTTGTACCATTTTTTTTAGTTTGTTCCTTTTGTTTACTCGTATATTTCTTTTAAATTAAGTTTAATTTTAGAATTAACACACTAAACTGTTTGTCTTTCGTAAAACTCTTCAAAACCCTCTTTTCCAGACACTAACATCTGCCACTTCCTCGACTTAGCAACAACTCTGCCACCCCTAGAGATAGACCAGACAGTTTGTCTAAAGACTGCCGTACTCATAACTGCAATATATTCAAAGAACCTTCCAGAAAATTGCGAGGAAACCACCAGACATCATTACGAATATGTTTGCTTGAAGCTGGGTTTATATTTGTTGAGTTTGGCTAATAACCAAAATGATAACCGAGGTAGGGACCCTGTGAATTCCATTTTTACCACCGCTTAATCCTGAAAGCCTTTATTTGCTATAAAATATCGTAGCAAAAATTTTCAGCAGCTTACGCTTATCAGAGGTTTTATTCGATAATATCCTGATCATGTCCATAATACATTTTGTTATTTAATTCTTTGATCTAAAGATTAACCAGTTTTCCATTCATATTCTTCAGTTCTGTTAACTTATACTAATCGTGCGGGGTTCCTACAATCCGTGTTGGCTGCAGCTGATAGTACTGATGAAAGAGTCGCTTGCGCAGCTCTGCAGTTACTCTCCTATGTCATACACTACTTCACCAAGAACAATTATCAGGTAAAGATAAAGGTCTTCGTTCAAGATCTTTGTGAGTTTGTGTAAGTAGACTATCATACTGTTTTGTTTTACAGCCATGGTTCTAAATGGATTCATATTGGAATCATCTATTATGAGCATATTATTATGCCCTTGTCGGTGCAACATGTGGAAGTGTTTTTACAAGTGATTTAATAAGTTTCATTACTAATCATATACCTAAGTTTTGTTAAGTCGATGAAACATCATCAAATTGTATATCTTGCCAATCCTTTAAATATAGGTACATATTATGCAACTCAAAACATAGCATTCTAACCGGTCTTCTTTTCAGCCAAAATCAATTCTTCAAATACAAACACACTTGATCATAAAATCCTTAAAACGGGATAGTACCAGTGAAAGAGGTGCTTCCCTATTACAACTAGTATACATGGTGTTAAACACTGGGACCTCTTCACCGCTGGCTTTGGCGTATAGTGTGGAGCAGGAACCGACTGTGAACGTGCAATGCAACGCGTTGAGAGCGCTGATGTTTAGGATTCAGTTGATGTTGTGCTGTAGGGTGAGTGTGGCTTTTTCTTTTGCCTTAATGGCCAATCAACAATTGTTTACACCGTTACATTTTATAAATAATTATATTACTTAAATCTAAGATTAGTGTAACAATTTCTTATAGGTTAGCAGTGCATGCCCATAAACGTAATAAATGTGCCACAAGCACTATACCAACTAGGGCTAACTAACTAGGGCTTTATTTATAAGCACAATATACTTATACATAGAAATATATCAATATTCTCTCGAATTAAATAAGATTGCAATAGACAGCAACGCATCTAGACGCTAATAATAACATCTTCCTAATTGAGGACATCAGGAATCCGGGGTCCGGGTGCAGTTCAGACAGTATCATAATTTGCTTAGCCTTTAGGGTTGGCTTCCAGTCTAACCGGATGCAGCTGAATACCAATATTTTACATGGAGCGACTGCCTATCTGATCTCTGCCCTGTAGAACTCTGCCAGTAGTCGCTCAAAAATCAGCATTAGATATATAAAGAAAATCTAGAGCTACTGAAGCTATCCAACTACTTAATCTAAAGGATCGCGATGATAGGTAGAGTCAAGGCATTTATTTCAAGCCACAAGAAAACATAAATAAAAACAAACAATACCTATAATGCCAAACAATATAATTATTATATTTATAGGTTTACTTAATTTTGCACAAAACCGAATAGGCGCTTTCTTTTACATTTTGCCTTAATCATCATCTTAATACAATCTATTTGTTCCTCTTACAGGAATCCAAAAACCAGTCATCAGCTGGCTGGAAATCTCTAAGCTCAATTTTCAAGCACGCAATAGTGACAAAGAACGACACAAAATTGATAGCGACACTAACTTCTCAACCGTGGACACATACGCTGATACAATTCCAATTAACACAAGAGCAAACAGCAGAATTCTTAACATTCACACATAACTGGTTGACATTACTGAAGATCACGATAAAGAAATGCCAGGAGATGAACAAGATACAGCTTTGTAAGCAAAGTCTGGTGATCAAGACCATGGTATTGATGAAGAAGAGTTTGGTGGTAGAAGGAGATTTGAAAGAAATTAACAAGAAAGTGCTGTTCATCGTTGATGAGATTTTAGACGATTCTGGAATTAAATTAAACTGAAAAGAAGTGTAGAAGGAGATTTTAGAAATGGGTGATGATTAAAATGTGGTTTCGGATTAATAAATATTTCTATTTTGTTTCTCTAGAATCTGTTTAACTATCTTCCGCAACGGAACTCGGTTCAAGAGTACCTGAGCACCGAAAGAAATATTTTTTTTTAATAAACTAAACGCACATTACACACATACAAAGTAGCCAAAAGCAACTGACTACTTTATCTAGTTTTACGGAATTCACATCACTTACAAGATTTTTCTTCAAACCCACTTCAGTTAATGGCGCACGTAACGTTATTTCCAGTCCAACACACATTCCTATAAAATTCACGATTGGCATTCGGTTGTGCAATCCTTGGCAGCTATATAGCCCTTATCGAAAGGGATATTTCGATTACGAGCTATTCCATAAATACAAGTACATTGTATTCAAACGTAACGTGTATGCAAAATTACTAATTAACTTTCTATTTTAACGATTCTCCAAAATATTCCGGAACTACTTTCCATGCAACGCTTTCCAAAGGACGAGAGAAATTATATATCGTACAAGCCCATTAAAGGTGTAGGACACACGTATGGAATAGGAATGAGCGTGAAAAGCAAACACAATAGATATTAATTTATTTATCGATGCAGTTTACGCCTGCGTATTTCTATGCGAACAATTTATATGGCATTTTGTCATATCGTTGGAGAAAGCAGATTATTCGATGGAGTTACGGGCTACTCGATTGAGCAAGCCTCGTTGACAATGTTTCTACAGTGAAAGAACCATTGACCAGATGGCCACTTCTGGCAAGTTAAGAGACTAATGATGGAGAAAGCCCAAGAAGCCGTAGAGAATAACATTTTGGATTCCTTCATTACTAAATTAGAAACGAAAGTAAGATAAGATAGCAATCTGGCCTGGCCAGATACATAATCTTTATCATCAGAATGGGCTATCTGGACAATATAACCGACTCGCAATTCCTTGATAATTCGAAAGCTCCGTAGATAATCTAATTCAAACAAACGCCTTGACTTCGACTTTGGCTTTGAATTATAATGACCTTAACTTAAGAATAATATTTATAGTATTCTACCTTATCACTGGGTTAGAGAAAGCAGTTGATAGTGCCTGAAGCGTGACGCGTTAATGTTGCTTGCAAATTCTACAAAGGTAGGGTAGGTAATGATTGTGATTTGTGATGCAGTGGCACCGTTGTCATGCCAACCTTGAAGCTTGTTAAAGTTGAGAACACTAATACGAGTAGTTTTAATTGCTTGGCTTTATTTTCATTGATGTAGATATAAACGAGTGATGTTATGAATGCTGTCTTCTTAATGACCAACAAACGCAATCTACAGAGGCTGTTATTAAGAATTTGAGTTATATTTATGAAGTGGTTGATTATAAACTGTTAATTTCACTAAGAGTTCTCAAATTAGTGTTGATGGAAGAAATGGGAGCAGACAACCAAAGAAAAGATGAATGGATAGTAGAAAACAGTGTGAACGATAGCGTGACGTTTGACAGTGGAGATGAAAAACATTTTGCGCCGACCTCAAGTAGGTAACATGGAATATGGGCAGGAAGAAGAAGCAAAAAGTTTCCCGTTCAAATCAGCTTCCTAACATTAGGATTTTCCCATATCTTTGGGTCTGTTAGAGATGCAGAGGAAGTGCACTCAAGCTGCTGGGATAAACTAACTACCGACTACTAGAAAAGGCGAAGGTTCTTTGAATAATTATTAATAAAAAAAATTACTACAATTATTGTAGTAATTACTTACCTACTATTACTATACTATTTTTATAAGATACGACGGACATTCAGAATAGGATATAGTTCATCATAGGACTCTAAAATAAAGACTAGTTAACAAGATATTTTCCATGATTTCTTTATATGGAAACATCAAGTCACAATTTCTCAGTTCGACTAATGCGTGGTTTAGAAATAAATGTTTGATAAGCGGTAATTAAGTTGCATGTAAGGGCTTTTGATCCGATTCAAAGCATTGCCGACGAACTCGTAATGGTTTTCTAGGTACCAATCATGATTTTGCACTTTGAAGATTAAATGTCGGATCGTTGCTTGCACATTTGTGATTATATTTTAATTACATAACTTAGAGTTTTATTTTGACGTTATTTCTAGAAAGCTATCAATTTGTAGGCAAAGATTTAACGGTACTTAATTATTGGTTTTAGTTATGTTTTTATTGATTTGTCTAGAGATAAACCTCTTACACATTTCAGTAGCGTCACTTATGAATGCCACACACAGATATAAGTTGAAAGCGTATGAGTAAGTAAATGCCTTGTAAGAGTTTCAAGAAAATCTCCACGTTTTCAATCGTTGACATATCTGCAAGATCAAGACTGTTAGGTGCCTAAGTAAAGCATTTTATCTATCTACTTCAACTTTAGCAGTTAGTAAATTACCAGTAAAATGAGCTAACATTTAATCTTTTTATTCATCTACGAGTATATAAATTTATACATATTATAAATTAAAGTCAGTTTTCGTGTCTGTCTGTGTGACCATGTTGTTCTTCTAAATGACCATGACGCAACGGATTTTGATGCCGACTTCACCATAATTTAGAGAATTTATTCCGTGTATAATAAACTTATATGTCAAACTTAAAAATAATAAAAAAACTATGTTTTGTTAAGTCGTAAAAACCGTGTGAAGCAGGGGCCGGTCGCTAGTCTTATATAGTGCAGTAATTATAAAAGACTAGCGACCGGCCCCTGCGTTTAGGTATTTCAAATCACTTAATCACCTGAAACATGCATTTCTTTGACTACCAAAGCAATACTACCACTTGCTACAATGGACTATGACGTCACAGACCTACCACAAGTTTTTGGTGGTGGTGCATGCTCCCCCGTCGGCAGTAGCGAATGGAGCAGTCGACCGCAAACCGCTGAGCAAGCGCCACTTTCCACCGATCGACTCCTGCGCAGCCTCAACTGTACTAGACTAGTGAAGCCTACTGAATATTTTGTGAAGTGACAGTGATGCAACTGTGTGCTTATTAGTGTTCGACATGTTTTTTAAGAGGACTTTTTGCAGTGTTAAAATGAATGGTAAGATTTTTTTCAGTGCAATAACGGCGGTGCTTTTTTTTTCATATATGTGAGAATAATATTTATAAAAGGATAATTATTTGAAAAAAATAAATCTAGAATACGAAACCTATTGATCTGAAGATTATTGATAATAATTACTTACGAATTCATTTTTAGGGTTCCGTACCCAAAGGGTAAAAACGGGACCCTATTACTAAGACTCCACTGTCCGTCTGTCTGTCTCATGAACCGTGATAGCCATGACAGTTGAAATTTTTACAGATGATGTATTTATGTTGCCGCTACATATAACAACAAATAATAAAAATAAAATAAAGTTAAAATTTAAAGGGGTAAGTATAAAAGAAAGGTTTTTTTTCGGCGTTTTATGCCTTGTGGTACGGAACCCTTCGTGTGCGAGTCCGACTCGCACTTGGCCGGTTTTTTTGTTCATAGAGCAATATTTCACGCTGCAACATTTTATTCTTACTAAATAAATATTCCAATATATCAAATACGAACAAATATTTTATAAATCCAGGAAGAAAAAAAATAACCTCCCAATTTTGATTGCCACATCGAGAATAGTAGGCAAGCTGCAATAAACATATAAATTACAAAGTCAACTTTCGTCGACTCGAAAAGCCTTAAATAATCAACAATCGAAGATTTATTTACATAATTACGTAAACAGTTACGCAGAAGTAGTAAAAAGCTGAGCAGGACGTGAATAATTTTATGCAAAATGTCCCGTTAGGCTGGCGTGTGCGCAACTTAACAAACCAGAGTAATATCTAGATCGGATGCACATATCGAGATAAGTAGGGCTTTTTTTTTGTCCAATTGATTTAATAAGCCCGGTGATACGCAGCCTCCGTCTAACGGTTCGTTCTACCAGACGTTTCTCAGACGTATTCCACTTTTTCTCACCAAACTTTAATTTATTAGTTTCCGTCCGTGACATGTTATGTTGGATAAGTTCGACACGGTGATTTGAGAAATGAGGCTTTCCGTTCCAGTTTTATTTTATCTATCGTATTCTTCTTCAAATTTTTTATGTTTTTTTTTGTTTTTTTTTTATCAATTAAGATGCGTGTCGGTTATGTTGGCCCCCCGGGAGTCTATCAACAATAGATGGATACTCATTAGTTAGTGAATGCTTGATAGGTTAAAGATATTTGGAATGAGCTGAGATTTTCTGTTCAATTGAAAGTTATGGTGTCTCCTTTAGGATAAGGAGCCCCTTTCAGCGGACACTGCCCGTCCTGTAAACCCTTGTTACTTTACATCTGATGGTTTGATCATCCCAAAGATCTCTAACAGTATTTTATTTTCATTATGCCGCTGGATATTTATCTTTGCCTTTACTTCCTACATCCTACACCCTTACTAGTGTCTATTGTGCTTTATCTTTATCTACAATAATTATTAAATTATTAGCTTCTGCCCGTGTCTTCGTCCGCGTGAAATTTCCTGCTACCTCGATCCACCCTGTCGCATCGCATCGCCTGCCCGCGCTATTATTTCGTTTTCGCGAAGCGTTCTCTCTGACTCTTATTTGCTCGGCTCCTAAAGGTCCTAGCGTGATGTTACCCTATAGTATTCCTCAAGAATTGTTCAAATCCAACTGGTAGTTCCAAAGATTAACATGTTCAAACAAACGAAAAAAAAAACAGCTTCAGCTTTATTATTAGCATAGATCTGTCCAAATACTTTAAGTATATTATTATTATGCTTATGTCCTAATACTCTATGGTTTGGTAGTCTAGTCTATCAGTTGCAGCACAGTATGCCTTTGTCTCGCATTTTAGTTGCCTCCGTTGGGAAAAATAGAAAGCAAGTCGTGATCGATTAGCCATTTTCACTTTTATTGTTCTCCAAAGTATAGGTACAAAATTAGATTCAATTCGCGCATTGTTTGTTGTTAATACTGGTGGGACGTCTACCCTTATACTGTGTGAAATGAGAAAAATAAACCTGGGTTTTAAATCTATAATCAATTGCGCCCTGCGGTTTCACCCGCATAAGTGTCGATCCCGTGGGAATATCGGGATAAAAACTATCCTATATGATTGTCCGAGAAAGGTCCCGGGACTCAAACTATCTCTATACCAAATGTCATCTAAATCGGTTTAGCGGTTTAAGCGTGAAGAGGTAACAGATAGACAGACAGACATTATTTTGTGAAGACGCTAGGCCTATGTCCATCAGTGGACGTCATCGGCCGAAATAATGAAAAAGAAGATTATTTTGAGCGTGATGTAAAATACGAAAACCAATTGCAGATTTGAAAAGCTTTAATCTGACATTATCATAAAGAAAGCTACATAAACAAATTGCTAATCGATAATGTGGTAACACAAACTCATGAGATAATACGCGCAAAAAATGTGTTAATATATCTTCATAAAAGCTTATTATTATTGATATCTATGGGACAGGTGTTTATTATAATGGCAATGGATAGAGATTGATGGTGTAAGTCATTGACATATATATTACTAGCGTAAGGACCGGGCTAACGGCGCGACTAAATGGCACCAACGCGCTGGCCCTAAAATGACGGTTTTAGGGCCAACGCGACTCAGTTGACAGTGGTGCGCGCGAACTTCGAACGAAGAACTTCTATGTAAAATGTTCAGACGGGCGTATCCTTACTTTTGAAATCATTGGGTAATTCTTCAGGGACAAAATTTTCGATGTCTGTGGGTATATTTCTGTAACCAACTAAAAAAACGGCATGTAATATTTTTTTTTGTACAGTTTAGCTTTATCCCTTACTGGGACAAATTATTTTTTTTTAATAATTGGTGTCTAGGTACAAAATAAAAATATTTGAAGGTCGTTCTTCTGATTCATATAGCGCGTCCGTTTGCCATTTTCCGGAACAAAATGGTCAATGTCGCATTTTCCCTTTGATACATCAATATAAATTATAATTATATCGAAAGGAAATGAATTGTCCTCTTACAAAAAAAATGTGTATTAGTTATAACTACGTTAGTCTGTTTATAAATAAGTAAAAAAGAAGTGTCCGGCGTATAATACTGATTAATGTGGCGTAAGCTGCGCTTGACCGTACTTGGTCGGGTAATATTAATGAGAGTCTGGCTTCCAGCGCGGGGGGAAGCCAGTCGTGCAACGGACGACCTAGAAGGTGGACGTGCGGCTGGTTGGCTTAGATCCGGTGTTACGAAGGAAAATACCTGATTCATCTGTGTTTGGTTCAGGTGGCATCCTGATTACAATGCCTACTTTATAAAATTTATTTTATTGTTTTAAAACTTCAATCTGTGTTTCGTGTGATGCTTTTGGGTTATAGATTCGTGTAGAAAAATGAAAATAATGAAGTCTGTATGTACGATGAGTTATGCATGATTGTAGGCAAAATCCTGATTCATCTGTGCCTGATTCGTATGGTCAAAACCCCATATGAATAATAAAATAAATTAGTTTTTCCCCTCTCCAGCACGATAGGAGCGCTTTTGTTGCGTAATTCTTCTTGTCCAATTTTTGACCGTGTACAAGTCAGTAGTTTTAATCTTATTTATTATTATTTACTTAGCTAAAACCTATTGAATAATAAAAAAATGACAGGAGTAAAATGTTGTTCTAAATATGATACTTTTGATATGTCTTAGTCCTATTTAAGAATTAATAATTATTACTTAGAATTTACATTCATAACTAACGGTGTATTTATTACTTTTTATTTCTGTTTCTGATTAATATGTAACACATTCTGATTCATCTGGGCACAAAATTAATATCTTGAAAACTACTTTATAAAAACGAGTCCCTCATTCAAATATATGTTATTTGGTATACCTATTTTCATATGAACATGTGTTACAGAGCTGAAAGTGAAATTAAATTTTGGCCATATGGATCAGTCAAAGAATCAAATTTCGAAGAACTACCCCATTGGTGTAACAGCGAGCTTGTGAGAAAACGGGTACCTACTCTACTAGATGGACAAGACTACGAACGTACGAACATGTTCGATTCAAAACCGATAATGTTCAAGTAATCAATCTTGATTGCATGATTAGCTAGTTTTATAATGCTATGAGTGCCTGCTGCAGTAAGGTTAACGGAATTGCTACGCGTATTGCTTTTACGGTAATTCTGAATGATGAACACTAGTGCAGCGCAGCGGAGGCGGCCGGTCAATTTGCTAACGTCAAAACAGTTTTCC
This sequence comes from Oligia latruncula, assembly GCA_948474745.1. NCBI lineage: Eukaryota > Metazoa > Arthropoda > Insecta > Lepidoptera > Noctuidae > Oligia > Oligia latruncula. The sequence continues at coordinate 13,887,574 of OX419701.1, read as the reverse complement.
CGGTTTTTATAAAAACTTAAAACGCACCCTAATTGCGTAACACACTATCAATCAGAATCTGAATCATTTTGAAGCAAATTGCTAATCCATTGCTTCATAAGTTCAAAAAAAAAATCTGCTCAACACGTAAATAACGCAATGAATGTTATTGAACTGTCAAAATGAAACCGATTTCGATTGATAATGTGTTACGCAATTGCCCTGCAGATCTATTCTGTACAAATCTCACCGTGAAAACTCAGTTGAAGTGAACTTGAAGTAAATAGTGCCAATCTCTAGCATCAGCCGGTCGATTCTGTAAAAATCTCACCGTGAAAACGTAGCTGAAGTGAGTTTGTTTTTGCTAGGAATTGATACTAAGTTTTCACGGTGAGATTTTTACAGAATAGCACCGCTGTAAAGCTATTCTGTAAAAATCACACCGTGAAAACTTAGGTGAAGCGAACTGACAATAGAGCCAATCCCTAGCATCAGGTGGAATGATAGCTCACTTTAAGGTCACTTCACCTACGTTATCACGGTGATCTTTTTACAGAATAGCACCGCAGCGCGCAGGTGGAATGATAGCTCACTTTAAGGTCACTTCACCTACGTTATCACGGTGATCTTTTTACAGAATAGCACCGCAGCGCGCAGGTGGAATGAAAGCTCACTCCACCTAAGTTTTCACGGTGAGAATGTTACAGAATATACCGGCAGAAATTGATCTTAAATGTCGGCCCAGTGGTATCGACACGCACACAGTGATTTCGAACCCAGGCGGGCACTTTACTTTGTGTATTTAATTTCATCACCACTGCTCTCAAAACGGTGATGGAAAACATCGTGAGGAAACCGGCATGTCCTAGAACCAAAAATTCGAAGACGTGTGATATCTACCAACCCGCACTGGGCCCGCGTGGTAGATTACAGCCCACTACCTCTCACCGAGAGGAGGCCCCAAGTAGTGGGAACATGATTATGCTTTATGCCGTGAGCTTTCCTATTACCTAGAAGAAAATGAGCCAACTTTCTTTATACAAACCAAAATTGAATACAATAACAATGATCTAAGCTATTGATATAATATCCGGTCATGATCGGAAAAGCTGCCGACCGCAAATGATCCAAATTACTAGATATGGGTTACGTCTTTGGAACTAGTCGGAAGTTGATTTGATTACCTACATGTGGAACACCGTGTTTTGATACCCAATCAGAAGATTGTAGGAACAGACTGATCACGATATTATGGTAGAGAAAATGATTGAAACATTGTCTTGGGTATAGCAATTGCTTCATATGTCAACATTGTTTGGCAAACTAAAATTATTTTCGTAAGATTTTTAATGGTTGAGTCCCATTTTTTCATTACTTACCCATGTATTTTAATTTTCCATGTGGACCATCATTATTTTTATCGTTTTGCCTGTGGGCCTCTTATTCCACTATTGCACTATTGGGACACAATCATTTTCCATTAAATTTCTATTATTTAGGTCTGTAGGTCCCTTGTCTGTAAGTTCCTAACGGAGTATTTTGTCATAATAAATCCAGGGCTGGTTATTATTATGGCCTTAATAAGTCTGTCCTAACGAGAAGATGCTTTCCGCGCACAACTCTGGGTTGCTGACCGCAGAACCTGTCTTGTTATGGGTGATATAATTATATAGCATTAGTCGACTATGAGACCGCAGTCACTCTGTGAAAACTTAGGTGAAGTGAACTTGAAGTGAACTGTCATTCCACCTCATGCGAGGGATCGCTAGGGACTGACACTATTGACAGCTCAAATCTTTACAGCATCTTGTGTATATCGTACAGCTTCGTACAATGCATAAATTACTTTAACATTTAGATGCCTATTGCTGTTTGCACTACTGTTACTTGTGCCAATTCGTTAACTGTTCCTCAAACAAAAGCAAATGTAGTTTCTGAGAACAGCTTAAATTAGACCAGCTCGACCTTATGCAAGCGGTTGAACGGAATACAAAACATGATCATTGGGGAACGATGGAGAACTGAAGCCATTAGTAGCATTAATAAAAACGCGGTACCTATGGTATACCTACTGTAGACAGCATACTCAAAGTCCCTATGTAGGTATATACCATATCTACTATTAATATCATATGCTATACATAAACTCTGTCTGTCTATTAGTTACGTTTTACGCCGTTCAGCTGGAACGTTTGGCACACATGTATGTTGTACATGTACGTTGCCTGGGTTAGGACTTAGGACATACCTACATACGATACTTACCCGGTAGTATGTTCCCGTAGGATAATTTCCGACCTCCACGCGGTCAAAATCTAGTAACTTATTATGTTTATGGTAATTTCCCATTAGATAAGTCCTTTCAACTGGCTTCCGTTCATAGACAACTCACGCATGCTTTCTAATTATATAGGCGAAGGAAATGTTTCCGCACTACCGTAGCGCCGTTTGTCCACACTCTGCCAAAGGTCTCATTTACTTTCCTTTAACTGCTCTATAATTTAGCCACAAATACAGAATTGTAGTGTAGGTGAATCTATTTGAAATTGTTATTCATTTTCAGACGGAATTGAGGAAAGTAAAGAGAGCGCGTTCTCGATTGCCTAAGCCACTTTATTTTTTTATTAAAAAAAACAACTTACAATTCTTGATCATTTATCGAGGCGTTAATGACAAATTATGTAAGTAATTATTTTTAAGAAATATGCAAATGCCCTGCAGTTAATAAATCTGCTTCAGTTTAAACAAATTAGATAGTAAACTAGTTTGGACGGGTCTAATAGCGTTTTTATTGCTTCCTGATTTGATCAATATTTCAATAAGTGATACATAAAAATTACTTTCTTTTCGTAAGAACCTAATTCGTACTATTACGAACCTTTTAAAATCAAAATTGGCCAAATTGGTCCAGGCATTCTCAAGCTATACAAATAGAGTAGGTAAAAACGCATAAATTTTTATAAACATCAAATAATAATTAATATTACCTATAGATATTTCAAATTGAAGAAATAAGTGTCAAATTATAATAAAAATCTGAAAAGATTTCATTAAAAATAAAAGATTCCGACGAACTGCGAGAACCTCCTCCTTTTTTTGAAGTCGGTAATAATATTAAAACTATGTAATTAGAACAACAAATTACCTACATATAAAGAATATTACCTACTATATTTTCAAAATTCACCAATGAAAATTTCACTGTACCTACTTCTCACCAAATAGTTAGAAAGAGATAGAAATCTTAAAATCGTATCGTAGACAGAGTAAACTATAGACGCTGCATATTTCTTTTCCATTAGCACAAGAAAAAGAGAAATATCACGAAGAATTATAATCAAGAGGAATATTACTTTACTAGCAAAGAAAAGAGACAGAGTAAGAATATTTCTCTCCTTTACGGTACGGTACGGGGCAGCGCCAACAGCATCCTGTCTATGATAGCAAGCAGGCTTGATTGTCCGTTTGTGAATCATTGCTGCAAGGTTTCGGCTGGGCCTGTCACCATGCAGCAGTGATGTCACAATCGGTTTTCTGTGTTTGGTATTGTTTTTGTCTTTGTATGTGTATTACTAACATAGTTTGTAAGTATATTGTTACTAACACTATGAGTCTTGTTGCTCGAAATAAAAATATTATTATATTATTATTTACCTACTGCATGTCGGCTAAGCACATCAATGTGCACAACAAGTTTGACGTTTATGAATGAAAAATAATAAAAATTATGAATGAAATAGTAATAAAAACTACACCGCGATTAAACGGAAAATAAGATCTTTTTTGTGCATAATTCAATAATAGTACATTTGTGCAACTGTGAAAATAGTAAGGTGCAGTGTACCTAATACTAATAAGCTGTAAAAATTTAATGATAGTATGATGAAGATTGCCGGAATTTTTGGTCCCTTTCGGTGACACGGATACCATCCATGAGTCTATAGATTACTCTGTCTACGCTTAAAATGCTAATGAACGCAATCAAAAAGTAGGTAGGTATCTAGATTTCAAACATGGAGATGTTAATAGTTCTCACAACATTCCTTACGTAGTGGTAATTAACTTTCACTGAAGGAAACGTAGGGCTCAAATTGGTGTTGTTCAATAGCGATAATAACATTGTTGCGTGGTGTTACGAGTGCACCCATAATATATGCAGTAACCGATACCATGACGTAAACGGTGTCTAATAGGCGGTGAAACGTGGTCGATGGGTCACCAACTAGAGTGTTTGCCAATCACCTCAGCCTATCACAGTCCACTGCTGGATATGGGTCTCCCAGGTTGCGCCACGACACTGTCCTCCGCCTTCTGCGTCCAGTCTGTCCTAGCCACGGTCCATCTAGCTGGCGGCGTCCCGTCCCACACTACGCTTACCGATACACGATCTCCACTCCAGGACCTGTCTGCTTCACCGGCCATCGGTGCTTCGACAAACATGGCCAGCCCACTGCCACTTCAGCTTGTTTACTCTGCCAATAGGCTAAAGTTAGTGAAATATTGGAATTTAGCCATATTCCGCTTGTATTGGAAACTTAGTCGACACCTGAGTATGTGCGCTACATTTCATCGTACTCAAGAACTTGTTATGGAGGCTGGTTTTTATTGTGTCAAAAGATATTTAGCTCTAGCAACGACGATATAACCACTATATTGGTTGCTAGGTATTGCCGCCCACTAGGCTACGACCGACGCACTGATTATATTATTACTGTAAACGCATTATTTCAATTATACTTACTTCTACTTCTGCTCAGGAGAGCAGCGGTGGTCCAGTGGTAAAGGCCGCGACTTAGTTGCATGCGTAATTCATACAAACGTAATACCAAAATAATTTGTAAATCAAACATTAGGTATATTCATAAGGTAAGTGTGTATTTATTCCGATTTGATTACAGAATATCTAGGTTCCCAAATATATATTTTGAATGGACACTGATATAAAGACGAGATATGAGAAGGAATTTCAAATTTCTATAGAAAACTTATTTTTCTCCTAACTCTTCTTTAAATCAGTGTCCGTTCAAAATATGTATTTGGGAACCTAGATATTCTGTAATCCAATCGGAATAAATACACATTATTTATGTTTGATTTACAAATAAGGAAAACATCGTGAGGAAACCGGCATATCCTAGAACAAAAAATTCGCAGACGTGTAACATCTACCAAGCCGCAATGCGCCCGCGCGGCCTCGTGGTGAATTACGAGGCCCACTCGAGAGGAGGTCTGTGTCCCAGCACTTGGATGGATCATTTCATCCCTCCGAATATTCTGTCTGTTGGTTCATCTAAGTAATATGTCTTTGTTTTCAAACTCGACATAGGCGATACCATTGGGCGATACAATATAGATAATTAATTTCTAAAGACACGCGAGACATCGCCTTTTAACATGTTCAATTTTTATTGTATTCTATTCGATATTCATATCTATTAGGTATGTCAGTTTCGTCTGCGCCGGTCTAGCACAGATTTCGCGAAGTTTCACTAAGTCTTACCTACAGTACCTAAGTGAAAACTTTTACATAAGTTATTTTAGCTAAATGTTACAAGTAGGTACATTTACTTTTCAAGCTATAACAGATAATTAAAATATATCCATATAGGTATCACTACACATGGATATATTTTAATTCTCTTTCGCAATGAATAAGCAGCTTTCTTAGGAGAGTTAACGGTGTAGGTACCTACCTATGAATTATGTCGGATTAAACCTGCTTAGAATATTAGTTATCATATTTTAGAAGTATATGACGACAAGCCGTACGTGATGGGATGTCCCATTGGCAAAAATGGAGAACTTCCATACGAATTTTCATCCCCTATATAAACCTTTTAAGGGTGAATTTTCAAAAATGCTTCCTTAGAGCTCAGCTTCGTTATACAGGCACATCGTCGCGCAAACTGGAACCATGAATTAGGCACATCATTCTAGACGGTAGCGTAGAAATTTTTCGGCGCATTTCATGCTTCTAGAACAAATAAATAAAAAAAAAAAAAAAATAGTTTATTTGCACCTCAAGTAAGTAACATTAAGTATATGGTTTACAACAAAAATAGGCCCAAGGTAGGTAGAGTTGTATGTTGGAGTTGCAGCCAATACCTAAGCTAACTTAATATCTTGTAATTATAGGTATCAGCGCCCACCCTCTAAAAGATGTCTCTTAACTACATGGATAATTTACATAATCTAGATAAAGTATAACAAGTTGAAAAGAACTAGCGGTTTAGGTGCTGTGGCGTCTAACTAGTCTAACTGGTAGCTATAAATGATCGTACGCCTAGCGGTTTAGGTTGTGTGTTGTCTGTCAGGTAGACAGTAATTAACTTATCGTAATCTTATACAATTTTTGTAAACTCATCATCATCATCTGCCTAGCCTTTTCCCAACTATGTTGGTGTCGGCTTCCAGTCTAACCGGATGCAGCTGAATACCAATATTTTACATGGAGCGACGGCCTATCTGACCTCCACAACCCAGTTACTGGGTAATACGATACCCCTTGGTAAGACTGGTTATCAGACTTTCGGGCTTCTGACTACCCGTAACGACTGTCAAAGATCCACGAATGACAGCCGGGACCACGGAATAATCTATTCCGTGGCCGGGACCAACGGCTTAACGTGCTTTCCAAGGCCGGAGGGGTCTCGGAATTTTTGTAAACTAATGCTTATTATTATTATTAAATCGTAATGTGCTCTAACTGTGTTACCGAGACCTATTATAAGTTTTAACTCCTACAATAAATCTCGATTCTAGGAACATTTAGGTATTACACTAACTTATGAGTAAACGCAACTGTATGTAGGTTGGGTAATTAAGTGCAAGCTCTTATTGCTACCGGGTTACTACAATTTTTAGCCGACTTCAAAAAAGGAGGTTCTGTGTTCGACCCCTATGTATGTATGTTTGTATGTCCGCGATTTTCTCAAAAGTAATAAAGCAATTTTGATAATTCTTTCATTAATGTGATCTACATAGTTTTAGGATGCTTTAGTATACAGGTAATTATTCTTATGTACGAAATTATATGCATAAATGTACTGCATCTCCGGCATTTCTATGCGAATTTTGATGATTCTTCTAGTCGTCTTCAATTCTTCAATGCACTAACACTAGTGTTTATTGAATTTGTGCGGGGTAGGGACAACCAAAAAGTGACTCTTTACTTGGGACTTGGATAAATAACTTTGTGTAAAAAAAGTTTTTACCGAGTTAAAACTTTGACAAGTCCAAGTAATGTGTCTTACATTACTTACCTAGGTACATTTCGCAAAATACAAACAACATGCAGTAGGTAACAGAAGTTAATGCAATAACAACAGTACGAAATAAATGTTTCCTAGAACGTTACACAGTATTGCGATGTTTGATTATTATAATAGCTACGAAATTAACAATTGTTCGCATGCAAACTGTAGATACACAATTGCGCCCTTATGTAAGGCACACACACACGTTACCCATTAGGGAGGTATGTTGATAAATATCATAGAAATAATTAGAAATGATTGTGTTACTTCACGTAAGGCTGCTGTAATGCAGCAGGTACCTCGTGCCATGGTTATGTAAAAGAGATATCAGCACTAACTGACGGGGTCCGCTAGGGCCGATGCCTGTCAGGGTCGCAGGTTGTTCGAAAGAGATACCTAGTACCGTGGCCCCTGACACAGGCAACTGAAGGAACACGGGTGGGTTTTAGTCAGTAAAAGCATAGTAAAAAATTTACTCTGGTAAAAGACTGACACGCCCTCAGCTCCGCCCAGAGCGGGAGAAGTTATTTGGTAATTTCCCACCCAAAAAAAAAGAAAAAGGCTGCTGTAATGTTATTGACTTATGGTGTAGCGATGCTTATACTCGTATCTGGATTTGTGGCCGGTTGATGACAATAGGCTGACCCTACTATTATACATGGGACTTATACAAGGCTGGTGAAATGTGGGTGTACTGTAGGTACAGTCAACAAAAGAGATAAGTATGCAGGATCGTCGGATACAGTTGTAGTTTAGTAAGAAACCGATAGATGTTCTTGAATAAAATTTTATTTTATTAATAGAAAACAAACAGCTCATTTATCAAATTAAATTTCAGTGGACAACATCCGTCGGTTTCTTACTAAACTTCAACTATATCCGACAATCCTGCATACTTAACTCTTTTGTTGACTGTACATCTCTGCCTAACCCTTCGAGGATTACAGGCGCGATGTTATGGTATGTCTATCAACAGTTTCCATCTCTTATAGCACGCTTTTGTTAAAGTCCTGATTGATCTTTCATCCCCGCCCCGCGTAACCTTCCGCCATGAGCCCATAAGAATTTACCTAATACCATCCAAAGAGTTTTATCAATCCCAAATATGCCAAAACTAGTCGGTCTAGAGGTCGTGGCTGATTGCAGAGCGTGTGGTCGTGAGTTTGAACTCTTGGTCGGGAAAAGCGTTATTTCCGTTATGAAATTCTATAATAGCAGCATGTAGGTAATCTGGATAATTGATAAAGTCTTTCCCTTTAGGAAAGCACATATCGCACACCTAGATCTAAAGAGAGCTAACTCTAAAATCTCAATTTTTGAGGTATGCATACCATCGAATTCCCTAACTCACTACCTAGCGATCAACAAAACAGATTCAAAAATAGTTCCATTACTCAACTTAAAAAGTATTGATCAATACAGCAAACTCCTGCAGTGCATATGGACATAGTAATCAGTTTTTCAACTTTCCTGAAAAAAGTGTTTTTTTGAGTTAATCGCTGTTTAGATCTAGGTGTGCGATATTATCGGACTTCTCAACAGAACTGGCTAACTAAATATTGGTGCACTATACTCCCCTGCTCTACCCCATCTACGAATACAAAGTTATATTAAATTAAGACTTAGAAAAACACGAACCTCTGATCAACCGCAACCACAGCCGCAACGTGAGTCAACTACTGCCAAGTCCTGCGACTTTTCCTACTTACATTCCGACACAAAACATTCCACTTTTCCTTTCCAAGTCCCCCATGAAATTCATATTACGAAACTTGCGTTAGTCGCGGAACCCTTGTAAACAAAACAAAAGAAAGTGTATCGTACATCCGTAACGGGAGCGGTATTCTGCCCGCGTCGAATCGCATTGCCATGGAAAGTGGTGACGCCATCCGAAGGTCACGGCCAGAGAATGGTAATGAAATTACCGAAGTACGCGCCGTATTTTAAACCACAGACAAACGCGTCTAGCATAGACGGTGGGTACACTTCTAACAGACTGCATATTTGTACCGAGGTGTGACATTTAGGTATTTGGAAAAACTTAGAATAACTTCATTTCGCGATCTGTGCGGTAGGTAATTGCGAAACACACTAACAGTAGGAATGGCTTTCATTTTGGCAGTTGAACAACATTCATTGCGTTATTTAGTACGTTGCTGAACTGACAAATTTTTCGAACATATGAAGCAATGGATTAGCAATATTAATTTGTTATATGAGCTGTTTGTTTTCTATTAATAAAATAAAATTTTATTCGAGAACATCCATCGGTTTCTTACTAAACTTCAACTATATCCGACGATCCTGCATACTTATCTCTTTTGTTGACTGTACATACTAGGTAGATATGTGTGTGTCAGATAGGCAGTCGTTTCATATGCAATACTGGTATTCAGCTGCATCCGTTTAAGACTGGAAGCCGACCCCTACATAGTTGGGAAAAGGCTAGGCAGATGATGATGATGATGGAGGTACAGACAGGAAAATCACTTTTCCTGCTTTTCATGGAGAAATTGTAGGAATGGGCAAAAGCCACAGAAAAACTTGAAGACCATTCTTCATTTTTCTAACTTTTAGACCATTACCTACACAATGCTGCATAACTTAGGTAGGTAGGTATACAAGAAGTTTACAATAGGCGTTCCCATACAATCTTAACTCATCAACGTTATACTTTTTTATAAGGCAATGAAAGTGAATGATTTTTATGTGTTTGTAATCGGTGACGCGATGTGAAGCCAATCGATTGTTTATGTCGGTCGTGTGAAATTATCACATTATACGATAATTTGTTGTTCGTTGAACTGTCCCCTTGTAAATCAATTAAAGTGTAAAAAATTGGTTCATGTTATTTATCTACAACTTGCTGACCGAACTTCGTACCGCCTCAAACTCAATAAATGAAATCAGTCAATCCGTTCGAGAACGTATTGACTTATTTAATTTGTTGAGTTTTTCGTTTATTGAGTCTTTTTTGATGATATCTCGAGAGATACCCATCATCAAAAAAGTCGTTCGATACAAAATATATGAGAAAATGAATTATCTTCATGATTATTTTTTCGTGATTTTTCTAGTTATTCTGCTATTCGGGCGGAAATCCAACAAATCAAAGATCAAAAAAATCGGTCCAGCCGTTCTTGAGTTATAAATGGTTTAACTAACCCGACTTTGTTTTATTTATATTAAGTAGATAGATTGGCCATTAAGTCTACATTGAATCCAAAATATATAGCGGTCATCCATTTAGTTTAAACTGACAAAATTTTCGGGTTTTTGACTTATGAACGGCAGCGTTTGGAGGAATCCTACGACAACATTGATTGATGTTCGATACCGTACGTAAGCGTACGAATGGCTAATAAAAGAAAAGAAAAAAAAAAAAAAAAGTATGAAAAGTATTGAGTACCTACCTATTGAAATCGTGGAATAGCTATGCCGAGTTGTATCTTAAGAAATTGATCTGTTACTATACTTGTCATGTCCAATAGGATATGACAAGTATTTAAATATTACAGAAACTATCACGGTTTATATGCATTAGCAATACCATAACACGATATAGAACTAACTCATTTCAGAAACTTGACACACAACAAGTTTCAATAATATTACTGGGTTATTGGTGTCAGAGAATTAGTTCGTTGCAATAACAATCGCCATTAACATTGGACATACTATAGATAAATAAAAGACCATTAATTTATAGCTGAGTGACATGACACTGCACAATAATGGACAACACGCATGAATACGAACACATTCTATATGTCTTAGTAACACTTTAAAGGGTCAAATTAAATTAACTAGCGAAACTCTGCAGATGCGATATCTAAACCAACGTCCATATTTTTTAAAGAAATTTTGATTTTTTGATAAATTGTAGACAGTTACCAAGAAAATGGGCCATTTTCACAAAAACCTTCTTTGATCCAATCGATCCTGTTTCTTTTATGGATCAAAAAATTATATCGCACCAACTGAGATTTGAGTTCCTATTAGAAATGTCAGAAATCGCGAGTTTTCCATTTACATTTCGAAGAGACAACTTACTTTTTTATGATGGATGTACTCGTACTGGCCTGTCTGGCTTAAAGACAGTCTTCTAAGACCGTTTTCCTGTAGCTACAACGGTTAAGGTACCCTTGCTGCCCCGTCTCGTAAATCCACCCTGTATACATATTCTTCATACTGTGTGGAGTGCGTCACATGATAAGAACATTAAAGGTACTTAGGTCTACTAAGGCAGAAATGATCAAGCGACTGTCATGTCATGGTCTCTAGATTTATCTGCAAAAAGAATACAGAACCTCGAGTTCCAAGAGAAAACAAACGATATCTCAATGTTTAATAAGCGCCAATTCTCTTACGTCTTGTGCGTACTAACCTCTAAGACGGTTAACGTAAAATATTGAAGCAATCTGAGCAAGCTAATCTATGTTAAAACAAGTAGGGCGTAGAACTCTCTAAACAACCACGTTCACTGTTTGTCTGCATAAAATAACATCATTATTACCTCCTTTCGAGAACGTTTGAACACAAATAATATATTTACTTTTTAATAGACTTGTTACAATCGTGCTTAGAAGTATTGATTTAAATGGTGATAAGCAGATAGAAGAAAAGGGAAGCCGGGGAAAATGAAGACAATATTCTGAAAGTCGATCTCTTCTTCATTCTGAAACGGCAAGTCTCTAAAGAAGATTAGGTGAACAAGAGACGAGTGCAGAAGGTACGATGACGAAAAACTGTGTAGCGTGGACTGAAGGCCTAACACCTAAAACTAAACGAAGTTGGACAAACAACTTCGAAACTCGAGACAGACCATCCACCTCAGTCATGTCTTGGTGTTAAGAACAACACCACCAAGAAACTACACCAATCACAATCTAACTCACCATGCCCTTTACAAAATTGAAAAACGCCGAAAACATGAACCGTCAAATTTTCTCACAATAAACCTAAAAAAACATACAAAAACGTATAGATAACAACTAAGCTAAATAAATAAGCCAATTTTACGCACTACCTATTGGCTTAAGAAGAAAAAGTGGAACCGCTGCGCGATACCGGAAATAATTGATGGTAAACATTTTGTTCACTTCCCATAGACGTGTTGGTCTGACAATGTTGGCTATGCTCACAAAAAGTTCGAAAGGAACGTTTTTGCCGTATATACTTGCGTGCTAAGAAGAAAAAACGAAACGGTTCAAATAATAGGACACATTTATCGACTATTTCAGAAGTCCCATTTAAGCAGGATTGCCCCCAATTGGAAACAGGTTTTCCAACGAAAAGACCTTTTATTATACCTCTTGCCAGCGACTTTCTTTTCCAATATTTTTAAGGGAAAACTTTCTGGATTATTTCGTCGATATTTCTGGGACACCCCGAACTTTACTGTATTCCGTAAACAAGATATTAACAAAATTACAGGTGGTGAAGAGGAAAGTCTGTCGCTGATTGGAGTAGGGGAGGAAACAGTCTAGATACGTGTAATAAATCACATAATATTAATGATCCATCAACACTGTGCGCGAGCGAAACCAATCGCACTTCGTCTTTGCGCTCTACTAGAGAAAGAAAATCATGGTGATTGGTGTGGATTTCCTTAACATTCATTCAGATAATTTACAAATTCATTACACAATTGAAGACATCACTTACTATTCATTGGATAACTAATTGTTTAAGCGTAAAACGTGAGTACAATCTTTAAACATATAACATTAAATATCTATTAGAAATGCATTACATGTCCACACGCAAATAACCGCTCGCGATGCGCACATAAATCGCAATAAACTGCAATTTAATATAATTTCACGAGGCCAATAATCTTGCAGACTGAAACAACGGCATCTAACTTCATTAATATTATTTACATACAGATTTCGTGTACATAAACCGATACGTGACGCATATATCGGGTGCATTAACCCGAATCTTTGAAAGAAAACTACTTTTATTTTCATGTGGGTAGAGTGGATTTTTACTTGTGTTTGGCTAGATGGTGGTTGAATATGCGGTGTGCTCTCTCGAGCGAGATAAAGCATAAAAATGTGGTTGGTAGTGTTTTCTCGAGTCGAATAGCTGTAGTGAAACGGGCCACGGTCCGCGGAGCAGGCACGAACGGTCACGTGGTGCACCGTTCAACCACTCGGTGTTCTGTGAAAAACTCGCTTCACGCAATCCTCTTAGTTATGACAACTGTATTGAAGTCGAAACAAACGATTATTGCATAATTGGACACACGAATATAAAAATTTCGCGTTTGCATATGAACACGCGGTCCGAATTAGCATACTTCTCTATTGGCAGTTAGTAATTTTATTAATGTGTAAGGCTATTAATCAAACTATATACTCGTATAATTTAAAACTTGCGTGTACATTTGCTTCACCTGATAAGAAGTAAACTTTCGACGTTCACATGTTAATTAATTTTCCCCCAATTATAATAAAATTGTTGTAAAATTATTTTAGATTTCTAGTTTTCGATCAAAGTCTAAATCGATTTCAGATTAACACCTTGTCAGTTATTCATCTCATGTAGAAATATTTCGTAACATGTTAAACGTTCGATTGGGTAAAGACCATTTCTAAGGAAAACTAATAAAAAAAAAAACTATTAAAAGTAGTCCACTGACTTACGAATCTATTCATAGCACTCATACCCACATTTATAGTGTGTAATAAGAAATCTCTACAATAACGGAATTCTTACGGGTGTTCCGCAGGGGAGTGTTTTGGGTTCTCTTCTCGAGTGTCAAAACTAAATACATATTTACTTACACATATAACATTACGCATGTATTCCACAAAGAGTTAGGCAGAGGTGTACCTATAATACACCAGCATTTCGCCAGTTATGTGTAAATGTTTACTTATTCTTCAATAATATCAGATCACGTCAACGATTATTATCGATTTCCTAACACAGCTTTCCCTGTACCTAATCTATTGAAATTCAGCCGAATCTCTTTGTTAAAGATTATACTCACGTACCGACCCATGACCAAATTAGGTGCCAAATTAGCAATTTTTTTTCGGCAAATTGTAAATTATCTCACGAAACGACTTTATAATATTTACGGAATCTCTTAAACGAGATAGAATTTGTTATGCTTTCCGTTTCTAGCATGAACTAAACTCCCAATACACTAACTAATGTTTTATGACCGGTTTGAATGCTAAGCTTGTTATTTTATTATAAATTTCTTATTTGATTAAACAAACCGAATCCGACACTAGAAAAGGTTATGTTGAGCATGTTTCTAATATTCTTAACTGGTTTTGGGTCCAAATCTTATAACATGCTTCCTTTTCCACAGATTTTTTTAAACTACATAATATAAAAAAAAATCTGTAGTATAGAAATTACATGCTTAGGAAGGATTAACCAGTTGAATGCCATAATTACAGAAACAATTAAAAAGCCATTGTGTTTCGAGTGAATCCATGTTCGAAGGGTAAACCCCGAATTTTCAAAACCAGCGGTTGAAGTGCACACGAGATATCCTCCTAAAGCTAATTTAAAAAATATGTATTTTGGAAATAACATCATCATCATTGTTATTTATTTAATCAATTAACAGTGTTACCGTTAAATAAAAGACTTATGAAGTTTGGCAAAAACGTCACCATCAGCCGTGGCCATCTTAAGTGAAATGTTGGTGATGATCTATACGATTAATTTCCATAATATGGTCGTAAACATACTGTTAACGGAACTGACATTCACATAACATTACGGGTCTACATCACTCACCATGCTTCTACGATTATAGTTACGTTGTCGACTGTCATACCTGCATTGTTCAGTTCCTTCAGGTACCTCGTGATATCACACGCGGAAGACAGTTGCAGCCTGCTGACAACTGTCAACGATTCAGATAATAGAAACATTACATCTGATGGCTCTTTATGTAGCTTGTGGTACGTTATGTCTTTTGTGTTTCTTCGGAGAATTATTTTCTCTTGTAGGTAGCTTGATCTACGTATGAAAACGTTTTTAAAATTCTCCCATCTGTTTTTTGTGTGGCATGCCCAATAATGTATTATATTATCATTGGATATGGATATGATACGCTTCATATGCTAGTGCTAGCTTTAAAGTTAGGCAATAGGCACACTGTCTTTAATTTTCCTAGAAAGACACTTTCCTAGATCGATAATATCTCACCCAACTGAATAACTTATTTATGTTTTTCTTTTGGTAATACATAGGTTTAGTTAAGTTAGGATTATTAGTTAATTATGAATCATAAGTTGTAATTTAAAATACCTACAGTTTATTTTAATTCTTAGTAAATGAACTGGTTGTTATGTCAAATACAAAATCAAACAGCTATCTAGGTGAGATGACATAATCATATTACCACATGAGAAAGAATAACAACAATAAACTTTCAACTCAAACTTATAAATCAAATCATATTTTATATTAACAACTTAAATTAATTCGTTCGATGAATCACATCTTACATAAGACAACTCACATTATAATAGTCATGCGACATTTGCACTTTCACTAACTCCATAAACGGGACCATAAAACTCATAATAGTGCGTTTATATTCGGTTCCTTATTATCAAGTCTGTTTATGTCTGTTTATGCTGCGGCGTAAGAGTAAGGGCGTTACGAAAGTAGATATCAACCATGGTGGCTATTATTTGGAGAAAAGGCAAAAGTCTTAGTAAAATTACTTTTCATGAGACGCATTCACAGACGCATCATCGAGGATTTGTTTTGACGTTTACTATACTTGCCGATGGTGCTCTACGTAATCTTTGACCGAGTGGCTTGAATTAATCCAAAGCTCGTTTGTTTAGTGTAGGTATACCTATTACTATACTATGCCAAGACGTAGATCATTGTTTTATACATCTTTTTTTTTAAATAATAAATAAGATAATAAATGAATCATCTATGTTTTTACCATGAAACAAAGTCGATGAGCAGGGGATGGCTGGCTCTCTGCCTTCAAGTTTTAAAGACAAAGAAGAAAGACGTGGTTGACCATTTTACTTATTGTTGGTCAAGTCAACAACATTTTTCAACACTGTCGTAACAACTGACTTCCATAACGTAACGGTTGGCAATTTGGCCACTTTGAAGCCATTTCCCACACATAAGGAAAAGCGTTCACACCATAAAGTTACGTTGCATTCCCATTTCGAGCAGGTGACCATGTGCCAATGGCACAATGAGAATTATGATAGAAAACAGTACGTGCTCCCCAGCGGCCGAATGAAAAGCACGTACGCGCCACCAATGGAAAGTGATACCATATAAACATACAATTACAGTGGCCTTTCTACTAGTTTTCCACGCGACTATTAATAATGTGCCATTCTGGACACGTCCTTATGTAACTTTTATTGAGTAAGTACTTTCAAGTTGTTTAATAAATAGTTTTCTCAATGTTTTCAAATGTTCAGCTGTAAATCGATATACCTACTAATAATAAAGCTGAAGACTTTGTTTTTGAACCCAGTAATCTCTGGAACTACCAGTCACTCGAATTTGAAAAAATATTAGCCCAAGTCTTGAGGAAGGCTATAGGCTATACCACTCTATATATAATGTCACGGTAGGACACTCAGGAGCCGAGCAAAATAGTGATGCGAGTACGATATGATGGTATTCAGAAATTAGAGTTAGGAAAAGTTAAAGGGGCAACACTAGCGCTGCGTGCAGAATTTCAACTTATCGGTAAAAACTTAATCAGTAAAAACTGACTGACGAAAAAAAAATGGCGAACAGCAACTGTTGATTATTACAAACAATTACTGACTTGATTCACATAAGTATAGGCTTATTGACCCAAGAATTTCACATAATTTCGCCATAACAAAACAGTAAATTGCAAGTATATTTCCCATGTTAACTATAATGTTAGGTTCGCTTTCCCACAAGCTGTAATAGGAGATAATTCAACTCAATTGACAATGATACGACAGGTTTTTTGTCGGAGTGTAATGCAGGTACTACCTATACAATATATTGTAGTCACCTAATGTAAGGAAGTAGAAAGTATAAGTATGTTTCTAATATCTATTATTATGTAGAAATTACTGAACAATGAAAATGCTTTTTGTGACCCAAAGCAACATGTGCGCTTTTGCTGTTGTAAAGGTATAGCCATACTAGCTGTTGAAGTTTGGTATGTTTTTTAAAGCTATAGTGCGGCCGACGAGAGAGTGCGTTTTTGACACCTGTCAGTTTCACACAAACAAATACGTGTTTTGCGAATTTGATCTTTATTAGCTACTAGAATTGCCGCATTGACAGATGTTAGGAACGTATTTTCTCGACGGCCGGGCTGTAGCTTAATATTTAGCATAACCGAAGACGTCGAAGACCATACAAATAGTACGTCTTCGATCGATGAATGGACGAGACCAGCATAGCTATTCACAACCATCCGACAGGCTATCGTATCGAAAATGACACATTTCGATAACCCGATTTGTCTTGCCCCCGACAGCAAACAGCTGACGGAAGAATAGCGGTCGTCTATTTTATTTACACTGACAAAATTTTCTAGTTTTGGACTTGTGAACAGCATTTAGAGGACTCCTACGATAACATTGATTGACGTTCGATACGGTACCGAAGCGTATCGCGTGGTTGTGAATAGCATCGTTTACGCGTAGCAAGTGAATAAACATTCATCCATCAGCTTTTCATTTGCTGCCCTCCCCCAGCGAAGCCCTAAGCCGAGGTCCTTACCCCCACAGGGGATGCCCATAGCGTGTAGTCGCTTAGTTTATAAGATTTATGCTCTGGCTTTGGCCTTAATTTATTAAGTCATCAACAGGTTCACCGTTAACAGGCCGACAACTTCCTAGGTAGACATGCTAGAAGCCATTAAAAAAAAAACCATAACTGATTAGTCCATAGCTACTACTGTGGCCGCATCTTTACAAAATAAAAATGTCCGAGTATGCTCAAAGTGACACACTTTCAAATAACAAAAAGCTAAGTTTACCAAATTCAGTGTAGGTAAGTATGATGAGTCTAAAGACTGAATGACTTGCTTGAATGAGATTACGGGTATTAAGAAGTAACTAGAAAATGATGAGGTTGGAGGTCAAGAATACAAATAATAGAGATAATTATAAGCCTATGGCATCGGACTGTAATGAGGCTATTACTTTCACGTTTGAATTTTTGTTTGGAAAATAAGTTTTTTCTTATTTTTGCGTCAACATTGAATGATGATAGTAAAAGTGTGTATTGTGCCCTCATAAAAGGTTCTTACTCCCTCTTTTCACTGTGGTTGCGCAGACGAACAGTCCACCGATGTCAATTATGTGAGGAAGGTTTACACAGTCAGACTTTAAGATGGCAATTTAAAATCCACTACGGCTTCTTCTTTTTACGAATATATCATCATCATCATCTGCCTAGCCTTTTCCCAACTTTTTCATGAATATACATAATATACACGTTTAAATTTAAGTCGTTCTGGACCCCTTCAGAGGTCATTGTACTCATCATTATGAACAACTTTTACTATGGGACCAAACCTGAAATCGCGAAAAAATAATCAGCTGTAGCTGTGCTGTGTATAGGCACGAATTATATTCTTAGAATAGTTTATCCCGTGCTGAAAATATTAGCCAGTTAGCAAGTTGATATAGCGAGGCTGACTGTCCTTGTTGCGTCGGACTATAAAACCACAAACTAAATTTCCATTACAACGTAGGTAACTGGTTACTAGACCTCTCCCCACGACTTCCAGCTCTTTCGATCCAGGGCTAATAAACGTACAACGTAAATCTATTTATATAAAAGAAAGTCGTGTTATTTACACTATTTAAAACTCAAGAACGACTGAACCGATTTGGCTGAAAATTGGTGGGGACCTAGCTTAGAACCAGGAGACCGACATAGGACTTTTTATCTTTTTTTTTTACTTATATTATAGGAGTAGGGTAGGAGTAGTGTAGGAGTAGGTTAGGAGTAGGATAGGAGTAGGTTAGGAGTAGGATAGGAGTAGGATAGGAGTAGGATAGGAGTAGGGTAGGAGTAGGATAGGAGTAGGATAGGAGTAGGGTAGGGTAAGGGGTAGGACACCACGCCAACGAAGTAGCGCCGGGCAGCTAGAAATCTATACTAATATTATAAAGCTGCAGAGTTTGTTTGTTTGTTTGTTTGAACGCGCTAATCTCTGGAACTACTGGTCCGATTTGAATGATTCTTTTAGTGTTGGGTAGTCCATTTATCGAGGAAGGTTATATAACTTAGGCTATATAACATCACGCTACGACCCTTAGGAGCCGCGCAGCGTGTGACACCGCGGGGAACAGCTAGTAATTTATATGGCAAAACAACGTTTGCCGGGTCCGCTAGTATTCATATAAATAATTTGTTACAGATGTGCGGCTCTGGGTGTTCGCAGCCGCGCTGCAGGGGCTACTCCTGTCTGCGAGCTGTGGCAACTATCGACGCTCCATGGCCGCGCAAGGGGTAAAGACTTTTTACCTCAATCTTACAATAATACCTTATTAGTTTAGCTAATGTAGGCTATGTACGGGAATGGTTGCCAAAGGAGGAAAACCGACACCGTGGAAGGTCCCGGCGAAGATGGCGAGATGAAAGGGATTTCTGTTTTATGAAAGCCTAGAATATATCCACAAACAGCTGTGAGAAGTAGCGATTGGAAACAGCAGTCACGAGAAATGAAAATAAAAATAAAGAGGCCTCAGCCCAGCAGTGAGACAGTATGAGCTGCTATAATAAAAAAAGTTTAATAGTGCAGCAAGCTTTTATTAAAATAACTAATCGTAATAAAAAAATATTTAAGTAATAGATAACTGGATTTCACATTCTTATTCTCTTATTCCAGGGTTTAGGCTCAAAGGGCGGCTGGAGACCAGTGGTCGGATCTGGTGGTCTTCTATACGGTTCCTTCGGCACAGCGCCTCTACACGCTCCACACTACAAGATCCCGGTCCCAGTGATCGACCAATACCAGTACCAATCGTCCACACGACCTCTCGCCACGAAAGACGGGAACAAACTGACGTCGATCGCGCAATCGTATCGTCCCACAACGTTAAGGACGGTACCCGCAGCGTCCGCTGGCCCTGCCATCAACCAGCCAATCAACACGTACCACAATCCCTTTGCCTTCCAAAACAACGCATACTCAAACTACAAGTTTGTCCAGAACTTTCCTGTAGAAAGCGTCCTTGTCAGGAATCCTCATAATCCGTTCAACCAACGCCCAATGTACTCTAAGTATCCAAATAAGATAAAGCAAAACAATCATGCTCAGAATATGATGCTGCAGCAGCTGACTAACATTCAACCTATACAATTTGGGCAATACCAGACGTCAAAGCCTTTAGACTTATTTGGGAAGCCGATTGAAAGTTACGCAAGACCCACAGAAGGCAAGAAACAACAACAACAACAACAGCAGCAACAACAACAGCAACAACAACAACAACAGCAACAACAACAACAACAGCAACAGCAAGGTGGTTCAGAGATTTACAAACAAGAGTTGTACAAGCTGCAAGACAGTGACACTGCGCCACAGTCGGTCAGTCAACAGCAGGTGAAGACAGCGCAACAACAGGGCTTGGTTGGCATACCGAACATCATCAACCCTTACGCACAGTATTCGTTCCAGGATGCTGTCTTCCCACCGAGTATATTAGGCAAGTTCCTCTCATTGTAGTTGGTGACAAATTAGGTAGCAATGGCGGCCAAGAGCAGTGGAGACCAGTGGTAATTGCCCCGACTTACGAGTCGTTGATCGTGGGTCCGAGCCCACTTTTTATCACCACTGCTCTCAAAATTGTGAAGGAAAACATCGTGACAAAACCAGCATGTCCTAGAACCAAAAATTTGAAGACATGTGACATCTACCAACCCGCACTGGGCCCGCGTGTAGCCCACTCCCTCCCGAAAAGAGGAGGCCTGTGTCCCAGCAGTGGGAACATTATGGGCTGATTATGCTAAGGCGGTCATTGACCTTAATTTTTTGCAGATTCTAGCATTCTTCATTTAAAAAACAGAATAAATAAATAAAGTACGTTAATCGATAGGTATCGGTGTCGTCAACATGGTTCATGAATAAAAAGCTCTTGCGTAGTTTGTCGTTCGGATTCCTAAGAAGAGATTAGGGAAAGGGCAAATTATATTGCCACCTTATTTGGCACCAACTAATAATTAACTAATCTTATTAAAAAAAAACACAATGGTGCCGATTCTGTTGTTCACAAACTAAACTAAATTTAGAAAAGGACAGAAGATAAGTTTTAGTTTAGTCATGTCAAATTAAACAGCGCCTGACGTAAATTAACGTAATTTTAGTGGGTAAGTTTCTAATCACGTCTAAACTTGCATGGATTAGTGTCAGGCGCTGATTAATTTGACAGAACTAAACTAAAATTTAGCTTTCTTAATTAAATAGAAAGAAAAAGATGCACTGAACTTAAATTTAGTTTAGTTTGTAAACAAGGAAATCGGCACCAATGGCTTTCATCTAAAATGTGTGTTTTTTACAGGTTCATTTGGCACATTCGGAGTCCAATCAGTGAAAGGTAGAGACCCCGTGTACCAGTTTCCTACGACGAAGACTACATATTTACCTCCTCAACCGACGAAGCAGACGATATTCAACTCGTTCAGTTACGCTCCGAACTACAAGACAACCCCGACGATATTCGATTCAACCACCCCGAGATTACCAACCACCCCGAATCAACTGCACTTTGGAACCACGTATACTGATTTCAAGATCACACCCACGCCACAAACTAAGGTGTACGTCCCACCGAAGATAGATCCTAATGTGGGAGTCAAAGATACATTCAAGCCAAGTCCTCAAGATCCCTTTTCAAAGAACCATCAGAACAACTTCAACAAAGTCTCCGCCACTACATACAACCCGACTGTTCCCAGTCCAACGACTACGTTAGCCAACAATTTCTACGACTACAACTTCCCTGCACACCAAAACCAGCAGGGTCTTGTATACCACGAACCACAACAGAACGTTAATTTCAGTTACGAGAAGAAAAAGAATAAGATTCACGACAGTGTAGCCGCAGGCGGTAACCAGCAACCATCGAAACAGTATGTTAATACTCCCTTGAATACCGACCAACAGAACGCCCAAAACTCTCCTTATAGGCAAACTTACGAAGTGACTGAAGCTACAGAAACAGATGCTCATTCCCAATCGTCAACTGCACCTTGGACTTTGACGTCACAAGTGTACGAGTATAACAACCAGAAAGCTACAGAAGAATCAGAAAAGGAGCAGGACTATTCGGACACGTACCGAAGGCCCGAACCAACACCCGTCCCAGACCTCCCCGAAGAGTTTGCCATCGTAACCGAGGCCGAGAATGGCCATGACAACTCTTTGAGCTACGACATGAAAGTCGAATCTCAAAGCAGGCGGCCTCTAGGTGACGACTTCGTTGAACCTATCGGCAAGCACAAGCTTAAAGACTACTACTACAAGGTGTCAACTCCTTCATACGATGACTATAGCACGTCAAGACGAACGAAGAAGCCGACTGAGGCGGCCAAGTACAGCACACAAGAGACGACAACACAGTTCAACAATAATAAAGACAATAGCGGAGATATTCAAGTTGAAGTGCTTCCGACGCTGCCTCCGAACAGGCATTTCAAGCGTCCGAACAATCCGGAGCGCAAGAGGAACAAGGTCAGGAGGCGTCGTCCTCCGCTAGCGAATATCAATCGCAACAGAGAAGAATCTACTAGCACATCTAGCACTTCAAGCACGTCGGGTATACGCTCGTCCACATACAGCGCATCTACCGAGCCGACACCAACCACAGACGCAGACGAAGTATACACTATTAGACCAAGAGTGAGGCCTACTAAGTCCCAACCAAACCTGACCACGCCAACCGTCACCACTGATTTAACTACCAGTGCCTTACCCACAGTCACTCCTACCATCCCTACTATAGTGAAGAAGAAGCTAGCTCATCGCCGACCAGTCACTACACCCGCAGACAGACCAGAAACAACTACAACGTTTACCAGAGACGATCTCAACAAAGAATCCCAGATAATGAAAATAACAAACCGCCCACATATCCCGAAAATAAACGGTTACGACTTCAAAAACGATTTCTCACATAAGCAGGACGAGAAAGATACACCAACAAGCGATGTATCGGTAAGTCTATCAGACACTTTAAAAGCTACCGTAGAATCTGAACAAGATTTTTCATTCCATAAGGACGTAAAGCCTATTGAAGCTAAACTAGAACCAGTGAAGACTTGGGAGACGACTACTGAATTTTACAAAGAAGAAGGTACAGAGTACACGACGACACCTCGATCAGACATCACAACTACAGGCCGAGCTCAACGGCCGAGACTGCGAAACAAATATAACAGGACACGATTCAACGTCAAAGACTACAGAAATAGACTAAGTTCTACTACAAGCACTACTGAAAAACCATTTGAGAACACACCGAAAATCCGATTCCCTCAAAGAAGAGTACCTTATAATGAAAACACTAACAATGAGAATGATAACACAACTGAACGCAAGAGGTTCACTCCTAAAGACCCTAGACAAAAAAATGGCGACAACAGCGACACGACTGAAAGAGAAACACATTCAACTAAGCCAAACAGACAGAGACAGACAACAGAGAGTGTGGAAGCAACGACAATCAGAGTATCGGCACGCATAAGGAACGGACAGCGCCGACCAAGGCCAACGGAAGAACCAGAGACAACCAGTCCAACCACAGTCCACAGCAAAAGGCCACTAAGAAAGAAGATAAAGGATTCAGAAATTGGTGAATCAGTCCAAGACTTATCCGTGACAGAGACAGCAGTTTACGACAGAAACGAAATAACATCAGAAAGGACACGATCAGAAAGCGCTATCATGAAAATTGCCGACAAAAAGCATCAAGAACACTTAGAACACTTGTTTGAACATTCAAAAAGAGTTTCAGACTTAACTTTGGCAGCAAGTAAGGATTATAATAAGCCAGGAATGTTCAAGACCGTATCCTCACAAAGTAGGCGAATACCGAATTATTTCACTATAGCGACAGACGATCCCATTTTACCTATAGAAGCGTTCTTTCCCCAGTTGAACCAAAAGAAGGAATCGTAACGTTCCTAAGTTAGTTAATTCTTAAAACCAAATCCTCTTCACTGCCAAAGCTTTTCTATAGGTCTATGCGACAGCAATAATAGGGGTCATTTAGAGAAGAAAAAAAGAATTGTCCTAGATCGAGAAAAAGACGAAGCTATACAAGACAAATAGAACCATCTCTTTCTCGCAATGGAACAATGATGAGTTTTATTACTTCCTATATAGCCCTTAGAAGTTTTACTTGATACAAAAACTGCACATGTTTGAGTAACATTTTTATAAAGATGTTTGTACACAATGTTAGATTTTAAGTTATTTAATGACGTCACTGCATGTCTCGTAATGAGATTTCACTAGTGATGTTTACTGTCAATTTTCACAAGATTTTTTAAATTATTTTCAGTCAATTTAAATTAAATTTTAATATTACTTTGAGTATTAAAGCTAGGCTGTCTTACAATGGGCTTCTATCCGATTTTTTTAAAGCTCTGTTTTAAAGCATTTATAGTTTCATAAAATACCGAATGCTGGATTTTTTGTGTCGAAAAATTGTTTCGACATACAGTTGTATGAATGTCAGAAACTAAATAGTATGTTTTCGTTTTTGCAAGAAATGACATTAGATAAGACTATTTAAATATTGATTAATATACATTCTGGACTGTTCTCTATCGGTGCTCATTTAGTTAATAAGTGTTAAAATATTAAGTGATATGATTGTTTGTTGCATAATATTAACTATATAATATTATGTATCTGAGTGTTTGTTATTTTACATTTATATTAAAAATTGTATGGCATTTATTTGTAAACTAAAAAAAATTAAATGCATGATAATATTTATGTATATTTGAATATGAAAGTAAATATCTGTAAAAGCGAGAAGTATGAATGTAATTATTAAAAGATAAAATATTTATACTCTTAGTGATTAATTGTGTAAATAAATTAATTTTCTTAACAAACTCTGTGTATTATTAAGGACTTTTATTTTTAATGTTTATAAATAAAAAGCTACATGTTTAAAGTGATATTTAAATAACCTTATGCTGCATTGGCCTGTATCTTGGACATCTTCTGAATGCACTTAGCAGCGGCCTGGTGGATTGTCTTTTCCAATGAATCTGTAAAAATTAAAACAAAACTTCGATTAGGAAACAGGTATGGATTTTTTTTACAGCTGAATTAAAACTATATATGGCGCTAGAATGGCGAAATTAATTTAACACACGGGTAGGTTGGTTCTCGCCTATTTCCTCCTCCAATATTGGACCAATTTAAAAGATATTTCATAAACTGTGTCCGTATGTTTTTCTTTTTTCATGCGTATGATCGAACCCAAAGACAGTATACCACTACTCTAACCAAAGGCTTGATGTTCAAAGACAGTGATAACGTGGAATATATTACTTACATTTTAGTTGTCTAATTTGTACGACGAAAACGCGAAACCGTATCGTGTGTTAAATTAATGTCGCCATTAAAGCTCCACGCTGTATAGACAATATGGTAAGGTCCTAGTACAGGAGAGCAACTGCAACCAGTCCGACAAAAGTCGATAAAATTAGAACATCATCAAGTCGCCAGTCGTATATCAACAAACATAAGTCGACCGCTGTTTATCGTTGACGGATTCTCAGCGATCAGTCGACCACCGTCAGAAAAATCGATAACAGGCAAAAATCGGCCGTCTTTGTACGGTCAGCAACAAAAGTCGATTAACACTTCAGTTTTTTTTTATCTCAGTTATTGAGCAAAATATTTGTTCAAAATTGCAGCAGAATTACAATGCAATTTTGAACAAATATTTAGCTCAATAACTGAGATAAAAAAAACTGAAGTGTTAATATTTTGCTGAATAACTGAGATTAATCGACTTTTGTCGCTGACTGTACACACGGCAACACATAACCAGTATCACCTAACTTTTGATTGTACGAAAAACCAATGCGAGGAAAACTTAAACTGGAAATTATAGCTTGATGTGTCGCCGTGTGTACCACATAACGCTGAGTAAAATAATCGATATGTTCCACATTTTTGTTTTAAGTAGTGTGTTTAATAAAATAATCTATAGTCTATAGTATTATAGTCTATGGTAATATTATAAAGAGGTAAAGTTTGTGAGGTTGTAGGAGGTAATCTTCGGAACTAGCGATTCGATTCGAAAATTCTTTCACTAATGAGAAGCTACATTATCCCTGAGTGTCATAGGCTATTAAAACGAGAAACTTCACGCGAACGAAGTCGCGGGCAGAAGCTAGTAAGTGATAAATAATAAAAATCTGCAATAAACTTACAAATCTTATGCGCCCCTTTGATCGGGAACCGCAATCTCAAACTAGTCGGATTAGAACAAATGAACACGTAGGGACTGTCGCTTTCACCGCCTGGGTACCTGAAAAACGTCAATTAATTAATTAATTGTATTATTATGGCAAAAACGGTCAGTGCTGACCATCACAGAGAGACGACGTTAACATGGTGTGATAATTTGGATTACAACTTTAAAAGGCCGCTATCCCACTGGCGTTTTACGAGCGTCGGCGTCTCTCGAACATCTGCGCAGCTTGACGTCGCGTCGTCGCGTGATAAGCATTAACGTCCGCTGAACGCGACGTCAACGTCACGTCTGCGCAACGTTAACGTCTCGTTTGTTGGCAATACTATAATGTGCGCGACGTCAACGTCGCGTCTGCGCGGCGTCGACGCTGCTCAGACGCGACGTTGACGTCAACGCTCGCAAAACGCCAGTGGGATAGCGGCCTAAAGTCAAGTTAAGAGCGTTTACGCCGTACGGCATTTCATACAAACTTTCAAGCCCTTGTTTTTCGTAATGAATGAACCGATTTTAATTAAACTTCATACGCTTAAGCAGGATACAAGGGTCTTAAAAGTTACTTAAGAACATTTCCTAAAAATAGTGTTACAGCCAAATTAGACTGATTTTAAATTTTCCATAGAAACAGAGATTTCCCGTTATCTTTTTTTAAATAAGACATTTCGAAAATGTCCTCAATATTTTCGAAATGTGATGAAGATGTTTGTTGCATAGATATTTGAAATAATCACTTTCATCATCTGCCTAACCTTTTCCCAACTATGTTGGGATCTGCTTCCAGTCTAACCGGATGCAGCTGAATACCAGTATTTTACATAAAGCGACTGCCTATCTGACCTCCACAACCCAGTTACTGGGTAATAGGATACTCCTTGGTAAGACTGGTTGTCAGACTTTCGGGCTTCTGACTACCCGTAACGACTGTCAAAGATCCACGAATGACAGCAGGGATGAACGGCTTAACGTGCTTTCCGAAATCACTGCGAATGTGTAACATAATCAAACATCTGTGCAAAAAGATGTAGGCAAGTTCATCAAATATGGATGTCCCGTGATTAGTTTTGAACGTTAATATGGACCGGCGCTCATCTGGTGAAGCGCAACGCAGCGCGGTCGTTACTGCCAAACAAATATTGACCTTGCTAAAGTTGAGATGGAAGTTTATTTAAAACTTCCATTAGCTCGAGAGCGTATCTAAGCGGAAAAAGGTGCGCGTCTCAGGTTATTTATTTTCGACTTTATTTTAAGGCATGCAATGTTGATATTTGTTTAACACTGACAACCGCGCTGCGCTGCGCCTCGCCAGATGTGCGTCGGCCCTATCTCGGAAATGTGACGCTTTCCGGGGTTTGGTCCTAGTATGTTTTCTGTTTGCAATGATATCAGCTATCGATATAGGTCACGTGCGTGGCAGGTAGGTATAAAAATCTTTAATATCCTTTAAAGGCCTTATGTCTCTACAATAATATAGGTACTAACTTCTTCTGATACTCTTCCTGCGGCAGACAGTCATCCACATTGACACAGCCGAGCAGACAGCCAGTGGGGTAGAACGACGGGAACTTGATTTCTGTTTCTGTAACAAACAAAATAATACTTACTTTGACAAATAAATTATTATGAAGTTCCATTACAAATAAATTGGTAACTTTCATTTTCAAAGTTCCGTGTCTTATTTTATTTTAGGCTTTAAATCTATTAATCCATACTAACATTATAAATGCGCAAGTAACGCTTTTTGTGTCTGTCTGCAAACTTTTCATATAGTATTTTCGAACCTATAGGTTTATGTAAAGTGTCGTATTTCAACTTTGCATTCGTTATTTCGTAAAAAAAACCGCAATTGAAAGTTGCCAAGTGTTGACATATTAGTGCTCGTGACTGTACAATCAAGATTTCTTCTTCGCGATTCGCTAATCACGAATCTTCCAAACATGCTAGCAGTAAACCTGATGAACGGTCAAATAGTCGCTAGAAGACTAAACAGAAAGAATCCTCAAAACCTTATTTAAGAAGCTATAAGAATACACGGAGCAGTCACTGGGGGCTTCCGTACAAAGCCTCTAATAATAATCACACACATATTGCTGAATATTTAAGATGATAGAAAAAAAAAACAAATATAAAAATTCATATTAAACGTAATTCTCTCAACGGCATACAAATATTCAAATAATAATTTCTTTTTAATTATACGTTAGGGCAAAGTCCTCCCCACTCTCTTTCCACCTCTCTCTGTCCAGAGCTACCAAGGACCAATTTTTATTAAAGGAGTCCAGTGTCCAGCTCATCCCGATTCCCGCCATCTCCGTCTGGGCCTGCCGCGATGTCATTGGCCACCATCGGGTTGTATGTTTGGCCCATTGATCGTCTGACTTGCGGTAAATGTGTCCAGCCTAATTCCAGTTAAGCGTGGCAGCTTTCCGAGTGACATCAGTTATTTTAGAGGCGTTTGCCCAAGAGTGGACATTAATGGCTAATAAAAAAAACAGTGGCACTCCGAGAGTGCCGCCAGAAGTGAAAACTTGAACAATTACGTGTGTATTTTTTTAATCGTCTTATAAACAAAACACGCGCGGTGTCGGTTACGGTAACAGTGTCGCGAGTTCAATGGTTTTTTCCCATCTCAAAAAATTCCCAACGCGCCTAAAGAAGTTTTCATTTCAAAAAAATATACGTTACCTGGATACAGCACTCTATACTGGTTCTCAATCGCCCTCACGAGCTCCTGATCAGGCGGCTTTACCGTTGACGCGATCCACAGCCGGCCGCGGTGACTCGAGTACCACGTGCGACCTTCATGACTGAAATAAATTTTTATAATCATTATTTCCTTCTAATTATAATTTTTACTGACGTAGCAAGGCAAGGAACCTGAACCACAAAGATGAAAGAAAGTTGAAACATATTTATGTTCTTTTAAAATTAAATTGTGGCGAAACATTTTGGTGAAAGGGGAATTCATACGTGATGTTATGTATGTAAAATTATGGGGTGATTTTGGGTGATGGAAAGAACCTGTTTTTGAAGTCTGTCTAATAGACAGATGCTGTTTCTATAATAATCATTAGTGATTCAACTACAAATTGACCCATTGAATAAATTAAGGGAAAATTTGATTTTCACAGACATTTATTTAACTTCTGCTTTACCCAATCAAGCGGTAGTAAAAACAATATACTGGGCCATCTTTATTACTGACAAGTGCGTGCACTGACTGGACAGGTCATTTCTGCGTGGCTCTTTCCTCAAAAGACCATTTCAGACACTAATTTACATATTCATATCTTTTTTTGCATTCCATAACAACAACAACAAGACAACCAGTCATACCAAGGATATCGTATAACAAAGTGACTGGGTTGTGGAGGTCAGATAGGCAGTCGCTTCATGTAAAATACTGATATTCAGCTGCATCTGGTTAGACTGGAAGCCGACCCCAACATAGTTGGGAAAAGGCTGGGCAGATGATGATGATTTGCATTCCATAATGTAATTTATGTAATGTTTACGGGTGTCACAATGGCTTAAAGCTAAGGTACAATTACGGACCCTGAAGGGCACAGCAGAAAGTATAAGCTTCATCTTTCTGACCGATCGACCCATTGACAATTCAAAAGTGCCTGTAATGCTTTGAGTTTGAATTAAATTAATTCATTCTTAAAATAAAAATTAAACAACAAAAATTATTTAACTCTGTATGTATCTATGAATGAATCTATACCTACGACTAACTGTGTATGGTGTCTTTTTGTGTTAAATCAATTTTGTCATGTATGTATTCGTTTATTGTGTAGTATGCTTTTTAAATTAATATTTGCCTGAGTTTATTTATACATGGTCTGCACATGATCAGACCAAGATTACGTCTGGTATTAGAACGAGACCGTGACCTCTGAGTTGTTTTCGGTGTTTTTTTTTTTCAGTAGGCGGATATGAAACAACAACCTCATCTAGTTTTACTAGTAGCCATTTTTGATATTTAACACTTCCGTGTTTAAGCACTATTTACAGAAATAAATCATTTATTATTTATCTTACCAGAATCTTATAAGTTACCGTATCAAGCTTGCAATAAAAACTGTGCGAGTATTACAAAATATTGAGTTTTCTAAAGACTTCATAGAGGACAAGAGACCAGTGTATTGGTGTCTTATGAAGTCTACCCGAGTATTGTAGACTTTTAATGGTATTAAAAGGGGTTAAAAAAGCCACTCAGAGAAGTGTAAGCGACCGCTTAAACCACCGCCAACTAAGCGCTGAACGATCATCGTAGGCTGATGGAAAACCATCGCCAATCTCATGCTCAGATACCGTGCTTCAGTTCAACTCATCATCGTGGCTAAGAGTAATTCAACTCACATAGTAAGCTATAAAATCACAAGTGAATTTATTGCTTTCGAGAACCCATGAGGGTTCTGCCCGATACAGATTGTTCGCAGAGGGTCATTCAATCGCAGAGAATCTTGACACCGCGATTCAGAAATCGGCGCTGAATGCAAAGTGCCATCTAGTAGCCCCTAGAGCGAGGTGTCTCGCCCCTTGAGGGTGGATACAGCGACATCTAGTTGAGCTTTCGATATGTTTGTGACGTCACGCGCCATGTGTTGACCTTTAAACCGGGAACATAGTTCGCGCACGCGGTGTTACACCCTTGCGGCCTTGGTACGTTTGTGTGACCTTGACCCGTTTTGCGATCGATCGGCCGGTTCGTACAAAGGGTCGTGAAGGGCGATGCCCCATGCTAATACTTTTGAAGGATGGCACATTTGGAGTAGTTTAGTTATGATTTATGGTTGTTTATGGATTGATTGGAGTAGATTTCTATAAAAATATGTGGTTTCTTGCTTTCTAAGTTTATAGAATAGAATAGAATACTCTTTATTATGTACACCATATAAATTACAGACATAATTATAGAAACTGTACAAAGGGTGACACAATGGGCGGTCTTATCGCTAAAAGCGATCTTTTAAAGACAACCTTTGGATGGATTAAAAAAAGGGGAAGGACAGACAAATACTGTAGGTAGTCTGTGGTGTACCATTTATATAATACAATAAATACATACATAAAGTATATTATACTAATCTAAATAAATATATACATACAATAATAAACATGAAACAGGAGCAAAGAAAATATAATGATGATGTTTAAGGAGAGAGGAAGTGCTTTTTAACCATAATTTTAAAAGTGGACAAAGATTGAGCACGCCTTACGGACACGGGCAAGGCATTCCATAACCGTACTGCTTGAACAGTAAAAGATTTGTCATAGAAACTGGTGGAATGCATCGGCATCTCTAGTCTCAGGTTTTCCGATGACCTCAGATATCTATTATGTGTGTCATGAAGGAACTTGAAACGTTCTTTAAGATAAGTGGGGGTTTTAGGATTAAACAAAATACTGTAGAGCTGAAACAAGATATGAGAATTCCGGCGAAGACGTATGGGAAGCCACTTGAGCTTTGTACGAAATTCTGAAATGTGATCATATTTGCGCAGGCCAAATATAAATCTTATGCAAAAGTTTTGAAGTCGCTCAAGTTTATCTAGTTGTGCCTCAGTAAGATCTGGATAACTGACATCAGCGTAGTCAAGGATGGGAAGTAAAAGGGATTGTGCAAGCGCAGTTTTAGTGGCAGTTGGAAGAAAATTCCGCAATCGTCTTAGTGACTTGCCAGATGCAAAGATTTTGCGACTTACCTCCTGTAGCTGAGGACCCCAAGAAAGATGTTTGTCGATCCAAACCCCAAGGTTCTTAACCTTTTCGCTGAAAGGAATAGCAGTTCCGTTAAATTGAACCAGGGGAAGTTGCGACCAGTTTATCTTGGGGAATATCCTTGAGCTGCCAACAACAATGACTTGAGTCTTCGATGGGTTAACCTCCAACCCATGCGCCTCACTCCACTCACAGATTGAAACCAAATCCTTGTTAATGATATGAACGGCATCAGCCAAATTGGAGTAGTCAGCTTGCTTATAAATTTGCAAATCGTCTGCATAAAGGTGGTAGGAAGAAAGAAGTTTTTTGGTAATGGAGTTTATAAAAATTGTGAAAAGTAAAGGAGATAAAACGCCACCCTGAGGTACACCGGCAGAAGTATAGCACAATGAAGAGCAAGACTCTTCTATGCATATACGTTGCCGGCGGCCATACAGGTAACTACGAAACCAGTCAATCGCCGTTGGAGATATGTTAAGCGAGCGAAGCATGCCAAGCAGGATATCGAAATCGACAGTATTGAATGCATTACTAAAATCTAGTAAGCAAAGAACCGTCAGATTTCCTCCCTCCATGCCTAACCGTGTCATCAGTGACGTTAACTAAGGATGTAGTGGTGCTGTGACCAGGACGAAACCCGGATTGGAAAGGATTCAGCAGACTATTCTTACAAAGAAAAGTACTAAGCTGATTGTGGACAAGGCGTTCTAGGACTTTGGAGAGGAAAGGCAAGATGGAGATAGGACGGTATTCTGAAAAGGAAGTAGGATTGGATTTTTTGGGTAAAGGAATGACTTTGGCCTCTTTCCACATCGATGGAAAGATACCATAGGATATAGAGTAGTTAAGGATATAGCATAAGATAGGAAGGATTTCATCGAGGATAGGGAGTATCATTTTTCGACTTACACAATCACTACCAACTGCGTTAGATGTGATTGAAACTATGCTCTTCTTAACATCACAATCAGAGAATTGACTAAAAATAAATGGGGGATGGTCCGGAGTTGGAAGGTTTGAAAGATAGTTAACAGTAGCTGCCATCATGGTCCCATTACAGTGGGACGAAGATGAGAAGTGTTGATTCAGTAGATCAATATCTTGTCTTTAGGAATCGATTCTTGGCGTGATTTTCCAACTCCCATGGACTTAAGAAATTTCCAGACTTTTGCTGGATCTCCGTTTTCAACAGAGGTGTGGATATGGCGGCGTTGGGCATCTCTACACACCTTATTGCAGCGATTGCGCGCATCAACAAGGATCTCCCGGTTCGACGGCGAGGGCCGACACTTATATTTAGTTTTGGTTACAGCTTTTCTGTGCATGATCGTCCTAATATCGTCTGTAAGCCATGGTGCCGGAAGATGTTTAATTTTCACTGAACGAATGGGAGCGTGAATATCGTACAGCTGCACAAGGTTATCTGTCAGCAGATTGACTTTATCATCCATCGACTCAACATTTACTAAAGGTGCCCAGTCAATGCTGCTAGCATCTCTTCGGAGATCATCTGTATTCATACCACCAAAATTGCGCTGCAGGAGAATTTTAGGTTTTGCCTTAGGTGGGCGAATTTTATAGGATAGGAATAATAGGTCATGGTAAGAAAACATGTCAGCTGGGCATTGACCATGCTTGCTGGCATGTTGAGGAGAGGAAACAATGAGAAGATCCAAAAGTGAAGGATTACAGTTTGGAAAATGGTGTGTGGCACTTAAGGGGAGAATTGATAAATTCGACGACTGGACTATTGATCGAAAGGAAGAAGAGCGAGAATCGTTTTTCAATAAGCAAGTATTGAAATCCCCCATAATGATTGTGTGACTGTAAGAGGGTGATAAGTTTTCTAGGATCTTTTCAAAGGAAGACAAGAAATTTATACGTGACGAAGGGCAATAATAAACTCCCAGAAGAACTTTCACGTGGTTCAGGTTTACTTCCAAAAAGAGATGCTAACCCGCGTTTTGCGGTGGCGGTTGTGCAGACATATCGACAATTGAAAAAGAAATATGTGGACGAAGGTATATGGCAACACCGCCGCCAACGCCACTCGTGCGATCATTTCTTATTAGTTGAAAACCCGGCAAGGAATAGGAAGTAGAAGGGAGACAAGGCTTTAGCCAGGACTCTGAAACAAGGATAGCATGGATGTTCTTACAGTCTAAGTTCACTAGCATGTCAGAATAATGTGCCGGAATACTCTGGGCATTTATATGGACTACATTGAAATTCTTAGGTACATCGGAAAACTGAGATTCAAGTGTGTCAGCAAGGGACGGACAGCTAACAAAGCTGTCATTACTACAGGCCGACAAAAAGCTTTCGGTGTCGCTGTCGTCACTGCTATCTGACATCGACACTAAATAGATATATGAAAAATAATAATAAACTAAATAATAATAAAAAAAAAAATAAAAAAAAAATATCTATATAGTTTATCTTGGACCTTACTGACATCGTTGAAGGAAAAACATCGTTGTTGTGTATCGGCCCTTATATCAGTCTGTGGTCGGTGTGTCACGTGACAGCAGAGAGATATTATCTATGTAGAGGAACCAACTTTTCAGATAATCGAGGAATAAATTTGCCATAGTAATTTAACAACCCTAAATATGCTTGCAATTGTGCAACCGATTTTGGTGCCGGTGCATGGGTTATAGCCTCCACTTTATCAGGCAAGGGTTGAATTCCCTCCTTATTAATTAAATGCCCCAAAAACTTAATCTCCTCACAAAAGAATTGACATTTGTCTACATTAACTTTAACATTGTATGACTTTAGTCTTTCTAATACTTTTGTTAAATTTTCATAACAATCCTGTACACTAGATCCCTTTATAACCACGTCATCAATGAAACATTTGACATTATTCAGCCCAGTCAGTATTTGATCCATAACACACTGAAAAACTGATGGGCCGCTAGATACACCAAATTGTAATCGAGTTGGCTGAAACAGTCCAAGGTGGGTATTGATAGTCATATACTCTTTTGCCTTGTCATCTAACAATAACTGCTGGTAGGCTCCAGTCAAATCCAGCACACAAAATATACTAGCACCCGTTAATTCTGTGAAAATGTCCTCCGGAATTGGCAACGGATAGTGTTCCGTGTCTAATACTTTATTTAAAGTTACTTTATAATCCACACAAAGTCGGAGCTTTTTGTCATTTCTCTGAGCCAAAACAATGTTAAGAAACGATGTACCATTTGTGTGGTCGGACGAATGTAATGCTGCATTTGAGAATAGTAAACAAAGTATTGTAAACAATAATCTTTTAGTACATTATGATGGAAAAAGACCTTTATTCGTGACAACTGATGCAAGTGAATATGGTGTGGGTGCAGTGCTGAGTCATAAAATTGATGAGGAACCGATATATTTTGCTTCAGCTACTTTAAATAGTGCTCAGAAAAATTATTCCCAAGTAGAAAAAGAAGCGCTGGCCATTATATTTGCAGTTCAGAAATTTCATAAGTTTGTATATGGTAGGGAGTTCACCTTGGTAACTGACCACCAGCCACTACAATTTATTTTCGATCCATTAAGGAAAATACCAGTAACCGCAAATGCACGACTACAGCGGTGGGCCTTGTTATTGTCAGGGTACCAGTATGACATTAAGTACAGGAAGGGCACTTTGTTAGGAAATGCAGATGCTCTATCCAGATTGCCTCTTCCTAAAGAGACTAAAGTAACGGACTGTATAAATTCTTTTAATTTTACAACAAACATACCTTTAGATTTTCAAGATATAGCTAAATGTACACAGAATGATAGTATATTATGTAGAGTTTTTGAGCATATAATGACTGGTTGGCCAAATCACATGAAGGAAGAAAAAATGAAACCATATTTTTCAAAAAGAGGTGAATTAGTAACAGAACAAAGGTGTGTTTTATGGGGAAATAGGGTGATCATCCCTGAAAAATTAAGATCTCATGTATTAAGTTTGTTTCATGAGGGACATAATGGAATTGTACAGACGAAAATGATTCTGAGAGAGTACTGTTGGTGGCCTAAGATGAATGATGATGTGGAAACATTCATAGGCCAGTGTGATTTGTGTCAGGCCAGCCGAAATTTTGTTAATGTATTTCCATTGGTATCCTGGAAACCAAGCAAAAGTAATTTTGAAAGAGTTCATGTTGATTTTTTTATGAGAGAGGCTGATACTTATCTGTTAATAGTGGATTCTAAGTCCAAATGGTTAGATGTTCATTTGATGAAAAATACTACTGCAGCTCTAGTGATAGAAAAACTTTGTAAAACGTTTGCAGTAATGGGAGTACCTGCTGAGTTAGTGAGTGATAATGGGCCCCCATTCACTTCACAAGAGTTTTTAAATTTTTTAAAGGCCAATGGTTGTCAACCCCTGAAAAGTCCTCCCTATCATCCACAAGCTAATGGGTTAGCAGAAAGATCTGTGCAGACAATAAAAAAATCTTTAAAAAGGCTATGGGAAATCCACTCCAATTCAAGAGTGTCTAAAGAAGTAATTTTGCAAAACTTTCTATTCAACTATCGCAACACACCAAATTCAACTGGTTATTCACCTAACGAAATATTGTTTAAATATAAGCCTAGGTCACGATTTGATATGCTTAAACCAAATAATGTTGTCACTAAAAAGTCAACTGAAACAGTCCACAGGCTTGTAGTAAAAAATGTGTTTAAAGTAGGAGATAATGTATGGTGTAAAAATTTGCATGGAGAAAAATTTTGGATAAAGGGGGTGATATCTAAATGTCTTAGCACTGTCACGTGACACACCGACCACAGACTGATATAAGGGCCGATACACAACAATCGTGAGGAAACCTGGACTTATTTTTTGAAGTGAAAACTTCTTTAGGCGTCGTGTTGGGCAATTTTGAGATGGGAGAAACCATTGAACTCGTGCCAGTGTTACCGTAAGCGACACCGCGCGTATTTTGTTTATAAGACGATTAAAAAAATACCCGTTTGGATGTGTTCGACTGTCCTCGGAATGTACTCGGTTTTAATGTAGGTATATCCTTATAAGTCAGTGAGTGATGGCAAAGTATTCTGTTTGTGTTTTGTTTTCACTTCTGTCGGCACTCTCGGAGTGCGACTGATTTTTTTTTTCTTATAGTTAGGTAATACGGGCTGGTATCCGCAACTCCACGTCAATGCGCGTATTTTGTGTACGTAATACAAGTCTGAAATCGCAACCCATCTTGAGCAAACGTGGTGATGAATGCTCAAGCCTTCTCTGTATGAGAAGTGGCATTTGCCCTGCAGTGGGACCATAATAGGCTGGTATTATTAGTATCTGGTTTACAACATTAAAACCTTATTTATGAAACCTGTCCGTTTCCGAAGTTTAAGAGGGGCCCCCCCCCCTCTTAAACTTCGGAAACGGACAGGTTAGTGTTATCAGTTTTACGTTGCGATGTTTGTTGGGGGCAAATTGGTTTAAAACGCTAAAATACATATATTTTGGGCATATTGAATAAAAAATATTTAAAAATTGTTTCCGTCGTAGCTTTTCATAGTACAAAAACATAATATTTAAAAACTTATGGTACTATACTTTTACAAACTTGGAGTTAATGCCCTCAACGATGAATGATACCCAAGGCTGGTGCATGGAGAGGCAGCGTCCAGTGTTACTCATCTCTTGAAGCTGGCTGTCTTAGACTCGCCGGGCGTGTTGTCCAGGTTTGCTTTATAATGTTTAGAGTAGGAATATGAGACTTACAGCTTAATGCCCTCGACGAGGAGTGATGCCCAAGGCTGGTGCATGGAGAGGCAGCGTCCAGTGTCACTCATCTCTTGAAGCTGGCTGTCTTGGACACGCGGGGCGTGTTGTCCAGGGTTGCTACTAATTATTGGCGCATAGGCTTGGGTTTCTACTGATGGGTCGAACTAGAACAATAAATAGTTATTATATGAGGTAATCCGGAGTCGTCTGTTGTAATTTTCAATTTCTCTTCTCAATAGTTCTTATATAGCATAATTTTGAGACTGGCAAAAAAAACACTTTTTTTAACTGTCACATTTATTCATAATGTTCGCAGCAGAACGTAAACAGTAAAATAAAAAGTCCCAAGCAAGGTGCAAGTAAAAATTTACCCAAAGCTGTTTAGCCATTTAATTCCGCAAATGTACACTTGTACACGTAAAAATTGGGGACAGGCTGACAAGAGGCATCGCCGTGCAAACTATAACCATGAATTCAGCACATGACTCTGGACTAGCTTTAAAAATTGTCATCGGTTATTAAAAAAAAATCTGATATTCCATAAAACTGCAATACCTGTCAAAATGTATGGAATAGCAATTTTTTTTAATAGCCGATGAAAGGTATTATCCCATGGGGGTTCAG
Source organism: Oligia latruncula (assembly GCA_948474745.1). NCBI lineage: Eukaryota > Metazoa > Arthropoda > Insecta > Lepidoptera > Noctuidae > Oligia > Oligia latruncula. The sequence goes on along the minus strand of OX419701.1, from coordinate 13,848,788 downwards.
CGGGGCATTTGCGTAACATACTTTCTGTAGCAATGCGTTTCATTTTTACAGTTCAACAGCATTCATTGCGTTAGTTACGTTGCTACATTTTAGCAGATACATTTTTCGAAAATATGAAGCAATTGATTAGCAATATCTTTCAAAATGATTCAAATTGAGATTGATAGTGTGTTAAACAATTAGGGTGCAGAATTATGTACTGAATACATGGTAACAGAAGGCCAATTCTCTTAAATCAAAACATTCAAAATCTAGTCGCAGTCTCATCTCGGCGACAAACAAATGTCAAAAACTTGCCAAAATGTAGGAATATTACAGGTATTTTTGACAGATTGAGACTGAGATCAGACTGTGAACGTTCTTAAAATTACTAATTCCCCCTCTCGTTGTGCGTCATGTCCCTGCCACCTGAAGGTCCTTACCCTATAATTCTTTGACTGTACCTGTAAGAGTGGCGCGTTCACTCCTGGCGCCACATCCCTGTCGCTAGGCACTCCTATAAACATATCATGTTGTAACTGCCTCGCGTTGTCTCTGCCGTCACTTGTCATCTGCCTGATTTGGTCCTCATCAGGCTCATAGTCGATTGTGTTATCCTCGACTATTTGACGACCTGAAGGAATACATTAAATATTTTAAATACATTGTGGATTTGAACTTACTCGGTTGTCGGACTATAGATCAAAATAAAATAATTGGCTCGTGATGTTGTTGCAATGTTGAGATATTGGTACTCGAGTCAAAGGAATATTGTGCGGTGGGCAGGCTCACACTCGGACATGTATGGGTTGGAGTGCGGGGTGAGGCAGGGGGGGTTAACCTCTCCTCGTCTCTTTAACTTATACATGAACGAGCTGATCGGCGAGCTCAGCAGAACAAGCATAGGGTGCCATATAGATGGTCAGTGCGTCAATAATATCAGCTATGCGGACGATATGGTGCTGCTGAGCCCGTCGATCAGTGCCATGCGCAGGCTGCTAGGTATTTGTGAAAATTATGCACGAACCCATGGACTCAGATATAATGTGAAGAAGAGTGAAGTGATGGTGTTTAAGGCTGGTAATAAATCATTAGCTAATGTGCCTCCCTTGTATCTTTGCGGTGCCAGCTTAAACAAAGTGTCAAATTTTAAATATCTGGGTCACTGGGTCTCAGAGGATCTAAGTGACAATATTGATTTGGAGAGGGAGCGCAGGGCGCTGTCTGTGCGCTGTAACATGCTGGCCCGCAGGTTTGCACGGTGTACCGAGCAAGTCAAAGTGACATTATTTAGGGCCTTCTGTCAATCTTTTTACACCTGCAGCCTGTGGACTAAGTACACGCAGCGTACATACAGTGCTCTGCGAGTACAGTATAATAACGCGTTCAGGGTGCTGTTCGGGCTGCCGCGCCACTGCAGCGCTTCAGCAATGTTTGCGGTGAAAAGCGTGGATGGTTTTCATGCCATCATGCGGAAGCGTTCTGCGTCTCTTATGAAGCGGATGCGGGCCAGCTCGAACAGCCTTCTGAGCGTGTTCGTGGGTCGATGGGACTCGCCGATGTGGCGGCACTGGATGCGACTACACACTATGGGTGGTCGCGTCCAGGGCCTGGCATAAACTGGCACTCCTGTGCGGTGCCACTTTGTGTTTTTTATTTTTTTCTATGGCTTTGTTTTTTGTATGTACTAACAGTAGTTTTGTAAGGTTTTTGTGTTACTAACAGTATATGGACTACGTCTGAAATAAATGTCTTATTGTTATTATTATTATAAATTCGAAAGTAACTCTGTCTGTCTGTCTGTATGTTACCTTTTCACGCCTAATCCACTGAACGGATTTCGATAAAATTTGGCAGAGAGATAGATTGCATCCCAGGGAAGGACATAGGATAGTTTTTATCCCGATATTCCCACGGGATGGACATTTATGCGAGTGAAACCGCGGGGCGCTGCTAGTTTTAAATAAAAGTACCTACAATATAAAAAGTATATGTAAGGAACTTACCAGCAAAATCAAACGTCATTTTCTTATTAAGCCTGGACCCGTGCTTCTTATCGTGGAGAGATTGTTGGTACTTCTCGAGCTTGTCTTTCTCAGTGGAGTTCAGCCACACGCTGTTAGCACTGAAGTAGTCGCTGTCATCGTCCGTGACGTGGGTGCGACGCTCACTGGAAACATACAATACACGTATTATAATACCCAAAGCACCTGCCATCCAATCTCTTGACCACCCTTGGTTGACTGGTAGAGAATGCCTACGGCATTAAGTCCGCCTTTGTACCTTTTTGTGCGAAAACTTTAAATAAATAAATACCCGGTAGAAAAAGTTCGGCTTTTTTTGTGTCACCATCATCATCATCCTGTAGACCAGAGGTATTACTGACTCCTCAACAAATTCAGGGTATTTTCATCCATCTGTCGGTCGACAGAAGACCTTCAGTCCGTCACAAGATGCTAACTCGTGCATACCTGGTACGATCATACTCCAGCAGCCGGTTCCTGTGTGACACGGCGGCCTCCCATCCCTTAGGTCTGCTGCGCTCCATCAAAGTCTCCATCAGCTTAGCAGCTCCTTTGGTCTTCGTATTTAACTCTTTTTGCTCTTCTGGTGTGCACACCTTAAATAACAGAAAATATTCATTTAACATTATGGCGGCTCTGAAGAGCATTACTCGCTGCGCAGTACCTCACCCCTCCCCCTAAATATACTGTGTCTGTGTACTCCCTGCGCAGTACCTCACCCCTCACCCCCGCTGACACGTGAATTTGTTACTGCGCAGCGACTCGCCTCATGTTCCGAGCCGGCGTAAAGTCTGAATTGGGTTGTACATACTGCGCGACCGCTGAGCGTAAGTGGGCTCAATTCCTACGTTGTGCAGTATTAATTTGCTATTTCTACAAAGACTTTCAAATTCAAATGATTTTATTTCACGTAAACCTATGGCACTTATGAAAATTCAGAAGCTTGACGAGACTTGTAACATAAATGGCTGCTGAACATGAATGAAAACTTTTAGCAAATAATTTTCAGCTGTTTTTTTACATAATTACCTAATTAAAAATTAGTCTTGTGTTAATTCAATGTCAGCGCTAAATTGTTGAATTTGTTGAATAGTTGTTTTGTTTTAAAAAGACGAATTAAATGAATTGTTACCAGATTCCCACAGAACAGGCATGGTCCGGACCCCTCTTGCTTGCAGACGACGCGACCGCATTGAATACAGTTGTTGACCAGCTCGTGTTTAGACGCCTGGCAGTCGCAGTGGTGTCTGCCTGTAAAGTATTGAAATGCTGTAGTAAAAACCACCTTATCTCTATTGTACAGGGTTCATCTGTTAAAAACCAAGGCTCGCTGATATTTATCAGTGGATATTATATAATGATATAATAATATATCAATTGATATTTAATGTAAAAACTAGAAAAGTTTTTACTATAAATTCAAAGATAACCCTAGCAACACTTGACAAAAAACTACAATTTGGTTTAACTTTCCCGAAGTGGCAATCTAATCATAAGTTTCGGGAATTCACCAAATAAGAATAACTTGTAAGTACGATTAGCTTTTTATTGAAATTTAACCCTTATGTCCATAGGGTTTATGGTAGGTTACGTTAATAAAAGGTAATCCTAACTAATATTATGCGAAAGTAAGTTTGTTTGTTACCTTTTCACGCCTAAACCACTGAACCAATCATCCTGAAATTTTGCATATGTCAGGTGTACAGAAACGGACATAGGGTACCTTTCATCCCGAAAAAAAGTGCTGCTCCCGAGGAAAACAACAATAACGTTATTATGATAATAGATGGCGCCACGTGTCTATCGAATCAAAAACACGACGTCTTCTGTCGGGTCAGCTATTATATTTTTAATTTTATGGCATTCCCCTCACAGGTACCATTCAAATGCTTTTACAACTTTTCATTCAATAGCGGTTTTGACTTTGTTAGAAAAACACAATGGTTTTTGTGCTAAGACTATCATTTTTTATCAAAGACTGTAGGTACCTAATTTTTTGTAGGTATATAAACCGCTTATAGAACGAAAATGTTATATTTATTGTATGCACGATATATATCTATTATTATCGGATATTTTAATATTCATTATAATTATCGGATTTTTACGAACCTTGGTTAGAACTAAATTAGGCTAATATGGTTTTTTTTTATATTGCAATGGCTTCAGGGAATTTTTCATTTACTTATTGCCATGGCGAAGGAATAAAAAACTTTTTAACCTTTTCACCGCCACGCCATATCGGTATTCCTATGCCCTGTACGCCAAGCCCGAAAATCTTAATTAAATACCTACAAAAAAATAGGGATTTCAACATTATATCGATACCCATTATTATTATTTTTTTTATCAATACTTGCCAGATAAATGGTCGATCATTAATATGTTAAAAAGAACATTCCAATATTAAATATTTTACAACGTTCCACTCAAGTAGTTCCGAAGTTGTTAATAACATAAAAACAATGATTAAGACACACAACAGTTAAAATGAAAATAACTCTAGGTACAGCACTATTCTCAGTACTGATGTACCTCACTGTCGGGAATAGCCGACATTGGCGCCGTCGACGAGTCTTTTATAAGACATCGTTGCATGTACATTAGAGTTGTACCATAGTGTCATACAGTTTATCGATGTTAGTATCTAATTAAATTCAAAGGCCACAGTAGTTTGTTTTTATTATTCTTGAAATTTACACTTATTGCAACAATTTGGGTTGTTAATGGATTGAATGCAAATAAAACTATTTATTTACCAATAATTTAGTTTAATTATTGAGTTATATTATTAATAATTACTTTGAGATCATATTACTTACATGTCACTTATGAATAATATTATCACGTGATATTATTACATAGCAACAATTTTTATAACAGGAACTTTCTAATATTCTCACTAATCAGATTAATTATATGTATAAAATAAATCAAAATTTTCGTATGAAATTGCGTAGTATATACGTAACGATTTTTAAGTATAACGATATTTATATTCTTAAAATAGATACATTATTTAGTTTCTCGTATCTAACCTAATTAAACATTAAAGGATCAACAATCAACAATTATAAATGCTCACTGATCAGTGTTCAAAAACTACAAAACTCACTAAAAATACTTATAAAATATCAACAATAGTACATAATTAGGTATAGTGTAATAGTGTTGCAATAATAGAAATATCTCTTAAAATGAAATACTGAAAATAAAATGCGTGCTCATGCGTGATACAATAGGGATTTATTACTTGTTATTGTAGGTAATATTGTAAGTCAACATAAAATATTATTATTAGGTATGCTCATTTTGTAAAAGTTTGTTAAATTAAATAAATTGTAGACATCTATGGTGTTTCATTTCATTTGTTAGTAACTACAAATGCATATTTATGTAAACTATTCATAATTGTTTCTGATTTATGAAACACGGTAGATTCACACCGAAGTGGCAGCGCAGCGGCCGGCACTTTTACTGTTAAACGATTTTAAGCTTTATCTCGACTAGGAAATGCGCAGTATCGCTTGAAAATTCAAAAAGGCATGCGGCTCCGCGAGACCTTGAGAGTTCACAGGCGATACTGCGCATTTTGCAGTTGAGGTAAAGCTTAAAATCGTTTGCTAGTAACAGTGCCGGCCGTTTGGTTTGAATTGTGCCATAAGCTAATTTTAATTTGTGGGTAAAAATTGATTGTGGGTAAAAATTGTTTTCGTAATTTCTCAAGCTCAGTTGAATATGATTATATAGGTACCCTTACAAAATGTAAGCGAGTAGGCGAAATAAGAGAGCACTCTTTAGAATATAATAACCAATTAAGTATGTACATACTTACATGTAAAGCAAAACATAACTTTAAATTAAAATTAACTTACCTCTAAATCATCTTCATCTAAAGATTCAGAAAACTCATCGTCTTCAGTACCTTCCAAGATACGTAATAATTGTTCAGTGGTAAATACTTCTTGTTGTTCCATATTTCCCGCACTAAAATTCACTTTATACGCTTACGACGTCACGAGTCAGTCGACTTCTGCCGACAATGGCGCAGAGGGGACTGCTTATCGAGAGCTTGCTAGGGATGCGCATGATTGGCGATAAGGGAATATCGAAAATGTATTTACGCAACTATGTTTCAGTTTTTAATATAGTAAAACTACTTTTTTCTCAGTGCTTACAATCGTTTATATTTTGTTAGAACAATAAAAACTGTAATGACAAATATTACAATACCTTAAGTTACCTAAATTAATTTAAGAATATAATATACGTCAACATGATACTACATCACTAGCAGTCGGCTCTGCACGACATTGGCGTCATGGGACTTACTTTTTTAACCATAAAATATTTTACTTTTTATCATCAAATATTTAAATGAGGAATATGCATTTTTGTTTACTGTAAGCAACTAAATAATGTTTAGACATTCAGCTTTCAAGGTGTATCAATAAAATACATAAAAGTAATGATTTAATAGGTTTATTTTGTATTTTTCTGCGACCTGTTTTTTGTCGAGTATAGCCGTCGTTGGCGCACAGGGCACGCTTGCTCATGTCGGCTATAGCCGACATTGGCGTTCAAAAGGTTAACAAAAACTGGCCAAGTGCGAGTCGGACTCGCACACGAAGGGTTCCGTACCACAAGGCAAAAACGCCGAAATAAACACGTTTGTTGTATGGGAGCCCCCCTTAAATATTTATTTTATTCTGTTTTTAGTATTTGTTGTTATAGCGGCAACAGAAATACATCATCTGTGAAAATTTCAACTGTCTAGCTACCGCGGTTCTTGAGATACAGCCTGGTGACAGACAGACGGCAAAAACGCCGATAAAAACACGTTTGTTGTATGGGAGCCCCCCTTAAATATTTATTTTATTTTGTTTTTAGTATTTGTTGTTATAGCGGCAACAGAAATACATCATCTGTGAAAATTTCAACTGTCTAGCTACCGCGGTTCTTGAGATACAGCCTGGCGACAGACAGACGGCAAAAACGCCGAAAAAAAAAAACACGTTTTTTTGTATGGGAGCCCCCCTTAAATATTTAGTTTATTTTGTTTTTAGTATTTGTTGTTATAGCGGCAACAGAAATACATCATCTGTGAAAATTTCAACTGTCTAGCTACCGCGGTTCTTGAGATACAGCCTGGCGACAGACAGGCGGACGGACGGACGGACGGACGGATGGGCAGCGAAGTCTTAGTAATAGGGTTCCGTTTTACCCTTTGGGTACGGAACCCTAAAAACATGAATTCAAATAAGGATTAAAATAGTACCAAGTTTCAGATACCTAGCAATATTCTTATAATTATAATCATCAACACCCTAAATTGACTGCTTGGCATAGACCTCTTTGCTTTGGTCTTTGTGGATATGGCACAGGATAATAAAAAAACCTCCTGACAAAATTTATTCAGTATAAAATATGTATATCTACCTATGTATTAGTATTTATTTTTTTCGAATTATCTATGCCTTATGTTGCACCTGCTGTTTTTTTTTTTTTTTTTTGGCAATTGTGCCGATGTCGACTATTCTGCCAGTGTCGTGTATAGACGGAAGCGCAGCGGCGGGCCGTCGACTTGCTATGTTTTGTCTCTGCAACACCATAAGTTTAACTGGTAGATCCTTGGCCTTATTATGGTGTATTATACTAGATTTTTAAATTAACCTACCTTTCAGCAGCACAACCTGAGCATTTTTCCCCTCCTGCGAGTACAGGTTCACAAACTTGGTCTTCTTCTTAGACTTGCTATCAGTCTCTGTTGGCTCCGGTGGCTGTGCTGGTTCTGCACTAATAAAGTCCGCTTGCTGCTTGTTCTTTGATATCTTCTTCTTTTGCTGCTTAGGCAAGGAGGTGCCTGGAATATTTCAAGTTATAATTTTTACAATACCATGCTAAGGTTAAGTTATAATTTTTATTATTCATTAATTTGTATTGTTTTTCGAAGGATGAATGGCCGGTGGAGCAGACAAGTCCTATAGTGGAGACTGTGTATCGGCATTGGTAGAGTGGAACGCCTCCCAGCTATATGGACTAAAGGCCTTAAGAAGGTGGCTGGGACAGACTGGATGCGGAAGACGGGACAAGGACAAGGTGTTGTGGTGCAGCATGGGAGGGGCCTATGTCCAGCAGTGGACTGAGATAGGCTGAGTTAATTTATTAATAAAAGTTTATTAACAGCTTCTGTATTTATTTTATAATATGATTAGCTCCAGAAGTTATTATTTTGATTGTGGTATGAAATTGTACCCAATTTTATTTGAGAACATGTAGGTAGGACCTACTTATTTTAAGATTTTTGATCATCTATATCATTTTTATTTTTTTATGTCTCTTGACATTCCTCGGGACCCCGGGGGTCCCGGAACTTTGGAAGGTGTACAAAGGGCCAAAACCAACTTGCAGAAGCCTCTTAGACATTTATAATTATATGAGGCATCTAATCATCTATATTATTATTTTAGTCATATACTTAAAAGCAAGTTTGTTGGTTTGTCTTATAATCATGCAGCAATGGAGCTAAAAGGTTGTGTTAATATTGTGCAATAATAATTTAACTAGTGCAATAATAAGCTTGCTTTAATAAATATTTTAATTGGGAGTGTACTTACTATAATAATTATTTTAAAGTTTTAATTTTGTTTTATAAATGCATACCTCGGCTTGGGAATTTCTTCTTGCAAAGTTCCAAGAAGAATCCTTTATGTTGGGAGTTATCAAAGTCCAGTAAAGTTTTCATGTACTCATTCAAATCACTCTCACTTTCAATCGACAGAATGTACCTGAAATAAAAAAAATTAAGAGCCTTAAATATTAACCAACGCGTACATAAAGCGAAATATTATATCTTGTAATAATAGTAAAAACTATCAAACGAAAAGTTGTTTTTATTATTTTAGGGCTTGTTGTAACTTACTTTATTAAATCATCCGGTATTTGAAAATCTAAAATTTTAGACAATCCTTCACTGACCCACTGCTCCATGGTCGTCAACGGTCAAAGGTAAGTTTGTAAGTTGTTATGAAAATAACTTTATTTACGTGGAAAGTTGAATTTGTGGCACTTCTTTGCACTTCTTCCAGCTGATTTTGACATTTCAGTCCACAGAACACTATTACTTATAGTTTCAGTCTATCAAAAACTACTCTGTGTTTTGACAGTATCGAAAAATTACAGCTATGCTATTCTGTAAAAATTTCACCGTGAAAACTTTGGTGAAGTGAACGTGGAGTGAGCTGTCAATAGTGTCAATTCCTAACAAAAACAAACTCACTTCACCTAAGTTTTCACGGTGAGATTTTAACAGAATCGACCAGCTGTTGTATGTTACAACCTTTGCACAAAATACATTGAGATAGGAACTTTTCTATGTCAATGACAAAATACGAATAAATTCGTAAAATAAAGTTGCGTACTTGTGAAGAAAAAATTAGAAAAACTGCATGCCACAGTTTCTTCTTTTTCAATACAAAATTCCAAATCTTTCCAAATAGATAATTTTGGCAGCACTTGCAACTGGCAACTTGATTCTTCCTTCTCTGTCACTCACTGACACTTCAATAATTTCCATAAATAATTCCATTCCATCTAATTTCTATTTCTATTTTCTGTCAAAATTTTGTTTTCGACATTCAATAGCTTTCGGTTTTTGAAAAATATAAAGGTAATGTTACACCGTAGAAAGTTAAAAATCAAACACTTTCATTTGTTATAATCAAATAAAATGCAGCGTTATCAAGTCAAAAGAAAATTATAGCCCGATGTCATTTGTTTACGTAATTTTGTAACCTAGATGTGGTTAAGAGAAGGTATTTTCTGTATTTTTTAGGCTCAACAATGTCTATTTCACCATACTTTCGCTCCCCGTTCACGGACTTAACGGGAGGTATTCATTCCCATCAAATGCTGGGTCGGTGCCAGAAGGAGGAGGGTCGGTACATGGATTGTCTGGAGGCCTACGGTCTTGAGCGCGGAAAGGTCAAGTGCATGCATTTGTTTGGTGATTTTCACGAGTGCCAGACATCAATGAAGCAGTACAAACGATTCATGGTATGTTGGAATTGCCTTTTGGTTACTTACTAAGTTTAGGAATTAAACCTGTAGAAAACAACCTCTTCATCTATAAATTAGTTGAGATAACTACTGTTCCTGAATAATTTTCTAGTCATGATGTTGGATTCAACTGATGATATATTAGTTTATAAGCCATTTCAAATGTGGCAGGTATTCATTCAATACACTTTTCAATTTTGATCTAGCTTCTGAAATTTAACTAAATATTCAATACAGTTTTCTGCCCTATTTGCTTTGATCTTACATCTGTGTCTAAAGATGTACTTAAACGAAAAAAAAAATTTGATGTTCGGAGTAATTGTTGTACACTTATTTATACAACCCGGTCACAATATCTGTGCACCTCGCTGGAATGCGGCGCCTCTCCCGCTTCCCCTGTCACCTCTCACCTTCATCAATAATAAATTGATTTGAAAAGGTTAGTAATTATATAATTAGTAATTATATATAAAATAGTCAGGTGCACAGATATTGTGACCGGGTTGTAGTTGTTTATTTCCACAAAACGGCACAGGAGTGCATGCAGTCACTTCGAAGACACTAACATTGGAGGCAGCACAACAATAATTATATTATTACTTTTGCTGTGATATGGGAGTATGAAAGTATTTTTATTAAATTCTTAATATCATTTCAGGCAATGCGTAGAGAACGTGATAGACAAATCTCTGAAGGAAAGCTGAAGGGAGACAAACAATATGTATCACCAAAAGTTGACAGTTTTTAATGTTATGTAGATGATCTCCTTCCAATAGTCACTTTCAATTCAACCACAGAAATACTGTAATACTGGTGTAAATAAAATAATTTAATCAACAAAAAGATATTTATTTTAATTATAATTTATCTAAACAAGATAAGTCAATAAGCAATTTTGAAGAAACATCCCCATAAACAACCTTCCCCCTTTTTAGGGTTCCGTACTAAAATGGTAAAACAGAACCCTTATGGTGAGACTCTGTCTGTCTGTCACAGCTGGATCTCTCAAGAAATTTGGAATAGTTTTAGATGATGTTTGCCCAACTATTTTGCAACTATGAAAGAAATAAAAGTATTTGTATATTTTTTGCAACAGGGACTGAAAGGGGGTCTGAAAAATTCGAAGTGGGGCTACTGGGGCATGTGAGGTATCATATGAAAGAGCGCAGTTTGCACATTCTCAATTTTTTTTCTTTTTTTTTAGGCTGCACATTTTTCGACTTGATGAAAAATGTAAAAAAAAAATACCGAATAAAAATACTTCAGAGATAAGGGGGGAACCCCCTTATCTCTGAAGTTTGCAAAGAAAAAAATCTGAAATAATTCTATGTGATAGAAATTTATGCAACAATCATCAACAAAAGTTACATTAGTTCCACTTCCACTATCAATCAAGAGATAGCTCTGACATAAAACTGCAATATTCTACACCGCAGTGCAGTGTTAAAATTCTCTGACGAATATTGGCCTCGCCGATGAAAATTTAAAAACATAATATGATGGTACCGGTACGGAAACCTCGGTGCGCGAGTCCGACTCGCTCTTGCCCGGTTTTTTTTTATTAGTGACATCGACATGTTAGCCATTCTTGACATCCTACCCTACCACAGTGTTCTGTTCATGGCCAATGAAGTTTGCTGAGATAGCAAAAATGCAGATGTAGGTAGATTTTTAAGTAGTGAAGTGAAAATGTTGGAGTATCTCAGCATAAAAATGTTTTGTGGTTTTCTATACCTACTTTACTTTTAACTGTTTCACTAACACGCTTTTTTTATTAAGTACTAGCTTCCGCCCGCGGCTTCGCCCGCGAGGTACCTATGTCGATAAAAACTATCCTATGTCCTTCTCCGGGATGCAATCTATCTCTCTGCCAAATTTTATAGAAATCCGTTCAGTGGTTTAGGCGTGAAAAAGTAACATACAGACAGACAGAGTTACTTGGTTACTTTCGAATTTATAATATTAGTATGGATTTATAATGTTTTTTCTGTTTTATCCTTGACCCCTCATCGTCGCCGGATATCACTTTTGTTGATTAAACGTCAAATCACTGGCGTGAGCTAACACTACGAGGCGAGCAGATGGCGGTATAGATATCGCAAAAGGACAAGCCACCTTGCTGCGCATGGATGCACATCCAGGTCATGGTGGTCCTTATTATACTTTATTAAGGCATTTTAAACACCCATCATTAATAACTGCCCTTAAGGTGCATGTTACTGCTAGCCGTCAGAAAGTGCCAAGGTTATGTGATTCGTGTGAACCGGCCCTTACTGGTTATGATTCATACAACCTCTTTCCTCCGATATTATTCCTGTCTGTAGGCACACATACAATACCTATATATTTCATAAAAGTAAGTAAAAACCAAAGACTACAATATGATGCTGTATAACTGTCACAATTGGTGCTACCCGATTATACTAGAATAATTTTTATTTTGCAAATTATTACTTTGGTGGTTAATTTAAACAAGACTTGACTAGATACAGTGATGCATAATATTTCGCCATTCTTCCGCTCCCCATGGACGGACATCACAGGAGGGATTCATTCGCACCAGATGTTGGGCCGGTGCCAGAAAGAGGAGATGGCAATGATGGACTGTTTGGAAGCCTACGGGCTAGGTCGTGGCCTCAAAAAATGCAAATATTTATTACACGACTTTCGAGAGTGCCACACCAGAATGAAACAGTTTAAGAGATTTATGGTAAGTATGATAATTTTGATAGGTAGTTACAATGATTTCAAAATAATATATAGGTATAAGTGAAGTGGTAGTTTTTTTTTTTTTTTTTTATAAAAACTTTGCCCCACACTAGGAATTTCTCCTGTATTGTGGGTGCGTTTACAAACATTTAAATCTCACATAAACAAACAGCCAGACCCGGAACAACTACTTGTAGGTCATACAAATATTTGTTCCGTGCGGGAATCGAACCCGCGACACGCAGTTATCACTTCTGTTTATGACTACCTACTGCCTATGTAACTGCTTAGAAGCAGTAGATAGATCTATTGCGTTGCAATTGTTGCGAACGAATTAGTCAAAAGCTTAACTACGTCAATACAAGCATATATACTAACGCCTTGTTCCATGGGTATAGGCAGAAACTACAGAAGGCTACCTGCTACAAAGCTATGATTCACTAGTTTTGCTAAATTCACTTATTCACAGTACTTAAATTAATTCACTTTGAGTGACGTACAAAGCGCCTGAAATATTTACGATCTTACGTCCGTCTGCAATCCACGTCATATCACACATTTTCAAACAGGCGCTTTTAGAGTGGGAGCAGTGTGATGGCCCCACCGAATAGATACCTTATTTATCTATTCCGTGGATGGCCCAGTGGTAACGGCCCCGCGTCACGAGTTGTAGTCGTAGGTTCTAACTCAGACAGGCGCTTTACTTTGTGTAAATAATTTCATCACTATTGCTCTCAAAACGGTGAAGAAAAACATCGTAAGGAAACCGACATGTCCTAGAACTAAAACATTTGAAGACATGTAACATCTACCAACACGCACTGGGCCCGCGTGGTAGATTACAGCCCACTCCCTTCGAAGAGAGGAGGCCTGTGTCCTAGGAGTGGAAACATTATCAATTGATATTGCTTTCAGAGTCATATTAGCTTATAGCCTTCTCTATAAAGAGAGAGACGTTGCACAAACGCAGCTAAATTCTTTTGCAATGCCTATTAAATTTCAAGGGCTTGTGTTGGCACTATTCAGGAGGCCCACCGCAGTAGAACTGTAGAAGTTTAAATAGGATCGAGCTAATTCAATACGAACTATAAAATCACATTAAAACATTTTTTTTTAATGGCTAATATTTTTTTTTATTAGCCTTAATGTTATTGTTGGGCAAAGGCCTCTCTGTTCTCCTTCCACCTCTCTTTGTCTTGAAGCAATGCTGATTTTTTATTTGTTTCTTAGGTAATGCGAAAGGAGCGTGAGCGTCAAATTGCCGCCAAGAAGCTCTCCGGCGAGAAGATGTATTGCACCCCTATCGTCGACAGCTTCTGAACTCCTTGCAAGTTATGTAAGCCCATTGGAATTGTGGGTGGTAAAATTCCAATGGGCTTAAAAATATAAAACTATTAGGGAGGTACGAATTTATCCACCAAATTGCATTGCGTAGTCATTTTATAAAGGCTTAAGTTTCGAAACGACCTATCGTGTTGTCCTTACTCGTTCCTGAATATGATTAACTAGTCAAATAAATACATATATCATTAATGCAAAATGCTTTTTTCTCGTAAGACCTTGCTGTGTTTTAGCGACCTTTACTGAAAGGCAACGAGATCAATATCATTTATGTGTCGAAGGAAAAGCGGGGCATAAAAAGGCCACTTTGGCAGAATCATAAAAGGATAACATAATGAACAGATACCTTTGACTATTCTATTCTATTGTACATACCTACCTACGTAGTGCAGCGAAAAAAAGAAAAACATGGACTGTCTTCGCCATATTATTCATAATGTTATCTTTTATGATTCTCCAGGTGGCCTTTTTAGGCCCCCTGTACGTTCATTATTATTATTCGTAGATTAAAGCTTTATAGATTGATATTATCGAAGTATATTGGCAAGTTCAATACTCAATACCTTCACAGTTTTTTTGTGCGCAAGAGTCACGGTCGTTCAGCCACGTTTTTGTATGGAATTTAAGCGCCAAACTAAAATACAATTAATCATTATGTACTGGTCGTATGTAAGTTGATCGATAAAGAATTTAATATAATATTTATTTATATATATCAGTAGTGCTCCTACGCAGATGTGGTCTACATACATAAGGCGTGACTTGTTTTTTGAGAAGCTGCGTTGTTTGTCATTTATTCTTGAATTTCGTATTTATTTATGAGGGGCCTGAATAGGTGAAAAATAGCACGGAAATGATTAGGTTTTGTGTTACATGATATCTTTGCATTCAGGCTAGTTTGCATTCAGGGTTCAGTACCTACATATTAGGTATTATGGGCATTTGGGCAGGCAACTCAACAACGCATTGCATCATGAAAACAGACTATCGGGAGTAGAGATGCACTAGAATTATTTAGATTTAAAGAATAAGAACAGACTCCTTATTAATACCTAATATTGCAATAGGTAGGTACTTATTGTTAACAGCACCTGGCATGAACCTGCTGATGATGCAAATTCGCATCTTCTTGCAACATCCGTCCGACGTTAAAATAAAAGATATATATTTTTAATACAATATGCAAATGAAATCCAATTAAAGATTTGATAAATTATTTCAAACTACCTAACTCAATGGAATAGCAATAAGCAAAAAAATGTTTATCACGTTTGGATCACAGGTAGGTGGCGGTGTCCAACTAAATGCTGATACTTGACATTTGTTCCGAAAAATGCTAATTTAAATTAATTGTAAAATAATTCTCGTCATTACCTTACTCAATGAAGTTCATCGACCGTCTATTTTAGTGACGAAATATATTCGAAGGTTGTGTCGGATCACGCCAAGGTATCGCCACCGAGAGTCCTTTATAGAACAAAAAAAAAATGCTTGCGGAACTGATTAGCAAAGGTCCACGACCTCGTTTAGATTTTTGAACCATTGACCATCATGTATTCTTTATGAACGGGATAGGTATATCGGTAGGTAGGTTGAATTTTGAAAGGCCGGACAACAACCCCTGCCTGGGCTTCGAACTCAACAGAATGCCGGGTTTGTGTTAAAAGGTATCAATTTTATTAGTAAGGTAATGACCAAATGTGGTTCGACGACTTGTTTTTGGGTACTCAAACTTCTATTCAGATGTCCTGACGCCATTGTCTGATTCATCTGCTACCACCATAAAGATCACACATGCACCACGTGTATTCAGCACCATTAGGTGTAACATAATCATACAGGCCTCCAGAGTCCAGACCGTAATTCGGCCATGGCAGCCAATCCCAACGGTTAGGCCTTCGGCGCGGGAGATATTATAGAGTAAAAAGTGTGTGCGCAGAAACAGGTGCACTCTCTCTTCCCTCACTCTCAAAGTCCGATGGGACGGCAATCCGCCACCACCGGAAAGAGATCGTGATGTGACATAATATGTGAGCTGAACTCTGGTTTTACCTCTTTCACGCAGGATCATGTTATCAATCAAACACAGGCTAGGTCCAGAGCACTCCAGGGATTCCTAATAAATGCCTATATCCGCTAATTTCAGGTGGGTAGCACTAGGTATTCTATAGTAAAAAAGTTATTTTTCCCTAATAAGCTTCGATGAATTTTCTTGAGTCACTTATTTCGTCGAATGAAAAAGATAATTATTGTGCGTGGACTTTGACCCTGTATCCAACAGATGGGTACCTACCTGAGAGCACGTGTACACGATGTTATTTAAAAAACTAATAGTACCCACCTACGAGTGCGGTGTTTCTGATCTGGTTTTTTAAATCTCAGTTTTTGAGCAAAATATTTGTTCAAAATTGCAACAGAAGTACAATGCAATTTTGAACAAATATTTTGCTCAATAACTGAGATTTAAAAAACTGAAATGTTAATCGACTTTTGTTGCTGACTGTACCTACCTACAGACTTCCTGTACACCGCTATCCTGACTAGATGTACGTATCTTAGCAGGGGGAGCTGGAGATTTGCGATAATATCTTGTTTTCATAAATTTTGTTTGGCATTAGCTTAGATTTTGGCATAAAGACTTTTTCTGTTGTGTCTATAGTTTATCAGGTTCAGATGGGCCCTCAATTCTCTATGTGAGAACTGAGGGCCCAACTTTACAGTCCATAACTCGGTTATTTGACTTTCAAAAATTCTGATTCCAACTTTCACAATTCTTTGGGAATGTTCACTAAATCCTAAGCACATTTTCCAAGAGTTTTAACAAAGTGGCCCTCACACCACACCACACGCACATTGCTAGGTAGATAGTGAGTTGAAAACATAATACAACTAATTTGATACGGTAAAAAAAAATCATGAAGATACCTCTAAAAACTTTCTTTTTGCAATAAAAACCATACTAATATACATACAATCATTATGATTTTTTGTCAGATTATTCTAAAGCAACATACCACTAAGTGAGTGTTTAATTTTTTAGACCAAACAATAGATTTTTGTTACAAAATATGCTTCTTATTTTGCACTAAATTACCAGGGTTGTGTCATCGCGCTTCTCTTTCTTTTCTATGCAGTCCGGTCACTTAGTCGCCTTAACAAGCTTCGGTGAATTTTCTCGAGTCACTTTATTACGAGGAATGAAAAAATAATTGTGCGTTCCACCTCTTTTTAATTAAAAGGTAGTCTTCGAAAATGTATGTAGGTATGATCTGTCTTTTACGATCTTTTTATTTATTAAAAACTGGCCAAGTGATTGTGCGAGTAATCGCTAGCTCTCTTGATACTGACGGTGGTAGCTTTAAAGAAGAATATAGTTTTTGCTGTTTTTAATTTTAATCTTAATATGTAGAAATAAAATAAAAGACAGGAGTAAAAATAAAAATTGAATTCCTGTCTTAGCAACTTGGTATCATTTGAATACAATGTCCGTCAGACAAATCCATCTCCCGGTATATCAGGGACAAACACTAATATTTTATGCATGCTCGATCGATCCTGATTTACGAAGTTTTGAGACACTGTACTGTGTTTTCAATATTTCAGGCACCTGAGGTTTTTCTGAAATTTTACCGAGGAGAACGAAATTTTATTTGTTTTTTTTTATTTAAAGGATCAGCAAACAGTTACAAGGTTTAATAGCAACAAGTTTTGATAATAATATAAGTACCTAGATACTTAACCCAAAAACTAACCTTAAAAAAAATTTGGAGTAGGTATGTCGCTTGGAGTTTTTAGCAGTAGGTAGGTTCGTGCAGTACCTACCTAGTAGGTAGGTACAATGAGCAATTAAAATTATACCCTGCCTAAGTACAGGTTTTTTCAGGTATTAAAGGGATGACAACCATATAGAAATCCTAATAAGTACCTATGGAGGGTCAGCCGGTCTGCAAACGATAAATGACATTTATTTCTGTAAATTGAAAACTGAATTCGGTGTTTCCTAATGACTACTTTGAGAGAAACATCAAAACAAACTCAAAGGTCGCAGTGTCTTTTAAAGTCCAGACATAATCTTAGTCACGCCATGAGGACCATGCAGGTTAATATCTGAGAAGGTATTTTGAGGAAAGAACCATGCATACAGTTTTGAGTGTACCTAAGTACCGTCCAGCACCCTAAATAGGTATTATTATATTACACACTATTACTCTCAATTTGAATCATTTTGAAGCGTATTTCTAATCCATTGCTCCATATAAAATATGTTCCAAAAATGTGTCTGCTCAACAACGCAGATAACGCAATGAATGTTGTTGAACTGTCAAAATGAAACCCATTGCTACTGATAGTGTGTTACGCAATTACCCTGCTGATCAGTCTTATACCTGACCATCTTTGACACATCACTCTTTCCGTTCTGAAGCTCGGTAACTAGTATCAAACAAGAGGCCATTCACTACCGAGATCTTTATATGGGACTATCTTTTTAATTGGCAATCATTTCTATCTCGAGATTGTAATAGCTTTATAAATAAGAATTAAGTACCGTAGACAGCAATCCGTTACTTACGGTGAATCTATCTAACTTTTCTTTTCTCAAATTCAATATTTTACGGTATACAAAAATATAGCAACTTTATACTATAAATGACTGGCATTAAGTCGTCGACCTATACCAAGTCGAACGTTTCATTCGTCCGGCACTGAGGTGCGACATTATAATTTCAAAATCTAGTGTTTTTGTGGGGCCCGGCGCCGATCGAATATTAACCACCTATAAATAAGAAGTAACTACAACATTCTCATCTGGAATCTAGTTCGTGTAACATTATAATATGGTCTATTAAATGTTCGCTAGAGGTCGTTGTGGAGTCACTGCGTTCCGTACAAATCGACCTTATAAGACTCGTCAAGTGTCATTAAGTTAAATGATGCAGATGGCAATTAAAGTTGTTCTTTTTAGGGTTCCGTGCCAAAATGGTAAAAATGGAACCATTATGGTGAGATATAAGTCTGTCTGTCTGTCTGTCACAAGTAGATATCTCAAGAACTACTAATGCTATCAACTTGAAAATTGGAATAGTTTTAGATGACGTTTGCCCAACTATTTTGCAAATAAGAAAGAAATAAAAATATATGTATATTTTCTGCAACAGGGACTGAAAGGTGGTCTGAAAAATTCGAAGTGGGGCTACTTGAGCATGTGGGGTATCATATGAAAGAGCGCAGATTGCACATTTTCAAACATTTTTTCTTTTTTTTTAGGCCGCATAGTTTTCGACTTTTGATGAAAAATGTAAAAAAAAATACCGTTCCCCTCCCTTAACTCCGAAGTTTGCAAAGAGAAAAATCTGATATTATTCTATGTGATAGAAGTTTATGTAAAGATTACAGGAAAAATAAAACGAAATCTCTAAATAGCACACTTTTTCAGAAATCATCAACAAAAGTTACATTAATTCCACTATCTGTCAAGAGATGGGGCTGTCATAAAATTTCAATATTCTACACCGCAGTGCACAGTGTTAAAATTCTCTGATGAATATAGGCCTCGCCGATGAAAATTTAAAAACATATAATGGTAACGGAACCCTCGGTGCGCGAGTCCGACTCGCTCTTGCCCGGTTTTTTATATAATATACTAGCTGACCCGCCGAACTTCGTACCGCCTGCCTCAGAATCATTACCGAATCAGTCAATCCGTCCTCGAAATGTCATATAAAAAACCTTTCCATACAAAATGTATGAGAACAATTTATAACCTATCTTCATTTTTTTTCGTGAATTTTTTCCATGTTTTAATAGTTATTCTGCTATTCGGGGCGGAGACAAATGTAACAAATCAAAGATCATAAAAATCGGTCCAGCCGTTCTTGAGTTATAAATGGTGTAAATAACCAGACTGTGTTTTATTTATTTAGATTTAGGTAAACTCAGTCTAAAATCTCCAACGGGAAGGTGGAATAAGAGTAGTGGACGCCTTTGCACTGTGGGACAAAACGGGCTTATAAAAAAGAAAAAATCTCTGCAAAGGAACATAGATTACAAAAAAAATTGTTGTTTGAAATTGCATGCAAATCGAATTGAAAATTCAGTTTTCAGGGGCTGCGTTGAGATTAATTCAGTATACCTACCTATTTACATGGGATAGTGTAATGTATAATTTAGCTTCAATAAAAAAACACATCGTACATTTGTTCTTGGGTAATGGTGAAGGCAAATTCATTCAGACATTGACTTATTACTTTGAAATCATTGCTTTCAGATATCCTTGGTGACCGTAGGGCAGCGGTATGATAGCCGGCACTGAACTTTGCGTACCTATGGCGGTCGGGAGAGGTCCTGCGGTGTTTTACTCCCGAAACGGCACTGTTGGTTGTAATTGTACCTACATTTTCAGAAGTGTGCGCCAGTCTTTACTCCTACCAGGGGGCTTACCATCACCTTTTAAAGCAGGGCAGAAGTTGAACTGCACTACTTTTTTGTATGACGTCTTAGTACAAAAAAGTAGTGCAGTTTAACTTCTGCCCTGCTTTATTAGGTGATGGTAAGCCCCCTGACGCTAGGGAGTTAAGGGATTGACAGCTGACTTTGAAGTTAGCTGTCAATCCCAGACTTTTGACAAAGTAGATCGGCTGTTTTGGTTTGAAGCTCAATCCTGTGGCTCAATCTGAGTAGGTAATCGCTCGCTAGGCATTCCACGAAACGAACCTAAAAGAGGTAAAAGGTCTAGAAGTCGATCATTAGATGGGGCAGTAGAAGTTCTACTGTTAGTGAATGACGTACCTACGCAGTAGCGGCCCTAGGGCGGTGCGACTCACCAGTCTTTGATGACGGTACTATAAAGCCGATCGTCTGCAAGCAAGCAACTGCTTAAACGAGTAATAGGAACATGGTACCTACATAGAGGGGCGCCACGGATTTCGCACCACCTAAAAAAAAATTCTTGGGCCGCCGCTGGACGTACGTATGCAAAAAGTCTAACCAATCTACGTCACGCTAATTTCGCTCACGTGTGGAATCATGCGTTTATTACTCACCCGCCATTGATAGGGGGTGAGCTTATTAATAAATTTTTAGTGTCGGGCTATCAGCTATCCTTGGAACTTGAACATAGCTCGCGAATTATGGGTTTACTATAGAATGCACTCTGGCTATTCCTTCGGAAAATACAGGTGTGATGTGTCTAGATCTGACACTGATTTTTAGACATTTCTCGGGACTGGAGCTGCCCTTTGGAGGGCTTACGAGGGGCCGGAGTCAACTCGCAGAGGCCCGTTAGAAGTTTTTAATCGAATAAGGCACCAACCGACGATTATCACTATTCGTACTGTGCGAGTAGGGGAGAACAGGGTAATGAGAGCCAGCGGGTAGTGGGAGCCATGGTGATTGAACGGAAAGTAGGTACATTTACGCGATTGTACACACTCGGCCGCTTTTATCAACCATCGAAAAACTTCGCCTGACGAACACGAGCCATTAGTGCCATGCATTAAGTCACGAGGGACGATTATGTGTTTTTCGTTCCACGCTTATAAAAAATTGGTGATTGCCAGCGCCGAGATAAGCATGAAGTTATGTTCTTATTTTATTATGTTTATGCTTATTATATCCCCAGATTCATGCACTAACAAGCCCAATTGGATAAATTGAGATTGAAAGTAGAATTACATATTTATGTTATTACTTTTCAAAATGGTAGTCGGCGGGTAATGGTAGCCTAGCATATTTATATTATCTTAATCTTTTTTTCTTACTAAGTTGATTTTTTTATTTGTCTTACAAATAGTTCTTTGCATTAATTACTAAGATCACATATTTGAAAGTATGTCTAGTTCAATTTTCGGGAAAGAGTAAATTATGGCTCCCATTTCCCATATGGGCGTTAAGCGGGCTCTCATTACCCGCATGTGTCGGGTAATGGGAGCGACTGTTTTTTTTTGTAAAAATCGTTATTGTACCTTAATACAAGACTGTAATTGATTATAACTGTGTTTAAAATATACTCTAATAATGAATGTAAGAGTTCCTAAATAAACATCATAAGAATGTTAACAAATGTGGTTGTTATGAAATTTTTCCCTTAGTAGGCTCCAATTACCCTGTTCTCCCCTACACCCAAGGACAACCCCCGGTTGGTGCTGGACTATTGTTGAAAATGGAAACTAAGATAGAACTGGTTATAATTTCAGGAGGTTGTCATAAAAGACATTTTAGTAGATACTTTAGTATTTTAGTACTTAGTAAAGTAAAAGGCGTTTGTTTGTGTGTGAAAGCGCGGTTATAGGGCTAGTAACAGACGGGCCGCGTTTATATACGGCTGGTTCACACTTACGGATTTCCGTAAATAAGAAAAAAAATAAAAAAAACCTACCTACCCATTTTATTGTTGATTTGGGTCGAGAATCATTAGCATAATTACGTCCTTGAATTTGACTAGGATGCAAATCAACACCTTGTATAAGACTATTTATTTATTACTTATAAATTTATAAGTTAAATAACACTATAAATCAATCAGTACAGGTTACCCTTGTATGAACTTCAACTTTTCTTATATGTCACCCAGCACACGACGCAGTTTTATCAAATGAAGTGCGACACATTTCGTTGGTCTTGGTTCAAGCTTAGTCATCAGCTATTCTCATTCCTTAAAAGACCTAGCTAGCTAGAGCATCGCATTCTTGTACCCAATTAAGATGATCCGTAATAGGACCTGTCCATAATATCACATTTTAATTCATCATTAGTTTTTGTATGTCGTGATAGCCCAGTGACGGCACGACATAAAAAACAAGGCACGAGGTTGTGGGTTCAAATCCGGGCAAGTCCCAATGTGACTTTTTCAATTCTTATGAACAGACGCCAGCACATTAAGCTACTACAATCTGTCAAATTTCTTTAATAGATTTTCAACTTCAACGCTAAAGCATAAGGTTCAAAGTTGATTGGGAAAATTTGACAGTTTCGGGTAGCTTGATGTGCTGCTGGCGTCTGTACTTTCTAAGTTATCTAGGACGTTACTGACATCGGTGAAGGAAAATTATCGTGAGGAAACCTGGAAAAACGCAAGTTTTAGAAACAATACAAGTATATGATCAACTACAGTAAACAAAATCAGAAAAATATATGATATTCTTCAGGATATATGCTAGGTAAATAGTGTGTTGAAAACATAATATAACTAATTTGATACGATAGATAAAAATCATGAAGATACCTCTAAAAAATTTCTTTTTACAATAAAAACCGTACTAATATACATACAATCATTCTGATTTTTTGTCAGATTATTCTAAAAGCAACTTACTAAAACTCTAGTGTTAGGTTTAGTCCAAACAATAGATTTTTTGTAATTAAATAATTGCTTCATATTTTGCAATAAATTACCAGGGTTGTGTCATCGCGCTTCTCTTTCTTTTTTATGTCTAGTGGCCCGCCCCAGCTTCGCATAGGTGAAATTTTTTGTGACCACCAGAATGACTGGCCAAAATGACCGATCAGTTTTAAAATATTACTAAAATCTAATACCTATTTGATACCTTTGTTTAAATAATTGGTACCTAATTAATAACTGAGAAAAGTCATTTAAAAAATGGCCAGTCATTCTGACATGGATGACTGCCCACATTTAGAATCTTCACGTAAGGGCTCCAAAATTTTAATTCGCCTTTACAAAAATGTTGTACCTATTTGATACCTAAACATATATTTTTTCTAGATTTTTAGGGCAAAGAATAAAGATTTTATTAGAGATTTTTGATATTTCCAACGCCAGATAATTTTATTTAAGGAATAAATTTGAATTTTTGACAGTTCTTCCAACAAAATCTGTTAGTCGTTAATTTTATTCCACGAATAAAAATTATCTGTCGATTCGAAAAATCGGCCCTATGTAACTAATACAGAAAGTCATATAATAATATTAGCATAACATTTTTTTATTAAACATTTTGTTGATTGAGATGAAAAATAAAACAGTAAAAAGCAGAAATCTTTTCTTGCATATAAAATACAATGTACGTAGAAGCTTTTACTGCTTTTTTTTATTCTGGTGGACAAATCGTCAAAGCATTGCGCACGGAACAAATATTTGTATGACCTACAAATAGTTGTTCCGGGTCTGGCTGTTTGTGTATGTGAGTTTAAATGTTTGTAAACGCACCCACAATACAGGAGAAATTCCTAGTGTGGGGCAACGTTTTATAAAAAAAGAAAGAAAGAAGAACATAATATTTTTGGCAAATCAGTAAGAATTATTATTTTATCAGACTGGTTCAAAAGCAATCACATCTTTTAAATTATAATCAATAGTTTTTGTGCCATTGCAACCAAACTACTTCTACTACTACTACAAAAAATATCGTTCTACCCACATGTTAGCTTTTAGCAGTATCTCGTAGTGATGGTCATTTTGGCCAGTCATTCTGATGGCCACAATTTTTTTTTTCAATTTTCCGAAATTTTCTTTCATAGAAACCTTGTCCTGGCAATACTGAACACAACAAAAGAAGAATTATAAAATAGGTGCAGTCATTCGGAATTTTCGCGCGTACAGACATTTCGGCGACTTTGTGTATACTATGTACCTAAATGTAAGGGCGGGTTGGGGATGTCAGACTTAAATCCTTAATTTAAGTCTGACAAGCCCAACCCGCCTTGAGCAAGCTGCACCATGCATTCATACATTCTCTGTATAACGCGGCCTTTGCCCTGCAGTGGGATAATAGTAGGCTGGTATTATTATTTTAGTACTTACTGATTTTTAAAACACTAGTGTTAATTCACACGTACAAAGGAGTTAAGGACGCACGACTCGGAGGACCAGTTTTTTTCCATCCCATGATATCCTAAAGAAATATAAATGAATGGTTATATAATTAAGCAGTTTAAATGTCAATAAGATTTATTGACATTATCAAAATAATTAATACTAGAAGGTGGAATGCCACTCGAAGGTGACCGCGGCGATCTTTCTGCTTCTATCCTAGATGACCATCACTCCACACAGGTGTGAAGGGGCCCGCAGACCGAGTTAATGATTATTATGTGCAACGACCGAAAGGAAAAACGAATGAATATAATATACTACATTGGTATATAATACTTAGTTTTTTGTTTGGATGGCAGTACCTAGATCATGATTTTGATAAGGCCTTTGCTAGAAAAATAATGGTAATGGAAGATAACGGTTATACCGTTTAGCCACCCCAAAAAATCCACCATAAGGCGACTGCATGACCTAAAGCGCGGTCTTTGTCGGACTGTACAGAAAAGAAAGAGAAGCGCGATGACACAGCCTGGTAAATTGCAAAATATGAAGCAATTATCTATTTACAAAAAATCTAAGTAGATATTGTTTGGAATAAAAAATTAAAACACTTGAGTTTTAGTATGTTGCTTGTAGAATAATCTGACAAAAAATCAGAATGATTGTAAGTAAGTTTATTAGTACGGTTTTTATTGTAAAAAGAAAATTTTTAGAGGTATCTTCATGATTTTTTTCTATCGTATCAAATTAGTTGTATTATGTTTTCAACACACTATCTACCTAGCATATATCCTGAAGAATATTATATATTTTTCTGATTTTGTTTACTGAGTCGATTTGCGTTTTTTGTGTTTAGGTCCTATAAGCCATGGTGTAAGCCCCCTAAGGTAGTGGATACACACCACATTCTGTTCTGTGCTTAGGGTGGATTCTCGGACATGCGTTGCTGTTTATCCACCTTAGGGTAGATAAACTGTATTAACCCCAGACAATATCTTGATACTGGCCACAAAAGACCAAATACATTCAGAAAATGGTTGATACAATGGTAGGTGAGCGAAAGACAGCGACTGTATAAAGTTAGGGCAAGAAAACCTTACATAAAGTCCAATGTGGAAACTGTTATGCCTTGACTAACCACACAAATTTTGACAGTATACCACAATGTTTAGAATAAGCCTATTTATAGTTTTATATATAGCATAATCAGCCTATAAGGTTCCCACTGCTGGGACACAGGCCTCCACTCTGTGCGAGAGGGTGGGCTATTATCTACCACGCGGCGCCAGTGCGGGTTGGTAGATGTCACATGTCTTCGAATTTTTGGTGACTGGCCGGTTTCCTCACGAAAAACTGCTTGACCATAGAGTTTTTACGGAAATATTTATAAACCAATGTACGAACGTAACCTATCTGCACTATCGACGGTTTAATCGAAGTTGTAATCGAAAGTTAGTTTAAAATTAATTTATTTAAAAAACAGAAAGTAGTTGGTTAGGTGAGAAAAAAAAGTGTGAATGTGTGGGTGAGAAAGGAGGTTTTATATTCATTAATTGTTTTATCAACGAAAGGTTCTGTGTCCAGCAATGGTCGAGTGGTGTCCAAGAAGTTACTCGTCTTTATCTAATGTTAAACACAACAGAAAACAGACCGGAAACAGATAAAATCGACAAAAACATGTAGACGCGTAGATTTCCGAATACTATTAAAATGTTGACGCATAACTTTATAATCTGCTTAAATAGGTACCTAGTACTATTTAATTGAGTTACAAGCATGTAAGTAGGTAGTACCTACTTAGTTTAGCCCTGTAGTCGTTTAAATATTATTTGGAATATTTGCTTGGATACTCACCAAAGAAGCTAAAACGTTTTTTACCCTTTTTAAAGGGTTATTCCGTTTATCCACGCCAAAAATCCACCCTAAGGTGGATACGCGGAAACGTATGACCGAGAATCCACCCTAGGCCTAGTTGGATAAACGGAATTTATAGGCCTAGGGTGGATTCTCGGACATGCGTTTCCGCGTATCCACCGTAGGGTGGATTTTTGGGGAGGATAAACGGAATAAACGCTTTTAAATATCAATTTCAACGTACAGACTCAAAATGGCGCGAAGGATGACTTAAATTAGTCGCCGTCCATCGTTGATCAGATTTTTTTTGTATAAGTAGTAAATAAAATAATAAGAACACAGCCTCCGATTGCGCAATTACAATAGTTCAATAACTTCCTACTACATCGTTCTCATATGTATAATTTCAACATGAATGATGTAACCATTTAATCAATATTTTGTAACAATTTTATGATTTAAAAGTGTCCGTGGAGTTTCTTGCCCGTTCTTCTCCGTAGGTACCTACGCTTTGGAATGGGCAACTATCTTCATCTTTCTGGCCAATTTTTATAAAATTGTGTATGGAGGTAGCTGATACTCTAGATTAACATATAGGTTACTTTTTATCCTGATATTCCTACGGTATCGACAGTTACGAAGGTGAAACCGCGGGGCGCAGCTAGTTTGAAATAAATGCTTTTAGTTTGAGTTTCCGCAGGATTTAATATTTCATCATTCAGATCACGCAACAATATCGACGGATACATTCATTAAATATTTTTGTATGCGACTCATTTACTACGAATAGTAAGATGAATCACTTTATTAATAGCCTTGTTTAATTATTGCCTAATATTAAGTAAGTATATATTTTTGGACCAAAGAATTGGCTGTAAATAGAAACTTTCGGATCGAAGAACAATAAATGCCCGGTAGGTAATAATTTACTTCTTTACTCCAAAAACAAATTGTCAGGGATTTCATAAAATGCTTGGATTAATTATGCCTCATTTTAATTATGCTGCATTTTGTGAAATCCCTGACAATTTTTTGATTAAGGGGCTTACAGGACCTGAACACAAAAAACGCAAGTTGTAGAAAACAATAAAAGTATATGATTGACTACGGTAAACAAATTAGAAAAATATATGATATTCTTCATGATATATGCTAGGTAGATAGTGTGTTGAAAACATATTATAACTAATTTGATACGATAGAAAAGAATCATGAAGATACCTCTAAAAACTTTCTTTTTACAATAAAAACCATAAGTACTAATATACATACAATCATTCTGATTTTTTGTCAAATTATTCTACAAGCAACGCACTAAAATACTAGTGTTTTAATTTTTTAGTCCAAACAATAGATTTTTTGTAATTAAATAATTGCTTCATATTTTGCAATAAATTACCAGCGTCCAGCGTTGTGTCATCGCGCTCTTTCTTTTCTATGCAGTTCGACAGTGACCGCGCTTTAGGTCATGTAAGCCCCATAAAGTTTTGATCTAGGGAAATCTTATTTCAGCACGAGAAAATGCGGCGGCAAAATTTTATCTCGCTGCGCATGCGCATGATGTTAGCGGCTGATCTTCGTCGATGCGACAAAAAAAACCGAGCGATCGCACAGGTACCAACGTGTGTAATTCGTATATCTTTGACGATCATTTAAACCTGATTGCTTTTTTACTTCCTGTCTTGGCGCTTGTTTGCATTGACTTGTGCAGGCCATACACATTCGTCATCATTAAAATATATATCTGTCACAAATACCATCTTACTTTGACGGATGTACATGGGCTACCTACACGTAGCGTTCTCATATAATATTATCACATGCCCTGAAGCGCGATCTTTGTCGGACTGCATAGAAAAGAAAGAGAAGCGCGATGACACAACCCTGGTAATTTATTGCAAAATATGAAGCAATTATTTAATTACAAAAAATCTATTGTTTGGACTAAAAAATTAAAACACTAGTATGTGCGTTGCTTGTAGAATAATTTGACAAAAAATCAGAATGATTGTATGTATATTAGTACTTATGGTTTTTATTGTAAAAAGAAAGTTTTTAGAGGTATCTTCATGATTCTTGTCTATCGTATCAAATTAGTCGTATTATGTTTTCAACACACTGTCTACCAAGCTTAAATCCTGAAGAATATCGTATATTTTTCTGATTTTGTTTACCTACTGTAGTCGATCATATACTTTTTGTTTCTAAAACTTGCGTTTTTTGTGTTTAGGTCCTGTAAGCCCCTTAATAGGAAATGTCGGAGCAGACCAACTCTGATTTGTGAGGAATTAATTAACATAACATAACGCCTGTATTCCTCATAGGGTAAGCTAGAGGTGTGCTTATAGTACACCCACGTTTTGCCAGTTAAGTTTAAAAAAAAAAGAGCGTTTACGACGTACGGCATTTCATACAAACTTCCAAGCCATTGTTTTTCGAAATGAATGAACCGATTTTACTGAAATTCCATACGCATATGTAGGATACAAAGGTCACAAAATGTTACTTTTCGAAATATCTTATTTATAAAAAGATAAAGTTGAAAATCTCTGTTTCTATGGAAAATTTAAAATCGGTCTAATTTGGCTGTAACACTATTTTTCGAAATTCCACATGGGAAAATCCACCACTTCAGTGAGAACTGGGGATTCCACACGTTGTTGACTTTCTTGCCTACTTTTATGCAAGGTATGATGTTTTTACAGTATTTATCCATTTATCACTTGTTTTTTTTTTAATAGGTATCTCAATTGATTCATTGTACAATTTCTCACTCTAAAGAAGTAACCCGCCCGGAATAAGGATTTGTGCCTTGTTAGTGGCAATAGAAGGTTGGCCCCCTGAAACTGCTTAGACCTACCTACTCCTTCAGGTAATGCAGACGTGATTTTATTTACGATATTAAATTATCAACTAAATGTCAAGAAGTACCTACGAACTTAACAAGAAGTTAATATCGTATAAGAAAAACGATAAACAGAAAGAAATGTCCTAACTGTTTAAATAATTAATGTGGCTAAATAATAACAACCGCACAGGTCGATCGATCAGGTCTAGCTACGTTTGCCGCGGTTGGTCTATGGATGGGTGGCCATCTCTACATACCGTGCCCTACCCCTCCGGGCCTCGGAAAGCACGTTAAGCCGTTGGACCCGGCTGTCATTCGTGGATCGTTGACAGTCGTTACGGGTAGTCAGAAGCCCGAAAGTCTGACAACCAGTCTTACCAAGGGGTATCGTATTACCTACCCAGTAACTGGGTTGTGGAGGTCAGATAGGCAGTCGGTCCATGTAAAATACTGGTATTCAGCTGCATCCGGTTAGACTGGAAGCCGACCCCAAAATAGTTGGGAAAAGGCAGATGATGTCAGAGCATTATAAAAAGGGTCCTTTTGTGACTCGTCTAAGAAAGGGTTTTTGGTGCGGTGGAGTAAAATTCGGGATGAAAATTTTTATTTTTTAAACATCAATGAAAAAATGTAAAAAAAAAACCTGACATATTTTTCAGCATTTTTCAGTTCGTATGGGAAAACTTTGAAATCTACGTGGACAAAGTAGCTGGAAAAGTTCTAGTGTTCTTTAAAACACGATAACAACATAATTATCATGCTTACTGTCACAAAACAAGATTAAATTGGTTCTTTCGGCAATTAATCTTTTGACACGAAGGACCAATTTTTTGTTCGAAAAGAACCAACAGCTTGAATGGACCGGATGACGTAGGTTGAAGTTCCACTCTAATATAACAGCTTTGGGAGCACCCTGCGGTACGGATATTTGTAAAGCTCAGTGGCTTGACGCCCCAGTTACGATTTGAGGGGCGGCGCGAAGGCACAACAACCGCAGCGCCGCGCTACCGCACGCGACGAAACGCGTACTATCGCAACAAACTGTTCGCAATTTAAATACAAAATTCATTTTTGGAAAGATTTTTTTTTAATCTTATCAATCTTTTAATACGTAGAAAAATAAGAAGAAATTGGAGTTTAAATTTCGAATTCTGCAATATTGTTTTTACTAAGTGATTTTTTATGATTGAATGAATTTTGAGTGGTACAGAACTAATTTATAAATTAGTTAATTTTGAAAACCTACATGTTTATGAAAAAGTTAAAATTAAAATGTTTTACACAAAGTTAAAGCACTACATAATATTTTGTTTGATTAAACAAATGACTATGATACTGTATGTGAGTGGCAGACCAACGGACAGTGTCACAACTAAATTGTTTACGGACGAACAGTTGAAATATTTAGCGCTAGGTGTGTGTTCTGACTTGGAGTTTGTTATAAATGTGGTAAGATTATTTTTCATTAATTATTTATTGGAGCTAGCATACATTAATTTAGTACTAAAGTTTAATAAAGTAACTGCACAATTTGAACAAAAAAAAATAACAAGGTGTACATTTACGGCCATTTAAAATATTAATTCAGAAAACCCGCAAACTAGAAGTTCGGACTTGGGTAGGTACCTACACACGTTTTCGTAAAAGTAACAATTTTTTTATTATTTTATCCAAAAGGTACAACAACAAACTGGTTTAATATAAGTAAAACATAATTATAAGAAACGAGAAATGCACAAAACTTTACCTAAGTTAGACAATATTGCACAGACTGTAGCCCACTACGCTGTTCACAGATTATCTGTAGAATACATATAACAGTGAAAATAAATAAAAATTATGTAAGACAAGACTTTTTTACATTTTACTCATTTTTGTTTGTCAAGAGAAAAGCAAAGCTCCGGAATTTTTTTCTGGTATTTCCCAATTTTTCTTAGGTAGGTATGTAACAGGTTCATTCGTTTCTGATTTTTAATTTCTGAATAGTTTAAACGGACGCTTTTCACGTGCACGTCTTTCTACATGGTTCTCACATGGATAATTTTTGTAACAATTATGATTTAAAAGTGTGTCCATGGAGTTTCTTGCCCGTTCTTCTATATAGGTACAGACGCCAGCACATCAAATTACTACAATCTGTCAGATTTCTTTAATAGATTTTCGACTTTATTGCTAAAGCGTAAGGTTCAAGGTTGATTGGGAAAATCTGACAGTTTCGGGTAGGTTGACCTGCTGGCGTCTGTACCTACCTACTACGCTTTGGAATGGGCAACTATCTTCATCTTTCTGACTGACCGAACCCTTTGACAATTCAAAAGTGAATTGGTTTATTTTGAAATAAATGCTTTGAGGTTGATTCGTTCTAACAATTTTTGTCCATTATGTGTCAAACACAAAATAGCAATATCTGAAAACTCGTACGTGATTCACGAGCATGTCACGGGATAAAAAAAAACCGGGTAAGACCGAGTTGGACTCGCGCACCGAGGGTTCCGTACCATCATGTTTTTCAATTTTCATCGGCGAGACCTATATTCGTCTGAGAATTTTAACACTATGCACTGCGGTGTAGACTATTGCAGTTTTATTCAACGCCATCTCTTGACCGATAGTGGAACTAATGTAACTTCTGTTGATGATTTCTGAAAAAGTGTGCTATTTAGAGACTTCGTTTTATTTTTCCTGTAATCTTTACATAAACTTCTATCACATAAAATAATTTCAGGTTTTTTCTCTGCAAAAAATATACATATATTTTTATTTCTTTCTTATTTGCAAAATGGTTGGGCAAACGTCATCTAAAACTTCCAAATTTCAAGTTGATAGCATTAATTTGTAGTTCTTGAGATATCCAGCAGTGACAGACAGACAGACAGATTTAGTCTCACCTTAAGGATTCCGTTTTACCATATTGGTACGGAACCCTAAAAATCATCAAATCATGACTTCGAATAGTGATTTTGAAAGAATTTTCAAGGCATCAAGTCTTCATTAGACTACATTTTATAAATGGATTTGCCTTTTCCCAACTATGTTGCGGTCGGCTTCCAGTCTAACCGGATGCAGCTGAATACCAGTATTTTACATGGAGCGACTGCCTATCTGACCTCCACAACCCAGTTACTGGGAAATAAGATACCCCTTGGTAAGACTGGTTGTCAGACTTTCGGGCTTCTGACTACCCGTAACGACTGTCAAAGATCCACGAATGACAGCCGGGACCAACGGCTTAACGTGCTTTCCGAGGCACGGAGGGGTCACGGTAGGTATAGATGGTCAACCATCCACAGACCAACCGCGGCGAGCGTAGCTTAACCTGATCCATCGACCTGTGCGGCTTTCATTATTTAGCCACGGGCTTTCATTATTTGGACACTGAAAACTTTTGTATTTTGTTAAGTACAATATTATTAATCAGACAGCCGATTGTAAACTCCTTGCATAATCTACTGACACGATTAAGTGCATAACAAGAACATTTTTATTGATAGTTAGAACTGATATAGCTTATACTTGGGCTAAAGGTGATGGTTATCAGCGATCGCTGCAGACTGGGATAGCGAGTATAGTGGCTAATATGAGCTCTTTCCCCGATAGCACACAATCAATAGGCCGAAATATTGACTGCAGTAAGTGCCCTCTTATTATAATAAGTAATAACACTGATATAATATACAGGCTGGAGATATTTATTGTTATTTTTTATCTTTTATTAAAAAGAACCAGCTGGGTAATTGCGTAACACACTATCAGTAGCAATGGGTTTCATTTTGACAGTGCAACAACATTCATTGCTTTGTTTACGATGTTGAGCAGGCACATTTTTCGAACATATATGCTTCATATATGTTCGAAAAATGTAATGCAATGCAGCAATGGAGTAGCAATATTAGGGTGCTGGTTCTTCATAATTAATTACAATCTAGCCTTTAAGACTATTAAGCAATTTTAATCTAACTTAATTTTAACGTGATAATTATTTTAAAACTTAGAATAGTGTTGTTTATTGTACTTTACACAAGTCCGTTTCTGCTACTAAGATGATATAAACACTTTATTCATGTGTGTGTTTATCTGTGTGTCATGGGCACTATTATTTCTACACTTTTTACACTACACTAACTCAAAAGCATACTATTATTATAAATTCGAAAGTAACTCTGTCTGTCTGTCTGTATGTTACCTTTTCATGCCTAAACCACTGAACGGATTTCGATAAAATTTGGCAGAGAGATAGATTGCATCCCGGGGAAGGACATAGGATAGTTTTTATCGACACACCTCGCGGGCGAAGCCGCAGGCGGAAGCTAGTATAATATAATATTGATAATATACAGGCTGGAGATACATGGTACATTGGTACACATACGTAAATGGCCTTTTCTGCCGAATATTTGTGCCCGACAAATGCATCGGACACCGTTAGAGCCACAAAGCACAATCTGTTTGCGTAAGTGCCATCTAAAACTGTAGACAGGAATCCCCAGTGTGTTGTACTATACAGGTGCTGAATGCCCTTCTAACTCCCAACCATGAATGTGATGGGTTTTCAGATGAATGGGGTAAAATTATGCGTATATGTCTGGTGTTCTGTGAGAGAAAGTGTGCACTGTTCCATGTTAGTTTTAAATTAAATAATAATTATTGTGTATGTAAGTCGTATAGTTATAATTAATTAGACAAATAAATAAATAATTTTTTAGGCCGCATATTTTTCGACTTTTTATGAAAAATGTAAAAAAAATCGTTCCCCCCCCTTATCTCCGAAGTTTGCAAAGAGAAAATTCTGTAATTATTTTATGTGATAGAAGTTTATGTAAAGATTACAGGAAAAATAAAACGAAGTCTCTAAATAGCACACTTTTTCAGAAATCATCAACAAAAGTTACATTAGTTCCACACTTCCACTATCGGTCAAGAGATGGCGCTGACATAAATCTGCAATATTCTACACCGCAGTGCACAGTGTTAAAACTCTTTGATGAAGGCCTCACCGATGAAAATTTAAAAACATATGGTACGGAACCCTCGGTGCGCGAGTCCGCCTCGCTTTTGCCCGGTTTTTTTTTTGTTAATTTTGACGTTTATCATTGCCTTATACGTTTGACTGATCCACGAAGTGCTCCTCATTCTGGATTATAAGTAAATTAATAGTTTTCGTTAACTCCATCCTGTATAACTCGTAGGTATTGTTTATCGTACAGCACTCTGTCGGCATTGACACTGAAAGAACTGAACTTGAATATACTGTTTTATTTTTCGCTATCAAATCAATTGACGATACCAGTGACGCAAATGTTAATACCTAAGTGCCTACAGAGAGATACTCCGTGCATTCGCGATTTATTTGCCAAAAATATAAATTATTGGAAAAAATAACTTTAATTCCTACTTAATAAAGTTCAGTTTACGCTACAACTTCAAACATTTTCATAACTTTTTCAATAGTGCTAGTCACTCTGAAAACAACCAAATTGATATTGAAATTAAGTTGATAATTGTTTAACTTGAAATAGGGTGGGGGTGTGCAGCACTGCGTACTTTTACTATACATGCTACAGCGTGTGCTGAGAGTCTGAGATTACAACTGTGGCGTCACGTATCTATTGTGCATTTGTGAACGAACCTAGAATACGTGGCGTCGCCTGTATTACCTATGTTTCTATAAGTATTTATAAGTTAATCAGTAACGCACCCTTGTTAGGTGGCAACACGAAGCTACGATCTGGGGCGCTACCCATAGCGTTCCTTAGGTAGCGTCCCTCTCTGGCTTGCCAACCGTCATGGCAATTAATCCCTCCAAGTGCGTCCTTGGTGCACGAGACATTAGCCTACCATATCAGTCCCGAGTCCCGAGGGAACCCGTCCTCATCAAGATCGTGTCCAAATCATCCCATCCATAGACTTTCCCCTTCCTAAGACAGTCCAAGGTGTGCGACTGTGCGTCGTTTTCTCGGCAATCACCGATTCGTGCCCCGCGCTGCACTGTCCCAAGCTCCACTTATAAAATCTGTGGTGTGGTGTGTGATGTGTGGTTGTGGTGTGGTCAAATTGTTGTTTTGTTGAAACCAAAGGTAAGGGTGCCAAAAAAAACCCGTCAAGAGCGAGTCGGACTCGCGCACCGAGGGTTCCATACCATCATTATAAATATGTTTTTAAATTTTCATCGGCAAGGCCTATATTCGTCAGAGAATTTTAACAGTGCTCGCTGCGGTGTAGAATATTGCAATTTTAGGTCAGCGCCATCTCTTGACCGATAGTGGAACTAATGTAACTTTTGATGATGACTTCTGAAAAAGTGTGCTGTTTAGAGACATCGTTTTATTTTTCCTGTAATATTTACATAAGCTTAGAAGTTTACACGCATCGCACATATAACACAAGCTCTGCTTAGCTTGAGACTAGACGGCGTTGTGTGATAGTTGTGGAATATTATTATTATTATCGGGAGTGTCCTTTTTCTCAGCTCTAAGGCTGGTTTTAGCTACATTTACGGGCTAATGCCAAGTAAATGCAGCGTGTGGTGAATTTTATGATGAGATTGTACTTTCGTCTAGCTGCATGAATTTCCTAACGATTCTTATTATTATTATTTTTTTAGAGTGTTTCCTCTTCTCAGCTCTTTGGCTGGTTTTTGCAACATTTACGGACCGAAGTCAAGTAAATGCAGCTTGTGGTGTGTTATGTTAAAGATGTGTTGTGATGAGGACCTATTTCGTTTTCATCTATTTGCATGAACTTTCTGACAATGCGACATGTATTTAAAATTGCAGCTTTTTGTAGGGTGATATACAGGGTTTCATTTAGGTTTAGTAATTTAAGGCTATGGAGAAGGTAATTTGGGATGACGCCCGTTGTGGAGAGGACTATAGGGACTACATAAACTTTTTGTTGGCGCCATATTCTAGTTACTTCATCTTTGAGTTCTGCGTATTTACTAATTTTTTCAGAAATTGTCTTCTGAATGTTGTGTGTGTTGGGGACGGCAATATCTATTAGGTAAGTTACTTTATTTATTTTATCCTGTAGGGTTATATCCGGTCTATTGTAGTGAATTGTCCTGTCGGTGAGAATGGCGCGGTCGTAGTAAAGTTTATGTGTGTCATTTTCTAAGATTGTTTGTGGTGTGTAATTGTAGTAGGGAGTGTTTGTGTTTTGTATGAGTGTGTATTTGAGTGCCAGTTTTTGGTGAATTACATTCGCCACCTGATTGTGCCTGTGTGTGTAGTCTGTCTGCGTGAGAGTTGTGCATGCTCCTGTTATGTGTTGAATTGTTTCTGGTTGGCTATGACACTTACGACATTTATCATTTGTTACTGAAGGATCTTTGATAATAAATTTTCTATAGTTTTTAGTGTTAATAATCTGGTCCTGTATCGCAATTATAAATCCTTCAGTTTCTGGGAATAAATTACCTATTTTAAGGAACTTATTTGAGGCTACTTTGTTTACATGGGATTGTTCTAGGTCATGAGGATGTCGGCCATGCAGTACCTTTTTCTTCCAATTCTCAATTTTTTGTATCTGCGGGTCCTCGTTAGTAATTTGTGGAGTATCTAGCTGTTCATTTAAGTTAAGTGGGGTGTAGTTGAAATCATTTTGAACTATGGCTTTATGAATGTTACTAGTGCGAGATTTTGAGTGAAAGAATGTTTTAAGTCGACAGACTTGTTTCCGCCAAAGATGCTGGATATCTATTAGGCCTCTCCCTCCGTGTTGTCTTTTGATAGTAAGTCTTTCTGTTGCAGATTTAGGGTGTAAGTTGTTATGTTTTGTAAGAGTGGTGCGTGTGGTTCGTTCTAACTGTTCTGTGTCTGTTTTTGTCCATTTAATAACTCCGAATGAGTATGTTAATATGGGGATGGCAAATGTATTTAAAGCCTTGATGAGATTTTTACTAGAAAGTTGTGTTTTACATATGGTGTTAAGTCTCCTTTTGTACTCTGCAGTAAGTGTTTCTTTAATCCTAACATGATCTAGTCCTTTTAGTTGCGTGTACCCTAAATATTTATACAAGTCGGTCGGTTCCATTGCTGTTATGGTGTCTGTGTTATTTACAACATAGTCACCGGGTCGTATCTTGCCACGTATGATATGAAGTGTCTTACATTTATCCAGACCAAATTGCATGTTTATATCTAGGCTAAACTCTGCTGTAGCTTCTACTAGTTTCTTCATATCTTTTTCGGTTTGCGCATATAGTTTAATATCATCCATGTAAATGAGATGTGAGACTGTTGTTTGTTCTGCATTGTGTTTGAGACAATATCCGCCCTTACAGCGCTGCAGCAGATGAGACAGAGGATTTAGTGCGAGACAGAACCACAGGGGACTTAGTGAATCACCTTGATAGATACCCTTTTTGATGGATATTTGTCGCGTTGTAACATTATTGTGATTGTAATTTATTTGAAGTGTGGTTTTCCACAGTGGCATTATAGTTCGTAGGAAATCTATGATTTTTGAATTTATCCTATAAATTTCTAGTATTTTAATTAACCAGGAATGTGGAACGCTGTCGAAAGCTTTTTTATAATCGATATAGGTACAATGAAGATTTCTATTTTTTGTAGTGGCATGTTTATGCATAGTAGAATCAATAATTAACTGCTCTTTGCATCCCATATGGCCCCGCCTGCATCCCTTCTGCTCCTCTGCCATTATGTTGTGGTGTTCAATGTGTGAGTTTATTTTCGTTGTTATTGCTGATGTTAATATTTTATATATCGTGGGTAGACATGTGATTGGTCTATATTGGGAAGGTTGTGGTGAATTAATAGTTTTAGGCAACATGTATGTTATACCTGTTGCAATAAAATCTGGTATATTTTGTCGTCCTAATATTATTTCTGTTAAGTTTTTAGCTATGGGTTTGTATAATGAAGTTAACTTTTTGTACCAAAAATTGTGTATTTTGTCTATCCCAGGAGATTTCCAGTTATGTAATCTACCTGTTAGGTGTGTGATATCCGCCTCTGTAATCTCTACAAATTCCATTTCCTCTATTGCCTTCCATTTTGTTTCTTCTTCTGTTATCCACGTTGCTTTATCGTTATGTTGTTCTTGTTCTTCCCAAATGCTAGACCAATATGTTTCTAATTGCTCTTTTGTAGGTTGGTCAGGTGCGACTGTGTTATTCTCATCATTTGTATCGGTGTTTGGTTTGTGTAGGTTTCTATAAAACATTTTTTCATTAGTGGCAAATATGGCATTATCGTTTTTGCGCTGTTGTGCTTTTTTATATCTTCTGAGCCTATGAACTTTAAGAGCTAGTTTTTGTTTTAAGGTGTCTAGGAACTCTTCAGGTTTTCTGTTGTTATTTTCGTGTCTGGTGTGCGTGACACTACTCCTAAATATAGCCTCAACTCTCCTTACTACTTTACTTGACCTGATGTTGTTAATGTATTGTGTTAGCCTACCACAATCTGCTCTTAATTTTTCTATATCTTTTTCTAACCTCTGTTGCCATGCTGGTTTGATATTCTGTTTTGATCTAGTGTTTCCTGTGTGTTGCGTGATTTTAAAGTTAAGCTCTTCAGATACGACTACCGCTGTGCAATATATAAGTGTGTGTATATCTATAAGTTGTGTGTCATCGGAAATAAATTGATTAAGTATGTTTTCATTAAATAAGTTTACTAACCGGAAAAGACAAGGACTATAACGAAGTTTAGGTAGTTTTGGTCGAACGGCTGGGTCCATCCCAGAGTATTGTGCTAGGGTTGTTCTGAATTTGTCATGTATTTCTTGAATATATATATCTGTTGTTAGATTTTGATCAGCAACGGTTAAGGTCTCAATATCATTTGCCAGGGTTAGAATTATAGATTCAGTTTGTGTGGACGTGTGTGACGTTTGCGTGTAAGCTTGCGATTGGTTGTGTGATTGAGACTGAGTATAAGGTTGTACTTGGGAGCACGATTGTACATGTGATTGTTCAGCAATTTGGGTTGTGTTTTGTGATAGTGGAATAGCGTTACCGTCTGTATTATTTTCTGCTTCTTGTAATTGTATTCGTGTTTCTTCTTTTAATTGTTCTATTATTTCTCGAGATAAAAGTTTATTTCTAACTATGGCTCTTCTCTGATCTGAGATCCTTTGTTCTGAGACGGTTATTTCAGGATATTGTCGGGTAAAAAGTTCATGCAATTGTTGTCTGTAGGTGGTCATGTCGGTCTCTAATTTAGTGATATAAAAGTAAGTTCGCATGATAAATAGGTTAACTTCTTTGCTCCATCTCATGCGAACTCTTGCTTTTCCAGCCTTGGTGGACGCGGGTAAAAAGGAACTAACCTCCCGCGCAACATTCAAGGTCGGAGTGGATGTAATTAAATTTAAACTAGTAATGGGAGGTGATAATAGTGTGGGTGACGATGGTATAGATGGTGATGATGGTCTAGAAGGTGTGTAAGATACTGTGCTTGGACTATACGGTTCTACAGGGGTGTTTGTCCTGTCCGTCAGTCTGTCACCATCGTCAATGATTTCGGCTGTAGTATCTTTGTCGGTGGGAGCCCGCCTGTTCAACTCCTCACCGCTGACGGTTCGCATGCTGAGACACCCAGCGTCAGCTCCAGGTGCGCCCCGGCGATCGCCCCCGGGCAGCGGCCCTATACGTTTACTTTTCGATCGTGTCTCCATTTTGAATGGGTTTCCAGAGCCACGTTAGCCACGCCAGTAATTTCTCATTCGTGTGTCCGCCCCCCACGTGATTAGATGGTCAATCAGGACGTGTGGTTGTTTAGGGGGCTTATTATTATTATTATTATGTAATTATTTCAGATTTATCTTTTTGCAAACTTCGGAGATAAGGGAGGGGGAACGGTATTTTACATTTTTCATCGAAAGTTAAAAACAATGCGGCCTTGAAAAAAAAATGTTTAAGAATGTGCAAACTGCGCTCTTTCATATGATGCCCATGCCCTAGTAGCCCCACTTCGAATTTTTCAGACCCCCTTTCAGTCCCTGTTGCAAAAAATATAAGTACCAACATATATTTTTATTTCTTTCTTATTTGCAAAATAGTTGGGCAAACGTCATCTAAAACTATTGTAAATTTCAAATTGATAGTATTAGTAGTTCTTGAGATATCCAGCTGTGACACACGGACAGACAGACAGACAGACTGAGTCTCATCTTAAGGGCTCCGTTTTACCATTTTGGTACGGAACCCTAACTAGATGAGGTCGGCGTTTCCTATCTGACTACTCTGAGAAGAAAGGCCGAAACAAACTCACTTTTGAAGTCCAAACATAATCTTGGTGTAGATTCGTAATTAGGTATCTAGACTCTAGAAGACCTATAAAGTGTAGATGTTACGAATGAAGAAGTCGACCTTTTAAAAGGAAAGTTAAACGTCATTACCTAGCTAGCCAAAATGTGGGGGCGGTGCAGCTTTAAAACGTTCACAAGTGGCTTTTTCATTCCCGTGGCAGAAATAGTTCAGAATGCATCACCTGCATTCTTTCCCATGTAACTAGTTAAACTCATTACTTTTCTTTTTTTGTTAGCCTTAGCTGTGTCCCGCTGCTGGGCTCCCCTTTTTTTCCTTCCAAAACTCCCTGTATTGTGCGATGTCTGGCCACGTTGACCCTCCAGATCTTATCAGATCGTCACACCACCTTCGCCGTGGTCTACTTCGACGGCGATGTCCTCCCTCAGACGTCCAGTGAGTGACGATCTTTGCCCATCTCTCCGGGTGCATTCGCGACGTGTCCGGACTGTGATTTTTATACAGTTAATTTATTGCATAGTCTAGTTTAGAATGTCTTTTAGTCATCGGGATTGTCCGAACTCTGATATCTATGGTCCGAACTCTACCAGAGCTCGTACGACACGAGTTAGGCACGTGGTCGCTGTGGTGGCGTGAAGCTTTTGAATATGACTCATACACGAAAATTATTCTACCAAAAGCAGATCGCAATTTTTTTGTTTATATACGTTGGAAGGTAAATGTCTACCAGGCTAACTTTCAATGGAAACATAGGCAAATGATTTGTAATAAGTAGGTACCGTTCCTACAAGCCCACAACCACGGATATCGAACAACGGTGAGTGACCTGTTTGAATAACTACTTTTTAAACGATTGAAAATGCAACAAACGTTGTACTTTCTCTGTAAGTTTATGTCATTTATAAGAAATCTACGCACACGGTATATCGATGAGTATTGCAGCTGCATCCCTAATCTCCAGCTAAAGATGAGGGATAGAGCAAGCAGGTAAGTAGGTACTTAAAACATCTCCCTACCAGTCAGAGAAGACTCTTATCGATGTGGTTTTGATGAACAATGATAAACATTACGTGGGGTGTAAGAATTTACAACATCAAACACTTGTAGCACATGTCTCTATTTTGAAAGAGGCCCTGACGCAAGAGCTGCCTCTATGGTCATCAACAAAAATCTTGCTCAGCGGCGATAGTGACAACGCTAGCTGATCATAAAAAAAAATGAGGTGGTTTGTGGGCAATGACATGAAAGTACGGAGTACTATATGAGTGAGCAACGTTACATTGACAAGCAGTTGCTGCTTGTAACGAGTTTGCCAACTAGCCGATTTAACAATGCCAAAATTAAAGCTTGTAAATTTAGTCCTAGACGGCGGCTGCATACCTAGGACTGTTCTAGGCACGTAGACAAATTCCAAAGATCTTACATAACCCATAGAAACAAAACCTGAAATAAATCTTAGTCTACGAAGATCAGTTAAGTAGTTAACCCAGGGTGGATGCTGGATATATTTATATTAAGTTAGAGAGTTCTTACTTTTTTACGGCAGTAGGTAGGTATCATTCTAGTCTAATTAGTTATAATTAGAATGTCCTTTATTACCTCTAGGTTCGCCGCCTCGTGGTATTTCTGTTTGTTGACAAACTGTGCATCGCGGCAATGATTCAATCGCGCATATTGGAACGTGTCGTTTTACGTCCCAAACAAAGGAGTACTTCCACTTTCATACCTTGATCTATGATAATAGACCTTAATTACTTCGTAATAGGACGTATTTTGGTAATGACCTCGTGTCCGGAAGTTTGCTAGACGCTCTACTTCGCAAAATAATCCTAAAGCGTGTTGTATACTTCAGAGCATTACATTGCTGGATCACCTTATTTTTTATCAGTCTGGTCTAGGCACTCTAGATTTTTATTTTCGATGTCTGCAGTATAATATGCATAATGGTACCTACCATTAGGTTTTTTTTTGTACATAAAATAGATGGGTGACCATCTTTACTTACCAAGACCTCTCCGTGCCTCGGAAAGCATGTTAAGCCGTTGGTCCCGGCTGTCATTCGTGGATCTTTGACAGTCGTTATGGGTCGTCAGAAGTCTGACATCCAGTCTTACCAAGGGGTATCGTATTACCCAGTAACTGGGTTGTGGAGGTCAGATAGGCAGTCGCTCCATGTAAAATACTGGCATTCAGCTTCATCCGGTTAGACTGGAAGCCGACCATAAAATAGTTGGGAAAAAGCTAGGCAGATGATGACATTAAATTGTTTGTTACTATTTAACCAAATTGGTCCAAATAATTTTCAAAAGTTTAGTCCTTTTGCTGTAGAATGCTACCATGAATGATAAACAAGATTCCGTCTGCCTTTGTGTACATACTATATTTCTCTGCCTAGTTTCCCAGCACTCCTGTATAATAAAAGCTGTAGTAATGAAGAGTACCTACGGCACCCTAACTGCGTATATAACACTATTAATCAGAATCTGAATGATTCTGAAGGATATTGCTAATCCATTGCTTCTTAGGTTCGAAATAATAAATAACGCAATGAATATTGTTGAACTGTCAAAATGAAAGCCATTCCTACTGTTAGTGTAGGCATTTAAAAAGTTAACAGTCTGAAAACTCAATAGCATTAATGTTTTTAGCAGAGCTTTAAACAGAATGTTATAACACTTCAAACAAGAATTGCACTATTAATAGGTATCTAATACCAAAGCAAGCAAGCGAGTAAACGCAAGCAAGCATAAAAGCATGCAGGCATTCTGATTCTAACTACTGTTAAGCTTTACCTTTTTTTGTTACAGACACAGGAGGCCTGCCAAAATAACTACTGGGGTCAGTATCCTTCAATCAATATTACGAGAGCATAATCGTACACACGTAATCAACTGCTACTGATAAAAGAGAGATCATTATTACACTTGAAACATAAACATTATCCTACCTATATACCACCATGCCAAACCTTACGCCATACCTACCTTATGTATTACCTATATTTGCAAAATAAATGTCTATTCTATACCATGTTTCTGGCAAATAAAATTTGACTTTGAACTATATAGCGGTGTATATAAAGTAAATTTTCCAAGTTTGCTTCGTAATTTAAAGCTCGGTAAAAGCTCTATATTGCAAAGCACACTTGGAAAATTCACTTTGTATACACCACCATACCTTCCCCGTTGACTTCCCCGTTGGTCTCATGGTCGCAAGCGCGACTGCTGAGCGTGGGGTTCTGGGCTCGATTCCCGGGTCGGGCAAAGTGTTACTCAGTTTTTTTAACAGCCCGGAGTTTGGAAGTCGGCGGTGTGATAGCCCCGTGCCTTGGAAAGCACGTTAAGCCGTTGGCCCTGCGCCATCCCTCCGGTCGTGTCGGATTGCCGTCCCATCGGATAATGAAATTGAGAGAAGAGATAGTGCACCTGTGACTACGCACGCATTTCTCACGTGCACTATAATATCTCTCGCGTCGATGGCTAGTATCAGCTGAGATTGGTCGCCATTGCCAAAATTCGGTCTGGAGGACTTTATTTTATACAGCGAGGTCTGGTCAGATCCAGTGAGGCCGCGCGTTGTTGCAGGCGAAACAATACACGACATACTTTGTCATTAAGAGCCTTAAAACTGATACATTTTTTAATCTCCCTAGCTCCCGATATAAGTATACCAAAACGGCAATCGCACGTAAGGATACGATGTCAGACGGAAACGAGCATGAGGGTCCACATAGACCCTTCAGAGAGCCCGCAGCTCGTCGCGTTGGTGCCACAAGTGACCAACGACAGCACAGTTATTACTGATGTAAGTACATACGAACTATGTCATCCTAATTCTTTTCATTCATTCAGCCGAAAGACGTCCACTGCTGGACATAGAGCACCCCCAAGCACCGCCACTTCGACCAGTTCTATGCTTCCCGCATCCAGCGGATTCCTGCAGCCTTCACAAGGTCCACCTAGTGGAAGGCCACCGCAACGTCTACAAGTCATCTGTTCTGCGAGCAATGTGCCCTACCCACTGCCACTTAAGTTTGGCAATTCTTCGGGCTATGTCGGTTACTTTGGTTGTTCACTTCATTTCTAATTCGATCACGTAGGGAAACTCCAAGCATAACCCATCTTCATGCCTTGCCTAAATTACTTGCGGACGCGTAGCAGGTCTCTCTTTCTTCC
The DNA here is from genome assembly GCA_948474745.1 of Oligia latruncula. Lineage (NCBI taxonomy): Eukaryota > Metazoa > Arthropoda > Insecta > Lepidoptera > Noctuidae > Oligia > Oligia latruncula. The sequence continues at coordinate 13,803,796 of OX419701.1, read as the reverse complement.
ATCTATCTATAAATTCATCTTTAATAGACAATCATTTCTATTTTTAAAATACATTCATTTTTTCTTTGATATGCCTCTTCAAGGTTCTATTTCCTCGTCATCAATAGTCTTAGAAGAATGCATTTTATTCGAAGCGAAACTTACTAATCATGCTTGGCAAAAAGGTTAGTGTTTCTGTTTTGGTTAGCTTCCATTAATTTTTTTTCGGATTTCCGAACTACGTCATTACGACCTGGTTATCTTTAGGGATAAAAAAGAAACTAAAGATAACCAGCGAGCTACGTCACTGTATTTTTCAGTGCGCAAATTGCAGTTGCGGTTTCCTTCCTTCTCTTGCGTGGTGCACTGAAACGTCTAAAACCTCCTGTGAGAGGAAGTGGGCCGTACCTTATCCACCACGCGTACCATGTGGTGGTGGCGGATGTCACCCGTTTTCGAATTTTTGGTTCTGCGACATGCTGGTTTCCTAACGATGTTTGTCTTCACCATTTTGAACACAAGCGTGGCATGCGCGAATGATGATGTACACAACAAGGAATCTTTATGGGTATATTATAATTGGTAATGCACTCGCATTTTCTTCGTACAGCTCGACTTGCACAGTACAGTCGCACCTGTTGCGTGATGTAATTAGTCGAGGACCTTCCCGTTAATTACGAGAAGTCGAGAACACGACATTCATTCATCCAGAGTTCCACGACACTTGGCTTAAAATTCTTACTGTATGTTTACGATATGACGAACTTCTGTCTGTTGTATTATACTTATATAACTTTGCGTTATCCTCGCTGCATTTATAGTACCTATTCAGTCATTAGCCGTCTTCAGCTAAGGACTTTTGTTATTCGTAGGCTAAGGGTCAATCCAAGGTTGCCCATTCCAAGGTTACCTGGAGGAGATCGCAGAAAGCGATAAGGCCGCCATTGTATGTTTTGTAGAGTTTTTTTTTGTATATATTTTCTGGTGTACAAAGGTCTTAGCTTCTGCCTGCGACTTCGTCCGCGTGAAATTTCTTGTACCTTCGACCCACCCTGTCGCATCGCATCACCTGCCCGCAGTGTGACTTCGTTTTCGCTTAGCGATCTTTCTGACTTTTTTTCTTTTTGCTCGGCTACTAAGGGTCATAGTCTATAGCCTTCCTCAAGAATTGGGCTATCAAATGCAAAAAGATTTTTTCATATCCGACTGGTAGTTTTGGAGATTAGCGCGTTCAAACAAACTCTTCAGTTTAATTAGTATATAGATTAGTATCGATAAATCAATATTGTAGACCTCTCCCAGATATGGTTTCATCTTCATCATCATCATTGATGACCGTTCCACACACTGTTGAGATTTGGCAGTCCTCCCTTGTGTGATACGTTTCCATGGCCCTGATATGGATGGGAAAGTGCCCTTAGCGAGTCTCTTATTACATTAGCACCGGTACAGATGTTGCTTCCATATTTTTTCCTTTAGGTACTACTTACCCATATTCTCATAAGTCTGTTCTAATATTTCTGTAATCACATGAATTTGAAGTAGATACTTATCCGCATACGCGCGTCAATGCGGGTTCTAACACTGATAATGAGCAGCCGACGAGAAAGTGAATTAATTTGCGGCACAATCTGTCCTATTCATCGATTTTACCGTTTTAGGGTAACCGCACGCTCCACTCCAGGAAGAGGGAAGAACTTATATGATAACTATAGTAGCTAGGGACCCGACATAACATCGTTTGGCTCTACAGATTCAGAATCGTCATCGTGAATAAAATGAATCTAAGTTTTCGATTATACACACAAATCATGCGCACGCGCCTCCTTCTGGACAAAACAGGCATATTGTTATTCATACTTGTTTATTGAAATTGCCGCCAGTACTAACGGTAGATACGTACCTACTTATCTACCTATATGATTAAAAATCGAGTAGAAAAATCTTATACAGTACCGGCCTTGACTTATCCGACGTAAAAAATATCACTGTTTGGGTATTCGAACATTAATTTATATAGAATGCCATTATTTTCAGATAGACTACGTTATAATAGATCCTAGGGATGAATACGGCGAGATAAGCAGATCACCTCAGAAAAACTACACGTTATGGAGTGCAATACTCAAGGAGGGATCACCCGTAGTGTGGCGAGGAGGCGACAAGGCGCCAGAATACAACAAATCTATGGTTCATAGAACATACGAGGTTAAGAAGTTTCTACACCCTAGTTTGGATGGCTCCGATGTTTTTGGTCAGTTTACTTGGAATACCAGTGGTGGTAAGTTTGTTTTATCGATGCTTCAAACTTAAGAACATTATCAAGCTGGCATTTTAGTCGAAGTCCAGCACGCTAATTTCGAAACACACTTTCAATCTCAATCATTTTGAAAACCATTGCTAATCCATTGCTTCAAATGTTCGAACAATTTGTCTGCTAAACAACGTAAATAATGCAATGAATGTTGTTGAACTGTCAAAATGAAAGCCATTGCTACTGATAATTTGTGTTACGCAGTCACCCCGCAGAAACTTTAAATTAAATTAAGTCTGACGCAGGAGGTCTGTAACAGCTAGGTACATTAGCCTGATAAATGCAGTTATATGTACCAGGGGGATGTAGGATCCACCTGGTACATTCAAGAGTATCTAGGTAAGATTCAGTCAGACTTACTTACGTCTGCGGCAACTAATTGTTCACAAAAATTTAGTAAGGCGCACTTTGTAAGGCATGAAGGGTTCTTAGAAGTCTTTAGCACAACCTTTTCTTCCGTTATTTGCCAATCAGTTCTAATCAGAGGAGCAATTCTCGTCATTTTAAGAATGTTCACAGTCTGATCACAGTCTCTACCTGTCAAAAATATAATTTCCCTACATTTTCGACAAGCTTTTGATATTTATTTGTCGCTGAGATGAGACTGCGACTAGATTTTGAACGTTTTAAATTACGAGAATTGGCCGTCAGTTTATCTTTCATTCTTCTTTTTGTAGATGGCGACGTATGTTTCAACGTTGTAAACTCTTGCATCAAGAAAAACACCTTTACGTCCACCAAAGTAAGGGTATGTATCATAAAAATAACAATCTATGTATACTTAATACTGGTGTAGGTCAGTAAGACCCTTTGTACACACACGTTTGTCTTGTCGTGAAAAACTACGATTTATTCGCCGTGTGTAGGCACGGTCGTCGGTGTTGTATGGATCGCTATGGAAGCTTGTTCACAAACACGTTTTTTCTACGGCGCAATTTGCCGTACCGTAAAGAAACTGTCTTGTGCAAAAGGCCTTAGACCACACCAGACTAGTTAGGCTATGGATTCGCTCAGTATATGACAGCCTCTAATAGACGTGCACTGCAGGGCAATATATTTTATCTTATGGGTTAGCAAACCAAAGCAAGCAGCAGCTCGACTTATGGTGCCAAGTGGTTGCCACTGCCCATGGTCGTCTACTTACAACACTAAGGCATCGCAGGTGAATTGCCGTCACAGAGAACAAGCTGAAATTACTCATGCCCTTAGTAATATCGACACCGCTGGGCCCGCAACCACCAGACTGCTTGATGGCAGAAATGGGTTCGGTGGAGGTAGGCACTTCCCTGGTCAAGCTGTTTCACAAAGAGCTCTAGTTTTATAATTAACAACAGCCGTAAAAACGGCAGCGACTTACCGAGTTGTAGGTCGCAGGTTCGAACCCAGACAGGCGCTTTACCTTGTGTAAATGATTTCATCACCACTGCTCTAAAACCGGTGAAGGAAATGGGCCGGAAAAGGGGCCGGGAATGTCCTGGAACAAAAAAAAATCGAAGACGTGACATCTACCAACCCGCACTGGGCTCGCGTGGTGGATTACGGCCCACTGCCCCTCACCGAAGAAGAGCCCAGTGTCCCAGCAGTGGGAACACTATAGACTGATTATGCTAAATAAACTATCAATGTATAATTTTCAGCCCAACATCACAGAGGAGCCAATAGTAAAGTTCGACCACCTACCAGTTGAGGATGAATGCCACATCAATGTGACGGGCATGTACGGGACCACACATTTCAAGTACCGCACGTTTTCCTGCGACGAAATCAATTGTTCACCTAGTAAGTATATCACCACCATCACTATAATAATAGTAAAGTTTCCGGGGATCCATTATTGAGTGCGCAAGTCACCCCCTGCCATTTAATCCGTGTATTTGATACAAGACATTGGTCAGGTAGGGGCCATAGTCTTCCCATAGTCCTAGATAACCAGTTCACATTAGCCACCCACACTCATAATCCAATATATTTGTTTCAATATCTAGCTTGCAATAGTCCTACACCAACCGGGGGTTGTCCTTGAGTACACTTGCATAGTGCGTACAGGGATAATCCTCGGCTGGTGTCTCATTTCATTAAAAGCGTCTAACGGGCCTCTACGAGTAGGCTTCAGCCCTTCGTACGCCTTCCAAAGGTACGGGTCCCGAGGGCCCCAAAATATGTCAAAGCCATTTTTGAAATAAATTAATCTTTGTTTGATTTTGTACAGCATGTCTTCTTCTTCCATACTGAATATCTATTAGCTGTCATCGCAGTAGACATCCCCTTTCTAGCAATATTATCAGTTCATCACAAATAACATGAAAAAATCCGCAGCCATCCCATCACTTCCTTGGTCTTCCTGACATACAGCGGGGTAATTTCGTTACACCCTTTCAATCACAATCCCGAGAATTTTGAAGAATATTGCTAATCCATTGCTTCATATAGGTTTGAAATATTTGTCTGCTCAACAACGTAAGTAACGCAATGAACGCGAGTGAACTGTCAAAATGAAACTTCTTGCGATCAAATGGTAACTTTATGTGTGTTACGCAATTACCCCGCTGGTTCACTTTACCCAACTATAACAAATAGTTATATAGGTAGTTAGTAACGATAATTCTGAAAAAAAAAATTGAAATACCGATAAGTTGTGCCTATATTTGAAGGTAATAACTTCGTTTGCATTATCTAAGACCATACACGATTTTTTGATGATTTTTTTTCAAGAATGATTATCCAAGAGATACTGCACTTCCTTTTTCGATTTGCCGCATATTTTCAATGTCATGCCTGTGTGTCTGAATTACTAAATCTGTTCGATCTGACAAAAAAGAAACAGCTAGAAAATTATAATTTCAACTAATGATTCTTCTTTCAGCAGTTTCAGTTTCTACAGTTTCTACAGAGATAACAACACCAGAGATCCCACAGGACATAGATATCGAAGCAATTAAAGACACCAACGACACTTTTGAGGTGAACGTGAGTTGGGCGCCGCCGCACCACCTGCCCGACTTCTACACTGTGAAATTAATAGTTGCTCCACAGACAGGCACTAACCTGACGATGGTGCTACCAGGGGTGAGTGTAACAAAATATAAAAACATTTTCTGTGCCGTTTTGGACCGCTATCGGGCTAGGTAATAGATCAGTTGGTCACTAAATTGTGTTTCTGGACACTTGTGGTAACTATTGCCCAAGGAATTAAAGCCTTCAAACCTACTATTTGTATTGAGTTAGTAAAGGAGCAGTAATTCGTACTTAAATACGTACGTACTCACATAAATACTGGTAATCAGCTGCATCCGGTCAGACTGGAAGCCAACCCCAACTTGTTGGGAAAAGGCTAGGCAGATGATGAGTACTTAAATGTACTGCCAAAGAAATAACACTTTCGTTTCAACTCACTTCAGATTGAATGACTGTCAAAGCGTCTATACCTTATCATCCAAAAGCCAACGAAAACAATGGTCGGGGAAGTCCTCCTTATCATTTTTAGGGTTCCGTACCAAAATGGTAAAACGGAACCCTTATGGCGAGACTCTGCAGTCTATCTGTCTGTCACAGCTGGATATCTCAAGAACTACTAATGCTATCAACTTGAAATTTGAAATAGTTTTAGATGACGCGACGTTTGCCCAACTGTTTTCCAAAAAAAAAAATAAATAAAAATATATGTAGGTAGGTATATTTTTTGCAACAGGGGCTGAAAAATTCGAAGTGGGGCTACTAGAGCATGTGGGGTATCATATGAAAGAGCGCAGTTTGCACATTCTCAAAAACATTTTTTCTTTTTTTTTTTAGGCCGCATAGTTTTCGACTTTTGATGAAAAATTAAAAAAAATACCGTTCACAAAAAAATTACATTTCAGTCAAAAGTTACATTAGTTCCACTATCGGTCAAGAGATGGCGCTGACATAAAACTGCAATATTCTACACCGCAGTGCAGTGTTAAAATTCTCTAACGAATATAGGACTCACCGATGAAAAATTAAAAACATTATGGTACGAAACCCTCGTTGCGCGAGTCCGACTCGCTCTTGACCAGTTTTACTATTGCGCCGAATCTCTACGGCCATTTTTTTAGCTGTTTTTAAAGTTGCACTTCGGGTTTTGCGCCCAACTTGTATGAAACGTGACTGGTCTCCTTTAACAAACGACACTAACTACTATGCTAATTAATTTATCTTGATAGATTAGGTATATTGTGATAATATTAAAACAAAGAAAATATCTTTTTTTAATAGTGACCACCTTAAAAATGATATTAATGATGACAATACAATTAAACAGGATGCAACAGAAGCGGTATTCAAAGACGTGACAGGTGAAGGTTACTACCACGTGTTAGTACAAGCAACATTAGGCAAAACAACGGGCAACACCAGTAGACGAGCTCAGTTCCCTGGTAAGTCCCTTCTCTCTAGCGTCGTTTTACTTAATCAAAGAAAAAAAAAACAATTGACACACTAAACACAAAACTGTACTCTTATAGAAAAAAAAGAAAGGAAACAATTTAAAACAAATAACTATTGTAAGATCTCTTCCAACGCCAGATACCTAATTTTATCCGAGGAATAATTTTAAATTTTTGACAGATTTTCGTCTGACAGATTTTGAATTGGAGACAGTTCTCCCATTCAAAATCTGTCAGACGTCAATTTACGAATAAAAAATATCTGTCGATTGAAAAATCAGCCCGCTGACAAACAAAAATGTCTCATTCATGAATGACTATGACAATGAACTGGTAAAAAGCACACTCTTCCTTCGTCTTACAGTATCGACACGGTAGCATGATCCGGTTTGCTGAGAAGAAAACTTCATTTGAAATAATAAAATCGAAATTCACAACTCACACATCTGCATTTTTTTTCACCCTACACAAGACTTTCTCATTTTCTCCTAAACCAACCAGTACCACCAATAAACCCTAATGAATAAAAATATTTCACGAAATATTTGATGTTTTTTTCACCATGTATAAAGATGATCAACCATGGTTAACATGCATAAAAGGAACATATTCATGCAAATACTGGTACTCAGCTGCATCCGGTTAGACTGGAAGCCGACCCCAACATAATTGGGAAAAGGCTAGGCAGATGATGATGATGACTTATGCAAATACCTAAACAACCAGCTGAAGTGATGAATATACCTATACCTTGGTATTAAATCCACTCGACCGCTAAGAAACTAAGTACACACAAGGAAAAGGAAACAACTAGAATTTTCAGAGTATAATAAATGAAGTATAAATTCCCTTAGACATTCCACATATGACGTTGTTTTATTCAGAGTCCACCACACCTGTACTTAATAGGGTTTATAATTTTATTAACGTCTGCCAAAACGAAACATTTTTTGACGTTTCAACGTTTCTTTAATTTCAAGCATAATTTTTATATAAACCCCAATATTAAATGGATTATTATTTATGTAGTTCACTCTCCATCAGACAGCATATCATGATAATCAAACTCATTTTCTACAGTTTAATATTGGTGCAAAAAAAATATTTTCTAGCTTTTCCTAAACTATAGTAAGCAATAACTTACCTACGTAGGTATACCGTAATAATAAGTCTCACACCTATAGCACACACCTTTAAACAGCCAGACCCTTTTGTGATTACATCGAGTCGATATCGGCCGTCGTCATGTACCGGCTTGGTGACTCAACTAGTCATCACCACTGACAGCTTCGGGTTTTGGGTCTGTGGTATTTTGTCTTGAAGATTATTTAGGTCTCTGCCTACAATCGTCAGAATCCCTGATCAGTTTCCCCAATAGAATGAGAATAACGTTGTATAGTTTTGCACGTGGTCAGGCATATGGGACGGGGACGGGCATGGAGCGCCAGACGCGGGTGGCGTGGTGGGCGCGGGTGGCGCGGCCATCGGCGTGGGCTGCGCGGCCGCCGCCGCTCTGGCGCTTATATGTCGCTGTCGACGACGAAGACACCACGTACCCGTACCACCATACAAACCGGTAACTATACCTATCCTAGATAACTAACAAGTCTTCTTTGTAATACAGTCTCTAGCCATATTTTATTTATTCCCAAGGCAACTACAACAGGTAACAATCACAGTAAGTATATCACAAGGTTCACATTATAGGTTTCGACCTGATTATCACCCAGAGCGAACAACAATATTATGTCATCATTACTTATTACTACTTACAGTAAAAAGTTTAGTTCACAAAATTACAGCTACAAAGTCTACGGTTAATCGAACACTTAGTAAAAGTTGGTTGTTCTCAGTTCAGATCAGATCTAGAACACTCCATTTTCTCTACCAACCCGATTAACTTCCTCTCATTCACAACATGTTTCTACAGCTAGCTCTCTCTTTTCCACAACACATGGGTTAGAGCGCGATACTCCGTCTCCAATCAAAAATTCACCGTCTATTATCTAACCATCAGCTAAAACTCTAATTACTGCAATAGGCCGACAAACCTTCGAAAGACGGCGATACAGAAGTGCTAGAAATATGGAGCGAGACAGAAGACCGGTGGGAGGTGCGAGCAGACAAGCTAGTATTACACGAAGTTATTGGAGAAGGAGCCTTCGGCGTCGTGCGCAGAGCCACGCTCGCGCCGCACTCCGCGCAAGTCGCTGTTAAGATGCTGAAAGGTAACGCTCCTCGAATTGATGATATAATCATATCATCGATGTAGATTGTAGAGTAATGTAGAAGAATTGAATTTGTAAGCAAATTCGTTTAATATCCGAAAATGTATAAGTAGTTGAAAACGGTCATAATAACGTATGTATGCTTGTTAAGTAAAATAATAAGCTTGTATAGTTGTATTAAAGTTTATAACAACAGCGCAACACAATGAACTGATAATATGCGTGGACTCCTCCTTTGCAGACTTCCCATCGCTCGATGAAATCAGGTCATTCCGTTCGGAGATGGAGTTGATGAAGAGCGTGGGCGTGCACCCGCACCTCGTGAGCCTGGTGGGTTGCTGCAGCGGCAGGAGGCCGCTCATTGTCGCCGAGTACTGCAGCCGGGGAGACCTGCTCAGCTACTTGAGGTATAGCATACTGATAGTTCAAGAGAACATTTAAAGATATTGTTCATCCATACTTCAAAGTTATCTCTTACCTGCGTTACTTGCACTAGTACCTATAAATCGATAATTTAAGATACTAGACCAAGAATTGAACCCTGTAGAACTCCCATGATTACCCTAAATCTAACAGATCCTTTTACGTCCTACCTTCTTTGATTTTATTTCTATCGATAGAGAAGTCAGGTAGCCAAAGGTTTCTTAACTTGTTCCTCATTGAAATAGTAGTGCTTTTTTTTTTTTCAAAAGAGATTTATGACCCTAAACATTGTTAAATGCCTTTGACAAATTATGCATATCCTCGCTTAGTTTTAACGTAATATAACATTCTGAATTCTGCTGAGAACACCTGGTTATTATTTAAAGAGTTGATATATTTACAGATGCACATGGGATGTAATGTTATCAAAACGCAACGCGAAATACTACAATAACAACATAGATATTTCAGACTACAGAAACGACCTGTTCAAATGTAAAGCACAAATGGAGAGCTCCAAACTGGTCGTGAACAAACTCTATGACCTCCAAGAAATCTGTGATAAGGAACTAACGGCTTTAGACCTTTTGTCTTTCTGTCGCCAAATAGCTATGGGAATGGAGTTCTTAGCTGCTAATAGAGTAGTTCATAGAGATTTAGCAGCTAGGAATATATTGGTAACGGCGGATAGAACGTTGAAGATAGCAGATTTTGGGCTTTCGAGAGATGTTTATGAAGAGAATCAGTATAAGCAGAAAGGTAATGGAAAAATGCCTGTTAAGTGGATGGCTTTGGAGTCACTAACGAGGAGGATATATACGACGCAGAGTGATGTGTAAGTATTTGTTTAAATTGGTTTCACCATGGTCCTTTTTAATGTGCTGGAATGTATTATAATTTGTCGCAGTCTTGTCAGTAGTAGTCACTTGGTTAGGTTTATGCCTTGTATGCAAGAGTTGAATTCATGCCACTTTCAAACGCATGTCGCTTATCGTAATTGTAAGAAAAACTGGAAAAACATATTAAAATAAATCGGATCGGTTGGAAGTGAGTCTACAAAATTGGGATTGAAGATCCCGCTGCATTCATTTCAGATCCAGAACTTTCAATAAAAAAATTGTTTGTGAATAGATGGTCATTCGGCGTGGTGGTATGGGAGATAGCGACAGTGGGCGGAGCTCCGTACGCGTCGGTCCCGGGAGCAAGACTGCCGCGACTGCTGCGCGGCGGGTACCGCATGCCTAAGCCTAACAACTGCAGTCCACAGCTGTGAGTACCTACATCCCAAAACAGTTTCCTTATCAGCCGAAAGGCTTCCACTGCTGGACATTACGTGCAGGCATCGCCAGCGCCACAGCAACCGGTTTTACGCTACCGTATCCATCAGATTCCAGTGACCTCCAGTTTTTATCGTGAATATCAATGTGTCTGCGAAAATTAAAGGCGGTTCGTAAAATTCGGTACCTAACACAACCGTTTTCCAGCTTTACAGTCTGGCAACTATTGTTCCTAAACTGCAAGAAAATTACTATTCTCTATTCAGTTTTATGATGGTTGCTCTACAAAATTACACATGCCAAATGTGGCATAACATGAAACGAAAGTTGATAATTTGATTATCGATTCTTTTCCTAAACTAATGAATTACCTCGATTTGACGTAGTAAAAACCAAGCGTTTAAATTTGTTTTAATTAAAACTTGCATTGTTATCTTCATTCCATTTTTTTTTTGTTTTTAAATCGTAAACCTAATTCCATGCCTATTTATCTCCAGCTACGACATAATGCTATCCTGCTGGCGGACTCATCCCCGCGACAGACCGAACTTTGTACAACTACACCAGCGTCTTGATGAGCTACTGAACAGCGCGTGCGCCAACCAGTATCTTTCTTTAGAGATAGACGCTGATGAAGCACCTCCCACGCCGAAGCACCATAGATACATCAAGATGTTGATGAGGTGAGGATATTTTTTTTAAGTCTTTAACAAGGTGCGGTGTAGTGCTGGCCTTCTTCTGAAGCGAAAGGCCCGGGACAAATTGGCGACAGTGACGGCAGAAGAGCTACGAGCAAGACTTCACGTTCGGCGATTCTGCTACTCGTTTATCATTGAACTCTGCTAACATTGTGGTTCTACACCCGGTTCTTCATATTTGAAGCTGGCATCACTATTTCTTCAGGTCGTCGGACTTCTAGCCATCTAAATGAAAGAATTTAACACTGGCTTTTCCGACTTTTGATGAGCCTGAATTTATTAAAATCAGGGGACGATGACTATTTCCACTTTTAACATTCAGCTAGGATTAATTTAAAGTAGTAGTAGTTGGTAGTGTTCTTGGGAACCCCTCGCTCATCGCGGATTCATTCATTCATTTCGCTGAACTGAACATGCCGAAGATATTGGATGCAGTTTGCATATTGCACGATACTGATTATGTTGTTTGCTGCAGAGGCAAGCGCGGCTGGACCCGAGGCGAGACCTACGAGCGACCTCTAAAGGCTCCCAACACCAACCACTACACAACTCCACCAGATTCGCTCAGCGCACATCCCGTGTGACGTCGTCAACACTTTTGACTTCAGAGGCTTCATCTCCTCATTCATCAATTAGGAACCCAAGGGAAAACTGAATAAACGAGGTCCTTCAGCATCAAAAAATTCGCGACGGATTGACTGTTCAACTGGTCTGAACGACAAAGAAAACTAGACTTTACATAAATGGCACAAGGGGTGTTTTAGTGAGAAAAACAGCACACGACACCTGTCATTCTGATAAGAACTTTATCCCATTGAAATACAGTTTTATTTCTTTAGTAATTTTGATGCTGACCTTTATCATATTACCCTGTGCTTTTGGGAAACGAATGTAAACAATGAACAGGTGCCGGCCGTATTATAATGGTTTAATGCTATCATGATTCCAGTGTAAGAAAGAGACGGAGCTATACATGACCGATAGCACCATCGTAATATGGCCCCAGTAGATTGTTTGAGAAAAAAGTGAATGAATGTGATGCCTAGATCCGAGTTCAAACTAAACACTACTTGCTGTGTTATGCTGTGATACGTATTTATATAATACATTACAGTGCGGCCGTCGGGAGAATGCGTTCTTGACACCTGTCAGTTTCGTACAATCGAATACGTGTTATGCGAATTTGATCTTTATTATTTTCTAGAATTTTCGCACTGACGGAACGCATGCTCTCGACGGCCGGACAGTAGTAGGTAATCTCTTATCTAAATGACGATTAATATAAATTGCGTTTTATGAGGTTACCAATCCTATTGTATTCAGAAACAAATTAAGTTTTATTTTTTCGGGGGAAATATTTAACTGATCCTCAAAAAACTTGACCTTCTGATGATGGATTTTTTTTAATTCCTCGGTTGCGGTCGGCGACTAATACATTCCTTTCACAGTTATTAGAAGCTTTTATTTAGCTTGCCTTGTTAGTATGTATGAGTCAAATCTTCCAAGCAGAATTAAAACCTCTTCCTCTTATCATACCGAGTTGAAATTTTACATATTGGTTTTGTTTTGAAGACAATGTATTTTTGCATGATGCAAGTTCTGATTCTACACCCAGGATTGGCTCCAGACGAAGGAATTCCTTAACGGTCCACGGCACAATCACGATTTTTTTACCCCTGAATTTGCATCACTGTCAAAATCACAGTGATCTTTATTCACTTTACAATAAGGTCGTAATTGGGTTGCTGCTATCAGAGGTAAAATAACTGTCGAAGGACTGTACAACCAACATGGCCGCAGTTACTTGGCTATTTAGTATTTTTAGGGCCACAAAGTATGAATAATTTGAGGTTCAAGGGGCGATAAATATATTGTAAGTAGTGGCAGTCATTATATTGCAGTGTTCAATAATATTTTTTGGAAAGCAAAATGGTTTTTTTTTTTGAGGATCGATTATATACATGCCTTTGTTTTATAGTATGTAAAACTAATGTTTTATGCAATACAGAAGGCGCTATTATTATTATTATTATAAAACTAAGAAATTTCGACCTATTTTTGATACACAAAACGAAATTAGAAATTTATAGGATTAGTTATATGATACAAGTGTGAATAGTAATAGTAGTAGGTATAATAAATTAGTATTATGGAGTTAATATTTTTGTATAAATGCTACTTCAGAGGGTAATGTTCCAAACTATGTATTAAAATATTTTTGTAAGATAATAAAGTGTAATTTAGCTAACTTAGAACGACATTGTTTTGATATCAGGTAAAACTCAAACTCAAAGCATTTATTTCAAATAAACCAATTACAAGACCACCATTCGATTATCATTCATTCAAGAAATTCCATGGACACTCTTTTACGGCCAGGCCACGACCTTGCCGCTCTCAGCGGCAGCTTAGCGTGGGGCGGCGAGCGATAAAAACAAATATACAAAAATGTATGAACCATGCGACGCACCGCACGCAGCGTCAACGCTTGCAGTAAGACACCGCGCCGCTTGCCACTAAACCAAAAGTCGTGGCCGGGCGGTTAAATCATAAAATTGTCGACAGAAAAAAATACGAATAATTCATAAATCGCGTCCATTAAAAAAATGTGTACATGCAATATTTTATTTAAAATAACAGACTTGCATAAAGTCACGCCAATTCTTCCCATACGGAAACTACAGAACAGATGATTTGATTACTTTAAACATTCAGAATGATTAGTTCAAACATCTACGCAACAAGATGTAAGCTAGTTTCAAAAATATAGATGTCACGTGAACGTTAATATCTCTGAAACGTGACACTACGAGGTTTGGTCCTAGTATATTTTTCGTTTGCATTGATGTCAGTTATCGATTTATAAAAGTTACATGCGTGCCCTCTATTTTGAAAAAAAAAAAAAAACAAAATGGCGCGGCAGTAGGTATGCCATTTAAAAATCTTCAATCAGCTTAAAAATTTAGGTATTTTATTTCTTTTTTCACATTTTTTTAGACACCGCCAACAAATAAAACAATAGAATAGATTGATATATTAACTTCGTATATTTTACAGCAATATGACTTATCTCTAGATATAAAAATATCCATATAATCACACCTCGTTTCTTCGACATGGTGCCATCGATATATTATCCATTCGTGATGCTTGTGTTCTGTATCTATGCAGATATTATCCATACTAATATTATAAATTCGAAAGTAACTCCGTCTGTCTGTTACATTTTCACGCATAAACCACTTAACGGATTCCGATAAAATTTGGTTAGGAGTTAGATGGGATCCTGGTGAAGGACAAAGCCTACTTTTTGTCCCGGTAGCACGTTCCCGTGGGATAATTTCCGACAACCACGCGGGCGAAGCCACGGGCAGAAGCTAGTGTAATTATAATGAAAAGTAAGAAGCTAGTGTAGTTCTAATTATAATATTAAAAGTAAAACTTTGTACGTGAAAAAAAGTTTTTGATAGTTTGGAAGAAGCGTGTTTTTTTTATTAACCCTATTTCTGGGCAGTTATTTAACTATTGAGCCTGCTTCCCGGACAGTTAAAAGTGTAAATTGAAAACCAAAACTTTATTTTAAACATTGCTATCAGAAACTACAGAACACAGAAACACCACGACCAAACACATTAATATATATACTAGTGATGTACCAACTACCGTAATTAATCGATATTTTTTTACTACTGGCTTACTTAGTACAAATAAACGACAAAGCTTTTTACAGAAAGCTCAAAAAAAACATAATAAATCCAAAAACAAGCAAATATCAGCAATAGATTTAACACGGTAGTTAGAACATATACGTTAAATATAAATATAATACATATATTTTAGGACGTACTCAATAATTAATGAGCGAACATAAGAGCATCATAATTTCCATAAAGTATAGACGCCTTAACCCTCTATGATATGACTAAACCAAACAATCATTTTTAATTTCCTTTACAATATTATCACACATAATTTTGATTAAAATAAGTAGCTAAATAATTAAAAGAAGCTAGAAGTAGACGTTTTGTGTAATTTTTCAATTTATTAATAAGGAGTAATTTTTACGTTTTTTAAATATTCCATTGAAGAAAATCCTTCTTACAATTTCCGTACCTTTTCATTGCGATTCTAACGAATCAAGCCAACAATTTCTAAGATTCAACATGACTTATGGTTACCATAATTTGATTTTCCCTCAGAAAGCCTCGGAGACCTCGTGTTCCTAACGTTATTTTAGTGCCAAAACTCAAATAAAAATATTAAATTGTATTTTCAATGATTTTCAGTCTCAATACAATAACTAAATATGGCAAGAAAGCCTTTATGTAATATACACACACACATAAAACGGGTACTAACGAAAACTATGTATGTCATGTACCTACTCACATACTATAGATACATATCAATATTAAAACTCTATGTTCTTATAAAAGTGCGAATTCTAGCATGTAATTAACGTTTAAAACATTTAACACAATTTACCCGACGATTCTTGATTATTTTTATTATTTCTATTTCGATGTAGAGTTCAGAAAAAAAGAACACTAGCAATTATGACCATAGACAAGTGACTCTATTATTGTTAGTGCTAAGTTTATATGCCATTAAATCACAACTATTGTTAAACAGTACATAAAAAAACCGAGTACATAAATCAATTTTAAATACTTTACTTGCAAACAAAGGATATTTGTCTTGCACACAAGTGCAACATTTCAGTAAAACTCACTAGTCTAAATTCATAAAAAACGTGCGAAACCTAATACAAAAACCTTATGTCGCTAACGTTTTTAGGAATGATGAAAACAATATGCCTTTCGTTAGAGATCAAATTTCTATACATTTCTATTTTAGACGACCAACAGACATACATACACAAACTTAACTTTGGCTGTTAATACTTCTAGAGTACCATTCACTGGTGATGAAATTGGGATATTAATAACATAAGTAGTACGATTAATTTACAATGAGACATCGAGACAAAACTTAGGACATTAGCAGCTTAATTATATTTTTACATAAGTACAAATATGAATTTGCCTTGTTAGTACTTAAATTGGCTGAATTTAATGTACAGTCAAGCTGAGACAACCCCACGAAAGATCTCACGCAAAATTAGTACTTAAGCGTATTAGAATTATTGCTATAATACATTTAAATGAGGCAATATCTTACATTGAAATAATATCTGTAATAGGCCGCGGAGTACGCCAAGGCAAATTCTCTGACGCGGCTAGTTTCTGAAAGGCGCGCAAAGCTCAACTTCGAATAATTAATAGCGACACCGACATCTACCTAGTCATCTAATTATTATTGTGACACACTAATACTTATTAGAATTTAAGGCAAACGTTTTCAATTTAGAATTGTGAGACATTCGATGCATAACATTTTTAAATATTACGTGTTTTTTAGAATCCATTGAGAATTAACACGCGTAAAATTGCTAGAATTTCATTAATTTCAAGTGTTTACTAATACCAAAAATTTCGAGTAATTTCAGAGGATGTAGAATTACATAGGACTTACTTGAGCTTCCAAACTAGGGTCAGCTGTTATGTACTCTCCTTTCAGAAACGTAGCGTGTATGTGTAGTTAGGCGGCTCGACCGCACGCTTGTGTCGGGACTGTCGCACGTGTCGCTACTGTCGCGTCTGTCGCAACTGTCGAGTGTGTCGCGGATATCGCGTGCGTCGGTCAGTCGATGGGTGGCGGCTGCGCGGGGATGTTGGAGGGCGGAGCTGTCAGGTAGCCCGCCGTGTGGGGGGCCGCTGTAGGGAAAATGAAGAATATTAGTATATAAGTTGTTGTATATAAGTTGTTTTCTGTAATTGCACCTACTGTGTATTGTCTCTGCATCACCCTAAGGTAGACTGGTAGAAAATGCCCAAGGCATTAAGTCCGCCTTTGTACAGTTTTTACTTGTGCATAAAGTTTAATAAATAAAAAAATAAATAAATAAATATTAAGTGTTTCTAAGCAAGTCAAACCGGGTTTTTAGAATAGTTCTAGTGTAGGTAATCAATCTCGCGTTTTAGCTTATTTCTGGACTTTTTAGTTACTGCATATATATATATTTGTTTACAGAAGTTACAAAATATTATATAAAATGGTGTGAAGACCCGATTTTTCTCAATTACGTCTGTGGATTAAAAACAGAATTGACCATAGATTAGTTTGTGTCAGTTTTCCAACAAAAATCAAGAAAGAGGGGCGATTCAAATAAGGGGTCTGTGATCCAATTCTACCTGTAAGCAAGTTATTCTGTGGCGCAGCAGTGATGAACAGGTCATGCCGTTGCGCGGCATAGTGCTCCCATATGGGCGAGCGCGCCAGTACTGCCTTCACTCGCTCGCCGTGTAGCGTGGAGCGAGACATCGCCTTCAGCGCTCGCACTAACTGGGCAGCTGCTGCAC
Organism: Oligia latruncula; assembly: GCA_948474745.1. Classification (NCBI taxonomy): domain Eukaryota; kingdom Metazoa; phylum Arthropoda; class Insecta; order Lepidoptera; family Noctuidae; genus Oligia; species Oligia latruncula. The sequence continues at coordinate 13,786,052 of OX419701.1, read as the reverse complement.
CGTCTAAACGGGTGTCGAGGAGTGACAGCAGTTCGCCGATTAGGTCCGTTTCTAATGCCTGTGGAGAGTATGATATTAGAGTTAGTGACTGTCTGTTGCAAAGGGTATAACGACAAAGTATCATCATACATACTTCTAAACAAATTATACCACAACTGTCAAGTAGTAAGTAGGAAAAAAAAACCCATTGCAGGAATTATAAATAAAGACACGTCTACAAATATTTATAAAAATCCAAAATCATTAAGCGCTGAATTCATCAGTAACAGTAACGAATATTCCTGTAATATAAAACAATAAAAAAAAACTGGTAGTTTTTGTTGGTAACACTTTTAGCAATCGACTTGCTGTTTCCTAAGGTCCTAAAGGGGATTGAAGAATTTTCTATTGAGCCCCGGCCATACCTATTGAAGCGCCATTTTGATTTTTTTTCAAAATCGTGGCCACGCACGAGTCTATCGATTTCGATAAATCGATAGACTCATCTATCGATTTATACAGGTATCATAAATGGCCGCCATTTTGAAAAAATACAAAATTGCGAACAGGTAGGTATACCACGGTCCGTCTAAGCCTTTTCAACTAACTGCTCAAACACATGAGCCGCAACGCGCCCCTCGTGTATATGAGTGCTCACAAATTCCAAGCCTAGTCAAAAATAACGTAAAAAAACATAAGTAACTAACCTGCAACACCAGCCGGTCCGTATTAGCATTACTAGAGAATATAAGCGCGAGCGCCTCGCACGCGCTCCCAATGATCTCTCTGCACGACTGTACCGCAGACTTCATACCTGACATCACTTCTGTCTGGGATAGTGCCACTACGCAGGCCTGAAATAAACAATAATTATGGTCTTGTGGCTCCGTCATAAGGTACCAAATTGGACTAATTCGTAATCTTCTGAAGCATCTTCCTGCTAGGTGTAACCTTCTTTATACCTTCTGGTAAGTAGTTGCTGGGGAATTGTAGGCACTTTTAAATTTTCAGGGCGTCGGTCAGTCAGAAAGATGAAGCTAGTTGTCCATTCCAGTATGTAGTAGGTTCTTATGGAGAAGAGCGGGCAAGAAACTCCATTGACACTCTTTTTAATCAAAATATTGGTTACATTATAAGAAGTAAGAATGATGTAGAAAGAAGCCCGTCGAGACGGACGTCTTTCCTTCGAACCCTGAACTCCGTATGATAGAACAGAACGCTCACCTGCGTGGGCGCAAGCGCGGTGATGACGGGCACGGCGAGGCGCGGCGCGGCCGGCAGCAGGCGCGCCAGGCGCGGCAGCTCGCCCAGCTGCGCGCACAGCTCGCCCAGCGCCGGCCGCGCGCGCAGGGCCGCGCTCAGGGCTAGTGCGCAGGTCTCACCGCGGCTTCCCTGGGGGGATAAAGAGACTCATCATTCGAATATCGTTATTTTCAAATTCTTACAACAAAAACAAGGCAACTCGATGATAAGACACGACGATGCTAACAATATTTCTCTAATTTGTTTTGTAAATAAGGGTAACGGAAAAATAATGCGCTCCGGCGTCAGTGCGCTCGCTGCGGACGGAGCGCATTATTTTTCCGTTACCCTCCGGGCAGGCCGCACGGCCGCACACACCAGTCACGCCAGTCAGAGCGAGTGTGTGTTTGTAGGCGTGCAGCAGCACGCCTACAAACACACACTCGCTTGTACGTTTTATTGATGCCCATATTTTCTTGTACTGTTGTAATTTTATATCTTTTCATATTTCATTATACATATTATACATTCCATTTCATTTTGCTCCACCACGAACTATCGTCGAGATCGACTGTCACTCAGCCCCACAGTTTTCCTATCGGATTCAAGAGTTGGTACCAAAGTACAGGATATGGGACATCACCAATCTAATAACGTTTCATAAAAAAAACAGTAACATCTCTAAAGTCTTCATTCCAAAAACATTAAAACCAAACTAACCTCAGAAGAATCCTTATTCAGCGCCGCGATAGTTTCAGTCAACAGCTCCTGTAGGAACCGCTTAGGGCTCCGTAGATTCCAGTGTGGGTTCTGCAGGTAAAGCTTGAGGTACACTCCGTCGACTACGACCTCGCCCGGCGGCGCCCACGCCTGTTCTCCCGCCGCCGCACGTTCGAGCGTCTCGCGGTCTTCGAATGTCGCGTTTGGAGCGCGGAGCTGGTCTGATTGGTGTCTGGTGGTGAAAAGGTTGTTTTTAGTTTATTTTTTGTTGTGTTGTTATTTTCTGTTGTTTTCAATATGAGGCTCGGACCCAGTGGCGTGCATTGGTTTTCAGAATAGGTAGGCAGGCACTAGGCCGGGCCGAGTCTAGGCAGACGCGGTCACTATCTTGGATTTTCATTTTGACCTCACTATAAATTGGCTTCAGCACCCTCAAAAACTTTGAAAACAACACCCATGATGAAAAATTTGAAAAATGTTTGCAGCCGCCATCTTGGATTTTCATTTTACCTTACTATCGGCGACCTCAATATCCATCCCTTTCTTTCTACGCATGCCCAAATTACGAATTTAAATTACGGTTATTTGAGTAAGCATGCCTACTTTAGGGTGATAAATTGCGAAGGTCGAACGTCATGTTATTACGCGTGAGACGTACGTATTTTTAATTTCGTCGTATTAACTTGCAACGAGTAAAGGCCAATGACAACGTGCGAATAATACGGGAGCCGAGTAGGCTGTTTGGCGACTGCCTACTGCCGTGCGTGTTTGAATGAAGATTGTTTTTTGGAAATTAGCGAGTTTTTTAACTGTGGGGCACACACACTAAAATGTAATTGACAGGCTTATGCTGATTTATCGAGGTAGGCACTTAAATATGCCTTTATGCAAGGCACGCCACTGCTCGGACCTTGCTTCTTTTCTTATTGTCGTAGTAACAATTGTGAAAATATGATAAAAAAAAGTAAGAGACTGACCTCCCTTGAATGCAATGCCTCATATTGATATTTACCAGATTTAATAAAAAATCATACAAAGCCAGCCCTAAAACAACGAACAGCAATAGTAATAACTGTTCAATATACTCAAAACCGACCAATAATGCTCGACAGCTGCTGCAGCAGCTGCTGGCCTAATGCCGGACCGCAGGAACCCGTTGGATGCGAGAAGCACACAGAACCGGTAGAAGTGAAGGTGCTTGGGGGAAGCCTATGTCCAGCAGTGGACGTCTTTCGGCTGAAATGATGATGATGCCTGACAATCATAATACTAACTTGTCTCTCAACTGCGCGATATGCGACGCCAGGCGGCACCTCGTGTCGTCAGTCCATACTAGCTCCGGATGCTCGTGCTGAGCGTCGAACATGTGAACTGCGCTCGACCCTCCAGACTCACGCATCGCTTCAGCGAACACGCCGGGAATGTACCGGGATATTGTAAGACGGACCTGCGAACAAAAAAAAATCATCCGAAGTTGTTAGGGCTCCATTCGAAGTCTTGCAAATAAAAGTGAAATCTTGTTATTTTAATAACCCTACATATTTGGGGCGTATGGTACGTTCAGTTGTCTTCTATGCGAAATTTTATTTATTTTTCCTATGACTCCACAAACATAATTATTAGCAACAAATAATAAAATGACAAAATTTGTAGGTAGGTCAAATTGACGCGTATATACGAAAAACCCCGAACACATTGAATTTCTAAATCAGAACTAGACCTAGATCAAAAAAAGTTTACAACACAATTTGTTTTTCTACAAACAATATGATTAAAATCATGAACATACCTTAGGTCCGTGTAACTTGTCGGACATCATTCTAGCGAGTAGCTCTACAGCTGCTTCTCTCGTCTCCGGCAGCTTACTATTGCAGAATAGATCTAACAGGTATATTACAGCACCTGAACAAAGAGAAACAGATTTGATAATCGGGCCCTACCCTCGCTGTGGCTTCCGCCATTGTATACTTGTACCAGTGGCGTGCATTGCATAAAGGCATATGAGCAGTGCCTACCTCGATAAATCACCTTAAGCCAATCAATTACATTTTAGTGTATCCCACAATTAAGAAACTCACTAAATTATCATACCTAACAAAAATCAAAATCTTCATACATTTACGCGCGGCAGTAGGCAGTCGCCAGACGGCCTACTCGGTTCCCGTACTATTAGCACATTGTCATTGGTACATTGTCATACTCATTGTCATTGTTTGTCATTGTCATTGTCATACGAAATTAAAAATACGTACTTCTTACGTGTAATACCATGACGTTCCGACCGAGACCGAGTAATAATGTTAAAATCGTTCGTAATTCGGCCGTGCGAAGAAAGAAAGTGACGGATATTGAGATCGCTGATAGTGATATAAAAATTAAAATCCAAGATGGCGGCTGTATTTTTTTTTCTTCATGGGTGTCGTTTTCATGGTTTTCGAGGGTGCTGGAGCCAATGATGAGGTCAAAATGAAAATCTAAGATGGCGGCTGTAATTTTTTTCACATTTTTCATCATGGGTGTTGTTTTTATGATTTTCAAGGGCGCTAAAGCCGATAGTGAGTTCAAAATGAAAATCCAAGGTGGCGGCTGTAATTTTTTTTATCATGGGTGTCGTTTTCATGGTTTTTGAGGGTGCTGGAGCCGAAAATAAAGTCAAAATGAAAATCCAAGATGGCGGCTGTAAACTTTTTTTTTTCTTAATAAATACTTTTGTTTTATGTTTCTGATTAGTGACCGCGTCTGCCTAGCTAGACTAGATCCGGCCTAGTGCCTGCCTACCTATTCTGAGAACCAATGCACGCCACTGACTTGTAGCCACTTCAGTACCTTTCGGCCCCCTCGTCCATCCGTACTATGAGTATTGTGCTCTGTCTACTGCCACTTAAGAGCCTATACTACCTCAAATGGCTTAGCATGATCCTCCGTTATGTCGAAAATACCGGAGCATTAATTTTGAAATAAATATATGCTAAAGTTGAGGATTAATGTTAGGTATAATGTTAGACGAAAACACGAATCCATAAAATTTTCTCGATAGAAAAAAAATCCAAAGTTACCTCCAAACCGAACAATAAACCGCTGGTATTAAAAAAATACTTCAAATTAGATCATGAAACTTTGCATACTAACTGAACTAACTTTATAGCAGGTCTTATGTTAGCTAGTTTTTTTGATTTACCTTTATTTTCACCGTAAAAAGCAAATACCTAAACTATTGGCGCTGCCTTCCGCCCAGCACATCACTCTGTTTCGCTCTCACACAGTCCGCGACCAGTATCGTGCGAGAGAGATAAACAGTGAATTTTAGCTGAGGTAGTATAGGCTCTTAAAGAGCGTTTACGACGTACGGCATTTCATACAAACTTTCAAGCCCTTGTTTTTCGAAATGAATGAACTGATTTTAATGAAACTTCACGCGCATAAGCACGATACAAAGGTCTAAAAAGTTACTTAACAACATTTTCGTTTGGGGCAATTCTTCACGAAACCCACTAAGTATATCAAAATTACTTAAGTATAATAGTAATATTTTTATTTATGTATTGGGCCGACGGTTGAATTCGATATTGCCGGATGAAAAGCATAACTTAGCCAAAAAAGACTTACCTTTATTAAGCGCCTCCCTAACTAGCGCCGTATTAGCTAACAAGGCAGCCAAAGCCGCCAGCGCGTCGGGGCGGGGCGGCCGCTCCGCCAGCAGCGCCAGCAGGTGGCCCAGCACGGCGCTGGCCGCGATGTCCTCCACGCACTCGCGGCTGCCCGTCGCGGCCAGCGCGCTGCGCAGTGCGGCGTCCTGCAGCGCGGGGTGAGCCCGCGCCGAGAGCAAGCCGAAGATGAGGCCGAATTGGCCTATGCATTGGATCTCTGCGCCTGGAATTAGAGGTATAATGAGAGAAAGAATTGTATTTTGGATTGGAACAGTTATGGGCCGTTTGCGGCGTTAAAAAGCCACCCGAGGCTCGATTGTACAAACTCGCGGAGCTTGCACCTGTCGCCGGATCTCCAATTCTTCACTAGAATCTATTCTATTTAGTTGTAATTTTTGACGTTCAAAAGTGCCTTTATTGTGCCTTGACATAAATGATTTGACTTTGACTTTCAGTACCTAATATTATCACAATCTAACTACATATTTCTTAACTTACAGTGGTTCATCGGAACTAGGCTGTAACTGAACCACTACTTTGGGTCTAATTATCCGCAAACAAACATAAAAAAATATATTACGGTCGAATTGAGAAACCTCCTCCTTTTTTGAAGTCGGTTAAAAAACGCACATACCTGGGTTCTTGATGATGACGTTGGCGAGAGCCGTGAGTGCGTACGTGACGTGCTGCACTCTCTCTGACGTCATGTCGCCCTGTGTCTGCTCCTGAATGAACTGCAGTAAGTCCAGGATGAACTGCTGAGGGTTCTAGACAGAACAAATGAAAAGAACATTAACGGTGAGACGACATAGATATAAATAGAAGAAAGAACAACTTTGTCGATCGTTTTTGACGTGACAACGTCTTAAATTAGGTTGCGGCTGGGAGTCACTTATGAAAAAGTGTAACGCTCGGTAACGTTACGTTCTTATTTTCATTTAATTCCTTGTTCCTATTGTGCAATTTAATTATATTCATATCAATAAATATTCTACCGAGAAAAAGACGTTGTCACGTAAAATCTTCGCCCGTAAAACCGACTTTACAGGCAACCATTTTTTTTTTTTTTTAGTATTATATTAGTCATTCGTGATTTATACCTTCTTATGATTATGTAAAATTCCGGTGATGTAAACACCCTATTATAAAATATCAATATCTTTATGAAGCTTGGGTAAACCCATTAGTTGCTGCGTGCCATAGACAAAAGAAAATACTTGGTAACAGGTAAAACACGGCGTATCATACGCCTCAAAGCTATGACGTAATAGCGTAAACGCGTAATTATAAACGCGTTTATCTAAGATTCATTACTTTCTACAGTGGCAAAACAGTGTCAAACGAAGATAGATTTATTTCTTACCTCAATAGGAAACTCAGGCTGCTCATTATAGATATCGATATAAACCCCCCCGACAGCCACGAGCCCCTCGTGTGCCGAGTACGTGAAGGGCTCAATAAGTGGCCCCTCATCCTCCATGACCGCGCGCGCGTTACGTAGCACGTCCTTCAGCTCGGCGCGCGTACTGTTGTCCCACACGAGGTACGGCGTGCGCCAGTTTGAGGTTAGGGTTTTTAGGAGCTGTAAATAATAATTAAATTTTAATGGGGTCTTTTTTTTTTCAAGTTTTTACGAGTTAAACATCAACATCATCTGCCTAGCCTTTTCCCAACTATGTTGGGGTCGGGTTCCAGTCTAACCGGATGCAGCTGAATACCAGTATTTTACATGGAGCGACTGCCTATCTGACCTCCACAGCCCAGTTACTGGGTAATACGATACCAGTTGGTAAGACTGGTTGTCAGACTTTCGGGCTTCTGACTACCCGTAACGACTGTCAAAGATCCACGAATGACAGCCGGGACCAACGGCTTAACGTGCTTTCCGAGGCACTGAGGGTTCTCGGTATGTAAAAATGGTCACCCATCCACAGACCAACCGCGTCAAGCGTAGCTTAACCTGATCGATCGACCTGTGCGGCTGTTATTATTTAGCCACGGACCCCTTACCAATTAAACAAGTATTTTTTTTTATCATCTTACCTCATGCTGCTCAGGCTCAGCTAATCTTCCACACAGATACGGCGTCAGTAGCGTATGCAACGAGTCCCGTATGTTATCGTCGTCGGGTGACGCTTGTGTGTGCGGACCGTACATCGCTGCTAACGCTACTATACACTGCTTGGCTAGCTGGTTCGCAATTTCCTGATAATCAAAATTGTAAATTCAAAAACAGATTTTAATATGATTTTGAACAGAAGAGAGACGGGTTCAAAAATACTTTCTAGCAGTTGTGTTAAGTAAATTTATTATGTTGGAACGCAGAGAAAACAATGCACAACTCTTATCCTCTTCTTTACCAACAAAACTATTATTAAAGTATTTATATTTATCTTTTATTTATTAACAGGTAACACTATTTTCGAGAAAGAGACAGCAACACTTACAGGACATTTCATAGTTGTCGACCTCAAATACTAATATACTACTAAACTTCAGTAGTCGACAATTCAATTCAGTTCAATTTCCGACAGTTGTTAACATTCGTCTCTTTGTTATTGTACCTGTTTGTTGAGCTGCGCGTCAGTATCGAGCCCCGACTCGGCGAGCGTGTAGTCGTACCGCAGCGCGGGCGGCAGCAGCGCCGGCAGCGCGCCCGCACGCGCCAGCTGCGCGCGACACGCGGGCGACGCCGCCAGCCCGCCCACTGCCGCCGCGCCTGCGCACGCCGTCTCGCCTAGGTGCTGCGGAATGTTGATATCAGTATTTGTACTTATAAATAATATGTAACTAGGCCCGCTAATGCCACAAATCACAGAATTATGTTTTAAATATGTTTCGCGGTAAACATATTTAGTGATTTTTGTTGCAAGCGAGTCTTTGAGACAGAAAATTTAAATTAAATCGTTTGTCTTGGTATGGGCACGTAGTGCTGAAGTGAAGTGGTGAATGAATGTAAATTAAAAAAATAAAAAATAAAGAGTGGATGATGAGATGACAGCCGAGACAATAAATAGAGGATTGTAGAGTAACTAAATTAAAAATAAGCATAACTTGAAAAAAAAACAATAAAAACTCACCGGTCGCTTCAGCAGCGGCACAAGGTCGGCACACAGCTGCGGCATGTCGGCGCAGGCGGCGCGGCACGCCGGGAACGTCGCCGCCACCGCGAAGCAGCGCGCCGCGTGCGCACACACCTGCGCGCTGATGTCGCCCGCCTTGCTGGCCTCCGACAGCACGGGCACGCAGCGGGACATGGCTTCGTGCAGGACCTGAGTGGAATATCATCATTTAAAACTATGTAATGAAGATGTGAGTGCTCGCTGTTCGGATAAGAGCCTACTTTAAAAACATTCGATTCTCTCGTCAATCACACGCCTGTGGATCATAGTTTTTGCTATGTAACCGACTTGCACCGGCTTGATGACGATGGTGGTGCAGTCTTTAACAGGTATCACATTCTTATTAGTCTATTCATAATCAACAACACAGAGAAGAAGAAAAGTTGACAACGACCATCACATATGATTATGTGAGAGTCGTTGCCAAATTCTCAAAAAAAAAAATTAGGTACTGATGTATTCAATTTTGTTTTTTAATAATATTTATGTTAGTTTTTAACATAACTTTTTGTTTAACATCACAAACGACAGTTTCATTGACAATAATATCAACACACACACCTGCAACCCTCCTTCTCTGCGCAATTCCTCGGCGTTCAAAGCAGAACACCTCACAGTAGCATGCGCCAGTTCGCACGCGGCCGGCAGTAATGGCGCGGCGTCTTTTTCCGCAAATAGCTGTTCCGCTTCCGCTTCTAGTCGCGCCGTGCGGAGAAGTTGCGGATAGCCCGCGTATTTGTACGGGGCGAGCACTGAGGAGATAGATTATTTTGAAGATAAAGATGTCAGTAAAGGTTTCTGTAAAGTAAGTTAGAAACCCGCCAAGTGCAAGTCGGACTCGCACACGAAGGGTTCCGTACCACAAGGCATAAAACGCCGACAAAAACGTTTCTTTAAATTTTAACTTTATTTTATTAATATTATTTGTTGTTACAGCAGCAACAGAAATACATCGTCTGTGAAAATTTCAACTGTCTATCTATCACGGTTCATGCGATACAGCCTGGTGACAGACAGACCGACAGACGGACAGTACCCTTTGGGTACGGAACTCTACAAATGATTTGTCCGAGATGTGGAAAAAACTTTTTAATTTTTTGAAAGAATGGAAGCAGCACGACAGTTTGTGCTCCATCTGGCAACATCGCGTGCTTGTGTTGAACATTGTCAAAAAATGTTGCCTTGTCATACAAAGCTTCAATAGGCCATATTATGATCCCTCGAGAAAACGACGACAATTAAACAGACGTCATTGTAGTTTTAGTACAATTAGAAATGAGGTGCAAGGTTAACAAAATAAGTTAATAAGTTTCAAAGCCGTCCTTGTTTTATTATTGTTACACTTGACTTTTTTGTTCCATAATAAAAGACTGATTTTTATTTTAAAATTTGCTACTTTCTTAAATACATGTGAAAATTTTATTATTCTTTTTGTTCCATAATAAATAACTGATTTTTATTTTAAGATTTGCTACTTTCTTAAATACATGTGAAAATTTTATTATTCTTTTTTGTTCCATAATAAATAACTGATTTTTATTTTAAAATTTGTTTTTTTCCTCACTAGTCTGAAATTATTTGGTGGGACCAGTGGGACACAAAAAAAATTTATAATTTATTCCCGTTCGTCCCACCGACAAAATTAGTGGGACGATCGGGAAAAAAAATAACCAATTCCCGTTCGTCCCACCAGGGGGACGAAGTCGGTGGGACGAACGGGAATACACGGTATGTATGACCACTTCTGCGAATAAACTCACCTTCAGAATATCTCTGGAAGAGTATAGTCTGTGTTCTCAGTATGAGCACAATGTTGTTGGTGTTGGGTCCGTCGCCGGTCCACACGTTCCGACTGCATAGGAACTCGTACGCCTGGTTGACTGCCTCGAAACGATCCTGCACAATATATGTTTAGATAAAGCATGCTGCTTTTCTAGAACAATTTGGTAACTCTTTCTCTGAAGCCTTTAGAAAAAGATAAGTTTATATAATTATTTTAACGTTCCATTTATCGGCGTTGTTGTTTACATCACTGTAACATCAAATGCAGGCGAATACATTAAAAACAAAACACTTTAGACATCTGTTTTAATAGTGTGGATCTCTGAAAAGTCCTGCTACGTCCGAATTAAATTCATTTAAACTGGATTTACAGTTTAAATGAATTTAATTCCAACGTAACGTTTCAACACACAACATTATCACATCTTACGAACTTCAACATTTGAGAACTCCGGGATAGGCGAAGAAGCGTATAAATGCTTTCCGGAGTGTGTAGGTTCCCTTCAAAATCTAAGAGAGTCAGAAGTGTCACTTACCCGTCCTTCAGGATTCTTATCAGGATGGAACTGCTGCGCGAGCCTGTAGTACGCCTTGCGCACGGCCGCCTCGTCGTGTTGTCCGGTCGTGAGCCCTAGGGCTGCGTAGGCCTCGCCTGCTGTCATGGATGGAGGCTTCTTCTCTACTTCGCGACGCCATGCGTCTAGTACGTCTTTTAGAAGGCCAACCTGGTGGATAAAACCAAAAAAATAGAATATTTTTCTGACATGATTGCGTAATGAGGGTTCAATGACTGGAAACTAGACTTTCTACAATGTTATTTTTAGTATATGTGAAACCTGAATATAGTTTGTTCAGAATAAGTAACTGAATCGATTCCAATAATTTTTACCCCATGTTATATTTTGTCCCAAAACTATTTAAAAAAAAAGGGTAAAAGTAGACGACGCGGCGCGAGCGGCGCGGGTGAGCATGTTTTTGTACGGACAAACAGGTAACATAACAAGCTTATAACTTTGTGATTTTTCATGATACAGTTTTGAAATTTTTCATAGATTACTTAAAGATAAAAATACTAGACACGTGTTTCGGGTTTCGCATATACTAAAAATAATGTTGTATAAGTCACGCTAATGCTGTTTATCTGTTTAGGTCGCTAAACTTGGATGTAAATAATTTTGTTGCTAATTTCACTGCCACGTGGCTTCTGAGTTGTATGTTTTCCGCAAACCAGGCAGGCGAACATTGGTTATCATCTAGGTTCATCACGATCGGGAGATTAAGATAATAGTGCTAATGAGATTATGAGTAATTGTACACTCACCGGGTCCGGTATGGGCCAGTCGGGGAAGCGCTGCGTGTCGCACAAGTGCCTCAGGTAGAACGTGTTGCAGAACAGCTCGTGTTGCAGCTGCGGGTAGCACACGGCCGGGATGGCGAGGTACGGGTAGCGAGCGGCTATGTGAGCTCGTAACCGGGGAGTGAACTCGCCGATGTGGGCTGATACTTTCATTATTAACATGCGTCTGTAGACAAATGGAAGAGGATGTAAAATAACTTTGCAGCCCCGCCTAAACTTCTATAAAAAAAAAAACAATTTTAAATAAAAATAAAAAAGCTTGTTTTTTTTTTAAGTCACTCTTTGTAATATTTCTGCATCTCTATCTGTCATTCATATGTTATACAGACGCCAGCATATCAACCTACCCTAAACTGTCAAATTTTCCCAACCAACTTTGAACCTTAGGCTTTAGCGATAAAGTTGAAAATCTATTAAAGAAATTTGACAGATTGTAGTAGCTTGATGTGCTGGCGTCTGTACATAAGAAGGAATATTCAATTCTATTCTAATTCGAGATTTTAAAAAGGTTTTTTTTATTTTTTTCCGACTTCTAAACTCTACTCAGAAATCCTAGCTCACATTCGTGGCTTACTCTTTCTACACCCTGTATGTATATCATACATCTGCGAAAGAGCACGCGTAACTCACCTACTTCTTAGTTCTGTATATATTCAAGAAACTCGTGTATGTGCTTCTACGCAAATTTTTCGTGTTTCTACGCTGACAAAACACTTGTCAGCGTAAAAACACGAAATATTAAAAGTGTATTTGGAACTTAAAATTCGAAATTCTATTTCGAGTGTCTAGTCAATTTTTAACTCAGACACTCATATAAGTGAAGGAGAAAACCTACTTAACACCTGATGTCGCCCATTATTTAAGTATCATGTTTTGTGTATATCTTTTGTTGAAGATCCTAAATAAATACAAACGGCAGCACAGCCATAAACAAAAACCACAAACCTCATTTCGGAGTTCCAGATTGCTTCTGGTGTGTCCCACTCTCCGAGGAATATCTGCGCGAATTTATCCGAGCCGTGGTTCTCTAGGTAACACACCATCGCTTCCGGTAGCAACTGTCCTAATATCGACCGCTGCATTATGTCCGAACTTGACTAGAAACCGAAAGATATTAAAAATCTTTTCAGATCCATAGAAACAATCGATACATTGATTCATAGATTGCCTACGATTTTACATGCATGTTACTAGTAAATAGTATAGCTCGCTTTTACTTTTATGACTCTTTTACCTTTACATTTTTAGCTTTATGACGGCTCTGAAGTGCGCTACTCGCTGCGCAGTAGCTCACCCCTCACCCCCGCTGACAGGTGAATTTGTTACTGCGCAGCGACTCGCCTCATGTTCCGAGCCGGCGTAAAGTTTCAATCGGACTATACGTAGTAGCAAGGTACACCAACCTTGATCACTTTTTGATTTTGACACATTCAATTTCTAAATCAATTGAATTTTAACGAGTTCACGGCCTGACTGTCGTTCGTTGACGAATCATTACCGATTAGGTACTGGTCGTGAAATATAACTAAGTTTTTAGTATAGCCAAGGTTTTGATTGGTCGACCGTACCACGACTCCCAAAAACAGTCAAGCAATCCCGAAATACACTCGAGAAAAATAGTAGGCAATCTGAAACTCATCAAAGTATATGTTCCACATACCTGGTCAGCTCTAAACGCCTGCTTCATATGCGTTAATCTAAGAAACCTGGCGATAGGTAACAAATTTGACCCTGTATACAGTAACATGAAGTAAAACACGCCCGTTAGGTATAGCTTAGAGATCTCTGGGTTGTCTTGCATTACCTCGTACAGAAGGGTGGCTACCTGAAAAGATTTGAATAATAATTTTACAAGACATAGTTTTATTGTTGGTTTCTTTTTATATTTGTTTAGAGCATTCTATAGTGTTCATCATTTTCCTGTAACACAGGTGTCAGAAATTATTCTTATGTAATGCATGTTCGCGGTTTTGATTTCATGTGTTACTGTGTAAAGATGTAAAAGTTAACACAAACGAAAAAAGTTCTTCCAAGTGTGTTGTTATAATGGGTGTCCCACAGGGGTTACTTCATGGTCCGATTTTGTTCAATGTTTACATGAATGAGAATATCGTATGAGCAACAATCCTAAAATGGTCTAAGTTGGAATTAAATGTCATTCATTATTTAACGTAACAATGTATTCAGCTAAAGTTATTGTCTTGACGTTTACAGCTATTGATTACGAGAAAGCTTACCTTTTCAACGAGTATAGGGTCGAAAGTAAGGAGGAGCTGTACAACGTGTGCAAGACAGGCCGGCTCTGATAACATCCGCTTTACTTTTGGTAATGGTCTTATTACAGCGTCTTCTTCGTCTCTGCAAAATAGATTTATGTTATAATCCTTTTCTTTCCACACTTTATAACCTAGGGTAGCTAATTCTACCGGAATTCCGGGATTCTTTCGAAAAAAGGACATTAGATTTTAAAATCTCTCGGGACCGGCGCTACAATCTCCCGGATGTGGCCAGTGCCGCAGGCAGCCGTAGCCCGTGAGCGGCGCGCGCCGCGCCTCTAGTTGCGTATTAAGCAGCCAGAATCGCAGACCGCAGCAATTTTTGATTTTTTGTCACCTCCTTTCCATTTCTGATCCTAGTTGGCAACCCTATTTAAACCGCGTCATCGATATTTATGAGTGAAATGACAATAATTTTACAGGGAAAAAACACAAAATTTCGTGATATAAAGTAGCTTATACCATTAGTGACGATTTAAGAACTAGAAAAACTACCATGATACGAGTAGTAAAACTAGATTTTATTTATGGAGTTAAAATATCAAATTGGAAAGCATATCGTTTATTCACTTAAGCTTTTCTACTTTTTATATATCAAAAATGAATGAATTGGTGGTATACCTGCTAGGATAATATCTCGAGCAAGTAATGAGCAGGTCGAGTACAGTAGCAGCGAGCGCGCTCTCGTCGAACACTGGCGTGCCGCGCGCCACTAAGGTCCACTTGAGCTGGGCCACGCCGCCCACTGCCCGCCATCCTTCCATACTGTTGGCCCACGCTTTCGTCTTGTTGTTGATCTCGCCTGATTTGTACAGGTCTTTTAGCTACAAGAGAAATGTATGGTTAATTCTGATCAATAAAGCACAGTTAGGAGTTTTTTTTATTACGATACTGAAGAACAATTTAATTTTTTTTTATACGTTTCTTTAAAGGGCACACGAGAACATTTTCAGTCATTTTGGAGTTCACAATTGCCTAAAATAGGGTTGATATCATGATCCAAAACTTTTGACGCGCAAAACTGCCTTGCGCTTGAGTGACTGAGAAGCCAAACCGCAAGGCTATTAGACTTGCGTTCCGTTTTCTTATTTTGGATAGCGCACGGAACCTATCCAATCAACTGATGTTTATGATTTACGGATGCCTATAAGTACCATAATTATTATCAAGTACTAGCTTCTGCCCGCGACTTCGTCCGCATGAAATTTCGGCCCCCGACCTACTGCGTCGCATCCTATCGCCCACTCGCGCTATTACTTCGTTTTCTGACTTTTGTCTTTTTTCTCAGCTCCTAAGGGTTGTAGCGTGATGTTAAATAGCCTATAACCTTCCTCGAGAATTGGGCTATCAAATGCCAAAGAATTTTTCAAATCCGACTGGATGTTTCCGAGATTAGCGCCTTCAAACAAACAAACTCTTCAGCTTTATTATTAGTAGTACTTATAGATAAAATACTCAAGGAACGCTAGTAACAAACCTGTTGTGTGCTGATGGGTCCCTTCCTCTGCACCTTGTCCGCTGTGTCCACGTTGTAGTACCACTCGCGGTCCCCTCCCGTCTGCTGCTGAGGACCTTCGATGACGTTGCTCTGTGTTGGGACGGTAGCTCGAGAGGTGTGGAGGTGAGCCAGGGTCATTAGCTCGACTAAGATCCTGGAGAAAACAAGGTTTTATTAAGGTCAGACATACCTATCACACTAATCACACTAATATTATAAAGGCGAAAGTTTGTGTGAGTGTGTGTTTATGTTTGTTACTTCTTCACGCTCAAACGGCTGGACCAATTTTGATAACATTTTGTATGGAGGTAGCTGACACCTTGGATTAACATATGGGCTACTTTTTATCCCAATATTACTACGGGATCGACATTTATTTATTTATTAAACTTTATGCACAAGTAAAAACTGTACAAAGGCGAAAAACCGCGGGTGAAACCGCGGGGCGCAGCTAGTTCTTCATAAAACTTATAAATTCTACCTTTCCTAGTCATTTTGATTTAAATAACTGAGAAAACAGTACTGTATGCATATCCTATCTTCTATCTGTCTATCTGTGACTTCACCCTAAAACACACACCACATTTTTTAATAAGTCGGCAGTGTCTGAGGACCCATTTGATGTGCAACTTGTATACCAAGGGAGGTTACGAGAGCAACTCGCTAGTGGGTTAAAGAAACCATAAGCAGAGAGCATTCGTCTCATTATAAACACTACTCACCTAATTCCATTCCATTCTAATATATCGCTAACGTTTCTTCTGTGTAATATCAATTTTGATAAAAACTGTACTAGTCTATCGCGTTCCATTCTATCGCAGGTCTGAAACAAAACACAATCATTAGTTCGACAAACATAAGACGGTAGCTTTAATAGTCGGAAACCGATTCTTTAACAAAGGTGCAAAATGCTCGAGCAGTGTTTCATTGATAAAAATAGTACCTCCTCCTTTTTGTGAAGTCGGTAATGAACTAAATCGCAACTAAAATAGAGTTCAAAATAGCGTACATGAGTTCAGAATAGGTGTGTGTTTGAGCATGCTCGCACATATTTCCACCCAACACTTAACAGCAAAGAACATGCTCGAGATTTTGCTACTTTGTCTACGCTGACCGTAAAGTCAGCCGTAGTCGAACGATAAATCGGCCGACTTAGCTCTTACCCTGTCCAACATCTGCACGATGTATTTGGTGTCTGCGAAGGGGCCGATATCTTCAAAGTATCGTCCGTACACTATACTCATAGCTTGTAGGCACATACACTTCATTTCGACCTTCGGCGTCGACAGAAACCGGTGGTAGAGGTCGTTGAAGAACTCGTAACTGAAAGATAAGATTTTCTAACTTTTAGGAGAATACCAAAACAAACTGAATTTGTTAAATTCCACTCCACTTAATCGGCTGAACGTGTGCAGTGGCGGACTAATTCCTTCTCACATTGGGCAAGTAATTGAGCTAAAAGCTAAAAACTTAAGTCCGTGAACTGTCACAGACTTAATTTTTTACCTTTCAGCTGGGTATTTGAAGAAATATTGCTAGAAATGACAGTAGTTATTGAATGTGTGTGAATGTAGCCTATAACTGGCCCATAAGATGCAACTTCTAAGTATCTTGCCTTGATATAAAACGGCCTATATATTTTCATTTTACATAATCATCACACTAATATTATAAAGGCGAAAGTTTGTGAGTGTGTGTGTTTATATGTTTGTTACTTCTTCACGCTCAAACTGGACCAATTTTTATAAAATTTTGTATGGAGGTAGCTGACACCCTGGATTAACATATAGGCTACTTTTTATCCCGATATTCCCACGGGATCGAAACTTATGCAGGTGAAACCGCGAGGCGCAGCTAGTTAAAAATAGTTTTATCAAGCTACATTGGTGATAGATAGACCTGACCAAACCAGATAGCACTAATGTAGCGCGAAAAATCAACAAAATCCAAAACTACACTTCACTTACGATTTCCTAATAGGACTGTCATCATTGTCCCTCTGTTCCAGCAGTATCCTCAGGTAGTAGTCTCCGATCTTGACCTCGTTCTGCAGACACTGATAGTGGACCTCCAGTTCTGCATGGTTCCAGGATGTGAGGGTGGTTCCAGCCACTTCGCGGTCTGATGTGAATGCGCGAAGCTCGTTTTCTAAAGCGTTGCGTAGTTCTTCGCGTGTCTATAGGGAAAGTTAGTGGTTGGTAAGTTACGAAGACAGCAGACGTAACGTTTTCGACATTTTTATATCTCTTTATTAGGAAGGACCAATTTCTTTCTGTTTGTTGGATCATCTGACGTCACGACTATGTAACTTCGTACTAGTGATATACCATACATTGTCAGTACCGCGCGACAAGGACGGAAATAATCCCCACCAAAAACTTTCAGTGTTTGGCCAGACTGGGGCACGGGCGCGGGGTGGGCGCGGGTGCGGGAACGCACGCGGTCTGCCTGTCCGCACTAGAGCGCGGCTGCGTTCTGCGTGTTGCCGTGTCCAGTGTTTGTCAAAATATAATATGAATGAAGAAGAAGATTAATTATTTTTACTAGAAAAAAGTTCGAACTAGTTTGAGAACACCGGTCTCCGCGCGGGACGCCCGCGCCCGCGCCGTGCACCCACTGCGGCCACTTGTATGAACAAGCTATGGCGTGAGTTGCCCGCGCGCTCCCCGCGCCGAGCAGCCCGCGCCGCTCACCGCGCCCGCGTGCCCACTATTGCTACTGTTTGAAATCGCCGCGCCGCGCCCGCCCCGCGCCCGCGCTTCCAGTCTGGCCAAACACTTAAAGCGTGTAGCTTCTACAAATTTTCATTGATTTTACAGATTTTTTTAGATTATTTCGTTTTTCTGTGCCTTCCCTGAAATTACATTATTTGTTCGAACATTTCTAATATTAGTCATCATCCCTATTATGTAGCCTTCTGTTCCCATATCCCAGTAATTTTGCATGATCACAGTACTGGTCGTTGTGGCGATGCTAACTCCCATCTTTCGTCCAGCAGAGCACGTCTTTCAGCTAAATGCTGATGACTCACCGTATGATTCCATATTAAGTTCGGCAGCGCATGGTCCTTGTGGAACTGGTAGTAGAACAGCGGCCAGTTGGCGGTGGACTTGACCCGCTCGCGACGCCTGCGCAGCACCACGGGGCGCTCGCGGGCCGCGTCCCGGCGCTCGGCGGGCGGCCGGCCCAGGCGCGCCGCCCAGTGCTGCAGGGCTAGTTGGGCGTAATGCTGCAGAAAAGTAACGTTGTTAAACTATATCTTGGGTTTGTTTTTTGTCGCTGTTCTTCAGATATAAGAGTTCTGGAAGTAAATTTAATGCAGTAGTTCGCCAGTGATAATATTACACGTCATCGTCCGCGTTATTTTGTTTTAAAGTATGTCATAGTGTCACTTAATTTCTTAAAGCATGTTTTTTTTTGTATGCCCCTTGTTTTTATATATTTATGTAAATTGCTATCATTTAATTGTGCTTTTATGTGTTGTGCTATGTCTTTTGTGTGCAATAAATAAATGGTTTATCTATCTATCCAACGGCACCCTGACCATTCAGGCCCACTACCAGGAACTCCAGTCAGGTCGTCCTGATAGTGGTGGGTAGTCCTACGACACGATCTATCTCAGTATAGATTCTGGTGTTGCTATCTCGTGTTGAGATAAAAAAAAACAGATAACGAAACAGCCCCTTTATTCTGATTCTCAATGACAGCAAAGCTAAGATGTATCTTAAAGAGTTAGTGTTGTCATCCTAGAATGCTAAGGGACCAAGCAAAGCCCACATAAACACAGGCATTGTATATCGGGCTGGAGGCTCCAGTACACACATCAACAGGTAACACTTACTTCCAGATGCTTCTCAACGTATTTGACTTGTCTCTCCAGCGCCTCCCAGTGCTGCGCGCGTTGCTTGACGCTCGCCTGCGCTAGCGACAGGTTGTCGCGCTCGGGTTCCAGTTCACTCGCTAGTGCGGCGGCAGGGGGAGCCTCTGTTGATTCTAGGAAGACTAGGAGGCCTGATGGCTGCGGAAGGTGAGTAGGGTTTAGAAAAACTTGGTAAAAAGTAAGAGACTAAATCGACAAAATTCTAAATCCGCGTACAAAAAAAACTCATAATTATGCTAGTACACGTCCAACCCGACAGGAGCGTTTGCCTCGCAAGGCTGGTCTGGACTCGGTGAACTTTCACCACAACGACAAATACCGTTGTTGTATTTGTCGTTGTGGTGAAAGTTCACCGAGTAAGTACCCCGTCTGTATCTGGCTAGAGAACATGGTGTCTGCGTAAGAAGCTGTCATTTGTTGGCTGTTCCGATACAATACTCCGAAGACATGCAAAGAAGTGGTAGGTAAGTATCTTCTAAAGCTAAATCTTTAACTTTGTTAGTAGTCTCACGCCATTAGTGTAAAATAAATACAACTCATCATAACTCGTACTTACCATAATCCTCCGCATTAGAGAGTGCGCAGGCGCATGCTCGACCAGCCACAGCGCCACTAGATGTCTCGCTAGATGGCGGTGATGTAACCGCGGCGGCGCGTACAACGCTGATAACAAATGACGTGGTAGCGCTGCCTCGGCCAAGGCTAGTGTTTGCATGCGAGAGCCCACGCCTTCGCCCCCTTCCTCGACTAGTGCTCGCATTACTAGGCCTGCACCTTTTACTATCGCCATTGATGGGTGCTGCAAAATATTAAATGAGATTATTGCTTGTTTATTAAACCTTATTCAATATAATGTGTTCGCAATTCCCTGTGAAGTGAAAGATTATTTCTATTATCCAATACAGCAATAATATGACATTTAACAACATTTATTAGTCACATGATCAGATTTTTGCTACTCAAGGGTAAGTAATTTATAAAAGTTTGTGAATAGTTTTGGTTGCCCAATATCCTTTTTTTACGTTCAAATGTCCTCCGTCCAATTCCCTTACAAAGAATAAAGCCACAGACACATTACTGTCGTGTTGTGTCGTGACTCGGGATACACCAATCAAACGAATCTGTTCAGGACTACATCAAAATACAGCCAGTTTTCATTGGCTAACAGGGCGTCAGGAGGCGTCACGACACGACACGACACGACACAGTAATGTGTCTGTGGCTTAAGATAAAAGGAAAAGCATTTGTTCTCATCTCTTAAATTTTTTACCACTCAATTCACAAACCTTACCTCAAACAATTTGAACAGCACTCGTCCTTTCTGAGAAACCATTTCCAGCAATTGGTCGAACTGCTTGCCGTCTGTGGTCTCGCTGTAGGGCACGCACAGCGCGAACGTCAGGAAGTCCAACATGGCCGCCACTACTAGCGCTCCGCTACAGCCGGTCTGGGGGGGGGATATTATTGTATTGTGGGCAAGAAAAATAGGAATCCAGTAATTTGCATTTGAAAATCCCTTCTCAATGTACTGCCAAAAAGACGTTTATTTCATATAAAATACAAGTTTATAAAACCTACTTTTGTGAACACCCCTACCCGATTATCGTAGATAAAAAGTCGCGTCGCGGGGCTCATAATTTAAGGGCTCAATCAAGTTCGTAACTCTTTGGGCACACCCAAATAACACACGCACGTCTTTCAAGGTGCATCATCCGGCGTGTATCGGCTGCAGTAGCACACAGTACTCACCACGTGATCCGCCCACATGGTGAGCAAGCCTTCTAAGAAGGTAGAGGAAGACAACATGCTGGCCTTGTTCAGCTGCTCCTGCCTCAGATCTGGCTCGGCGTGCATCGGCTGCAGCAGTGCGCACACGGCGTCTAGTGCGGCGTGTGCGCACGCGGGCGAACCTCGGCGGAGGGCCGCTACGGTTGCTGTGCCGATCCATTCGCGGAAACTGGCGAGTACAAGTAAATTTTCGTATAAGTCCTGCTTAAAATACATCATCGTCATCGTTATTACATCATGCCTATCACATTATCTTAGACTAGCTGCGCCCCGCGGTTTCACCCGCATAAGTTTCGATCTCGTGGGAACTTCGGGATAAAAAGTAATCTATCCAGATCATGGTCTACCCATGTGCCAAATTTCATCCAAATCCGTTCAGCCGTTTTAGCATGAAAGCGTAACAAATAAACTTACAAACAATCAATGGAAATAATATTGAACCTTATTAACACACATGACTCATTATGTTATCAAAAGATAAAATTCGTTAAGAAATAGTCATTTATTTATTTATTAATCCTCTTTACTACTATATTTCTAGATCTTAAACCTCATGCGATAGTGTGGTATATATATATTATGATGATCGATAGATTAACATTACACACCCCCAATGATTCACGATATAATCCCTCAAACGGTCGCGATTAGATTAGCACTTTTCTTTATTATCCAAATAAGCAATCAAGCATTGTATAGGACCCCGTAATTGCTATCCCACTTTTGATTAAAAACTCCCAGTAAATTGAACTTTCACTAATAATTAGTTCAGTTTACGAAGGTGTAGTTCAGTCAACGAATGGCCCAAAAGGAGGTGTAGAGTGCGAGACGAGGAGGTGAACCGGAGTGGGGGAGGGTTGGGAATAAGTTCCCCCTTTTGGGGTTTTTGCTTATATCTCAAAAACTTTAAAAGTTGATATGGATGTCACGTGATCAACTTTAAACGTTAATATCTCGGAAACGTGACGCTTTACGGGGTATGTTTTCTGTTTGCATTAATGTCAACTATCGATTTATTTAAGTTACATGCGTGGCCGCCATTTTGAAAAAAAAAAACAAAATGGCGCGACAGTAGGTATGCCACGGATCTTCAAAGTTACATCTTTTATTCTATACACTATTTCCAAATTTTTAACCCTTTTAGAGCTACACGTTCCGGAGAAGTGTACATTTTCGAAAAGTAGATTTTTACCAAATATTCCGTCAGGACTTTTATGGTCAGTGGATCGTCTTAGGGTTATTAGTATGTTCACTTCCTAAAGCACCCTGTTTCTGATGGAATCGCTTAGGTCCCTGCTCACGCACTCTACAACTCCTTTATTGACTGGACTATAAAGTAAAACTATCTAACTGTCACATTAGTCTTGAAAGCTACAATTGTCCTTGTCGTATTTTGTTACTATTTAATTAAAGATTTTTATAATCACAATTCGTGTGACTGTCCCCATCATACCCTAAATACACATCTACGGATTATATTTGGACCATGAACCCTGAAAAGACTCTTCGCATCATTTTATTGATACAGAATTTTATAGAATGTGCCTAAATCAAGTCTGATGAACCACAAGACCACCCTTATTGCGTAACACACTATCAATTTCAATTTGAATCATTTTGAAGGATATTGCATATCCATTGCTTCATATCTTCGAAAAATGTGTCTGCTCAACAACGTACATACCTAACGCAATGAATGTTGTTGAACTGTCAAAATGAAACCCATTGCTACTGATTGTGCGTTACGCAATTATCCCGCTGATCATTTCTATCAAACTAACTTCGAACACAGTCCATCCATAAGTGGTGTTACTCTTCCACAACTCCACACATCGTGTCGTTTTATAACGTGTGACTTTCAACCTTAGGGTGGGAAAGGAATTACGAGGTCGACTATACAAATTCTACCTTTTTATACCAACGAAAAAAGTAGGACGTTCATTTATAGCGTGTGACATAGTAGGACAAAAATTTCTTACCCAGGTAATGCGGTAAAAGCAGCGAATCCAACTTTGCTGGCACACAGTCTTCTCAACGCGTGGAACTGTGCTTCAAGCTCGCGGGGCGTTAAGCTGCTGCCAGAGGGCGCCGAGCTCACCAGCGCGGTCAGTGCGCCCGTGATCAGCTTCTCTTTGTTCTCGGCAAACAATCGCTGCGGTGCAACATTTTAGTGCACTTCGTCTTTTATTGTTAAGGAGGATGCGCCAAGGTAGCCCGCGAAATTATTTTCTTCTTAACTTTTTTTGCAATTTGCAGGTCAGTGTCAGGTTGTATGTGCAGACGCCAGCACATCAAGCTACTACAATCTGTCAAATTTCTTTAATTGATTTTCAACTTTATCGCTAAAGCATGAGGTTCAAAGTTGATTGGAAAAAAACTTTTTAAAACTGAAGACATATGATGATATTGAATTGTTGCTGCAAGCATCGTCAATATGAGTTGAAAAGATACACGCACGCATGCACCCTCACTCACACACACACACACACCCCCACACACCCACACACTCACCCTCACCTACACCCACACACTCACCCTCACCTACACACACACACATACTATTTTAGTTTATTATTATTTTTTCTTTAATTTTTTATTTTCTTTTTGTTTAAATTCTGTTATGTTTTGGTACACTACTTTTACCATGTTATAATTTGTCATGGAAGAGCGGGGCCTCCTAGCACAGGTATATCTTTACTTAAAAGGAGGTCCCTACGTAAGATTTACTGTAAAAGTTGTACTTGTTACTGCAATAAACTTTTTGTATTTGTATTTTTTTGATTGGGAAAAATTTACAGTTTCGGGTAGCTTGATGTGCTGGCGTCTGTACATCAAAATATGATTCGCAAATCACAAATTTGTTTTTATAGAATTATAATCATAAGAATCATACAAAGGACTCTCGAAGTTACAATTGGCCTCAGATGTCACGATTTCATGAAATTGACTTCTCAATCGGGTAATTTGAACTTAGAAAGTTGTTTTGAAGATTTTTATGAATATAATTCTGTAAATACATACTTTTTACCGTCGCGGATTATAGTTTGATGAACATACTTCCTAATAATGACCTGCAAATTGCAAAAACAGAAAGAAATTTTGAATTTCGCGGGCTACCCTAGCACTTTCGCTTTAAGCACACGATTTGAAAGGCTTACAGAGAACGCAGACAACCGTTTTTCGGTGACAAATTTTTGGCCGATGTTTTCAGTTCGAACGAAATTTTTGGGACATCTGCGTCAGTTTCGAAACCTCATCATTTTTGCATGCTGTTTTTACGGTTGTCTGCGTTCGCCCTTATTTCATAATAAAGAACTTTATATCGTGCATCTTTACATTCAGCAGAAAATAGACACTTCGGTGACTACGATTAATGATTTTAACTAAATAAATTTTTACCCAGTAATTTCACTATCGCAAGATTTCAGAATGTCCCAGTCTGTCAAATAGCGACGCCAATCATCCCAAATGAAAGTACTTATGATATACATTTTTTAACTTAACAGATATAATAGTTATGCAACAAGATATACAACATTCCAATTGTTAGTGCAACATCGCATAGAAACTATGGTATTTACATGTAATGCAGATGAATTTAAACCCACGACCCACAGGGCCTAAAAAGCTATGGAAAAAAAACCTAATAGATGTGGAAGAATTTGTCGATTCCCTCTATCTAGCTTTATAAGGAGCAGCAATGTAAGGGTGTAAAATAATAAATTGACAGGGGACTTACTAGATCCCACGTAAGAAACAGCCACAACAGGGGGCGGGCCTACAAGGCACACAACGAACATTAATATGTCCCAGGAATTTAACAAAATATATAAAAAACGAAGCGTGACAGGTACGTATAGTATTTTTATCTCACCAAGCGTACAACACGCTATGAATGTGTGCGTGAAGTCGAGTAGCGGCAGCACGTAATACACACACACATCCGACTTCATCATTGTCTCGGACGCTACCGAGAGCTCCTGCGCTTACGCACACATTCACAGCGTGTTTGTACAGTCACCTGCAAAAGTCCATGGGTACCCTAATGTCTATTTTCCTGTGAACGTTTGAAGTTCAAGTGTGAATATTAATTTATTAATAGGTAGGTACCTACCTATTAATAAATTGATATTCAATTTTAACATAATAGGTTAATAATTAGGAACAATTTTCTTTAAAAGAAACTATTAATTATAAATTGTTTGAATGTTTGAAGAGACAAAAAGAACACCGTCATTTCTTGATTCATAGGATTTTGAATCTGAACTGCCCATCCATTTTTGCAGCCGACCGTACACTTGGTAACCACAAGTAAAGCGCGCGTCGCTTCGTGAGATAAAACTACTGTAAATGAGAGTAGCGTGATATGAGTACTATTATGTAACCTATGTGTAGATATAGCGCATATACTTTTAGAAAAATTACATATAGTAGAACATTGTCTTTGTCACTCAAACATGTGTAACGGTCTATATTAATAACTCCATCCATATTGTGCCTTATCAACAGCCACGTACTATACGTACGTGCGTACAGTGGGCATTATACAGGATGAAATTGAATAGGTGCGCCAGTTTAAAATATCTAATTCAACGTGTTATACAGAAAATTTAGAGCATTGTCATTAAGGAAAGGGATAAATACGTGCGCTTAGGCAAGCGATTTGGCAACGACGTCGCGCGCCCTTTTTTAGTAGGAACGGCCAAAATTAGGTAAATGACCGCTAGTGCAACGCGTTGCCAACATGCTTCATGTTGAACTCGGCTATGAATGGATTGCTATCGAGCGCGCACTAAAATTTTAATTTTCTTATCTGTTTGATAGATATGAATTATGAGTATTCTATTCTATTCTATTCTATTCTATGATATATTTTCATCTAAGACGATAATTGCACTTTTTTTTTTTAAGAATTTAGATTTGGGAAATGACAGTTACTGCACCTCCTATTTCGAGTTGGCGCAAGTTTTCAATTAATCCTGTATATGATACTTACATCTAGTTTTAGAAAGAGACAGTCACACAGGTATGAGTGACAGAGACAACGCTCTACAACGCTGAACTTTTTCTGAAACTCGTTGTGATCAAAGTCACCACGAACGTATACGTCAAATAAAATCGGATTTAAAACTAATCTATTTTACATACATACATTAAAACTTAACTAGTTTTTTCATGCACTGATTGACTAGCTTTATATTATTAACAAGAGTTTGAATCAAGTTGCAAAATCGATACTATTGTTAATACTCCTACTGAATGAAAATACAGAATGTTAGGAGAAATCGAAGTGGTTAATAAAAATTATAGTATACGCCATTTTTCGTAGCAGCCGCGGCCATGTAACGTGGGAGCGAGACAACCCTCTGGTCGTAAAACGTGGGAGCGAGATGTCTCTAGTCATAAAACGTTGGAGCGTGATAACCCTCTAAACATAAAATGTACTCATAAAACATGGGAGCTAGAAGACCCTCTTTAGTCATAGAACGTGGGAGCAAGACGACGCTCTAGTCAATTATTGTTTTTTTTTTTTGGATTGGCGGTTGGCGCAGTGGTTAAGCGATTGACTGCTGCGCTGCGTGTCGCGGGTTCGATTCCCGCACGGAACAAATATTAGTATGACCTACAAGTAGTTGTTCCGGGTCTGGCTGTTTGTGTATGTGAGTTTAAATGTTTGTAAACGCACCCACGATACAGGAGAAATTCCTAGTGTGGTGCAACGTTTTAAAAAAAAGAAAAAAAAAAAGACCCTCTAGTCAATGAATTTTGGAGCAAGATAATACTCTAGACATAAAACGTGAGAGCTAAATAACCATATTCACTGTCTTACTCGCACTTATCATGACCGCAACGGCCACGAGGTTTGGCGTTTAGTTTAGTATAAAGTATGCATGTATAGTGCAGTTATACAGCAAGTTATATGACTGTTGTATGTCTTACGTCTTGGCTGACTGAGTATATGAGGCCGCTGTAGCCGACGTTCGAGTTGAACCTCTCGATCACTTCTGCGCGAGTCATGCCCACTGGGTTCTGGAATAATCTGCAAAAAAACGAACTTCATTTATCCACAAGCCGCGTGCCCGATGGGATCACCCATTGACAAAAATGTCAAACTTTCATCCCCTACCCCTATAAAACCTTTAGGGGATGAATTTTCCAAAAATTTTTCTTCGTGCTTACTTTCCTTATAAAAAGAACGCGCCAAAATTTCATGTTTCTATACCCAGTGGTTTTGCGTTGTCTGTCAGTGAATTTAAGATTTATATTAATTAGATGCCCAGACAAAAGCTTCAAACTATCGCAATAGACCGATGTCGACATATTTTTATTACCTAGGGAAATAACTTCTGATTACTCTGACAAATAATGAAATTATGACTGAATTTCTCATATTTCAAGGTAATTTTGGGTAAATAACATAAATTAAGCCAGTCAGTACCGTAGCAGGGCTCACAGTTCAATTTTAAAAGCACCCTTTGAGAATGCAGTCGTTATCATCTGGAAAAGACGTCCAGCATAGAGGCTAGAATTGTTTGATTCATACCTGAGGTAATTGGACTCTGTCTTCTCGTCCACAGACTGGTGGAGAGGCCCCAGTCGGTACCCCCACAGTGTAAGCATAGACCGGACATGCACGTCACGCTAACCTAGACCTTGCGCCGTCCAGCATTGAAGCTAGAGTTGATAGATTCATACCTGAGGTGATTGGACTCCGTCTCCTCGTCCACAGGCTGGTGGAGAGGCCCCAGTCAATATCCTCGCGGTATGGGCACAGACCGGACATGCACGTCACGCTGACCTAGACCTTGCGCCGTCCAGCATTGAAGCTAGAGTTGATAGATTCATACCTGAGGTGATTGGATTCCGTCTCCTCGTCCACAGGCTGGTGGAGAGGCCCCAGTCGGTACCCCCACAGTGTAAGCATAGACCGGATATGCACGTCACGCTGACCTAGACCTTGCGCCGTACAGCAATGAAGCTAGAGTTGATAGATTCATACCTGAGGTGATTGGACTCCGTCTCCTCGTCCACAGGCTGGTGGAGAGGCCCCAGTCGGTACCCTCGCGGTGTGGGCATAGACCGGACGTGCACATCACGCTGACCTGCGGATCTTACTCCGTCCAGCAAAGAGGCTAGTAATGCATCCCTGTAGAAAAGAGTTTAGATGAATAACATATAGGTACTGGATCTTTGTACAGTCGCAGAAGTGATTTATTTATTTACTAGCTGCGCCCGCGGTTTCACCCGTGTAAGTGTCGATCCCGTGGAAATATCGGGATAAAAAGTAGCCTATGTGTTAATCCTGGTTATAAACTATCTGTGTGCCAAATTTCATTCAAATCCGTTCAGCCGTTTGTGCGTGAAGAAGTAACAAACATATAAACACACACTCACAAACTTTCGCCTTTATACTCGCAATATTAATGTGATTCTTCAGTATACATAAATTTACATTTTGAATGATGCAAATATAAACTCATTCGAGTTTTACCGTACACCATTATCTGAATGAAAAAGTTAAGCTTCACCGTTTTGAGAGCAGTGGTGATGAAATAATTTACACAAAGTAAAGCGCCTGTCTGGAAGGAGGACGCGCGTGCTCGCGAAAGGTGTAAGGTATGGAAGGAGGCCGTTTCCCAGGAGTGGGATAGCGTAGGCTAGTAAAAAAAAACGGTTAAGTGCGAGTCGGACTCGCGCACCGAGGGTTCCGTACTTTGTAGGTATGTAAATAGTTTATCACGGGTTTTTTTTATGTACCCACATATTTACGATTTTTTTCCTTTACTTGAGCTACATGAGCTTGCTTCTTGCCAAATTTCATGATTCTAGGTCAACGGGAAGTACCCTATAAATTTGGATTCCCTTGAGAGTGTCGAAGTATAAGTTTTTTGCGACATAAACGGCCGTATCTTTTTTTACGTCAGGTGTTTGATTTTTTCACAGCTTCAAGGGACCGTAGAGCTGAGTACATGGTTTTAATTTCAACTCGATACCTCCACGCGTTCTCGAGATAAAAGGTCTTGACAGATAGACGGACGGACGGACAACAAACTGATCCTATAAGGGTTCCGTTTTTTCCTTTTGAGGTACGGAACCCTAAAATGCGCCTGTCTGGGTTCGAACCTACGACCCACAAATCGTCCAACAAGTCAAGTGTGGGTCATCATCATCAATTAATTGTGTAAAAATAAACAACAATTATATTTGTTTAGTATGTTTTGAAATTCGAATATTATTAAGTCTTACCTTTCTCCAGCTAAATATGTGCGTGTTTGTCCATTGAGGTATTCGATGGAGAACTTCTGAGGATGCTCTGTGTCTCTCACTAATGCAAAGACATCGCATAGTGGACGAAGGCATACCACCTGAAAACAATATTATTATAATACGTAAAGAGTAGGTTCGCTATTTAGATTGTAAAGCCTTGTACGGACTAACCGGTACATTGGAACGATTAGTGCGTACATTGGAACGATTAGTGCGTACATTGGAACGATTAGTGCGTACATTGGAACGGTTAGTGCGTAATTGGAACGATTAGTCCGTACAAGAATTCATAGAATACGAATACTCTTTATTATGTACACCATGTGGATTACAGATTAAATGTAGAAAGGGCTTTGAAGATCCATGGCATACCTACCATGTCCACCATTTTGTTTTTTTTTTTCAAAAAGGCAGTCACGCAATTAATCTTTTTAAATCGATATTTGAACGTTTAAAATTTATCTAGGTATGCCAGGTTCTCTAAGTATATAAATCTTCAATCCCCTTTACATATAAGGTGATACAATAGGCGGTCTTATCGCCAATAGCTTGAATAGCATGTAATGTTTTTCGCCACACCGAAAAGCGTATAATTTGTATTGAAGCCCTTTTCCTGGTTATTCGAACGGCAACGAATAAGCCCCAGACCCCGCACGTGCGCCTTTATTTGCGCTTTAAGGCCGTGAAAATAAGGTTTATTATTCATTGTCACACAAAACCTGAGTTCTGATTTGGTTAACGCTGAGTCTAATACCCGGTTTCTGAATTGAGAACTAACCACCTCTACTTTAGCGTAACTTAACGCATGAATTCTTCAATAATTATCAGCCTATAATGTTCCTACTGTACAGTCACGAGCATAAGTATGTATACTCTTGGCTTTATTCAAAGGCGATTTTCTCCTCTATTTTTAAATGAAATTTCATATTATTAGGAACATAGTATTTTCGAACCCATAGGTTTATATAAAGTGTCGTATTTCAACGTTGTCCTCGTTATTTCGTGAAAAACTCGCAATTGAAAGTTTCCAAGTGTTGACTTATTAGTGCTCGTGACTGTACACAGGCCTCCTCTCTTCGAGAGAGAGTGGGCTCATAATCTACCATGCGGGTCCAGCGCAGGTTGGTAGATGTCACGTCATCAAATTTTTGGTTCTAGGACACGCCGGTTTCCTCACGATGATTTCCTTCACCTTTTTTGAGAGCAGTGGTGAAGAAAATATTTAAAAAAAAATCGTAACAATATTTTTTGTATTTCACGGGATGCAAAAGTGGAGTTTGACAAATTCTCAACTTGGAATTCCCGTAATCAGAATCCGGATGTAAGAAAAACACACCGATAACAAGATCACATAACTCTATAGCTGCATATACTTACAGAGTAAGTCTGTGGGTCCCTCTCGAGTATGCAGGTGTCGGACAGACAGAGAGTGCGTCGCATCGGCTCCATGTGGCGCGCTGGATTCACTTTATGCACTATAAACTCGCTTAGCGAGGTCTGGTGTTGATCTCCACTGTGAAGGAAAATAAAATTTTATAGCTGTTTCTACTAGACCGAGTGCGTTACACCAAAATCCCTCGCCGGTCGAAAGTCTATGACGTCGGGGACAGGGCGATGCGCCTCAAGTGGAGTTGGACAGGACTGCATCTACTAGTTAGACGAGGAGATGACAGCTGGAGTAAAGCTGTGACCGAATGGTTACCAGAATTAGGCTAAAGAAACCAGGGCCGTCCAATAGCGCGTTGAGTCAGTTGGGTTGATAATATCGTCAAAGTCGCGGGAAACCCCTGGATGAGGGACACACGCAACCGGGAAGTACGGCAGAATAAAATAAGAAATATTTTTTTATGTTAAACGGTTTTAATGAAAATAATGATGTAGATAATGTATTAAAAGCCAAAAAATAATTCGGTAGGTCCCAGTCATCACACCACTTTCCCCATCAATGTAGGGCATTGATCAGACAAAAAATAAAATCGTGGGGCGCGTGAAATTTCTATCAATATTCAACCGCTCATCCATACTTCCATACTATATAAATATACTTCCACACTAATATTATAAATTCGAAAGTAACTCTGTCTGTCTGTCTGTATGTTACCTTTTCACGCCTAAACCACAGAACGGATTTCGATAAAATTTTGCAGAGAGATAGATTGCATCCCGGGGAAGGACATAGGAGTTTTCATCCCGATATTCTCACGGGATCGACAATTATGCAGGTGAAACCGCGGGGCGCTGCTAGTATCATTATAAACGCTATTTTCATATTTACTCAGGTTACGCTACGCCACACGATTTTATTTTTTCGTCTGATCAATGCCCTACACATATCGGCCGCAAGGACGGCTGTCATGAAAGTGATGACACCGGGTTTTGACGTTACGCTTTCAAAAACGCTCTCTATGAAAACATCACCAACAATCTATCTATCTACAACGTTATTTTTAGATGCGAAACCTGAATATAGTTTATTCAGAATAAGTAACTGCATCGATCCCAATAATTTTTACCCCATGTTATATTTTGTCCCAAAAATATTTAAAAAATGTTAAAACTTGGACACCGAGCAACACTAAGTGGGTTACCCAATCTCTGCGCCGAACGGTTAGGTACCTAGGTACTATCATCAATGAGCGCAAGACGGCGCGGCGCGAGTGAGCATGTTTTTTACGGACAAACAGGTAACTTAACAAGCTTATAACTTTGTGATTTATCATAATACAGTTCTGAAATTTTGTACATAGATTCTTTACATAAAAATACTAGATACGTGTTTCGGGTTTCGCATATATTAAAAATAATGTTGTAAATAAAACAAAGTCGGGTTAGTACACCATTTATAACTCAAGACCGGCTGGACCGATTTGCATGATCTTTTATTTGTTGGATTTGTCTCCGCCCCGCATAACAAAATAACTATTAAAACATGGGAAAAATTCACGAAAAAAATTGTAATTAAGATAATTCATTTTCTCAAACATTTAGGAGGTATGAGGTTTGCCGGGTCAGCTAGTATTTTCATAAATAACGTTTCAGTGACGTAATTCGGATGTGACTGCCACCACAGTCTTAGGAAACCCTACCGTAGTCATTCTTACGAATATGAACCATATACTTATGTCAATAATGTTCATATTCGTGTATTTTACACGATGCAAATCGACCATTTAAAAGGAAAATAAATTCAATATTTTTCACGATGCAAATCAAAGCATCTATTTATTTTTCCGGTACAATGAAGCAGGAAATATCGTTGATTGGTGGTCAATGCGCTGGTTCGAAAACATTAATAAACAATATACTGGTATGACAAAGTCTAAAGCTACATCAGCGGTGCCATTCTGTAAAAATCTCACCGTGAAAACTTGGTGAAGTGAGCGTGGAGTAAGCTGTCAATAGTGTCAATTCCTAGCAAAAACAAACTCACTTCACCTAAGTTTTCACGGTGAGATTTTTACAGAATCGACCGGCTGATGTAACTTATCGAGGAACCTTCACACCGATAATTCAACAAGACATTAGCAGTTAGATATATTAAAACATGTGTCTGGTCACATGATTCGTGGCTCTCGTATCGACAAATGATCGTAATAAAATTAGTTAGCGAAACTCCGCAGACATGATTTGAAAAATGATTTAATGTTTTTTTTGGGCCTACAACCTTAGTTACTTAGTAGGTAAGGTGGTGTTGAAATATCAGTTCAAAAAAATACTTAGTTTTAGGGGAACTTCACAGATGAGGTCATACCTCA
Source organism: Oligia latruncula (assembly GCA_948474745.1). Lineage (NCBI taxonomy): Eukaryota > Metazoa > Arthropoda > Insecta > Lepidoptera > Noctuidae > Oligia > Oligia latruncula. The sequence continues at coordinate 13,752,738 of OX419701.1, read as the reverse complement.
AGTAACTACAATACCAGCGGTCGCTGACCGTATAAAGAAAACAACAGGTCTATTTTTCGAAACCCAACACGTGTGCGGAGTTCCACTAGCTAATTTCAGTTGACCTTGTATAAATATGTAAGTAGCTTGGATGACAGTTTAGGGTGCGACGCGCGTACTTTTAAAGTGCCGCCACTGGTGGGAGGTATTTTTAATGGACGTAATTCACGTTATGTATACTGGTAAAACATTAACAACCTCTTAAGAGGTCATTGTACTCTGGGACTTTTACTATGGGACGAAACTTGAAATCGCGAAAAAAAAAATCAGCAGTTCCCTACATTTATGCTCATTAATCTCGTCAAAATGTAGGGAACAGCTGATTTTTTTTCGCGATTTCAGGTTTGTTCCCATAGTAAAAGTTGTTCATAATGATGAGTACAATGTCCTCTTAAGAGGTTATTAATGTTTTACCAATAACCCTATATTTGTGTAATATCTAATATCGACACTATGGATGAACTAATCGTACAGAATTTGATACATGTAACGAGTGTATCGCGTTAGATAGATAAATGAGTTCACACCCGAGGTCGTCTGAATCAGTCGGACAATCAAATGTTAGAATAATATGCGTAAATGAAATGCGACAATTAACCGTGTAGCTAATTTACAAGGACAAACATTATTATTTTGGGGAAAAGTAGGTACTGTAAGTTATGAACTAAACATTTGTGGTGTTACTATGACGTAGCTAATCAATTGGAAAATATTGCGTCTGGGTCGCGACGGCAATGCTACGACGCCTAGAGTACTTAAGACAAGTGTTAATATTTAGGGTTGAAATTTTCTGCTAAAAAGGACATTTAAACCTTAATTTTTTTTTTTCATCGACCTTTTATTTTTTGTTTCATTCCAGAGTGATGATCGATATTCAAAAATACCTTACATTATACAAAGATAAATTAAATAAACCTTTATTTCAGACTATACTCCATAGGATTAGGTAGGTAGGTAGTAAATAGCATGTGAAGTAGCATGACAACTGAATTGACTGGTATTAGTTTTTTTGTTTACCTTAATTTTACTACCTAAACTTATGGAGTATAGGTCCATAATTGTGCTAGTATTTTGGTGTTAGTAACAATAATTCTTATATTAATAGGTTAGTATTGTTCGTTTTCTTAATTCAGATCTAGGACTGTCCCCACCCAGTGTCCCGAAGGGACAGTCTGCTCTAGCGGCGATAATTTTTTTAATGCTGTTGGTTGTTACTACCATGCAGGCGCTGTAGTAAGGAGGCCTCTTCCTTTCGCATAATGGCATGGAAACCATCTGTGCGAGCCTCTGCGAACATTCCCGAAGCACTAAAAGCTATAAAACTTTCATATATTCTTAAAAACTTACCTATACTTCCCAAATCTCTGGTCATGATAATCATCCAACGTAATCATAGTTGACAGGACTTTGATACTTATGCTCAGCGTTAAGCTTGCCATCTCTAGCATCTTATTGATGATAATCTGATGGTCCATGGCATTGGAGAACAGGTGGAGTCTGCTGTATCCTCCTACAGCGAGTACGAACCCGCCAGGTACGTCTCGGACAGGGAGTATTCCTTGCACATCACAGTATGGGTAGCTTGCTAGTAGTGTGTGAGTAGAAGGGTCCAGTTGATCTAGTGCACATGGACCAACTTCAAGGACTACAGGGAGTCGTGTTCCACTCCAATGGTGTTTGTAGGCTTGGTATCTCTGTAAAGAAGTAAGTACAAGTTTTTAATAAGTGAACAAAACTCTGTAACTAATATATTTACAAACACAAGCTGTGAAGGGGATTGAAGATTCTAATGTGAAGCCTGGCATACCTACTGTTGCACCATTTTGTTTTTTTTTTCAAAATGCATTTTGAACGCATGAAACCCAAATAAATCGATTTATATAGGTATGTTACGTTTGTATGTATGTAAATTATATGAAAATATGAGGTATCTTCATGAGATTACAGTACTTTTTCACATAAAAACTGGAACATTTCAAATTTTTAAGAAAACCTTGCATTTTTTTACACTACAACAAAAAATACTTACATAAACATCTTTAGGTTTCTCAGCAAATGCATGCCTATACTTAAAAGCCTCAGTCAGAATCAAACATTTGTGTTCGGATGAAAACTTCATTGAATCCACTTTTTTTTCCTTCTTCATGACAAGCGTGAAGTCATGGTTGGTTGTTGAATTTGAATGTTTTGAAGATGCAATTGTAACTACATCTGCGTACAGCCATTTGTTGGTCACCTCCAGACGGTCCGGATTGTACGTAGTGATCCCGTGGGTGCCGATTGAGAACACCCGCTTGTACTTGCCCTTCCAAGAGTGCTTGGTGACAAGGAAAGATGCCACATCCTGATTGTCTTTTAACGGCATCATCTTAACATCGCCTGTTGACGAACAAATAAATGGATTAAAACAACAAAAAAACTCCATTGCAAATGAAAAAGATTTTGAAAGTAACCAACATTTTAACTACTGTGTACTCAATTTTTTTTTTACACCTACATATTTTTTTTGCTTTAAAATACAGTTTTAACTGCCAATTTATGAATTAAAAAGCATACTGTTTATTTAACTTTCCGCAGCAGTTAAATGTGTGATGTAATTTATTCCTTTCACTATCATTTGGTGAATCATTTTTAATTACCAAGTAATTTAACTGAGTCAGAATTCAACTGATAATCTGGTATAGTTGTTTTAAATTAAATGTAGATCTAACTTAACATTAAATAACCATTATTAGTAAGAAATTACAGAATGCTATAAGAATATCCTAAAATACTTGGGGTTTATTTATAAACCATGATTAAAGTTAAGTGATGTTTAAACATCAAAAATGTCTGGTTAAACCGCTAATCAGTACTTAACTTTAAGCAACATTTATGAATAAAGGGGTTAGTTATTATTTAAATAGGTATTATAGGAGAAAATGTTTAAACAACCATAGTATGTGGATGATTAAGGGGTAGGAGCAGAGAAGCTCCCAAAGTATTTAAATATTTTGTGTGATACAATAATAAAATTTCTAGTTTTAAATACTTAACTAGCCTACAATAATACTAACACTTCTTCTTCTTCTTAGCGTGTCGATAGCAATCTAAATATACTCGGCCCAGAATTCGGCCACTCGTTTGGCGCCAATACTAACACTAACCTAACCAAAGTAAAACAAAAGATAGAAAAATAACATAAATAAATATATTTTATTAAAAGAAAAACTCTGTTAATGAATATTTAGTATAACTTCATCTGCATGCTATGCATTTCATGGTAGAAAGTCAACTTTTATCAGACTTTATATCCCTTTTTGGGGCAGTTGTGAGGTTTTTTTTAGGAATAAACATATGAGGTTGTCGTCTGCTTAACCAGACTTGCCTGTGGATGCCTCAATAAATTAAGGCCTCCAGCCAGGGCTTAAAAAAATTAAAAAACTAAGCGATTACACGCTAAGGGCACCCCCTGTGGGGTACGGATCTCGGCTTAGGGCGGCAGTTGTGAGGCACACAATATTGTAGTTTAAACATTTTGTTTGGTATTTTGTGTTTTTCTTTCTTTCTTACTAGATTCTATTATAACTTTTTTTATTATAGTTATCAGACAAGTTTGGGGGCAGAGTCCTTATCTCTTACTGTATCAGGAACAGTTTTGTGTCCACAGATGAGTACAATACAATAATACAAAGCAACTTTGATACAATCATAGCTATGTATCACACACATTTCGTAAACAAATTGTTTTCAGTAAAAATATTGCCAGTGATTAGATCACCACAACCGGCAATACATTGTACGAATTATGAACATTTTAACAAGTGAGCTACAATAACAAACCCGTTTATAAAATAATCTGGACTGCACCACCTAGTGGTGTCTCCTAGTGACGTCAAGTGAAACAAATAATAATATTTTGCAACATAAACCTTCCTATCGAAACCTGAACAGTAATTAATGAGAACAATCCACCCCTTTGTAAATAGATCGGGAGACCATTGATATCGAATACGTGTAAACAAGGAACATTGCGACACATTTTTGTCCGGGAACCGGCAACAGGAGCATCAAGCAAATACTCACAAACTGTATGTGGATAAACAAGCTTCAATACTCTCAGCTGGTATCCGATAAGAGCCACATATTATACAAATAAACGTAAAAAATGTGAACAAGAGCTCGAGAAAGGACCGACCAATCGTTCGACAAATTGACAATTTCAGCAGTGTGGCCACGTACAAAATAAATAATGGGTTGACGTCAGATTTTCTTCTAAACAAAAAACCAAAGTCATTCAACAGTTTCTTCTATAGTCGAGCTTTTAGTAAATAATTACGATATACAAATTATAAACAGTTTATTTTTAATAGAAGATATTATGTAAACTAACTGCCCGGAGCGAAAAATAAAATCATTAACTTGGTGGTGACATCATAATATATCATCAACATCATTATCCCTCTTTATTGAACCTGATTAGTGATTATTCATTCAGACCGCAACATGTTGCACCAACCCTAAATAAATTGAGATAAGGGCAAGAGATAATAATAGTTTCTGCCTACCCCCATGGGAAAATGGTGTGACTTTGGCCGCTTTCCGAATTAGCTATAATGCTCCCAGCGCTCACATGCGTTCCGATTTAGATATTACGATTATGACAGCTGAGAGCTGTCAACAATTCGGAACGCTCGTGAACGCGCTCACAGCACAGTGCTTACTCGACGTCATCGTCAAAATAAACGATATTATTACAGTATTTCTTTGTATAAACACCACATTTCTTCTTCTTTGGTTAGGTGGCGACTGTCAGCCAGAAGCACAATTTCGAAAATGCCACGTCCACGTTAGTTTAATTTAAAGATGATAAAACTCAAAACAAAACACACACTGACACAACCCCCCCCCCCCCCCCCCCCCCCCACACACACACTGTCATGTTTGACAGCTCTCACGGTGATATTATTCTAAGGCATGGTCGGCGTTATCGCAAGATGGCGCATGTCATGACGTCATCTATGACGTTTCACGCAAATCGATTATTATTTCCCAACTCGGAACGCAGGCTCAGAACCACAGAACAGTTATTACTCCTAGTGCAACAATTCTCTTGAACGAATTTTTTTTTCCTTTTCTCTTGAACGTAACGTAATTATAATAGTGTCAAACGAGGTCAAACGTCACCACGACAGCTAACCATGTTCGTTCAAAAACTAGAAAACCAGGAAGGTTTTTTAAAATGATTTTTACTTTCGATTTGAATAAAAACATAGTCATAAAGCTTAATTAAGAATATAAAATTATTTAATGTTAAAATACAGTTTTATAAATTAATTCACACCGTTAAACGTGCCATAATTCGTACCAAAAAAATATTTTGCTGCTTTTGCTGTCAACGTTGTAGGATTTTGAACACACCTTCTCTCTTTATAGTTTTTACCGCATGCAGTGCTACGTGCCGATTTTTCACAAAATAAGTAACCTTGTTGCCTATTTCACCTTTTTCTACAAAAAACACTCGGCCCCATCCAGTACCACATCATGGTGTTAGACTTAGACTTATTCCGTGCCGACAAAGACGGCGGTAACCCAGAAAAAATCCGCGAAAACCAACGCAAGAGGTTCAAAGATGTGGCACTCGTCGACACCGTGGTGGACCAGGATACCCTCTGGAGGAGATTGCGCCACGAAGCCGACAATTACAACAAGCTGAAGAATGTGTGCAGCAAAGAGATCGGTCTCAAGATGAAGAGCAAGGAGCCGGCTGGGCCGGAAGACCAGCCAGTACCATCAGGAGTTTCGGAAAAGCTGGTAGATCTGACTGGAGATGACTTGAAGCCCCTTACTGTTAACCAGATCAAAAAGGTAGGGAAAGAGAAATTTTGTAGTAATTTTTACTAAGCTCATGCTTTATGTCATGCATGTTTAATGTTTTCCATATGGTGACTTTATTAATCCTGTATCAATTTATAGCTTCTTTGTATCTCCATCCTTTTAAGTAACTCCAAAGTAGAAAATAGGCACAGTTTCATTCATAAACTAGACAATGTCAAATCAATAACAATGTTGATTGGATTACAAAAAAAAAAAAAAAAACAATTTAACAAGAAAATGAATTTGATACTAAATATAAGTGAAAGAGAGTAGTATTATTGCCTATGATAGTTAATATTAACTGAAAGTTTTTTAATGAAAGCTATGCATATGATTGTACTGCATTAGGGTGATGCAATATGTCAAATTATATAGTGACTCACTCAAATCAATAACAATGTACAGACGCCAGCACATCAAGCTACCGGAAAGTGTAAAATTTTCCCAATCAACTTTAAACCTTATGCTTTAGCGATAAAGTTGAAAATCTATTAAAGAAATTTGGCAGATTGTAGTAGCTTAATGTGCTGGCATCTGTACAAGTTCTACAGAGTTGTGGTGAATTGTTTACTTAATTTTCTTTCATTATTCTATTCATTATAAACAAGCAGATAATATAAACTAAAAAAAATCTAGGGGTTAATTAAATTTAACACTTTGAACTACTCTGCACCAAAATCAAAATAATAAATGACTTTTTTATATAACATTTATCATTATATATACCTAAATTCAAGTGTCATGCTGCAGGGCGACTGTCTTCCTTTCACTTTATATTGTTGCTGTCTATGGCCAAAACTTAATAAAATGTTGTCAACTAGCCCTGTGCTTAATGGGATTTTCCATCGAAAAAATTTATGAAGTTCCCTACAAACTTTTATCCTCTATTTTACCCTTTTAAGAAATTATATTAGAAAATCTGATGTTAATGCTTGTATTATAAGGAACTCTAGCTCATCTTCCGCTACTTCGCCCACCTGTATTTTGCACTTTTCTTTTCGAGCTGGAACAGCCCTCTACCTCGTTTAGAGGGTAGTTTTATCAAATTAATTATCTGTTACAAACCTTCTAAAAACGATGGGTCTCAAAAAATAATCAATTTAACTAACTTTTAGTTAACTTCATAAGCTTGCATTTCGTTTGAAAATTCTGTTTCAGTCAACTTCATGAAATCTTTAAATTCTGTAGTGTTTTCCAGGTTAGAATATTAATAGATGAAGCCATAACAAAGAATGACCAAGCCCTCTTAGTAGCAGAGAAGACCCGTTCAAATGCTCTCCGAGAAGTAGGCAACCACCTCCATGAGTCCGTCCCAGTGGATGATGATGAGGACCACAACAAGGTGGAGAGGACACACGGAGACTGTGCCTATAGGACTAAGTACTCGCATGTGGACCTCATTTGTATGATTGACGGTGAGTTTATTTACATAACTGACTGGTAAAAGGTTGACTATTTAATTTATTGACAATCTATTCTCTTATTGAAGATCTTTGATCCATTTTGATCATTAATTAAAATTTTCTTCGTATTTTTGTAATTTCGCAGTATTACAATAGGCTATTTGACAATGTAAAAAATAAGGTCATAATTATTGACACTCGTATAGATTATCGCTTTTAAAATCGATTTGCATTAATTTTACTACAAAACAATGTATTATTTATAAAAAAAATCCCGAAAAAACATCATCTTTTTAAATCTGGCGCCACGTAATTGAAAACGGTCTGGCTGAACTTAAGATGACGTCATGATTTAGTAAATTTCTGTCTATCGTTGACAGATGACTCAACGTTTGTTTACGTGAATCGTGACGTCACGACGCCATATTGTTAAAGAGCGTTTTGGCGGCTTATTTAAACAGTACATTTTTATTTACTATTTTTAAAAGAAATACATTATGCAATTTGAAGTAATAGGTTTTTGTGGGCTCGTTAGACACCATTAAATAATCTGAGATGTTTATCAGAAACCAGTCAAATAGCCTATTTTGCCAATTCAAGAGATTTGTATGGATTATACTGATGATTAAAATTTTGTAAATACATATTTTTTACCGCCACAAATCATATTTCGATCACCATACAATCTGTCTCTGACCAACAAATTGCAAAAAACGTAAAAAACAATTGAATTGCGCAGGGTACCTTAGCGCATTCCCCTTAAGGGGCTACCTCGAAAATCTAAAATCCTTTATGATCCATAACCAAAACCTACTAAGCGAGCGAAAGTGATGCAATTACTTTTGAAACCCACAAGAAGAGTGATGGCTATAGTGTGCGTGCGCTCGGGATAAAACTACGTATAATTATGCCAAAACGAATTTACTCCTTTTTTAACAAAATAAATGAATTTTTAAAACTACTTTGAGTAAATTATGATATCATAATTCTCTATGTTTTAAAGTAAATTCTATTATTCCTTAAGCGTTTCGCCGTGATGTCGAAAAAATTAAAAAAAATAGCTATATAGGTAATTTTGCAATTTTTTTGAATCGAGAAAAATTTATTGAATTGTGTATTACTAGACCAAAGAGTCAAAAAACATATACCAAAATGTTAAATCCCTATTCCACATACTTAACCAGTTACATGAAATAGAAAGACAACATTTTTTTCAATAGATTAGATTTTATTAAGACAAGAGAAATTTTGCAATATTTTTCAAAAACTGTTAACTATATGAAGCTGGCTTTGACCTTTCCAGGAGGAAAGTACAGAATATATAAATACACTGCAGTTTATAATATTATAGATAAGGGATTCCCATTGCACCATACTAATAATTATTAACTCAGCTTGTTATCATTTCACGCAACCAAACAACATGCATAATAGTATACTAAGTATTCTTTCAAGCCCACTTGTATAAATATAATCTAGAAGTACTTATGTAAGAGGTTCTGTTAATAATAATGAGTCAATAAGTATTATGTTAACATAGGACATACTTCATCATGATTTCCTCAAGTTTTCAATGAGTTGTCATGCCCATTGAGTGATGATGATGATGCAATTACCTATACCTATTACCCTAGATAGACCTAGATTTGCAGAACAAATAAAGGCTCATTTATTCTGCAAATAAAATTACTTTATGTGAAAATAGTGCTTGAATGGCTTCAAGCACTATGAATTTCAATCAATCAACTCAGCCTATCGCAGTCCACTGCTGGACATAGGCCTCTCCCAGACTGCGCCACAGCACCCTGTCCTCCGCCTTCCGCATCCAGTCTACCCCAGCCACCTTTTTTAGGTATCCGTCCATCTAGCTGGTGGGTGTTCCACACTACGCTTGCCGATACGCGGTCTCCACTCCAGGACTCGTCTGCTCCACAGGCCATCGGTCCTTCGACAGACTTAGCCAGCCCACTATGAATTTGCCATACAAATATTATTTGTCACTTGCATTTGCGTGCATGTTGGTAAAAATATTGGATTTCATGGGTTTTAATTTTTTTGCGCGGATCCCTAATTAATTTTCTAAAATAAAAGTAGCCTATGTTACTCCTTATAACATTAGCTATCTGCCAGTGTAAGTCCCGGAATAATCGGTTCACCCGTTTGGGAGATTATCAGGAACAAATAGACAGACAGAAAAAAAAAAGATGTTTTTTTTTATAAGTACCGTAAGTATATACTCTCATATGCATTTAGTAAAAAGCTGTTATTAAACAGACACTTTAATTTTATTTGTTAGTATACATAAGGTTTGCTTTAAAAAAAACCCACGTAAACTAAATAATATGTACTCATACATATAAGTATGCCTGTATTCCTCATGTTTAGGCACAGGTGTTCAGTATAGCATCCATCCAAAAATGATGTCTCACTAGTTTCATGAGGTTAGGGGGCCCCCTCCCCCCGTCCCGTCCCGTAGACATGGTCATTATCACAGATGGTCCCAGTCTTCGATCAATAATAGTACTAGATGAATGATTAGGAACAAAAATAAGTCGCTAAAGTGGCCACGTTTGCACACAGATAAACATTTATACTTCTTACTACGAACTATAGAAAAAAGTTTAATAATATTAACAACTTCAGACTATTATAAACCTTAACACTCTAACATAAAGTTTAATTACGATTGCAAATGATTCATATTTAAGTCCTTCTGTCATCGAAGCAATAAATTTAAAATGTCACTTGAAAATAAAAAGTCATTTTTATAATAAGTACAAAAATATTTATTCTAAAATGAAACTTAACGTCTAAGCAATACGGTTAAAAACATTTTGTTGACAATTTCGTACTTACTCGAATTTGGAATTAGACGTAGTTCTTGGAATCACATTTCAATGCTTCAATGTTTGTTAGAATAGTTGGCGCGTTGTCGCAAACATTGGCCAACAATCATAATATTTGCTAATTGATTTATATTTACTATTTAACTGTGTTACTATTTTATGAAAAACATTTAATGATAAAGACTTACCGAAAAAAAGATATTCCTTCCAAAATCTTGGTGTTACGGTGGTTATTTACACAACTTTTGAACGCGCACTGAGCCATTTTGACGTTTTAACATTGGCTATGATTGGACCATACTAATTTGAAATAATAGCACAAAAGTATTCGTGCTCGTATTTTTCGGGCCGTTTTTGAAGCGCTTATCGGGCATCTAGTACTATTATTGATCGAAGGTCCCAGTATAATTAAACATTTATACTGACCGAGCTGACAAAGCTTATGACTCCTCCCCCCTTTGTCACACACACTGACACACTTTGACTCCCTGCCTCCTTCTTAACGCGTAATTTATGAATGACTAGCTGCGCCCCGCGGTTTCATCCGCGTAATTGTCAATCCCTTGGGAATATCGGGATAAAAAGTAGCCTATATGTTAACCCTGGTTATAAACTATCTGTGTGCCAAATTTCATCCAAATCCGTTCAGCTGTTTGTGCGTGAAGAAGTAACAAAAATGTAAACACACACAAACTTTCGCCTTTATAATATTAGTGTGATTAATAAGACCTTCGTGCTCTTACAGCACCGGGACTATAAATAAAAGGTGTATTTTATTTAAATTAATCTCGCGCTCATGAAATTCTTCTTATCAGTCAGAAAAAGAACGTTTAAAACAAAAAACGTAATGCTATGTTCACATGCACGCCGTGCAGCCCGGCGGGCTGCCTGGCGGGCTGCGCGGCATGCAGCCCGCCCCAGGTCGGCGAACATTCAAGCTGTTCACACGCACGCCGTCGTGTCAGTCAGCACGCCCGGTTCGCGGCATTCACGTTCACAGGCGCGTTTACGGGCTCGGGCGTACCGTTTACACGCTCGTGAATGTGAATGTGCACGTTGAATGTCGAGTTGAACGCGCGCGTGTGAACGTAGCATAAGAAAATTTGAATTTCGCGTGCTACCTAGCGCAACTAAGAATAACTGATTGTTTTCCTACTCAGGTATGGACGGCGACCGAGGAACTGCGGTGGCTGGTGGACGCGGCTACTACCTGAAGGGAGCTGCAGTGTTCCTGGAGCAGGCGCTCATACAACTGTCTCTCCGGATACTGCTGAAAAAAGGCTATACTCCTCTTTATACTCCGTTCTTTATGAGGAAAGAGGTGTGTTTCTCACGATCGTCACAAACCACACATTTTTTTTTTGAAGTGAAAACTTCTTTAGCTGCGTTGGGCATTTTCTGATATAGGAAATAACCATTGAACTCGCGACACTGTTACCGTAACCAACACCGCGCGTGTTTTGTTTATAAGACGATTAAAAAAATACACACGTTTTCACTTCTGTCGGCACTTTTTTTCCACTTTTTTTTATAATTAGCAATTAGCTGGAGAAACTTCACAGTTGTCATGATGCGTACACAAGTTCAAATTAAATGAAAATCAATGAGCCTGTGTTGTCACACTGCTGGCCTCCCATTTTTCCACTCAACACGATCTTGCGCCAATCTGGACCAATCCCGTCTATAGGCGTCAAGCTCGTCCTGCCTTCTACGCCTGGGTCTGCCGCGATGCCGTTAGACGTTTTCAAGGACCGATGCTGTGGTGGTCATACTTCACTACACAACCTGCTAGAGTTGACGCCAAAAAAACATATCTTTTTTATTTTATTATGTTTAGATATTGATCCCATCCAGTCTGCGGAGTTCCGCTAGCTAATTTAATTTGACCTTGTATATTTTAGCATCTTTGATATATATATATAGCACCTCGCGATTATCGCCTACGAATCTCCCATAGTCGTCCCCGCTTATCGACTAATCGGACGGACAAAAAACTCTTCTCATTTAGATGAACGAGGTTTTACCGTACAAAGGTCCCTATGAAAAGCAATGCAAGCTCGTGGTTCCAATACCAAGAAGAAAACTCTCGAAATCTCAATTTAAGGATTTTTCTGACCGTACCTATTTGTAGGTTATGCAAGAAGTGGCGCAACTAGCTCAATTCGATGAGGAGCTATACAAAGTGGTAGGCAAAGGCTCTGAGAACAAGGGCGACGCCGCCGTCGAGGAGAAGTATCTCATCGCCACCTCGGAGCAGCCTATAGCTGCGTACCATAGGGACGAGTGGCTGCCTGAGGCTTCATTACCCATTAGGTGAGGAAAATGGTTTTATGCCGTAAGTCCACGACTGTAAATTATTCACCGAAGTGGTACGTAGACTTGTGTTGCTGTTTAAAAATTTTTCAGGGTTTATGTTCAAGGCCCATCTAATATAGGCGTTTACTTAACCGAACACAGAAGTAGACATCAAGCTGTTACTGAGAAATTCAATATGAATCAAAGTGGTGTGGTATTACCATGCCAGATCTGAGAATTTAACCCTGGATCCCAAGCTTGGCAGTTGCGATCACTAAGTGCTTAAACACGTAGACTCGCGGGCGCGGTCACGAAATATCAAACACACAGCATAATATGCAAGTGTTCACGTACAAAACGCTGGTGCGGCGAACCAAGTCCACCGCGCGCGCACCCGTCACCGCGCCCGCGCGTTCCTACGTCAACAAGCACTTAATCAATGAGACAGTCCGAAAATGGCTGTTACTGATAAGTTCGGATATTTGTATGTTTGTTAATCATTCACACTTTGACGGCTAAAGAGATTTGGATGATAATTGGCACATAGGAAGACTAGATACCCTGAATTAATATAGGGTACTTTTATCCGATTAGATACTTGTAGTAGTTTCCCTAGGATGCGGGTGAAGCCGTGGGCAATAACGAGGTAGTATTTAATCATAAACTGTTTACAGGTATGCAGGCCTCTCGACATGCTTCCGTCAAGAAGTAGGTTCCCATGGACGCGACACTCGCGGTATCTTCAGGGTGCATCAATTTGAAAAGGTGAGTTGATTATTTGATATCTGCGACCTCGAACATGATCTCTATTGAACGTTTTACTTTTCACTACTAGACAGATATGCCTCCCATATTTACTATGTCATCTTAGTCATCAGATTATTTGACACAATACGCTGGTGGCCAGGCCGTCAGGGTAGAAATGAATTTACGCGGCTTCTGGATAATGTGCCGGCAGTTGCTGGTTCCTTAAAAATCCCAACGCATAAATAGATGGTCTTTCCTCACGAATCCTTCGTATCGCAAGGATATTAAATTTGCATAGCGCTAATAGTTGGCGCGAATTATTATTCTAAATAAACCCTTCTCTCAGGTGGAACAGTTCGTGCTAACCTCCCCGCACGACAACGCCTCATGGGAGATGATGGACGAGATGATCACCAACGCGGAAGACTTCTACAAGCTGCTGGGCATCCCGTACCGCGTCGTGAATATCGTGTCGGGGGCCCTCAACCACGCGGCCTCCAAGAAACTCGACTTGGAGGCCTGGTTCCCCGGCTCGGGAGCCTTCCGAGAGCTGGTGTCTTGTAGCAACTGTTTGGAGTATCAGGCTAGGAGGTTGCTCGTCAGGTAAAATAAAACGGTCATTAGTATTTTTCCTTTTGCAAACTATTCGACTATACCGACTGCAAAAAATTAAAAGTAAAAAAACCTTTTTTAAAAACAAGCTTTTATTTAAATGCGCTAAAAATAATAAAATAAACTTTTCCTTTAAAAGTTTTACTATCAACTTATAACGTCATTACGCAATATATATTATATAAATATTTATTTTATCCTGTTTTTATTACATCATCTGTGAAAATTTCAACTGTCTAGCTATCACGGTTCATGAGATACACCTGGTGACAGACAGACGGACAGTGGAGTCTTATTAATGGGGTCCCGTTTTTACCCTTTGGAACCCTAAAAAAACAACCATCTTCCAAAAAAAGCAGGCATCTTCTGGGCACGCTCGTTCCATCATAGACCTCATCTATCGCTTACCATCAGGCGTGATCGGGGTCAAGAGCGGGCCCATTTAGTAATAAAAAAAAAAACACTACAAAGTGAAAAATTACTTTAATTTCGGAAGTCGTTGTCAAAAAGCGAAAATGCGCAACCAACGACATCGACTTCCGAAATTAAAGTTATTTTTCTTTGCAGTGTTTTTTTTTTGGAAGTCGGTTATTTATTTTTTTGTAAAAAACTTTTTGTTACCACAAACCACGCACAATGGTCCACTGTAGGACTAAGTGCGGAAACCAAATCCCCTAACATAGAACATAGAAACTTTTTGTTTTGAAAAATTTATTATTTGACGAATTAAAATTCACGCTAAAATTTGTACCCCTTAACCTCCCACGATCGGCACAGTGATCTATGTTTACATCTCTTTCAAATAGGTAATGAATTTGTATAAACTTAACATTCTCTCTTACAAAAGTTTTGCGGAAGTCAGAAAACGGGACTCAAATTTTTTGACCTTTTCTTCCAGATACGGGCAAACCAAGAAGATGAACGCAGCGACAGAGTACGTGCACATGTTGAACGCGACCATGTGCGCTACCACCCGCGTTATCTGCGCCGTACTCGAGGTCAACCAGACTGAAGAGGGCATCAAGGTAACTTCACGGATATCACTAGCTTACATTAGCGTATTAACAGGGCTTCAAAATAACGTAGCAATAACTTTCACTAAACTTCTCAGCGCGTAAAACAGCAGTTTTCAACGGTGTTCGAATCTACAAAACAAAAAATGCCCTTTATATGTACTAAGCACGTTATTTCTATAACCCTCAGATCCCAGAAGCCTTAAAACAATGGATGCCTGAACAGTACCAGGAGTTGATCCCCTTCGTGAAGCCAGCACCCATCGACCTGGAAGCAGCTGCCGCTGCTAAGAAGGGCAAGAATAAAGAAGGAAAAAAGTAACTTTGCTAGCAAAAATAATTGTTCATTCCCGCACATGAAGCATTTTATTTATTTTTTAGGCTAAGCTTAAAAATATTATAAATTAAATAAATGGCCGACTACTATTAAAAACCAGCTTTTATTTGTTTGATCTTTATTTCAAATAATAACAGCCTCACGGGTCAATATTCAAGGTCAAAGCAACGCCTGTCAAGATCGGTCTGTGGATGGGTGCCCATCCATTACATATTGGGAATTTGGGACTCCTCCGTGCCTCCGAAAGCACAAGCTAAGCCGTTGGTCCCGGCTGTCATGTACATTTCTGACAGTCGTTACAGGTAGTCAGAAGCCCCCAAAAGTCTGAGAACCAGTCTTACCAAGCAAGGGGTATCGTATTACCCATTTACTGTGCTGTGGAGGTCAGATAGGCAGTCGCTCTATATAAAATACTGGTATTCAACCGCCTCCGGTGGAAGCCGACCCCAACATAGTTGAGAACAATCATATTGTAGTCTTTGGTTGAGAAAAGGCTGGGCATATTGATTGACCTTGAACGTTGGGTGAGCTTTTTTAGAGGTAGGTAGATATTTTGGTTTATCCTTGAACTTTCGTGTGTTTGACCTTGACCATTATTGTTAGTTGAAAAAAAAAATATTCCGAATAATCACACTATCCCACCGCACTAGTCGCAAAATAATGATTTAGGGATTTTATTCTAGAAAATTGGGTTTTCACAGTTGGTGGCTTACAAAATCAATTCTATTAAAAAAATATATATATTAGAGGGGAAGTTTAATTTATAAGCATTCACAACTCTACAAATTGATAACACTTCAAGATTTGAGCACACCCTGTGTTGATAATCCTGTAACGTTATCAATTTTTCGCTCTTTATATAACGACAATGCATTTCTTAAACATACAATTGACACGCGTGCGTAAAACCACATCATGGTGTTAGACATAGACTTATTCCGTGCCGACAAAGACGGCGGTAACCCAGACAAAATCCGGGAAAACCAACGCAAGAGGTTCAAAGATGTGGCCCTCGTCGACACCGTGGTGAGGCAGGATACCCTCTGGAGGATATTGCGCCACGAAGCCGACAATTACAACAAGCTGAAGAATGTGTGCAGCAAAGAGATCGGTCTCAAGATGAAGAACAATGAGCCGGCTGGACCGGAAGACCAGCCAGTACCATCTGATGTAGCGAAGAAGCTGGTTGACCTGACCGGAGATGACTTGAAGCTCCTTACTGTTAACCAGATTAAGAAGGTAAGCAAATATTTGAACTCTAATTTAAATGTTCGTTGAAAATGAATTTGTGGGTTTTTTTTTTTTCTTGAATAAAAAATGGATTTTGTAGTACTTATATAAACATTTTTTTTTGTTTTATCGTATTTAGAACAAACTAAAAAAAATATATAATAACCGACTTCTAAAAAGGAGGAGGTTCTCAATTCGGATGTTTATATATATTTTATTTAAAACTTGTAAAAATGGCCTTCAGATGCATATTGCTGTTTAATTTAGCTGTAAGTTTCCCGAACAGAATAAAATAAAATAAAATATTTTTTTTATAGACATATTCGGGCATAACTTCGTCGGATTTGCAAAATTCTATTTTTGTTCCAAAGAGGTTTATTCGGAAATGGTCCCATATAAATTTTGTAAAGATGTATGCATTGTTTACGGCACACAGCATAACATTACGCCTGTACCCTTTAAAGGGGTAGGCAGATGAGTTCAATCGCTTCCTGTCACTGATATTCACATAGCAAATAGCATTGAATTTGTTATATGAATTTGTGTGGGGTAGGTAGGTACAAATAAAAAGTGAAAAATAAAAACTTTTTTACAAAAAAAACCGACTTCAAAATGAAAAATAACTTTAATTTCGGAAGTCGGTGTCAAAAAATTAAAATGTGGAACCAACGACGCCGACTTTCGAGATTAAATTTACTTTTCACTTTGTTTTTTTTTTTTTTTGAATTCGGTTGTTTTTTTTTTTGTAAAAAAGTTTTTGAAACTCAATTCGTCAGTGACCCCAAAAAATAATTACTTATGTATCAATTTTTTTTTTCTTTTATCGAGCGTAGGTATAAAATCGAAATTGAGAAATTCGTTTTTAAGAAAAATCTTAGAAAATCTTACAGACGCCATGTGCTGGCGTCTGTAAGATTTATTTACCCAAAACTGTCAAACTTTCTCAATCAACTTTGAGCCTTTTGCTTTAGCGATAAAGTTGAAAATCTATTAAAGAAATTTGACAGATTGTAGTAGCTTGATGTGCTAGCGTCTGTACTTGGGTTTATAAACTTGAAACTTCTCACATAAACTCGTAAATAAGTAAATCGTAATGATAAATTTTCCAAAACTACCCTTTAAAGGGGTGGAAAGGGTGTTGAAGTTCGTAGGGGAAAGTACAAAATCCGCGCAGGGGAAGACCCGGGCCTTTATATAAATGTACTCTGTGGTCCCGGGCGAAGTGCTTGTAGCTCATGCATGACCTAGACAATGTTGAATGGATTACCACTTCTATATTGTGTCCACTTCCAACATTGTCACGCATACTCTGATTACACACTTTGTCACGCATACTTTGATAAGTATGATAAATAATGCAACACAAGGTGAAGTGTTGTTCAACTATCGATTGACTCTCGACAGTATTTCAATACTATCGAGAGCCCTATCGATATTGTTATTGTTGATTGTTGTTTTCGAGGTCAGGCCTCGAAAACTAGTAACAATATCGATAGGGCTTTCGATAGTATTGGAATTTTACAATACTATCGATTGTATCATCGTCAGACGATAGTATTTTTTTTTTTTTTATTTTTTTTTTTTTTATTATAATTTTTTTTTTCTGTATTGGATTTTTTTATAGCAATAGTTCTAATTCTATCGATATTTACCCCATCGATATTCTATTCTAGGTAAATGACTACATATTATATCCGGATGCAATACTATAAAATTTTCTTTAAATATCGATGGGGTAAAAATATCGCTTCTGTTTTTTTTTTAACTATATGTTTATGTTTACAGGTCAGTTTATTACTAGATGCAGCTTTAACAAAGAACGAGCAAGCACTCATACTTGCGGAGAAGGCCCGTTTAGATGCTCTTCGAGAAGTAGGCAACCACCTCCATGAGTCCGTCCCAGTGGATAATAATGAGGACCACAACAAGGTGGAGAGGACCCACGGAGACTGTGCCTATAGGACTAAGTACTCGCATGTGGACCTCATTTATATGATTGACGGTGAGTTAATGTAAAGTCACGGTAATTCATGAATGCTAAGCAAAAGTACCAACATAAATTCGTCCGACGTATATACCTAGGTATTTTCGAATCACAACTGTCATTCTTTGGCATATGAATGAACTGGCTATAACACGGCAAATTGCCATACGGTGTCAATATTTCTGACCGTACCTACCTACACAAGCGTTAATTTTTTTTTTTCGGTTGGGGAATCATCAAATGACCCCTCCCGCTCTGGGTGGAGCGGAAGGGAGTGTCAGACTCTTACTGACTAAAACCCACCCATGTTCCTTCCTTAGCCCTTTATGTTCCGGGCCAGCGGTAACCCTTTCGGACAATCCCGCTGACCCGGCAGGCTTCGGCTCTAAGGGGCCCCTTCTCTGCTGCTGACATCTCTTTGAGGTGCGCGTGGAACACGTATGCGCCGTCCGGCACGGGCCTGGTCCTGATCGGACGGTGAGCTACCCATTACTCTCCGCCCGCAGGCCCGCGCCTACGGTGGCCGGGAATCGTCCCGTGGCTTCCGACGCCCGGAGCGTCTCCCGTTGACACCTGTCATTGCGACAGTTCTAGTACCTAATAAAGACCAAATTCGCAAAACACGTATTTGCTTTGTATGGAGCTGACAGGTGTCAGGAGCGCATTCTCGCGATAGCCGTACTGTAGTGTTTTGTTATGAGAAGAGACACGAGAGATGATTTATGGAGTACCTACCTTACAAAGGCGAACTTTTAATAAAACTCAAACTGCCACAAAACCGGACTGAGTGACTACTGAGTTTCTAAGAGAAGCCGCTTAACATTTTCCCCTAGGGGGATCGAACCCATAAACAGTTGTCGCACTGAGTAGATGAGGCATTCGCATTCGCATAGGTTTTTTTGTCGTCTAATAAGTTTGTCCTCAACGCTATCTATTTCCAAACTATAGCAATACTATGAAATGCGAAAGTAACTCTGTCTTACGTCTGTTACCTTTTTTGAAGTCGTGGCAAGCAGCTGGTACCTCATATAATACCTATCTAATCGCTAATGTATCATTAGGTATGGACGGCGAGCGAGGAATTGCAGTGGCTGGTGGACGCGGGTACTTCCTCAAGGGAGCCGCAGTGTTCCTGGAGCAGGCTCTCATACAACTGTCTCTCAGGATGCTGCTGAAGAGAGGCTATACACCACTTTACACCCCGTTCTTCATGAGGAAAGAGGTACCTATGCGCCAATGATATAACTTTACACTTGCGCAGTAAGGAAAAAAAAATATGAGGTAGGTTCACATTTCTCATTTTTCTTTGACCCAATAGCAGCATAATGCACATTTTACATTTCGATGCGCTTAAGTATGAGTGAAATCGCCAGTGCCAGTGAACAGAAACCGATCCAGTACTTAGCGACCAGTGGCAAGTAGGATGCTTATTTTATACCTATAGGCAAGGCATTTTTCTAACCTTATTCGATTTACAGGTGATGCAAGAATTAGCTCAGCTGGCGCAATTCGACGAGGAGCTGTACAAGGTGGTTGGCAAAGGCTTTGAGAACAAAGGGGACGGTACCGTCGAGGAGAAGTACCTCATCGCCACCTCGGAGCAGCCTATAGCTGCGTACCATATGGACGAGTGGCTGCCTGAGGCTTCGTTACCACTTAGGTGAGGGCACCTACTAAGAAGTGCTATGAACACACCATGCTTTTGCAGATTCTGTAGGTAATCATGATCATGTTTTCTTTTGTGGCTCACACACTTGTTAAAGTTCAACTACTTTTGCATTTTTTTTTTTAAATAACTTGTAAATATGTGAGCACCATGTATGTATCTATCACTTATTTGATTTACCTGTCATTGCTTAATTTTTAATTCTTTTTACCTTTTGTGGTAGACTAATTTTATTATGGGTGCATCGTGTTTACATATAATTTTTATTATGTATACAAGACCTTGTAAAACATTTTAAAAGAGTAACGGTGGAGTTTCTTGCCCATTCTTCTCCATACGAAAACTACCTTTTGGAATGGGCGACTAGAATCATTTCTATTTAGTTTTTTTTTGACGTTCAAAAGTGCCTTTAATGTGCCTATTTGAAATAAATGATTTGACTTTGACTTTTATTTATCTTAGACTAGCAGTGCCACGCGGTTTCACCAGCGTTAGTTTCGATCCCGTGGGAATATCGGGATAAAAACTATTGTATGTCCTTTCCCAGGAGGGGCCCGTGGCTACATAATAACAGCCGCACAGGTCGATCGATCAGGTTAAGCTACGCTTGCCGCGGTTGGTCTGTGGATGGGACCATCTTTACATACCGAGACCTCTCCGTGCCTCGGAAAGCACGTTAAGCCGTTGGTCCCGGCTGTCGTTAGTGAATCTTTGACAGTCGTTACGGGATGTCAGAAGTCCGAAAGTCTGACGACCAGACTGGTCGTCAGACTTTTGGACTTCTTATAACCAAGGGGTATCGTATTACCCAGGGGTTGTGGAGGTCAGATAGGCAGTCGCTCCATGTAAAATACTGGTATTCAGCTGCATCCGGTTAGACTGCAAGCCGACCCCAACATAGTTGGGAAAAGGCTAGGCGGATGATGATGATGATGATGTCCTTTCCCAGGACTCAACTATCTCTATACCAAATTTCATCTAAATCGGTTCAGCGGTTTAAACGTGAAGAGGTAACAGCACTTTCGCATTTAAAATATTAATATTGATTTTAAATTCGAATTCTGTTTCCAGGTATGCAGGTATTTCGTCATGCTTCCGTCAAGAAGTAGGTTCCCATGGGCGAGACACTCGTGGTATCTTCAGGGTGCATCAATTTGAAAAGGTAAGTCATTTAACCCTTAAATTGGTAGAGTGAAGCCGGCTGGACGTTGATAAAAACTAAATTTGTAAACGAGTATACTGAAAATTGACTCATGGTGACAAAAACAAAATTTTATTATTATGATTGTTCTGCCAATTAAAGGGTTAACTTAATTATATTAACTTGTAAATATTTTTGAAAGGTATCTAGTCGATGCCAACACAGTGTGGAAGAGCTGTAGCATATTCCTAACGCCGAACCAACCTTTTTCTTCAGGTGGAACAGTTCGTGCTAACCTCCCCGCACGACAACGCCTCATGGGAGATGATGGACGAGATGATCACCAACGCGGAAGACTTCTACAAGCTGCTGGGCATCCCGTACCGCGTCGTGAACATCGTGTCGGGGGCCCTCAACCACGCGGCCTCCAAGAAACTCGACTTGGAGGCCTGGTTCCCCGGCTCAGGGGCCTTCCGAGAGCTGGTGTCCTGTAGCAACTGTTTGGATTATCAGGCTAGGAGCCTTCTTGTTAGGTACACTCACATGGATGAAGAATTAGTAATTTTATGGTTGCTACTCTCATGAATTATTTGGACTTAAACGGAGTGTCTTTTCGAGCTCTTACGTAGACGAGAAAAGTCATAATTAATTAGGTCATGTTTTTTGGAAGTTGTAATAATGCTATCTCTTTTTTTATGGTGGTTTTTTAACAAAAAAAAAAAACAAAAAGTTACAAAAACCACGTTTTTTTTATTCCGTAAAAACATCTGCCGTAATGACTTAACAGTAGGTACAATACGACCGACGCGACGTAACTTGGCGGGCCTGACTATACCCTTTGCGAACTTTCGCGCATGTTCTCTCACTCACACTCGCCTCATGCCACCATTTGGTTCCAAAAAAACGTTCGTGCGCAGCCTTCTGCGCGAAGTTCAGGCCCGCCAAGTTACGTCGGTCGTATTGTACCTTAGGTAATAGGTAATACGGGCTGGTTTCCGCAACTCCACGTCAAAGCGCGTATTTTGCGTACGGGTATTGTACCTTATGATATTTTCTTGTAGATACGGGCAGACCAAGAAGATGAACGCAGCGACAGAGTACGTGCACATGTTGAACGCGACTATGTGTGCTATGACCCGTGTCATTTGCGCCGTGCTTGAAGTCTACCAGACTGCAGAGGGCATCAAGGTAAATAAAGGAGGCTATAAGTTACTTGTACTTACGTAGGTACTTCCCAATACGCAGGTAGATTGAACATGGCACGGCATCAAAAGGTAAAGGCCAGGCCAATAGGGATATTTTAAGGACCCTTTTTTTTAAGATTATTTGAAACATTCTGAGGCTAAACGTTTTTTACCTAAAATAATTTGTCTTGCTCATTAAAATACCTACTCTGAGTATATTTTTCATAACCTTTATTTTATGGCAGTAACCTTCGATCAATAATCTATTGATCGAAGGCAGTAACTGCCAGTTTTTCGTACGATAAATTATCGCAAAATTAATGTGACAAATCGCGCGTAATCTGCCGAGATTGGTTTGAATTTATTATCTTCCGCCAATCGCTTAAGTTCGTTGTTTCTGTAACCCGCAGGTCCCAGAAGCCTTAAAACAATGGATGCCTGAACAGTACCAGGAGTTGATCCCCTTCGTGAAGCCAGCACCCATTGATCAGGAAGCACGCGCCGCCGCTAAGCAAAAATAATGTTTTTTATTCCCAAATATGGAGCAATTTATCTTCCAATATAAATGTATCTAATCTACTTGTGTGCTACGCTAAGATTATAATATACCTATTACCAAATAAACTATCTTATTACTATTTGTTTTTTGTTTTCTTTGAACTTGGGTAAGGTTTTTTTTTTTTTCATCATCTAAGCAGCTTCCATCCCGGTGCTATATTAGATCCCTTTAATTGGGGAATGCCAGTATTTTATATTTACAGCACCACTATTGGCTGAAACTTTGCAACCATCGTGCCGATTGTAACAAACACAGAACACTATTACTCCTAGCGGAGGTAACAAAACTAATCCTGCCTAAATGCCCTTTTCAATTTGTATGAAAAAAATTGTCTATGAGCTTATTTTATTGTGCATCTCGATCATGGACTTAGTAGTACTATCTGGATTCGTTGCTGTCGGCCTTAGTCGATTTAGCTGCAACAACAAACGCATTGTAAACAATTAGGTAGAGATAGCGTGCGCGTAGTCGTGTGATAATGTCGAAGAGAATTATCTTATCACTGAATAACAGTGAGAAAAGTAGGTACCTACGTCATGCAGTGGCGGACTTAATCTATGGGACTAAGCTAATAAGACATAATGAGCCCCCCCCCCCCCCCCCCCCGGTTTTCTCAGTTGATGTGTGTACTTACTTGTAACATTTTGCAAAAAATTAATAATGCCTAAAAAAAAGTATAACGTGCGTACTTAATAATTATTAAACTCCGCCTATATCATGGCCCTCGTAAGCAGCAGGATATTTTTTTTCTTAAGATTTGGGCCCCCCCCCCTTAACATAGATAAAAATACTACCTAAATATACACCCCTGAACCAGGGGCCTGGGCCCTCCCCAGGCCCCTACCGACCCCCTTAGTCCGCGAGTGCCTGCCTACATGACATGACTAAATAGTTGAAATCAAGGACATACGTATGCAATCTTCTAATATAATAAAATAGTAGGTCACGAAATTAAAACTGTACATTATTATTATTATTATCAGCCATTTCTGTCCCACTGCAGGGCAAAGACCTCCCTTCCCTCCTACTTATCCCTATCCAGTGCTGTCAAACGCCAATCCTTCTGGAAAGAGTCGAGCTCGTCCCGTCTCATTCTGGGCCTGCCGCGCCGTCCTTTACTGCTGTTTGGGACCCATTGTGTGATAACCCTAGCCCATAGCTCCTCCGGCATGCGACAGACGTGACCATTGAATATTAAAAAAAAAGTAAGTCATTGCAAGTTTTTTTATTTTTTGTCCGTTTACCTCCGTTTTTTCGACAATTTAGATCATACATCCAGATCCGGATTGGCGCAAAAACGGCTGAACGGAATGGAACGGAGTTTGACACCAGAAAGATTATAACCTGGATTAACCGGTACTTTTAATTTTTAATTCCGGCAGTACCTACGTTCACGTGGGATATTTTCCGACATCCAAGCGGACAAAGCCACGGGCAAATGTGAGTACTGAATAAAACATCATCTTGCTATTTTCGCCTTTATTGTGACAAATATCAGTCAGCGCCGATTATATGCAATGCAAACTTATACTATTTACATTCGTCAAGATACAAATTGATTAACAATAATCTTTCAGAATGTTGGTACCCGTTTGTGTGTTGGCAAAGGACATATTAGCAACCTACGTGAACTATCATTTAATGTGTAACTGCTTGACCCTTGCTGTCTGAAGATTATTTTTGATGAGCCGGTAGTTCAATATTTGAACTGGATATGTTCCGGTCCACTTTTAAGCCTGCACTACACTACTTGAGAAGTTGATCGAAGTAAAGCGAATACGAGCTTGTAGAAGGGCACTTCGCTTCGCTTCGTGCATCCTCGGCTCGCCTCGGGAGACTTCCGATCGCGATCGTTGTCGGTTTCTGCGCCAGAGTCAAAGGACTCAAGCGTCCCGTAGTTTTTAGCATGAATGTATAGTCACGTACTTCGTCGAACCAACTTCGCGAGTAGTGTAGTGCAGGCTAGTGAAGAAGGAAAATATTATAATGATTCAACATCATCATGTTCTGATCGTCAATGATGCAGGTAGACGGATAATTGGCACGCTATTAGCACATGACGTAATCGCCTCTGACGCCGCCTACTGGCCAAAACAAAGCAACATTGATGTACCGTCGAAACGAAATCACGTAAAGCACTATATCATCTTTAAGAATACACAAATGGGTCCCCCTGACGACGGGACTTTCGCATGACAACTTAACACATCTTAAATCACTGTCTGATTTAAATAAATATAAGTATTAAATAAATCACTACAAAACTTACCGGTGCGGTTATTTAACAAAATATTCGTCCTGCAAAAATCCCGTCTAATTGTAAGCTATACATAAATTACAATACATCTGTACAAAGAAGGAACAAAGCAATCCTCGTACCTTTAAAAAAACGATTAAATAAATTGCATTTATAATTCTACAACGTAACAGTGATTTCTACGACACTTCAAATAAACCCTCGCTCTTACGCACGGGCGATATTTTGACGCAACAATTTTTTATCGCACCCTAGTATTTTTACTCGTTCGTTGAGCCAAGGCTAAGCACATTATATAATCAAAGGGCCAAGCATTGAGAATTTGAACGGAGTGCAGCGCGTCAAAAAAAAAAAAATACACTTGGATTTTCAATTCTCGGTGCTAAACAATGCGTTCAAAATCCAGTGTGCGAACAAAAAATCGCCCGTGCGAACCTGAGCTTACGAGGGCAAGTGTACATAAAGTCCGTCTCACGAAAAAGACTCGCAGACGCGGCGACAGTCATGCGATCTTCTATTTGATAGAAAAATATTTTTTCAAATCCGATTGGACCAATATTAGCGCGTTCAAACAAACTCTTCAACTTTAGTATGTATAGATACCTATGGTTCACTTAGTTCTACATAATGTCGCGGAACTTATCTCGTGAGACGGACTCTTCCTAAAACAGTGACTTATTTTTTTATAGATACACTTATGATAAACAAGACTATATGTATGAAATAACGCTACAATAAACAATCCAAATTTTTATCACTACTACAAGAATTTTCAATGAGTAATATTGAGATAGGTATATTATTATTTTACTAGTAAGATCCTATTTACACAGTCTTAGTTAAGTAGTGCAAAAACCCTACATACGTCCTTCCTTGGGTAACTCGTTATTAGAAGCGAGAAACAATGGGTCAGACATTGAAAGAAATTGCGTGCAAATCTGTGGTACATGTATCACGACATCTAAGAATAAATTATGTTTCTAAGATCGTTAATTGATAGATTCACCCAAACATTAATTTGCGGCTCATAACCTTCGATTAGCCCTTGTACCCACGAGCGGTTTTTTATCGCGGCGGTTTTTTGTCGCGCACTGGATTTTTAACAACCAAGATTTGTAAATTCAACGGTGTATTTTTTTATGTGATCTGTTGTATTCGCAATGCACGGATAAACACCATCATCATCATCTGCCTAGTCTTTTCCCAAGTATGTTAGGGTCGGCTTCCAGTCTAACCGGACGCAGCTGAATACTAGTATGCTCGGCTCAATACCAAGAGTTAAAAATCCTGTACGCGATAAAAAAACTCTTCACACTTTTACAAATAGTAAACAGGCTTGCCTGCAAATTCTTTCAAACTCCAACATCATCATCTCATCACCACAACTCCGGTATTATAAGTATACCTACAGGGTTATTGGTAAAACATTAACAACCTCCATTGTAATCATCATTAATTATGAACAAGTTTTTCGTTTCATTTTTCAACAAAGAGTTGTTCATAATGATGAGTACAATGACAAACACATTCTAAAATGTTGTTAATGTTTTACCAATAACCCTGTATAAAGAGTACATTAGGTCTAGGTAGAATATTATTTCCTAAGTGCAGATTGATCGATAGATGACATCATGACTACTACACGTACATGAACAGCGTAATTATCCTGATCGTGACGCGCTGCTACGCGACCAAAGAACATACAACATACTACAAAAAATTAGGAACAAATATTCATTATCTTCTTTCGAATCAGCATGAACTATTTATGAAAATAGTTCATGTTGTGGTTAAGGGGCTGCCTGCTGAGGGTACGCAAACAAGGCCATGGATGAATAAGATTGTTTATACATCTATGGCCGGTTGGATACCTACATTAAAGTATCGTCACAATATTATTCCAAAGCAACAATGTCAAAGATTTAACTACTGAACACGCAAATGGGTCCAAAATAAGTTGTAGTAAACCTGTATACTTATTTCTTTTGCCGACTGTAAATACATACTACTACCAAATACAAGAATTTAGCGTAATTAACGTATATTATATCTAACACCACGTTACAGTTAAAGCTACATTATAATCAAATGCGTAATTAATGTGCCACTTACTTAGGGTAGGTATAGTTTATTCATATTATATATACAGGGCACTATACTTATGTCGTTGTCAAAGAAAAGAGTCCTAAAGCGAATAGGCATAAGGAAAACTTTTTTTTTTTTGTTTCAATACATTAACGCACGCAGTTATACCATTCACAGATGATCACAGTTATAAAGAATCATGGATGCTAACACTCACAGCCTGTATATTTATTATTTACTTCGCGCGCACAAGTCTTCTATTAGATAAATATAAGTGTAGTGCCCGCAAAATATTAGGATAAAAACAGGAAATATTAATTACATTACTACGCATCCCTTGCCTCAACATGGCACAATGATTAACAACCAGATCACAACGCCCTAAAGCACTTCAGACGATGATGTTTGTATTATTGTCTAGCACTTCAAAATTTGAACCCTGCAGTTTGTGCGCAATGCACACCAACGGCCGGCGCAGGCTTATCAGGGGTTTACGTAGCATTTTCTTCAAAGGCAGAGGTAGTACAGACGCCCGCACATCAAGTTACTACAATCTGTCAGATTTCTTTAATAGATTTTCGACTTTATTGCTAAATCATAAGGTTCAAGGTTGATTCGGAAAATCTGACAGTTTCGGGTAGGTTGACCTGCTGGCGTCTGTACATTACAGTGTATTATCTATGGGCACAGGTTCATAGGACTGCACATTTCACCAGTTAAGTTTAAGGGTAATTACATGCCGAAGATCCCTCAGTGCCATACCTCGAGGCCGCGGTTTAGCTCGCTACCACAGAATAAATAGTACAAGTACGCTACTTCGATTTCAACTCCATATAAAACAAATGCATGCTAATAGACACGAGAGCTATCGCAGAGAGGAATCTTCGGCATGTAATTACCCTAAGTTCCCTGTAACAGGGAAGAGCATATTGCCATTCATTGCCGAGACTTATTTCTGAAATGTACTGGATATATTGTGTTGCCAGTCCAAATGTCGCAAAACGTAATTTTTTTTAATGCAAAATGAGGCTTATAAATCTCTCTCTCTCTCTGGCCATTTGTAAAGACTCCTGGCAAGCAGCGTTGGTGTGAATTACGACTAAATTATCTCATAGAGGTTTTAATCTTTATGAACTCACGACTTCGTAACAGTAAAAGTCGCAAATATTAACAGTCGAAAGTTACAAGGCGAACTTCATTATTATGTTGATTAAAATTGTATTTATAGTGTATCAAAAGATTTAGTTATTTCATTGAATGTTCAAATAAATATGTTATAATAAGGCCAAGTTTTTATCTCTAAGCTATTTCCTTTGACTTAAAACATGTTTAGAGATTTCATGATTTTCTGAACTGTCTCGTCAACCTCTTCCCTCACTCACTTTTTATCCTAGCACATGTTATACGCGATATCAATTACTTTAATGGTTGCTACATGTTATTTCAAGTTAAACTACTGTACGCATCGATTGCATGTTAACTTGAGACGTTATGTCCAGTAAGTGGCAACGTATGAACGTGGCCACATACTGGGCTACTGGGCATTTTACAAAGTACCATCGAATCAAAAAGTTATAGAAGAACTTGATATTCGCAAAAGGTTTAGGTACCCATTACCCTGGGAACCACTTAACAGCACCCTAATTGCGTAACCCACTATCAATCACAATCTGAATCATTTTGAAGGTTATTGATAAATCCATTGCTTCATATGTTGGAAAAATTTGTCTGCTCAACAATGTAAATAAGGCAATGAATGTTGTTGAACTGTCAAAATGAAAGTCATTCCCACTGTTAGTGTTACGCAATTACCTACTCCGCAAGTTACAGCATCAAACTAACAAAAATAGACTAAATTAGCCTATCATACTGAAAATGGCTTTGTAATAAACAACCGGATTCGTATTTGTATAGTCTCTACTGTCTTACCCTATGTCCTAACCGAAAGCTATAGGTAGTCGCGCGAATACGCGATCGTTTACATCACTATGACGTACATCACAAACGCGACTTGATCGCGCGAGTATGTCATTTTTATATAAAACTAGCTTCTGCCCGCGACTTCGTCCGCGTGAAATTTGTTGTACCCCCACCCCGTCGCAACACTTCGTCTTCACTTAGCGTTCTTTTTTACTTTTTTTTTTAATTGCATTCTTACTTTTTTTCTTTTTGCTCGGCTCCTAAGGGTCATAGCGTGATATTAAATAGCCTATAGCCTTCCTCAAGAATTGGGCTATCAAATGCAAAAAGATTTTTTCAAATCTGACCGGTAGTTCCAGAGATTATCGCGTTCAAACAAATAAACTCTTCAGCTTTATTATTAGTATATAGATACTCGTGCAGCAATCGATTTCGGTTAGGACACGGTTTTATGATTGTGAAAGTTTTTCTGTGCCTACAATACAATACTCCATAAACTTCTGTCACTTTATGAAGTATTGTAGGGACAGAAAGACTCTCAGAATGTTTAAGGAAGTTATGTTTAATTTAGAGGTAAATGCGTCATTTTAGTTAACACTAGGGTCTCAAGTTAACATTAACAGATATTTTAAATATGTTACAACTACCTACATAATGTCACTACACTTTTGATTACACATTTTTATTTCCTAAACTTTGTTTACAAACTACATGAATATTAATGAAGACAACAAGTGACAATTTACACCTAAGGGCCTGTGCACACCACGTTTTTTAAACGCACCGTTGACGCGCGTTTGTAGCGATACAGACGCGAAACGCACGCAAGTCAGACGCAGCCTATAGACCTTCTGTAGGATAAAAGCGCACCGTCGACGCACCTATCTAAAACGCGCGTCAACGGCGCGTTTAAAAAACGTTGTGTGCACAGGCCCTAAAGTTCTAGTTTACGATTATAGAGTAAATGCAAATTCCTAGATATATAGTGCATGAACAGGTGTAATTACTTGTACATAACATTCAATTATGCACTTTCATTTAAAGGAAAATGACCTTTAACATACAATGTGATCAATGAAACATGATTCAGTAACTTACTATACATATTATATGGTTGATAAATATTAGACAATCCTGTGATGTGACTTTTAGGATTATATTGAACTATACATAATCTCAATGCTGCTAATCAAATGAATTTGAAAGACATTTTTTGATATTATATTTACATTTTATTGTTCATAGTTACAATAATTAGATAATTACTCCATATAATACAGATTACCAAGATTATCATAGAAGTAAAAGACACGAAAGTAAACAAATAACGACCTACTTTGTATGGTGTCAAATTACTCATCGAATTAACAAAACAGCAATATTATTGTTCAATTAAAATAGTACTGTAACTTCCCCAAATAAGATGTTCTCGTGTTCTATGTAGGATAAAAAGTAGTAAATACAGCATGTTCTACACAACACATACAATTGGTTCAAAGCCAAATCATTTTTATAAAGATTACAGACACATGGAGAAGTTTATCAAAGTAGGAGGATTATAGTTCTGAATGCATTCGCCTCAATTACCCACTGCCAGTGCAGGATGCATCAACATTCGAGTATGACTCATCATCAATTACATACAAATCACAGAGTATTTCATTTCTGGCAAGTACTTAAGGGTACAATGCCAGAAACGACGCCACTATTAGCACGCCAGCTGGGCTTTCTGCCGACACTTGTGCATCAGAGCACGCAGGGTGAACTGCCGACGAGCCAGGGTACGCACTTGCTTCAAGAATGTATCCAAATCAATCACTTCTTTGCGTAGAGCTTCTCCCATGTAGTAAATAGCATCTTCTAGAGTAGCTTCCTCAGCAAAAGCATTTAAAAGCTGTGAGTATAACGGAGCAGTGGTCACAACAGCTTCATCTACATCAATGCCCTCTTGTTCCTGTAAGCGTTCAATGGCTGTGTGCAATTCTTTCTCTTTCTCCTGCAAGATTGTCACATTCTTATCTAACTCAGCCCTCTCCCTCTGCAGCCTTGAAAGAATATCCTCAAGACGAGACTTGCCTTCACGAAGCTCCTGCTGTGTGCGGCGAAGAGTCTCCAGTTCTGCTTGGGACTGTAGAGACTGTTCCTTGAGCCTTCTCCTTAGCTTATCTTCCACAGCAGATAAAATTGAAGCTTTAATATGTTCCTCTGTGATAGTACCACCAGCTACTTCCGTCGCAACAGGACCACCATAGCCTGCTGCTGGTGGATAAGGAGTAGCAGTAGCAGCAGGTGGATAAGGCATGCCATTGGTGCTGACTGCACCAGGATATGGAGCCCCATAGCTAGGATAAGGCAGATTTGATGTTGTTGGATAAGGAGCTTGAGTTGGATACCCTGGTTGTGGGGCACCTTGAGGGAATGGGTACCCTGCCGGTTGCGGCATAAAGGAATTAACGGGATAGGGGGCCCTGGTCTCATTGCGAGGCTTTGAATAAACTGGTGGCAGCTCTCCAAACGCAGAGATCATGCATTGAATGAGCTTCTGTAGAGTGGAGCCATTTTTCGTCCATTCGTGTAGAAATGGTAGGTATATTTTGCCGTTGCTATCGACATATTTTGAGACTTTAATAGACATGTCTGACGTGGGTTTGACGAAACACAGCGGCGCATTTTGGGGGTGAGTGTCCATTAGCCAAATACACACAGGGATGTTATAGAATGCTCCTTTATAGTTCACGGGGATGGTACCTTCGAGGTTCAGCAGGTCTTTTCTGGCGCCGTTGTTGAACACAAAGGCTTCCAGACGATAGGTCAAACTTCTGTACACTTGAATCAAATTAACCACTTCACGAGCCGTATAATCGCGGTGTGTGTATTTGGATAGATACTGCTTAAGCACTACATCGTCGTTAGCCATGATTAATTACTGATAAAAATAAGTTAATAAACGAAATACAGCGACTAATTGAAGAAAATTACAGAAAATCGCACAATCAGAAAATCACATCGTTCATAGACAGCTTCAGTGATGTCATCAAACAAAATAGTCAGATGTTTATTATTGATTTTCTTAAAATCGACTAAAATACAAAATCAATTTAATCAGTTCAGAGCATTTAATCGGATTGTGAGTATTTTTGATTCAACATAAAATAGCAACTGTCGAATTAGTTTTTGCCAGTTCTTGAGCACTTGAGAACTCTTAAAAACACAAATGCACATATAAATTTAGGTATTTCCATTCCATACACAGTGGCAAGCACAGAGCCATGGACGTAGAAGTAACCACAGAACATAATACTCCGAGCCGAGAGGGTGGCAAGACTCAGAATGATTCTGGTATGATATGTCATATTATATGATAGCGATCTCCCTCAACCAGTAGAACAAGAGTGTGACCTTTTTACTGATGACACGATGACTATTTTATGTTACTTAATGAAACTACTCAAAGGACTACTTTTCCATTTAAAAAAAAAGAATAATCAAAATCGGTTCATAAACGACGAAGTTATCCGCGAACACACATAAAAAAAAAAAATATATATACGGTCGAATTGAGAAACCTCCTTCTTTTTTGAAGTCGGTTAAAAAAAAACTACCAAAGTACCAAGCCAAAGACAACAAAGGCACAAAATGTCAAAATATTTCTGACAATTTCTTTTTCGGTGGGCTGTCAACGTTGCGAAACGTTTGATTGCAGTTCCCCAATTTTAATCCAAGTTCATCACCTTGGAATAGTTTGAAATACGTTAATTTGTATTTTAAAAATACAGCACAATGCCGCCTAAGTTCGATCCTAATGAAGTTAAAATCGGTAAGAGTTCATACCAGTGAAAAACATGACCGGTTTCAGAGTGATAGTGTTCTTCAATTTTGTGTGTGTATTTTTGCAGTAAACTTGCGATGCGTCGGTGGAGAAGTTGGTGCCACTTCTTCGTTGGCCCCTAAAATCGGTCCCCTTGGTCTGGTGAGCATACATTTTATTATTCGTAAAAGTTGCCAAAATTCTAACCTAGAAAATTCGCATGGCAGTCCGAACACCTATTCCATAAAATGATACAATTATTTGGTGGTATCACAGAGACAACTCGATGTATGCTTGTACTGCAAGGCTTCTAAGTATCTTTTTCTGAAGAAAAACATTATTAACTTACTAAGTACATGTTCACTATCATATGGAGATAGTCAAATCTAGTTGTCTCGCTTAAATGTTGATCATCCTGGGGGGTGCCTCCCTACCAGGCGCGTCCTTCCGGGTGGCGGATGGAAGGAACCCGCGACTCAGGATACTTTCCCTGTCGCGGCTACTCCGAATGTCCAATAAGGAGTCGCGGACCAGGCAATGTGACTGCCATGCTTTCTAGGTACTTATCTAGCTACATGTGGGATTGAGTAAGTTCAAGTTACTATTTCTATAAATAATATTGAAATTGAATTACAGTTTCTTTGGAACTAGCCAGGAGACATGTTTATGTACTGGATAAAACTACCCTAAACACAAGTTACTGTGAAGAGCCCACATGGTGTAATGTATCTAAAAGTCTTATCTCAATTGAAGAAGATATAGTTGTTAATTCCATTATTTACAAGCATTCAATCTTTTCATAATGTCTTACTAACATTTATTTCCACTCACAGTCCCCCAAGAAGGTTGGTGATGACATTGCCAAGGCCACCAGTGACTGGAAGGGTCTCAAGATCACTGTGCAGCTGATTGTACAAAACAGACAGGCCCAGATCTCTGTGGTGCCATCTGCTGCTGCCCTCATCATCAGAGCCTTGAAGGAGCCCCCACGTGACCGCAAGAAGCAGAAGAACGGTATGTATCAAGTTGAAAGATTGAATGAAGTTTCTCTTTGAATTTTTGTTGTTGTAGTAAGGGCTTTCTCAACAAGTTTACAGAATTTTTATGCTTTTAATACATTCTCTTCCACAACCCAAATTGTTATATCCTAAGCCAAATACCAAAAAAGGAAACCATAATTAAAAAAATTGATTGAACATGGAAAGTATCCTCCCAAGAAGTATCCTAAAAAGATGCAGAATAAACAAATTGTCTTTCTTTGTAATCTAAATATATTTTTCTCCTACTTCCAGTCAAGCACAATGGCAACATCACCCTCGAAGATGTAATCACTATTGCCAAGACCATGAAAGCCAGATCAATGGCCCGCTACCTCTCCGGCACAGTCAAGGAGATCCTCGGTACCGCACAGTCTGTTGGATGCACAGTTGAGGGCAGGCCTCCCCATGACCTCATTAACGACATCAACACTGGTGCTCTTACCATTGATGAATAAACGTAACATCTAAGTTTAACTAATTCTTGTTTTATTATTATTGTTCTAATGGTTCACCCTTGCAGCCATGCAGAAACTGGTTGTGGACTAAGCACTAAGCTGAGAAACTCTTGGTCTGCAACTGAAACACAATCAAGATGTGTTTATCTATGTAGAACAGAATAGCCTATCCTGTTATGGTAAAAGGAAATTTGGGTTAAAATCTTTAGAACTTTCCTTTGGGACACTAAAGGAAAGGCCATTCTAAGGATTTCAATAATGCGTTTATTATCATCCTTTTATATTGACTATTATTGATCGAAGTTGATAATGGATGGAAGGTGTGTTTACTAATATAACATGAGTAGAAGATTATTATCAAGAAGTGTGGCAGGACACATTTTACTATCCTGTAACAAGCCATAGCCATTACAAGACAGTACAAATGGAGTATATTCGGTAGCTAGAGGATCTAATGAACATAGTCGGCCTATAATATTTTTCCCACAGCTGGGACCCGATATATTACTTTATGGCTGGGACACAGGTCTATTTCTAAAGAAATGAAAGTTAGAAAAACCGGTCAAGAGCGAGTCGGACTCGCGCACCGAGGGTTCCGTACTATCATGTTTTTCATCGGCGAGGCCTATATTCGTCGAGAGAATTTTATGATAGTATGATGAAGATTGCCGGAATTTTTTTGTCCCTTTCGGTGATACCATGAGTCTATAGATTACTCTATCTACGGCTAGGAGTAATAGCGTCACAGTATAAAACCCAATAGACTGTGATAGCGTTCTTGTGATGCTTATGTTTACTAGTCTATCAAAAAGTACTCTGTGGTTCTGTGGAATGAACTCGGATGAAACGGTTGAATTGAAAGTCAACGATGAAGTAGCGATGCGCGATGGCGAGAGGTTTTATTCGATTGTTCGAACATCTCGATGGTTCTCGATTGTTTCGACTTGGACTCGAGTCCGACTCGGTCTGTTTAAGCTGTATTACGACTGGCGCATGGCGCGTTCATTCCAGAGTTCATCGATGGTTTAGTTTCGCGAGTTCTTGACTTGCGTTATGATTGCGAATCCAAACTAATTCTTTCAACAAAAGCAATCGAAAATAATCAATACCGCGACGGGAATAAAATGTAAGTAGGTAGTTAACTTACGAATAATTAGATAGCTAAGGGGCTGCCTCCACGAGCGAGAGAATCGCGGCGATAGTCTCGCCGCGCCATCAAATTTCCGCGGCGATGAAATCGCCGTGTGGAGACACGTTCTAAGAGAGTGTATAGAAATACGTGGCACGACGATAATATCGCCGCGATTCTCTCGCTCGTGGAGGCAGCCCCTAACATGCACCTCGGGTTGATGCATGCAATCGACTCGGACTGACTTCGGTGACCGAGCGAGACTCGGTGAGTGAGAGTGACGGACGACTGATTCGAACAGTCGAAAACAGCGGTCGATTCCATTGACTCGAGACAATCGAAAAACATCTCGATTGTTTTGTAGAACGGCGAGTCGATGGTTTATTTTAACGACTCCGATTCTTTCAATTGTTAAGACATCTCGGAATCGCCCATCACTACGATGAAGTACCTAGTCTACTACCAACATGACGGAAATAATGGTGAAATCGTAGACAGAGTAAACTATAGACTGCTGCACGTAGTAACTATTCAGTAATCTGTGCTGCTGCTTATCTTCTTTATCATTCGCACAAGAAAAAGAGACGTCACTAGCAAAGAAAAGAGACAGAGTAAGAATATTTCTGTCCCTTACCGCGTGTCGGCTAAGCACATCAATGTCACAGAACACTATTACTCATAGATCAATGTGCACAACAAGTTTGACGTTTATGAATGAAATAATAAAAATCATGAATGAAATAAAAAAACTACACCGCGATTAAACGGAAAATAAGATCCTTTTCGTGCATAATTCAATAAAAGTACATTTGCGCAACTGTGAAAATGGTAAGGTTTAAAAAATTATAATATGATGAAGATTGCCGGAATTTTTTGTCCCTTTCGGTGACACGGATACCGTGAGTCTATAGATTACTCTGTCTACGGGTGAAATTGACCCAGCGTTCCGAGTTCGGAAATAATCGATTTAAGCGTGCTTAAACTCGTACCGAATGAGGGATTTTATCTTTATTTTTTAACTCTTCCCTAGTCGCTGGATAGATGGCGCTAAACTTGGTAAGTTACTGCAAGGAACGGAACGTCACATAAATTTAAATTATTTCACTTGGATGTAATTTTGAGATCGTAAAACGAAAGTGTCAGTCAACGAGCGGATGTGACGTGACGCAATGTTTTTTTTTCCAAGCGTTTTGGCTTTGACACCTAGTAACGTAGTCAGTTCAACGCCATCTATAGAGTTCTTGGAAACTGTTTTTTTTAATACTCAAAAAGAAAACCTCTCATTAGCGTGATCGCGATAACGATGTCCCGTGAATCGTCATAGATGACGTCATGACATGCGCCATCTTGCAATAACGCCGACTATGCCCTAGAATAATATCACCGTGAGCGCTGTCAAAAATGACACTACGTGTATGTGTCAGTGTGTGTTCTGTTTTGATTTAAAATTAAACTAACGTGACATTTTCGAAATTGTGCTTCTAGCTGACAGTCGCCACCTAACCAAAGAAGAAGTAATGCGGTGTATACAAAAAGAAATTAGAGATGGGTCTAAAATTAATAAGCTGCTAAATTAACACTGCTATATTTTTTTAGTGTCAACACCTGTTAAATAAATTTTAAAATAGCTGTTAAATTTAGCAGTTTAGCAGTCACATCACATCTCACATGTACACACTACACAGATAACAAATTAATAATAATGGCCGCCGGCGGCGCGGCATCAGGTACTCTGCGTACACCGTACAGTCCACACACAGATTGATATATATATTTGTCTCGCTCTAACCCACTACTGCAGGCGGCTTTGTACAAAAGAAAGAAAAGGATACAAAATGTTGTTCCGTCTCTATTGAAATGTTTTCAACTTAGCATTTAGCAATTTAGCAACTGTTAATTTTGTGTTCATTGTTAAATCAGACAGATTGTTATTTAGTTGATTTCAACTTAGCATTTAGCAATTTAGCAACTGTTAATTTTGTGTTCATTGTTAAATCAGACAGATTGTTATTTAGTTGATTTCAACTTAGCATTTAGCAATTTAGCAACTGTGAAGTGAACTGTTTATTTTGTGTTCATTGTTAAGTCAGACAGATTGTTATTTAGTTGATTTTTTGTTTTTTTAATGATTTTCAACTACCGATAACTTAAATATATAAAATAAAAAAAAAAGTACCTACCTAATCTTACCATATATGTATTATATCTGCACAAAGATGATTATTTAGTTTGTATGTTAATAAGAAAAGAAAAAAACAATATGATTAATAAAAAAAAATATAAATACTAAAAAAAAACAGCTATAAAAAAAGAATACGTTGTAAATAAATTGATTCTCAGAAAAAAAAAGAAATAAAAACAAGATGATTAATAAATCAAAAATTATAAATACTAAAAAAAACAGCTATAAAAAAAGAAATCGTTGTAAATAAATTGATTCTCAGTATAAATACGCCAACAGAAAAAGTTGACAGTCCTAAGCCTGTGAAAAGTATGAAGGAAATGAGAATTAATTTTGTTAGCAATCTGTCTGTGATTAAATTAACAGTTGCTAAATCTAGCTGCTAATTTTAAGTGTTAATTATTTTTAGCATTAGCATTTAGCAGTGTTATTTTTTTTTAACGTTTAGGCCCATCTCTAAAAGAAATACTGTAATAATATCGTTTGGTTATGGTGGTGGAAGCACTGTAAGCGCGTTCACGAGCGTTCCGAAAATCCGAATTGTTGACAGCCCTCAGCTGTCACAATCGTAATATCTAAATCGGAACGCATGTGAGATATGGGCGCTTTCCGAATTAGCTATAATCGCTCACAGCGCGCAGCGCTCACATTATCTCACATGCGTTCCGATTTAGATACACACATCAACACGGTCTAGGGATATTTTTAAAAAAGCGAATTACTATCAATGTGTTAATTATTTATATGACATGTATATATTTAAAAGATACGTTATTTAATATTCTACCATTTTTTAATAATGGTTAAGGTACTTAGATTAAAATTTCAGGATTTTATGGAAAAAAAATGAAGCATAGACGGAAATCGTATATGAATGAACTTTTAATTTGTGAGTAAAAACTGAAAAAAATAGAAAAATCATTTAATTTGTGTTTATAAACTTGAAGTTAGTAGTCTGAGAAAGCGCCCATGATGTTCATAACACATCGGCAACGATTCGGCATGCTCAGAACAAGGTTGTCAATGTCTTGCTGCGGAATATTGTCCCATGTCCTTCTGAGGTGCGCAAAAAGTTGATCTTCTGTAGCCAGATTTTCAGGAACTTCCTTCAGAGCTCTTCTTTGCAGCATATCCCACGCATGCTCAATGGGATTCAGATCTGGCGATTGAGCAGGCCAGTCTAAGGCCCTAACATTATGTGTATGTAACCAAGCTGCTACCGTTCTCGCCGTGTGTGCCCGGGCATTGTCGTGCATGAGCAGGAAATCTTGCCCCATTTGTGTTCTGTGGGGCAAGATTACGGGCCCCAGCACCTGTTGGACGTATCGTTCTGCCGTCATATTGCCCCGCACCCAAACGAGATCCGTCCGTCTTCCAAGACGAATTCCTGCCCAAACCATAATTGTTCCTCCTTGGTATGGGTGAACTTCCTGAGGGTTCTGGAGACGGCTCCATCGTCCAGGAACTCGCCAAACACGCGTCCTTCGTGAATCTGGATGGAAGCCGAACCTGGATTCATCCGTGAACAGCACATTGGACCATTGCTCACGGCCCCAGTCCACGTGGTTCCGAACCCATTCTAATCGTCGTCCACGATTGCCTCTCCGTAAAGGTGGGACCCGGAGTGGTCTACGAGAGCGTAGACTGCTTTCATGCAGTCGCCTTCTTACAGTTTGGTCACTCACAAGCACTTGGTGTTCCACTCGCAGCCTTTGGACCAATTGAGTCGCCGTTGCATTTGGTTGTGCTCGCGCAGTAATTTGCAAAAATCGGTCTTGTCTGGGGGTAGTGATGCGACTTGGCCCCCGGTGCCTCTCCGCTACTTCACCTGTGGCACGATAGCGTGTCCACAATCTTGAAATTACATTTTGATGGGTCCCTATGGCCTCAGCAACATTACGCTGAACAGATCCAGCTTCCAGCATTCCCACAGCTCGTAACATCTCCGCCCTCGTCAAATGTCGGCGTTGCATGGCTACAATACCTCAATTTTAACTTTATCTTTCGTTTAAAAATGAAAAAAAACTGTAAGTAAACGTAATTCGTATTGTTTTCTAAATTTCGCACAAATGAAAATTCCCTCTCCTATACATCAAGACATTTTTTGCCACCGAAACAAAAGAATTTTCAAAAATTTAAATTTGGAATTAGTCTGAGATAAATTACAAACAAATCGGTGTATAAAAGATTCCAATGCGGCCAGTACTTTTCGAGTTATTTAATTGAGTATGAAATATCCCTAGACCGTGTTGATGTGTGTATTACGATTATGACAACTGAGAGCTGTCAACAATTCGGAACGCCCGTGAACGCGCTCACAGTGCTAACTCAATGTAAAAACGATATTATTACAGTATTTCTTTGTATAAACACCACATTTCTTCTTCTTTGGTTAGGTGGCGACTATCAGCCAGAAGCACAATTTCGAAAATGCCACGTTAGTTTATTTTTATGATAAGATGCAAATCAAAACAAAACACACACTGACACATCCTCACACACACACACACTGTCATTTTTGACAGCGCTTACGGTGATATTATTCTAGGGCATGGTCGGCGTTATCGCAAGATGGCGCATGTCCTGACGTCATCTATGACGATTCATGGGACGTCGTTATCGCGCTCACGCTAATTCGGTACGGGTTTAAGCACGCTCACATCGATTATTTCCCTAGCTCAGATCGCAGGGGATGTGAGCGCTGTGTGCGATTATAGCTAATTCGGAAAGCGGCCTAAAATTTCTGACAAATTATAGTATGTCATACTATAGATTTTAATAGTAACTTTACTCTTAATAATTAGTTATTGTAATAAATTGAAATGATTTTACTAAGTATTTTTGTAAGTATAGGTAATAAATTGAAATAGTTTTACTAAGTATCGTTACGAGCAATCTTTTTTAATTTTATTATTTCTCACAAAACCCTACGAGACAAGAAGTCTGGCAGTGGCAACATCGTTCCCTCCAAGCAGAAATGTCAAAATGGCGTCAACGCAGGACGCTTGGTATATTTCTTTACTTGGTTTAGCAGAACATTTCCGTACATCGAGTCCTCCTGACATAAAAAGTTGTATCCAGTGCCTACAAGCTGTTTTTAATTTCAAACCACCACAAAGAGTCGAAGCCAGGACACATTTACAACTTGGAAATATTCTTTTGACACACACCAAAAACATCGACTTGGCGAGAACGCATTTAGAGCAGAGTGTAAGTTTTTTTTGTTGTTATTCCTATAGTTTGGGAGTGTAATGTGTTATGTAGAAGCGGCTGTTGGAATAATTGGATGGTGTACCTGCAACATATATGTATGTTTATCGGTATTTATGATACTACTTTCTCAAAGTATGTAAACAAAGTTGAAGTGGGTCATATGGTGATTAAACAGTGTTGTGGTTTCAGTGGTGCATGTCACAGACTATCAATGGGTTCGACGATGTTAAGTTCGAGGCAGCAAGCGTGCTCGCAGATCTGTTTGAGGCCCAGGGCCAGCCATCACATTCAAAGCCCATTCTACGGAAGGCCATTGAGTTGTCACAGCATAGTGTTTACTGGCACTGCAGACTTATATTCCAGCTGGCAGTAAGTATACAATCTGTGTTATTCTGTATCATTTACATAACCTTTGGCTTTTTATGGAATGTTATGATTATGAATGTTTATTAGATTATAGGTGCCACTTATGAATTGTAAGATAAACAATCCTGACGTTTGTTAAGTTAGGATTGTTTGAATTCAATTTGTTACAGTACTGTACATATTATTCTAATGTTTCATGATCATAGTTGTTTTAGAAGGATTAGGTATGACAAAATAGATAATTTTCTTAAAGTTTGTTGTAATGCCTGTTGTTTGCATCTAACATTTTCGGTCTCAATGTTATTCTTTTTACTCAAGACATTTCAATGTCGCAATGAGAATGTCAATGTTATTTCCACATAATCATTTGGTATTTTAGAACATATATAATTTTTTCATCGGTTCAATTAGTTGTTTGTTATTAACCTTGACTTAGGTAAATATTTTACAAGAGTTTTGTTATAGTTTGGACCTTATGGTGATGTCTTTTTTGTTTTTAATAGCCTGTGTGAAACTTGAGGCAAAGTTCAGAATGGTAGTGGTCTATTATGTTTTTTTTTTTAATACTAAAACCAAGACAATTTGTTGGGAATGTTTTCATTATACTAGATGGCTGTGGTCAATAATTTGTGCATTAAAAAACTAAAAGGATAAAGTCTTCTTAGTTGGATATTAAAAAATAAACTTTTTTTTTTGTGTTGGAATTATTGGACACTCCACACAACTTTTATTTATGAATATTATAATAATACAAAGTTAGTAGGTTAATCATGGAACTAGTTCTTGTAAAATTGTTCCTATTTATTTTTACTCAGTTGAGGCTAAAAACATTGTAAGCTAGTTTAACTAAAGTATCTTCAATACAAAAATATGAAGGAAGAAGCTAAGCAATTCTGTTAATTGAATGCTGGTGTAATTAAAATAAACTTCACACTTTAAAGTAACACTGTTACGTTTAACACAAGATATCCTGATAGATTAATTATTTCTTCAATAAAAATCAATTGTTTTCCAATGGTTATAAGGATATTTAACCTATTGACCGCCACACGTCAAAAAATCAAAAACGTGCCCTCGGCGTCAAAATCTGTCATGTAGTCGAACCGTGGTGTGCTGGGCACATTTTGGTTTGACGTCTATACACGTCTGTGGCGGTCAAAAGGTTAGTAAACTACCAAAATCATATAAGGAACTGCGAATCAATTGATATAAAACAGCATTAGTCAAATGGCTTATAGAAAATCATTCTATTCTGTGAATGAGTATTTAGACTTAAGATTCACACTGACATGTTACTATTATAATTTGACAAATACTTGACATTTAAATTTAATAACTATGATTTAAGTACCAATTTTATTAGATTCATTTATTTTATTTTTGTAAACAATAATTTTCATGCTGAAAGAAACTGTTAAAAAAAACCGACCATCTGTAATGTACAGACGCCAGCAGGTCAACCTACCCGAAACTGTCAGATTTTCCCAATCAACCTTGAACCTTATGCTTTAGCATTAAAGTCGAAAATCTATTAAAGAAATCTGACAGATTGTAGTAACTTGATGTGCTGGCGTCTGTACTACAATTCTTACAAGTAAATTTCATTTCACTCAAAGCTCATAAGGTATTATTAACACAATAATTTATACATATAAAGATGGAAAAGATACTTTCATTCAAAACTAAAGTTTTGCTTTTCTATATTTATACTGTACATGTACTGTATAGATCAGTGAACAGTCTAAAAAAATAAGGCGGGAAACAAATAAATATGAAAGAAAGAAAGAAAAAGTATCTAATGGGATTTACACAGACATATGACACAAACATAAAAAAAAAATAAAAACAAAAGTAATTAAAAAAAACAAAGCCGTGTGAGGCCAAAAGGCCCCAATATGACAATTAATAATATCCTTATTTTCAGCAAATCCACGCAACGGAGAAAGAATATGAAGTGGCGAGCAGCCTGCTAGGAGTTGGCGTGGATTATGCACAGATATCCAATGTACCTTACACGCGCGTCCTTTTTATACTCAGTAGGGTTATGGTAAGTCACCTTTATACTTCTTTCCTTATTTCAATATTTTATGATCAGGGCTTGGTTGCCATAAAGACAAAAGTGTGTTCACACACAGTATCCCCCAAATCATTTGTTGTAAAGAAAAAATTTACACAGTTTCGCACAAGTTTTTGAAGTGAAAACTTATTTAGCGGCGTTGTACACTTTTTTTTGTAATGGGTAAAAAATGTTAAACTCTCGTCAGGACACGTGACCTGATCGAAAATTCGTAAGACGGATGGAGAGTGCTACGGCGTAGGTCAAACTGTGCTACGGCGTAGCTCACACTATGCTACGGCGTAGTTCACCATACCAGCATACCAGCGAATATGGCTGTTTTATGAATAAAATATTTCGTTTGACATTTTGAAGCTTTTTTTAGATTCTATAATTAGACTCAAACTATTTTAAATAGATATTTAGTTATGAGCGTTTACGCCGTGCGGCATTTTATACAAAC
The DNA here is from genome assembly GCA_948474745.1 of Oligia latruncula. Classification (NCBI taxonomy): domain Eukaryota; kingdom Metazoa; phylum Arthropoda; class Insecta; order Lepidoptera; family Noctuidae; genus Oligia; species Oligia latruncula. Next base: position 13,708,852 of record OX419701.1, on the reverse strand, counting down.
TTTCAAGCCCTTATTTTTCGAAATGAATGAACCGATTTTAATGAAACTTCATACGCATAAGCAGGATACAAAGGTCTAAAAATACTAACTTTTTAGACTTTTGTATCCTGCCTAACTCGCGCCACTGTTACCGTAAGCGACACCACGCGTGTTTTGTTTATAAGACGATTAAAAAAAATACCCGCTTCGGATGTGTTCGGCTGTCCTCGGGATGTACTCGGTTTTAATGTATATCCGATATGTCAGTGAGTGATGGCAAAGTATTCTTTTTGTGTTTTGTTTTCACTTCTGTCGGCACTCCCGGAGTGCCACTGTTTTTTTTTTGTATTGAACACTCAAATGCTATCATAGTCCTAAAAAGGTAAATATTAACAATACTATTTATTTAAATAGTGAGATTTAGTAACTAGATTTCTGTCTTATTATATCTTAGGTAATTTTACTTGTTTATATCTCGCCTGATTTTGTTTATCATTTGTAAAGGTGAGATCAAACATAGGATAATAGAACATCCGCGCGAATGTTCGACGAAATGCTTATGTGCGTTCTGGTAAACTTTGTACAGGTAAACCAGAAAAGTTATGCGCTTCGGTAATCTTCGTGTTTCCGAATTAGCACGAATGTCGCGGCATAGATTAACCCCCACAGAGGCAAAGCTTATAAGTTCTGTTCTGCCGCGCATTGTAGTGGCGCACTTATTGTTCCTTATTTATGAAGTTTTCTCTTTGCCGAGTTACCTAGTCATGACGCTTAGCTATTCACAACCATTCGACACGTTGTCTTGAATGAATTTGCTTTGCCCCCGACAGCAAACAGTTGTCGGAAGAATGGCGGTCGTCGATTTGATTTAAAATGATAACATTTTCTGGTTTTGCATTTGTGAACAGCCTTTAAAGGACTTTGATAACATTGATTATGTTCGATTCGCATCATCTGCCACAAAAGTTTTGAAAAGTTTTTTGAAATTGTATAGTGTTGTTAATCTGTAATTATGTAATCATGGTAATAGAAAATAGGCAAGTACTTCCATGGTTATATCAGTGCACGTTCGTATTTCCGAAGATAGACGATGATTTCCGAAGCGCATACTTTTCTTGGAAGGTCTGTACTCAACTTCACAGTCTTAAAGCATTGAAGTGTGAACTTCCTGCTTAACCCTAAATCCATTTGTTCCAGCTGTTGTTAATAGACAAGAAAATCTCTGAAGTGTTGCCTCTAATGAACCAGGCAGGTCACCTAGTAGACACCTGGAGCGGCAGTCATCACCAGAAAGAGTACATCAAAGTCTTTTTCTTAGTGCTACAGGTAATTACATTTATTGTCTATTTTTATTATTATCTTGACAGCCAGCCGGAACATCTTAAAAAAAGTATTATATTATAGTGCCATAAAAAATTCGTTTTTCATCATTCTTTCTCACTTCTCCTGTTATATTTGAAAACATGAAGTTATAAACTAAAACCCAATTACAGCAAAAACGTCAACTAAAAATTCAAAGTTAAGGCGCCGGCGCGGCGGCGCCTCGGAACATGAGGCGAGTCGCTGCGCAGTAACAAATTCACCTGTCAGCGGGGGTGAGGGGTGAGGTACTGCGCAGCGAGTAACGCACTTCAGAGCCGCCATGAAGTGTGAATAGGGCTGTAACTAGCTTTTGCCCGTTGCTTCGGCCGCCCTTGGCTTTTCTGTTATCTCTTCTTTTAATTTTAAGAAACCACTTCACATATTTGTTTTGTCTGCAGGTATGTCACTACTTAATGGCGGGGCAGGTGAAGAGCGTGAAGCCTTGTCTAAAGCAGTTACAGCAGAGTATACAGACCATCATGGCGCCCAATTGGCCCGACGATGACAGTAAGTAACGCTTTTGTATTGTTTCAACTATAGCAATATTACTGCCATTTGTACATTTCAGGTGTTTGTCCCCACGTTTTTTCTCCCAGTGTACCATCACACTAAAAAAGAGATGAATTTGGTCCTCATTGCAATTGATGGCCGGTTTGATCACAAGGTTTTTGGCCTTCGCCGTGCAGTGAACTATAGACATACAGGCTGTGTGCCCGACGGGAAATCCCACTAGGCAAAAAATACTGAACTTCATACAAAATTGTCATCTTCTTTAGGGGACTAATTTTCAAAATTCCTTCCTAAGCAAAATTTCATGCTCTTAGACCTAGTGGTTTAGGCTGTGCATTGTCTGTCAGTTAATGGCTTTAAGATATTTATTAATTAGAAGATACAATAGTCTAGCAAACTTTTTGAAACATCTAAAAAAAAAATTAGTTTTGTACCTATTTTATTGCAAACATTATTTATTGGGAAGTCCTGGTAACAATTTGATCCTTATTTCCGTAGCGGTATGTGGCACGGTCCAGGGCGAGTTGTTCGTGTGGCTGTCCCGACAGCAACTGTACGTGCTGGTATACCTTGTCACCGTCATGCATTCGGCGCAAGCAGGGTATATGGAGAAAGCGCACAAGTACACCGAAAAGGCGCTCGCGCAGATCGACAAACTTACATGTGAGTATCTTTCGATTCTCTAATCTGCAGATTACTAGAAAAATATGCAGGGTTATGTGTGGACTATGGAGTCCTTACTACTTATGTACTTGTAATAAAAGAAGCATCTAGGGGTTGTGTTTTAACTGAACAGACAGCTGTGCTGCTGGGTACTTTGTTGCGCTACTTCTTTATCCCAGCTAAAGCACTAGGAAACAGTGAAAGGCGGCCGTTGTGGGGGACTGTCGTATGTAATTTTAACGTTTGAAAAGTGCTGATTCTCAGCCCAGTTTGAATAAATGTCATTTGATTTTTGATCTTGATTTCTTTGCAGCCTCTAATTTCGAAAAAAAAAACTAAATTAGCTTTTCGTGTACTTTATACAAATTATACTCTGAGTAGCCTTCAGTTTTTGAAAACGAACGTTTATTATACAGCAAAATCAAGCGACAAGGACGCCAAAGCCGAGCGAGACGAGCGCGAGCAGGCCCGCAGCCGCAAGGGCGCCATCCTGGCGTGGCGCCTGCGCATGGCGCTGGTGGAGCACGCGGCGCTGTGCCGCCTGGTGGCGGGCGGCAAGGCGCACGCGCTGCACGAGATCGCGCGCGCCGCGCATCTGCTCACACAGGCGCCCGAGCGTGAGTATACACTACATCTGCTCACACAGGCGCCCGAGCGTGAGTATACACTACATCTGCTCACACAGGCGCCCGAGCGTGAGTATACACTACATCTGCTCACACAGGCGCCCGAGCGTGAGTATACACTACATCTGCTCACACAGGCGCCCGAGCGTGAGTATACACTACATCTGCTCACACAGGCGCCCGAGCGTGAGTATACACTACATCTGCTCACACAGGCGCCCGAGCGTGAGTATACACTACATCTGCTCACACAGGCGCCCGAGCGTGAGTATACACTACATCTGCTCACACAGGCGCCCGAGCGTGAGTATACACTACATCTGCTCACACAGGCGCCCGAGCGTGAGTATACACTACATCTGCTCACACAGGCGCCCGAGCGTGAGTATACACTACATCTGCTCACACAGGCGCCCGAGCGTGAGTATACACTACATCTGCTCACACAGGCGCCCGAGCGTGAGTATACACTACATCTGCTCACACAGGCGCCCGAGCGTGAGTATACACTACATTCTGCCACCTGGCGTGGCGCCTGCGCATGGCGCTGGTGGAGCACGCGGCGCTGTGCCGCCTGGTGGCAAATCTATAAAAATGATCAATTCCAGTCTGCCTAGCCTTTTCCCAACTATGTTAAGGTCGGCTTCCAGTCTAACCTGATGCAGCTGAATACCAGTATTCTACAAGGAGCGACTGCCTATCTGACCTCTACAACCCAGTTACTGGACCCTTAGTAAGACTGGTTGTCAGACTTTCGAGCTTTTGCAGACTACCAATAATGACTTGTCAAAGATCTACAAATACCAGGAGCAACGGCTTAACGTGCTTTCAGAGGCCTCCGTGCCTCTGAAAGCACGTTAAGGGTCTCGAAATGTTATGGATGGTCACCCATCCTCGAACCGAACGCAGCAAGCGTACCTTAACCGATAAAAATATCTTACAGGCTTTTGAAAATAAAAAATAAGTAAACGTATTTTTCCTAATGTCATAAAATGTTCCTGGATGACATGGAAATGTAAACTGCCTGAAAAATCAATGACCGAACCGGCTGCACTCGATTGTGTTCGATGGTCCCGTGATAGATCTTGTTTCAAGTTCATAATATGTTGTCAGTGGGACGACTACCAAGATGACGACTAATAGAGAAGTATGGAAGAAAAAGACATGTTGCGCTTACCCTAAATAAATTGGGATGAGGGCAGGAGAATGATGATGATGATGATGAAGATGTAGTTGTCAGTGACTTAAACACACACCAACAAACAAACAAATAATAACCTCCCCGACCGTTTTCGGTCACGGTGGCCAATCTCAATGGAGATTCGCCAGGTACGCAGGAGATATTATAGTGCACAAGTGTGTGCGCAAACACAGTCTCTGTTCCTTTACTCTCACTCTCTGTTCCTTTACTCTCACTCTCTGTTCCTTTACTCTCACTCTCTGTTCCTCTCTGTTCCTTTACTCTCATAGTCCGATGGGACGGCAATCCGACACGACCGGGGAAAGTTCAGGCGCAGGACCAACGGCTTTACGTGCTTTCCGAGGCACGGGGGTATTAAACCGCCAACTTCCAAACTTCGGACTGTTACTAAGAAATTCCTAATGGAAAACCCAATAACACTGTACGACCCGGGAATCGAACGCAGGACCCCACGCTCAGCAGTCGCGCTTGCAACCACGAGACCAACGGGGCAGTCAAACAAACAAATACCAACTTTACGTCAGTATAAATAAAGTTGATGTCAGAATTAATAATACTAAATCTAAACCTTATGGTAGAGGCATTAAAGTTATTTTTCTGAAATCACATATTAGTAGTAATGATTAAGTTACGTTGACAGCGGCGACGGCAGCGCTGCACACGCCGCAGCTGCACTGCCTGCTGGGCCTGTACGCCATGTCCATGAACTGCATGGAGGCGGCAGAGGCGCAGTTCCACACTGCTATTAATGTAAGTACTGTTATAATTTGATTGTATAATATAATCCATGGATTTCTTGTTCGTCATCATTCTCTTGATAAAGGCAAGGGTAATGATGATGGAGTTTCTTGCCCGTTCTTCTCCATAGGAAACTACTACGCTTTGGAATGGGCAACTGGCTTCATCTTTCGGACCGACTCCTTGACATTCCAAATGTGTAAATGGTTTAATTGAAATAAAACCTTTGAGTTAAGTTTAATGCAGCATGTTCGCATCGGGCGTTGATTCAGCGTAGACATCGTCAAACGTATACGGAACGTAGAAGCTGCGTGAACGCGTTGCTAAATACTAGGTAACATGTTGCCAGCAAACATGTTTCCCTTCACATAAAAAAAACCTGTGCGTTCGGAGGACCCCCGTCAGGAACCAGGTACCGTAAGCATCATTAAAAAAAATGACGACTCAGTTATTGAGGTTATACAACCGTGCACAATGCTCATCTGCTCGAATTGTGTGCCTACTAACTCGTATATAAAATAGAATGAGACAGAGAGAGACAGTCGCATGGAGAGGGAATAACGCCGTATTCCTTATGTGACGTTTTCTACTAGTCAATTCATACCGCATGTTACGTTTAAGGAACTTAGTTCCAAAAACAACCTGCGCAACTACATGGAACCGGGCCTAATGCTGCATAAATATGATGTAGATTTGGACACGATCATGTCTGTGAAATGCTTAAACAGGTAATTCATTTGTGGAGCATCGATGCGACGCACGCGGTCTACGCTTTCACAGGACACACCCACGCACAGAGCGAAAGCACGAATGGTTACTGCACAATTTATCAATTGATTTCTTTTACTTACAGATGTCACAAGAAAGAGATTTATGGATGTTCGCGAAACTGAATTTGGCTATTGTATATTTACGAGGGCGAAGAGATAGCGAACTCACAATACTAATGGAACAAGTAAGTTACTATGCAGAACGCAATCGTATAAATGATTTTATTTCTGTAATTAGGTTTGTACAAACGCATTTACATGTCAACCACATTTTTTAAACGAAATGAGGTCGGTTTCCTATCTGACTACTCTAAGAAGAAAGGCCGAAACAAATTCAGAGGTTAGTCTCTTTTAAATTCCACATAATCTTGGTCAGTTCATGTGAAGACTATGTAGATTGGGGTCTGAAAAGGTATTTTGAGAATGGAGAGACACGGCAGGTCCCGAGTCGTCATACTACTACTCGGGATTTGTGTTTGGCACATTCAGATAATAAACATAGTTTCGGAAAGTCTATCATTAAATCTGATGATAGCTATAGTGACTTTTTGACCCACAACAATAACCGACAATGATTTGGCAACAGATTGAAATCATTGAATTGACTATGCTTTGAATTTTTCAAATAACTTGTTTTTAGATAGGATTACTAACAACAACAATATGGATTTCATTTCTGAAATAAATGATTATATATATTTAGTTATTATATTAGTCGAGAGCAGTGGTGGCCCAGTGGTATCGACCGCGACTTACGAGTTGTAGGTCGTAGGTTCGAACCCAGACAGGCGCTTTACTTTGTGTGCTCTCAAAACGGGGAAGGAAAACATCGTGAGGAAACCGACATATCCTAGAACAAAAATTCGAAGACACGTGCCATCTACCAACCCGCACTGGGCCTGCGTGGTGGATTACGGCCCACTCCTTCTCACGGAGAGGAGGCCTGTGTCCCAGCAGTGGGAACATTATAGGCTCATTATGATATATTTAGTTATAGGTACTGCTTCCATCATACTAAAACATACATCACCGAACATCACGCCTGTAATCCCCAAAGGATTAGGTAGAGGTGTGTCTACGTAAAATATTAATTTAACTGACTTATTCCTCAGGTAAGGCCAGAATCGTTACCTACATACGCGCACGGACTACGGGCCGCATCCTACTATGTGTTGGGACTGCAGGCGTTCTTCCAGGCGCGGTATAACGAAGCCAAGTGAGTACATTAAAGAACAAATGCATAATATTATTTTTGTTGTATTGTTTTACTAGCTCCTGCGCGCGACCTCGTCCAGGTGAACAAGAAAGAATGAAAATAATTATTTCAATTTCGCTTAGCCTTCTTTCTGACATTTTTTTTTTTTGCATGGCTCCTAATGGTCGTACCGTACGACTCCCGGCCACCGTAGGCGCGGGCCTGCGGACGGAGAGTAATGGGTAGCTTACCGTCCGATAGGACCAGGCCCGTGCCGGAGATGTCAGCATCATCTGAAGGGGGCCTGTAAGGGCCGAAGCCTGCCGGGTCAGCGGGATTTTCCGAAAGGGTTACCGCTGGCCCGGAACATAAAGGGCTAAGGAAGGAACACGGGGTTGGTTTTAGTCAGTAAGAGTCTGACACTCCCTTCCGCTCCGCCCAGAGCGGGAGGGGTCATTTGATGATTTCCCACCCAAAAAAAAAAAGGGTCTTATCGTAATATTGAATATCCTAACCTTCCTCAAGAATTGGACTATCAAATGCTAAAATAATTTCTCAAATCCTACTGGTAGTTCCAGAGATTAGCGTGTTCAGACAGACAGACGCTGCCGGGGGACACATTGTTTTATAATATGTACTTATGTAGTGATAGACTGTAATGTTTTTTCAGAGGTTTAGAAGGATTATTCGTATACAGCTTCACCAATCAAACTGTAACTGTAAAACAAACGTGTGCGGTCGGGGGACCCCCGTCAGGAATTTCCTTACGCGATACTCGCACGCGAGAAAGTGTGAATTTAATACTCGTTTTTAATACAGAGCCATCTAGTATAAGTTTTTAGATGCTCTAAAAAAGCTGTACCCATTTAAAATTTTCATTTTGATGTCGCTATTGGCTTTAGCATCCTCAAAAACCATGAGAGCGACACCCATGACGAAAATTTTGATGTCGCTATTGGCTTTAGCATCCTCAAAAACCATGAGAACGACGCCCATGACGAAAAATTTGAAAGTTTTCGCAGCCGCAATCTTGGATTTTTATGCAGCTGCTATTTTTTTGTATTTCATCATGATTATATACCGATAGTGAAGTTTTTACAACTAGTTTAATCCATCCTGTAGTATAAGCCAAAAGCTACAAACGGTCTTAAATACGCATGCATAGAATTTTCTTAAGCTCATAACAACGAAGTTTATCTTGCCTGGCTATTGGTATAATTTTTAGACCGTATCAATAATAGCCAGTCGATTGTGACAAGGTCGCTGGTAACAGTTTGATGGGACTAGCGTATATCCAGTATTGCACTGCTATAGGCTGATAATGATGTCATTCCCTGGACAATGATTTCTCTGTGTGCAGGAGGTACCTCCGCGAGACGTTAAAGATGGCGAACGCAGAAGACCTGAACCGACTGACGTCATGCTCCCTGGTGTTGTTGGGGCACATCTTCCTGTCCATCAACAACTCGCGGGAGAGCATGAACATGGTCACGCCGGCCATGCAGCTCGCCAGCAAGATACCGGACGTGCATGTGCAGTTGTGGGCTTCCGCTATACTCAAAGGTAACATCTGACTGACGGACTTAGTTATAAAATATTGCATACACTGCTACAAGGATATATTGGCGCGCGAATGACGCTGACAAGGGGGCGCTGTTGTGTAAAATATCACTTGAAATATATAAAAAAAATAAGATGGAGTTAGTTCCGATTTTGACTACGCTCCAAAAAAACTTTGTAGCGTTAAATTTTTAGTTTATACATTCTTGCTAGAAAAAAAATTGTTTGTTTGAGTAGCAATTATGTTTTTAAAATTAGATTTCGTCGATAATGGTGCAGGCTTGCCTGTTCCGATCGGGACTTCAAAAACTTCTTTTTGTGCAAGGTAACACTAACATTTTCCCCTAAAACAGACTTGTACCGGCTGGCGGGCGACACGGAGCGAGAGAACGAGGCGTACCAGATGCACTGCAACTTCTCGCAGGCGCTGCTGAAGGACCACTTCCAGGCCACGCAGCTGCCGCAGCATGCGCTGGTGCACTGGACCAGCGGCGCGCCGCCCGCGCTGGCGCCGCCGCCGCCGCACCCCTAGTATTACGCGCCGCGCGCAACGCCCGGCCTCTCTCTACCAAGTACAACACAACTCGACTTCAACGTTTAACTGTTTGTAGCCAAAAACATTTACCAGACAGTGATATTCCACGCCAGTGACTTAACGGATAGTGATAGTGCGTTGTGAAGTGTAGACGATCTGAAAATAATGTGAAAACGTGCGTGTTCGTTAGACTGCTCTCGGGGCCGAAGGGATCCGACTAACTTAGTGATTATAATATAAACTTGATTTATACGGTCAATTAACATCATCCTCATTGTACATCCTCACACTTTATCAGTTATGCTGTGGTCAGGGCTATAGAATATGGCAATTAATATTGCTCAATTAGATGCCCTCTTTCCCCAAAGTTAAGGAGAATGATACTATGAAGCCAATTTTAACTTTATTTCATTGCGATTACGAATCATTATAGCGTGACAGTGAATTTGTTTTTTATGTATTGTACATAATAATGTTATGTCCTTGAGTGATTGTTGAGTTTGTATAAAGTTGTGACAATAATATCATATCAGACTAGTATGTGTCTGGGTGTATCGTGAGTGCACCACACTGGTGTTGGGATACCGCGACACAATGTTTATATCGGTTCTCATTATGTCTGATCTCATTCATTTATCATCATCACATGGAAGCGATGCTAGGGGGAAGTTACCGTAATCAGTATCAAATTAAAATAACAAATGACATATATATGTAATAGTTTCTTTTTTATAATGGGGTTTAGATATAAAAAAGCAGTCTCGGTACTTCTTTTATGTCGTGGGAGTTTATATTTGTGGTTTGTATTAGCAAATCGCTTGCAAATTGACTGCAAATCTACAACAAAATGTAGTTTAAATGCAGATAACTTGGGGCCTTTTTCCTATCATGCGGATTGGTGACCGCGAGCGTGTCTGGCCTGTATCCTATCGTTTCGTACATACTTGTCCAGTAAAGCATGTCACAAGCACATCGGTTTCACACACACGCGTTGAGCACGCGATGGCATGGGGGTGAGGCACACACGCGGGCTCAAACCGGAGTGACGAGAAAAAGGGCCCTCACAGTGTGATTAATTATTACAGCTGCATCCACCATAGGGTTATGTGTGGTTGCAGCTTCCAGCTGTAATACTGTTAGGCTGAAAGCAAGCTGTGTTCGGTCAACTTGCAGTCTGTCTGTATACTCTCCTTATGATAGGTTGTTTTGTTGCTTTCTTATATAAAGGTAATGAGTGGCAGTGCTTGGTCAGTGTCACTAAGTAAGAGCAGATTATACAATTCATTGTGACTGTTATATTCGTTGGTGTTCCCCCACCGGTGGTGAAGGGGCCATAGTTCATACGTCTGTACAGCACCCGGGCATTAATATGACACAGACCTTTAGAAAGAGACTGTCATACAGGACTGACAGAGACAACGCTCTACAAAACATTTTTCTAAAATACTGTGCCATATTACGGCCGGGCTCCTTAACTCGCTTAACCTTGTAAACATAGACAACGGGTTATTCCGTTTATCCAACCTAAGGTGGATACGGGAAAACGGATGTCCGAGAATTCACCCTAGGCCTAGTTGGATACGGTATTTATAGGCTTAGGGTGGATTTTATGGAGTGGATAAGCGGAATAACTGTAGACAACACGCCAAAGGAGAGAGAGCATAATAAATTGTCTTGTTTTGCACAATACACAGTTAAATTGTGGACAAATTTTGAAATAAAGTGTTTATGCAGATAATACGGACTGATATATAAATTAATTGTACATAATGTGTCAAAATATGAACTTGAGAAAGAACAAAACGTCTCATATTTATTATTTTAATATTAACTTTTATTTTATTAGTTATGTTCTTAGTAACTTGTTAGGAGTGAGCGGATGTTGTTGATATGCTGGTTAATTAATTTTATAGTAGCATTTGATTGTTGCCGTCGATCTCAATAGGTTGTTTCACCTTATTACATAGTCTGCCACAATAGGTGTTGAAATGTTTCCATGTTCATAATTTTATTTTTGTAATATAGTAGAGACAACTGTTTCCTTATCCAGAAACGAAACTATTGAAATCGAACGCAACTGACCTCTTAATTCACACAATCTTTCGTAAAATCAAAATTGAAAGAGTTCTGTACACATTTTTTATTTTAGTAATTCCCTTTCGAACAGTAGTTGTGGCCTTAGACAAAGGGTACACTTGCTGTTGTTAATATGTAAATAAAAGTTGAATTATTGTAAATAATAAAATTATAAAATATATGTTTTTTGCTATACAATGTTGGTTATTTAAACAGTTCAATAGGAATAATAATCGCTTTAGGATTGGTATGGTAAATTTACTAGTTACTGGCATAAAATTTTCTGTTTTGATGAGAAACAGGATCACTCTGACAAGAAATTTGTATCCCAAGTTGAGATCTTTCGAGTTCATCACATGCAGTAAGAGGAGGCTAAACCAGTAGGTGGGAATGTTGGGTGGTTATTGATAGTTGGTGCAAGCGTACTCGCTGCATATGGAGACCTGTCCTCCAGCGGGCTGCGCGTAGTGTGGCGGGTCGGGTGCGAGGTTGTTCTTGCGGTAGAAGGTGTGGTGCAGGATGAAGCAGCGCCCGTAGTTCACGTCACGCGCGCGCTGCTTGGCATTCTTCTGCTGCCAGCCGTAGTCCCAGTTCGTGGATACACGGTAAAGGAATCTGTAAGCGTGGGGTGTCAGTTCTCCATTCAAATATCTGTGCTGTAATTTATTACTGCATTATGTGACTACTACGGCTATTCAATGTTATTATAATTTTGACAAAACTACTGGATAGTCAAAAGACAATTTTCAAAAATCCTATTTATTGAAAGCACGAGTCTCAGAACACAAGAGAATAATGGGGTCGAATTTCAGATCATAGTACGATGTCGATGTTAGGTGCAGTTCCCAGCCCTGGACTAAGACCTTGTCCAGAAGGGACGAATTCGCCGCGAAATCGCGCGATGCTTGTGGACGCGATGTATTGGCGCCTAGTATCTCGTTAACGCGCGAATGGATTTCTTCTGGACAAGGTCTTAATCAATATTACTAACTTGTCTTCAGGCGAAGGTCTTAATCAATATTACTAACTTGTCTTCAGGCGATTTTTTATTTCTCTCCTTCAAATATCTTTCGCTGGCGCCTTTTTCCTTAGCCTTATGGAGTATGTTCAGGACTTTCTTTTCAATAGGCTTCATCACAGCGTCTTCTTCGGTCGGTATCAACGTAGGCATTGGCACTTCTACCGGCTTTGCCACAGGTTCATTATATTTCTAAAATCAACATTTGAATTGTATTTTTCGGCGAACACACGCACAATGGACCACTGAAGGACTAAGTGCGGAAACCAAACCCATAACATAGAACGGTGGGCGTAGCCACGTTAATGTGTAAATAGTCCCCTAGTGCTGTGTGCCTGCCTAGTTATTCATATTTCTTGCAACCATTTGTGTGAGCTAAAGGATTTCTCGTTTGGCTGCGGCTAATCGCTACTGATTCTGAATACGAGGCTCCAACCGTACCTGCATAAGTGTTTCAGCTAAGGCGATAGATACATCGATCTCCCTCTGTTGCTTTTCCTTAGCTGCCTGCAATACTTGCAGCAAGTTGTTTTGGTACCACATTCTAATGCGGCGGTCAGCCTTTCTCTCCGCATCTGCATAAAATGCGTGCGTCATTGTGGTATAGGCAGCTCGAGAATATTTAACAATTTAGGAATTGGTTCACCAATTCAATGTTTTCAAAAGATGTGCTGAGCCGACCCCGAATAAACTGGGATAAGGGCAGGCAGATGAAGATGACGATTCGATGTTTTATACACAGAGCATGTCATGTAACCTTTTAGTTTTATACATAGATAAAAATACAAAATGTACAAGTGTTTTATAGACGAAATTTTGGTTGGTTGCTTGAGCTGATAGGTGCTATTGTCAGTCTGGAGCGTGACAGTTTGTTTTGCTAATTGTTTCGTTTATTGGAATCATGACCAGATATTATTAGTAAGTAGGTAACATTACATAATCCACAAGTTTCAGAAATTGAGATTATTCTACCCAGCCTTAGACCATCTAGTCCCGTGGTAATGTGTATTCAGTAGTTCATGCATACCTTTACGATATATTTTATGCTGAAGAAGTAGCCAGGTGCCGACGGTCATTAGACAACAGCAACCTTATTCTAACGAGAATAAAGTTCACAATGATTTTTTGTCAGTGGCAGCAACCCAACAACAACGCGAATAAAGATCATGGGATTTGGACAGTTATGCAAAATCATTGACTGTAGGTATATTGCGACCTTGTGAAGGCCGCAGGAACCCGTTGGATGCGAGAAGCACAGAACCGGTCGAAGTGGAAGTGCTCGGGGGAGGCCTATGTCCAGCAGTGGACGTCTTTTGGCTGAAATGATGATGATATTGCGGCTTGATCTCGGCACTTTGTAATTCCCGTATTCCAGGACAATTCGTTAAGTAGTCGACGGCGACGTGAAAAATGCGTTCATTCCCAGTCGCCCCCGCGGGGATTGCCACCGGAGGCAATTGGGAATAAAAATTCCCAGTCGCCAGCGGCGGTGACTGGGAAGTCATTGCCTCCACTTCAGTTTCGATATACATTGCTTTCTCCAGAATGACACAACAAAAATAGTTCATCATTATATTCATAAAATAACATAGCTGTCACAAAATAAAATTACAGGGAATGTTTATTTACACTATTTTAATACAATAACTTAATGCTTAGTTTTGACTGTGAGATCGTCCGGCCTTTCTGCCCATGACTGGGCTGCCTCCCATTTGTCGTAGAAGGCCTCTCAGGCCTTTAGCTTCGCGCACCCCACTCTCGAGGTGTTCGGAGGGGACCGCGCAGAAGTCGTCAACTAAAGGTAGGGGTCCGCTGAGCCGCTTCTGACTGGGAAGTCATTGCCTCCACTTCAGTTTCGATATACATTGCTTTCTCCAGAATGACACAACAAAAATAGTTCATCATTATATTCATAAAATAACATAGCTCTCACAAAATAAAATTACAGGGAATGTTTATTTACACTACTTTAATACAATAACTTAATGCTTAGTTTTGGCTGTGAGATCGTCCGGCCTTTCTGCCCATGACTGGGCTGCCTCCCATTTGTCGTAGAAGGCCTCGGAGGCCTTTAGCTTCGCGCACCCCACTCTCGAGGTGTTCGGAGGGGACCGCGCAGAAGTCGTCAACTAAAGGTAGGGGTCCGCTGAGCCGCTCGGAGTATTGAGAGAGCCGGGACTGGTGTCCTATTGGCGAGGTCTTCTCCACTGATTGTTGTGGTTGACTCTGGAAATAGGGAAAAAAATAACTTTATTTTACCTGATGTGAGCATAGCAAGTCTGGAGGTTAGACTTTCAATGAACAGATTCAAAACACAGGTAAGGTCGATGCTGACGGACATGAGTGTTACAATATGTCGATCAGTATACATACTTGGGCCAGATAGTGTCTTTCAAGAATAGACAAGATAAGGAAGTCGAAAGACGAGTCCAAAATGCTTGGAAGATCTACTGGGCTCATAAAAGAAAACTCATTGACATGTGCATACTGCATTGCCATGAGGTAGACCATGGCGGTGGTGTAACAATCTCATAAGGTTTGCAGGGCCAACATGGCCAGAGCTCGCACAAGACGCGAGGTTTGGAAGGAAGGAAAAAGGGGAGACCTTTGCCCAGCAGTGGGACACAATATAGGCCAACCAAAAAAAAAACATTTGCCTGAAAATTTTATGTTACCTTTCAGAATGGTAAATAATTCACTGAGTTTGCACCACAATCAGGATCATTTATTTGCAGAGGTGACAAATAAAGATGTTCACCAACAAGTGCCAACAACCTATTAAGAGGTCATCGTTATGAACAAACTAGCTGCGCCCCGCGGTTTCACCCGCGTAAATGTCGATCCCGTGGGAATATCGGGATAAAAAGTAGCCTATATGTTAATCCAGGATGTCAGCTACCGCCATACCAAATTTTATCAAAATTGGTCTAGCCATTTGAGTGTGAAGAAGTAACAAACATATAAACACACACACAAACTTTCGCCTTTATAATATTAGTGCGATTTTACCATGGGAACAAACCTAAAATTGCGAAATGAAAATCAACTGTGCAACTTTATTTACCACCTACATTCTTTGAAAATAAATTATTCTGAGATTGTCATAGTCAATGATCAGATGGTGCTTTTCACTTGTTTAAAAAAAACATTGGCGGCGGGGTCTTTTTGCCCTCTATGTTCATTGGTAGTACAGGATTCTCTTTGCACTATTGTTTGCGGTCAAATTGTCCGGCCCGGCCCGGCCCGCCGCCGCCGTGTGGTTCGCGCTTTACTTTCGGCTATTTTGGTTCAGGGCAAATGTGGGTAGACCATTGTATAAGTTTAATTTAAGAATGTAAATTGATTACCTTGCCAGTAACAGCAGCCAATTTGTCCTGAAGCCTCTTAACCATGGCAGCGTCACTTTCATAGCTCGTGAGTGTGGGCTGTGGCATGCATTGGAAGACGGTGGCTAACAGGTTGTGTAGCGACACTAGCACACTGTCCTGCCATGCTCGTGTGAAGTACAGGCTGAATGCAGGATTCTCTTCTGGCTTAGTGATGAAAGGTAGCACTGGAAGGAGTGATATAATAAATAAGGTTACTGTCATGGCAATATATTTATACAAAAGTTTAATAAGTAATAGTTTCTGTCTGTGAAAAAGTGAGCTATCTTTCTGTGTATGAAATGTATGAAAACTACCGAACAACCGTTAGGAAGAAGTAAATTACAAGTCAAATATGCAAAAACACCGATTTTATTTTTTTGTCAGTTGCTATGTTTTGAAATTGCACAGCCGCAATGGATTGTTTTATTTTTATTTTGCTCATAACACACGCTAATCCTATACAACGAGTAATAAACAGTCAGTTTAAAATACAATTATAATCTTACTGAACCAGTCATTCCACTCAGCCTGTAATTCTTTATCTCCTCTCCTCAGCTCAGGTAACATTTTTGATAGAAAGTCAGTAATTCGCTCATTTCGCACTCCACCTGTACTTTGCGCTGCTGTCACTAAATATAACTTGTACAGGCTGTATTCCAGCTTCCGCACAGCTGGAAAAACAAAATATATTAACTTTTTGCGTAATATGGTCAACTAGAAAGTTGGAATTAGATACCATTTTTACTTACCAGGTAGAACGTGTTTTTCCAATTTTGAGAATACAAGAGTGTCGAGGTGTGACCAATACTCTTTTAAACCATTAAGATCTGAGACATTAATGTAATGTACAATTTGTTCAACTATTTTGTCCACTCTAAAACCTTTGTCTTTATCTGCCTTCAAATCGTTGTCAAACGCTTTCACCGTTGATGTAAACCCTCGGTACAGTAGATATTCCCGAACTAATTCATCTACAAATTGAATGTGGGCCATTATCAGATAGGAACTTTATTTTTGTTTATTTTATTGTGAAAACAAAAACGATGAAGGGCAGGCCACAGGGCTTTGGTTGACATTTGACATTGACAATTTATTGACATTGTGCATTTGGAAGTGCAGTAAAAATAAATAAACATGGGACACGAATGGTATAAAATTATTTTGTAATAATACAACGTTCTGAATGAACTTAAGTTTTTTTTTTTTAACTGAGTCTATTGGTTTAAAGTTACTAAAGGAGTAAAGGCCTTATAAAAACCTTATATAGTAAACCTGTATATTTAAGGTTCCAAGAAGTGATCAGGTTTTTGAACGCTTATAGTAGAACACTTCTACCAAAGTACCAACTGTATAAAACTTTCAAACTGAAAGCGTTCATCAAAGGTTTTTCTCAAATAGTAAAATAATATAGAGGGAATTCTATTCTAGTAACAAACAAAAATTACAGTTTATTGGCACTTAGAGATAGTGAACATTTTATTTTATTATATCATATCAAAAGTCATCAAGTACAACATCTTGTCAAATTAGGAGATAGATGATTTATAAAATCACTTAATATTCCAATTTGAAAATGAATGATTTGAACGCATTGATAAAGTAGCCAACATAACTAAACAAAATCGAAATGTCAATCGCTTTCAATCAGCTGTCGATTTTTTATTGAAGAATAGTAGTAAATTTATTTGTATATAAACCAAAATGTGCATTGTTAAATGAAACGGCGTTGCTAGTGTTGTGGTGGGATAAAATTCGGCACGGTGGTGTTAGTGTTCGGCGGGGGCGTGTGCGGCGGGCCATGGCGGTGGTTGCGGTGTGAAGGTGGCGGGCGCGGCTCTCGGGCGCAGGCATGCGGCGGCATGGCGGGCGAGGCTGCGGGCACGTCGCGCGGCCTCCGCGTCTACAAGATCGTGGTGCTGGGCGACGGCGGTGTCGGCAAGTCCGCCGTCACGCTGCAGTTCGTCAGTCACAGCTTCTTGGACTACCATGACCCTACTATAGGTAATTGACGGAATTAACACATTCCAACCATTGTTTACATTCCAAATTAACAAGCACTTGTAGATTTGACGAGAACAATACTCATATTTGATAGTCTATTTGGTACCATATGGATTGAGTTCAGTACTGTCACTTGCTATTTGTTTAGTCTACAGTCTGTCTATTATATGTTGAACAGTCATAGCTGTTTTATAAATATTTATGTTTATATAATGTAAACTTTTGTGGAAATTTATATTTTAAGAATGTTGTTGAACCAAAACATTCTTATATATATAAAATAATAAAAAAAAAACTGAAATGTGAAGTTTACCTATTGATTTTATAGTAAAATACTTAATGTGAAGTTGTTTCCCCAATATATTTAATATTTAATAAATACAAATACTAATAAATTGAGATAAGGGCAAGAGAATGATGATGAGGATGATTATATTATTTATTTATTACATTTGGGTAAACACAAAAACAGTAGTAGGTATATTCACACTTATATTATAAAGGCTTCAAGTTTGTGAGTGTGTTTGAATGTTTGTTACTTCTTCACACACAAACGGCTGAACGGATTTGGATGATTTTTGGCACACAGATAGTTTGTAATCAGGATTAACACGTAGGATACTTTTTATCCCGATATTCCTACGAAATTGACACTTATGCAGGTGAAACCGCAGGTGCAGCTAGTAAAAATAAATATAAAATTATGTTGTACTTTCAGAGGACTCATACCAACAGCAAGCGGTCATAGATGGGGAGCCAGCGTTGTTGGATATACTGGACACGGCAGGACAGGTTAGTCCAGGAGACAGTTAATTGACACCCATTTTTTTAAATGTGTACTGTTACTCCTTACCTACACCAGAGTAAAGGGTCATTTTATGGTCAATCTCATTCTATCATTTATTGCATTCCGCAATGTGTAATAATAATTGCCTCCTCGACCGTTTTCGGTCACGGTGGCCAATCTCAATGTAGATTAGCCAGGTACGCAGGAGCTATTATAGTGCACAAGTGTGTGCGCAAACAGGTGCACTCTTTCAATTTCAAGATTGGTCCCATAGAAAAAGTTGTTCAAAATGATGAGTAAAATGACCCCTTTTCGGGTTTAGTATAAACAAAAACTAATGTTGTATACAATTAATATAGAAAAATTTCCGTTCGTATTCTTAAAACAAATAGATTTTTTTATTTGTAGTATATTACTGTTGTTGATTAGTTTATTAACCGGTCGAAGTGAAAGTGCTTGGGGGAGGCCTATGTCCAGCAGTGGACGTCTTTTGGCTGAAATGATGATATTACTGTTGTAAACAAAATACAATTCCAAAAAAACATAACGGATTTAAGAAAAATCTAGCAGTCTTTCTTTGTTTTACATCTTTTCGTGCCAGATAAATAAAGACAAAAAATATCTATTTTGTCACAGCAACACATGCTATACAAATAATATCCCTCCTAGCAAAGTTGGGTAAAAAGGC
Source organism: Oligia latruncula (assembly GCA_948474745.1). Taxonomy (NCBI): domain Eukaryota; kingdom Metazoa; phylum Arthropoda; class Insecta; order Lepidoptera; family Noctuidae; genus Oligia; species Oligia latruncula. The sequence continues at coordinate 13,689,775 of OX419701.1, read as the reverse complement.
AAGTTTTGCTTGAATACCTAGTTACTACTTAAAGCAAAACTTATGAAATTTTCTCTCCTCCTCAATCAGGTGGAGTTCACAGCGATGAGAGAACAGTACATGCGGTGCGGGGAGGGCTTCGTGCTCTGCTACTCGGTGACAGACCGGCGCTCGTTCCGCGCCGCTGCCGAGTACAGGCGGCTGCTGGCGCAGGCGAGGCCCTCCGAGCGGCTGCCACTTGTGCTGGTCGGGAATAAGCTGGATCTCGCACCACAGTTTAGACAGGTATAATGTAACACTGACTTCACAGAAGAGATGATTACTAACCCCCTTACTAAAAATAAATGTATTATATCAGATGAATAGTTACACACCGATTTCTCTCTTTCAGCGTCAGTAATTTGACTTTCGAAAGAAGAAGACAAAGCGTTGGGTAACTATACAGACGCTATACAACGTTTATTAGTAAGGGGTAAAACTTTAGTATTGTACAGTCCGTGACCAACATTGTCTGACCCACCCAACATTGCCTGGCCCACTAGAAGTGGGTTAGATAATGTTGTTGTACTACACTCAACTTATCTATCAACCAGTTCCAAAGTATGTTTTTTTAGGGTTCCGTACCCAAAGCGTAAAAACGGGACCCTATTACTAAGACTTCGCTGTCTGTCCGTCCGTCCGTCTGTCCGTCACCAGGCTGTATCTCAAGAACCGCGATAGCTAGACAGTTGAAATTTTTACAAGTTATGTATTTCTGTTGCCGCTATAACAACAAATACTAAAAACAAAATAAAATAAATATTTAAGGGGGGCTCCCATACAACAAACCTGCTTTTTTTCAGTGTGGTACGGAACCCTTCGTGTGCGACTCCGACTCGCACTTGGCCAGTTTTTTTTGTGGTACTTGCTGCACATAGGCCAAGCTTCGCCATATCGGCCCATCCTGTGCTTTGATTCCAGCGACCTTCTCCAAGTCATTGTTCCACCTTGTGTGAATATTAAATGCCTGTGATATCATATGTGATATGTGATCCTGTGTCGTCATAATGATGATAACAAAAAACAAGACATGCGGCCTGTTTGCTTGCTAAAATGTTATGACTAATAATGGAACTGAAATTAACAATATTATGATGTATGCACAGGTGACGACAGAAGAGGGCAAGGCACTAGCGACGCAGCTCGGCTGTCCGTTCTTTGAGACGTCGGCCGCGCTCCGACACTTCGTAGACGATGCCTTCCATGCGCTCGTCAGAGAAATACGACGGTTGGAGAGACAGAGACAGGTATACAATTGTTCTCTTTCTTACTTTACGAGGCGTGGCGTGACGACCTAGGTCTGTTTGAAGGGCAGACATGGACAGATCATAAAATTTAGTAAGGAATAAAGGGCGGTTTCTGGCCCGTATTAGGACATATTATAGGACCACCTATAACCCGTCAGTCTTCAAAGCAAGAGTCAACAGGTATCTTCTGGGCACGCCTGTTCCATCATAGAAATCAAGGGCAAGAGAAAAATTATCAGCAAAAAAAGAAAAAACTCGCATTAATGTTGTCACATCCATACTAATATTAAAAATTCGAAAATAACACTGTCTGTCTGTATGTTACCTTTTCACGCCTAAACCACTGAACGGATTTCGATAAAATTTGGCACATACCGGGGAAGGACGTAGGGTAGTTTTTATCCCGATATTCCCACGTGATCGACACTTATGCGGGTGAAACCGCGGGGTGCTGCTAGCATTTATTCATTTTGAAGTTTTAATAATCTGGGCACATAGAACTGGCGCAGAAACAGTCCAATTTAAAAATTGCTTTACTTTTCAGGCATCACTTTTGGGGACGGGTATATCGACGAGCGGTGGTCGCCGACGGTGGCGACGTCTCCGCAGCATCTTCGCGCTAGTTTTTCGACGCAGAAGAAGGCATCACACCTCGCCTTAACCACCCATGGTTGAACAGTAAGATCTTTTTATTGACACCACTGGAAAATATACGTGAAGTATATTCAATACAGCTGGTATTCCAGCTATGAAATACGATGGAAAGTAAACACACCAAGTAACATAACTTTTGCTATGTACGCTTTGGTAAAAAAATTATAACGACGAAAATATATTGATAAAATATAATAGAAAATAACGTACTTATTAAGGATTAGATACGTACATTCAAGTTATTTTTTTAATTGGCAACACTATATCTTCTAAAAAAGGTTTTATCCTCTTTAACTAAACTTTTACATTAAATTACTACTTAAACTTTACAACTTTTGATAGTGTCGTTCAATATCTATCAAAAATAGAGTTTGCATGATGTTCTAATGTTCCAATGCATTTATTAAACCAATTAAAATTTTAATGTCCCTTCTACCTCAAAATTATGCTATTATTTATGGTTACTAAAAAAAAATTGCTTTGTGTTTAAATGATATTGAGTCTATGAAAATATGTAATATTTTCACTGTTTCCACAGTGCAGGGGAATTGTTCGTCAGCATTGAAAAAAAGCTGTAAGTGCATTGATAATCTTAGGGCCAGTTTCTCGAACGAAAAAAATTATCTGATTAATTGTCAAGCGCGCGTAAGCTGTTTGTGATTGGTTGAATAAATTATTATCAACAGCCAGTCGCAGCAGTTTACCCGCGCTTGACAATTTGTCACTTTAAGGTGCCACTAGTCGATATTTTTTCCATACAAATTTCGGGAAAGTATTACTCGACTGTTTGACATTGTGCATCTAAAGTTAAACATGATATCGTTTTGACTTATTATTAATTAATAATAAGTCAAAACGATATATATTATTAACGAAAGCCATTAAAAAGTTATAAGCCAACAAAGTTTGTTTTTCTTGCTATTTTTAACGTGAATTTGGGCGTAAATAAGTAATAAAAGAACTGTAAAATCTTCAAAACAAAGTCGACACCGACCGACCGACATAGCTCAGTTATCGAAGAGTTCAATAAACTTTTTTGTAATTGATTTATGCACTGGTTTTTTCATAAAACTCGATTTTCCAAAGCACTTTTCGAATTTTTATACGCGCCTATCAGTTCGGAACGGTGTTTCTATGCGTGAGAACTAGACGTTGTGCGTGTAGACTAGCGTCTAACTGCTCATCACTGACACTATCTCTGTCGGACACGAAGCCAGATGAGACAGCGTGCTTTTTGGCCATGACCACCAGTGAGTTCGAGCTCGCGACTAGTTTACTCTTAATTTCAGTTCGAGAAACTGGCTGCTTATCACTTGCGCTAACACAAGTGTAAACAGAACAAAATATGCCAAAATCTTTGCTCCACTATTTTAATTCGTTCAAAATAATTGCTCAAGAGCACTATCATTGTTAAATGTTTATTTAATCTTGCAGATTATTCTATGTTATGACTAAATCTATTGAGATATTGCGATACAATAACGTTTTCAAATAAGGCCTAATTTAAAATGAGACGCTTAAACATCTATGCGTTTTGGATTGACGTCTTTGAATCAACTACTTATAAAATGAAAGCAAAATGAATGACTATGAATGTTTCTTTATTATAAAAAAAAATATATAAGCACGATGCCTGTTGGTGGCACTGCCCTGCGACTTAAAAGGATTCTGTGTCAGATGCCGTAAATTGATAACTATTTTGGAAAAGGTTAGACCTTAGTTTGATTTAATTTAACATCTAGTTATAGCTAGTAGCTTCTTCATCTAGTTTCACTGCTCCAATTCTAGATTTCCTTAATCAGGTGTTGCTATACAAAGCCTTATATGATTTAGTTGCCATATGACAATGCTTTATTCCATGCATTTATAAAACCTTGCCATACCAATGCTACTTCAACAAGATACCTTGGTCCTCTACCTCTTAAACAATTCCTAATTAGATAATTGGATATACTTACTAGTAATTTCTTTAAGACCCCTTTTTATCGTAGGTTATGTAAGAAGGAATCTAGGCCTAAATGATAATGTTTCTATTGATGTTTTACTTTATTTATGACAGATGATATTGCCTTAATGTGACAGTTGATGGCAATTGATAATATCAGTGTCACACGCCTTTGAAGAGTTTCAACTCTATTTAACTCTACTTTTTTTTAATATACGTTTTCATTTAAAATAATATCTTGCATTCAGCGTACTTAATATTTCTTTTCAATCAATTTATTTCATACAAAGTGCCATTTCTCGTGCATTTTCTTCACAATGCCTTAACATACCTAATACACTTATTTTATACAAGGATAAATACATGATATATATTTGTATACCTTTGGGCTGCAGTACCTAATAGATTAGACCATTATATGTCTTCCGAGTAACGGATCCGAGAAAGCAATAAATAAATGTAGAAATTATTTTACATTACTTTTGTTTTGAGCCATAGACTAAAGAGTTTTATTTAGGAGGCAAGTTTGAATGTTTAGATAATATTGTAGATTTGTAGGTAGGTATAGCCTGAGAGCCGACTGGAAAAGTTGGATTTCAAGTACCAGTATTTTATATAATATGCTCTAGCTGACCCGCACCCTAATTGCGTAACACACTGTTACTCTCAATTTGAATCATTTTGAAGCATATTGCTAATCCATTGCTTCATAAGTACGAAAAGTGTGTCTGCTCAACAACGTAAATAACGCAATGAATGTTGTTGAACTGTCAAAATGAAACCCATTGCTACTGATAGTGTGTTACGCAATTACCCTGCGGACAGACGTTGTCCTGTACAAATATCAGAAATTCATACAAAAATTTCATAGAAATAAGCTCTTTCAGATTTTCCCGAATATCCAATTTTCCGGACAACTTTTCAAATTTTTCTTTTCGTGAAAACCTGGTTTGGACTATTACGAACATTTTAAAACAAAAAATAACAAGTCGGTCCAGCTGTCTCAAGTGATGCGCTTACCAACGAACAGCATTTCCTTTTTAATTATTTATATAGAATACTGGGATTTGAAATGCTGGTACAGACGGCAGCACATCAACCTACCCGAAACTGTAAAAAATTCCCAATCAACTATTAACCTTATCCTTTAGCGATAAAGTTGAAAATCTATTAAAGAAATTTGACAGATTGTAGTAGCTTGATGTGCTGTACATTATACTGGTATTTGAAAAGTTGTGAATTAAAGTCAGGGAATTATATATTGAAGGAAGGATTCGGGTAGAGATGAGGTAGCAAACGCTTAACACAACTTGCCTGTATAATGTATAAATATTGCAGTAAAATATACTAAGGTGGGTCCACACTCGTGCAACATGTAGTGTTACAAACATACCCACTATTAGGGAATTTATACCTCATATAAATTATACATCCTACTAATATTATAAATGTGAAAGTTTGTGAAGATGTTTGGATGTTCGTTACTAAATCACGCGTAAACCGTTGAACAGATTTGGATGAAAATTGGCACATAGATAGACCATTTCCTGGATTATCACATAGGATACTTTTTATCCCGATATGACCACGGGATCCAAACTTACGCGGGTGAAACCGCGCGGCGCTGCTAGTAAAATAATACATTTCTAAATAGTGGTGAATAAAAACTTAATCTAGGCAATTTCTACGACTAGTCTACACTAAGATTTTAGATTAGACGATACGAACATCTTAGAACTCTTTTTGATAAGACGAGTGTAAAAATCATTACTACAGGCGAGTAACAATTTTGTAAGGCACTTATTTTCTTCTAGTTGGCTTTCAGACTAGCCCGTAAGTCACCTATTTAATACGAATCATAGGGGACCTTGTAGGTAAAACAAAATTCCAAACGTATTATACAAATGCCATATTCGTGTCCAACCAAAGCACAGTTTTATTGAAAAGTGAACGTTTTGGTATTCTCATTGAACCTTGGAGTACAATTAAGTAATGTAAGTGAGATGTGTCGAGCTCTTCTTTTATCTGTGTAACAGATACAGCAATAATTATATGAAGTAAATATAAAAATATATTTATGTATAACTTTAGTGTATAATTGGTGTATGTATTATTGAAAGTACCCTTAGTGTTGTGGGACGGAGTGTGAATTTGTATAATTATAGTTCGATATCGATACGCACAAATATTAGTGTAGTCGTAATGTGTTTGGTCGTGTGTTCGTCTGTGTGCTAGGTTCGCGGCGGAACATTTGACATACAGGAGTAGGTTAATAATTAATATTAAAGAGAGATTCCTAAATACGAGCAATATGAAACGCCTAATGTGGTAACTAATTGTGATGTGGGTGTTAGCTGTGTCAACATTTAATTCATAGTTAATGGTAGTACTTGTGTAACTGAAAAGGTTTTTACCCCCACTTTAAAGATTTTTCAAGGTAGATTTTGATGTATTTCTCGTGTTTTTATTAATATAGTTTGTTTGTCAAATGCTTCGTCCGGGAACTATAAGCCCCGGCGCGGCGCCCACTATCGGCATCGGCACGGCTGAGGATTTTTATGCGACGAATAAAAATGTAACTTAATTGTATGACGATAAAATTGAAATTTCAATGACACGGTATGTCGGATACCCTATCTTTATTTTTGCACCTACGATGATTATTATCATTGAAATTTCAATTTTATCGTCATACAATTAAGTTCCATTTTTATTCGTCGCATAAAAATCCTCAGCCGTGCGGATGCCGATAGTGGGCGCCGGGCCTAAGTGCTGCGTACTGCGGTGGCACTGTGTGTGTTGTACCTTCAGTGCAATATGACGGTGTCAAACTAGTATTTATCGTTTAGTGGCGTGTTCAAAATGTGGTTTCGAAACGAGCTAGGAACTGGGTGAAAAGCGAATCTTGCTGTAAACAAATGTCATAGACGCTGTAAAATACTTGGCGTTTGGAATTACATTGTAATGTGATATTTTTGACTAACTATGCGTAAATAAAGGAGTTTATTCGACTTATATAAATGTAATAATTACTCACACACGTTTCATTGTCTTTCGTTTCTAAATTTCGCCACGCGTCAGCGGCAGAGGCCGTCGGCGGCTGCCGGCGACAACATCCCGCTCGTATATTTGAGGACCATACTCAAATAAGTACACGACGCGCCCACGGCGGGCGTCGATGGCTGTCGACGTCTGCCGTCGACACTCGTCGATATCTGCTGTAGCCTCTGCTGTTGACGCGTGTCGCTGGTGTGTATGTAAACAACTGCCAACTCACCACAGTTATCGCTTGTTTCGAAGCCCTAAAGCGCTCGAGCTTTGCCGTTTGGCATACAAAGCCTACTTATCCTAACAAGGGATTATTATAACTATCTAATATAGACCTTAACGCTGTTTAAAAAAGTACAATTTAATTTGTATCATGACGGATTGTGTTGAGTTCTTGTATTCTTAACGTATCAATAGGATCTAACTCTAGTCATTATTGTTTTGTATAGCTGTTAATAGATGTTCATCTTAACTTGATAATGGGTGGTTTGCTGGTGAAATAGGCCTTATTTCTGGCCATTAAAAACAATAAAATGATCTTATTAACCACGTTATTCCACGCCATGTACTAAATTAATTTTCTTGAATTAAGCGTTTATTACGCCTGTTGTCTGTGCTGTCCATCGCTTTCATTAAAGCGACCATTCCTTGAAATACTTGGCCCTAAGTGAGAGAAAAACGATACGACGTCATCGCAAAGGAAATTACTAGGTATCTGATATATTAGTTTGCTTAATAAGTATACAGTGCCAAAGATACCAAACATTTTTATTACTTAGTCGACAGGAGTATTAGAAAACGCCATGATTTGTAATTTAAAATATTTGTAAACAGCTAAATTCAGATTTTTAATTTGCTAGATTAAAAGAACAGTTGCGATCGACCTTTTTTGGTTAACATGACATTAGTAAGTACCTATATATTAGAATTTTGGCCTAGCAAATAAAAAAACAGGAGTCGGGTTTATGTACGTTGCGTTATGGTCAAAACCTAAAGCTTGATTACACCTAAGTTAGGCCGGCTTAAACTAGCCGTAATTTTTAAATCCAACTCGGTTGACTTAGATTGAATATTTCCAAAAATTGACGTGAAAACAGAGTATAATAAGAAAGCTCTATTTCAAAACCCAGTAACGGAATAAATGGGAAATCCAGGTATTTCAAAAAGCAGTTTCACCTAGTTATAGCCGGTTCAAACTGGATATAACCTTCGGCCATTTTCACCAGTAAACCAGCACAATATTAATTAATTATATTGTAGTATTAGAGTTATTTGGAACAAACCCTCGTTGTTCATTAGTAGTTTTGCCACGAGTACTAATAATCTTATTGTCTTTTACGGAATACGAATTTATAATGTTTTTGCTGCCCATTGTGTGTTTTATAATTATGACAGCCACACAGAGAGATTCGGAGAATGAGCGTAGAGCCGTTATCAGACGATACAGTTTTTTTTTTTCATTTTTGGCTTTCATACGGCGTCTTTCACTCGACGTGAAACGTCTGAAAACAAAATGGTTCAAACGTGAAAAATGAATTCATTAGTGAACCGATCCATCGATGTTGGATTTCGCCACTCGGCATCTTTCACTTGCCTACCAAATGATCGAAAAATTAAAGGAGAGAATGAACGTACATTCCTATATCATTTTTTCGTGGTCTTGTGAACGGAGAATGAAATAAAAAAATGAACTTCCACCCGAGTAATCCGTTCACTCAACTGAAGCGTCTGATATCGGTTCAATGAATGTTACCATGTTTGAAAATTCGTATTCCGTTCTTTGGTATCAGTTGATAGTATAACTGGCCTAATTTGTGGTATCTGTCGTATGTATTTATTGGTATATAGCTATTTATTTATTTCTAACGCGAAATTTTAGCTGTTTAATGTTGGCAACATTCGTTTGTATGGGTAAAATAAAAAGTTAACTATTTTTTCTGCTATGGCAAGTGTGCTCAATTTTATTTGAGCTAATATTGTCATTATGAATTATTGGTTTCACGCCAAGCGTAATGTTGGCTCTAGAGCGCTTCTGCCAGTCTATCCTGTAAAAATCCTACCGCGAAAACTTAGATGAAGTGTGCTGTCATTCTACCTGATTCTAGGGATTGACGCTTATGACAGCTCACGTCATTGAAGTTTTCGCGGTGAGTTTATTACAGATTAAAGTATAGACAGTCTGTTCTCCATTTAGGATTTTCGCTCACAGTATGTTAGCATTACGCTTATTGTGATCACTAATAGAGACTCTTGTTTATTTATTTTGCGTAAAATGTTTCGTCACGGTAAAGAGCGCACTCATTAGCGTTTCCTAACTAGCTGTTCAAATCCCGTAGTCAGTACCTATGTATTTGAAATTGACGCTTAAAACGTATTTAAATTTTAATGTTTAATTAATATATTCCATAGATTAGATGGTTATTTAGAGAATATATTATTACCATACAGTAGGTGATTTGAACAATAATAAATAAAAATATTTCGTGTTTTTATGTACAAAAATTTTATATGTTGAGAAAATTGTTGTAATATTTTTTTGGTTGGTTGATATATTTATAAATACATATTTAGATATTTACCTATTTTGTTATGTGTAATAATTTATAACACCAAATAGTACCTTTCAGATTTGTATTTATAATTAATGCAAGAATTGTAAGCTGTGTGTAGAGATTTTGTTGAATAAATGTCATGTTTCGAATGTTGTGTTCTTAATTATCCGATTTCTTCATTCGTTTGCGTCTTATCGATGAATACAAAAAAATGGTTGGTTTGTGAAGGTAAGATAGGCGTCGCTCCATGTAATATACTGGTACTCAGCTGCATCCGGTTAGACTGGAAGCCGACCGCGACATAGTTGGGAAAGGCTAGGCAGATGATGATGACTTTAGCGGGCACATGAAACTTTAACATATCAAAGTCATAACAGTGTCCGTAAGTCGCTGTTCAGGCAATAAAATAATGACATAATCTGTGTAAATAACACCTACACATGGAGCGGTCAGTGAGCACAGTTAACGAGTTAACGGCATTTAGTTGACGGTGTAATAAACAAGTTTATGAGGCCGTGGCTGCCAGCACTCGGGGACACTCGTGATGTGGCACAGATTTACTGTTTAGCTAGGGTTAGTAATTTATGAAGCTATAATTGTCAGCCTTATTGCGTCATCCTAGAAGAACGCGGGGAACACCAAAGAAACGATGGATGGACTGAAAAAAATTGTAGACCCGCCGCTGTCTAAGATATCTAGACTATAAACTGAAATCCATCGGATTTAGATCAGGCGAGTAGGGTGGCCATACTTTGGAGCTGATAAAACCAGGAAAATTGTCTTTGCACCACTGTTGAACACTTACGGACCTGTGAGCTGGAGCAGTCTTGTTGGAATATCCATGGTCGGTTACCGAAGTGCTGTTGACACATTTTTAAGAATGTCTCGCCGGTAGTTTTCTTGGTTGATTTTGATACACTTTTCTAAACAAACTAGGGGAGTTTTGCCTGTGGCACAAATCGCACTCCGAACCATTACTGTTTTAGTTTTTTTCAGGCGATGCAGATGTGGAACAAATGCAGCAGCTCAAGGATGAGTGGACGACCAGATCTTGCCATTTTGGTGATTATAGGCTTGTTCTATAGAAAATAATCGAATATTTTCGATCAGTTACACCTTGACGTCCACACTGTTGACGATCAGGCAAAAAAAGTTTCGTTGTTCTTGTTCACACTGTGGACGAATGGGAATATTTTTCGATTATTCCCAATCAGTAACACCATTGTCGTTAACACTGTTGACAATCGGGAAAAAAAAAGATCCGTTCGTCAACACTGTGGACGAACGGAACTTTTTTATCTCGATCGTACAAATGCATAGTTCAAGAGTCAAGGTTTAGAAAAGTTGACACGGATTTTTAAATGCTCTAATTACGTCTTTCATAGCAAAAAAAAAATAACATCAATTAACAGTTGTGATACAAAATAGAAAGTCCTTATTTGCCATTTTCGTATCTAATTGCAAGTAAGTATAAAAATATTATTATTGAAGAACATTTACTGATTGTAAATTAAAAAGCAAGTAGGTACGTCAAGGTGTGACTGATCGGGAATATTCGAAAATAAATTTTCATCAGAGAGTCCTTACGATATTTTTCCAATTTGACGCTGCGGAGCGACATCTCTCAAGCCAAACTTTTTTGTCTTTCTCCGTCAGGAATTGCGCTTTTCTGAGTATTTATGGTACCAATTGCAGATCATGTTTTACGATACGCTGTATGGTGGAGCGAGTTATCTTCAAGGTTTGCGACATTTTCCTCACCTTGGTCTGTGGATTACGGAACTCCTCGGAACCGACACATTATCAAAGATTAATATCTTTGATAATGTGTCGGTTCCGAGGAGTTCTAACAGTTTTCTTGCGTTCTCTTCCAGGACGGCCTCCGATGATGCCGAGCTCGTTATAGCGTTGCATTACCTATATCACCAATGGGAAGCTACAGTAGGTATTGCGGAGTGTCATAGAATATATTTTATGTCAAAACAAGAAATTTCACGCGGCCGAAGTCCACACACGTCCCGGGCAGAAGCTAGTAAATAATAAAATGCATGTAATATACCTAGTGTTCACATTCACACAGAAATATCAGCCCTAGGTATAATAAATCTCGCGCAATGTCAAAATTTATGATCACTCGAACAGCTCATAAAGTGAAGGGATATTGACATCTTTGTGCTTCAGGAACCTTTATATTTTCTATGTGGAGGGGATCCTTAATGTTTGGAAATCTTCAACGAAACTTACTACTCTCTGTAAGTGGTTCCGGACAAATAATAGGCCTCTGTCTTCACCTTGGGAGTGTCGTAAAAGGGTGTGTAATAGGTACCTATATGGCATAATAACAGATAGTATAATATCACTTGAAATAACGTTCACATGATATAATTTTCATATGCTATAAAAACCTAATTTCATGTGATCGAATGTTATTATATTTCGTATAACCTTCTTTTGCTCTAATAACATTTAGTATAACGTTCAGTTGACCTAATTTTCAGCCAAAATTCTCTAATGCATAAGTAAGTAAATATCAGGAAACATCATACTGTTATAATCTCATCTAACCCAAATGATTCACCAATAATAGAGGGGACCAGCCGGACAATTCTGTAAAAATCTCACCGTGAAAACTTAGGTGAAGTGAGTTTGTTTTTGCTAGGAATTGATACTATTGACAGCTCACTCCACGCTCACTTCACCTAAGTTTTCACGGTGAGTTTATTACAGAATAGCACCACTGGAGCTCGGCGGCTGCTGCTGCGGCACGCTCGCTTCACTCGCTCGCCTTCGCGCGGTAATGGTCACTATTCTAACCTAACCTAACGAAAATGGCAGGTGTTTAAAACCTAATCAATTTATGCAAAAATATACAAAACAAAGTAGACGTTTCTAAATTATATTAAACGTTACTTATAGATTTTGAACGTATACTAATTGAATATTAATTCAAATGTGCATTATATAAAATGTCCATTTTATACCACATAAAATTAGGAGTTCATAGCATGCTATGCTGTGCATGCTATGCTTGCCATGCTATCCATGGTATGCTATGCTTGCCATGCTATGCATGCTATGCTATGCGTGCTATGCTATGCTTGCTATGCTATACTTGCCATGCTATGCTTGCCATGATAAGCATGTTATGCTATGCATGCTATGTTATGCATGCATGCTATAATATTTCACACGTAGCCATAATATTACACACTTAATATCATGTTTTTGTTACCCTGAACGATTTGGTAGAAGTGTAGGTACCTGTACCTACAGTGTACACCCACATTTTTTAAATCCTATGTAATAGAGCCTATTGCCATTTACCAGGTACTAGAAACCCAGATTCCGGGCTGCTATTGAGAAATTCCAGATAGAAAAACCCAATAACACTTTACTTGACTTGGGAATGAAACTAAGGACCTCATGCTCAACAGGAGGCTTGCGATCACTAGACGAACGAGGCAGTCAGTCATAATATCGTTACTAAGTATTGCCATTTCCATTAAGGGGACTACAAGACCTGAACGCAAAAAAACGCAAGTTTTAGAAGCAATAATGATCGACTACAATAAACAAAATCAGAAAAATATGTGATATTCTTCAGGATATATGCTAGGTAGATAGTGTGTTGAAAACGAAAAAAAAAATGGATACTTAAATAAATAATAAAACATAATACAACTAATTTGATACGATAGAAAAAAAATCATGAAGATACCTCTAAAACTTTCTTTTTACAATAAAAACCATATTATTATCATATAATCATTCTGTTTTTTTGTCAGATTATTCTACACTAGTGTTTTAATTTTTTTGTCCAAACATTAGTTTTTTTGTAAATAGATAATTGCTTCATATTTTGCAATAAATTACCAGCATTGTGTCATCGCGCTTCTCTTTATTTTCCATGCAGTCCGACATAGTGCATAGATCGTAGAGATGTCGTATCATTCCTTGTCCCTGAGATTGCTTTTACTAAGAGATTAACGTCCAGTATCTCGTAACGTAAATGTCTCCTGCATAAACTCTGAGCCGTAAAGCCCATAGATACTATGTAAACAGTTATGCAGATTCGCTTAACTATTGTTACGTCACACCAGTTAGCAACGAAGGGCTATAAACCTTTCTCTTTAGTAAGACTAAAGACAATGTAAATTAACAATTCATTTCATCAACCTTTCTTGGTGGTGCCGCCCGTGGCCGGATATTATAAAGTTAACTCTTTGTGACATAGCTCGTCCGTATTATGACGTTTTAATGCTATTATGGTATGGTTCTAGTGTGAGAGAGAGAGACGGAGCTATATATGACCGATAGCACCATAATTCCATTATGATTCCAGTCCGAAAAAGGGATTTTTCGGACTGGAATCATAATGGAATTAATACTTCATAATATAGCCCCGGGACGGTCCTACCTTTTACAATAACCAAATCAGCACTCCTATGTTTGAAAGATAGGGGGTACTGTTAAATTAAAGGGATTTAATAGTAGATTGTTGCATCGAGCGCAAAGTCAGTTATTAATGCACGAGAGGGCACTAAATTAACTCGAGTGCATTAATTACTCACTTTAGCAAGGTGCGTAATCTACTTTTCTTTCAACTACCAATCTACCTACCGTATTTTATCACGGTAGGTAGATTGGTAGTTACCTACTCAAAATAAAAACTCAAGTTAATGAAAACAAAGTTTTCCTAAGCTTTTAAATATTTATTCCGTGACTTTTGTGGCAAAAGGTTATTAACAATTTCATTTGCACCTATTTTTATACTTTCTGGAGTTGCATTTATATCGCTATCGCTATTTCCATTTTTTTAATCTTTTCTTGCTAAATATGTATGAAGTATCAAAGTTTTACAATGGTACAAAATGCGCGCCATTTGTTTTTTTTTTCACTAAGTCGGTTTTATTCAGCCGTATACATTTTATATTAAAACTAGCTGTTCCCCGCGGTGTCACACGCTGCGCGGCTCCTAAGGGTCGTAGCGTGATGTTATATAGCCTATAGCCTTCCTCGATAAATGGACTATCCAACACTAAAATAATCATTCAAATCGGACCAGTAGTTCCAGAGATTAGCGCGTTCAAACAAACACTTTTCACTACTTGTTAACTGTCAAAGAAATTTCGATGATTTTGGCACTAATGTATCTTCGTATCTACCTATAGAAGTACTTTAGATAAGTTCGTTTCATCCCGGAATATAAAAACACGAGCGAAGCTCCACAGCCGATAGAATGAAGGTGCATTACCATATTCAGTAAAACTTTCCTCGTTTACCCTCGTCGCCATAAGCTTGAATATTGAGAAGGAATAGGAAAATTACAAATATGAAAGATTTGAATTCTTAGAACATTTCCGAACGACCTAAATCAGCTGTTTTTCTAAGCAAAAGCTGCCAACGTGACCCTATATACTAAGGCTCCGTTGTCCGTCCGTCTGTCACAGGGCTGTATCTTTTGAACTATAATAGGTAGACACTTGACATTTTTACAGAGTGTGTCCTGCTATGACCGCTATAACAACAAATAATAACATTAAAATAATGTTAAAAATTATAAACGCGTTTTTTTTACTAAAGTATTAAATGTAATAAATAAAAAAAAAGTATTAAATGTAGGTACTCAGTGTTAAATGTTGTACAGTTGAACAGAACCCTTCGTGTGAAAGTCCGACTCGCACATGGCCGCTTTTTTTATCACCATTGAGACTTTTAGCCCTCGTACAAACATTGTGTTTTCTTGATCCGCTGGGATCTCTCTGTTGGATTTTTAACGTTCGGCTCTACACTGAGAGTTGGAAATACAGTGCGGAATACAAAATCACCGCGTTTTCTTCCTTCGTCATCATATTGAAAAGATGTCCAAGTTTAAGGCACATACATAACAAAAGCTTCGTATATTACTCGTATTATTATTCGTATTTCATCCATACTATACTATATAATATTATAAATTCAAAAGTAACACTGTCTGTCTGTCTGTATGTTACGTTTTCACGCCTAAACCACTGAACGGATTTCGATAAAGTTTCGGCAGAGAGATAGATTGCATCCCGGGGAAGGACATCGGATAGTTTTCATTGACTTACCTCGTGGGCGAAGCCGCGGGCGGAAGCTAGTTACTATATAAAGTTATCATCATCTGCCTAGCCTTTTCCCAACTATGTTAGGGTCAGCTACTAGTCTAACCGAATGCAGCTGAATTCCAGTATTTTACATGGAGCGACTGCTTGACCTCCACAACCCAGCACTGGTTGTCAGACTTTCAGGCTTCTGATGAGAAAGATCCACGAATGACAGCCAGGACGTGCTTTCCAAGGCACGGAGGGGTCCTTGGTATGTGAAGATGGTCACCCATCCACGGACCAACCGCGGCAAGCGTAGCTTAACCTGATCGATCGACCTATGCGGCTGTTATTACTTAGCCACAAGCCCCTACTACAATTACTATATAAAGGGGTATCATTTAAGCTATCACCAATTTAATTAGTTTTGTGTTTCTTAAATAATAGGGTTTGTCCTCCAAATAGTAGATCTGTCACCAAAATGTAGTCACCAAACAATGCAAAATCAGTTCCACAATAAATCACCTAAAATCCTGAGATATAAGGTCTAGTACCAAATAAATGTTTTTGTATGTATTATAATAGGTGTGTCCTAATAAGTATTTAAGCAAACTAATTTAAAGAGATCACCAATAAATCATATTATGTTACTAGAAAATTGCATTAAGTTCAAATATCCTTTTTCCATATCCTTCAAGTATCCTTTTTCCATATTTTTTTTCTTTAAAATTTAGTCGTTTCTGGCACTCGCCGGCCGCTGCCGCGGCACCGCTCGCTTCGCTCGCTCGGCTCGTGCGTAGGAGGTCACAGTTTTAACCTAACCTAACCTAAGCATTTTTTTTTAAATAATTAACCTCGTAACTAATTCGGTTCTCGATAATGTCCGATCTCTTATTTTACACATATATTAACATTAATTTGATAATTCATACCTGGGAACAATTTTTGTTTATCTGAGAACGAAAATATTTCGTGGCGATAGATCTATTTATTAGGTGATACAACTTGATGACAAATATAAATTTTGGTGATAGAAAATATAGTTCCCAAAAAAAAACTACTATAAAGCTATTGTATTCACAGCTTTTGTTTAAAAACAAATGCCTTTGCCATTTAAAAAGAAAAAAACTGGCCAAATGCGAGTCGGACTCGCACACGAAGGGTTCCGTACCACAATGCAAAAACGCAGAAAAAAACACGTTTGTTGTATGGGAGCCCCCCTTAAATATTTATTTTATTTTGTTTTTAGTATTTGTTGTTATAGAGGCAACAGAAATACATAATTTGTGAAAATTTCAACTGTCTAGCTATCGCGGTTCTTGAGATACAGCCTGGTGACAGACAGACGGACGGACGGACAGCGAAGTCTTATAATATAAATAATAATAGGGTTCCGTTTTTACCCTTTGGGTACGGAACCCTAAAAATTATAAGCTATAATCCAAAAAATATGAACTCTTTATATCTCTCTAATCTTACTTAAAACTTTCAATTTCCAGAATTGGTAGGTATCAATTACATCTCTCTGGGTATATTTGGTGCGGGAAAATAGACCTGTTGCGTCTCCAGCCCTTTATTACTTTATCTCGGGTTGATCCAGCATTCCGGACAGCAGAGCCAGTCGCCTGCCATACGTGGTTCAGGGAGCACGCGCTCCCGATTGTATGGGTACCTCGAAATATTTTATCGACGAAAATAGTAAAAAGTATTTTTGTTGTTTGGGTGAACTAAATAATTGTAGAAAGCATTACAATCAATGCTGAGTTTCATTATGCGAATGGGAGTTTTTGAACTTGTGTGCTGTTAGGATATTTGATTAGAATCTTTTTAATTTGAGTTAAGCAAATAATTTAGTTTTTAGTTCGGCCAGTGTGCTGTGAAGTGTGTTATTTTCCGAAACATAATAATAACTGTATCTTAGAATTGGAAGATTTTAACATCAGTGAAGATAATCACTTTTAGCTTGAAACTCTGCTGCTCTCTCTGCTCTGCAGCTGAACAGTCCAAAAACTTAGTACGAAAAAAATATGTTCAGTGCTCAAAATTAACAACAATTAAAATGCGTATCCTGCACCTATCCTGTGTGTTCCTGTTCGCACCGGTTTTAACCGGTTCCCTGACGTCACGAGTGGTGTACAAAGTAGGGGTCCTCATGGCCTCTCGTCTGGACTCCCCCTTTGACCTGGAACGATGTGGCCCTGCTGTGGACCTAGCCTTAAGTATGATCAACGAAAAGTTCTTGGCGCATCACGGCATTGAGCTGCAGAAGGTGCAAGGCAGGTTTGTGATGAAAGTTTCCCACGAAAACTTAAATGTCCTGTTTTCATACAGTCTAGGTGTCTTCAACGTGCGAAATCGCATTAGTTCTTACCGTTTTCCAAATCCACACACTTTAAACCTCCTCCGGGCCACGAAACACAGTAAGTAATATAACGGGTGTAAAAAGACACTCAACGAAGCTGACAGACTGGCCGACTGTAATATGTTTTAGGGTTCCGTACCCAAAGGGTAAAAACGGGACCCTATTACTAACACTATGCTGTCCGTCTGTCTGTCTGTCTGTCACTTGGCTGTATCTCATGAACCGTGATAGCTAGACAGTTAAAATTTTCACAGATGATGTATTTCTGTTGCCGCTATAACAACAAATACTAAAAACAGAATAAAATAAATATTTAAGGGCTCCCATATAACAAACGTGTTTTTTTTCGGCGTTTTTGCCTTGTGGTACGGAACCTTTCGTGTGCGAGTCCGACTCGCACTTGGCCAGTTTTATTTTTGTACTGGACCCTACCTGGGAACCTTATGGTTACGGAGATATTGAAGGTCAAAATGCAATGCTTGTAAAAGTCTGCTAAGTCATAAGTACAAGTTTATCATAACACCAACATTGTACCTACACTTAGATCGCAATAAACGTTTTGACATTGACTTTGACAAAACGTAAATTAAGGAATTAGGTTCCTAAATGCCTATAAAAGTAGGGGAAGACCAAAGAAACGATGAATGGACTGTGTAAAAAATGATCTGCCTAGGTAGGGGGTGACTACTGACGTGACGACTAATACAGATGTATACATAATCAGCCTAGAATGTTCCCACTGCTGGGACACAGGCCTCCTCTCTGTTAGAGGGAGTGGGCCGTACTCCACCAGGCGGGCCCAGTGCGGGTTGGTAGATGTCACATGTCTTCGAATTTTTGGTTCTAGGACATGCCGGTTTCCTCGCGATGTTTTCCTTCACCGTTTTGAGAGCAGTGGTGATGAAATAATTTACACAAAGTAAAGCTCTAGTCTATGTTCGAACCTACGACCTGTAGGTCGTAAGTCGCAGCCGTTACCACTGGGCCACCACTGCTCTATCTACAGATGTATGTATGTTAGAAGAAAACACACGCTGCGCCGACTCCGAATAAATTGGAAGAATGATGATGAGAATTAAGTACCTACCTAAATAATACAACATTTTGAAAAGTGATAATGTTTATAATAATGTCAACCTTATCAAAAGGTGATAGAGCTGTAATTTCTGCATCGTTATTGGTAAAAGCAATAAATTAAGGGTGAAGTGCCAGGATAACCCGAAAAATTAAAATTTTCTTACGTTTTTTGCAATTTGCGGGTCATAGATCATATTTTAATCAACATTTAACTTGACGACCTGCTAAAATAAAAACCGGTCAAGCGCGAGTCGGACTCGCGCATTGAGGGTTCCGTACAAATTGGTATGTAAGTAACTAAAAAATTACGGTTTTCGGATTTTTTCCTTTACTTGTGCTACATGACATTGCTTCTTGCCTTTGTTGATATGATTCTAGATCAACGGGAAGTACCCTATAGGTTTTCATTCCGGAACACAAACGCCTGCATCTTTTGATTGCGTTGACTTGATTTTTTCACTGCTTCAAGGGATTGCAGCCCTGAGTATTTGATATTAATTTCAAGCTGATAATTCCACGCGTTCCTGAGAAAAAGACCTTGACCGACGGACAGACAGACGGACAACGAAGTGATCTTGTAAGGGTTCTGTTTTCCTTTTGAGGTACGAAACCTTAAAGAAGGTAAAAAAGAAAGAATAACTAACAACTTTATAACGGCTCATAGTAGACAAAGACTCAATTTATTGTTGCCAACAAGTTTTCTGGAACTCGAAACAGTTGTTTAACTGTATAATTTTTTTTTCACAAAGGGATTTTTGTATTGTTTAAGTGAGAAAGGTTTTACGTTGCTTTGTTTGAGCTTTGTCCTTAACAGCTTTGAACAGAGAGAAGTGGAAAGAGAGTAGGGAGGCCTTTGCCCTGCAGTGGGACATCACAGGCTAATAATAATAATAATTGTTTGAGCTGCTGTGGCGAGCTGTTGGGCAGTAGCGACCCCACGGACCCTATCTCCCGGGAAAAGTCTTGTTCCTCACCCCTGGCTTGCCTTTATTGGCCGGCTGGAGTGAACAATGACGAGGAACAGAGCTCCCACCTCATTCTTGACTTTATTGGCCGGCTTGAGTGGAGATTCGCAAGAGCAAACGTGCTCGGAGGAAGGAAGTATTCCAGTAAGATGCTGGTAGGGATCTTGACCGTACTTCCGGGATTGTCCTGATAGCCGTGGAATACCTCTCCACTCCTCATAAGCACCTCAGGACGTGTTGCCCCCTTGTCGCTACGTCACTATGTGCTAGCGGTCGTTTTCGGGGGCCCATTATTGAGTGTGCAAGTCACCCCCTGCTATTTTATCTGTGTATATATAAAGCATTGATCAGGCAGGGGTCGGGGGGTAGAATCCTTTTGTAACATCCTCTGAGTCTGAACCTGTGTTATGCAAATAAATGATTTGATTTGATTTGAATCGTATTGCTTTGCAGCATCGTGTAGCATCGTAGCATCGCGTAGCTTCGTAGCATCGCACAACTACGTAGGATCGCGTAGCTTCGTAGCATCGCACAACTACGTAGCATCGCGTAGCTTCGTAGCATCGCACAACTACGTAGCATCGCGTAGCTTCGTAGCATTTTGTAGCTTTGTGACATCTCGTCGCAGTCAATTAGGAATGTATATTTACTTAATAATTAGGTATTATGATATTATGAAACGTTTAAATTTCCACTGACTTCACTTTGTCCTTGGTACTTCTTCACCCAACTTTACACTCGTTTTATCTGCCATATTTTTAAAGTAAGTAGCCCCAAGCATACGTAAACCTTTTACTGGTAACACGAAGTAATTGAAAGACCCGCGAGTAAAGGTTAGCAACAAAATAAAAGCACACCTACACTCGCCATAATTTCAAACTATAAACTATGAAATGTAAATAAAACTGGTCTGAACGTTCAGAAGCTTCTGACGTTAGTCTTTAAAGTTTACGTCTCGTAAACTACGTCTTCAGGGAAAGTCATCTACTTGACATTCCTCTCGTGCTTCTCTTTATAGTATCTATTACCTTCAGATGTTTCAATAAACCTTTGACTACAGAGTATGGAATAATATATTTTATTTTCGCAGAGAGAATTCGTATTGGGTGGATCGCTCTTTGATTATGATATGATAAAGAAGGCTTATTGGTAGTTATTTTTTATGTATTTTGTGGTTGAATATCTTCGGTTTTCTTTCTAGAGGTAGTTTGGTTTGATTCGATTGCCAAGGGCAATGTTTTTTTTTATAAAAAACGTTGCCCCACACTAGGAATTTCTCCTGTATTGTGGGTGCGTTTACAAACATTTAAAACTCACATACACAAACACCCAGACCCGGAACAACTACTTGTAGGTCATACAAATATTTGTTCCGTGCGGGAATCGAACCCGCGACACGCAGCGCAGCAGCCAATCGCTTAACCACTGCGCCAACCGTGCCGTCAAAAAAAATGTTATAACTCTCAACTCTGTTGTATTGTCGAAACCAGAAGGACAATCCCGTTATTAAAAATGATCAAAATCTGATCGTAATCTCATCTCAGTAACAATCTATGTCAAAAATATAAAAATTTTAGAGGTATTTTTGACAGATTAAGACGTTCGAACGTAAGAACGTTCTTAAAATTACGAAAATTGCTTGTTTCCATAGTAAAAGTTGTGCATAATGATGAGTACAATGACCTCTTAAAAAGAGGTTGTTAATGTTTTACCAATAACCCTGTACAATAGGACAAAAGATCACGTACGAAACAAGTTGATGTCAATATTAGTGATTGATGCGTGTACGAGTAGATTGATGTATGCACGTGTCGACATACTCGCTGGAATTCATGTTCAACGTAATTTTTTTACTCTTCATGAAATTCATAAATATTAGTAACTAGCTGACCCGGCAAACGTTGTTTTGCCATATAAATTATTTCTAGCTGCCCGGCGCTACTTCGTTTGCGTGGTGTCCTACCCCTTACGTAGTACCCTACTCCTACACTACTCCTACACTACTCCTACCCTACTCCTACCCTACTCCTACCCTACTCCTACCCTACTCCTACACTACTCCCAAAGACATATTAAATTTTTCTCGCGAAATCGGTTCAGCTGTTCTCGAGATTTGCGCTTAGCAACACATTCAGCGATTCATTTTTATATTATAGATTAGTTCCTTCTCTTCCCGTCGGTGTCGTAAAAGGCGACTAAGAGATATACGAGGGCCCCAATTCCGTATGGTAATTATTATTCCCCACGTAATCTTACCACGTACAAACCACGTACTGTTGTCAAGCGTGGTATTTTGACAATCCAAACCACGCCAAATTCGCGTTCTATTTGCGCGGTTTCGTTCATTGTGTCATAGAATAACGTTATTAGCAGATGTCGTGATTAGCTAAGACATTTACGTGGTTTCGAAGTAAAGAATGGTCATAGTGAATTAATGCCCAGCTATTAATTGAAGTGGTCGTAACTAAGTACCAAACCAATCTTAATGAAATTAAGTAGCTTACTATCTAGACATGGAACTTTTCATCCCAGATAATTAAAATATTCCACAAGAAGTGGCGCCAACAGAACAGCTGGTTTAAATATATGTTCTTCAAAGCTCTTTCTAAATTTTAATAACCGAGTCGGGTTTAAGGTTTGCTTAAATTTCATGACAGCGTCGTATGTACCTAGACGTGCGAGTAGTCACGTATTTTAAACCCGCGGGTACTTAGTTAAATAACGCGTTAATACAAGGGGTTAATGGCCGTTTCCTAGCTTAATTAAATGAATATCTTAATTCTGTTGTTATTTTAACGTTGTGAACGTCTGCCTGTCTCACATATGATATTATTTTTCAACTTTAGGGCTTGAATTTTAAGCCCCGTGAAGCATCGTGGAAACAAAAGTTTTGTTTGCGCTTACGCCTACTTTTTCGGGCTTCCAACCGCTAGGTAAACAGCGGATTAAAAAACAGTTTAGTAACAAAGCGGAAAAAAAACCGTCAAGAAAATATAATCTTTTCACAGGGTTCATTTCTAAGCTTTAACAACGCAGGTTATGCAGTGTTTCCGTTTTATCCTTTTTCCGTAATGAAAAGGTCACCGTCGCAGTACCTTTGCACTCGTGCCATTATCATTCTTCATCAATTTTCTTAACAATTTTGAAAATCAGCGACTACCTTCCTTTTTTTTCTGCTCGGTCGGTAAAACAGTAAGAATTTCTGGCTATTTTACAGACCCAGCTCTTAAGCATCTAATCATGGCTCTAGCGAGAGTGTTGTTGTACATTATCCATTCCCCAACTTGACCTTTTAGAAACATAATTTCTGTAAAAACGTCACTGTGAAAACTTATTATAGGTGAAGTGAGCTTGAAGTGAGCTGTCAATAGTGTCAATTCATCGGGTGGAATGACAGCTCACTTCATCTAAGTTTTCACGGTTAGATTGAAATAGAATAGACTGCACAATTTTGCAGTAGGTACTACATCTCTAAATTTTTCCGCAGTTACCCGTCCTGCTCCGGGGCCATAGCTCCCGGCTTGGCGGCGGACATGCACTTCAAAGACGACGTGATCGCCTTCATTGGCCCAGCCTGCGCCTTCGCCCTGGAGCCAGTCGCCAGGCTAGCAGCCTACTGGAACACACCAATTATTACTGGGATGGGGGATCAGGTAAGGTTTCTAATCTAATCTAACTAGCCTGTTTTGTCACTGCAGGGCAAAGGTTTCCCTCTCCGTTTTCCACTTATACTACTAATTCCACTACTAATTCTGTCTTGCCAGTCTAGCACTTTACTGGATGTGACTAGCTTGACTCCTCAAGCTCGTCACATGTGTTTATTTTATAATGAACTAGTGACCCGTCCCTTCGTCGCACGCAAAGTAATATACTTATATAAGTCAATGGACGCACGGGCGAATTTGACATGTCAAAACATCGATATTCTGTGCTATTTTTTTTTAACACGTTTTTTTAGGTCGACCTGTATGTAACTAACTATGTAATGGAATCTAAGGTAACTAATTTAACCATCTTCCAAGGGTTGTAGCGTAATGAAAATTGGCAGCTGTATGTAGTTCTGATGACAATACAAAGTATGGTACTGTCGACCTGATCTGATGATGGAGCCGGAAGATATGAACTGGAACTTCATGATGGAATTTTTGTTTTTACGTGCATTTATAAAAGCGTGTTTTTCTAGTGTTTTTTAAACTATTAATTTATTAAGTTAACATATTCATAATCTCATCATCACTGTTTGTCACTGCATTACCCAAAGGTTGACTGGTAGAAAATGCTTATGGCATTGAGTCTATTTTTGTGTATTGAGATATTTAATAAATAAATAATATTAAAGTATTATACACATCACATCTCCCTTTCACGGAGAGGAGGCCTGTGTCCCAGCAGTGGGAACATCATAGGCTATTTATGCTATTGGAAACATAAACTTTCTAGAAAAAATATATTGTGTAGTTTTTGTGCGACTTTGTTTTATTCTTTTTAATAATAAAGATAAACATAAATCATTTTACCTCTGTGCTCTTCGAAAGCCTACATGTCACAAAGTACAGACGCCAGCTGCAGGTCAACCTACCCGAAACTGTCAGATTTTCCCAATCAACCTTGAACCTTATGTTTTAGGAATAAAGTCGAAAATCTATTAAAGAAATCTGACAGATTGTAGTAACTTGATGTGCTGGCGTCTCACAGTGTTTTATGAAGCCCGATTTTCGGACATCCCATTTTTATTGACAAACTTGACAGAAATAATCATTTGAATGCAAGATTTCGTATCCCCATTTAGCTACCAAGTCTAGTTTCGGAGTTATAATTTTTTGAAAATCGACCAAATTCTATCTCGATATTCAGAAATAAAATTATTACATTTAAACTACGCGTGATAGAAATATTGATGCTAAGTACATTGATGGTGTATTTTATGCCGAGTATTTTAGTGCACAAATGAACCTCGTAACTTTGCTAGATCCAGAAATATACGACTTTTTCGGTTTTTAGTTTTTCTTAATTTTCTCGAAAATTCCGCCATTTCGGGAAAAGTTATTTATACTGAAATGATCTAAATAACTTTTTCTACACACCACATAAATTTCACATCCCAATTCCATGGAACTTAGAAACCACAACGATTTTAAGTTTTATCCGGATTTTACGTCGTCAGGGTTGTCAAAATCTCAGATAATTATTCATATCCGGATTTTATATAACTTTGTCAAAAAATATATCTACCTTGTAGTAAAATCGGTGGTTTGGATTATCTGACTTGAAGACGCCAGGATACCAGCTTGGTACCTAAATACAATATTGTTTACCGATGTATGTTAAAAGGCAGATTTTGTGTTATTTAAGTATTTTTGTAGTACGTACCAAATACTTTTTTCTTAACAATATTGTTCATATGTATCTATGTATTTATCAATATATGTATACACAGGGTGATTTTTTCAAGTGGGCGTGGATTGCCAAATCCGAAACTATGAGGATTTTGATGAAAACTAAAACTGCATCATTGGATTTTTCAAAAATCAATTTTTTTAGCCAGGAATCGAACCCGTTGATTTTAATTTTAAAAACACACACTGTATTATTACGCCACTCGATAGTGTCCCTAATAAGGATCAAATTCTGGGAAGTAATGACATAAGGCAAACTTAAGGAAAATTTTGGATTTTAATAAACTGCTTCTTATTTTAGAGTAGGTATTCATACCGACATTACCTGTACCTTGTTCGAAATGATGCTCAATACACCCGCAGCGCAGTCTCCTTCACAACATTATGATCTAAATTCAAATGTTAAATGCAGTACAATCCTTGAGACGTTGAATCCAGCTATGTATTGAAAACAATGGTCATCACATTTTGAACAATTAAACAGTTAAGGTTTAATAGGTAGGTAACATAAGATAAATAAAAAAGTATTTTGTTAAAAATGAGCTCTTTTCTTTAGTTTCCCGTATGTCATTACTTCCCAGAATGCGATCCTTATCAGCGACACTATCGAATGGGGTAATAATACAGTGTTTTTTTCAAAATCAACGTGTACGATTCCTGGCTAGAAATGTTGATTTTTCAAAAATCCAATGATGCAGTTTTAGTTTTCATCAAAATCGAGCCCGCGCCTCCTTTGAGTACTTTTCGCTATTCCTCATAGTTTCGGATTTGGCCATCCACGCCCACTTGGAAAATTCAGCCTGTATTATATATTAATTCCTTTCCGTTTCTCTCTTATAAATTGCATCCGCCATGTTATTTCTGGACCACCCTAAGGTCAACTGTTAGAAAATGCCTAATGCATTAAGTCCGCCTTTGTACAATGTTTTTTACTTGTGCATAGAGTTTTTAGTAAATAATAATAAATAAATAAATATTTTCGAAAGGCCTCGGTAGGATACTAGTAAACTGGTGCACGTTCTTTTTCTCATTCTGACTACGAAACTTTTACTTTTGCGAAAAATTTGATTCACAAAATAAGGATAAAAAAATTGACAACCCTAACAAAAATAGTTAAATTGGAATAACTTCTGAGTTCCATGGATTCGGGATGTAATAATTATGTGGTGTATTGGGGACGTAAATAGAATTATTTCTGTATAAATAACTTTTCCCGAAAGGGCGGAATTTCCGGGAAAATGAAGAAAAACTAAAAACCAAAATACTCGCATAAATCTGGATCTAACAATGGTGCGAGGGTCATTTATGGACTAAAATACTCTGCATAAGATACGCCATCAATGTACTTCACATAATTTTTTCGTATCACGCTTAGTTTAAGCTTAATTAATTATTTTCTTAATATCCGGATGGAAAAATTACGATTTTCAAAAAATTATAACTCCGAAACTAGACTTGGCAGCTAAATGGGAATACGAAATCTTGCATTTAAATGATTATTTCTGTCAGGTTTGTCAATAAAAATGGGATGTCCGAAAATCGGGCTTCATAAAACACTGTGCGTCTGTACCTCAAACTAGAAACCCTAAAGCAGCCAAATAGTCTTGAATAAAAATTTCTTATGAAAACCAGAATTTATGTGCACACAAAGCCGCCTATTTTCTAAAAATATGATTACCTTTATTACATTTTCAGACACCTACGTTGACATAGACAAATAAAACTTGTTTAAATTACACAAGATAAGTTCCGCTAATGTTTAAGAAACATGCTAGAATTATTTACGTCCCACAAGATTAAGTAACCTTTTGTTAATGCCATAAGCCTGAAATCCTCCTTTCTGTATTCTGAGCCTCCACTTTATTCCAGCCTCCTCGTATGACACAAGATAACAGAATAATCTTTTACTAACACTTGAAGTCACCCCAGTCTACACGTGTCAAGTGACTTGCACAGATATTTTTGGAACGTATCGTGCTACAGGGCGCCTTAGACTATAAATAAACTACCTAATCTGTCATGGCCCACTACAGTTACTCTAGTATGTGGTCCAAGCACCCTTTCGTTCGTCATTAACTTCAGTGAGAGATGAAAGAAAAAGTAATGTCTTTAAGAAAAAACAATGTTCTTAAAGAGACAGAAAACATTCTGAAGGTTATCATGACTAGAGTTTACAGGTTATGACCGCCTGTCTGTTTGTGATTGATGCTCAATAAACAAGGGCGAGTCGGACTCGCGCACCGAGGGTTCCGTACCATCATATGTTTTTAAATTTTCACCGGCGAGCTATTTACTAGATCTCGTTCAAACCAATTTTCGGTGGAAGTTTACATGGTAATGTACATCATATTTTTTTTTTAGTTTTATCATTCTCTTATTTTAGAAGTTACAGGGACACACACACACATTTTACCACTTTGGAAGTGCCTCTCGCGCAAACTATTCAGTTTAGAAAAAAAATTATATTAGAAACGTCAATATCATTTTAGAAGACCTATCCATAGATACCTCACACGTATGGGTTTGATGAAAAAATTTTTTCGAGTTTCAGTTCTAAGTATGGGGAACCCCCTGCGCAAAATACGCGCTTTGACGTGGAGTTGCGGAAACCAGCCCGTATTACCGTATTACCTATGGGGAACCCCCAAAATTTATTGTTTTTTTTTTCTATTTTTGTGTGAAAATCTTAATGCGGTTCACAGAATACATCTACTTACGTAAGTTATGTACAAAACTAGCTGTGCCCCGCGGTTTCACCCGCATAAGTTTCGATCCCGTGGGAATATCGGGATAAAAAGTAGCCTATATGTTAATCCAGGGTGACGGCTACCTCCGTACCAAATTTTATCAAAATTGGTTCAGACGTTTGAGCGTGAAGAAGTAACATACATATAAACACACACACACACACGCACCCTCTCACACACTCACGAACTTTCGCCTTTATAATATTAGTGTGATATTGTCTATTTATTCAATTAGTTAAACTGATTGTGAGAGAAAATTGTGGTTACATTACAAATCAACGCACGCACACAGTCGCACACTTATAGGTGTCGAATTAAGTAGGCACTTCGTTCATTTTGGTTTGTTTTGACTGTATAGCGAAAGTGTGACTGTTATGTAGGAATTACCTATATTAAAAATTACAGAAATCGATTTAGTAAACGATTCTACAAACAACTTTCATAATGTGCATTAATTCAGTTACACATTATATAGTCCTCCAGACCGTTCGGCCACGGCGGCCAATCTCAACGGAGACTAGCTTTCGGCGCGGGAGATATTCTAGTGCTCAAGTGTGCGCGCAGACAGGTGCACTCTCTCTTCCCTTACTCTCATAGTCCGATGCAATCCTACGACCGGAGAGAGATCTGGGGGCCTAAAAAGGCCACTTTGGCAGAATCATAAAAGGTTAACATTATGAATCATATTGGACAGTTACTGTTAAGTTAATCGTATCAAATCCCATTGGTGAAGGATTTTTCAGTTAAATGTACTTTAGTAACTTTTTAGACCTTTCTATCCTGCTTATGTGTATGAAGTTTCATTAAAATCGGTTCATTCTTTTCGAAAAACAAGGGCTTGAAAGTCTGTATGAAATGCCGTACGTCGTAAACGCTCTTAAACATTCAAACGTTAACACTACGATAATCCAATGGGTATTATAGACGAAGTCAGCGACTTAGGTGGCGCAGGGGGGGGGGAAGCTACAGGGTCGTCGAAAAATAGAGCGCACCTGCTGGACTGACTTGCAAACGCGTGGTCAGCGCTGGACTCGCTTGAAAGTAGTGTATACACGAGCCCAGCTTCAAGTCAGTGCTGGACTGACTTACTGTACTGTCATATTACTGGGCTCGTATAAACCTGCCTTAAAGCTTGACATGTCATAATTAGCGCTCAGGTAATAGAGTAGGTAGGTATGAGTTATTCAATTAAAGTGTGCAAGGTTGAAGGAGGTTCTCACGGGAGTCATAGAATCTCTTTATGATAACGAGATTGAGAATTAGTTTTATGTCATACTTATTTTTGTAACTCTGTAGGGATTGGAAAAGTGTATGTGTTTATTTTCGCGTTTTGCTTTAGCAATGAACTGGGTTTTCGTGGTTTTTTTTTTGCAAATAAGTTGATATTTACGTATACGCATTAACAACACGTGTCAATTGGAGTCAATAGATTTTTCTGGTAAATATAAAAACACATTCATTAGTTCTAAGTAATTATGGAAGTACAGGATATTTTTTTTGCTGTAATTACTAACACAATCCCGTCAAATAACATTGCTATAAAACAAGTAGGTGCTTATCTAAATGTTATTCGCTAATTGTTACTCTCGTAGCAAAATGCTACGCACGTAGTACGTAGCCCGTAGCACGTAGCGCGCGTAGGCGTAGTTAGAAAACTTGGCTTATTAGGCGTATTATATTAAAACGCGCGGTGTATTGATTTTTATTTTTTACAAGCAGCGCCCCGCGGTTTCATCCGCATAAGTTTTGATCCCGTGGTAATATCGGGATAAAAAGATGTGTCAAAACTATGCAATGTACACTTTAACTTCGTTACTATTTTATTTAAATAAAAATAAACTTCTTATTGTTTGACTCTCTCGTGCACATAAACACTTGAGTTTTAGGAACCATTTTGTGAGAGTTTTCCTTAAACGTGAAAAGAGCGAGTGATCCGTATTATGTAGACTCAGGTACCACGACCCGAGTACAGTCAACAACGAAAACCGATGGTATAATACTACTTGTGGAAATGGCCGATGTTATCGACGCATATTTTCCCAATTTCTGTATCTATTTTCAAATGTTTTATTCTTGTTGTTTATGTCACATGTCTCTTCGAGACGTCATATTGGTATATTTTTTTCTTTACTTTAATTGCCTATTGTGTCAACAAGTGAAGTAAGTATTGGTCTTGACGGCTCATTTAGCCTAATCGCTGATCTGCGCCAGGCATTATTTGAATTTTAATACAATATGGAGACGAAAACTCGACAATAAATGGAAGCACTGACAATACCAATCCCATAGGATTATTTTGTAATTAAATTAAACGAAACGGACGACATTATAAAAGTGATTTTTTCAAACCAACTAAATAGTAGTGAAGCGCTGACTATGGGTTTTGCCAATTTTTGACTAGCTTTATAATAGTGCCTCGACTATTGGATATACATACATATTTGATTGAATTGTTGTATGCAGACTAGGAATGTCATTAGATATACGAATTTTGTCGTCTCCTTCTTGTATAGAGGTTCCAAAATATTGTTTAAAATTGGGTGTACGGTTGGGTCCAAAAGTCCATAGGCAAATTTACAAATCAAGGTACGGGCCTGCGGCGCGTAGCGGTCTTCACAGCAAAAACGCTCTTATTATGCTTAAGGAAATCTGATGTATACTGTACGTTAGATTTAGTCTTGAAAGTTTTTACAGTTTTGCAAAGTCCATTTTCCATGCCTTGTTAATAAATCCCTAGAAAACCGTGTGTAAACCTTAACGTAACGTAAACGTATTACGTCCAAGAGAGAGTTAAGTAAGTTAAGTTTAGTGGAAGAGCTAACATCAAGTTAGTGAGGACAAACTTGTTAAAGTATTTACTCGTTCTACTGTTTGTTTTATCATAAATCTTGTGCTAAATTCACGATTTAAAACCTTACCATTGTTGGTGTCTTTGTGTTTATTTTTAGATTGAAGTTTGTGTTGTCGTCAACAAAGATAAAGGATGCTTAGGGTCATGTTGAGAGGATGAATAAAAGGCGTCTAACAAAAGGTATGTACAAGGCAGATGTGAGTGGATACGCCGGGAGGGGACGCCCTAGGAGGACATATAGTGACCTTATTGTTATTGGTGACGTTCTTCAGAAAGGTCACAAGTGTAGTATTCGCAACGTCGGGCGTGTATGATGTATGAACGTAAACGAAGCAAAAGGAGAATATTATAATCTAAATATAAAAATCCTTTTTTTTTTTGTTATTAGGATAATAATTTTGTCACAAATCTGCTACTATAAGTACATTTGCCGAGAAGGAGGAAAACTGTTTCACCGTAATACCGTTTAAACTAGTACGGGGAACAGAGTGAATCTGTTCGTGTTAACAACTAAAACAAGCACAGGCTACCGAGGCTACTGATACATACTAAACAAAAATGTTAGCTACCTTTACTGCTTATTTGTTACTTAGAGGGATTGTGCAAGGTTGTTATGATTATTTAAGTAAATAAAGGTTTTTTTTTTAATATAGGGGTCTTATCAGGTGGTGGTGGTTCTGTAGCTTCTGCCTACCGCCATAAGAAGAAGCCGTGAGTTTATGTATGTATGCACAAGTCAATATGGATTATAATTTTTATAAACTTTTATAATAAATAACTTTTATGTGACAGAAATTGTTGCCTAAATAAAACCATTCTACGAAAAGGTCTAGAAAATAACGTCTGGAATTATTTTGTATCAAAATTGTAAGCAAATTCATTACATAGAAGACAAAATAAAATAATCTTGCTTTCAATCGACTGCAAGTAATGACATTAATATCCAGTGATCGAAAAATAGAATTCTTCTTGCGATAGCAGAAAATGTGTTTTCTACTATCGCAAGTCGCACCAAATTGCGATCAATTCGATGAACATCAGCTGCAGGCTCCGCAGCTAATAGAAAACTTGCTCCGACATAATTATCTGATCTATCTGACCTTCCAAGTCTTTACTTAGCCTTTCAAAGGTCTTAGGCAGGGGTAGTGAACCTTTTTGCATCAGCGTGCCAATAAAACTAGAAAAAATCTTGTCAAGACGTCGCATCCATAGACATCTGAATATAAGGTAAGTTTACTTAAATAAAAATCTACCTACTCACATTTAAACAAAAAGTATTCCACAAAATTACATTCTTTAATTAAATTCAACTAGCTATCTACTGCACTGATCTGTGAACACCTACTCACATTTAAACAAAAAATATTCCACAAAATTCCATTCCTTAAATTCAACTAGTTACCTACTGCACTGAAAATCTGTATAATGAAAAAAAAGAAATGAAAATTGCATCGTATTTCGATATTACATTCAGAGCAAAGAATTTACTATTGAATTTGCCATAGGTTCGCCAACCCTAGGCTAAGGGCTAAGGGTTTACAAATCCATTTAAAAGTTCAAAACTCATCAACCTGCGTTGTCAAAGCAAATATTTAGTTCATAGTTATTTTGATCAAAGCTTAGGATTATCGGTTTAATAAGCAATTTTATCAGTCTAAAATGTTTTTGATTTTGTAAGAGATTAGAAAGAGCTTCAATTAATTTGGGCTTTGTTATATAAATTCTGTTGAATTTCGGTTTAATTCCAAACCCTAGAATATTTTTAAAATAAATTGCAACTATTTTCGAAAAGGCTGCGAGCAATCAAAACTTCAATTTTTCATAACTTTCTGATGTATGGACCCATTCAATCTTTCTAGACTCGTAACAAGCTGCTTTTAGTATTATTAATATTAAAATGAAAAAGCTAAGCTCTTACAAATATGAGATGATTTCTGAGGCCCTTTAGAAGTCTAGAAAATGTTTAATTAGGAGGCATTTTATCACCCAAGTATACGATATTATAGGCATTCTTGTATTAAGTAGCCTACCAAACAAAATATGTCTCTTCTCAGAGTCAGCCAATTCCCCATACATTTCAAACTAATTTATACCGTCTCTCCATATGATTAAAGCCTAATCTCCCTACTAATCAACCAAGCAAAGCCCAACCCTTTCTTATTTTTTTTTTGTTTATTTTCTTTATTGCGTCATGTTTACCGCAAATAAACGTATTTTCTTTCTTCTTTCTTTCTTTCTTAATCCAAGAATTTAAATCTAGTTTAGCATTCATTTAATTCACGGTCGCATGGCCGGCCATGATTAAGCGCAAGGCTTTAGATAACGTTTCGAGTCTCATTATTGTAATTAAATTCTTCTAATGATTCGTCTCTTAGGAAATCCCAAAGGTTAAGGGCAGGGCCATCTTGTTGAGTGATTGGGACAGTTAAAAGGACCGCGTTGGCGATTTGCTAGTAATGGAGGGTACAATTAGAAATACCTTGGGTGTAAGATTGTAGCTTAATGTTCTTCGTCCAATGGATTTGCTAATCCTTTGACCTTCAAGCCTGTTTTGTTGCCAACCTTTTGTTTTATCTTTTGTTTGATAATACCGTTTAAAATTTATTGTTATTCTTCTCTTGTTACGCTTTTGTGCGGGGCTACTTTGTGGAATATTATTTTAATAATTAATTTCTTTATATTTCTTAGCTTTTATTTTTGAAAACAAACTGTTATAAAAAATTTGGTTCATAATGTAGTCTACAACAGAAAGGAAGTTGTTCTGTACCTAAGTAACATAGCAGACGGCTTTCAAAGGACGAACATTTCTACACAAAATAAGAAAACTGGCAAGTCACAAATTGGTCTGTCCTTTTTTTAGGACTTCTAATAGTTACAAAACCCTTTTTAGATTGTATGGACGTGGGGAACTGGTAGAAATTGACCGTTTGTATGTGAAGTGAAAGTCGTCCTTTCTCACAGAAGGTATCTAAATTGTTCGTGCGTGTATATACAGACTTTTAAGAGCGTTTACGCCGTACGGCATTTCATACAAACTTTCAAGCCCTTATTTTTCGAAATGAATGAACCGATTTTAATGAAACTTCATACGCATAACGTCGCCTTAGAGTGAAAACTTCGGGAATGCAATACCTCGTAAGTAGCACTTTATGCATTTCGCACAATCTTATAGTATCGAACAGCTCTGAATATAAAATCGGGTTGAATTTCCATATTAATTAAGTAAAAAGAATACAGAACCTCCTTTTTTGAAAACGGTTAAAAAAACAAAAGACGCTGTACAAAAATTTTACAGCATGCAGTTCTTTCTTCCTCCTGAAAAGTTACTTCTTTTACACTTAGGAGGTTTTCACTCTAAGGCGTCGTCGATAAGCAGGATACAAAGGTCTAAAAAGTTAGTAGAGAACATTTTCGAAAAATAGTGTTACAGCCAAATTAGGCCGATTTTAAATTTTCCATAGAAACAGAGATTTCCAGTAACTTTTTTAAAGTAAGACGTTTTGAAAATGTTCTCTACTAACTTTTTAGACCTTTGTATCCAGCTTATGCGTGGGCGGGCGATGCGATGCGACAGAGTGGGTCGGGGGAACAAGAAATTTCACGCGGACGAAGTCGCGGGCAGTAGATAACAATAACATAAAATGAAATGTTACCAGAGCACTATAATAATTGGTAGATATTACTATTCAGTCTTGTGTTCGAAAAAAGCACATGTTTCCCATTCAATCTTGTATGATGTATTGAAATGTCATAAATGATTGAATGAATGTTGGTTTGCTACGAGTATGATAACATCCAAATAGTTGCTTAGAGGGCAATAGGCGCTTTTGCAGAATTGGTGTTGTTACAATATAGGTACAGAGTACAGACGCCAGCACATCAAGCTACTACAATCTGTCAAATTTCTTTAATAGATTTTCAACTTTATCGCTAATGTGTAAGGTTCAAAGTTGATTGGGAAAAATTGACAGTTTCGGGTAGCTTGATGTGCTGGCGTCTGTACTTAAAACAGGTTTAAAAGCATAGCTGGGCACCGTTAATCAATTAGTTAACTTCTTTAATCGCCAATCCGTTACTAAAAAAGTTATTTTTATTTTATTTATTATTGGAAAATAAACAGCTGCAATATATTTTTTTTACAAATAACAATAATATAGGTTCCTAAGTAGTATTAACAATATCGCAGCCCATTAAATTATCCGCATGTTAACAAACAACAACAACCACTCAATTCAACTTCGTTAAACGTTTCGAAAGATTTAACGGAAGTTAACGTTAATTGTTAAAACTTATGATTGAAAATTACATTTTATATGTCGTTACGGTAGTGATTTACATAAAAAACAATGTTGGTATGGGCTAAGGACATGAACAATTCATAAAAGAAGAGTGTATCATTAGAGTTTGTAATAATAATTATTTAGAGATTGTCAGAACGTTTTCTTCCGCGGCGTGACGCGTCTACACGGTGTCCTTTACGCAAATATTAGGTACTTAATTAACGATTAGCAGACTTATGGAAAGTTAACGGAAGTTAATTTGTCTGTTAACAACTGCGTTAATTAACGGATTAGGGTCTTTTGGCCAGTTTTGCTTAAAAGTAATGTTTCATCCGATACAATAGAGGCTGGAGATCCGTTTGTATACCCTCTTGTTAACTAAGTATAACAAAGTTTGAAGCAGTCGATTTATGAATAATGGGGAGTGCATACTAGGTCGATTTCGGGCGGCAGGTCGCTTACTAAATCGCCTCACAAGCCGAATCGCCACCCCCAGGTCGATAAAAATCGCAGGTGACTAGTTCATTTTGCATCAAAATGTGGACCTTCATGCGGCGGGCGATTGCCTGCAACTGAGCATTTTCATTTTTCACGGGCGATTTTAGTCACCCACCGCATGCAACTTGTCGCCGCACGACAAAATTCGAAACCTACTCTACTTTGGAACTTGCGATTTTATTCACTAGCTATGGTGATTGTGCGTATGAAATAT
Organism: Oligia latruncula; assembly: GCA_948474745.1. Classification (NCBI taxonomy): domain Eukaryota; kingdom Metazoa; phylum Arthropoda; class Insecta; order Lepidoptera; family Noctuidae; genus Oligia; species Oligia latruncula. Next base: position 13,653,853 of record OX419701.1, on the reverse strand, counting down.
ATCACTTTAGTATTAATTACGTATTTGATTAACACAATAAGTAAATGCATAGTGGATTTTTCTTTTCGGTTGCCATTAATACACATCACACGTTGCCGCCTATGAAAATATAAAAAGAAGTTTATTTTCGGTAAAGATGACGTAGAGAAAGAACACAAAAAAGAACAAGTAATATGCAATTAAAGCGGCAGCTTAGGTACGTTATTAACCCCATGGAAAATATGTTTACATTTACCCTGCAGAAATAGGAATGGTGGTAATACTTTCACCGGACGAGCTCTCTCAAGTTCTACAAGTAAGTAACATGTTTCTATTCCAGAACACAAGATTGAGAAGTGATACCCTTTATAGAAAGTGTTTCACCGAGCGACGTGTCCTTATGGTCAAGGGTACAAATAAATCAAAGAGAGAGCTCGAACTTGGCATTGGAGGGAAGTGTGATTGGATTGGAAAGTAATGAGCCCTGCGAACGATATGGTTTAGTTCATTCGGTCTTCTGTTCCAGAAGGGTCTATTGTTAACTGTGAGGTGAAGAGATTGATTTGACGATAGATTTAGTCGATGGGTTGCTGATGTAGTCTTTTTTTTGTGGTTGATGTTACTTTATTGCGAGGGGCTATCGTTTTTTGTTTCCTTTAGGAACATGATGAGATAGGTAGACATAATAATGTAGATTTTGTTTTAAATGTTTCTGGTATAGGTACGTACATTCTAAACACGCTAAACACGTCTATCAAAAGTACTCTGCTCTAGGGATTAAAATCTCCAAAAATCAACTAGAAGCCTGATTAACACATTGGCTATAAAAAAAAACAGTGGCACTCCGGGAGTGCCGACAGAAGTGAAAACAAAACACAAACAGAATACTTACTTTGCCATCACTAACTGACATATCGGATATACATTAAAACCGAGTACATTCCGAGGACAGCCGAACACATCCGACGCGGGTAATTTTTTAACCGTCTTATAAACAAAACACGCGCGGTGTCGCTTACGGTAACAGCGAATTCAATGGTTTTTCCCATCTCAAAAAATGCCCAACGCGCCTAAAGAAGTTTTCACTTCAAAAATTGCCCATATTGTCCCCCTGCAGGGTAAAGGCCTCCCTTTCAACTCGATCCTGAGCGAATATAGACTAATCCCTCATAATATATTCAAGTTCATACAAACACACACGCGTAGGTACCTACATTAGCAAACATAAAATACTAATGGCAAACAATCTCGTTCTGAAAACCCCTGAAGCCCAAATAAATTGTTGTAAACAAGATAAACGGTTTCCACAGCTGGGACTGGGATGTTGTTATTTGTCTTAATAATGCACTATGATACATGTCAGTCCAGTAGATATGATACTGACTGACACAACTGCTTGTATTTATCACAATCAAACTAGCGTTCTATTTTATCGACAATGTGGTTAAAGATGTATGAGGAACAGGGTGTAAAGTTCACTCATACTCTATAGAAAAGGGAGGATCCTCCGACGTGTGTTGTGTCTAGCGGGCAACTGCCCGATGATTGGTGTCGGGACGTTGTATATAGTTGCGCGTTAAACTGTGCTTGCGCGATGCAGGACTTTGCGTGACGTCAGTATGACGCGTAGTTCGCATGTGGTGTTGTAGATACCGCTACATGGACATTACCCAGTCGTAAAAACGGCACATCAGAGGCGCACTTCTCGTAATTTTAAGAACGTTCACAGTCTGATCTCAGTCTAAATCTGTCAAAAATATAATATAATATAATATAATATTCCACAACTATCACACAACGCCGTCTAGTCTCAAGCTAAGCAGAGCTTGTGTTATGAGTACTAGACAACTGATAAACATACTTATATATTTCTAAATACATACATACATAAATAAATACAAATACCTTTAATTTGCCTACATTTTGACGTTTTTTTGAAAAATTTTTGTCGCCGAGATGAGACTGCGACTAGATTTTGAACGTTTTAAATTACGAGAATTGGCCTTCTGGTATTAGACAAAGACAAAGTTAGTCTTTGTAGAGCGTCGTCTCTATTATTCATTTCTGCCTGACAGTCTCTTTCTAAACATCAATTTGTCATAGCTTTACACCCGGGTAAGCTGCTACCGGATATCTATGGCTGCTACAGTCCATTCACAGAGTTACTGAAGTGAAAACTTTTTTAGTCGCGTTGTGCTTTTTTTGAGATGGGAAAAATCATTGAACTTGCGACACTGTTACCGTAACCGACACCGCGCGTGTTTTGTTTATAAGACGATAAAATACTAGTGGCTATTACGACCATTACAAAATAAAGCTAGCCAAATCGATCCAGCCGTTCTCAAGAGGTGCGCCTACCAACGACCAGCATTTCATTTTCATTTATAAAAATAAATATACATTAAATAGGTATAAACTGGCCATTTACATTACCTAGAGATCTTATACTTTTCGGTTGCTATCTTTAATCCGACACAAAAATTTTTAATTAAGAAATCCGGTTTCATAAATAATGAAAATTAAGACCCCAAAGCTGTGCCAACAGTAAAGTAACGCCTTGAAACTTGAAATTAAAAATATTAAACGGATTATGACGCTCTGGTAAGCTCTGACTAAATTGAAAATAAAACGAATGGAATCGCTTATAAAATCTAGTTGGACATTATGGCTGCCTGTTCAACAAGTTTTCATTTTGTATCCGAGGCTATTCATATGTCAGTTAAGGCTGTTCGCCCGGATGCGCAGATGTGTGTACTATTTAAATGTGTGCACACACATTTGTTGAATATTTTCCGAGCTAGCTTTGATGATTTTGACAGTACGTAATACGTATGGTAAAAACTTGTCATTATATTACAAAACACAATAGTCCTGTCATATTTTGTTTCTTTTTCACATATCAGTAATAATCAATCCAAATAAAAATATCACAGATATTTCCATCTGATTTATACTTTACTAGCTGCGCCCTGCGGTTTCACCCGCATATGTGTCGATCCCATGGGAATATCGGGATAAAAAGTAGCCTATATGTTAATCCAGGGTGTCAGCTACCTCCATACAAAATTTTATCAAAATTGGTCCAGCCGTTTGAGCGTGAAGAAGTAACAAACATATAAACACACTCACACACAGACACACTCACAAACTTTCGCCTTTATAATATTAGTGTGATATATAATATATATATATATAGTGTGATCTAGGGTTTTATCTCATTATGTAAATAAATAGAATATACATACACATTAAAATAATAACCTGCACCCTAATTGCGTAACACACTCTCAACCACAATCTGAAATTCTGAATCATTTTGCTAATCCATTGCTTCTTAAGTTCGATAAATTCGTCCGCTCAACAACGTAATTAACGCAATGAATGTTGTTGAACTGTCAAAATGAAAGCCTGAAAAAATAAATAAATGAAAGGACTGTTAGTGTACAGTCACGAGCAATAATATGTCAACACTTGGCAACTTTCAAATGCGAAACGAAATAACGAATGCAACGTTGAAATACGACACTTTACATTAACCTATGGGTTCGAAAATACTATGCTCGTAATAATATCAAATTTAATTTTAAAAAAATAAAGAAGAAAATCGCCTTTGAATAAAGTCAAGTGTATACATACTTATGCTCGTGACTGTACTACATACATTCATTCACATACCACTTCTCTGAAATGTGGGCTACAAAAATCCTCGGTGTCATTAATATGTACAGACTGGAGCACATCAAGCTACTACAACCTGTCGAAATTCTTTAATAGATTTTCAACTTAATCGCTAAAGCATAAGGTTCAATCTTGATTGGGAAAATTTTACAGTTTCGAGTAGCTTGATGTGCTGGCGTCCTATCTACCTACCTACTTACATACCTATAGATAGGCACGTCAATGAACCCTTTGATAAAATAAATGAAAGCGAAAGCATGTAATTCTGGTCATGAAAATATATGAATGCTTTACTAATGATGTCCGAATCACATAACTGATAACATACAAGACTTGTATGAGATGCAGGCAATCGTGATGGTCCTAAAGGTACTTAATGACTATGGTTACTGAAAGCAGATTGCCAGTTTGTAGTCATATAAAAAGGCTAATCCTCTACTCGTTGTATTTTTTTTAGTTTCAGTATAAAATGAAGTCAACACAAATGTTAAAAGGATTTGGTCCTTGGTTAACTAAAAAACTGGCCAAGTACGAGCCGGACTGCACACGAAGGGTTCCGTACCACAAGGCAAAATCACCGAAAAAAACACGTTTGTTGTATGGGAGCCCCCCTTAAGTATTTATTTTATTTTGTTTTTAGTATTTGTTGTTATAGCGGCAACAGAAATACATAATTTGTGAAAATTTCAACTGTCTAGCTACCGCGGTTCTTGAGATACAGCCTGGTGACAGACGGACGGACGGACGGACGGACAGACAGCGAAGTCTTAGTATTAGGGCCCCGTTTTTACCCTTTGAGTACGGAACCCTAAAAATGGAACTCTTTCAAACGTTTATTTCTATTTAAATCAATAAAAAAAATAATACCTTAAGCAGACACATGTACTGCGCGGACTTAATGCCATAGACATTTTCTACCAGTCAATCTTTGGGTGATGCAGAGACGAACAGTGGTACAGTCAGCATCAAATGTCAATTAACACTTCAGTTTTTTTAACCTCAGTTATTGAGCAAAATATTAACACTTCAGTTTTTTTAATCTCGGTTATTGAGCAAAATATTTGTTCAAAATTGCATTGTACTTCTGCTGCAATTTTGAACAAATATTTTGCTCAATAACTGAGATTAAAAAAAATTAAGTGTTAATTGAGTTTTGTTGCTGACCGTAGGTGCAATTATGAAATCAGAATCAGAACCAGAATTTTATTTGCTCTAAATGTATGTACAGTATAAGATTAATAACATAAATAAATGAGATCAGCTACATTTTACCTTACGGCGTAAAATTGAGAAACAAATATTTTTAAATATACATGATCTATCATCATTTCAAGTAAATCGGATACTGTTGATTCGTCTACTACTATGCAAGAAAGCAGGACACTAATTATATTTATTAAAAAAAAAACTTGATTCAGACGAGAGTAAAAGTAACAACTCGTCCGGTTTTTTTACTCTCGGCCGAATTACGTTTTTTGCGTGTCGAATTAACGATTTTCGGACTTTTCGCTTTATTCGTATTGCGAGACCTTGATTCTTGCCAAATTTCATGATTTTAGGTGAACAGGAAGTATCCTAAAAGTTTGTCGCTGGAAAGGCAAAATTACTTAACCGTTAAAGTCTAATTTGGCGGTTCAGTAATTTTGCCTTTCCAGTGACAAATTTGTATTTGCGAGTATCAAATTATGTCGCATAAATAACCGCATTTTTTGATTGCGTTGACTTAGAAGTATGATTTTTGTTAGAGCTCTATAGGACCTGCGCATTTGATATTTATAATGGTCTTGACAGACGGACGGACAACGAAATGATCCCATAAGGGTTCCGTTTTTCCTTTCGAGGTACGGAACCCTAAAATACATAAATTAATGAAAATAACATCAGTCCAGTCAAGTGCATGTCTTAAAGAAAATGGAGTCTGCTATAACGGGTTCGTGCCATTGACATTTATAGCCGTACTCTCGTAGATAATCCTTGCAATCAAGCGATATCTGTGCAGAGCAATATCACGGCCAATTAAATATATTTACTTTCTGCCCCTCGGAGCAAGACAGCATTATTTATGGTGCGTTAAAAGTTGCAAAAGTTTTCGTAGAAAATTAGATTAAAGATGAAGAGTCTTGTGTTAATTCATGTATATGTGCATAAAAGGTAAGCGTTTTTAATTAAAAAACACCTTCAAAGTACATCGAACGGAATTAATTAAAATCTACAATTACTAAATCAAGATTTCCGATGAAGTAAATAAAGCAGCACCATCTCTCATTAGATTTACAATGATTCCTACATGATTCTGAACCTTAAAAATACAGTCTGGATAAAAAAAATGCTGTTCCATACATTTTTAACCGCGTAGGTAGTGCACTTTTCTATGAAATAACCGATTTTTAGGGTTCCGTACCCAAATGGTAAAACGGGAACCTATTACTAAGAATCCGCTGTCCGTCTGTCCGTCTGTCACCAGGCTGTATCTCATGAACCGTGATAGTTAGACTGTTGAAATTTTCACAGATGATGTAGGTATTTCTGTTGCCACTATAACAACAAATACTAAAAACAAAATAAAATAAATATTTAAGGGGGGCTCCCATACAACAAACGTGTTTTTTTTGACGTTTTTTTGCCTTTTGGTCCGGAACCCTTCGAGTGCGGGTCCGACTCGCATTTGGCCAGTTTTTTTTAAATCCCATGAAAAATGTCTACTCTAGGGGGGCGAAAAATGTCTAGAATCATGCGCTGAATTCATGGTTGCAGTTTGTGCGTTGATGTCCCATACACCCTGTGACACACGTTTCTCTCTTGTTAGAATATTTCACGTTGCTTGGCAAATAATCGTTCTTTACCTTGCCGTCGTGGTCCTGATTAAAGGCCTCGACTGTGCCGCAGCCATTTCAGTTTGTCTTCTTTTTTGTAAAGAATAGATTGGTTTTTGTTTGTAACGGGAATCGAAAGAGATTCATTTCTTGCTTCTTATATAAGTATACCTAATACTGTTGAAAAGTCGGCTGAGGAAATTTTCCTCAACAGGCTTTCTTGAGTGTCATTTGTCTTTTTTATTTTGTCGTAAAATGAACGGAAACGGAACGGAATGAACTGTTTATGGGGATATATTGAAATGTTTTACATGAGCATCTACACACCTACTTTAATTAAAACTGTTTATGACTGAGTTAATTGATATAAGTACTAAATAAGCCATAAGGTAGCAGTAGGTGACGGGGTCCACTAGGGCCGATGCCTGCCACGGTCGCGGGTTGTTCGAAAGATATACCGTAGCCCCTGGCACAGGTAACTGAAGGAACACGGGTGGGTTTTAATCAGTAAAAGTCTGACACGCCCCCCTGTTCCGCCCAGAGCAGGAGAAGTTATTTGATAATTTATCACCCAAAAAAAATGTAGCAGTAGGTATTCGACATATTTTGATCGATGCGTACCGGATCGGCAGTTTGCTACGACGAGTATTTAGTCTGAACGGCCCGAACCGAATGGCCCTCGGGCTATTGGACCGTAAACAAAAAGCATCTACGTTCCAAAGGACCGGTGATAAAAATTTGTAAACAAATTCAATGTCATAAACTATATCAAGTACTATAAACGAATTCACGAAATTGCTACGACGCTACGCTGCTACGCCGTAGTCGGCGTAGCAGCGTAGCGTCGTAGCAAATTCGAAGCAAATGTGTTGATGTGTTATTAGTAGGTTTTCCAGTAGCAGCCGAGATTCTGGATTTGTGATGCCTGGTAGGTGGCAATAGTCACCCCCCTATTACATGGGACTATTATCAAACATGACTGGCGAAATGTGGGTGTAATATAGATACACTACTGCCTTACCCTTCGTAGGAAAGAACCGTGATGTTATGTTAAAATATTAGGAAAAGTACACGTTGACTTCTCAGTAAACTTCACCAAAAGCGTAATTAAATTCTCTGCAATACAAATTAATTTCATAAGTTTATATTGTATTAATTGCAGTAATACCAAGTGCTCAAAACTGACGCACTCCAAACACAATGTTGAATGAAGTAATCTGTGAGTGAAATGTTATACAATTTCAATGTACGTTTTAGAGTTAATTGCTTTAATATTTTGTTATAAATGTTTGATGATTATTGTGTATTATGTTTCTGCAAATGTTCTAGATATCTTTATTATTAATAAAAAAGACGCGTCACCTTTATGCCCGTGTGGTGGATTACGGCCCACTCACCGAGAGGAGGCCTGTGTCCCAGCAGTGGGAACATTATAGGCTGATTATGATTATAAATAAAAAAAATATTTTTTATTTTGAACCGTACATTTATCGAATAAGAAAATGAAATAAGAGATCCCTACCAAACAGCGTATAATTTTCCGCATATTCTTTTTTCATTATGCATGGCCTGTGTTCCCGGTTCTCGGAACCATTAGTAGGTATAGCGATCGAGTTAAAAGCCCTCCAGGGAGAAATTGGTCAAAATTTTATTACAATAGATAGCCTTAAGGGGCTTACAGGACCTGAATGGAAAAAAACGCAAGTTTTAGAAACAATAAAAGTATATGATCGACTACAGTAAACAAAATCAGAAAAATAATATATATGATATTCTTCAGGATATATGCTAGGTAGATAATGTGTTGAAAACATAATACAACTAATTTGATACTATAGAAAAAAATCATGAAGATACCTCTAAAAAATTTCTTTTTGCAATAAAACCATACTAGTATACATACAATAATTCTAATTTTTTGTCAGATTTACAAGCTACATACTTAGGTGTTTTAATTTTTAAGTCCAATAGATTTTTTGTAAATAGATAATTGCTTCATATTTTCTCTTTCTTTTCTATGCAGTCCGAGAGTGACCGCGCTTTAGGTCAAGGTTTAAAGGGACTGAAGAAACACGCTATATATATTTTCTTAATATTATGTTCGATCGAACAGTACAACAAAAATTCAAAATTTTCTATACAGGGTGGTAGGAACAACAAAGCGCTAACTCATCATCTGCCTAGCCTTTTCCCAACTATGTTGGGGTCGGCTTCCAGTCTAACCGGATGCCTCTGAATACCAGTTATTTACATGGAGCGTCTGCCTATCTGATTTCCACAACCCACTTACTGGGTAATACGATACCCCTTGGTATGACTGGTTGCCACACTTTCGGGCTTCTGACTACCCGTAACGACTCTCAAAGATCCACGAATGACAGCCGGAGGCACGGAGGGGGGTCTCGACCAATCGCGGCAAGCGTAGCTTATCATGATCGATCAACCTGTGCGTTTGTTATTATTTAGCTACGGGCCCCTCATCAATGCAAACTGTAACCATGAATTCAGCACATAATTCTAGAACCGCAAAAAAAAAAAGCTGTTTCATAGAAAAATGCAATACCTATACGGTCAAAATGTATGAAATAGCATTTTTCTTTTTTAATGACCGACGAAAAATTTCAACACAGTGGATTCAGAATCATGTGTTGAATCCCTGGGTATCCCTCCCACTCCGTATAAGCACATAACAAAAATCGACGAATCGCCTACAGAACTGTGTGGCTGAAAAACTGTGTGATTGCTGCTTAACATGTTACACAGTAAACATGTTTAGGCAGCAATCAGTACTTACCTAATACTTTTTTTTTTACAAGAATATTTTGTTTCAGCCTCCATCCGAGGGCGAACTGGCTGCCCCGGCAAGCGTCGTCAGTCGCATGCACAGACTCAGAAACTTACGCAAGGGGACACGGGTGAGTACGACCCTAAACCACATATTTTCGTCTATTCTAGGATTTATTTTTAATAATTTCAACTGAAGGTATAGGTGGCGTGACGATCTAATATCATTCGCAGGGCCAACATGGCCGGAGATCGCACAAGACAGGGAGGTTTGGAAGGAAAAAGGGGAGGCCTTTGCCCAGCAGTGGGACACAAACTAGGCTAACAAAAAAAAAAAAAAAAAAAAATTTCAACTGATCTGTTAGCTCTTTGTGGAAATAAAAATTCAAACAACAGAAAATCCAAAATGCTGTTGCTGAACACCTTTTGTATGTCATGAAATATAACATTCTAATCTGTTTTTTCTTCCCCTAGCCACAAACGTTATTCAACGACAAAGGCAAGTACCCGACACTGACACGGATGTCGTACTGTCAGTGCCGTTTACCGCGCGTCTTCACCAGCGTGTTCGAGCGCTTCGGCTGGGCACACGTCGCATTACTCCTGGACAAGTCCGACCTCTTTTCTCTTACTGTCGGTTAGTTCACTTTTACCTAATGTCTAAGGTGGATGCCGTATTGTCAGTGCCAGTTACCGCGCGTGTTCACCAGCGTGTACGAGAGCTTCGGCTGGGCACACGTCGGTCGCGTTACTGCCGGACAAATCAGACTTCTTCTGTTACTGTCGGTAAATTCGCATCTATCTTCTATCTAAGGCAAATACCCGACTCTGACACGGATGTCGTACTGTCATTTTCAGGATTGGAATAATATGGTTTTTCAAAGACAGTTTTGCCACATTTTCATTTTTGATCTACATAAAAATATTCGTCACGTCCGAATGCCTTCAAATTATGCAGGATCCCGCGTTATGGGAATTCTCACATCGCAGGATTGGGACCCTTATAAGCGGCTGGCAGGTATTTTAATTTGGTTGGTTTTTTTTTGGTAAAGAGAAAGTTAAAGCACGTCGCCGAGGATTTTCGGATTCTCAGACCCACTTCATTCAGGAACCCGCTTCAACGTTCTCCAGAAAGGACATTGGGCAAAAATGTAGGTCACATAAGTGGTTGACCACTCGACTTGAACCACTTTTGTCCATTATTTTTTCTAACTATAGGTATTGGTTTGGCTATGCATTTTCCATCAGCCAATCATGAAGCTGATTTATATATTATGATGATGAGTTCAAATGGTAATGAAATGATACGAATCAAAACCTCTCCCTTAATTAACTGGACATGTTATACACCGATCATATTTATATATCTACATTGTTAGGTTCTTCTTCATTAGTAGTTAATGGACAAAGGATTCCATGCTACATCAATATTACTCTCCGAAATTAAGCTTCGTAAGTAATTCAGAATTTTGATAAACGGCAAATCATTTCTATATTAAATGAAGCGAACAAATCAACAATTGGTAAGTACCTACTCGACGGTCCTAGCGGTTGTAAGGTTCCCTTTATAAATCTGAAGGTACTGTGAGAGCTTTACATGCTCTCAGGATTGGGATGAGTGAATTAATCCACAGTCTGCCATATTATTTCAATAATTATTCTTAGAAAATGGTTAAAGGTTTTTTACATTTTTTATCCTTGTTACTTGGCTTGTCAGTCAAATCTTATTCTGACTGGTTTTCTTCTTATTCTTTCTATAAAGCAACTAGCTTCTGCCAGCAACTTCGTCCGCGTGAAATTTCTTGCTCCCCCGACTCACTCCGTCGCATCGCATCGCCTGCCCGCGCTATTACCTCGTTTGCTTAGCGTTATTTCTTACTTTTTTTCTCGGCTCCTAAGCGTCCTAGCGTGATGTTAAAAAGCGTTTAAGCCTTAAAATATTGGGCTATTAAATTCAAAAAAAGAATTTTTCAAATCCGACCGGTAGTTTCAGAGATTAGCGCGTTCAAACAAACTCTTCAGCTTTATTATTAGTATATGTATCGGGCAGTAGTGGGATAGCGGCCGGGAGTGGGCGCTCAGTACCAGCCTGACCAATACAATCAGACCCGTTTCTTCCCGAAGCCTGCCGGGTCAGCGGTATTGTCCGAAAGGGTTACCGCTGGCCCGGAACATAAAGGGCTAAGGAAGGAACACGGGTGGGTTTTAGTCAGTCAGAGTCTGACACTCCCTTCCGCTCCGCCCAGAGCGGGACCCCGTCATTTGATGTTTTCCCATACTGAAAAAAAAAAGTTTGCTCTTAAAAGCACCAAGTAGATAATCTCTACAGTACACAGTATCTCTTATCTGATCTCTCTCTAATTCCATGTTTACATAAACGAAGCACGTGTAACGCACAGACACCAGCATAAATAGAAGGAAATCACGAAGATATAAATAGATTTCGCAGGACGTCTCTATAGAGACAAAACGTAAAAGTTCCGCTTTATGTCGTGGTCCAATCGTAGAAATGGCCAAATCGTGATCTGACTGGGCATTTCACGATACGCCGCCATTTCATGTTTTGGCCGGTTATATCACGACGCACCTCGATCGAAAGTCGGGCGGATCGACGAAAGCAACCCATTTTTCGATATTCCCAGCTGGCCACTGGTCATATCGCAAAGTAGAACCCCGACTAAATGGGTTACGTTTGGTTAGAACTGTGACCAACAGAGCACCAGCGAGCGTGCGGTGCCGCGACAACGGCCGTCGAGCGCTACATCCAAGTTGGTCGCCTTTTATGACCCAAAAATGGAAATTATGCGAGTAGGAATAGGTCGAATATATTATATTACCCGTCTGCGCGGCAGCAAAGACAGGGTTATGTTTTTTACGCGTATCTGGGTCGATATGCCTAAGCATCGCTAGGCAAATCATCGAACGCTCAGCGTTGAACGATAGGGCTTATGTTAGATGGTCAAATCATGCAATGGCGCCACCATTGCATGCATGCATATCGTGAAATGGCCAGGCAGATCACGATATGGCTATTTTTATGATCGAACGATGGCATATACAAAGCGGAACTTTTACATACTCGATGAAAGGAATATGGCAACATTCTACGTGACGATGCATAAATTGCTTACATATTTTACAGGCAGCGCTTTTAAGCGGGAAATATCATAGCGGTTAAGTCCTGTACTGGCAAGCATGAGGTCGATAGATCAAAATCCTATTGTAATATTATAAATGCGAAAGTGTGTCTGTCTGTCTGTCTATTACCTCTTCACGCTTAAACCACTGCACCGATTTAGATGAAAATTGGTATAGAGATAGTTTGAGTCCCGAGAAAGGACATAGGATAGTTTTTATCCCCATGTTCCCACCCGCGGGGCGCTGCTAGTCGAAAATAAAGCTTAATTGGAAGGCTAAACAGAAAAACCAGTAATATATCCTTTTGTATGGGTTCCCATTGCTAACAATCATTAAAAAGAATTGCCATCAAACGGCCAGCTGAAATGGACTAAAAAGAATCGTTTATTGCTAATGGCTCTAGCAATGTCCTTTTTATTACCCAAACGGGCTTTATAAGCTTAGTCATGTATGTAAAGGTCTTCTGTGCAATGTAATAAGATACACGAGCCTTACCCTCTAAAGAAAATCACACAGGTTTCCTTGAGGGGGAGATAAAAGTTACCGGGGGAGAATTCCCCCGATAACTTTTATTTTACCTTATAACTTTTAGCTATGACAAGGCTGATTGGGACCTTTAATTTATTTTAAAATTGAATGTTTATGCAATTACTTTTAGAGTTTGAATTAATAAAATGGAATTAATTAAATAAAATGTAAAATGTCTAAAACTCTGGTAAAGACTCATCGGGAAATGTGTATAATTGAGCGTGGCGTCAGTCTTAGGGTAATTAGTTACATGCCGAAGATTGCGATACCTCGCGGTCATCGTGCGTGTCTGTTAGCATGCATTTGTTTTACATAGATGTGACATCAAGGTAGCGAGTTAAACCGCGATGGCGTGGTATCGCAGTGCGGCCATTTTCGGCGTAACTACCCTTTTATTTACCCGGTTAGCTGTTAGGATTGGTTGATCAAAAAATCAAAATACCAATGACCAATCCCGAATCATGTTAGTTGGAATTTTGTTGAAAACTCTTTTATAAAGCGGCAGAAAACAGCATGCAAAAAAACAAAAAAAAACTTTTATTGTACAAACGTATTTAACCACATTTTAAACGGGCAGGTAAAAGTCTGGAGTGGGGTCTTCGGAAGAAAGGTGTCCTGAAGGCGGTGAGAGAACTGGACGGCAACGAGCGGGAGTCCTGCGAAGCGCTGCTCAAAGATGTCAGCATGTACGCAAGAGGTAAACTATTCATTTGTTTATTTATTAATACGATTTTTGGGAGTGATTTGCATACAAATATTTAATTAAGGCTAAGTGAAGGATTATGATCTTTATGTGGTTAGATAAAGTCGAGACAAGTGTGTTCTTATACAGGGTTATTGGTAAAACATTAACAACCTCTTAAGAGGTCATTGTGTTGTTAATGTTTTACCAATAACCCTGTATAATGCTCCGTATTGATATTGTTTCAAAAAGACAGGTCTTTGTTCGGTGACAGATGTCCCGAAAAAATGTCCTTGCGATATTCCATATCCGCAATACTAGTGTCAAATTAACCTAGCTAGAGAAACTCTGCAGACGTGATGGGTATCAATCCATACTAATATTATGAATGTGAAAGTGTGTCTGTCTGTGTGTCTGTTACCTCTTCACGCTTAAACCGCTGAACCGATTTAGATAAAGTTTGGTATAGGGATAGTTTGAGTCCTGGGAAAGGCCATAGGATTTTTATTTTTATCTCGATATTCCCACGGGATCGACACTTATGCGGGTAAAACCGCGGGGCGCTGCTAGTATTTAAATACGATAAAATATATATTTTTCTTAAATGTTCTATTTGGGGGTCAGCGACCGCTGGTCTTGTTACTTCAAGTATAAGTTGAGAAAGTCTGTTTTCTTTTGTTTTATCGTGTTGTACTTCTGTGAAGTTTTTTCTTCGGATTTTTAGTGACTACACTAACTGCTGTCGATGACCCCACAAAAAAGTTATCAAATTAACATCTTTTTTGTTTATCATGTTTAAATGTCGATACCCATCACGTCTCTATAAGCAATTTTATTTTCTGTTCCCTTCAGTACGGGAAAGATATTACAGTACTGATGGTAAAGTAACTACCTACATCATTATCAGTACGTATTCAGCTCTCTGATCAAATGAGATCATAAGTGAGTATGTTAACAAAGGTAAATAAAACGTTGATTCGATTCCTAATGCTATGTTCACATGCACGCCGTGCAGCCCGGCGGGCTGCCTGGCGGGCTGCGCGGCATGCAGCCCGCCCCAGGTCGGCGAAAATTCAAGCTGTTCACACGCACGCCGTCGTGTCAGTCAGCACGCCCGGTTCGCGGCATTCACGTTCACAGGCGCGTTTACGGGCTCGGGCGTACCGTTTACACGCTCGTGAATGTGAATGTGCACGTTGAATGTCGAGTTGAACGCGCGCGTGTGAACGTAGCATAAAATAGAGCTTGTTAGTAAATGTGATTTTTAAAAAGCCTTCCATTAGCGAAATTAAACCTGAAATTCTTGTGTCCTTAAAAACTTTTGAATTACTTTGTAATGCCTCGCCTCGGGGTCTTCAAATACAAAATAGCGAATCTTGAAAATAGAGCTCAAAATAACAGTACAATTGCTTCTTTGTTTGGACATCCTGATTAAATTTCCCTGAATTCGGTTTTAAAATCGAAACAGACGTTCTTGGAAATAGTAATGCGATAGCTTGGCACGACTCGGCACAGCATTCGTTTGAGAAGGCTGTACTTACGCGTTTATACGTGTCTATGTCTATTTGCGCTCGTTGTATGGAACTGACCTTCTGTAGGTACTATTCCGTGTTCGCAGAGTGGAAAAAGAAAATAATGAGAGCATAGAATCGATGCGTCCGATATTCTTTTATTGGAAAGTGCAAACCACTGGGCTCCAGCTCCACAGTTTGTGGGTAATTGGAAAACTGACATTTATTACGCTTTTTATTTTCTACTGCTCGTTCTTTTTCTATTTCCAGCCGTTCTATGAAGACGGTTGTTCAAAATAGATATAATGTTCACATTGTCGACTCATACATAAATGTATACACTCCCGGACTACTAAATGTAGCCACCTTGCATTTCCATGTAAGGTATAAAGGCCTAAAACAACAAAATAATGGTTGCACTCTGTACTGCCGTTTTTTGGCAGTTGCCTTAGAATGTATAACTATTCCAGATTACGTTAACTTTAAAATGCGTAATAAAATAAAATATAATAACTGCCTTATCTTAATGAATTATCTTATTTATGACTTCTTACAGATATTATAATACCTACGTGTATCAGTTTTGATAAAAAAAATTAAATGTTATATTAAATTACGTTCTATCGTACTAAGTGATGGGATCGAATGTAATCGCTTCAAATAAATATATATCGAAAATAATAATTTTATATTAAAGGTAAATCAGTATAGAAAAACCTTCGCATTCAAATATCAATAAAATATATAAATTATTGCCAGGATACGGATTTTCCACCATAAACAAGATGTTAATGTTTTATTTCAATTTTTAAAACTTTCATAAAATGTTATGCATAAAAAACGTTGTGTTTTAATATGTAGTAAACTCAATATTTACATATGTGTTTACACTACAACAATTTGATACGGCAAACCAGTGCATACTTTATTTTTACGCCGATTTCCGCTTTATAACCTGCAATATTGAAATGAAAGTAAACAAAGCGGCTAATTTATATTGTTTTGTACTTATTTAATAATAATAAAGACAGGCACAGGCACAGGTTCTATCTGTCAAAAAACGGTTAATTTAGTGGACATAGTGTAGAGAAAGAAAAAGTTTATAAGCAGTTTTAAAGTCGAAATACTGGACATTATTTTGATGTCATCATTGTTTCGAATTTGAATTCACGACCATAAAACATGTACAGAACTTTATACAAAAAAAAAATGCAGGATGGCTCGGTTTAGGAGTCCGGGAGTATATGTATTATGTAATCTGCATTCGCGATTTATTTGCCAAAAAATGTAAACTAATATGAGTTTATGGAAAAAGAACTTTATATCCTACAAAATACAATTCAGTTTACGCTACAACTTCAAACATTTTTATAACTTTTTCAACAGTGCTAGTCACTCTGAAATCAACTTAATTACCATTAAAATAAAGTTGATATTTGTTTAACTTGAAATAATAAGTTTGAATAGAATTCACATTAATATTCAAATAACACAAAAATTAGGAAGTAATTCATGTCTTTTTGTGATATAGTGGTCATTCTGAGCGTGCGCGGTTCATTGGTGCGAGAGTTCCTATTGGCTGCGCACGCGCTTGGCATGACGCGCGGTGATTGGGCCTTCCTCGACGTGGAAATATTTCAGGTACGGTCTACAGGAAAATGGAAAGTCAAGGAACTTGATCGATAAGTAAATTGATAGAATATTAAAATCATAAGTTTATTTGCATTCTATGTCAGTTGTTTAAAATTGCTGTAATTCGGCGAATGGACGTAATGTGTCATTCTGCACAACACTCAAGTTCTCTGACTGTACATAGTAGGTACAGTAGGCCACACGCCAGTAACTCTTTGACCTTGAGCTGGCCTGGCGTAGTGCGCAGTTTCAGTAGAATAAGAGGCCAGCTTAAACTGGCTTTGTTACCACTAACCTGAAGCTTACTGTACTTCTATTTCATGCTAAAGATTCTTAAGCGTATTTGTGTTCTTGATTACTGTTTATGTATCTAAGATTGTACCTATTCTGTGTATCTGTTCTAGTGTATTGTATACCCATTATTTGCACCAACGACAGCCCCATTTTATGTCCATTGCAAATCACTGTCCTTTCCAAGGTTGCCTGGAAAAGATCGCAGAAAGCGACAAGGCCGCCCATTGTTTATTTTGTAGTGTTTGATTAAATTTTGTTATTTATTTTTTGTGGTGGACAATAAAGTAGGTATATATGAATAAATAGGTAAATAATGTCTGTACTTAGCACAATAGCGGAACATTCTATGCATATTTGAAACATTTTTGTTGTATATCTGCAATATATCTATTGCGGCACATATAAAAAAATATGATTGACGTGTAAAAGTGTTTGTATGTACAAACCTACTTACAGAAAATAAATCATTTATCATCAAAGGATCAGAAGGCCGATTCCCGTAATTAAAAACGTTCAAAATCTAGTCGCAATCTCATCTCAGTGAGAATCAATGTCCCAAAAGGAAAATTAGAGGTCATTTTGACAGATTAACCGTATAGTTCGGAAGCGCCCCCGATTGGACCTGAACATACGAGCCCCCGCCTGCTCGGTACCGGGTCCCTTCAGACTCGAGAATGACGTATGTCGACACCCTAAATTGATAATGTAAATATTTATTATGCTACCCATCAAATCTTATGAATGTGCGTTAATTAAGACTGATATTATACTGCGAACGTTTTTAAAATACGGAAATCGCCTCTTTGATTGTTGTTCTCTTTGTTTGTTGATTCTAAATAGCCGAAGGCCTTAACAGCTGAGAAAGTAAACTAGTCGTTGCACATTTTAATTAAACCAGCATGAATACATAATGAAATCTTCATTTGCAACATAAAACGTTGTTAATAAAATTAAAATGTTTATCTCGTCGCGAGTTCATCAAGAAAAATAGTTTGAAGGTTATACTTTAATTAAAACAATGTTTACACGAACACAGCGTAGGTAAAATTATTTTAGCGCCATTTTTATCCTGCTTCTTTACGAAATTGCCGTGTCTATCGCCTTTGGGGAGAAAATATTTTTCATTTTCGTGTAGGTATCGACACGCGCCATCTCTAACTAATGATTCTCGATATTAATACTGCTCATAAGCTCTTTTGACAGTTTGAAACCAACGAACTCTAGCATAGACGTGCAAAAATATAATGACTAAGTTGAATGGATTTGGTACAGACGCCAGTAGGTACATCAAGCTACCCGAAACTGTCAATTTTTCCCAATCAAACCTGAACCTTAGGTTTTAGCAATAAAGCTGAAAATCTATTAAAGAAATTAATGTTTGACGAGCGTTAAAAGATTTCTCTTAGTTTGATTGAATTTTTGTACATGTAGAATATGTTGGGATTTAGGATGTGAATTAAATAGGTTCATGTGTACATAGGCCGTATATGTATAATGTATTAAGGAGAGAATCCAGAGCAAAGTAAACAGTCTCATTTAATATTCTATTGATTTAAAGCCTTTAGTGTACGTATTCAAGCTAATTTTCTTCAAACTTGTGAACAAAACTTATAATTATGAAAGTAAATGAATAGAAAATACAGTAAAATTCGGACTAACACACACAGTGCATTGTTGTTCAGTCTGTTTCTGTTTTCTTACTAAATGGCAAATCAAGGAACGAACGCCGAACCAGCAGCACAACCCTTTAACCTACATCGACGACAGCTACCCTAACTCGATCCATTAATTCAAGACTGCATCCCATCAATCATGTTCCGTTATCACTGTTATCAAGCATGCTAGACACGATTCTCTTGACCTTTTAGTCTAAGGTAAACTTTCGGCCTCCAACTGATTAGAACGTGTGATGTTGTTTGTACGTGATTACGTTTTTTTAGGGTTCCGTACCAAAATGGTAAAAAGGAACCCTTTCATGGTGCGATTCAGTCTGTCTGTCTGTCTGTCTGTCTGTCACAGCTGGATATCTCAAGAACTACTAATGCTATCAACTTGAAATTTAGAATAGTTTAAGATGATGTTTGCCCAACTATTCTAAAAACTGCAATATTCTACACCGCAGCGTGCAGTGTTAAAATTCTATGACAAATATAGGCCTCGCGGAAGAAAATCTAAAAACATACGATGGTACGGAACCCTCGGTGCGCGAGTCCGACTCGCTCTTGCCCGGTTTGTTAACGGTTTTAGTTTATTTTCAAGATTTGGTATTCTTGAACTACCTACCATAGTTCATGTGCAAAGCCGCGATTGCCATTGCATGGAAGTATTTAATGGTGGTCTTTATCTTGTTAAGAAAATTGGATAGGTATGCATAGAATATACCACTGTTCGGAGAGTTAGTAAAAATTAGTGCTCTATAGATAGAGCACTAGTCCCATAATTCAAGCTAAAGATAGATCTTTAGCTTGAATTATGGGACTATCCGTATCATTAAACGACTTGACTCCAATGAAGAATTTTTCAGATTGCCTTTGTATTTATTTCTTTGTAAATTGTTAACCCAAACATGTCTACACACTTTTTTAAGCGACTTTTAACTGCAGATAATCCTAATCCTAAAGAGACATACACATACATGTCAGTGAACAGACAGCTGTGCTGCTGGGGAGTTTTTTGCGCCACTTCTTCTTTCCAGCGGAAGCACTAGGTATAGTCCGACTTTTAATTAGCTGCACTAAAATGACACTTCTTAATAACTCATTTCGGACCGAGTTTAGAGTTATGCATGTCAAATAAGTTTCGTTTGTTACAAAGAAAAACAAGATTTGGTTCATGGCCGCGAAAACACAAAAAGACGCCAATTTCAGCCATTTAAGTAACACATAAGCTGTCATTTTACTGCAGCTAATTAAAAGTCCGACTATAGGAAGTGGTAAAGGGCGGGCGTTTTGGGAGACTGTCTTATATAATTATGACGTTCGAAAAGTGCTGATTCTCAGCCTAATTTGAATAAATAACTTTAGATTTTGAGTAAAGTAAAGTAAAGTAAAGTAAAAAAAAAATATATATTTTCCATACTAATCAAACACAGTACAGAGATTATTAAAATAAATGGAGTGGACTGAGCCTAAACTAGGACAACCCTGTATTTCAGGACTCCAGGTCTTCCACCCGCGGCGAGTAAGTTGGTACAATTAATTAATGAATGACAACTAGAGGTGTAATTCATATATATTAGGTATGTGTGTTTGTGAGTGGAATCACTTTTCACATTTCACGGTCTGTAAGGTTCATTCTTATTCAATTACAATTGATCCTCGGCGCGTGAAACTCTGACGTCATAACATGTGCCTCGTACGGTATTTTTAAATTTACTTCCCTAACGTGGTGGGACCGTGGGAGTTGGGCTTAAGGAGATTGATATGTGGGGATTTTGTTTTGATTGTTTCTCGTATTTTGTGCTGATTTTACTGTATGGAAGATAAAGAGGAATTGCGCTGATTCCAAATAAATTTTAATAAAACGGTTGAAGGGAAAATATCAATTTTCTTGGGCTTAGGAAAAGGGTAAACGTACATAAGTCTTATATATGTAGATGATGTAGGGTCGACAAAGTTGTTTCGTACTTTGTTATAAAATTGTTGTCATAACTTTCAGCTTATTCCTAACTAGCTAATGCTGTGTTTTAGTTTGTGAGTGCGGAGTGCCTTACACATAGTACCTCATTCATTTGAGTTTACTCGAGTCAAATGCGACTATGATTTATTAGCCTCTAAGGTTGTGTTAAAACTACTTTAATCAGGTAGGTTAAAGCTCCAGTCATACAAAATAATTCATATAATTATGAAGAGATATTACAAAAGATTCATTTTAATAAACTCTTATTTATAAACATTGTTTAAAGTTAAGAGACGTTTAAACGGCATAAAATGTATGGGTAAGCAGACGGTAATGATTAATTAACTTAAAGCAACGTTTATAAATAAACGCATAAATAATTATTTAAAGGCTAACTGCAAATAACAAGAAATCGAAATACATTTAATTTACCTTCTTTCTTCTGAACTATGTCCTAGGGTGGGTACTGGGGCGAGACGGGTTGGGCAGCCGATGACGAACGCGACACCGCCGCACGCGCCGCTTACGAGGCGCTACTCCGGGTCTCCCTGAAGCTGCCTACAGGTGACCGGTTCGACGAGTTCGCTGATGCCGTCAGGGCGAGGGCCAAGCAATACTATAATTATTCATTTTCTGATGGCGAAGAAGTAAGTTTATTATTTTTATCCTTTTA
Organism: Oligia latruncula; assembly: GCA_948474745.1. Taxonomy (NCBI): domain Eukaryota; kingdom Metazoa; phylum Arthropoda; class Insecta; order Lepidoptera; family Noctuidae; genus Oligia; species Oligia latruncula. Next base: position 13,632,523 of record OX419701.1, on the reverse strand, counting down.
TTTATAAGGTTAAAAAACAAAACAACAGACGGTCAGTCAATATCATTAGGAACTCCTAAAGCGGATCAAACCGGAATGAGAACATGAATAGTGGATAAGACTGACTGAGATTAAATCAGAAGAAGAACTAGCAGGGGATCGAGGAGGGGGCGTTCAGGGGATCAGATAGAAATAGCGGCAAAAAAAATCTGCTGTTCCCTACATTTATGTTCGTATAACTCGTCAAAATGTAGGGAACAGCTGATTTTTTTTCGCGGTTTCAGGACTGGTCCCATAGTAAAAGTTGTTCATAATGATGAGTACAATGACCTCTTAAGAGGTTGTTAATGTTTTACCAATAACCCTGTATAAAGCTACAAATTGGTAAAATGGAGCTCAAATTCGGCGGGTCTTTCATGCAATCTCATAAAAAACTGTCTTTCAAAGAACTTTCGTATTCATAATATTTAATAAAGTGGGAAAAAACAGGAACGAAATTGTGACATGTAGCGGAAAACTCACTACAGCATCGCATAAAAGAAGGAAAAGACGTGTCACGTACCAAATGAATTTATAATTTACGATTTTCAGCCTCGGATACCTTCTCAGCTTTTACAAAATTCTCTTTATTTTACACGGCGGAATTACCTGAAGCCAGAACATCAATGTATCCTTAGACAAATGAACATAGATATTATTATGAGTCTATATAAATAAAAGAAAGTCGGGTTAGTTACACTATTTATAACTCAAGAACGGCTGGACCGATTTTTATAATCTTTAATTTGTTGGATTTGTCTTCGCCACGAATAACAAAATATCTATTAAAACATGGGTAAAATTCACGAAAAAAAAAATGAAGATCAGTAATTCATTTCCTCATACATTCGTTCTTATTGATTCTTTGGCGGTACGAAGTTCGCCGGGTCAGCTAGTACACTTACCTAAATATATTAAATAGTGCATTCTATCTAGCACGAACGCTCCTGCAAACGTGACTTAAATTCGAACGACTATAATTTGAAATTGGAAATACTTGTTTTGCCCATAATATTTTATTAGTTTTAAAACTTTTTATTATACCTTTTAAATCTTGATTAATGAACTAGATAATTGTTGCGCGCGCGACCACCTAGAGTCCATCAGTTTCAGTGCCTGGTCACACAGAATCATATTTGATTTAATAAAAAAGTGCTCTAAATAGGATAGTTGTATTTTCGATTCACAAATAGTTTTACGTTATGTAAGCCGCGCTAGAGCCTTTGAGACTCGTAGACTTCGTTACAGGATATTCTTATGGATTTGGTTTCCGCACTGAGTCCTTCAAGAGGACCATTGTGCGTCGTTACAAGATTTTGTTAATACATAATGTAATATCTCTTGGGTGTAGGTAACCCTATGTCACAGAAGGGGACGGACGTAATAACTAACAATTGTACTACCTACGTAAGCAGGATACACTTTCAACATTTTCAATTTAGTACCTAAGGGTACCGTTTCTATAACGATGCGCAACCTTGGCCGAGGTATATCACTGGATTCTCACGGATGAGTGCTAACGCGTGCCCGTGTTCCCGCCGTAAGCGGCAGAGGAGGACACCGTGGAGTTTTAGTGGGTTAGAGTCCCACATAACTGCACTATCTCCCACGTGGTGGTGCAGAATGCATGAGTATTTCTTCACGATAAAAAAAAGGTATATCACTGGAGGGTAGAACTTGCTAGGATATGCTCGCGATATTCAATTACGTTATTAATATAGGTAGGATAGTAGTATAGTTATATTATACCTTTTTTTGTTTTCGGGAGGAAACCTTCAAAAGACACCCGAGCTCCGGGGAGTGTGAGATTTTTACCTCACTAAAACCAAGCCGGTAATCACCATCAGCACATAGGGGTGATCCCCGTTCCTCTTCAAATATCAATTCCGGAACCCCCCCCCGTGCAACGCCTGTAAGGCACATCCCTGGGAGTTATATTATACCTACGGCCACACAAATCTGTATCTGAGATTACCTACTAAGCCTCATGGCTTATTTAAAGACGTAGCCGGCACACATCCTGTATAGAACTAATCAGACTTCGTAATTAGGTATGTACATACACGTGCAGATTTCAATATATAATCCGATCCAGCCCGTCCGTTGTTGCCCTCCCCCAGCGACGTCCTAAGCCGAGGTCCGTACCCCACAGGGGATGCCCTTAGGTTTTTTAAGCCTTGGCTGGCGGCAATAATTTAAAGCTCTGTCCAAACTGAAACAAATCCCGCGCGGGATTCGGGACCAAAATTCATTCGCGCCGATTGTGTCAACTATCTTGGAGTTGTTCAAATTGGCGTGAATATACTTATTAAAATAATCGACGCGCGCAGTCGCGTCCTGTGATTCGCCCCAATGTGGCAGGATCTTAAAGTTAATCCGTGTTATTGGTAATGCACGTAGCTCCAGCATGCGTGACGGTTGAGAAGAATCCAAGCTGGAGTCTTGAGTTTTCCAAGTTTGGACAGTCATAAGAAAACACTGTATAGGTATTTCTGCCTAATCTCCTAAAGATACTGGCGTAATAGTTGGATGTTAGTTGCCACAGAACTGGCGAAGCGTGTTATTCTTTGCCAAACAAGTACCTACCTAATCTGCGTTTGCGATTTATTTGCCAAAAATGTAAACAAATATGAATTAATGAAAAATAACTTTAATTCCTACACAATAAAGTTCAGTTTACGCTACAACTTCAAACATTTTTATAACTTTTTCAATAGTGCTTGTCACTCTGAAATCAACTTAATTATCATTGAAATAAAGTTGATATTTGTTTAACTTGAAATAGGGCAGGGGTGAGCAGCACTGCGCGCTTTTACTTATATAAAGATTGCGCTAGTTTCGTCGACTTTATTTCAAAGTGAGCAGTGGTGGCCAAGCGGCATCGGCCCCGACTTACGAGTTGTAGGTCGTGAGTTCGAACCCAGACAGGCACTTTACTTTGTGTATTTAATTTCATTGAGCAGTGGTGGCCAAGGAGCAGTGGTGGCCAAGTGGTAATGGCTGCGACTTACGAGTTGTAGGTTGCAGGTTCGAACCCAGACAGGCGCTTTACTTTGTGTAAATTATTTCATCACCACTGCTCTCAAAACGGTGAAGGAAAACATCGTGAGGAAACCGGCATGTCCTAGAACCAAAAATTCGAAGACATGTGACATCTGCCAACCCGCACTGGGCCCGCGTGGTGGATTACGGCCCACTCCCTCTCACAGAGAGGAGGCCTGTGTCCCAGCAGTGGGAACATTATAGGCTGTTTATGATGATGATGATTTAATTTCATCACCATTGCTCTTAAAACATTGAAGGAAAACATCGTGAGGAAACCGGCATGTCCTAGAACCAATAACATAGGTAACATCCACCAACCGCATTGGGCTCGCGTGGTGGATTACGGCCCACCCCCTCTCACAGAGAGGAAGCCTGTGTCCCAGCAGCGAGAAACATTTTAGACTGATTATGCTAATGTGTATATTATTTACGCAGTAAAAAATATTCTGCACTGGGCTTCACCGGGTCTTTGCTGCTTTAAAACAGTTACAACATTATTTTTGTCAGGTAAACTTCTTCATCGGCGCCTTCTATGACGGCGTGTACTTACTGGGGATGGCGCTGAACGAGACCCTGACGGAAGGTGGTGACATCAGGGACGGCAGAAACATCACCAAGCGGATGTGGGGACGAGACTTCCATGGTAAGCGCCCTTTTTATGGTGTGGAAGTTATTATTATTAGTCCCCTTGTGTGGCTAAGGTACTGGTAATTTTTGATTTCGAATTAAAAATAATAATATAATTAATAATGATATAATTTAGGGCTTGATTCAGAAAGCGGTACTTCTGGACACGGCCCGCATTGTTAGGAAGTTCCTTTTTAAGGCCCCTGACTGCCGGTAGCTTGGACCCTGTTCCCGAGACTACTATTTTTTATATTTTTAAATGTTTTTATATTCTAATATTTCAAAATATAATTTATAGGTATTTCGTTAAATAAAGGAAATATAATATAATTTTCATTTCTAATGACTAAAAATAGGTACACTGTACAGTAGCTGTCCTTAGCCAGAGTTTGAGACTTAAACTGCGAGATATTTTAACTTTAAAGAGTTTTTCGAAATTCCACCTCTAAGAATGGAAGAAAGGGTGAATGGGGGGAGGGTGAAATTTCACGCGGACGAATTCGCGGGCAGAAGCTAGTATATATAAACCTATAGTTATATCCCTTTGTGTTGCAAGGGTATATAGGGTGACTGGTAATTAGTGACCGATACTTAAACACGTGATTTTACTCATCATTATGAACAACTTTTACTACGGGACCAAACCTGAAATCGCGAAAAAAAAATCAGCTGTTCCCTACATTTATGTTCGTCTAACTCGTCAAAATGTAGAGAACAGCTGTTTTTTTTTCACGATTTCAGGTTTGGTCCCATAGTAAAAGTTGTTCATAATGATGAGTAAAATCACGTGTTTAAGTATCAGTCACAAATTACCAGTCACCCTATATAGGTGTGGCCATCACCGAGGAGTAGCTGCTGCGATGGAAAGTTTTTTTTATTTGATCTTTTTCATTTAATTTGGTCTGACCCGCTGTCTCTTGCGGTTTTAATCCGATATATCATGATGTCTTGCCAACGTGGTAACGTAGGATATAAATGAAACATTGTTGATTTGCTAACATAGCCTAAAGGCCCGATTTTCCTCCATTATTGTCGATCTTTAACATCGTAAATGGCTTATTATTGCCTATAAAAAGTGAACGGAACCAGTTTGATGGCCGCGCGGTTTATGAAAGTTAAATACCTAACATTCTTTTACAATTTCTTCGATGCTTTAAAAAGAAAGAAATAAGGTAAATACGTTTATAGACTATAACTTGTTGAACACTTCTATTTTTAAAGTTCAAACACTGTTCTTCCGTCCTAACCGTTATTTCTAAGTGTTGCCAAAGTAAAAATAATACATTTTAGTTGCGATAATTAAAATACATTTAAAAGTTTGTTACAATATTAATTAATTGTTCTTTGATAATGTTACCTTAGTGGATATTATACTTCGGTATTAAAATTGTAAGTACATATTAAAAAAAAAAAATTTTTAATAATCGATAAATTTTAGTAGAATTCACAACTTATTTTTAATGAATGAGGCAAATCTATCTAGAAAATGAGCAATATTTATTTAGAAATAAAACATGAATTTGAAACAAGCTAGCAAACTGAAACAGTGGAATTAATGAAGTGTGTTTTCAATTTTGAATGATCCAATTAGAGGTATTTCATTTCAATCAAAAGGTTGACGACTCGTTCGTACCAGACATTGTTTAAACAATGTTTACCAACGAAAATAGCTTTGAGTCGTTTTAAACACGGGTAGAACAATAAAGAAGCAATTAAAATAACCCTCCTTTTGGGCTTCGCCGCAGTCGGGTAACAAGAACTCAACGGTACAAATGGCGTCTACAGTAAATATTTTTATAAACATGATACGTGGCAATTACTGGGGAATTTATTCAGCTACAGAGAAAAACGATGCTTTATTTCGTAGAATAATCAAGTATTTTTAATATAAAAATCGTTCATTCGAACTGGTATTCACATAATGAATTTGGCATGCGATAATGCTTCTCGCATGCTCGCACTATGGACTATCGTGATCACGTACAGTCAACAAAAGAGATAAGTATGCAGGATCGTCGGATATAGTTGAAGTTTAGTGAGAAAACGATGGATGTTCTCGAATGTAATTTAATTAATAGAAAACCAAACAGCTCATTTAACAAATTAACTTTCAGTCGATAACATCCATCGGTTCCTTACTAAACTAGCACTCACTTTTCTAAACAAAAAACCTATTTATAAAATATTTGACACCCATTTGACAACTTGCATGAATATTCGAATAGAACCCGCGCTAAATTATAGCCAGCCTGCACTAAATAAGGTATATAATATAATATAGTGAACAACCTTTACACAACTACTAACTACTAACAGTTTACAACTACTAACGTTTGCCCTTAATAATTAAGTTTTGCCCACCGAAGCCTGTTTTGCAAGTTTCTTGAAAGACGTGTTACGTCTTGTCAAACCAGATGTCGACATTGTTGACACACTTTGACGACGGTCCACCTGGGTTATGGGATAGTTAAGTTATGTCGGCAAGTTCCAATTATAAAACGGAATTATTTCATGGAACATAGACACGCAAACTTTCCATAAATTCAGCACATGATTCTAGACCAGTAGAATTTTTTTTTCGGGTATAAAAAAAAAACTGCTGTTTCATAGAAAAGTGCAATATTTACTTACGTAGTCAAAACATACTGAACAGCATTTTTTAAGTGAAAACTTCTAAGCGCGTTGGGCATTTTTTGAGATGGGAAAAACCATGGAACTCGCGCCACTGTTACCGTAAGCGACACCGCGCGTGTTTTATATTAAGACGATTAAAAAAATACCCGCTTCGGATGTGTTCGGCTGTCATCAGGATGTACTCGGTTTTAATGTATATCCGATATGTCAGTGAGTGATGGCAAAGTACTGTTTGTGTTTTTTTTTCACTTCTGTTGGCACTCCCGGAGTGCCACTGTTTTTTTTTGCAGCAGTTTCGAAATCATGTCCTGAATCCATGGTAACAGGTTGTGCGTCGGTGTCCCTGCCACCCTGTATTTATAAAATAATGACATTCTTCAAGTGTGTAAAAAGATGCTGCGTATCTTCTAAAATAATCTTTTAAATACTTATCTTTGAATTACAAAAAATATAACACCCTATATCCACTGGCGGGTACAGTCAGGAAAATTTTACTGTTACGTAAATTGACACGCAACGTCAATTTGCATAACAATAAAATTCGTGATCGTGGGTTTGAACCTAGGCAGGCGCTTTACGTTTGTGTAAGTAATTTCATCAACACTGCTCTCAAAACCTTGAAGGAAACAGGAACGTCCTAGAACCAAAAAATTGAAGACATGTGACATCTACGAGTACCAAACTGCACAGCAATGGGCCCACGTGGTAGATTACAGCCCACTCCCTCTTGAAGTGAGGAGGCCTGGTCCCAGCAGTGGGAACATTACAGGTTGATTATTTATGCTTATTGCCATTTCATATGAATGTTAAGAGCCTATACTACCTCAAATGGCTTAGCATGATCCTCCGTTATGTCGAAAATTCCGCAGCATTAATTTTGAAATAAATATATGCTAAAGTTGAGGATTAATGTAAGGTCTTATGTTAGACGAAAACACGATTCCATAAAATTTTCTCGATAGAAAAAATTTCCAAAGTTACCTCCAAACCGAACAATAAACCGCTGGTATTCAAAAAATACTTCAAATTAGATCATGAAACTTTGCATACTAACTGAACTAACTATAAAGCAGGTCTTATGTTAGTTAGTTTTTTTGAATTACCTTTATTTTCACCGTAAAAAGCAAATACCTAAACTATTGGCGCTGCCTCCCGCCCAGCACCGTACTCTGTCTCGCTTTCACACAGTCCGCGAGCAGTATCGTGCGAGCGAGATAAAGAGTGAATTTTAGCTGAGGTAGTATAGGCTCTTAAAGAATGACAACATTAATCTTAATATTTCAGAGATCTTTTAATTTGGTAGTAAATACCTATACTTACTTAAAAAAATAAGTTGTAAATGCTAATTTCCCTGAATTGACTTTTACACCAAAAAGACGATAAAAACTGATATTATAATGGTAATTTTGTAACAGGTATAACAGGCCACGTCCGAATAGACGCCGTCGGCGACAGGGATGCAGACTACGCCATTTTAGACCTGGACCCAGTAACTGGAAAGTTTGAGGTGAGAACACTTTAAAAATAATCTATGCCAATGTAAAATTTATTCATGGCATAATGTTTCTCGTTCAAAACAAAAGTTTTAAGTGTTTGTAGATAATATAAAGCGTTCTTAAAATGCAGTGAGCAGTGGTGGCCAAGTGGTAACGGCCGCGACTTACGAGTTGTAGGTCGTAGGTTCGAACCCAGACAGGCGCTTTACTTTGTGTAAATTATTTCATCACCACTGCTCTCAAAACGGTGAAGGAAAACATCGTGAGGAAACCGGCATGTCCTAGAACCAAAAATTCGAAGACATGTGACATCTACCAACCCGCACTGGGCCCGCGTGGTGGATTACGGCCCACTCCCTCTCACCGAGAGGAGGCCTGTGTCCCAACAGTGGGAACATTATAGGCTGATTATGGTTCTTAAAATAGCCGATTTTAGTTGTACTCCGATCTAAGAACTATTTTATAGTTCTCGAGACCCAAAACAAGTTAAAATGCTTGCCTGCACAAGCAATTTAAACCAAACTAACTATGCGCGAACAATGTCGAGGACGGGATGGTTAATTCAAAAAGTTACAGAGCTTAACTTGTCCGAACCAAAAACTTTGTGTTTATAACTTACTGGCTGCTGTCCTTGAGTTCGCCTGTGTGTATTTTTTATTTCATCATTTAAACCTTTTACTAAGCCTCCATGTCCGTCCGCACGTCCGTTTATCTGTCAGCGGGCTGTATCTCACGAACCGTAATAGGTAGATAGTTGAAATTTTCACAGAGTGTGTTTTTCTATTGCCGCTATAACAAAAAATAATAAAAATTAAAGTGGTCTCCATACAAGAAACTTCTTTCTTCATTTTTTTGCCTTGAACCCTTCGTGTGCGAGTCCAACTCGCACTTGGCCGGTTTTTACACAAATATTCAGGATAAAAAAGTTGCTTATTCTTATCTTATCTTCTCCAGATCTCAGGTTACCAATCTGTCTTTCATACCGATCGGTTCAGTGGTTTAGGCGTGAAAAGGTGACAGACAGTAACACAGAGCTACATTAGTATGGTTGGGTACGAAATTCTTTGAAGTTGATAGAAAAGGAATTCGTTAGTTAAAGTGACGTGAACCGAATTAAAGCTAATCCTTTTAGTCTGCCTCTCGGGACTGGCTTGAACGTCTTGAGCTCCAGCCTTTAATTGACCTCCTGCCTTTAATTGACCGACTTGCCGTTAAATTAGACACGGTTAGTGCTCATGAAAACGTCTTGGATTTAAATAAACTGTACAGCCTTTTATAGTTTTTGATGTTTGAACTAGAGCCAAGTAGTTTGGTAAGCAGAAGACAGTCTAAAGTAATGAATGTATCGAGCGTCATGCTTATGGCAAATAATGATAAACTTATTAAGACAAATTATTGATCGTTGTAGAATTATATTACTACACTGGCTCAACACCACACCAAGCCTCTTGTACAAGCACCGCTTCACTGTTTCCCGCCATTCGTGGTGAACAGTTGGCATTAGTGACAGCTACCTCACTACTGGTGTGAATGAGATAGTGTTTACATATCTAAACGACTACAATCATGCTAGGTGATAATGGCACGTACCTTTAGCTATTCTATCCTCATGGTACCTAGTCAATCAGATCCTCTAAGTCTCAACCTCAGTCAATGTGTCAATCACTCATTTGCCTTGTTGTCTAAGATATGTTTATTAAGATATTTCCAACTAAAACTAAATATCTCAGTCCTTCTAAATGAAACTTTAGAAACTACGTACCTACTGCTAATTACTTTGAAAGTCGGGAGCGTCTTTGAAAGTTCTACCTAACCAATTATTTACATTTGGCATTGAAACCATTTCATAATGAATACTGAATGTGTACATCAACAAATCACTAATTGAGGCACATGAGTAGACATTTGTCTACTCATGTGATTGAGGTTTGTGATTAAAATGAGCGGTGCTCGACGGTTGAATGTTACTTGCACATCATAAAACGGCGAGGTCTATTTGCCTGTGACAGTTAAGCCCCGTATTCATGGTAAACTTTTGTTGAGCAACAGTTGATCAACATTGTTGATGAGTAACGAGAAAGTTGCTGGAAACAAAGTTTATATCAATATGTCTTATTCACACGCCAGTCCGGTCTGGAACGGGAACCGGTCGAAGTGAAGGTGCTTGGGGGAGACCTATGTCCAACGTGGACGTCTTTCGCCTGAAATGATGATGGTGGCACACCAGTCTGCGTCAAAATGTTGCCCGAAGAAGTAATGTTGTTATGTTCTCTGTATCTAATGTATTGTACACTACTGCCATATTAATAAACTCGTTGAAAACATGTCCGCACACGTCAACCAACGTTGATAAACAGATGTTGTCGCTCGTCGAGCGAGAACTTCTCAACATGCCGTGATCAACTCTGCAACACGCAGTGTTGCCAGCAACATGTTGATTAAACTTTGTTTATAAACAAATGTTTACTATGAATACGGGGATTTTTTTTTTTTTTGCGGATGGGAAATCATCAAATGACCCCTCCCGCTCTGGGTGGAGCGGAAGGGAGTGTCAGACTCTTACTGACTAAAACCCACCCGTGTCCTTAGCCCTTTATGTTCCGGGTCAGCGGTAACCCTTTCGGACAATCCCGCTGACCCGGCAGGCTTCGGCCCTATGGGGCTTTACGGGGCTTTAGAAAGTTTCAACGTAACTTAGTAAAGTTTCAGTTTACTGGGATTGTTGTCTAGTGTTATAGCAATTATATAGGATGAGGCTTACCAAGGAGGTTATGCGATTGCGTAGTATGAGATTGGCTATATATGAATACTGACATCACCATCGATTTATTGAGGGTGGCAGGGCCATCGACGTTCAAACTGTAACTATGAATTCAGCAAATGATTCAAGACCCCCGTAGTAGCGTAGAAATTTCTCATCACACTATATAATCACACTAATATTATAAAGGCGAAAGTATGTGAGTGTGTGCGTGTGTTTATATGTTTGTTACTTCTTCACGCTCAAACGTCGGGACCAATTTTAATAAAATTTTGTATGTACCTCCATACAAAATGCTGACACCTTGGATTAACATATAGGCTACTTTTTATCCCGATATTTCCACGGGATCGACATTTACGCGGGTAAAACGGCGGGGCGCAGCTAGTAGATTATTAAAAAAATCCTGTTGTTTCATAAAAAATTGCAACCTACGCGGTCAAAATGTATGGAACAGCAGTTTTTTTTTTTAATAACCGGCGAAATATTTCGACTCAGGGGGGTGTTTAAAATCATTTATTGAATCCATGATAACAGGTTGCGCGCTACGTCCCTACTATTCTGTATTTTTAAAGGTTAGGTACTGGTATATCAAACTAGCTTCTGCCCGCGACTTCGTCCGCGTGAAATTTCACTCTCCCCCCATTCATCCTCTTAGGGGTGGAATGTCGAAAAACCCTTTCTTATTGGATACCTACTCTTCACAAAGAACACACTCTCCAAATTTCATGACTCTAGGACCAGCGGTTTAGGCTGTGCGTTGATATATCAGTCAGTCAGGACTTTGAATTTTATATAAATAGATATGCTTGTGGGAGTATTGTGATTGATCTCTGATACTCAAAGCATAACGCCTTGAAGTGGGTTGACAGACGCTATGAAGGATGATGATTGATTCGCAATAAACGACCCTGGAGCAGTGGAGCCAATGTAAGAACAACTCACTTCTGCTCACTGGAACTTATTCCAGTTTGTTTGACAGTTTTATGAAATGCTATACAACGGTAAATTGACGAAGTGTATCAATTTGCTTAACAATTGATTACTCTGATTGTACTAATATGAAGAGATCTGCTGAAAAAGTCTCTGTTGCAGGATGACATGATTATGATATCATTATTAATGTCTAGGTGGTGGCCTTCTTCCACGGACTGAACAGCAGCTACAAGCCAGTCGCTGGGAAAGCCATCCACTGGCCGGGGGGGCGACGGGGTCCACCGCCCGACACCCCGCGATGCGGTTTCCTGTGGAATGACCCCATGTGCCAGGGTGGTAAGTATTTAATTTGTATGGAGACTTAAGATATAATCAAACTGTTGCAGGGTTGTTGTTGTTGCAACTGTTGTCTATATAATTGGTGGGAAAAAAAATTGATGATGAAACTTGTTTGTCAAGCTTATTTTAGAGAAACCATAAAGAAATCTTCTTTCTACCCATACAAATATACATATATGTCTGACGTATGTTGTGCCAAAAACGCAGTCTCTCAAACTTTTCTTATGAACAGAATCGTGGTAAAAGTTTCTTGGGTTAAGCTACTTTGGAATTGACGCTAAGCTAGCTAGACAAGTGGGCTGTTTAGGTGTGGAAAAAAAAGTACAAATATAACTTTTCTAAAAGAATCACTTTACCGTCTGAATGCCGTAATTACAGAAACAATTAAAAAGCCATTTTGTCTCGCGTGGATCCACGTTCACAAAGACCCTGTTGCCTTACAAAGTTCCACGTCCTTGGATTGATGACTTCCGTTCCAATTAACAGTGTAGTTAGTTGATTACTAGACAATCCAATTACACAGTAATCTACAAACACTGTATATTACAACAGGTGTCAATAAAACTTGATTAAACAGTTTACAGCCTCTCATTACGAGACGCGTAGTCATAACTGGCGTACCTCGTAGCGACTACGCCGTAGCGGCTACGGCGTAGCACTTTAGATTTACGGTTCTTGGGTAATCGAATAAATTAAAACTTTTTTACACCTTAGGAGGTGCAAAGTGTCTGTTGTAGCCACAGATATAGATAGACCTAGATAACGCAAGTATCACGATCTGTATGAAACCAAGCGTGCCATTTTTTGACTACTTACTATGACGTCACAAGCTATTTAGTGGTGGGAAAGTCAAATCGATTTAAAGACGCCGCCGCGCGCGGTACCCGTCTTGGCCCGCCCCAGGGCCTAGCGCCAGCGCCCACGCTCACCCAGCCAGCAGTACACAGGACTGAGCGCGCAAGCGGCGGCTTACGATTTTTGTACGTAAGCTGGTGGTTGGTGGTTTATATGGTTTACATAATAAAGACTATTCTATTCTGGTGCGATTTTTAGCACGCAAAGTAGGTGCTCTTGCGTTATCTAGGTGTCTCTATATCTGTGGTTGTAGTCTTGCAGGCGAGGCGAAAGTATGGTTAATTAGATTTCAGCTGTGATTTTACCGGATCCAAAAGTATGACTACGCTACGATCCCAAAACTCCAGCAAATATGACTGCAAATGTACAGGAGGAATAAAAATCGAAATAAGGCAGCGTGATTATTCTATCAGACAGTGAGTGAAAATTCCGCTGTAATTTTGTATTATAAAGGTACACGTATCAAATCGGAAAGGGATCGGCACCGTATCGCCTTTCGCCTCGCCGTCAAACCGGCGTCAACCTAACGTAAGCACGTAACCAAAGCGGATCAGAAGCTCCGATACGTCGACTCGGCTACGGCTAGGCGACGCCGCGCTTACGGCTCGCCGACCGCTGGTTGATAATGCAGCAGGCAGGCCGGAGGGGTGAGAGGGGCAAGGGTGGACGAAGAGACGTAAGTTCAGGTACAAAGAGACGTAAGCGCGGGGTCGACGAGCCGTAAGCGCGGGGACGACGAGCCGTTACGCACCGCACCGCGGTTCGTGAGCTTGTCCCGAGGCGAGGCGATTACGTTACAATGCCCATTGGTGTGCGTTGCAGTAGGGAGTTTCATAGAAAGAATACTGAACGGCTCGAGTTGATACGGTGACGATCCCTTTCCTGTTTGATACGTGTGCCTGATACCTTTAGTCGGAATTATGTTGGCAAATGGCAATTTTATTACATATACTGTATGTTATCCCCTGGTTCTCGGTGAAGGTCTTGGGTTCGATTCCTACAGCGGCCAAAGTGTTATTGGGTTTTTCCATCGGGAATTTCTCAGTAACAGCCCGGAGTCTGGATTTGTGCCCAGTTGATGGCAATAGGGTCGCCCCCCTATTACATGGGACTTAACCATAACTGACGAGACGTGGGTGTACAGTCAACAGCAAAAGTAGATGATCAAAATCAGAAATTCAATACTAATAAACGGAGTTCGCGTCAGAACTGTGTGGCGTCGAAGTACTACTACTTAGAATACTTACTACGTAGAATACTTTTGAATCACTTCGACGCCACACAGTTCTGACGCGAACTCCGTTCATTAGTATTGAATTTCTGATTTTGATCATCTACTTTTGCTGTTGACTGTACTATAGGTACACCTCTGTATACCAAACTCTACGGTGTTACAGGCGTGGTGTTATTTGTTATGTATTTTTAGGGTTCCGTACCTCAAAAGGAAAAAATGGAACCGTTATAGGATCACTTTGTTGTCCGTCTGTCTGTCAAGACCCTTTATCTCGGGAAACCGTGGAGGTATCGAGTTGAAATTAAAACCATATACTCAAGTCTACAGTCCCTTGATGCTGTGGAAAAATCAAACTTCTAAGTTAACGTAAAAAAAGATACGGCCGTTTATGCCACAAAAAACGTATATTTCGACACTCAAGGGAATCATAATTTATAGGGTACTTCCCGTTGACCTAGAATCACGTGTTAAACTATTTACATACCTACAAATTTGTACGTTACCCTCAGTGCGCGAGTCCGACTCGCACTTGACCGGATTTTTCAGAAACGTTCCGCCCTTTTAGTTAGTGGTCAGTAACCTCTACCTAATGTAGCCCAGTTAGTACCTACCTGACTACTAATTCCTAGAACTTCATCAGACAAACAATCGCTTCATTACGCCGCCATTAATTATTTATCATTTTTAATTAAACAGAGACAATGTACACTGAAAGTTTTAAATTACTTTAATTCTGTAATGGACTCGGAACTGCTATGAATAATTAGCAACTACCAATTTATTCATTTTGTTTTATACAAAAACTAGCTGACCCGGTGAACTTCGTATCGCTTCAGAACCAATAAATGTTGATTCTCATTTTCTTTTTCGTTAATTTTTCCCATCTTTTAATAATTATTCAGCTATTCGGGGTGGAGAAAAATCCAACAGATTAAAGATCATTAAAATCGGTCTAGTCGTTCTTGAGTTATAAATGGTGTAAACTAACCCGACTTTTTTTAAAAATATAATATAATTATAAGTATTATTTGTTTTATTTCTATATAAGATATTATAATTTTGTGACATTTTGAGATCAAACAAAGTCTTCTGGAATTGACAAAATACTATTAGTATGTAATTGAGAAATAGAGATGTTTTTGAGATTGTTTCAAGATTCCAAGATTCAATTTGCAAAACTCATTTATATAAAATCAATATAAAATATAAATAATAGCTTTACAATAAGCGATACAAATGCCTAGCGTACTCTGAACAGGCAGCCCCGCTACAACAGTGTGCATCCCCATGAGCGGCACGACCCAACGGCAGAGGCAACTGCATCCGTCGACACTCATCGCTGAAATTTTCATGGTTTATATAGGTTGACTGGTAATTAGTGACCGATACTTAAACACGTGATTTTACTCATCATTATGAACTACTTTTACTATGGGACCAAACCTGAAATCGCGAAAAGAAATCAGCTGTTCCCTACATTTATGTTCGTCTAATTCGTCAAAATGTAGAGAACAGCTGTTTTTTTTTTCACGATTTCAGGTTTGGTCCCATAGTAAAAGTTGTTCATAATGATGAGTAAAGTCACGTGTTTAAGTATCGGTCACTAATTACCAGTCACCCTATAGAAAGATAAAAGAGGTATGTGTACCCTACGGCGCTTTGCAGTGAATACCTCGTAGCGAACGATAATTGTTTTTCTTTTTATCTATTAGCTGTGTCCGCGACTTTGACCGCGTGGATGTCGGAAAACAATAATGTGTCTATAAACTAATTCTTTTTGTGAAATAAGAGGTGAATAAGTTAATCCTTATAACATCAGCTATCTGCCAGTGAAAGTCCCAACAAAATCGGTTTAGCCGTTTCGAAGATTAGCCGGAACAAACAGACAGACATGCCTAAATATAAAAAAAAATGTTTTTTTTTGTTTTAAGTACCGTATGTACTTTCGCTAAGCTGTTATTTTGACATTACTAACAGACACTTCAATGTTATTTATTTGTATAGGAAAAGAAACATGTAGAAAACTTTGTAATGCATATATATTAAGAAAAACTTGCACAGCTCTAAGATGCTTTTAATGATGATAAGAGAACCTCGAAGACCGTCAAGGCGGCTGTTTTTCAGACAGTTTTTAACTTTCCCTGTAACATAACGTTTATTGAAATCAATAATTTTTCACTGGCGTGACAAAGTCTTGTTATCGGCCATTGTCCGAATGTCCATGTAGTTTCTTGCCTGTTCTGCTCCATAGGTATCCACTACGCTTTGGAATGGGCAACTAACTTCATCTTGCTGACAGACCGACCCCTTGACAATTCAAAAGTGCTTGTAAATTGGTTTACCACTCAAATAGTCTAAAAGCGAAAGATTGTGAGTGTGTTTGTATGTTT
This sequence comes from Oligia latruncula, assembly GCA_948474745.1. NCBI lineage: Eukaryota > Metazoa > Arthropoda > Insecta > Lepidoptera > Noctuidae > Oligia > Oligia latruncula. Next base: position 13,616,188 of record OX419701.1, on the reverse strand, counting down.
GTTACTTCTTCACGCACAAACGGCTGAACGGATTTGGATGAAATTTAGCACACAAATAGTTTATAACCAAAATTAACACATAGGATACTTTTATCCCGTTATTCCCACGGGATCGACACTTATGTGGGTGAAAGCGCGGGGCGCAGCTTGTTTGAAATAAATGCTTTGAATTTGAGCTCATATGTCTATGGTGATGTGGTGAGATGGCCACTACCATCACTACTATGTACAACGTTTGTTCCACGCTGCTCGGACAGAGGCGCAGACGGTCATAATCTATTGTTTCATCGGATTGGCAGTGTTCCTTACCTTCGCTGTCACTGCGGCTTGCGTCGCTTACAAGTAAGTTCATAGATTTATAAGTAAGAAAGAAAAAGTATTTATTGCGACTTGTACTGGAAGATCACAAACTACACTAAACACAGTAAAATAAAAATCAAAGTTATATGTAAAAAAAAAAGTAACAAAAGGAAAATTAAACAGAAAGTCCTATACGAGGCCAAAAGGCTCCTATCTCAGCATGATGCTGCGACATTTAAAAAATAAATGTCAAGTAGAGGAACGAACTTATATTTTGTATATTAAAAAGGTGATTTTTGTCTATTTATTTAAACTTCATGTGTAGTAGTGGTACAGTCTACCACAGAAAGATACAACACAACACAAGGACACAACATACAACATTACAATTTTTACATTTCGTAACATTGACAAGAATTCATTTTTAAAAAAAAAAAACAGTGGCACTCTGGGAGTGCCGACGGTAGTGAAAACAAAACACTAACAGAATACTTTGCCATCACTCACTGACATATCGGATTTAAAACCGAGCACATCCCGAGGACTGCCGAACACATCCGAATGTAGCGCGGTGTCGGTAACAGTGTCGCGAGGTTAATGGTTTTTTCCCGAAAACATCTTTTTCATCAACAAAAGATACATCTTTTTGGACTGACTAGAGCGGACATAGATGGACAATCCCTAGGGGTATTTTGTACCAGTCTGTAATATGTATATATATGTGTGACCATCGCTAAAATTATAGCATTTTCCATGACATTTTAATCAAAACAACTTTTAAAGATAAACCTTGTCCTTTGGCTTACTTAAGAAACTCGGCTAAACCTAACAACAATCACTTACAGCCTACAGTCTTATATAACTACAAATAGAACAACCTGTATAATTAACGACAACCGTCAGAAGGCTCTATAATCCTCGGTCGGATTGCTCAAAGTTATCCACTTCAAAAGAATATCTCAAGGATTAGCGAAAGCAAAACAATTTGGGACAATGAAGTTGTGAGCAGTTTAAGGTCTATCGTCCACGACACTACTCAAAAGTAACGTGTTACAGACTTACAGTCCCACAAACTTATCTGGCCCGGTGAGGGGGTCGCTGATATCGCATTTGGTTGGCATTTCAGCAGGCAGGCAGATTGACATCTCAAAATGGCGTCGTTAGTTCCTCTTTTTGCCACCGGGCCAGATAAGTTTGTGGCACTATAAATCATGAATGAGTAGCCAGAATGTCACAGCACAGCATCAGTATTTCAATGGCGGCTGGACACGACGCGACTTACTAAAGGTACCGTTTAAATGCCGCCGCTGTCATGAATGATGACAACGGCAAAGCCGCCTAACGGCCGAACCCAATTACCTATCTGTCACCAGTTTTGGCATACTGGAGGTAATAAAACCTATCTATCTCTGGTTTTAACGTCCCATTAATCTATATCAGTAGGGATCTGTATGAAAGAAAGAAAGAAAAATGCGTTTATTGGCATTACAGCAAAATAAAACAGAAAACAAAGATTATAATGCCAAAAGGGCCTCAGCTCGGCATAACGTCAGATGACAACACAAGGTGTACCACCCGACGCTGATTTTCAACCACCCTGTATGATTATACATATTACACTGGCAGTTATGATCAGTAATAGGTTATTCGGTTCGGGCACGACGTCATTCACCGTTAAATTGCGGAAGCTATGTGGGCGGTCACCGCTCTTTTAGGAAACGTAGCGTAACACGTTGAAGTGTAAGAATATAATATGTATGCTCCTTTACTTTAGTAAGTCAGGATCCTCCTTTATAACTGATCATGTATGCTGAGTTTGTACTATATTTATTTATTTTATTTATTTATTTCAGGCGACGTAGGCCCATATATAAATACCTTAACCTAAACATACATACATATTTTTATTATAAGATATTTGTGTGCTCGTGTGTTGTTCTGTGGCACTTGTCCGCGGAAGCGACGGAACACCACGTCCTGTGGCCAGAAGTCTTCTTCCATGACGACGGGCAGATAACAATTCGGTACGCGCACCACGAACGCCTTGAAGTTTACGTTGCGGTGCAACTCCAGTAACTGCACCCTCGTCTTCTGGCGCACATACTCCACGATGACCACCCACTATACCTCATATGCGCTTATATTATAATTATTCATTCAGTCAATAAATAGTACATATCAGATGTGGTTGTTTCCTATGAAATCACTCTTTAGTAACCCCAACATTACAACGTCATTTACTGGTTCGTGATTGGTTGCGTCGTGTAAGGACCGCCATTGAAATACTAGTGCTGTGACATTCTTACTACTTATTGATGGGCCTTGTTGAATTAATCATGTTAAAATATTGTTTTACCATCTCGGGAACGTTTCAGTGGATAATTCAAATATACATATTTATGCTCAGCATTTTCTGTTTTTTATTTATTCCTTTGAGTTAGCTTCAGAATGATTGTAGAAGAAAATTAAACATAAGTAACAATCCTTTTGAATATTTTCTGTTGAAAGGATCCAATAAAATTTGTTTATATTAGAACGTACCCACCCACTCAACTGGAATTGAAACTCTTTGTAATGAGACCGTTCAATGTTACATTTTTTAACTCTGACATGCTTAATCAATCAATCAACTTAGTCTATCGCAGTCCACTGTTGGACATATACTAGAGCGGTAATTCTCGTAATTTTAAGAACGTTCACAGTCTGATCTCATTTAAAAAATACCTCTAATTTCCCTACATGTTTTTGACATTTGATTGTCGCTGGGATGAGATTACGACTAGATTTTGATCGTTTTTAGTTACGGGTCTTCAGGCTGCGCCACAACACCCTGTCCTCCGCCTTCCGCACTCAGTCTGTCCCGGTCACCTTCTTTACATCATCGGTCTATCTAGCTGGGTCGGACATGCTTAATATTGTTCTGAAATTATTGTTACTAAAAGAGGATAACTTAATTAACAATTTTATCACCCGAGCGACAGGCTTTCAACTTTGTTAATTTTCATTCGTAATTATTGTTTTATATTGAACACTTTCGTCGCACAAACTCTGATAAACTTCTTAATCCTGATTGACGTCTTCTACTTTAGCTTGGCGTTATTAATCCCGACTTTTACCAGGGTCTCCTCTAAGCCTAATTGACAAAATAGATAAAACCACTCCCAATGTTATTCAGACAAAAGTTATTCTTATTTAATCGTTTTGGGTTCAGACCACATTGGTCTAGCATTTAGATTATACTGTGGCAAGACATAGACGCGCAATCTGTTACCACCACAGATATAGACAGACCTAGATAACGCAAGTATCACGATCTGTATGAAAACCAAGCGTGCCATTTTTTGACTACCTACTATGACGTCACAAGCACTATTTGGTGATGGGAAAATGAAACCGATTCAAAGACGCCGCCACGTGCGGCTCCCGTCTCGCCCCACCCCCGGGGCCTAGCGCCAGCGCTCACGCTCATCCAGCCAGCAGTACACAGGACTGAGCGCGAAAGTGGCGGCTAACGATTTTTGTACGCAAGCTGGTGCGATTTTTTGCACGCGAAATAGTTGCTCTTGCGTTATCTAGGAGTAACGATATCTATGGTTACCATTGATAATAAAGATTATTATTATTATTCAGTACATCTTCGTTTAGGTGCCTTTCCTTTTTCCCCTGTCTTGTGTTTCATGATCCTCCTGCCCTAATCCCAATTTACAAGGGGTTAACGCAGCATGTTATTTCTTCTGCCAGCTCTATCAGTCGTCACCTCATCCGGCAATTCAATCACATTCTAGCCATTTTATTTCTTCACAATAAAGCTACCAATAGTTTCCTTGTTATTTTCTATTATTATAGCAATTCACATTTAAACTACCACATATTCCGCGTTACGGCCCTCATTTTTCCTCATCGTGTGTTCTTCTTATCCTAATTCGTGCATCTTCCTCTGACAGGCAGGCTCGTATAGACGCAGAGCTAAACAATACTTCCTGGCGAGTCAGACCTGAAGAAGTCCTGGTGGAGGTTGGTACTGGCATCGGAGCCAGTCCTGCATTGCACAGCATCAACGAGGTACTTAAGGTATGTGTGAATATAACTAAAGAGGATAGCTACTGGTATATTTTTATTCAGGATGGCTGGGACATCGATAGGCAATCATACCATGCGCGCGTCACCATGGAATCCGTTAAATTTTTTCGTCGGTTATTTAAAACTAAATTGCTGTTCCTTACATTTTGATCGCGTAGTTGCGTACTGTTTTTATTCTACGATGCGAAAACGATGCACATCCCTGGTGCGCAGGGTTCGGGCTAGCTCCAACGGCATCCTGAAGGGATTCGCGCAGAGGTTCGATTGCCAGTACTTGAACCATTGCTGTATGGTTCACATACTGGGCAATCGAAGTATGTAATGTGTTTAGATATTATGATCTTTCTCTTCCATATTGTGTATCTTTTTATTTTATTTTCAAATTTTGTAAATTTTGTGATTATGATCCTGTGTTGGTCGAAATAAACGATTATTATTATTATTATTATTGCATTTTTCTATGGAACAGCAGATCTTTTTTTGATGACGAAAAATTTCTGATTTTGTGTGGTCATGAAGATCATCAGTTCAGAACCATGTGATGAATTCATGGTTACAGTGTACACCCAGTGCCTGTATTCAAAAGGAACAACCATGGGTTACTTGAAAAGGCCACTTTGGCAGAATCATAAAAGGATAACATAATGGACAACTGTTAAGTTAATGGTATCAAATCCTACTGGTGAAGCATTTTTTAGTTTTTTTTTTTTTGTCTGTGCTTAAATACCAATAAATCCAATCCAAATCCAATCCCAATCTCTTTGATTGTACCTACGTAGTGCAGCGAAAAAAGAAAAACACGGACCGTCTTCGCCATATTATAATTCATAATGTTATCCTTTTATGATTTTCCAAAGTGGCCTTTTTAGGCCCCTGAGCGTTGAGGTGCATGTTTCCTCTCGTTATTTTCGTGACATTTTAGACGTTAGGAACTTTAGCCTGGTTTGAAGTGAGTCCGTAAATATCTGGGCCACTACGATAAAATGATGAACAAAGGTTTTTGTTCCTTATAATAACCGGGGGAATGATACGCACGGAATTTTCTCAAGCGAAAGTGAGCCGGAACAAAGCATATTATTTATATATAATGAATAGTTTTTTGTTTGACAGAAGATTAAACTTACCTATAGTCAGCGCTTCGTAATTGGATTTCTATAATAGCTCTATTGATCTTTGCAAAGATGAGAGTGTTTTGCTAATGAATTGGTTACGAAAATACTTAGGTTTGACGATTGAATAAATTTCGTATCAAAGCGCAAACAGATATACCTACAGGGTTAAATTAAAATATGTAGAGAAACTCTGCAGACGTGCTTAGTATCAATATCTCCATCATCTGCCTGCCTTTTCCCAACTATGTTGGGGTCGGCTTCCAGTCTAACCGGATGCAGCTGAATACCAGTATTTTACATGGAGCGACTGCCTATCTGACCTCCACAACCCATTTACTGGGTAATACGATATCCCTGGGTAAGACTGGTTGTCAGACTTTCGGGCTTCTGACTACCCGTAACGATTTTCAAAGATCCACGAATGACAGCCGGGACCACGTGCTTTCCGAGGCACGGAGGGGTCACGGTATGTTAAGATGGTCACCCATCCACAGACCAACCGCGGCAAGCGTAGCTTAACCTGATCGAACGACCTATGCGACTGTTATTATTTAGCCACGGGCCCCTCATGATAAAACAAAAAATAAATTGATTAAACGATTATTTTTTGGGGCAACGAGCCACAGTGTTTTAGCCCCAAAAAAGTGACATCCACTTTTTATTGAGAATTTCTACTCACTAGTTCACTAAAAATGCACGAGTAGGACTCCCAGGTGCCAATTTTGTATACTCTATTTTAAAAAAAAACTTAGTTTTCGCGACCTTGAAGGTAAACATATTGAAAATAATTCGTACAATAAAAACTGTATATGATTGAGTTTTGTTTGAATTGCATATTTATGACGCAATTCTAGACGCATATTTTCCCGTTTTTTATTAGTCAGAAATCATAATAGATCCCACAAAAAAAAATGTTTTTCCGAAATCAGTTTTTATTTCTTTTTATTTTTTCTAGTTCGAAGTAGAACCTCTGTCTGGTACAATTAGATTCCTTATATTAAGATTTATCACCTACAAAAATATTACTTTCAACTTGACCTTTTTTTGTTAAATCTAAATTTGGAATTTTGACCTTAGTACATAAAAATCGTTTTCTAAAAATCTAGGCCCAAGTGGAAAGTAATATTTTTAACTTCATAGTAATGGTTAATGTTATCTAAACACGATAAAATAAAAAATAAAGTTTTTTTTTATTTATTCTTCAAGTAATTGCACATGTCGGCCCCAAAAAACAATTTTCGTCAAATATTTATTTTTATTTTATCGTGATTAGATATCGATATACATCATGTCTGCGGAGTTTCGCTAGTTAATTTAATTTGACCCTGATACGCTACAAATAAGTACAGTCACGAGCAATAATATGTCAACACTTGGCAACTTTCAATTGCGATTTTTTCACGAAATACCGAATGCATTCGCGTTTTTGCATTTTTGCGTTTTGCATTCGTTATTTATTCGTTAATATTATCGCTATGGGTTCGAAAATACTATGTTCGTAATAATATAAAATTTCATTCAATAAATAAATGAGAAAATCGCCTTTGAATAAAGCTCGTGACTGTACGTCGTACGTATCTCAAAAATTAATAACGATAGCAAAAATATGTGGGATTATTATATATAACATAGCAGACCTTTCAAAATTCATAAATATATGAACGATGGTATTTATTTATTAAAGATAAACAATATTAAAGTCCGTTCTATTCGCTGTAGCGTCCAATTAATTCGATGTTTGAGTCGTTTTATTAATTGTTCAGCAATAATAAGCGAAATAATTGGAGCTTATAATCGAATAAAGCGGGCAATTCTTTTTTAATTTATCGAACTGTTTGCGTTCACGGGTAGTCAGAAGCCCGAAAGTCTGACAACCAGTCTCACCAAGGGGTATCCTATTACCTAGTAACTCGGTTGTGGTGGTCAGATAGGCAATCGCTCCATGTACAATACTGGTATTCAGCTGCATCCGGTTAGACTGGAAGCCGACCCCAACATAGTTGGGAAAAGGCTAGGCTGATGGTGATGCCTTCGCATTATAATGGATAGCTTAAGGCCACGGCTTCGCCCACGTAGAGGTCGAACATTATCCCATGGGAACATACTACCAGCATAATATGTAGCATGACAACCACAGAAATGGGTTCTGTCACACATGCACAACCACAGAAATGGGTTCTGTCACATATGCACAACCACAGAAATGGGTTCTGTCACACATGCACAACCACAGAAATGGGTTCTGCCAACGGCAGAATACGTCAAAATGACAAATTGTAGAAAGATTTCTACCGTTTTAAGTATGGCGATGAAGACACAAAATGTTTCTATTCTTCAGTCGACAACAGTTTACAATAGTGCCGATTCTGTTGTTCACAAACTAAACTAAATTTAAGTTCAGTGCATCTTTTTCTTTCTATTTCATTAAGAAAAGGACATAAGATAAATTTTAGTTTAGTCCTGTCAAATTAATCAGCGTCCTACTAATCTTGTAGTATGTTTAATCGTCCAACAGTTCCCAAAGTAGGTACTTTGGGAACCCCAACAGTTCCCAAAGTACCTACTTTGGGAACTGTTGTTATTGTTGCCATTGTTATCTATTTTCTGCTAGCATTATCTTATTAGGTAACCTAATTAAAGACCTCTGTTACGAGCTTTTAAAATACCACGTCTTTTGAGAGTGCTTATAAGTGAGTACCATAGTGATCATATTACCAAGTTATTGAGACACAAAATGCTTTATTTCCTACACCTACCTATACTTCCATAGGCTGGTTTGGTAGAATCACGCAAAAGTACTTAATTGAGACTAAAAAGATGAAATTGCTTACTGGCCTTGGAGTTAATTCGTCATTTCAACCGAAAGACGTTCACTGCTGGACATAGGTCACCCCCAAACACCTCCAATTTGTTTTTTTTTTCTTTGCGGATGGAACACCTCCATCTCAACCGGTTTTGTGCTTGTCGCATCCAACGAGTTCCTGCGGCCTTCACAAGGTCGTCGGTGGGAGGTCTTCCAAAGCTATGTCTTCCGGCGGAGGAGTTAATTGATTATTTATTGCTTATTATTCTACTAAGCGCTATGATATAAGCAATATCCGCTTATGTCGAAAACATTTACTTCCACTACTTGGTTGTGCGTAGACTAAATAGAATCGATTAGACTGAACTAATCTATATTTCCCAATACACTGGCGCCGATTCTGTTGTTCACAAACTATACTAAATTTAAGTTCAGGCATATTTTTCTTTCTAGGGTAAGAAACAGCAAGATTTTAAATAAGAATAACATCATCAAGTTATGTTAGTTAATAAAAAAAGAAAATTAATTCTCTTCTCTTCTTTTTGATATGTGTAGAATTCTACGTGATCATTTGTCTTTTATTTTATTTTTTGTATTTCAGTTACACAAATTCTTTAAGGCTCCTTCAAACAGGCGCGACACGCGACGCGAATCGCGCGCGACACAAAGGCACCGCAAGTCGCGCTACGAGCGGTACCTTTGTGTCGCGCGCGATTCGCGTCGCGTGTCGCGCCTGTTTGAATGAGCCTTTACAAAATGTACGGGAAAAGTTTTTTGCAATTTGTGACTTTTTGAGTACTCCAACGATTGTTGGTCCCATAGAAGTTTTTGATCAGTATTAGAAACAGGATCGATTGGCATCAAAAAATGTTTTTGTGTAAAATGGCTATTTTCTTGCTAACTGTATTTTTTTTTTAAATCTGTGAATGGGGTCAAAATTCCATAAAAAGTTATGTATAGTCTCCTAAGACCATTTTCGCGTAGCTGCAACGGATAAGGTACTTCCCCTTACTGCCCCGCTGAAAGTTTCCACCCTGTATATTATATAGCACACAGATATATATATTAGATCTCTATTTTAACATTTTATATTTTATAAATTCCTATAACCTAATAAGTAATGTTTTTAACCTAGCTTTAAATACACATGTCTTTTTTCGTGGACCGTTAATTTTCAGGTAATTTATTGTATATTTGTATGCTTCGGTATTCTGGGCTATTTTTGTACATTTGTTGTCTAGGTGCTGGTAGAATTAACTTTACAATATTATAGTATATTGGATCTTAGCATAATCGGCCTTTAATGTTCCCACTGCTGGGACACAGGCTTCCTCTCGGTGAGAGAGAGTGGACCGTAATCCACCACGCGGACCCATTGCGGGTTGATATGATGATTATCTTGCAAGAAAATAATTATCCATACTAATATTAGAAAATCGAAAGTGTCTCTCTGTCTGTCTGTCTGTATGTTACCTTTTCACGCCTAAACCATTGAACGGATTTCAATAAAATTTGGCAGGGAGATAGATTGCATCCCGGGGAAGGACATAGGGTATTTGATATCCCGATATTCCCACGGGATCGACTCTTACGCGGGTGAAACCGCGGGGCGCAGCTAGTATTTATGATGATGTACATTCTTCTTTTAAAACTCTAGTTGTCGCTGGGCTGGAGCACTCGGAGCAGTAACGGGGCAACCTCTACCCTAGGCACTCCCTCGCTGACCCTGTCGTCATTCACCGTCGGCCTCTACAAGGGAAACAGGGTGGCAGTCAAGAAAATACACAGAAAGAAGCTGGATCTTAACAAGAAACTTCTGTGGGAGATCAAACAGGTAAAACAGAATTTAAAAAAAAAGTTTAATTCAAGTAACACTAACAAACCCAACACAACAAACAACAACAACTAACTTACAACTTAACTACTTACCCCCTTACTAATAAACGTTATATAGCGTCTGTATAGTTACACATCGCTCGGCTTGACGCGGTGCGGTGGGTCGGTGTCCAAAATTTCACGCGGACGAAGTTACGGGCAGAAGCTAATAAGTGTATAAATAGACGTAAATTATTCCGTTTATTACAATATCTTAAATTATGATACTCATGTACCTAATGTAGGTAGGTAACAGGCACAGTTATTCAATGAAAAGTGTTGCAGTGTATAACTAGTGAGCTCATAATGCCCGCGACGCCATTCCAACGTCAATTATTACATTACTAATAATTACGTTGATGGATCTTTTGTTCGCAAATGGATGATTGATCGATGATTGAGAGAGAATGTTATATTTCGTATAAGTTTTCACAGTACAGTGAGTAAACTAGATTAGGTAACTTAAGGGGTTGTATCACGTCCACTTGACGCACGCGTATACGTCAAAAATGGCGCTAATTATCGTCAAAACAAAAAAAAGCGTTGTTTTACACAATTATGACCTTGACTTGGTCAAACGTTTACGTAATCGGTCTTAGTTGACGTAAAACTAAGACCGATTACGTAAACGTTTGACCTACAATGGCCTCCAAAAGTTAGTTGACACATGGTTGACACCAGTTGACACTCTCCACTTCAGCTGTAATGCCACAAGAATTAATTCACACACGCAAATTCTATTTTCAAATGTTTGAACTAACGTTTAACGTTTTTATTGACTAAGGGCTGATTTTTTCAATCATCTGGGGGCCAAAAAGGCTACTTTGGCAGGATCATAAAAGGATAACATAATGGACAGTTAACTGTTAAGTTATTCGTATCAAATCCCATTGGTGAAGCATTTTTCAGTTATTTTTTTTGTCTGTGCTAAAATACTGATCAATCCAATCCCAATCTCTTTGATTATACCTACCTACGTAGTGCAGCGAAAAAAAGAAAAACACGGACTGTCTTCGCCATATTATAATTCATAATGTTATCCTTTTATGATTCTCCAAAGTGGCCTTTTTAGGCCCCTGATAACTTTATTCGAGGAATAATTATGAGATTTTGACAGTTCATGCAAAAAGTGTCAAACGTCAATTCTATTCCTCAAATGAAAGTTATCTGACGTTGGAAAAATCAGCCCTAACTCAACTACCTACGATAAGGGATTACCTGATTTATATATTTTTAATAAGCGGCTTTTAGTTGTCAAATACTTGAATCTCAGTCGCCAAAAGTTAGTTGACGTTTATAATTTCTGTTACTAGGTAATACGATACCCCTTGTTGTCATACTTCCGGTTTTTTGGCTCTGATTATATTATCAAAGTTCCACGAATGACAGCCAGGACCAACTGCTTTCCGAGACACGGAGGGATGTAATGATGGAAACGCATCCACAGACCATCCGCGGCAAGCGTAGCTTAACATAATCTATCGACCCGTGAGGCTATTATTACTTAGCCACAAGCCCCTGTGTGTACATAACTCTCTGCTTAGGTCAAATAGTCTGGAGAAAAGTTATCAAGAGTCTGTGCTAAGAACGCGATTTCAATTCAAGCCTGTATCAAGTAATTTGATAGTGACATGTCTGTGACATCTAAACGAATGAAATGTCACAGAAGTAGTCGCGGTAATCCGATGATTAAATGATTAAATGATGATTAAATGATTTTTATTTCTGTAAGTAGGTTTGTACAAACACTTTTACACGTCAATCATATTTTTTTTAAACTAGATGAGGTCGGCGTTTCCTAACTGACTATTCTGAGAAGAAAGGCCGAAACAAACTCAGAAGTCACAGTCTCTTTTAAAGTCCAGACAAAATCTTGGTCAGATCGTGTGAAGACCATGTAGATTGGTGTCTGAAATGGTCTTTTGAGGAAAGAACCACACAGATTGAGCGGACCTGTCCAATCAGTGCACGCATTTGTCAAAAATCGTGCAGCTCAACTCAGAACTTGAGGAGCTCAACGATTCGACGAACAATACCAAAGACAGGACATTTGGGTAGGCCGCATAAACTACTCAAACTGCCAGATCATTATTAAAACTAAGAAGGAAAAAAAAGAAATGACCCACATAGTCCTCACATTCACAATAATTAAATAAAAAAAATAAAAAAATAATAATAATATAAATTACTTACAAAGTAAATATTCATGTCATTGTCTAAATAAAATTCATCAATGTCAATGTGTATATAAAAAAATTCGGACATAATCTTTGAGGACCATGTAGATTAGTGTCTGAAATGGTCTTTTGAGGAAAGAACCACACAGATTGAGCGGACCTGTCCAGTCAGTGCACGCATTTGTCAGTAACCGTGCAGCTCAACTCAGAACTTAAGGAGCTCGACGATTCGACGAACAATACCAAAGACAGGACATTTGGGTAGGCCGCATAAACTACTCAAACTGCCAGATCATAATTAAAACGAAGAGAGAAAAAAACAAAAAAAAAATTACCCACATAGTCCTCACATTCACAATAATTAAAATCATATAATACTTTATACAGTAAATGTACATGTCATTATTTAAGTAAATAGATACTTAAAAAAAAAGAAAATTATTAAAGTGTAAATTAGAAAAATAAAAACAACATTCTAAACCTATTGGAGCAGCTCAATCCCAAGCCTTTTTGTCCTCAATATAGTCTTTTACAGTATAATAGGCTTTCTGACATAGTTTTCGCTTTATAAAAGATTTGAATTTATTAAGGCTTAGTTCTTGAATGTGGCTAGGAAGTTTATTATAAAAACGTATACATTGGCATCTAAACGAGCCACCTATTTTTTTGAGCCTTGTTGTTGGAACAACAAATTTGTGTTTGTTCCTAGTATTTATGTTATGGATATCACTGTATTTTTTAAACAGATTAATATTTTTATGTGCATACAAAAGATTATCATAAATGTACTGAGAAGGCACAGTCATTATATTAATCTCTTTAAATTTGTCTCTGAGGGAATGTCTGGGACTTAATTTATAAATGGAACGAATTGCCCTTTTTTGTAATATAAAAATTGTCTGAATATCGGCGGCATTTCCCCACAACAGAATACCGTACGACATCACACTATGAAAATAACTAAAGTATACTAAACGGGCTGTCTCTAAATCAGTTAAATCACGAATTTTCCTAACGGCGTATGCTGCAGAGCTAAGCTTTTTTGACAATTTGTCTATATGGGGGCCCCATTGAAGCTTGGCATCCAACGTTATGCCCAGGAACACTGTGGTATCTTCGGGTTTCAACTCTTCATCCTTAATGAGAACACTAGTTTCTACTTGTCTAACGTGGGGTATGGTAAACTTAATACATTTCGTTTTTTTTCCGTTAAGAAGTAGGTTATTGACATTAAACCAGTTAACTACTTTTGCAAGGGCGTTATTTACATTGTCAGTAACCAGCTGCTGACGTTTGAGTTTAAATAAAAGTGAAGTGTCATCTGCAAACAACACTATATCATGTTCATCCCTTATGAGGTAAGGCAAGTCATTTATATAAATAATAAATAAAAATGGGCCGAGAATTGAGCCCTGGGGGACCCCCATTCTTACCACAGATCCGGGTGACCTTTTTCCGTTAACATCAACTCTCTGAATCCTATCACTTAAGTAAGAAGTAAGAAGATCCAGAGAGGCGTTCCGGATTCCGTAGTGGTGCAGTTTCCTGATTAATGTTTCATGAAGAACACAATCGAATGCCTTGGACAAATCGCAAAAGATGCCCAAAGCATCGCATTTGTCCTCCCATGCATTATAAATATGTCCTAAAAGTTCAACTCCTGCATCGGTAGTCGAACGACCCCTTGTAAATCCGAACTGTTTGTTATGTAGTAATTTATTTTTATTAAAAAATCTTTGCAATTGATTTAAAATAAGTTTTTCAAAAATTTTACTAAAGGTAGGTAGTACTGAAATAGGTCTATAATTAGTAGGGTCTGATGTACTACCCGATTTAAACAACGGTATTATTTTACTGTTTTTCATAAGATCAGGAAACTCACCACGGTCAATACAATTATTAAATATAACAGCTAAAGTAGGTGCTACAATGTCTATAATCGACTTAGCAACATCCACAGAATTACCCCATAGATCTGCGGTCTTTTTAACATTTAACGTGTGAAAAGTTTTAATTATATCTTTACAGGTTACATATTGGAAGTGAAATTCAGAATCGCAAACTGGAACGTTTTCTTTAAGTAAAGACTCTGCAGCAATGGGTGATGAGTTAAGAGATTTAGTAGTTGATACGGGAATCTCTGCAAAGAAATTTTCAAAGGCCGCGGCGACTTGACAATCTGATTTAATTATATTGTCATCAATAACAAGGCTGTAGTCACTACTTCGGGTGCATGACCTTCCCGTTTCGCTATTAATGACATTCCAAGTCGTTTTAATAATGTTACTACTATTTTTAATTTTTGAACTCAAATAACGTGACTTGGCAATACTACAAACTTTTTTAAATATTTTAGAATAATTCTTAACATATAAATTAAATTCAGCAGTGTTTATACAAATCCGTTCTTCATATAATTCATAAAGTCGTTTTCTACTTTTATGTATACCAATGGTGGCCCAGTCACTGAATGAAGCAATACTATTAACCGATAATGTTTTTGGAATAAATGTGTTATCAAATTGTGTGCAATACATATTAAAAAAATCATTATATTGTTGATTAGGGTCATCATTAGTGAACAAAAGTGGTAATTTACCCATGAGTTTAGTTTTAAATGTTTCCAAGCGATTAGTTGTTTTTGGATTAACAGTGATATCTTTTTTAGTAATTTTTTTGTTTTTATTTGGAATAGTGATTAATTGTCCACAATGATCTGAGTCTATTAGGTTAATAATGTCTTTGTGGGTTGGTATAACATCTGTATAAATGTTATCTAGGCATGTGGCACTAGTAGGAGTTATTCTAGTGGGCTCCAAAAATTGGTTTGCAAGATTGTATGATTGAAACAAACTTATAATTTTAGTACTTAACCCAGAATTTTCTAACAAATTAACATTAAAATCACCACAAATGATGATGGACTTGTTTGTATTACAGATTTTGTGCAACACTTCATCCATAACTTTTTCAAAACAATCATACAATCCTGAAGGAGGTCTGTACACACTTAATATAATGAACTGCTCCAATTCTATACAGGCTATTTCAATTGTCCGTTCAACAGAGAGGCTCACAATATCCTTTCGGTCTTTAAACTTAAGCTGGTTATTTATTAAAATTAATGAGCCACCATGTATAGCATTTACTCTGCTGAATGAACTACCAACCTGGTGATTACTAAAATTGAACATGAACTGGTGACTTTTAAGCCAATGTTCTGTCATACAAAGAATATCTATATTGTAACAATTCAGGAATAATTCTACTTCTAAGTCTTTGTTTGAAAAACCTTGAATATTTTGATGCACCAGATTGATACTATTTAATTTTTTTACACTTTCATTTGACTTATTTACATTTTTGCAAGAGGTTGCCTCTATTGTCTTAATTTCTAATTTAAATGATTAATGTCAATAATTTCAACCAAATTATTACCAGAGTAATTTAAAAAGTCATTGCATTGCTCAATAGGAGCAATTTGTTTAGCCAAATGTTTGGCTGAAATAGAAAAAAAATATGATAGCGACACAGCTATCTGTCTTTTTTGATAGTTAGAAAGATAGTACATAACAATATTATATCTATCTTTTGTCAAATATAAATTATTACCAACATAATAGTTAGTATCAATTAACTGGAATAAGTTATCATTATATGTCAAATTGTGCAATGTCATGTTTATATCAAATCTTAAGTTATTTTCTTCCTGTGGCAAGCTGTTACTGTAAGGCAATGTAAACAAAACAATTTTTCTTAAGCTAAGGTTGCACAATGTTCTATGATATTGTAGTAATTCTCCTTTATTTAAATTACCCCTATTTCCCATAAATATTAATAAAGTTGTTTCCTGTTTAAAGTTACATTTAACTATTGCTTTCATAATATCAAATATCAAATGTGTGAACGAAATGTGACGGGATCAGATAGTTGTACGAATCAATGTCTCCGATATTGTATAGTGACTTTCGTTTCTAGGGGATTGGGTTCTGATAAGAGGCTTTGATACTGTAGGTAATTGAATATCAAACTTGTGTTGTTAGGGTTCTCGTGGTTATATTTGAGTGCATCTTGGTAGGTATCGGAAATCTTGTTTTGTATGTAATTCTTGATATCAGCGAACTTAACGGAACCAAAGCCGTTAAAAAAAAAATTGTATCTACTTGCTACAATGATGTTTTTATTTAATAAGCAAATTGACCTTTCCAGAAATCCCAATCTCACTTGTCTTTTTTTGTCAGTGGTGTAAAATGGATGTATCAATCTCCTTTATTGATAAACGTTGCTTAAAGTTAAGGTGCCACTAGTCGATATTTTTTCCATACAAGTTTCGGGAGAGTCCACCACCACCCACTTTTTGACATTGTGCATTCAAAGTTAAACATGATACCGTTTTGTCTTATTATTAATGTTGTCTGTACGGAAACAGAATAGTAAAATAAAAAGCCAATAAAAAGTTATGAGCCAACAAAGATTCGTTTTTCTTGCTATTTTTAACGTAACTTTGGGTGTGAATAAGTAATGAAAGAACTGTAAAATCTTCAAAACCAAGTCTGTACCGACAAAGCTCAGTTATCGAAGAGTTCAATAAACTTTATTTGTAATTGATTTATGCAGGGGTTTTTTCATAAAACTCGATTTTCCGAAGCACTTTCCGAATTTTTTTACGCGCCTATCAGTTCGGAATGGTGTTTCTGTGCCTGAGAACTAGACATTGTTCATGTAGACTAGCGTCTAACTGCTCATCACTGATACGAGCTCTGTCGGACACGAAGCCAGGTGAGACAGCGTGCTTTTTGGCCATGACCACCAGTGAGTTAGAGCTCGCGACTAGTTTACTCTTAAGAGACGTTTAAACGTCAAAAATGTATGGTTAAACTTTAAGCAACGTTTATAAATAAACCCCAATATGCTCAGCAGTAAAGTAACCTGTCTATACATGTCTCTATCCTCTCCAACCAGGCCCGCAACGTGTCCCACGAGAACACAGCGCGGTTCATCGGCGCGTGCGTCGACTGTCCGCTAGTGTTTGTCCTCACAGAGTACTGTCCTAAGGGCTCGCTGAAGGACGTCCTCTCTAATGACGAGCTGCAGCTTGACTGGAACTTCAGGACCTCGCTCGTGCATGACATTGTGCAGGTAAGAGCAGCCGAACGATGACCAGTAATATCTACGTAACATTTATAACTGACTTCAAAAAAGAAGGTTTTCAATTCGTCTGTGTATATTTTTAACTGTCGGGATCAGACACATTAAAATTTCAGTCCGGTCGTCGAGAGAATGCGTCCCTGATACCTGTCAGTGCGACAATTCTAGTAGCTAATAAAGTACGTTGTGGGGCGGCCGGTGGGGCAAAGTGGAATTATTCAATTGTTATATATGACTCGTCATCAATACACACATCCGTTTTTAGGGTTCCGTACCCAAAGGGTAAAAACGGGATCCTATTAATAAGACTTCGCTGTCTGTCCGTCCGTCCGTCCGTTTGTTACCAGGCTGTATCTCAAGAACCGCGATAACTAGACCGTTGAAATTTTCAGAAATTATGTATTTCTGTTGCCGCTTTAACAACAAATACTAAAAACAAAATAAAATAAATATTTAAGGGGGGCTCCCATACAACAAACGTGTTTTTTTTCGATGTTTTTGCCTTGTGGTACGGAACCCTTCGTGTGCGAGTCCGACTCGCACTTGGCCAGTTTTTATAATGTTAAATACTTATTTTCTAACATAAACAAAACTATGAATCATTGTGTCAATAGATACTTCAATTGTATAATAGTTTTTCCACTTACTGTGATTGACTGACGTTGAACGCTTTTACGCTAAAACGGCTGATCGGATTAAGATGTAATTTGTCTAAACTAATATTACCTATAAAGAGAAAAAAATTGACTTTTTGTATGTTTGTTTGTTACACTTGTTTTCTTTTCATGACCTGGAGAACATACATAGGCTACTTTTCATCCTGGATCGCAGACTAAGTCGCGGGCAATAGGTAGTTTGATATACATATAAGGAAAATGGAAACTCACTGTAGGACCCATTTCGACCTTGACTGTCGGCTTGGCCAAGCATGTAATTCAATAATTTTCAGGGTTACCCTCATCTCATTGTATTGTTTAATTATTGTTGTTGCTCAATAGCTGTCCTTGTTAAAAGGTTTTTTGACCTTTATTGAAACAATAATCAAAGGTGAAAGGTTCCCACGAAACATTTTGGGATGCATGAAGAAGCCTCCTCGTGTAGCGCAGTTTGTTGCGCCAGTAAAGGATTATTTCCACCAAACGGCTCGCATAACATCGGATCGGAAAAGATACGAACGGATGCGGTGACAGCCGATCGCTTCCGGCAGCATGTCGACGCATACGATCGGCTCCGTACCGTCGCTTGCGAACGTATCCGTTTCTGCGTCTAGTCAAAATAGTTTCAATCCTACCGTGTTGACGTGTTGTAATTTTTGAAAATGATTAAAGTTGACGTAGTATTGTTGGCTATTGCATTAGAAGAAGAAGAAAATAATTATAGAACACAAAAGAGTTCCGCTCCGATCCGATGCGATGCGAGTCGTTGGTGGAAATCATTCTTTACTCAACTGAACTGAGCGCTTGGCGCATCCTGAACTGTCACACCCAACACCTTATTTGACTGGCCAATTCTTCCCTTGCGGTGGTAGGGCTAACGCCCGCTTGGTTTGCGACCACCCACCCACCGGAGTCCGGCGTCAAGCAGCCTGCTGTGTTTCGTCGATGCGTGGGAGTTCCAGTGCCTGAGGCATCTTCTGGGCACGCTCGTTTCATCATAGACCTTATCCATTGCTTTCCATCAGGCGTGATCGAGGTCAAGAGCTGGCCCATTCAGCAACAAAAAAAAAAACAATAACTGTTTGTTATATTAATTACTTTAATTAAAAACACAGCCTTGGGGGTTTGGACGTGAAAGCGTTGTAACCGTGAGTTGCTATTTTAAAGGATTTCATTTCACATGATGATTATTTATTTTTTGTTTGTCGTGTATTCAGGGCCCAGAACAACTACCAACCTATTAATCTATACTTCTAAAGTATAAATCTTAGGTATATTATAAATAGAAAAGATTTGTTTTTTTGTATGATTTTCGTTACATTTTCACGTTAAAACGGCTAAACGGATTTGGATGAAATTTGGCATATGGGTAGAAGGATTAGGACATAGGATACTTTACTTTTTTATCCAGATATTCCTACGGGATTAAGACTAATGCGGATGAAACAGCAGTATTACAAAGAGGTATTTGTGTGTTTGTAAGTAGGGTTACCCATACAAACTCACTAACCGGAACTACTGATGTATTTCCGAAAATCCCGTCACTAATGGGAAGCTACAGTATTCCTTAGTACCAGACATATATAATGTTCAAAAAAAATTACGCCAAAGTCGCGGGCAGAAGCTAGTATTCTGCAATAATAAAACAGTATAACTTACTTACTGCATAACTAATAATAACATTTATCACATTAAACACCCAGTGTTGTTGTTCCTCTCTCCCACTATCTATGCTGTGCCCGACAGGGTCCATAATTGTGACTAATGTAATTATTTCCCTGCCAACTATAATAATACACATTACGGTACGCAATAAAGAATTGAGAAAATTGAATTGAGAATTGACTATAGTATACTCCATAAAACATGTGTCACTGTGGTAATATTACCAGGCGTCTCGAAATATAAAACTTATAAAAGCCAGTAGCGCACCTAATGCGCCAATCGCTTTGCATTATATATAAAATATTCTTTAGAAACGAATTTTCATTTTGCAATAACATAAACCAATACCTAAGTATACCTTGGAATTTTCTCAAAGAACTTTTCAAAGCCAAATTCAATTTATTATTTTACTTCATAAGTTTTATGCCAAGAATATCTTAGACCATCATGTTCTAGAATTTGCGATCTTAATACAGAAAAACAACTTTGAGTTGTATTGTAAAATTCACGAGTAAAAAACTAAAATACTAGAACTTAACATCACGCCTTTTTTCCCAGAAGCGTTAGGCAGCGGTGTACCTACCTGTGGGCGTTGCGAAGACGAACCGTTTACACAGACCGTTTTGCATTCTGCAACGATGCAGTTCAATCAGTCTTCGTTGCACAATCCAGCCTTCGAATTACTTGGTGCGATTTTTTATTTTACGCCTATGAAATGAAAATACAGTCGAGAATGCAATGTTTCAACTCTATCACACTTGTCCGTCGCGTCGTCGCGTCGTCTCTCGTTCCGCGTTCGTTTTCGTTTCCAAAACAGTCGTTTAAAAACGAAAACCTCGAAAACGCAATTCTATTCTATGTTGGATAAGTTTCGTCCTGTAAGCCGTCTTCAAACTAGTTGCAACGACGACCGTTTTCTGCAACCGTTTTTGTCGTCGGGAGAACGGTTGCGTTTTGTCCGTCAAAAATTCGACAACGACCCACCGCTAATAGGTACCTACCAATAGTTCACCCTCATTTCGCCAGTTATGTTTAAGTCCCATGTAAAAGGGGGCGAGCCTATTGCCATCAACTGTGTACAAATCCTGACTCCGAGCTGCTACTGAGAAATTCCAGATAGGAAAACCCAATAACACCTTACCCGAACTGGAAATCGTACCCAGGACTTCATGAACCAACGAGGCAGCGAGGCTTCGTATTCATATTTAAGTATCTTGTCACCTACGTGCGTAGGTGAATAATAAAAGAGTCGAGTTCCAAAGAAATGGCAAAAAATAAATGTGTCTAAACATCTTTTTTACTTTTCTTTTCGGCTACGTGTTTAATGAACAGGATAAAATGTGTGAAACACACGAAAAATAAAACAAAAATATTGTTGGAGGCCCTTTGCACACGGCACAGTTTCTTTACGGTACGGCGTATAAATTGAAACGTGTCTGTCAATAAGCTTCCATAGTGTGGCCCATATAACACTGACGACCGTGCTACATGACCGTGCTACATGACGAATATATCGTAGTTTTTCACGGCAAGAAAAACGTGTGTGTATACGAAGAGCCTAAAGTTTGAAGCGCGTCTGATGTGATGTAGATATTCATTTTGTACCTACATATTTTCTATTGACCGCGTTTAGGCGGGACTCGCATAAAGCAAATTTTAATGATGCTGTGGTTGGTTTTTCGAATGGAAAATCTGAAGGGCGAATGGTATTGGGAAATGTAACTTTTCTGTGTTGTCGCCTATAGTCAATCATTGAAAATAATAACTACAAATTAGTAGCAGTGTATCAGATTTTATGGATGAAAGCCCTTATGCTTGCGTTCGTAGAAATGCTCAATTTTTATTTACAACAAAACTAGCTGCGCCCCGCGGTTTCACCCGCATAAGTCTCAATCCCGTGGGAATATCGGGATAAAAGTATCCTATGTCCTAATCCAGGTCATGGTCTACCCATGTGCCAAATTTAATTTAAATCCGTTCAGCCGTTTTAGCGTGAAAACATAACAAACATACAAAAATCAAATCTTTTCTCTTAGATATAATTTTTTCTTTTCCAATACTGAATTCAGTGTAAAATATTGTCGAAATTACGACCTGCGAGCTAATCCAATACCGCCGGGAGGCAAAGTTTGGAGTTACGATACACCGAGTCAAATAAATACGAGCAAGTTACAACTTTTTTAGGGGCTCGATTTATTGGTATTTTTCTGATAGAAAAGTTTGCGACGCATTTTTTTTGTTAATATAGCTAGCTCCGCACGCCGCGCCATAGCTTCGTTGCGGCGCCAACACAAGATATCGCAAACAGAATCTTACCTCATGCAAGTTTTAATCTCTAGAAATAACCAGATGAACCTTATTTATTATCATCAAATGATCTGACTCTGATTATGTCTGGACTTTAAGTGCGTTTACGCCGTACGGCATTTCATACAAACTTTCAAGCCCTTGTTTTTCGAAATGAATGAACCAATTTGAATGAAACTTCATACGCATAAGCAGGATACAAAGGTCTAAAAAGTTTAAAATACCGTTAAAGATTATATTGAGGACAAAAAGGCTTGGGATTGACCTGCTTCCAATTTTTGCATTTACAAATAAAATCCTTTATCATTCATCAACGAACAAGCGACGTTATGAACGATTTTCTCGCTCAAGAAACATACAAAGGATTCTATGTCCCATGTAAATATAAAAGATGTACATATCCGCCGGCGAGTACTCGTTTGTCGCAGAGACTTGGGGGCCTAAAAAGGCCACTTTGGCAGAATTATAAAAGGATAACATTATGAATCATATTAGACAATCCGTTTTTTTCGCTGCACTACGTAGGTATAATCAAAAAGATTGGGATTGGATTTGGATTGGATAGATTGATATTTTAGCAAAGACAAAAAAAAATTACTGAAAATCCTTCACCAATGAGATATCATACGATTAACTTAAGAGTTAAGTGTCCATTATAATTCATAATGTTATCCTTTTATGATTCTGCCAAAATGGCCTTTTTAGGCCCCCAGAGCTATCAAAGAGAGTACTCACTCGAGTAATGCAAATATACTGGCATGGTATTTTTTTATTAAAACGCCTCTAAATTATTAAAAACTATATTAAAATATATTTTTAATTTCGCCAAAAACGAGATCCAGAAGGTTATTGTCTATATGTGTATAGTTTTGCGGACTGGGAGGGCTGTGCTGCATTCTGGATACAAACCTGGATCTAGTCTATGGAAGACTTAAAAAAAAATTAACTTAACTTTTGATTGTCTTGGATTTCCGTAAAGTAACACCGCAAGCTAACACTAAATTATATAATAATATAATCTAAAAATATAATTATTTATTTATTAAAACGTTATGCACAAGTAAAAAAATATTGTACAAAAGCGGACATAATGCCTGAGGCATAATATAATATAAAGAAGGCAGCGCCTTGGACATAAAAAATTCTCCCAATCTCTGTCAATGGGAAAATTCCCCAAAAAGGCTTTCAGAATTTACTTATGAAATCTTTAAAAAATATATACAGGGTGTTTGGTAGAAGGACCGACACAGTTTTTTGAGGGATTGGGGATGTCATTTGCTAGCACATAATTGTTTTATTTTGAATTTTTATTATGATTTTTTGAATTGAAATTTTTCGTTTCTTAACACAATTTTACGACTTTGGAAGCACCCAAATAATTTTCTAGAACCAATTGTACATAAATGTACATTTCAGATAACACCAAAGATTATTGCGCTATATACAACCACAAACAAAAAAGTTGTGACGATATTTAGAGTGATTAAAAAGAAACGTATTATTATCTCAATTACCTACCGTGACACTTAAGACAGGTGTTATGGGTGAAAACTAGGATAGTATGATACTTCCTATCCTTAATAAAATTGTGTCGGTCTTTCTACCAAACACCCTGTATATATCAAAAAAATAAAAATATATATCAAAAAAAAAAAAAGGCTTTCAGAATTTACTTGTGAAATCTTTATTGTCTCTCTTTGTTCGTTGT
This sequence comes from Oligia latruncula, assembly GCA_948474745.1. NCBI lineage: Eukaryota > Metazoa > Arthropoda > Insecta > Lepidoptera > Noctuidae > Oligia > Oligia latruncula. The sequence goes on along the minus strand of OX419701.1, from coordinate 13,592,357 downwards.
CCAGGGCATGTGCTACCTCCACGGCGGGCTGGGTGCACACGGCAAGCTCCGCTCCTCGAACTGCCTCATCGATGGACGTTTCGTACTGAAGATCTCCGACTACGGACTCAACACGCTGTGCACGCCCACCGACCTGATAAAGGATGACACCTATTACTATAGTAATTAATGCTAATTTTGCTTGTCCCCGTTGTTAATCAAATTAGAAGCTGGTTTATCTGGAATTTTGGAATAGTTTCAATGTTGTGAATGGTAATTAGATAAGTTCATAATTTGTTTTGTGACAAGTTTTTACTTTACTTTATAAAAATACGTGGAGACGGAACGCAAACAATATAAAAGAAACGAAATGATTATTATCACTTCGATCAAATAGTTTTCTCTATAGTTAGACTCTTTGCTAAAACAACCCCATTAATTTAATTATTTAAAACAATTTTGAAAGAACATCAAACTGAACTTTCTCCTTGTGACCAACATCGTATCGCGAAAATATTATGAACTGTCCTATACACTATCTACTTCAGTACCTACTCTACACAAATGTATGGGACGGCTGTATTTTTTGCGCCTAAGATGTTGATCCTATGGTGAAAGTTGTTCAGTTTGATGATCTGTATCATTATCCTAGCCTTTTACCAAGTATGTTGGGGTCGGCTTCCAGTCTAACCGGACGCAGCTGAATACCAGTATTTTACATGGAGCGACTGCCTATCTGACCTCCACAACCCAGTTACTGGGTAATACGATACCCCTTTGTAAGACTAGTTTTCAGACTATCGGGCTTCTGACTACCCGTAACGACTGTCAAAGATCCACAAATGACAGCTTGGACCAACGGCTTAACGTACTTTCCGAGGCACGGAGGGGTCTCGGTATATAAAGATGGTCATCCATCCACAGCCCAACCGCGGCAAGCGTAGCTTAACCTGATCGATCGACCTGTGCGGCTGTTATTATTTAGCCACGGGCCCCTTTGATGGTCTGTATGACATCCTTAAATATGTTAATAGTGATATTTTTTTTCTTTCTTCTAGAGTTGCTATGGACAGCACCGGAGCTGGTGGCTGCCAGCATATACCCGGGCGCGGCGGCGTCGCCCAAGGGAGATGTGTACAGCTTCGGCATCATTCTCGAAGAGATCGTGCTGAGAGCCGGTCCCTTCCACAACTATACGCCTAATATGTCTAACAAAGGTAAGTGACCTTGCTTACTGGGTTATACAGGATGGCAGAAACATCGACACGTAACCTACCTCGACAGTATAAGATTCTGAACCATTTTAGGTTCATAGGTTATTAAAAGAAAAACAGTGGCACTCCGGGAGTGCCGACAGAAGTGAAAACAAAACACAAACAGAAAGTATTCTGTTTGTGTTTTGTTTTCTTCTTCTTCTTGTTTCTGTCAGGATATATCGGATATACATTAAAACCGAGTACATCCCGAGGACAGCCGAACACATCCGAAGCGGGTATTTTTTTAACTGTGGCGCGAGTTCAATGGATTTTTCCCATCTCAAAAAATGACCAACGCACCTAAAGAAGTTTTCACTTCAAAAATATCTGTTCCATGCGGAAAAGAATATGGCCAGTCCAATCTTAAAAAGGTTATAACAGAATTCAGATTGGCCTGATACGGCCATACATAATGTGCTAGAATGTTTTAGCTTTAAGAAATGTACCTCAAGAACATCGCGAAACAAAATCTTATTTCTCTTCTTTGCTCAAATATGGTTTCTACTCGAATAAACATTCCAGGAAGTCTTACAACGTTCTCGAAAATATTTATCCAGTTGAATTACACCGATTCACTGGGTCATGTTCTCTTCGTATCCGCCATTTTCTAGCCAGCTGCAATTTCCGGTTTTAAATAACATACAAGAAAAAAGTTACGGCTTTAAACTTTTTAATGGAATGTGACGGAAAACAAGTTTCTATGTAGGGCAATGCAACTGTAATTTATATTATTTCAGCATATTTTTGTACTGGAAGCTACAAGTTTTCTCGGCATTTATTTCGTAATATATAGTTCTACCAACATTGACGGAACGGCAGTAGTGTGTGGTTGTGGAGCTACGTCGCAAACCATGCTCCACCTCCTATCCTGCTTTCTGTGTCCCAAGACATGCAGTCAAAGTGACCTCTGCGCTGCCACTAACAGCGCCGTGTAAAGGTTGGGTTGGCAAAGTTTTGGGCCAACAAGATCTAAAATACAGTCGTGCCCGCGACACGAAGAAGAAGAAAATAGTTCTACAAACCTTTGCTTATTTCACTAAGTTACTTTTTAGTTGTGTAATTTTCAGTAATTATTGTCGCATTTGAGATTGCAATCACTGCGCTACGTAGCGCTACGCCACGCTACGCCGTAGCTACTTGACGCTGCGCCGTAGCTATCACTGCGATACGTAGCGCTCCGCCACGCTACGCCGTAGCTTCTTGTCGCTACGCCGTAGCTAGTATGTATATATAATATTTTAGTTATTCTGTGGCAATGCTAAGTGGCTTTCTGTATTAGAACGCGGGTAAGACCTCAATCTAGGTTCCAAACTAATTTTAGGTAATCATTTGACTATAATTACCATGAACTTTACGAAAGCCATAATAATTAAAATATAAATAGACTAAACTAATTCAATTTCGCGGGGGGCGCTTAAAGATGTTTGCAAAATCTTCAAACAAACAAATTAACTTCAATACAAGGAGTATTGAAGTAAATCGATTGCTAATCTTACTGAATTGGATTGAATTGGGATTCACGCTTATTTTGTAATTATCTGAACTGAACTGAGTAGATGTGCTAGTCAAACGAAGTCCTGGCAATAAGTTGCTTCATTCCCATCGCTACCTTTCAAACGAATATTATAAAAAAATCATTAGTAATTCGGATCCGTTTGTCTGTCTCTTAGCTTTTCATGATTAAATGGCTGAGCGGATTTCACAGATGCACACCATGGCCTGGGTTAGAACGTAGACAACTTTTTTTACCCTGGTAGTACGTTCTGTGTTACTAAATTACCCAGTTGCGACATCCACGCGGGCGAAGCTGCGAGCAAAAGCTAGTGTAATTTTTTTTTTGTACAGACATAGTAGGCCACGTCTGCGCTCGAGAGTCCCCCCCATTTCGTCCAGTGGTGGGGGTGGGCGAGGTGGGTGCAGCTGCGGGGGGTGGGGGAGGGGCTGCCGTGGAACTGCTGGACCTGGCCGAGAGGTGCTGGGCCGAGGCGGCCGATGACAGGCCCAGCTTTGATGCCGTCAACGCTAATTATATCAAGTGAGTGATGTGATGTGTTATGCAGCCCACACGTATAACGATATACTTGAGCAAAGTAAGACTTGCACAATATTTTCACATGAGTAGACAAACGGAAGTGAATGGAAGGAAGTGGTGAAGGGCGGGCGTTTTGGGGGACTGTCTTTTGCATAGATATCCGAGAGATATGCCTTCAATCTATATTTGTTCGAGTTCAAATGTCGCCACCTTTTTCCCAATCCTGAAACTCACACAAAAACAAAAGAAATAGATACGGCCCACTTGATGCTTTTTTGGCACACACGCAAGAAAGTAGGCGTAACACTTTTATGCTATTTTCTCAATGTGAATATTTTTTTTTTAAGTTATTGCTAATCCATTGCTTCATATGTTCGAAAAATGTGTCTACTCAACAACGTAAATAACGCAATGAATGTTGTTGAACTGGCGAAACACATTGCTACTGATTGTGTGTACGCAATTAAATTTTTGGTCAGTTTGATCGGATCGAGTCGACATAATTATGACATATCCCTCGATATCCGTGGTCTTTTGTAATTTTGACGTTCGAAAAGTGCTGATTCTCAGCCTAGTTTGAATAAATAACTTTTGATTTTGAATGCATACTTGTGCAAGTCGTGCAAGTATATCGTTAAATGTGTGGCCTGCATTATGATGTTAAGTAGCGTGCTGCAATCTTTTGGTAAGTCCCAGAAAACTTGTTATCTTAAGTTTGATTTCGTTGACTTGAGGAATGTTATCTATAGAATACCTACGAGGATGTAGCGTTGCCCTGTGACTGTTCGTTAGCGTAGGCTGATAAAATTTTAGTTTTTCCTAATTATGTTTATCTAATTTAGAGTTAAGATCGGCTTTTCCACGGATGTTCTGCGTACTTTGACCGGTCAGCCCCACTACCACAGCATCAATTATTCTCGTGTAACTAGTGAGTCCTGATGAAACTGTCCTGCCATACCTATTAACATTGTAATTTGTAAATATTGTAAAAGCCAATTATTTTTAAAAGAGTAACCTTGAAGTTTCTTGCCGACTCTCCTCCATAGGAAACGACCAATTGGAACCGGGCACATAGCTTCTGATGTTTCATAAGTATGTAGGTTTATGTGAAATTAAAACATTTTGAACTTGAATACAAAAACTCTGAGATTCCAAATTAAATTATGTATTTCCTCATTAAGGGGCTACTGTGATAACTTGATGGACGATCTCCTCCGTCGCATGGAACAGTACGCGAACAACCTCGAGTCCCTGGTTGAGGAGAAAACTGAACAACTGTCGATGGAGAAACGAAGATCTGAAGAACTACTGTATCAAGTACTTCCAAGGTACCTAACATTTATAATCTTCCTTACAAATTGATAAATATTTCGACTTTTTTTTTGCGGCGGAAACGTATTTTATTTTAAAAACTTATATATTAAACAAATACAAACTTTTTACACTAGATACTAAATTAAAAGACTAACTAACTTACTATACAAATAAATACAAAAACAAAGGACACTTAGGTGTCGAAGTACTCGTTACTTCGACATTTTGGTTATATTTTTATCTATAATGCCTTGATTTTCCGGGTGGGTAGACAGAGGTGCATGTGTATCCTCATCATTATATACACCCACATTTTCAGTTGTAAGTTGTTTAATTACATATAGTTGCTCGTTGCTCTTCATATTTTTACTTACAAAGTTATTTATGTATCTATACTAATCACACTATCACACTAATATTATAAAGGCGAAAGTTTGTGAGGGGGTGTGTGTATGAGTTTATATGTTTGTTACTTCTTCACGCTCAAACGGCTGAACCAATTTTGATAAAATTTGGTATGGAGGTAGCTGACACCCTGGATTAACATATAGGCTACTTTTTGTCCCAATATTCCCACGGGATCCACACTTATGCTGTTTGAACGCGTTAATATCTGGAACTACCATTCGGATTTGAACAATTGTTTTTGCCTCCGATAGCCCAACTTTAAAGAAGGCATCACGCTAGGATCCTTAGGATACGAGCAAAAAGAAAAAAGTCTGAAAGAAAACTAAGCGTAAACGAAATAATATCGCGTACGGGCGATGCGATGCGACGGGGTGGGGCGGGGGAACAAAAATTTTCACGCGAACGAAGTCGCAGGCAGTAGCTAGTTATTGAAATAAACTTATTATGAAAGTAGGTAATTACCTAATGACGAGAACATTTTTATAATTCAGTTTTGATGCTATCAGTAGGTACGACGCCAGCACATCAAACTACTACAATCTGTCAAATTTCTTCAATATATTTTCAACTTTATCGCTAAAGTATAAGGTTCTAAGTTGAGTGGGAAAATATGACAGTTTCGGGTAGCTTGATGTGCTGGCGTCTGTACCATGTGAGTTATTACATCTTACGTCATCGTTTATTCTAAGATCATCTTAATGCTATTTAGATACTAGTATTTTCGTGGAACAACTTACGTCATAGTTTTTTTTTATAAATACTAACTAATTATAATATTCTAGGAATCTTAAAATTCCTTTAAAGATGGAAGTTGATGAGAAAATTTATGAGTATTTAGGGCGCTTTCATGGAATGAATATTATGTAGACTTGAAAAATAAATACGGATACTTCTGACTGTGTAAAAGTTGTTCGTAACAATTTCAATACAATTTCCAAAGTCGCATAATCCATAATACATTTCTTGATTCGACGAAGACTTACAATGTTTAAAGTTTTACTCATGTGCGTGCTTTGGAGATGAACAATTTCGAATTTGATACGAAGATTACTTGTAGGTATTTTTAGTTATAAACATCCATTGTTTTTATAAAGTAACTGTTATTTTTGTAACTGTTATTTTAAAGATGTAAAAAACCTCATCTGTCCCCACCCAGGCCCGTAGCTCAACAGCTGATGGCAGGTGAAGTGGTCCAGCCAGAAAGCTTTGAATGTGTCACAGTATACTTCAGTGATATAGTCGGATTCACTGAACTCTGTGCCGCCTCCACTCCGATCCAGGTGGTGGATCTGCTGAATGACCTGTACAGCACCTTCGACAGGATCATCGGGTCCTATGATGTTTATAAGGTTAGTACATATGTGGAGAACGTTTTTGGTATATCCTCAAATGCGACGAAGATTGCTATATCTTATTGGCTCCGGGCTCGTCACAAAATTGCTCCCTTATTGTTCCAAAATTGGCAATTTTTCGATGAATATTTTATGTAGGCAAATTATAGAAATGGACACTTAGCCTGTAGGTAATGTCCAAAGTCCAAGAACAGGGTGGAATGTTCCCCGTTCTATGGAGGATGATGAAGTTCCCACCTGGTTTTTCATACAACTGTACTGGTGACCCCGACATGAGACGTAGTTCGCTTGGCAATTTTCCTATAGCTATCCAAACAGAGCGCACTTTTAAGAGCCTTAGTAGTGCTGCAAAGGCGTCGTTTCCTTTAAAACCTTTTTTATTGTGTAAAGGTGGAAACAATAGGAGACGCTTACATGGTGGTATCTGGTCTCCCGGAAAGGAACGGCGATCTTCATGCGCGGGAGATCTGTCTCATGGCGCTGGCTATTGTGGAAGCAGTGAGAGGGTTCATCGTGAGACATCGGCCTACCCATCGATTGGAGGTAAACCTTACAAAATACTTTTTACTTGTAGAAGTGGGCCTCCTACAGAATTATCTTTCAGGTGCAAGAAAAAATTCGTGAAAGCTGAATGTTAAGGTGAGTATAGACTAGAGAGAGCATTTACTTGTAACAGAACATCGAGCATTCGCCGTTTTTAATTAAACTCAAACTCAAAGCATTTATATTGAACCATTAACAGGCACTTTTGAATTGTAATTTTTATCGAACCACACTTTGAACACGACCCTCGATGTTTTGTTACAACCTGATTTTAAAAACCAATGAGCGTACTGGTGAAACATTTTATCAAGCAAAGGCACGAACGCAAGAACGCGCAATCGTCAACAATGAACGCAAAGTGGAATTAAATGTTACATAGTAGTCTCATAGTTTGTTCCCTACATTTATGTTCGCATAACTTGTCAAAATGTAGGGAACAGCTGATTTTTTTTTCGCGATTGCAGCTTCCCTTAGTAAAAGCGGTCCCTTAGTAAAAGTGGTTCATAATGATGAGTACAATCTCCCATTTTGGTTTGTCGCATGTTTTCAATTTCAACCTGTATAATATTTTTCGATACTTGATAAGGTCCGTATTGGAGTGCATTCTGGTCCCGTCTGCGCCGGTGTGGTGGGTGTCAAGATGCCCCACTACTGTCTCTTCGGAGACACAGTCAACACTGCCAGTCGCATGGAATCTACTGGACAACGTAAGTTACTTAAATCTTGACATATGCAACTTGAACACGCGAAACTTTTTTCAAACTGTTATTTTTATACAAAATGATAGAAGATAAACGGAGAAATCAAGTCTCAAGGACGATGAAAATAAAAATTTACCTATAGATGCTTAACGCTTTCAATAATTGGCAAATGTACCTACGTTCTCCCGAAATGACTATAAGATACGTCTTGTTCGTAGGCACATAAATTGTTAGTAGTTAACTTTATTTACGCAAGATAAGATGAAACCACGATTTACGTGACGGGATAAGGCAGATTTATGTAAGTAACAAGAATTACTTTTACAGCCAGATTTGTTAATAACGAACTTTGTGACAAAGTAAACTGTTGTAATAAAGCTCGGTCAAAGGATTTTACGTTTTATACTCTATTTCGGTTTTATTGGAAGTATAAACATACTCGTAACTGCTGTCAACAGAAGTTACGCATTTCCATTTATTTTACGAACAAGCCCTAATACTACTTTCTAAGTAATCTCACTGTCTATACAGTACTAGCTTCCGCCCGCGACTTCGTCCGCGTGAAATTTCACCCTCCCCCCATTCACCCTCTTAGGGGTGGAATTTCGAAAATCATTTCTTAGCGGATGCCTACGTCATAACATCTACCTGCATGCCAAATTTCAGCCTGATCCCTCCAGTGGTTTGGGCTGTGCTTTGATAGATCACTATGTCAGTCAGTCACCTTTGAGTTTTATATATTTAAGATTTTTATCTCACGAAGCGATGCGCGCTTTACTTCTGGTAAACAAGTGTATAAACAGCTCTCGGCCGTCCGAGACAATGGCGAAGTCGGAAATGTAGGTATGTGCGTGTGTGTGTGCGCTGACCACAGATATTGACAGACCTAGATAACGCAAGTATCACGATCTGTATGAAAACCAAGCGTGCGTGCGTGTTATTTGTACACGTAGGTGAAATGTAGTTACATGATGGATAAAATAATAAGATATGTTGTGTCACTATGTGCTGCCTTGCAAGGCGTACAAATACATGACTTATGACTTAGCACTAGGCAAGAATACTAATTCAGAAGAACGCATTCACTCATTAGGATTACCTACTCATTAACTTATGGCAACAAGGGTAAACCTCGGTTTCTGAAAGCCTTTTCAATTTGATTGTCCTGTTGCCAAGTTAAGTTGTTGGTGTTATTATTTTACCCGACAATCTCCAACATGAGATTTGGCTGCTGCAGATTTACTGATCATAGAGTCAGACTTCCATACATAATAATAATAATAATTTTTATTACTAGAAGAATGGGTACAGTAAATCTCCTTAAAAACAAACAAATTAGGTCTTATGTAATGTGCACTTAGATGTCAAAGGAGTGCTTTGGCACTCGTACTAGGATTACCCTGTATCACGAATGCCATCACCTTCCTCCGGACCAACTAGAATAGTTCTTACAATTGAATTTTGAATAGATTCTAAACAAAATAAAATAAAAATTCTGAAACATCTGAAGCAAATTCGTCAGTCAGACCTTCACACAGTACTGTGCAGTACTAAAAGCAACAATTAATGTTCTATAACCTTCCAGCACTACGTATCCACTTAAGCGAAAACACACGAGCGTTACTCGACCAATGGGGCACCTTCGTGGTCGACCGTCGAGGCGAGGTGGAGCTCAAGGGCCGCGGGAGGATGCTCACCCATTGGCTGCTGCACTGCTCCGACCCTGAAGCCAGGCCACCTTCGCAAGGACTACAACCTCCTCCTCAATACCCCATATTGTTCCCTGCGTTACCACAACCTGCATTGTCTCTACAAGTTCCTTACTTAGTCGTAGAGCCTCCGACGTTAGCTGCTTGAAGAGTCAGTTGCGTTTCTGCATGGATTTGAAGCTGAAAGGAAAAATAATGAGTATGGACTGATGCAGACTGCATCCTTTTCTGTCGCTCAGTAGTATTCTTTATTAGAGCAAGATAGAAGTAGAAGCTTAACTTCCTCGGCGCTGATAGGTCTGGTTCTGGTGAAGAAGCTGTGTGCTAAATTAACGTGCTTTTGACTGATCGGAATGATGATCATTGTCATCGATTAGCTGTGTCCTTGTCACAAGAGTTCGGGCTTCCTACGTCTAGGAGTTAATCGTAATTAATTCGTCAGTATATGTATAAAGTTCAATTATTATACACACTCGTTAATAGATGTTTGATATTCTAAAATAGTACCATTATTTGTATTCTACCTTTATTTGTATTCTACCTTTATTTGTATTCCACGTAAATTAAGTCCTAAAGTTGACATTAACTCTGAATATAACTGAAGATATAATTCAAAAGGATACTAAATTATTCAAATTATGTTTGATTTTATAATAAACCTGGGCTAAATTACCATTACGTAAGCAAGCCGGCTTTCAAACAAGCCTATAAAAACAATATATATGATAAATGCGTACACTTTTATTTATATTATACAGACCTCCATAAAACGCAAAATATGAGGGATGAACTAGAAATAATAGCTGCGTAAAGGCTCCCGCAGACAGGTGCGACACGACAACGTAACGAGACTCTAGTAGAACAATTTTGATGAAAACTTAATGGAAATTGTTCTATCAGAATCAAGGCCATAGATATAAAAAAATATATATATATTTATTACAATAATAAATGGAAGAAGCGATAACTTTCCGATTTAGTCAATCACTAGTATATTATGTAAAATAAATGGCTTTTGCACAACACAACGATAGTGGCCATAGTGGCCGATGTTTTCGTGTGAGCAAATTATACGGTGCATGGTAAATGCGCGCTGTGTTTGAAGGGATAAGGTTTATAATTGATTGTGTTGTACATTCTGATTTATGAATTGCGATTGTGTGTGCGACTTCGTATCTATTGCTCTTACTGAACTACAGGTGTAGATGTGGCGAGTAGTGAGGGACAAACTGGAGACGCCGGGGTTCCAATACATTTTCAACTACCGGGCATATCTCGTTCTTTCTTTTATTTATGATCGCGCCGCCCGCACCGTCAAGTGGCGCTTGTCTGCGGGAGCCTTAACTGAAATGTAAATTTTATGAACATTTTATCCGCGTACACTACTTAATGACTTGTCAGTGATAACATTTACATTTTACTAGCTTGTACATCACAATGGGTTTAACGAGATGATTTGCATCTCGTCCACACAAGCGTGGAACATTTGTTGCGTATACAGATGCATCTGAATTGCATTTTAGCGTCGCTGGGGACGAAAGTTCTAACTTTATGATAATATGACGAGCTTGTGTCTATGTGTAGCGAATCGCTGGGGAGAACAATTCCCCAGCAATTGCAATTCGCTTTGTACTTGACAATTATAGCGATATGATTCACTGGCCTTGTGTGGTTTTGTCCACGTGTAATGTTTTTTTCTATTTTTAATTTTACCCTTTGCCGGCTATCCAATATTTTAAATTCCAATAAAATCGTTCCTTTTGTTTATGCGGGCTTAACACAGGTGACTATAGCCGCACCCGTCGACTGTCTCAATGGCAATTCGGCTAGACCACCGGTGACTAAAATCGCAAGTTCCAAACTAGAGTAGGTTTCGACTTTTGTCGCATGCGGCGGGTGACTAAACTCGGCTGTGAAAATGCTCAGTCGCAGGCGATCGTCCGCCGCATGAAGATCGACATTTTGATGCAAAATTAATTTAATTTTTTATCTTATGGGGTGGCGATTCGGCTTGTGAGGCGATTTGATAAGCAACCAGCCGCGTTTAACATCGACCTAGTGTAAATCCTCCCATCGCATAAAAGATTTACAGTGACGCTTCGTATATTATATTAGCAATCATTACTTATAGAAGTTTTATAAAAAAAAAGATTTATAAGACTTGCCCTGAAAGTGTTCTAGTCTCTACAACAACACAAAATGGCATAACATTTAGGTAAAGGCTGAGCTTTGAAATAAATCACCTACCTATTTGCTTTAGCATTTGCCGAAAGTTTTTCCACACGATCCATTGTTTGTATTGCTAATAAAAATATGGCCTAACATTGCTAACACAGCTTGTTAGGCCATATTTTATCGAGGTACAGAAGTAACCCAGAAAAATACACAAGCTTTACACACAGATTCTAAGCAAAATAAACAAGTGTCTTTTTTTTTTTCGGATGGGAAATCATCAAATGACCCCTCCCGCTCTGAGTGGAGCGGAAGGGAGTGTCAGACTCTTACTGACTAAAACCCACCCGTGTTCCTTCCTTAGTCCTTTATGTTCCGTGCCAGCGGTAACCTTTTCGGACAATCCCGCTGACTAAACAAGTGTCTAATTAAACCATTAATTACCGTTAGGAAATCTTTTAACTATACAGGCAGCAACAGAAGTCGATTAACACTGCAGTATTTTTAATCTTAGTTATTGAGCAAAATATTTGTTCAAAATCGCTGCAGAAGTACAATTTTTAGAATATAAACTCTTTGCTATTATGTGAAAAGCTAAAAAGCAGTTTACTGAAAAAAAAATATTGTAGGTACTCAATTTAATAACATGTAAAAATTACAGTGTTGATGGAGTTTTGCTGCTGACCGTACAACTTATTGTGTATTATAGTAAATAGTAAAGTTACCTATAAGCAAATATTTATTGTGTTATCAGAACAGCCGGTCGATTCTGTAAAAATATCACCGTGAAAACTTAGGTGAAGTGAGTTTGTTTTTGCTAGGAATTGACACTATTGACAGCTCACTCCACGCTCACTAACCTTAGTTTTCACGGTGAGATTTTTACAGAATAGCACCGCGCGCTGTAAGATATTTCTCATGCAATTGACCTCACGCCTTGGAATCTATTGTCTAGACAAATTGAATAGTGTAGTCTTGTACATAAGTAATGATATTTTGTTACAAAGAATTTGATACCTTCATAAAATTGGTTTTATGGAGATAGATTAGAAGGTTTATATTTCGTTATTAATAAAATAATGCTCGATTATTAGCTTATATCAAAGAGTAGGTAGTCTTTATAATTTAGCATGTAAGACCTATTAATGTTTAGAAGCTTTTCATTTAAGATTGCTTTCAAAGTATTTCAAAGAACCAGTAGATATAGTCACGAATAGTTATCTTAAAGCGTTCTCGATGAGTCCGTCTCACGAAAAATTTCTCGCAGACGCGGCGCCACATGCATGCGAAGGAACCATAAATCTTTATCAATTTATTTACCTAAACATTATATTACAGGCACTGGTATGCACAATCTTAAATAAAACAAGGTGTTTGAGGCAGGAGGAATGTTGCTAACTATATATAATAATTAGTTCCATTTATTGCCGCAGGACTACTCTCGTGTATGTGTATCAATAGTGCCAAATTGCGTAGTTATTGTACTATCCCACACATAATATTTAGTATCATAACAAAGACTCTATGATTATCGTTGTCCCTAAATGTCTATTTTTGTATGAATGTTAAAGACGAAAATATAGAAGCTTAATTATTTATTTCACGTCAATTAACTGCGGAAAAATTACAATTATTTTCTATATTTGGTGATAAAATAAATAATACGAAAAATTTTATTGTGGTTTTATTTTAAATGAAATCAAAAAGAAAAGTAGGCGAATCTAAGTTAATAAAGAAGAACTGCCTTGTTTGTGTTGGAAAACTTGTAAATGGGGCAGACAACCTAGACAAAGTAATTGACCTAAACAGTTAGGCCTAAGAATAACATTATTCCAATCTTAATAATACTCATAATTTAATTATGCGTGAATCACTCGAGAACAACTACGCAAAAGCAAACGAAAAAGAATGTATTATTCTTTATAGTCTATTACAAATTCATTATCTCGCTCTAGCGCATCTAACTTACTCTTCTTCACAATGGTATAGTTAGACGTCTTCTTCCTCAAAATCTCAAGGAAAAATATGATCAAAGAAATCACACATCCTAAAGCAAGGCAGAGGAAACAACTGAGCGTCTGGTGCTGGGTCAACGGCGAGGGATCAGAAGTTATTGTGGGTACGTAAGTCGTCTTCATTACGACTTCTCTTTCCAACAAACCGCTTTCGATCATCCTTGGTAACCATGTTACAAGTGGCCTCACGAACGGAGAGTAAATCCTCATCCATACAACTAATGGTACAGTGAGGATAGAGTCGGGAAGAACGTGGCCGCATTCATTCTCCTTCTTCCCTTGAGCCGCACAATAAGCAAAAGCATACTCCAAAGAGGTTGCTACAACAAACTTTTTCTTACCATCCAGTATATCAAGGAATACGTCTTCGAATTTCACTTCAGGGATTATTTCAAATCCATCCCTGATTAGATCATCAAATTCGAAATGAGCGTAAATTCCAGCACGACCACCAAATTTGTATCCATTGTCTAAAGTTTCCTTCAAATTTGCGAAGTTTCCAGTCAGGGTATCTGTCTTTAGGGCCCCAATGAGAACGCTTTGATACGCATTTCTGACGACAAAAGTGAACCACAGCCACATTCCTACAATGTAGAAATCTCGAAAACGCCTCGGAGCTACTCTAATCGTTTGACCAAGCATTGCTCCCCATACCCTAATTGCAGCTCCTTCAACTTTGTCGAAGTTTCTGAAATAACGTTTGCAAAACCGCTTTAGACGTTTAAACTTTAACACAAAAGGAAGAGATATAACTAAAAAGGTAATCACTAGAAGGATTAGCCACAAATACCCGTTTAGAGGTGAAAGGAGTCGCCACCACATCGGCCCCGGAGCAACTGGAGGTGCCAGCCAAGCTATACGAATCCTAAAATATGGCATCGAGTAATCCAGTAGACCTAATCTATCTACTCCCAGAGGTATAGTACAAGTCGAAATATTTGCAAATCCTGTGATAACATCGTTCAAAGAATCAGACCAATTCTTAGCTCGATCCGAATCGATACTTATGTAATCTCTTGCAGTCAATATAGGAGTAAAATTCATGATATCTCGGAGTAGCCTCACTATAGCTTTCTTTATTATTTGTAATGGGATCTTTTTGTCTGTGCCCCCCTGATAGTAGATCTTGTTCGTTGATATATACAGAGGGCACTCGTGCATGTTGCTCATCTTATCCGGATACAGGTTGTAGAAAGACATATCTGTTTTCCAATAGTTGATCAGGACAGGTTCAGTATTTTGACAATTCAAATGGTTTTTATAAGGATAGTAAGTGAATAAAGCAACTTTGCTTTTCTTGTCTTTAGTGATGATAACTACATCGGTGACGTAGTAACTCCACAAAATGCTGATGATGTGATCAAGTTTCTTGCTACTTGAGTTTATGATTATAAGGAATTTGGCTCCACCGTTGAAGAGGTTTCTCCCTCTGAGGTCTGGTTTCAGCATGCTCAGCAGTCTCAAAAAAGACTGGTAGTTGTCCACAATGATGACCACTTGTTTCGGTGGATCAGCTCCTCTACTTTCAATTATCACAGTTCCTTTGTACGCTTGTAAGAAATCGGTGACAAGTTTATCATCCACGTTTTGATAAAGAATAACAGTTGACAGTCTATAATTAAAATTGTAATTCGCTACTCCTATAGCACAACTTATGACGTCGTCTCTTTCTAAACACGTTACTATTTTGAAGTTAACTATTGCAAAATAAACTAAGATTTTCAGAAAATCGCAGACCATGTTGAAAGAGAACTATTTTCAACGGAGATTTGGTAAAAAGTGCCATTTCTTTTTTTCGTACAAAGTAGATAGACTGCGCCTGATGATAGACGGTCAGAGGTAATAAATCATCTATTGTTCTAAATGCTGCGTTGCCGTTCAGTGCAGACATCTTTCGTTCAGATTTTGATCGATGCATGTTACTAATGCAGTTATTAGGTAAAAAATATGAAAGGATTTCAAAATCGTGATAAATTGACTTTGGAGTGGCGTTCGATCATTCAATAGCAAGTCACCATACACTATCACTTTTTGTTTTTTTGTTCAGCCTTTGCTGTCCTCTGCTGGGCAAATAAATGTAGGAGGTGATGGTCTTGAATCTTGGTCTGCAAATATGTAGGTACGATAATAACTAGGTGCCATTATTTTATAGTAAAGGGTGTACGTACTGTTCTTTGTGATAAAAAATTGTGCCTATTTAATTTAGAAGGAAAACAATTGCTTTGGCGTAAAACTTTATTACTTTCAAATCTACTTGTAAGCTGTAAAATCCGCTACCAGAACCGCGGTTTGTTCGAAAGAGTTACCGGGGCCCTGGCACAGGCAACTGAAAGAACACGGGTGGGTTTTAGTCAGTAAAAGCCTGACATCTCGCTCCGCCCAGAGCGGGAGAAATTATTTGATGATAAACAAACCAAAAAAAAAACTGTACATATATCTAAATGGAATAATACGTATTTCAAGGGCAACAATAAGTCTATTACTGTTCCCACAGCTGGGAAAAGGCTTGCTCTCAGTGAGAGGGATTGGGGCGTAATACACCACGCGGGCCCATGTCTTCGTTTTTTGGTTCCAAGACATGTTTCCCCACGATTTTTTCCTTCAACGTTTTGAGAACAATGGTAATGAAATTTACATTAAGTAAAGAGCCTGACAGGTTTCGAACATACGACCTACAACTCGTAAGTCGCCACAGTCCACCACTGCTCACTTAGCTTAAAAAACGTAAGTTAAAATATTTATATGAACTATCGAAAATTATCACACCATATCTCTTTGTTCACTGCCAGGGCTGCATGCGACCTCATTGCGCTCAACTATTGAACTTTCCGTTACAAAGCAGATTCACCACCACTGCTCACTTAGCTTAAAAAACGTAAGTTAAAATATTTATATGAACTATCGAAAATTATCACACCATATCTCTTTGTTCACTGCCAGGGCTGCATGCGACCTCATTGCGCTCAACTATTGAACTTTCCGTTACAAAGCAGATTCTCCTTTCATAAAAACCTTCAGTACCTACACACATCAACACAATCCAGGGATACTTTAGTTATTCATGTGTTGAAGAGAAACTATTAGAAAATCTGTGACAAATTGTCAAGCACGTGATTGGTTGAACGATTTATCAACAGCCAATTGCAGCACTTGACAATTAGCCACATTAATTTTGGGATCATTTTCGTTCGATAAACCGGCCCTGACTGTTTTTAGGGTTCCGTACCCAAAGGGTAAAAACGGAACCCTATTACTAAGGCTTCGCTGTCTGTCCGTCCGTCCGTCCGTCTGTCTGTCACCAGGCTGTATCTCAAGAACCGCGGTAGCTAGACAGTTGAAATTTTGACAAATTATGTATTTCTATTGCCGCTATAACAGCAAATACTAAAAACGAAATAAAATAAATATTTAAGGGGGGCTAGCTCCCATACAACAAACGCGATTTTTTTGCCCTTTATTGCTCGATTTCAATAATGGCAACAGGTAGTCACTTGAAATATTCACAAAATACTCAGTTCTATTTTGACTTTAATAATAAATAATAAAATTAAAATAAATATTTAAGGGGGGCTCCCAATCCCATACAACAAACGTGTTTTTTTCGGCGTTTTTGCCTTGTGGTACGGAACCCTTCGTGTGCGAGTCCGACTCGCACTTGGCCAGTTTTTATAAGCTTTATTTATTATTAAAAAATAAATGATTCGTTGCTAATAAAACCTTCGTTTAGACTTCTAGATAGGGCATAGAAGAACCAGGCATTGTACCTACGGAATTAATTATCCACATCTTTAGTAGGGTAGGGTTCCATTAACCCATTCCGTACCATTTCGCGCGTGCGCCCTTCTGTCACCATGACAACGCACGTAACAACATAACTGTAAACAAAACAGCATCGCCAAATTGTGTTCCTTCCAATTAACCTAATTATTATAGCTAAGATCAAGTGACATAAGGTTTACGTCATAAGCGACGTCACAATAAAGTTCGGCAATGATTTGTGGCAATTAATTTTAATAGACCAATTTATTTTGAGACAGTGTTATTATCATTGTTTATTACGCCAAATATTTTACATTCTGAATAATATTTTAAATAAAACAACAATTTTAGAGGCTTAATAATTGTAGGACTGGTCCTTAATCAAAGCTATGAATATCAAAGAGTTACGTCATGCCCTTTGGTATTGGTTGGCAATAGTAATGAATGTGGTAATAGTGACTGCTAAGGAGCTAGAACTGCCGGGCACCTGCCAGCAGGGACATTATTATGAGCCTAGTGCTCTCAGCTGCATGACCTGTCCTGCTAATGCTTCCATGGTCACTTCTGCAGATGGTAAGTAAACTCCTAGTTTTATTGCAATCAAAATGGGAATGCTTTTATATTGGGGAAGCTGCATGCCTGTGTTCAAGACTTAAGGCGAAAGCGCCCGGGTAGCCCGCGAAATTATTTTTTTTTACGTTTTTTGCAATTTGCTGGTCAGTATTAAGTTGTACGTTTATTAAAATATGATTCGCGCCGTAACAAAAACGTATTACAGAATTATAATCATTAAAGTCATCAACACAACTCTCTAAGTCCAAGTAATCCTACTGAATAACTATTTCATGAAATCTTGACATTTTACAATTATACTAACTTAAAAAGTTGTATTACTGATCCTAATGATTATAATTCTGTAAATACATATTTGTTACGGCCGCGAATCATATTTCTTAATACTGACCAGCAAATTGCAAAAAACTTAAGAAAATTTGAATTTCGCGGGCTACCTTAGCGAGTTTACGCCGTGCTGCATTTCATACAAACTTTTAAGACCACAGAGGTCTAAAAAGTTACTTAAGAACTTTATTCTTATCTTTAACTTTTATCTTTTTTTATATAAGACATTTCGAAAATGTTTTAGACCTTTGTATCCTGGCGTATGAAGCGTCATTAAAATCGGTTCATTCATTTCGAAAAACAAGGGCTTGAAAGTTTGTATGAAATGCCGTATACGGCGTAAAACTCTCTCTTAAGCCAGTATTTGGGTTCTTGAATAGCACCTATGTCCCGCATTAGACAGACAGATTCAATATATTTTTCATCTCCTAGGTTTCGGTTGCTCCTGCGCTGAGCACAGTATACCAAAAGGTATAGATCGCTGCAGACCATGCAACGCTACAGAAGTCGTGTCTGCAGACGGGACTGCATGCGTGCCGCGCCGCTGCCAGAATGTATCAGGCAGGATCGCCTGCAGGAAGTGTCCTGGGGATTATATTACAGGTTAAGCTTCATTCTGATTTTTTAAAGTAATGTTAGATTACCTGCTTTCTTTAGATATATAGTTCGAGTTGTGTCGAATCAAAAGAGCTGTAAATAGGTATTTAAATAAACTGCCAGAACGAAAGCCCTTTAAGAGCCTATACTACCTCAGCTAAAATTCACTCTTTATCTCGCTCGCACGATACTGCTCGCGGACTGTGTGAAAGCGAGACAGAGTGCGGTGCTGGGCGGGAGGCAGCGCCAATAGTTTAGGTATTTGCTTTTTACGGTGAAAATAAAGGTAATTCAAAAAAACTAACTAACATAAGACCTGCTTTATAGTTAGTTCAGTTAGTATGCAAAGTTTCATGATCTAATTTGAAGTATTTTTTTAATACCAGCGGTTTATTGTTCGGTTTGGAGGTAACTTTGGAATTTTTTTCTATCGAGAAAATTTTATGGAATCGTGTTTTCGTCTAACATAAGACCTTACATTAATCCTCAACTTTAGCATATATTTATTTCAAAATTAATGCTGCAGTATTTTCGACATAACGGAGGATCATGCTAAGCCATTTGAGGTAGTATAGGCTCTTAATATGTAGATTTATATTGTGAAACTCCGTTAAACCGCCAAGAGCGGAGTAAAAAATCTTAATAATAACTTGGAAGTAAATCAAAATCAAAGTAAACAAGGCTCAAGGAACAAAGGATGGCAACAATACATTCTCGTACATTTACATATATATAAGCTACGCTTTTGCTAGTGATACTTTTTGACGATTTTTCTTTATGCATCATCATCATCATTTCAGCCGAAAGACATTCACTGCTGGACATAGGCCTCCCCCAAGCACCTCCACTTCGACCGGTTCTGTGCTTCTCACATCCAACGGGTTCCTGCGGCCGATGGGGCCGAAAGGTTCTGGAGTGGCGACCACGTACCGGAAGACGTAGCGTTGGAAGGCTTCCCACAAGGTGGACCGACGACCTTGTGAAGGCCGCAGGAACCCGTTTCTTTATGCGTTCTGTATTATTTCATACAATAATCTGCATATTAAGTATTTTAATGTCATCTGAAACCTTCTAAACGTACGGAAAATATTCGCTGGTCAAATATTAGAAAATATAACATAATATTTTTCTATCCAGTAACTCAAAACATCGACGGCTCACCGCTCAAAGAGGTGCAATGCGTCAAATGCGCGCGCGGCTACAAAGCACAGAACAACGTATGCACACGATGCGAAGCATGCACATGCGCAAAGAGCCAGATCATTGTCAGAGGCATCTGTATACCGAAGAGCTATGTGAACTCCAGACCCAAGTATGAGGAGAGTACTCTGCATCCTGTGGCTCTGTTGGATGTGGTGAAACACGAGTATTTGTGCATGGTAAGTAGTTTTGGTGGTCATTATTTGTGCACTATTAAAGGTACACGGCGCATGTAAGATGTTCAAGTTGAAGCACCTCATCATCTGCCAAGCCCACGCCTACTCTGGGGTTGGCTTCCAGTCTAACCAGATGCAGCTGAATTTATATGGAGCGACTGCTTATCTGAAGTATTTGACCTCCACAACCCCATTTACTGGTAACACAATGCCCCTTGGTAAAATTAGTTCGCAGACACAGAAAACAAGTCAAGTTCAGGCACCTGTGCAAGTTAAATGAGATGTTAAGTACACCTGGCGTGTATTTAGTGACCGATATTTAAGGGGCTTACAGGACCTAAACGCAAAAAACGCAAATTTTAGAAACAATAAATGTAGGTATATTATGATCGACTACAGTAAACAAAAACAGAAAAATATATATGATATTCTTCAGGATTATATAATGCTAGGTAGATAGTGTATTGAAAATATAATACAACTAGTTTGATACGATAGAAAAAATCATGAAGATACCTCTAAAAACTTTATTTTTACAATTAAAAGCATACT
Source organism: Oligia latruncula (assembly GCA_948474745.1). Lineage (NCBI taxonomy): Eukaryota > Metazoa > Arthropoda > Insecta > Lepidoptera > Noctuidae > Oligia > Oligia latruncula. Next base: position 13,571,692 of record OX419701.1, on the reverse strand, counting down.
AATATACATACAATCATTATGATTTTTTTTTAGATTATTCTACAAGCAACATACTAAAACACTAGTGTTTTAATTTTTGAGTCCAAACAATAGATTTTTTGTAAATAGATAATTGCTTCATATTCTGCAATAAATTACCAGCGTTGTGTCATCACGCATCTCTTTCTTTTCTATGCAGTCCGACAAAGACCGCGCTTTAGGTCATGTAGTCGCCTTAAACATGATTGTGCTCATCATAATAAACAACTTTCCCAATGAAACGATTTTGTGATATGTAGGTTTATGTATATATTTTATATATATTTTATTTTATCACCCCAACAGAACTACGCGCGCGGTCCGTACGGTTGTTAAATTAATGAAAAAGAATAAAGCAATGAAAAAGAATAAAGTGGAATCGATTTGTTTGTAGAAGGTATTCATCATCTCATCATCTGCCTAGCCTTTTCCCAACTATGTTGGGGTCGGCTTCCAGTCTAACCGGATGCAGCTGAATACCAGTATTTTACATGGAGCGACTGCCTATCTGACCTCCACAACCCAATAACTGGGTAACTGGACTAGACTGGTTGTCAGACTTTTGGACTTCTGACTACCCATAACGACTGTTAAAGATCTACGAATGACAGCCGGGACCAACGGCTTAACGTGCTTTCCGAGGCACGGAAGAAGAAAAAAGTTTGTAGAAGGTATTATTAACTAAATTAAATTACAGCTGATGGTGTATTATTCTTGTTAGGTAGGTAGTTACTATTCAATATTCTATTGGGCTTATTCGGGTCATGCGCTTAGTAAACTAAAAAAAAACTTTTCTTTGGGAAGTTGTTTGTTATAATGAGTACAACCATGTGTTTAAGCATCGGTCACCAATTTCCAGTCACCCTGTATATAACCCAACGTATCAACTATTATCCATAGTTGCCGTAGAAATACCACGATTATATAGGATGTTTCTATGTATTTCCACACCAGTAAGCCAGCTTGTTGCGACGCAAGAGAAGAAATAAATAAAATGAATATTTTATTAAACATTGATGAAGATTGCGTCGGCAATGCGGGTTGCGTAGGCATTCCTGCTTATATATTCCGGAGATTGGAAAGCGTGTAAAGGCTTTGAAAGAAGCACAGATAACAGATAGCATTCATGTTTAAAATAATCTTTATAAAAAATTACGAGAACGTAAATAGTCCTAAACGTGATGTTATGAAAAACCCTTTTTATACTTTTTCTCTCAATTTGGTAATACTCATAATAACAATATATTCTTCACAGTGCTAAACAGAGTGGGTATGACGCAGTAACTAAGTAATAAACATCTACACTTCAGTGTTTTAAACTCCGACATAAAGTTTATAAGTCCTGTACTGCATACATTAAGGAACCGCTACGAGGCTTCGTCGTAGCTGTTGCGCGTAGTCACCGCTACGCCGCCGCCGCCGGCTACGAGTTCGTAGCAAAGAACTTGATATTGACGCGACGTAGCCTTCGACAGTTCCTATTTACATTCAAAGCAGCACGTTTGTCTTTCGATGGGGTAGACGGGGGTTTCAATTCCCCTGTAATAGGGGGCTAGTTAGTGTTAGGTACATATTTATGAAATAAATAGAATAATTTATTCTCAGACATCTGAGGTGATTTTTTTTTTGGTTGTGAAATCATCAAATGACCCCCGCTGCCGCTCCTGGCGGAGCGGAAGGGAGTGTCCTTGCGCCCTTGCGTGCAATCTACTTAATAATTATGTTAGTAGAAATTTTGTGACTAGCTTTTTATTTTACAGCAAAATGATCTGCGATATTGTCGCACCCTGGCCAATGAATGCGTCAAGAATTTCTACTCCACTGATCCAGCTGGACCCTGCAGATTATGGATACAATCTAACTTGGCCACACCTAAAGGTAAAACAACACTCCAAACGTAATAAGGTATTAAATTATAAGTACCTACTTACCTCTTCAAAATCTACGCATGAGAGATCATAAAAATACTCATATTATCCTAATTTGACTAATTAATTATCATTTCAAAATTCTTGTTTGACATTGTATGTACGGTCATCAACAAAAGTCGATTAACACTTCAGTTTTTTAAATCACAGTAATTCAGCAAAATATTTTTTCTGATTGCAGCAGAAGTACAATGTAATTTTGAACAAATATTTTGCTCAATAACTGAGATAAAAAAAATTTAAGTGTTATTATTTTGCTCAATAACTGAGATTAAAAAAACTGAAGTGTTAATCGACTTTTGTTGCTGACTGTACCTATTCGTATTTGCACTTCTGAGATGCCGCCAGACTTAATGCATGGTTAATTAAGCTTAAAGCAATTAATCAAATCACTGCTGGAAGGTTGACTGAAATATTCAATAGGTACTGATATTTAAAACACTTATAAATTCCACTAAGGGCCAATTTCACCAAACTTTTACACCTAGAATAAGTCTTATCCTGATTTTTTTCCATACTAGAACTGTCAGACGTCAATTTTATTCCACGGATACAAGATATCTGGGGACCTGAAAAGGCCACTTTGGCAGAATCATAAAAGGATAACATTAAGTTAATCGTATCAAATTCCATTGGTGAAGCATTTTTTCAGTAATTTCTTTTTGTCTGTGCTAAAATACCAATCAATCCAATCCAAATCCAATCCCAATCTCTGATTGTACCTTCGTAGTGCACCGAAAAAATGACAAACACGGACTGTCTTCGCCATATTATAATTCATAATCGTAAATTTCGTAAATCGTAATATTCATAATCGTATAATTTATAATTCGTTATCCTTTTATGATTCTCAAAAGTGGCCTTTTTAGGCCCCCTGACTTTGGTAAAACCAGCACTTAGTGAGTTTAATTTTAGATTCTCTTGACCCAGAAAACGGAAGATGCTAATTAGTAAGACCTTTTTCCCACAAACTGTAAGAAAATCCGAGCAGCTTGTGTTTAATTATTATGCGATAATGATAGGACCACTCTCGGAGCGAAGGAATTATGGTAACTAGGTTTATTTTTTTTGCATAATTTGTTATTTTATAAAAGCTGAAAGTTTTTCTGTGAATGTCCTCAATACAGTTAAGAACGATCCCCGACTAGTTAGTTATAGAATTATGATGTTTGGATCATGGTGGCTTTGGCAGTTAACAGGTAGCAAAGGTGTATAAAATTGCACCTCAAATTCGTTAAATTAGAAGTCTCAGTTTTTATATATTTTATTTGGAATCACGTCGTCCATTGCCAGACAGTACGTAACGGTTGCGTCCCCCGGTCAGACACCCTTAAACTATAATAAATTGTAATTATACTTCCATTATAGCTAACTCGATATTGGACTTTTTATTCCAGGTTTACCACATCTTACAGTAGAATCAACATTGGAGGACAAAAGTCCAGGAGAGACATACTTAGCACGCAAAAAGGTACGATTTTCTTATAGATTATGAAGGATGTACAGAATATTGTGGAAAAGAGATAAAAAATAAAGCTTATCAATTAGTTGTCAAAGAAGTAAAGAAGTCTATAAATGATAATATTTTAGGATTAGCATGTTTCGTGTAGAGCAGTGGTGGCCCAGTGGCATCGGCCGCGACTTACGAGTTGTACGTCGTAGGTTCGAACCTACAGGCGCTTTACTTTGTGTAAATTATTTCATCACCACTGCTCTCAAAACGGTGAAGGAAAACATCGTGAGGAAACCGGCATGTCCTAGAACTAAAAATTCGAAGACATGTGACATCTACCAACCCGCACTGGGCCTGCGTGGTGGATTACGGCCCACACCCTCTCACAGAGAGGAGGCCTGTATCCCAGCAGTGGGAACATTATAGGCTGATTATGATGTTTCGTGTAGTTCTCGCAATGAAATAATAGCATCATTCATGTACTTAGTCATTTAAATTTTCTTGTCGTAGAAAATTATTCGAGCACAATAGCCTTCCTTCGCTGTTCCTGAAACAGTAGGCATAAAACTTTTAGTAGAAATCTGAAAATTATTTTCACTTAATGGAAAAAAGATGTACCTACGTGGTAAAACTTTTTACGTGTAAGTATGAAAATTTAGAATAGGTAATTAATTATTCTTTTTTTCAGCAGGACTTTTTATTAGTTGCAGCAGCAGTGTTCTCATCAGATGGTGGATTTAAGTTTATCAAAGACATAGATCAACAGAACTATCCGTGTCGCCTGCCCGTTCAAATAAGATTAGGCCAAGACTTCACGTAAGATCTTATAATTTTATTACTTAGCTGAAAAACAAATGAAATATGAAACTAGCTTAGAGGACCTTGAATTTGTGAATAAAGAAACAGCAACCCGCAGCTAAGCAGAAGCTACGTACGTGTATGTAGATTCGCTTTTATTGCCGTGTAAAACTGTTTGTACAGACCTACTTACAGAAATAAAATCATTTGTATGAAAATGTAGGCAGGTTCGTCCTCTGCGGCTCACGGCCACGCTACGCTCAAATGCGTGGCTGGTAAATAAATGACCCGCGCAGCTACTGTAGCAAACCTCTCCTATAATGTCCCACTGCTGGAACACAGGCCTCCTTTCTGTGAGAGAGAGAGGGCCGTAATCCACCACGCGAGCCCAGTGCGGTTTGGTAGTGGACGGTTGACTTTATTCTCTTCCTTTTGAGTCATGTAAGATAAATTCATTATTAAATAAATGTCTAGGATCGATTTGTCTCGAAGATAGTTCATTATTGTGTTTAAGATCGATATACTTATCTCAAGTTATGTTACATGGGGAAACATCGAATTTTTTCATTTTAAAATTTATACTTCGTTCCTTATCTTTTCCACTTAATAGACACAATAGAAAGTAGGTACTTATACAGTTCAGTACAGTTTCTGTATTCAGTAATGTTAGTTTAGTTGAGTACCTTTAAAAAATATACGTCGTGCATGATGGGCGTTACAGTATAAATGAAGTCCCAGAATCCGAAACATGATTCATGAAATATTTTTTTCACATCGTTTACATTTGGACGCCATTAAATGGAAAGGTTTTTTTCATATCGTACAGTACCTACAAAGTTCAGTATACATCAAAGAAAAAAGGTTACCATTTACTTTAGTCTCTGTCTCTTTATTGGAAAAAATGGGGGTCACGAAGAAAATAAATTATGTCGGATTGCTAAGAGGAAAACTATCCATTTTCTGGAAGATAAGTAAACATTTAAACATTCATGAAAATCTTCGTCAAGATAGATCTCAAATAATGCGCAGGTTTAGGGAAAGTGAAGTGATGGCACCTTTATATTGAAACCCAGAAGGCTTAGAATGTTTGAGCATTCCTTTATGATCGTTGCACCACCAGCGTGTAGGGACAGCAAATTCGTGGCGTCGAAAGTGCGTCGAGCGTAAAACTTCTGTTACGGACTACCTTCAAACCCGTTAGTTTCCATATGCCATTTGTGTCGCAGAGCGAGTAAACGATGACACGCTTAGTTTGTATGGAAAGTGCCGCCTCTACCAGCGTCTGCTTTTTTTTTGTAATGGCATCTCGCAAATCAACCTATGAGGTTGTCGTCTGCTTAACCGGACTTGCCTGTGGGTGCCTCAATAAATTAAGGCCTCCAGCCAGGGCTTGATAAACTTGAAAACTAAGCGACTACACGCTAAGGGCACCCCCTGTAGGGTTCGGACCTCGGCTTAGGGCGTCTCTAGGGGAAGTCAGCAAGGGACAGGCTGGATCGGAATATTGTAGGGTAGTACCGTCCGCTGGCGCTTACATAAGAATTGAGGTGAAGAAGGTGGCCAAGAAAATGGTACCCAGTTTCAAAACCTGTCTCCTAATATATATAGACTAGCAGCGCCCCGCAGTTTCACCCGCATTGTCGATCCCGTGGGAATATCGGGATAAACACTATCCTATGTCCTTCCCCGGGATGCAATCTATCTCTCTGCCAAATTTTATCGAAATCCGTTCAGTGGTTTAGGCGTGAAAAGGTAACATACAGACAGACAGAAAGATAGACAGACAGACAGAGTAACTTTCGAATTTAATACTTAAATGAAACCTTGTACATACCATGGACTAGGTGTACAGACATAGTAAAGAGCTCTAGGTAAGTAATTGAGAGATGCAAAAATAATCCTTTAGCTCGTTAGAATAACAAGTTTAGTTTGTTCTATCCACTAACAAGATTGTTTACCGAACGACGATGTAGTTTGAAGAAAGACATTACCTACTTAAAAATATATACGACTAGCTTCTGCCCGTGACTTTTCGTGTTTCCCCGGCCCACGGCGTCGCATCGTGTCGGATGCCCGCGCTATTACTTCGTTTTCGCTTAGAGTTACCTATATGTGTTTTATTTTATTTTGCTCGACTCCTAAGGGTTCTAGCGTGATGTTAGGGAAAGACCTTCCTCAAGATTTGGGCTATCAAATGCAAAAATAATTTTTCAAATCCAACTGTTAGTTCTAGAGATTGGCGCGTTCAAACAAACAATGTATTAAATTCATGATAACAGTTTGCGCGTTGATATCCCTACACCCCGTATAATATTACACTTAGGGCTAATTTTTCCATCGCCAGATAACTTTTTCGAGGAATAAAATTAACGTTTGACAGTTCTTGTATGAAATACCTAACTGTCAAAATTTCAAAATTATTCCTCGATGAAGGTCAATTATACTAATTAACGTGCAGTATGAAAAACATGACACCGGAATGCGATGACATTGTGAATAGACCAAAAAATGGTATTCTGCTAATCTTAAAATGGTTGAAAAATCTAAATAACCGTTCTATTCTGTATCTTCAGTTTTCACCTTCCTTACGTATTTAAATTTTCCGCGTATTTTATTCTCGTATCGCTCGTGACGACACTAGAAAAAGGTAAAAAGCAGCAGTGAAAATAAAATCTTGTTTACAAGCTCAAGGCATGATATTTATGACGAGTCTATGGATAGAAAGTGCTCATGTGGGAGTAAACTTAATAGCATAGTTACCTACATTAGACCTTCATTCGAGGTATTTCAAAGAGAATTTATTAACAACCAAAAGGCTTTAGTGCCTGTAATATTACAGCCTAAGGCTATAGCACCAAACCTGGGCCGTGCTAACATAAAATAGTTATGTATTTGTGGCACTGATTTATTTAAATTCTTAACTAATAAGTATTATAAAGAGAAAAGATTTCATTTTTTGTATGTTTGTTGGGTACACTCACTCTAATACGGCTGAATGGATTTGGATGAAAGGCACATGCGTAGACCATGGTCTACCTTTCCAAATCCGACCTGGATTAGGCCATAGGATACTTTTTATCCCGATATTCCCACGGGATCTATACTTGATCGGGTGAAACCACGGGGTGCAGCTAGTTTTAGTATATTGTGGTATCTTATACGACTTCTACGCGAATTAAGTCGCGGGCAGAAGCTAGTAACAAATACTTTAGGTTTAGGTATCTTGTTTAGGTTGGGTTTATGCACAAGTCTAGGATAAAGCAAATAAGTAAGTAATAATTCTTGGAAAAGTCGTAAAAAGCCGTAATATTCGTAAAGAAAAAAACTTGGAAACTCTTGTGTTGTAGCTCTGTAACAAGTCTTTTGAAAGAGGATTATCAGATATTATGAAAGGTTTGGTAATTTTACGTTCCTATTTAGCCTATCTTCTATGCTGGGGATTTTGTTGCGCCACTTTTTTCCACAACTAAAGCACTCGGGATTGGAGAAGGGTGGGTGTTTCGGGGGACTGTCTTATGTAATTTTGACATTCAATTTTGAAATGTGCTGATGCTCAGCCTAATCTGAATAAATGACCTCTATTCTGATTTATGATTGTCCATTGTTTGATATTTTTAGGGTTCCGTATCCAAGGTGCGTCGGGGACACCTGTGTCCAGCAGTGGACGTAATTCGGCTAAATTAACAAACTGTTTGATGTTGTTATCACTAATCATAGAAGCCAACTAAATTATCACCATGGCTTGAGACTGTTAAAACCGGCAACCGAAATTTTAAGTCATTTTCCAACTAAACATATGACACGGCACGGCAGACATCTTCGATTTGTAGTGTTTTATTTATCTCTTTACATTGCAGCCACGATTGCATTATAAATGTATCGAAGCTTACCGATGATTTGAAGGAGACAATCGCCCCCTATTTGTATGCAGACGGGAAACTCGTACAAATGCCGGTTTACCCGAGGAAACCTAACGGGTATACTGTACAGGTATTAACCATTATATCATTTTAATGTTGTAACGTTGGTAACCAACCCCTGTTACAATAAATAACGTTTATGGGCATGTTTCTGACCCACCGTGCGTTGAAATTTTTCACCGGTAATTAAAAAAAGTAATGCTGTGCCATAAATTATGAGCACGGAACACCAATTTTTGAAACATCCGCATATGTATTGTACTTTTTTATGAACCAGCAGATTTTTGTTTGATAACCGACGAAAGATTTACGGTATTTCTAATCTAGAATCATGTGCTGAATTCATTCTTGGCACCTATTCTTGTATTATAATACTCTAGGGGAATGGTGCTGATAGCCGAAAAACAGGGGGTTTACTCCGAAGCGGTTAACCACTGTATCGGCCGAATGTTCGGTCATTTTCTACTACCATTAATTTCCTATATTGACTATTGGTCCCGACCAAACTGTGCCAATCTGAACCTTTTTAGAACCCTTAACCCTTTTTTTACCTTTTTTTTTTAAATTCGTAGTAGGACAACAATATTCGAATCAGAAAATGACCGAACATTCGGCCGATACAGTGGTTAACCGCTTCGGAGTAGACCCCCAGGCTATGCGTAGTTCGGCTAGAGACGCTAATCTCTTTAAACCTTCATTGAAATTGTTGCCACATTGCCATTGTAAAGTAGTACTAAGTTATTGGAAAAATAAACTATTATTACCTATTTATTTTTATGTTTTAATATATCTCGGGGCCATGGGGTCCCGGTCCTTTGGAAGGCGTACGAGGGGCCGAAACCAACTCGCAGAGGCCCGTTAGTCGTTTTAAATGAAATGAGGCACCAACCTGTTCGCACTATACAAGTGCACCCATTTTTTTTTTTTTTTTTAACGTGGAGAAATGCTCATGCATTCTGCACTACCACGGGGAGATAGTGCAGTTATGTGGGACTCTAATCCACTAAAACTCCACGGTGTCCTCCTCTGCCGCTTACGGCGGGAACACGGGCACGCGTTAGCATTCATCCGTGAACCCGCCACGGCCGTCCGTCACCGGACCCTCCTCTGGGGAGTACTCCCCATCACCGGCGCACCAGAACACATAGCACGCCGTGACCACCCCAGGGACCAAACCAGCACATGAGCGCCAGACGACCCCGTGTCTGGGCACCCTTGGTCCCCCTTCGACGGGTCAGATCATTGGCCCCGCCGCCTGCCAATTTTCGGCCGCAGAGGATAGGGAGAGTGGCCAACGTAATACCAACACTCCTCCTCCCCTGCGGCCCCACCGCGTCCGCCATCAGACGGTGGCGACCCCGTCAAGGCCGCGGAAGGTAGGGAGAGCGGCGCACCGCAATACCGGCACTCCTCTCCCGCCGCGGCCTCCAACCCTCAGCCGCGATGCCTCCCATACGACATCGCGGCCCGCCTCAGTTGCGATGTCGCCGAAGCGGCACCGCAACCTACTATACAAGTGCACCCAAGGACAACCCCCGGTTGGTGTAGGACTATTGCAAAACATGGAAACAAAAATATTGGATTATGGGTTTTGGTGCGTAAAGAGAACTGGTTATCTAGGACTATGGAAAAACTATAGCCCCTGCCTGACCGATGTTCTATATAAGTTACACAGGTAAAATGGCAGGGGGTGACTTGCACACTCAATAATGGGCCCTCGAAAACGGTCGCTAGCACATAGTGTCGTAGCGACAAGGGGGCAACATGTCCTGAGGTGCTTATGAGGAGTGGAGAGGTATTCCACGGCTATCAGGACAATCCCGGAAGTACGGTCAATATCCCTACCAGCATCTTACTAGAATACTTCCTTCCTCCGAGCACGTTTGCTCTTGCGAATCTCCACTCAAGGCGGCCAATAAAGGCAAGAATGAGGTGGGAGCTCTGTTCCTCGTCATTGTTCACTCCAGCCGGCCAATAAAGGCAAGCCAGAGGTGAGGAACAAGACTTCTCCCTGGAGATAGGGTCCGTGGGGTCGCTACTGCCCAACAGCTCGCCACATGCTGCCCTGCGGATTTCTGTATCTCTCTTGGTCTGGCTCCTAACTCTAGACCTGTTCCGGCAAAGTAAACCCTTCCGGCACAGGCCTGGAATTCTGAGCGGGCAAGCCCCACCACGACGTCAACGTACGACGGTTATTCTTATTCATGGTTGCAGTTTACGCGTCGATGTCATCCTGTATAGTTTCTGTTTGCTATGTAACGTATATTTCGTTAATTAAGTATAGTCTTGTTTGCTATGTTACGTATATTTCATTAAACAGGTAAGTATAGTCTTTCCATATGATTTATTTTAAAGATTATTTTAATCGTTATTTTTTTACAGAGGGGTACATGGCTGTCTGGCAAGTTTAAACGTTACTTCATAATGGATAACTTTCTGTCAACGGTTGCAAATACCACCAATACTGTCTACCTACGAACAATGGTAATACGACTACAGTAAGTAAAGTAATACATATTGCAGGTACCTATGTATTAAACTGACTCCAGGGACTTGAAAACGAAATGAATTTCGTTCCGTTACCACTAATGTTATCGTATAACGTTCCAAAATTTGTAATGATACTAAAACCTAAAAATATCAATAACGTTACAAAAAGAAAATGTTATAGAGTATCGTTTTCATAGAACAACAACCCCTTCACGACGAAATGGTGTTTTTTTGCTGGTTTTCTCACTTATACACTCACAAAACACATTTTCACAAATCACTACCGTCTTCCGTTATGGGTCCGTGAGGACGCGCGGGCGCGGGACTACTGAGGCGTCTGTAGAATCGTCGTTCATTCGTTTGAAGTACTTGACAAGGATTATATATCTTTCTTGTTCTGTTTAGTACACTCTGTGCAAGTTTGAGCAAGATAGAATAAGTAGTTATGAGGGAAAAGACGTCAAACATACGAGTGTGAATGCGTCCTCTCGGGACAGCTCCACAGCGGACGACTGACAGCTCGCGACCGCGGAGGACAGCTCCACATCGCAAGGGTTAAGCAAAAGCTTATCGGCTTGTAATAACGTTACAGGTAAAACGTTACAGATTCATTTGTAACGTTATTCTTCATACATTTTCATATTTTATGTCATGAAGCTGGCAAGGTTGAGTATCGAAATGAATAACGTTATTATATCGTTATACTAATAACGATATGTTGATAATATTGTTAGTGAACAGTTTAAGGTGTCGTTCCGTTTGTCAGTATCGTTACAGCCCAGGACTCATTTTGTTACGATCCTGGTGGAACGGTACAAATTATCGGTACCGGAACTACGCGTAACGTTATTTTGAGTAACGTTTCAAGTCCCTGGCTGACCAATATAGTTGGCAAAAGGCTAAGCAGATAGTATACCCGCTACCCCCCCATTCAAGCCTTATAAATAATGATATTAACTATGTATAGCTCCTAAAAAAACAAAGTTCAAAATCATGTACTGAAACCATTGCGCGTCCATGATTCCTGTCACCCTGTTTATTTTATAGGAGGTATACATAGTTGATTTCATTATCTCCTTCTCCCTGCCACCAGTGCTACCATGTTAATACATGGTAGCATGGTAACTACGCACAACCAAAAAAAAAAAAAAGCTGTTCCGTACATTTTGACGAGTTATACGAACATAAATGTAGGGAACAGCTGATTTTTTTTCGCGATTTCATGTTTGGTCCCATAGTAAAAGTTGTTCATAATGATGAGTACCTACAATGACCTCCTAAGAGGTTGTTAATGTTTTACCAATAACCCTGTATACCTACGCTACTAATTTTATTAAGACTTTTAAGATTTTAAATTTTGAAATAACTTTATAAAAACTTTAAAATTATTATGATAAACTAATCTGATCATGGAAATTTTTGCATATGTCCGATGGGTTATTTTTATCCAGGATTGATCGTGATAAAACCAGTCCCGGCTCGCTACTAGTGCACATATCAGTAGAAGCGAGTTACGCTACGAAGTCGCCTCTGTCAGAGGCAGTCGTCATGACTTTGAGCGTAGTGCATGTAATGCCCAACGCTGGTGTTCATCGTGGTATAGAGGTAAGTTACCCAGAGCAATATGTTAAGGGGGAAGCGCCAGGGTAGCCTGCGAAATTCAAATTTTCTTCCTTTTTAGGGTTCCGTACCAAAATCGTAAAACGGAACCCTTATGGTGAGACTCAGTCTGTCTCTCTGTCTGTCTGTCTGTCACAGCTGTCACATTACTTGCATTTAAAATAAAATGTACGTAAAAGTATGTAAATAAAGTACGAAAAAAATGCTATTGTAGTTCATAGGGGTGAACTAAAAAAGCATTTTATTCGTAGTTTTTCTATGAAATTTTATTTTATTCTATCTTTCCAAAATCACCATTAAACAAGCTATTTTTAAAGTTTATTGTACAAAACTGTCACATACATTTTTTTTTCACCACTGTCGGTTAAACATCTCCTTGGATGATTCTGTAAAGGTGTTATAATTGTGGTTTTAAATAAATAAATAATAATAAAGTTAAGCGATAAGAAAATCGTTCTACGAAAATTTAAACAAAAAATAATAGTTCTTGAAAACATTCTTGTTTTTGATACAAAAAAGACTTATCAATGGGTAGAGTAACTATTCACGAATAATTTGATGTAAAAAAAATATTAGAAAAGGAATTTTTCATTACGAGATGCTTATAAATCTGTTTCAAGGTAGAGATTTTTCGATATTTCGGATTGTATAACTGTAAATCCGTAACATTTTGCGGAACATTATAATGTGTTGTTTTGGTAGGTATTGACCCAAGCTATCACCCCCTGCAATATGTCGTACTTTTTACTGGACACCCTGTATAACCGGTTAAAAATATTTCGCCGCCCTTAGAGGTGTTGGCAACATGATTAACTGCACCTTGTTGGCAACAACCCAAAGCAGGTAATGAAAATTGAGGCAATAAATCTACAGTCGCCCATAAAATAGGTTTCATAAAGGTCACGCTAATATAAAACAGTATGCTCACGTTTTTAATGTCTTACTTTATCATATCAAAAGAAGTTTTTACATTAAAACATTTTTGAAGTGAAACTTCTTGCGGCGATTCGATAATTGGACGAGAATTGAGAGTGTATTTACAAAGACGCGTCGCTTTTAGGCACATTCCATTACATTATAGAGAAGAAAGATTTACAGATAACACGCTCCGATTTTTTACATTCAAATTCAATAAAAACGCACCTTCGCGCAGGGAAATCGTCTGCGTTTCTCCCTTAGAATTGTAAACAGATTCACCCAAAAGTAGGTCTATATTCCAGATATGGGGCGGAGCGCTGGGCTGCCTCCTTACTTTGTACGCGATGGTACAATGGCGAGGAGTGGTCCGCAGAGGAGGACTGTATGCCTCTGTGGTGCCGCTACTTACAGGGGCTATTGCTGACACTTTGTACTTTGTAAGTTTAGCTTTGTTTGTTGTGCCCTTAACCTTTTGAACGCCAGAGCATAAACGCACGCGCGTGCCCTCCACGCCAAGCCACAATTTTAAATATTTAAGGTATACATTTAAAAAGACACAAAAGTAATGATTTAATTGTTTATTTCGTGAAAAAGTGCACCGCATTTTTTGTCACATATTTATGTCGCTCGTAATAGGATAAGCGACACACGACTGGCGTACAGGGCACGCGCTTGCTTGTCACGTATATGTGACAATGGCGTTCAAAGGGTTAACAATTAATGATAAGACCTAAAAGTTAATTAAGTAAGTACCTAAATTGTCAGCCACAGGAGAAAATTGGACATAATACAGGGTTATTTTAAATTGGCTAACTATAAGTAAACTCCGTTGACGCGATGGATATCGTTATCTAAACACGACAACAACAATTTAATGTGTATTTTTTTTTTATTAGCAATGTTTTTTTTTATAGAAGACTTCTAATTCGACGCTAACGCCATCTAGTTAGAAAACAGGAACTAACACGGCCTTAGGCACCGTTCTCGGCCTCGAGCGATGCGATTTTATATCGGATTCTATTCTAAGTCTTAAGTCAAAAGATATTCCACAGTCAGGTTATTAATTAGCCTTTAACTTTGCCCTAGGCCGCGTGGTTCTCTACCCTCCATGCTTTGGCTGCGGAGGCTGGCACACTCGGGTTAACTCTGCCGCTGTCACAGGGAGAGGAACGCATCATTAAGGTGTTCATTTATACGGCTGTTGCAATGAAGGTTGGTGATTACTAGTTTGTGTTCCTACTTAATTTACAGCACTGTTTTTTTTTTTTATTTAATTCAGTAGTTTTTTGTACTAGGAAACCAGGTTTTCCTGTAGAGAAAAGTCTGTAGCTCACAAAAAAAATCTACTGTTTAATAGATACAAAAGTTCAATACAGACCTACTTGACAAAAATGTATGAAACAGCAGATTTTTTTTTTCGTGATTTCAGAGTCGGTCTCATAGTGAAAGTTGTTCATATTCATGGGTACACATGGGTCACCCATGAATATGAACAACTTAATGATAAATATGAACAACACCCTGTAAAAATTTGGATGGTGATAAAAAAATCTTCCTGTATAATTATGTTTAAATAATTTTACCAGTGATAACAGTGATATTCGACTTTTGTTGCCACTGTTACTGTACCTGTCTTGAACTTTTGTATCCAAATAACTAAACTTTATTTTTCGTGTTTCAACAAAATATTCGGTACCTGCTCCGAATACAATGATCTTATTACCTAAAAGAAACTTCTTTCTATTATCTTTGTACCACTAAACTTCTATCTGTTCTGACAATATAATTCAGACTATTTCAGGCTTTAATTTAAAAGCCCTAAGGTACAGTCAACAAATGAGTTAAGTATACAGGAGCGTCGGATATTGTTGAAGTTTACTAAGAAACCGATGGATATTCTCGAATAAAATTTTAGTTTATTAATAGAAAACAAACAGCTCATTTATGAAATTAAATTTCAGTCCAGAACATCCATCGGTTTCTTAGTAAACTTCAACTATATCCGACGCTCCTGCTTAACTCCTACTTAACTCCTTTGTTGACTGTACATACTATTTTTTTCCAGGCTGTGATGGTAGCTTGGTTCAATTTCAATCAATGTCGGTGTGACATGTTCTTTTTGGACTGGTCAGAGTATAATGCACCTTTTAAAGGTAGGTGAATTAACTATTTATGCTCCACTAGCTTTGGCCCGTGCTTACGATCGCGTGGAGGTCGGAAATTATTCCAGGGGAACGTACTAACGGGATAAAAAGTATCCAAATGTCTTATGGTTTACCCATGCCTATCATCGAAATGCATTGAACCGTAAGTTAAAAGGCAGACAGGCAAAGTTACTTTTGTATTTCATCATTCTCCTGTCCTCATCCCAATTTATTTAAGGTCAGCGCAACATGTCTTTTTCTTCCATACTTCTCTATTGGTCGTCATCTCGGTAGTCACCCCCTTTCTAACCATATCATCATTCACATATTCCATCCACCGTTTTTTTGGTTTTCCCTACTCTTATAGCCATCGACATTCATATTCATAACTCTCCTCACGACATTTTCCTCATTTCTCCGTAACACATGCCCATACCATGACAACCGATTTCCACACAACTTTTCAACTACCACCGGTGCCATTTTCAAACTTCCTCCTAAGTACTCATTTCTTATTCTATCCATTCGTGTAACACCACACATCCCTCTTAACATTCTCATCTCAGGTTCATGCAATTGCCTTTCATTTATCCCTTTTGTAGCCCAACATTCTGATCCATACAAGACAGCAGAATCATGGTTTTATATATGCGGAAGTCGCAGATTGTTTCCGTGACCTGCCGCAATTTCATCCATCCAGTGTTAATTCTGTGCTTAACCGTCCGATCTTCTTCGCCATCGCTTTGCACGAGTGAACCGAGATACCGAAAGTCTGAGCAGACTGGGAGAAGTGCACCGTCAAGCGCTATGGCTCCAGAACTGGGGAGACCGCTGAAATCGCAGAATATATATTCAGTTTTGATTCTGCTGATTTTCAAGCCAACATTCTCTTTTGCATCTTTAGACACATAAGTATACAAATAAATAAAATTAAAGTGTCTGTTTGTAATGTCATAATAACAGCTTTTTACTAAATGTATATGACATTATATCGGTACTTATAAAAAAAAAAAAATTTTTTGGTCTATCTGCCTGTTTGCTCCGGGAAATCTGGACCGATTTTGACAAGACTTTCACTGGCACACTAGGGTACTACTTTACATACTACTTTTATTTCATAAAAAGAAATAGGGATCCGCGCAAAAAAATTAAACCCATGAAACTCTGACATGCACGCGAATGAAGTCTCGGGCACAGCTGGTCATAAATAACCAAAAATATCAAAACTTTTGTAGGAGCAACAACGACTGACAAGTGCAATAGTTGGAGAGCCACTACCCTAGCCAGAGAGTGGAGTCGGATGCAGACTATAAGGAGAGTATCTCCAGGATACACTGTCACTCTGACACTGCTCGTTCTACATGTAAGTATTCTGTTCTTTCCGAGGCAAGTGTTGCTTGGAAACTAAAATGTTATGGTCTATTCTTTAAATTGCTGACTCAACATTATCTTTGACCCTGTCAAAGTGGAAATTGATTCCCTAGAATCTTCGTTTATTTTGTGTTTTTATCTTATTAATTACAGTATCTATAGCCGATTCACACTCAGTTCACCAGGGAGTTATTTATAGACATATTTTAAACTAGCTGTGCCCGCGACTTCGTTCGCGTGGATGTCGGAACACAATAATGTGTCGCTTAGGAAAGGTGTAAAAGGAAAAATCTTCCGATCTTGTCTGGTAACGCTTCCCTTGCCTGGGGTTCTCAACCATAGCCCTAGAGACTGTACTGTAACCACATATAACTATATTAATCTATACAAAATATTGTAAAATATTTTTAAATAGTACCGGTAGAGTTTCTTGCCCATTTTTCTCCATACGAACATTTTGGAAGGGGCGACTAGACACAATAATTTTTTTTGTAAATTTTGACGTTCAAAGAATCTTCTATGTGTATTTTCTAAATAAATGATTTGACTTTCACTTTGAACCGTTCGGTCACTGCAACCCTCATCAATTCCATGCCAGCCAGCCCAATCTCATGTGTGTTCAGCCCAATCTCATGTGTGGCAGATTACCAAAATTCCAATAAGGTTATAAATGTTATAATTTGACGAAGGGTTTGACAGAAGCTTTTAAAAACATTTTAGATATTGAGGATCTATCCTGCCCAAACCTACGACCAATTACGAATCAAACGGTATAGATATAGATACTATACGTGTATAAAACATAATATGGAAAATCTATATACCCATATAAAATTCAAACTCCTGACTGATATACTATCAACGCACAGCCTAAACCGCTGCTCCTATAGACATGAATTTTGGAGGGTGTGTTCTTTGTGAAGATTAGGTATCCACTAAGAAAGGATTTTGGAAATTCCACTTCTAAGAGAGTGAGAATATAAAAATGATAATTTGATTACACAACATCACGCCTGTTTATCCCCCGAAAATGAAGGCAGAGTAGCTTCACTCACACTTCGCCAGTTATGTATAAGTACCATGTGAGTAAAAGGGTCCGCGCGTATTGTTATTAACCGGGCATGAATCCAAACCCCAGGCAAAATTACAGATTCCTGACACTGCCCCAACTGTGAATCGAAACCTGCGGGATAATTGCGTAACACACTATCAGCAGCAACGGCTTACATTTTGACAGTTCAACTACATTCATTGCGTTATTTACGTTGTTGAGCATACAAATTTTTCAAACATATTTTAAGCAATGGATTATGAATATCCTTCAAAATAATTCAGATTCAAATTGATAAGTAGTGCGTTACGCAATTAGGGTGCTGAATTGAAACCAATGATGTAAATTATTCTAGATTTAAATTTTTCTATCAGGTCATGTCTCCCTGGCAGTCCTACCTCCCTCCGAGCCAAGGCTACAGATGGGCAGTAGCCACCATCGCCTGGTGGTCATCATACATCATTCTGCTATGCTCACGATGGGTAGTCGACAGACTACGAGGGTCACCGACCGCTGCTCTGTCGAGGATATGTACCAGTGTCGGACTGTCGCTGCTGGTGTTCGAGGAAGATTACTATGCTCATTATGTGCATGGACGGTGAGGAAGCTGACACCCGATTTCTGAAACACTCATGGCACAGAAATTTGTTTTTTTTTCAAAAACTTAAAATGAAATTAACCTACAATCAATACTATTGTTACTTGTTTGAAGTAAACTTTTAATACTAAAACAAACAAATCGACAAATAATATAAAAATTCAACTTATACTCTGCGCGCGGAAATTAGGTAGGTATCAATGGAATTCGTAGAGGCTTATCAAAGGATTGAATGTAAAAAAAGTGTTTTTTTTTTTTGTGAAAAACAAAGAGATCGACGTGCCATAATTATGCTTCTACTTTGTTCAGACAGTAAAAAAGTCAGCCAGTAATATACTTAATTATAATAAAAAATAGGTTGTTGGCTGTTTGATTTCCAATTTCATTCAATCTGATTTGTTTTTTTTTTTAATCGAGTTAACTTATCTTTTTTGTATGCATCAATTTTCAATTTTTTGCTCAGAAACGACGACTCCAAAGACTTGAGGTCAATGGCGGGGCCTCTCGCTACATGTCGTGTGGTGTGTGCTCCGCAACTGAGGTATGTCACATTATTATTTGCCTTTCTATTTTTGATAATAATTATGTGTGTTGATTTCCATCGTAATATTTTTATGTTTTTTCAGGGTTGTGTATAAACAGCTGTCTCTCTCCATACCAGGTAGATATATGTTTTTGAAGTGAAAACTTCTTTAGGCGCGTTGGCATTTTTTGAGATGGGAAAAAACCATTTAACTCGCGCCACTGTTACCGTAAGCGACACCGCACATGTTTTTTTTATATGACGATTCAAAAAATACCCGCTTCGGATGTGTTCGGCTGTCCTTGGGATGTACTCGGTTTTAATGTATAGATATAGATACCCGATATGTCAGTGAGTGATGGCAAAGTATTATGTTTGTGTTTTCTTTTCACTTCTGTCGGCACCACGGGTCGGCACTCCCGGAGTGCCACTGTTTTTTTATAGGTTGGTTCTCAACGGTGTTATTTTTCTGAAGTTGCTTTTTAGGTAGGTTACTAACAAACTGGTTTGTTTTTAGGCTGAGTACCTACCTACCTAATTAAAAGAAAACAATTCAGTTTTAATTAAGTGCTAGGTACTTATTATAGGAATGTTGATTTTACGAATATCTAATTAACATAAATAAATGCTTTTTTAGGTTTAGGAGAAACTGAAACTCGACAGTCTCTTTTGTCTCGATTCTTGGCTGCTTTCTTTGAAAGGGTAAGATTTTAATTTTATCCAAAAAAATACAGGCACATCAAGCTACTACAATCTATCAAATTTCTTTAGTAGATTTTCGACTTTATCGCTGAAGGATAAGGTTCAAAGTTGATTGGGAAAATTTGACAGTTTCGGGTAGCTTGTACGAGTATGTGCTGGCGTCTGTACCTACCTTTTTATGGCGGGAGAAATCCTCATGGATGTCATGATGAAAAGCCTGACAGACCCCTCTGCCCACTCCAGGATGGATCTTGGGGTGGGCAGGGGCCCAGAGGGGTCTGTCAGACTTTTACTGACTAAAACCACCCCGGTGTTCCATCGTACACCTGCGTCGAGTTCGGGGGCTGCAGCTGCGGGTGCGAACGCGACTTCCGTTGCCCCAGCCTGGTGAGGGCCCGTGCTATGTGGGTCACGTCGAATACGGGGGAGTGGGGTATTGAACTGCCCCGTTACATATAAGTACCAACAGTTTTTTTTTAACGTGGAGACATGATCATCATGCATTCTGCACAACCATGGGGAGATAGTGCAGATGGACTCTAATCCACTAAAACTCCACGGTGTCCTCCTCTGCCGCTTACGACGGAAACTCGGGCACGCGTTAGCACTCATCCGTGAACCCCCGCCGCGGCTGTCCGTCACCGGACCTTTCTCTGGGGAGTGCTCCCCATCACTGGCGCACCAGAACACATAGCACGCCGTGACCACCCCAGGGACCAAACCAGCACATGGGCGCCAGACGACCATAAGTACCAACCTAGACCAGGCTCTCTCCGTAAAATGGACTGAAGAACTGGTGATGGTCGTGGGACGCTGGATACGAGCAGGGCGGAGGTAGTCGTTGTGACGATTCTTTAGGATGGCCTATGTCCAGTAAAGACCGTCTTTCGGCTGAGATGATGACCATGGGGCCAAGCTTAGTCCTATGACGGGTCTACAAGATATATTGACCAAGTAATTCAGTTCCAAACTCCTGAATCTTTACCAAATGATGTTTTCATAGGCTCTGGATGGTCTCAGCTGGGTTGCCAGCGAGCGCACTGTACTTGAACGTCTGATGAACGTGGAGCTGAATACCAGGGAGGCTGGCAACACTAGCACGCTGTTGTACGACCCTGAAGATAACATGCCTTCGTGTTTCTCTGTTACTTGGTAAGCAGATCTTCGGTATTTATAAGATGTCACTTACAGATTAGGTAGGTACTTACCTACATTTTGAGTTGTCATGTTCTTATCTTGCATTGAGAACATTCTCGGGAGCATTTTTAGCATACAAGTACCAGCCACAGATCATATAAACATAATTATGATCTGTGTTAGGTGCCTACAGTAGAAAAAACCTGGTAACAGCTTCAGGTACTGACCCTGACTATTTCGAAGTATTATCTAAATGGTAAAAAGAAGACGTTTGTCTGCATATTTGCTTAGCCTAGGGTCTACATCTAGGTACTTCAAAGGCATATACAGTAGTTGCAAGTCATCAGAGATCTCATACAAGGAAAGAAAATTAGTCTGGGTCGCTGTCGCCGGTTACGGTGAAGAGGACTATAGTAGGTATAGTATATAGGTAGGTTGGCATTCCATTGACGCAGAAACTGAAACCTAAAAAAAAAATCAGCACCAGCATGATTCTAGATGCCTAATATTTTTCGTCGTTTATAAAAAACTGGCCAAATGCGAGTCGGACTCGCACACGAAGGGTTCCGTACCACAAGGCAAAAACGCCGAATAAAACACGTTTTTTGTCTGGGAGGCCCCCTTAAATATTTATTTTATTCTGTTTTTAGTATTTGTTGTTATAGCGGCAACAGAAATACATCATCTGTGAAAATTTCAACTGTCTAGCTATCACGGTTTATGAGATACAACCTGGTGACTGACAAACATACAGACAGACGGACAGTGGAGTCTTAGTAATAAGGTCCAGTTTTTACCCTTTGGGTACGGAACCCTAAAAAAGCACCTGTTTCATGTGTGTCAGCGCATTTTTTTTTAACCAACGTCTAAATATTTCAACGCAGATTCAGAATCATGTACTACTTACTAAATCCATGGTAACAGGTGGTGCGTCATGGCCCTACCACTCTGTACAGCGGTGCTATTCTGTAAAAAAATCTCACCGTGAAAACTTAAGTGAAGTGAGCGTGGAGTGAGCTGTCAATAGTGTCAATTCCTAGCAAAAACAAACTCACTTCACCTAAGTTTTCATGGTGAGATTTTTACAGAATCGACCGGCTGTATACTTATAGTAGTTTCAAAACTTCTATCCTATTCCCGTTATTTTGAATATGTTTCTAAGGTGGGGACAAGAGTGGAGCTTATCAACGGTTGACGCAATGCTCTTCAGCTGCGTGTTAATTGCAACAGACGACCCTCTGGTGGCTGCACTAGCTACTCTTATAGCGTGGCAGGTGAGGACAATGATTTGGTCAATAAATCCTATCGATATCAACATGTAACATAAAATAACGCAAGACCCCAATTAGAGTATTGAGTTAAAAGTATAGGTAATACAATGAAAAAAAAAAATTTTTTTAAAGCTATCTTTCAATAGTAATAAAATCTTGTAGACTCTAGCCACAAAATACAGATAGTACAGAATTTCCTTTCCTTTGTGTGATTTTCGTGTTATGTAGGTATTATTATAGGTATATTGATTTATTTTAATTGTTTTACCTTGTCAAACTTACCGTCCCTACTTAGACTATAGGTAGTCTAGGTAGGTATGTAAATAGGTAGTAGCTTATAAGTCTTGTAAATGAGTAGTGTGTGGTCTGGTCTCCTATAATTCGAAGCGTAGGTACACTTGTATTTGTCCCTGTTTTATGTATATTTGCATATAATGGTGTAGTTCCGTGCCTTGGAGAGCACGTTAAGCCGTTGGTCCCGGCTGTCATTCGTGGATCTTTGACAGTCGTTATACGGGTCCACCAAGGGGTAGTTACCAAGGGGGTTACCAAGGGGTATCGTATTACCCAGTAGCTGGGTTGTGGGGGTCAGATATAGGCAGTCGCTCCATGTAAAATACAGGTATTCAGCACCATCCAGTTAGACTGGAAGCCGAACCCAACATTAGTTGGGAAAAGGCTACGCAGATTGAATTGTATAGTCTCGGTTGCATAACAAATAATTAAATACCTATACCAAATTCAAAAGCCGTTTTCTCGTGAAACTGCGACTGCAACTTTGAGGAAATACTGTTTTCATAATAGTATGGCTTCAAGATTACCGTCTACGTGAAACTATAGGTAATTGATTTTGAAGCATGCGTAAGGTAAGGTATTTATGGTCGTGACTGCACAGTCATGTTATTATTCATAGTTCACGCGAGCAGTCACCCACGGGAATTCCCCAGACAAAGTGTTATTTATTCTAACAGGAATTTATCAAATTATCAGTAGGTACCAGCCAGCAGCCAGCCAAATTCCAGCTTTGTGCCATAAAGTCTAATCGCCCAGAGGACACGGTGGAGCACACGGTGGAGGCCTGCCCCGCTTGGGCGGAGCACCAGCGTGTCCTCGTAGAGGCGATCGGCAGCGGCGGCGACCTCTCGCGTCCGGCCCTGGTGCAAGCCATGGTCCGGGGCGAGAGGGAGTGGGAGGCAGACACCTTCTTCTGCGAAGCAGTCCGAAGGAGGTGGCGGGACGGATGAGGGAGAGAAGAGAGCCTCCCGTCCCAGCCACCGCGGGAGACGCTCCGGGCGTCGGGAGCCACGGGACGCCTCCCGGCCACAGTAGCGCGCAGGCGCGGGCGTGCGGGCGGAGAGTAATGGGTAGCTCACCGTCCGATCAGGACCAGGCCCGTGCCGGACGGCGCGTACGTGTTCCAAGCGCGCCTCAAAGACGTGTCAGCAGCAGAGAAGGGGCCCCCCTAGGGCCGAAGCCTGCCGGGTCAGCGGGATTGTGCGAAAGGGTTACCGCTGGCCCGGAACATAAAGGGCTAAGGAAGGAACATGGGTGGGTTATAGTCAGTAAGAGTGACACTCCCTTCCGCTCCACCCAGAGCGGGAGGGGTCATTTGATGATTTCCCAACCGCAAAAAAAAAGCCTAATTGATTGTAATTACAATACCTAAATGGGACTTAAACACAGCAGGAGAAAGGTAGTTATTCTTTGGAGCTTTGCCTATTCCTTCGTGGAAATACAGGAGTAACGTTCTGTAAACAAAAAAAAATAATTAAAAATCCATCGTAAATAGAGATTCAGAATTATTTTACTGCGAGCAAAAATTTAAATGATTTAATGATTTTTATTTCTGTAAGTAGGTTTGTACAAACACTTTTACACGTCAATCATATTTTTTTTAAACTAGATGAGGTCGGCGTTTCCTAACTGACTATTCTGAGAAGAAAGACAAAATCACAAAAAAACACAAAATCTTGGTCAGATCGTGTGAAGACCATGTAGATTGGTGTCTGAAATGGTCTTTTGAGGAAAGAACCACACAGATTGAGCGGACCTGTCCAATCAGTGCACGCATTTGTCAAAAATCGTGCAGCTCAACTCAGAACTTGAGGAGCTCAACAATTCGACGAACAATACCAAAGACAGGACATTTGGGTAATGAATGCAATGCAAATACAATTGAAATAAGTATAGGAAACATTAATACATATTAGTTATTATGTAGTTACCTCCTATAAATAAATTAGATTCTGAGTAAACAAGCTCAGTTCAAGCACAGTTTAATAAGTTTTAACTACTGTGGTTCAAGCATGTAAACAACTCATTATCAAACGGAAAATTTCACAAGGTGACGGACCCGAAGGAACATAGGACCCTATAATATCATACATACATTTATGTAAATACCGAGTCAGTTTCTACAGTTCATAGCAGTCTACTGCTGGATATATACCAATCCCAAGTCATCACTCTGTTCCCATGCACAATTTGAAACGTTCTCTTCTGATATTTTTGAAAATAAGTTGAACAGTTTAACTGTTATTTTATTTAGTGTGACCAAAGATCTTAATGCCATATTTGCCATTATCTGTTGATTTGTTTCAACCATGAACCGATGTCTTAATCAATCTGTGATTAACCACGCTACTGCCAGTTAAAGACACACGTTCTTACTTTATCTTCGAAGTAGGTGCATATGTATCGGCTGATTCTAAAACTGGTATTTTCTATTTTGCCCCATTATTATAAAATCCCATATACCATATTATTATACTTTATTGCTATTAGCCTTTATTAACAATCTTTATATATTTTTCTTATTTCACACCGGTTCCTTGATTGTTTTGCTTTCCAGCATAAGCCTCCCCAAGTGTTCTACACAAGCATCGATCTCTTGCTTTCCTTATCCAAGTCGTTCCTGACATTTTTGATGTCATCTTTCCAACTACTACACTGTCTGCCTTTTCTTCTTGTTTTATATTTTGAACACCATTCTGTCACTTCTTTGGCCCATTTTCCTCTCATTAGGTACCAGAATATATGCGAACCTGAAAATATATTCCTTAAATACTTCCATTTTATGGTCACTGCACCCAAATTTAACCATTTCTCAATTTCCAGATGGTGGTGCAATTAAGAAGATGGTTTGGAAATAGAAATCAAAGGGAGAAAACAGATATTGAAATATAATAAGACAAAACGAAACGCAAGACACGCAAGTGACACTCATTAAACCACAAAAAGTTGATGATGCAGCATAATTCTTTATATTATGTTCTTGTGTATGCAATATTATGTGATGTTATAGTGCGTCCTAGAAAATTTAAAAATATCAGTGGAGATATAAGTGATAGTGAACACTCGAGTAACGATGTTAGCGCAGAGCTCATGTACATTCCGTATCCAGCTGAATTTTCGTCATATTTTACTCCGTCGGCTCCGACAAATCCCCCCCCTCCAATCTTGCCTCGTGGACCTTACTTCGGTTTCCTTACCAACATGTGTAATGCACTCACGTCTCCAAAATTTTCAGGTAAATACCTCGGCAAATACTTTACAATACTCAGCAACTGTCTCAAAGGTCTCGGAATAGATTATTTACAGGAGATATGGATAGAAAGATTTCGAAAGAGATTGAAAAAGTACTCCATATACAATAGCAATATACAAAAAGCGAGAGTTAATGACTTTTTGGTGTTCATATCTGATGAAAAGCCTAAAAAGGATGAATACTTCAAGGCAATGAATGCCATATATACAGTCGTGGATGACATGAGAATGGACGATTATGTTTACATGCTCAAAAATTACGGGAAAGGTGTTTTGAAGCACATTGGAGAAAACACCAGACGAGTATTCGAGCGGGTAATATTCGGTAGATTTCGTCAACAGTCTGACGATGTTAAACGGGATATTGTATTAAAATTCAAATCGGCTGTTGTAGAATATTGGGAGGAAAGATTAAATGGAACCGCTCTTAATTTCACCTTGGGCCATCTGTTTAAATTCACATTAAGCCAACCGTGAAATTGACTTATGTATTTTATGATTTTTCGTCACAATTCACAGTACAATACACAGCATTGGTGGAAGCATGTGTTCAGTATATACAATTGTTATATTCATGACGTATTCTATATGTTTAGGAAATTGTTTCAGTATAATTGATGAATCAAACTCGCAAAAAACCGACCGTACTGAAACTATCTTCGAAAGCTTTATAGAAAGTTACCTCAATATGCTATCGACAGCGTTATCAGGTAAAGAGCTGATAAAATATTGCAGAATGATGAGGAAAGAACTGAGCAAAATGGAATTTACATACACAGAACGGTTAGCAAGACACTTTAAATACTTGTCGAAAATGCATCGTGATGATATCGTCGAAGAAATGGCGAAACATAGAAGAGAGTACGACAATAAGTTACCGAGGCGACAGGAATTCTTCGAAACACTTAGAGAGGCATTTACTTTACAGCATAAGTTGCAATTCGACGATTACATTCACGATTTGCTGGCATTTGGAAAAGGTGATATGTTATTCATAACTATTCAAGAACAAACCAGAAAGCTGTTGGATATGATTGTGAACTGTGTTGATAAGTTGGGCTCTAAAGAACAAAGGAACGTGGAAAAGGCAATGAAATTAGCCATAAAAGAATATATGAACGACTCATAAATGGATAGGTACAGTACCTACCTACTGATACGTTGAATATGTACCTTCAACACCTACCTTACAATACTATTTTTTAACTTATTAAAATCTTTATTGAATAAAATTGACTTTTGATTGCATTTATTTTGTTTAAACTTATGAAACTAGATACCTAAACCCAAAGATATTAAATTATTTCCCTAAATCGAGTGGCGGATTAGCCACGTAGCAAGAGTAGCAAATGCTACGGGCCCCGCGCACCAACGCTTTCTGACCGTAAAAAATATAAATTTAGATAGAAGCGTAAACATATTTTTTCAAATCAATGTAGGTACAATACCTAACACGCTAGAGTTGGTATCAAAATGTTTTACAGCCATGTTGAAGGTCATATTATACCTACTGTTGAACAACTCGCTCAAAGCTTATTTATTTTCCATTGGTATCAAAGATTGTCGTGAGCAAAGCTATGGTAACGCCAGCAATATGAGTGGGAAATACAGTGGCTTACAAGCACGTATTAAGCAAATAAATAATATGCAGAATACATTTCCCTGTCTTGCACACTCATTTTTGCTGTAGGTACAGAAGCATCCATTTTCTTTAATTTCGTTGAAAACTTATATAATTTTTTTTTCCGCTTCTACCTATCGATGGGGTCGTCTTAAGGCACGTCTCCGTCTCCACTAGGAAGAAGAAAAGAAGCCCGTGCCTGAAAAGGCATCGAACCGGGCTGATGATGATGGTCTTGTAACGGTGCAGAGGAAGAAGCGCCGACAAAGAATCAACAAGAACCGCTGCGGCACAGCTCCTATCAAGCCCGACATCCCTGTTAGTGCCGCCCAGCCGAACACTCCCGTGTATATTTCCCGCCTACACTATACCTAAGGTCGAGGACATCGTGGAGTTGCTTGAATCGTGCCGCAACGTCAACTTCAAGGCGTTCGTGGTGCGAGTACCTACATGCTACCTGCACCTCGTCATGGCAGAGGACTTTTGGCCGCAAGGTGTAATGTTCCGTCGCTTCCGCGGACAAGTGCCACACGATCGCACAAAGACAGTGCTCGAGTGAAGTGAGTTTTACTGACATAGTTTTAAGTTAATACACTAACACACATTGTATTGTATTATTATAATTTATTTGTTAGTCTGTAAGGTATTTATCTATGGGCCAAAGTAGGCTGAAAATAAAGGTCTTATTTTTATTTTTTTATTACTAGGGCCGCGCCGCTTTTGGGGCCTCGAGGGCCTCGAGTCTCGAGGCCCGGTCTCGCGAGGCTTTTGTGTTTTTTTGGAACGCATCCTCATTAGAAGAGCTGCGCGGCCTGCCTTGCGTAATTGCTTTCGAGATTTTTACGAAAAGAGGAGGTGCTTCTAGCTTCAGAAGCATTTATGCAATAGCATGTAGCAATGTCCATCAGGGCATCATTCCTTTTGAATTTGTTGTAATAAAAAAAACTCCGACAGTCCCATAACACCAACGACGGTATATATTCTCTTTGCATACCACCACATTTGCATAAAAATCCATTAATAAAAGAGTTTGATCGTCAGTCTACTCCATTTTGGCGCGAATAAATGCTGCTGAAGCTATTAGCAAATGTCCTCTTCTTCGTAAAGCTGAAAAGCTACTGCGAAAGGTGGGCCGCTGCCGCAGTGAGGCTCTTAAAATGAGGACGCGTTGCAAAATGACACAAATGCCTCGCGAAGCCGGGCCTCTAGGCCCCAAAAGGTCGCCGGCCCTAGTGGGGACGCGCCTTCACGTCAACACTCACGAGACTCGGCTACGTGGCCCTAGTGGGGAGGCGCCTTTACGAACGCACTTAAAGAAAGTACGTCAAAAACTCCTATTTTGAAAGTCAGCCCGAGTTGATGCTACGAAGGCACTTTTATGTGGTTTTACTACTATCAAGAAAATTTTGGTAGACAATTCCAATAAATGGATCAAAATGCAGACCAACAACGTCTTAATCACCTCATTTCGATGAATATTGAATACGATTTGCATACAAATATAGAAGTCGATAGGAATAGTATCATTTCTAAATTTGCCCAAATTAAATCCAGAAAAGTTTTTTTGTAACAGTTTTGTTTTTTAATATCTACCATAAAGTTGGTGATCTAAAGCAAAACAAGGGGCCCTTGATAAAATTTGCTGAAGGCCCCGCGCTGGCTTAATCCGGCACTGCCCAAACCCAAAACATTTTATTCGTCACACTGACTGAAGCACTTAGGCAAACGAATGATTGGCTGAATGATTGGATTAAGCGACTAGCTATCGACTAACTTTTGTCTCGCTCAAGAAACGTACCTACCTACAATAGACGTAGTACCCGTGTCAGTAAAAGAGATACAAGTCAGTTTACTTAAATTCATCGTTGATCGCTGACTGTTATCACTGCGGGGAAGAACTCTCTTCACTAGTTTGTGTCGCAGCGACAAGCTATTAAAGAAATTACTCACTCACCGACGCTCTCTTGGCGGGCTGAACATTCGCTGAGACTCGCTGGTACATAAATGCATACCAGCAAGTGACTGGGCAGCAGTCTTTCTACTCGTCGCACTCACTCGTAGCCCAACGACATCATAACTATCAGAACTACACGTCTACACACTCGCTGTTGTTGCTCCCCAACTCGTTCTCTCTAGTCCAGGGGGCCTAAAAAGGCCACTTTGGCAGAATCATAAAAGGATAACATTATGAATCATAATGGAAGAATCGTATCAAATCCCATTGGTGAAGGATTTTTCAGTAATTTTTTCTTGTCTGTGCTAAAATACCAATCAATCCAATCCAAATCCAATCCTAATCTCTTTGAATATACCTACGTAGTGCAGCGAAAAAAAGAAAAACACGGACTGTCTTCGCCATATTATGATTCATAATGTTATCCTTTTATGATTCTGCCAAAGCAACCTTTTTAGGCCCTGTGCCTGAAGTTAGCTATCATTTTGCCGTCCAATCAATTTGATTGATGAGTTCATGTGTGCAGGTACTTATAAAATGAGGGTAGATAAACTGTTCTTCTTCGTGTCGATGGCAGGACTGTAATTTAGATCTTGTTGCAAAATATTGCAACTTCCTCGGCGTTGTCGGTGGCAGCGCAGAGGTCGCTTTGCTTGCATATTTTGGGACACAGAGGGCCGGATTGGAGGTGGAGCATGGTTTGCGACGGTGAATTGGTTGTTGAATGTGGTTGATTGACTAATATTTATTTATTTAGGATCTCCAACAAAAGATGTACACATAAAATGAAGGGCAACATCAGGTATGGTAGACCACGAAATTCAAATTTTCTTACGTTTTTTTGCAATTTGCAGATCAGTGTCAGGTTGTATCTTGATCATAATATGATTCGCGACTATATTTGATAATTATATATTTACATAAATAAAGTCATTAGAATCAATCATTCTTAAACCTCTCTAAGGTGAATTTAAGGTGAATCGTAAGAAAAATTGAATTTCGCGGTAGGTGTACTTACTCCTTCACTTAGAGACACACACTATTTGCTATTATGATATTATTAGATTTCTTATTGAGAAACTAGCTTTAATTTTCTTCAAATACCCCTTTTGAAGAAAGTTGAAGCAAGTTAAAAGTTGAAAGTAATTATTTGAGCTCTCGCTGGAGAGTAGTACAACATTCCTTGGGTTTGAGTTTGACCACAGGCTAAGAAGATAATGAATTTGACTGATTTGACATTATTTGAGAGAAGGCACACTTGATACACCCCATGCCAGCCCATTTTAGTGATCCAAAATCTCGACAAATAGAAACGAAGAAAATAATGAATGGATAAAATAAACATAAAACTAAATTAATTAATAGATTTATTTCAATAATATTTTATATGTTTCATCCTAATGTATTGCCAGATTTTTTAGTCGGAATAAGGCGACTGTGTTTTCTTTTTTCGATCTCTGAAATGAAATACCAAAAAAGATAGTGGTTTTATAACAAATGTGCTGCAAATCAACATATTATTTGTATTATTAAATTACGAAGTTAGAATTAAAAAACCGTAAATTTCCGAAAGAAAAGGAAAACAAACTTCTTTTCCATAAACAACAACAATATACTGGCAACACCACGATCATCGACGAACAAATGAAATACGGCAACGTCACGCACGTATTGAAGAGAGTGATTGTTCATTCGGCGTTCTGAAAAAGTAGTAAATTTACAAATTGTAATTTTAATTTTTTAATAAAAATGGCAGATAGTAAAGGGTGAGTTTATGATAATGCATAATAATAGTACACGGTATAATTGTATGTATAGTTTTGCAAATAATCGGTGCGCTACATTGCAAACGAATCTTCAAAAATTGGCTTGTCATCATGTCTGAGTTACAAACCGACTCACAGAAATCGAATTTTGCAAGTTCACTATGGAATGGGATTTTGTTTTTACAAACATAACTTAATAAGATTGATATTCGGAATGAAGATGTCGCTTGGTGTTAATTAGTCATAATAGAGCTGAGCGCTTTGGTTATTTTTAGGGTGATTGACATTTTTTCTTGTTCGGCAGTAATCCTGATGATTTATCGACCGCGATCCTGCGCCGCAAAGACAGGCCCAACCGTCTCATCGTGGAGGAGGCGGTCAGCGATGACAACTCCGTGGTGGCGCTTTCACAGGTCTGAGCTCTTTGTCTTTACCTGGCGGCGCTGATGGCGTATTTATCCTTGATTTCATGGTGACCATAAAAATGCTTTGTCATCATCATGCATCTAATGTCATATTTTTCACTAAATTTTATGATTATACTTCATCTCTGGTCATGAGTATGATGGGCATACTTCCATAACAGGAAGCAATTTGCTCACCAACAAGAATTTACAATTATACTTTTTTGCCATAGATGGAACTGCGAATAATAGCAGGTAATTATGAATTGCCAAAACATACATAATTATGACGCTGACATTATACATAGAGTTCAATGACCTTCTTTGTCTATTAAGCTGATAATTGATAGTTATTTTTACTATTCAAAATAGCAAAAGTAATTTTGGTGTTTTAACATAACAAAAAAAATTACTGAAAAAAAAAATATTCGTGTCTAATTACTTTTCCTGCAATAAAAAAATATTTGTTGCGGAATTGTTCTTCATGAAGTGAATATTCATTTTTGACTTTGTCTTGTCCTTTGTCTACAAAAGAAAAACAAAAGCAGATGTAACTTGATCAATCTACCTCAATTTGAAAGGAATATTATCAAAAGTACTATTGTGTTAAAAGATGAAGATAAAATTAAATCATTTCTGTTATAAGTCTAAATTATAATGCAACATTAAATAAGATATAGGAACATGACTGGCAAAAAAGATAAAACTAATCAAACGGAACAGTCTGGAAAATACATTTGACCATGGTCAAGTCCGAACTGTTTTGCCTTTAATAATGATGATGAAACAAACATTCATTATTTTTCCATTTTGTTTATCAATATGAATGATGTCTTTTTAGGGTTCTGTACGCAAAGGGTAAAAACAGGACCCTATTACTAAGACTTCGCTGTCTGTCTGTCTGTCATCAGGCTGTATCTCAAGAACCGCGATAGCTAGACAATTGAAATTTTCACGAATTATGTATTTCTGTTACCACTATAACAACAAATACTAAAAACAAAAAAAAGTAATTTTAAAAAATTAAACCGACTTCAAAAATAAATCAACTCAAAATTATGAAATAACTTTAATTTCGGAAGTCGGTGTCTTGGGATCTGTATTTTAGTTTTTTGCCACCGACTTCCGAAATTAAAGTTATTTCATAATTTTGAGTTGATTTATTTTTGAAGTCGGTTTAATTTTTTAAAATTACTTTTTATTTCGTAATTTTTAGTTTTTGCACTAGAATTTGACCAAGGTTTTGAGATGTTTTCCCGTTGTCACTACACCTGTAGCTCGTATCAATACGCCAGGCCGTCACACTTACACGTATTCGTCCATATCTTGAAAATTACTGAACCAATTTTGATGAAACTTGCACTGTTCCCTAAGTTGAAGTAAATGGAAGGTAATACAAAAAAAATGGTCATGATCCGATTAATAGTTGCTGAGAAATGCGTGGACAAACATACATACATACATACATACATACATACATACGTCTATGAAATTTTGTATATTTGTTTGGAAGCCTTAGTAGATTGTCATATGTGAATATAATGCAATTCCAATAATATTACATACATACGTATCGAATTGATAACCTCCTTTTTTTTGAAGTCGGTAATAAATATTTAAGGGGGGCTACCATACAACATACTTATTTTTTTCGGCGTTTTTGCCTTGTGGTACGGAACCCTTCGTGTGCAAGTCCGACTCGCACTTGACCAGTTTTTATTAAATACATTCATTGTCTTCAGCAGCCGTAAGATGTCTTCTGCTGGACATTGGTCAAGCATCACCATAACAACCATATATGTAAACATTGGTGTAATAAAAAAATAAAGATATCTTTCTATGGTTTGTTTGGCAACATAAAACCAATATTTTACATGAATTGAAATAATTTATTGTGTCTCAGTTGCATTCAATATAAATTGTTTTTTTGTTTGACTACATGTTGCATGTAACATTGCGCAGTCTTTACTAACTTATTTTGACTAAATATTGCTGAGTACAACGGCTAAATGTTAAAAAATAAAACATTTAAAGGCAGGTTGGGTTAGTTTTAAGGGCAGTTCAGATATAAAAAAAAATAAGACATTAAAAGCTATTGATTGTCAGTTTATTGAAACCTTTATATTGTAAAAAAAAAAGAATTATAAACTAATCTTCTAAAATCTAAATTCAGTGTTAAAGATCAAAAATGCTGATTCAAGAATTGCACAATTTTTATGATGGCTAAATCATCACCAACAATAATTAAGCACATTTTATCCATACTAATATTATAAATTCGAAAGTAACTCTGTCTGTCTGTATG
This sequence comes from Oligia latruncula, assembly GCA_948474745.1. NCBI lineage: Eukaryota > Metazoa > Arthropoda > Insecta > Lepidoptera > Noctuidae > Oligia > Oligia latruncula. The sequence continues at coordinate 13,538,154 of OX419701.1, read as the reverse complement.
TTACCCTTTCACGCCTAAACCACTGAATGGATTTCGATAAAACTTGGCAGAGAGATAAATTGCATCCCGGGGAAGGACATAGGATAGTTAAAATCGACATACCTCGCGGGTGAAGCCGTGGGCGGAAGCTAGTGTTGATATAAAGACTAAGTTTGTTTAGTGAAGTTCACTCAAAACATAGTAAATAATTATCTAACCTTTCATCTGTTGATACTACTCGTGTACATTTTGTTCCAATACATAGCATAAATTCCTGTTTAAAAAAAAAACTGCCTGCACACACATAAATAAGAAAAAAATACATATTCAACTTTTTATGGTTAAACAAATACGTCACAGGCAGAGATGTATCTATAATACACCCACATTTCACGTCAGTTATGTTTGAAGTCCCATGTAAAAGGGGGGAAGCCTCTTGCCATGAATCATCATAATCAGCCTATATTGTTCCCACTGCTGGGACACAGGCCTCCTCTCCTCGAGAGGGAGTGAGCTATAATCTGCCACGCGGGCCCAGCGCGGGTTGGCAGATGTCACATATCTTCGAATTTTTGGTTCTAGGACATGCCGGTTTCCTTACGATTTTTTTCTTTCACTGTTTTGAGAGCAGTGGTGATTAAATAAGTTACACAAAGTAAAGTGCCTGCCTGGGTTCGAACCTACGACCTACAACTCGTAAGTTGTGGCCGTTACCTTTGGGCCACCACTGCTCCCATGAAGTGGCCACAAATACAGAATCCTGGCCGCTACTACAAAAAAAAAAATGGAAAAATCCATTACACTGCAAGACCTGGGATTCGAACTAGGATCGCACGCTCAGCAGCTTCAAATATTTTGAACTTATGTCGACTGACATTTAACCAGCACTACTACTTGTTCATAGGCAAAAATGGAGCAGCTGCAACTATTCCGCGGAGACACAGTTCTCCTAAAGGGCAAGCGCCGCAAGGAAACCGTCTGCATTGTGCTCTCAGATGACAACTGTCCCGATGAGAAGATCCGCATGAACCGCGTGGTGCGCAACAACCTTCGCGTACGCCTGTCTGATGTCGTGTCCATCGCGCCCTGCCCGTCCGTTAAGTACGGGAAACGTGTGCATATACTGCCCATTGATGACTCTGTTGAAGGATTGACTGGGTAAGTTTAGTTAAAACAGGAAAAGACTGACATTGGCTTTAACCTTTTGACCGCCACACGTCAAAAACTAAAAAACGTGCCCTCGGCGTCAAAGTCTGTCATGTAGTCGAACCGTGGGGTTCTGGGCACATTTTGGTTTGTCATCTATACATGACTGTGGCAGTCAAAAGGTTAAGAGAATAGTTCATGTTTTGGTGAAATAATTTGACAGCAAGGTATAAGTGGTCTGATTGTTTTAGACATCAATGTGGTTGTGCTGAAATCTCTGTTAGACAAGGAAATGTTAGAATGGTTTATCATAATTTTTTAGGTACACAAAAGTAGCAGTTGCTGGGGTCCGTGGCTAAATAATAACAGCCGCACAGGTCGATCAATCAGGTTAAGCTACGCTTGCCGCGGTTGGTATGTGGATGGGTGACCATCTTTACATACCGAGACCCCTCCGTGCCTCGGAAAGCACGTTAAGCCGTTAGTCCCGGCTGTCATTCGAGAATCTTTGACAGTTGTTACGGGTAGTCAGAAGCTCGAAAGTCTGACAACCAGTCATACCAAGGGGTATTGTATTACCCAGTAAATGGGTTGTGGAGGTCAGATAGGCAGTCGCTCCATGAAGTCTAACCAGATGCAGCTGAATACCAGTATTTTAATACTGGTATTCAGCTGCATCTGGTTAGACTGGAAGCCAACCCCAACATAGTTGGGAAAAGGCCAGGCCGAAGATGACAAAAGTAGCAGTTAGTGTAATTAAAATAAAGGTTAAACTCTAAAGCCATTTGTGAACATTTGACTTGGCAACTGCTAATTTTAAATTTATTTAAGCCAAAATTAGTCATGTAAACTGTATAATTTACTTTTTTTTATCCTTGTCCCCAGAAACCTGTTCGAGGTATACTTGAAGCCGTACTTCATGGAGGCCTATAGGCCAATTCATCGCGATGACACGTTCATGGTGCGCGGAGGCATGCGCGCCGTCGAGTTCAAGGTGGTCGAGACTGATCCTTCACCATACTGCATCGTGGCGCCTGACACCGTCATACATTGCGAGGGAGACCCGATTAAGCGTGAGGTGAGTAGTCGCAGCCTATGTCGAAATCGTCATCACAATATCGGCCAATAAACTTACTGCTGGACATCCTCCAGGCTTCTACACAACAACTGGTATTGCGCTGCCTGAATCCAGCAGATTGATTTACAACCTGAAGAGTTTTATAACCTGTAGTTGTTTCTAATTTTTTTTTTCTAAATATAAAGAAAGAGACAGTGGCGCCGATTCCCTTGTTCACAAACTAATCTAATTTTAAGTTCAGTACATCTTTTTCTTTCTATTTCATTATGAAAAGGACAGAAGATAAAATATTAGTTAAGGGCCCCTTTTCCCGAAACTTTAGGCATTTTACGCGCTGAGTCGGCTTGCGCCCGCGTTGCACAGGAGCCGTCGCGAAATGAACTCCGGTGACCTATGGCGGCGGACGAGCACGCCACAGTACAAATAAATCAGTAGTTCAAATATTACACTAGTTTACTAATTTTTATTTTTTTTCGTTCACAAGACAAAACCGTTGGATTTGTTTTGTGACTACCTTCTAATCAGTAAAAATAAATGTCAAATATTTTTATCAAGTCTGGTTTTTTTATAACACTCACAAGAAGTTTTGGCTTCATCTAGTTACGTAGTGATCAATTAATTGTCTTAAAACTCAAAAGCAAACATTTAATGAAATTCTATTTTGTTGAAAATGTTTTTCAGACGGTGCAAATTAGATCATAACATTTTTTGTTGTATTTACAAGAAAAATATGTAGTAAAAAAACAGATCGGTTACAGAAGCTATAAAAATGGTACTACTTTATTTAACTTCAACTTTCGGTAGCAAATTTTAATAAAAAGGGTTTTCCAAGTAGTAGATGAAAAGTACTAACAAATTCGGTAGCAAGAAATAAAAAATACGTGCAATTTAGATTGTCAATTTTGTGACAAGACCTAACAAATCACGAAACTAGCTGCTATTTTTGCCTAACTAAATATGTAGGCTTTAAAAACCAGAACAAGTGGTGTTAGTTTACATACAATATAATGATGACCCATGGGTCAAAGAGTGTGGTACTTAAGATACAAACACGTTTGTATGATAAGACTACATACAGAAAGCATGGCTAATAGAAATCTCTATTCCTAGACAGCACGTTTCGCCGAAAACTTTGTTGGTAGAAAACATTGTTCGTAGATGTCTCGGTTCATAAGAAGCACTTTTGACAGAGATCTCTGTTCATAGATAGCATTTCTTGCCGGAAACTTTGTTCATACAAACCACTGTTTCACCTTGGTTCACAGAAAGAACCTTTGGTTCACGGAAACCAATTAGATCATTATTTTTTAAGTAAGCTGTATTCCCATTCGCTCGCTCTTGCATCTTATGTTGACGGAGCCCCGCTTGGCCGGGCTCCTATTTCTGTGTAAAGGGTTTAAAGTAACCAAACCGAACCTCGGGGTGCCCTTCGCTCGCTCTTGCATCCTACGTTGCGCTTTTTTAACCAAGGGAAACAGTGGTTTCTATGAACAAAATTTACGGCAAGAAGTGCTATCTATGAACAGAGATCTCTGTCAACAGTCCTTCCTATGAACCGTGATATCTACGGACAATGTTGTCTATCAACAAAGTTTTCGGCGACACGTGCTGTCTAGGAATAGAGATTTCTATTAGCTGTGCTATCTGTATGTAGTCGTATCGTACAAGCGTTTCTATCTTAGGTTCCACACCGTGGGTCAAATCCTATGCTACGTTCGAAAAGAATTCAAAAAGGCTTGGGATTGAGCTGCTTCCAATTTCTGCATTTTGAATGATTTTTTTCTTTTTTATATACACATTGACATTGATGATTTTTTTTTAAACAATGACATTTGCTTACTTTGTAAAGTATTATATTATTTTTTCATTGTGAATGTGAAGACGATGTGGGTCCTTTTACATATATATATATATATATTTATTATTCTCTCTGTTCTGTTTTTTTTTTCATGGTCTGGCAGTTTGAGTTATTTATGTGGCCTACCCAAATGTCCTTTCTTTGGTATTGTTCGTCGAATCGTTGAGCTCCTTAAGTCTTGAGTTGAGCTGCACGATTTTTGACAAATGCGTGCACTGACTGGACAGGTCCTCTCAATCTGTGTGGTTCTTTCCTCAAAAGACCACCTCAGACATCGATCTACATGGTCTTCATATAACCTGACCAAGATTATGTCTGGACTTTAAAAGAGACTGTGACCTCTGAGTTTGTTTCGGCCTTTCTTCTCAGAGTAGTCAGATAGGAAACGCCGACTTCATCTAGTCTTAAAAAAACATGATTGACGTGTAAAAGTGTTTGTACAAACCTACTTACAAAAATAAAAATCATTTCATCATTTCATTTCATCAATGCCTTACCCGATGTTGCCTAGTAGTTTCAGTCAATAAAACGAAGCAAAACCCACAGAATTGGAGACAGAACCTAAGACCCCATTTCGAGCCAGATGTATGATTTTGATTTCGAAGGATCTGAATTGAAGGATGGCGAATAGCTGGGTCTCAACATGTCTTTAATAAATCATTTTCCACACTCACACCGAAATTTTCACCAGAAAACTTGGGAAACTTGAACGATAAACATGATGTTCGTTTTTACCATAATTATAAGGGTTTTGGGGAACAGTACCAAGATTTCTGGTATAAAAAAAAGTTTGCAGATTACTGTTGGTCTAATTTAAGAGATACTGATACAAATCTGAATTAAAACAGAGTAAAATTTGCAATATGTAATACTTTCAATATGTGGTAATTTTAAAATTAACAAAAAAAAAAGTAAAAATTTTGAAAACTAGACGATCCAAATTTTTTCCACTTCAGAATCTCATTAAGCATTTTATCCTCTATGCAAACACATGGTTTTCATCTCATGAACAAAAACGCTGTAAACTAGTGTTATTGGCGTTGGCGACAGACACATAAATTCATAAGATTTAACGTGGGAGAAAATGAGATAGGAAGCATTGCAGCATTGTATAGTGTTTCTTAAGTTCGTGGTTCTCTTTGTGCTCTTTTTGAAGGTTTCACTTCTACCACGTGTGAATTGCACACATGTATTTTTTCATACGCTTTCAAATTTCCACGCGAACGAAGTCGCGGGCAACAGCTAGTAAATAAATAAATATCGTTGGCTTGTGTCGTGGACACCGTGGATAGATGATATAATACATATATACTTTTTTTGTAAATACATAGGTACTTCTTATGTACAAACATCCATGACTCAGAAACAAAATAATGTCCATGCTCATCACACAAACATTTGCCCCTACCGAGATTCGAACCCGGGCCCTAAGATCGTAAGGCGGCCTCACTACCGCTGCGCCATTCGGATCGTGAGTTTATGTAAAAAACAACCGACTTCCAAAAACACTATAAAGTGAAAAATAACTTTAATTTCGGAAGTCGGTGTCTTTGGATTTGTATTTTTGTTTTTTGCCACCGACTTCCGAAATTAAAGTTATTTTTCACTTTATAGTGTTTTTGGAAGTCGGTTGTTTTTTTTGTAAAAAAGTTTTTATTTTTTACTTTTTAGTGGGTCAGTTTGTAATTTATCTAAGTTGCCTAATGTCAACTGCTGATCACCTTTTACAAAATATTGCTTTTCCCGATGCAGGGACGTTAATTGTTGAGGAGTTCTCTTAGTATTCCACTCTCCTAGCTGATAATCCTGGCTGCAGCATCAGGCCAGACTTATGTCAACATTGCATTGAACCTAAAATTTAGTCCTGTTTTAAATGAGCCCAAACACGACTACGGTGCTGTAATTTCAAGGTTTGTACTTTTTCTGGTGCTCCTGGCTTCAGCATCAGGTCTGTAAGTACTTCGGTATTCCTCATTAACCGTACGTTTATCCACACATCGAGCCCTTTTCAATGAGCCTAAACACGATATATCTGCTGTTAGTTGTCGAGGAGTTAGGTACTCTGCAGACTATCCTGACTGCAGCATCAGGTCATGACTTGATGATCATGAGACCAAATGTGGCAAATGCCCTATCAAACATCAAAACAATTTACTAAAACAGTCCTTGCCTGTTCGAGTAACTTCTTACTGTTAAGGAGTTGTACCTTCCATCATCAGCCCAGCTACCTGAGATGGTGACAACCATACACAAATACACAAGATACTTCATAAAATATGCTACTTTCGAACAAAAAAAGAATTTTGAAAATCCGTCGACAATTGGCGGCGTATTCGATGAACAAACATACAAAAAAAAAAAAAAAAAATACAAACACCCGAACATAGTACCTCCTCCTTTTTGTAAAGTCGGTAAAAATATGTAAAGGTGAATGTTTCCATTAAAAATATTAAAGATTTAAAACTCTAGTCCTACTGACTTCGCTAGTCTGTGTAGAGAAGCACAAGTAATAATATTGTGACGCAATACACTTTCGGATTTTCTTCACTTCAGATTTTTTTCTTAATTTAGTTTTTTTTTATTTGCCATTTTAATTACTTCTAATACAACACATTTTTACGCAGGTAAGTAGGCACTATTACGCGCGAAGACGATAATGTGGTTGCGAGCAAAAATTGCATATGTCCTCCCTCGATGACGTCCGACAGGACACTGACGCGGTGCGCGCGAGTCGTTTTTCACGCATTTATTTTATATGGAAAAAAATAAGTGCTATATTATAAATCTATCCAATAATATCCCTGTTAAACCTGATTAGTAAATGAAATGTAAAATTTTCATAAAAATTGCGTTCCCCCAAGTCTCATACAACTTAAAATCCTTTCAAAATCGACTTTACTTCTGATTTTTTTTTTGTCGAGCAAAATGTTAAATATTGTGTTTTTAACCAAAAAAGTCACTAGATTAAACATGTATCTGTACTATATATTTTTTTGCGAATTTAAATATGGTGATTTCTCTGAAAACAACTCGATCTAGAAACGTAAATTTCGGAAAAGGGGCCCTTAAGTCCTGTCAAATTAGACAGCGCCTAACGTAACTTGACGTATTTTTAGTAGCCATGTTTTTAATCACGTCTAAACTTGCTATGGAGTATCTTAATTTGACAGCAACTAAAAATCGTGTTGATTATTATTTTTTCACTCACTAGAATTGTTCGTGTTTTATTCCTACTCCTAAATCATTTGAATTTGTTCATCTTAGTAAATGTTGAACATGCTATCATATTAAGTGTGCATGCAGACAAGCGACACGAGCCAACGGCTGAGGCAACCACACCCGTCATCGACACTCGTATCTATACTAATAATAATCTTTTATTATACTAATAATAAACTATTATTATTATTTATACTAATAATAAACCTGAAGAGTTTGTTTGTTTGAACGCGCTAATCTCTGGAACTGCCCAACGGATATGAAAAATTATTTTTGCATTTGACAGCCCAATTCTTGAGGAAGGCTTTACGCTACTTAACATCACGCTATGACCCTTAGGAGCCGAGTAAACAGAAAAAAAGTCAGTAAGATCGCTAACCGAAAACGAAGTGACAGCGCGGGCAGAACATACATTTCACGCGGACGAAGTCGCGGGCAGCAGCTAGTATTTGAATATGGTGCTCAAATATATTAGCTGCACGCTGTCGACAGGTCAGGTGTCGACGCCTGCAGTTACCTCTGCCGTTGACGCGTGCCTCTCGTGTGTATGCACACTACAGTTACTGTTTACAGATATTTTAAAAAGAAAGAAAGAGTAGATTGTTGCATTGAGCGCAAAGTGAGTTATTAATGCACGAGAGTTATGTCTAAATTAACACGAGTGCATTAATTACTCACTTTAGCAAGGTGCGTAATCTACCTTTCTTTCAACTACCAATCTACCTACCGTGATAAAATATACCTACTCAAAATAAAAACAGTTTTCCTAAGCTTTTAAATATTTATCCCGCGACATTTGCGGCAAAAGGTTATTAACAATTTCATTTGCAGCTGTACTTTCTGGAGTTGCATTCATATCACTATCACTATTTCCATTTTTTTAAATCTTTTCTTGCTAAATAAGAAGTATATGGTACAAAATGAGCGGCATTTTTTTATTTTTTTTTTTTATTTTACCAAGTCTGTTTTATTCAGCCGGGTTTTTATTTTCAGCCAGTATATTTTTTATCTAATGCATACATTTTATATTAAACTTAATGGGAGACATTAAACCTCTGTGGAAAATTTATTTCTAAATAAAAAACAGTGCATTAATGAAAAACTGTGCAACAATGAGATCTCATACAACATTTCTGCAGTTTTGGTTCTAAGCAAAAAATATGTCCATTGTGATCGGTTTTGTATTGATTAATGATAACATTACTACGTAGTTGAAAGAAAATAAATTTATTTAGCACAGACTAAAAGACACACAATACACCAGATAGTCAGATAATAGACGTACAGACGCCAGCACATCAAGCTACTACAAACTGTCAAATTTCTTTAATAGATTTTCAACTTTATCGCTACAGCATAAGGTTCAAAGTTGATTGGGAAAATTTTACAGTTTCGGGTAGCTTGATGTGCTGGCGTCTGTACATCAGATAAAAACAAAAAAATCAAACTCACGTTCTTTATTTCAATGAATAATTCGGGGTATTTTTAGATTATGTCCGACTAATAACATTCTTTCATTAACATTCCCATTTCAACAATGTCTACAAAGTGTTGGCGCTATTCAATGAATGCGTAGAGCAAAAAGTTTTCTCACAATCATGCAATGTGTTTCTCCTTATCAGCGCCTAACATAATTTTTTTATCACATTGTAGTTTGATACTGTGAGTGTGCCCGACGATATCTTGAAAGTTACTATAGAACCGCCAATAGAATTTTTACTCGTATTTAAAATCCGGATAAAATGTTTTCGTTGTTGTTACCTTCCATATCCAAAAGTCTTAAAAGCAAAATATCCTATTAGTAAGTAAATCGTCCTTCCGCCATTTTGTTTACGTACGAATTACGTGCTTTGTGACCAAAAATAAACATGAGTTTACTATTTGTTATATTTGGTACCCTTGTCAGTGGACATACAACAATGTATGTAGTATGTTCAGGAACTCATTGTAGGGTGTATCGCATTCACGCTGTTCGCAAAATAGGAATGACACAAATAGACACTATCGCCAAAGGTGAGTTTTATCAACCTTAACACAGTTAGATAAATGCTAGTAATACATTTTTGCTTGACTGGATTGCAAATTATCTCCCACCAAACAATGTTTATGAACTGTTTTACTCAGTAAACTTATCTGGCAGATTATTTCATACAAAATCGGTAATATACATACATAAAATCACGAGTTTTCCCCATGAGGGGGTATGTAGAATAGAAACTACAGAGTGCCACTTACTATGATCCTTACTATAGGGTTTGCTTCGTTTACGATTAATCATCAATTTAACTGGTAGACATTTCCCTACGAAACATGTCCTTTATATAGTTTCTCGAATTCACCACCACTCACTCCAACAGGAGGAAGAAGAAGCACTAAACGCCGTCGGCTACGACGACATCGGCGGCTGCCGCAAGCAGCTGGCTCAGATCAAGGAGATGGTGGAGCTGCCACTGCGCCACCCCTCGCTGTTCAAGGCCATCGGCGTCAAGCCCCCGCGCGGTATCCTCATGTACGGGCCCCCTGGTACCGGAAAGACACTTATCGCTCGCGCTGTGGCTAATGAGACTGGTGAGTTTGTGTGTAGTTATTACTGTGAATAACTGACCTAAAAATTGAGTTCTAGACGATGGTACCAGCAAAAAGTGAAAGCGTAAATTATAGAAGATTACATTTAGTTTACGATGCTTTAGCCAAATAATTCTGTTTGACAACATGATGGTCTGAAAGCTATTCAATTCTACCTATTGTTAAATCCTCTAAATGATAATTTGGTTGTTCTGACCTAAGTAATAATAATAAATAAAGTAAAATATATAATAATATCTGTTGTACAACTTCCAGCAGCTTTTATAAGATTTCCTATCTACAGAATTGTGTTTTCAGATTGTAGTGTTTACTCTTAACCACAGACAACAGATATAAGTAACATTGTTCAGAATAATATTTACTTGTTCTTTCGCAACAGGCGCTTTCTTCTTCTTGATCAATGGACCTGAGATCATGTCGAAGTTGGCTGGTGAATCCGAGTCCAACTTGCGCAAAGCATTCGAGGAGGCTGATAAGAACTCTCCAGCTATCATTTTCATTGATGAGCTGGACGCCATCGCGCCCAAGAGGGAAAAGACTCACGGAGAGGTCGAGCGCAGGATTGTGTCGCAGCTGCTGACTCTTATGGATGGTAAGTTTTGCTACCTATAACTTTGCTTGTGTTCTTTTTTATAAGAAAACATTTTCATTCAGATAAAACCCTAACAGAAAATAAAATTTCACAATGCACTTAAGATAAACCAATGAGTAAGTATAACCAAATTAAATATTAGATCATAGTAAAATTTTAAAATCGGATTAAAACTGGCACGTAAGTACAACACTTTCTTCCAAAACCTATTTTCTAAAAATGAGAGCAGAGTTTAAATTAAAAATCTGAGTGGTTTATATTATTTTATAAAGGTAATGAATTTTAAGGTTTGTTATTCCATCATCCAAAGTACAACAAAGAAAATATTGCTTTTTTTGTCTTGTTAAAGAACAGTGTACTGACTGAAAACATTTATAAATATGTCATGTACTTATGTATTGTTTATACATTTCAAGTGTTATAAATACGTAGGCGTATGTCGATAACACACGTACACGCATAGTTAAAGTTGTGTAACTTTAAAGAAAACTCAACGGTTTATTACCGGCTATTAGTACTTGACTCAGACTAAATTTGGTCTGAGGTACTTGACATTAAGCAACTTCTTACTTAACGAGGATGCGCTAAGGTAGTCCATGAAATTCAAAGGATGTGTTTTTTTTTCGGCTAAACTTGTACCGAGGTACAAATTACAAGTGAAATTCCTTGCAATAAATTGTGTTATTAGCAGTATTTAAAATCCTCCAATATTCGATAGACTAAGAAATAAAAAATCACTACCTCACATCGTAACTGCGTTCAACGAAACGTTCATAACAGCAGTGACAGCTGACAGCTGTCAAACCAAACTAAGTAAGTGTCGATTCTAAATGGGCCACAAAAATATGAAAAAAAAACACGTCCTTTGCTTACGCTTTTTGCAAATCAGTAGGTCAGTGTCAAATATAGAAGCAAGATCGCTTGCCAGTCATTAGAATCAGCAATACAACTCCGTACGTTAGAATAGGCCTCTCAAGTCATTCAATAGGGTAATAAAAAATATGAACAATGAACATAGAGATATTGTATTATAATTATGTACACAAATATTTGTTACGGCCCAACTCATTCAGATCAACATACAACCTGATACTGACCTGCCAATTGCAAAAAAACGTTAAAAAAAATTAATTTCGCGGGCTACCCTGACGCTTCGCCTTAACTCTCTTTACTTGGGGGAAAAACCTATACAGTTAGTTAAAACCGTTGTCAGACTTTCGGGGACTTCCCGATAATAAACACGTAGCAATCATGCAAGTTCGGTCCGCGGCAACTTCGTCCTAGTGAAGCGATTAACCATGAGTTCTTTAGCTATAGCTACAAAATAAATATCGATCGTTTTCACATCGAGGTTATAAATAATCTGTACAGTCGACTTAGTGACCGTCGTCGTATGGAAGCAACCCAATTCAACAGTCTGCATTATTTGCGTTGTGGTCCATACAAAGTTATACCAACCCGCACTGGACCCGCGTGGTGGATTACTGCCCGCTCCCTCTCACAGAGAGGAAGCCTGTGTCCCAACAATGAGAATGTTATAGGCTGATTATGTTTTGTATAGAAAGTTCACTTTTTTCGTTTGTCAGTGACTTTTAAAGGTATTATTGATAGGTTTCGTATCAAATAGGTCAGTTTGATTAATTACTGAATTATGATTTTGCTTATAAATATACATAGTAGCATCTATAGCTATACCTACATATTATAAATTAAAAGTCGCCTGTGTACCTGCATTGTTTTTCTAATCTAAGCAACTGAATTTACGCGTTTTTCAACATCATTTTGCGAATTTATTCCGGAAGGTTTATGTAGATTCAAATTAAATTTACATAACAATAAAAATATTTCCATGTTTTGTCAAACCATAAAAACCGTGGTAAGCAGGGGCGAGTAGCTAGTCTATTTATTTCAATAAAAATGAAATTCTATTTGTTGCTAAACGCAACGCTTGAGAATGGCTGGACCGATTTGGCTATTACTTGTTTTAAAATGTTCTTATTAGTCCGAATAAGATTTTTAGGGAAAGAACAATTTGAAGATTTCCGGATAATTTAAAATTTTATTTAATTAATACCTAATAATAACTATTTTCGACAGGACGTCTGTCAGGTCAGTTGTAAATAAATATGAAGCTTGAAATAGAACGCTATATCCAGTAAGAAACATGACAACAAGCGTCGATGAAACATTTCTGGCTTTCTTTGGAGTTGATGGATTTCGAAAGGTCACATCTAAGCTCTTTCCCAACAGGCATGAAGAAGTCTTCCCACGTGATTGTAATGGCGGCCACGAACCGTCCCAACTCGATCGACCCGGCTCTTCGTCGGTTCGGGCGTTTCGACCGGGAGATCGACATCGGCATCCCCGACGCGACCGGCAGGCTGGAGATCTTGCGCATCCACACTAAGAACATGAAGCTGGGCGATGATGTTGATCTGGAACAGGTAACGAACTAGTGAATTGTAATTTGTATCTTTACACGATAAGATGTAGGTTTTTTTTTTACTTTTTGCATAGTAGTTCTTTAAAATTTTCTGTTCTTAACTTTTTAAAGTTACAATGTGCCTGTCCTTTTTTTTGTCCACAAGCTTTCCTAGAATAGTTCAAATCTTAATGAATATGTTAGAAGTCCAGTCAGGAAGTTTAGTAGCAGGAGTGTTTGCCCTTAATTACACATGAAGTACCTACATTTTGGAACTAGGTAGATAATTCTTTTTCTTTTGGAACTATCAATTTTCGCAATGTGATTTCGAAAGGACTATCGTGTATTTGTCGTTGTCGAAATATTAAATTAAAATGATCATCTCCATGACAGATCGCGGCAGAATCTCACGGCCACGTCGGAGCTGACTTGGCTTCGCTGTGCTCGGAGGCGGCTCTTCAACAAATCCGTGAGAAGATGGACCTCATCGATCTTGAGGACGACCAGATTGACGCGGAGGTTCTCAACTCACTCGCCGTTTCTATGGACAACTTCCGGGTAAGATACATTTGTATAATTTAGTTGAAAAAGAAAAAAAAATTTGTTACAAGTATGTGTCAACACATTTTCTTTGAATATCTAGGTAACAATGTTATTGTAAATTTTATGTCATGATTTACGTGTTGTCGTGAAATGCAACATCTATTTGCTAATTGTGTAATAATAGCAATTAGCAAATAGAAATAACATACGTTCAGAAATAACTGTATACATACTCTACATCCTACATAATTATATTGTTAATGTGAAAGTGTGTTTGTCCATCTTTCGCACAGCAACGGATTGGAACGGCTGGAGAGTGGCATAGGCTTTATAAGTGTATCTCGGAAAAAAATTGGTTCCTGGGATATAGACCACGGAATGTTATTCAATCTGAATAACATTATAATAAATAAGTTGTTGTAGTTGAGACTAGATCAGTTAAGTTACCACCTAAGTACACATTGTGGAATGCAATAAATAATTGAGTATTGACATAAATTATTTCTTCAGTACGCAATGACGAAATCATCGCCGTCTGCTCTGCGCGAGACAGTGGTGGAGGTGCCGAACGTGTCGTGGACCGACATCGGAGGCTTGCAGAACGTGAAGCGCGAGCTGCAGGAGCTGGTGCAGTATCCTGTGGAGCACCCCGACAAGTTCCTTAAGTTCGGCATGCAGCCCTCCAGGGGAGTATTGTTCTACGGACCGCCTGGTTGCGGTATGTACTAAAGGAGTATTTTTTTTAAAGACATGGTTTAGGTTATGTTTCTGTGGTACCTGTCACACCGCCTACGATTCACGAACAACCGCCAAGCGAATGTCGCTGAGCGGGTATTTTCTTTGATAGCTCTTGTCGCTCCGACACACTATTGGAGAGTGAGAGGAATCTTGCCGGTTATGTGAATGGTTAGCGATCAACTATTAATATTTGTATCTCTTTTACTGAGACCTACATCTATTGTGTTCCTTGAGCGAGAAAATAGCCGATAGCTAGTCCCCTTATCGTCGGCGGTGGGACAAGTGCTTGGAGTATTTTATTTTTCAAAAGAGACATGTTCCAAAAGAATCTATAAAGATTTTTCTTGTTTATTATGTGTTCGCGTACTGCATTAAAGATTAGATAATTTGTCAATAAGCAGGCAGACCTTATAATAAAAGTCATAGTTAATGATGTCAAACTGCATGTAAATAAATACTGTAAACTTAAGCTGGATATCATACTTTGGCTTTCATTTATTTGTCTATCCAAATTTCTAGAATCAATTCTGTAATAGAATGATATTTAACTAACACTAGATTATAATGAGTCAAAATTAATAGAACATTTCATCATGCTATCCCATAAATATTGGAATTACAATCTTCTCAACCAAACATTCCTTTCTACAGGTAAAACTCTGTTGGCTAAGGCTATCGCCAATGAGTGCCAGGCTAACTTCATCTCAGTGAAGGGCCCTGAGCTGCTTACCATGTGGTTCGGAGAGTCCGAGGCTAACGTGCGAGACATCTTCGACAAGGTATGTTTTTCATACACTATAATTATCATTTATCCATACATACAAAAACTTATTCGAATAAAAAAAAATGGATGTATGGATGGACGCTGTACCAGTAAGGCTGCGTTCTAACCAACGTGGTCGTCGCATTTATTTTGTTCGGCTAACCCGAACGCATGTTCGCATCGACAACGGTCGCCTTCCGGTTTTTCGAGCGTTCGCATATTCGCGAGAACGATGTTTTTTAACGATCTTCGGGCCCTGGAAAGAGTAATTCGATATTTTAACCCTTGATGTATTCCACCAGGCTCGGTCAGCGTCTCCTTGCGTGCTGTTCTTCGACGAGTTGGACTCGATCGCGAAGTCTCGCGGCGGCTCCGTGTCGGACGCAGGCGGCGCGGCTGACCGCGTCATCAACCAGATCCTCACTGAGATGGACGGCATGGGCGCTAAGAAGAACGTCTTCATTATTGGTGAGTTTTAAGAAAAAAATGCAAAGTCTACCTACCAGAAATTGGGTAACGACTCAGTGATGATCGCGAGAATCCGCTGCGAAGGCAGCGCAATACCCATCGTTAAGGTGCTGTTTGGGAAAGGACTTCCGGGTCTGTTGGCTGTAATGATATATTGAAGGGACAATTATTTCAATTCGATGAGTCAACTAGAACAGAGTGCTGTAATTAACCCCTTGTTGCAGTATGTATAGACCGCAAAGGCGGCCAACATGTTTTCTCCTGCACCGCGAATTTAAGAGAGACCTATCTGCTGGCTGAATTATTAGTGTGGATTAAAAAACAATTTCATTTTTAATGGCAATAGAAGTTGTTAATAATGGGTTTTATAGCACTCATTACTGCATACATACTGAGTTCAAAACTCAATTATCGAAGAAAATGTGAATTAATGACACTTATTACGTACTTAGGTGCGACAAATCGTCCCGACATCATCGACCCGGCCATCCTCCGGCCCGGTCGTCTGGACCAGCTGATCTACATCCCGCTGCCGGACGAGAAGTCGCGCGAAGCCATCCTGCGCGCCAACCTGCGCAAGTCGCCCATCGCTAAGGACGTCGATCTCTCATACATCGCTAAGGTAACTTGCCTACGTTATTGTTCTAATGTGTTTTTAGGGTATAACTGACGTCACATAGTGACTGATTCGACGCCAGTTGAAACTGGACAGTTACTTTCACGAGTATCTTCAATTAATGAAGTTGATTTGGGCCATTCTTTTGATGTATCTTTCATAGCAGGCTATTGATGGGTCATTAGTATGGCTGCTGAGTAACCTTATTACAGCTAAATGGCTAAAGAGCTATCTAGTTTCACATCATTTATTTAGATTTTGTCACATTCGACTTCTATTTCGGTCCTTCCAAATCTGTTTTTGAATAATCGTTATTCTGATATCGTGTTTGCAGGTGACACAAGGTTTCAGCGGTGCCGACCTGACGGAGATCTGCCAGCGCGCCTGCAAGCTGGCCATCCGCCAGGCCATCGAGGCCGAGATCACGCGCGAGCGCACTCGCCAGCAGCAGCCCGCGGCCGCCGTCATGGATGTGAGTCGTACAAGTCAACTTATAATATCATTGCATCACTCAACATTAAGTGGCAATGCATAGGTCATTTAAACCATTAGACCGATTCACCGATGATCGTTGAAGTGTCTGCAAAACAACAAACAGTATAGAAGGATGCTCTCAGGCTAGGCAGCAGCAGTGATGTTTGCAGCAGCTGTATGGGAAGTTGACTAGGATGAAGCTCAATGGCGTGCGATTAGAAAGGTTTATTTCCAGCTGTGGACTGCTATAGGTTTGCAATACCAGAGGCAGCGCAAGTGCGTGTTCACTTAGCATAAAGTGGGCCGCCTGCTTGTTTGACCCTCGATAACATAAGTTCCTTAGTCTTCCGTAGTTTTAAATACAAGCCATCGTTACTTACAGATGGACGAGGAGGACCCTGTCCCAGAGATCAGCCGCGCTCACTTCGAGGAGGCGATGAAGTTCGCGCGCCGCTCCGTGTCCGACAACGACATTCGCAAGTACGAGATGTTCGCGCAGACGCTGCAGCAGAGTCGGGGATTCGGGACCAACTTCAGGTAATTACACGAATATGATGCCTAGTTATAGTCGCGAAGGAAGCTGTTCTTAGGTATAAGAAATGCAATCTCGATCTCACGAAATCTCGAACTTCATGGGAAAACAATCTCGGGGGAGATCTCGAACAAAATTTCGAGACTGAGCTACACTTTCAATTTATAATGTGTGTGCTATGTAGGTTTTCTGTCAATCGACCCGCGAATACAAGGGTCTAACTAAACCAACTAGTAAATGAATAGGATGTCGTTATGTTCGGACAAGTAGTAGTAACGTGCATGTGTGTCGCAGATTCCCGCAGAGCGGCGGCGCGGCAGGCGGCACAGGGACGTCGGGCGGCGACGTGCCGACGTTCCAGGAGGAAGGCGGCGACGACGACCTGTACAGCTAAGCAGCTGGCGACGGGCGGCGCAGGTCTCTAGGACTGACCTTACTACTTAAGATTTATCGGTTCAGTTATACGGATGGGTGGTTCGGACTCGGGAAGCGAGCGAATGGTTCCAGCGGGCAGCCCCTCTCGCATTCGAGAGACAACAAAATATTATAAATCGGCGTGCGTCTCCACGCGCGTCGCAGTCGATTACATTTCTACCAATCTGTGTCTAATAATAATAATATGTAAATGTATTTATTTTATAATTGAATCATTCGATAGCATTTGTTTCTGTTCCGATTTGCTTATGTTTAGTTGTAATTGAATAAAAAATGTTTGTGTATGTACCGCTCGCCCCAGCGGCGAGTCTGTAAGATCATATGATATAGAGTAATTGTTAACTTTACTGTATTTGCCAGATCCTGTGCGTAGGCGGTGTCGGCGGGGATGCCTCGGCAACCACGCCGACCAAACACAATATTACAGTGATTTTTTTAATAAAAGATTTTTATAGACTAGACGTTATGTTTTTATTTATTGAAACCACCTGCACACAGTCATATAAGCAATACAGCTAATCAGTTAGGGTCAGTTCACACCGAGACGCGACGCGACGCTGCGCGCACACTTTAAGGCTCAACTCACACCCAAAGAGCGTCGAAGCGGAGCGCAGTTTCAGTGTCATGAATTTTAACTTTATTTTCATTACTATAATACTTATTATCGCATGAGAAACGCGAACGAGTCGCGCGGATGCCCGCGGCGCCGCGGGAATTCCGGCGATTAGCCGTGCGACTGCGCGAGAAGTCCCGAGAATGCTGTAGCAGTCGCGAGCGGCCGCTGGCAATATCCCGTCCCTCGCGCCCGCTCCCC
Source organism: Oligia latruncula (assembly GCA_948474745.1). Classification (NCBI taxonomy): domain Eukaryota; kingdom Metazoa; phylum Arthropoda; class Insecta; order Lepidoptera; family Noctuidae; genus Oligia; species Oligia latruncula. Next base: position 13,519,891 of record OX419701.1, on the reverse strand, counting down.
GCGTGCCTGTTGCGCGCGAGCATTCGCATTCATGTTCCTTGCAGTGCAACGAATACAGAAGTGATGAAAATGGATGAAGAAAAGCTTATTTATTTGGTGCAAATGTACGACTGCCTATACAATATCGATAAACACATGAAAAATAACGCTTGGCAAAAAGTGGGCGCTGAAATGAATATTTCTGGCAAGTATGTATTTGTTTAATTATTTTTATTTGAAAATTAAAATAAAACATTTTTTAACGTTTTATTTAAAATGAAAAAAAAAACTTTAAATTGCGTCGCGCAGTCGCGGGAATCCGCGCGCCTTCTCTACCGAGCGGGTCGCTGCGCTTCGCTGCCCTTTGCCGCTCTTTCGGTGTGAGTTGAGCCTAAAAGTGACTCAAAATATACTTTATTTTCTACACGAAAAGGTATACATTGCATTGTGAGAGTTCAGAATACGTTGCGCCGTGCAGCGCTGCGCCTCGTAATGCCTCGCGGCGCAGAGCGACGCAGCGGTACTTCGCCGGTACGCGCGGCGTGCGAGAGCGGCGCTGCGCCTCACGACGCATCGTCAGCAGGGACGGTTACCGTTACCAAAAAAATACCGGTAAAATTACCAAAACGTTTCGTTCTGTTACGTTAAATATTTATCGTTAAAAATAACGTTATAACACAGGATTTACCGGTATTAAAATAGCGTTATTTCGCAAAAATTTATCTACGTCTGGTGCGGCGCGACGTTGCCAAACCGAAACGCGCGCTATGCGTTCGCCGGGGCTTCTAAGCGGAGCGGCAACAAAAGTATGAATACGAGACGGCTCTCGCTCGCGCGTTTCATTTTATAATCATACTAGCTGCCCGGCGAACTTCGTATCGCCCCGTCAGCAGCTTGCGCTTTTTTAATCTCTGGTATCTTCTAAGATATTCATTTTAATGTTATGCTGTAAAGGGCAATTATGATCTACATGAAATGCACAACGTATCTAATGTATTTAATTGGATATGGAATAATAATGTATTGTTTAAAATAACTTTTTATATATGATAATAATCCTTATCCAAATAAATACTTTATTCTTCATAAGTATTTAATTTTGAACAAAATTGCCCTTTTCATAATTTGATTTGCATTCATTGATTTGCGCAGGATGCAGCACAGAAACAATATTTATTTTATACACGCTGAAGCTAGTCGTACTTAACACCAAAATATGCTAGACACCGTCATTGATAGAAATTGTAATGTTTACCGGTACTAATCCTATTAGATAACGTTAACTGACTGATGGGTATCGTTATAAATATCGTTACTTTTTTATCGTTATCATAACGGTAATTGGTAACGATACCAAAAAAAAGTTATTAAAAAAAATAAAAAACCCGACTGCGGTAAAAAACAAGTTAAAAGAACTGAAAAGCTAAAAACAAGCCCATTTTAAATTAAATAAAAGTTGGAAGCAGGCGGGACCCATACCATTTTTATTATATTTTCAAATTCAAATGGGTCCCGCCTGCTTCCAACTTTTATTTAATTTAAAATGGGCTTGTTTTTAGCTTTTCAGTTCTTTTAACTTGTTTTTTACCGCAGTCGGGTTTTTTATTTTTTTTTAATAACTTTTTTTATTTCCAGCTTTTTAGTTTACAAAATTAAATGTGAAATATTTCGCTGACGATTTAGTTCTTGGTACGTGTTTTTTACGATTTGTCACTTCGAATTACTTTTAACCATATAAGTTGTTTATATTTTTGTAATCGTCTTTTAAAGCCCTTTATTTCGATACCCCATTCGATAGGTTTTGAAAAAAAAATTTTTTTTTTAAGACATACATACATAGTAGTCGCCATATAGAATTTTCACTAACGTCATGTCTTTAGTGACACTCGCCGGACTAAGAGGAATCGATTGACGTGTGAATCATAAAAATCGGCCCAGGCGTTTGGTCTGTATAGTGCTTCAAAGGAACATACAAACATACATACATACATACATACCTAACCCATTACTTTCAAAGTTATACCTCTTTCAATATTGTATGATTTTTTTCTATACAGGGTGGAATTTTGTAATGCCACCTGAAGGGAAAGTACTGTGAAACATTCCTTTATTTTTGAATAGAAAGAAAACTGCATACAAAGGTTTTCGAAAATTGGTTTGCCACACCCGGGAATCGAACCGACTAAAATCTGTATAAATTACAACCTCTACTTTTATTGCATCGATCGTTAGGATCACTTATAAGGATGAAATCTCTCTAAGAAATTTGATAAATTAAATGAAAGGAAAATCAATCTGGAAGGGGAATCTGGACTTATAAATTCAATGAGTCAAGTTAAAGCTCTTTAAATACTGGATCTCTTAAGAAATGAGTTAAATGGTTTCCCCGAGCAAGAGCGAAACCAAATAATTCTACAGCAAGATGGTGCTCCAGCCCTTAACAGCAGAATCAGTACTGCCTAAATTAATAACCATTTTAATACCTGGATTGGTACAAACGGCACAATCAGATGGCCTGCGAGATCACCAGATCTCACCCCTTTAGGTTTTTTTTGTGGGGATATGTGAAAAATCAAATTTACATTAAATCTTATGCGAATGTAAACGAGTTGAGAGTTGAAGTTCAGAATACTATTTATAATATTCACCACAACACGTTATTAAAGGTTACTAGAAATGAATTCGTTAGAAGAATACATTTGTGTATCCAAGAAAATGGAGCTCATTTCGAGCAACTAATTAGTTAGTTTACCATTTTTTGTAAATAATTAAAATAATTTTAAGATTTCATGGTTTTCCTATCAAGTTTGTTAAAGAGATTTCATCCTTATAATTGATCCTAACGATCAATGCAATAAAAGTACAGGGTGTAATTTTTACAGATTTTAGTCGGTTCGATTCCCGGGTGTGGCAAGCGAATTTTCTAAAATCTTTGAATGCAGTTTTCTTTCTTTTCAAAAATAAAGGAATGTTTTCTTTGAGTAAAATTTTCTATCTACAAGTACTTTCCCATCAGGTGGCATTACAAAATTCCACCCTGTATTTAATTATGTAAAGTATAGTTAAATTAAACTTTGTTGTGAGTATGTACGATGATATTCCACACCACTTCCGTGACGTCATTTGTTTGTGTCCAAACCGTTTTCTTATCAGTTCATGCGCCGTCATTAGTGACGTTCGCCAAACTTAACTTTGTTAGGAAACTTTAGCTCTTTTTTGATGGTAACAATTTTGGCATTCTTAATTTTTTGGTCAAATGTGAGTTGTCCATAAAAATGAATGAAATTGATTATACAAATTGTATGAAAAATATTTTGCAGAATTTGACCAACTTCCACCGTCCCATTTTTTTTCTTCTAATACAATGAAATGATCCTTACACTAAACAGAGTCGAATAGCAAAAAAAATAGTATTGGTGGATTTCACTCATTATTATGAACAACTCACTCTTGACCAAAAGAATTAATATGCCAAAATTGTTACGATCAAAAAAGAACTAAAGTTTTCTAAGAAAGTTTTCTGATATCTCTTATGGATTCCGATTTCCACCTGTTGGGCCACTTATCTCCAAAATCGCAAAAAATCGCATTAGCAGATTAGATGCAAAAATACGCAAATAATTTGTACTATTCAAATCTTCAATCCGTTGTTTGAGACATCTTGAGAATTGCGAGATATTCATAAATTTATGTTTTTCTTCGTACAAAAAAATCTTTAAATATTCATAGCATAAAAAATAATAGGTAAAACGTAAAAGTCATAGAACAATGTTATATTGTATTTGATAGTAGATTTCATTTATGTAATTATTTTTTTAAAATAAATCATTCTTTTTTTTTTATTCCCAAGTTTTCTACGGTTCAATATCGGCCCAACGTGCGCCGCGCCGCGAGGCCGCCGTGGCGACTCGTCTCTACTATTTCCGTCCAGACTTCGTGCAGAATTGATGCAGTACGGTCGAGTGATCGAGTGATAATAAAATGATAGACTGGGATCTTGCAGAAGAGGAAGAAGAATACAAAAATAATAGACTGCAGCAGGTGGTCGCGGGGAGGGCGGGAGCACGTAGCGAATGTAGACACGTCCCACTGCACCGCGCGGCGTCTTGCTGCGCAGCTAGGCGTCTTGCTGCATCGTGTTGCCAACGATTTTACTATGCGCTTCGCGACGTTGCGATGCGTTTCGTGGCGGCGCGCGGCGCAGCGCGAAATCACTGGCCTCTTCCAGTATCGTCGCAGTACGCGACGCTGCGCGCACACTTTAAAAGAGTGGCGGGTGGTCGCGGGGAGGGCGGGAGCACGTAGCGAATGTAGACACGTCCCACTGCACCGCGCGGCGTCTTGCTGCGCAGCGAGGCGTCTTGCTGCGTCGTGTTGCCAACGATTTTACGATGCGCTTCGCGACGTTGCGATGCGTTTCGCGGCGGCGCGCGGCGCAGCGCGAAATCACTGGCCTCTTCCAGTATCGTCGCAGTACGCGACGCAGCGCGCACACTTTAAAAGAGTGTCTCAAAATATACTTTATTTTCTACACGAAAAGGTACACATTGCATTGTGAGAGTTCAGAATACGTTACGCCTTGTGATGCCTCGCGGCGCAGAGCGACGCAGCGGTACTTCGCCGGTACGCGCGGCGTGCGAGAGCGGCGCTGCGCCTCACGACACGACGGCGATGCAGCGCGACGCCGCGGGGCGCAGCCTTTTTGCATTTCTGTCATTATACTGTTTTGACGATACATTATACAAACATTCATAGCGCAAAATAATTATTCGAGTACTTACCTACCTGCTCACGTCATTAACACAAAAAATTTGTCGAAATTTGTCGCCAAATATCATAATTGTCTCTACATTTCTAAACATTGAATTTTTTCTAAACATTATAGTGTAAAATGTTAAATACGAAGAATAAAAATATAATTAATACGAAGTATAAAAATATAATTAATACGAAGTATAAAAATATAATTAATACGAAGTATAAAAATATAATTAATACAAAATATAAATTTATAATATAAAAATCTATTCCAATTTTTTACATAATTATAGTGATGGGCCGGCTATGGATTTTGCCGATAGGTTGACATTTGAAATTTCACAGTGTAGGTATACCTACTACTTTAAGAGGGCGCCAAACCAATAAATAATTTGAATGTTTAAGCCTGTTTTGATTATTTTGTAGTTGATTTAGCTTCCATGTTACTTATTGAAATTACTAATTGTATTTCCGGTTAATTTTGATGTATTTAAAATATTGTGGTTTCCGGTTGAATTTGTATTTAAAGTTTCTATTTTGTTACTTTGTTTTTATTTATTTTAAATACTGTAGTTTCCGGTTGACTTTATTTTATATTGTTTCTATTTTGGCATTATGAATATTTATCGTGACAAATCATTTAAAATATAATCTATAATAGTTTGACATATCCGCTTACACATAATCAGCCTATAATGTTCCCACTGCTGGGACACAGGCCTCCTCTCGCTGAGAGGGAGTGGGCCGTAATCCACCACGCGGGCCCAGTGCGGATTGGCAGATGTCACATGTCTTCGAATTTTTGGTTCTAGGACATGCCGGTTTCCTCACGATGTTTTCCTTCACCGTTTTGAGAGCAGTGGTGATGAAATAATTTACACAAAGTAAAGCGCCTGTCTGGGTTCGAACCTACGACCTACAACGCGTAAGTCGCGGCCGTTACCACTTGGCCACCACTGCTCTATATCCGCTTGATTTATATAAATTCAATTTGGCGGCAAAGTTTCGCGGTCTTAGCAGCAAGTTTTGGTGGTAATTTGTACCTATAAAAACTCAATTAAAACTGTTGTAATACTGCTCGTGAAATAAGCACCCTGAATTGAAGTGAGGTACGTATTTTCTTTGTACTCTTTTAAACATTTTCCTGCCATTTCTATTGCTGTGTATTTGAGTGATATATTGGTGCAAATCAATAATATGTCTAACTCAGACAACGATGGCGATGATGCGCCGACATACACTACTATATAGCCGCAACAAATAATAAAAATATGTAGTGTTAAATATGGCACGGTGGGAAGGAACCCGCATTACTAGAACATTCGATTTTCGGTGCGCAGCCGGCCCATCTCTACTTATTATCTTAAATATTTCTGTATGTTCAAGTAAGCCGCCACTGCACTCAACTCGCTGTAGGTCGTGTAGAACCAGACCCGTAATCAGGAACCGATGCGGGTGAACCGGAATAATCTAAAAATTCGAAATTAGTGACAGATTTTGTTGGATGGTAAAATTTAGACAATTCTGCTGGCTGGGATTTCATCAAGTCATGAATGACTTCATCTGAGAAACAAGTACACAGGTTATCATATTGTTCATCATTATATTGAGTGGCCACGTCTCTGGTCTTGACTTGACTTCGTGGTATCGGCAAAGCAACGCCTCTAGTCGCCCTGACCATCTTCTTTACAGTAGCAAGCGAACATGCTTCGTAGCTAGGCAAATTATTAAGTGCGTCAAAGACTGACAGGCTTCTCATATAAACTGGCAAGTGTTCCATCAAATGCTTTTTAGCAGTTTTACTACATGTGCACTGTTTAGGCTCAATGGACTTTAGATAAGTCTCCAGAGACGGTTCTATTCTATGCTGTTCGTAGACAGCGTTGCCAGCAGGCGTCGAATGTGAAACAGTTTGTTGTGGCCCTGCTAAAGATTGACACACTTGAGCATTTGTGTCAATCTTACTTTCTGTGGATTTAGCCGGTTGACTGGTGCAATAGCAATGAGGCATTTTGCAGGCACTGCATGCGAAAGGTGTTGTTAGTTCTTGATGCAATACTTGTAATAAAGAACTTTTTAACTTAAGTTCTGACAGTTGTTGAGACGTCGTATACTTTACAGGTACATCATGTTCATACACGTGGTCATCTATAAAATCCATATCATCTCCATGTTCACCGAATATATAATGCTTTACTTTGTTGGTGAACTGTTCGAAATTATCACACGCTGCGTACATACACTGCTTGTTTATAACTATGACTGGCATATGGGATGCACTAGACGTGCAATGTTTCGGACAAAGATCTTTTTCAATAGGAACTTCATATTTGTGACTTTTATCACAGAAAAGATAGAAAGGATGTGGGCCAGCTTTAGGACCTCCAGACCATTCCGTTTCAAATTTAAAGATGCTTTCAGCGCTCGGATTTTCTAGTACTTCGTTCAGATGTAGGAGCATCAGTTTTTCCATATTAATAAAAAAATCTGCATTTGCTGGTAGCAAATTCAGACAATACGACACATACGTTTGGAAATGCTTAAGGACGTACCCAACTTTCTTCTGCCATATTGCGTCGAACTCTAATTGCAAATTCTCTTTTCGTCCTCTGCCAATAACTTCATAGTCTTTCATCGCTATTTCGTTTGATAAAATCTTAACTTTTTTCGTGTGCATGTAATGAGAAAGCTTAATATCTTTTTTAAATTCTTCGCGCTCTTTCAAAGCAACATAAACTTGACAAGCCAGGCGTTGGCACTCCAAAAATTTTCTAAATTTCTCGATCATTACATGTTTCTCTAGTTTGAGATCATGTAGTTTATCCCCCAATTCGCCACGATACCTTACTAACGACTGGACAAATTCACCTCTTAGTCTGAACTTTTCTGACATCATTCTATCTGTGAATATATCATATAGTGCAGTTGCTTGCTGTTTTACCGAGGTTATGTATTTTTCTTTCATTTTTTGATGTGTCTCATTTTGTATTCTGTTAATTTCACTAGATGCTGCATTAAACAGTATAGTCTCAATACTATTGATAGATACAGCGTATAAATTAGAAAAATCTTTATATTCTTTAAGAATTTTGTCACTGTTCCTGTTTGCCGCTTTCTCAGATAAGTCCTTAAAAATGTGTTCGCATTTATCTTCAATTATTCTTTTCCATTTCTCTTCGTTATCAGAAACAGCTTTTTTTGTCTCTAATATCATGCATTTGCGACGATTTTCAAGCGCTTTTGTACAAACTGCGTCGATTCCAAGATAATTTAATCTGGACATATACTCTTTTTTAAAAGGCTTTAACACCGTTCTGCCTTTCAAAAGGTCTTCAGGTGGGACGTACCAGTCGGCTCCACCACCTTTCATTGGAGGTTCAAACCCTGCCAACAACTTTAACTTTGGTGTCATCGAATTGAAATATACGGCTGCAAGTGGCTCAGACATTTTTTTCTTGATAAGGCTCTGTGTGGGAACCTCTTGTGTTCTCAAGAAGTGTTTCCTTAAACGATAGTTTTCACTCATGTAGTCAGCACTCATAGTAGCAGGTAAATTAGGTTGGTTGATCTATAAATGTTTAAAAAAATAAATATTACAAATATTCTAAAAAATGGTATAAAATTTTTTTTTACATATAACAGTCTATCAAAAAGTACTCTGTGACATATAACTTAAAAACGTCATCATAACCATAGACGTATAATGATCGTCGTACCTATTAAATGTATCTAAAATAAATACAAATCGAACCAAAGAGTCCATCAAAGTATAAAGGTGCTATATTGCCGGGGACTGCAAACTTCCGACTGGAGGCCGACGTGTGCAAGTCATACTGGTTTAGAATAGCGCGGCGCCGCGCCGCCCGGCGCCGCAGTGTCGTCACGCTGCTGGTCGGATGTAAAAAGATTCATCATATCAAGCGGAAATCCACATTGTAATACACTAAAGGGGGTACTTAGGTATAGTAGAAGTATAGGTATTGAGCTAAATTAATGTTGGTATAGAAAACCTCCTCCTTTTTTGAAGTCGGTTAAAACCGCAACTAATTAGGCTGTAGCGAGCAATATAACTCACCCAACCGACTTGTGCGTGTGCATAGAATGGGACGGGGGAAGTGGAATTACAAGAAAAGTATTATTGTAAACGTTACTTCTTCGTTGCGTTATACCTATATTACTTCAAACATGTTTTGTTATTTCCCCCTGTTAATCGGTAAAAATAAGAATTTTAATATAAGAATTTGTGTATCTAGACTTGATGGATTTCTCTTATCCCCATTAAGTATATTCTTTCAAAACCATACCTAATAGTGGTGATTCGGCGACAAAATAATGAAAAAACATAACCCTCCTTCTGACGCAGTCGGGTAAAAACTCTTTTAATCACACTAATATTACAAAGGCGAAAGTTTGTGAGTGTTTGTAAGTTCTTCACGCACAAACTACGGAACGGATTTTGATGAAACTTAGGGTCAGTTCACACCGAGACGCGACGCGACGCGCAGTTTTCAAGATAGAAATACAATTACAGACCTTATCTACTACACAAAAAGGTACACGATTCAGTGAGCTACGCCGCGCGGCGGCGGCGCCGCGCTGCGTAGCTCGACGTAGTAGGTAGACACTGAATTGTGTACCTTTTAGTGTAGTAGATAAGGTCTGTAATTGTAATTCTATCTTGAAAACTGCGCGTCGCGTCGCGTCTCGGTGTGAACTGACCCTAAGTTTCATCAAAATCCGTTCCGTAGTTTGTGCGTGAAGAACTTACATAATAATATAATATATAATAATATAACTTAAACATCAGAAATAACACATAGGATCCTTTTTATCCCGATATTCCTACGGGATCGACACTTATGCGGGTGAAACCGCGGGGCGCTGCTAGTAAAATATACTCGTATACCTACCTAAAGCACTGGTGACTCAGTGGTACCGGCCACGACTTACATGTTTGTAGGTCGTGGGTTCGAACCCAACTTTGTGTAAATTATTTCATCATCACTACTCTCAAAACGATGAGGAAAACATCGTGACGTAACCTAGATATGTCCTAGAAGGCTCTTCCTCTCTCCTACTTAATTAAAATTTTGCTGTGCCCGCCCCAGGATCCATCACTGAATCCATTATATATCACCATATATACCATTACATTGTTTATACCATTATATAGATATATATTATATATATACCACCTGTATGTATGTGTACATTATGGATGCAATAAAGACTGAATTGAATAGAACCAACCATTCGAAGAACGTCTACCAACCCGCACTGGGCCCGCGTGGTGGATTATGGCCCACTCCCTCTCACCGAGAGGAGGCTTGTGTCTCAGCAGTGGGAACATTATACGCTGATTATGCTAAGTATCTACCTACTGCAGCACTTTCGGAACCTCCTCAGTCTGTTTAGGTTCAATTACAGTTCCAAAACTCACCCGTCAGTTTTACGTAGGGAACGCCATCGACACGGCATGCAGTTGTCGCGACAAGTTAGGCACGGGCCACACAGAAGGGACGTGAGCCGAGGACGGGACTTATACAGCATTATATTGTAGTCTTTGGACGGGACGCAGACGCGGCGTTCCTTTCACGTATCCTCACACAAAATGTATTGACGCAATCTGGCACTAACCATACAGGATGGACAAGGTTAGACACGTCACTTTTCCATCTGCATACTATTGTCGCGTCTGCATCCCGTCCTTGTCTCACGTCCCTTCTGTGTGGCCGGTGCTTTACTGTGTATTTATATTTTTTGTAGGAATTTATAATCAGAGTAGGTACCTATAGTTAAAAGCAGTTTTAGTTTTTCCCACGGTGTAGATTTATGGGTTATTCTCCTAAAAATGGGCTGAAGTCTCATTTACAAATCGAGACAGAAGGTAATAAAATAAAGGCTCGCACCTGTTACATGGCACCTAAACTGGTTGAAGAAATGAGAACTAGATACAGTTTTATAAAAAACGTAAATCTTCAAAAAAACGATACCTATGCGGAGAAAACAATCAATCGATAATCAAGTTGATAATATGTATATTTTTTACCCGACTGCGTCAGAAGGAGGGTTATGTTTTTTACTGAATATTTCTACGAGTTCAGGCGCGTCTTCAATTAATCTGCTCGATCAACTGCAAAGAGCTCTGCGTAGTCGGCACGAATCTCGAAGGTGAAACATTTTTTAAACTGATTTCATTTCTCATTGGTTCAAATGAATCTAGTGCGAGAAACAAGTGTACAGCAAATCAAATTCTGCATCTGACCATTGGGTGCTCATGTCTTTGGTCTTGGATGATACTGTAACAATTGGGGAAGGAGTCCTTTGTGCTCTCGCAGGTTTAACCAATTTCTTTAACGTTGAGACTGAACACGTTTCATAGTTTGGTAGTTCCAAAGTATCATACATTGACATATTTCTCATATACACCGGCAAATGTTCAGCTAAATGTTTCTTAGAGCTCTTAGCACATCCACAAGTTTTGGGCTCAATGTATTTCATGTATTTCTCCAACTTAGGTTCTCTTACGTGCTTCAATCGGCTTGTATTTGGAGATGGGCCTGCCGTGTTGTTTAGTAACCGTGACGGGACCGAGGGTAGCCCTCGCCCTGTGCTTTTCTCACTTGTTTTTTTGGCATCCTCAACGGATGTATCGAAACAATGAGGTATGTCACGACCAGCGAGAGGCACTTTATTAATATTGAACATCTCTTGTTGCAAAACTTGTAATAAAGAACTTTCTAATTTTATTTCTGATAACTGTTGCGAGATTGTGTACTTCACCGGCACAAAATGTTCATAGACCGAGTCATCTTTTAAATCAGCATCGTCTCCACGATTACCATGGATGTATTCCTTAAATTTGTTAGTGAAATTGAAATTATCACAGGCGGCGTATAGATATCGCTTGTTAATAATAAATACTGGTAATTCCGACGCACTAGAAGTACCACTATGTTTTGAACATAAATGTTGTTTCACTTGAGGTTTATAACCTCTGTCGCAGAACAGATAGGAATTGCCTTTGGTCGTGGAACAGGAGTGAGGAATTGTTGCTCTTCTACTGAAATAATACTCATAGCAGTTGGGTCTTTAAGGGCTTCTTTAACCTGCATACATTTTTCCATATTTATGAAAAACTCAGCATGGTCCGGTAGCTTTAAGACAGTAGGACACAAATATCTGAAAATTCTTCACGACACAGCTTACTTTTTTAGCCAAATCGAATTGCTCTCCTGTCGTTTCATTTCTTTCTGTTCTGCAAGGCTAGCTTCAAATTTTAATAATGTGCTGGCTTCTGTCAAATGTTTTACGTATTTCCTGTGTTCCTGTTTTTACTCTTCCATTTCCTTAAAACATTCTTCTTTCTCTTTCAAATGAACATTAATTTGACACGCTAGCTTTTGATATTCGAGACATGATCTTAATTTTTCTGCAGCTACATGTTTGTCAACATTTAGATCACAGAGTTCTTTTTGATAGACTGCTTTAGATCATGAAGTCTGTTCGTCATTTCAGTGCGACTAATTTTTAAATTTTCGATAAATTTAGCTTTTAACCTTGCCTTATCCTGTTTAAGTTTTGCTGTTTCTTCATGGTTCATTAAAATTGCTTGAGCTTTCCAAAGGGTGTCGTAGCGTGTCTTCATTTTAAGACGAGTTTTTTCTTGCATCATTTTTATTTCATTTATGAGACCCTCGTGGAAAATCATCTCTATGTTATTTAAAGACTTTCGGAAAATAAATCAACTTTATGTAGGTGTTCAGTATAATTTTTTGGTTGTAGTTTGACATTTTAATTCCAATGTTCTTGACTGATTGTTTTCTTCTTCTTGAGATCCTTGTGGTGAGCGATGAGGATTTGAAATTCTAAGAAGACAGTACGGAAATGCTTGATTTTGGTTAACATTTGATGGTCCAACGGTTTCAAAACCACTCTGTTTTCGACTATAATTTCCTTTGGAGCAACGTACTAGTTCCTTCCCACTCCTTTCATAGGAGGCATTACTAGTCTTATCAAAGTACTCTGTGATAGGAGGTAAAAGAAAAGTGTCTACTTTCCTTTTTAACCGACTTCAAAAAAGGTGTAGAGGTTCTCAATTCGGCTGTATATTTTTTTTTGTATGTTTGTTACGCGATATCTGCGGCAATTGTAAATCGATTTCAAACATTCTTTTTTTTAATGGTTAGGCATATGCCTCAGGAGTGGTCCCATATAAATTCTATTAACTTTGCTTGGGTAGTTTTTGAGTTAGCTTCAATAATACGTATTTTTGCCACTTAGTTTATATTGATGATGTATAATGACTTCCTGTCACTGATATTTACATAGCAAGTAGTGTTATATGAATTTGTGAAACTACAAATAAAAAGTGAAAAATAAAAACTTTTTTTACAAAAAAAAAACTACCGACGACGTCCAAATTAAGAAACTACATGAAGCAACGAAAATGCGAACCCAACGACACCGACTTCCGAAATTAAAGTAATTTTTCACTTTTTTGAAAGTCGGTTGTTCTTTTTGTAAAAAGTTTACCTTAGCTTAACTTTTAATAGGTTGACTTTTGTATTTTATGCCATCATGTACCACTACATTACAATGTCTACAAATAAATAAATTTGAATTTGATACATTATAATTTTCTTCCAAGTCACACTAATGATGGTAACAGAACACTTAACAGTGCTGCCATCTCACGAGCGAGATTTTAGTTTCTAACCCCATTCAGACAAACTCTTAAAACCACGTTATGTTACATGGTTTTATGAGCTTGTGTCGATTCGGTATACCTATATGGTTTCCCTACAAGTAAAATATATACTAAAGTAAAAGAAACCTCTTCGAGAAACACGCACTGAAAAAGAAGAAATTCTTTCCGCGGAATCAAAACTTTGGTCAAATGTGGGTCGCATAGCGCATGCCGCCGCCCTGATAATAATTATCGTACTTTCTAAAATCAGTATCAGTAGACACACTCCAGGCGCTGCACGCTGTAGCATGCATCCATGGCATGACCACAGTATAAAGATCATACAGTATTTCGACTTCATACAAACGGACGAAACGCGAGCTATACCTACGCGCCTCGACCTCGGAATGCGCTCGGTATGCAGACCACAGAGTACTTTTTATATCTATGCAGACAGTCGCGACTGTGCCGCAGTGACGAACGGACGGTGTGTTGTTTTTTTTAACAATGACCGCGCGATTTTTTCACTAAAAATAAATTGAAGTACATATTTAATATGACGAGTCGGCTATATTGTGCTGTTTTTGGTTGCATGAATTCGTCAATAACGCATCCAGAGATAACTTTTTTAGATTACCTGGAAACTCTGAAAGGTAAGACTATAAAATAATTTTACTTACTAGTAGGTAGGTACATAATGTGTGTCTTTTTAATGGATAAGTATTTCCTTTTATCTCCCGAAAAAAAAGATGTCTGGATTAATAAATAAAGTGAATAAAGGAAAGTGATAGACACGAGTGAAATAGGTAGTTATAGGCGGTTCATGAATCATTATACGGTAGGTACGCTTGTGTTAAAACCTCGGGGCATGTGTGTTTTGTTTTGTTAGTTTGTATAATTCAACGTAAAGACGTGGTTTTTATTATTAATATTTACGTACACACAGTAAAATACAATAACAAAATTAAATGGAAACACAAAGTAGGCAAATGTAATTAAAATGCTGGAGGCGGGCAGCCCTATCGCATGTTTACGTACCGCGCGGCTGTAGGCATTTATTTCAAGGTTACGGCCGAGTTACAAACTGTATGATCTTTATACTGTGGCATGACATTTATCTAGTTTTATTGGCAGAGCAGTATGTTTCCTAACAGGTTATTCCGGCTATTCAGAACACTACCCGACATGTTACATTTCTAGACAACAATCCTGAAACCACAAAATAAAATATGTGTAGGTATATCTAGTATAGTATTTTATACTTAAATCTTTATTAAATACAATATACAAATAAGAAAAACCTAATACAAACTTCAAAACTTTCTTTCCAAACCTATTTAAAAATACTAAAAGAATGTAAATTATTCGAATGCACAATCTGTTCTAGTAAATATTTCTTTAATCTCGGGGAATTCTTGAAGAAGATTCCTCAAAGAGAGCGCTCTGGATGTTGCAAACGAACTCGTTCGTTTTGTCAGGTACGAGGTACTGTCAACAGTGTCAACCGCATCCGTCCCCGTAAAGACTAGCGTTGTTGGATCAATAAGCAAACTAGTTACTTCAGGATTATAAAAACAAGTGCACAATCTCTCAAATTCCAGATCCAAGGACTGAGTGGCCATGTCTTTGGTCTTAGCTGGGAGTTCTGGGGCCATGGGAGAAATTCTTTTTAACAAGGTCTTAAGCGTACTTATCGGACATATTTCATAGTTAGGTAAATCGAAGGGCTCATACCTCATGTGTCTCATATACAGGGGTAAATGTTCAGTTAAGTGCTTCTTGACCGTCTTAGCACAACTACACTTTTTCGGCTCGACGTGCCTACAGAAACTCTCCCATTTAGGTTCTCTCTCGTGAACTAATTCCATGCTTCTGTCGATCGATTGCAATTTATGGTGCGATGCCGTGGAAGATGTTATCGATGAAGATGTTATCGATGAAGATACTTGTTTAGTTTTCTCACCGCCACCTACCAATGCAGGACACGCAGGGCAGATACACCAAGGCAAGTCGCAGTCCCTACACTTAATAGGAACTATACCCTCGTCTGTTTGCACGTTTGCCATTTCTTGTTGCAGTAGTTGAAGTAAAGAACTTTCTAATTTTGTTTCGAACAATCGCTGGGACGATCCATATTTAACCGGAACAAAGTGCTCATAGACCAGGTCATCTTTGAAATCAGCATCGTCTCCACGATTACCGTGGATAAAATCGTTAATCTTGTTAGTGAACTGTTCGAAATTGTCACAGGCGGCATAAAGGCATTGCTTATTAATAATCATCAGTGGTAATCCCAAAGCACTAGAAGTACTACTGTGTTTTGGACATAAATCCTGTTCCACTTTAGGTTTGTACCCTCTGTCACAGAACAGATAGAAAGGTTTAGGTCGTGGAACAGGTGTATGGAATTGTTCCTCTTTTTCTTCTTTAATGATACTGGTAGCAGTCGGGTCTTCCAGGGCATCGTTCACTTGTAACAGCATCAATTTCTCCATGTTTATAAAGAACTCTGCATGGTCCGGAAGCATATTTAGAGAATACGACACAAACATTTGAAACGATTTCACGACATGACAGACTTTCTTCTGCCAAATTTTACGGAACTTTTCTCGCTTCTTTACTTTCTCTTCTTCTAGATTGATTTCGAAGTCTTTAGTCAGTATTGTATCCGTTATAATCTTAACTTTTTTCTTGTGCTTATATTTTGACTCTTCTGTTTCTTTTAAGGATTCTTCTCGTTCTTTAAAAGCAACATAAATTCCACAAGCTAGATTTTGACATTGGAGACATTGCCTTAGTTTTTCTACAGCCATGTGTTTATCAACCTTTAGATCATGAATTATGTCGGCCATGGCCGTGCGATTAATTTCTAACTTTTCCATGAAATCACTTTTTAGTCTAGGTTTTTCCTCTATCAGCTTTTTCTCATATTGGTCGTAGAGCAAAGTAGCTTGGTATTCTAAAGCGGCTGTGTATTTATTTTGCAATTTATGTATTGCATTTTCTTTAGTATTTTTAATTTCTGTTATTGCTGATTCATGAAACAAAATTTCAATTTTACTTATGGATTGCCTATATAAATACGTGAAATCTTTAAAGTCATTCATTATTTGGTCCGAATTCTTCTTCTTCGCAGCTGTGACAAGGTCATACCATAGCCTACGAGTAGCGGCTGTGGCATAATTTCTCCAGCTAATATCAGAATCTAAAAGTGCTTGCTCTATTTCTAAATCCATTCGTTTTCGATGATTTTGGAACACAGTTTCTCCGATGGTTGCGATACCTTGATGGTTTAATTTAGAAAGTATCTCTCTTGTGATTGGTTTCAATACTGCTCGGCCTCCTAGTAATTCATCTGGCGGTACGTACCACTCACTTCCTCCACCTTTAAGCGAAGGTTCCAAGCCCGCAAGTACTTTGTGTTTTGGTCTCATAGACTTGAAGTAGATGGCAGAAAGGGGAGGAGTCATTTTCTTCGTTATCATACTTAGTGTCGGTACTTGTTCATGTCGGAGGTAGTAGTCTCTTAAATAATAGTTTTCACTCAAATTAGCCATTCCGAATATTTACTAAATATATTTCTATAAATAATACGTACTAAAACCAAAAAAATCGTAAAACGCTTGAATTATTAAAATGCTAATAAATTGCTTAGCAACTCTATGACAAAAATCAAAATCTTCAAAATTAGAATATTAACCCTCCAACGCAGGGAATGCAATTCGGAAAATCCGTAATCCGGAATATCCGATTGTTTTTACTAATCTTCCGAATCCGGATCTGTATAAATCGAATCCAGATTTTTTTAACAATAACAAATTGTAACAAAAAAACGCGCTAGTCAGTAGATCGCGCTGTTCCCGCATCTCGCGATTGCTGAGTCTCTCGGCTCTGGGGAGAGCGGAGGGGTGCGGGTCGTGGGTCAAGGGCACATCCATTGCACGGCACGCCACTTTACCCGGTCTTGGGCTCTTCCCGCATCAAACTCTTGCCTGCTACTGTGACCGGGTCGTCGATCCCCTTGGCTGGTGCCCTGCCTATATGCTTCTGTGGTCAGTCCTGGGTCTCCGCTCCAATACTTTATCCCTTCTACCACCCGATCTGCAGCCTATGTTGCCTGCCATTTCCACTTCTGCCGCGCTACCGCCAGGGCTACGTCGGTTTACTTTCTTCTTCTTAGGATCTCTGGTTTTTCTTCTAAGGAATATTTATGGTGTAGGTAGGTAGGTACGTAATGGATAGTATTTCTATTCTTTTCTGTATTTCTGTTATAATCACGAAGAGAAATCCCCAACATAGGCGTTTCGTTGAGTTTGGTGATTGCCTGCTAAGTGAGAGACCATTATTCATTTCATTTTTTTTTCTTTTGTGAAAAATGGTGGGGCTGGTGGTAGCGAGGAGGACACATTGTTCAAAAGTGTGACGCGTCATATTCAGTAGAATGTTGCCCTTGAGCACATCGGAGAACTTTCCAAAAACCCCGCCAGCCTAGTTGTATTCGGTGCTTCAGTTCGCGTTCCTGGCTGCAGGCTGGCTGATGGCTTGCCCAAGGTGGCTCTTAATTACGATGCAGTCTGTGCTGGTGTCAGTGCACATTAACATGGTTTTTGGAGTGTTAATCTTCAAGCCCACCTTTTGCGACCTATCGTACAGCTCTTCGATCATGTCTTTGGCACTTCTGACAATGTCAGCAAGCACTATAATTTAGATGACTTAGTAATGACGTGTGACCGGAGTCACACGTCATTATTAAATACGCCTAAGTGCATTGCGGAATTTAACCTATTCGCGCTCAATAGAAGGCCTTCCGTCCGGGCTTCAGGCGTTTGTGTTCAGTGACTTTATTCGTCACAGTGTGCATCGGGACACAACACCCTGACGTTGGGGCCTGCTATAGCGCAACAAGGTTCTTTTGGCACGTGACAAAAATCGGAACTAACGCCGTCATCTTGTTTTTTCAATACATTTTACAAAACTGCACAAATGTTAACCAACAGCGCCACCCCTGCCAACGTCATTCGAGCGTCAAAAGGACCTAGTAGCAGTATAATAAATCATTAGACGAACACACAGACTAAGAAGAGAAGTACCTACCCTTGACGAACACGAGCTCTCACCCGAACAGACCAGCACGCCACACTGTCTTTCACAATCTGAAGTATCCTTAATGAAATTAATAATAATAATAATCCATTGCTTTGTAGCTGCGTCTACACCGACACATGCAAACTACGCATCATAACATACTGACGTCACGCAAAATCCTACATCGCGTAAGCAGAGTTTACCGCGCAACTAGCAATAAATATATACCTACTTACTTACAACGTCCGACGCAATCGTCGGGCAGTTGCCCACCAGACACGTTACCCGTCTGGTGGGAAGATCCTCCCTTTCCTATGAAAGATGACTGAACTTTACACCATGTTCCTCATACCTCCAAATTCATATGTTTAAAAAAATCGTCTGCTCGTCAACGTAAATTATGAATGTTGTTCCTAGATGTTGGTCAATTTATTGTATGAGTATTTCTTAGGTCTCCACCCAAGAGGAGAGGAGATTCTTAACAGCTAGGGTGTATCCACCGAAGTTGTGTAGAGATGCGTACTGGCTAAACCGGAGCAGAGATGTGTGCTGGCTAGAGTGGAGCTGCGCTACGTGCGACGAACATTGGATGTGGCGCGGGCGCGGTGGGTGTGTTGACTTGTGCGACACGGGGGAACTAGCGGTGCCGCTCGCCACTCACATCTCTCTTCTCCACTGCCTGGCGCCGCTAGCTTGCGAGGCACAACTCACACCTCTGTTATGTTCGCGCTAAAAGCAAATATGAGGCATCTCCTCTCCTCTCTGTCTGCTCCTATTATCCAATGAAGCTAAGCGGAGACGAGATATGCAAATAACGCAATCCTATTAGTTGTTTCCAACATACCTATCTCCTCTCCTCTCGTCTCGTCTCCGTTTTGGTCCAGTCCGGGCCTTAGGCGTGCTACACACTTGTTCGGTTCCCGGGTGGCAAAATCCAATATAATGTACCTATAGGTACAAAAAAGCCGCTCGGCTTAGGTCAACCCGAACACGATTAAGCAAGGATAGATGCTGAGCAAAGTTTACCGATCGGCACGAGCGGAATGAAAGCCGAATATGTATAGTAATTGCTTCTGGCTGGCTTTGTTGTTCAACTAATACTGCCGAATCGAATCTGCCATCCCGAACATATCTTTAACACCCCTAAGATCCGAGTATATCACACTGACCTGTATTATACATGTATGATAGAGGTCAGAGGTATATCACAATATCATTCATACCAGTGAGTGAGCGGCCTGTAGGTACTATTGTCTAATGATATAAGTAGGAGGTTCTAAAGATAATTATAATGAGTACGTAACTTTAGTTTCTTTAAATCTTTATTACAAGTAATTAAAAAAAATGTAGTATGACGTTCAAAACTTACCCTCCCTAAACTTATTACAAAATATAATGTAAGTAGTATGACGTTCAAAACTTACCATCCCTAAACTTATTACAAAATAAACCTTAAGTTCAAAATTTACCCTATCGAAACTTATAGAAAAAAGTAATATAGTTAAAGATTACTATAAAGGTAACAGTAGTATAGTATATACCTAGTAGTACCTAGTATGTATGTATATTATTATACTTATTCGAAATGACAATCGTCCTTCTTAAATATATATTCAAGTTCCAAATTATCGTCAACGAGGTTTCTCAAAGATTGTGCTCTGGCCGTTGCGAACGAACTGACTGGTTGTGCCATGAACGAGGGCGACATTGCACCAAAAGATTGTTTTGGAAAACCAGTGTTTTCTATATTTTTAATAAATTTACTGAATTCATCATCAGAATAACAAGTGCATTGCCACATCGACTCTAATATCGGGTAATTATATTGAGTGCTCATGTCTTTGGTCCTAGATGGGACTGCCGGGGGTACGATAGGAGGCGTTTCTTTTCTTGCCTCTTTAACCAAGGTTTTAAGCTCTTTGTTCGAGCACATTTCATAGCCCAGTATTTCAGGAGGCCCATACTTCATTTGTCTCATATACAGGGGTAAATGTTCAGGTAAATGCTTCTTGACCGTCTTAGCACAACTACACGTTTTCGGCTCGACGTACTTACAGAAACTGTTCCATTTAGGATCTCTCTCGTGATCCAATTCCATGCTTCTGCTAATCGATTGCAATTTATGGTGCGGTGCTGTGGAAAATGTTATTAACGAAGATGCTTGTTTAGTTTTCTGACCGCCATCTAACGATGCAGGAGGCGGAGGGCAGATACACCAAGGCAAGTCGCAGTCCCTACACTTAATAGGAACTATACCCTCGTCTGTTTGCACGTTTGCCATTTCTTGTTGCAGTAGTTGAAGTAAAGAACTTTCTAATTTTGTTTCGAACAATCGCTGGGACGATCCATATTTAACCGGAACAAAGTGCTCATAGACCAGGTCATCTTTGAAATCAGCATCGTCTCCACGACTACCGTGGATAAACTCGTTAATCTTGTTAGTGAACTGATCGAAATTGTCACAGGCGGCATACAGACATCGCTTATTAATAATCACCGCTGGTAATCCCGAAACACTAGAAATACCACTTTGTTTTGAACATAAATTCTGTTCCACTTTAGCTTTGTAACCTCTGTCACAGAACAGATAGAAAGGTTTAGGTTGTGGAACAGGGGTATGGAATTGTTCCGTTTCTAGTTCAATGATACTGGCAGCTGTCGGGTCTTCCAGGGCCTCGTTCACTTGTAAAAGCATCAATTTCTCCATGTTTATAAAGAACTCTGCATGTTCCGGAAGCATATTTAGACAATACGACACAAACATTTGAAACGATTTCACGACACGACAAACTTTCTTCTGCCAATCTTTGCGAAACTCTTGTCGCTTCTTTTTTTTCTCTTCCTCTAGATTGATTTCAAAGTCTTTAATCAGTATTGTATCCGTCATAATCTTAACTTTTTTCTTGTGCTTATGTTTTGACTCTTCTATTTCATTGAAGCACTCTTCTCGCTCTTTTAAAGCAACATAAATTCTACAAGCTAGATTTTGACAATGAAGATATTGTCTTAATGTTTGTACAGCCATATGTTTGTCAACGTTTAGATCATGTATATTATCGCCCATAGCCGTGCGATTAATTTCTAATTTTTGCATGAATACAATTTTAAGTCTAGTTTTTTCCTCCCCAAGCTTTTTTTCGTATTCGTCGTAGAGCAAAGTCGCTTGGTGTTTCAAAGTGGTTGTGTATTTGTTTTGCATTTCATGTAATGAATTTTCTCTAGCATTTTTTATTTCTGCTACGGCTGATTCATGAAATAAAATCTCAATTTTACCTATGGACTGCCTATATAAATACATGAAATCATTAAATGCTTTCATTATATGTTCAGAATTTTTTTTTTTAGCTTTTACGACAAGGTCATCCCATAGCCGACGAGTAGTGGCTGTGATATTATTTCTCCAGGCATTATCAGAATTTAAAAGTGCTTGCTCTATTTCTAAATCCATTTCTTTTCGATGCTTCTGGAACACAGTTTGTCCAATGGTGTCGATACCTATACTGTTTAATTTGGAAAGTACCTCTGTTCTGGCTGGTTTCAAAACTGCTCGGCTTTCAAGTAATTCATCCGGCGGCATGAACCAATTTTTTCCTCCACCTTTAAGCCTAGGTTCTAGACCCGCAAGTTCTTTAAGTTTGGGAGTCATAAAATTGAAATAGATGGTAGCAAGCGCAGGCGTCATTTTTTCTCTCATCATTCCTTGAGTCGGTACCTGATCCCGTTGCAAGAAGCATTTTCTTAAATGGTAGTTCTCGCTTAAATTAGACATTGTATGTCAACTTCAACTAAGTGAGATGCACGGATTACAATAATATTTAAAGGGTGAGACGTATAAAAGTATTAAAAAGGGTACTTCTCTTCTTAGTCTGTGATTCACAGAGTACTTTTTGATAGACTGAAACTGATTAAAAACCAAAAACGTTACACAGACTACAATATAATATGTCGTTATCAACACAGAGTACTTTTTGATAGACTGAAAGGTGAAAATGCTATTCTCTGTCAACAATCGAATTCAACTTGTCATTCTATTCTACGTTGTTCAGTGTATTCTACCAATACTTACTGCCCGGAACATAAAGGGCTAAGGAAGGAACATGGGTTTTAGTCAGTAAGTCTGACACTCCCTTCCGCTCCACCCAGAGCGGGGCGGTTGCGGATGGTAAATCATCAAATGACCCAAAGACTACAATATGATGCTGAAATGACCCCTCCGGTCATTTGATGATTTACCATCCGCAAAAAAAAAAGACACTGAAAGAATTGAGTCCAGGGAGAAAAGGTTTTAAGGT
This sequence comes from Oligia latruncula, assembly GCA_948474745.1. Classification (NCBI taxonomy): domain Eukaryota; kingdom Metazoa; phylum Arthropoda; class Insecta; order Lepidoptera; family Noctuidae; genus Oligia; species Oligia latruncula. Next base: position 13,497,088 of record OX419701.1, on the reverse strand, counting down.
TTTTACATAATCATTGTGTTACCGTCGCGCGACGTGCTCTTCGCAGCGCTTTTTATTTATTTATTTATTTATATAACAATTGCATGCTGCACTTACAGTAAGACACCAAAGCGCGCAGCAAGCCAAAAACATATACATAACATTTACTTAACTAAAAAACTTTATACAAACATTAAACATAGATTTACTGCTAAACATAAATATATCGACTTCAGGCTCCTGAGCAATCAGGGCGTTCAGCAGATTGATCGCCTGGGTTGTGGGAGCAAAGCGAGCAGTATGAGTACGCGCTGGCGGCGCCGCGAGCAGGCACCGCGAGGCACAGGCGCGCGACCGCCGCAGCCGATCCGGAGCAAATAATGAACAGCGAGCTAGTGTAGTCGCGTCATCAATCTTATTATTGAGCAATAAGTAGTAGTGCATCAACAGCGCACATACATACATTGCGTATGCGTTCAAAAATAATCGATAGTACATGTAGACGCCAGCACATCAAGCTACCCGAAACTGTTAAATTTTCCCAATCAACATTGAACCTTTTGCTTTAGCGAAAAAGTTGAAAATTAATTAAAGTAAGTAATTTAACAGAGTGTAGTAGCTTGATGTGCTGCGTCTGTACTTTAGTGAAACAAATATTCTACACTCGTGAGTTTTGCACACGACGTAAACAAAAACCATCAGCCTCCCAAAATAAAACTATGCTGTCTCCAAAAGGTCCTCTTGCTTGCAAAACCATTTCGACTTCGTTACCTTCAGGTGAAATACCAAAAGATTATATGTGCTTAAATGATTCTGCACAACGGCAATAAAACAAAGAAATACAAATCAAAAATATTTTTTATTCATACAAATTTATAAATACTTTATTTCGCTTAATTATTAAATTCAGTTCTTCTTACAACTAAGTAACTTCACCAACAGCCATCTGTTGTAACAACGTCATGACGTGACAGAATCTCTCTCTGATCTCGGAGGCGGACCGGTGCGGCAGCAGCTCTCTGATGCGACCGAAAACTTGCTCCGAGCCCGGCTCACCTTTCAGAACTTGTAACATAGTTTTGTCTTCTTCCCTCGTCCAACTACCACACCTCTGTTTCTTTTCCACTTTTTTCTGTTCTATACTCATCCTGACTACCGTTTCAATCTTCGGCTGCTTCGCTTTCGAACCCTCTTCTTTTTTCAGTATCGTGTGACTTTTACTGTCCTTCCTCTCCCTTTTCTGCAAGTTGTCTGTTTTGTTCTCTGGCTCCTTTTTACACGTCTTACTTTTATTGTTAGTTTGAGACTTTTTAGTTGCTTTAGGGCTCATGAGGTTAACTGCGTCTTTATGTTTAGTGTTGTCGTTGACATCTTTGACGGTTTTTGTGGGAGATTTGAGCTGTTTTTTAGGCTTTTTTCCGCCTATTTTGGAGTTGTTCTTGGCGTTTCGTTTGGGGGAGGCTCGTTCGTCCTCGGAGTCAGGGGGGGAGAGGAGGGTGTGCGTGGGCGCGAGGCGGCGCGCGTGCACCCGGTAGGGCTCCTTGCTGTAGGGGTACGTGACGCTGGCGCCGCGCAGCAGGCGGCCGTGCTGCACGAACACGCGCCCGTGCAGGTACTGCGGAAGGAACGCCGTTTTACTGCCAATGTTCGTCTGATGACTTATAACTTATTATGGAGCATGATTTATTATATTTCTTCTACTTTATTTATTTAAACTTTTCGCACAAAAAAGGTACAAAGGCGGACTTAATGCCTTAGGCATTCTCTACCAGTCAACCAAGGGTGGTGAAGAGATTGGATGGCAGGTGCTTTGGTTGAGAAGAACAATGATAAAAATACACACTACTACTACTACTACTTTCATTTCAGCTTTTGAATTGACTGTTTACTTCTAAGCTAAGAGGGACATTCCCCCTTCACCACAGCCTATTCAAAAGCAGAGGAAATAATTTACGCCGCCCCCAAGTGACATGGGACCAGGGCAGGCAGAAAAAGCATCCTTCTTAATTGCTAAGCTTGTGTGAAAGATTCTTGATTCTGTGCTCTACAGTAAACGCTCACAATACAATTTATAACTTCAGCAAAAGAAATGGAAGTATGAATAGTTATGGAATAAACTGGTTTTAACTGTTCGACTAGCACGAAGATAGACACAAAAGAACTCGACCAATAAGCGTAGCGACACATCTGCCAAAAATTACGTGGCGTAATTCCAGCCTGTGTCATATAAAAAGGTATAGCTAATTTAAAAAGCATTGCAGGCGTAACCACAAACTACCCTCAGCGTAATTTTTAATAATTTTCGGCAGATGTGTTGCTACCCTAACGGACGCTCCCGCTTCGCCCTTGCTTTGGTCGCGTAGGTTTGGTCGAAGTTTATGTTAAGACATACATAAGTCGGGTGAAAGTCCTGACTCACCACTGTGTCTAAACTCTCCTTAACTTCAAGCTTCCTCTTGTTATCGCTCTCCTCCTCAAACTCCCATACGTCGAATCCTTTGTCGCTGGTCAGGAAGTTCTCGTCTATGATGTCGGTGCCCGTCTCGTACGCACTGCCGGAATTAATCGATTTTTAGAATCGATAAGCATAATCATTTTTGAAGAGATAATAAATAAACTTATTATTATAAGGAAAATCAGCAAGTTAGAAATAGAACAATCCTTTTTCGAACTCCAGTTCTCCAGAGAGACCAAATTCTGGATCATCTCGCGCGAGTCCATACACCTGACGGCATATACAAGGCGCCAATACATCCCTGCTTTGCATCCAGTTCGAGCGAATTACTCCCGTATTAACACAACACAAGCACGTTTTTCGCACGAAATTCGCCCTGTCTGAACATGTGCTGCTCTGAGAGTATTTAATTCAGTGATTAAAGCAAGAATAAACAAATCAGAGCGGAATTTCCCGAGCATAATTCAGCTCATTAGCAAGTAAACGTGTCTATAATATAGTCGAGGCGGCGCGTTTTTTCGGAAAAAACGCGCCGCCTCGACGTTGCCACGACCAGCACAATTTTTCCGCGTCACCTCGTTTTAGTCGTATTTCTTTAGAAATACGGTATCCTAAAGTTAACCCTTCTCCGTACCTGTCAGGCGGCCTTTCATCAGGGAACAGTGACTTAAACATGGTAGCTAGACGCGGATTGGAGCGGAGGTGCGGTAGGACGCGTGTCCGCATCTCATCGCTGCTGCCACTGTTTATGCCGCTTGTGATCGCTCGCAGCACCTTGCGTAGGACTGTGGGCTTGCGTGATAGCGTGCTCTGCGAATAAAATGGAGGATTTAAATATAAATTTGGCTGAGGACATAAGAAAGGAGACCATCAGGCTATGGTACGGTTTCTTGATCGACGACGCGTTTTCCGCAAGCAACACTGTTTATTATTTTTCAATTTGATTTTATAAATGAAAGAGTGAATGTTGCTACCATTATAATAATATAGTTATTATACTCTTTGGTTGCTACTTAAAATAATTTGGCTCCCATCTAAGCTGGCCAAAAGATATTGACACACAAAAGCCACTTTATTCAATCATAGACAATTTGCCAAATAAAAAGTAGAGCAAAATACTACTACTGAATGGTAGTTTTTATTAACAAAATACCAAATTAAATTACTGCAGTGATTAAAATACATTATGGAGAATTGTAAAACAATTTTAATACAGATTACTAACAATGTCCCTAAATTAAACAGTTGCATTTAGGTTTAATATGAGTGTCTTACCAGCAGGAAAAATAAAATAGGTACCACATGGCTACATATGAGTGATACCTACCACACAACAAACAGAATCAACTCAATACTTACACAAAAAATAAAATGGCAACATTCACTATTCGCATAGCATCATAATATTAAATTACTTTACTTACTTGCAACAGTTCTATGAAACCAGTCATTTGCACTAACATGAAATGGTCCATGAACCGTCCGATCTCTGCTGCTTGTCCCGGCTTCAGGAACAAGAGAAACTCTTCCACAATATCCTTATGTTCTTCACCAAATACCTTCTCTAATTTCTTATATAAATCAACAGGCGTTTCTTTTGTTGGATCAAATGACTTCAATATACTTTGGAACTGGACAAACTTGTTGGTAGGCACCGATGTGTTGGAAGAAAATCTTGATTGTACTTTTGTATAGTAGGACCTAACTAGAGCTGCAAAAGAACAATATTTTCTACAAAATACTCTTTTATTATTTATTTATTAAAACTTTATGCACAAGTAAAACATACTGTATAAAGGCGGACTTAATGATAGGCATTTTCTACCAGCCAACCTTAGGGAATAAATTATAGAAAGTAAAGAAACCCAGAAGTCAAAAAATGCCATGTCACCATAACTTAAAATTATATTTTCATGTTTCTACCAATTACCTACATAGTTTACAGGTAAAATAGTGCATAATAATATTACAAAGCATGTGTCATTATTTTGAAAATATGACATTCTTGCAACATAATGACGATGAGTTGGAACTGTCACCGAGAATCTTGATAATGCCATGCAAGTAGAATGAGCCCAAATTAATAGTAATTATTCAAGATTAGAAGATTGTTTTGAACTCAATTCTCTGATGGCACACTGAATGAATAATCTGAATCTATAATTAGTTTTCTGACCTAATTATCACTCAAAATATCACAAAATAAAATATTCTAGATTACATAAGAGGAAATGCTGCTAAATGGACTGTAATCTACTGTAGTGTTTACCTGTCTCTAAAACATTGTCATCTATTTTAGGCGGATCAACTTTTTTCTTAGCACTTGGTTTGGTCTTGGCTTCCTTCTGTGCTACTTTCGTAACCTCCTGTGCAACCTTCTGTGGTGGCGGCTGAAACAACAACATCTTAAGGTCATGTAAATAGATCATCTGTCCTCTAAACATGGCGACACATTCCTAAGTAGCCTTTCGTGCAGCTATTACACTTCATTAATATGATAATTCTGGGGACCAATCACAAGAGTATTGCATGCATACTTTCTAAAAACTATTCGGAATATTAATTTTAAAGTACAACTTCGATATCTGACGTGAATTACATAAAATCATCATCTACGTTCTTTGACTCACCTCTGGATTGATAACAGGTTTTACAAAAGAATTTGGATTGAAAAAGCTTGTGCTAGGTTCAATTTTGTTCCCGAAAGCATCCTGACTCTCCCTCGAGAACAAAATGGGCATAGAAGGCAGCATCTGGAAGATGTACGATCTACTCCTCCAACGAAATCTCAACAGCAGAGTACCACGGCTACGCAGATCCTTACATGATAATAACACACAAACGAAACACAATAAAAACACGATATGAACTTCACTATAAACAAAAAGAATTTAAGAATTATATGATGTACATATAATACATTATTGTTTTGTATTTATCCAAACAACACAAGCCATCGAAAGAATAGAAACATTTTTGACAGATCGAGGACGCGAAATCGGGCGGGCGGAGCGCGCGCACGTTTCATTTTATGAAATTCTAAACAAACTTTACAAATATATTTTAGCTCAATTAAATATAATATAGTTTTTGGACTGTATTTCTTATATTTTTATAACAAAAATAAAGTTATGAATACTAAAGAAAGCCCTATAACTAAGTTCAAAGTTATAGAACGCAGTGAATCAAGTGAATGTCTAAGTTTCGCGCTTCACTTTTCATTTTGCAATACTTGGCACGGCAAAATTTTGTCTTCCCAATACAGTACTAAAGAAGTGGTACATACATGCTCTGTGTACAGTACAATATTCAATTCGAGACAAATTTTTATTAGTCAAATAATTTATGCCTACTTATGTAGGAAATAAGTTTTTAAATACCTACGAAAATCTCTATGCTGGACCTACAATACAAATTACGAATTCCTTGTTATGAATGGTGCCTGCGTGGAAAGTTAACTAAACTATTTTAAAGTTCTCCAAGAACTTCATAGTGTGTAAGGATTATGTGTTTAAATAGTTAATAAGTTAGTTAAGTTAGTTTACACATTGCTTAGATTTATTTTTATTAATAAAATAAAGTTACTGTATAGGTCATAGATATCCGAGTAGGTAGGTACCTACCTATACATTATGTAGATCAAACCATTTTTATAGCCGCTTCACCTACCTAGGGTAGGTAATCGGGAAAAATAGTGTTTTTTGGTTTAGCAAAGTAAGATGGGTGAAGAAAGGTCATCTTTCTTCCGTAGGTCAGCGTCATACCTTTGACGGAAGGTCAAACACAGCAACAATAGTGTTAATGTGGGTAATTCTAAGTTGCGTGTTTCAGAAGTTTATATGAACTGAATGATCGACCTCACATGCGAAAGTTGGGTAATCCATTGATATATCCATACTTAATATTATAAATTCGAAAGTAACTCTGTCTGTATGTTACCTTTTCACGCCTAAACCACTGAACGGATTTCGATAAAAATTGGCAGAGAGATAGATTTCATCTCGGGGAAGGACATAGGCTAGTTTTTATCGACAAATCTCGCGGGCGGAAGCTAGTTAGGTATATATATTAAAATGTCAATGACTATGGGTAAAATAAAAAAATCAAATACTGGGTAAATCGCTTGTTACTTAAACACCGCTTTTGCCTCACTTGACTAGTGTATAAGTGTAAAGGGAGCGAGGGATGATCAGTAAGTACCTATTCAAGTTTTTGCAAAACTGGTGGCTGGTTAGAATTTTCCAATCGCTTGTACCTTAGAATAATAAGCTTAGTGGCGTAGGATGGGCGTAGGTATGTTATTGCCATTACTCACTTGTTTGTCGGGAGATGGATAGATGTGTGTCGTAGGTATGTTATTGCCATTACTCACTTGTTTGTCGGGAGATGGATAGATGTGTGTCGTGGATTGTTAAGATTCTGGAGAGACGATGGTCGATGGATGAAAGATATAGGTATGTAGGTACCTATATGGGAAAATTTGGAAAATCCAAAAGTGCAGTGCACGTGCTCATTTGATCGTTTAAAAAAACATAGATATAGATATTATATTAGTTAGTTTTTTATTCATTATAATTAAACTATGTACTTAATTTGACTAAAAGAGCCATTTTCAGTAAGGTTCCTCCTATGGGTGAAACGAATCTATTAAAAAACTTTGATGACTTTGATTTTTTCGCAAGCTACAATGTTTTCAGGTTTCACACTTGATTGACACGTGAACATTTTTAGGAATATTTTGATGTTTTTTTCGTTTCTACTGCATTAAATCAATTTATGAAGTACTGAATTAATCTCTATTAAATTATCTACTACAATGGTATATAATATAGTTAACTATATTATATACGTACGTAGCAGGAGTATAATAATTTAACAACAGAAACAGTTGCAGAAAGGAGTGGTTTTTTATTTTGTCAATTTTGTTAATGAGGGGCTTATTTCTAAGTAATAACAGCCGCAAGGGTCGATCGATCAGCTTGCCGCGGTTGATCCGAGGATGGGTGACCATCTTTACATACCAAGACCCCTCTGTGCCTCGGAAAGCACGTTAAGACATTGGTTCCGGCTGTCATTCGTGGATCTTTGACAGTCGTTACGGGTCGTCAGAAGCCCGTTGTGGGGGTCAGAACAGTCGCTCCATGTAAAATACTGGTACCTACTCAGCTCCATCCGGTTAGACTGGAAGCCGACCCCAACATAGAACGGTTGGGAAAAGGCTATTCAGATGATTTTTTAATTTCTCGTGTTCTATTTTGTTTTTTTAAATTATTTGTTAAAATTTTAGGTAGGTACCTAAGTACTGCGCAACGCTATGTTGTAAGTATACGTATTATTATCACCGAAAAAATTAAAATATCAAAATCAAAATTACCGAAACATGCGGTAAGTAATCGTTGTATGAAGGTAGGTATAGAGCACAGCCCATTTCAGTCATTACCGTATAAGTACGTCGAGTCGAGTCCAGTCTTTGATCATTTAGATCTACCTAGAAATTATGAATAACTAGCTGTTCCCCGCGGTGTCACACGCTGCGCGGCTCCTAAGGGTCGTAGCGTGATGTTATATAGCCTATAGCCTTCCTCGATAAATGGACTACCCAACACTAAAAGAATCATTCAAATCGGACCAGTAGTTCCAGAGATTAGCGCGTTCAAACAAACAAACAAACTCTGCAGCTTTATAATATTAGTATAGATCAGCTGTTCACATTCCCACGATATTCGTCAAATATTAAAGAAAATAGCCGATTTAAAATATGTAGGTACCTACCTACCTACCTTGGCAGGGCAGCTTACAAACAACAAACTTATAGTCATTCGGTAGGTAGATAGATACGAATCTACTATTGGTGCCTCAGAATAACAATTCGCACCTTTAAAGTAAAACCGTTACTAAACGAAATTATAAAATTTTACAGGAGAGCCAATATTAGAAAAAAGTCACTGTTTTTTGTCAATAAAATTTTAATCTGAGTGCAGACAAGACATTAAATTAATGTCTTAAAGAACCCTGCACTCGGATTTTATTGACAAAAATAGTGACTTTTTTTCTAATATTGGTTCTCCTGTAAAATTTTATAATTTCGTTTAGTAACGGTTTTACTTTAAAGGTGCGAATTATTATCTGACAAAAAAATAGAACTGTACCTATTTCTTTCGCAGAAAGCTCTGTACCTAGATGTCTATCTAAATCAATGCCTTATCTAATAATAATATTTTTCTAACTATTGATTCGACCAACTTACCTACCTGTTAAGTAAACCTTTCTTCCACTGAATGTTCATCAGTCATACCGAATCAATAGCACTATCGAATTTCAAATAACTCTTCGAACCTCCAGTTGAGAATACTAGGTACGTCGGACACCGGGAATCAGCCACGAACAGGCAGGAGAGGGGGTGTCTGCAATGATAGAAGACACCATAGCCTCCATGAGTCATTGCCCAGTGTCCACTGGTCCCAGTTTTTTTAAACATAAGTATAGATATTAACAATCTCGAAGGCCCTCCGGACATTTATTAATACTTACACAACATAACATAATCAGCCTATAACGTTCCCACTGCTGGGACACAGGCCTCCTCTCTGTGAGAGGGAGCGGGCCGTAATCCACCACGCGGGCCCAGTGCGGTTTGGTAGATGTTACATGTCTTCGAATTTTTGGTTCTAGGACATGCCGTTTTCCTCACGATGTTTTCCTTCACCGTTTTGAGAGCAGTGGTGATGAAATAATTTACACAAAGTAAAGCGCCTGTCAGGGTTCGAACCTACGACCTATATCTCGTAAGTCGCGGTCGTTACCACTGGGCCACCAATAGAATAGAATAGAATACTCTTTATTATGTACACCATATAAATTACAGACATAATAATAGAAACAATACAAAGGGCGTGACACAATGGGCGGTCTTATCGCTAAAATACTACTCCAATAAATAATATTTAATGTGGAATTTTCGTCATCCTTTTTATAAATTCTAGCTGTTGACGAAAACAAAAGGGTTCACCGGCTGCCGCGCTTTGAGTGGCCTGGGTACCGTATTGCAGCCTGTTGCTACAGGCAGTGCTATCGAACTGCCCTTTGATCAGCAATTCAGCAGAAGCGGAGTGGTGGATTAGACTTTGTGGTTAATTTCTACATCATTTCCCTTACCGCCCTGAAATGACATAAAACTTGTCTTCATAATTAATCTTATTTATTAATCTTTCATGGTACCTACAAGTAGTGCGAAATCATATCTAATATATATATTTTTTTTTTTTTTGTTGCCAGTTGCCAGTTTGTGTTTTTGCCAACCATCGCTAGACTTAAATTCGTTTAAAATACTTTTCATCCCCCCATCTCGGAAAGAGTATTTTTGCTCTTCGATATCTGAGTGCAAAAGCCGTTTTTAACCGCTAGAGGATAAAGTAAATTGAATTTAGAACATCGTGTGCACTAAGTTTGTGAATTCAAAACATCATTAAACCTATTTACTTCTCCCTCCATGGTGCCGAATTTATCATACAACCTTTTTTAATTTGTTAAAAACTCAGACTTCTTGGTGTACTTTTTTTCTAATTTGCTTTGCGCGCTTCATTTTCTTTTCACGTCATATTGTTATAACCGGTTAAAAACAAGAAACTTGAAAACAAGTGAAAAACCTAAAATAAGTAATAAGAGTGGTTCTAGTGACGAGGAAGTTTATTTGACGCCAACAGAATTGACTGAAACTGTTAATAATGCGCAAATGAGCTTTCTCCCTCAACAATCACGCGAGAAGTATTTGAAACAGTACGATATGTTTAACACGTGGCGACAAGCTAGGAGCCAAAACTTTCTCAGAAAACGTTTTGCTGGCATATTTTATTGAATTATCCGAAACCAAGAAATCAAGCACTCTATGGAGTACGTATTCAATGCTAAAAGCAACAATAAAGATGAAAAAAGACATACATATCGACACCTATCCTAAATTAGTGGCATTTTTAAAAAGAGCCTCATCAGGTCATCAACCAAAAAAATCGAAGGTTTTAACAGCATCTGAAATTGAAAAGTTTCTTAACGAAGCACCTGATTTCGTATATTTGGCGACAAAAGTAAGTCAGTTGCACATTCAGTATCTACTTAAGTACCTATATTAATCAACTACTTAACATAATCTAATACGTACTTAGTAGATTTTGATAGGCATAATTATGCATGCATATCAATTTTATTAATTTATCTATTAAAATACTCTTTACGTTACAGGTTGTTCTTATTATTGGAATAAACGGAGCATGTCGAACTAATGAACTAACACAACTTAATGTCAAAAACATTGAGAAACATTCAGATGACTTACTATTAATTAATTTACCCAATACAAAGACAAAAAGAGACCGCAACTTCGTCATTCGCAAGGAATACCTAACAATTGTTGAGAAATATCAAGCCTTACGCCCGCCTAACACTCCAATCAATCGATTTTTTCTACAATATCGCAACGGAAAGTGTGTTAGACAGCCTATGGGTGCTAATAAAATTGGCAGTATCCCACGAGAAATAGCAACATTTCTTGAACTTCCAGAACCCCTTTTGTACACGGGTCATTGTTTCCGACGAACTTCAGCCACACTTTTGGCCGATTCAGGAGCTGATCTCCTGTCCCAGCGCCATGGAGGCTGGAAGTCCAATGCGGTTGTAGAGGGATACATAGAGGATTCCATCCAAAATAAGTCTAAAATATGTAAAGGCATCGTAGGAGCCATTACACTGAAAGAGCCTCAGTCAGATCCTTGGACTGGCCCTTCTACATCAAAAATGAGCCGTTACGAAACACCTAACCATCGCCCTCTCTCGCCAACATTTACGCCAAGGGAATCCGATGAATCGGTACAACTATTAAGTATGACAGATAGTTTACCGAAAAACAGTACACAAGTCACCAACACTAACATTACAGTACCTACCTAACAAAAATATTATACTCAACTTAAGTAACTGTAGCAACGTTACTTTCAATTTTTCTTAATTATACCCATATACCTAAGTATTATTTGTTATAATTTAAAGATTATTCTGTAATACTTACCTATCATAATGTAGTAGTTAATACCTAAAGTGAAATAAAAGTATCTTGTGATTGTAAATGTTTTTTTTTGCATTTAGTCATTTCCTCGCTGAGGTGGGATGAAAAGTTACGTGTTGCACTCGAGTGCAAAGATTTCTCACCTCGTGCTCTTTTGATTCCCTCGCTAACGCTCAGGATTCTAATTTTTGAATCACTCGCTGCGCTCGTGATTCAATTTTAGAATCCTTCGCTTGCTCGGTCATAAAAATTACACGCGGTAAAAAAGCAACTTTGCACTCTTGTATAACAATAGTATATTTCATTACAAGTGCGGAAAGGCTGTCATTGCAAAGAGTTCCGACAAATGTCTACCCGAGCCGAGGCGCAGCCGAAGGCGAGGGTTGACAGTCGGAACAAGTTGCAATGACGTTTCCGCAGGTTGTGTACTGAACGACTATTTTTAATACAGTTGCGAAAAAATAAAGCAATTTAATAAAATAATAAAAACACAATATTGCTTTTTTCTCTTCTCTCTACGCAATAAATTAGTCGTATGTGGATGTGGATATGTAACGACTTTTTGACTTTTCCGGTAAAATTTTCTCCGAAGCATTTTGTGCAATTATAGGTACTGAGTTCCGGTGGCGTTAATTAAAAAAAAATAGGGTCGGAATTACTCATTTTGTGCAACAAACAACTAAACTCGCAAAGAAAATTTCTGGAAAATGGCGCCAACCGTAGAATATAAGCAGAGTTTTTTTTTCTTCACCCATTTTAGTAGGCAAAGGGAACTATCCATACAGCTTAGTCTTTATTATATTTTTTTTATTGATATGAAATGAAAATGAAATTTAATGAGATGAAATGAAACCTAACCTAACTCATTCAATTAAATCTGGTATTGAAATAAATTAGTAGCTTCTTTTTAGAAATATACGTATTTGTATGAATCACAAAAACTCTTTAGTAAAAACTTCATGGTTGGTTTTTCTTTTTAATAGACATTATTTTGACAGTTGGGAAAGAGAACGCACGAGTTCGGGAAAGGTAAAAAAAAAGCACTAGTATGTAATAGCCCACATCCCGAACGCTGTACGTCCCTGCAATACACCACTTTTTGAGCAACTGTATTAAAAATAACTATTACCTACTTAGGTACAGTCACGAGCATAAGTATGTTTACACTTGGCTTTATTCAAACATGATTTTCTCCTTTAGTTTTGAATGAAATTTTATGTTATTACGAACAAAATATTTTCGAACCCTTAGGTTTGTGTAAAGTGTCGTATTTCAACGTTGCATTCGTTATTTCACGAAAAAATCGACATTGAAAGTTGCCAAGTGTTCTCGCAACAATTAGTGCTCGCGACTGTACACCGTTGTTACTGCTAGCATGTTGCTAGCCCCACAATTAGATTTTTTATCGACTCACATCATTGTGAAAACTTACGTTAGTTAGTAACTCAGGCTTACCTAATTACTGACCACGAATGAAGATGGTGCGTGGATATTATCACCGCTGCTTATCGTTTCGACAACGCATCGTAAACTCGTAGTACCTATTTCAGACCTTCAAAATGATATCGGTGTGTCAGCAGACTTTCATTTTCCAAGTAAATACGTCATTGTTGCTGACACTACAGTCAATAGTTGTTGTGTATCCGTCGTCAGGTAACGCCATCGATTTTATTACTCTTTGGCTGAACCCAGTAGCGTCCACAGCCTGGAAAAAATCGCTCGGAAGATCGGTTTTGTAAAGAGGGATTCGTTTTTTAAACAAAATTATGGTTTTTATTAGTTGAATAGTGATTTCAAGAGTTTTTATTTCGGAACTATGGCTTCGATTCTGCCGACTGGATTGAGAAATGGGGTAAGGTTTGCTAAGCTCTATTTTTTGTATACTTACTTACCTACTAAATTCTTTGTGCATTGTATAATTCGGAACTTACTAAAAAAACCTGTTCGTGCACTGTATTATCTAGTTATCACGAACTATTTTCAATGTTTCCGAAAACTATTACCTACTTACATAGCTACGTGTAGGTAACACAAATGTAGGTGGGTAGTAGATAGGTAATTGTAGGTATGTATTAATGATTCTAATGACTATAACTCTGTAAATACATACCTAGTATAGTCGCGAATCATATTTTGATCAAGATACAACCTAACACTGACCTGCAAATTGCAAAAAACGTAATAAAATTTGAATTTCGCGTTCTGCCACTGCGCAATCACCTTAATTTAATTGAATTAATTACTTACTGCACTTAATTACAGAAGTACCTACCTACATATTTATGATTTAATTCGGCGTGTTTATGTACAGACGCCAGCACATAAAGTTACCCGAAACTGTCAAATTTTCCTAATCAACTTTGAACCTTTATGCTTTAGCGATAAAGTTGAAAATCTATTAAAGAAATTTGACAGTTTGTATTAGCTTGATGTGCTGGCGTCTGTACCTAGTGGTTAGGGCTATAGCCTTGCATCAAAGATGTACAACTGTTAGTCCGTGTCTTCGTTGTTTCATTGTCTTTTGTCTGGTTCACATACATTTGGTATTTTGGACAATAAAACAGGACTGACATAAAATTCATTGAACTAAGGCGAATTGTGTTGTACGTAATGTGAATTATAATAGGATATAAAACCCACGTAGGTACTTACCTACAAACTTACCTACATATTTTGATTTTCTATCCGCAAATCGAACTTAGGTCATAGGGTCCGAATAGGCCACAGCATAATATACCCACTTATCTAGTTTTCAAATAAGTAAGTAGGTAACCTAGGTACTTATCTGTACCTACTTACTGCTTTTTATGTTCTCAAAGCGCGGGGTAACTGCCAGTACCTAGCAAATTTTTCGAACATAATTATGAAGCAATGAATTAGCAATATGCTGTGCTGCTTTTTATGTCCTCATAGCTATGAAGAAGCCAGGTGGCCCGGTGTGTGGACCCTTAACCTACCATTAAAAGATAATGAGTCGGTAACGGTATTGATTGACAAACTTTGAAAGGTCAACTCCAAGAATTCGAAATTCGGGGAACATTATGAGGAGTAATATTTTACAATCGATTTCACAGAAATAACCAATAACCGATCAATTACAGAGGCTGACGGCTGATATCCTTTGGCAATGGCAAATACAATTACTTAATATCTCTTGAGCGCGTTTCTAAGGAGACTTAAACACACGTTATTGATCAAATGCTACTCTTCTGGCCTTGCTGGCCTGAAGGAAATACCAAATAATCTACGGTTTCTCACAATCGTTCCATTCTACCAGTATCCCTCCGCACGCGATCTCAGCAACACTTCAAAATTGATCGCTTTGTGTTGAGTTATTTTTTGATTAATAAAATGGAGGAGGGAACCAAGGAGAACGGCGGCAGTGATCAGTCTGATCAGGATCACTCACACGGTGAAGAGATTGTGACCAAGGAGCAGGATGCCCCGACTGACATCGTGTGCGATGATGTAAATATTGAACATTTTGCTCTTTTGAACGGATCTGAAAGTTCAGTTACCTACGTATATTACCTTGGCTACAGTTAGTTTTTAGGGTTCCGTACCCAAACGGTAAAAACGGGACCCTATTTCTAAGACTCTACTGTCCGTCTGTCTGTCAGTCTGTCACCAGGGTGTAGGTATGTCATGAACCGTGATAGCTAGACAGTTGAAATTTTCACAGATGATGTATTTCTGTTGCTGCTCTATCAACAAAATACTAAAAAATCATAACCCTCATTCTGGCGCAGTCGGGTAAAACAGAATAAAATAAATATTTAAGGGGCTCGCATACAACAAACGTGTTTTTTTCGGCTTTTTACCTTGTGGTACGGAACCCTTCGTGTGCGAGTCCGACTCGCACTTGGCCAGTTTTTTTATATTTAAATGTAGCTTATCTATGAATGGAACACTGATTAAAATGACTAAGGTTAACAAATAGCATTTCACACAAAATTGCCTATTCACGTGGAGGTCTTTTATTTACCTAATTACAATACTTAATTGATTTAGATAATTAAGTATTTACAAAAAAAAAATAGGGCCGTAAACTAGAGTTATGTAAGAAATAGGTACTTAATTGGATTTGGATTTACTTGATTGGAAATACATCTCAGGTATCTAACTCAAGTGCTTATACATAAGTAAGTAATATCTAAAATTCCTACAAAAAGTATTTATTCAAATTGAGCAAAATATAAGCTACTTTTTTGCATCATCGTAAAATATTTTTGCAACCTCTAATATATTTTTGCAATGTTACATTTTTAGGGTTCCATTCCAAAATGGTAAAAAGGAACCCATAAGGTGCGACTCAGTCTGTCTGTCCATCTGTCACAGCTGGATATCTCAAGAACTACTACTGCTATCAACTTGAAATTTGGAATAGTTTTAGATGACGTTTGCCCAACTATTTCGCAAATAAGAAATAAATATTTTTTTGTTGCAACATGTACTGAAAGGGGTTCTGAAACATTCATTAATTCATTGCAAAATTTAAAAAAAAGAAAAAGTGTTTGAGAATGTGCAAACTGCGCTCTTTTATATGATACCCCACATGCCCTATGAAAGAGCGCAGTTTGCACATTCTCAAACCCTTTTTACCCGACTGCGCAACGCAAAGGTGTGGTAATGTGTTCATCAGCCTATGTATGTATGTTTGTATGTTCCTTTGAAGCACTATACAGACCAAACGCCTGGGCCGATTTTTATGATTCACACGTCAATCGATTCCTCGTAGTCCGGCGAGTGTCACTAAAGACATGACGTTAGTGAAAATTCAATATGGCGACTACTATGTATGTATGCATGTCGTCAAAAAAAATTTTTTTCAAAACCTATCGAGTGGGGTATCAAAATAAAGGGTTTTAAAAGACGATTACAAAAATATAAACAACTTATATGGTTAAAAGTAATTCGAAGTGACAAATCGTAAAAAACACGTACCAAGAACTAAATCGTCAGCGAAATCTTTCACATTTGTAAACTAAAAAGCTGGAAATAAAAAAGTTATTAAAAAAAATAAAAGACCCGACTGCGGTAAAAAACTTAATTTAAAAGAACTGAAAAGCTAAAAACAAGCCCATTTTAAATTAAATAAAAGTTGGAAGCAGGCGGGACCCATACCATTTTTATTATATTTTCAAATTCAAATGGGTCCCGCCTGCTTCCAACTTTTATTTAATTTAAAATGGGCTTGTTTTTAGCTTTTCAGTTCTTTTAACTTAAAATTTTTACCGCAGTCGGGTTTTTTCTTTTTTTTAGGCCGCATTGTTTTCAACTTTGCATAGAGAATAATTTGAAATTATTCTATGTGATAGAAGTTTATGTACAGGAAATAAAATGTCTCGAAATACCACACTTTTTCAGTAATCATCAACAAAAGTTACACTCTTTAGGTCTTTCAGTAAAACTGCAATATTCTACATCGCAGCGTGTAGTGTTAAAATTCTCTGACGAATCTATGCTTCGCTCGCCGATGAAAATGTAAAAACATAATTATGATGGTACGGAACCCTCGGTGCACGAGTCCGACTCGCTCTTGCCCGGTTTTAATAAGGTCGCGTTTACTTTGTCATACAGAATTTTTTTAATTTACAGTGTCAACAAAATGTTTACTCATTACCTATACCTATAAATTGTAAAATCTAAAAAATAAAAATTTATTACACCTACTTATCTAGTAAAAGAAAAAATAAGAATGATTATTAATGTTACATTACTTTTATGGGGTAATTGTACTCATCATTATGAACAACTTTTACTTTGGGACCAACCCTGAAATCGAGAAAAAAAAACAGCAGATCTATATACATTTATGTTTGCATAAGTCGACATAATGTATGGATAAACAGATTTTTTTTTCCTTGAGTGTGCTTGTTTTTACACTTGGTAACCACAAGTAAAGCGCGCGTCGCTTCACCGACCTCTATAGAGGTATGAGGAACAGGGTGTAAAGTTCACTCATATATAGAAAAGGGAGGATCCTCCGACCAGATGAGTGTTGTGTCTGGCGGGCAACTACCCGATGATTCATGTCGGGCCGTTCTATCACTATAATGGCGAGATGCAGGATTTTGCGTGACGTCAGTATGACGCGGTGTTCTCATGTGGCGTTGTACATACCTAGTACCTACCGCTACACCTCCATTAGATAGGGAATAAATGTAGAATGATGATAATACTTCCATAACCATTTCAATCCTTAGGTATATTATGTACTTACAACTGTTATACTTTCCTCAGATCAAAGGCCTGGACGCGAACCGCTATGCGACGAAGAAGACGGTGGCGCAGGGCATGCTCGACATCGCCCTGCTGACGTCAAACGCGTCACAGCTGAAGTACGTCCTGCAAGTGGGGCCCAAGCACGAGTTCTACACGTTGCTGGTGGTGCTCATCTCCATATCTATCGTTCTTCAGGTGAGAAACGACAAAATACTAAGGCCAGCTTGCACTATCAATCACTATTCCCTTTATTCATAAACGTTGCTTAAAGTTAAGTAGTGATCATCGACTGTTTAACCAGACATTTTTGATGTTTAATAAACGTCACTTAACTTTAATCATCGTTTATAAATAAACGCATATACGTTTAGCGCTACCCATCATTTTGTCTCTGTCACCTTCAAAAGATAGACGGAAACAGCACGATATTTATAAATTCGTTCCTAAATGGGTCAGTGGGGTCGTCTTAGGGGCGGATATTATGTGTTAAATGGTTTTTGGTGCAAGGGGGCCTTAGTCTTGATTTTGAATTTAACAGTAACGTGAACTACTACTAGGTATTTCATAAAGCTTGCTATCTGATCTGGATTGATCGTGTTTAATAGGCTTAGGCAGCATCACGAACTGCTTTAGACATGAATCTCGCAGTCTGTGAGTTCTGTGACACAGACTCGGCGGAAGCGACAGAACGGCGAGCGCAGTACACAGACTCTGTGTACTGCGCTCGCCGTTGAAATGAAAGACACATTCATCTGGGACTTGAGCAACGGCATTTACATTAGAATAATTAAATAGCAATTCCAACATTATCCTGTTCCATAAACTCCTCAAGCAACATCCAGGATCTTAGGTGGCGATGGGTTTCGTGCTACTGTCACTGAACCTGTGGCGAGACTGCTGGTTCCACCGGCCGCGCCACCGGACCTCCGCCCTGAACATCAACTACGGGACCACCGGCACGGCCTTCGTCGTGACTGTACTGAATGTTCTCGTATCTGCCTTCGACTCCTCGCTTGCTAGATATCAAGACCTAGATTAAGATAAATTAGGTCGCGTTTATGCCACTTTCACAATAACAGTGAACCCCAAGACGTAATATTGAAAATTGGGGGCATTACGGACGGCCCACTTGCACCACCCCTCACTAAATGCATTAATTTGTTACCAATGGAATTATCGTTCAATTTCTGTCAATCGCTTGAAGATGACACAGACAGAATGCTGTTTTATTTACGTTTAGCGTTAAATACATTTAGTGGTTTTGTGGTGCAAGTCCGTGCAAGAAGGCCTTAGGGCTGGGTTTGAATACTCAAAAGGCATGTTCCATAGGTTCCTTTGTATAAATCCAGCCACCCCGTCACCCCGATCTCCTCAATGCTGTTTTGAACTCGAACCATTGGCAGAAATTTAAAGTCCAGAGGTGTCCTCTGCCTCGGGTAGAACTTATCTATTTTATGCGACATTAAATGTTTGAGGACTAATTATAATAGCTTCCACATTAATTACCAGCCAATGTCTTCGACTCTAACCCGCATAAGTAGTTTATTTGACTGTGCCCTACATAGATGGACTAGAAACGATAGATTTGTAACCATTTAGTTAATAAAAAATAAAGCCTATCAACCATTAATAGGAACAAGGTTTTGGAACGGAAAGAGCACCGAATTACCTTCAGTTCAGTCAGTTTTTCAGCGGAAACGTCATGTTTACCTAATGGACGTACGTATTACTCGTAGGTACGGCAGATTGAGTAATAATTTCTGTCGGCCCTACTTTATGAAAGACCCAAATTAATTAGTAACTTGGACAAGGCCACAAGGCCTTGTTTACCTATTATTCAGGTTCAAGATTAACCTAATTAACTACTTTTTCATTGAGACTGCAAATTATTTGGTTTTTCGACCTCATATAATTTTAGAAGCAGTAGATAATTTTTGTAAACAATTATAAATAAACTTAGAATTTTTGTTTTAGCTTCTCGTTGGATTGCTATTCGTGGTAATCGGTGGCTTGGACCTGAACGATCATGAGGATCAGCCGTCAGCAATGATACTCAATGACATCATTGTAATATTCATATTCGTCATATCCGTCATCAATATCGTCATTTCCGCTTTCGGCATAGAGTATTCGAATAATCCCTTAGTATTAGAACGGCTAAATTATATTAATGATCAATATTTAAGAAAAGGTAACTTGACTGCAGGTTAGAGCACAATAGTAAATAGAGTAGGTAGATACACAATACCACCTACAACATACCACGAAATATAGGCAGACATCCCGCAGACAGGCGCGACGCGATTCTGGTAGAACAATTTCCATGAAGTTTCCTGGAGTTGTCACGTAACACTGTCGCGTCGCGCCTGTCTGCGCGAGCCTTAATTCTCCAAAGATATAAAATATGGAGTACCTAGGTACCTACTTAAGCAAGGATTATAGTTAGCAAAGCCGCAGCAATAAATCTTTAGAATCATTTTAAAATGGCCGAAATAAGTACTTAGGTAATATACAGGGTTATTGGAAAAACACCAACAACCTCATAAGAGGTCGTGAAAACGCGAAAAAAAAATCAGCTGTTCCCTACATTTATGTTCGCTTAACCCGTCAAAATGTAGGGAGCAGCTGATTTTTTTTTCGCGATTTCAGGTTTGGTCCCATAGTAAAAGTTGTTCATAATGATGAGTAAAATCACGTGTTTAAGTATCGGTCACTAATTACCAGTCACCCTATATAATCTACTGGGTCAATTTAAATTAGCTAGCGAAACTCTGCAGACATGATGGATATCTATATGTCAAGATGATTAAAGAACAAACAGTTTTGTTGATTTTTTAGGGGTCAACGACCGCAGGTCTTGTAGTTAAGTAAGTACTTGAAGTTTAGAAAATCAGTTTTTGATTTGTTTTAGGTACCTATCAGGTTTAGATACCGATACGGGATACCCATAACGTCTATGAAGTATTGCTAAAAAATAAATATTTCAAGTACAGTCACGAGCATAAGTATGTATGCACTTGGCTTTATTCAAAGGTGATTTTCTCCTTTATTTTTTAATTAAATTTTATATTAATAAGAACATAGTATTTTCGACCCCAGTTTATGTAAAGTGTCGTATTTCAACGTTGCATTCGTTATTTCGTGAAAAAATCGCAATTTAAAGTTGCCAAGTGTTGATATATTAGTGCTCGTGACTGTACATAACTACACTACCTATACGCTGCTATTCTGTAAAAAATCTCACAGTGAAAACTTAGGTGAAGTGAGCGTGGAGATGAGGTGTCAATAGTGTCAATTCCTAGCAAAAACAAACTCACTTCACCTAAATTTTCACGGTGAGATTTTTACAGAATCGACCGGCTGTAGTTGACTGCGAAAGACACAAAATAATAATTTTTTGTTTTCGTTTTATCATGTTTTATGTCTGCGGAGTTTTGCTAGCCAATTTAATTTGACCTAGTATAGTTCGATAAGGCGTTTATCACACTGTACCGGACACCGCTTCGGTGTGTGGTGCTGCGGTTTTTAACTTTGACTGTCGAATCTTGATTTGTATATACAAAAACCGCATGGTCACACTGACATCGCATCTACCGTGCGGTCTACAGTGAAAGTTAAAAACCGCAGCAACGCAAACCGGAGCAGTTTCCAGTGCAGTGTGATAACCGCCGAAGCTGCTAGATATTTTGTCAATTGCTAACAACTATCTTTGCTTACGCAGGCAAGCGCGGGAGTCCTGGCCCTAATCATTTCCTCTTTGGACGGTGAAGCCAGCCACAGACATAAGAAGATCGCTGATTGGCTGTACCATACGTCAGTCGGTATGATGACCGGGGTGGTATTCTGTGACGTCATCAAAATGACCTTTGGCCTTGACCCCGCGCTTTCCCTGCAAGACTATCTTGGGAATAAGACTTCGAGTTTGTATGACACGTTCTTTAGGGTTGGTAATGGTACTCATTAGTAGGTCCTTGTCCGGCCTTGAGTAGGTACCTAGTCTACCTAGGATCAATCAAGTGCCATAAGAACTTAGAATTAGATTTTAGGATATGCTATGATACGTCAATTTATCACTATTCGAGTAGGTACTATTGATAGGAAATTGTAACTATGTTAGTATAATTAACTTATAATAAAATAGCATCATTTTTGCTTTAGCCATTTTCACGTTCACGCAGCGCAAATCGATGTTTTTTTTTGTAAGTTTACCAACACGATCCAGTAGGTTAAGGTTTTTCCTCAAGTTAAGCCAAGTTGATTTTAAGGAAAAAAGCACAAAAATTTAAACACTTGTTCAATGTGTGCCGCCGGCCACTCACGATCAAGTTCACCGTCAAGTTTGCAGCGGACTTGAAGCCGCGCCCAGTAAACTTGAACGTGTATGGCTATGGGTATGCAAGATAAGTAGCCATACACCGTCAAGTTTACTGGACGCGGCTTCAAGTCCGCTGCAAACTTGACAAGTGACATAATACTCTAATGTCAGTGTTACCTACGTCAAAGTCCTTATAAATATGTCGTGTGAAGGTGTAACATAAGCAACTGTTAAACACTGTTTTGTGGTAGGTAACATAATTAAAATAATTAATATGTACTTAACAATTAGGTAACATTCTAACTGTGGGACCTTATTTTGTCGTATAATTATTTGACTTAATTAGTGATTATTTCGTAGTATAAGTAATACCATAGTGTTACATTGTTGATACTATCGCCCCGCGTGTTTCTAGGGGTTTGTTGTATTATGTCATGCCAATTTTTAAGCTATTTATTTTCATTGAAAAATTCAGTTTTCTATTTTTAATAAAATTGATTACCTACTTATTTTATTATTATAACGTACTATTAACAATTTGTAATAACCGCTGTACTGTTTTAATCACCACTCTGTTTATAGATTTAAAGTTGACAATAGTGATTTAGGTATCTAAAATGTTTTATTTTATTTCCAGAATTTATGTCATCCTTTAGCAATTTTATACCTAGGTACTATTTTCATTTTGTGAATCGTTTTCTGAACTTATAAATTTTTTTATAGCTTTTGTAGACTATTTAATTATTTTTATGATGTAGTCTGCTTTTTTATTAGGTATTGTTGAAGGCAGTGTTTTATTTATAAAATATTACTCAAAGAAAATCATTAGGTATTCTAGATGCATCCGTAGATGCAATCAGCATAAAACGTTTTTAGCGTGACAATGTTTTTTTTTTTTAGTTGTTTTTTATAATAGCTACATGTGTGTGTTGTCTGCTTTTATATTTATCTTCGTTTCTTGTTTCTCATCCATAGGTGATATCAGCAGTAGTGGCAGTAGTTCTCAGCTTTATTTTCAACATAAACCATCAGCCCGACCACCGGAAAGCCGACATATTGAACAACATAAGTTTGATCTTCAAAGTCTTCAGTATTACCGTTAACATTATCATCAGCATATTTTATTCAATGCAAATAGATATGGATGCACGCTTACTCACACCGTAAATCTCATTTTCTTACTACTAATTCCATTAAAAGTTATAGGTCAAATAAAAAAAAACAGTAGCACTCCGGAAGTGCCGACAGAAGTGAAAACAAAACACAAACAGAATACTTTGTCATAGTCCAGTGACTATGACAAAGTATTCTGTTTGTGTTCATATCGGATATACATAACCGAGTACATCCCGAGGACAGCCGAACACATCCGAAGCCGGGATTTTTTAAAATCTTATAAACAAAACACGCGCGGTGTCGCTTACGGTAACAGTGGCACGAGTTCAATGGTTTTTTTTCCATCTCAAAAAATGCCCAACGTGCACTTCAAAAATAATTTTGACTCTTTCATCATAAAACGGTTGACAGCAATAGAAATTGATCCGACGGCGACGTTCAGTGCTTACTTATTGCATTTAGTGATTTGTGATGCAAGTAGACCTTAGTACAGACGACAGCACATCAAGCTACCCGAAACTGTAAAATTTTCCCAATCAACTTTGAACCACCATACCACCATATATAACCATAAAATTGAAAATCGACTAAAGAAATTTGACAGATTGTAGTAGCTTGATGTGCCGGCGGGCGGCGTCTGTACTTAAACATGAGTTGTTTATAAGGTCTACTTGCATATTTTGCTCGAACCTTAAGAGCGTTTACGACGAACGAATAAACCGATTTTAATGAAACTTCATGCGCATAAGCAGGATACAAAGGCTTAAAAAGTTACCTACCTAGTTTTCGAAAAATAGTGTTACAGCCATTTACAGTCAAATTAGACCGATTTTAAATTTTCCATAGAAACAGAGATTTCCAGTTATGATGTGAAAATGTTCTCTACTAACTTTTAGACCTTTGTATTCTGCCTATGCGTATAAAGTTTCATTAAAATCGGTTTATTCATTTCGGAAAATAAGGGCTTGAAAGTTTGAATGAAATGCCGTAAGTACGTCATAAACGCTCTTAAAAAAATCTCTGTAATTTTATGTGGCTTACTATTTTATAAATTGTGCTATTGTTTTTTTACTTGAAGAACTATAATTTTTACATCATCAAATGCTCTCTTAGATAGTTTGCTTAATACCTATAGGTACAGACGCCAGCAGGTCAACCTACCCGAAACTGTCAGATTTTCCCAATCAACCTTGAACCTTATGCGTCAGCAATAAAGTCGAAAATCTATTAAAGAAATCTGACAGCTTGTAGTAACTTGATGTGCTGGCGTCTGTACATATGTGTGTAGTAGGTAGGTATAGTGACTATTGATATTAGAAAATAAGCAATTTATAACTAAGAAGTTTTAGCTTCTAGTAATATTAATTTAAGTTTTAAATTCTGTAATGTTACTTTAGTAGGTATTAAAGTAGGCATAGTTGAAGCACTGTGTAACTCTAAGTATTATGAAACAGGTGATCTTGTTGTAGGTAGATAGGTATATTATTATATAAATATTATCTCTATTTCTAATACAGACATACCAAAACAATACTTGCGTATTTTTTCAACCCATATACTTACCAAATTGTATCCAAGTCCGTCCAGCCGTTTTAACGTTAAGGCGAAAGCGCCAGGGTAGCCCGCGAAATTCAATTTTTTTTTAGGTTTTTGCAATTTGCTGGTCAGTATTAAGTTTTACGTTGATTAAAATATGATTCGCGGCCGTATCAAATATGTATTTACAGAATTATAATCATTAAAGTCATCAACACAACTCTCTAAGACCATGTAATCCCCAAGAATGACTATTTCATGAAATCTTGACATTTGGGGATTACATGGTCTTAGAGAGTTGTGTTGATGACTTTAATGATTATAATTCTGTAAATACATATTTGTTACGACCGCGAATCATATTTTAATCAACGTACAACTTAATACTGACCAGCAAATTGCAAAAAACGTATGAAAATTTGAATTTCGCGGGCCACCTTAGAGCTTCCCCCGAGTAACAAACGGTCACACAAAAAATCAAACCTTTTCTCTTTAATATAAATTAGTTCAGGTAGGCGGTGCTATTATGTAAAAATCTCACCGTGAAAACGGTGAAGTGACTCACTTCACCTAAGTTTTCACGGTGAGATTTTTACAGAATCGACCGGATGTATCGAAATTACCACGACATTTCTCAAAACCATACCATCCCAAAACCCGCCAAACTTACCACACAAGTTTAATAATTTCGCGCCACAGCATAAATGAAGTAATCATAAAAAATCTGGCAACATCGATGTAAGTAAGGCAGACGACAACCTCCAGAGATGCCATTAAAAAAAAGATGTAAGTAAGTAAGAATGAATGGATTTGTGAAAAATATTTGATTTCTTTTTATAGAATGTTTGCAACGTAGACAGAGTAAACTATAGACTGCTGCATTATCTTCTTTTTCATTCGCACAAGAAAAAGAGAAATATATTAACGTCACTAGCAAAGAAAAGAGACAGAGTAAGAATATTTCTGTCCCTTACTGCGTGTCGGCTAAGCACATCAATGTGCACAACAACTTTGACGTTTATGAATGAAATAATAAAAATTATGAATGAATTAGTAAAAACTACACCGCGATTAAACGGAAAATAAGATCTTTTTCGTGCATAATTCAATAATAGTACATTTGCGCAACTGTGGAAATGGTAAAGTGCAGTGTAATAAGCTGTAAAAATGATAGTATGATGAAGATTGCCGGAATTTGTTGTCCCTTTCGGTGACACGGATACCATGAGTCTATAGATTACTCTGTCTACGGTTTGCAATGTGGGTAAAAATTGAAACCTGTCATAGGTGGCAGCACTGCTGTTAGTCTAGTACACTGACCTCTATCATACAAGTACGCTGGACTGCATACTGTCGATGACAGAATGAAGACATTTGATTTTCGCCATTTTGGTGCTTATAGCAACGTGAAGGTACCGTGGAACTAATATTAGAGATGGGATGTATCCTACGATAAAAAATACTTGTGAACTTTATCGTTCGTTATAACCACTGAGAATAATTTATTACATACGAGAAAAATATCGGACCACTCCCAGTTATTTGTATGCTTTATTTTTTAATAATAGAATAATTATTGCTCTGCAAAGGTTACTTAACTGAAAATTCATTAGCGCGGTCAGATCGCAAGCTATAAACTAGTGGATAGTGTCCTAGTAGTAAAGTTATAGCGCATGACGGTCAGATCAGTGAGCTTTAAATATGAGCATAGGCTTAAAACTTAGCCTAAAAACGACTATGGTTGAGCTAATATGTTCTGGCTCAACTACACTCGTTTTACAAGCTGAGCTGGGGTCACATTAGTTCGCAATGTGAACCAAAAACTATTGAGCTATTATTATGTTGCCATTATTATTTGCATATCTGTTATACAATAGTTTTTGTAGTAACGAAACGGCCAAGCCTCATATTTTGACTAAGGTGTAGAGTTTGTGAAGTTAGGGCGTGTAGAGTGAGAAGCTTGGCTCTACATGAGATCCGATAACTTTTTGGCAGTGCGAGCCATATGTGGTCTCGTCTTGGCAACATTTTACATGAAAATGTTTTTGGTGGGATCAATTATTCTATTACATAAAAATGAAGCATAAAAATAACTGGGAGTGATTCGATATAATATAAATTACTCTCAGTGGTTATAACGATCGATAAAGTTCATGAAAGTATTTCTTTATCGAAAGATTATCCCATCTCTATTATTAGTTCCACGGTCCCTTTTTTTTTTGCGGATGGGAAATCATCAAATGACCCCTTCCGCTCTGGGTGGAGCGGAAGGGAGTGTCAGACTCTTACTGACTAAAACCCACCCGTGTTCCTTCCTTAGCCCTTTATGTTCCGGGCCAGTTGTAACCCTTTCGGACAATCCCGCTGACCCGGCATTCCACGGTCCCTTCACGTTGCTATCAGCGCCAAAATGGCGAAAATCCAATGTCTTCATTCTGTCATCGGTAGTATGCAGTCCAGCGTACTTGTTGCTTGTATAATACAGTGGATAGAAGTCAGTGGTTATTATTAGTTATTATACTTCACAGCTAAACTCTTTTGGGTTTAAGTGTCAAAAATTGTAAAATCAATGTGACAGGTAAACTAGGTACCACAGAGTACTTTTTGATAGAGGTACTTACACAAGTATCTCATTGGTGTAGTGCTATATTAATAGAGTAATAATATTACCCTGCTCCGTGAAGTTAACATAATATTATTATTATAATGTCCAGCGGAAAGATACTTGTGTATGGAGGGCGAGGTGCTCTCGGAGCAGCGTGTGTCAACCACTTCAAGGTATCGAACTGGTGGGTGGCAAATGTTGACATTAACCCTAATGAGGAAGCTGATTTCAATATCGCAGTGCCTAGAGACGCTTCATGGGTACAACAAGAGAAACATGTTCTGTACTCGCTGGGCACAACTCTGCGGGAAGAACAATTGCAAGCTGTTATTTGTGTAGCCGGCGTTTGGGCTGGCGGAAATGCCGTTAGGGACCTTTGCAAACAGGCGGATCTAATGTGGCGCCAGTCTGTGTGGAGTTCCACTATCGCAGCCACTATTGCTTCCAAATACATGTCTCCTGGAGGAGTCCTAGCGTTAACTGGTGACAAAAGTGCTTTACAAGGTACACCTCACATGATTGGTTATGGCATGGCCAAAGCAGCAGTTCACCACCTCACAAAGTCCCTTGGTACCAAAGATTCTGGTCTGCCAGCGAACTCGCTGGCTGTTGCCGTTCTTCCTGTAACATTGGATACAGAGAAGAACCGATTATGGATGCCTCAAGCTGACTTTGGCACTTGGACACCGCTGACCTTTGTGGCTCAGTTATTAGAAAAGTGGATCGAGGCTCCGTGTGACGAGCGTCCACCGAACGGTAGCCTAATTCAGCTCGTCACAAAAGATAATGTTACGAAAGTGATTGTGCCTGCACTAGGACAGATATTTGATTCTGGAATTGATTAACGCTCGGCGCCCTGCAATTAACATTATTATTAATAAAAAATTGTGTGTTCCAACAATTTTCATTGCTGTGTTAGTTGTGCTTTATCTGGTTTTGTCGTTATGTTTAATATATGTACACACGGCTACACATCAAGCTATAAATTTCCAGTTATATCTGACCTCGCATTGTATAGGTTTTAATCAGAAGTCAGCTTAGACTGGTAATGTATAGCTTGATGTGTAGCTGTGCGTACTACACCCAGAGGCCTCAGATGTATGGATAAGGGATCAATCAACAAGTTTAATTCATCGAAATATCAACACCACTAAACCAACAGCATTATCAAAGGCTCTAAATACCTAATAACGGATTACGAGATCGCTATAACTGCCTAATCTAGAAAATATTCTTGAAGACAGAATGATCAATTTAGTGATCATAATAATTATCAGCTAACTTCAGCCAGGAAACCAGCCACTTCCGAAGTGTGTATGAGAGACTGTTTCTTATCAGTCAGAGTAGGTAGAATATTTTAATAAATATATCTCTGGCCTTAGTGTGAGTTTTTTCGACTCACGTTCGATTGCGAGCGCGTTAGAATTTTGTATGGGAAATTAGGCTTCTCCTAGTGACCACCATGGTGACGCTTTATCATTGATACATAGAGTCTGTCTATTGAAAGCTGAGAGTGAAAATGAGCGGCAAATTTAAAAAACCTATTTGATACTTGAATATCTTAAAATTTCTTGAATATCTTAAAATTTCTATCAAATATGTTTTTTCCTAGTTGATCCGGGGATACCCGACCTATTTTTTTTAAATTTGCCGCTCATTTTCACTCTCAGCTTTCAATAGACAGACTCTAGTGCCCAGTATAATGATTGATCACACACACTTAGCACACTGTTACAGCTGTCCTCTGTCACATTAGCGTCAAGTCTGCCAAAAGAAAAAACGTCTTGTCAAACTAGGTACCTAATAGATTAAAAAAAAAAAAAAATTGATATAATTTTATTTTTGATAAAAACTGAATTTACAAAAAAAACTGATGACTAGGCAGCATGGTCCCCGACCCCAGCCTGTTCTAATAGGAACAAAAGCAAAATAAAAAAAAAATGAAAAAATGTCATTGAAATTTTTTTTTATAAGTTTGTGTCAAATGTCAAACTTAGCGTAGTAGCGGACGGACTTACGAACATATTAAAAAGTGTGCTATCGGAGCGGAATATTTCTAGTGTGATTTCTAGTAATTCTAAGAAAAAGGTAATACGTGCGGCCCAACCAAGCAGCACCAGCACATAACGTAAATACTAACCCAGAAAACGTTGTCCTTCATTCATTGTATCTTGGATAACCGAACGACAAAAAGTGAGAGTCTAGGTGGCCGCGCCGCGCAAGTTATAGCTAGCTTTACTTTTACTTACCAGTATCCATCCAGTCATTCATTCAGTCAGTTGAGTCCACGCCTCGATAGTGGTTAGACGTGATTATAATGGCAAGCGGAAAGATCGTTGTGTATGGCGGGCGAGGCGCCCTCGGTGCTGCGTGCGTCAATCACTTCAAGTCAGCGAACTGGTGGGTCGCGAATATCGACTTAAACCCTAATGACAAAGCTGATTTCAACATCACAGTGCCTAAAGACGCTTCGTGGGTCCAGCAAGAGGAATACGTTGTAAATGAACTAGCCACCGCCCTGCAAGGTCAGAAAGTGAATGCCGTTATTTGTGTGGCCGGAGGTTGGGCCGGTGGTAACTCCGCGAAGGACCTCAGCAAACAGGCGGATCTAATGTGGCGCCAGTCTGTGTGGAGTTCCTCTATTGCAGCCACTGTTGCTTCTAAGTACCTCTCCGCAGGAGGACTGCTGGCTTTGACCGGTGCTAATGCTGCTTTGGAAGGTACACCTGGCATGATTGGGTACGGTATGGCCAAAGCTGCAGTTCATCAACTCACAAAGTCCCTTGGTGCCAAAGATTCTGGTCTGCCAGAGAACTCGCTGGCTGTTGCCATTCTTCCTGTGACATTGGATACAGAGATGAACCGTAAGTGGATGCCTAAAGCTGACTTTGGCACTTGGACACCGCTGACCTTCGTGGCCCAGTTGTTTGGCAAGTGGATCGAGGGCAATGAGCGCCCTGCTAATGGCAGCCTGGTTGCCCTCGTCACTAAGGACAGTGTCACTAAGCTGATCGTCCATTAAACTTGCCAACTTAGAAATAGTTGTTGTATGTTGTCTCAAAAATAATGTAGTTGATATGTAAATTGTTAAATTACTGCTCTGTTATGAAAATCTTTTGGTTTCAAAGTACTTAATGTACATATAATTTGTTTTGTTATGCTGCATTTTATTTAAGAAAGAATCAGTGGTATGGTTTTTATTTATAATTAAACATGTATTTTAAGCATTTAAAAATATTATTTCATTCGCTTAATAAGTTTTAAAACTGAGTAATTTTAGACAATAATAAAAAGACTCGAATCTCGAAGTGTATGTATGTATGTAGTAATGTCATGTCATGTAAAACATGTGAAATGTATCAGAGTATGATCTATGTGATATTTAAAAATATACTGTTATTAAATGTGGAAGCATTGAACTTGTTTTTTAATTAATGTCTGATGTAAATGGTTCATTACTGATTGTGGAGGTCACATGGAACAAGTTATCTACTTAGTCAATTATAGGTAGGTACTTTATTGATAATTAATGAATATTGAAAAATTTCAACATGCG
Source organism: Oligia latruncula (assembly GCA_948474745.1). Taxonomy (NCBI): domain Eukaryota; kingdom Metazoa; phylum Arthropoda; class Insecta; order Lepidoptera; family Noctuidae; genus Oligia; species Oligia latruncula. Next base: position 13,466,246 of record OX419701.1, on the reverse strand, counting down.
ATAAGTATCTATCTTGAATATAATTACGGTTTTATGATGGGAATGAGGTGTCTCTTCATTTGTGTCTATAAATATATTTGTCTATTCTTGCCTTTACAAAACACTAAGCCTTATAGATTTTTGTGGATTTCTTTGAGATAATTTAAATATGGTGCAATAAATCATGCAACAGTCTTTGGGAAGCAGTTCGCTCAAAAAATACCTAAGCTAGGTAAATCCCACACTACCCAGAATCAGGATTATTGCCATGAATCACTTTACTCATAGTGACGTATTTCCCATTTAGGCATGTTTTTCCTGTTCATATGTTAACATTATAATGTTCACAACATATGAACAGGAAAAACATGGTGGTGTTTTTTTTTGTAAATGTCGAGCTTTGTGACGAACGTCATCTTTTTTTTCAAACTATGTTATTTGAACAGTTTGACTTTTTTAACACACAAAAATAAATAAAAAGAATGATTTTCTCGTAATTATAAACACCATATTAGTTCACAGGTACCTACTGTTCCTGATTTTAGAAAAAATACATTACGATTGCATAGGACATAACTTTTTTTACGTATAAGTATAGACAAAACAAAAGTTGCTTGTGGGCGGGCTCCCTAATTCTGCCCCCGATAGTTAAACAAGACGTATCTAACAAAAAGTAAATAAATGTTTAATGTTCGTTTGTGTGTTTGTTGTTTGTTTTTGTGTGTTTGTTTGTTTAAATTAATATTTTACATACTAAAATTTAGTATGTAAAATATTAATTTACTCGAAGACAGCAAACATTTATTTCTTCGTTTTTATTTTTTGTTAGATACGTCTTTTTAACGGAACGGGGCAGAATTATCAAATTAGGGAGCCCGCCCACAAACAACTTTTGTCTCAGCAACTAATTTGTCTCTCAGATCAAGTCTACGGGGCTAAGTAATAGGTAACAGCCGCACAGGTCGATCGATCAGGTTAAGCTACGCTTGCCGCGGTTGGTCCGTGGTTGAGTGACCATCTCTACATACCAAGACCCCTCCATGCCTCGGAAAGCACGCTAAGCCGTTGGTCCCTGCTGTCATTCGTGGATCTTTGACAGTCGTTACGGTTCGTCAGAAGCCCGAAAGTCGGACAACCAGTCTTACCAAGCAAGGGGTTTCGTATTACCCAGTAACTGGGTTGTGGAGGTCAGATAGGCAATCGCTCCATGTAAAATACTGGTACTCAGCTGCATCCGGTTAGACTGGAAGCCGACCCCAACATAGTTGGGAAAAGGCTAGGCAGAAGTGCTGTCTTTGTCGAGTTGCTACATACGCGCACTTTCATACAAACCCCTGATGACGGAGGTACTACCAAGTACCTACTTGTACGTACCTATTGATGAATATTATGTAGAACGTTACTGTTACATAAAAAATATAATTCAGGTTTAAGAGAGTGTTACAGATCCAGTTTTGGTATGTACCTACCTATTGCGAAATCATTTAAAAACCACTTTCACTTACCAACTCATTGGAAAGTTTATGTAGGTAGTTATAGGTACCTAGGCCGATTTTATCACTAACTTAGGTACTGATTGGTGAAAACAAAAGAGCTTTTTTTTGCCAAGTTAGGTATCGGAGACCAGATAATGCCTGTATTGGAATTTGAATTTGCTGCGTGTGTGTATGGTATCAATACTAACTAGTTAGCATGCAGGTTATAATGATTGCAAGCGCCTTTCAGAAAAGATTAGCAATCAAATGTCAATACGAGATTTGTGTTGGCGTCAGCGAACATCATGTTAGCAGCCTGCAAAGGTGCCCTACTTATCACTTGAACATGATCATTGAAAGTCACAACAGTTAAATATTATGGATGTAGGTAGATTGCTGGAATCACAACTCCTAATTTAAAGTTGGGTGATTACAGCATGCTATTATTTATCACGCAGGCGCTGTTAAATATTACTAACGACGCTCTTCATACAATACAACCCCTTATTCTTGACCTGTCATGCTATTTAATCACTCTATATTTTAAACAATAGGCGTTAATTTTCAGCATTCAATGGTTTAGGTACATTTGATGTAAGTTCTGGTATGGATTTGGAGAGAAACAAAAGGATTATAAATAAGAAGCATTTATTAAGCCACAGTTTGACTTATTATGTATAAAAGCTTAATGCATAATCACAATATGTAATTAGCTTAATTACTTATTCTATCGACCTAAGTATAAATAATTTAACACTTAATATTAATGACAAAATTACAGTACCTAGGCTTTATGCCTAAGTTAGATCAGATCGTAATTATAACCTACGTACCTACGTTATACTTAATGGTATATTTCTTATTTATTATAATCTCACAGTAAAAAAGCTGTTTCAAGTAGTGTAGTAATTTTCTTCCAAAGGTCGTTGGTATTTCCACAACAAAGTTTTGGCCGCTGTTTTTCGATTCAATTATTTCACAATTAGTGAGTTAGAATCCAACTCAATAAGTACCTAGGTATGATCGTAATGTTACCATGACACATATTATTATATTTTACACGTAAAATTATGTACCTACTTACAAATAATTTTACTAAAGGCTGGCACACACCAAATTCAGTTGCAGCATGCGTGCGTTAAGAGCGTTTACGCCGAACGGCATTTCATACAAACTTTCAAGCCCTTGTTTTCCGAAATGAAAGAACCGATTTTAATGAAACTTCATACGCATAAGCAGGATACAAAGGTCTAAAAAGTTAGTAGAGAACATTTTCGAAATTTCTTACTTAAAAAAAGATAACTGGAAATCTCTGTTTCTATGAAAAGTTTAAAATCGGTCTAATTTGGCTGTAACACTATTTTTCGAAAATGTTCTCTACTAACTTTTTAGACCTTTGTATCCTGCTTATGCGTATGAAGTTTCATTAAAATCGGTTCGTTCTTTTCGGAAAACAAGGGCTTGAAAGTTTGTATGAAATGACGTTCGGCGTAAACGCTCTTAAGGCGCGTACGCACGTACGAACAAAAACATGGTGAACACGAACATCGAACACTTTGTTCGCACGTGCGTACCACTAACGAACATAACCTGTGTTCGTCAAAAATGTTCGTGGCGATCCATTATGTTCGTGTTCACCATGTTTTGTTCGTACGTGCGTACGCGGCTTCACGATTTACGTTACAGCTCATGCATCAGTTGTTTAAATTGTCCATAAACGGGAATAAATCAGAGTTTGCACTGTGTTTACATTACTGAGAAATTCCTAATGGAAAATCCTAATAACACCTCCTGTGCACTACCTACCTAATATCTCCCGCGTGTGGCTAATAGTCTCCGCTGGGATTGGCTGCCATAGCCGAAAATCGGTCTGATAGACTATTATTTTTTCATTACAGATACATTTTTACATGTTACTGGACTACTGCACAATGAGGAGAGCATAACGCGTTGCTTTACACTAATTTGATTTAGGTACTGCAATCTACATAACTGCACTAGGTGTTAACCAATATCAATATTTAGGTAGGTATCACTGGGCGTTATTATTTCAAACTAGGTATATTTAGCAATATAAACAGCCTTCCGAATAAATTTACATCGTAAATTCCACATTAAAACATCGAATTTTGATTCCAAAAGTCTCTAAGTCACTGGCAATCTAAGCCAAATCTTGACACGTTTTATTGAGCAAAATGTAGTTTTCCACTGTTGTTTTATCGGCCGACGACGGCCCTGACTGTATTCCTTAGTATATCGGTGACGAGTTCTGTGGTTCTTATGATCTTGTAACCAATCTGATCTATGAGTGTTATGGCTGTGGAGTAAGGAGGCGGAAGGTCCGACACGGGACGCAGTGGAAAACGCGTCGGCAGCGTGTTGGTTGCTGCCCCTGCCCATGTCATCATGGTTGGTCTGGAAAGAATAAAACATGAAAGTATTTTTAAGTAAGTACCTAATTCAATAAATTATTCAATCATGATAGTTGGTTCAGTTTTTCAACCAAAATTATATACCTAAGTAAGTAATAAGTATTATGTACTTAAACCTAATGAAACATTTACGTTTCATTATATGTAATACCAAAAGTACCTAGGTAGTTGCTATCCAACTATGGTCAGCTTTCAGTGTTAGGTAGGTGGATATATATGTCATGGCTGACTTCTGAAAATCTCGAACCTATAGTCCGCGCGGAACTAGTTGGCCGCGCCTTTGGTGGGGACAGGGGTGAGGGCGGCCCCTCCGTCCCACCGCTCACATACCTAGGGCGCGGCCAACTAGTTCCGCGCGGACTATAGATCAATGGGCTATTCACCACCTTGGTAGACTTTTATTTTTAATAAATAAAGGTTAGGTGCTGTATAATTGGTTGACCCCAACATATGTAGTTGGGAAAAGGCTAGGCAAATTGATTTTGAAAGGTAACTCCTGTAGGTAGGTCAATTGGAATCTGTTTTGAAGCATCATAATTTACTCATTTATTGGCTCTTTTAATCATTCCTCCAGGTACAATGTACATATTATTATGCATTTGCACATGCACGTGAATCACCTTAATTAAATGCATAAAATGAAGAAAAATCAGCAGTCCCAGCCCATCATCATACACCACAACATCATTTAGTATGCTATTGCATTGTGCACTTATAAAAAAGAGTTGAATAATTGAACATGGCGGTATAATAAGTTGTCTTATCTGCATTTTATTGCAATTAATTGCAATCATTTGACGCATACATATATTGATAATTTATTGTTTACTGCAACAGTGATCGGCTGCAACGCATAAATAAAAGTAGGTATCTATAATTATAATAAACATTCCTTATTATCTCATTGGATTCGTGACAAGACAACTGAAATGAATCTGTTAAATTAAATGATACCTCGTAATAAGCTCTACTAACTAATTAAATTCAAGTTTCTTCAATGATCACAGATAAAGGTATGTTGTCTGCTATAGGTAACCTCACATTATGCACTGCTATAGGCCGATCGCTTAACGTTGCCTGAGGTAGCAGGCGCGGTGCGGGAGGACACAGCGCATCGATAGAGAGCTATTTCCATGATAAGAACTATCAGAAGGTCTTCCTGCCTATCTATCACGTGTACAGACAAACGTTTCTCAGCCTCAAAGTAGGTACTATGCCACACAGTCACACAGTCTCTGCACACAGATCAACAACAACAACAGCAACAGCTCTGCCACACAGTTCTGACGCGAACTCCGTTAGTTAGTATTGAATTTCTGATTTTGATCATCTACTTTTGCTTTTGACTGTACTACTAAACAAATTGAATACATCGTTACCTACACATTCCTATTTGTGTCCAACCTAAAATTACTGTGTAGATGCCTTAATGATGATCATAATTTCGGTTCCCCGCCCACCGTTAGTTCGTGAACAGCATCATTATGGTACACCATTACTCAAGGCATTATCTGACTAGTATCATAAATAATAACTCGTTTACACTGTCATGGCACCGCCTACAATCATTTAGAAGTAAGTAGCTTGGCTTAAAAAGGTAGAACACACCGAATGCAATACCATAATCATAATCAGACTATAATGTTCCCACTACTGGGGCACAGACCTCCTCTCGGTGAGAGGGCCATACATAAACCACCCCGCGGGCCCACCAGTGCTTGTTGGTGGATGTCACATGTCTTCGAATTTTTGGTTTCCTAGAACCAGCCGGTTTCCTCACGATGTTTTTTAGTCTACCACTACCCATTCACCTTAAATGCATTCAGTGACAGTCAACGCACAACCTTAACATAACTAGTTTGACTGATTGCTCGCATAGCAGCATGCTGCACCAGTAGGTAGCAATTCAGGGTGATGTGTACCTAATGTCAAATGTGTAATAAATATGTAAATGGCTCCACATTGATATAATTTTAATTTCGGAAGTTATGCTAATACCTATTTAAAATAATAATAATATGTACATTTATATGAAAAAAAAAATTAGCAAAATGATCATAGGGCATCAAAAAATTCGTCCGCATCGCTGTCAACAGGAACAGTGCCCAAAAGGCTGGCAGCATTGCCACGTTGTATGGCAATGCTAATTCTTTGGCCAAGAAATAGGCCAGCCCTCTGGTCACGTGAAGAGTCGACTAACCGCTTGGCGATATCTCGAAAAACCAAGTGGGCACTCGGACCCCATGGCCCTAGTGTTTCAACCCCAAACGGCTCGAACATATAACTCCCAATCAGGTTGGAATATTTTCGCCGTTTGAGGTTTTCTGCACCTGCAGCAGCCGCCCCAGCACAGCCCACCGTGCTAGGAAGATGGGATGGCGCAAGGGTGTCGACACATGTTGCATCCCACACCAAAGGTCTGCCTAACTTCCAGGGCATTATGGTCATTCCGTCTGGTCTCTTCCCATCGTCGCGTGCCAGGCCGTTGGGTTCTAAAACAGCTGGCACCCCGGCGGTGACAAGAGCACGGCGGATGATGTCATTAATGCTGGCGTGCCGTGCTATCCGGCCTGCGCTCCTACTACAAGATAGGCCATGGTGCCCGAGGCAGTCGACAGCTTCACCGCACTGACAGCGATGCGGAGCCCCGCAAGGAGCGCCCAAACGCAGACAGGTAGCGAGCCGGAAGGTGGTGTCACCCAGCATAGTGCCTATGTTGGGTGACGGGAGTGCTTGAAGCCAGAGACCCGACTCCCACTCACCCACAGCCAGCAGGCGAGCACGCTCAGCAGAATTGGTGGACGTATTAATAAGATTATTCCGTACCAACCTGCAGAGCGGCTCATCCCACTGTCTCTGGGAAGATGGGTTTACGGGCCGATCTGTATCCGGGCAAGCCGCTTTCCAGGCGTTCACCGCGTCGGTCAAGCACGGCACTTCAGAGTCGACTAGGCAAGCTCCACATTGATACAATATTATGGAACAAAGATTGTAGAAAAATAAAAATAAAAATTGTTGTCATCTTTTTGAGGCTGACTGTAGCTAATGGACTTTATCTTACGGTCACCAAATGAGATAAGTAACCAGGGTTGTCGGATATAGTTGAAGTTTAGTAAGAAACCGGTGGATGATTTTGAATATAAACCGGCTGGTCCTAGAGACATAAATTTGGAGGGTGTGTTCTTTGTGAAGAGTAGGTAATCCACTAAGAAAGGGTTTTTTCGAAATTCCACCGCCCTAAGAGGGTGTAAGGGGGGCTCCGCTGAAATTTCACGCGGACGAAGTCGCGGACAGAAGCTATTAATGGCTACTAAAATTGACGCACTGACACTGACAGGTATGGAACGCATTTTCTCGACGGCCATAGCACACGTATCAAACCGGAAAGGGATCGGCACCATATCAATTCGAACCGTTCAGTATTCTTTGTATGAAACTCCCTACTGCAACGCACACTAATCGGAATCGCAACGTAATCGTCTCGCCTCGGGACAAGCTCGCGAACCGCGGTGCGGTGCGTTACGGACTTACGGCGGTTATTGACTTACTTCGTCGTCCCCGCGCTTACGGCTCGTCGTACCCCTGCTTACATCTCTTCGTCCACACTTGCCCCTCTCACCCCTCCAGCCTGCCTGCTGCACCATCAACCAGCAGCCGGCGAGCCGTAAGCGCGGCGTCGCCTAGCCGTAGCCGAGTCGACGTATCGGAGCTTCTGATCCGCTTTGGTTACGTGCTTACGTTAGGTTGACGCCTGTTTTACGGCGAGGCGAAAGGCGATACGGTGCCGATCCCATTCCGATTTGATGTGTGCTTGACCTTAGTGATGCCACAATTATTTTCAACTATCAATCATTAACATACCTATGTTGCGAGTAATTACTTGTACTATTTATTGCGGTAATACTTAGTTATGTGTTGGTAATAGAGAACCTTTAACCTATTGATGGTAGAGTTTAGTAAAATTTAATTTTTAACTAAGGCGGTATTATAGATTTCGTGATTTCACCATCGTATGCAGGTGCTATTACAATTCACACTAATATTATAAAGGCGAAAGTTTGTGAGTGTGTGTGTTTATATGTTTGTTACTTCTTCACGCTCAAACGGCTGGACCAATTTTGATAAAATTTTGTATGGAAGTAGCTGACACCCTGGATTAACATAATTATAGGCTACTTCTTATCCCGATATTCCCACAGGATCGACATTTACGCGGGTGAAACCGCGTGGCGCAGCTAGTTTTTACATAAGACCTAGGCCTGAAATACCTAATTATTGCCTTAAGCCTGATATACACGGTCCGGTTTAATTGTCTGTGGCATACTTACCATAAGCTGAAGCAACAATAAAAGTTGGCGCGTCTAACCAGTGTTTACCTAGATGATGAAAGTTATTTTTTACTTACTTACAAATACTTGATTTGTGTGTAAAATTGACCCTATAGGGAACCCAAAGCACATGGGGTAATTGCGTAACGCACTAACAGTAGCAATAGCTTTCATTTTAGACAGTTTACCAACATTCACTGCGTTATTTACGTTATTAGCAATATCCTTCAAAATTATTCAGATTGTGATTAAAAGTGTGTTACGCAATTGGTGCGAAATAACGCACCTTATGCAGCTGTTCTGTTCCCTTTTCTACAAAGATCTTTAATAAGTTGGTACAGACGGCAGCACATCAAGTTACTACAATCTGTCAAATTTCTTTAATAGATTTTCAACTTTATTCCTAAGGCATAAGGATCAAAGTTGATGGGAAAAATTTTACAGTTTTGGGTAGCTTGATGTGCTGGCGTTTGTACCTACCTATCTAAGTTCTGTAAATCATATTTTTTATGGATTGAATTTAAAATCCATGTATGTAGGTAGAACCATGGACTTTAAATTCAATTCATAAAGAAAATATGATTTTCATCCCCCCATCTCGGAAAGAGTATTTTTGCTCTTCGATATCTGAGTGCAAAAGCCGTTTTTATCCGCTAGAGGATAAAGTAAATTGAATTTAGAACATCGTGTGCACTAAGTTTGTGAATTCAAAACATCATTAAACCTATTTACTTCTCCCTCCATGGTGCCGAATTTATCATACAACCTTTTTTAATTTGTTAAAAACTCAGACTTCTTGGTGTACTTTTTTTCTAATTTGCTTTGCGCGCTTCATTTTCTTTTCACGTCATATTGTTATAACCGGTTAAAAACAAGAAACTTGAAAACAAGTGAAAAACCTAAAATAAGTAATATGAGTGGTTCTAGTGACGAGGAAGTTTATTTGACGCCAACAGAATTGACTGAAACTGTTAATAATGCGCAAATGAGCTTTCTCCCTCAACAATCACGCGAGAAGTATTTGAAACAGTACGATATGTTTAACACGTGGCGACAAGCTAGGAGCCAAAACTTTCTCAGAAAACGTTTTGCTGGCATATTTTATTGAATTATCCGAAACCAAGAAATCAAGCACTCTATAGAGTACGTATTCAATGCTAAAAGCAACAATAAAGATGAAAAAAGACATACATATCGACACCTATCCTAAATTAGTGGCATTTTTAAAAAGAGCCTCATCAGGTCATCAACCAAAAAAATCGAAGGTTTTAACAGCATCTGAAATTGAAAAGTTTCTTACCGAAGCACCTGATTCCGTATATTTGGCGACAAAAGTCAGTTGGACATTCAGTATCTACTTAAGTACCTATATTAATCAACTACTTAACATAATCTAATACGTACTTAGTAGATTTTGATAGGCATAATTATGCATGCATATCAATTTTATTAATTTATCTACTACAATACTCTTTACGTTACAGGTTGTTCTTATTATGAGAATAAACGGAGCATGTCGAACTAATGAACTAACACAACTTAATGTCAAAAACATTGAGAAACATTCAGATGACTTACTATTAATTAATTTACCCAATACAAAGACAAAAAGAGACCGCAACTTCGTCATTCGCAAGGAATACCTAACAATTGTTGAGAAATATCAAGCCTTACGCCCGCCTAACACTCCAATCAATCGATTTTTTCTACAATATCGCAACGGAAAGTGTGTTAGACAGCCTATGGGTGCTAATAAAATTGGCAGTATCCCACGAGAAATAGCAACATTTCTTGAACTTCCAGAACCCCTTTTGTACACGGGTCATTGTTTCCGACGAACTTCAGCCACACGTTTGGCCGATTCAGGAGCTGATCTCCTGTCCCTTAAGCGCCATGGAGGCTGGAAGTCCAATGCGGTTGTAGAGGGATACATAGAGGATTCCATCCAAAATAAGTCTAAAATATGTAAAGGCATCGTAGGAGCCATTACACTGAAAGAGCCTCAGTCAGATCCTTGGACTGGCCCTTCTACATCAAAAATGAGCCGTTACGAAACACCTAACCATCGCCCTCTCTCGCCAACATTTACGCCAAGGGAATCCGATGAATCGGTACAACTATTAAGTATGACAGATAGTTTACCGAAAAACAGTACACAAGTCACCAACACTAACATTACAGTATCTACCTAACAAAAATATTACACTCAACTTAAGTAACTGTAGCAACGTTACTTTAAATTTTTCTTAATTATACCTAAGTATTATTTGTTATAATTTAAAGATTATTCTGTAATACTTACCTATCATAATGTAGTAGTTAATACCTAAAGTGAAATAAAAGTATCTTGTCATTCTAAATGTTTTTTTTTTTGCATTTAGTCATTTCCTCGCTGAGGTGGGATGAAAAGTTACGTGTTGCACTCGAGTGCAAAGATTTTTCACCTCGTGCTCTTTTGATTCCCTCGCTAACGCTCAGGATTCTAATTTTTGAATCACTCGCTGCGCTCGTGATTCAATTTTAGAATCCTTCGCTTGCTCGGTCATCAAAATTGAGCACGCGGTTAAAAAGCAACTTTGCACTCTTGTATAACAAATAACTATTACTTACACCTCGCTCCAATAAACTTGACTTCAAATTAATATTCACCAAGGTTGTTAAATAGGTACCTACCTACATGTAGAAACTGCTTTCAATAATTCTGTTCCAAAAATAACTACGTTATTTGTTGTTGTTTACTCTTATTTGGAACTTGAATGCCAGAAGCACAACCTGTTTTAGTACAAGAAACATAAGAAAATGGGACATCCACCAACTCACCCTTTTTTTTTTAGAGGTTGGGAAATCATCAAATGACCCCTCCTGCTCTGGGTGAAGCGGAAGGGAGTGTCAGACTCTTACTGACTAAAACCCATCCATATTCCTTCCTTTGCTCTTTATGTTCCGGGGTAGCGGTAACCCTTTCGGACAATCCCGCTGAACCAACTCACCCTGGGCTTGCGTGGTGGATTACTTTCCACTTCCTCTCACAGAGGGGAAGAACATTATATAGGCTGATTATGCTCTGCTATTGGCAACTATGTTTACCTGGATGGAATAGGCCTCGTGTTGGCTGGCCTCATGGTGGTCGTAGACCTCATGGTGGTCGTAGACCTCATGGTGGTCGTAGGCCTGGTGGTGGCCTGCGTCATCGGTCTGGGCGTCATGCCCGCTGATGATGGACTGCCCTGCATCAGCTCACCATCATCTCCGAACCTGGAATGTAGGAAAATGGGGCTTAGTGAAAAGTGTGGTGGGAAACTATCCTCTATGGTTTTGTCACAGACTCACAGCGACAATTTTCGCATGTTCCCTGATAACAGATGGATGAGGGTAGGATTACTGTTTTTAAGTTTTAAAAGTCCTGACAAATAGCCGGACATTTGCAAAAAGTCCGGATATTTTAATCCGTCTTTTTTCAGCGCTTTTTAACTTTTCTATTTTCCAAATAAATCACTTTAGGAAGTATTGTTTTTTTTTCTATAATAAATAAATATTTGTTACGTCTGTGAATCATATTTAGATCAACATACAACCTGATACTGACCTGCAAATTGCAAAAAACGTAAGAAATTTTGAATTTCGCGGACTACCCTGTCGCTAAAAATCCGGACAAATAACAAGGCCAGACAAAGTCCGGACGGGGGGCCAAAAAGCTAGTTAAGTCCGGATTTCCGGACTGATGGTATCTAGCCCTAGATGAGGGTCCCGAGGACGTGGCTAGGTATGTCCAGTAGTGGACTGCTACACCGCAGCCTGATAATGATGAGGATGAAACTTTTCTTTTCTACCTAAGATTATTTGAATTGAGCTGCACCATTACTGACAAATGCGTGCACTGACTGGACCAATCCACTCAATCTGTGCAGTTCTTTCCTCACCATTTCAGACATCAATCTACATGGTCTACACATGATCTGACCAAGGTTTGAGAGTTTGTTTCGGCCTTTCTTCTCAGATTAGTCAGATAGGAAACGCCGACCTCATCAATTTTTTTTTAAATGTAGTTGACGTGTAAAAGTATTTGTACCAACCTACTTACAGAAATATAATCATGTATAAGAGAAATATGTAAGTAGTTACAATCCCTATAACTGTGTGTTACGGAGAGCGGCGGCGCGTACCACTGGTGGCACCACGGATATCTATGGGTGGCACATTACAATAGAAAATCAATTGTGTCTCATTTAGCCGGCCATAACTAGTTAAATAGGACGTGTGAAGAAAACACCGCCCCGTGTGCGTTGGTGTGAAAAATCCGAAAATATTTCACCTGGAAAAGGTCCGCATTTCCATCTCTTGCTTTTACTCTAATAAAGACTAATCTCGACTCTATTTTCTGACTCCTTTATCATTCACAGGTGGTGTTACCTAGCGCAGGAGTCAGGGCTTCACTTTGTACCCTTTTTTATGGCAATAAATGATTTATTATTAACAATGACAATGACAATAGAAAAATGACACTGTTAAGTACACATGCTGTACCGTTGACATTTCGAGCACTTTTTCTTATGTACATAATTATGCTGTACCGTTGACACTTGGGGGTTAAAGACATTTCCTTTACAAAAAAAAAAGGTTAGTACGACAAACTGATACATGATGTCAAGTGCCTATTAAAAAGACAAGTGGATAAGTACTTCCCAAAATAAGCTAATGATGTCACGACAAAATGCATAAGTAGGTAGGTACATAGAGTAACTGAAAAGGCCACTTAAGTAGGTCTCTTCAAAATGTGATACTTTCTTTAACACAACTAGGTACCTACTTAAGTACGCAAATAACGGACGTGGTAATAAGACAACTGTAAATCACACTAATATTATAAAGGCGAGTGTTTCTGAGAGTGTGTGTTTATATGTTTGTTACTTCTTCACGCACAAACGGCTGGACCAATTTTGATAAAATGTTGTACGGAGGTAGCTGACACCTTGGATTAACATATAGGCTACTTTTTATCCCGATATTCCCACGGGATCGACACTTATGCGGGTGAAACCGCGAGGCACAGCTAGTATGACCTTAAATTACTCAGAGCATTCAACAGTAACCGTTACTGTTATATGGAACTTAAACATAACTGGCGAAATGTGGGGGTACTATATGTCGTGACCATAGATATATGAAAGAAGGTCGTGACACTCGTGACCCTTCGAGGAAGAGGGGCGTGATGTGAGAAACGTCTATAAAACTAGCTTCCACCCGCGGCTTCGCCCCTGAGGTATGTCGATAAAAACTATTCCATGTCCTTCCCCGGGATGCAATCTTTCTCTCTGCCAAATTTTATCGAAATCCGTTCAGTGGTTTAGGCGTGAAAAGGTAACATACAGACAGAGAGACAGAGTTACTTTCGAATTTATAATATGTATTAGTATGGATAGTTAACTACTGCTATATGGGCCTAGAACCGGTCAATAAAAACCTGAAAAGCTACCACAGGTACCACCTAATTTTTACTATATCTACATATACTAATCTAGAAATAATTCTAAATAAAGAAGATGGAATTTGTTTGTTTGAATGCGCATGTCTCTGGAACTACAAGTCGGATTTGATAAGTTATTTTTGCTTTTGATAGCTGAAGTCTGAGGAATTAGAAATGGATGTTGTGGACTAAAATTTAATTTGCTAAATGAGCTGTTTGTTTTCTATTAGGTAATAAAATTAAATTTTATTTAAGAACATCCATCGGTTTCTTACTAAACTGCAACTATATCCGACGATCCATTTACCGGGTAATATGTCTTTCATTGACTTGAATGTGCCCTGGCGGCTGGTAGTACCTATGTCATGCTCACACAAATGTCTCGCTGACGGTGGCGTGTTTGTTGGATCATTTAGCTCCCTTTAAAATGGTTGAGCTGAATGGTGCTGATCTATGCCCTTCATATTTATCTCTCTTTCAGCGACAAAAATTTGATTAGTACTGCCGCTTTTAGACGCTACCGGGCGGCATGGAGATTCCGCGCTCTGTGGACTTAGGTATGACTAAGGAGCCACAAGTATGAAAGGTAATTCTAAAATGGTAAACAACCTTATAACCTAAAGCTCGCGAAGGCACGATCTTGTGGACGCCTTTCTCAATGGTTTACGTATATTAGCTCGAATGCCATTACGAATTAGGAGTCTGGTCTGTATGGACAATATGGACATGACTAGTTTTGTTGAAAGACTGAGGATTATAATTTCAAGGTGACGATGTATTTTTAGATCTAGGACGTACCTAAGTATTTTAGATTTTGATGCATTCAAGGTTGCCTTTAAAAGATCGCTTTCAACGATAAGACCGCCCATTGTGTCACCCTATATTTATATCTGTAATTTATATGGTGTACTATTCATTTTTATAAAATTTTAAAAGTAACAACATTTTAAACTTAGGCATAAAAAGGTATATTTAAAAAAAAATTATATTCTAATGGAATTAATAAATTTATTTCTAGCACACTTAACCTATTTTACAATTTAACACTAAAATATACATATTATACATATACAAGTAAGTACATAATAAAATAAAGGAAAAGAAAAAGGCAGGAGCTCGTTTGGCATCAAAAAGTTCGTCCGCATCGCTGTCAATATACATATTATACATATACAAGTAAGTATATAATAAAATAAAGGAAAAGAAAAAGGCAGCTCATTGGGCATCAAAAAGTTCGTCCGCATCGCTGTCAATGGGATAAGTGCCCAAAAGGCAGGCAGCATTACCACGTTGGATGGCAATGCTTATTCTTTGGGCTAAAAATAGGCCAGCCCTCTGGTCACGCGTAGTCAACCAACCGCTTGGCTATGTCCCGAAATATTCGATGAGCACACTTCATTTTAAACTTTAGATTTTACAAGTGTATACCTATCATTTAATAAATACCTTACCCCATAGAAGTCAATTATTAAATGCTTGCAAGGACAGAAGCGAAGAAAAAAAAAAGTATCATAGAATAACGTGAAATCTATCCAATTAAATCGAACAAGATAATCTTAGTCCGTATACATGGGAAAGTGGTCGTTGCTATGAGCATTGTCATAGAAGACTACCTTCTGCCCGCGACTTCGTCCACGTGAAATTTCTTGCTCCCCCGACCCACCCCGTCGGGTCGCATCACCTGCCAGCGCTATTCGCACTTCGTTTTCACTTAGCGTTCTTCCTGACTTTTATCTTTTTGCTCAGCTCGTAAGGGTCATAGCATGATGTTAAATAGCCTATAGCCATCCTCAGATTGGGATATCAAATGCAAAAATATTTTTTCAAATCCAACTGGTACACTACGGCCGAATTATCTTGGCGAGTCTGAACATAGACACTACGAACTTTCGTTCGCGCATGTTCTCTCACTGACACTCGTCTCATATCACCATCTGGTTCCTAAAAGAATTACTGCGCAGCCTTCTGTGCGAAGTTCGGACTCGCCAAGATATTTTGGCGGTAGAGTACTGTCAGAGATTCGCTCGTTCAAACAAACAAACAAACCCTTCAGCTTTATTATTAGTATAGATTAATCTGAGAAGTATGCGATAATCAAAGGATTACTGGGAACATAATTAAGTCGCATGCGCCTGCGACTATAAGTGGCGATTCAAAGTAGACCATAATATATCGCTGTTTCGCGTTTTCTTTAATTCGATCAGCTATTGTTTTCATTCATTATGTGAATGACAGGCCATTAATTATGTGCTCGAATTAAACTTAATAGTGAGCTCCAACCATGTTATTTAATAATAGACATTCAGTGTTTTCTTTTTATGACGAAGAATATATTACTACACTAGATTCTGCCCGCTTTCGTCTGCGTGAAATTTTAGTATCCCCAACCCACCCTAGCGCATCGCATCGCCTGGTTGCGCTATAGTTCCAGATATTAGCGCGTTCAAACAAACAAACTTCAGCATTATTAATTACTATAGAAGTATAGATAATTACTTTTACTTTTCGATAATCGTTATCGATATTAGTTTATTGCATGAAAAATTGAGCAAATATCTTGTGGATATTAAATATGCATCTGTCCTTCGTTGTTTAACGTAGTCTGTTCTCTCTACTTCTTCATTATCGTCTCTTGCTCTTCTTTTCTTACAATATTTACACTCCTCATTTTGTTTTCGACCATATTTATTTATTTAAAGCTTCTCACACACAATAAGGTACAGAGGCGGACTTAATGCTATAGGCAATCTCTACCAGTCAACCAAGGGTGACCCTAACAACCATCACCAAGCTGTCGAAACCGCTTGATTTCTAAGGCGGTGGGTGCCTTAGAAATCAAGCGGTTTAATATATCGGGACTTTTTAACCAAATCTATCAATTATAAAATTTCATTCCACCAACTCGTGGTGGATCGATTACCATAAATCGTTGCAACACAATATGTAACCGATTGTTACCGAGCAATTAAGTCTGCAATCAGGTCTCAGACTGAACCAGTCCATCGGAAACCGTGTTTAGAGTTAACGAAACACCGATTATGTTATTTGTGTGAACACGCGAGCAAGAGATTTAATGAACGTGTGACGTAATTTGGCACAATATCGTTTGTTGTCATTGCTTAGATTAGAATTATTTAAGATATTTTTCTATGGGATTGTTAGATTGGCAGTTCAAATATGGATGTTATAATAATAGTGATTAAAGCTATTACCAGTTTATTGCTCTATTTTGCTTTGTTTATGCGTTATACCAACCAATAACCTAACCTAACTAACATCCATAAGTATTGTTACGTTAACAATTTGATACACACGCAATCTAACTTGCGTTGCAGGTATAGTCTATTTTATTACATTGTCTTTATTTTAAATTATCTAGTTCATGGATGTGGACACATTCAATTGACTGGTTCTCAGTGCGTATATTAGTGACCAGCCCCTTCAGGTTGACTATATTGTTTGTTTATCCACTAGTACTACAGGACCTAGAGTCTAGGTAATAGTGGAGGGCCTGAGTTGGTCTTTTGGTCGGTGCAACCTTCTTGCCTTGCCTTATTGTTTGTAAGAAAGAAAATGAAGAAAGTAATAGGTACGTGCCTTCCTACTGACCGATACGATATTAGGTCCAAGGAGGAGTTGAATATATAGCTACCTACAGCTTACCAATGCCCAGTTGCAATTCCTATAGATGGCCGATGGGGCCGAAAGGTTCTGGAGTGGCGACCGCGTACCGGAACACGTAGCGATGGAAGGCCTCCCACAAAGTGGTCCGACGACCTAGTGAAGGCCGCAGGAACCCGTTGGATGCGTGAAGCACAGAACTGGTCGAAGTGGATGTGTTTGGGGGAGGCCTATGTCTAGCAGTGGACGTCTTTCGGCTGAAATGATGATGATGATGATGACAGCTTACCTGTTAAGTATAGCAGGTTTTTGTGGTGTCGGCTCCGTGGGTCCAGGAACCGGACTGGCGACAGTCGGGGGTATCGTGGGGAACCGAGGCGGCAACAGAGGTGATGATGTGGGGATCGCGCTCCCTGTGTCATACAAGGTATTGAATTAATAAAGTTCGATTTTGATGCAGTTGAATTTGAAAAAGTATTAAAGTCCCACAAAAAAATAAGCTGGATGAACTGAAACATAAGTTTGGCTCTCAATTGTCATATTTTATGGAAAAGCGTCACTTTGGTTGTCAAATTGGGCACAAGGATCACAAAACTGGGAATTACTAGATTAGCCGCAATGGACTCGAATTCCTCACCAACCAAATCTAAAAACGAAATAAAATAATTTAGAATCAGTTTCCTCGGCTTAGAGTATTACCGGAGAACAGTTGCCTTGCAGGAATGCAAAATTAAATGTCTCTACTGACCTCTAAGTTCTAACTCGTAAGCTTCAAGCCTTTACAAAGAACATAACAATGCAAGTGACAGCTCGTGCACAATACTTATTTAAACTCCAATACAGGTTGCTGAAGCTCAAGGGTAACCACAGTTCCCTTCAACAATAGGATTCGACAGGTCTTGGGCCAATCAAGTGATGGCTGCAACTCTAATCTATTCATAGATTTAAGATTTAATGGTCATCATTTAAATCAAAAGAGTCACCTTTATATTTTTTTTATTTCTTTAGCTGCTCATTAGGAAGAGGACGTAGTAAAAAACCTTAACCAAAATCTTTCGAGACTGGTTCTTGAGTATCTCTACACTTACAATCTTTTTGTTTTTGCGTCCTTAGTTTTAGGAGATTTTGGTGTCGTTATTCATACACTACGGACGGAAGCTTTTTTGTTTTTTTAATGGATTTGAAAATCCTCTGTCGTTTTTTTTATATTGACAACATTTTCTGCATAGGTATTGCCACTGATTTCATGGTTTAAATAACTGCTATGTTCAAATGTTATGAAAATCAGTTTAAAATCTACAAGTAATCAATCTTTGAAATATCAAAAAAAGTTAGGTAAAGATGTTGTTAAATTGAATACTACCATCACTCAACAAGTCTGCGTACTTACGTTAAAAAAAACTAAATAATTACAAACGAATAAAGTTTTGACGGTTTGGCAGATGGCTGGATTTGAAGTATCAAGGTAGCATAGCAACATTTATTATGTTATCAAAGTTACATTATTTATAGCTATAATAATATGACAAGCTTACATCCGCCATCAGAAATAAAAATCTGGCTGCTGGACGCAAAAAAAAGGTCTTCAAAGTGTGTCGTTGGCACTCTAAATGGAGTCGGCCCAAAATTCGGCTAATAATGTGTTAACTACCTGATCCAGGGATAGTGTTATAGTGTTCCTTAGCGAGGAACTCCTCGAAATATCTAGTGAAGTCCCCGGTGGGGTCCCAGCGGGAGGACAGCTTGGCCCACTCGTCCGGGTATTCGTACTTCAGCCGTTTGATCACCTTCACCGCTGTCCTCTTCTGTCGCTCTGTGCATCGTACGCATTTCGTTCTTAATGCTTCGGGAAGTATTCCTGGAAAGAAGAGATGGTTTTCGTTCAAATATGTTTTTGTACTTTTAGTAACTTATAGTGTTGGTATCTCATATCGTTTTATCCGCCTGAGATCGCCAGTGCAAGCGTGGTGATCTGGGAGGTCACCCAATGAATACACACACTTATAGGTACACTCATGAATGTTGGTCAATCGGACATAAAATTAAATTAAGTGTCATAATATGAATTGTTAAGTGTCAGATAGGCAGTCGCTCCATATAAAATACTGGTATTCAGCTGTATCTGGTTAGACTGGAAGCCTACCCCAACGTTATTGTAAAAAGGCTAGACAGATGATCATGATGAAGTGTCAAGCGATTTTGTAACATGAGCAGTGCAAACAAGTATTAACTTCTGACTTGACTTGTCTTGCGCTTAAACTACCCTGCGCAGCCTGCAAATGATTAGGTACGGTACGGGTTCAAATAATTATGTTTCTTTTTTCGTATGAGGAAAGGGTCTTTGTCCTGAGTGGGCCAATAACCGATTGCATTTTTGGCCAATTGAAATGACCTTATACTTTCCTGAACATTGTTTTCCAACAAGAGTTCAATAGAACAAGTTGGCAATGGCATTGTATTTAAATTATGAAGGACACCCTTCACTTTAAACTTGAATCCGAGTTGTAAACCAGTCAACTGCAGGTTTACATTGTTTTCTCTTGCAACGGTGCTTTTAAACGAGGCCGTCACTGTCAGGTGCATGTAGTTATAGACACGTACTGTCAATTCAACTTGCTACTTACTTACTTATTTTTATCTGTCATTTAGAAAGGTATGGTAATTTTTGTATTTAGGTAAAGGACCAACTTTCATCTTTTATTCACAAAGACACAACAATTACAATTTACAAGCTAATACTAATTTAAGTATGTATATTATTATATACAAGTGTATAATAAAAAATTAAAGAAAAAGGCAGGAGCTGGCAGCATTACCACGTTGGATGGCAAAGCTGATTCTTTGGGCTAAAAATTGGCCAGCCCTCTGATCACGTGAAGAGTCAAACAACCGCTTTGTTACTTACTTACTAAGTTACTTTCATCCTGAAAAAGAATATGGACACTTATTCAAATAGCTTCGCTAAAACGACTTCACCTAATCTTTTACAAACATCTTAAATTCATTCACTGACAAACAACGCAAAACCTATAACACTGGATCTAGCCATAAACGAAAGTGAGCATTAATATTTATAGGATGAAAGTTTGTTATTTTTGCCGAAAGGTAATCCCATCGGGCGTGATGACTTGTACTTCCATAATTCAATCGAGTTGCTCACATTTTAAACAGTAGGTAAGTATCATAAATCATAAATCTTTATACCTCAACATCAATGTACAATTTTAATAAAAAGAGACGTGTCTGAGATAGAAACTTAGGAAGTTCATGTCATCCTGTGATACGGTGTGATACCCGGCTCTCTTAAAATACTTACAGGGTTTATTTTCAAAGACCAACCAAATTTAAGGGTGTGGTACAGACCATCAAACTGAACAACTTTCTCCATGGGACCAATATCGTAATCGCGAAATATTTATAATCTGTCCCATATAAAACTTCAATACAGACCTACTCGACCTAAACATACTTATGGGACGGCTGAAATTTTATTCACGATTACGTAGTTGGTCCCATGGAGAAAGTTGTTCAGTTTGGTGGTCTGTACCACACCCTTAAATTTGGTTGGTCTTTGAAGACTAACCATGTATATGACATGTTTTTTTACATAACAGAGATAAGATGACATAGCTTAGCAAAAAAAAAGTGTAAAAGATATGCTATCGCTGCATTGAAAAGCTAGCTAGATTCTTCAATGGAAGTCCATATGTCTTTTATCAATAGGTAACTGGACGTCACATTACGAGATATCACTGGCTATCAAATTGTATTTCTCACTATTGTATGTACCTGTATTATGATCAACCCTCGTCCATTAAATTTAATCGATTTTATATGAGGATTCGTAAATGAAGCTAATTTATTTTTAACACTTAATCACTAAACTTGATCGCATAAACAGCAAGAAAAACGAATCTTTGTTGGCTCATAACTTTTTAATGGCTTTTTATTTTACTATTCTGTTTCCGTACAGACAAAATTAATAATAAATCAAAACGATATCATGTTTAACTAAAAAAAAAACTTTGGATGCTCAATGTCAAACAGTCGAGTAATAGATACTAATACTCTCCCGAAAAAATATCGACTAGTGGCACCTTAAGTTACGCTATCTTACGAATGTTAAGTGTTATTTTACTCGAAATTCGTGATTTCCGCATCAATCAATCAATCAACTCAGCCTATCGCAGTCCACTGCTGGACATAGGCCTCTCCCAGACTGCGCCACAGCACCCTGTCCTCCGCCTTCCGCATCCAGTCTACCCCAGCTACCTTCTTTAGGTCGTCCGTCCATCTAGCTGGGGGGCGTCCCACACTACACTTGCCGATAGGCGGTCTCCACTCCAGGACTCGTCTGCTCCACCGGCCATCGGTCCTTCGACAGACATGGCCAGCCCACTGCCACTTCAGTTTGCTTACTCTGCAAGCTATGTCGGTAACGATTTCCGCATGCTTGCATAATTTTACCAGTGTCTAGAATAAAAACATCGCAGATCTTCCATAGACAATAAAGAATTTAAACGTAATGAACGATTTGTATTCTAAAGACTATGTTCATTCGATCACGTACACTCGATGACGGTATGCGCTGATTATTTCCTTATTTATTATAAACAAAAGAGTAACCTGCTCCTTGAACGAGTTGGAAGGGCTCCCACAGACAGGCGCGACGCGACTCTGGTGGAATAATTTCTATGGAAATTGTTCTACCGCAATCGCGTCGCGCCTGTATGCGGGAGGAGCCCTAAACTTTTTTGTTACTTACGAGTTTATCGAGTTTTATGATGCCCGTGCCCTTTTATCTGATGGCAAAAGAAAAACAAACAAAATCTTACGTATGCGTGGGATGTGTTATTTAAATAATTTCACGAAGAGTAAACAAGTTTCTAAAATTAAATTGCGAAGATTATAAGGGCCTGTGCACACCACGTTTTTTAAACGCGCCGTTGACGCGCGTTTTAGAAACGTGCGCGACGATGAAGACGGCGGCGCGGCGGTGGCGGCGCGCTTTTATCCTATAGAAGGATTAGAAGGTCTACAGGCTGCTCGCGTGCGTATCGCGTCTGTATCGCTACAAACGCGCGTCAACGGCGCGTATAAAAAACGTGGTGTGCACATGCCCTAAGGTGGACTGGTAGAAAATGCCTCAGGCATTAAGTCCGTTTTTGTACAGTATTTTTTTTTACTAGTGCTTATAGTTTTAATAAATAAAATAAAAAATAAGTAAATAAGAATCTTTGTTTTGTTTACTGGTAGCAGACTCACAGATTTTGATAAAATATACCTAAAAAGAATGTGTTTTTTAACGCGAAAAATAAAAAGCTGACCCTACACTAAAGACGGAGTCTCGTAATAGTAACCAAAACTTACATAATCCGACAAATAAGCCACAATTTCACTATTATGTGTTTGTTATCGCGAATTTGTACGAGCACGGTGATGTAATATCACTTTTAGTTCTAACTAGGTGGAACGTAACAGTTTTCGAGCAAATTATAATAACATTAACTACTATGTACAGACGCCAGCACATCAAGCTACCCGAAACTGTCAAATTTTCCCAATTAAATTTGAACCTTAGGCTTTAGCGACAAAGTTGAAAATCTATTAAAGAAATTTGACAGATAGTAGCTTGATGTGCTGGCGTCTAGGCGTCTGTACCTATTCACTGAGGCCCTTTGCACACACACGTTTTGCCGTGAAAAACTATGGTTTATTCTCCGTGTGTAGGATGTTAGTTGTTAGTGTTGTCACTAAGGAAGCTTGTTGACACACACGTTTTTTCTTCGGCGCGGTTTATACGCCGTGTGTAGTCACAGTCGTCAGTGTTGTATGGATCATAATGAACAATTTCTTAGTAGCACAGCAACTCAGAGTTGTTTGTAGTGTCGTTTAGCGACAATACCATATTTCTATGGCTCAACCTCTTTTTCTTGATTTAATTTGTAATTAATTAAAAATTAATTTATAAAATGTTGGTGCACGACCTGATCACCTCTGCCCGTCCTCCGAGAAATACTGGTGTGATGTTATTTTGCCTTCGTTGTTATTTATAGCCCAATTTGTTTATCAGACGCAATTTATGCGAGTGCGTTGACCTTAAACTGACCAATGCCAGGCCGCGGATTAAAAAAAGGTTACATATAAAGAAAACAGAAAACGATTGCTTCGAAAAGTATTATAAATAACCGTTATTTTATAATAAATTATGGCTTTTTATAAGGAGGGTTTCGCCTGAAATATTAATACTTAATCTTATTTCTCCATGATTTATCTTAGGTCTCAGTAAAGTCTGAGGGGCAGAGAGGGCTCGTATTTTTAAGAACGTTCGCATTCCAATCTCAGTCAGAATCTGTCAAAAATACCTCTAATTTACCTATATTTTTGACAAGTTTTTGACATCGATTGTGGCTGAGATGAGATTGCGACTAGATTTTAAACGTTTTTAATTATAATTGACCTTCTGATAAGTAAGCCACAAATAAACAGAATAGAGTAAAGCATTTTAATGGCAGAACTGGTAACTTGTCGGTATGTACCTGACCTATACGGTGTAAGAAAAACGAACACGAATTAAAATTATCGAGCGAAACTGAGCAATCAAGCAAACCAGAATGTGCAAATGAAAATAAAAAACAAAACACCAAGAAAAAGTTGATAATGCAAGAAACTTCACAGAAAGCAAATTGCAAATTGTCATCACACAGCTATGGCATTGCGACACGAGCTAAACGCATCAAGATCTAATTAGAATTACTTACATAGCAAAAAAAAAGACAATAAATCATTGAACTACGCACATACATACAATCTCCTGTATTTAATAACGGCATTAGCCATGGAAAACAATCACCGCGAGAAAGCATTGTATTAAAATTAGCAACGTCGCGAAAATTCCCATTGTCTTATGGCGCTGATTTTCCGTTGAAGTTTTTACTGACGCACGTTAGGTTTGTCTATAAGCATAGTAAATATTTTTGAAGTAAAAACTTCTTTAGGCGCGACACTGTTACCGACACCGCGCTACATTCGGATGTGTTCGGCTGTCCTCGGGATGTACTCGGTTTTAAATCCGATATGTCAGTGAGTGGTGGCAAAGTGGCAAAGTATTCTGTTTGTGTTTTGTTTTCACTTCTGTCGGCACTCCCGGAGTGCCCCTGTTTTTTTTTTCTTATCTTAAAGTAGCAATTCATTCTCCAGACCTTATCCTAATTTATTTGTGCTCGGCGCAACATGTCCTTTTCTTCCATACTTCTCTCTTAAATTAAAGATCCTTTTAAATAAAACTTTTTTATTTTTTTTAATATTTTTTCCGTCGATAAAATTAAGCTTAGTTTTGATATGTGCACATTATGAAGACTCACACTGTATAGGCTGATGATAATAATGAGCATTGACGGTGTAGAACATTTATAAGTAGGGTAGGTGACTACCCTATGTCGTGCGGAACACCGAGAGAAAATTTTCCCGCGTATTCATTGTTAATTTGTACTTTGGTTGTTTTACTTTTTGTTTTTAGTCGCTGACTACATATTTTTTATTAATAAAAATACAAATCTTATCTTTTCTTTACTAATAATAAAGCTGAAGAGTTTGTTTGTTTGAACGCACTAATCTCTGGAACTCCCAATCGGATTTGAAAGCCCAGTTCTTGAGGAAGGCTATAGGCTATTTAACATCACGCGACGACCCTTGGGAGCCGAGCAAAAAAGTCAGAAAGAACGTTAAGCGGAAACGAAGTAATAGCGCGGGCGGGCGATGTGATGCGATGGGGTGGGATGGGGGAACAAGACATTTCACGCGGACGAAGTCGCGATATCGCAATTGGAAAATTATTCTGAACTGATAAATAAGTACAAATAAACCGTAAAAATAAAACCTAATTTGTCGCTGATACACTCTGTAGTTACTGACAAGATTATTATCCCTATTATAAATTCGAAAGTAACTTTGTCGGTCTGTATGTTAACTTTTCACGCCTAAGCCACTGAACGGATTTTGATAAAATTTGGCAGACAAATAGATTGCATCCCGGGGAAGGATATAGGATAGTTTTTATCCCGATATTCCCACGGGATCGACACTTATGCGGGTGAAATCGCAGGGCGCTGCTAGTTAGCCATAAAATAATGTTATTGCGAATTACATTTGCGTGTTAGAAAAACCTTAGGTACTATATCGCAACATTAACCTTAGGAAACCACTGATTGCTCATTGTAGGGTCAAATAAATACTAATGTATTCTTAGATTATTGCAATACTTACTTACATCTATTGTTTATAGACTTGTCTATCTAGTATTGCTCAATGGGAGTGATATGAAGATTCGAATGACGTTATTGCGACCCACGCTATTTCGAAAAAAATTAAGAGTGGTACGCCAGTTCGAAAACTCATAAAATCGAAAACCGCTATATCGAATGACGTTGTCGCGGACACGCTGATTCGAAAAACTGTTTGAATGGTACGCTAGTACGAAAGTCTTTGCATTTAAATCCACTGTTGCGAATAGCCTAATATTCCAATCTGAATTTGTCTGAGGATCGAACTCGCGACCCCGATAAAGCCTTAGCTTTGTATTGGGTTTGGGAAACAAGAGCAATAAGAAGTACCTATTATTTTAAGTTAACTTTTGGTAATGAGTATTATATACCACCTATAATTTTGATTTGTTGACTTCTGTTTTGTTCTTGTGTATTGTTGTTGGGTTGGTTCTGTGTCGGGGGTCGCGAGTTCGATCCTCAGACAAATTCAGATTGGAATATTAGGCTATTCGCAACAGTGGATTTCAATGCCAAGACTTTCGTACTAGCGTACCATTCAAACAGTTTTTCGAATCAGCGTGTTCGCGACAACGTCATTCGATATAGCGGTTTTCGATTTTATGAGTTTTCGAACTGGCGTACCACTCTTAATTTTTTTCGAAATAGCGTGGGTCGCAATAACGTTATTCGAATCTTCATATCAC
The DNA here is from genome assembly GCA_948474745.1 of Oligia latruncula. NCBI lineage: Eukaryota > Metazoa > Arthropoda > Insecta > Lepidoptera > Noctuidae > Oligia > Oligia latruncula. Next base: position 13,439,979 of record OX419701.1, on the reverse strand, counting down.
TCCCTTGCTCAATACCTATATAGATATCTCAAAGGTTATCTTGTAGGATGTGCAAGGTTTGAGAGCAATGTATTGTGAACAATGAACAATGAACTGTGTTGTGTAGGTCAGATAGGAAGTCGCTCCATGTAAAAAAGCAATATTCAGCTGCATCCGATCAGACCGGAAGCCGACCCACTATAGTTGGGAAAAGGTAAGGCAGATTGATTGTTGTTTTTTCTCTTTCGATAAAGAGATTTTGAAGGGAGCATTTGCTTTGTACAAAATATAAAAGTTAAAAGCGCAAGTGGAAATGCATCTTGCTTCATCATCTGATGACCATCATAAGGACGTTTTCGCTCTAGGAAAAAATCGTTATTTTAAGCCTCTAAGTTTTTTTCAGTTTACATTACTTTAGACTTTCAGGTCGATTACCTACTTAAATGAGATTATCAATCTATTGATGAAAAAATAAGGATAGATACAATCGGGTAATGTTAGAAGTTCTAACTTTCAGTCTAAGTCATAAATTAAAGTTGTTTCAGTACTTAATTCATCCTTTAACTCTAAGACCCATCATATTGCATAGGTACGTTTTTTTTTCCCTTCTTTGGCATTGGTACCTTCAGATCCGTAATTAAGAATATCAGACGTAAATAATGTTGACAGCTGACCACAGACTATTTATAGTGTAACCACAGAATGCGCATTGACAACCGCTAAACCAGAGCAATAATGAATAGAATAAACAATAAACTACATATTATACTATTACGTACAGTGACGAAACCGCGACATTCATCATAATAATTGTGATTTATTCAAGAGTTAATTCGTATTTGTTATTAAACTGGTTAATGTCGTGATCGGGGAAGTAACATTATGTCAGCTGTTCATTGCATTGGTGATAAATGATTTAATTTCTTTAAGTAGGTTTATAGTTTGTACAAAGGTCGGCGTTTCCTATCTGACTACTCTGAGAAGAAAGGTTGAAACAAGCTTCTGAGCTTGTTTTAACCTTTCTTGAGAGACTGGGGCACAGTCTCTTTTAAAGACCAGAAATAATCTTTCTTTGTTTATTATTTCTTGTTTTCTGTTTTTATTAGTACCAGCTTCTTTAAGAATATGTTATTTCGTAAGTAATATTACGTTGTATTAAATTAAATTGAAAAAAAAAAGACCATGTAGATTGTGGCTGAAATGGTTTTTTGAGGAAAGAGCCAAACAGATTGAGTGAAACTGTCCAGTCAGTGTACTTAATCCTGCAAAGAAATTAAATACATAGCTAGCTACTTTTCAACGAATACCAGCTCACTTTTTGGTTGTCCCACACCCAAACAGAAAAGGCAATATCACTACTTTTGCTCAAGACCACCACCCACTCCCCACCCCACTCCCACTCCTAATAAACCTTAGAAAAAAAAATCGACAAAGATAAATTGACGTATTCCACATTGGGCACCCGCTTAAATGGCACGAATGCACCTGACACACAGGCGAGGCGGCACATTCACTTACCTACATGCCATTTAAGCGGGTGCCCAATGTGGAATACGTCGATAAGTTAATTGAAGAACACACTCTTCTTTGTTTATTATTTCTTGCTTTGTTTTTATTAATACCAGCTTCTTTAGAATATGTTATTCTAACGTTGCCGCGTTGTATTAAATTAAATTGATTTACAACAAAAAGAAGAATCTAAAATTAATTTTATGATCACCGATTGCATTAATTCAAAACATCTGTTTACAAAAAACTTTAACTTATTTAATTATGATAATAGGTATCTCCGAATGTCGAGCTATAAAATTAGATTACCTATGATGCAATAATTATGTTATAATTTCCACATCTAGTTTAACCGTAAGTTAGCATTAATTATTATATAAATATGCATTTATTATTATTTACATTAACATTTTATTATTCTTAAGGTCAACTCGATTATTTGTACATAAGACATTATTTTTAATTATTCATGAACTTATTTTGTACTTGACAAATCAACTTATAATAAAATTATTTAAACATTATGTCATAATTAATCTAGTCATTGCATACTTTTTCATATTGTCGTTATTTCCTTGCATTCTAAAAAATGATAAAATGTATGTAAAAATAAAAACAAATGAATCAGAATTAAGATTTTTTATATTATTTTGTAATTTAGCTATTTTTTGATATTTCTGTCTACAATTTAGAACATGTAAAGTCCCAATATGGATACCTCGTGGTAGGAAAAAATGAGGGTGGAGCCCGTTGAGCGTGCGCGCAACTAAAGGTGGTGTGCGCAACGGAAAGTAATTTTGCACCGGTTAAGAAAGTAGGAAATATACGGTTGATTGGAGAACTGACATCACTGTGCGATACCCTATAGGTCTCTGTGGTATACCACAAAACAAAAATAAACAGTTTTCTTCGTTACCAACAGCGTTTTGTAACCCATGATAGGGCCTGGCAGAATACCTTTTCTCAACAGGGGGGGGGGGACATTCCTTTCGCAGTCACGCTATGACAGCTGGCTGGCGACAAAAATTTTAAGTTTAAAGATAAGAATGACTAATGATTTTTACTGGATCCGGTCGGGTCCGAAAAATAGCACGTACCTATAAGCCACGGACTTTCAAATAATAGAACGAACATTTTCATGCTACGCCAAGCTACGCTCGCACTACGAAAAACGTTCGTAGCACCTGAGCTACGCATAATTTCCGTAATTTTCCAAACTCACTATTTCAAATAATAGAACGAACATTTTCATGCTACGCTAACCTACGCCCGCACTACGAAAAACGTTCGTAGCACCTGAGCTCCGCATAATTTCCGTAATTTTCCAAAATCACTAACATTCGATATTATGAACGTTCCAATAATTAGACTTTCGATTTATAGTGGTCGATCAATTGATATTCGATCATTTTCATTCGATTTGGCATACACCCCTACTACATCTAGCTTACATAAATTCTATTTATATTGTTAAACAATCTACTGACGTCTTTATGTGTCATACCCATGTATTGTATGTACCTGACATGCATACTTGTAGACATCTATATTGTATATCACCTTGTTTTTCCTTATTCGGATTACTAAACTTCCGACACTGAGTGCATGGGAAGGGGGGAACTGCTTAATACATAAGAGCGGCGGTAGAATCGATAATGTGTAAATATTTAGCAGAGTCTTTTGTTGTTAACCGTAACGATTACGTCTGTTTTGTGCTTCTTATATTATAAAGCGAAAAAGTTGCAATTATAGTTAAATTAAATGGAATGAAGAGAGATAATACCTAGGTACTGCAATGCTGATTTAGCGGTGAAAGTAAATTTCACATGACTGGACATTTTCAACCCTTTTTCATGAATTGGCTGAAATTATTAATAGGGTGTTGTTGTAACTTTTAGCTTCCTACATCCAGTATTTAAAATGATCGATAGTAACAACGTTTTAAATCAATCAATTTGAAATAAATTATTGACGGGCTCGTGGCTAAATGATAGCAGCCGCACGGGTCGGTCGAAGGTTAAGTTGTCGTAAGTTCGTGGATGGGTGAACATCCATTACATATCGAGACTTTTCCGTGCCTCGGAAGGCACGTTATGCCGTTGTTCCCAGCCTTCATTCGTAGATCTTTGACAGTCGTTACAGGTAGTCAGAAGCCCAAAAGTCTGACAACCAGTCTTACTAAGGGGTATCGTGTTACCCAGTAACTTGGTTGTGGAGGTCAGATAGGCAGTCGCTCCATGTAAAAGACCGGTATTGGCTTCATCCTGTTAGACTGGACAGAATGTTTCATTAAACTAAGAAATAGGTACCCACACACAACTTACTACAAAAACTACGTTCACGGCACTAAGTCACAAATTATCACACAATAGTGATTCATCTGTCTCGGTTCTAAAGCAAATGAAAATGACTCACTCTTGTTTATATACTTAGAACCATAGAGAAAAAACTAATCGGTCATTATGATACTTAAATGTAGTGTTTACCTACATAACTGTAATACGAAACAATTTTATATGTATTGTGTTGAGAATTTCCGTCAAATAATTACTGTGTTCTACTGCCTTTCCACCAGAGATGAGAGAGGATGCGTAGCGAGGGATGTGTGAAGGTCAGAATTATCCATAAAAAAGAGAAATAAAGAAAAAGTAAATAAAAAGAAAAAGATAAATAAAAAAAAAAGAGAAATAAAGAAGAGAAAAAAAAAAGAGTCATAATAAAGAGTATTCTATTCTATCCCACGGGAACGTATTACCGGAATAAAAGTATTTTATGTTTGTTCCAGGTTATGAACTATCTGTGTGCCTTTCGTCCAAATCCATTCAGCCGGGCGTTGGTGGGTGACTGTCTTATGTAATTTTGACGTTCAGAAAGTGCTGATTCTCAGGCTAGTTGGATGACATTACTTTTGATTTTGGTACGTAAATACCAGTATAAATAGATGCATACCTAGATTCTAGGAAACTTTTACCTAGATATAAATTGAAATGTGTTAATATTCACAATGTGGCCATCGTTGTGGGATTTCTTAGCACCGCCCGTTAAGGCAGTGTGATTCAGTCCACTATCGTCAATCTATCGTGACCTAATAAATAAGTATTCAGTGTTTCCGGTCTGCTTGTGCTGCTGACAAATTCGTTTGCTATTTGGGCACGAAGGGGTTTATTTTCAAAAGTTGCTTTATGATACGAGATATTTAAACGTCAAAAATGTATGGTTAAACAGTTTTTAATCACTACTTAAATTTAAACAACATTTATGAATAAAGGGGCTATATTTAGCCCTTATTAGATACTCACATGTCTAATTTGGGCTGATTTTTCAATCATCAATATAATTTTGAAACTTTGACAGTTATTTCATACGAAAACTGTCAAACGTCAATTTATTCCTCGAATAAAGTTATTTTTCAATGGAAAAATCAGCAGAAAAAAACTTAACGTTTTAGTTACATTAAACAAAATAAGAGTACCTACAGATAAACAGTGAATAAATCATTATATTCTTAATCGTTAACATTTAGTTAAGTATATAAGTGGCAGGCTGCTTCACAGGTCAAATATCTACTTAGGGTTTATTTAAGGCGAGGTTGCAGTACTTTTTAACTTTTTTAAACCTCTGTAAATCTAGCAAAATATTAATTTTACACAAAAAGAAGATATTTTAGGAAAATTGAACATATTGTCAAGCGCTGTGTGAAGATAGAAACGTGATTTAAAATAATTGGATCGATAAAAGATGACACTAAATCGCTATTTAAAACGTCTACCTTGAAGAGATTACATCGTTAAACCATGTAAAAGTTATACCAAAAGATAAGCCTTATTGTTTTTTAGGGCTTGGTGAGAACACATTTTAGAATTTCCTCATATTTTTTTTCTATGGAACAAATATACACAAATTCTAGCAGTTCAAGAGCTCACAACGGCCGGCCAGTGCCTGCGAGAGGGAGATGCCCCGATACGTATTATGTCGGGAGTGAGGAAACGTTATCATACCTACACACCGCACTACAAGAGGGCCTTAAATAATGGTTACCAATATCGCAAATGAAGTGTTGTAAGTTTCTTCCTAATTTGGTTCAAGGGCGACTACATTCAATAAGACCTATTCATTATAATTCGTTATTTAAGTATTAATTTATCCACTTACTTAAATAAATGTTTGCATAAATTTTCCTCCGTTGCAGTTAGAAATCTTAAAAAATATTTATAACCAAGTTAAATTGAACATTGAACATTTTCGAAATGTCTTATTTAAAAAAGATACCTAACTGGAAATCTCTGTTTCTATGGAAAATTTATTATTGGTCTAATTTGGCTGTAACACTATTTTTCGAAAATGTTCTCTACTAACTTTTTAGACCTTTGTATCCTGCTTATGCGTATAAAGTTGAATTAAAATCGGTTGATTCATTTCGAAAAATAAGGGCTTGAAAGTTTGTATGAAATGCCGTATGTCGTAAACGCTCTTAAGAGGTTGTTAATGTTTTACCAATAACCAAATAAATATTAGAGGGTCGTTTACATTGTATGAATATTTTAATGTGTTTTTTTATGGATATTTTAATTTATTTTGTACAGATACGACGTAATGGATCCACAACTACTAAAAATGCGAACGAAATGATGGAATATCGGAGTACAATGTGTACGTTAAATCAAGGAAGCCGTGAGTATTATTTTATGGAAAAATAATCGTCAAATCACAAAAATAAAAAAATGTTTGTTAAAGACTTGTTGACCTTCACTCATTGACCTGAAGAAGACGAAGTTTCAAATGTATGCAAATTATAATATTATTCAAGCAATTCTCGGTAAGCTCTACTGTAATTTTCTTAAAAAATAACATTGCAAATAATGTCATCCTTGCCCCAGTTTTGTTGTAAATCCAGTTATTCATATCATCATATGGAGAACAGTTTTTATGTAGGTAGCAAGAAGTGAATGTTTCTATCATACTTACTTAAGGTGAAAGCGCCAGGGTAGCCCGCGAAATTCATTTTTTTTTAGGTTTTTTGCAATTTGCTGGTCAGTATTAAGTTGTACGATGATTAAACCATGTAATCCCCAAATGTCAAGATTTCATGAAATAGTCATTCTTGGGGATTACATGGTCTTAGAGAGTTGTGTTGATGACTGTAATGATTATAATTCTGTAAATACATATTTGTTACGGCCGCGAATCATATTTTAATCAACGTACAACTTAATACTGACCAGCAAATTGCAAAAAATGTAAGAAAATTTGAATTTCGCGGGCCACCTTAGAGCTTCCCCCTTAAACAAGCGCTGTATCAATAGTACAGCTTCCGTGATAGGTAGGTACTCTATGGAAACACTCTAAGGTCTATTCAAAGTTTGCAATTGATGTTATTTCAAGTTATACAAATATCAACCTTATTTCAATGGTAGATAATTTAATAAAGTTGATTTCAGAGTGACACTATTGAAAAAGTTATAAAAATGTTTGAAGTTATAGCGTAAACTGGACTTTGTAATGTAGGAATTAAAGTTATTTTTTTTTCCAATCTATACTAATATTATAAAGCTGCAGAGTTTGTTTGTTTGTTTGAACGCGCTAATCTCTGGAACTACTGGTCCGATTTGAATGATTCTTTTAGTGTTGGGTAGTCCATTTATCGAGGAAGGCTATAGGCAATATTTTTTTTTCCAAAATTAGGGATCCGTAATAAAATTGCTATTTTGTAACACAAGGTGTAAAATCGAAAACCTATTTTTGCGTGCGCTGCAAAAACTATTGTCAATAGAACAAAATGATGTACTACGGGTTTGTAGAGCCACAAAAAAGTCCGCGAGAATATATATCTAGCTATCATGGTTTAATCACAATAACCGATTTTGTGTTCAAAATAATTATTAAATCGTCTGAAGAAAAAAAAACTACGTTAAATATGTATCGTAATATTAATCTTTATCGAAATTAAGCATTATGTTATCAAGAGTAAAAAGTCGTTTAAAAGTTATCACGTGTGTAAGATGTTAAGAGTTGGTACCTATTAAGGAGTTATGGGCCATAGAGTTTTTTATCAACATAAAATCCTGTAATAATCTTTTTCGAAATATATTTGTTGATGATTGTAAGTATAAGATCTTTGAAGAGTATCTATATACTAATAATAAAGCTGAAGAGTTTGTTTGCAACGCGATAATCTCTGGAACTACTGGTCAGATTTGAAAAAATCATTTTGCATTTTATAGCCCAATTCTTGAGGAAGGCTATAGGCTATTTAATATCACGCTATGACCCTTAGGAGCCGAGCAAAAAGAAAAAAAGTCAGAATGAACGTTAAGCGAATACGTACTGTTGCGACGGGGTGGGGGATACAAGAAATTTCACGCGGACGAAGTCGCGGGCAGAAGCTAGTAATTCATATTTGTTTACATTTTTGGCAATTAAATAGCGAACGCAGATAAGATAAAGTACCTGTTTACTCACTTGCGAATAGATCGCCTATATTGTGTTAGTTTTCGACACGACGAAATAACAAAAAATGTATACCTTATTAATGCACCCTTTAAAAACGTGATAAGCAATTTATTTGTGAATATTAATTTATTCTAATTACCAAATAAACATCCTACTTAATAAATCAATTTTGAATAAAAAAACTGTTCGTGCCATAATTTTGTTTTGTGTAGATAATTACTTACAATGAATATGTTTTGAAATACCATTATTATTCATTTAATCAATGTTTTGAAAGATCTTCAAGATTCAATTAGTATTTCAATAACCTTTACAAATTGTGATCTTTTTGTAGGTCTTACAAAAAATTAACTAAATGGTAATTAATTTGAAAAACCTCACATAACAAGAGACCTACCAGCTACAAACAAAAACGTACATAAATAAAGTTTAAATTTTTTACGAGTATCATGTCATTATTATTTTAAACTTTTCCTTTCATAGCGGCAATGTCAACTTGACTAGAACATAATCTGGCAACCTTGGCTCATGAATTCATGATATTCTTTCCTGTGCTCACGATTACACTTGTTGTCTATGGCATAATGACATTAAAGAGGAACTTTCTTAGAAGGTCTAATCCGGCCGGTCGATTCTGTAAACATATCACCGTGAAAACTTAGGTGAAGTGAGTTTGTTTTTGCAAGGAATTGACACTATTGACAGCGGTGCTATTCTGTAAAAGTATCATCGTGAAAACTTCGGTGAAGTGAGCGTGGAGTGAGCTGTAAATAGTGTCAATTCCTAGCACTAACAAACTCACTTCACCTAAGTTTTTACGGTGAGATTTTTACAGAATAGCACCGCTGTCCAGTTTAAGGGCCTGCTCCCACTGGTGGCACGGCACGGCATGGGATTTTTATGTGACGAATAGGAATACCTATAACTTAACACATTGAAGGACACTGACCGAGACACAATAGAAGTTTTATTGTTATTACGTCGAGAGGCGTTAAGTGTCCCGCAAAGTGTTGATAGTATGAAAATAAAATTTAAATTTAAATGATTATCAAAAAGGACGTCGCGGCATGTCTAAGGAACGGCATCGATGCAGTCAGTAGGTATGCGTTAGAATGTAGTGATGGCGAAGGGGGATCCTTGGGCATCATTACATAAGTAAACTAAACACTTCTTGCCGTGGCGCGACATCAGTGGGCACAGGCCCTATCTCTCATGTGTAAAGCATGTGTTGCTGCCTTTTACAGTAAAGTGCTACCTACAACAAACTAATAAATTCATTTCGCCATAGTTTCGATGCCATGACCATTCCCATCGTGCTAATCCCATATTGGACGGAGGGCATCGCCCGGATGACTCACTTCGGCAATTTGGGCCAGCGGAACTGTCAAAATGTCAAAAGTATTCGTACGTAGGGTTGGTAAAACCATAAGTACTGAAAGATAAGGATTTAAATATGTTATTTATAATTTTATGGAGAGTTAAATCGTCATTTCAACACACTTGCTCGTGCTCGTACAAACAAGTGCCTCTTATTGCCTACTTAATTAAATTTAATTAATTAAGTAGGCAATAATATTTGATTTAGTGAAGTATAATTATTTTAAATAAAAATCATATAACCTAATATAATAAAAAAAACCGGTCAAGTGCGAGTCGGACTCGCGCACCGAGGGTTCTGGATTTTTTTTTAATGTAGGTACTTAACGGTTTTCGGACTCTTTCCTTTACTTGTGCTACATGATCTTGCTTCTTGCCAAATTTCATGATTCTAGGTCAACGGGAAGTACCCTATCAATTTTGATTCCCTTGAGATTGAGAGTGTCGAACTAAACGTTTTTTGCGGCACAAACGCCGCGCCGTACCTTTTTTTACATTTACTTAGGTGTTTGATTTTTCATAGCTTCAAGGGACTGTAAACCTGAGTTTAAGGTTTTAATTTCAACTCGATACCTCCACGCGTTTCCGAGATAAAGGGTCTTGACAGACAGACAGACGGACGGACGGACGGACGGACGGGCAACAAAGTGATCCTATAAGGGTTCCGTTTTCCCTTTTGAGGTACGGAACCCTAAAAACTAATTAACTGATGCTATTTTAGCCAGATATGGCTTTTTGTAATATCTAAGTTAGTTATAAACCCTTTTAGTATTCATGATTCTTAAATTAAAATGTCAAGACTACATTTGTAATAAAATGTAGAATATATAAATAAATAAATAGAGACACTAAAATAGATTCGAAAATACATATTTTATTTTAAATTAAAAGTAATTTATACAAATAAGGCTGAGAATTTGCATTTTGAAGGTCAAAATTACATAAGACAAATCAAAACGCTCACCCTTCACCACTTCCTAGGGAAGAAGAAGAAGAAGAGGAAGAAGAAGGGCGCAACAAACTCCCCAGCAGCAAAACTGACAGTTGAGTTAAAAAGAACTTGGTTTTAAACATTAATATGTAAAGTACTAGTTAGTTAGCTACGTGCATATACCTTAAGAACAAGACTTAAGAACTACTTATGTAATTTATTGGAGTAAATCCGGGTAAAATCCCATGTTGCAAACTAACGTCCGCGTCCGTGTAAGACTAAACTTGGTAGATTGCCAACAGGATTCACTTTCCAATTTACTTAGGTATCATGTAGGTACAGTCAACAGCAAAAGTAGATGATCAAAGTCAGAAATTCAATACTAATGAACGGAGTTCGCGTCAGAACTGTGTGGCGTCGAAGTGATTCAAAAGTATTCTACGTAGTAAGTATTCTAAGTACTTCGACGCCACACAGTTCTGACGCCAACTCCGTTCATTAGTATTGAATTTCTGATTTTGATCATCTCCTTTTGCTGTTGACTGTACAGTCAACAAAAGAGATAAGCCCGTCGATTCTGTAAAAATCTCACCGTGAAAACTTAGGTGATGTGAGTTTGTTTTTGCTAGGAATTGACACTATTCTAGCTCACTCCACGCTCACTTCACCTAAGTTTTCACGATGAGATGGTTACAGAATCGCACTGCAGGATCGTCGGATATAGTTGATGTTTAGTAAGAAACCGATGGATGTTCGCGAATAAAATTTAATTTAATTAATAGAAAACAAACAGCTAGTACATTTATCAAATTAAATTTCAGTCGACAACATCCATCGGTTTCTTACTAAACATCAACTATATCCGACGATCCTGCATACTTACCTATCTCTTTTGTTGACTGTACCTACCTCGTTGGAAAATTCACTTCCATGGCACGTTTTTATCACTTTCTTTTTTATAGCTGTGCTTTGGTATTTTATTTAAACACTACACAGATATTTGAAAGTAGCCTAGTAAAAGATAAATCTGAGGGGTGATTGCGTAACACACTTAAGCACGATCTACACGGTTTAAAACGGTGGTTTCAAACCTAAGTTTAAAACAGTGTAGACAGTGGTTTGAAATCAATTTCGTATGACCTTTAAACGTCCTTGGTAGAAAGGCCTGCGTTGCAAACCAGTGGCGGAAGAAAATGTTGGTTTTAAACCGTGTTAGCAGACATCTCGCAACAACAACAACTTCAAGGTCACCTTGGTTTGTAGACTGGTTTTTAACCGCGTAGATCGTGTTTAACAGTAGGAATGGCTTTCATTTTGACAGTTCAACAACATTCATTGCGTTATTTACGTTGTTGACCAGCGTTTGCGTTATGTTAATTACCTACCTATGGTAAATGTGCGCAGTGCTGCACACCCCCCCCACCCTATTTCAAGTTAAACAAATCATCATCTGCCTAGCCTTTTCCCAGCTATGTTGGGGTCGGCTTCCAGTCTTAGGTACCGGATGCAGCCGAATACCAGTATTTTACATGGAGCGACTGCCTATCTGACCTCTACAACCCAGTTACTGGGTAATACGATACCCCTTGGTAAGACTGGTTGTCAGACTTTCGGGCTTCTGACTACCCGTAACGACTGTCAAAGAGCCACGAATGACAGCCTAGACCAACGGCTTCACGTGCTTTCCGAGGCACATAATTGTAATGTAAACGAATTTTCATGAAAAATATTTCAAAGATGTAGAAAGTTATAATAATATACATACACCAAGCGTAAGTAATGCATACCGCTTTTTTTTACCGGTTTTGTGTTTTGCAAAAACACATGTGAAATAGAAAAAGCTAATTTTGGTTAAAATATGCTGTGAATGTAATCGAAAGTGTCAGAAAGCTAAAAATATGTAAATCCTGTTTTTATACTTCTTGGTATTTTTAGTACATCGCGAGATTGCCTTTTTACGGTAATTTGAATGATTAATGGGCACCATATTAATTATCTCGCCATTCCATTCAACAGTGATAAAGACGACCTTGTTAACGCATTCTCAGTTTATGAGTGATTCTAGATTGTTCTATGCTGATTGACTGCATGCTCTGATACTTACGTCAAAATTATGAACGGTTCTTTTTATAATTTGGCTATATTTTCAAAATCTAAATCATATTACCCAGTACCTGGATTGTGGAGGTCAGATTGCCAGTCGCTCCATGTAAAATACTGGTATTTAGCTACATCCGGTTAGACTGGAAGCCGACCCCCAAGCTCAGCAGGTGATTTGAATACCGACACTCTCCCACAAATACCCATAGAACTTAAACAATCCATTAATCACAAAATTCTTCAACAGAAAGCGAAAGTGCCTACCTAACTACCTACTATTTACCGTAATTACCATAAACGCCTTACTTACACAACCGGCACCTCCCTAACCGGTAGCAGCCCTAATCTAATAGCACATTTGACATGCGCCCGCGATCAATGATCGGCTTCAATGATCGAGCGGTATGACGCGCATGCGTAACACGTCTGCGGCGACCTTACGGACAAGTGTGCCACGCAACGGTCGCTTTATGATCGGTGGAAATGTAAACAAAGGATTATTTGGACGAAGTAGACACAACGGAATGTGATACTTAGCGTTAAAATGCTTCTCAAAGTCGAGAGTTTCCGTGCCTCGGAAAGCACGACCTTTGGTCCCGGCGGTCATTCGTATGTCTTCGACAGTCGTTACAGTAACCAAGTAATTGGGTTGAAGAGGTCAGATAGGCAGTTGCTCCATGCTCCATGTATAATGCTGGTATTCAGCTGCACCCGGTTCGACTGGATGGCGACCCCAACACAGCTGGGAAAAGACTAGGTCCCAAAGTCGAATCTCATTTGTTTAAAATTGGGTGCTTCTTAATCGTAACCAATCGGGGAGATACAAAAACAGCTCTAATTAAAAAACGTAGGTATACCCCCACTTCTTCATAATGTTACCAGCCTAACAATCTTCCAAGACCACCACGGTTCTAAGTTCTATTATGTTACGGTTCTATGCGGTAATAGTATACCACTTTTACGAATTACCGATGCTGTATAGATAACCAATGATCTTTCTCGTGTTATGTAAGAGAGAATAATAGCAAACCGCGTACCCAAGTGACATTTGCCATCCTGTAGAAGCTTCTCACATAATTAATAGTGACATTTGTCACAGAAAACTCGCACAATAGTAGAGCAAATACCCGGTGAGAAATTGTCCACAAGCACGGAAGTGTGTCTCACACGCTGCCAAGCATATTATACCTAGAAAATACTTGGTATAGGTAGCAGATAATATCTGCCGGTCTTCTGTAAAAATCTCACTGAGAAAAGTTAAGTGAAGCTAGCTGTCACTATTGTCAATCAGGTGCCTCAGGTGGAATGACAGCTCGCTTCACCTAAGTTTTCACGCTCAACTTGACTAACTTAGGTGTAGGTAGTTAGCTTGAAGTCGAGTTTTACAGAATAGACCGGCTGAACAGTCAGTCTAGTCAGTATATGAAGTGAGCTGTCAACCTGATGCTAGGGGTTGACAGCGCATTCCACCTAAGTTTTCATTTCACGGTGAGATTTTCACAAAATGTACTACCAGCAGGCCTTTTTACGTATTCGTTTGATGAACTGGTAGTCACGTCTGCTACGGTATTTGTAGCGGAATAAACTAAGGAGTGCGGTAGCTTGCGAAAAACGGTGCTAAGTCGAATGGGCCGATTTCACTTTGCGGAAATCCGCAGGTCGCACCTGTGCGGCACATTGTACGTCCAAAATTAGGTTCGTATGCGTTTATGGTGTGTCATTGTTTGGTTGGAATTTGGCACTTTCTTGCCTACTATTCTGGCAATCTGGTTTCGTTAGTTTATTATTGTGTTTGGTGTTGTGTGGCCTTCAAATCTCCAGCGTCTAGCGGACTACTTTTACGGTTTACGTCTATAAAATTAAGGAAATCATAAATCAAGATTTCAGTGGCACAAGGATTTTGAGGTACTTAAATATGTCTCGAGTACTTTTCAAGAACCTTGACCACCAGTCAGTAGTTCTGATGAATGAAATTGCGTTGAACTTGAACTGCATATGAAGGGCCTAACGACAATACAAAAGGATCAAGAAGATCTGATAACGCTTAATTGGCCTTTGATAGGAGGAAACTTCATCATCATCATCTTTTCAGCCGAAAGACGTCCACTGCTGGACATAGGCCTCCCCCAAGCACCTCCGCTTCGACCGGTTCTGTGCTTCTCGCATCCAACGGGTTCCTGCGGCCTTCACATGGTTTTCGGACAACCTTGTGGGCGGCCTTCCAACGCAAACCTCAATCTATACTAATATTATAAAAAGGTAAGGAGTTTCGTAGGTTAGACAAGAAGGAAATTTCACGCGGACGAAATCACGTGAACTATAAAAAAAATCTGCGAAAATTAGGTATGCAATATTGGCGTAAAGACGGCTTTATTTTTGGTTTTGTAAAATCTGAGCATAGATTATATTTTATGTATACAGGGTGATTTTTTTAAGTGGGCCTGAATTGCCAAATCCGAAACTATGAGGAATAGCGAAAAGTAGTCAAAGGAGTATCGGGCTCGATTTTGATGGAAACCAAAACTGCAACATTGGATTTTTGAAAAATCAATATTTCTAGCCAGGAATCGAACCCGTTGATTTTGAAAAAAAAGACACTGTATTATAATTCGATCCTTATTAGCGACACTAATAAGGATCTAATTCTGGGAAGTAATGAATGACATACGGAAAATGTTGGATTTTAATAAACTGCTTCTTATTTTAAAGTATTCATACACAACAATGGTACTTAATCATTTTGAACAGTTAAGTTCAAAATGATGACCGCTGTTTTCAATACATAGCTGGATTCGACGTCTCAAGGATTGTACTGCATTCTGAATTACAATATTAATGATGATTCCACTTAGAATATTTTCCAAAGATCGTAATATTTTTTTTAATTTAGAACATAATGTTGTGAAGGTGACTGCGCTGTGGGTGCTGCGGGTGTATGTTAATAAAATTATTGAGCATCATTTCGAACAAGGTACAGGATATTATTATATAATAAATTTTAATATATTAATTCACGACCATCGATGTCAGACAAAAAGACAGGATAAAAACACATGTAGTATATTATTAAATAACATACATACACAGGAAGCAGTTAAACTCGAATCAAAGTTTAAAATAATCGCCTGAAGACGATCATTTTTTGTTGACGTTTCTATAAAAGACGTCATAATTAAATTGTGACTGCTGTTTTAAATATAGACGAGCAGACAGTAGGATTGTCAAGTTTTTTTTTAAACATAACAAACCTACGAAGATCTATTAAAATAATAATGTCTAAATTATAATAAATCAGACAGGTTTTTTTCCAATTTTGGAAACATAACAAACAACTTTGTTGGAATTTTCCTTTCATGTTTATATGGTGTTCTAGCCAGTTCTAGATTTTTAGTTAGCTAGGTATGTATATGTTTTATTTGGGTACGTACTTAATATACTTACCTATTTTTTCCAGTCTAACCGGATGTAGCTAAATACCAGTATTTTACATGGAGCTACTGCCTATCTGACGTCCAAAACCCTGTTATTGGGTACCTAACACGATAAGTACTCTTTAGTAAGACTGGTTGTCTAGAGATGTAAATTGAAAAAAAACCAAATGTTTTTTTCACAATCTTGAAAAAAAAACATGAAAAAAAACTTGGCACCGTCGTTTTTTTTCTACATTTGGTTTTTTTTTCAGAAAAAGTGAAATACATTAAATATGGTTGTTTTATTTTTAATTGATGTCAAATTATGTGTAAATCAATGAAATTAGAATAATTAGAAATTATCTACCTATATGTATACATAGAGGTAGATAATAAATATGAACTTAAAAAATACTTAAACGTTCATCAGTGCCTGTATCGGTATCGGTAGCTACGCTTGTGTTATCAATTATGTTTGTATAATCAAATATCAACCAATTATTTTGAGACATTTTTAAAATATTTAACAAAAAATAAATGGTATATCTTTATTAACCAAAATAATTCTAATATCAGCTCATTTTTAATGATAACCATTACTTACTAGGTAGATATATTTTTATTTTCATAATTTTGAAAAAAAACCTAATCCAGAAAAAAAACCGTTTGTTTTCATGTTTTTTTTCAACGTTTTTTTTCATCTCAGAAAAAAAACCGTTTTTTTACAACTCTATGGTTGTCACACTTTCAGGCTTCTGACTACCCGTAACGACTGTCAAAGATCCACAAATGACAGCCAGGACCAACTGCTTTTAACGTGCTTTCCGAGGCACGGATGGGTTTCGGTATGTAAAGATGGTCACCAATCCACGGACCGACCGCGGCAAGCGTAGCTTAACCTGCTCGATTGACCCATGCGGCTATTATTATTTAGCCACGTATTCAAATAATTTAAAATAATACGTGATAGAAAATACCTACTTGTAACGTGATATTGAATAATTTATCCAAGTTCATTTTAAGAATGTTAATTAAAACCTTACTTAGGTAACCTTTAGTATTAAAAAGAACATACGAAAAGTATTAAAGGAAAAAACACAACTGACCTGTATTATATACAAGAATAGAGGTCAGTGAAAAACACTCAATAAAAATGTTATCATCGTAAGGTAAAAAAACTTATAAATTCGAAAAAAATATACGAGTATATCAATAAGCTCCGAAAGAATACAGATGGGCATGGCTTGGGGTTTTCAGAATGTAATTACAGAATTACCAAAAAAAAAACAATGGAAAACCCATTTTTTTAATGTTAGGTAGGTGTCTTTACATTTAGCTAAAGGGATTTATTTTTAATAGCCAACCAGTCAATAAATATTGTTATCTGTGCAAAATATGTTGTTGATCGCGTGCGGGTCACATTGGCATGACATTTTTACAAAACTATTTATTTTTATCTACACTATTAGCAGGCTACACCTACATTTGCATTAATTATTATCTAATTTATTATAGCTACGGGCTTTCAATACACGCAATGACAAATAAAAACCTATTTGTGTGAATCGATTACATAAATATTTGTTATATAAGTATATATTATTATTTTACTAATAAATTCAAAATTAATCTTATATTATTAATTTGACAGTTAAGTAGTTTGTTTGTACTCCAGAGATTTTATAAAAAAATATTTACTAATAGCGTAACTGTGTGTAAAGAATATGTAAAACATGTTTCTTGTGAATTGATTACAAATCTATTTTAGTACTAAGTAGGTACCTACCTAGTAAAAAATAATGTTAGCAAAACTATTATTGCAACATCACTTTATAATCAGCCTATAATGTTCCCACTGCTGGGAGAAATGCCTTCTCTCTGTGAGAGGGAGTGGGCCATAATCCACCACGCGGGCCTAGTCACCCAGTGCGGGTGGATAGATGCCACATGTCGATTTTTTGGTTCAAAGACGGTTTCCTCACAATGTTTTCCTTCACTATTTTGGTTTTCGTCACTACTTAGGTACTAGGTATTACAAATAATACCAATTTTATACACTTACCAGACATTAATTAGAAACTTGGCTACGAAAGGCATAGTAGGTAAGTAAAGACAATTTGAGATTTTGAAATCTAATAATTTTATTTATTTATTTATTTCTCCACTTACATCTATCCTTACAGGGAAACCTATTGCGATAGTGTACATTTATCTTATCTTATCCTAACTTATTACTAACTTCTTAATTTAATTTTATTAAATTTTGTAACTTATTACAAACAATAATAATATTATACATTCGAAAGTAACTCAGTCTGTCTGGTCGGTCTGTCCGTCTATCTGTATGTTACCTATTCACGCCTAAACCACTGAACGGATTTCGATAAAATTTGGCAGAGATAGATTGCATCCCGGGGAAGGACATAGGATAGTTTTTGTCCCGATATTCCCACGGGATCGACACCAATGCGGGTGTAGTCAGTTATAATTGAAAAAAAAACAGCTTCTTCTGACCTTTGCCCCAAACATGAATACCTTTAAAACTTATTGTTTTGAATTTGGACCATCCTTACAATGTATGTCACGTAGGACCGCACTATGCGGCCTGGCGAATATAAAATACTTACCTACCAGTTTTACGTTTTTTTATTGTTGTTAATCTACAAATAGGATGTTGAAAATATTTATAGACGGTTTTAATTTTATAGTTATCCGATCATGTACACGGTTTAATTTCGTTTGGTTTAGTTTACGATGGTTATCGCTTTGTTAATTATCAAGGTCGATTACAAATGTTATGGAACTGTAATTTGGTCAAAAGTTTGGTCTAAGCCTGTCATGGACCACTTAGCAAAAAAAAGAGCTACTCACAATACATTAATTTTAATCGTAATGTCTACTGACACTGACAGTAAACGCATGAACATTATTTTTTTGGTACAAGTACTCTACATGTAAAATAAAGTGGCCTTACAGTCTAACTGCCTTGATAATCATTTAAAAAAAACTAGGTAGGTATATGTATTAAAAAAACATTTACTTACTATGTAATCAGCCTACATGGGAAATGACCAAAACCAAATTATGTTGCAAAAGTGTTGATTCTTTTTCTCAACATAAAGTTATCCTTTTATGATTCTGTCAAAGTGGCCTTTATGTTAGGAATTGACACTATTGACAGCTCACTTCACCCAAGTTTTCACGGTGAGAAGTTATTCTGCATAGCTTGGCCTGTCTCAATATGATGCAAATAGACATTATAACAGCTGATCGCGACTACTTATATCTAATATCTTTCGTCGTAATCGTACAAAATTTATTTTGTTTTGGAGGATCCGTAATTTTCTAATAGTGTGTCGCTAATTCCCTACGTGTTCATTAGGTCTAGTTTAGTGTCTGTGCAAAAAGCTGTTTACTTTGTGGTTTCTATATAGTTTTATCAATGAATGTTTTTTCCTTGAAGAACTCTACATGTTGCGGAATCCTTTTAGACTCGGTATGAGATCCTCTTTGAATCAAAATATCTATACGAGTACCTAATAAGTACTTGTAGAATCTTGTGGCTAGTGACATAGATTCTTGCACTGGCAATTTATTTGTAGGCCATACAAAATATTGTGGAATGCGGACTCTAATTATGTATGAATTTCACTAAGAAAGTCAATGCGCAAAAAGAGAAGTCAGTCTGTCGTACGCTTCTAGGTAATTAATGGCAACTTAAAAAAATAAATTGTCTCTTCTCAACGAAATAACTATACAGGGTAGGTAGGTGTGTAGCTGTGTCTTTTGTCTATGAACAATGATTGTTAGTTTTTATCACAAGCATTTATTAATGAACAAATCACAATAGACGGAACCGATTTGAATATTTCATATTTTTATTATTTGTTTTATTACATTCCTAGCGCCTTTGTTTGTCAAGTTTATAATAACATGTTTTACATAATTAACAGATTTAAAATTGAAAAAGAGTTAAACCTGCTTATTATTTTTCGTCTAAGCTTATAAGGTCGTTAGCAAAATAATATGCGCCTGTCGTGTTTACGTAACCCGGTAGTAGTAATTAAAATCTAGAATGTTTTCCATTCCTACAAAGCCATGATTAAAAGCAGCTATGTACCATGACTATTTATAGCGTCTCCAGCAAATTACCATACACAACCATCAGATCGCAATATCGGAAGTCTATCATTATTTCATTAACTTATCAAGCGGCCTGCAAGTGCTAATATATCTAGACGACCGTGTTGGCATTCCTTCTCAAGCAAACCAGAATAGAATTTGAACACTATGGTGCGTTAAAAAACTTGTAGCTGCCAAAAACTTTGACACTTACTGTTTTTAAAACGCACCATACAATATACTTAAGAATTAAAAAAAATAGCATATTAATTTAAATTAAGAAGCAATTTTTTTTATTTCGACACATTAGCTCTCAGACTACCTATTTATTATAATGGATAGGTATAATGTTTTGTTGTCGAATTTTTATTAATTCTTTTCTCGTTATTCAGGCTTTAAATTATCTCGCTTTAAAGTAGTCTAGTGTTTGTTTCTTTATACTAGTTTTAAATGGTGAATATAACTACATTCCAACAAAAGGGTAGGTACCTACATTAGCTAGGTATTTTAATTAGCTTGACCTAAGAATCGGCAAGTACCTACCTACTATTAGTTATTCTATGGAATCGGTTAACTTCTTCACATTCGGCTTCGAAAGGATCAGTGAAATATATCAAACATAATAATATAATCTCACTCAAACCTACTTTATAAATTATTGTAGAATCGAGATTAATGCTTGAGCATCATTCAATACAATACCTAACATTATACAAAACAAAAACAGATTTTAATTGGCATTAAAACTTAATTACAAATTATCTGAATTAAGGAGACCTTGAAATGCAAATCTTAAGAAGCTATTACATTCAATTAGCAACACAAAAGCAGGTATGGTCAAGACATAAGTAGTCAGAAAGTATATAAGTTACCGTGTAATATAATATCTATCGGTGAAGGGAAGCTATGGAATAGGGTCTCGGCCGTGTGGCACCGGCTGTGATATTCATACAGCCGCTAAACTGAGAGACAATTCAGAAAATTGCACACATAGGTACCTACCACAAAGAGGTCACGTTAGAGAGAAAACCTGCATTGTCGGGGGATTATGGTGAATTTTAACCCATTTTCTAGAAAACAATGAGGGGCCCGTGGCTAAATAATAACAACCGCACAGGTCGATCGATCAGGTTAAGCTACGCTTGCTGCGGTTGGTCTGTGGATGGGTGACCATCTTTCAAAGTCAAAGTCAAAGATCTTTATTGTGAGACAGTGGTTACAAAGTTATTATTGTTATATCTTTACATTGTATACCGTGACCCCTCCGTGCCTCGGAAAGCACGTTAAGCCGTTGGTCCCGTCCCGGCTGTCATTCGTGGATCTTTGACAGTGGTTACGGGTAGTTAGAAGCCCGACAGTCTGACAACCAGTCTTACCAAGGGGTATCGTATTACCCAGTAACTGGGTTGTGGAGGTCAGAGGCAGTCGCTCCATGTAAAATACTGGTATTCAACTGCGTCCGGTTAGACTGGAAGCAGACCGCAAAATAGTTGGGAAAAGGCTAGGCAGATGATGAACAAATATTAAAAAAAAAAAAAAAAAGTAATAGGGTTCTGTTGGCACCCCTTGGGTACCGAAACCTAAAAAGGAAAAATGATTAGAACACAGATAGTCTCTATAACTACTTAAGTTACTTCGAATCACAGAGTAAACGTGGATTTTGCCAAATGTGACCAATTTCAGAAAACTGGCAAACTATACTTACTTCCGCACTGATTGGAACTCCTTATGACGTAAAACCTCATTTTGATGATGTAGGTAAGCCCATCATTCAATAAGGAAATTAATTCTCATCTTCAAAATAAAGTTCCTAAGCTTACCCACCAAAATTAATGCAAACAGCAATACTTATTCAATAAATACATGATTATATCTATAATTTATGCAAAACTCACGCAATTTATTAAATAAATATTTATGTACTAATGTTCAATATATGCGTTTACGACGATAACACCTGCGTAGACTTGCACGTGTAGGTTATTTATTTATGCACGTTTTGCTATAAAAAGATCGAAATTGACGAGGAGTATTATACTTAGTATCTTCACACATTATTGTAATTATCTATAAGTTTATGGTTCTTTTGTTTACATAGTGTGTAGACTTTTATCGGAAGACAAGTAGTGTGCACAATGGGATTTAATGTTTAATCTTTTCGCACACAAAAAGGTACAAAGGCGGACGTAATGTCTTAGGCATAATCTACCAGTCAACAAGGGTGGTGAAGAGATTAGATGGCAGGTCCTTCCCCGGGATGCAATCTATCTCTCTGCCAAATTTTATCGAAATTCGTTTAGTGGTTTAGGCGTGAAAAGGTAACAAACAGACAGACAGAGTTACTTTCGAATTTATAATATTAGTATGTATTAATTAATACTCTTTTGTCGAATGCGGCTGATCTTTCACCCATAAAGTTTTATCAAAGCCTTTTTCCGCTCGCTGGTCAATGCAAGCGCATTACTGTTAGGTAGCAGGTGCAGATGTAATGTTTCACTGAATGTAATTAAGTATTGTTTCTAATAATTACTAATTAATAGTGGAAACTTTGCTATGATGCATGCAGACACCTAGTAAATTCTAATAAACTATTTATTAGCTACATTTGAACCATTACAATAAAACACATTTCATACATAATATATTTTAAAAAGCTCTGAACACCCTGAACAATTGTTTATGTTTTTATGGTTGGTTTAATTAATTGGATAACAAAATGATACTGTCTTTACTGCACCCTCAGATTGATAGTGTGGTCTGAATCATTTTGAAGGATATTGCTATTCCATTGCTTCATATGTTCAAAAAATTTGTCTGCTCAACAACGTAAATAACGCAATGAATGTTGTTGAACTGTCAAAATGAAAGCTTTTGATACTGTGTTACGCAGTTACCCTGCTGTTTAGGTAAGAAGAACTAACTCTGTGAAACTTACCGATAATCTAAGTAGCCTTTGCAACGATTATTTATTTTAAATAATACCTAACAATGATATTTTTATGTTACGAAAGAAGGTTTTCTTATTTCTGTAGTGCTAAAATATAAATAAGTAAAAAAAAAAAAACTAGTTGACACTTTGACAGATTCGCTCGTGCAATTTTAAATGGTGCTGGACAGATTTGAGTTAAACTTTCACTATTATCGAATTATCTGGCCATTAGTGACAGTCTGCTGTGAGAATATGATGTTACGTAATGAAATGACTGTTAAAAACAAAAACTAGGCAGCACCTGACCCTAGCCTGTTCCACAAGGAACAAAAAAAAAAGTAATGACTGTCAAAAGTAGAGGTAGTTTATGACAAGATATACTATTGAAACTCTATCGGAACCTATTACTGCGTACGTAGTAATTTTTTTTATCTACATGCTAGCTTATGCCTAATGCGTTGAAATGTATTTTTTTTTTAATTAGGAGCCTTCTACGGCGCGCTATTAACAAGTTACCAAAGTTTCATCACAATCGGTAACGGTAATCACATTTACTTATAAAATTATTTCATTGTACCTATTATAATTTTTTTTTCATATCTACATATATCGCCGTCCCCGGCGAATAAAGTGGTAATCGTAAAAACTAAATTTTACAGGAAAAATAAAAAACAGTTTTTCGTGAATATCTCAATAACTAACATACGTATCGGCATTGTTTATATACCAAAAGAAAGGTGATTTTTAACAAAATAAATGTTTACTTTATTAAATAATTATTACTTTCATAGAAATAAGTTATTAATTAAATTAAATTTACCATGAATTAAAGGCACAGACATCAACTGTAAAGCGACATTACGATTTTATTCGCGTAAAATCTCATGCAACACGTTACCGTAATAATGGATTGCTATGTTATTGTCTGATAAATTGTGATAGGAACCCATATCGTAATGTACTATTACCATTTTATTCGCTGACAAACAATCAATTACAGATTACAGTAATAGCAACTTACGTGTGTCTTCCATGGCAAATGTATTATACTAACTGGAGGCAAGTATCAAATACTGAATAAATATTTTGTACGTGTACAAGGTAATGTGCGAAGAAATAAAAGGAATCTGTCTAATTATTTCTTATTTATACATAATTAATAACAACTGTTTGTAAAAATCAACAAATTAGGAACTATCAACTAAAATTGAATTCTTAATTCTTTATTATTAAGAAGCAGTTACCCTGGGTAGCTCTACTCCTCGTCGTCTACATGTTCAGAGACTTCAGAGTCTGAAAGTTCGCTCGGGTTAGCCTCACAGCTCGTGAGGGGGTCATTAAACGCATGGTGGTGTTGTGGGATTGCATCGCTGGTACACAAACTTAATAAATCTGCATGTAGCGCTTTACTTAAGGGTATTTGCTGATTATAAGCTTGCTTCAAATGCAAACAAACTGATTCAGTTTCTGTTGCAATTGAGGCTGTCGGTCTTCGCCCTCGCCTGGGTCTAGTTATTTGCAACTCCGTTTCTAGTTCCAAATACTCTTCTTCGAAGTTATACTTGAATTGAAGAATTAAATAGGACACCCTCACTTCCATTATTTTTGCCCATTTAATTTTGTTTCCTGCAGTGTCTTTTAGCCAGTTTTTTCCACAAAACAGGCTTTTTATATAATAAAAGTCACGTTGCTTCATCTCATGGACCTTATATTTCTTTCCGGTCACTTTTGCATTCAAGATGATTTTGTAAACTTGGTCAGGAGTATATAATACTTTACTCGTATTTTTCATGGTCCTTTCCATGCATGAATGCATGCTATCACCTTCGTTCTGGGCGTGGCCAGTCTCAAAATACCAGTGGGTTATATTTTGTTGGTAATAAGCTCTTAAGGCGTAAAGTATAATGCAAAAATGTATCTGTTTTTGTTCTGACCAGCCGAGCGCAGCCATTAGAATAAAAAGATACATTTATGATACCTTGGAGTCCTTCTTGCTCGATGAACTTCATTAGGCAACTTTCAATTGATCCTCTTAAATCGAAAAAAAAAAAGAGGATCAATTTTGTTTGGACAAAGCAGTGACCAAATTTGCGGAGAGTCGTAGACAGTAAAATTATATACGGGGTATTTTCTCTTGTAGTGAAAAATCCCCACTTCAGACTGAGGACCTTTTCTAGATCAAAAATCGCAACTGTGGTAGGTACTCGTACTTCTTTCGTCCGCTGCAGCTTTTTCTTCTTCTTTTAACTGGCGTACTTTATTCTTTTTCATCAAATGTTCCCTATACTTTTTTCTAGACTAATTTTGGTTATCTCATTAGCTTGATCATATTGGGAGCTAATTCCGCATAAATCTTTCTTTGGATTGAAAAACAAGTAATCAAACTCTGTGTTAAAAGTGTAAGTATTCATAATGTCGCTTTGTAGAAGGCTACAAAGCGACATTATGAATACTTCCTCAATCAACATTATTCTGCAGAACACAAGGGTGTTCTGCAGAATAATGTTGATTGAGGAACCGGTTCATACGATCGGAACACAAAGAGACTATTTGTCAGAGCAACTAAACATTTCTAAAATGTACCGATTGTATGACGAAAGAAGTACCACAGTTGCCATTTTTGATCTAGAAAAGGTCCTCAGTATCCCTCACTGAAGTAGGGATTTTTTACTACAAGAGGAAATACCCGTATATAATTTTACTGTCTACGACTCACTGCGCAAATTTGGTCACTGCTTTGTCTGGCATCTGTCTAATCCTAAAAGAGGATCAATTAAAATAGGCAGTTGCCTAATGAAGTACATCGAGCAAGAAGGACTCCAAGGTATCAAAAATGTATCTTTTAATTCCAATGGCTGCGCTCGGCTGGTCAGAACAAAAACAGATACATTTTTGCATTATACCTTTACGCCTTAAGAGCTTATGACCAACAAAATATAACCCACTGGTATTTTAAGACTGGCCACGCCCAGAACGAAGGTGATAGCATGCATTCATGCATGGAAAGGACCATGAAAAATAAAGTATTATATACTCCTGACCAAGTTTATAACATCATCATGAATGCAAAAATGACCGGAAAGAAAGAAATAAAAGATGAAGTAACGTCACTTTTATTGTGGAAAAATCTGGCTAAAAGACACTGAAGAAAACAAAATTAAATGTGCAAAAATAATGTAAGT
Organism: Oligia latruncula; assembly: GCA_948474745.1. Taxonomy (NCBI): domain Eukaryota; kingdom Metazoa; phylum Arthropoda; class Insecta; order Lepidoptera; family Noctuidae; genus Oligia; species Oligia latruncula. Next base: position 13,413,990 of record OX419701.1, on the reverse strand, counting down.
GAGGGTGTCCTATTTAATTTTTCAATTCAAGTATAACTTCGAAGAAGAGTATCTGGAACTAGAAACGGAGTTGCAAATAACAAGACCCAGGCGAGGGCGAAGACCGACAGCCTCAATTGCAACAGAAACTGAATCAGTTTGTTTGCATTTGAAGCAAGTTTATAATCAACAAATACCTTTAAGTAAAGCGCTACATGCAGATTTATTATGTTTGTGTACCAGCGATGCAATCCCCTCTGAAGTCTTTGATCATGTAGACGACGAGAAGTAGAGCTACCCAGGGTAACTGCTTCTTAATAATACACAAGTGTAGGTACTCACTATTCCGATACTCCCATAACAAGATGGGACGGTAGAACGGCACGACCAGCGAGAGATCAGGCGCAGGACCGACTATTTTACGTGCTCCTCCGATAGCACGGATCATCTTTTTTATCGGACAGTCAGGTGATCAGCCTGCTATGTCCTAGCCCAACTAGAAACAGTTGCTGTTCCCCGCGGGAATCGAACCCGCGACCTCCAGATCGAGAAGGTAGCACCAGTTATCTTTAGAGCTCCACTAGTTTACGTTGCTATTGAAATTTCATAACATGTTATGGTTTGTAAGGCAGAACGGAGGAAATAATGCTGCCATTATTTACTCAGTGTAAGGCAGAATTATCACAGCGTAAATCGTTAAATCGATTACAGAAAAAAATTATAATGAAAGGATATAGTAATCAATATTTACCTTCTGTAATTTTTAATGAAATATATCGTAAAGAACTTAACGATTTTAAAATAAAATTGTCTGTCACAGAATAAAATTGTATTAAGCTTTACGCAAATTATGTCGAATATTTTTCCCGCGAATATAATGGTAAGAGCATCTTACTGGAAATGTAACGTATCGAAAGTATTGTAATAGTCTCTAACAATTTTATTCGTTGCCACAAGTGTATTAAGCATACATATAAATAATATTGTTAAATTCATTACAATACACATAAAAATCTCGTATCTTCTGAGATAACCGTAGGAAATGTTTGAAAAAAATTGACAAAGTGTAATCGGACCTCTACATACCGAATATGCAATAAAGTTAAAACTATCGTAATAGTACATTACCATTTTATTCGTCGGGGACGGCGATATGTATTTTATGGTATTAACATTATAATTTTTCACACGTTAAATAATCACAGCGGCACTGCTCGATACTCTGGCCGAGGTCGGTCCGTGGATGGATGACCGTCCGTTGCATATCGAAACCCCGGTCCCGGTTGTCATTTGTAGATCTTTGACAGTCGTTAGGACAGAGTCAGAAGCCCGAAAGACTAACAATCAGTCTTACTCAGGGGTAGGTATCGTATTACCCAGTAACTGGGTTATCAAGGTCAGATAGATAGGTAGTCGCTCCATGTAAAATACTGGTATTCAGCTGCATCTGGTTTGACTGGAAGCCGACCCCAACATAGTTGGGAAAAGACTAGGCAGATGATGATATTTTTTTATACGTTTTTATAGAGACATACCTACCTACATAAAATAAGTAGACCCTAAAATCAGTATATTTTTGGTGTCGAAACCGTTATTTGCAACAAATAACATAGTGACATGTACCAATACTATAGACAACTAAGAAAAGTAGATTAGGTATGTTTAGAAGTGACCTTCCCACGCGCATTGCTAAAGTCAATAGAAATGGATTACAAGCATTACAAACGAGAATTCTTGTCGCCGATGAACTAGTTACCCGATACCTACCTATACTCCGCTTCATAACTGTATTTGAAGTATTTAGGTGATTGAATTATGGATTCGGTGTTGGTAAAATGTTTGTAGCCAAATAAAGGCCCTCGCAGACAGGTGCGGCGCGACTCTAGTAGAACAATTTCTATGAAAACTTCAAGGAAATTGTTCTACCAAAATCGCGACGTACCTACCGTCTCGTCGCGCCTGTCTGAAACTCCTTAAGAAAGCAGACGCTAGGTGTAAATTGGAAATGAGAAGAAGAATATTCGGCTTTTGTAAATGAGAACAGATACAATCAGTATTTTGTGTATCCATTTTACTATAGGTACACAACACAGGTGAGCAGTGGTGGCTCAGTGGTTACGGCCGCGACTTACAAGTTGTAAGTATCGAATAAAGACAGGCGCTTTACTTTGTGTAATTTCTTCCATCACCACTGCTCTCAAAACGGTGAAGGAAAACATCGTGAAGAAACAAAATATCCTAGAAACAAAAATTCGAAGACATGTGACATTTACCAACCCGCATTGGGCCCGCGTGGTCGATTACGGCCCACTCCCTGTCACTGAGAGGAGGCCTGTGTCCCAGCAGTGGGAACATTATAGGCTGATTATGTATGTTATGTACACAGGTACACAGGTGAAATGAAATAATGAAAGTGGAAATCGTTGCCATTTCAGGAAATCTAAATATATAAAATTCAAAGTCCTGACTGACTGACTGATATATCAACGCACAGCCTAAACCGCTGGTCCTAGAGACATGAAATTTGGAGGGTGTGTTCTTTGTGAAGAGTAGGTATCCACTAAGAAAGGGTTTTTCGAAATTCCACCCCTAAGAGGGTGAAATTTCACGCGAACGAAGTCGCGGGCATAAGCTAGTAATACGTATAAAATATATCTCATGAATGGCAATCGGAAGCGATTTTGAAGGGCGCTGAAAAGCGCGTGAAAATAGCTACGTAGGACCTAGTACTTACTTTAATTTGAGTCTGTTTTTTTAAAACATTAATGATTTCGTATCTCTCAACAACCTATGAGTGTTAGGTACCTGGATTATCTCGTTGCAAGTTCATTATTTATATTTAATAGGACAACGACCCCTGTTTGTGAAAAATAAATATAAAAAAGCTACTCATTCAAATATATCTACACTAATATTGTAAAGAGGTGAAGTTTGTTCGTTTGGATTTTTATAAGTACTGATCCGATTTCGAAAATTCTTTCACTGGCATAAAGCTACACTATTGCCGACTGCCATAGAGTCCTAGAGAGTCATAGACATGTTCTATAGTACAGTTGACTTCTTCTTTTCTTTCTCAGTTTTAATTATGGTCTGGCATTTTGAGCGGCCTACACAAATGTCCTTTCTTTGAAATTGTTCGTCGAGTCGTTGAGCTCCTTAATAAGGACTGAGGTTGGGTTGATTTTCATTTCGAAAAATAAGGGCTTGAAAGTTTGTATGAAATGCCGTACGGCATAAACACTCATAAGTAACAAGTATTGTTCTTTGTTCTATTATGTATTCTAATTGCTTATTAGCGTGTGGATACATAGGTTAATACAATAACAAGCTCTTATTACAATCAGTTTCTTATTATATCTTATGATATAATCGGAGGTCAAGCGGTGTGACGTCGGAAACTGGCGTTTAGTTGATAATTGGGAGTTTATTATTGTTTTTATAAGTATAATTTAAGCCTGCGCGGTGTACATACACTATGTAGATATGTAATTAACATAAGTAGTAATTATGTTTGTGGGTAAATAATATACAGTAGAAAAACGATTTTTCCCGGTGTGACAGTTTAAGATGCTGAATTAGGTAGGTAATTCGTTAACCAACTTAATTGTAACTTAACTTACTTAACTTAAATTCAAATTTTCTTTAAATATTCTAAACACATTGAGAGGATGCCAGATACTTACGGAGCACGTAAAGGTGCTATTTGATAATAAGAATTAAAATACAAGTTCAAATTAATAAGAGCAATCTAAATACTTAAAATAAAATAAAAACATCAATTTCAACCTTCCAATTCTAAAACATCATTTTGCTCGTTTCACGCCAAAATTGCGAATTTAACCTTGTAAATTACTGAATGAATAATTCTAACTAAGTATAAACTTATTTGATTGACCTTTCGAATCATGTTAAGGTGAAGCACTCTCTTACACCAAATGAGATGCACTGCATTATTTAAAAGTTAATGAAACAGTTAAACCGCAAAGTGCTAAACAAGACATGTTAATGGCTCATTAACGTTGATGAACGTCTGCGACCATGTCTTGTTTTAAGGGGGAACCGCCAAGGTAGCCCGCGAAATTCAAATTTTCTTATTTTTTTGGCAATTTGCACGTCAGTGTTAGGTTGCATGTTGAACAAAATGTGATTCGCGAACGTAACAAGTACGTATTTACAGAATTATAATCATTAAAATCATAAAAACAACCCTCTAAGTTTATATAACCCTACTGAATGACTATTACATGAAATATCAATGACATATTTTTTTAATTTTGCGGGCTACCCTGGCGCTCCCTTTAAGTTAAGGACCTATCCTGATGTGTCTAACTTAGACACAGTTTTCTAATAAGAAAATATCAACCTACTTTTCAGCGCTTTTCCTTCAGGCGTGCACCGGACAGCGTTGATCAAACAATCCACATAGTTCCTTACTAGTCTCTTATTGGTGAAAATCGCGTCAACGTCCAAGTAATCGTACCTCTGGTCGTATTTCGGCATGTTCACCATATCATTAACATCTTGTCCCACCACTGCGTACACAAAAACACACATTAACAACACTGCGCGCATTTTAAATTATTAATTTACAACAAACTATTCAAAAAACTCATTCACATATTCGAATCTCGAAAGAAAATGGCGCGAATTCGTGTGCGAAGGCGTGCGCGCGCGCCGAACTGGCGTGTTGTTGTGATCCGCGCGGAAGATCCGCCGCCGTTATAAGGTAAAGCTGTGCACGCGACAATCTAGACGCTTTCTTTGGTGCACTTCTGAAACAAACGAGTTATTTTTCAAGGATGTGCTTTAGAAGTTTTTAGAAGCAAATTCATGAAAATGCATTATATACTTAAATGAAAATCATTTCAGCCCATTTTCTTATTTTCCTGCCAAAGCCTTTGGTTTTCTAACGAAAAATCATCTCGACTCTTTCGTAATCGTGATAGATGTGAAAATCGACCACCGGATGAAGGCAAAGAGATCAGCTGAATCTGCCAGATACTTTAACATTCTGTGATCACCAGTCTTGACCAAACCTGGTGATAATATGTCAATTACCGACTTATTACAGTTCTTCATTGCCTAGCAGTATTTTTGGAAGCTCATAAAGTTATTGACAAAGGAAATCTGCACTCAAGCTTAAGTAATTTAGATCATAATTAAAACTTATTTTCATAAATAATAAGAAGGTAGGTGCACGACTGGTAGGTAGGTAGCCGATCAGTGGGCCAAATTTACGACTCAGTCAGTGGGTCTCGCTTAATGGCAAACGACACAGACGGAGATGGCGGGATGAGCTGGACTCCTTTGATAAAGATTGGTCCTTGGCAGCTCTGAACAGAGAGAGGTGGAAAGAGAGTACCCCCCTACTCTCTTTCGCCTTTGCCCAGCAGTGGGACTTTAACGGCTAAAAATATAGAAAAGGTAGATACAGCAATTATTCAAATTCAAAGAAAAAGCTGACTCAGTTTCGAATTTAAATTATTTCAAGAACAAATAAAAAGGTCGTTAAGTCAATATACAATGATTTCTCTTTTTTCTGCGTATTGAAGCTTTACAGAAAGTATTTCCGGCGGAAATGACATTTAAAAAAAAGTTTTAAATTCACATCTTTTTGTCAATTTATTCCAAATCTGTGTCATTGTCCTCTTAAACGGGGCGGTGGGTTTTGAGAAATGTTTATTTTGTACTTAAGTACCCTCAATCTTACTCCTTAAATGTTCCGTTAATTTGTTATTTCCTTTCGAAGCTTTTACGAGAGGAATCTTTCGTACAATATGGTAACTGACACGCAGATGTAATGATGTTGATTCAGAGAAACCAATTTAATTTTCAATGTTAGGTAGTTCACCGAAATTGTAACTTCAGTTGAAGTGTGGGTAGGTGCAGACTGTAGAGTGATGATGGAAAAGTCAAAAATGGATTCAAATTGGATTGACATAAGTTACCGAAAAGCTTATGTCAATCCTGTAGAAAGTAGAAAAAGAAATACGAAACGCTTAAAGTTTCAATAATTGCATAGCTCTTGTACAGTTCGCTTCACAAATAAGGTACCCCCCTTGGTATTGACATCAAACCTATTTAAGTTTTTCGTAATGTAACGTAAGTGGCGTGTTGGTCTAATGGTTAACACTGCGGCTTGGCGATGCGGTGGTCACGAGTTCAAATCCGCGGATGGGAATATTTCTTTTTCTTTGTTTTATTTATTTATTTATTTACCCTTTTTTTTAGTTTCTTTATTAGGTGATTTTCGTTAATTATTATTTAAGAAATCAAATGGAGGTTTGTAATAAAAGCTAGGCATTTTGATAAACAATATTCATTTATTTTTCTAATTACATTTCTAGGACTTCATGGAATCCACTTCCAGGTTGAGTATACAGTTTTCTATCTGTGTTAAATTGGGGTTATTTACTTAGAATATTAACTAAACACAAAAGAGATACCCTGGATGAGGTTTAGAACGTTTAACATTAGATAAAGGTTCGTTTATATATATATTTATAGAAACATAACTACAATAATATTTATTTATTTAAAGTTGTGAAAACAGATTTTTTTTTATACTTACTTATCGGAAAAAAACCTTTAAAAAAAAAGAAATTTTGTCTTTTTAACCGACTTCAAAAAAGAAGGTTTCTCAATTCGACCGTATATTTTTTTTTTTTTTTTTTTTTTTATGTGTGTTCGCGGATAACTTCGTCGTTTATGAACCGATTTTGATTATTCTTTTTTTGTTGGAAAGGAGATATGCCAAGGGTGGTACCATGATAAGGAAACCAGGATCTGATGATGGCATCCCAGTGAAATCGAGGGGAACATTCGTAAATCGTAGGAGCGACTAGTGCGTTTGTTAATTTTTTCATTAGGTATTTTAAAGCACTACAATTTAATGAAGGCCTGGAGTCGATCTGATGATGGAGCCGAAAGACAGTCGAGGGGACTCCTCAACGATTTACAGCAGTTACCTTGTGTTTGGGCTTGATTAATTTGTATTGATGAGAACTTTACACCTACATGGTTGTGACTGTCATTCGGGGTCGGATGATGAAGACGAAGGACAGTTAAGGGAACTCCTCAACAGTTTACAGTAGCTACCTTGTGTTTGGACGATTTACAGCAGTTTTTGTTGGACTTACTTCATACGGTTCAATATGCCAAAATGTTCAGTTCGTACAATAATAATACCTAATTAAGATTGTAGTTTTACATTTTTTTTGCGTCAATTTTAAACCGAATTTAAGTTGAGTAATCGCGTCATTTCTAGCAATGCTCTTTCGTCGTGTGGCCTACTCAATAATTAAAGTAACTTGAGCATTTGCTCTCGGAAATCATCATTTGGTAAAGTGGAGCTGATGATGAAGACCACAGATAGCCATCGGAACTACTCAATGACAAATATTTCACGGGTTGCGATTCGGTTACTTTAATATGGTTGCTAAGCAATTTATGCTCGTTACAATGCGTATGGTGAGTGGTTGTTGAGGAGTTCTCCTGGCTCTTACCAGGAGAACTCCTCAACAATAAACGTCCCAGCATCGGGAAAAGCAATATTTTGTAACATGTGATGAGCAGTTGACATTAGGCTATTGTAACTTAGATAAAAAAGCTTGTAATTACAAACTGACCAACTAAAAAGTGAAAAATAAAAACTTTTTACAAAAAAAAAACAACCGACTTCCAAAAAATACACTACAAATTGAAAAATAACTTTAATTTCGGAAGTCGGTGTCATTAAACGAAAATGAGGAACCAAAGACACCGACTTCCGAAATTAAAGTTATTTTTCAATTTGTAGTGTATTTTTTGGAAGTCGGTTGTTTTTTTTTTGTAAAAAGTTTTGTGTCTGTGAATTACAGAGGAAGAATCAACATGCTAAACTATAATAGTATAGCAATATACATCTTTCTCTTTTATCACATTTTCTAATAACCCTTATTTAACACAACATTAGAAAAATATGTGAGGTCAGATGGTGCATCGTTAATACATTACAAGACTACTTGTAAACCAGATTATCTGGATTGATAATAATTATAAAAGTTGTTTGTTTTTGATTAACTACGAGTTATGGATCCCACAAATATTGGGAATTAATAACACTTGCTCATATATGTTCCAACGCAATTTTATCAGATACGTTACACAATCAATCTGCCGAGTAAATTGCCTTATAATAACGGAGAGGATGTCACAGTCTATCACTTCTTGAAGTTTTGAAGGGTGCCACTAAATGAACTTTCACAATATTACGTTGTCGCTCCATTTGTATTTTCTCTGGCCTTGGCGATCACATTTCACATCACCCGTCGCTTGATACCTTTGTATCCATCTACGAACTGTTTTTCTCTGCAATGAAAATAATAATATTAGAAATACATAAAAACATCCAACTAGTAAGTAATAATGCAACATTATTGCATCAATAAATAGGTAATATGTGGAAGTATAACATAAATCTTACCGTTATGCCCATAACTCGTGCTATTTTCTTTATGCTTTGTTCCTGTTCCCAGATAACAACAATTTTAGCCTTCAAAAAAGTTGTTAATCAAACCATACCATCGGTTAATAGAATCAACTGGTCAAAAACTTAATAAATTTGATAATATTACGACGAAGATAATTACACACATGCGAATCGGCACGAAAACGAAACCATTTAAAAAATAATTATACCCTCAATCACAGTTTACTAAATAAAGCGAAGAAGTATTCTAAATTCAACTTTAACTCTCAGTTCATACAGCAGTTAAGTTTCTGAAGTAAAATGACGGTAGTGCAACAATCGGAATCAACACATTATATTCAACCAAACAAGCTAATTTCAACCTTATCTTTTAGTTAATTGAGGAGTTAATGCGTATTGCATTTCGTAAAACTAAGGTATTAAATATAAAACGAAAGTTGAAATTTAAACCTTATTATCTAGAAGATTAGACCGTTAATAACCTTGTTCGTTTTATGGAGTAATACTATTCCAATTTTCGTTGAGGTTGACAACTGAGCCAATAGCCTAGTAGTATAAGACACGGTCTCGATGATCGGCTGGCGCCTGGTGATGCGGGTTCGTATCTTAATCGCACGCAAAGTGTCTTTTTGTAAGTTATTCTTGGTATACGGTTCGGCCAGAAGGAAGCCGAAAAAATACCTTAAAGAATTATTAAAAACTTGAATGAAACTTGCAAATAATATCTGAGGCGGACCGTTGGATGCGCTCGGGCAGAGATGGGTGCGGCGGCGGGGGAGGGAGCTGCTCAAGGCTCACGTGACGCGCCAGCGCCGCCGCGCCGCCGCGCCGCCCGCCGCGTCGCTCGAGCGACGAGCGACGGCGGGCCCGAGCGTGCTCGGGCGATAGTCTTTAAGTCTTGGGGGGGTTCCATTTCTCTGACGCTGACTGTACTTTAGATTTTATTGATATCTAAAAAACCCCGATTTCGTCACTGACTCACTGATGATCACCAAAATTCTTTTCACCAAAGTTCCTGAAGTCCTAGAAAGCTGAAATTTGGTATGTCAGCTAGTATTAGTACAAAAACAACAAAAAATGTAAAACTTGGAAAAAAATAAGAAAGAAAAAATAAACAAAATAAAAAATAAAGCAACTAACAAAAATAAATGAACACACCAAAAACATTTTCATGTAAAATGTTGCCAGTACGAGACCATATGGCTCGCACTGTCAAAAAGTCATCAGATCTCATGTAGAGCCAAGCTTCTAACTCTACACGCCCTAGCTCTACAAGCCCTATTTTCACAAACTCTACACCTTAGTCAAAATATGGCTTGGCCGTTTCGCTACCGTCACATGGGCATAAGATGAAAAAATTTACTGTTCATTACTTTTCTGTTACTTATACAATAGTTCTTATAATAACGAAACGGTCAAGATTATATTTTAACTAAGGTGTAGAGTTTGTGAAGTTAGGGCTTGTGGAGTTAGGGCGTGTAGAGCAGTGCCGTAACTAGGGCGGTGCCAGCGGTGCCCAGGCACAGGGCGCAGACCCTGGAGGGGCGCAGAAATGACCAGACCTGGGCCACTAACAATACCTATTATTTATTTATTTATACGTGAGGATTCGCGTCGTCCGCGTATATTCTTCTTACAAATAAATAATATTATCAATATTAAAGACGATGAGATCGTAATAATAATCGTAAAAGTTTGTGAAGAACTTAGTTTTTGGATGATAGATTTATTTTTATAGACAATCCATTTTATTGTCAGAACCGGTTATGATTAGAAAATATTTCAAGGGCGCGGTTACCCCAGGACCCGACGGCTTGCCAGGTAAAGCCTGGGTCCTGGCCTCGAGGGCTCTCGGGCCTCGACTGCAGGCGCTCTTAAGCGCATGTTTGGAGAGAGGCCAGTTTTCACTCCGTTGGAAGACGGAGAAGCTGGTCCTCACTCGGAAGCCAGGGCGCCCTGCGGACTCTCCGTCCGCATACCGGCACATCGTGCTGCTCGACGAGGTCGGCAAGCTCTTTGAGAGAGTGATTGCGGGCCGCCTCGTCGGGCACCTGGTGAGGACGGGGCCGGTTCTTGCGGACAGCCAGTTTGGCTTCCGCAAGGGGCGCTCGACAGTGGACGCCATCATGCGCGTGAGAGCCCTCACGACGGGGGACGCGGTGTCCCAGGGTGGGGTCATCGTGGCGGTGTCACTCGACACTCCGGTATCACCTGGTGCCGACCTACCTCCGTCGAATAGTCGAGGCGTATTTGACGGACAGAGCCGTCATCTACCCCGGTCGCGACGGAGAGTAGTGGAACCGGCGAGAGATTTCGTGCGGTGTCCCGCAGGGATCGGTTCTGGGGCCGTTCCTGTGGGACATCGGCTACGACTGGGTGCTGCGGGCCGACCTCCCTGATGCCGTCAGCGTGGTTTGCTACGCTGACGACACGCTGGTCCTGGCGCAGGGGAGGTCGCATAAGGCGGCGGCCGACGCGATGACACGCGGGGTTGCGATAGTCGTGGAGAGGATCCGGCAGTTGGGTCTCGACTTAGCATTGCATAAGTCCGAGGCCATGACGTTTCATGGGCCCCGGAACGCGCCACCATCGGGATCCCAACTAACGGTATGAGGGGTTCACATCGGCGTTGAGACGACGATGAAATACCTGGGTCTCGTTCTCGACCGCCGGTGGAACTTCGTCTAGTACTTTTTGCGACGTTCGGCCCCCAAACTGGAACGGGCCGGGGCCGCCTTCAAGCGGCTCTTGCCCAACCTGAGGAGGCCAAACGCCTCCTGCCGGAGGCCTGGTCGTGCGGTCCATGGCCCCATACGGGGCCCCGGTGTGGGCGCGTTCACTGCGGCGGCGAGCCGCCCACTACCTGAACGCGCCCCAGACGGTGGTAGCCGGCTTATCCGGGGTTACCGCACGATCTCGGGCGAGGCGGCAAGCCTCCTTGCCGGACTGCCGCCATGGGATCTGGAGGCGATAGTCCTCGCGCGCCTATATGAGTAACGCGCGGAGGCACTACGCCGGGGAGAAAATCCGGTTCCGCGGCAAATCGCGGCGGAGCAGACGGATCTCCGGCGTGATCTCATGGCGACATGGAAAGAGCGACTGTCGCAACCCAGCGCAGGGCACGCCACGATAGCGGCGATAAGACCCCTCTTTGAAGAGTGGTTAGAGAGTCACCACGGCGCCCTCACCTACCGCCTGACGCAGGTCCTCACCGGACACGGAAGTTTCGGGAGGTTCCTGCACAGCATCACCATTGCCAGGATCGCCCAGAGGACACGGTGGAGGTCTGCCCCGCTTGGGCGGAGCACCGCCGTGTCCTCGTAGAGGCGATCGGCAGCGGCGGCGACCTCTCGCGTCCGGCCCTGGTGCAAGCCATGGTCCGGGGCGAGAGGGAGTGGGAGGCTGTCACCTCCTTCTGCGAAGCAGTCATGCTAGCAAAAGAGGTGGCGGGACGGCTCAGGGAGAGAGCCTCCCGTCTCAGCCGCCGCGGGAGACGCTCCGGGCGTCGGGAGCCGCGTGACGACTCCCGGCCTCCGTAGGCGCGGGCTTGCGGGCGGAGAGTAATGGGTAGCTCACCGTCCGATCAGAACCAGGCCCGTGCCGGACGGCGCGTACGTGTTCCACGCGCGCCACAAAGAGATGTCAGCATCGAGGAAGGGGCCCCTTAGGACCGAAGCCTGCCGGGTCAGTGGGATTGTCCCAAAGGGTTACCGCTGGCCCGGAACATAAAGGGCTAAGGAAGGAACACGGGTGGGTTTTAGTCAGTAAGAGTCTGACACTCCCTTCCGCTCCACCCTGAGCGGGAGGGGGTCTTGATGATTACCCATGTGCAAAAAAAAAAAATGGGCGCGTTTATAGCAGCTCGCACCGGGCGCATAAAAGGCTAATTACGGCACTGGTGTAGAGTTAAAAGCTTGGCTCTACATGAGATCTGATAACTTTTTGACAGGGCGAGCCGTTTATGGTCACGTCTTGGCAATATTTTACATGAAAATGTTTTTGGTGGGATAGGTACTTTGTAGAATAGCAAGTAGATACGTAGTCAACGACATCACATCAAGCAAGATTGCTCCAATCCAATCTCAGTTTATTATTATTTACCTATCAGTAAGTCGCAGTTGCGTCTGCGCACCATTTTCAAAACACTTAGACGAGGAAGCCCCATTGTCCGCGGTCAGCGGTACGGAACCCGCATGTATTTACATAAATTAGGCTAGTATGGGCTATGTATGGACCTTTCGACAGATCACTATACATTGTGATGGAACGTTGTCTTTATGGTGGTTGGAAATGGGAGCAGTTCCATCGCGTTGGCTGTCGCAAGACCAAAGAGTTAATTGTTCTGTCATGTCTGTCTTAGTTTTGTGTTAGTTCTCTCTTAGCTAGAAGAGCATCTGTTATTTGTAGGTCTACAAGTATTACACTTGAATAACTTTGCTATAATACCTACATATTCCAAAGTCCATAAATAAATAAATCAAAAATACTAATCATCTCGTTTTCGAAAGAACATTAATTATCATATTTTATGAAGAAGCAGTCATCTCAGTATTTTTGTTCGCACTGTCATGAATATGTAATACTTAACTGTATCTATAGTAAAATTTTACGGTGAACGTAAAAAGTACCGTTCTTTCTTAAATTGATATGTGACAAACAATATTGATGACCTACTGTCTATGCCTTTCGTTTTTAACACCTTCATTGTTCTGTGGCGCGAGTGTAAACTGAGGTCTATTGACTGTCAGAATAATAATATGATTTATGAGGTCACATATTATTTTGAGGCGTTGGGTCATTCCATCTAGTTATATACTGGTTCGGGTGGACGTCGATCTAACGAAATCTAGAGTGCTACTAGTACATTATAGTGTATCTATGAGTGCTAGATTGATCTTTTGGTGCTCAAATGACGTTGAGATGAAATGTATCCAGGAAAAAACCAAATGGCGGCGTTAGTTCCTATTTCAGTCACAAATGTACGTGGTAGCGCTGTATGCAGTGCAGACCTGAATCTGCCTATCGCTGTCCATTTAGAAAAGTTATTTTGACATTACAAAGAGACACTTCAATTTTATTTAGGGTTGATTTTTCAATCGACAGATAATTTTTTTTCGTGGAATAAAATTGACGTCTGACAGATTTTGTATCGAAGAACTGACAAAAATTCAAAATTATTCCTCTGATAAAATTATCTGGCGTTGGAAAATCAGCCCTCAGGGCTGATTTTTCCACCGCTAGATAACTTTTATTCGAAGAATAAAATTGGCGTTTGATAGTTTTTGTATGGAATAACTGTCAAAATTTTAAAATTATTCCTCGAATAAAGTTATCAGATGATTGAAAAATCAGCCCTGCAGTGCGATTTTGTAGCCATCTCACCACGGAATAGAAAATGTTCTATTCCGTGCATCTCACCGTGAAAACTTAGGTGAAGTGAGCGTGGGGTGAGCTGTCAATAGTGTCAATTCCTAGCAAAAACAAACTCACATCACCTAAGTTTTCACGGTGAATTTTTACAGAATCGACCGGCAGATGTATAGATATCCTGGATTCCTAGTATTGGTCCGCATATATTCCTAGTATTGGTTCGCTGATTCTCCAGCCAAATGCTGTCAATCATATTTGTCCCAATGTAGGTTTGACAATTGTTTTTTACTTATGATTTCACATAATCATACAGATTGATAATACATTTTGAGACATATTAATTGTTTGTATCATGATAGTGATGCTGGTAGAATGGGTTTCTTGACCTTTCAACTGCTGTTGCATTTAATATACATAGGTAACTACTAAATTATAGCAAATCAAATGTGACCTTTAGGATTTTTTGTCAATATATCGGCATTTGGTAACAATTTTTTTCTATTATTTTCCTCTCAATTTGGTTTTTACGAAGATAATATAATAATATAGTCAATAGCAGAGCTAATACTTAGGTAAATGATAAATAATAGGTAGGTATTAGGTATATGCCGCAACATCCAGTTTGACTGGAAATCAATAACATCCAGTAGGTATAATCATACAAAAAATATTTTTATACCTTTTTATTGTTCTGTTCAGGTCATATAGAGACGATTCACTAAACACTGTTAATAAATGCTTTTACATTATTTACATACCTAATCACATCACGCTACCTCACTAATAGGTACTTCTTATTATGTTAAGCAATGTATATCTAATAAATACAGTAGGCATATTATATATTTCATGGAAACCAATAAGAATCAGCTTTTTTTAAAACAAAAGTTGAAAAAAAAAAAATTCATTACCTCTGCTGACTCAGAAAGTTTGAAGTTCACAAAAATCCATCGTGGGCCTAATATGGCACGAAAAATCCTTAAAATCGGAAGTACCGTCGCACTTGACATTTTTGCTTGCAAAGTTATTCAACTTGGCAAGCCGACCACATTTAGCAGTTGGTCGTAAATGAAGAATTCCGTTCTTTAGAAAGTGGGCGACACATGACAAAGAAAGGCTTGTTTGCAAAAATATTTATGGCGAACTCGTTTTTGACTTGCGAATCCAGAAACGAAAAGATTTTGCATTGATAACAAAACAAGCCTTTAAAACGTAGGACATAGCGATTTTTCTGATCGCATTTTTTTCAGCTAAGTCAATTTTAAAATTAAGATTATCCATGGGGTTTGGGGTGGACCACACTTTTTAATCCGCCTGGAGCGAAAATGTAAAAGCAACTGGCTATTAGCAGTCGAAAAAAATATGCAATGCCATAAAGTTAGTTTTTTTTTGGTTTTATTTTTTATGATGATGGCATCTGCTTTATTTTTCACGATTAATTCAGCTACCTATAGTAATTTTACTGTAGCTACCTGGATGGATGCATTTATAGGTGCTTATACCTAATGCCGTGTTTGTTTTTTTTTGTATTTCTTGTGGGTCTCTTAAAATAGTAGATTGTTTGCCAAGGGAGCAGACAACTATTTCGAAGGTGAGAGTGTTTCTTTGAATCCAGAGTGCAGCAAGGGATTCAAAGTACGTCACTCGAGCTTAAAATAGTGTTGCTCCCGAGGTGGACACTCTACTTTTTATCACCCTCTATGAAAACATAAGTAAGTAAGTGCAACTTATGAATAAGAATACGTACGTTTATTTATTTCATTATCACTACTTGAGGAAGACATACTAATTTTTTATAAAATTAAGTAACATCCTAATTTAAATAAACAATTACGAACGAAGGCAGAATGCTTTTCACGCGTTTTTAATTTTATCACAAACTTTTATTTTATTTGGCTGGCCCTCTTTTTACTTTATCATACAGCCTGTAAAGGCGGAGTGATTGATCTCTTTGGTGATTGGAACTTTTACTAACAATATCCACATTCTAAATTTAAATCACTTTTAGTCCCTAGGGACAAAAAAAGCCATTTTAGTCCCTGTTTACGAGGAATACACTAGCTCTTTTTGAATAGATATGATAAAAAATAGTAGATTATTAACCAAGGGGATAAAGCAGTGTCTTCTGTCGCGGGTGACGATTTAAGTTCACCCAAGACTAAGACAGCTTTATCACCGAGGAAAATACTCTACTTTTCCTACCATTTGCGAAAAAATTAACACAATAATAATATGAGATAAGCCTTTATTAAAAATAACCATAATCAGCCTATAATGTTCCCACTGCTGGGACACAGGCCTCCTCTCGGTGAGAGGGAGTGGGCCGTAATCCACCACGCACGGGCCCAGTGCGGGTTGGTAGATGTCACATGTCTTCGAATTTTTTGGTTCTAGGACATGCCGGTTTCCTCACGATGTTTTCCTTCACCGTTTTGAGAGCAGTGGTGATGAAATAATTTACACAAAGTAAAGCGCCTGTCTGGGTTCGAACCTACGACCTACAACTCGTAAGTCGCGGCCATTACCACTTGGCCACCACTGCTCTTATTAAAAATAATGACAATTAAAAGTAAAACGTATTTTTTAGAACATTAACTTATTTATAAAAATAAATTAAAATAAACTTAACGTTTATGTATTTGAAGAAAACAAAAACGCGGCAAATTCCTAGACTAATATTTTTTTGTCGGAAAAGCAATGGCATCAAGCTCATACGGCCTCGTCGGTTTTCGTAATTTTATTTATCATAACTGCATAATAAATGCGTAATTTTTATTTTATTTTTCAAAAAGATGTATAATGCTTTATATACAAACTCAATGGTGTACCTAAACACAGATGTAGTTCAGTATAAATTTCGGTAAGTATTCCAAATTTAAATCACATTCTCCCCCTAGAGGATGAATGAAATTCAGTACAATTTTCTTTCCCTGTTTTTAACAGATTAAAAATGACTATTGCTAAGTTCGCTTTTTGTGGCATAGAATGTTACTTTTTTGAGCAAGTGGTACGAAAAATATGTTTCATTCTTTATATGTAACAGACGTTGAAAAAAAGAGAGTTGTTGTGTGTGTTACATTTAATATTGTATTTCTTAAATTAGGACGACTAATTTGTGTTCCGTTCGAAGCTGTGTTTTGTGCGGTAGGTACCTAGGTATAAAATACACTTACCGACTTAAGTACCTACCTACTGGCATTATCTTGGCCTGTATTGTGTTCCTCAATAGATTGGTCTTCATTTATTTTGATTAAAACAGTCAACATTCATTATTAGAATATATGAGCCATTATCATGCATAATATAATGAACAAGTAGGTAGTAGGTTTCTTATTGCGTTTTATTTTTTCCAACTCGAAAATATGTTAATATAAGGATACAGGCCACCAGACTCAAAAAAGAGTATTTAAACATGCGAACGTCCTTATCGAATTTGACATTCGTAAAATGTCGGGCCAATGTACCTAATCTCGAATTCTCGAGTCTTAAAAAATAAATCTTTTTGATAAACTGTACGCCCAGATTATGTAACAGTGAAGAATGAGGGACAGAAATACACCAAGAACAAAAAACTTGGATAAACGAAACGACTAATATTGTAATCACTTTCTGTAAAAAAAACACAATTAATCTTTACGTAATACAAGCAAATCTGTCTTCAGTCAGAGAATAGAATAGAATACCTACTCTTTATTATGTACACCATATAAATTACAGAAAATCAACAATCAATCAATCTGCCAATTACAGAGAATCGTTTTTGCTAGCCCACCGACCTACCTAACTAAATTATTATCCTAAAAATTTAAGACCTTCGGATTATTTATCCTTTTTCTTGTTTCTTGCATTTGTTATACGAACTCGGATTCTGAGAAATAAGAGAAGATTAATTCGGTAATTTCTTATTATTAAAACGCTTTTATGACACATACTTTAATTTAGGACCTCTTTTGCGCAGCCGGACGGCTGGATCCTGCTACACCCCCTCATATTACTTACCTGAAACCTGTTCCAACCAAAAATATATGTTTTACTTAGTGCTTTTATTTTACTTAGTTGTATTCTGGTGGAGGTGGGTAAAGGCACTGCATGCTAATTAATTATTATAAACACCAAAATCAAAGGGGTTTTTTTTAACTTATCAATTTGGAGATAAGTCTAACAACGCTGCCGCTGCGTTTTAATTTTGAAACGTCAGAACGTATGGACATAACACTTCACTGGGCGCAGAATGGTTATAATTATTATGCAAATTAGTACATTGACCCGATGGGCTACTTGAAACTAAAAGATTATTAATCATTGGGTTCGTTAAAAGCTCTCATCCTTTCATCTTAGATTTTTCGAACGCCAGCTATCTTTATCGGAGGAATGAATTTTTGACAGTTCTTCTTTATGTAAGTACAAAAACTGTCAAACGTCAATTTTATTCCACAAATAAAAAATAACGGTCGATTGAAAAATCAGCCTTTATACATAAGACCAAGATGGCGCCGCACTGTCATGGCGTCAAAATTCTAAAAGCTCAAAGTCACATATTGATTTGAATACAAAAGCGGTATGGGAGGAAAGTTTTAAGTGTCGCTAAAAAACATTCAAATAACAAGCAACCGAAGAACGCGCGTCGTAAAATGATGTCTGCCTTTTTAGATTATTTCTTTTCTTTTTTTTGAGTGGGTGTATGACCTGCATGTGACTTTAATAATTTGCATTCCAAACTCAAGTTCGATCTTCTGGAAAAATATTGCTACTTTTATTTTTGGTTCAAAATTCTTGGTATTCAATTATGGTCAAGCTTTACCTACTAAGTACATTTGTGCAAATGAATACTTATCATGGAGAAGAACTACATCGCCACAAGGATGGCGCATGGCTAAAATTGGAACCAAAGTCCCCATCTTGTTTTAAGGGTTCCGTACCTCAAAAGGAAAAAAACGGAACCCTTATAGGATCACTTAGTTGTCCGTTAGTCGCGCGTCGGTCCGTCCGCCTGTCTGTCAAGACCCTTACAACT
This sequence comes from Oligia latruncula, assembly GCA_948474745.1. Classification (NCBI taxonomy): domain Eukaryota; kingdom Metazoa; phylum Arthropoda; class Insecta; order Lepidoptera; family Noctuidae; genus Oligia; species Oligia latruncula. The sequence goes on along the minus strand of OX419701.1, from coordinate 13,395,157 downwards.
TCTTTCTTAGAACGCGTGGAGGTATCGAGTTGAAATTAAAACCATATACTCAGGTCTACAGTCCCTTGAAGCTGTGAAAAAACCGAACTTCTAAGTTAACATAAAAAAAAGATACGGCCGATTATGCCGCAGAAAACCTATATTTCGACACTCTCAAGGGAATCAAAATTTATAGGGTCTTCCCGTTGACATAGAATCATGAAATTTGGCAAGAAGTAAGATCATGTAGAACAAGTAAAGGGAAAAATCCGAAAACCGAAAATTTGTTGGTACATTAAAAAAAGCCCGTGATAAACTATTTACATACCTACAAAGTACGGAACCCTAGGTGCGCGAGTCCGACTCGCACTTTTTTTTTCAATACAAAAAAACTGTTCCCCAGCAGAGCTCATGCCAATGTCATTCAGACCAAAAGGTCCATGTAGCACTCCAAAAAGGTTATCAGGTAAGTAACAGAATTTACAAGCTTGGCTGATTTTTTTGTGACATTTTAAAGATTGACATATTGTCGTGAAAAATAATATGAAAAAAACTGGCCAAGTGCGAGTCGGACTCGCACACGAAGGGTTCCGTACCACAAGGCAAAAACACCGATAAAAAAAACACGTTTGTTGTATGGGAGCCCCCCTTAAATATTTATTTTAATTTGTTTTTAGTATTTGTTGTTATAGCGGCAACAGAAATACATGATTTGTGAAAATTTCAACTGTCTAGCTATCGCGGCTCTTGAAATACAGCCTGGTGACAGACAGACTGACGGACGGAAAGACAGCGAAGTCTTAGTAAGTAATAGGGTCCCGTTTTTACCCTTTGGGTACGGAAAAAAAGGAAAACCGCCATGAGGCATTATGATGCCATTAGGCATCACATTATTATTTTGAAGGTAAGGGCCAGTAACTCCTGTTGAATATTTTATTTATTATTAAAAAAACTTCCATAAAGAAGAATTTAAGAAAAATGCTTTTCTGTTCATCGTTTTTCCTTTATTATTATTTTTTAACTAGGTACCTGCCTACACGTCTGAGTTATCCGCTAACTAATACCTATCGCCTGGAACGATTATTGCAAATTCTTTCCGCCTTATATTTTTACAACATTAAGTATTGCGATGTCATGTGAATATTCGAAAATTGCCATTTTGGTGGACTTTTTGACCGCATAGAATTTCGTAAGTATCGAGCATTCTAGTGGATTAGTTGCATCCAGGTCGGGTGTAAATGGATGTAAGCATGATGTTGAGCGACACAGTGTTTGCAGCTAAAGAGCTTTTTTTAGCAAACTAACGTGATCACATTACGACATTTTTCCAACTAGAGATCAACCTATTGTAATTATTTACAATAGCATAGCATTTCGAAATAATAGAAAAGGATTGTCTTTGTTCAAGTAGTCAGGAATTTTAATGAAGTACTAAGTAATTAATGTGTACAAAAAGCTTTACAATGCATTTTTGAGCCCAATTTGAAAATTTGTTATTATATTATGTAAGTCCTGTAGTACCTATTACATATTAATTTATCACATTGTTAATGCATTATTATCTCTCTATACAAAAACTTAGGTACAACTGGAACTGAGTATAGGCGATTCAGCGCCGAGTATAGGCGATAGGTACAGCGCCGAGTATACACGATTCAGCGCCGCGTACCTATACGCGATACAGCGCCGAGTATACACGATTCAGCGCCGCGTACCTATACGCGATTCAGCGCCGAGTATACACGATTCAGCGCCGAGTACCTATACGCGATTCAGCGCCGAGTATACGCGATTCAGCGCCGAGTACCTATACGCGATTCAGCGCCGAGTATACGCGATTCAGCGCCGAGTACCTATAGGTGATTCAGCGAAGAGTATACGCGATTTAGCGCCGAGTATAGGTGATTCAGCGAAGAGTATATGCGATTGAGCGCCGAGTATAGGTGATTCAGCGAAGAGTATACCTACGCGATTCAGCGCCGAGTATAGGTGATTCAGCGAAGAGTATACGCGATTCAGCGCCGAGTATAGGCGATTCACCGCTGAGTATAGGCAATTCAGCGCCGAGTATAAGTACGCGATTGAGCGCCGAGTATACGCGATTCAGCGCCGAGTAAAGGCGATTCAGCGCCGAGTGTACGCGATTCAGCGCCGAGTATAGGCGATTCAGCGCCGAGTATAAGTACGCGATTCAGCGCCGAATATAGGTGATTTAGCGCCGAATATAAGCACGCGATTCAGCGCCGAGTGTACGCGATTCAACGTCGAGTGTAGGCGATTCAGCGCCGAGTATAGGCGATTCAGCGCCGAATATAGGCGATTTAGCGCCGAGTATAAGCACGCGATTCAGCGCCGCGCATACGCGATTAAGCGCCAAGTATAACGGGAGTCAGCGTCACCGACCAACTGGGGCCGAGTAGCGTCATCGACCCGTGAAACTTCAGTTTCGTTCACTGTTCAGAAAGAGCGCAAAGTGCGCCTAAAAAGTTTTCACTCCAAAATTGATTTTGAAAATGACATAATCGAACAGAAATGTCTGTTGCAAGAACGAAACGATTCAGTTTACATAAATGCTGAAGTGCGCAGTTCGATAACTTGTATCGTAACATAGAACGCGCATAATTTGCGTTTACATACACAACGCAACAAACGGCAATACAGTTCGTTACGAAAACGTTACCATTTCCATAGCTAGATGGATAATGGATATTGTTTTTATCTTGTTTCTAGATCGTACTGATGACCATCACAGACTCATTGTCTTTACAATAAACTAACTTTCTTGTATTATGGATTAAATTACAGTATGCAAAACTTTTACAGGGTTTACAATTAAATTACTGGTGGTTGTGATTTAACAGCTTAGGTACTAATTATTACATAAACATACATAATCAGCCTCCACTCCACCACTGTCCACTGCTGGGACACAGGCCTCCTCTTTGTGAGAAGGAGTGGGCCATAATCCACCAAGTGGCCCAGTGCGGGTATCGTGTATTTTTTCTTTTATATAAATAAATACATTAATATAAATTATATTTTTAAATATTAGAATAAAAAAACATTTAAAAATATAAAGAATAGTAGCCCATCGGTATCGGGACCAGGGTCCAAGCTACCGGCGGCGGCGGTCAGGGCTCCAGAGAGAGAGGAACCTCCGCGAGCCGTATCCAGAAGTACTGCTTTCTGACTCACAGTGGGATTATCCGAAATGGTTACCGCTACCCCGGAACATAAAGGGCTAAGGATCGGTTTTAGTCAGTCAGAGTCTGACACTCCCTTCCGGTCCACCCAGAGCGGGAGGGGTTTATTTGATGATTTCCCAACCTCAAAAAAAAAAAAAGCCCTTGTTCCAGCTGCCCAACGAGAGCCTCTTTAGGTGTTAATCGTGGCTCTTGGCTATTAATCCATTGGCTGTCACGACTATCGGCACAGTGCTGAGTCAACATCCCACGTGTCAACAACCTCGCGAGCCAAGTCAAGATACTTGACTTGTACTTGTGTATTATTTATTATTATAATTATTCTTGAGGAAGGCTATAAACTATATAAAATCACGCTAGGACCTTAGGGAGCCGAGCAAAAAGAAAAAAGTCAGAACGAACGCTAAGCGAAGTACTAGCGCGGGCAGGCGAAGCGATGCCTAGGGGGATGGTTCACCCCTTCCCCTACCCCTAGGACAAAGTTGCGGGCAGAAGCTAGTGTATCAATGTTTTAATGGTCAAGTAGTTTAGGAAAGCTGTTATTGCCACTGTAGCCAGCCTGAAAGAAAAAAAAGGTCAAAAGGTCCCTCTGAACTGAACATGCAAGGCAAAATCCAACCTAACGTGCCACCGTGCGATCGTGTTGCAGCAACTTTGTGGCAAAGTTACAAACAGGGGAAGAACAACCTCCAGAAAATCCTTTTCCATGAAAAGAATAGCTGTGCCCACAGCTAGAACTGTCAACAACGACAAAATAACATCAAGATTTATGTAACAAGTTAACATCTCAGCCAAGATACTGAACCGGCGCGGCGGCGGCGGCATGAACTTGAAACAGCTAATGTTTACTCAAGCGCGATGAACGGAAGCGGTGATTTGTTAACATTATCTCGACGCAAACGTCATCTGTCAGTGTTGCCTAGCAATTTATTGTGTTGCCACTGCAATTAACTGGTTCTATGATGTCACAACTAATCTAGTAGCCTACCTCGCTGCCTCTAGTTGTACCTTATTTGTTAGACTGGCCCTGCAGTCTCGACATAGATAGCGACGCTGTCGCAAACTACCGATCGCTAAATAATACCGACAATAATCGCTAGCCTTAACGATCCTTACGACAAACGCAAGTCTCTACATATTCTGTCAAAAATGCTCGCAAAATATATTTGTAAACATTACGAAAATCGTAAAGTTTGCGACAAACTTCGGTAAGATACCGATGACAATCGATAACTTTGAGAGTCGAGACTACCAAATATCGCTAAATCCGGATCGATAGGACTTTGCGACCGAATTCGGTCGTAAAGCGATCGCTATCAATGTCGAGACTGCAGACCCTGGTAGGTAGAAAATTAGAAATAGCATAGGTAGGTACAGTTAACTGTGGATATTTTGACACAAATCATTTTTCCTTACATGGTGATTAACGCATTATGGGGTATCGTCATTGGAAAGTCCCATGACGTACTGAGGAAAATTAATAATCGTGATTATAACCCTTAATCTTATGAGTTAGAGGAAGATATGGTAATATAATTTTTTAACACACATTTTCCGTAATTAATTACTAAGGTAAGAGCGTACTAGGAAACAATAGAACATGGATTATCCAGAGAGCAATAGGCAATACCTATTTACTTTCATATTATTATCAAGCAGGAAGCTAAGTACTGTTATCGCTGGGCGCGCCGCGCTGACCGTACCGGAACTTGTACAGGGTAGCATACATCGATGCACAAACTATATAACCACCTATAACCATGAATCTATCTAAATATATAAAATTCAAAGTCCTGACTGACTGATATATCAACGCACAGCCTAAACCGCTGGTCCTAGAGACATGAAATTTAGAGGGTGTGTTCTTTGTGAAGAGTAGGTATCCACTAAGAAAGGGTTTTTCGAAATTCAACCCCTAAGAGGGTGAAATTTCACGCTAACGAAGTCGCGGGTATAAGCTAGTTCAGCATATGATTCTAAACACCCTAGTGTAGAAATTTTTCGTAGGTTATAAAAAAATATCTGGTGTCTCGTAGAAAAGTGCAGTTCAATACTTACCAGGTCAAAATGTATGGCAGAGCTTTTTTTTTTAAATAACCGACTTATATATTTCAAGGAATCCATGGTAACATAGGTTCTGCCTCGATGTCCCTGTATGTATGTATGGGGTAGGCGCTACATACGACATCATCATCATCTGCCTAGCCTTTTCCCAACTATGTTGGGGTCAGCTTTCAATCCAACCGGATGCAGCTGAATACCAGTATTTTACATGGAGCCACTGCCCATCTGACCTCCACAACCCAGTTACTGGGTAATACGATACCTCTTGGTAAGACTGGTTGTCAGACTTTCGGGCTACTGATGTAGTTGTAGGTCGTAGGTTCGAACCCAGACAGGCGCTTTACTTTGTGTAAATTATTTCATCACCACTACTGCTCTCAAAACGGTGAAGGAAAACATCGTAAGGAAACCGGCATCTCCTACACCCAAAAATTCTAACACATGTGACATCTGCCAACCCGCACTGGGCCCGCGTGGTGGATTACGCCCCACTCCCTCTCACCGAGAGGAGGCCTCATTATAGGCTGATTATGTATGTATGTATGTACCTCTGAACCCCATACAATTTCTTGGCATAATAAATGACACAACTGTCAAGCCCCGTTTCAGATAAATTAATACACGAGTACAATATACCTACTTACGGATTGAGGATGCATGTGTTTTTTTTACTCCTTCAAAATGATTAATTTATCTACTTAAATGATTAAATGCCGTTAACTTATGATATTATACGCTATATTATTGAAGTATATAGAAATTTAATAGCAATTTAGACATTTCTGCTTGAGGTTAATGATCTTGTGTACATATGTACCTAGTTACTGTTATAGAAGCTTAATCAATATTGTTGTTTAAATTAAACTAGATACCTGACTTCTGACATTCAAATCAATTTGTTATAATGATTGAAGAACATTTAGTAGAACACAAATGGCCACTATCTCGCTTCCTTTTTTAGGGTTCCGTACCCAAACGGTGCCAACGGGACCCTATTTCTAAGCCTCTGCTATCCGTCCGTCCGACCGACTATCTGTCTGTCAGCGGGCTGTATGTCATGAACCGTAATAGGTAGACCGTTGATATTTGACACACAGTGTGTATTTCTAACAACAAATAAGGAAAAATAAAACAAAGTTAAAAATTAAAGGGAGCCATAGAGCCATACAACTAACATGATTATTTCGGCGTTTGTTGCCTTGTGGTAACCTTGTGGAACCCTTCCTATGCGATCCCGATTTGTTGCATGTCACATAATCATATTACAGTAAAATGCAAGAACTTGACAGGTAAGAAATAAACTAATTTCCGCCCAATAATGTTCCACTACAGGGCAAAAGTCTATTTTCATCCAGAAAAGGCACAGGCATCGATCACCACGCTTGGTCAAGACGAGTTGGCATTTTCATCATAAGATCCATCATAAGTTTTTAAATTTTCATCGGCGAGGCCTGTATTCGTCAGATAATTTTAACACTGTGCACTGCGGTGTATAATATTGCAGTTTTATGTCAACGCCATCTCTTGACCGATAGTGGAACTATGTAACTTTTCTTGATGATTTCTGAAAAAGTTTGCTATTTATAGACTTCGTTTTATTTTTCCTGTAATCTTTACATAAACTTCTATCACAAAGAAATATTTTACTTTTTTTTTACATTTTTCATCAAAAGTCAAAAACTATGCGGCTTAAAAAAAAAAAAGAAAAAATGTTTGAGAATGTGCAAACTACGCTCTTTTATATGATACCCCACATGCTCTATTAGCCCCACTTCGAATTTTTCAGACCCTGTTGCAAAAAATATGTACCTATATAAATTTTTATTTCTTTCTAATTTGCAAAATAATTGGGCAAATGTCATCTAAAATTATTCTAAATTTCAAGTTGCATTTAGCATAGCATTAGTAGTTCTTGAGATATCCAGCTGTGACAGACAGACAGACAGACTAAGTCTCACCATAAGGGTTCCTTTTTACCATTTTGGTACGGAACCCTAAAAATAATACTGGGTATACCCGCTAGGTTTATGCGTAAATAAGAAAGCATAATCTATTTGCATCTGTACTAATTATTATAAATTCGAAAGTAACTCTGTCTGTCTGTCTGTATGTTACCTTTCACGCCTAAACCACTAAACTAATAAAATTTGGCAGAGAGATAGATTGCATTCCGGAGAAGGACATAGGATAGTTATTATCCCGATTTTTCCCACGGGATCAAAACTTACGCGGGTGAAACCGCGGGGCCCTGCTAGTTTCCTATAAATACTTCACAACACGTGCTCAACGAGAATAAGGACATAAAGAATGTTTGTCAAGCTTTAGGAGAAAGCTGTGAGCTCAAATAGCATTCACCATTTCTATTTTTTGTTACAATCGCTTATTTTAAATACTTATTAATTTCTCATCCATTTTTTTTTATTTAATTTGCATTTGCTAGAATACTATTATGGATTTCGCTCTCATTTATACCGATTTAAAGTTGCTGTTTTGGTGAATTCTAAAGCTTTCTCAACTTCTGCCTAAGATCACCTTTTTTTTTTTTCTTATTGTCGGTGGGAAACCTTCAAAAGGCCCCCGACCTCCGGGGAGGGAGATTGGGGAGTGTGGGATTTTTACCTCACCAAAACCACCCCGGAGATCACCATCAGCACATAGGGGTGGTCCCGGTTCCTCTTAAAATACCAATTCCGGAACCCCCCCGTGCAACGCCTGTAAGGCACATCCCTGGGGAGACTGTAAAGGGGCCTCCCCTGAGCCTCGCTGTGCATGGCAGCACGTGACCACTGTGCCACCGCCTACCCTGGGGTCACTTGGTGGACGGACAGAGTCCCCATTCTGTGCGCCCGCAACCCCAGCCTAGGATCACCTACCTAACTTTTATAGTTTAGGTATCTATAGACTAGCTTCTGCTCGCGACTTCGTCCGTGTGAAATTTCTGGTCTCCCCGACCTACGCCGTCGCAGCGCATAGCCTGCCCGTGCCATTACTTCGTTTACGCTTAGCGGTCTTTCCATAGAAATCTTCTTTCATATATATCTATGGTTGTTTCTTACTTTTTTTATTTTTGCTTGGCTCCTATGAGTCCTAGCGTGATGTCAAATAGCGTGATGATAAATGGCTATCAAATAAAAAAAAAATCCGACAGGTAGTTCCAGAGATTAGCGTGTTCAAACAAATAAACTCTTCAGTTTTATTATTAGCATAGTATAGATTACACTTGCGGTCTTCACAAGTAAGTTCAGTTTTGACGTTCAAAAGTGCCTTTAATGTGCCTATTTGAAACAAAGGATTTGACTTTGACTTTGAGTCGTATAAACGTTAGAGGCTTTCAGGCTTTCAGTTTTCGAGGGTAAACTTAGGAGTTGTGTCTGCGAGGTAAGTAATTGCGTAACACACTAACAGTAGCCATGGCTTTTGTTTTGACAGTTCAATAGCATTCATTGCGTTGCATTATGTTGTTGAGCAGACATATTTTTCGAACATATAAAGCAATGAGAGTGTAGACACAATTACTTAAAAATTACTCTATATTAGATGATAAAATGATTTGCAAACAAAATAAAATCCGGAAATATATAAATTCATTATTATGAAACCGCAAGAAAGATACCACGCGATGACCTTATATTATACCTAAACCACAAAGCCATTGATCTATCGCCCTACTGACCGTCCTAACGTAACTAATGAGTGCAAAAAATTCGCCGAACACAACGCTAGTCGTGACGTAACGTGGCGCCATGACATCGGGTGCACAAAGTAACAGTGGACTGATCCGCGAACTTTCCCCGGTTCGGGTGTCCGCTGTGACGTAATGATCCGCTTACTGCGATTATATAACTCACTAGCAGCGCCCCGCGGTTTCACCCGTATAAGTGTTGATCCCGTGGGAATATCTGGATAAAAACTATATAAAAACTATATATTATGTCCTTTCCCGGGACTCAAACTATCTCTATACCAAATTTCATCTAAATCGGTTCAGCGGTTTAATCGTGAAAAGGTAACATACAGACAGACAGAGTTACTTTCGAATTTATAATAATAGGTCTTTACCTATGAAATTGCCGATTTTTGATACTGGCTATTGTGAAGACCGATATCTTTCATTCTATTTAGAATTACAAATTCAAATTAATTTTATATTATAGCATGACATGTTGTTTTTCAAAATCAGTTGTTCATTTGTTTTCCAGCCGTTCGATTTTTTTTTAATATCGCTGTTTCTGTAACCATGGAAAAATCGAAATTGCGCGATATTTTCGAATACGAGTTCTGTCGGGGCACCAATGCAGCACAGACAGCACGCTATATTAACGACGTGTATGGACATGGTACCGCTTTGGTTTGATCGCTTCCGTACTGGAAATGTTGATCTCAACAATGTGCCCCGTGGCCGACCCGAACAACGATGAATTGAAAGCCATATTGAACACAGATTCAAATCAAATCATGTTGGAACTTGCAGTAGCCTTCAACGTAAGTGATAAATCGATACTGATTCATTTCCTTCAAATTGGAAAGATACAAAAGCTCGGAAAGTGGGTACCGTATGAACTCGCTGAACAAAAACAACAAAATTGCGTCACAGTACCGCACAACCGGCCCTCTCAAAACTACAGGAGTTACGACTGAAAACTCTCCGTCACCCACTATACTCACCAGACCTGGGTCCAACTTATCCCCATTTTTATTCGGAATTTGAATAACTTTTTACAACGAAAAACACATTTAAAGAGTTCATCCATTCCCGTCGCCAGGATTTTTATTGTTATAAAAATCCTGGCGACGGGAATGGATGAGCCATCAACGAATTTCCACTAAAATGGCAAAAGTACATCTTCACTAATGCCCAATACTTCGATTAACGAAACACAAAATATTTAAAAAAAATATAGGTATTTAATTTTTTCTATGTAAAACTTCATAGGTAAAGATATTAGTATTGATATCCGTGTAGTTCTTAGATTTGATGCATAAGAAATAATTATGTTTTTGATGGAAATGGTGTTAAGCTTGTTTAGCGTTCCACGAAATGTGAGTTCCGTTTAGTTTAATTAAGTTCAGTCTGTGTATGAATCAGACTTTTGAATCAATTTACTCTATAGGAGAGCAAGCATGTTCTAGAACAAAAAAATCGAAGACATGTGACATCCACCAACCCCAATGGGCCCCGAGGTGGATAATGACCCACTCCTTCTCACAGAGAGGAAGACTGTCCCAGAAATGGGAACACTATTGACTGATTAGGCTGCCTTTCCACCAGAGATGAGCGAGGATGCGTCGCGAGGGATGTGTGTGAAACCAACCAATAACATCGTTCCATTTTTTATAGCATGAACTAAGTTAGCGTTTGTATTGGTTAGTTTCACACACATCCCTCGCTACGAATCCTCGCTCATCTCTGGTGGAAAGGCAGCCTTATGCTACATTTGACAAGCTAAATCCGGTCCCTCTTATTAAGAAGTCTTGTGTCGCCTCACGACTCTCACTAAGTCACCGTACACAATTTGAAAGCGAACTCATCGCAAATCAAGTTTCGAAGTGATGCCACAAATTAGTAGCATAAGTACAGTCAACAAAAGAGATAGGTACCTATGTAGTAAGTAAGATAAGTATGTACTAAACTTCAACTATATCCGACGATCCTGCATCTCTTTTGTTAACTGTACATAGGTACTGTAGTATTCTATGGTAGTATGTGTATGTGTTTCGTGTTATATTGTGTTAAAACCATACAACGTTATATTTTCTGTGTTTACTCCAAGCGAACGTCTTTAACCGCGGCTATATTATCATTTGTTCTTTCATACAAAACCCTGATACAAAGATTTGAAAGCTCATTTTAAAGCTTGACTGTCCGAATGCAACCAGCAGGGTAATTGCGTAACACACTATCAGTAGCAGTAGCTTTCATTTTGACAGTTCAACAACATTCATTGCGTTATTTAGGAGTACGTTGTTCAGCAGACATTTTTTTCAAACACATGAAGTAAGTAATGGATTAGCAGTATCCTTCAAAATTATTAAGATTGAGATGAATTGTGTGTTACGCAATTACGGTGCTGAGTTATTTTATCGCCAGCCTGCACTACATAAGGTCGACTTTTGCACAAAACAACCTTTACAGTACCTAACTACCATTTAACCCAGATGACGTTGAGTACCAATATAACACGCACAAAACTAATAAAATGAAGAAATATTAACTACATACCTATGTCATAATAGGGAGTCGCTTATGTAAAAATAGGTACCTACGTCATTCTATCCATGATTAAGTATCTAGAAATATGAAATTAAATACCTAATTATCTACGTAGAAGTTTATAATCTACCGAAGGAAAGTCACTGGTCAGGAACACGACTCAAGCATAATAATAATAATTGGCTGGCAACATTTCCACTTTCTACGTTTTATAATATACGGAAATTATATTATTTGTACAAGTTTTTTATTAATCTTGGTATTGGCTATCAATATTCCATGACAGGTAAATTATTAGGTACCTTTAAAGCCTTAATATATTACGGTGCTAATGTACAGACTAGCACATCAACCTACCTGACACTGTCAAATTTTCCCAATCAACTTTGAACCTTATGTTTTAGCGATAAAGTTGAAAATCTGTTAAAGAAATTTGACAGATTGTAGTAGCTTGACGTGCTGTCGTCTGTACTTTGATGTACGTATAAAAGAAGATAACAGTCCGGCCGTGGAGAGATTGCGTTCCTGACACCTGTGAGTGCGACTATTCTAGTCTAATCTAAATATATAAAACTCAAAGGTGACTGACTGACTGACATAGTGATCTATCAACGCACAGCCCTAACCACTGGAGGGATCGGGCTGAAATTTGGCATGCAGGTAGATGTTATGACGTAGGCATCCGCTAAGAAAAGATTTTTCGAAATTCCACCCCTAAGAGGGTGAATGGGGGGAGGGTGAAATTTCACGCGGACGAAGTCGCGGGCGGAAGCTAGTAGCTAATAAAGATCAAATTCAGCAGCATCATCATCTGCCTAGCTTTTTCCAACTATGTTGGGGTCGGCTTCCAGTCTAACCGGATGCAGCTGAATACTAGTATTCTACATGGAGCGACTGCCTATCTGACCTCCACAACCTAGTTACTGGGTAATACGATACCCCTTGGTAAGACTGGTTGTCAGATTGTCGGGCTTCTGACTACCCGTAACGACTGTCAAAGATCCACGAATGACAGCCAGGACCTATAGGCAGATCTCAATAAAATAAAAAGATAAATTACTTATTTAATTTTATAGCATATTTTTAAAATTGATTATTGTTAATTTTTAAATTTATTATAAGAATAGATGTTTTTTAATTTTTGCTGTGCCCTACAGGGTCCATAATTGTACCTTAGCTTTAAACCATTTTAACACCTCTACAACATTATGGAATGCAAAATAAATATATGAATATGAATATGACCGTGCTCTCTTGTCGGCAGCACTGAAGGAAAACCTATTCACGGAAAACATTTGCCTATTTTTATCGCCAGTAGATTATTAGTTTTTAGCGGAACCTGTGTTAAAACGAACGTCTATACCTACAGTGTGTTAGGTTAAACGAGCGATGATATACCCACTTGAAGGAAGTGTAGCATAAAGTCCATAATAAAAATAATACCAAACATCACGACTACGAAAAAAAAACGCCCATAGCCTACCTCGAGAAAATGTAGGGAACTGCTGATTTTTCTTCTCATATTTCAGAATTGATCCCGTAATAAAGTCATAAGAACTGGGGGGGACATTAATACTATAAGGGAGTGACCCTTAAAGTATGTCCTCGTTTAACCTAACAACCTGTAGGTATAGATAGATTGCCTACAAAAAAATTGAGACTTCTTCTAATCCATTATTCAAGAGTAGGAATCTGTTAGACATCTTACAGCCCAAGGTCCTTTCCCCACCCAATGACCGAGAAACCTAACGCTGTTAGCTTTATGTTAGAACGTGACCAAACTCCGGAGTGCGTGGCTTAACCTCCATCCTAACGGATCTGAGAAAAATCCGTAGAGACCCTTTTTACCGATGATGCTGTTGGCTTGTTAGTAAAATACAATGTTTTCGAGGAAAGACATTCTATTTTTTTGATGTTTAGATTTTATGTAACAGCAATAAACGTGGCAAGCTACTGTATCGTAGAATACGTAGATTGCTGAAAGGATAACACATGAGCTTAGACAAATGACAGTCGCTTTTAAAGCGTTTCGTATTTCAACAACGATTTTCAACAGGTTTGACATAATAGGCTATTTGACAATGTAAAAAATAAGGTCATAATTATTGACACTCGTATAGATTATCGCTTTTAAAATCGATTTGCATTAATTTTACTACAAAACAATGTATTATTTATTAAAAAAATCCCGAAAAAACTTCATCTTTTTAAATCTGGCGCCACGTAATCGAAAACGGTCTGGATTGGCTGAACTTATGATGACGTCATGGTATAGTCAATTACTGTCTATCGTTGACAGAACAGATGACTTTTGTCTAGTATCTCGACCGTTTCAACGTTTGTTTACGTGTAACAATATGGCGTCGTGACGTCACAATACGTTACGACGCCATATTGTTAAAGATAGCGTTTTGACGGCTTATTTAAACAGTACATTTTTATTTACTATTTTCTAAAAGAAATACATTATGCAATTTGAAGTAATAGGTTTTTGTGGGCTCGTTAGACACCATTAAATAATCTGAGATGTTTATCAGAAACCAGTCAAATAGCCTATTATTAGTTTTTCGGCAGCAGTCAATGACATTTTTTACTTTTCCACAGTACATACTAATTCCATTTTTTTTTTTTTTTATTGTAGTTCTGCTGTGCAGTGGTGACCTAGGGGTAACGGCCGCGACTTACGAGTTCTAGGTCGTAGGTTCGAACCCTGATAAGCGCCTTACTTTGTCTTACTGCTCTCAAAACGATGAACGAAAACATCTTGAGGAAAACGGCATGTCCTAGAACCAAAAATTCGAAGACGATAGACATCCAACCAACCCTCATTGGGCCCGCGTGGTGGATTACTGCCCACTCCCTCTCACAGAGAAGAGGTATGTCCCAGCAGTGAGTACATGTAGGCTGATTGTGCTAAGTTAATAATGTTAAGCAAATAAATATATTCTATTCTATTTTATTCATAGGTATTAATTGATTATTGGCCCCGCCAAGTCCTGTTTCATGTCCTGTTGTGCGAATTTTAGCTTCAAAATATGTATTTAAGACTTGTTCCGAACGTTCCGAACGAACTGGCGATTAGTTTTTATTACCTAATTTATGTCTGTAATCAAAAATCACCTTTTAACATTGCAGTAGGAATTAAAATATCTATATACTTACGACCAATTAAATTTTTGCATAATAATTTACGGACACTGCAAAACCGGTTTACACAATCTATTTATTTGAGGAAGAAGAATAAAACTATTCATTTTGGAATAAATCGACTATATTAGAGAAACAATTATTTTGGAACACATCAAAAATTAAAAAAAGAAAATGGTTCGACTTTTAATTTGTTTCGAAAAATTCGCGCGCGTCTTTAACCGATGTTTTCCATTAACTGCGTGTAATCTGTGGTTAGTTAGGTAAGATCGCGTGCTAGCTAATCGTTAGTCAATTGTTTTTACTCCATAATTACTTTATTCTATTCATGATACTTTTGGTACCGATTTGATTACGTAGGAAGTTTGTTACAATTAGTGTCCTGGATTGACAATGATAGTTTTAATTATAGTTTTACTAACTACGTGTGTCTATTTACAGAACTATAAAAGCTATTCAATTAGTAGTTAGTTGTGAAGAATGATAAGTAGCTAAGAAATTGTTTCCTTATTCTTAGCAGCAAAAACAAGTAGGTACCCAACATCCATTTCAAAGTATCTACCCATAAAGTTATAATTAGTGTCACTGTTTATTCCGTGTATTTCCCGGCCTTGCTATAGAAATGTCACCTCTCCGGGATCTATGGGGGATATCGATATTACATCATCGATCTCGATTTATAAGCTAGTGATGTACCTACTTACTTTATTGAAGATTTCCGGTAAATACTTCCGTAACATCCCTACTATAATTTATTGATAAACTTACTATGCAAATCCAAAGTCATTGATGGTGTAGTTAGCATATTAATAAGTACGTTTACTTATAGATTTCTTCCGACATTTATATAATACGCCTAGGTAACTAAAACCACATGAACTCAAATCCAAAGCATTTATTTCAATTAAACGATTTATAAGGCCCTTTTGTATTGTCAAAAAGTCGCTCAATGTTGAAGCTTTAGTTGCCCATTCCAAAACGAAGATCTCTATGGAAACGAAGGGCAGGAAACTACAAGGACACTCTTTTAAATCAAGATATTACAAAACCCTGGACACACATTATTCTTGTTGCTATTCGAAATATATAAATATTGAAATAAGCCCTGGCAGTACAGAGATGACCAGTCTCAACCTACAGCGCCTGGTCACGAACATGACCTGTGAATCAGCACGATCCAGCTCAACCATTATAGGGGACTGAATGATCCAACACACGTGCCACCATCAGTGAGACATTTAATTGAGTATAACATACTCTCAACTAACATGCATGACCATAATTACCTTACCTACTAACATATTCAAGTTTATAAAAGTAAACTTAAACCAGAACACGGCATATTTTGTTACTTGATCGCAGATACAGTGGTAGCACAACATCTGGCAGAGCTGACCAAGCCTAGGGGCTACTCCAGATCACTCCCGCGATGATTATGATAAGAACATTATGAACCAGTTCCAAAGCTCTTCGCTGAACACGCTTATCAGTTGCTATCAATGCATGCGCAAACGCCACTATCTGATCAACCCTAAGGTCATGTTGGGCCTATAGTAGAAATAAAAACAATGTATTCCGGACACCTGCATTTTATTAGCGTTAACCATGAAGTTATAGCTAGCGTTAACGCATTGTTGCATTCGATATATCTTTATATAACAATTATCGTTTCTATAATGTATGTACTTCGGTAGTTACTGTGAAACGCCATAAAACTGAATCATCAAGGCAGTACCTTCGAGTCTAAGTTTGCTGCGTTCTGTCACGTAAGCATAATGTTCTACAAATTCTTTTTCTAAATTAATATTATCTATCTGTATCATGACATGTAACGGTATATTAAAATTGCGTACACTAACAGTAGCAATGGCATTTATTTTGACAGTTCAACGACGTTCATTGCGTTATTTACGTTGCCGAGCAGATACATTTTTCGAACTTATTAAGCAATGGATTAGCAATATCCTTGATTGAAAAATTATTCAGATTTTGATTGAAAAAGTGTTACGCAATCATGGTGCTGCTTATTATTTTTTTTTTTTTACATCTATTAATGGATATAATGTAAATAATACTTTGTTAAATGAGAGCTTTTCATACTTTCGGATTACTTGGAATATTTTAGTCTTCTCTTGTTCCGAGGTGAAAAGTTAAACTAATCAAGTAGGTAAGTTTGTGGATTTTCAACTTTTGACGCTCAGCCGAGGGTTGAAAATCCAACAGTGCGCTCTTCTTTAGGCATTCACGTTGGTGTCTTTGTTTGTTTTTTACACTTCTATGGTTAGCACATAACGTAGATACTTACTTAAATCTATACTATACTAATAGTACCTAAAGCTAAAGAGATAATTTCCGGTCTATACGCGAGCGAAGGCACGTGCAAAAGCTAGTTACATAAAGTTGCTCTTGTTCTGCAGCTTTCAACTCTACTGATGTGTATATAAATGACTATAAAAACCGGTCAAGTGCGAGTCGCACTCGCGCACCGAGATTTCCGTACAAATTTGTAGATATGCAACTACAAACTTACGGTTTTTGGATTCTAGGTCAACGGGAAGTACCCTATAGGTTTTGATTCTCTTGCGAGAGTAAAAATATGCACCATAAACGGAACATAAACGCCCGTATCTTTTGATTGCGATGACTTAAAAGTTTGATTTTATCACTGCTTCCAGCGATTGCAGCCCTGAGTATTTCATATTAATTTCAACTTGATAACTCCACGCGTTCCTGAGAAAAAGGGTCTTGACAACGAAGTGATCTTATAGGGGTTCCGTTTTTCCTTTAGAGGTACGGAACCCTAAAAACAATATTTCCACTAATAAGCAGATCATTAACCTCAAATTTCCTGCTATGTCCACAATTTCCACATAAGTAATGTATATGGTTATGACGTCAAACAACTCCATATGCCTTATCTATCTGTACATCTAAAACCATTTCTTAACATGTTTTCTTTTACCTAGTAGAAAGACATAAAGTTTAAGATGTAGGTTAATAAATCTTTGTCACCACGCAATCTTACTTTGATTTACCATTTTCCCTTTTAACTATGATAGGTAAAGATAGATATACCTACTTATACCTACAGCGTGTATTAGAAGCGTGTGATTTTAAATTTAATAAACTCCGCAAAAAAAAAACTCAAACTAAACCAAACAACAACAACAACCAACAGTTCGAGGCGGCGCAGGAAAAGAGTTCCTGGAAGGACTTGGGGGAGGCCTTTGCCCAGCAGTGGAACAGTATAGGCTGAATAAAAAAAAACTCCGCAAACGCGATGGATATCGTCATGTAAACACGATAAAATAAAATATAAATAGACTTGATGTTTTTTTTTGGGGGTCAACGACCGCTTTTAGTGTTTACTTGAAGTATGAGTTTTATCGTGCTTCAAGTACGAGTTGAAAAAAATTGTTTTCTTATGTTTTATCGTGTCTGGATATCGATACACATCACGACAGTGAAGTTTACAAAAAAAAACAGTTTTTAAACTGATATTTTAAGTGACTACAATAACTGCGGTCGATAACCCCTAAATAAAACACCATACAACATTATTTTTAGCAAGTCCTCACATCAGTCATTACAAAATAAGAATCTATCAAAAGGATAAAGTTATTCTATTCTTTATTTATAAAGGCGAAAGTTTGTGAGGGGGTGTGTGTGTGTGTAAACATGTTTGTTACTTCTTCACGCTCAAACGGCTGGACCAATTTTGATAAAATGTTGTATGGAGGTAGCTGACACTGAAACCGCGAGGCGCAGCTATTACAAAAATAAAATATAAATAATAATAACCATTTATTATCAGGTATCAAAGACCCATAGGTACATACCTTAACCTAAGTATACATAATAATATAATAACAATTTTGTTAGTAAATAAAACTTAATTAGGTACTATGTTAGTAGGTATCAATAAATATAAAAACCTACTAAAACCAAAAACTACATCGTAATCATGAAAAACTAAGCGATTGTCCCATACAAAACCTCAATACCTACTCGACCCCAAATGTATGGGATATTTTTTTAATCACGCTGTAAGTATACCAGTCTGCCTATATATGTCGTAAGCAATATAAAGTTTCTCACGATTCCCTGGTGGTTACAAACTCTTGATGAAATCCTTACTAATGATGATTCGCATCCGAGAAGTGCAATAATAGTAAATACTTTAACACTGTAGCTCTCCTTTTAAAAGCATTTTGATATTTCATTGTACACTAGCTGCGCCCCGCGGTTTCACCCGCATAAGTTTCGATCCCGTGGGAATATCGGGATAAAAAGTAGCCTATATGTTAATCCAGGGTGTCAGCTACCTCCATACCAAATTTTATCAAAATTGGACCAGCCGTTTGAGCATGAAGAAGTAACAAACTTTGTGAGTGTGTGTGTTTAACACACACACTCACAAACTTACACAATAGACTTACACAATTAGGGTGCTGCAAATTGCAAAAAACATAATAAAATTTGATTTTCGCGGGCTATCTAGCGCATCCCTCTTAACAAACAATGAAAGTCGGTTTAAACAAAACATATGTACCGACTGTAATGATGTCTAAATTGCATAAAACATCATTGTGTTACACAATAAAAACTATTTAATTACGCTCGTTCAAAAATAGCAATGATTAAGACTTTGTATTTACCCTCTGAAAAAAAAAATGGTTGCCTGTAAAGTCGGTTTTACGGGCGAAGATTTTACGTGACAACGTCTTTTTCTCGGTAGAATATTTATTGATATGAATATAATTAAATTGCACAATAGGAACAAGGAATTAAATGAAAATAAGAACGTAACGTTACCGAGCGTTACACTTTTTCATAAGTGACTCCCAGCCGCAACCTAATTTAAGACGTTGTCACGTCAAAAAAAAAAACGTTTATACTTGATAGTTTTTATTATCGTACTAGCTTCTGCCCGCGACTTCGTCCGCGTGAAATTTCACCCTCTTAGGGGTGGAATTTCGAAAAACCCTTTCTTAGTGGATACCTACTCTTCACAAAGAATACACCCTCCAAATTTCATGTCTCTAGGAGCAGCGGTTTAGACTGTGCGTTGATATATCAACAATCAGTCAGTAAGTTTACCATTTTATATATATAGATTAGTCGTGGGTAGATAATTATAGTCTATGGACACAATGGGTCTTATCTCTTTGAATAACTGCCCTTGGTCTCGTGCTCGCAAGCGCAACTGCTGAGCGTGGGGTCCCGGGTTCGATTCCCATTTGGTTTTTCCAGTAGGAATTTCTCAGTAACAGCCTAGAGTTTGGAAGTTGGCGGTGTGATACCCCCGTACCTACCCGTTGCTCCAGCGCCTGATCTCTCTCCGGCCGTGTCGGATTGCCGTCCGATCGGACTATGAGATTGAGGGAAGTCAGAGTGAATCTGTGTCTGCGCACACACTTGTGCACCGCCATGGCCGAAATACGGTCTGGAGGACTAATACTATGTGAGGAACTCAAATATGTGTTTTCCTGCACCTCAATTGCATAACACACTAGCCATCACAACATTAAGTCCGCCTTTGTACAGTTTTTACTTGTGCATAAAGTTTTAATAAATAAAAATAAATAAATAAAATAAATGCCAAAGATATAAAGGTTCACGTGCAAAATTGGCAATGTAAACATTAGCAGTGAAAGTACAGAGAGGCGTGTGCGCACTCAAGCGGCTCTCTCTGTTCCGGTCGCCGGCTATGTATACGCATACCGTGCACGGTGCAATCCGTAAACTATCGTAAATTTATTGAATGGTGTTATCTCCTCGCCTTCTTTTGTTTTCTGGAAGGTAGGGACATTGCCAACTTCCGAATATTTTCAAAGCGACATATTCTCGAAGACGAGAACAATACACGGTCAAATTAAATTAACTAGCGAAACTCCGTAGACGTGATGGGTATCGACGATGTCATCATCTGCCGAGCCTTTTCCCAACTATGTTGGGGTCGGCTTCCAGTCTAACCGGATGCAGCTGAATACAGTATTTTACATGAAGCGACTGCCTATCTGACCTCCACAACCCAGTTACTGGGTAATACGATACCCCTTGGTAAGACCGGTTGTCCGACTTTCGGGCTTCTGACTACCCGTAACGACTGTCAAAGATCCACGAATGACAGCCGGGACCAACGGCTTAACTTGCTTTCCGTGGCATGGAGGGGTCTCGGTATGTAAACATGGTCACCCATCCACAGACCAACCGCGGCAAATGTAGCTTAACCTGATCGATCGACCTGTGCGGCTGTTATTATTTAGCCACGGACGGTGATGGGTATGGGTATGTATAAACTTGATAGTTTTTTTTTTTGTTGTATAATGTTTAGACATCGATCTATTACGTCTACGGAGTTTCGCTAGCTAGGTAATTTAATTTGACTCTGTATATTCGGACGGATATATTATTGTGATTAACTGCCTGGAGATCCATGTCAAACCCTTCTTCTTACGCCACTATATCTGGAGAAATATCCGCACCTAAGTATTCCTCCCTCGTTAAAATGCCTATAGACCAACTGGTAGATAATCAATAAAGTTACCGGAAGCTAGGTAGGTAGATAAGTACTATAGTTCTACTGACGCCATTATTACCAAGTTCGGTTTTCTGAAAATTATAAAGAACTTGATAACAACGCGACCAAAATAATTTAGATCGAATGTAGATCCTGTTTTAGATACTAAAGCAAATGTTTTGGTATTTCCTAGATCTTACCTCTTTTTGTTGCCGACCAAGAAATAACCTTCGTTTACCCATCTGACTTACCTAACCGTGAATTTACCACTTTTTGCTCGTATTAAACTATTATTATCCATAATTAGTGTTACATAGTTATGAGTAATTAATAATAGACTCATTATTACCTTTTTAACCACAAGATAAACAACTAATTACAATGCAAACGTTTACTTAATTATTTAATAATATGGGGACAAGGAAACTCTTGCGCATATTTTAGCATTAGACCTGCGACAATAATAGATACTAATAAATACTTACTCGTTGTCATGCATTATTATGCACCTATGGTAATAACAGAGGAATTATTTTTAATAGTAGGTACAGGATATTTATCAAGATGATGCGCATCTGTAACTTGATAATTATGCGGGTACCTAGGTGTACCTCCTTATGAAATCCAATCAGTTTCCCTATGAATAACTAAGTTGGTGTTTGTATTTGTACTATGGCAACACATTATGTGATACCCTATATCTAATAATTATTATTAACTACTAGGTCACCCGACAGACGTTTCCCTGTCCTCAGTTCCACACCATGAAAAATCACATAGAAAAAAAAGCACATTCAGTTTTTACCGAATTTAAACATTTTCCGACATCAAAATTGAATACGAACTTTTTAGTATGTATGTTGAGCAGTTACTGGCACTATGCGGTCAAATTATTAACATGATGCCATTAATGTTGTTTTTTTTTTCGTATTTTTTCTTCACGATAATTAAATGGCTAGAAGTCCAAGTTTTTCTTAAATTTCAGCCAGTACCTATCAGTTTTTATTGTGGTTCAACCTTCTTATTTGAAAAAGTTGAAATATTCTGTGGACTTGATTTTTAGGATTTCGTACCCAATGGTTTATAGGTACTTATTTATGAAATCCAATCAGTTTCCTTATGAATTACATAAGGAATATTATAGGAATATAGAAGCACCTTGTGAATTACTAAGTCGATGTGTACGATGGCAATACAATGTGTGATACTAATTAATAATAATGATTACCTATCTATAGAATTATATAAAATTCAAAGTCCTGACTGACTGACTGATAGGTATATCAACGCACAGCCCAAACCGCTGGTCCTAGAGACATGAAATTTGGAGGGTGTGTTCTTTGTGAAGAGTAGGTATCCACTAAGAAAGGGTTTTTCGAAATTCCACCCATAAGAGGGTGAATGGGGGGAGGGTGAAATTTCACGCTGACGAAGTCGCGGGCGGAAGCTAGTACCTTATAAAATCAGCCTGTGTCAATCTCCAGAGTTAGAGTTGGGAATTATTGTCTATTTAAATCTAAATCATTCTTTATTAGCTTGCTTCTATACCTACTTTTTTCAATCTTTTTAGACTTAAGTACTTAATATGTAACTTTTATCTGATGATGAATAGAAGTTGTGGTTTGTTAGCTTTTGTAATGAAAATATTTATCACTGGAAAAGCCTTACCAACATTTAAAAAAAGTAAAGTACAAGAACAAAATGTTCTAGTGCGTTCATAAAAACTACTTTCAAATCGATTCTAATGCACTTCGTAAATCATTTTCAAGGTGCGCGGAGCTCCGTGAAAATGCCTGGTTGTGATGTTAAATCCTGTAAAAAGCGTTCAAATACGTCAAACTTGCATAAAGATGGAATATTTTTTTGAACTTTCCTTATTACCTAAATATTTTTTAATAATATTTAGTCATATTTTTATTGAAATTCAAAATCCTAACCTCATAACCTACATTTTGATTTTTCATTTGATTCAACCATGATTCAAAATAAAACATGGCATCAATCGAGTATTTTTGAAGCATTGCTTTTGTGACGTCACCGAGTTTTCATGTTCAAAAAGGTCAACGTACTTATTTTCCTTTTGCATAACGAAAATATACGTCAAATCAACAAAATTTACATGCACTTGCTATGCGATTATGTCTTGTAGTAACAATGCTAACGAGACTACCCAAAGGTTTAGGTCATGTTTGTAACCAAAATTGGCATGTCGATAATTTCATAATACGAATTCATTATTTTTGTTGTTAAAAAAATAAGAATTTTTTTTTTAATGTTCAATTTTTTATATTTCCATTACTTATTATAATGGATATGTTTGGTTTTATAATTTCAGAATTCTATTCCATAAGAACCGACCAATTGGAACTCTGCGCCTAACTTCTTCTTACAAGTGCCCATGTAGGTTTATGTGAAATAAAATATTTTGAATTATAATTGTTAAGTGCCGTGCTGTTTTTACCGACTTCAAAAAAAGGAGGTTATCAATTCGATACGTATGTATGTAATATTATTGGAATTGCATTATATTCACATATGACAATCTACTAAGGCTTCCAAACAAATATACAAAATTTCATAGACGTATGTATGTATGTATGTTTGTCCACGCATTTCTCAGCAACTATTAATCGGATCGTGACCATTTTTTTGTATTAGCTTACATTTACTT
The DNA here is from genome assembly GCA_948474745.1 of Oligia latruncula. Classification (NCBI taxonomy): domain Eukaryota; kingdom Metazoa; phylum Arthropoda; class Insecta; order Lepidoptera; family Noctuidae; genus Oligia; species Oligia latruncula. The sequence continues at coordinate 13,371,359 of OX419701.1, read as the reverse complement.
CAACTTAGGGAACAGTGCAAGTTTCATCAAAATCGGTTCAGTAATTTTCAAGATATGGACTAATACGTGTAAGTGTGACGGCACGGCGCGGGCGTATTGATACGAGCTACGGGTGTAGTGTCAAAGGGATAACATCTCAAAACCTTAGTCAAATTCTAGTGCAGAAACTAAAAATTACGAAATAAAAAGTAATTAAAAAAAATTTAACCGACTTCAAAAAGAAATCAACTCAAAATTATGAAATAACTTTAATTTCGGAAGTCGGTGGCAAAAAACTAAAATACAGATCCCAAGACACCGACTTCCGAAATTAAAGTTATTTCATAATTTTGAGTTGATTTCTTTTTGAAGTCGGTTTAATTTTTTTAAATTACTTTTTTGTTCTATAATTTGGATAAGTACCTACATGTACGAAAACTATAATTATGGCAAAGATTTTGGGTTAATGTTGTGTCTACAAGTAGGTACCCTATATCAAGTTTATTTAAATAGGTTAAACTAGTTGACATACCAAGGTCGACCGATATTTTAAAATCCTCCCATTTGCTGTTTAAAATGTTTTACATTTACTTTTGTGCGAGTAGATATATGTTGTTTTTTAAAGCTTTTATGAAATAATACTGTACACACGGCGACATAATATGAAGCTATACATTTCCAGGTTTTAGCTGACCTCGTATGGTAAGTATAGGTTTTTCGTACAATTCGACTTTGTCTCTGTCAACTATGACCTAGACTAGAGTCAAGAGCAAACCCATTTCAAATAAAAAAAAAAAAGAAAAAAAAAAGAGAAGTCAGCTTATAGGTACTGTGAGAAAAGGATAGAAAGTTAAAAAGAGGCTCAATTATAAAAACGTGTGCATTCTTAGGGCCTGTGCACACCACGTTTTTTAAACGCGCCGTTGACGCGCGTTTGTAGCGATACAGACGCGATATACGCATGCGAGTCAGATACTGGCAGGCACTGCTCTGTAGGATAAAAGCGCGCCGTCGTCGGCGTCGACACACGTTTCTAAAACCCGCGTCAACGGCTCGTTTAAAAAACGTGGTGTGCTCAGGCCCTTAGAAGCGCTAAAATATCGGGATAAAAACTATCCTATGTTTGGCAGAGAGACAGCTTGCATGCCGGGGAAGACCCCGGCATGCAATCTATCTCTCTACCAAATTTTATCGAAATCCGTTCACTGGTTTGGCGTGAAAAGGTAACAAACAGACAGACAGAGTTACTTTCGAATTTATAATGTTAGTATGGAAATATGAAACATCTATGTGTCTTTACCCATGTTTGCAAAGGAATAAAATGATTTGATTTGATTTTTTTTTTTGGTTGCACGCGTATTTAATAAACCTATATCTTATAAATACCTACCTTTTAAAAAAATATAATTTGAGAAATCCATCAAAACTATAAATCCTTGCGTAAATTCTTATTAATCTTAATTTTATTAATTATATCGTATTTATTATATCATAGTACGATTTCCACTATTGCTATTCACAACCATCCGACAGGCTATCGTATCGAAAATAAAACATTTCGATAACCTGATTTGCTTTGCGGACATCAAACAGCTGTCGGAAAAATAGCGGTCGTCTATTTGATTTAGGGCTGATTTTTCAATCATCCGATAACTTTATTCCAGGAATAATTTAGAAATTTTGACAGTTATTGCATACAAAAACTGTCAAACGTCAATTTTATTCCTCGAATAAAAGTTATCTGGTGATGAAAAAATCAGCCCGTAACTGACAAAATGTTCTGTTTTTGGACTTGTGAACATCGTTGAGAGGACTCTTAGGATAACATTTATTGCTGTTCGATTCGGTACATAGGGAGGCGTATCGAATGGTTGTGAATAGCTATGCTAGTTATGTAAACAGATTAGCACTGGAAGTTTCCTCTTAGTCAATATTCCATTAACAACTAAACGGTTTAAAGGAATCCTAACTATTAATTAATATATCTAATTTAAAATTACTTATATAACATAACATGTATTCTGCAATGTTGTTTATGATGCTAGGAAAAAAATTTTAATGTTTCATGGTAATGCTAACTCATAACTATGCTAATTATAAAATAAAATAAAAATGGTTTCTTCTATGAACATCTGCATCCATCGACTTGTTTTAAGGCGCTGTCCAAACCAAACGTAGGACACCGAAAAACGCTCAGTTTTTGTCGTTACACAAATTACCTATACGCCAGAAAAAAAATTGAGAGTATTGTCAAAATGTTCAAAGGAAAGACTTATTCAAAAATAAAATAGTAGATACTCGTATCATGATAAAACAATCGTAAAACAGAGCTCAAAAAATTTATCGGCGCATAATTTGTCAAAATTTTGAGCGTAAACTATCATATTTTATGTAATGGTAATGATATCTGCCTGGCCTTTTCCCAACTATGTTGGGGTCGGATTGTATGTATATTAGTATGGTTTTTATTGCAAAAAGAAAGTTTTTAGAGGTATCTTCATGATTTTTTTCTATCGTATCAAATTAGTTTATTAGTTTTATTATGTTTTTACACTATCTGCCTAGCATATATCCTGAAGAATATTGCATATTTTTACAAGCTTTTATATTTAACTTGCAATGTAACTACATATTATTATGTTTGTTCGGGTGGACTCTTGCAACTCAATTTTGAAGCAGATATCTTCAACCGATTGAGCTAAAACTTTGCATACAAGTTTAGTTTGGCAATGCATGGTTTGCTGTGTGACGTCATTCTAAATCCAACATGGCGGAACACCCAAGATGGCGGACTAGTAATTTTTTAATGCACTCCTACAATAGGGTTTCAAATGAAAGGGCTTGCTGAGAATAACTCTAAAAATAAAGTGACGTCACTCTAAATCCAATATGGTGGACTTCTAAAGATGGCGGACTAAGTTTTTTTTGTTTTCCTACAATATGGGTATCAAATGACCGGACTTGCTGAGATTACAAATGAGAGTTAAACTCCGTTGCTCCAATCCGTCTGAAATTTTGGAGTACTGGGGTTTTTGGAGTCCTCGATTATGATATTGAGGTCGAATTGTTCGAGTTTGTAGCATCGATTGGTGAACTTTGACTTGTGTAATTTGGTGAGACAGGCGTCAACAGCATTGGTTTGCAACCTGTCTCAATCAATCAATCAATCAACTCAGCCTAGTCCACTGCTGGACATAGGCCTCTCCCAGACTGCGCCACAGCACCCTGTCCTCCGCCTTCCGCATCCAGTCTACAACCTGCAACCTGTCTATGAGAAGGATAATTCCAAAATCAAACCCGGAACTGTGTTTCGTAAGGCACAAGTAAGCTACAAGTAGAAATAAGTGGCGCATTCCTCCAAACACCCAAGTCAAGGTGAGGCGTGCGAAGGACTGAGTGCCATCTGGTTGTAACATGATGTCGTGAACGAGAAGAACAGATTAAGAAACCTATCCAGCGATAACTAAAAGGTAAAAAATAAATTTGAAGTAAAAAACTTTTTTAAAACAGTCTTTTATTTAAAAGCGCTAAAAAGAATAAAATAAACATTTCCTTTAAAACTTTTAGTATCAACTTAAAAAATCATTTTCACACAATTTTTATGATATAAAAGCTTGTCGGGAGATTTACCTGTCAGATAAACAAGTAAAATTATGTGATAGATTTTAATTTTAAAAATTTTCATACTAAGTAAATACGTAACAAAACCTACATAACAAAACCTGTTCATTGGATGCCACAGACAGTGACACAGGTAAAGAGGAAGATGTAGAGGGTTGTTCAGTTTCAGTAGAAGATATCGGGTTGCCTTTCATTGTAATATGTATTAATGTGTTGTGTTTCTTTCTGCATTGGCGACATACAGCTCTCAGCTGACATTGAAAAGCATTGTGACCATTATGCAAGCAATTCTTACACAACTTTAATTTATTAACTACATGTAGTCGCTCATCTACATTCATATTTTTAAATTTTGCACATTCATGCAAATGATGATTTTCATCGCACAAAACACAACAATTCTTGCTTTCTTTCTTGTCAATGGATACAGTTAGACTTTTAGATTGGGTGATTACCCTAGGTTTATAATCCACCTGTTTGTCAGAACGACTGTTATTAAAATAGGCAGTCTCGAGTATGTCAGCTCGACTGCGCAGGAAGGAATGAAATTCACTAAGTGAAGGTAAATCTGCAAGATTGCATTTGTATTCTTCCCATTTTCTACTCGTGTGAATGTCTAGTTTTGCTGAGACCATAAAAATTATAAGAACATCCCACATGTTAGTAGGCTGGCCAAGAGTGTCAAGAGCCCGCAGATGTTTTGACACATGGTCAACGATAAACCGCAGTGATTTATAGGATTCCCGTTGAATCGTCTCTATGTTAAGTAATGCCTTCAAGTGATTATTTATTAATAGGTTTTTATTATCAAATCTCTGACATAACAAATCCCATGCAACCTTATAATTGTTTGAACTAAACTCTATTGACTTAATAACAACAGCTGCACTTCCTTCAAGCGCAGACCGTAGATAGTGGAATTTATTAATTGGTGCGATACTTTCATTGCCATCAATCACTGACTGAAATGTGTCTTTAAATTCCAACCAGTTTAGGTAATTCCCATCAAATGTAGGAAGTTTGATTGTGGGTAATTTTATGGCATTAAATGAATGACAGCTATTAATAGATGCATGATCACTATTTTCTTTATCACAACTTTCTTTCTCAGCCTTTTTCTGGGGAGAATTATATAAGGTATCTTGGCTCCTTGCTATTAAACTAATAAACTGGTTTTCCAAACTATCTCTTTCTTTAATTTGCTCTGTACTATCAGAATGCAATAAATCTATTTTGTTTTGAATAGCCTCAAACTCTTCCATGAGCGATTGAATTTTATTCAATTTTAATTCTAATTCTTTGTATTGAATATTAGATATTTCTTTTAAACTAATTAAATTATTTAAATAATCTGCAAATCTTGTTACCCGTCCTTTAATAATACCGGTTCTACAGGAGTCTATGCTCGGATGGCTCATAAGTGGCCCCATACAAGGTAGTCAGTCCGCTTCAAAGGTTTATTGTAATTTTACTCAGGAGATAAAGGACTCACTAGAAAAATTTTGGAAAATTGATGACTTACCTGCCACTAAAACTTATTCCATCGAAGAGCAACTCTGTGAGGATCAATTTGTAGAAAACGTATCTCGCTTAACGAATGGAAGATTTTCTGTGTTAATGCCTATAAAGGAGTCGCCTGAAAAGGCTCTTGGGGACTCTTACTATGTCGCTAAAAAATGTTTTGAGAGTTTAGAAAGAAAATTCATAAAATATCCTGATTTAAAGGCCAATTACAAGGCATTTATAGATGAATATGCAAATTTAGGGCATTTAACTAAAATAAATAGGCCAGAATTTGGATACTACATGCCTCATCACGCAGTAATCCGTGAAAAGAGCGAAACCACAAAGCTCCGCGTAGTGTTCAATGCCTCTTCTAAAACTAGCTCTGGCAAATCACTTAACCAAATTCAAATGATTGGTCCAGTAGTGCAGAGTGATTTAATCTCTATTTTATTGCGATTTCGCAGGCATAAATTCATTCTCACAGCCGACATCGAGAAAATGTACCGGCAAATTGAAGTCGGGCAACAGCAGCGCCATCTGCAGCTTATTCTGTGGCGTGATGATAAGTCTCAATCGATTGATGTTTTACAACTCAATACACTTACTTATGGCACTGCCTCTGCACCATTTCTAAGTACTCGATGTCTCTTACAATTGGCATATGAATGTAAGGATGAGTCTATTGCTTGTGTAATTCGAAACGATTTCTATGCAGATGACTTAAATACAGGGTCAGAAACTATAGAAGGGCTAAAACACATATATCATGAAGTTGTAAACACACTTAATTCTGCATGCCTACCCTTAAGAAAATTTCGCACAAACTGCCCTCAATTATTTGATGATGAATGTGATTCTTTAAAACCTATTGATTTCAATAAAGAATCCAGTGTATTAGGTCTCAATTGGTGTCCCAAGGCTGATATGCTGCAATTCTCTACAGACCTAGAGCCTTCTACTCATATTACTAAAAGGTCAATAATTTCTACTGTTTCCAAGGTTTTTGATCCCTTAGGATTATTGTGTCCCTGCACTATAGTAGCTAAGATTTTACTTCAACAATTATGGTCCTCTAAGCTAGACTGGGATGATCCAGTACCAGCTGAATTTTGTAAAAACTGGGCTAACCTCTTAAAGGAATTTTCTAATTTGACCAACATTCGTATTTCAAGGCGAGTTCTGTGTGATACACCCAGTAATATAGAATTACATTGTTTTGTGGATGCCTCTCAACAGGCCTATGCAGCCTGTATTTACCTGCGTTCTGTAAATCATGATCAGAAAGTTACAGTCAGGTTGCTGTGTGCTAAGGCACGAGTTGCACCTATGAACCCAACTACTATACCCCGATTGGAGTTATGTGGCTTCTTGTTAGGTGCACGTTTATGTTCAAAGGTATTAGAATCATTAAATTGTAATATCAATCGTAAATTTATATGGACTGATTCAATGGTTGTGCTAGGGTGGGTGAATACCCCCTCCCAGGGATCTTAAAATATTTGTGTGTAATCGAGTGAATGAAATCAATCAACTTACAATTGGATTCACCTTCTGTCATGTTCCCACAGATCAAAACCCTGCAGATATTGCGTCTAGAGGTGTGACTCCTAAGCAGTTGCAGTCCTGTCTCCTCTGGTGGGAAGGGCCTTCGTTCCTCGCTAATGACCCATCATGTTGGCCTACACAAACACACACACAAATCCCTAACATTTTACCTGAAGTTAAAAACTCGCACACCATCGAATGTCATGTTGTTGTAACAAACAAAATAATTCAATTTGAGAAACATTCTAATTTAAATAGATTATAAGAGAATATATGTATATGTCCAACGTTTCCTAAATTACTGCAAAAATAAAGATGCAAAAATTAATGGTCCATTAGATACTAAGGAATTAGATGACTCTTTGCTTATGCTAGTTAAGTTAAGTCAGTTAGAAAGCTATCCAGAGGAAATTAAATTGATCAGGAATAATAAAACTCTTAATCGTAAGTCAAAATTATTGCCGCTGAATCCATTTATTGATTCAGATGGCATATTAAGGGTTGGGGGTCGCATTCAAAACTCTGACTTCGCCTATGATAAAAAACACCCCATTATTTTAGATGCAAAGCATCATTTAACTAAATTAATACTAAGGTACGAACATGAACGCCTGTTTCACGCTGGTCCTCAACATCTTCTAGCCTCAATAAGAGAACGATTTTGGCCTATAGGTGGCAGACACTTAGCGCGTAGCACGACAAAGCAGTGTATAGTTTGTATTCGCCTACGTGGGAAGACCATACAACCTTTAATGGGAAACTTACCTGCCGAAAGAAGCTACTCCATGTTTCCTTTCTACTCGTGTGGTGTTGATTTTGCTGGTCCGTTTATGATCTCTAGCCGAAAGGGTAAAGGCAATCGTATTTCAAAATGCTACCTATGTTTGTTTGTATGCCTCTCGTCCAAAGCGATTCATTTAGAATTAGTCAGCGATATGAGCACTGATGCTTTCATTTTGTCTTTGCGAAGGTTCGTCTCTCGTAGAGGTAAACCTAATGTTATATATTGCGACAATGGTACCAATTTCAGGGGCGCGAACAATGAGATACGTAGAATACTCAGGTCCAGTCGTGAGTCGGCTATTAATTACGCCAATAACGAAGGCATAAAGTTCGTGTTTAGCCCCGCATATTCACCTCACTTTGGAGGTATATGGGAGGCGGGCGTTAAATCCGCAAAGCACCATTTTAAGCGTGTAGCGGGAAATGCTTCCCTGACATTCGAGGAGCTCGCCACACTATTCACACAAATAGAAGCGATTTTAAATTCTCGCCCCCTTACTCCTCTTTCATCCGATCCTACCGATCCCTCTCCGCTGACCCCAGGGCACTTTCTTATAGGGCGACCTCTCGCCTCGGTACCATCGTTGCCTATCACCTGCAAATACCCTAACCGATATCAGTATATTGAGCAACTGAGACAACAATTCTGGGAGAGATGGCGCCGGGAGTTCGTTGCCGAACTTCAACAGCGCACCAAGTGGAAGACGAGGCAACACGAGCTTCGTGTGGGCGATCTAGTGATCCTCAAAGAAGAAAATCTTCCCCCACTACAATGGAAACTTGGCCGCATCACCCATTTATATCCTGGGAAAGATGGAATCAGCAGAGTTGTCGACGTTTATACATCAAAGGGCACGCTAAGGAGGGCTGTCAACAAAATGTGCATACTCCCGGCCACCAATAATGCAACGGATGTCACTGAATAATGAGCAGAAAATTGAAAGCCACCCTTTCAAGGTCCCGGAGGATGTACGCGCCCCTGCACTAGGGCGAGCGAGGTGAAGGAGAGGGACGAGGGGCGTCAACGCGAGCGCAGCCCACGCCGAGCGCCGCGCCGGCCATTACTCCGCAAGCTACTACGACCGCGCGCGCAACGCGATTGTGTAATAACGATATAGTCCAAATATAATTCAGTTTTATACAAAAAACAAAGTTTGTTTAATTACTAAACAAGTATACCTACTTAAATCTCGCGACAAGCTTTCATATCGTATAAATTGTGTTTATATGTTCAATTGTTCATAGTAAAAGTTTTAAAGGAAAAGTTTATTTTATTAAGTTTAGCGCATTTAACTAGAAGCTTGTTTTAAAAAAGTTTTTTACTTTTATTTTATTTGTGTTTAGGTCCTGTAAGCCCCTTAAACAATAAAACGTAGTTGCATCATTGGTTTAAATATAAAGCAGAAATCAAAGTCAAAAAGTTAATAGTGCTAATAAATAATACTTCATTTATATCAAATTATGTATTTAATAAATAATGTTCTAGACTAGATTCGGTTTTAAGATTATCTCTGTAGGTCGTTAGTTTATCGAATAAACTTCAATTAATGTAGGTAGGTAGGTATCATAAAACTTTATCGCTGTAGGTGAGTAACAAAAAATCAGATTGAACGAACATGCAAAAACATTAATATGAACTAATGATGGCACACCAATATAAAATTTCGTGCTTACAATAATTTGAGGGCAATTGATTACATAAATATGTTGTATGGTACAGAGTACCCACGTTGGGGTAAGTTCGACGCTAGGATAAGACCGTACAAATCAATTCGTACGGTCTTACCCAAACGTACAGACGCCAGCACATCAAGCTACTGCAATCTGTCAAATTTCTTTAATAGATATTCAACTTTAGCGCTAAAGCTTATGGTTCAAAGTTGATTGGGAAAATTTTACAGTTTCGGGTAGCTTGATGTGCTGGCGTCTGTACATTACCTATATATCTAAATAGCAAAGCTTATTATTAAGCAGTATTTGAAGGTGAAGACCAACTGGACTCTGTGGGTCGAAAGGTTAGAATCGCGCCACAGCATTATTATTATTATTGATGTGGTCTATTAACCAATAATTTAAATAAATACAATTAAGTTTTTGGCACTATCTAGACAGTGAAATTATACGGGTTCCGCTTCGCGGGGCCCCTATTTGTGTGAAAGGGTTTAAAGTAACCTAACAAAACCGAACCTCGGGGTGCCCTTCGTTCGTTCTTGCATCCTACGTCGCCTATCGACCGACCGCAACCATGCAATGTAATTAAAAAAGTAAATATGTAAGTAAAACCATGCATTTCCCAAAAAAAAAAAAATTTTTGTCTTTATATTTTTTTTCATAACAAATCATTTGACTAAATGTTTATTGTCTAAGTATTGTTTGCTGTAATAATAAATCATTTGATTAAAGACCAAATGCCTTAATGACATAATTATCCTTGGTAATATTCTGCCGAGTGAAAATTTGATTTGATTTTATTAGGGCTTCTAAACAAATAAATAAAATTTTATAGACGTATGTATGTACTTATGTTTGTTTGTCCACGCATTTCTCCGCAACTATTAATCGGATCGTGACCATTTTTTTTACTGGCTTACATTTACTTCAACTAGGGGAACAGTGCAAGTTTCATCAAAATCGATTCAGTCATTTTCAAGATATGGACTGATACGTGTAAGTGTGACGGCCTAGCTTATTGATACGAGCTACGAGTGTAGTGTCAAAGGGAAAACATCTCAAAACCTTGGTCAAATTCTAGTGCAATATTTACAATAGGTAAAACGATTACCTACTTATTACAAACAAATATTCTAGTTTTTACTTAAAACTAAAAATTACGAAACAAAAAAGTAATAAAAAAAAAATAAACCATCTTGAAAAAAAAAATAAGATCCCAAGACACCGACTTCCGAAATTAAAGTTATTTCATAATTTTGAGTTCATTTCTTTTTGATTACTTTTTTTATTTTTTTACTTGTTCACACTTATAGAAGCAACAAGAATAATGTACCCAGGTTTTTGTAATATCTGCATTTAGAAGAGCGTTCTTGGAATTTATTGCCCGTTCTTCTCCATAGAGATCTACATTTTGGAATGGGTTTAGCTTTAACTTTGTAACTATAACTGACCGACTCTTTGACAATTGAAAAGCGCCTGTAAATGGTTATATTGAAATAAATGCTTTGAGTTTGAGTTTGAATAACACTTACCCCATTTTATTCTACCTGACGCGATGGTCTGGGTAGAATAAAATGGGACGGAATTTGTTTCGTACGGTCTTATCCCAGCGCCGAACTTACCCCAACAAACTCAACTTATCTAAATGGCAAAGCTTATTTATTTGCTCTTATATTTCTGTATGTTCTTGGAAAACCCATAAAACGAATATAAACGACCAGCTGCTAAAGATGACCTACTCTGTAATTAACATTTAAAATTGATTGAACCTGAAACGTGCGGATTTTCCCGTCTAAGGCTGCGTTTCCACCAGAGATGTGCGAGGATGGGTACCTAGCGAGGGATGTGTGTGAAACAAACCAATAACATCGCTTTATTTTTATAGCTTGAACTAAGTTAGCTTCCTAGCTCAATTTTGGTGGAAACGCAGCCTTATTCAATGACATTTGGGTAGGTTAGATACTGTATTTTCCTCGTCCCATTTTAATAATAGGTTTCGCCGAATGATTTCGGTATTAATTTAAATATTAGGTACCTACTTATTTAATTAACAGACTGGTGAGGGGCTTGTGGCTAAGTAATAACAACCGCACAGGTCGATCGAAAAGGTTAAGCTACGGTCATCCTCTTTACATACTTTGGTATTTAGGTAAAGATGATAACCCATCCACGCACCCCTCCCCCTCCGTGCCTCGGAAAGCACATTAAGCTGTTGGTCCCGGCTGTCATTCGTGGATCTTGGACAGTCGTTACGGGTGGTCAGAAGCCCGAAAGTCCCACAAGCAGTGTTCCCTAAGGGGTATCGTATTACCCAGTAAGTGGGTTGTGAAGGTCAGATAGGCCGTCGCTCCATGTAAAATAATCGTATTCAGCTGTATCCAGTTAGACTGGAAGCCGACCCTTACATAGTTGGGAAAAGGCTAGGCAGATGAATATCAAGCTGGTAAATACAACAAGTACAACAACCAACAAGTAGCCACCAACCAGCACAGCAGCAGCAGCAGGCTTGCAGATAGTAGTACCTACAAGTATTTGTTCCGGGTCTGGCTGTTTGTGTATGTGAATTTAAATGTTTGTAAACGCACCCACAATACAGGAGAAATTCCTAGTGTGGGGCAACGTTTATTTAAAAAAAAAATAATAATAATAACTTTTCGGACAAACAGACTGGTACCTATGTCCATATTACCTATTTTAAGTGGATTATGAACGCTCACTCAACAATGAGAGATTTCCAAGACTGTCAGTGTCTCATCTCTCTACTAACATCGTCTAGAAGTATCATCGTTAGAAACACTTTCCTGAACTAGTTAGAGAAAAAAACACTGAACGTCCATTTTTTCTAAGGGATATTTTTACTATGTAGGTACCTATTTTGACAGGACAACGCGCACACAGGGGCATCTGTCGGGTCAGCTAGTACAAAATAAACGTGCTGAGGCACAAAATCAATGAAAATGCCTACAAAATCACTTTTACGACATTAGATGTCATAAAAATGTTCCTGGACAATCAATGGCTGATGGCCGAACCAGGCGCAACTCGGTTGTGTCCGGGGTTCCCGAGGTCTCATTTTAAGTCTATCACATCACATTAGTCTGTCTTCCCCTACTAAAATAAATAATAATCATTTTATTTCAGGCTACATAGGCCCCTTACAAGCTAACATGTATAAAGTATAAAGGGAGGGAGGGGTGGTAGAAGGTACTGTATAGATATAAGGGTTACCTACCTACACAGAGGTGTAGGTACTTATACTAAGTTGATACACTACATTTAAATAGTCCTTCAGACCGTATTTCGGCCATGACGGCCAAACTCAACGGAGACTGGCCTTCGACGATATTATAGCGCACGTGTGTGCGCAGACACAGGTGCACTTCCTCTTCCCTCAGCAGGCGTAGGACCAACGCAACGGCTTAACGTGTTTCCCGAGGCTGCCCCGGGCTGTTACTAAGAAACTCCCAATGGAAAAACCCAGTAACACGGCCCGATCTGGGAATCGAACCCAGGACCCCGCGTTCAGTAGTCGCGCTTGCGACCACGAGACCAAGGAGCAGTATTTAAGTATAACGTAGGTATCGGCCATCGGACCGTGATCGGGCATTAGAAAAAAGGGCAATGTAAATATCAGTAACTAAAGAGCTATACAAAAGCCATTGACAAGACCATGTAACGAGCGTTGGAACAAGTTAAATGCGTTAAATTGCCATGCGATTCGCGATAATGCGATGCAGTGACGCCATAGATAAAGTTGACAGATGTGTACACTGCGGCCGGCGAGAGAATGCATTCTTGTCTCCGTTTCATACAAACGAATGGCTTATACCCAGGAGCTCCAATCATTACATACGGCTCACTAGTCTGGTGGCCCAGAACAGACCTGAGCACAGCCCAAAAAGACCTAGAAAAACTGCAGCGGTTCGCGTGTGTGGCGATCACTGGCTGTATGAGAACCACACCCACTGCTGCCCTACAGGCTATGCTTGGACTACCGCCTCTACACCTCATAGTGAGAGAAGAGGCGACCCTGGCTGCCTTCAGGCTTTCTACATCAGGGACCCTGAGCAAAGACTCTAGGGTCAAACACATACGGTTAAAAGAAGATGCGATCAAACGGCAGCCAATGATGGCATCACCCTGCGACAAAGCCCCGAAACAATACTGCTTTCAAAAGCATTACAACATAGTGCTTGAAGAGGAGCGATGCGACCACTCAGGCCCGAAAGAACTGAGAATTTACACCGATGGCTCAAAGACCGACTGCGGAACTGGAGTCGGAGTCTTCTCACACGACCTCAACATAAAAATATCCAAACCGCTGGGAATGCTCAACACGGTTTACCAAGCTGAGTGTGTGGGCATAATGCAAGCGGCTTACGCTATCGCGGCCAGGAGGGTCACGAACACCCATGTTCGCATACTCTCGGATAGCGCCTCAGTCCTGCAATCCTTAGACAAAAAATGCATTACATCGAATCTAATACTAGAATGTCACAATGCGCTCGAGAGGGTAACAGCATCGAACTGCAATACGGTGACACTACAATGGATAAAAGGACACAGTGGATCGCTAGGCAACGACGCAGCTGACGAGCTGGCCAGACGGGCTTCCAGTATGTCAGTCTGTGGACCGGAACCTATCGTGCCCATCCCCTTCAACCAACTACGCAGGTGGCTACAGGAGCACACCCATACACGAGCAGAAAGCTGGTGGACGTCGTCACCAGGCTGCAGGCAGTCCAAAGAAGCCATGCCGTCATTGAATGGCAGGCTAACCAGGCGCCTACTACGACTGGACAGAAAAGGCTTGCGCCTGGTGACGGGGACCATCACGGGACACTGCTCATTAAATAAACACTTTTACACATTAGGCATAACGGACAGTCCTCTGTGCAGAGCATGCATGGAGGCTGATGAAACCATTGCGCATGTGCTCTTTGAGTGCACAGGCGTCACCCAGATAAGGTCAGAAACCCTCGGGACACCCAGATCGTACACAGATGTTCTCAACAGACCAGGAGAGTTGATCAGCTTCTGGAGGGAGGTGGGCTGGTTGGAATAACCACCGACGGCCGCCATGGCCCACGCACAATGGTCCACTGAAGGACTAAGTGCGGAAACCAAACCCCTTAACATAGAACATAGAACCCAGGAGCTCCTAATTTATTGTCCTCAATAATGAATGAACATAAATATTGACATTAGAATAAGGTTAATATAATTTATGAAACGCTTAAGTACCTACTTAGCAAAGACAAACTGCGATCTGTGAATCTTGCCCCAATTCTCAGGGCACGTGCCCTTCGGTAAGACAATGCTTGTTGTCAAATGTTTATCATGTTTACCTTCAAGTTTCCCTTATCATATTTTGATATGCACCCGTGGACACCCAAACAATAAGGAATTTTAATTAATTAAAATTAAATTCAGTTTGTAATTACGTAAGGTTCAGTCACGAGTATAAATACATTACTATGGACAATTCGACAGTAATATCTGATTTCATGATTCATAAAGCAATGAGCGCAGTGACATACCACCTGGCAACAAAAATATCTGACAGTAATAACCCCAAAATCGGTCTCTATCTCACTCTCCCAAAATGGGTGCCGACCACTGACCTTTATTATATGTATGATAGAGGTCAGTGGCTCCGATCCATTACCACACAACCTTTGATCCAGTTGGTATAACTAAACTCGGCCTTTCTCAGTCTTTAAAACAAAGCCTACTTTTTTTTTAAAAAGCCTACAACGTATGTAGGTTACCTACGTTGTCTCCACAAACGCACATAAAAATCAGGCACAATATTTGCTACTCAACACAACGTTACTTGACTTGCCCAGTCTGTTGCCTGCTTGCTCTGTGCCCGCGGCGAGGTGCGTTAAATGGCACGGAATCTAGCCGGTCTAGTCTGGCGGCATCAAGGCAAACGCCAATGTACACTGGTTCCAATCCATCTACTGACCACCTTGAGGGAGTGCTATTATTTGTGTTTATTTACATCAATTTGGACTCGTACCCGTGTCGACAGCGGCGGCGGTGACTTTAGGAGAAAAGTACACGACGACGGGTCTTCGGACGTTCAAATAATAAAGCTGAAAAGTTTGTTTGTTTGTTTGAACGCGCTAATCTCTGGAACTCCTAGTCGGATTTGAAAAAATATTTTTGCATTTGATAGCCCAATTTTTTAGGCTATTTAATATCACGCTAGGACCCTTAGGTGCCGACCAAAAAGAAAAAAGTCAGAAAAAACGCTAAGCGAAAAGGAAGTAATAGCGTGGGCAGGCGATGCGACGCGACGGGGTGGGTCGGGGGAACAAGAAATTTCACGCGGACGTAGTCGCCGGCAGAAGCTAGTAAGTGGTAGTAGATACACCCGAAGAGCCCACCCCGACCTATTGTTCTGAATTTCCAAGACGCTGACGACCGAAATAAGTGGAGGAGCATCGCGGGGGCTGCTTTGGCCAAAGAAAATGCAGAGTCATCAACCACGACCACTCTGTCAAGAGTGAACGACTAAGGAGGAGGATACGCCCGAAGGGTTCGACAGAGGTACCTATACCTATAGTACAGACGCCAGCACATAAAGCTACCCGAAACTGTCAAATTTTCCCAATCAACTTTGAACCTTAGCGATAAAGTTGAAAATCTATTAAAGATGTGCAGTCTGTACCATTTCGCCAGTTATGTTGGAAAGTGCCATGTAATAGGGGGGCGAGCTTATACCCATCAACCGGCCACAAATCCAGACTCCGGGCTGCTACTGAGAATAACTCCTCCTTCTGACGCAGTCGGGTAAAAACTACAGGGACTGCAGGACCTAAACGCGAAAAACGCAAGTTATACAGGGTTATTTGTAAAACACCAGCAACCTCTTAAGAGGTCATTGTACTCATCATTATGAACAACTTTTACTATGGGACCAAACCTGAAATCGCGAAAAAAAAATCAGCTGTTCCCTACATTTTGACGAGTTATACGAACATAAATGTAGGGAACAGCTGATTTTTTTTTCGCGATTTCAGGTTTGGTCCCATAGTAAAAGTTGTTCATAATGATGAGTACAATGACCTCTTAAGAGGTTGCTGGTGTTTTACAAATAACCCTGTATAATGCCTAAAAGTATTTGATCGACTACAGTAAACAAAATCAGAAAAATATATGATATTCTTCAAGATGATAAGCTAGTTAGATGGTGTCTTGAAAACATAATACTACTAATTATTATTATTATTTATTAATTAATTTTTTTAACGTTTTTTAAAAAAAGAAAAGAAAATAAAAAAGAAAAAGAATTTGATACGATAGAAAAAAATCATGAAGATACCTCTAAAAACTTTCTTTTCACAATAAAAACCATACTAATACAAGATTTTTGTCAGATTATTCAACAAGCAACATAATAAAGCACTGGTGTTATAATTTTTTAGTCCAAACAATAGACTGCACAATTGAGATTTGCAGCTCTGAGTTTTTGATATTAAACTCTACTTGATAACTCTACGCATTCCTGGGAAAAAGGGTCTTGACAGACAGACACACGGACAACGAAGTGATCTTATAAGATCCAAGACGAGAAGAGAAAGAAGAAGATTGAGGTATCCGTATCTCAAAAGGAAAAACGGAACCCTAAAAAAATCAAAGAAAACCCAGCCTTTACTTTTATGAACTGGAAAACATTAGGTATGTCTTTTCTTTAAGACCTATGTAGAAAGAAAAAAAAGTTAAGCTAAGGTGGGTAACGTAGGTAAGTTATATCGCGTCACCTTAACAGTATGTGCGCGAACATAGGCCTTTTAACTGGTTGCTCTGTCTGGCTGCAAACAATCAGGTTGATATTTAGTTATTTCCGGCTCCAGTCTACATGGGAGTGGAAAAAACGCAGGTATTTATAAAACAAAGCTTTAGTTTCTTTTTTATACGCTGGGAAGTTAATTATATGATTATAGAGGAACTTGGATAGAGACTGGAATATCCTCTCATTTGCCATGGGTGCCAACCGAAAATGTTTATTTGTCGGCCGAAAACGTTTTAACATTCGGCTTCATTAACTATTTTACAATTTAACACTAAAATATACATATTATATAGTATAAACAAGTACATAAAAATTCGGCTACATTTGCATTTTTCGTAGAAAACCAAAACCGAAAAAAATATTTTTCGTTGTTCGTTAGAAGTAAAATAAATACAGGGTCAGTCTTTAAATCTTGAGTTATAAATGGTGTAACTAACCCGACATAAAACAAACACGACGACATAACAAACAAAACGACATTAAACATTATCTATGTATAAAGTATATGAACGATGTGATTTGGATAAACAAGGAGAAAAACAACTTTTCTGCATTTTTTCAGTTCTTGTTCCAAGCACGGCGGGCTGTGCTGGCGCCGCTGCTGCGGTTGCCAAGACCCTCAAGAGCGGCGCAAATACTGTGACCTTATGGTCATGGATAACTACAGTCTTGAGCCGTTTGGAGTCGAAACGATCGGGTTGTGGGGTCCGAGTGCTCATCTCCTCTCGTAAACAGTAAAAAAATTTACAATGCACCCCAGTGCCCACCGCAGTGTCTATCACAACTGTGTTAACTTTGCCAAAGAAAAACCTAACAAACAAAAAAATTGTATTTGTTGTGTTTGCCCGAAAATACAAATTAGGCCGAATTTCATTTTGGTTTTCGTTCGGACTCTAATAAAGGATCGATTTGGATTCTACAAAAGTTTAAACAAAATACACTGATATTTTAATTGCTTCTCCGAACGTAACATTTTGTATTATTTTTCATCAAACCTGTCTTCAGTCTTTGACAGTCTTTTTGTTTAGATTGGCTACCGAACGAGTATAAGGCCGGGTTTTCACTAAAACTGATTAGAATTTGCCATGCTACATTGAAATACATACATACACACACACATGCCTCCAGGACTGGCGATACAGTACAATACGTGTATGTACATCCGCGAATAATGGCGGTTGACCGCATTTCAACCTTATGCTCTAAGGCTCATATCTCACTAGGACACCCATGGTGGCGCAACCATGGTTACGCTGCCAGCAAAATATACACAGCTCTAAGGTGGGTATCTCACCAGGCATCCAAGCGGTTGCACAACCAACCATACATTTTTAGGCAGTGCGACCATGGCAGCGCCACCATGGTGTCCTAATCACATATGGGCCTTAGGCTTATATTTCAATATTTCACTAGGACACCATGGTGGCGTAACCATGGTCGCGCTGCCAGTGAAATATAGGTACACAGCTTTATGGTAGGTATCTCACTAGGCGTCCGATCGGTTGCGCAACCAACCATAAACTTTTTGGCAGTACGACTATGGTTGCGCCGCCATTGGTGTCCTAGTAAGATAAGGCCCTTAATAATTAGGTTGAAAAGTAGTCCATCGCCAGCGTTCGTGATGATGGTACCTACGTCCGGCACACTAGGAGCAATCAGCAAATCTACCACATTGCTGACAGGCTAATATTTTTACCACGGCATAAGTCAATAGTTACCACCAATATCTACAAGAGTAAAAGACCAAAGCGGATAGCGAGGTGACGACTCGAACAACCAATGCGTTTCGTATTTACACATTTCATTATTTTTTCACGTTTTATGGGAGCATTATGATTATCTTAATATCATGGGTGACTAACAAAAAAAAAATAAAGCAAATTAGTATATTTTAAAATACTTTAGTTTCAAAAGAAATAATTATGTATAGCTAATATATAATTTATGTCTAAAAAAACAGTAATAGTATTAAATATAACTTGTCTTTGACCGCATCACAGCTACAATAGTACAATCTACATGACAATGACAATGATCCCGCGCCATGAAAGGACAAGGGAAGAATATAATTTTTTTTTAAAGCATTTTGTAACATAAGTATGTACCGCCCAGACGAACATACTTTGCATTTGCGTGCTCAAGCGTTGAGGATGAGCTCTGCACATTTTTACATTACGACAATACAATTTCAGGGACTCACTTCAAGCCTTCCTTTACCGACAATGCTTTCACTCATCTGGCTATACAGTTATATTATATCATATAACACCTACGTAACAAACGCAATAATGATTTACATATCCCACGCCAAGGACAATGTCCAGGGTGTTCTTATATCACTGTCATGGGTTTTACTTTGAGTTTCTCGGCGAGCTCGGCGCTGGCCATAATCTGTTTCGGAACATACGACACAGTGCCTCTTTTTTCAGTTTCACAAGCTGCTTGCATCTCTCTGTCTCCTGGAGCCATCACAGGAAGAGAAGGATCAGTCTGGAAATAAAAATGGAGATTGATCACACCCAAAGTCTACCCACATTTCGCCAGTTATGTTTTATAATGGTCAAAAATCCAGTCATCCGACAGATCGAAATTGAAAAACCCAATACCTACTTACTAAAAGGTTGAATACCTACTTTGAAATAAACATTATATTTGGCACATAATTATATTTTGTTTATTGTAATAAACAAAATAAACGTAAATGGTTTCTATGGTCAAGGTTAACCCGACACTGCAATAAAATTGGTAGATTTCCAAAAATAAAATTATAATTATTTTTTTTATACAATTTTGTTTTACATTTTTTTGCTTTTCATAGTGCCCCTAAGCGTATACTTCAACTCCAACAAATCCGCCTCTAAGACGACCCAAGCACTGACCCGAAAGCGCATCTTTATAGCACGTCTTACCCGTGCGATGTGAAACGGGTAAGACGTATACTTATCTATATATTTTCACCAGGACTTAAGTGGTGTACCACTTAGCACGTAGCTTAGCTTCTCCGCTTAGTTTTTAAATTAATTTTAATTATTTATGTTACTCAGTCTAGTCAAGCCCAAGGTTACGCTAAGAAATTCGCTATTTAACGAATTGTGTATATAAACGCCTGACAGAATATAATTAGCATTCAATGGTAGATGGAGCATAGGACGTGTAGCGATTATGATGACGTACAATTACCGTATAATTATTGTGAAAGACGGCACGGTTGACATCTGTCGGGCATGTCACTGCCGTTCGATGGAAT
This sequence comes from Oligia latruncula, assembly GCA_948474745.1. Taxonomy (NCBI): domain Eukaryota; kingdom Metazoa; phylum Arthropoda; class Insecta; order Lepidoptera; family Noctuidae; genus Oligia; species Oligia latruncula. The sequence continues at coordinate 13,351,203 of OX419701.1, read as the reverse complement.
CAACGAGACACATTATCTCCAGGTGGTCTCGTCTAACTAACGAAGAGTACTCGCAATCATAGACACAACATTGTAGTCAGGTTTATTCATCAGCAACTTGCTCTGAAATACAGCCTTGTGGAATCGAAAGTGCTGTATATATCGAAAGGTTTGTTAAGGTGTTAGGTAGGTACCCAATAGAATACCAACTTGAGTGTTTAGAGAAAAGTGATATTTAGTGACAAATTCTGCGAAATTTTCAAAATTATATAAAAATTTAGTTTTATCGAATTCTATGAATTTTCGCGTAGGCTTTACGGGGCACTTCATTGTTGCAAATGTGTCACACTATCACGTCCTGGAAGGAATATTATGTCAAATTGCAAGTCACCCTGTGTAATTTATTAATCTCAAATTGTTTAAAACTGTCAAGGACTCTCTACGACCACGAGACAGGCTCAAACCTAGTAGTGGAGCCCCACAAATTAATATATTTAAATTATGTTTATTTATTATTATAATTCATTAATTATTATTATTAATTTATTTATTAATAATAATTAATTATGTTTATTTATTATTAATTATTTTGGTTATTTGTATAATTAGTTTTAAAGTAAATGTAAGAATATGAATGAAAGGAATCACACACCGGTGCCAACTTTCGCCAATGCAGTATGCTGTCGGTGACTCGGTCTTCGAAGCCAGGGGCGAAGTGTCCGGGGTTCACGGCAACGTAGCATTGGCCCAGGTTGGCCGGCCCGCCAGCTCCCTTATGTGTCCAGCTTCGTATGTGATGGGCGTAGCAAGAGCCTGTGCAATTTGTGTGAATGATGAGTTTAAAAAAAATCAAGCCTTTTGTGGTTTGCCATTGTTATAAGTATTACGTTCCTGCAATTAAATTGCTTGATGCCATCAATTGCCAAGGTCGTCTTAAGGGCCTTCTAGCATATCTCTGCCGCGAAAATAATTATGAGAAACCGCTAAACGAATTTCGCTAAGAACATCATGAGAGTCAGTGGAGTTGTAGCAATCGTAGCAAAATGTCGTCATTTTCGACTTACTAAATACAGTATAGGTCTATTTCAAACCTATTAGATTAGTTTTTTCCGTAAATATAACTACAACATCCATATTACAAAAATAAGTTTTGCTTTATAAACTGCTCGACTACCACAGATTCGTGTAAAACAAACTCGGCACCGCAGCAAAGCGGGCTGAGTGCGGAGGTGTAACTTGCTTCCGAGCAGATCGACAAAATCAGGCAGAAATGAGATAGAATCATAATCAAATCTGTGCGTTAAAACAGGCAGTATCGATTCCGTTTCGCTTACGTCGAACAACGGACAAGCCCTGGCGGAACTACTGCGGTTTCGCTGCTATGTTTTATACCCGCCTAATTAAATTACGGCCTCTGTTTCGCGGTCTCCACTACATGACTTCTTTGCCTTAACCAAGCCATCGTCCCTTCAGTAGAATTAGACAGGCCACTGCTACTTTAGCTTGATATATGACAGTCCTTGTGCACTTCGTTTCTGTACGATTTTTTTTTTCGTACTGTTCTATATACAGTTTCTTTACCTGCTAACATTCCACAGAACAGCTCCACCATAGCCGCTAGTCCAAAGCCTTTGTGTCCTGATGTCCGCTCACCGCCACCCAGTGGCATCAGACAACGAGTTTTTGCTGCCTAGAAAGGTGATGGAATGATAGAAATGAGTGATATTGGTATCATGGAAGACAAAGAAAGGTGGATATTTTCAATTGACTATTTGCGATTACATGATTTGTTGCTCTAGTGGTTACAAGCGCTAAGCACGAGGTCCTGGCGATTCCCAGGTAGGGCTAAGTGTTATTGGGTTATTCTATCAGGAATTTCTCAGTAGCAGCCCGGAGTCTGGATTTGTACTCGGTTGAAGATAATAGGCTCACCCATTAAGAATTACATGGGATGGGATAGCCACGAGCTTTATAAAAGGTAAGCTCATTTGATGAATATGGCCCATTCCCTATGCCAGGCGGATTCATAATTTTAGATCAATTAGATAGAATGGTAATCGAAACCCACTAGTTCAGCATCTAAAGTTTCTTTTCCATCGGGACCTTGAGCCCAGCCGTGGGCCAATGGCTCCCCTGTCTGACGGTTCATCTCAATCTGAAAAATAACACATTAAAAAGACAAACACTTAACTAAATTTGTTTGACAAGAACCGTTTAGGGTTGAAACAATAGGTCACTAGGATCATGTGGCCCGAGTGCTCATCAAGTTTTTCGGTACATCGTCAAGCGTTTCGTAGAATCTTTACGTAACCAGAGGGCTGGTCTATTTTTTTCACGCCAAAGATTCAATCAGCTTTGCCATTGAGCGTGTTAATGCCTCCTAGGCAAATCCATTCAGAGGTCTAGGCGTAAAAAGGTAACACAGAGTTACTTTCGAATTTATAATATTATAATACGGATACCCAATCCACTAGCGACACATTGATACAGTTTTATGGAAACACTGTAATTTATGAAATAAGGTCCTTAACGTTTCTAAGTTTTTTTTTTGGAATATTCCAGCTTGAATGGATATACTCTATAGATACTATAGATCCTTTTATTCATAAACGTTGCTTCAAGTGAAGTAGTGAGCGGGTTCGATTCCTGGCTAGAAATATTGATTTTTCAAAAATCTAATGATTCAGTTTTAGTTTTCATCAAAATCGAGCCCGCGATTCCTTTGATTACTTTATGCTATTCAACATAGTTTCGGATTTGGCCATCCACGCCCACTTGGAAAATTCACCCTGTATATTACCTAAGGCCAAAGAACACAAAAGGCGTAAATGTTTCTATTACTAATAACCTTATAACCAAACAGGTAGGTAACTGTTACCTTTCCAAAAGCAACCGCAGTAGTAGCCATGTCGAGGTAGAAGATTTCATTCTGTGTACCTGACGCAACTACTGAGATAGGATTAGTGCCCAGTGCCGCCTAGAAACAAAGAAAAAACACGTCAGTCCCTCACATAGCGGTCCCTCAGCTTCGTAGACCTTTAGAAATTTACGCAACGTCGCGCGTCGTTGCAGCAACATGCATGTGTGTTGCGCAATACATTGCAGTAAAAATATCAATCAATATAATTTGATTAATGTTTCTATGCAAAACATGTTGCACCAAAAGGGTCTAAAATAATTGATAAAACTGGCAAAAATCTTATTAATTAGGCCTTTCTACGAATTCTTAGCCCGGCCCTACAGGGCAGTAGTATTTGAATAAATGTGACAATAAATATATTATATACACAACCAGCAGCCTGATCGTGTGGAAAGAGCACTAAACTCAGTAATCGCCTAAGTTCACAGTACTTAATAAGGAGATAGAGGAAGAGGAACACGAAAGCCTCCATGTTTGTATTCTTACAACTGACCTGTTTACTCCTGGGAGGTGCAAGGAATGGTGACGAGTTGGTAAAAGCCATGCCTATCATCCCTTCGGACGCTGCTTTTTGAGCCCAGTAACCAACGATGCCGTTGTGATTTGCACCTATAAAATATTTAACGTGGATCCAATGAAATTAAAAGAATGACGTCCCTATGTTGATCACTGATTTAGTATAAATTTAGTTAAGTTTAGACAGTCAGGAAAGCAACACCCAAACGGCGGAATTATCAGAACAGTGAAACTAAATTATTTAAAAGCCTAATAAAATATTTGGGCGTTGGATCTGAATACTTAGGGGAAATCTAACTTAAATACAAAGCCTTGCCAAAGGCGAAGCATTACCAGTTCCTGGAAGGTATGGGCTTACGTTCAAGTGATGAATGAACGAAACCTTCTGTCATGACGAACACGACGTTCTACCTAATTTACAAAATTAATTTTGTATATACTGTCTCCTCTCTCGCTTTGGAATACACGCTTTGCAACGATAGCTCAGCTTTATTATTTTAATCTTTCCCTTAATTAATCTAGTCAATCCATAACTTACACACATAAGTTTTCATCATTAATAATATCACTGGGTCCTACCTTATTTATAAAATACTTACAATTTAATCAAAATGAGCAACTCTAATCCCCAAGATACAGGCAAACGTCTAGTTTGGGGATCACTGTCCATGTCCATTATTGACTATTTTAAGTTCTTATTATGTTTACCTTTAACTGAGATCCACCCTATCCCTGATTTGGAAGCCTTCTGAATGGCCAAGTCCATGGCAAAGTGGCCGCCAGTGGCACCCAGCACATGGTTGGCATCGACCCACGCTGTAGCGTCGTTCTCTTTCAAGATTTTCGGCTCGTTGTTGGGCATGCACACTTTTTTTAAGATGTCGTTTACGTACATTTCTGGAAATTTTAATAACTTTGAGGTCCTTGCCAAGATCATAAGTACCTTCTGCCTTGATAACTGCAAGTTCCTCCTTATATCAAACTGTTTACTGCCCCGTTGGTCTCGTGGTCGCAAGCGCCTCTGTTGACCGTGGGTTTGATTCCCAGGTCATGAAAAGTATTAGTGGGTTTTTCCATTAGGAATTTCTTAGTAACAGCCCGGAGTTTGTATGTTAGCAATAGTTGGCAGTGTGTTACCCCCGTGTCTTGGACAGCATGTTTTAAGCCGTTGGTCCTGCTCCTGGTCTCTCTCCGGTCGTGTCAGATTGCCGCCCCATCGGACCACGAGAGTGACGGAAAAGACGAGGACGACCTCGACGACGACGACGACGACGAGACGCCAGAGTGTACAAAATGGCGTTGACGGGGCTATTCACGGCGAGCTCACTGCGCACCCGTGGCGTTTCCGCGGCTAGATCGCCGCGCGCTCGCTACCAACTCCCGGTGAGCTCGCTGCGCACTCGCCTCGCTTTGGATACGCTTGCAAATCGCCAGTGTGATGCCCTAAGAAACGTTTCATTGTTGACAGCGACATTAAAGTACGATATGCACCAGCAGCACTATTACGAGTGCGATTGCAGGCGCTCACTAGCGAGCACTAAGAACAGCCGTCATGCGTCATCACTCGGGACACAAAATTAGGTTTCTTCGACGGATATTCTGCGGCACGAGGCGGTGCTGTTCGATTTTTCAACAGCCGCTCGCGGACTATCTGTGCGCGTGTCTCGCTTTACCGTAATTTTTACGGCCGTAAAATGCTCAATCTATCTCTTTAAAAGGTGCCTTGTATTGCAACAATAATTTCTGGATAAAATTGTCCGCATTATAAAGAAAGATCCATCAGGTCATCTTCACTCTTATTGTTTAGGTACTCACCCAACCTATTAAGTCCGTGACTAGGGTGTCCTATCTTGTCAGCCCGGATCAGCAGCTCTGCCTGCTGCAATGCCGGCTTGCTCCCAGCACCCGCTGCCTTCAGACATTCCACCATGAACCGCTGAGCATCTGCCGTCACCACTTTTCCCATGGTTATAGAAACTGAAACAGTGGTGGAATTACATGATTCAGATTCACAGACGGTTTCAACCTGAAGTGAACATTTGCTGTTCCACAAAATAATGAATTACTTCATATTATGTTCCCTGCACGTTAATGAAACTTTTGAACCGCAGTTTCGGTTTCGACCAAAAAGGGGCCGAATCGTTGGCCCGTCCAAAACTGTTTTTTATAGAATACGAACAAACGACTGACAGATAGAAAGACGGGCGTAGGCGTTTTTGTACAATACCCAAAAAAAATGTGTTTGACTTATAATTTAAGTATTTTTTTCTTCTTTGCTGGTTGAAGTATTTAACGACTAGGTATTACGATTTTTTTCCTCTAATGGCTACAGCAAATAATTGCACCGATCCCAGCGTGGTTAAACCAGACTCGATTAATCGAATAAACCCCAAGATTCGCACTACCTCTTCATGGTGCTACAGCGACCATTACATATCAAGGAATAGACCAGGGGGCGCGGTAATGGTAGGGAAGACGTGCCCGTAGGATAGGTAAGGATTTAAGAGCCTACCGGATATGCATCCTACCTCTGTAATGGCTACAGTAAATAAGTCTTAATACTCGCTAATATTAGGTATAAGCAGCATGTCGTTCGGTCGCTATAGCTTCAACGATTACTTCGCCACTGTTCGTTTCATTAATGACTGCACATTATTGCATCGCGGTTTAGCGACTTGTTCAGTTTGAGTACGGTTTAAAAATTGCGTTTTCTAACGATGCTGAATTGTTTAGTGGAGAGATAAAGTGTTGTCGCTATCTTATCTTGTTCTGAATAACAACGAAATCGCTAATCGTGGATGCTAACGGTTGCGTGTATATTTTTGAAATATTTGCACAAAATTTGCCAAACGTCTACTGTATCTTTGCACAAAAGAAATCTGATAATTTAAAAATTAGCCCTTGTCCGAATAATTTGATACAAACCTACAAAAAATGATGGGTCTCAGAAAATAATATAAATTTAACCAACTTTTACTATGCATACTTTTTATATTATAAATTCGAAAGTAACTCTGCCTGTCGGTCTGTCTGTATGTTAGGTACCTTTTCACGCATAAACCACTGAACGAATTTCGACAAAATTTGGCAGAGAGATAGATTGCATCCCGGGGCCTCCCCCGGGATGCAATATATCTCTCTGCCAAATTTTCCTTGCCTATGTCCTTACATAGGATAGTTTTTATCCTGATATTCCCACGGGATCGATACTTATGCGGGTGAAACCGCGGGGCTCTGAACTACACTACTACTTCATAAGTTTCAGTTTCGGCCAAAACTAGATGGGGAGCAGAATAATCGGTTAGGGCTTCGCTTTCGGCTGGAAATTGTGTTTTTTTATACAGGGTGGCAGGGACATCGACGCGCAAACGTCGTGAAAAGGTTACACCTGATGCCATAAATTAAATTACGAAAGTCATTCATCTCGGAAATGACCGGTTAAAAAAATTGTCATTTTTGAGCCCGCAATGTATTGCAAACAACGCGATCAAAACGCTCAGCGGATGGCGCGCGCGCGCTACCTAACCTACCTACACACACACACAAGTCTTTGGTGCGGCCGCCCGCCGCCCGCCGCGCCGCTGCCGGACGAACGTGAACGTACCTACGAAATATCGCCTAATAACGACAACATTGGTACCTTAGTACCTATTACTATTCTTGATCGAAGACCTACCTACCACATAAAATCGTGTTTAATTTAATTAGTCTTGATAACCGATGGTAGTTACTTATTAAGTACCCGTTAAGGAAATAAAACTAACAATAAGCTTATTCCCATAAAATAGCGATACCGATGAGGATTGATAACAAAAAAAAAATGCTTGATGAGAACTTAGCGATCCAGGAATGTTTCATTAATGAACTTACCTTAATTTCGCTCATTCCTAATGAGATAGGGTTCGAAGTGGCCGCCACCAACTCGCTCGCAGATCTGAGCGCGGCGCAGAGTTTCAGCGTGGACACGGGGCAAAAAAGTGGGATCCTGAACACACTCCTCACGCAGCGTCGCAAACACATTCACAATGCGATCCCTCATTTCTGCTGCGGTATCGCACTCGGTCACAAACACCTTATCTTTGACGTAACCCCAAAGAAAAAAATCTAATGGGGTCAAGTCCGGTGAGCGAGCTGGCCATGGTTGTGGACCGAATCTTCCAATCCACCGGTCTCTAAAAGATTCGGTGAGGCAGCGTCGAACAGGAAGGGTCACGTGTGGGTAGGGTTCCCAGATCAAGATATCAAAAATCCGGAGAAAATTCCTGACATTCCATGAAATTTCCGGACAATCTTGTTAATTTTTTATTAAAATCGTTACGCATCGTGCAAGTAAATAAACTAACCAAATCGATTGCCAAATCGTTCGAATTTTGACACGCGCGCGGTGAAATGGTAAGGGGTGAGGGGGAAGCGCCTCTCTGTCGCCTGCATTCGCCCGCGCACATGATACCTACACCCGCGCACCGTGTGCTTTTGCTTTAAGTTTGTTTGTTTTGATTTAGTCTAGCGTTTGTCTTCACTTATTTGTAGAAATTCCGGACGGTTTAAGATTCCCCCCGCATTCCGGACAAAGACCTATATTTCCGGACTTGTCCGGAAAATTCCGGACGTATGGCAACCCTACGTGTGGGGGAGCGCCGTCGTGTTGGAACCATGTCTCGCGGAACTGGCGCACAGGTACCTCCTCGATTATTTCCTCGAGAGTTGTTCTTAGGAACTCGTGGTATCGCGGCCCGTTTAGTCGTTCAGGGAGAAAAAAAGGTCCAATCACGCGGTCGTTATAAATACCGGCCCACACATTTACCGACCATCGAGTTTGGTGCCCCGTCTGCTGCAATGCGAACGGATTGGTATGCGCCCAGATATGGGAATTGCGCCTGTTCCACATTCCGTTGCGAGTAAATGTAGACTCATCCGTCCAAATCACATTCGCAGCAAACGTAGGCATTGCGACGTGCTTTTGTTGCAGCCACCGGCAGTACGAGACACGACGAACTCTGTCTGCGGGCAATAACGCCTGCACCTTGTGAAATCGGTACGCTCGCTGCCGATCTCTGCGTAAAACCCGATGGACAGTCCAGCGTGAGACTCGGGACCTGTAACGGTCACGAACTAAGCGAGCTGCCGTGCGTATTCCCAGTCGCGGGTTCTGCCGCACGACACTCAGTATGTGGTTCGCAATACTCGGTCTAACGGGCCTGCCAGCTCCCTCGCGCTGTGGTACTATGGGCTGATTGTCCAAGACACGTTGGAACGCTCGTGTAATTACACGAGAATCTTGTGGGTGCCTATCTTCGGGATATCTCTCCACATAAATACGTAGTGCCCGTCTTGCATTCCCACGTGCTTCGCCATAGCACATGAGCATATTCCCGTATTCGCGGGCACTGAAGAATTGTTCAGGTCTGGAAGGCATTTTGAACGTCACTCTCAATCAAACACACGCACACACACAGAAAGAAAATTACTTTTGATTTTAAAAACTAGGTACGTTAAGATCACAAATTCGCGACTAACAACACGCCCGTTTGCGATCAACGAAATCTAGGAACTGGCAAAAATCCGTTAAATCGGCGAAATGCAAAAGAAATGTACTGTGCAGTACAGTGCCTGCACCGAACACAGATCAACAAAATGATAGAGTGTACAAACACATTTAGTGATACCTAGTTACCTACTCACGAAATTAATTGCGAAAATGGATGTATTTTTTTATGAAATAGTAAATTACATTGTTGAATTGCATTCAAAACTAAAATTAATGTTGATAATAAAAAAATATCGAAAAATTACGTGACTATCAATACACTTCTACACGTTTTTGTTTATTCTTCTTTACTTAAATTGATGAAGCTTTAGAAAAATAATTATCCCCCATAGTGAATCTAAAATAAAAGTAGTAAAAATGGGTAATTCAATTTAGTAGGTGATTAAAATGCCTCATGTGACGCGTCTGTTAGATTCATTAGGATATGTCGCCTTATCGCCTAGCTTCTTTTGAGGAGACCGCTCGGCGCCGCCATGCGCCGCGGTCCCTTTGTCGCGGCATTTGAAAGCGAATAGCCTAAGTACAAGCCAGTGTTGACCTCGCAAATGAACTTTAGCAATACAGCTGATCAGGTAGCACTTTTGAGTTTTATTTACATTGCTGTTTTAAGTGAAAAAAATGAATTTACTATTTTTTAATTAAAAATCTCATTGGGTTAGATATAAATAATGATTTTATACAGTTTACAATAAAAAAAATTGCAGAAAAAAACGTAAAAATTAAGAAAAAGCCGACGAAAAATTTCAACGCAGGGGGGTCCAGAATCATGTACTGAATGCATGGTAAGCGGTTGCGCGTCGATGTCCCTGCCACCCTGTATAATGGATCAGCACTTGCCGCAGGTCAAAACTTTATACAAAACGAGTCGGACTCACGCACCGAGGGTTCCATATTGTGAAACGTGAAATGTTTTTAAATTTTCATCGGCGAGGCCTATATTCGTCAGATAAATGATAAATGATTTTATTTTTGTAGTTTGTACAAACACTTTTACACCTCAATCATGTTTTTTAAAACTAGATGAAGTCGGCGTTTCCTATCTGACTACTCTGAGAAGAAAGGCCGAAACAAACTCAGAAGTCACAGTCTCTTTTAAAGTCCAGACATAATCTTGGTCAGGTTATATGAAGACCATGTAGATCGATGTCTGAGATGGTATTTTGAGGAAAGAACCACACAGATTGAGAGGACCTGTCCAGTCAGTGCACGCATTTGTCAGAAATTGTGCAGCTCAACTTAAGACTTAAGGAGCTCAACGATTCGACGAACAATACCAAAGAAAGGACATTTGGGTAGGCCACAAAAATTACTCAAACTGCCAGACCATGAAACAAAAAACTAGCAGAACACAGAGAATAATAAAAAAATCTATACTAATATTATAAAGCTGCAGAGTTTGTTTGTTTGTTTGTTTGAACGCGCTAATCTCTGGAACTACTGGTCCGATTTGAATGATTCTTTTAGTGTTGGGTAGTCCATTTATCGAGGAAGGCTATAGGATATATTTTTTTTTTTTTCAAAAATTAGGGATCCGTAATAAAATTGCTATTTTGTAACACAAGGTGTAAAATCGAAAACCTATTTTTGCGTGCGCTGCAAAAACTATTGACAATAGAACAAAATGATGTACTACGGGTTTGTAGAGCCCATTAAGACCTACAAAAAAGTCCGCGACAACATATATCTAGCTATCATGGTTTAATCACAATAACCGATTTTGTGTTCAAAATAATTATTAAATCGTCTGTAGAAAAAAAAACTACGTTAAATATGTATCGTAATATTAATTTTTATCGAAATTAAGCATTATGTTATCAAGAGTATTTATGAAGAAGTAAAATACTTTTTGTTTCATCTCAATCGGATATTTCGTTTAAAAGTTATCACGTGTGTAAGATGTTAAGAGTTGGTACCTAATAAGGAGTTATGGGCCATAGAGTTTTTTATCAACATAAAATCTATACTAATATTAAAGCTGAAGAGTTTGTTTGTTAGAACGCGATAATCTGTGGAACTACCGGTTAGATTTGAAAAAATCTTTTTGCATTTGATAGCCCAATTCTTGAGGAAGGCTATAGGCTATTTAATATCATGCTATCTATGACCCTTAGGAGCCGAGCAAAAAGAAAAAAGTCAGAATGAACGCTAAGCGAATACGAAGTGTTGCGACGGGGTGGGGGTACAAGAAATTTCACGCGGACGAAGTCGCGGGCAGAAGCTAGTATATAATAAAATGAATAAAATGACCCACATCGTCTTCACATTCACAATGAAAAATCGCACTATTTACATCGTCAGTAACCAACTGCTGACGTTTAAGTTTAAACAAAAGAGAAGTGTCATCTGCAAACAACACTATATCATGATTATCCTTTATGAGGTACGTCATTAATCATCGTCATTAGTCATTAATATAAATAAGAAACAAGAAAGGACCAAGAATTGAGCCCTGTGGGACTCCCATTGTTACTGTAGATCCGGGTGATCTTTTTCCATTAACGTCAACGCTCTGAATCCTTTTACGTATGAAGTAAGAAGATCCAGAGCAGTGTTCCGGATCCCATAGTGGCGGAGTTTCCTGATTAACGTTTCGTGAAGAACGCAATCGAATGCCTTGGACAAATCACAAAAGATGCCCAAGGCATCGTATTTATCTTCCCATGCATTATAAATATGTCCTAAAAGTTCAACACAGAATTTTAATTAATTTTAATTCAATCAGAGAATTTTAACACTACGGTGTAGAATATTTTAGTTTTAGGTCAGCGCCATCTCTTGACCGGTAGTGGAGCTAATGTAAATTTTGTTAATTTCTGAAAAAGAGTGCTATTTGGAGACATTTTTTTATATTTCCTGTAATCTTTACATGAAAATGAAATTATTCTATCACATAGAATAATTTCAGATTTTTCTCTATGCAAACTTCGGAGATAAGGAGGTGCGAAACGGTATTTTTTTACATTTTTCATAAAAAATCGAAAACTATACGGCCTAAAAAGAAAAGAAAAAATGTTTGAGAATGTGCAAACAGCGCTCTTTCATATTATGATACTAGTAGCCCCCACTTCGAATTTTTTCAGTCCCTGTTGCAAAATAGTTGGCCAAACGTAATCTTAGACTACTCTAAATTTCAAATGGATAGCATTAGTAGTTCTAGAGATATCAGCTGTGACAGACGGACAGACAGACTGAGTCTCACCATAAGGGTTCCTTTTTACCATTTTGGTACGGAACCCTAACCAGCCTCCTAAACCCTGCACTACTTTCTATTATTTATGTGCTGTTGATTGGTAGGTCCAAATATATGCTTTAAATTATCTTTTTGCTGTATGTAACAAACCACCTAAGATATTCTATTCCATAGTTACATACTTTTCTATAAAGATCAATGAACCCAGTCAGAGTATGGTCTTGTAGTATTTATTCTGTGGTATGGTTCTGCAATAGCATGTACTACCTATCCCAATGATATTATAATTATTACACTTCAGTAGTATCAGTAGTAGTCATTACCTTATTATCGTGCTAAAAAATCATCAAAAATATTGCAGTTCAACACTTCATTTGTGGTTTTTATATTTGTAGTGGTCATAACATATTATTTTCTTTTTAAGTACTTTATAATTTTCCAATTTTTTTGTTTGTTTTGGTTACAACATTTGACTGACAGATGAAATAAGCAAATCTTTCTCAGAATGACATGTGACAGAATGACACCTTAATACTCTAGTAGCCAGTACTAGTTTATCCGCATCTTTACTAAATGCACCTTGTGGAAACTCCCCTTAGGGTTTTGGTCGGGTATAGTTAGCTGAGGCTTTCGAAATTTCTAACTACTAAATATCCAAGCTGGAGTATCATAATTGGGTATATTTAGGACCTAGCGCTGCGTGCGTCTGTAATGTAATGAATGATGAAGATATAAGGAGTTGCAATAATTGTAAAGTAAAATCCAGATATTTGCGTCAAGAAGTTATATTGAGATCAGGAATTAGTTTACTTATATTATAACATATTATTTTTCACTTCAGTAGCTCAAACATGTAGGTTTTGCTGCCTGAAATCAGTGAGCAAAATGCGATTTTGCTCACTGAGTGAGACAAAGTAACTTTTTAATTTTTTTTTTCTGAAAGCCGCGAATATCTTATTCAGCCTTGGGTTAATCATACAATTCGAAACTTTCACACTCTATCTCTTTCCCGCCATTAGAAAGAGAGAGAGACAAAGATCAGCCCTTTCGAAGTTCCGATTTTGAATTCGACCTCAAAGACAAACACGTTCGGAATTTCGTACTAACTAAAGAAATTTTGCAAAAAGATCATTATGTCTTTTAATGTAATTTATTGAATTTTGAACTTATTGTTGTATTTAAACGAAAATAAGTATTTACTGCAAATAAAACTGATATTTTAACCTGTAAATATTTATTTCTAGTTTCAATAATGTTAGGTACGTAATTTATTTGGCTTGGCACGCGACGATGGGAAGAGACCAGACGGAATGACCATAATGCCTTGGAAGGTTGGTAGGCCTTTGGTGTGGGATGCAACGTGTGTCGACACCCTTGCGCCATCCCATCTTCCAAGCACGGTGAGCTGTGCTGGGGCAGCTGCTGCAGGTGCGGAAAACCTCAAACGGCGCAAATACTCCAATCTCTTTGGAACGTATATGTTTGAGCCGTTTGGGGTTGAAACTCTAGGACCATGGGGCCCGAGTGCCCACGTGGTATTTCGAGACATCGCCAAGCGGTTGGTCGACTCTTCACGTGACCAGAGGGCTGGCCTTTTTTTTTGGCCAAAGAATCAGCATTGCCATACAACGTGGCAATGCTGCCAGTCTTTTGGGCACGTTTCCTGTTGACAGTGATGCGGATGAATTTTTTGATGCCCTTTGATTCTTTCCTTTCCTTTTTATATACTTGTACATATTCTTATTATTATTTTAATACTGTACATAATGTAATAAATAATTTATTAAACGTTATTTCATGCTTTTCGTAATATATTTTGAATAATAAAATATCATGGGTGCTATTTCCGAACACGCCTTACAAAGTGTTCTCGCTGCTGAAGCACATCATATTGTAGTCTTTGTGCTGAAGTGAAAAGTTATGTGTGTTACACGAGAGCAAAGTTTTTTGCATCTCGTGCCTTTGAATCCCTCGCCACACTCAGGATTCACCTTTAGAATCACAGTAATACTATTAGCGAGGAGGCTGTATTGTCTTTTCCGGTTATGTTTATTTGCCACATTTCCAGTTTGGTCGGACTGTCAGATTGAATGCGACTTTTAGTTTTGACCAAACTCCCTGAATGTACGACGACCTTCGATCAACAATACCAACTGTTGATCGAAGACGACGACTGACCGAAGCTGAGAAGTAGGCTGAACTGCAATTTTCTTAGAATGATTTCTATTTATCTTAATTTTTTTTTATGTACAATTGTGCTGCGTTCGTTGTCTTTATATCTGTTACGGCTAAAGATGGGTGTGAACATAAACTTAAGATTAGCCGGCTAAACTTAGGTTTATCTTCGAGAAGCGGCGAAAGTTAGTTTCTTCTATCTTCAGCCGGCTAAACTTAAGTGTAACTGCAGGCCCTTGGCTAAAAATGTAGAAGAAGGAAACAATGTGATAATGTTTACTATTTTGAAACGAAAACTTTCAGGTTTGGTTACTTTAAACCCTTTACACAGAAATAGGGGATACCGAGCGAAGGGCACCCCGAGGTTAGGTTTGGTTAGGTTACTTTAAACCCTTTACACGACGGAGCCCCGCGACGCGGCTCCGTCGATATAGGATGCAAGAGCGAGCGAAGGGCACCCCGTTTAGCGTTTCGAGATTGTGCGACGCCAACATTGCAAGTACGTGCAATCAACCGCAAGGAAAGATGACGCAATACTAAACAAAAACATTGCCACGTGTGCGCGCATTGTCTCCCCACCGCCCCCTCAAGCCCTCCTCCGGCCCGGCGCGTCCATCGAATACATTTTTAAGCCGCTTCGTTTCGGTTAATGTGCACATTAGCCGGCTAAAGATGGAATAACACGACACAAACTAACATGATATCGTACTTTAGCCGCTTCTCGAATATAAACTTAAGTTTAGCCGGCTAATCTTAAGTTTATGTTCACACCCATCTTTAGCCGTAATATCCTTTATGTAGGTTAATTTTTGTATTGCCCTCATATTATACGGAGAAGGATTCTCACTGAATAGTTTACTTAATCGTGTAAACTCTCTTGATTAATAATAATGACTCATTATAAACTGATGCTACTAAATATACCAGAGTAGCGGTATCTTGGTAAGGTACATTTAGAGATAGTCACTCGAAAATGTGATCTAATTATACCCGGTCTGCCAGGTCCGTGACGTCACAAGGTATTGTACTTACCCTGCATTATATTGTAGTCTGTGTATTGTACATTTAGTAAAGACGCAGTTTAACAAAACAGTACAAAAAGCACTTTGAATTCTTTTGTTTTTTGGCGTCGCATCATGGAGTTATTATAATAGAAGTAACTTGTATTATATTACGTCCATGCGTCGCATGCGTTTTAGAGACAAAGCAGAAATATCTATCATGTATTTTATCTATGATACTCGTATAATACAGGTCAATGTACTAACGTCACGTAAAATCCTGCACCGCGCAAGCAAAGTTTACCGCGCAACTTCAATCATCAGGCAGTTGCCCACCAGACACGATACCCGTCTGGTCGGAGGATCCTCCCTTTCCTATAGAGGTCGATGAGTGAATTTTACACCCTGTTCCTCATGCCTCTATGCAACCAATATTGCGGACATTAAATTTCACGCTGTATAAATATATTATATCAAACCACGGGAGACTGGCAAAAATTAAACAAGTGTGTATATTATAAAATAAATATTTACTTTAGGTTAAAAATAAATGTAAATATACTAAAAAAAACAGTAAATATTAAATACTTCTTACTATAAAATTAATGACAAGAGTTTGTAAACACGCACTTATAATAAATTTGTACTGAATAATTTGTTATTAAATTAAGTTTGTTTTTTTTTTTTTTTGTTCTTTCTGCTTCACAGCAATCTGTCGTAAACGACAATAAGCTGCTTCTTTGTCCGAAATTTCCGAGTTTTATTAGGTAATAGAGCTCGGTGAGAACTTCGTAGTTAAGTTTCTCATTCCAATTAGTTGAATCTGTCCTGGAGAGTTGGGACGCTATGTCTTTTCAATCTCTTAAATTGCAGGCCACCATCACCGCTTAGTTTTTAAATTAAGTTTGTGAAAAAAAAAAAATTTAGAGGACACCGACCGCATCACAGTTGTAATCACAGGTTGTAATAGTACCAATCCACATTACAATGACTACCCAGCGCCAGGAAAGTATAAAATAACTTAGTTTCGTTCCGACTAGACGAGCATAATTTGCATTGCTCAAGAGTAGGTAGAGGATGAGGTTCTGCACAATTTTCACATTACAATGCAGTTTCAGCAACTCACTTCAAGCGACATTTACCTCCAATGCTGTGTTTCACTCATCTGACCATACAGTTATATCTCCTACGTAACAAAAACAATGGTGTTTTATATTCCCATGCCAAGGACAATGTCCACACCTATTCTCATGTAACTGTCATGGGCTTTACTTTGAGTCTCTTGGCGAGCGCGGCGCTGGCAGCGATCTGATGCTGGACGTATGACACTGTGCCCGTTTTCTCAGTTTCGCAAAGTGTTTTCTTTTCTATATCTCCTGGGCAAATAACAGGACGATCTGGATCCGTCTGGAAAAAAATAAAAGTTTAGATATCGGACTGCCATGATATTCCAATTGCACAAAGAAAAACCCAATAAAACTGCTAACACTTCGAAATAAATATTATATTTGGCACCGCTAGAACAACAAAATATTTCTTTTGTAAATCAAGTGTCAATCAAGGAATCTAGAGAGTTCGCGAAATCTATAGTATCTAAATCAAGGGACGGGGAGGGGAAGTAGGGAATGTCACTCAATAGTCAAGCATTACTTAAAACTAGATACAAGCCATTCGATTGGTTGAAAACTAGTTTTAATAAATACTGGAGTATTGAGTGACGTTCTGTAATACGGAAATTAGAAGCTGAGCTGATGGCCCATTTCAATTGGTACCGTCCACGGAATAGAAAATTTTCTATTCCGTGGTACCGTCATTGTTTTTTTATTATATCTCTTTTTAGGGTTCCGTAATCAACAAGAAACCCTTATAGTTTCGCCATATCCGTCTGTCCGTCCGTCCATCCGTCCGTATGTCTGTCCACAGCTTAGCTCACTGACTCTTAGTACTAGAAAGCTATAATTTGGCACGGATATACATATTAATCACGCCGACAACGTGGTAAAAAAATCTTAAAAAAAAAATTTACCTTCTCTACTTAACTGTGGGGATGTTTTTTTTCTCGTCTACCCCATGATGTGGGGTATCGTTGGATAGGTCTTTCAAAAATATTATGGGTTTGTGGAAACAATTTTTCGAGTCAGGGATCCGTTTGCGAAATATTAAGCTTTAAAGTGCTAATTTTTGTTAAGGCTGCTACCATAGATCGGCTTCCCGTCGGCTATTTGCCGCACAAACAAGCTGCACAACTGAAATGATGCTCTGCGGCCGCCTGATTATGCCGGCGGCATACCCGCGCGGCAAAAACCCGCCGACTGTGCAGCCGGCATATTGTGTAGGTGCCTTTAGAGTCTCCCCCCCCCCCCTTCCAGCTGATATGTGAAAAAATTCACGGCAGTTATATACCTATACAACATTATTTTTAGTATATGCGAAACCCGAAACACGTGTCTAGTATTTTTATGTAAAGTATCTATGTACAAAATTTCAAAACTGTATCATGAAAAATCACAAAGTTATAAGCTTCTGTTTGTCCGTACAAAGACATGCTCACCCGCGCCGCTCGCCGTCTCGCGCTCATTGATAACTACCTTGTATTGTAGCTAACCGTTCGGCGCGGAAAGTGGATATCCTACTTAGTGTCGCTCGGTGTTTATAATATTTTTGGGACAAAATATGACATGGGGTAAAAATTATTGGAATCGATTCAGTTACTTATACAAACTATATTCAGGTTTCGCATATTATACTAAAAATAACGTTGTATAACGAAATTAAAAGGAAAACTATCACAGCTAAGTCTTGTAGGTTTTACAAGTTTACGAGTAATAGTCGACCAACTTAAATTTGCAGTTGCAATGTATGGGAAAACATGATTTCCAATTACAATGTTAGGTAGGTATGTTTGTTCTTGGGATATATTCCAACTACGGGACTTCATTGTGCGTGGTCCGACACGCACTTTGCAGGCTTTTTTTATTATGTACGGGCTGTATGTTTTTTCTGCAAATAATTCCTTTTATTAGAATAAAAGCACACCCTTTTTTTTTTGTGTGTTCCGGGGTGGAAAATCCTCATGGATGTGACTTAAACCACCCCGGTGTTCCCTTCCCACACTTGGACCGGGGACCATGGGAACTTGTAGGTACGCCTTCCACGTTTCCCGTACTGTATGTTGTTTCTGCAAATAATTCTTTTTATTAGAATAAAAGGAGTCACACACCGGCTCCAACTTTCGCCAATGCTGTAGGCAGTCGGTGACGCGGTCTTGGAAGCCAGGGGCGAAGTTTTCGGGGTTCACGGCTACGTAGCAATGGCCAAGGTTGGCTGGATCGGTAGCTCCTTCGTGTGTCCAGCCACGTAAGTGATGGCCGTAGTGAGAGCCTGCGAAATAATTGCGAATAATGAGTTTTAAAAAGTTCAAGCCTTTTATGGCTTGACGCCATCAGTTACTGAGGAAGTCTTAATTAAATTACGGCCTTTGATTCGCGGTCTCCACTCCAGGATTTATTTGCCTTAACCAAGCCATCATCCCTTCAGTAGAATAGGATAGCTGACAGTTTATGAGAAACCAAATGTAATTTGACGTAGCGTTGGAAAGCCTTTCACAAGGTGGACCGATGACCTGGTGAAAGCTGGAGGAATCCGCTGGATGCGAGAAGCACAGAACCGGTCGAAGTGGCAGTGCTTGAGGCCTCTGTCCAGCAGTGGACGTTTTTCAGCTGAAATGATGATAACTTTGTCAACTAACCTAATAAACAGCCCACTGCTATTTTAGCATGAGAAATTAGTGAGTCCCTGTCCCTGGGCACCTCATTCCAGTACAATTTCTTTATGATACTCTTTAAATATTCGTTTGTTGACTACTGCTAACCTGATAACATTCCACAGAACAGCTCCACCATAGCCGCTAGTCCATATCCTTTGAATCCTGCCGTCACTTCATGGCCACCCAGTGGCATCAGACAATGAGTTTTTGCTGCCTAGAAAGGTGATGGAATGATAGAAATGAGAGATATTTGGTATCATGGAAGGCAAAGAATGGCAGAATTATGTTTTTTTTAAATAATGATATGATTGTTTTTGCATGCTGTGTCTATCGCTTAATATTGTGCACTTAGCTAGTACAGAAGCCAGTACATCAAGCTACCCGAAACTGTAAAATTTTCCATATGAACTTTGAACCTTATGCTGTAGCGATAAAGTTGAATTGACAGTTTGCAGTAGCTTGATGTGCTGGCGTCTGTACGTTTGCTTGTGTTAATTTGGTTAAACAGTGTGTGATTGTAGATAGACCAATAATTAAATAAAAAAATATATTTAGACTAAGTCCGTGTGAATTTCTAACTATTCCCTAAAAAAAAACCTCCTCCACAGTTTTCATAAAGGGATTTCAAGACGCACAATGGTCCACTGAAGGACTAAGTGCGGAAACCAAACCCCTTAACATAGAACATAGAAGGGATTTCAAGGTCCGTGGCATACCTACTGTAGCGTCATTTCGTTTTTTTTTCAAAATGGCAGCTCCGCGTTAACCCTATATAAATCGATATCTGACATCAATACAAACAGAAAATATAATAATACCAAACCCCACGTTTCCGAGTTAGTTTTTACTAACTCGGAAACGTGGGGTTAAAATTTCATCACGATTTTTCATATAAACAGTCATCCGTTTCACCTCATTGGTACGTTTACGTTTTGTACGTTTCCAAATATTGACTTATTATTTAAACCCATTTTCACAGTAAAGTCCTCCGTTTTGAACTACATTAATGAAACTTCATACGTGTATAGGAGATATGAGGAACAGGGTGTAAAGTTCACTCATACTCTATAGAAAAGGGAGGATCCTCCGACCAGACGGGTGTTGTGTCTGGCGGGCAACGGCCCGATGATTCATGTCGGGCTTGCGCGGTAAACGCTACTTGCGCGATGCAGGATTTCCGTGATGTCAGTATGACGCGTTGTTCGCGTATGGCGTTGCAGATACCGCTACATCACTCCTCCCCGGAGACCGGAGGTCGATAGTGGGCTGAGTCTTATATCTTGCGATGCTTGCCAGGCCTGCTGACGTTCCAGTGAGTCGGAACCGGTTGCTGCATAGTTCACGGTGAGTCGGAACTGTCTGCGACGATGTCCCCAGTGAGTCGGGGTGGCACTGCGTTATGCTCCAGTGCGTCGGATGTGGTACAGCGCCCGGTTGAGGCTGACTACTGGCGTCGACCAGGAGAGGGTTTTTCAAGGGCTCTGCTTGTGGACCGGCCGAAAGTGCAGTGTGCTGTGCCGAGGTTGCTGATGAGGCTGAGGATGATGACCAGGTATGCGCGGTCGCTGCATGCTGGTGGTCAGGATATCCGTTGAAGCCGTGGATGCTGGCTGGCTGGGTGACTCGCCGCTCTAAAGCTTGCGGGAGTGATGATGATGACGTCACGCTGGAGTAGGAGCACGAAGGCTGCGCTGACGTTTATGATGTTCGGGGTCACCAGTATAGAGATATAAGGAACAGGGTGTAAAGTTCACTCATACTCTATAGAAAAGGGAGGATCCTCCGACCAGACGGGTGTTGTGTCTGGCAGGCAACTACCCGATGATTCATGTCGGGCCGTTGTAGTTGTATCTATGCTAGTTGCGCGGTAAACTCTGCTTGCGCGATGTAGGATTTTCGTGACATCAGTATGACGCGTTGTTCGCATGTGGCGTTGTAGATACCGCTACACGCATAAGCAGGATACAAAGATGTAAAAATTTATTAAAGAACATTTTCGAAATGTATTATTTAAAAAATGAAAACTGGAAATCTATGTTTCTATGGAAAATTTAAAATCGGTCTAATTTGGCTGTAACACTATTTTTCGAAAATGTTCTTTACTAACTTTCTAGACCTTTGTATCCTGCTGCTTATGCGTATGAAGTTTCTTTCATTTCGAAAAACAAGGGCTTGAAAGTTTTTATGAAATGCCGTACGTGATCGCATGACCTAAAGCGCGGTGTTTGTCGGACTGCATAGAAAAGAAAGAGAAGCGCGATGACACAATGGTAATTTATTGCAAAATATGAAGCAATTATCCATACCCTGAAGAATATCATATATTTTTCTGATTTTGTTTACTGTAGTCGATCATATACTTTTATTGTTACTAAAACTTGCGTTTTTTGCGTTTAGGTCCTGTAAGCCCCTTAAGGGTAACGAGTAATACCACGGGCAGGCGATGCGATGCGACAGGTTGGATCGGGGAAACAAGAAACTTCACGAGGACGAAGTCGCAGGCAGAAGCTAGTCACACTAATATTATAAAGGCGAAAGTTTGTGAATGTGTTTGTGTGTGGGGGTGTGTGTGTGGGTTTATATGTTTGTTACTTCTTCACGCTCAAACGACTGGACCAATTTTGATAAAATTTTGTATTGTATATTTGTAGCTGACACCCTGGATTAACATATAGGCTAGGTACTTTTTATCCCGATATTCCCACAGGATCGATACTTACGCGGGTGAAACCGCGGGGCGCAGCTAGTAGATAGATAAATTAACTATTTGCAATAAGATATTGTTGGTACAGTGGTCGCCAGCGCTACTGCTGAGCATGAGATCTGAGATCCTGGCGATTTTTATTTCCACGTTGGGCTAAGTATTACCTATCGAAAATCAAAATCAAACTTTTATTCAAATTAGGCTGAGAATGAGCACTTTTCGAACGTCAAAATGACATAAATCAAGTATTTTCTGACTGAACTGACAGCTGTGCTGCTGAGGAGTTTGTTGCGTCACTTCTTCCCAGCGAAAGCACTAGGAAGTGGTGATCACCACTTCCTAGTGCTTTCGCGTTTTGGGAGACTGTCGAGGTCGAGACCAGACTTTGAATGTAATTGCCAGCTTCATAGAAGGCAAGCTTATTTGACGAATCATGTCTCATTCAGTAAGTCAGGCGTAATTTTGCAATCAGATAGGTACGATTATTATTGAAACCCACCAGTTCAGCATCTAAAGTTTCTTTTCCATCGGGACCTTGCGCCCAGCCGGGAGACAATGGCTCTCCCTTCCTACGCTGCATCTCAATCTGGAAAATAGCACATAAAAAGAATTATAAACACAAACTACGTTCGTTTGTGCTGTTTGGTGTCGATAGAATTGAGATTGTTGAGCACCCTAGTGCTCAACGAGTTTTCTGGGTCATCGTCAAGCGGTTGGTTGACTTTTGACATGGCTGGTATACTGTATTATTGGAAAAACACCAACGACCTCTTAAAAGGTCATTGTACTCATCATTATGAACAACTTTTACTATGGGACCAAACCTTAAATCGCGAAAAAAAATCCAATATATATTTTTTTTTTTTTTTTTTTTTTTTTTTATTATTATTAGTATAAGTATTGTGGGTGCGTTTACAAACATTTAAACTCACATACACAAACAGCCAGACCCGGAACAACTATTTGTAGGTCATACAAATATTTGTTCCGTGCGGGAATCGAACCCGCGACACGCAGCGCAGCAGTCAATCGCTTAACCACTGCGCCAACCGTGCCGTCAAATCATCAAACCGTGCAGTCAAAAAATTATCCCGCTGTTACCTTTCCAAAAGACACCGCAGTAGTAGCCATGTCGAGGTAGAAGATTTCATTATCTGTACCTGGCGCAGCTACTGAGATAGGATTAGTGCCCAGTGCCGCCTAGAAACAAAGAAAAAACACATCAGTCCCTCACATAGCGGTCCCTCAGCTTCGTCCTCGTACTCATGGTAAACAAAAGCTATGTTGCAGCAACATGCATGTGTGTTGCGGAACAAATTGCTGTTAAAGGTGATTGAAGATTTTTATATGGATCCTGGCATACCTATAGTGTGGCGGTATAGTGGTGCCACGCAAAATCCCTATATAAATCGATTGCTGATATCGATATATACAGGGTTATTGGTAAAACATTATTGTACTCATCATTATGAACAACTTTTACTATGGGACCAAACATGAAATCGCGAAAAAAAATCAGCTGTTCTGTTCCCTACATTTATGTTCGTATAACTCGTCAAAATGTAGGGAACAGCTGATTTTTTCGCGATTTCAGGTTTGGTCCCATAATAAAAGTTGTTCATAATGATGAGTACAATGACCGCTTAAGAGGTTGTTAATATTTTACCAATAACCCTGTATAGCGTTTATGCGTGGCCGCCATTTTGAAAAACATCCAAATAGCAGACAGAAGGTATGCCACGGACCCTCAATTCAAAGCCCTTTTTCATTCAATATCATTTAAGTGGCGTTTTTAACAGAACATGTTGCACCAAAAAGGTCTAAAAATAGTTGATCAAACTGGCAAAAATCTGAATCATTAGGCCCTTACACGCGATGTAGTAGTCGACCGGTCCTGGAGTGGTGTAGTATTTGGACATGTCAAGAAATCTGCCTAGCCTCTTCCTAACTATGTTGGGATCAGCTATCAGTCTAACTGGATACAGCTGAATGCCAGTATTTTACATGGACCGACTGCGTATCTGACGTTCACAACCCAGTTACTGGTTAGTACCCCTTGGTAAGATTGGTTGTCCGACTTTTGGGCTTCTGGGTAGTCAGAATCCCAAAAGGGACTAACGGATAACGTTCCAAGTAATGGATCACCCATCCACGAACCGGCCGGGGGAAGCGTAGCTTAACCTTTGTTGGGCCCGTGTGGCTGATAAAGTTTAGCTACGAGCCCAGTATTTGGATATGTATGATAGTAAATATAGCCAGCAGCCTGAACGTGTGAAAAGAGCCGTAAACAGAAATCGCCTAAATTCTAAGTACTTCACAATAAGGTAGAGGAACATGAAGGGTTGCATGTTTGTATTCTATACAACTGACCTGTTTACTCCTGGTAGGAGCAAGGAGTGGTGCCGTGTTGGTTAAAGCCATGCCTATCATCCCTTTGTCCGATGCCTTTTTAGCCCAGTAACCACCCATGCCGTTGTGATTTGCACCTACAAAATATGTAACATGGATCCAATGACTTCATTGTAATATTGATCATTCATGAAGTATTCTTAACCATAAAAAATAGTTTAAATAGTCAGGAACAGGACAGCAACACCCAAATAAAATTATCAGAACAGTAAAACTTATTAGCTTTGGTTCTGAATGCTTATGGGGAATCGACCTTAAAATAATAGAACCAAATTAATTTTAGTTTTAATTAAGTAAGTAGGTGCTGGTACCAGTTGACACAATGTGACACAATGTGACACATTGTGTCAATGTCTAGATTTTTCTTATCGAATTGCGTCGGTAAAACTTCAGAACACGGTTGCCTGCAGGGTACCTACTTGGGTAACACACATAAAATGGCAACCGATCGCAATTTCTTTCGTTTTGACAGTTCAGACACGTTCATTACGATATTCACGTTATTGAACAGACTAATTTTTCAAACTTATGAAGCAATGGATTAGGAATATCCTTCAAAAACCTCGAATTGCGATTGAAAGTTTGTTACGCAAATAAGGAAGAATCAGATGTTTTTTAATTATCTGTTTGTCTTGTTTACCTTTAATTGAGACCCACCCTACCCCTGCCTTGCCAGCCTTTTCGATGGCCAAGTCCATGCCAAAGTGGGCTATAGTGGCCCCCAACACATTGTTTGCATCGACCCACGCTGTAGCGTTGTACTCTTTCAAGATTTTCGGCTCGTTGTTGGGCATGCACACTTTGTTTATGATCTCGTTCACGTACATTTCTGAAAATTTGAATGACTTTGTAGACCTCGCAATATTCATGAATATGTGCTCTCTTGATAAGTATAGCCTAAGTATCTTACTACCTATATCTAATTTGTAAGGTAACGTGTCTTATGTAGCAACAACTGTAGAGCAACAATGCTTGTTCCTTCTTTGTATGCGAAGAGGCAGTAGTTCTGTAGTGTTACTTGAACACTGAACAGCTAACAAGCTGACCATCTGCTGTGTTATGCGGACGCCGCATGCTATACTTTGTTCGACGGACGATCCGCGGTACAAGGCGGCACTGTTCGTCTTTTCCACACCCGCTCGCATATAATCCGTGCTCGTGTCTCGCTTTTAAACAACAGTGGACTGTAGAGGCCCCCTGGGAACGACCACGATGTAGGTACGTGTTATAAGCAATAGGTTCGAACCCAGACAGGCGCTTTATTTTGTTTAAATTACTTGATCCCCACTGCCCTCAAAACGATAAAGGAAAATCATGAGGAAATAGGCGTGTTCTAGAACCAAAAATTTAGAAGGCAAATAAATAAGGCCTGGATTGGAACCATATTTTTTGGGTCATATTAAATGATAAATGATTTTATTTCTGTAAGTAGGTTTGTACAAACACTTTTACACGTCAATCATATTTTTTTTTAAACTAGATGAGGTCGGCGTTTCCTAACTGACTATTCTGAGAAGAAAGGCCGAAACAAACTCAGAAGTCACAGTCTCTTTTAAAGTCCAGACAAAATCTTGGTCAGATCGTGTGAAGACCATGTAGATTGGTGTCTGAAATGGTCTTTTGAGGAAAGAACCACACAGATTGAGCGGACCTGTCCAATCAGTGCACGCATTTGTCAAAAGTCGTACAGCTCAACTGAGAACTTGAGGAGCTCAAGGATTCGACGAACAATACCAAAAACAGGACATTTGGGTAGGCCGCATAAACTACTCAAACTGCCAGATTATGATTAAAACTAAGAAGGAAAAAAGAAATGACCCACATAGTCCTCACATTCACAATAATTAAATACAAAAATAAAAATTACAAAGTAAATATTCATGTCATTGTCTAAATAAAATTCATCAATGTCAATGTGTATATAAAAAATCCGGACATAATCTTTGAGGACCATGTAGATTAGTGTCTGAAATGGTCTTTTGAGGAAAGAACCACACAGATTGAGCGGACCTGTCCAGTCAGTGCACGCATTTGTCAGTAACCGTAACCGTATTGTCCAAATTATAGTATTCCCAATAGGCTAGTTGACAGTAAGAAAAATACCTCTAAATTGTTTACTGTAGAATGGTTGTGACTGTTGTGAGCTAGAAATAAATAATCAACTTAATTAGGGTTCCGTACCAAAATGGTAAAACGGAACCCTTATGGTGAGATTAAGTCTGTCTGTCTGTCACAGCTGGATATCTCAAGAACTGCTAATGCTATCAACTTGAAATTTGGAATAGTTTTAGATGACGTTTGCCCAACTATTTTGCAAATAAGAGAGAAATAAAAATATATGTATATTTTTTGCAACAGGGACTGAAAGGGTGTCTGAAAAATTCAAACTGGGGCTTCTAAGGCATGTGGAGTATCATATAAAAGAGCGCAGTTTGCACATTCTCAAATATTTTGTATTTTTTTTTTACGCTGCATAGTTTTCGACTTTTGATGAAAAATGTAAAAAAAAAATACCGTTCCCCTTATCTCCGAAGTATGCAAAGAGAAAAATCTGAAATTATTCTATGAGATATAAGTTTATGTAAAGATTACAGAAAAAATAAAACGAAGTCTCTAAATAGCACACTTTTTCAGAAATCATCAAAAGTTACACTAGCTCCACTATCAGTCAAGAGACGGCGCTGACCTAAAACTGCAATATTCTACACCGCAGTGCGCAGTGTTAAAATTCTCTAACGAAAATAGGTCTCGCCAATGAAAATTTAAAAACATATGATGGCACGGAACCCTCGGTGCGCGAGTCCAACTCGCTCTTGCCCGGTTTTTTGTGTAGTACATTAGTTTGCAGGAAGTCATAGGTAGGATAGTGGAATGGAGTCATGAGAACAAGCTTTCAGCCGTGCACGTGCACCTCTATTTTGCGAGTACATGGTGGATGCAACACCTCTCAGTTTGTAAGTGTATAGCCTATGGCAACACCTATGCAACGAGTCACACAGGTACGTGATTTAGAGGTTTCTGTTACACCTGAATTGTCGTTTCGTGATCATATAACTATGACCTGCTAAGAAACTTGGGGTTCGTATTAAGACAGACACGAGACTTCACCAACATTGCAGCAGTCAGAGTCCTGTATGACACATTTGTCAGAAGTCATCTGGAACATAGTGCAGTTATATGGGCTCCACATGAGGCCAAATACTCGGTGATGTTGGAGCGCGTTCAGAACCAGTTTACGCGCCACTTGTACGGGAAGCTTTATATCTGTTTTAGGGGGGTTATTGACTAGGTACCTACCCAACCTATTAAGTCCATGACTAGGGTGTCCTATCTTGTCAGCCTCGATGAGCAGCTTGGCCTGCTGCAAAGCCGGCTTGGCCGCGGCACCCGCTGCCATCATACAGTCCACCATGAACCGCTGAGCATCTGCCGTCACCACTTTTCCCATGGTTATAGAAACTGAAACAGTGGTGGAATTACTTGAGATTCACAGACAATTCCAACCTGAAGTGAACATTTGCAGTTCCACAAAACAATGGAACTCTTCATATTATGCTCTGTCTTGATGCACGCTAAAAGAACTTTTTTTAAATTATTTATTTAAAACAACCCTCGTTCTTTACAACGCTACTATTCGAGACTGCTGTGGCATACCGTATGACAATAAACTGATGGTTACATCGTGTGTCACATACCAATATCGTCTCGATATCGTCAGACGATACCGTTGTCGTTCGAGCTGACGATACGATATAGACGTGTCGGTGTCGTTATCACACGATACAGAGTGAAAACGGCCAATGAACGATTCCAAGATAGCGGCAAAATCATTGAGCAGCGCTTAAACTCGCCATAGTCTAAGAAGTCAGATTTGACTGCTATAAAAATACTTATAGCACTCTGTGACCTAAACCCGCCTAACTGTGACGCACACGTGCTGTAAACTAGTATAGGTACGATAAATGTGACTTAAGTAGTCTTAATGCACGGCGCTTAACAATTTCACGCCGTGCAATAATGGACTACTTTGGTCATACGTATCGTATTGTACTATTGTGTAGTGATGGGAAAAAATAGACTTATAACAGTCACAACCCTACGGCAACAAACCCAAGGACATGACATGTAGTATATCGTGCTGTCGGAATATTTAATCAACGATTAATTCGTGTTTTTGAGTTCATTTTTCCAATATAAAGTAAACATTGGTGCTTACGAATGAAACTCATTGTATCATTTGGATAACATAGTAAATTAATTTAGGATCATGAATTGATCATGATTTTTCGATTTCTTACGTAGACGTTCATACAAAGTTATCGCGGCATGTATAATGAGAAACTTAGAGTGTCGCGAGATTAGCTTGTACATCAAACCCATAAGCCAAACTCTATCAAAAGCTTAACCCACATCTAGAGCTAAGGAACTTTTGAACGCTACTGATATCAATGCATGAACTCTGTAGTTCTGGGCTTATACAATTTAGTTTGCTATTGATACTTTAAGGAGTTAGCAGTCACTATTTGACCCTGTAAAATGATGAAACAATGAATGGATTTGATGTTTTTTTTGAGGTCAACAACCGCTAGAAGCTTAGTTACCTATCTAAGTACTTAAAATACCAATTTTTTCACAGACGTGGAGGGTATATATAGATTTATATCTCTGCAAAGATAAATAAGCTCAGATTATGGTTCTACAAACATAGAATGTAGAAAAAAATTACCTTATTTAGCGTGTTGAAAAAATCATTACAAAATATTAAAGTTCAACTCTTAATTTTTGGCTTTTGTAGAGGTCATACTTATTATTTTCTTTTTATTTAATTTTATATTTTTACAATTTTTTTGTGTTTCTTTTGGTTTGGTTACAACATTTGACAGAAAGATGAAAGAGAAGCAAAAATCTAGTTGCTTAGAATGACATGTGACAGAATGACCCCTTGAACCTTAGTAGCCAGTAATTGTCTATCCAAAAAGTACAGATGTCACTTTGAATATTATTCTACTACTAGCTGTGCCGCGCGGTTTCACCCGCGTAAATGTCGATCCCGTGGGAATATCGGAACAAAAAGTAGCCTATATGTTAATGCAGGGTGTCAGCTACGAGGACACGGCGTGGCATACGCTGGCAGAATGTGCCGCTTGGGAGGAGCCGCGCCGTGCCCTCATCTTAGAAGTAGGCAGTGACCTGTCGCTGCCAGCCGTGGTCGAGTCGATGGTCGGCAGCGAAGAGTCCTGGGACGCGGTGGTTTCCTTCTGCGAAACGGTCATCTCGCAGAAGGAGGCTGCGGAAAGGGAGAGGGAGATCTCGTCCACTCACCCGGCCCGCAGCAGGCGCACCGGGCGCGGGCGTCGGCGGAGGGCGGACAACGCCCTCTTCCAGCCCCCCACACATCAGGACCCGAGGTGGCTGCGCGTAGTGTTCCACACGCGCCCCTCTGAGACGTCACGGGGGGAGTCAAACCCGTCACTCCCCCCCCCTGACCCGACGAGGCCCGCAGTAGCGGGCCGGCACCAGTCGGGGGTTGCGGAAGGATCGTACGTTCCCGCGACCCCCGGCGTAGGTGTGGGATGGAACACCGGGGTGGTTTTTAGTCAGCAAGAGTCTGACAGACCCCGCCGCCCACCCCAGGGAGGCGGACATCCATAAGGATATTCCAACCCGGAATAAAAAAAAAAAAAAAAAGGGTGTCAGCTACCTCTATACAAAATTTTATCAAAATTGGTCCGGCCGTTTGAGCGTGAAGAAATAACAAACCTAAAAACACACAAGCACACACACACTCACAAACTTTCGCCTTTATAATATTAGTGTGATTATTTGGAGAAGAAACCCATGATGGGTGGTTACAGCCGCCTTTGGATATCTGTGTACCCAATACCAGAGCAGTGGTGATCCAGTTGTAACGGCCCTGGCCCCGAGTTACTTGGCTACCTGGCTTGCTGCCGCTGCTTCCATTTTTTCCATTGGCATGATTTTTCCATCATCTTCAACAATCTTCATCTTATTTCAGATAATTTACACGAAACCTAAATCTTTCTCACGAATCACTCCGTCCATTGGTGAAAACCATGTGAAAAACCGTCCGGCAATTTTTGAGTTTATCGCGTTCGTTCAGACAACCAGACAGATAGGCCTGGCGGGGGGGACTGTGTTATATAATAATTATGTAGTTCTAAAGGGTACAAAGACAGCGTAAAAACATCTTAGGTATTCTTAGTATTTATATTTTTCTTCGGGGAAAACAGGATTGAATGTACATTATATGAGTTTTAACAGGCATGCCCTCGAAAATAAAGTAAGCTTCGTGGACCTTCACTTCCAAATAAAGGCGGGCTACTTAAGTTTTATTTTCTCACAAAGTAAAAAGAAAGAAAGAAAAAAGTTTATTTGGCAGTTCGTGAAACACAAAATTAACAAAATAAAACTCTCTCTCTAACTCTTTACATGCGCACAATTATTGTAGGTTACAGAGGCTTTATTTAATACTAATAAATTCGTTTTATCTATAGGTAGGTACATATAAAATTCAAAGTCATGACTGACTGACTGATATATCAACGCACATGAAATTTGGAGGGTGTGTTCTTTGTGAAGAGTAGGTATCCACTAAGAAAGGGTTTTTCGAAATTCCACCCCTAAGGGGGGAGGGTGAAATTTCACGCGGACGAAGTCGCGGGCGGAAGCTAGTTACAATAATAAAGTACGTACTTTATGGTGTATTAGTTTAATTTAATTAAAATCTTAACTCTCAATATTAAAACATGTGTGCAAACCTAAGTGCGGCGCCTGGCAGCGTAGCTATACATATTATTATATTAGTCTATAAGGCCACAGTCTATACATATGGTTTTTATACTGTGATAAGGCGTAGCGTACCTACTAACCCCGCCTGCTGCGCTCCGCACCGTCTGACAGTGGACGAAGGATCGCTAGTGCGGAGTCGGACGTCATGGTCGTGATTTTCCTCTGTCTACGCTCGTGATACTCTCTTATAGCTGTGTAAGGATCTCTTGTCGTGTGGTCAAAATCGGAACTAACACCGTCATCTTGCTTTTCAATGCAATTAACCTAAATAGAGCATACTAATTCCATGCAATAAACATACAGTCATAGAATTAGTATGTACCGTTTCCAGCATATAGTACATACTAATTCCACACAATTAACATACAGGCATGGAATTAGTACCTAAGTACTATTTACAGCATATAGTACATACTAATTCCACACAATTAACATACAGGCATGGAATTAGTAAGTACCATTTACAGCATAATAGTACATACTAATTCCACACAATTAACATACAGTCATGGAATTAGTAAGTACCATTTACAGCATAAAGTACATACTAATTCCACACAATTAACATAGTCATAGAACTAGTATGTACTATAAATATAGGCTATAGTACATACTAATTCCATGAAAAAAATTCTATGACTGTTTACAAACAACGCTATTGCTATTATATGTTATTTCTATTTTTGCCCGATGTAGGTGCCTACTTACTGTATTTTTGCGTCCAATATATACTTTCTACTATATAAACGTGCGTTGGACTCATTAAATAACAACACATCCCTGAAAAAATTTGGACGTTTCGTTTGGATTTAATAAATCCAAATACCCTACATGAAACCTACTCTATTTCGTTTTAATACTTCTGTAAGGTGGTACAAGCAGCTACATTTATATCTGTAGGTATAACTTTAGATCACATGAGCACATTCACGTCATGGAAAGACGTCAACGATTCCCATAACACTGTATATACTGCGGGGTAATTGCGTAACACACTATCAGTAGCAATTGCTTTCATTTTGACAGCTCAACAACATTCATTGCCTTATCTACGTTGTTGAGCAGACAAATTTTTCGAACATATAAAGCAATGAATTAGCAATATCCTTCAAAATTATTCAAATTGTTATTGATAGTGTGTTTCGCAGTTAGGTTTCTGGTATACTTTTTAATTAAAAGACAACATACAAAAGCCATTCTGGTCTGTATGTGTAATCAACAGTTTCCACATAAATCTTCCACATCTCTGCAGAGACAGTCTGTCTTCTATTAACTCTGAACATTAAACAGTCTAAGCCAAGACAGTCTGTAGAGGCTTAACCCCAATCCTCTTGGCCAAGTCGGTCATGGCTTCGATTTGTCTTTGAGGGTAGTTGACGGTTCCTCTTGCCAAGGTCACCTCGCCGATCTTATGCTCCTTATCTCCGGGGGCCAGGACTGGTAGTAATGGGTCCACCTGGAAAAGGGGAAGAATTGTTGTATGTTGTACCAGTTATATGTTACAAGCCGTGTAAGATTTCCCACCAGCAACTTCTCAGGAGCCTTAGGGGATAATTCCAAAAAAACTGGCCAAGTGCGAGTCGGACTCGCAAACAAGGCAAAAACGCCGAAAAAAACACTTTTGTTGTATGGGAGCCCCCCTTAAATATTAATTTTGTTCTGTTTTTAGTATTTGTTGTTATAGCGGCAACAGAAATACATCATCTGTGAAAATTTCAATCGGTTCATGAGAACTATTATAGTTCGACACACAAGAGTACGACATCTCATTGGATCGACAGGTCGTTACTGCGACGAGCAATTTGAAATGTGACTTCTAGGTTCTCAATATCGATGGGGCTACTACCTACTTTTAATAATAATTTATATGGCAAACGTTGTTTTGCTATATAAATTATTTCTAGCTGCCCGGCGCTACTTTGTTCGCGTGGTGTCCTGCCCCTTACCCTACTCTACTCCTACCCTACTCCTACACTACTCCTACCCTACTCCCACACTACTCCTACCCTACTCCTACCCTACTCCTACTCTACTCCTAACCTACTCCTACACTACTCCTGCCCTACTCCTACCCTACTCCTATAACTAAAAAAAAAAGATAAAATCCTATGTCCGTGTCCTGGTGCTACCTCCCCACCAATTTTCAGCTAAATCGATTCAGCCGTTATAAGATTTCATACTTCTAGACCCAGCGGTTATGCTCAGCGTTGTCTGTCAGTTAATTTGATTTGAGTTTTATTAGGTACATGTGCCCGAATCTCCACTCTTATGGCCTTATCTTAAAACCTAGCTAGGGACATCCCTAGATAGGTTTTAAGATAAGGAACAATTTGAAGAAAAACCTCTGCCATCCAATATGTGTCTATGTCTGCCAACCAATATGATTTGCTGGCGTCTGTACAAAATTGCGTGACACGTTCCTTTCTAGCTAATATTGCCTTGTTTAAGAGTGTTTGGTAATACCCTACCTGAGCGTTTAGTTATTACGAGCAGAAAGTTAGATTATAATATAGTGAGCCGAGTTGTTTATGGTTCTATACATACAGGTTCTAAATTCCTCCAGGTGTTGAGACAATCAGCGGCTCTATCTTCGAAGCCCGGAGCGAAGAAGGCTGGGTTAATAGCTGCGAAGCACTGCCCCAGGTTTGGTGGCCCCTGAATACTAGACAGCTCCCAGCCACGGATGTTGTGCGTCATATTCGACCCTGTAACACAGAAGACCCCGTATCGACCCTTTCTCGAGAAGTTCCTCAAGGAAGAGTTCTAGCCGAAAGGTGTTGTGTACCGCCGGTTTCGTGGCCGGCTACATGACACCAGTCAGCGAAACACGACGCAGACACTTCGTGTGCTTTAGTTTATTTAGTTTTTTAGTGTAATTATAATGTTGTAAGTATTTATAGTATTTTTAAGTTATATTCATATTGTATTGTATGTGTTTTATATGGGCCTTGATGCCTGAAATAAATAGATAATAATAAAGTATAGTAAGTGGGTAATTGACGCCAGAAACATTTGAAAAAATCATGTCTGGCTCTGAAACTGAAACATTTTCAGAAGCATGACATTTACAACTTGTATTAAAGACGGCTACCGTTGCCGCGTGCTGCTGGCTCGTGTGTATGCACCCTAAAACTCGTTGTGCCATATCAACGCCCTGGTTATGTACTACCAGCACCCAATTTGCGTAACACACTACCAATCACAAGCTGAATCATTTTGAATTCTATAGCTTCTTAAGTTCAAAAAAATTATCTGGTCAGCAACGTAAATAACGCAATGAATGTTTTTGAACTGTCAAAATGGAAACCATTCCTACTGTTAGTGTGTTACGCAATTACACCGACGTAATTATTAACTGCTAAAAGTCGTAATGAAATTTCATTACGACTTATAACAGTTTAAAATATAAGAGTATTCTTACCTGATAATCCACTGCAGAACATTTCTACCATGGCAGCGAGGGCATATCCTTTATAACCACTCGTCTTCTCTTCTCCTCCTAAAGGCATCAGGTTACCTGCCTTGAACGCCTGGTGAAATATAAGGGTTTGTTGTTAGTTATCCAGAACCACTTAGACTGCAATCAACATCACACCCGTTTTAACCGAAGAGGTAGCCTGACTGCCCAGAATGCACCTAAAGAACGCTAAGCAAGGTCAGTCGTGTGATATCGTTTATTGTAGTTGAAGTAATCACATTATCACACTATAATCACACTAATATTATAAAGGCGAAAGTTTGTGAGTGTGTGAGTGTGGGGGTGAGTGTGTGTGTTTATATTTGTTACTTCTTCACGCTCAAACGGCTGGACCAATTTTGATAATTTTTTGTATGGAGGTAGCTGACACCCTGGATTAACATATAGGCTACTTTTTATCCCGATATTCCCACGGGATCGACATTTACGCGGATGAAACCGCGGGGCGCAGCTAGTATCTAATATAGTGGTAAAGTCAAAAAAGTTCGCCAAAATAAAGATGAAAACAAATAACAACTACATCAACACGAATCTTAGCAAAGCTTGTTTCAGAACAATCTTTGCTATTATTATTGGTGCAGGCGTTAGATTACGTACTGACGCAGCATCAGTGGTGGGCTTCCCGTCAGGACCCAGGGCCCAACCTTGCGGCAGCGACTCTTCTCTGTGGATTTGTACTTCAATCTGAAAATAAACGTGGTTATTAGTAATTTCATATTACAAACCTGTGGATTTCAAGAAAAAAATGTTACCTTACATTTACACTTTGAATGAATGGAGTAATAATTTGATTGTCCCATTTTCCACCATAATCTGGTTAAATCCCGAATATTTACTTGCAAATTGCGTTTATTTAATTTACCTTCCCCATAGCGACAGAAGTAGTAGCCATGTCGACCACCAGCTTATCACCACCACTAGCAGGAGCTGCCATTCCGATAGGATTCGTTCCCAAGGCCCTCTGAAACAAACGGAACCAATACTGATTACGAAAAATATATTGATATGGGTAGGGGAAAAATGTCAGCAGTAAGCACTAGTAAGCAGTGGTGCTCCTGTGGTAAAGGCGCCGACTTATGAGTTGTAAGTCATGGGTTTTAAACCCAGACAGGCGGTTTACTTTGCATAAATAATTTCATCATCACTGCCCTCAAAACGGTCAAGGAAAACATCGTCCTAGAACCAAAAATTCGAAAACATGTGACATCGTCATATCGTGTACTGGACTCGCGTGGTAGATTAGGTACAGCCCACTCCCTCTCGAAGAGAGGAGGCCTGTGTCCCAGCAGTGGGAACGTTATAGGTTGATTATGAGGGGAAATATTGCATGAGAATAGATGTTCCTGTAAATATACCCTCGGCGCGTCACAGTTTTTTTGTTTCTTTTCAATTGCTCTTTGTCTGACCCGCTACAACATTGAAAAAGCGAACAGTTATCACTTTAACGTCATAGAGTTATTTGTAAATGTAGACATACAACTGTGCCACTATACGTAATGTAGTTTCTTTTTTAAGGCCACTTTTTTAAAACGACGCTCTTTGTATATTACCTACCATAAAAGGATAGACGTAGTTAGTAGGAAACGGCCCACCCATATTCCGTCAGATAATTTATTAAATCCCTTGAAATATGGCGCTATTCTGTTGCCACTTGCCTTTGTAACTGAGCACATATCCAGGCGCTGAGCTGCTACTGAGAATCAGCAATATTTTGGTGAATTTGGCGCGGTATCGGCATTGTTTGCAGCATTCAAGTGTAAGATAGTTTGTACCAATACGAAAGTAGAAGAAGTAGCCAATCGACTCACTTGTTTGGACCTGGTGGGCACCATGATAGGCGATGTGTTGGTGAAGGCCAGGCCGATGAGCCCCTCACGCTCCGCCTGCAGTGCCCAGTAACCCGCCATGCCATAGTGATTGCTCCCTGAAAAATATAAAATATAACGTAACGTCCCACCCATTTTTCTGAAAGTGGGAGAAGTAAGTACTTATCTACTATAGTTCGATCAGCGACAAAAGTCAATTAACACTGCGACTTTTACACATTATCTAAATTGACATAAAACAATTCGATACATTGTATCTCAGCATTTCATATTTATTTTATTTAACTTCTGTTCTAATTTTAATTCAATATATATTTAGCTCATTAATTAAGATTTAAAACACTAGTGTTTATCTATTTTTGTCGGTGACTGTACAACCGCATTCGCCAGTTATGTTTTAGTATCTAAAGGGGTCACTAATACCATTAATACTTTGCTCGACCTGGGGGGCATCGTGTCCCATACTATAAGTTAAAACTCACGTTTAGCCACCACCCATCCCACGCCATACTCTTTGGCTTTCTGGATAGCTAGTCTCATGCAGAAGTTGCCCACGGTGGCGCCGAGGGCGTTGTGGCCATCCACCCAAGCAGTGGCGCCCGAGTCCTTCAGGATCTCGGGCTTAGCTGCCGGCACGCAAGCACCAGACTTTATGTCGTTTATGTAAAACTCTGCGAAGTAAAGGAATTTTAATGCAGTTTACATGCAGGGCAAAATAAGGTGACAGATGGTACTAATCACCGCGATTTATTTCGGTCTGATCCCCTGAAGAACCCGGGCGAAATACGATAGCAGTAAATAATAAGTTGAACGTAACATAACGTACAAGTTATATAACGCATAAAGAATAATAAATAAAGTACCTACAACATACAACATAGAAACATCAACGGCCATGTGTACCGGTTGAAAAACAAAATGAATTGTTACAAAACCTAACTCCGGACTACGTTTCTAGTTGTATTGTATTGTTTTTTAGTTCCAAAAATGAGGTTTTAGAAATTGATTTTAGTAGTCAAGAACTCGAAAATTGCTTAAAAAAGAAGGACACGGCTCCAGGGCACGACGGTATATCTTATTCAATGATTTATAGTTTACCCGAAATAGGAAAACAGTTTTTACTTAAAATCTACAATTTGGTATTTTCACTCGGTATTGTTCCACTCCAATGGCGTAATATTCTAATCATTCCCATTCCAAAATATTCAAATAATCTTAATATAGACATTAAATTAAGACCCATTTCGTTAATATCTTGTATTTGTAAAACCTTCCACTTAATGATTTGTAAACGATTAGAATAGTATTATTACCTATATGTTAAATTAGTTAAAAATTAGTGGTGTAAGAGTACCTAGTGATAAGGTTCAATGGGGTTGGCGTATCCATGTGGATAAAAACCCTCTATTAATTTTTAAGAAAAAAAAAAACATAGAAAGTCATTATACTTTTGATTTAGTCGAAGTGCTTGCACATTTTATATATATCCAACACTCACCAAGTCGGTTCAGTCCATGGCTGTAATGTCCCACGGTGTCTGCATGTAGCAGCAGGTCCGCATGAGCCTTCGCCTCGGACTCTGGAGCCCCCAATGCCTTCAAACTGTCCTCCATAAACCTCCGCACTTCCTCTAGATTTACCTCGGGCATTTCTATTCGCAACATCAAATAGAGAGAATGTTAGAGTCCACAATTGTAACGCGAGCAGATTACATTTTACTAATACCATAAGCACAGCTGCTACTATGCAAGGCCGAGGCAGGGGTGATAATCTCCCCCCAACCCCCCGAAGCAATGAGAGAATCGAAAAGAATCCAGAAATGGTTGTCTGGCTTTATATGTAAGGTTATAATGTAATGTACCTAAGCTTATATTTTGAACAAATAGCCCAGTAAAATTTGCTAAATTACAAACAAAACTAAGAAATAAATCCTAATTAAGATTTATCACGAAATATTCCATCTAATAGGGTTTTCTACTGTCACAACAAGATATGAAAAAAAAAAAAAACACATAAATAAGAGAAATGGAATACAGCCGGTTTATTCTGTAAAAATCTCACCGTGAAAACTTAGGTGATGTGAGTTTGTTTTTGCTAGGAATTGACACTATTGACAGCTCACTCCACGCTCACTTCACCTAGCTTTTCACGGTGAGATTTTTACAGAATAGCACCGCTGGAACGAGGAAGAGGAAAAAGAAAACGATATTATTAACAAAATGCTGGCAAAATTCACAATTGATGGGTCAGGCCTACAATATGAAGATAAAGATAATATTAATTAGAATTTAGACACAATATTTCAGGACAAGCAATAATAATATTAGAATACAAACTAACTTCAACAAATATGAGGTTGACGATGCTTATGAAGAGATGTGAACACGTTTAAAACTAATGCTGGTTTAAAGGTAAATGCAATAAGAACATGGTTGCATGTTTTAAAGAAAGTGGTGAGTGCTCCAGGTGGGAGCATTGCCGAGGTGTGTATGCGGCTGGTGGAAAGTGGAAGTTGATACAGGGCCTATTCATTAACATTATATTAATTATTTTTAAGGTTTTGTACTTTTCAAGACCCAAATAAGTGAAATTGACACTGTTTATCTGCTTCTAGCACCTACCTAGTATCTTGACAAATTGGGGTTCAAAAGTTGTGTGTCGAAACGCAAGCACTTCTAATTCAGTCGTTGGTGTAGCTAATTTGCATGATGCTTGCAAATCAAGGCATTCATGAGTAAAAGTCGAGCAATTGTCATTAAAAAAGAAACACTTACTTAAACTCATCCTTTCAACACCCTGTACACATACCTACACTTATACGATACGATACGTTTGGATACGATGATCAGATTTCAACCCACCACGGAACAGTAACACGATACAATAAGATACTGAACTATCACCAGGAATACTAACCGTTTTATATAATGTATCAAGAGATTACGTAAAAAATATGTGATTTATGCACTCAACCGGCAAAATGGTAGGCTGGAAAAACCTACATTCAACTACATTGAATGGAAAACAATTGTTTTTCTATTAGGCATTGACCTTGTCGTCGGACTATGCCTTATCGTGTTAAGTAATTTTGAGAAAAGTAGGAGAAGAATATACAAGGTTGCTGGAACAACGACGCGGAAACTGAAATTAGCACATGATTGTAGGGAGTTTAGAATCGGAAAATGTTAAATGTAAAATGTTAGGAAAAGGCTAGACAGATGATGACGATATCATATACATTACACATACATATACCTACATTTGGCAGGTCTGGACAGAGAGAGTTGGAAAGAGAGTAGAGAGGCCTTTCAGTGGGACATAATAGCTAATAATAAATAATACGTACCCTATTTTAATATCCAGGAATCGTATAATTAATAACAGTAGAGAATGAAACGAGCGCAACACAAATACACAAACAATGAACTGCCACAGTTTATCAGCATATACGAGTAGTTTACATTAGAGTATCATTCTGTTTGTAAACATTTAAATAGTTATATAATATACCCACTATACATTATGAGACGATTTTCAGCAAATTGTTACACATTGAGCCAAAATAAAATATTATTATATCTTATTCACCTACAAGTTTCCTTACCTCGTCACATAATAATATTATTGAGATACCAATCCGTTTGCCAAGCTGTGTATTTTGCAATATTCTCTCACGATAGCTCATCATGAGCAGTCCTAAGAAGTCCACGTTCATTTAAATCGCTCGGTGCAACTAGGTAGCTCCTTCCTTGATGAAATATTAGCCAGTCAGCCAGATGGTAGTGATGCTGCCTGATCAATGTGCCAGATTATTGGCGTATCTATGGTTTTTTTCCTGGCCCCTAAACTTTTTTTTTTCGTTGGGACATCCTTATGGAAACCCTCCGTCTGGGCTGAACGGAGGGTAGGTATGTTGGACTCCTACCAACTAAAACCCTACTGTTTCTTCTACTACCATAAGTTGGGGGCCCAAGAGACCTGAGGGATACTTGCACATTAGCCGCACCCTCGACTGATATCAGCCCGCCATGCCTAGCGGGCCCCATCCCCAAGTGCGGGTGATCCCACGACCGATCCTTTTCTTTTAGCACGTTTTTCATTATTAAACATTCTGCTCCTAAAAGAGTTTCGTTAATTTGGAGAATACCCTTATACCCCAATTTAGATCAGCATTATATTGTAGTCTTTGATTTAGATCTCGATCTAAATTTAAAAAATGCATCGATCGAAGCGGCCGGCAGCGCGAGGAACGGCGCGGTGTTCCGACGTGCGCCTGCTTGTTACTGCATTGTGGGCTGTGGCACGAAATTTAAATGTACCTACTCTTATTACGTTGCGTATTAGTAGATTCAATTATTTTTGTTATTTCAAAAGTAATTAAATGGAATGTATTATGTAAGTAGGTAATAATAAGTTTTTGTAGGTCTTGGTGATAGATTATTTAATTGATTGCTTTTATGTGAAGTAACATTATTTAAGTATCCACAGAATTTCGAATAGGTCCTCAAACATCCTAGGGTACAGACCATAGATATCCGTGGTACAGACCATTTTAGGGTGGGCACGACCCACCCGGCCCATAATTATACGCCTATCCAGAACTGGCAGTGTTACATTTAAATATCGCCTCTCGTGAATGGGTACAGTCGTTACCGATCATGGTCGTCAGAAGCCTGAAAGTCTAACATCTGACCAAGGGGTATCGTGTCATCCAGTAATTGGGTTTTGGAGGCCACATAGAGACAGTTGCTCCATGTAAAATAGTCGGTTAGACTGGAAGCCGACCCCAACATAGATAGGAAAAAGCTAGGCAGATGATGACTCGTGAATGCTATTATAATGCACCCCTTTGATTGCAGTGTAAGCTGACTTACTAGCTTTTCTTGTTTAATTAAACCTACTACCATTTGCCGCTCCGCCAGTCTAACTACTTAATAATATCTATTTATAATTATGTTAGGTACATCACAATCATATCTTGTGACTGTTATCTCAATGTTATCACACAAACAAAATCTATTTGTTTATGTAGAAACAGCTGAATCTCAGATTTGTTACATCTCAAAATTTTCCTTTCCAAACAACAACTTATCGAAGTCTAGAAAAACCGTTTCCCGGAACAAGTAGGTATCTATCTAGGTATACATCAATAATCAGCTTATAATGTTCCCACTGCCGGAAAGGGAGTGGGCTGTAATGTTCAGACGCCAAGCTACTACAATCTGTCAAATTTATTTAATAGATTTTCAACTTTATCTCTAAAGAATAAGCTTCAAAGTGGATTGGGAAAATTTGACAGTTTCGGGTAGCTTGATCTGCTAGCGTTTGTACTACGCGAGCCCATGCAGTGCGATGAGACATACCTAAGTTTTCGTCAAAGTTTTTAAACTTTCTCACATAAACATTAGATTGACATGATGCTTCAATCAATCTGTAATTTTGTAGTCCACTGCTGGGCATAAGGTTTACAATTACAACACTTGAATAGGGATATCTCGAGTCTATTACTCCTGCAAGTCAGAAAATCTATAGTGGCGAATAACCAAAACAGCATCGAGACAATGTTGCTTGACGAATCTCAGAGAATCCCTTGGGAGGATCCCTTGTACATGATATGGGGCCGAGTTACCACTTGGTTTTTAGAGACATCTCCAAGCGGTTGGTCGACTTCGACTCTTCACGTGACCTAGAGGTCTGGGAATCAGCATCGCCTTACAACGTGACAATGCTGCCAACCTTTTGAGCACTTTTTCTGTTGACAGCGATGTGGAAAAAGGTAATTTGTTTGATGCCCGGCCCTGTGGTTCTTTTCCCGCTTTTTTATATACACGTACACATTATTAACATTATTTTAAATCTATTTAGCTTAAACTGGGTCAAATAAAATAAGATAGCGAAACTCCGCAGACGAGTTGAGTTTCAATATCTAAACATGATAAAACAGAAATTAATTTGATGATATTTTTTTGTGGTGTCATTTAACGCAGTTAGTGTAGGTAATCACTTGGAATATCAGTTAAAAAAATCTGTTGTTCTGTGTTTACCTCACATACATGATGGGTTATCGATATCTAAATACGCTAGCTAATTTAATTTGACAATATTATGGATAAGTACTTTTCTGGTACGTTTGCATACTGGGTAGGTAGGTAATAACTTTACACTCGGAGCCGCAGAACACTACTACACTACACAGCAGTCTTCAGGTTTTTGTGATCAGTAGCCAGTTTTATTATTTCTCTAAACCATGTTTTAAAGCAAATAAATATTTAAAAAAAAATGAAAGAGTGAGACGGAGACATCTTAATTCCCCTTTTTTTAAATTCCGTACACTTTGTCCGTTTTTAATTGAATAAGAAACTAGATTGACCAGTATTGTTCGATCAAGTTCAGTATCAGTGGAACTGACTAGTCTAGACCTTGTGAGTCTCAAGGTGAATATCGACGCTATTACAACGCTACTACATGACAGTGGGCTCATCTGCCGATAACTACCTATGTAGCGAGAGCGTCCCTCTACGGTAAAGGCCTCGACTTTACTAGTCCTATGACTACTAAAGTCTAACTGGATTCTAACCCTGGTCCTATGTCCAAGGATAGAATCCAGTTAGTTCCTCACTTTACTCTGTGCAACTTGTTTCATTAAAACTACTCTGAAAAGGGTAATTTATATGCATGTCCGAGAATCCACCCTTTTTTTTTCGGATGCGAAATTACCAAATGACCCCTCCCGCTCTGGGTGGAGCGGAAGGGAGTGTCAGACTCCTACTGACTAAAACCCACCCATGTTCCTTCCTTAGCCCTTTATGTTCCGGGCCAGCGGTAACCCTTTCGGACAATCCCGCTGACCCGGAGAGCCCACCCTAAGACTATAAATTCCGTTTATCCAACCAGGCATAAGATCTCAAATGGATCTCGGACATGCAGAAAATCACAATAAATATAATTTTCATTTTGCAAGTCATCTCACGTCACTATAAATATAACAATTTTTTTTTTTATTAGATTGTAGGTACTTTTATTTATTTATTTATTTTATTTATTAACACTTTATGCACAAGTAAAAGAAATACTGTACAAAGGCGGACTTAATGCCTGAGGCATTTTCTACCAGTCAACCTTCTCATTTTGATAGCTATAGTGACGTGAGACGACTTACAGAGAGAGAGGAGAGAAGAGGAGGCCTGTGTCCCAGCAGTGGGAACATTAAGTATAGGCTGATTATGGTTGGTTGGTTATGGTGTAGCTGTAATGGCATTGTTACCAAGTTACATAATATTACAAAACAGCGTTGTTTGTTTGCATTTGACTCACTGAATGAATATTCAAACAACTTGTCCAAAGAAATTAGAGGATGTAGAAACATTTGGAATGACCAAACCTGTCTTTGCGATTAGTATTGATAATATTTTGAACGAAATAGAAT
This sequence comes from Oligia latruncula, assembly GCA_948474745.1. Taxonomy (NCBI): domain Eukaryota; kingdom Metazoa; phylum Arthropoda; class Insecta; order Lepidoptera; family Noctuidae; genus Oligia; species Oligia latruncula. Next base: position 13,307,455 of record OX419701.1, on the reverse strand, counting down.
TGAATGTTTCCATAAAAATGTTATAATAATAATAATTAGTCTGTCTCACCATCTCTGGACGAGTTCTGTTTAAATTATCTGGAAGATATATATATATATTTTTAACTGGTATAACATAATGTGTGTACAGTCAACAAAGGAGTTAAGTATACAGGAGCGTCGGATATTGTTGAAGTTTACTAAGAAACCGATGGATATTCTCGAATAAAATTTTAGTTTATTAATAGAAAACAAACAGCTCATTTATTAAATTAAATTTCAGTCCAGAACATCCATCTCTTAGTAAACTTCAACTATATCCGACGCTCCTGTATACTTAACTCCTTTGTTGACTGTACATTATGTGTATTATAAAATAACTTAGTTATATACTTATGTACCTACCTATTTCATTTAGGTAAACAAAAAAAAAAAAAACAAAAACAATAACTGATATATAGTACCAGTCACAGCAGGTAAAACAACCCACTCTTTGGTATAATGTACTTATTACCTCACAGGATAACGCAGAGATATTACGAAAAAACTGGCCAAGTGCTAGTCGGACTCGCACACGAAGGGTTCCGTACCACAAGGCAAAAACGCCGAAAAAAAAACACGTTTGTTGTATGGGAGAATATTTTAAATATCAATTTTTTTAGTATTTGTTGTTATAGCGGCAACAGAAATACATAATTTGTGAAAATTTCAACTGTCTAGCTATCGCGGTTCTTGAGATACAGCCTGGAGACAGACAGACGGACGGACGGACAGACAGCGAAGTCTTAGTAATAGGGTCCCGTTTTTACCCTTTGGGTACGGAACCCCAAAAACGTTGGCTCTATTTCTATGTGCACATGCACACATAAACGTAGGCCAATTTTATTATTAGTGCAGTAGTGCTATATATTCTGCTGCAAACATTATTATCTGACCGGCGACCAACCAAACACACACAGTTTAGTTTACCGGCCCGCGTTGTCGCGATCACGCGTATATTCCGTTGACGATAAAACAGTTTTAAGACAGTATTTTAATAATTCAAAACAAAACATTTTCACAGAACAGGTTCGATACGAAGACAGAACACTACTAATTACGTAAGTATGCAAATAAAACGCTTTCAAACGACAAATAGGTTACAAGGCCATGTTTTGTTGGTAAATAATGGCTATAGGTTACATTATATGTTACTAATATGTATATATTATCATTATCACTCGTTGATACTCGTCGCTTATCCACCTAGTTAGGTACCTACTCGATAAATTTGTTTTTTTTTTCTGTTTAATTCAGTGTTGTATTGATTTTTCTGCCGACTGCATAAGTGATGTTACCTTGAGTTTATTTTGATGTCTCCATGCACTTATGCAATGTTATTATGGCTAAACGATCTTACTAGCTGCGCCTCGCGGTTTCACTCGCCGCCGTTTAATTTAAAACAAATCTGATTATGTATAAATTACTTCGTTTTCACGTAGCGTAGCGTTCTGTTTTTTTTATGATTATGTTAAATAGCCTTTAAAACATATTGTATTAAATATTGTAATCATATAAATAAGTATGAATATTAGTACCTATATTTAACTAAAAGATCAGTATATTTAGTAGAATTAGTAGTATTAGTATATTTAATAAAAGAATATTAGTATACTAACAAAATACTGAACTTTTAGTTGATGGATGGATGAAATGGCGACAGGTCATGGAAAAATCTACGATTCCCGCAATCCCCTTATACATAATAGTCAGACCTGCTGTTTTGTATGGATCAGAATGTTGGCTCACAAAAGGGATGAATGAAAGGCAATTGCATGCAGCTGAGAGGAGAATGCTAAGAGGGATGTGTGGTGTTACACGAATGTATACAATAAGCAATGAGTACATAAGAGGAAGACTGAAAGTATACGGGTACCTAAAACTGAAAAGTTGTGTGGAAATCGGTTGTCATGGTAGATATGGGCAAGTGATTATGGAGGCATGAGGAAAATATTGTGAGGCAAGTTTTAGTATGAATGTCGATGGCTACAAGAGTAGGGGAAGACGAAAGAAACGATGGATGGAATGATCATATGGTTAGAAAGGGGGTGACTGACTAACGAGATGAGGACTAATAAAGAAGTAGGGAAGAAAAAGACATGTTGCGCCGACCCCAATTTGGGATAAGGGCAGGAGAATAATGATGACGACTGCTGAACTTATAGTAAGTAGATTAACTTATATTTGAACAAAAATAAATTATTGACGATCTTGTTTTAACGTTGAAAAAAAAAAAAAAACATTAGGTACCTACTATCGTACCCGCCTTTTAAGAAGCCGGATGAAAACATTGAAAAGCGATTTTTTAATCACTTTATCCTTATGAGAATAGTTGGTACCTGTTAATACCTACCATCGATTGAAAACGCAAATTAATTTTATCTTATTTTGCTAGCCTATGCTGTCCCACTGCTGGGCAAAGGCCTTCCCCAAATCCTTCCAGGAGCTCTTTTCCCGCGTCACCTCGAACCAGCCCTCGCGGTACGTGTCCAGGTCATCTCGCCATCTCTTTCTGGGCCGGCCTCGGCGGCGCCATCTTCAGGCACCCATTGTGTGGAGATTTTTGCCCAGCGGTCATCGTGCATACGGCTGATGTGACCCGCCCAATCCCATTTGAGCCTGGCCATTAGGAGCCATTTTATTTTACGGTATTAAAATAAACCTGACATCATACTTCCAAAACTGTTGATGGCATTATCTCAATGACCGCTCGTACCGATGTTAATTGCGAGCACGTGAGTGCTAACTATTTAGATAATACTACTAAGTATTACAGTAGCGTTGATCGTAACTTAAGTCTTTTATTAGGCCTTAGACATAAGACTAGACACATAGTTAACGCATCACGATTAGACTTAGCCCTTTTAACAACAGGAAGACAATTTTTTGTCATAATTATAAACTTATTTAATTTTACCTGCCAAAATAACTGGCTGTTGCTTGTTTCCTTGTAGTGAAAGGTACTCATATTTTCTTAAAAAATTTAATATGATATCATAACTTTTTTATCTATCACGTTTTTTCAAAAACAGCAAATTTCGACACAACGCATTGTAGCTGTTTTATAAAAAAAAACACAAATGTATGCAAGAAAAGACAACGCGTTTCCTATAAATTTTCATTTGGCTCAATCAGCGTAGCTTGCATGTAGGTAATGTTGAGTTACATTATCCTCATTTGTGATCATTATTTCGACTGAAGTATCGTTTTGGCTATCTATATTTCCTTTTGCGGTTTGCCTGTCATTATTTTCAACCTATGGGTTTAGGTTTCAAAAACCTCCTAATCTAGCATCGTTGGCATACCTACTCTGGGAATTCTGGGAAGCTTGCACAATGTAACTTATCTATCTGTACTAATAATAAAGTTTGAACGCGCTGATCTCTGGAACTATAAGTTGGAAGTGAAAAAATTCTTATTCCATTTAAAAGACCAATTTTTGAGGAAAGTTATAGACTTTTTAACATCACGCTAGGACTCTTAGGAGCCGAGTAAAAAGAAAAAAGTCAGAAACAACGCTAAGCGAAAAGGAAGTCATAGTACGGGCAGGCGATGCGATGCGACAAGGTGGGTCGAGGGAACAAGATTTTTTAGGCGGAAGAAGCGGGGGGGGCTGAAGCTAATGTTTAAATAAAACCTAGCCTCATGTGCTTACAAATGCACGCAGCCTTTATAGTATTTTCTGTACGATTCAATATTTGATACAATTCCGTATTTGACGTATCCTGTTTTAGACCTAACTTTGGATGACGTAGAAACCCTACTTATAAGTTTATTGTCATCGCTGGCGAGTATCTATCCCGTGACCCATTTCTTCTAATTATTTTATGACCGCCACATGACATCGCGTCACGCTTATTTTAAAAAGACGTACCTACTTAAGCTACATACATAATATCTTGTAAATTAATAATATAACAGTCAAATATACCTAGCTATAAGTAAATAATACAGAAAAAAAAATAGGCCAGAGCGAGGATCGGCAAAGTAGTGTTGTTAGTCCGAATACTCGATGGTTGAATTCTTATCTCAATACTGTATCTGAAGTAAACAAACCGAGTAATTCATCAAATCGTCCTACATGTCTACGGCCCATTCAAGACGACTTGCAGAAAATCAAAATAAATAATATTTTCATTCTGCAAGTCGTCCCACGTTTCTTTTTGTGTGGAACTTTAAAGTTTAACAATGTTTGGTACAGCTAGTAAGACAAGATATATCAATAATTTTATAAGAATTTCTAGTTTTTACTTTTGTTTTGTTCATAGATTATTTAATATTATATTAAAATATTATATTATCTAATATTTTTCTAGAACAACAGTTTATTATTTCATTTTACAAGCAAACGCACAAGTTCAAGTTCTTTTTATTTACTATTTCCACACTTATTTCATGTCATGTCAGTCATGTACAATTCCCACGTCTTGCCGAGTCCAATCCATATCGAAGGGTCGCTTCTCGAAGTTGTGAAGGATTATGTCTACCTAGGCCAAGTCATCCAGCTCGGTAGACACAACTTTGAGAAAGAGGCCGACAGGAGGATCCAGTTGGGTTGGGCAGCATTTGGAAAACTTCGTCAAGTCTTCTCGTCGCCTATCCCGCAGTGTTTGAAGACTAAGGTCTTCAACCAGTGCGTCCTGCCCGTCATGACATACGGTGCTGAAACGTGGACACTGACGGTCGGGCTGGTCCACAAATTCAAGGTCGCTCAGCGCGCTATGGAGCGAGCTATGCTCGGAGTCTCTTTGAAGGATAAAATCAGGAATGAAATTATCCGGAAAAGAACCGGAGTTACCGACATAGCTTGCAGAGTAAGCAAACTGAAGTGGCAGTGGGCTGGCCATGTCTGTCGAAGGACCGATGGCCGGTGGAGCAGACGAGTCCTGGAGTGGAGACCGCGTATCGGCAAGCGTAGTGTGGGACGCCCCCCAGCTAGATGGACGGACGACCTAAAGAAGGTGGCTGGGGTAGACTGGATGCGGAAGGCGGAGGACAGGGTGCTGTGGCGCAGTCTGGGAGAGGCCTATGTCCAGCAGTGGACTGCGATAGGCTGAGTTGATTGATTTCCACACTAACACTTTTGCTACTTATTGTACTAATACTATTTATTTTGATTTTTTGCAAGTCGGCCTAAATGGGTCGTAGGCATGTAAAAAGAGTTGACGAATTATACTCAACAAACCATAGAAATATTTTCTTATATCTATGCAACAAACCGATAATTAAGTTTTTGGTTTATGCTTGACTGGGGATTTACTGATATTGTAATCATGTAATAACAACATTTTTTTTTAACTTTGACATAATCTAAATATATAATAATTGTTACCAACTCCCTTTGAGTTAGTAACAATTATCGCCGTTAGGTATCTGAAAAATAAATACTTTGATTAAATCTGACGACAATCAGTTTGAAGCTCCGACCACAACTGAGCCATAAGCAATTGTTACTGTCATTTATGTAATATTGTTATTTAAAATGTACCTACCAATGGATCCTTGATATCTGAATTTAAAATATTTTATTTTTTATTTTAAATTTTTTTTTTAGGCAATCGTGTCCTCAATTAAAAAGATATATTTTAGACCATTTAGATTAGAACATCGCATGGAAACATGTGTAGCCTCAAAAACATTTGGCTGTTATTACGACAGTGTGCCGTCGTAAAGTGAAGAACTGTCACTGTTCCAGTAGGAGAAAGGGAACAATGGTGGCTTGATGATAATCGCCCATATTAACGTAGGTAATGCTACCTCCTTTTCAGTCGCAGGTAAACTAATGATGGGCAGGGTAGTCACAGCAGAGGCTCAGCGGTTCATGGTGGACTGCCTGAAGGCGGTCGGTACTGCAAGCAAGGCTGCTGAGCAGCAAGCCGAGCTGCTGATCCAGGCCGACAGGTTTGGACACCCTAGTCATGGACTTAATAGGTTAGGTGAGTAAACCGAGGGGAGATGAACGGACAGTATAGAGAGCGAAGGTAAACGAATTGCCAAATAATAGTGGTTGTGGGCTGGGCACATTGCTCGCAGAACGGGTGGTCGGTGGGGTTCTGAAGCAGTGATCGCGTACCAAAAGACGTAGCGTGAGTCGGTCCCCTTCAAAGTGGACCGATATGACCTAGTGAAGCCAGTGAAGGTCATGGAAATTCAATGAATGCGAGAAACATAAGACTGGTCGTTGGCGCGGTGGACAAAACTGGACGTCTCGGCTGAATGATAATAATGAAAAGCATAACGATAGCACTACATTCTAGAAAATATACATAGATCAATGTACTTTCGGACTTACATATACCGGTGTGGTCGCCAACCGATACTAAGCCTCACTTATCTCAAGAGAAACCTTTTTGTCCCCATCCTCAAAATAAATTCAATCATTTCCAGAAATGTATGTGAACGACATCAAAAGCGGCGCATGCGAGCCCAACAACGAGCCGAAGGTGCTAAAAGAGACCGAGGCTACAGCGTGGGTCGATGCCAACAATGTGCTGGGAGCCACCGCTAGTCACTTCGGCATGGACTTAGCCATCAAGAAGGCACAGAAAACCGGCGTAGGATGGGTCTCAGTTAAAGGTAATAAATTCTGTGGATACTCTTTGAAAGTCACACTTAAGGATATTTATTTCTAAGATATTATGACATGCGTATTCGTACAAATCTCGAAGTCCCGTATTACAGAACAGCGATGCTATTCTGTAAAAATCTCACCCTGAAACTTAGGTGAAGTGAGCTGTCAATAGTGTCAATCCCTAGCAAAAACAAACTCACTTCACCTAAGTTTTCACGGCGAGATTTTTTACAGAATCGACCGGCAGCATTTGATACTCAAACTAGTTTCAACCAATCAAATGGCTTTTTTTTTCCGGATTGGAAATCATTAAATGACCCCTCCCGCTCTGGGTGGAGCGGAAGGGAGTGTCAGACTCTTATTGACTAAAACCTACCCGTGTTCCTTCCTTAGCCCTTTATGTTCCGGGCCAGCGGTAACCCTTTCGGACAATCCCGCTGAAATCAAATGGCTTGAATCTAACTTTAAGTAATGCTTGACATGAGTGACGTTCTGTAATACGGACCTAACACCGCACGAAGCGCTGCAAAACGTCAAAAACTGACACAAAGGTGGCACAAGACCGTCAGGTCGTAAACGGTTCCATGGAGATGAGGAACTTGACGCGACGAAAAAGACGATACATTCTTTTCTTGACCGTTTAAACTATGTTCTAAGTGGCTATGTGTAATAGAACTAAAAACAACTTAATTTACACACACTAAAACTGTTCCAGGTTCCAATCACTTTGGCATGGCCGGGTTCTGGGCTCAAAAGGCAGCAGACCAAGGTCTCATAGGCATGGCTTATACCAACACCTCTCCTCTCCTTGCACCTACCAGGAGTAAAGAGGTCAGTCCTCGTAGATTTAAGGACTACCCATGACTACAATGAGGTCTTCGGTTCAGAGCCTTATTATAAGCAATACTGACCCTGGTCATAATCGACGTATATGATCATCATCTGCCTTGCCATTTCCCAACTATGTTGGGATCGGCTTCCAGTCTAACAGGATGCAGCTAAATACCAGTATTTTACATGGAGCAACTGCCTAACTGACTACCACAATCCAGTTACTGGGTGGTAAGAAGTAAGACACCTTGGTTGTACTACTGGTTGTCAGACTTTCTGACCACCCGTAACGACTGTCAAAGATCCACGAATTACAGCCGGGACCAACGGCTTAATGTGCTTTCCGAGGCACGGAGGGTTCTCGGTACGTAAAGATGGTCACCCATCCACGGACCAACCACTGCAAGCGTAGCTTAACCCGATCGATCAAGCCGTGCGGCTGTTATTACTTAGTCACGAAGGCAGAGCACCGGCTAGATGGTCAAACGCGATCAAGAAGGCTCTTGGAGGCAGGCATCTATTGAGCACGTCGAATGTGGTCGTGATCCTCAGCATTGAGGGAACGACGAAGAGGATGCTTAGGTAGTAGAAAGCCTAATCAATATGCATTTTTTTCTCTGTTTCCAGGCGGCATTGGGCACTAATCCTATAGCATGCGTTGCTCCAGCTTCGAAGGGTGAATCGTTTTACCTCGACATGGCTACTACTACGGTCTCGGTTGGAAAGGTAATTGGACGAGAAACTAGACCGTTCTACCACAGTGGAACTCAGTGGAATTCAGAGGCCATACATTTGACACGACTACTTACAGAAGATTGTTCTGTAAAAACGCTCACGTTGAACCACTGTAGGTAGTTATACTGGGGTCCTACATTTTCAATGAAAATAGCTTCTGCCAACACTCTGCTACAATGACACATGGTTTAGCGTGCATACACACGATCGACACGCGTTCACGACAGAGGCAACTGCAACGATCGACGTCGCTCGTGTGTATGAACGCTATATAAGCTATTTTGCGGGCTGTTTAATAGAATTGTATTTTAAACTGGCCAGGGGGCCTAAAAAGGCCACATTGGCAGAATCTTAAAAAGATAACATAATGGACAGTTAATCGTATCAAATCCCATTGGTTAAAATACCTACCAATCAATCCGATCCAAATCCAATCCCAATGCCTTTGATTATACCTAAGTAGTGCAGCGAAAAAAAGAAAAACACGGACTCAGGACTGTCTTCGCCATATTACGATTCATAATGTTATCCTTTTATGATTCTCCAAAGTAGTCTTTTTAGGCCCCCAGATCTTTTCTCATTACCTAACTTTTGTGGATATACTTAAATGCGCATATTTGCCATCAGCACAGATATAAATCTATGCTTATAAGTTTTACACTAAAACTAGCTTCTGCCCTCGACTTCGTCCGCGTGAAATTTCACCCTCTTAGGGGTGGAATTTCGAAAAACCCTTTCTTAGTGGATACCTACTCTTCACAAAGAACACACCCTCCAAATTTCATGTCCCTAGGAGCAGCGGTTTAGACTGTGCGTTGATATATCAACAATCAGTCAGTCAGTCAGTTTACCATTTTATATATATAGATTGTATATACACGGAAACTGCACATGAAATACTGCTGAATCAAACGCAGTAGTTGTTTTATGGCCGTTTTATTTTACTTTCCAAATGGTTACAAAAACACCGTAATAATTTTTGCGAGAAGGGAGCGTGCGGCTCGCATAGGGCTCGAATTTGTACTAATGTGTTCCGCAGTTCCACTGATGTTGGCTACACCGCGTCCCGCGCGCGCGCCGCGCGCCCCTTTCTCGCTCACACATTCACATATACATAAAAAAAACATGGCCGGCATATCGCGCCGATTACATCCCCCACCCCAGTGCTGCTAGCAGCACTCATCAGTCAAAGGCACCCGCGCGACACGTGAGGCAGACCGCGTCAAGATTCCAGACTTTGTTTCAATTTTGACTACTCTGACGCGTCCATCCTTCCCAGGGCACACCTCTCTAATCAAGCCCTTTGGCCACAAGTTTCTAGGGCCGTTTGGATCGACTACAAATACCAGATCTCCCACTTGCAGCGGTTTTTGGTCTTTGTTCCACTTTTTCCGAGGTATAAGGTCAGGTAGCACCTCTCTAACCCATCTGTTCCAGAACATATCCGCTAGTCGCTGGGATATTCGCCATTGTTTTCTTAGGAATAAGCAGGAATCATCAAATTTGCCGAGCTGCGGTGAGTTCAAAGATGTCCCAAGCAAAAAATGGTTTGGTGTCAAGGTTTCCATGCTGCCAGGTTCCACTGACACGTGAGTCAGGGGTCTACTGTTTACTATGTTTTCGACTTCACTTAATAGAGTGTTAAAGGCCTCTTCCCGTGGAGCTCTTTCTTTAAGTACTATTTTCATCGACGTCTTCACACTACGGATGAGCCGTTCCCATGCCCCACCCCAGTGAGGGCTAGCAGGCGGTATAAACGACCATTTGGTGCCGTGGTTCTCCGCCTCGTTCTTCATTACCTCTTCATCCAATTCCGTAACTGACCTCTTCAGTTCAGCATGAGCTCCTCTAAGGTTAGTCCCGTTGTCAGAATACATATGACGGGGCCATCCGCGTCTTGCGGCCATGCGTCGAAGGGCCATGATGAAGGAGTCAGTCGTCAGTCTGGCAACAGTTTCTATATGAATGGCTCTCACTGTGAGGCAAGTGAACAGCACTCCATACCTTGGTTCGTGACGTCTACCAATAGTGACCTCCATTGGCCCAAACAAGTCTACCCCGCAGTAGGTAAATGGACGTTGATGGTGAGCCACCCTTGCTTGAGGTAAGTCTCCAAGTCTTGGTATTTCAGGTTTACATTTCCTTAATCTGCACAGCATACATTTTGATACCACATTTTTAACCGTTGGTCGCAATCTGATCACCCAGTATTTTTGTTTCACTTCATTGACAACGGTCTCTTGATTTCCATGGGCAGCGTTGACATGGTAGTGTCGTATAATCAACCGAGCTATGTAATTTTGTCCATCTAATATTGCAGGTCTTTTCATTTCAGGCAACACGTTTTCAGCAGCATCGATTCTCCCTCCAGCCCGCAGGACTCCATGCTGATCAAGGTAAGGTGACAAGGTAAGTAGTTTACTATTTGTAGGTATTGATTTCAAACCTTTCAGCAGGGCGATCTCTTCACTGAACGACTGGGTTTGTGAGTAAGTAAGTAGCAGGCGCTCAGCTCTATCCATAACGTCGTCTTGACACTCTAATTTATTTATAACCTTCAGTCCCATATCAACAAAGGTAAGTACTCTTGATGTTGATCTCAGTAAGCGTAGCCATGATGAAAAACGCATAGGCTCAGGCACCGGTAAGTATGCATTTTCATTTTGAACCGTGATAGTTAAACATTCCAGTAGTGGTAAATCTTCTTTTTCAGGTTGTATAATATTTTGCGGCCAATGGTCATAGTCTCTGTGTAAAAAGGCAGGTCCATACATCCATTCATTTTGTAAAACAGAGCAGTCATAGCTTTCTCTTGTAGCGATGTCGGCGACATTTATTTTTGTGGGTACGTATCGCCATTCACTTTTATCTGTGAGGTCGTCAATTTCCCCCAAACGATTTGCCACATATGTTTTATAATTACGGGCATCGTTATTTATCCAATGAAGCACTGTTGTTGAGTCGCTCCAAAATACTCGTCGCTCAGCCTTCATCTTATGTTCTTTATTAATTGAGTCCGCTAGTCTAGCTGCTAACACTGCAGCCTGCAGTTCTAAACGTGGAACAGTAATTGGTTTGCTCCCCACAACTCGACATTTACTAGCGATGAATGCCACGCGCACGTTTAACTCGTCGTCAATCCATCTCCAATACGCAACGGCGCAGAAAGCCTTTGTTGAAGCGTCGCAAAATATATGCATCTGCAGGTGCCTATAATCACATAGCGTGATAGTCTTTCTATCGTCGGCGTCGCTGTTACTAGGCGCATGCGACGTACTCCGCGTAGCGCTTGTAGCGTCGGCTACGCTCGTAGCGCTGTACTCAGCTGTAGGCGGCGTAGCACTCGTAGACTCAAGGTGCGACGATAGCCGCACGCGGGTTTCATTTTCTGTCTCGCTCACTCCAGTGGTAGCTGCTGAATAGTGTCTCGGCAGTCTAACATCACGCAGTGATTTTAGTAAACAAATCCATTTTTGCCATTTTTCGTAGATTTCGTCGCTAACGGGATCATCCCAGCTGATATTAAGTTGCCATGTCTCTTGCAAAATGATTTTTCCGTTAATTGTAAACGGCGATAGAAAGCCGTAAACATCAAATATTGACATCACAACGCTTAACATTTCTCGTTTCGTAGGCCTTTTTAGCCCGGTGATAATAACAGCTGGGAGACGTTTGAATGACACGTCGAATCTTAATGTGTCGTCTTTTGGATTCCAGATTAATCCTAGTGTACGTTCACCGTCGTATTCTGTTTGTCCGACCTTGAATGTCACGTCCGTCGAACGTAGGCTTTCTTGTGGCAATGTATTTAACACGGCTTGACTGTTGCACGTCCAATTTCTTATATCAAAACCTCCTTGTTTATGGATGTATGTGACGTCATTCACAAGCTTGATTGCCGTTTCTTCGTCTTCTATACTGTCGATATAATCGTCCATGTAATGTTGTTTACAAATAGCTTGCACGGCGCTCGGCATAGACGACTTAAACTGTTCGGCATTCTTATTTTTGATAAATTGTGCTACGAAGGGTGAGCAGTTAGCACCAAATATAAGCGAACTCATTGCATATGTTTTTACTGGTTTGTCCGGTGATTCTCTCCACAAGAATCGTAATGCATCTCTGTCTTCTTGTATAATTTTTATTCTAAGAAACATATCTCTGATGTCACCAGTTACAGCGATTTTGTTTTCTCGAAATCTTAGCATGGTTCCGTATAACGAAATAAGTAAGTCAGGTCCTTTGAAGATGTAGTCGTTCAAACATACTCCATTTGTTGCGGCGGCAGCGTCAAAAACCAATCTTAGCTTTTGCTTGTTGGGGTTATCGACCCCGAAGTGAGGTAAGTACCATATTTTTCTTGAGGGATCAGATGTAATAGATTTGTTATTTATTTCAGAAGCGTAGTCGTTGGAGATGAGATGTTCGATACGTTCCTCGTACCGCGAAGCATAGCCTGCGCTGGACCTCATCTTCCTCTCGACGCCTCTTAGTCGTGACATCGCATTATGGTACGAGTCAGGCAGCGTACAGTTGTTGTCTTTCCATGGTAAGCTCACATGCCACCTGCCTTTGATTAGTGTAGATGTTTGTTCCAGATGGTTCCAGGCACGCTGTTCTTCAGAGTTCTGCCGTGGTTTAGCAGAAGAAACTCCCATAGATTCAACGGAGAAATAACGTCGAACATCTTCATTTAGGTCGTGAAGGTTGCAGTCGACAGAGGTATTCTCTGTATCATTGTCTTCAGTGATGAAGAACGTGGAATGGTGCACGCGCGCTGGTGAATATCTTCGTGGCACTACGCCGTGGAGGCACCAACCCATGACCGTACGGGTGGCGCATGGCTCGTTTCGTCCGCCTACCACTGTCTCCAAAGGTAAGATTAAGTGACAATTATCCTGCCCGATTAGCACTTCTGGTTTGGGTTGACCAATACTTAGGGCATCTTTAAGGTTCCGTAAGTAATGATAGTTCTCACACCTCACTGACGTTAAGTTTTGTTTGGGTAAATTAAGTTCGTTGACACTACGTGCACTGAGGTTATATTTTTCGCCGAGTGTATTGGACACAGTTAAGTCCATTAGTTCTGTGTCGCACAATAGTTCGGTGTTATCCCATGCACCACGCACTCGCATTGCCTGCTTATGGCCGCTCACTCCAGCGCGCGATGCTAATGACGCGCTTATCAATGACACTGTCGAGCCGTCATCAAGTAACGCGCTCGTGCTGAACACGCCGTTGGGTCCGTGAATGTTTATCGGCACTACTTTTAATAACACTGACCACTTATTATTGTTCGAGTTAACATGATTAACGGTTTCACTTGTTTCAGTCTCAGTTGTCGCACTGGGTTGCTCGTGTTGCGCCGCCACTGTTACGTTGTTATTATTTTGCCGCGAACTCGGCACAAAATGCAAAAAGTGGTGGTGGGGTTCCGCGCACCCGTCGACGCCGCACGCGGCGGCCGGACACGTTTGCCTGTCGTGTTTTGATAACAGGCACTTGTAACATAACCCGGAGCGTTTCACGTACGACCACCGATCCTTACGTAAGGATCTTTTGAACTTTTTACAGTCTGTCAAATCGTGTTTTGATGTACGGCAGAAGCGGCATTTGTTATCACTAGCACTTTGTTCATGTTTTTCAGTTTGTAACAACACAGTTTGATCGTTATCATGATATTTACGTTTACTGTCCCATCGAATGTTCATCATACCGGCACTACACGTAGCTATCTTAATAGCTTCTTCGCTCAAAAAGTCACTGAGTATGTCTAGTCTGCACTTTTGTTGCTCTTTTATCAATGGATAACTATAGTCTGCCCACTTTGATAGCAGTACGGTAGGCAACTTAGTTAGCACCATGTTAACTACATCAACACCTTGTAAGTACTCCTGTCGATTGAGTTGTCGAACCGAAGCAACAAAGTTTTTTATTTTCACACTAAAAGGTACTATGTCTTTGTGATAATCTTGCGGTAGTGGATTTAACTTTTTCACGTCGTGTAGGATTCTTGATATAATAATGTCCGAGTTGCCAAACTGTAGTTCTAACGTTGACATGACTATTTCAGACGATGTAGAACTAATTAGCAGAGCTGACACTGCTTCTTTAGCGGGACCGCGGAGACATTTTCTCAGACGCCATAAGTTCTCCCTCTCACTAAAGTTGCACATGTTTGTCGACTCCTGGTATGCAGTTTTGAAGAATAGCCACTCCATGGGGTCACCAGAGAACGAAGGAAGTTCCCGTGGTGTGCTGAGGCGGCTGAGTAGGTTTGCATTGTGGCTAGTGGGTACGGAAGTGGTGACTAAATCCTTGAGTGCGCTGGCTAACTGCTGAACTGCACCATTAGTGCCGCCGCCCTCTGGCAGCAGCGGGAACAGCGGGTCAGTGGATGCTCCTTGTGCGTTAACCCTCTGTTTCTCCAGTTCATGTTGGCTGCGCTCCAACCACTCCTCTATGTCCCTGCCATCACCTTGTGTTTCCGACGCTGGTGGACTGTATTTTTCATCTAGGGCCGCTATATCAGCAGCTAACTTTTTATCTATGAGTTCCATTTGAATTCGAGCTTTTTGCTTCGCCGCGTCCAGTTCGAGTTTTTTCCTTTGTGCAACTACCGACGATGATGACGTCCTTGTTCTCGAGTGTTTCGATTTCTGAGACACGTGTTCGCATTTTTCTTCTGCTTTTACACCTTCCACTGATGTCTCTGGTACTTTTGAAGAATCGATCACCTTCGACTTTACATCATCCACTTTGGTCGATGATTTCTCTTCTTCCTTCCGCTGTCGTTTCTTTGCGGTACTACGCGTGTCAACCATTTTGTTCTGCGGCGGCGTGTGGAACATTAATTGTTACTACTGATCCGGCTGAAGGACCAATGAATCAAACGCAGTAGTTGTTTTATGGCCGTTTTATTTTACTTTCCAAATGGTTACAAAAACACCGTAATAATTTTTGCGAGAAGGGAGCGTGCGGCTCGCATAGGGCTCGAATTTGTACTAATGTGTTCCGCAGTTCCACTGATGTTGGCTACACCGCGTCCCGCGCGCGCGCCGCGCGCCCCTTTCTCGCTCACACATTCACATATACATAAAAAAAACATGGCCGGCATATCGCGCCGATTACAACTGCACTGTGGGCGGCTCTTAGGCCCTTTGTACAAGTACAGTCAACAAAGGAGTTAAGTATACAGGAGCGTCGGATAAAGTTGAAGTTTACTAAGAAACCGATGCATGTTCTGGACTGAAATTTAATTTAATAAATGAGCTGTTTGTTTTCTATTAATAAACTAAAATTTTATTCGAGAATATCCATCGGTTTCTTAGTAAACTTCAACAATATCCGACGCTCCTGTATACTTAACTCCTTTGTTGACTGTACATACACGTTTTGCTGTGAAAAACTACGGTTTATTCGCGATGTGTAGGCACGGTCGTCAGTGTTGTATGGATCACTGTGGAGGCTTGTTTACGAACACGTTTTTTCTACGGCGCGGTTTATACGCCGCCGCCGCGCCGTATCGTAAAGTAACAGTGCGTGTACAAAAGGCCTTAGGCGTTCAACGGCCAATCCACTGGGCGTGCGGACACTCGGACAGTTTGTTACTGTCGCATGATTGCCTGGTGTCCTAGTAAGACGTGCTTACTCTTTATAAGGAAAAATGTTCATAATCCTATTCTTGTCATTTTCTAGATTGAAATGCAGCGTCGAAAAGGGGAGTCATTGCCGGCTGGCTGGGCGCAAGGACCCGATGGAAATGAAACGAAAGATGCTGAACTGGTATGTTCATCCAACCTATAATCGCCTACTGGTACTATGTGGCCGAACCTAGCGCTCGCACTGGGGCCTAAGTCAACTATTATAAAAACGTTGCAACACGCGATGGTATCTTCGTATCTCCATTCTCCATTGTGAGTTTTTGGCAGATTGTGTAGGGGAAAACTGACAATAGAGAGATCATTGCAACGTCAAGTAAATTATAACTTGCCTCTTTTTTTATGGGAGTAAACCGAAACTCCGGTAGTACCCTTTGTTTCGTCCACATCATTTTTACGTATAATAATGAGACTATGCCATGAGGTGAAACCTCAACAGCGACCTTTTTACAAGCTTTATATTAGCTTGCTTCATTCGTATCTGTTTCCAGTTACTCATTGTCTTCCTTTTTTTATATTATACAGAAACGCCCATCTACAATAATTCTTGTACTCGTTTTCAGGCGTTCAAAACCAGCTGTTTAATGCCGCTGGGTGGCGGTGAGCTGACATCAGGATACAAAGGGTTTGGATTAGCGGCTATGGTGGAGCTGTTCTGTGGAGTATTATCAGGTCAGTTATAAAATCAATCTATCGTCAACATAATATAAATCTTGAATTCATTGATTCACTGACAGTCAACCTTACCCAGTAACTGGGTTGTGGAGGTCAGATAGATAGAACCGCACAGCCTAAAAAACTGGATCTAGAAGCATGAAATTTTGCACAAGAGTTCCTTATACGTAACGAAAGTGAGCAAAAAGGTTTTTTTTTTTATTCTCCCACCAAAGGGGTAAAATAGAGAACAGCTTACATGGAAAATTTAAATTTTTGCCGATGAGCAATCTCATCGGACACGGTTTGTCCGTTGTCTTGCCTAACATGAACTGCTGCAAAAGACAGAGGTACCGTTAAATGTTCTGGCTCATCAAGGACACACAGAAAGTGATGCCTAATTTTATACACAAGAAACGCTATTTTAGAAAAACAAGAATGTTGGTTTAACGCAAATCTGCGGTGGACAAGCTACTACAGCTTGTGAAAATATTAATTCATTGGAGGAAAAGTGTAGTCAGTTAGGACGTCCCTTAGTCAAATCAATTGAAAGCAGCGACGTAATTTGCCACCAGCAATCTGTTATAGATCTCAATATTTTTTAACCCGACTGAGTTGAATCCCAAAAGGAGGGTTATGTGTTTGACCTGTATGTATTGTATGTCTGTTTCTTTGTTACCTCGTAATTGGATCATCCTCTCAAATTCCGCACAGGCGGCAACTACGGCCACAACGTGCGATCATGGTCACACAGTGGCGCGGGTGGGCCAGCCAACTTAGGCCACTGCTTCATCGCCGTCAACCCCGAGTGCTTCGCTCCTGGCTCCGGAGACCGCCTCGCTGACTGTATCACACATTGGCGGCAGATGGAACCAGTGAGTAACATTATTCTGTCTATTAATATCTCGAGCATTACTGACAACTTGCAGTAAGTTTTGAGCTCAAAAAATCTAACAATATCGTACCATCGACAAAAAGAAGACTCACTGTAGTCAGTAGATTCGGAAGTAGGTATTAGTTAAGATTTGGTCTTTGGCTATCTGCGACGGCGCTTTTAATAAAAAATCATCGCAATAAATCGAATGATGCAAAATCAAAAATGATTGCAGGTGCAATCCATCACTTACTTAAGGTATGGTCAACCGTAACACTTGAACTACGAAAACCGCCCTTAATACTACGACATAAAGGTGCTGTCAATGACAAATTGTCCGATTAAGGTGATACGTTACTGACAAAGGCCGCAGGCGAGCTGGGCGGGCATAAGAAAGTGACAGCGTCAATTACTTCCACATGCGAAAAAAGAGAGCGCAAAAATGCGATGCTGGTCGATTCTGTAAAAATCTCACCGTGAAAACTTAGGTGAAGTGAGTTTGTTTTTGCTAGGAATTGACATTATTGACAGCTCACTCTACGCTCACTTCACCTAAGTTTTCACGGTGAGATTTTTACAGAATAGCAACGCTGGTGCCAAAATAAAACAGCGTAAGCGCCAAACTAAATAAAAATTGTTTAAAAATAAATTAAGCTGTGTATCAAAAATATTTTCAGCCAGAGTTTTCAATTACCTATTAAGCACATTTTCAATGCAATTTTGCAATGAAATACTTAGGATTTTAGAATTACAGAAAAAAATATAAAAAAGTAGAGGTCTTTTCGGAATTAAATTCTATCGAGGAAATTTAACCCAATTGCATTTTCCTTCAGTCAGAGTATTAATCAATAAACATATAACCAAAAATTAAATCCATACATGCTGGTATCTATTTAAATAAAATTAAAAGTCCTGACTGACAGATATATCAACGCACAACCTAAACCGCTGGACCTAGAGACATGAAATTTGGAGAGTGTGTTCTTTGTGAAGAGTAGGAAAAAAGGGTTTTTTGAAATTCCACCCCTAAGATGGGGGAAGCCTGAAATTTCACGCGGACGAAGTCGCGGGCAAAAGCTAGTAGTGAAATATATGGTTAGGTACGAAAAATCCCCCACTTTATTTTGGTATCGCCTTAACTGTACCTACAGATACCGTATGGCAATCTCTCTTTTCAGACGGATCCCAAGCTACCTGTGTTGGCTCCAGGAGATAAAGAGAAGCAGGCGGCCGCGGCAACCGACGCTAGAGGATATGTGACGTACGTCAAACAGCAGATCGTATCTTCCGCCGCGCTTGCCGAGAAACTGAAAATAAAACCAATGGAAGTAGAAATGGAAGAATTCTAGTCATTCTTAAATTAGTATATTTAAGGGTTTTGCATTTGTTATATAGTATCTCATTGATTCTTTAAATTGATTAACGACTAAGCATAACATAATATTTAAGTCGTCTAGGAATGCTGATACCGAAAATGAGGTCAAAATCTAAAAGCAAAATGGCGGCCATAAAAATAATTATATCATTGCCATTTTTCCTCATAAGGTCTCACAAGTATCAAGTATAGTTTAGAATGTGCCTTGCCAGATGTACGCCGGACCTAAGAGTCTCCACACAAATCAAGGTTAAGGCCTTCCAGACTCCGGCCCAAGCGAGCTTCATTGTCTCGTGGGGGACAGGAAAGTACAGTTGGCGTGATCGAGCTTTAGAAAGAGATACAGGTATGAGTGACAGAGAAGAGGCTCTATAAATAATTATGAATCACAATATGGCGAAGACAGCCAGTGTTTTACTTTTTTTCGCTGCACTACGTAGTATAATCAAAGAGATTGGGATTGGATTTGGATTGGATTGATTGGTATTTTAGCGCAGACAAAAAAATTACTGAAAAATCCTTCACCAATGGGATTTGATACGATTAACTTATCAGTCAACCGTCCATTATGATTCATAATGTTATGCTTTTATGATTCTACCAAAGTGGCCTTTTTAGGCCCCCTGGTCTCTGGGTTCTACTGCCAAATTTCTGAAAATTGTGCACGAATTTTAGAGTACCTATGTGATAACTGAGTAAGTACACGCTTACTTTTCTGTAGCTTTCATTTCATCTTCGATTTGACGTGTTATCACTAGATCTACTTCCTTTGAAACACAGTATCTTCCAATAAATTCCTGCTCGTACCGTGCTCGTACCTAAGTTTAGGTTATCAATAATAGAGTTTTATATACCTTTTTCTTTCCTTCTACACTATTTGTATCATCATCAGATGAACGATTGTCGAATAAAGATAAATACAACAAAAGAGAGTCCATAATGTTTTATTTATTATTATTTATTTAGCCATTTATGTACACGCATATATAAACAGACAAGAAGAAATGAACGGAAAAATATGTACAAAGGCAAGTAATATGTCAATTACAAAGGTAGGTTTGTCGCAGATGTTTGAGAATAAAATGGCACCTGTTATAATAGTAATCGTTAATTTTTAACGTACGTCAAGGCCATAATTTTGTGAAACGACCAATGATTTCAAAAGATAAATATATAAGTCAATGGAAACAACGCTTTTTTTGTTTGACGACAGTTAGTGCCATTTTAGACGTTTACGCATGCGTCAAGTGGACGTGAAACAACCACCCGCCCTTATAATTAGTCTGTTTTCTAATTCGCGTTTGTCTTCTTCTTCTTAGCGTGTCGATAGCAATCTAAATGGACTCGGCCCAGAATTTGGCTACTTGTTTGGCGCCTCCATCAGTTCCTGTAACGTGCAGCTGACAGGACACGCAGGACACGATACATCGTTAAAAGGTTACATGCTCTGTGGTTTCGTAACTATCCACCATGGACGTAATATATAGAACTATCCACCAAGTGCTCTAACGAGAACGCGTTTGTCTCATAATGTTTTTTCAGCCTATCAAAAAGTACTCTGTGATAATGTTATCAACCACGTAGGCTGAATATGGTACAATGTTACATGCTCTGTGGTACAATCAGTCAAAGCCATGGCCGTTATGCACATACTGTTTTATAAAAAACTCTGTCACACATCGAGGATTGACATCACAGAGTACTTTTTGATTGATTGACATGGGTCAACAGTACTCACAGAGTACTTTGATAAGACTAGTAAAGTACTGACCACTGAAGTTGAAAGAGACACCTGGACCAAAAAAAACTCTGAACTTCCTCTGTACCTGAAGAATGGTCTGAAGCCACGTTCTTCTTATTAATTCCGGCTGGCTGTTATTATTTTTGGTCTATTTATTTTTAGAGTATTCGCACTAAGCCACATAGACGCAAGCAATACATGCGGGCCCAGTGCAGGTTAGTGGACGTTTCGAATATCTTCGAATTGTTGGTTCTTGGACATCCCGATTTCATTGTAATCGTCATCAAACCGTAATAAAAAAATCTACAATAGATAGGCGCTCCGAAGTGTCAGTAACTTCGAATATTGTAGGTGCGGTACCTACCATTTTTGGTTTCAGTTACATAAGTCGTCATGGCCAAGGTGAGGATGACGGAAGTTACGCGCTTTGTGACAGACTGTGTGGTGGCAGCCGGCAGTCCTCTCAAGCCAGCGGAGCAACTAGCCGACTTGCTGCTGGCGGCTGACAAATGCGGCCATCGCAGTCATGGATTGAACAGGTTAGGTAAGCATGTACAATCATGAATATCAAGCTCAACATCATTAGTCGAAGGACCATCAAATCGAATTTTCAGAATTGTTTCAATATAATCTTTATTTGAGTAAAATAAAATGAAACAATATGTATAAGAATAGACATATAACTCAAAAATAATCCTGTTAACATTATAATAAAACTTAGAAGCTTCATCTCTGTTGATTTGTGGTTGAACAGTGTTTGAACAAGCTAATCTGTGGAACTACCAGTCGGATTTGAAAAATTCTGTTTGCATTTAATATAGACATGGGCGAAATAGCTCATGAAAAGATAAAGAGCGATCAGCTCTTTCACTCTAAAGAGCTACCTATATCACTCTTCTAGCTCACTAGCTCTTCTATAGCTTAGTGGCTCAGACGCCGACTGTTAGCTCATTTGACTCGTGTCACGCGAATTACTACGGAATTATGGATATCGATAAATAAATCTTGTTTTTTTTTGTGGCGGTTTTTTATAGTAAGAACGGTCGTATTAGTATTTGTTATAATGTTTGTATCATAACATAATAATTAATTTTTGTAAAATTGTAATTTTGGAAGCCATCAATGCGGTTCCTGTTATAATGTGGCAAATTATTTTCTACTTAGTTAATTAATGACCTTAAAGATAGATTTACAGTGGTTTATGTCTCATGATAAGTTTACAATGACGTATTGTACGATCCGAAGTATTCCGAAGCGCACGGAATGAGCCGTTCAGCCGGTGCCTTCGGTCAGTCATCAGTGTCTCGCTGAAGTATACTGAGCTAGTGAGCTATTTAGCGAGCTAATGAGTGAGCGAGAGCGACGTCAATCGAAAAGAGCTACCTCTTTTCTATCACTCGCTCACGAGCTACCCATGTCTAATTTAATAGCCTAATTCTTGAGGAAGGCTTCAGGCTGTCACGACATCACGTTAGCACAAGAGTGCTAACGTGTGCTAAAGTGCTCCAGGAGCCGAGCAAAAAGAAAATAAGTCAGAACGAAACTGTAGTATAATAGGTATTATCCTGGGCAGGCGATGCGATACGACGTGGTGGGTCGGAGGAACAAGAAATTTCACGCGGACGAAGTAGTAGTGTAATGATATGTATGTCGCATCCGGTCATTCATTTGAATATTCGGAACGCTAGCGCCATCTGGTGGCGCTTGACAGAGTCCAGCCTGAGTTCGTGGGGAGTCCAACGACAGCGCGACAGAACAATGTGGAGCTTGGACATTGGACATCGTACGGACAACATGTGCTCAGAAACTGTCCTACGTTCCGTATCGTGTGCTTTGCTAGTGTGATTAAATTGTTTGTGAAATATAATCTGGTTTGAACTGCAAAACGGTTTTTCTATTGCGCAATAACCAACACTACCCACAGTATGCCCACAGTAATTAAAATATGGCTGATGATAACGAGACACACTTACCTTCTCCGTCATATATTTGATTACTATGTAGTTATTTAATTATTCATATGTATAAAAAGTATGTATTAGGTATGTTGAAACTGTGTACTCTCCGTCACTTGTCCCTAAAGGTTCATTAGAAAACCAGTGTCAGACAGCATCTGTCTGACATTAATGCTGAAATGAACCTTTTTGGCGCAGCCCTGAGGCACACGTTACTGTTGTTTGAAAAATTATTTTTATTTTGTATTTTGTGTTTCACGAACTATGTCCAGATAAACTTTTTTCTTTCTTTCTTTCTATCATTGCGCGTTTGCGTGAAGTTTTCTCTGCCATGTAGCTAGCTAGTCCGGTCTCAAGTCGTCACCTGCCAATCGAAAGTTTTGAATCAGTTATAATAAACTAGCTGTTCCCCGCGGTGTCACACGCTGCGCGGCTCCTAAGGGTCGTAGCGTGATGTTATATAGCCTATAGCCTTCCTCGATAAATGGACTACCCAACACTAAAAGAATCATTCAAATCGGACCAGTAGTTCCAGAGATTAGCGCGTTCAAACAAACAAACAAACTCTGCAGCTTTATAATATTAGTATAGATTAATCTTTAATTTAAAGAACGCTACATCCACGACATTGTGACCGGATTGTGCAATCCATTCAATACGCCGAAGATTATAAACGAGACCGCATCGACAGCATGGGTTAATGCAAATAACGTGCTGGGGGCCACAGCTGGAAACTTCGGCACGGATCTAGCAATCAAGAAAGCCACCGCCACAGGAGTAGGATGCATCTCGGTGAAAGGTAAAATTGTCAGCTCAACTCATTCCTTACATATGATTTGCCAAATCTACATAAAAATCTTGCCAACTTGATGGATGCTCTAATCTTGAAAATTTATGTAGAGTCATTTTTTTAAGGGCTCTGTACCATTGGATGGAAGCTTTTATAAAACAATATTTTAACGACTTCTCATAAATTTCAATCAAAAATTGATCTAGTCCTGTCCTACACACTAAAATCGTGCATTTTCCAGGGTCCAATCACTTCGGCATAGGTGGCTACTGGGCCAAAAAACTATCAGACAGTGGGATGATAGGCCTGATATTCACTAATGGTTCACCTTTAGTAGCACCCACCAGAGGCACCAAGGTCAGTTCCACTAGCGATAAACAGGTATATTATAACTTCGAGATAATTTATAGGTAATATTAGTAAGTAGGTAGTATTTCAACTGTCACGCGCACCCCGCGTGTGCGTGCCAATTCATGGTACTTAGCAAGAGTTTTTATCCGGCAGGAGACCGACAAAGCTCTCTTACTCTCCAGACGGAGAAAATACATAAGGATTTCTCCAAAAACACTTGTTAAAAAACATTCCTGTGGAAAAATCCGTTTTTGATTTTGATTGATTGAGTGTCGCAGTCACAATTTCATAAACAGCTTGTGTATCTAAAACAATAAAATATGTGCCCATCCTAAGGACTGTTTCACCACCTCCTCGCACAAATATCAGCTCGGCAACGGATCTGAAACACCCGCCTCATCGGCTCGCTGTCATGAACCAGGCGTGGACTCAACGTAGGCACGTAACCGGATCGGAGCCCCTCCGCTACCCCAGGGGGACGCTGCGCTTACGGATGGGCGAACTTTGTAGTGACCCTACGTAAGCGAGGCGACGACCGGCAACTTGACGACGACCAAAGTGATTTAAGATAGGTACAAATTTAATGTCTTTGATGACGACCCGTGTTGCCACGCCGCGACGCCTCGACGTAATTGCAGCCTCACCCAGCCGTAAGTTAGGCGTGACTCCGGCGAAGCCCCGACGTAAGCTTTAACCGTATTACTAGCTATTCCCGAGGCGAGGTAATGTCGCATGAAGCTGATAATTAGTGTGCATTGCAGTACGTATGGAGTTTCATAGAAAGAATGCGGAACGGTTCGTGTTGAGGCGATATCTAACCCGATGCCAAGCTGATATGTGTGCGGTCAGCGGTGAATAAATTCTGCATAAACTGTTTTGCAGAAAATTTCATAAAAAGTTTGTTCCATTTCTAATTTATCTGGTGAATAGTGAAACAAGCCCTTAGCATAATTTTATCTCGTTGCAGGCTGCATTGGGCAGTAACCCCTTGGCAGTAGTGGGTCCGGGTTTACCCTCAACTGGACCATTTTACCTCGACATTTCTACTGCTACCGTGGCTCTAGGAAAGGTACAGTAATCTATGTAAGGAACACGGCCTAGGCCTAGTTTTAGCTAGTTTTAAATAAAGAGTATCTACAATATTAATATTATATGTATGGAACTTACCAGCAAAATCAAACGTCATTTTCTTATTAAGCCTGGACCCGTGCTTCTTATCGTGGAGAGAGTGTTGGTACTTCTCGAGCTTGTCTTTCTCAGTGGAGTTCAGCCACACGCTGTTAGTACTGAAGTAGTCGCTGTCATCGTCCGTGTTCGGCCGTCTCTATCATGCATTCCTGTGTCACAGTCTTGTTCTCAGCTCATTGAACCATTAAAGCCCGCACCTACCTACTGTAATATTCTTGTTTCAGTTGTGTAACACACTCACAATCCAATTGCCATTAATTTCGACAAATCAACACTAAAACCTTCAATGGCGCCGATTCTGTTGTTCACAAACTTATCTAAATTTAAGTTCAGGCATCTTTTTCTTTCTATTTCATTAAGAAAAGGACAGAAGATAAATATTAGTTTAGTCCTGTCAAATTAGTCAGCGCCTGACGTAAATTGAGATGTATTTATAATAGCCAATTTTTTTATTTCGTCTAAAGTTGTCTATGGAGTATCTTAATTTGACAGGACTAAACTAATTTTATCTTCTGTCCTTTTCTTAATGAAATATAAAGAAAAAGTTGCATGAACTTAAATTTACTTAAGTTTGTGAACAACAGAATCGGCGCCATTGCCATATTTACGTTGTCGACCAGGCGATTTTTTGAAACATACTCTTATCATACTTACTTACTATGTACTTCATCCATCGTAAGTGTGTTATGCAATTGTGGTGCAGGTGTGACTCGGACGGACATTATTCTGATCTCTCCATGAATTTTCAGCTAGAAATGTGTCGCCGAAGAGGTATCAAGTTGCTGCCAGGCTGGGCGCAAGGACCCGATGGAAGAGAAACACTGGACCCAGACTTGGTGGGTAACAACAGCAGTTATCATCAGTAGTCATCCATATTGTATCAAGAGCTAAAGATCCGATGCCGGTCGGCGTCGGACGACCTTACTATGGGCCCACTTTTTCGTTGATGTCAATCTCATGGTTCACGCGGGTGACGCTTCGATCAATAATAGTACTAGATGCCCGATAAGCGCTTCAAAAACGGCCCGAAAAATACGAGCACGAATACTTTTGTGCTCTTATTTCAAATTAGTATGGTCCAATCATAGCCAATGTTAAGACGTCAAAATGCCTCAGTGCGCGTTCAAAAGTTGTGTAAATAACCACCGTAACACCAAGATTTTGGAAGGAATATCTTTTTTTCGGTAAGTTCTTATCATTAAATGGTTTTCATAAAATAGTAACACAATTAAATAGTAAATATAAATCAATAAGCAAATATTATGATTGTTTGGCCAATGTTTGCGACAACGCGCCAACTATTCTAACAAACATTGAAGCATTGAAATGCAATTCCAAGAACTACGTCTAGTTCCAAATTCGAGTAAGTACGAAATTATCAACAAAATGTTTTTAACCTTATTGCTTAGACGTTAAGTTTCATTTTAGAATAAATATTTTTGTACTTATTATAAAAATGACTTTATTTTCAAGTGACATTTTAAATTTATTGCTTCGATGACAGAAGGACTTAAATATTAATCATTTGCAATCGTAATTAAACTTTATGATAGAGTGTTAAGGTTTATAATAATCTGAAGTTGTTAACATTATTAAACTTTTTTCTATAGTTCGTAGGTAGAAATAGAAATGTTTATCTGTGTGCAAACGTGGCCACTTTAGCGACTTATTTTTGTTCCTAATCATTCATCTAGTACTATTATTGATCGAATGGGTGACGGGAGCCGTACAGCGTGAATGTCGCCAAGTGTGCGGACCGCCGCGCCGGGCAGGAGCGTCAGCTGCGTCAGTCGCACTTCGTCGTCGTCACAGGCGGTAACCCGTGCATTCAGATACGGTTGCGGATCTCAAAACGCACATGATATTACTATCCAAAGATTATAAAAAAAACATTGAAGGTCAAAACAACCATTAACAATGTTGGTGTTGAATTTTTCAAGTGGGCGTGGATGGCCAAATCCGAAACTATGAGGAGTAGCGAAAAGTACTCAAAGAAGTCGCGGGCTCGATTTTGATGAAAACTAAAACTGCAACATTATATTTTTGAAAAATCAATATTTCTAGCCAGGAATCGAACCCGTTGATTTTGATTTAAAAACACACTGTTCGATCCTTGCCAGCGACACTATCGAATGGTGTAATAACACAGTGTTTTTTTTTTCAAAATCAACGGGTTCGATTCCTAGCTAGAAATATTGATTTTTTTTAAATCCAATGATACAGTTTTAGTTTTGCAGTTAAAATTCACCCTGTATATGAACATATTATGAAAAAAACCATGCTCATCTGAACATAAAAATCACAATCCCCTACTAGTACAGTGATTTAGTAGTTTTACCTGGAAAGATTTCCGGGAGTTTTGAAAATGAGTAATTTTATAGATTTCGATGTGCTCTTTCCGAACTTTGCCACCTCGTATCTTTGCCGGTCGCGCCGCCATATTGGAAAAATGGCGCCTAGTAGCAGTTTTTTGACAATATCTCCTTTCTGACTCATTTTACGATAAAACATTTTTATGCAAAACTAAACATTTCCTTCAATTTACGTCATAACAATTTTTTTTGTAATATCAGTAGTTTTGGTGTACGAGCGCCGCATAGTATAAGTGTACTTCAACATGCGTTTTGACAAGTTCGGAAATACTGTTTTTCATCGATAATTTGCGTACACTATACACAGTATGCATCACATCGAAATCTATAAAATTACCCGTTTTCAAAACTCCCGGAAAAATTTCCAGGTAACCTGTTTTTTTTTCGAACCAATTAACTGTACCTACTACCTATAAAAAAATTGCGAAATGAAGCAGGATGAAATATTACGGTGAATGCCGACAGCATTAACCACAAATAAGCAGATATTTACTTTTTGTCATTTTATTCAATACTAGCTGTGCCCCGCGGTTTCACCCGCGTAAATGGCGTTTTAATAAAATGTAATTCTGAAGACTCATCTTTGGCAAGGCCAATACCTTGTTGTTTTGAGCCGCGTTCCCCTTCATCCACTAGGACTTGCTGCTAGGGTCTGAAGCCACCAAAAAAGTCGGCCTATAGTGAGGCCGTAAAACTGGTGTGGCGACAGTTTTCTGCATAAATCGACAAAGCTCCTTTTCTGTTCTGGTCAAAAGAAAATCTTACCCCAGGCGGGGTGCTAAAAATTTCGAGCTCGCTCCGCTAATTCTTGCATATTACAGTTTCCGTACCTCATTATCATACAAGTGCTCAGAGCCTCTAATAGGACGACGACCCTGCAAATATTATAGTACCTACATGCTTCTTCTGTCCGTTTTCCAGGCGATAAAATCCGGGTCCCTGATGCCGTTAGGCGGCAGCGAGCAGACGGGTGGGTACAAAGGCTTCGGACTAGCAGCGCTTGTCGATATGCTTTCTGGAGTACTGTCAGGTTAGCACAGTCAAATTGTATATCTACACGTCGCGTCGTTGGGAAGGTTTCGATTCCAATGCACTCCTGTTGTTTAGGTCAGACACGAAAGTTATGGTGAAACATTAGTTGAAAGAACCCACATGAAGAAGTTGCAGCAGTACGATTCGACGGTCCAAGATTTTATTCTTGAACCGTCGAATACAATACAGTACAGTCAACAGCAAAAGTAGATGATCAAAATCAGAAATTCAATACTAATGAACGGAGTTCGCGACAGAACTGTGTGGCGTCGACAGTGCCGTAATTAGCCTTTTATGCGCCCCGTGCGAGCTGCTTTTGCCGCGCCCTTTAAATATTTTCTGATCATAACCGGTTCTGACAATCAAATGGATTGTCTATAAAAATAAATCTATAATCCAAAAACTAAGTTTTTTGAAAACTTAACTTTAAGTACTTGGTAAAGTTTTGAGAAGTTCAAATAAATTGCGTTTAAAATTAGGTGAAAAAACGTTTAATCGAAAATATTTGTCAAAATTCACAATAGGCTATTTGACTGGTTTCTGATAAACATCTCAGATTATTTAATGGTGTCTAACGAGCCCACAAAAACCTATTACTTCAAATTGCATAATGTATTTCTTTTAAAAAATAGTAAGTAAAAATGTACAGTTTAAATAAGCCGCCAAAACGCTATCTTTAACAATATGGCGTCGTGACGTCACGATTCACGTAAACAAACGTTGGAACGGTCGAGATACTAGACAAAAGTCATCTGTTCTGTCAACGATAGACAGAAATTTACTATATCATGACGTCATCTTAAGTTCAGCCAATCCAGACCGTTTTCGATTACGTGGCGCCAGATTTAAAAAGATGAAGTTTTTTCGGGATTTTTTTTATAAATAAATACATTGTTTTGTAGTAAAATTAATGCAAATCGATTTTAAAAGCGATAATCTATACGAGTGTCAATAATTATGACCTTTTTTTTTACATTGTCAAATAGCCTATTAGACAATACACAAATGACACCGAATACTGATCAATACAGACAGTCAAGATTCAAGGCTACTTATTAATGTGTTCTAATGTCAAAAAATTAAAGAACTGGTGAATGTGGCCCTGGTCTGGTCATTTCTGCGCCCCTCCAGGGTCTGCGCCCTGTGCCTGGGCACCGCTGGCACCGCCCTAGTTACGGCACTGGGCGTCGAAGTACTACTACTTAGAATACTTACTACGTAGAATACTTTTGAATCACTTCGACGCCACACAGTTCTGACGCGAACTCCGTTCATTAGTATTGAATTTCTGACTTTGATCATCTACTTTTGCTGTTGACTGATGAACCAGAGAGTAGAATTGCCAGACTGCCAAAGCCCAAAATGCGTTGCGCGTTTTCCAATATGTCATCACCATCAGATCACTTACAGTTCTTCTAACTATTCCTTCTTTCACTTCACACAGGTGGAAACTACGGTCATCACGTTCCCAGGTGGACGCCGACTGTTAAAACTAAGGCGAACATCGGCCAAACCTTTTTGGCCATCAACCACAAATGCTTCGCCCCAGGTTTTGAAGAGCGCGTCTCCGATGTTATACAATATTGGCGTAACATGAAACCAGTGTGTATCTTATTTATTGACATTGTTTTACTCTATGGTTTTACTCTACAGTTTCATCTTAACTATTTTTATACACTTCCCAGGCAGATCCTAATTTTCCAGTGCTTGCTCCAGGAGACATAGAGAAGATGGCAATTAGCGATGCGGAGAAATCCGGCGTGATTGTGTATATCAACCAAATGCTCGATTCTTGCGACAAACTAGCCGCGAAGTTAAAAGTCCAACAAATACAAAGGATAAAGGTGTACGTGTTTTCGCCTATTTTTTTAGACGTTTTTAAATAAACGACAAGTCAAAGGTTATGACACTATGTGCCGATGACGGCACGGCTACCATTGGCTGTACAAACAAACAAAGAACATCATTCAAGTATCGAATATTTTATATTATACCCAAAAATAAAAGTACTATTTTCTTAAGGGAAATTACAATTTGAGTATTTTTTACTATTACAGCAAAAGTCCAAAATTAACCCCCCGGCTGCTATTTGAGATTGAAAATGGGTATTTTTATAACAAGTGTTGTAAGCCATTAAAAAAATACCAACTTTTAATTGAATTTAACATCCTGAACATGTTTTAACTATAAACTTGTTATTAAAATATGATTTTTCATATAGGTATACCGTATAATCGCTTCATATTTTGCAATAAATAACCAGCGTTGTGTCATCGCGCTTCTCTTTCTCTTCCATGCAGTCCGACAGTGACTACGCTTTAGGTCACTTCGCTCGGGAGCTCTAGAATCCTTTGTTGCAAGTTCCCAGTTCCCGAATCCCGAAGAATTCAATATAGCGCCCGTGACTTAAGACACCGCTTTATTCCCTTAAGGGGCTAACATGTATGTTGCTTGTAGAATAATCTGACAAAAAATCAAAATGATTTTATGTATATTAATATTATGGTTTTTATTGTAAAAAGAAAGTTTTTAGATGTATCTTCATGATGTTTTTCTATCGTATCAAATTAGTTGTATGTTTTCAACACACTATCAACCTAGCATAATATCCTGAAGAATATCATATATTTTTCTAATTTTGTTTACTGTAGTCATAGATCATTTACTTTTATTGTTTCTAAAATTTGCGTTTTTTGCGTTTAGGTCCTGTAAGCCCCTTAATAGTCTACCATTAATTGTTGGTTATTCTTTAAAACGTAGCTACTCAGTTTGTTGTGATAAGTTTTTATTTTTTTTCGGTGACGGTGGCAGGAGGGACGAAAAAGATGTTTATAGCTACTATCTGAGGCCTGAGGGAAAAGATCCTGACAGCAACAAGTAACATCAGTCAGCTCGCCCCATGGTGCTGTGTGGGGAGAGAATGGGAAAGTGAATGTTGCGGCTATTCTGTTCCAATCTTTGGCCGGGTTTTTCTGTCAATAAGTACTGAATTTTTAGTATCTATTATTTTTTTTTTTAATTTTTATTCTTGGTTTTATGATTTTTGTATTAGTATTTACACGTCCTTTTTTGGTGATAAAGTAAATATTTTTGAACAGTTGTAAGTATTATTCTTTTTTTAATTTCAATTTTATTACAAAACGGTCGTTTGGGGTTATGCTGCTCTGGCGGACGTCATTCATGACCCCTCAGATATTTTACCTTCATAGATTTTTATAGGATTTATTTCGGTGACCGAAGGTGAAGAAATACCTATCAATCTTAATCGATGACAGTATCAGTAAATTAAATATCTGTAAGGAATTTGAGAGAAACAAGCAGATATGGTAGGTACAGTCAGCTTCATGTATATGTCGCTCGCAGTCGGATTGTATAATCCGCCATATTACATTACGGCTAGCCGTTATCAAAAACAGGGCTGTTTTGAAATGCGGCGGTTCAGCGATTAGCCGGATTGAATGCAGCTGAATAAAAAACCGCCGTAATGTATTCGCCGTCATACGTTATTCAACACGGCTAGCCATAATGTAATACACCGAGACATTTGCCGCCTCTTTGACAGTTCCGATTCTTAACACTGGCGCTGCGTGATACAACAACAACAATGCCGTCGGATACAGAACTACGTCGACATAGGCATTACCGACTCGTAGTCACACCAGATTGTAACACCAGTGTGTGACAAACAGGAATTATTTTCTCGATTGTCACACCACTGATTTTTCTACACCATTTATTCCTAACTAGTGCTGTCCTAGTTATACTACTTAGGGCTGATTTTTCCAACGCCAGATAATTTTATCAGAGGAATAATTTTGAATTTTTGACAGTTCTTCCATACAAAGAGCGAACGAAGGGCACCCCGAGGTTCGGTTTGGTTAGGTTACTTTAAACCCTTTACACAGAAATAGGAGCGACATATTATACATCGTCAAAAAATAATTTGATTGTCTACAATCTTTGCTACATAATGCATCAATTTGTATAGCCATAAAACATGATACATGTGTATCATGTTTTAATTGAGAAAACAACCAGGTTTGAGCGTCACTACTAGAGATCGGATATTCGGATGCAAATTTACCTAAAGTGAATTTTTAGCTATGAAAGTGTAGCGGTATCTACAACGCAACATGCGAACAACGCGTCATACTGACGTCACGCAAATCCTGCATCGCGCAAGCAGAGTTTACCGCGCAACTAGCATAGATACAACGGCCAGACATGAATCATCGGGCAGTTGCCTGCCAGACACAACACCCGTCTGGTCGGAGGATCCTCTGTATACAGGGTGTAAAGTTCACTCATACTCTATAGAGTATGAGTGTGTGTGAGTACCTCTATACTGGTGACCCCGAGTATAATGAACGTCAGCGCAGCCTTCGTGCAACTACTTCAGTGTGACGTCATCATAATCATCACTCCCGCAAGCTTTAGAGCGGCGAGTCACCCAGCCAGCCAGAACCCATGGCTTCATCGGGTATCCTGACCACCAGCATGCAGCGACCGCATACCTGGTCAACACCCTCAGCCTCATCAGCAACCTCGGCACAGCATACTGCACTTTTGGCCGGTCCACAAGCAGAGAAACCGGCATGTCCTAGAACCAAAAATTCGAAGACATGTGACATCCACCAACCCGCACTGGGCCCGCGTGTTGGATTACGGCCCTCTCCCTCTCACAGAGAGGAGGCCTGTGTCCCAGCAGTGGGAACATTATAGGCTAATTATGAATCTTCGCCCTGAAGAATAGAGTTATTCACGTCGTCAAGATTTTGTAACCGTCGGTCTACTTTAAAGATCAATGACGTGTCATCTGTAAATAGCACCATCTTCGGTTGATTTTGAAATCATTAAACACTAAAAAGAGGAATGGACTCAAAATCTAACCTTGAGGAACGCCCATTGCCGTTTCAGACCCTAACGAGTTTTTATTTATTATTACTAAATGGGCCCGCTCTTGACCCCGAACACGCCTGATGGAAAGCGATAGATGAGGTTTATGTTTACGCCGTTTACTTGAACTTTCTATCTTACAGGTATGACCTTAGTAAATCAAGAGCTATATTCCTAATTCCATTGTGCTCTAGTTTATTTGGGCGCATTATGTCCAATTAACAAAATGACTAACTGTCCAATACTCAATTGGCCCAGTTCGCAACTGGTGCAGTTCGTAATTGGTCCAGTTCGCAATTGGTCCAATTTCAGCAGAAGTGTCACATGGTTTACGCAATCAAACGCCTTGGAGGCCGCAGAAGATTCCAAATGCATCTTGTGCTTCTTCCCAGGCATTAAAAATGTTCTGTATTAGGGTGACACCGGCGTCATTGGTACAACGCCCTTTTGTGAAACCGTACTTTTGTTCATGAAAGATGGAATTTTTATTAAAGTGTACGACACTGTGCACTTTCCGAGGCATGTGCTATGCATGCGATGCACCGTCGGGGCGTGGGAATGCGCGTTTACTAGATTATTAAAAAATTAAGCGCGTAGGGTCACATGCGTGACACGTCGCGTGACAAGGCACTGTGAGCAACGCCTGAAATAGCAAGCCCTGCCTGCAGTCTCTCGGCACACGAGATCGGAGTATTACTGCTACTAAAGGAAACCCGTATTCACTTGTACTCACTCAATACATATTTTTAAAAGATTAGATTAAAGAACTATAAAGAGAATTATATTCTACTAGCAGGCAGCGCCCCGCGGTTTCACCCGCATAAGCGTCGATCCCGTTCGAAAGACACGTAGCCAAAGACTACAATATGATGCTGTATAATGTATGTATGCTGCACGTAGCGCCGTCTATTATCATAATAACGATATTGTTGTTTTCCTCGGGAACAGCACTTTTTTCGGGATTAAAAGTACCGTATGTCCGTTTCTGTAGATTAGCCTAGCTGACGGTCGTCTGAATCAAAATTAATTATTTAATTAATTATTCTGTTTTCGTGTGTTTTCTAATTCGTGTTTATCTCATAATCAACCACATAGGTTGAATATGGTACAACCAGTCAAAGCTTCTACATGGCAATTATATAGCACATAGGTACTGTTTAAAAAAACTCTGTCACACATGGAAAATTGACATTGGACATGGGTCAACAACAAAGACTACAATATAATGCTGTGTAATAAATTCAACAACACAAAACAGCACTGACCACTGAAGTTGACATCGACACTAAAAAAATCTCTGAACTTCCTCTGAATCTGAAGAGTGGTCTGAAGCCACGTTCTTCTTATTAATTCTGGCTGGCTGTTATTATTTTTGGTCTATTTTCAGAGTATTCGCACTAAGCCGCATACACGTAAGCGTAGATCTATGATTACATAGATCTACTACGTGTATTTAAAAGGTTACATGCTCTGTGCGTGATTAACACGCAGGCCCAGTGCAGGTTAGTGGACGTTTCGAATGTCTTCGAATTATTGGTTCTTGGAAATCTCGATTTCATTGTGATCGTGACAGACCGTCGCATCTGGCATACGTTTGACAGGTTTAGATATGTCCGTACGGACGCGTTTTTCGCTTGTTGTATGAAACCCACTTTCTGTACTTGTTGTACTTATTGTGTACATTTGATTGATGGTCATGTCCGCTAAATGCCCTAAATGCATTGGTATAAATCATATAGAGAGGGAGATCCTCTTTAGCAGGACTGCTCTTGACGGGGTTGATTGATGTTTATATCCTTTATAGCAGGACTGCACTAGGCTGAGTGCATAGATGTTTATATTCTTTGTAGCAGGATTGCACTAGGCGGAGTTCAATGATGTTTAAATATCCTTTTTAGCAGGATTGCACTAGGCTGAGTTCATTAATGTTTAGCAGGACTAAGTAGTTTGTTGAACGAGCTCCAAGAAATATGTGATAAATCTACAATAGGTAGGTACTCCGAAGTGTCAGTAAATTCAAATGTTGTAGGTGCGGTACCTACCATTTTTGGTTTCAGTTACATAACTCGTCATGGCCAAGGTGAGGTTCTCGGAAGTTACGCGCTTTGTGACAGAGTGTGTGGTGGCAGCCGGCAGTCCTCGCAAGCCAGCGGAGCAACTAGCCGACTTGCTGCTGGCGGCTGACAAATGCGGCCATGGCTCTCATGGACTGAACAGGTTAGGTAAGCATGTACAATCATCATTATCAAACTCAACAAACGAACGACCATCAAATCGAATCTTCAGAATTGTTTCAAGAATTTTTATTTGAGTAAAACATAATGAAACAACATGTAAAAAAAAGTAGACATAATATTATACCTACTCAAAAATAATCATGAATAAAACTTAATACAAGCCCCCTCTTAATACAAGCCAACAGAGGTTAAGCTTCTCATATTTTCTTTACTAATGAAAAAAAAGACAATGACGGACGCGTTTACAGCCGACCTTCTTTAAAAAAAAAACACACACATACACATTAAAATTTATTCCCCTTTTTCTTCCTGAATATAATGCCTCTAATGCATTTTTTTTTTCATAAAATCAAGGTCGGCTGTAAACACATCCGTCATCGTTTTTTTTTTTTTCATTAAGCAACGAATTTGTAAAGAAAATATGACCCTCTAAAAATTACAAAAAAATGCCCTACTTTTACCCGACTGCGTCAGAAGGAGAGTTATGTTTTTTGGCGCAATATTAGGTCTTCAAACATTTTTTTTTTCTTTTTTTTTTTTTTTTCTCAAAACCTATCGTGTTGGGGATCAAAATAAAGGGTTAAAAAAGTTGATTACAAAAATATATACAACTTATATGGTAAAAAAGTAATTCGAAATGACAAATCGTAAAAAACACGTAGGTACCAAGAACTAAACTAAATCGCCTGCGAAATCTTTCGTGTGCGTTACCCCGGCCAGAAAATGTCTAAAATCGTCATCTAAGTGCAATAGATAATAAGATATACAGCTTCTGTAATTGGTAAGCAGATTTTTTAATTTGGTAAGCTGATAGTTTTTTAAATATTTGATAAAAACAGTTCCGGCTGGAGTAACGTTACCACAGCCAGATCTTTTGTTTTCTAACGGGTATGTTGAAATAAATGTCTAAATAATTAGGTATCAATTTGAAATAAATGTTACAATTTAATTTGTATTTGTATTTGCTATGGTTGCGAAGATATTTAAAATCCTGCTGCGGTAACGTTTGCACGATTGCTGAATCTCGGAATTGACTAAACGGAGGATTATAATTTTTGTACAGGACATCTGGCTAATTAGTTATTTAATTTGTTACGCTATAAAAAAAATCACAATAATGCACCGTTTTGAAGTTATTTTAAAAATAGAAATATGCTTTAATAGGTCCTAGCACTTCCAAAAGACTAACTTAAAACGTTGTTATATTGGTAATTACTGCCTATAAATGGTACTGAAGTTTCATAAGTATCCTATTCGTAATTAAAAAGATATGATGAAACTTTAATTTATGTTGGCCACGGCGCGCAGCTGAGTTATTTGACGACCTGTAGTAGTGGTAACTGTATCTTATATCAATAATTAGATATATAGTTCAATTACCTGAACCTTTAAAATTATTAGCATAATATTGTCCTAAGTTGGTCACAAATCAAATTAGTTTGATTGAAAAATTTAACCTAGCATACGAAATGTGACCCTACTTACCTACTGTATAATAATTATGTTAGTACTTACTGCACTGTGATGTTATTTTATTACATTTTATTATTGTTGATCTCTGATTTTTTACAATAAAACTTAATTTTAAATATGGTTACCTACTACTATTTTACTATGAAAATAGCGAAGGTGTTTATCAATTCTTAATTTTAATTTCATATAAGTAAGCAAGCGACGTTGACACAAATCTTTCACATTTGTAAACTAGAAAAAGCTGGAAATAAAAAAAGTAATTAAAAAAAATAAAAAACCCGACTGCGGTAAAAAACTTAAGTAAAAAAAACTGAAAAGCCACAAACAAGCCCATTTTAAATTAAATAAAAGTTGGAAGCAGGCGGGACCCATTATCATTTTTATTATATCTTCAAATTCAAATGGGTCCCGCCTGCTTCCAACTTTTATTTAATTTAAAATGGGCTGGTTTTTAGCTTTTCAGTTTTTTAACTTAAGTTTTTTACCGCAGTCGGGTTTTTATTTTTTTTAATTACTTTTTTTACCCAAATGTCCGGCTAAACTGGTTGGTCTGTCCGGCTTTTCGGTTTTAAGACCTGGCAACCCTAAGCCCGAGTGTAGATAGACCAATCACCTATACTAATAATAAAGCTGAAGAGTTTGTTTGTTTGTTTGAACAAGCGGTCGTATTTGGATTTAAAAAAATATTTTTGCTTTTCATAGCCTAATTCTTGAGGAAGGCTTCATGCTATTTAATATCACGCTCTTAGGAGCCCAACAAAAAGAAAATATGTAAGTCAGAACGAAAGCGAAAACGAAGTAGGTAATAGCGCAGGCAGGCGATGCGATGCGACGAGGTGGATCGGGGGAACAAGACATTTCAAGCGGACGAAGTCTCGAATAAAGCTTCTAAGTTTTGGAATGACGCGCTTTGTAATAGTGCACGTTTGCGCGTGAAGTTTTCTCTCTGGTCTCAAACGTCACCTGCCAGTCGAAAGTTTTGAATCAGTTATAATAAATTAATCTTTAATTTCAAGAACGCTACATCCACGACATTTTGGCCGGGTTGTGCAATCCATTCAATACGCCGAAGATTATAAACGAGACCGCATCGACAGCATGGGTTAATGGAAATAACGTGCTGGGGGCCACAGCTGGAAACTTCAGCACGAAGCTAGCAATCGAGAAGGCTACAGTCACAGGAGTAGGATGCATCTCGGTGAAAGGTAACACCCCCATTAATTCATTGTATGATTTGTCAGATCTACATACAAATCTTACCAATTTGATGGATGCTCTGAGCTTGAAAATTGATGAAGAGTAATTCTTTTATGGGCTCTGAATCATTGGATGGAAATTTTGATAAAACAGTATTTTCACCACTTCTCATCAATTTCAATAAAAAATTATCTAGTCCTGTCCTACACACTAAAATCGTGCATTTTCCAGCGTCCAATCACTTCGGCATAAGTGGCTACTGGGCCAAACAACTATCAGACAGTGGGATGGTAGGCCTGATATTCACCAACGGTTCACCTCTAGTAGCACCCACCAGAGCCACCAAGGTCAGTTCCACTAGCGATATACAGGTATCTTATTATAACTTCGAGATAATTTATAGGTAGATAATGGCGCCGATTCTGTTGTGTCACAAACTAAATTAAATTTAAGTTCAGGCATCTTTTTCTTTCTATTTCATTAAGAAAAGGACAGAAGATAAATATTAGTTTAGTCCTGTCAAATTAGTCAGCGCCTGACGTAAATTGACGTATGTTTAATAGGCATTTTTTTAATCTCGTCTAAATTGTCTATGGAGTATCTTAATTTGACAGGACTAAACTAATATTTATCTTCTGTCCTTTTCATAATGAAATAGAAAGAAAAAGATGCATGAACTTAAATTTAGTTTAGTTTGTGAACAACAGAATCGGCGCCAATATTAGTAAGTAGGTAGTTTTTCAACTGTC
Organism: Oligia latruncula; assembly: GCA_948474745.1. Classification (NCBI taxonomy): domain Eukaryota; kingdom Metazoa; phylum Arthropoda; class Insecta; order Lepidoptera; family Noctuidae; genus Oligia; species Oligia latruncula. Next base: position 13,268,755 of record OX419701.1, on the reverse strand, counting down.
ACGCGCACCCCGCGTGTGCGTGCCAATTCATGGTACTTAGCAAGAGGAACTGTAAGTTTTTATCCGGCAGGAGACCGACAAAACTCTCTTACTCTCCAGACGGAGAAAATACATAAGGATTTCTCCAAAAACACTTGTTAAAAAACATTCCTTTGGAAACTTTTCTTCAGAAACGTTTCTTAGGAAAAACCCATTTAATATAGCTTTAAATTTGATTGATTGAGTGTCGTGGTCACAAGTTCACAAACAGCTTGTGTATCTAAAACAATAAAATATGTGCCTATCTTATGGACTGTTTCACCATTTCCTCGCACATATATCAGCTGGCACCGGATCGGCAACAACCGCCTCATCGGCTCGCCGTCAACCAGGCGTGGACTCAATGTAGGCACGTAACCGGATCGGAACACCTCCGCTAGCCCAGGGGGACGCTGCGCTTACGGCTGGGCGAAGTTAGCAATGACCCTATGTAAGCGAGGCGACGACCGGCAACCTGATGTGGACCCGTAAGCTAGGCGTGACTCCGGCGAAGCCACGACGTAAGCTCGATGACTGCGAGTTTACCATTAACCGTATTACCTACTAGCTATTCCCGAGGCGAGGTAATGCCGCACGGAACTGATGATTAGTGTGCATTGCAGTAGATATGGAGTTTCATAGAACGAATGCGGAACGATTTGTGTTGAGGCGATATCTGATCCGTTGCCGAGCTGCATGCGGTCGTGTAATAAATTAAAGTACTTATTTTGCAGAAAATTTCATAAAATAATTGTATCATTTCTAATTTATTTGATGGATAGTGAAACAAGCCCTTAACATAATTTTATCTCGTTGCAGGCTGCATTGGGCAGTAACCCCTTGGCAGTAGGGGGTCCGGGTTTACCCTCAACTGGACCATTTTACCTCGACATTTCTACTGCTACCGTGGCTCTAGGAAAGGTACAGTAATCTATGTAAGGAACACGGCCTAGGCCTAGTTTTAGAAAAAGTTCGGCCGTCTCTATCATGCATTCCTGTGTCACAGTCTTGTTCTCAGCTCATTAATCCATTAACGCCCGCACCGCACCTACCTACTGTAGGTACCTAATATTCTTGTCTCAGTTGTGAAACACACTCACAATTAGGCTTGCCAGATCCGTTTTTTTAAATATCGGGACTTAAACGTAAAAAAGCGGGACTGGGATGAAATAATCGGGACGTAGTAAAAAATCAAAATTATAGTTAAAATCCTTTATTAAAAAACTACAGATTACTGAGATCAATTAAACCTTAAGATATTAAACAAATATTATATTGTTATTATTAGGAACTTATATTTTTTTTAAAAAGAACAAACGAGTATCAAGAAATCATGTAAATCCTAAAAATTGTTCTTCAATTCTTTGGTTTATTTTTTTCTTGAGATCAGTGAGTAAGTCAAAGGCTTCAAAGCATAACAAAAAAAATTGCGTCGCACAGTAACTTTCATAAAAAAGCGGGATTTTCGGCGTCCCGCTCAGGCGTTTGGCGGGACACGTCCTGAGAGGGTTAAAAAACGGGACATCCCGCCATAAGCCATCTGGCAACGCTACTCACAATCCAAATTCCATTCATTTCGACAAGTCAACACAACAAACAACATTCATTGCCATATTTACATTGTCGACCAGACGAATTTATGAAACACCCTTCATCCATTGAAAGTGCAAAAAAAAGTGAAAGTGCAACGAGTGTGCAATTGTGCTGCAGGTGTGAATCGGACGGACATTATTCTTATAGTCTCTCCTTGAATTTTCAGCTAGAAATGTGTCGCCGAAAAGGTATCAAGTTGCTGCCAGGCTGGGCGCAAGGACCCGATGGAAGAGAAACACTAGACCCAGACTTGGTGGGTAACAACATCAGTAATTATCACCAGTAGTCATCCATAACGTACAAAGAGCTACAGACAGATCCGATGCCGGTCGGCTTCGGACGACGATACTATGGGCCGACTTTTTCGTTGATGTCAGTGTCATGGTTCACGCGGGATACGGGAACCGTACAGCGCGCATGTCGCCAAATGTGCGGACCGCCGCGCCCGGGCAGGAGCGTCAGCTGCGTCAGTCGCATTTCGTCGTCGTCACAGGCGGTAAATGCCACAAGCCAGAAAATGGCCCCCAGTTCCCGGCCACCTCGCTATTCCTGGTCATGGTAGCGGCCATGGTAACGGCGGGGCAGGGGGTGCTAAGAATCCCCGGGCTACATTAGGCTACCGATCACTGCTTAAAAATATGACCCTGGCTACGTTTAACGGACGCACTCTGAGGCTTGACCACCATCTAGCGCAGTTGGAAGTGGAGTTAGAGAACATTAAATGGCATGTTCTAGGGTTATGCGAAGTCCGTAGAGAGGGGGAGGACACCGTAACCTTAGACTCGGGCCATCTTCTCTACTTTCGCGAGCGTGATAAAACATCCCAGGGTGGCGTAGGTTTCCTCGTTAACAAGGCGCTCTCAAACAACGTCCAAGAAATCTCCAGTGTTTCGACCAGGGTAGCGTACCTGATCCTTCGGCTGTCCAAGCGGTACAGCTTGAAGGTAATTCAGGTTTACGCACCGACCTCGGCGCACTCGGATGATGAAGTGGAGGATATGTATGAGGACATATCCAAAGCCCTACACAACACCACTAAGGCTCACTTCAACGTTGTAATGGGTGACTTTAACGGTAAGGTGGGAACCCGGACTGGCAACGAATCCCGAGTAGGCCCGCATGGTTATGGAGTTAGGAACCACAGGGGGCAAATGCTTGTCAACTTCCTTGAGAAGGAGGGGCTGTTCTTAATGAACTCCTTCTTTGAGAAGCCGCCTCAGAGGAAGTGGACGTGGAGAAGCCCCGACACTGTGACTAAAAATGAGATCGACTTCATCATGACGGATAGCAAGCATATATTCAGAGATGTCTCAGTGATCAACAGGTTCAATACCGGATCTGATCACCGACTCCTCCGAGGCTCTCTGAATATCAATCTGAAGCTTGAAAGAAACCGTCTGATGAAGTCCACGCTCAAGCGTACTGGCAAGAAATCCAAACTCTCGGATGCGACTCTCGGGCTGATGACAAAAAGACGGGAAACCACCCAAGCGACTTCGTCAGACAGGTCAGACCTGAACAAGCGAATTGCGAAGATGGTACGGCGCGACCTTCGGAGCTCCAACACACGCCTCATTGAAGAGGCAATAGAGCGAAACCGAGGTTCCAAAGTATTCACTCAGCAGCTTGGCAGGAGCCACCTGACGAAGCTTAAAACGCACGACGGGAGAACCGTTTTGTCGAAACCGGAGATCTTCACCGAGATAGAGGATTTCTATGGCCGATTATACGCTGCACATGCCCTTCGTCCCCAACGAGACGGCCAAGATTCCAGAGCCACCCTGACACGCCACTATACCGACGAACTGCCTGACATCAGTCAAGACGAGATCGTGCTAGCTCTGAGGCAGCTTAAAAATGGAAAAGCCCCCGGTGAGGACGGAATAACATCAGAGCTTTTGAAAGCCGGAGGAGCCCCTGTTATACAGGAACTACAGAATCTCTTCAACACCGTCCTTCACAGTGGGAGAACTCCAAGGGCGTGGAGCGGGAGTTTGGTGGTGCTCTTTTTTAAGAAGGGAGATAAAACCCTCCTTAAAAATTACAGACCCATCTCGCTTCTGAGCCACGTCTATAAGCTGTTCTCACGGGTGGTCACGAACCGTCTCGCCAGGAGACTCGACGAGTTCCAGCCACCGGAACAGGCCGGGTTTCGCGGAGGATACGGCACCATAGATCACATACACACAGTGCGGCAGATTATACAGAAGTCCGAAGAGTATAATCAGCCCCTGTGTCTGGCCTTTGTGGACTATGAGAAGGCCTTTGAGTCTGTCGAAACCTGGGCTGTTCTGGAATCCTTACAGCGATGCCAAGTAGACTGTCGTTATATCGAGGTGCTGAGATGTCTCTACGACGCCGCCACCATGTGTGTCCAAGTACAGGACCAGCAGTCCAAACCCATCCAACTGCGCAGAGGAGTGAGACAGGGGGATGTCATATCCCCGAAACTGTTCACGAGCGCGTTGGAAGATATGTTTAAGACGCTGGACTGGAAAGGTAAGGGCATTAACATAAACGGCGATTACATCTCACACCTGCGATTCGCTGATGACATAGTCTTGTTGGCGGAGTCGCTGGAGGAGCTAACCTAGATGCTGGACGGCCTAGCTTCAGCCTCGCGACACATCGGTCTCGGCATGAATCTGGATAAAACCAAAGTCATGATCAATGGCCTCATTGATCCGGGACCGGTCGTCGTGCACGGCCACCCTCTCGAAATTGTTTCCGAATACACTTACCTCGGGCAAATTCTGCAGTTAGGTAAATACAATTTTGAGAGGGAGGCCAAGAGAAGGATCCAGATATGCTGGGCAGCGTTTGGGGAACTACGTCGAGTCTTCTCGTCATCTATACCGCAATGCTTGAAAACGAAAGTTTTCAATCAGTGCGTCCTACCCGTCATGACCTACGGGGCTGAAACGTGGACACTCACGATACGGCTGGTCCACCAGTTCAAAGTCGCTCAGCGAGCTATGGAAAGAGCTATGCTCGGAGTCTCTCTGAAGGATAGGATCCGTAACGAATGCATCCGACAGAGAACGAAAGTTATCGACATAGCTCAAATAGAATTAGCAAGCTGAAGTGGCAGTGGGCCGGCCATATCTCGCGAAGAATCGACAACCGCTGGGGTAAACGAGTTCTTGAGTGGAGACCGCGACTCGGCAAACGTAGTGTGGGACGCCCTCCGGCCAGGTGGGATGACGATCTGCGAAAGACTGCAGGCAAATGCTGGATGCGTCAAGCTGAAGACAGGGCGCTATGGCGCTCATTAGGGGAGGCCTATGTCCAGCAGTGGACTGCTATAGGCTGATGATGATGATGATGATGATGACAGGCGGTAACCCGTGCAGTCAGATAGGGTTGCGCATCTCAAAACGCACATGATAATACTATCCAAACATTTTAATAAATATTGGAGGTCAAAACAACCAATAACAGTGTTAGTATAAAAACATATGAAATAAACCATGCTCATCTGAACATAAAAATCACAATAACCCCTACAGCTGTAGCTGCTGCGCTGCGCTGCTATGTGCTGTGTGCTGTGTGTGTACATATAAAAAAAACCGAAATGAAGCAGGATGAAATATTATGGCGACAGCATTCACCACAAATATGCAGTTATATATTTTTTTACCGACTTCATTGTCATTTTATCCAATATGTACTTTATACACCTGCTAAGTCGTGGGCATAGATAATTATGTAAGCATAGCATTTTTAAAATGCTACTACACGTTATACCTACTTATATTTAAAATCGTTTTATGCCTGAAATTTCGTTTAGCGAAAATATTTAATTTAAGAGAAATCTGCAGATTCATGTTAGACAACGCCAATACCTTGTTGTTTTTACCCGCGTTCTCGTTCATCCGCTAGGTCCTAGGACCTGATGCTAGGGTCTGAAGGAAGCCACCGAAAAAGTCGGCCAATAGTAAGGTCGTAAAACTTGTGTGGCGACAGTTGAACCCCTTTTCTGCATAAGTCGACAAAGTAGCTCCTATTTTTGTATGAATGGTCAAAAGAAAATCTCGAAATCGAGGCGGGGTGCTAAAAATTTCCAGCTCGCTCGGCTCGTTCTTGCATCTTAGTCTCCGTACCTCATTATCATACAAGTGCCCAGGGCCTCCAATAGGTCGACGACCCTGCAGATATTATAGTACCTACATGCTTCTTCTGTCCGTTTTCCAGGCGATAAAAACCGGGTCCCTGATGCCGTTAGGCGGCAGCGAGCGTACGGGTGGGTACAAAGGCTTCGGAATGGCAGCGTTTGTCGATTTGCTTTCTGGAGTACTGGCAGGTTAGCGCAGCCAAATTGTATATCTGCAAGTCGTTGTGTAGATTTCAATTCCAATGCACTCCTGTTATTTAGGTCAGACACGAAAGTTGTGGTAAAACATTAAATGAAAGAACCCAGATGAAGAAGTTGCAGCAGTACCATTCGACGGTCCAAGAATTTAATCTTGGACCGTCGAATACAATACAGTACAATGAACCAGAAATGAAATGAAATGATGATATGAAATGAAATGATTTTATTTTTTGTAAGTAGGTTTGTACAAACACTTTTACACGTCAATCATATTTTTTTTTTCAGAGAGTAAAATTGCCAGATTATAAAATCCAGATGCGAAATCTTTAATAGCCACAATCATAAAAATATGCTTTACCCCAAGATGCTTTGCACGTTTTTCAATATGTCATCACCGTCAGATCACCTAAAGATCTATACAAATCTAACTGTCCCTTCTTTCACTTCGCACAGGTTCCCACTACAGTTATCGTGTTCCCAAGTGGACGCCGACTGTTAAAACTGAGGCGAAAGATTTTATTCTTGAACCGTCGAATACAATACAGTACAGTCAACAGCAAAAGTAGATGATCAAAATCAGAAATTCAATACTAATGAACGGAGTTCGCGTCAGAACTGTGTGGCGTCGAAGTACTACTACTTAGAATACTTACTAGGTACGTAGAATACTTTTGAATCACTTCGACGCCACACAGTTCTGACGCGAACTCCGTTCATTAGTATTGAATTTCTGACTTTGATCATCTACTTTTACTGTTGACTGTACATACAATGAACCAGAGAGTAGAATTGTTTTCCAATATGTCATCACCATCAGATCACTTACAGATCTTTTAACTATTCCTTCTTTCACTTCACACAGGTGCAAAATACGGTCATCACGTTCCCAGGTGGACGCCGACTGTTAAAACTGAGGCGAACATCGGCCAAACCTTTTTGGCCATCAACCACAAATGCTTCGCCCCAGGTTTTGAAGAGCGCGTCTCCGATGTTATACAATATTGGCGTAACATGAAACCAGTGTGTATCTTATTTATTGACATTGTTTTTTACTCTATGGTTTTACTCTACAGTTTTATCTTAAATATTTTTATAATAATATACTTCCCAGGCAGATCCAAAGTTTCCAGTGCTTGCTCCAGGAGACATAGAGAAGAAGTCAATTGTCGATGCGGAGAAATCCGGCGCGATTGTGTACCTCGATCAAATTCTCGACGACTGCGACAAACTAGCCGGGAAGTTAAAAGTCCAACCAATAAAAAGGATGTGTGAGTAAATCGTTTTCGCATATATTTTTAGACGTTTTTAGGGTTCCGTACCCAAGGGGTAAAAACGGGACCCTACTACTTAGACTTCGCTGTCTGTCCGTCCGTCCGTCTGTCTGTCACCAGGCTGTACCTATCTGAAGAACCGCGATAGCTAGACAGTTAAAATTTTCACAAATAGGCTATTTAACAATGTAAAAAATAAGATCATAATTATTGACACTCGTATAGATTATCGCTTTTAAAATCGATTTGCATTAATTTTACTACAAAACATTGTATATAAAAAAATTCCCGAAAAAACTTCATCTTTTTAAATCTGGCGCCACGTAATCGAAAACGGTCTGGATTGGCTGAACGTAAGATGACGTCATGATTTAGTAAATTTCTGTCTATCGTTGACAGAACAGATGACTTTTGTCTAGTATCTCGACCGTTTCAACGTTTGTTTACGTGAATCGTGACGTCACGACGCCATATTGTTAAGGGGGAAGCTCTAAGGTGGCCCGCGAAATTCAAATTTTCTTACGTTTTTTGCAATTTGCTGGTCAGTATTAAGTTGTACGTTGATTAAAATATGATTCGCGGCCGTAACAAATATGTATTTACAGAATTATAATCATTAAAGTCATCAACACAACTCTCTAAGACCATGTAATCCCCAAGAATGACTATTTCATGAAATCTTGACATTTGGGGATTACATGGTCTTAGAGAGTTGTTTTGATGACTTTAATGATTATAATTCTGTAAATACATATTTGTTACGACCGCGAATCATATTTTAATCAACGTACAACTTAATACTGACCAGCAATTTGCAAAAAACGTAAGAAAATTTAAATTTCGCGGGCTACCCTGGCGCTTTCACCTTAAAGATAGCGTTTTGGCGGCTTATTTATACAGTACATTTTTATTTACTATTTTTTAAAAGAAATACATTATGCAATTTGAAGTAATAGGTTTTTGTGGGCTCGTTAGACACCATTAAATAATCTGAGATGTTTATCAGAAACCAGTCAAATAGCCTATTATGTATTTCTGTTGCCGCTATAACAACAAATACTTACTAAAAACGGCACGGCTATCTACCATTGGCAATAAACAAAATTAAGGACCGTACTACTAACTACGAATAAATACTATTAATTCAATAATAACATGGCCATCACCATAACTAATCAAAATGATGAAAATTAAATAAATCAAGTCCTAAGCACTTACAGTAGAATTGGCGAAGACTTTTCAAATCGGAGTATTCAAGTACAAAACCAGCCAAGTGCGTGTCGGACCACGCACAGTGTAGGGTTCCGTAGTAGCCCCGTTATCACTATAGGTATATTACGATTCTGTTGTTCTTTATTCTAAATAATTATAATGAAAATAATTATGTAATGGTAAAGATATTAGGAGTTAGTGGTTATAATAACAATATATGCAAGGGTGTCCAGAGTAAAACAAAACTTTAACACATAAGTAACCACGGAGGTCATACCTTGCAAGAAAATCTTAACACCGCGATCTACAAAAGTGACGTCACGGTACAACGCCATCTGTTATCTAATAGTGATACTAAACACAACAAAATATTGATTTTCGAAGATATTTTTTTAAACAGATAGATTAAACATAAACTAATAAGAATCACTTTCTTCCTTGTGAAGCTAAAAAATAAGAGTAGGTACGATTGCTGCCAAGTTATTATTTCAATTCACAAAATTGTAATTCCATCATTCCATCTAGCGACAGTATTGTGAAACTTATGATAATTTATCATAGTTTTTTTATTTCAAATTTTGTTTTTTAATGCAAGTCTTTACCCGTCATACCCCGATTTCGTCACTGACTCACTGATGATCATCAATATTTTAAGGGTCTTCCTGAAGTCCTAGAAAGCTGAAATTTGGTATGTAAGCTAGTAATAGTACACAAACAACAAAAAAACTCTAAAACTTGGAACTTTTACCCTCCAACCCCTTAAACTAGGGGATGGAAGTTTGTACGAGACTTCCGCAAATTTTGATGCTAGAGTTCTGAAAATTGATAATAGAGACTCCTTGTAATAAATATTAAAATACATATTTCAGGATTTTTTGAAAATAACCCCCCAACCCCCCAAAAAAATTTTTTTTTATTTCATAAGCATCAATATTCTAAGGTTCTTCCTGAAGTCCTAGAAAGCTGAAATTTGGTATGTAAGCTAGTAATAGTACACAAACAACAAAACAATTCTAAAACTTGGAACTTTTACCCTCCAACCCCTTAGACTAGGGGATGGAAGTTTGTACGAGACTTCCGCAAATTTTGATGCTAGAGTTCTGAAAATTGATATAGGGACTCCTTGTAATAAATAATAAAATACATATTTCAGGATTTTTAGTAAAAAACCCCCCAAAAAAAAAAATATTTCATAAGCAACTTTCAAAAAGATGTGAAATCCCACCAAAAACATTTTCATGTAAAATGTTGCCAAGACGAGACCACATATGGCTCGCACTGCCAAAAAATTATCAGATCTCATGTAAAGCCAAGCTTCTAACTCTACACGCCCTATAACTTCACAAACTCTACACCTTAGTCAAAATATGTGGCTTGGCCGTTTCGTTACTACAAAAACTATATTATATTCCTTTTAAAAATTGTCCAAATTCGAGTTTTCAAAGTCACAATTTCTTCATCAGATTTGCAGGCGCACGATCATAACCAAACCAACAGCTCTCTTCAACCAAGATCACTTTATTCTTGGCCCTTTTTTTGAAATCTGAAAGTGGACTCCTGACCACCACGGATTTTCGGTCTTCTCTCATCATGCCACACCTAATCAGCTATCAACTTTCCACCCTGCCTATGCTTGCTCAAAAATCCTCTGGGCTCCCCTACAATTTATATTTCGAGGTGTTTATATTTTATAGCTTCTGCCCGCGACTTCGTCCGCGTCAAATTTCACCCTCTTAGGGGTGGAATTTCGAAAAACCCTTTCTTAGTGGATACCTACTCTTCACAAAGAACACACCCTCCAAATTTCATGTCTCTAGAAGCAGCGGTTTAGACTGTGCGTTGATATATCAACAATCAGTCAGTTTACCATTTTATATATATAGAAGATAGAAGATAGATTGTTACCATTCCGACAAAACTTTAAATTTAAAAAAAAATCAAGTCCTACTTGGAAGCTTAGTTTCTTTTTAGATAGGTAGGTACTCCGATAGTTTACGCAATACTTCAAATACATATCATTATGTATAGAAAAGACATGTATTTTTTTTATAAAATCTTTGACCTCTAGCTAATCGCTCAGATTGTCGGTAAAAAAGAAGAAAGTCCCATTTATGTCTTGGCAACGTATTTCACATGAAATGTTTTGGTAGGATTTATTTTGCAAGTAAACATTTTGTCCACAGTGATCAACGTGCCTACACAGTGATCGTTCCAGAACGCTTCTAGTGCAACGTAAACTAGACTATAACGTCATTCGACTTAAAACGAATGAGCTGTCTTTCTTCGTTTAAAAGAAGAACAAGAGTTTGTACACGCAGTGATCGTTCCAGTACACTTCCAGAACAAGGTAAACAAGACTGGGTAACTTCATACGAGTTATTACGAATGCAATGTCTACAACTTAGTTTATTAGAAGAACAAGAATTTTATTTTTGTCCTTTTCATTTCATGCATGACGTCAGAAACGTGTCATTTTTTTTTTAGTTTTTATTTAAAAAACAAGTAAATAACGACTATTCTTTTAGTCTTGCTAAGGCTTTTTAAAGTGATCACTCATCGGGAGAAATCAAATCTTGCAAGATTTGGTTTTCAGCGTTGCGATAGATTTATTTAAAACGGGTTAGTTACACCATTTATAACTCAAGAACGGCTGGACCGACTTTTATGATCTTTGATTTTTTGGATTTTTCTCCGCCCCGAATAGCAGAATAACTATTAAAACATGGGAAAAATTCACGAAAAAAAAATAGTGAAGATAATTCATTTTCTAATAAGTACTTTTTTGATGATATCTCGAAATACATTTCATTTTTGTACTTTTATTCAACTTAATTCATTTTGAATATTCATTCCATCTTAATAGAAAACTGAATTTAATTCAGCTAGGTATAGCCAGTAGGTAAGTGACCCTGGGGCTAATCCCCCAATTCTTGCCAAGCATTCGCTTGCATTGCCACAGGGATATGCTGGCTTTTGTAGTGATATAGTTCGTGTGTTTTGCCCAATTCAGCTGTTTGTCCAAAAAGATGCCCAAGTATTTCGTTTCAGTTGATAGGCTTAGGGATCCCAGGACCAAAGAAACGAGGTAGTTGTAGTGTCGTCAGTTTCCTCTTTTTTGTGAAGAGAATCAATTCGGTTTTCATAGGATTCACTGATTGGTGTCTACTATTTTCTGGGTCTGGCGCATTAGGTTGCACAGGGTGATTCGTGGGTGCCATTTATTATTATTATGGTTATATCGTTGACGTAGCCTACGGTGAAGTAACCTTTGTCGGTGAGTGCTTTTATTAGGTTGTCTACGACCATGTTCCTTAGAAGCTGCGAAAGGACGCCCCCTTGCGGGCAGCCTTTCGCCACGATGGCCCTTGGTGTAGTTTACGGTCACTAGTACAGATCTCTGTTTGAGCATATTGGTAATCCAACCGCTCAGGGACGGGTCTATACTGTGTTCGTCTAGGGCCGTGCTGATTGATGCTTTTGAACGTGATTTTGTCAAAGGCTCCCCTCGATGTCAATGAAAGCGGCCAGTGCTGAGCAGTTGTGGTCTACTGCGCATTCAATTTTGGATACCACGCTGTGCAGCGCGGATTCTGTTGATTTGTCTGTGGAGTACGCATGCTGTTGTTTGTAGAGTGGCTTTGCCCGAAGAGGTTCGTCTCGAATGTGTCAATCTCAGAGTCTCTCTAGGATCTTTAGTAAAAAGGATGTGAGGCTTATGGGTCTGTACGCCTTGTGTTGCGTGTAGTCTGCCTTTGTAGGTTTGGGTATGAAGATGACTTTCCCTTCGCGCCCCGCTAGGGGCTGAGTGCTATGCAGGCCCGATAGATCTCCAACAGGCATGGTATAATATGGTCAACCGCCCATTGTAATAGGGCTGGGCATTGCGATACAATACTGCGCCAGTTCGTCGCACTGATTAGAAGCATCCGCTTTTGTGACACATCGATTCCGTTTTTTTGATCTATGGTTTTGACGATGGCAGTTGTAATGCTCGGTTTTCCCGACTCATTGCTGCAATGTTACAAATTGTATTATTGTCAGGTCGGCACATTGTACATAATGTTCGCCTGGACGCATTCACTGTTATTCACCGGTGAGTGACCACCTTAAGATGTGATCGTTGTGATGACAACACAGAGTAGTCTTCATTTCAAAATAGAGCCACACTGTTTACTCATGTAAGTAAGTTGCTGTTATCAAAGCGAGATAGATTATACCTACTTTTAGCAGGCCGCTAATGTACTATTTCTTAAGAAACAAGAGATGGTGTTCACCGCGCATTGCTATCGATGAAATAAAGAATGTATTTTATTTTATTTTCTGTTACTAAGTACAATATTTGCGTTACATTAGAATTATGGATATTTAATTTTTTAATCGTAATAGTATATAAAAGATTACTAATTTTCTAAGTTAATAAATGTAGCTAAATGTATTGATAACTTAATATAACACACTTAACTAAGTATAGCTTTTTTTAAATAATATTTTGTTTTATTTCCCTCAACACGTAGGTAAGTAAACTAAAAGCAAGAAAACCTCAAAAAAAATAGTTTTCTTTGTACAGTCAACAAAGGAGATAAGTATACAGGAGCGTCGGATATAGTTGAAGTTTACTAAGAAACCGATGGATGTTCTGGACTAAAATTTAATTTAATAAATGAGCTGTTTGTTTTCCATTAATAAAATTAAATTTTATTCGAGAACATCATCGGTTTCTTAGCAAACTTCAACTATCTCCTTTGTTGACTGTACAATAAATAGTACAAGCCGCGGCAGTCAAAAGTTTACCTTCTGCTTCCCTAGATGGCGTTGTTCTTTGAGCGCCGATTCCTGAATCGCGCTATGGTTTCGTTACCGGCGAAACATGACTAGCCCGAGTTGAAACTTTGCAATTCGACAGACAGACGGATACTCGCACTCGCGTGTAGGGTTCCGTACTAGGTATTAAAATACCTCTATTTTTGGTGAGGTGGTTATTGTAAAAAATAACTACCTTTATTAAAAATTAAAACAAAATTAACAAATACTGCTGATTGCTGATAATAATCAGCCATCCTTTAATGATCCCACTGCTGGGTGGGACTGGGACTCAGGACTTCAGGAGTCCTCTATGTGAGAGGGAGTGGGCCATAATCCACCACGCGAGTCAAGTACTCCGCTAGGAGTAATAGTGTTCTGTGGTCAAGTACGGGTTGGTAGATGTTACTAGACATGGGTCGTACTTGGTAAATTGAGTACCAGAGCAGGGCTTCCAAGTACGCTTTCAAGTATTATTGATCCATGACTTCATACAAATGACAATCGCGTAATCAAAAGCCCTGTGTGAAGTAAAAATACTTGCATAGGAAATTAATCCGTGACTTCTTATAAATAAGGAGCACAATCGCGTTTATAAATAAATACTTACAAGCCAATAAAGTAAAAATACTTGCATACGAAATGGTTCCATAGACTCTTAAGGTGCTGCCACACTTCTGTTTAAAAATGTTTACTAACATGAAAACCTTTCCGATTTCTGAAAAGCTTTGCAGTCTTGCAAGTATTTTGGATCGGTACCTGGTGTGCGTACTTGGAAGCAAATTAATACCTGGTGTAAAAACCCTAGAGCAGTGGTGGCCAAGTGGTAACGGCCGCGACTTACGAGTTGTAGGTCGTAGGTTCGAACCCAGACAGGCGCTTTACTTTGTGTAAATTATTTCATCACCACTGCTCTCAAAACGGTGAAGGAAAACATCGTGAGGAAACCGGCATGTCCTAGAACCAAAAAATTCGAAGACATGTGACATCTACCAACCCGCACTGGGCCCGCGTGGTGGATTACGGCCCACTCCCTCTCACCGAGAGGAGGCCTGTGTCCCAGCAGTGGGAACATTATAGGCTGATTATGGTTATGGTATGGTAAAAACCCTGGCCGCGTGAACACGTACTTACCTTTACCTTCGCTGGATGGGATGTCAAATGTCTCCGAATTTTTGGTTCTAGGACATGCCGGTTTTCTCACGATGTTTTCCTTCACCGTTTGAGAGCAGTGGTGATAAAATAATTTACAGTGTAAAATGCCTGTGTGGGAACGAACCTACGACCTTTAACTCGTACCTAAGTCGCGCCCGTTACCACTGGGCCACCACACAACTGCTCTGTTCAAAAACTGTCTCAAATACTGCTGAGTCACTGACCTCTATCGTAAAAGTATACACAGAGCCGTCTTTACACGGCGGTGCAAAGGGTGCGTGGCACCCCGGCGCGGGGTCTTAGGGGCGCAAGCCGATCAGGTCATCACTGATCACTCATTATAACCGCAACGCTCCAGCGCTCTAACCTCACGTCACCGCCTCGAAAAAAATCCCACGCTTGCCGCCAATGCACCGTCAGCAAGACGACTGCTCGTTGCTAGCACGCCATCGGTGAGGTGACAGCTTATTGTTCACGCACCGCTTACTAGTTGGCAGCTCACCGTCCAGGCGCCAACAGCTAGTTTTCAGCTTAACGGTTAAAACGGCAACAGCTTAAAGTTCGCTAACACGTCTGTGTTAGCGAACTTTAGTGAGCGTGAGAATTAACGGGCGACAACCATGCGAGAAGCGTTTGCAGGTGGCGAGGCGCCGGCATGCTTACCGCATGTAGGCGTTTCTTCACCGGGGAGCGGACTGCTCACTTGAAACACGCTGTCGGCACGATGTGTCACAGTCTGTCTAATAATCTGTATTGTCATCGTAAAATTTCATCATTCATCATCATTTCAGCCGAAAGACGTCCACTGCTGGACATAGGCCTTCCCCAAGCACCTCCACTTCGATCGGTTCTGTGATTCTTGCATCCAACGAGTTCCTGCGGCCTTCACAAGGTCGTCGGACCACCTTGTGGGAGGCCTTCCAACGCTACGTCTTCCGGTACGCGGTCGCCACTCCAGAAGCTTTCGGCCCCATCGGCCATCTGTTCTGCGAGCAATGTGCCCTGCCCACTGCCACTTAAGTTTTGGCAATTCTTCGGGCTATGTCGGTTACCTTGGTCCTCCTGCGGATCTCTTCATTCCTGATTCGATCACGCAGGGAAACTCCAAGCATAGCCCTCTCCATTGCCCTTTGGGTGACTATCCCTCTTATAAGGCCCATTGTGAGCGACCATCGTTTCAGTGCCATAAGTCATCACTGGCAACACGCACTGGTCAAAGACTTTCGTCTTGAGATACTGCGGTATGTGGGACGAGAAGATATTACGTAGCTTCCCGAACGCTGCCCAGCCGAGTCGGATTCGAGGATTGACCTATTTCTCGAAGTTAGACCTACCTAACTGGACAGTTTGTCCTAGGTTAACATACTCGTCCACAACTTCGAGTGTAGCGTCTCCGGCCTTTATGAAAGTGGGTGTTAAATGGGCATTTGACATGACCTTCGTTTTGTCCATGTTCATTTTAAGACCCACTCTTTCCGAGGCTCTACTGAGGTCATCGAGCATTGTACAGTCAACAGCAAAAGTAGATGATCAAAGTCAGAAATTCAATACTAATGAACGGAGTTCGCGTCAGAACTGTGTGGCGTCGTAGTATTCTACGTAGTAAGTATTCTAAGTAGTAGTACTTCGACGCCACACAGTTCTGACGCGAACTGCGTTCATTAGTATTGAATTTCGGATTTTGTTCATCTACTTTTGCTGTTGACTGTACTGAGGTCCTCCATAGTCTCAGCCATGACTACGATCCCGCCCCCATATAAATATTTCAACGGGCGAAATCAAACAGTTCTAACTTTCGCGTCACATCACTGGCCGACTCGAAATAAAGTCCTTTTTGTTTTTGCCGATTTTAGGACAAATAAGGGCTTCTTTTGTGTGGAAAAATATAAAACTGGGTATTGGACAGTACTATATTAAATAATAAAACGAAACAAACCTTTTACCGACTTTACAAAAAGGAGGAGGTACTATGTTCGGGTGTTTGTATGTTTTTTTTTTTTTGTATGTTTGTTCATCGAATACGCCGCCAATTGTCGACGGATTTTCAAAATTATTTTTCTGTTCGAAAGTAGATAGTTCTGAGGTGGTCCCATTGTCACCAAGTTAGGATCTGATGATGGGATCTTAGAGAAATCGAGGGCAACCCTCAAATTTTATAGGCTCACTTATTGTTTTTCGCATATTTTATGAAGTATCTTGTGTATTTGTGTATGGTTGTCACCATCTCAGGTAGCTGGGCTGATGATGGAAGGTACAACTCCTTAACAGTAAGAAGTTACTCGAACAGGCTAGGACTGTTTTAGTAAATTGTTTTGATGTTTGATAGGGCATTTGCCACATTTGGTCTCATGATCATCAAGTCATGACCTGATGCTGCAGTCAGGATAGTCTGCAGAGTACCTAACTCCTCGACAACTAACAGCAGATATATCGTGCTTAGGCTCATTGAAAAGGGCTCGATGTGTGGATAAACGTACTGTTACTGAGGAACATCGAAGACCTGATGCTGAAGCCAGGAGCATCAGAAAAAGTACAAACCTTTAAATTACAGCACCGTAGTCGTGTTTGGGCTCATTTTAAACAGGACTAATTTTAAGTTCAATGCAATGTTGACATAAGTCTGGCCTGATGCTGCAGCCAGGATTATCAGCATCTAATCTAAAAACTAATAAAAGGAGAACTCCTCAACAATTAACGTCCCTGCATCGAGAAAAGGAATATTTTATAAAAAGGCGATGGGCAAGTTGACATTAGGCTATTGTAACTTAGATAAATTATAAATAGACCCACTAAAAAGCGAGAAATAAAAACTTTTTAACAAAAAAAAAACCGACTTCCAAAAAAAACACTACAAACTGAAAAATAACTTTAATTTCGGAAGTCGGTGGCAAAAACTAAAATACTGATCCCTAAGACACCGACTTCCGAAATTAAAGTTATTTTTCAGTTTGTAGTGTTTTTTTTGGAAGTCGGTTTTTTTTTTTAAATACAGTAAATTTATTTTTATAAGATACCTAGTTAAAATGTTGCGACTGCCTCGTTTTTGCAGTGCCTCAGAAATGTTCGCGGTAACCCATACCGACGGATTTCATGCCATCATGCGTAAAAAAACGGCCTCACTCCTGAGCAGAATAAGTGGCAGTCGCAATAGCATCCTGAAGGCTGTGGCGACAGATACTTCCTCCGCCATAATAAGGCAATTTGTGCGAAGACTTGTTCCATAGTTTCTGGGTGTCGAGTTGTTGGGTGGTCTTCGTACGTTTTTGTCTTTAGTTTAAGTTACTAACACTAGTATTAAGTGCAAAACTGTTACTAACAAGTTATGGATCTTATAGTTGTCCGAAATAAAATTATTATTATTATTATTAAAATGAAGAGCTTCTAATGAAGTCGTGGCACTGGTGGCACGAAAATCTGGAACTTCTATTGAAGTCCGTGGCAGTGAAAAGGTGGTTAACTTAACCCTTTAATTGGCAGAACAATCATAATAATAAAATTTTGTTTTTGCCACCATGAGTCAATTTTCAGTATACTCGCTTACAAATTTAGTTTTTATCAACGTCCAGCCGGCTACACTCTGTCAATTTAGGGGTTAAACTCACAAAAATGTAAAATAAAAATATGGAGCAGATGCCGTACAAACTAAAAAAAATACACAAAAAAAAATTTGCCATCATTTTTGTAATAAATATAAACAGATACAAACAACACAAAACAAAAAGATTTACTTACTTATTTAAAAAAATACATTAGATGATTTTCTCCTGTAACTTTAAAATCTGAATCAGTAAGCCCGTATGACAGGGTGTGTGATTATACAAGTTGTTCTTCTCTACTATTACAAAATCTTACCATCTAAATACCCTATTTTGTCTCAGGGTATCAGCTACATTATTGAGGGCATTTGCCACAGTTTGAGAGCCTTCTCTGCCCATCACTAATAGGCGTTAGTTGATGGGTGTTAATGCAGGTTAATTCTCTGCAGACCCACCACTTGTACAGATTGTACAGTTTTTGATACTTTTTTGTTACTGAGGAACCACGATTTTGTTGGTTGTTATCACTTATTTATTTATAAATAATGCTTGATACCGTTTGTTGTTGTGAGTTCATAGAGAGAGTACCTTGTTGACGTTAATCTTGACATCTATGCTTGACATTGACATTTTGAGTGCATTAGGGTGCGTTCCGAGTTGAGAATGTAATCGATCTAATCGATTTAAGCGTGCTTAAAACCCGTACCGAATTAGCGTGAGCACGATAACGATGTCCCGTGAATCGTCGACATGCGCCATCTTGCGATAGCGCCAACCATCCCTTATAATAATATCACCGTGAGCGCTGTCAGAAATGACAGTGGGTGTGTGAGGATGTGTCAGTGTGTGTTTTGTTTTGAGTTGCATCATAACTTTAAATTAAACTAACGTTAACGTGGCATTTTCGAAATTGTGCTTCTGGCTGACAGTCGCCACCTAACCAAAGAAAAAGTACTAAAGAAGAAATGTGGTGTTTATCCAAAGAAACACTGTAATAATATCGTTTTGAAATTGAGTAAGCACTGTGAGTGCGTTCACGAGCGTTCCGAATTGTTGACAGATCTCAGCTGTCATACATAATCGTAATATCTAAATCGGAACGCATGTGAGATGATGTGAGCGCTGTAAGCGATTATTGCTAATTCGGAATGCGGCCTTAGTGAATGACAAGTAAAACATTGTTGCCATAAAATAAAAAACTTTTTTAGTTTTTTTGGCTGGGTTATACTGTACATAGTATGCAGGTATACAGTCTATCTTACTAACTACTACCATGAGGGTACAGCGGATAACTTCAACTACGGCAGACTGAAGCAACACTACAAGCTGCTGCGGTCAACGTCACTCCCGTCTATTGTAAATAATTTAATGTCTTTGTTATACTTAAAGGCGAAAGTTTGTGTGTGTGTGTGTGTTTATATGTTTGTTACTTCTTCACGCTCAAACGGCTGGACCATTTTGATGAAATTTTGCATGGTGGTAGCTGACACCCTGTATTATTTTTATACCGATATTCCCACGGGATCGACACTTACGCGGGTGAAACCGCGGGGCGCAGCTAGTCGTCAATATGTTCGAAAAATGTTTCTGCTCAATAACGTAAATAACGCAATGGATGTTGTTGAACTGTCAAAATGAAACCCATTGCCCGCTTATATGGTGTGTTACGCAATTGCCCCCCGCATGAAGTTTTCCACAGGTAAAATGAAAAAAACCGGTCAAGAGCGAGTCAAACTCGCGCACCGAGGGTTCCGTACCATCATGTTTTTAATTTTTCATCGACGAGGCCTTTAATCGTCAGAGAATTTTAACACTGTACACTGCGGTGTAGAATATTGCAGTTTTATGTCAGCGCCATCTCTTGACCGAAAGTGGAACTAATGTAACTTTTGTTGATGGTTTCTGAAAAAGTGTGATATTTAGTCTTCGTTTTAGGGTTCCGTAGTTCTGACAAGGAACCCTTATATTTTCCTGTAATCTTTACATAAACTTCTATCACATATAATAATTTCAGATTTTTCTCTTTGCAAAATTCGGAGATCAGGGGGCTTACCATCACCTCTTAAAGCAGGGCAGAAATTGAACTGCACTACTTTTTTGTATGACGTCTTAGTACAAAAAAGTAGTGCAGTTCAACTTCTGCCCTCTGGTAAGCCCCAAGGAACGGTATTTTTTTTTTTACATTTTTATCAAAAGTTAAAAACTATGGGGACTAAAAAAAGGAAAAAGTTAGAGAATGTGCAAATTGCGCTCTTTTATATGATACCCCGAACCCCCTAGTAGCCCCAGTTAGAATTTTTCAGACCATGAAAGGTGGTCTGAAAAATCCCTGTTGATGATTTCTGAAAAGTCCCTGTTGCAAAAAATATACATACATTTTTATTTCTTTCGTATTTGCAAAATAGTTGGGCAAACGTCATCTAAAATATTCCAAATTTCAAGTTGATAGCATTATTAGTTCTTGAGATATCCAGCTGTGACAGACAGACTGAGTCTCACCTTATTAAGGGTTCCGTTTTACCATTTTGGTACGGAACCCTAAAAAGGTAGTTAATAATTGAACTACTTACTTACCTATCTGATGGAAATTAATGTTATTACATATTACTGAGACCGTAAGGTGGTTTCGCGGCTTGGAACCGGTACCAAAAGTACAGGTTCTGTATTGGCACTTAGCGGTTCTTTACGTGCCATTTCGGTACCTGGGTACCGGTACCTCGTGACGATTTTTCCCAGTTTACCTACTCCTACGTCCTACCGCAAGCTCCGTTCCAAAAAGGCGAACAAACCTGGGTACCGGTACCAGACACGTACGGGCCTCTCCACCTAACAAGTATCTGTACCAAATCCAGGTACCCGGCGCGGCGCTTACCTACTATATACAAATCTCATATTTACACGAGGAAGTACGAAGTTCGATTCGTACGAAGAACGGATTTTTTGTCCAATCCGGATTATCCGGATATTACGGATTTTTCATGAAAAAAAAATCTACTCATATTAGTTTGTTAATATGATGTTTCTTATATTTGTGTAAATGGATTAAAATAAAAGCACACGAAAATCACATCAAACGATTTTTTAATATTTTTGTTATTTGGAATTATTAAAACTATCATCATTAAATACCATAGGTCTCCCCCAAGCACCTCCATTTCTAACGGTTCTATGCTTTTCGCATACAAAATTAAACCTCCAAGGTCTTTGCTAGAGATCTGTCTAATGGTCAGAGCCAGCTTAGGAAACTAAAGACCGATTATGACAGGATCGAATCCGCCAAACCTGTGCTGATGAGAGAGATCGAGAGGTTCTATGGTCAGTTATACACGTCAACAAGTAACCCCGTCACGAATCTGGCAAACTACCCAAGAACTAGATTGACCCGACAATACACCTAAGACATCCCGGACGTCAGCCTGTACGAAGTTAGGATGGCTCTGAAGCAGCTCAAAAACAACAAGGCGCGGAGTGATGACGGAATAACGGCCGAGTTCCTGAAGGCCAGCGGAAAACTTGCTCTTAAGGCCTTTCAGAAGCTGTTTGGTTCCGTCATACTCAAGGGTAAATCACCACAGGCATGGAACAGAGGTGTGGGGATACTTTTCTTTAAGCAGGGCGACAATACCGTTCTTAATAATTACAGGCCATCTCACTTCTGAGCCATGTGTACAAGCTGTTTTCGAGAGTCATCACGAACCGTCTCGCGCGCAGGTTTGACGACTTTCAGTCTCCCGAACAAGCTGGATTCCGTAAAGGCTTTAGCACCGTAGACCACATACATACGCTGCGGCAGGTTATACAGAACACCGAAGAGTGTAACCTGCCTCTCTGCTTAACGTTTGTGGACTACGAGAAAGCCTTTGATTCGATCGAGACATGGGCTGTGTGGAATACGAGAAAGCCTTTGATTCGATCGAGACATGGGCTGTACTGCAGTCTCTTCAACGGTGCCAGATCGACTATCGGTACATCGGGGTGCTGAAGTGTCTGTACGAAAACGCTACTATGTCAGTACGACTCCAGGATCAGACCTCGAAACCTATCCTTCTGCAGCGAGATGTGAGACAGGGAGACGTTATCTCTCCGAAACTGTTCACCGGTGCACTGGAGGATGTCTTCAAGGTTCTGTACTGGAAAGGGGCCGGCATTAACATCAATGGCGAGTACATAATTCACCTCCGGTTTGCCACCGATATCGTAGTCATGGCTGAGACCATGGAGGACCTCGGCACAATGCTCGATGACCTCAGTAGAGCCTCCGAAAGAGTGTTAAAATGAACATGGACAAAACGAAAGTCTTGTCAAAAGCCCATGTAACACCCACTCTCATGAAGATCGGAGACGCTACACTCGAAGTCGTGGACAAGTATGTTTACCTAGGACAAACTGTCCAGTTAGGTAGGTCCAACTTCGGGAAGCTCCGTAATATCTTCTCGTCCCACATACCGCAGTGTCTCAAGACGAAAGTCTTTGCCCGTGCCCAGTGCGTCTTGCCAGTGATGACATAAGGCACTTTCTGAAACGTGGTTGCTCAAAATGGGTATTATTAGAAGGCTAAAAGTCAATCAAAGGGCAATGGCTATGCTTGGAGTTTCCCTGCGTGATCGAATCAGAAAAATGAGGAGATAAAATAATTAATAGGTACAAATTAAAAGAAACTCCAAAGAACAAAAATAAAGACAAATAGACCCCTTGTCAAATTATTAAATATAACATAAGCAAAAGTAACAAAACAATAATTTAACTTCACTTAAATCAACATAAATTTAACAATGTAAAAAAACTATGTAATTTTTGGGGCATTAAATGTGTCCTCAAAAATAATAAGGCATCTGAAGTGCCGTCGTTTAACCTGCTGCGAATTCGGTTGCACATAATTCCTGCTACGGAAAAAGCACGCTGATTCGACGCTTGTAGGCGGAATGCACTAAAGACACTTGTAAGCGGAATGAACGGAACGATCAAGGACGCCTCACACACTTTCTCGACCCGCGTCCCGCGCCCTGCTCGCTTCCCCCAGAGCCGATAGACTCAACACTCGCGAGACGCGACGCGCGAACAGCGAACTCGCTCGTTTCGATTTTTTTGTTACAATTTCTTAAAAATGGAATTATTCAAAAAATCCGGATTCGATTTTCAAATCCGGATTTGGAAGTCTAGTAATAATGTGCGGATATCCGGATTTTTCGGATTACGGATAATCCGGATTGCATTCCCTAGTTGTATGTATGTATGTAGGTATGTATATTTCTTTGGCACGCTCTGTAGCGTAAACGGCTTGATCGATTTCAGCTTGAGAGGTGCCGTTAGATTCTTCTTAATTGTGAGAGTGACACTGGGTACAACAAAATAAAAAAAAAAAATGGTTGCCTGTAAAGTCGGTTTTACGGGCGAAGATTTTACGTGACAACGTCTTTTTCTCGGTAGAATATTTATTGATATGAATATAATTAAATTGCACAATAGGAACAAGGAATTCCGATCATAGTTGAGTGGGAGAGAGACGCAAGGCATTCGGCGGGCCTCTCTCTCGTTCGGTGACTCATCGTAACGTTACCGAGCGTTACACTTTTTCATAAGTGACTCCCAGCCGCAACCTAATTTAAGACGTTGTCACGTCAAAAAAAATTAAAATGGCCGATTTTTGGCGCGATAATAGTGTCTTCAAAAAAAAATTTTTTCCTCAAATTCTATCGAGTGGGGTATCAAAATTAAAAAGTGATTTTAAAAGTGGTTTTAAAAGGTGATTACAAAAATATATATAACATAAATGGTTAAAAGTAATTCGAAGTGACAAATCGTAAAAAACACGTAGGTAAGTACCAAGAACTAAATCGTTTGCGAAATCTTTCACATTTGTAAACTAAAAAGCTGGAAATAAAAAAAGTAGTTTAAAAAATAAAAAACAGATATAGTAAGTCATTAGAGAAGCAAACCTCATTAAAATGTGTCAAAAAAATGTAACCACTATTTAAACGCGACGACGTAGCTTTGAAACCACAGGAAACCACTATACATTTAAAAGTAAACATATATCTGTCTCACTTACACAAGTCGCAAGAATAATACCGTCGCTTAGATTAGACAAAGACCGCAATATAAACATGCAATGGCGGGAGGGTGTTGCCTAGCCATGCGAAATTTTACCCAACTTTTTAAGCCATAAAAAACGCAAAAAAAACATTAAACGTTATGAACGTTATTTTTGAATTATGTATTTAAATATTTAAAAACAATTATTTTTATGTTACAATGTTATTTTTTTGTTACACATTGTCACACATTTAGTTTTATAAAATATTTTCAATCACATACTCTATAAATTATAAACTCCCACATAATGTGGGAAACTAAAACTAAGTTTTTAGTGGCAACATTGAACCTAATTTACATTTTTTTTTTTTTTTTTTTAAAACGTTGCCCCACACTAGGAATTTCTCCTGTATTGTGGGTGCGTTTACAAACATTTAAATTCACATACACAAACAGCCAGACCCGGAACAACTACTTGTAGGTCATACAAATATTTGTTCCGTGCGGGAATCGAACCCGCGACACGCAGCGCAGCAGTCAATCGCTTAACCACTGCGCCAACCGTGCCGTCAAAAAATTCTACATTTTATTTATTTTTATTGCGTTTTTACGTTGATATAAACACAGAAACAATAAACTTACGCGTGGAAAGTAATTCCGGATATTTATTGTGTTTTTGTGACCTTTTTTTTTTTTTTTTTTTTTGTTGTACTTTCTTCGGCCCTATGTCCTCGATGCTGACATCTCTTTGAGGCGCGCGTGGAACACGTACGCGCCGTCCGGCACGGGCCTGGTCCTGATCGGACGGTGAGCTACCCATTACTCTCCGCCCGCAATCCCGCGCCTACGGTGGCCGGGAGTCGTCGCGCGGCTCCCGACGCCCGGAGCGTCTCCCGCGGCGGCTGGGACGGGAGGCTCTCTCCCTGAGCCGTCCCGCCACCTCCTTCGCTAGCATGACTGCTTCGCAGAAGGAGGTGACTGCCTCCCACTCCCTCTCGCCCCGGACCATGACTTGCACCAGGGCCGGGCGCGAGAGGTCGCCGCCGCTGCCGATCGCCTCTACGAGGACACGGCGGTGCTCCGCCCAAGCGGGGCAGACCTCCACCGTGTCCTCTGGGCGATCCTGGCAATGGTGACACCCGGGCGTTTCCTCCCGCCTGATGATGTGCAGGAACCTCCCTGTTTTTGTGACCTCGAATCGCACTCTTTCACTACGCATTTTCCCATTTTGGTGGTAATTTTCACTCGGCTAACTTCGGTTGGCGTCACACAGAGCACTGAACTGACATTAGCTACGATTGAGACTGTGGCCTTGATCCCAGTGGCAACGCCTTGGCGCGGTAATTGCTAATCTAGTGTATGTATATCAATGTAGTAAGTAATCTAATAACTTAAAATAAGACGACCCACTGAACAAAAACTGAAAGCTAAAAGCCCATTTTAAATTAATTATAAGTTGGAAGTGGGTCCCCAATTTGAATTTGAAACTATAATAAAAATGGTATGGGTTGCCGCCTGCTTCCAACTTTTATTTAATTTAAAATGGGCTTGTTTTTAGCTTTTCAGTTTTTTAAGTAATTACTTAATATATCTGTTTTCTCACTCTGACCGGAAATATTTTGTTTGGTACCGATACAGTAACGATACTGATTAGAAATATAGAAATACCATTAGTTCAGTATACAGTTACTACATCTGTAGCGTTGCCAGATGTCCCGTTTTTTAACGCTCTCAGGACGTGTCCCGCCAATCGCCTGAGCGGGACGCCCAAAATCCCGCTTTTTCATGAAAGTTACTGTGCTCCGCAACGTTTTTTTTTATGCTTTGAAGCGTTTGATCTCAGGAAAAAAATAAACCAAAGAATTGAAGACCAATTTTTAGGATTTACATGATTTTTTGATACTCGTTTGTTCTTTTAAAAAAAATTATAAGTTCCTAATAATAACAATTTAATATTTGTTTAATATCATAAGGTTTGATTGATCTCAGTAATCTGTAGTTTTTACCCGACTGCGTCAGAAGGAGGGGTTATTTTAATAAAGGATTTTTCTACGTCCCGATTATTTCATCCCAGTCCCGCTTTTTTTACGTTTAAGTCCCGATATTTAAAAAAACGGATCTGGCAAGCCTATACATCTGATACCAGTACCAACAAAACAACAGACAACAGTACCTACAGATAGGAAGGTACTGCTCCCCGTACCCATAGTACAGGTAGGTACCTACTACTCTGGTACCTGTATCACACCAAGACCAATGGTAACGATTCTCAAAAAAATACTGGTATTTCGTGCCCACTCTGCCCAGGACATGGTGGGACCAACTGGACAGATACTGAAACTGGCAAGGGCCAGTTTGACTTCTTCCTTGGGAAGCGAATAAAAATACGAAAATAATTATGAAATGGATCTACTTACAAAATAATTTACCGCTAACGCACGTCACGTTATCTTTAAGTATTGTCATTTGATTTGTAAATAACAATCCGTATTGTTTTTCCTGCCAGTGCCAGTAGCAGCAGGTCATTTGACGGCTTCGCGCGCCGTGTTTACTGTCTCCGTGTCTCGCGCTCCCGCACTCTACGCAAAAAATAATAAATGTACTTAAACCTATTGCGCTCGCGTGCGCTTTTAGGCTTGCAATCTTCTTTTAATAATTTTAGAAATTGTTTATTTTTATGAAAAGTGGCAACAGTATTCGTGTTATATTTTTACTTTGACATTGGTGTTTAAAATAACAAAACTTACTACTTTCACTTTTCCAACGCGATTTGTCGTCTATTTTCTACAGTTGGGTCCTCTCTGTCAAATGTCAAAACCTATTTTTGTTGTTTTCGACCATGTACAGCCGTGATTTTTATTTTGATTTGTAATATAATCATTTTGAGTACCCGTTATGTGAATTATGTACTGTAAAACGAAAAACAAAACGTGAAAATTGGTGCAAAATGAAAATTTAACTTACTGTGAGTTCTGAGATAATTCTGCAATTTAAAAAATCGAGTGTTTCGTCGTCTTCTGTTTCTTTTATAATAACAATTCACCAAGTGTACAGTCTGTGATCGTTATTCGTTATAACTACTAACAGCAAAGAAACGGGTTCGTGGATTTTACTAAAGCTGTATCAAAATGGTAAGCTAGAGAAAATTTATACATATACCTAATTTTTACTTAGACTACTGGCTGTGTGAATAGTTTGAATATAATTTTACGGTTCAATCCTACACAGTGCCAATTGGCAAGGGGAATTTATCCTTCATAAAAGTAAAGAGTATACACATGCAAGTAGGCACAACACTGAACAAAAACCCACAACAACCTACTTTATGCATATTCCTTTATGGTTTTAATATCAACATTATCTTGGCACACACCAATGTTGTGTTGTTATTAAAGAAGTAATATTATCATAAATTCCAAGGTTTATAAATGATTATGTTTGTCTTGAAGTAGGTTTATTAAGATTTGTTAAAAAAATAAATAAAGGAAGTACATGGGTAAAATCTCAATCATCTGTAAATCCCAGAACTGCAATCAGTGTTGCTTTTTTATTGACCTTTAACCTTTATCAAAATTTGTTTATGGTTACTACTGATGTTAACCGCAAAAGTATTGTGAAAAAAACAAACAACAATAATTATTGTAATGTGACATAACCGGTTAATCGCTGCAATGCACTAACACCATAAAATCATACAATATCTCATATAGGTCTATGATACTGTGTATACAAAGACTACCATACCATACGTGGCCATATCACCTATCTAGTAATAATTAAGGCATAAAATTGTGCATGTTTTTTTTTTTCATTTTTATATTTTGAATGCAATTAAAACAAAACACCACCTCAGGAAGTAAGGAGCAACTCTTACTATACTTAGGATCTGTTTCTCAGTGATAAGCACTGTCTACCAAATAATCCCCTAAATGGAATTTATTTTTGTGGATTTAACTGCCTATTAGTTATCCAGGAACGCAGCGGTCGTTAAACAGGCCATTAATGTAGAGTCTCATGATGGTTGCCTCATTGGTTAATTCTTCAGCCAGGTCAGGTGCATAGTACTCACAACCAGCGTACTTGTATGACAGATGTATGAACATTAACAAGGCAAAAGGTGTATGTAAAGATCATAGGAGGTAGTGTTCTGTAGTTTCTGCCTACCGCCATGGGAAGAGGCCCATTATGTCATGTTTGAATGTATCATCTATTCAAACTTTTTCAAATTAATATTATGTCAAGTTAAACAAATATTAACTTTATTTTAATGGGAATTAAGTTGATTTCAGAGTGAGTAGCACTATTTAAAAAATAATAAAAATGTTTGAAGTTGTAGCGTAAACTGAATTTTATTGTCGGACTTAAAGTTATTTTTCCATAATTTCATATTTGTTTACATTTTTGGCAAATAAATCGCGAATGCAATTAGGTAATGTTCTTCCTGATTTTAGACCATGCCAGCCAAAAATAATAAAATAATATTAAAGATCTCACAAATCAAATCAGTTTACTACCTACCTAATTTAGAGTTGAATTGAGGCAAAAATCACTGAAGGAAGGCAAAATTAGTTTTTCAAATTAATACTAAAGCCTTATCGCCTCTAGGTTTTTCGTATTGAAATGTTATTAATTATATGGTATGAGTATACACCTATATAAAACTATCTTTATGTTATTTTTAACAACTTAATGTTAATGCAAGTTTATTGTTATTTTGTTAATTTATGATAAATTTATTTATTATTAGCACAAACAATTCTTTAAGTTTGTATTGAGTAAGTGAGTTATATTACATGAATATAACACTCAACTTGTCATATTTATCTATAGTTGAGGCTGGTTTACAATCAGACTACCTCTAAGGAGAAACAAACTGAGACAAGAACAAAGGTCAGGGTCTCTTTTAAAGTCTAGAGTGTAGGTATAACTTGAATATGGGAACTAAAAAAATTCTTGCAATATAACATTACAAACATTCTAATTTTGACTATATTATAAAATATGAAGCCTACATTAGTTTGGTAATGGCTTAACTCGAGACGGTGTTGTTATTCAAACCAAAATTCTTTTCCAAGTCACAAATTGCGCCAGAGCACTTGTTGACACAACTACGGCAGTAGTATCCTCAAGTTTTACTCAGTTTCAGGAGCAGAAGATGATAACTAATATAACTATACCTAATGTTCAACACTAAGCAGCAAGGAAAATACTTAATTAATAAATTAATAACTTCTACTTTATAACAGTAAAATGTTGTCAGATTCCTAATGGACTTACTGACTACTAAGAACATTTGCACTCGTCACAGTTTGTGACAAAAATATACAATAGGTACATAGTTATATCCCACGAGAACAAATTTATAATCAGATTACCTACTTTAAACGTTGCATTAGGTAATTATTATTTCCTGCAAAGTAAATCACAAAATAGTAAGATTAGTAAGTTATTAAAACAAAGGTGTGAACCAGGTGACAAGTCTCTTATTGGTACATATTTTTACATCCTACTTATAATCTTTACATGGCAACACTGACCTGTACTGCTTGTAGACACAAGACAATGGCCCCTTTAGCAAGATCAAGGTCAAAGAGGCAACAATTTACAAATTAACTTGGACTGTTTTGAAATCTTTGTGGAGGTATTGTAACATTTGTTATTGTTTAAAAAAAATACTGAAGTTAAATATTGATCCCATTCAGATGCTACTGTAGTTTACAAAAAAGAAACAAGAATAGAATGAAGTCCGTGTTAAAATATTGTTATTAAGTAATTCATAAAGGAAATTAATTACCCACTTAAGGCGACTACATGAACTAAAGCGCGGTCTTTGTCGGACTGCATAGTAAAGAAAGAGAAGCGCGATGACACAACGCTGGTAATTTATTGCAAAATATGAAGCAATTATCCATTTGTAAAAAAAATCTATCGTTTGGACTAAAAAATGAAAACTTTAATGCTTTAGTATGTTGCTTGTAATAAATAATCTGACAAAAAATTATAATGATTATAAGTATGGTTTTTATTGTAAAAAGAAAGTTTTTAGAGGTATCTTCATGATTTTTTTCTATCGTATCAAATTAGTTGTATTATGTTTTTAACAAACTATCTAGGTACTAGAATATATCCTGAAGAATATCATATATTTTTCTGATTTTGTTTACTGTAGTCGCAAAAACTTCGTTTAGGTCCAGGTACCTACTTAATAACATTATTTATATTAAGACTACTGATTTTTCCAAAACCAGATTGGAAACCCTGCTTTTATCCATGGAATAAAATTGACGTTGAACAAATTATGACAGATTTTATAAATAGAAAAACTGTAAAAAATTCAATACATTCCCGGGACAAACATATCTGGCATTGGAAAAATCAGCCCTACGTCAGATAAAATTTTAGATAGGTAAATCAATGATATTATAAGTGTAAAAATGTTTACTTATAATATCATTGAGGTAAATAATATTGACTTCTTAATATTTGTTATACTAATATCAAATCCATAAAGGTAATCATCATACATAATTCCATTACAAAAAAAAAAAACATTTTAATTCATCCTTGTGTTAGTTAGCCTCCTCAGGGTCAGGGCAGGAGATGCCCTGGCCGTCGGGAATCGCCAGCCGATTCCCGGCCACCGTAGGCGCGGGCTTGCGGACGGCGAGCATTGGGCAGCTCGCCGTCCGGTAAGGACCAGGCCCGGGTCAACGGCGCGTTGTGGTCCACGCGCACCTTAAAGAGATGTCAACACTAACTGACGGGGTCCGCTAGGGCCGATGCCTGCCAGGGTCGCGGGTTGTTCGAAAGAGATACCGTGGCCCCTGGCACAGGCAATTGAAGGAACACGGGTGGGTTTTAGTCAGCAAAAGTCTGACACACCCTCCCGCTCCGCCCAGAGCGGGAGAAGTTATGTGATAATTTCCCACCCAAATAAAAAAAAAGGGTCAGCAGTTCAGCACAGACAGAGCGGCAAGATGCTCGAGCTTTCTTCATTGATTAAGTAATTGGTTATGTACTTAAATGCAATTGCAATAGAGTTGAAAACAGTGTGCAAGATTTAATCCCGTGCGGCATACATTCACGTATGTTCCTCGCAACCACGCGGGCCGTCGCGAGCATGCTCGATCATGTTGGAGTGTGCGCGCCGCCGCCGCGCCGCGCCGCCGCCCGCCGGCGCGCGTATACGCTTTCATTCAAACAGTCGCCGACGCATTACATTAGTGAACACCAACGACGATATAACCACATTCTCTTTGGTGAACACCCCCTCAGCGACGAAGCTTCTAAGGAGGTTTTCAAATGGTTAAATTTTCTAGTATTCTGTATTTGTTATTATTCTATAAAATAGGCCACGCGAGTTTTCGCGAGACTGCTCGAACGTGCGCGCACGGATCCTTGAACATCCGCTGCGTGCGCCGAGTTTACGTGGTGAATGCATAAAAAAATTTAGAAAATTTGCAGAAACAAAGTGAAGCCCTGACTCCTGCGCTAGGTAAAACACCAGTGTTACAGGAGCCAGCGTCTTCTCCTAATGACTAGGTTTATGGATATTACTTGAGCATGCTCTAGCAATTATTGCCGCTATGTCTGCGTTGACCCTTAGTTAACCGTCGATCGTTAAGCCTACGCTGGATTTTCACGCCACGATAACGATGCCAATGATGAAAAGGGAAAGTGAGTACCTACCTAGAGTTCGAACTACCGATCGGGTGTGGTTAGCTACTATAACCATAATGGCTCGGTAGATATCGAATACGAATAGTACTTAGTCAGAAACTATAATAAATAATATAGGTATATAATTTCTGTAAAATTCAACCACGGGTGAGATACCCTATCTCCCCAAGTTCCAAGTTCTCCAAAATGATTTTTCATACATTCATTCCCAAAGTCCCCAAAATAGGTATATTATTTGTAAAGTTCACACTTGACGCATCGTCCTGATCGGCCAAAAAAAGTAATTTAAAAAAATTAAACCGACTTCAAAAAGAAATTAACTCAAAATTATGAAATAACTTTAATTTCGGAAGTCGGTGTCTTGGGATCTGTTTTAAGTTTTAGTTTTTTGCCACCGACTTCCGAAATTAAAGTTATTTCATAATTTTGAGTTAATTTCTTTTTGAAGTCGGTTTAATTTTTTAAAATTACTTTTTATTTCGTAATTTTTAGTTTTTGCACTAGTATTTGACCAAGGTTTTGAGATGTTTTCCCTTTGACACTACACCCGTAGCTCTTATCAATAAGCCAGGCCGTCACACTTACACGTATTAGTCCATATCTTGAAAATTACTGAATCGATCTTGATGAAACTTGCACTGTTCCCTAAGTTGAAGAAAATGTAAGCCAATAAAAAAAAATGGTCACGATCCGATTAATAGTTCCGGAGATATGCGTGGACAAACATACATACATACATACATACATACATACATACATGCATACATACATACATACATACATACATACATACGTCTATGAAATTTTGTATATTTGTTTGGAAGCCCTAATAGATCATCATATGTGAATATAATGCAATTCCAATAATATTACATACATACGTATCGAATTGATAACCTCCTTTTTTTTGAAGTCGGTAAAAATATGACGTACTTATAACTTCGATCAATAATAGTACTTAATATTAGTAGCTATAAAAGGCTTTAAATACCGCCATTAAGTACTATTCGTATAATTAATCTCCCTCACCAGCAGCATTCGCCTGTGATGTAATAATTCAAGATTCCACTGTAGCGGCTACGGCTCTGCAAGTAGTTCTCGCAGGCCGTCAACTGCTAGCATCAGACCACGTTAATAGGTGCATATAATTAAATAAGTAGAAGTAACACGTCTAGGTTGCGGGTCAAAGTTACATTACAGGCGGATGCTCCCGGACAGGGAGCGCCTTGTATGTTTACCTTCATACCCATTCATTCCGAAAAAGTATTTCAAAATAAAGTTTAACAAAATGCAGTTATTAAAATATCATTTAATTGTAAATCTAGTAAGTATGAGCAATACTAATTCTTAATTATAAATTGCTGAACACAAACTATAAAATACTTTGATAGCGACCTTGTCTTGATAGATAACCGGTAACTGCTTCGGGCGGCGTTACGTTACGCCAATATTATTATTTATGTGTGTTTACTAATCGGAATGGTAGCTAATTAAAATTTCTTTGTTTCCTTTCCTAGTTAAATAATCGTGTAACATTATTAATTGATAAAGTATGTTATTTTGTACTTAGTCGCTTAACCGAAGATTTTTTTTACTGAATAAGAATGAAATGAAATTGTTTATTCTGTAAAAAGGATATTGGAATCACTTTTTCCCGTCATATTATTTAAAAAAAATAAGCTAGATGGGTTCGACATTTCCTATCTGACTACCCCTGAGAAGAAAT
Source organism: Oligia latruncula (assembly GCA_948474745.1). Lineage (NCBI taxonomy): Eukaryota > Metazoa > Arthropoda > Insecta > Lepidoptera > Noctuidae > Oligia > Oligia latruncula. The sequence continues at coordinate 13,235,416 of OX419701.1, read as the reverse complement.
GGCCAAACAAACTCAAGGTTCAAATAAGTGAGTAAAATGAGTAAATATAAAAAATAAAAAAAAGAGTAAATGAGTGAGAGGAATTGAGTGAGTGAAATGAGTACTTAATGGGTAGCTCACCGTCCGATCAGGACCAGGCCCGTGCCGGACGGCGCGTACGTGTTTCACGCGCCCCTAAAGAGATGTCAGCTTGATGTCAGCATCGAGGAAGGGGCCGAAGCCTGCCGGGTTAGCGGGTATCCCGCTAACCCGGCAGGCTTCTGCCCCTTCCTCGATGCGGGATTGTCCGAAAGGGTTACCGCTGGCCCGGAACATAAAGGGCTAAGGAAGGAACACGGGGTGGGTTTTAGTCAGTAAGAGTCTGACACTCCCTTCCGCTCCACCCAGAGCGGGAGGGGTCATTTGATGATTTCCCATCCGCAAAAAAAAAGGGGTCAAACAAACGAAGAGCTGTAACTGAAACATTGACTGATTTTGAAATAAAACTGTGGTTTAAACTATTTTTACAGTTATTTGTTAATGTGTTTCCGTGGTCCTCGCAGGATGTCTGATATCTCGTGTGTACCAGGCTAGTCGAGCAACGCATAGTGATACGCGCGAAGCGACCCGCTTCCTGCTTCACACGCACGCAACTCCATTTGTTGAAGTTATACGACGCCAAATTCGAAACCGCCGGCGTCGTGTTAAATACACGCATCAATTACATTAATGACTCATTAACTCCCATGAGAAAATCTAGGTACCTATGTATTGTGTTGTTTGAAACCGGATATCTATGTTTGAAACCGATGAACTTGAAGCCCAAGTTTAATTTAAATTTGTCACGTTCATTTCTTACGTACACAGGAAACGTTTTTTGAGATTTGGAACTTTTTGTAAAGATTCTTCAGCAGCAACTCTAACCTCAGAAAATCTTTTAATCCTTAGCTATATTGATTTTATTCTGAGCGCGTGCAGTTTACAGATTGTTAATTGTCAAGCAATTTGAAAGTCGGGAAAGCGTAAAAAAAAATCTACGGATTTATTAGAAAATTGTGACTTCATAATGTTTCGGATAAAATCTGAGAGTAGTAGTAGTGTGGCTATACTTTTAATTTTATAAGTCTGAATTTAGTTATCTGTCGTGAAGATGAGCGATTGAATTATTTGATTCACTGGCTATTTATTAGTAGTGCTTGGAAGCGACCAGTACACCGCGCACTTGACCATTTAGCACTTAAATGGTCAAGTGCGCGGTGTGATAACATCCTCCTTTGCCCTCAGATGTATGAGCGATCCAAAGTTACCTTTTGTAAGCAATTTCCCGCAAAACATCGTCTGTTTCGCTGTTTGCGGTTTTGCTGACAAGAAAGGTACGACGACACCTGAAGACGGGAAACTATGTAAAAAACAACAGAAGGCTGCTCTCTAAGCCCGTCAAAGAATATACGGGCCCGTCTGAAAGAATCTAGTTCGAAACATCGGAGTGAACCCTAATTAACTTATAATAACACATCGGGTGTAGGGACAATTGTCAAATCGTGTTCTCGTTCATTCTTAGTTGGGCTTCCTAATCATATGCACGGAGGAGGAAACGCTCGTGACTTCGGCTTAAACTACTGATTACGTCCTTAGGGAGTAGACCCCCTGAGCCTAAATCCTCAAGTGCGGTTTACCCGCTAACCCTAATATCACCTAGAGCTTTTAGTCATGGCTAAAGAACCCATCGCTGCATCGACTTGAACACATCCAGGTGTCGGAAACCTAGTTCAATTACTGCCTAAGAAGCATTGATGATAAAAATAAAGGATACCAAGTTTTTTCATTGCCTCACACTAAGGCAGACTAGTAGAAAATTCCTATTGCATTAGTTCGTCTTTTTGCAATTTTATTCGTGCATAAAGACTTATAAAATTTAGACGTTTTTATTTTAAGTCTTCGTTTTTAAAACCTATCACATCAATCGATTTCAATTTCCAATACTTATAGAAAACATTGTGTAAGTACTTTTTATCATTAAACGTCAGTTACCATTACTTTTAGTTGCGTGTTAAGCTACACTTCATTAGGTGTGACTCAAGGTTGATAAATGTGTCTCCCGGTGGTTGTTCCTCGATCGATAGATACGCCAGTGCGAACTTTATAGCTCGTTATCGCGGGTATGATCAAGTTTTATTTGATAAAACTAATATCTGGGCTTTGTATCTAGGTCTAGACACCTTTATCGTATCAAGTTCAATTACCGTTCTTATATAATTATTTACAAAATACGGATACATACTACTAATAATTCACTCTTTTCGGGTCCTTCACTGTTTCAAAATGAAAGTTTTGCCATCAAAAGTGAACGATTAGAATCAGCGTGTACCGAAGAAGTAGTGCTTTTTAATAAGCTACATTAACGATTCAGCATATCGATCTACTGCTACTCAGGAGCAAAATTAAGAATTAATGAATGAAGCCTCAATTGTATGCATCAATATACAAAAGTTTAATTTCGGAAGTCGGTGGCAAAAACCGAAAACGCAAAACCAAAGACACCGAAGATCAGTCTGCCAGTTCTGAATCGAGTTTCAAAATTAAGCAACGGTCATACAAACTAAATCTCATTTTTGTACCTAACACGGTTAACTGTATCGAAAGAATTTAATGTCGGTCATATAAAATTACGGTATAAATGATCTCATCCCAAATCCGCAGCCATTCATATTTGAAAATACATGGTAAAGGCAAATCAGCGTATTTTATCAGCGCAGTAGCAACGTGGCTCATCTGAACACCGATGTCCCGAGTCCTACTGATAATTATACGCAATTGAATGCACGCACGGTCGTTAATTGGCGGGTATCATTTACGTTGTGATTAACTCCCCGTGGCCGTCACACGAGTGACTCTCGTGCAGATACAGTGTCGCGTTTATCTAAGAATAGCCTGACGTCACTTGGGCACGCACGAGATTTTGCAAGACTAGCAGTTCTTGTCGCTGTATCTTAGTTAATAAATCATCGTTATCTTATTGGCCAGTGAATATTTATTGCTTAAAAAATAGAGGTAAAATACTAGACGAGATAAGCGAAATATTATGTTGATATTTAAACCACTATGACAAGGAGTATAATTGTTAAGTTGTTTACCCACATTTCACCAATGACGCTCTCCAATATTATGTTAAGATTTCATAGGGTCATGTTTATACTACCTAGATATACAATATGGAAACCACATAAATGCAATAAAAAAACCTAAGTACATACTTTTTTATCGCCTTTGCTGATGAATAGAAAAACGTCTAGTGCGAATCGGACTCGCGCACCGAGGGTTCCGTTCAAATTTGTAGGTATGTAACTACACGGTTTTCGGATTGTTTACTTGTGCTACATGACATTGCCTCTTGTCAAATTTCGTGATTCTAGGTCAACGGGAAGTACCCTATAGGTGATTCCCTTGCGAGTGTCAAAATATGCGGCATAAACGGAACATAAACGCCCGCATCTTTTGATTGCATTGACTTTGAAGCTTGATGTCTTCACTGCTTCATGGGATTGCAGCCCTGAGTATTTGAAATTTATTTCAACTTGATAACTCCACGCGTTCCTGAGAAAAAGGGTCTTGACAGGCGGACAAGCACTCGGACAACGAATTGATCTTTTACGGGTTCCGTTTTTCCTTTTGAGGTACGGAACCCTAAAAAGTGACCGAATACGGTCCAGTAATTAGGTCAAAAGGAAGAGTTTTAATTTTGAGCAAATTTGAACACTGTAGAATGGGGCCACTAGGTCTATGATTCATTAATCTGATTGTCTATCATGATTATGATTTGTAGAAAACTGATGGGTTTACTGAGACTACATGAAGTTGAAGGTTTCTAAAATCTTTTTTTAACTCGCCCTAAGCATATTATAAGTCAGCCCATCGATCGTAAACTATTGTCGCCTTTGTTCAGTAAGTAGTTAAGTATGACAAACATAATTATTATGAAAGTAGCCACAGCAATTGTTCATATTTCTCAGCCTTATTGTTAAGTTTATACTTGCATTGCTGTTACTTATAATTTTATAAATAATGCTTCTGGAAGTAAACAGTAATATTATAATACGGAACGGTTTCTTGAATAACTCATAGTTTCGTAGTTTTTCGTTACCTATGTGAAAGAAAACTTTTAATTAGGAGACTGCTTTTTTATAGGACTTCTAAATCTAGATATCTTAAAGTCGCTTTTTTGTGTCCGTCTGTGTCACCTCGTTGCTCTCCAAAACTTCGCAACGAATTTTGATGCAGTTTTCAACATCATTTAGAAAATTTATTCCGGAACGTTAAAAAATTATATTAAACTTACTTAAAATTAAGTAATCTCTATGTTTTGTAAAGTCGTAAAAACCGTGCGAAGCAGGGGGCCGCTAGTTAATAATATTTTTGGACTCGACGAGACCCTTATTTCTGAATTCATGGGAGTCTGGTTTCTTCTATTTTTCTGCGCTCGAAGATTAAAATACTAAACACCATGCACATCTACAATATAAATCCTAAAACCTGTATAACAGATTTACTTAATAAAAAGGTTAAACCCACGGGGAACCCTTTAAAGGTATTTTTCTACAGCGCCATCTGTGCGCGACTCACAAGAACCTCTGAAGGGCGGTCAGGAGCAGGGTAACGCTGAAAACCCGCAATGCCCCCAAAGCTTCAACGCTAGTTTATTTCGATGAGGAAAAGCTTGTGGGTGACGTCACTGGATGGCGCTACCTGTTCACTCTTTGATACTGAGAAAAAGATAACACCCTGTATTTTATTTAAATGCGTATTTGATTGAAAACATGTCAGAACCCCGTTTTCCTTGACGGTCTTCTTGAATACTGAATGCGTTGTCAATCCTGAACTACTTCATAATTATATTTAAAAATATAGTTTGTTGACTTGAACCGTGGACGATGTTGGCAATAATGCTAGACTGATTACTTTAGGAACAGGTCCGCAACTTTTGTAGTCACATCATAGTAGGTATACTAGCATACTGTTACTAACCTACCTCAAGGGATCAGCCTGTGTCAGCTTCCGCATCATTTGCCTGCCTCGCCTTTTCCCAACTATGTTGGGGTCGGCTTCTAGTCTAACCGGATGCAGCTGTATACCTAGAATAAGGGATCAGCCTGTGTATTACTTTAAAATTAAAACGTGTTCAGTATAAAGAGCGTCAGCCCAAACAAGCGACCAAAATGAATCCAGTTATTATGATCTTTATATTATTAGAGCGTTAACTATTTCCCATTTTCTAATTTAACTTTAACATCGTTCCCATGTTGTTGTGGCGTTTAATGAGAACTGCGGACAGTTGCCATCTAGCGTGCCTAAACTAAAACTAGTACCGCGATGCGACCGCAAATTATAAAACTTGTTTTGAGCGCAGTTTCGACAATCCTCTGCGGTGCAGTGTCAATTGGAAAGTGACCATTGTGAACTACTTACAAGGCTGCATTGAATTTTAATTAAAGAAGCGCCACTTGCAGGGATTGTGTTCAAGTTCACTTTGGAGTCGGATTCAAAGATAAGATGTATGTTATCTTTTGTTATTCTATCAAGTTCCAGATATCTGTACTGCTGGGGAGTTTGTTGCGCCACTTCTTCCCCGCTAGCACTAGGAAGTGGTGTAGGGCGGGCGTTTTGGGGGAATGTCTTACGTAACTTTGACGTTCAAAAAGTTCTGATTCGCAGCCTAATTTGTATAATTGACTTTTGATTTCGTTACTTGCAGTTGCAAAGTTTTTTGACGCATAGCTTAATCTTGATGCATCTGGGTACGCATTGCTCACAAAACAGGTGCCCGATGGGGCCGAAAGTGGCGACCGCTTATCGGAAGACCGATGACTTTGTGAAGGCCGCATGAATCCGCTGGATGCGGGAAGCACAGAACCGGTCGAAGTGGCGGTGCGCTTGGGGGAGGCCTATGTCCAGCAGTGGACGTCCTTCGGCTGAAATTAATGAATGAATTTGGGTACAAGTGGGTCCAATACAAATATCTACTAATAATTCATAGCAGGTAATAAAACGCGCGCTTAAGTATATCTAGGGCTTAACATGATGCTAAACAGAATTCTGCATCAAAATTCGCAATTTCACATTTGCTTAGTAAACAGAGAACACTTCATGTAGTAGGTAGGTATAGGTACTAATATTCATTTTCCTTTGCCCGGCCGCAGCTTATATTAAATACGTCGTTCAACACTTAACCACGTCATGATTATTCAAAACTTGGCCCACGCTTAAAGCAAAGCCGATTAGATAATTTCCATAACGTATCTGTAAGGTGCTGACGCACACATTATTGTAATAGTTCGACGCGGGGCTTGTCGACGCGGGCAGTTAGCCTCACGCCTCGGACTAAGTAGGTCATTGTAGCAAGTTGATTAATAAACGTCGTAACGTGTCTTTGCAAAGTAATTTGTGTATTCATTTATATCCACCACCTGTAGGGGGCTAAGGGCTAACTCACACTGGTGACCCCTGTGTTAAGAATTAAGGGTGGTGGAAACAGTAATTAGTGACGGACTGTAAAGTGAAATAAAAAATGGCGAAAAGCGTGAAACAAGATGACACGGAGGTTGCGGCGGTATCTCTAACGTCAAAGATCCCTACCTTCTGGAGCGATCAACCCAGGTTGTGGTTTGTACAGTTTGAGGCTGTTGTTGCAAACCAAAAGATGTCAGACGGGGATAAATACAACATGCTTGTAACGAAACTCGTCAAGGACAATGTGGAGCAGGCAAGTGACGTGTTACTAGCACCTCCAGAAACGAAAAGGTACGAATTATTAAAGAATCGGCTCATGACAGTGTATGAAGAGTCAGAGACTAAGCAGTTCCAGAGATTACTATCCGAAATGGAGTTAGGCGATCAGAAACCGTCGAAGCTACTCAGGAAAATGAAGGATTTGGCACGGAAGAAATTGCCAGACGAGACACTTCAAATGATGTGGACGGGGCATTTACCGTCGTCCGTCAGAGCGGTACTAGCAGTAAGTGAAATACAGGAACTAGATAAACTGGCGGAGTTGGCTGACAAAATCATGGAGACGACACGACCCATAGAAGTTGCGGAAGTGGTATCTCAGAAATCAAAGCCACAGGAGCGAGATTTGGCAGCAGAACTGGAGGAACTGCGGCTGGAAGTGGTGCAGCTGCGAGGAAGACAGCCATGGCGCGGAACAGGGCGAGGTCGATTCCGCCCACGATCAGGCTCAGGGCGCAGACAGGGGGCGGTCCCGAAGCGACGCTCCAGCAATGATCCTGATTGGTTGTGTGATTATCATTTTAGGTACGGACAACGAGCAAATAGATGTCTGGAGCCGTGTGCGTGGAAGAGGACGCAGGGAACGTCGGGAAACTAGCAACAGTGCAAGCGACGGCGGACACCTGCACTGTCACACCCTCTCACCGCCTGTGTATAGCAGACGAGGCCAGTGGATTCAGGTACCTAATAGATACGGGAGCAAATGTTTCAGTGATCCCAATAGATAGTAGATTGCGCACGTATTCGAAATCTAGTGATTATAGGCTGTATGCAGCTAACGGTACGGTTATAGAAACGTATGGCACTAAGACTTTGACCTTAAGTTTAGGATTAAGGCGGGCATTCACGTGGACTTTTGTGGTTGCGAATGTAAGGCAACCAATATTAGGGGCAGATTTCTTAAGTCATCATGGCCTTTTGGTTGATGTAAAAGCTAGAAGACTAATAGATAAAGAAACTAGCTTGAATGTAATAGCCTCTGTTGTGTGTTGTAAGGATCAGTCAATTAAAACCGTCGAGGGCGGTCATGCTTTTGCAGAATTGTTAAATAAATATCCGGAGATAACAAAACCATTGTGTTTTAGAGAAACGCCACGCCACTCTGTGTTACACCACATAGAAACAACGGGTCCACCTGTGCATGCCAAGGCGCGCCCGTTGCCGCCCGATAAATATAGGAAAGTTAAAGAAGAATTCCGCATAATGCAGGAAATGGGGATCTGTAGGCCCTCCAAAAGTCCGTGGGCTAGTCCACTTCATGTCGTTCCGAAGAAAAACGGCGAGTTGCGACCGTGCGGGGATTATAGGAAGTTAAACACGGTTACAAAACCGGATCGGTACCCTATACCCAGACTTCATGATTTTACATATTTGCTAGCCAATAAAAAGATATTTTCAAAAATAGATGTAAATAGGGCGTATCATTGCATAGCAATTAATCCGGAGGACATCGAAAAAACCGCGATAATAACGCCATTCGGGCTATTTGAATTCCCCCGCATGACTTTTGGTTTATGTAACGCTGCGCAGTCATTCCAAAGGTTTATGGATCAGACGGTTTTAAAGGATTTAGGCAATGTTTTTGGGTACATAGATGACGTATTAATAGCTAGCGCCACGAGGGAGGAACATGAAGCAGACTTAGAGAAAGTTTTCAAGCGTTTCAATGACTATGGGATAACTATTAACCTAGCTAAAAGTAGTTTTGGACAAGAGAGCGTTGAATTTCTAGGTTTTGAGGTATCCACGCAGGGCATCAGGCCATTAAAAGAGAAAGTAGAGGCAATTTCGAAATATCCCAAGCCAAAAACGGTAGAACAATTGAGACGTTTTCTAGGGATGGTAAATTTTTATAGGACGCACATTCCAGGGGCAGTCAAATCGCAGAGAATATTAAATCAGTATTTAAAAGGCGCAAAGAAACGGGACAAAACACTCATACAATGGTCAACGGAAGCTGACGAGGCATTCTTGCAATGTAAAACATGCTTACAGAATGCGGTCACATTATCGCACCCGTTGCCAAATACAACGCTAGCACTTATGACTGACGCGTCGGATACATGTGTGGGTGCAGTTTTGCAACAACGTAGCAACAATGAATGGTTACCTATAGGTTATTTTTCTAAGGCAATGAGTCAGACGGAACAAAAATACTCAGCGTACGATAGGGAATTATTAGCGATATACTTAGCGATCCAATATTTTCAGAACCAGGTGGAAGGCAGACAACTGATAGTTTATACTGATCACAAGCCCATAACCTTCGCGTTTACAAAAAGTAACTCCGGTAAAGAAATACCTAGGCGGACACGGCAGTTGGCATACATTAGTGAATTTACAACGGATGTAAGACACATCAACGGTTCCGAGAACCCAGTAGCAGACGCCTTATCGCGAATAGAAACAATATATTGCCCACAGGCTATTGATTATATTGCCTCGGACTAAGTAGGTCATTGTAGCAAGTTGATTAATAAACGTCGTAACGTGTCTTTGCAAAGTAATTTGTGTATTCATTTATATCCACCACCTGTAGGGGGCTAAGGGCTAACTCACATATCTAATAAAAGTATTTTTTACTCTGTTTAAATAATATATTTTTTGTTTATCAGCAATGTGCATATCCAGGTACATAAATTCTATCAGAATCTCGTAGGCAAATACTATCATGAAGTCGGTTAAAAAGTATCTTGGGGCCACTTACACAGGTTTCCGGAATTTAATTTTAGGACATGGTTATTAAACATGGGATACAGTTATTTCTTTTTGTATGAGGGGTTGCGCACTAGATTCGAACTCTATCCGGCCGAATTTAGAACATTCCCAATTCGGATTGAAGTCGGACAATCGTCAGAAGCTGGAAAGTCTGAGAACCAGTCTTACCAAGGAGTATCGTGTTACCCAGTCTGTCCCAGTTAAGTTTGTGGACGTCAGATAGGCAGTTGCTCCATGTAAAATACTGGTATTCAGCTGCATCCGGTTAGCCTGGAAGCCGACCCCAACATAGTTGGCAAAACGCTACGGAGAAGATAATTCTTCATATTAAAATGCACTGTTCAGCTAATTAAGATCCATGGTAACTGTTTGTGGCACTACCTAAGAGCAAACGAAGGTAAATTTTTATTATGAAAGTTAAATTATACACCTCATGTCATTTAAAATGTTCTAAGAACTAACAATAAGTTACGAGTATGACTATTATCCTGACTTTAAAAAGTCAACGAGTTGGCGTTGTTTGTTTTTGTTTACTGCATAAAATAGAGTAGGATACTTTTTATTCACATATCCCCACGGGATCGAAACTAACGCGGGTGACACCGCGGGGCGGTGCTAGTTTAAAATAAATATTACGTTTATATTCTATACATCAAAGTTTGTTTATTTCTTTTTTAATTTAGCTATTGAGTCAGTTTATTTACTTTATTATCAACGCGAATTAAAAAAAAATACGTCCATTTACGGTAAACAATATCTCATATTACCTTTTATTTTACCGGTAAAAAAAAAACTACGGTAATTGCTAACCCTATGTATGAAAGACATAAGAAGATTTTCTCGCTTTTATTACTGCTCGTAATATCCGGTTGCTCTCGATGGCAAATACGACTCTTCAAATATAATAAAATATGCCATCTGCTCAGCGTGACGTACACCTCACTAAATAATATCTTTAACAGCCTTAGCAATAACTCAAGTGTATTAAAAGGGAAAAATCCATAGCAATACGAATATTATAAAATGCGAAGTATGTTTGATGACATTTAGGTTAGTATAAATGAAGATGGATGGAATGTGTGAATGATGATATGGTTAGAAAGGGGGTGACTACCGAGATGACGACTAATAGAGAAGAATGGACGAAAAAGACATGTTGCGCCGAGCACAAATAAATTGGGATAAGGGCAGGAGAATGATGAATGATGATATTATGAAGATAGCTTGAACAATGACGAAGGCGGTTCCGAAGTCAAAGTAATTTATTTGCCGGAAACACGGTACAGACATCACACATCACGCTACTACAATCTGTAATTTTTTTTTAATATATTTTCAACTTTATCGCTAAATTATAAGGTTCAAAGTTGATTGCGAAAATTTGACAGTTTCGGGTAGCTTGATGTGCTTGCGTCTGTACATTATTTTTTTGTTTGTAATGTGCAAGGTAGCGGCGAAGCTAAACTACGTACATAACGATGTAAAATAGACACATCGCGATGTATGTCTATTTTACACCAGCACCCTGATAATTGCGTAACACACTTTCAATCGCAATCTGAATCATTTTGAAGGATATTGCTAATCCATTGCTTAATATGTTCGAAAAATTTGTCTGCTCAGCAACGTAAATAACGCAATGAATGTTGTTGAGCTGTCAAAATGAAAACCATTACTACTGATGGTGTGTTACGCAAGCAGAGCTAAGTGGTGTAGCGAAGCGATTGCGCGTATTTAAAAACTTAACTTTGTTGAACCCTTTTCTACCAGATCTAGCAGCAGTGAAGCCAACCTACACTATGAAAATCAAGCCAACCTATTGCTTGTTAATGATACACATCCTTCGCTACGTAGCCTAGCAAATCTCTGGTGGAAAGGCAGCCAAAAGAGGGTACAATGAGGTGTTGAAACATTTGTACAGACGCCAGCACATCAAGCTACTACAATCTGACAATTTTTTTAAATAGATTTTCAACTTTATCGCTAGAGCATTTCATTCGAATTTTCATTTCGAAGTTGATTGGGAAAATTTTACAGTTTCGGGTAGCTTGATGTGCTGGCGTCTGTACATTAGATACTTATGGGAAAGTCAGAAATCTTCGCTTACGTAAGAAGATACATCGACAAGTAGTTTCTACAACTGCAGTTCAGGGTTAACGTCCACTGAAGAACAATAAATGTTATTGAAGTAATTTCCCTTTGTTTCCGCCGATATGATACAATGCTGAACACAGATGGCCAGATGACAGAGTTCATTGATTGCTTAACCATAAATCTCAAAAGTTCACGTCAATGCTAGACTTTACAAGAATAACAAATTAATAAGAAGGTGTGTTATCTTATCCGTGTTATGGTGATTTAATGCAAACTATCCTTGTCGCTTCTTCACAGCTAAAACACTACGAAATGATGTAAGGGGATTGTCCGAAAGGGTTACCGCTGGCCCGGAACATGAAGGGCTAAGGAAGGAACACTGGTGGGTTTTAGTCAGTAAGAGTCTGACACTCCCTTCTGCTCCACCCAGAGCGGGAGGGGTCATTTGATGATTTCACATCCGCAAAAAAAAAAGTACTGATTGTCAGGACTGTTAAAAAAAAAAAGATTTTCGAAGTGAAACTTCTTAGGTAGCGATTCGATAATGACGAGAATTGCGAGTGCAAGGACGCGTCACGTTTAGGCACATTTCGTTACGTGAGAGAGAAGAAAGATGTAACTCTCTGTCTGTCTCTGTCTCTCACACTAATTATTCTTTACTTTGATTTTTGATAGTACTGTAGGTCTTCTGGGAAGAAGTTAGGCTTGTTTCTATTTATATAAAAATATTATATGTGACATTGAGAGAGATAAATGTGATGTCTCCTCGCACGGTAGCCTGGTTCACGCCATATTTCATACAGACTGACCCTTCCAGCTCGCGGCGTCGGCTAATAAGACCGCACTATTTTTTTATCATCTGCACAAAATTAACGATTTGTTTTCCCAAGTTCTGGGCAGACATGCTCAACTGGCAACCCTTTCGCAGTACATGCTCGTAACTTATAACCAACTGCTAGTAAAAGTTTTGCTTTATATGCATAACTAGCTTTTGCCCCAACTTCGCCCGTGTGAATGTCGAAAATTATCCCACGAGAACATGCTACCGGGGCAAAAAGTAGCCTATGTTACTCCTTACAACATCGGTCCAGCCGTTTTGGAGATTGGTCGGAACAAACACACATAATAAACAATCAACAAAAACCGGAACAAATACACATACTTACAGAAAAAAAAAAAAATTTCTTTTTTTGTTACAAGTACCATAATAAATACTTACAAATAATTATGCATTTAGTAAAAAGTTGTTATTTTGACATTACAAAGACAAACAGACACTTAAATTTTATTTATTTGTACAAATATATTATTAATAAATATAAATAATTGACAGGTAATTGGATATCGTTTGCTCAATTGAGCAAATGATATCCAATTACCTATCAATTAATCACCATGCAGGCTTTACTAACGTGATTGCTAAGGGAAATTAGTACAACGTACATTTATTAGGCTGTCGCGTCGGCAGCAACCAGGCCCGGGAACTGCGAACGACGACGGTTAAAACTTTTAATAGCTAATTAACTGGATAACTAACCAGCTATCAGCGCTCTACGTACCAAGTGTGACATCGCATTTCCCATTTTTAACGATATTTTACTGTCTCATGATAAACTGCGCGAAGCTTGGAAAATGTAACTTTTCTGGGCGGAGACGTCAAATTTAACGAAGTTGTGTTTACTATAATGACGGCCTAGGTTTGTGACGAAAATTTATCTATAGATCTTCGTTCGTTTTACTAGAATTTTCTGCCAGTTATCAGGTAATTACTAATTCATTATCGTGTACCTATGCATATACTTTCCTAAATTGCACTTTGTGACAATTACAATGCCTATGAGCTCTTGAGTGCATGTACCTAATACCTATTATCAACCAAATTACAAAATCGGGACAGACTTTCAAGTAGGTACGTATCAATTTTCCTCATGAATAACTCATACATTAGAATGAAGACAATCTTAAACATTCATGCAGACATCCCAACGATTTGTTCTTTAAAAAAAAATGCGGCCAAGTGCGAGTCGGAGTTGCACACGAAGGGGTCCACAAGGCAAAAAACACAGAAAAAAAACACATTTCTTACATGGATGGAATAACAACAAAATAATTAAAGAGAGACCCCCTTTAATTATTTTGTTGTTATTATCGGCAATAGAAAATTTTAACTGTCTACGTATTTCGGCTCATAAGACAGCCCGCTAACAGACAGAGTCTGTCTGACGTCTGTCTGACAGACGGGCGGACAGCGGAGGCTTAATAATAGGGTCTCGTTGGCACCCTATGGGGACAGAACCCTAACGACGAAAGAACAAGTAAACCTTGACTAACATCAGACATTTACTTACATAATATATCATACAATGAAAACAATAATCTGTTTAAAAACCCTAAATGAACCGTTCTCAAACAGCAGAAATATTTGCTTAATTTACAATTTACTTCGGTCTGGCTCGTCGGCGAGTGCCGCACTTGAATTGAATATATTCTTTTTTTTTTTCCAAACTCATGGCAATGGTCCTTCAGCGTTCTGCCGCTTGATTTGCGAATGGGCTGTGAAGAGCCACGGCCGGATGCCGGAGCCTCTATAGCTATTTAATCATACAACCTTCCACATTTATTTTCCATTGGCATTTGTGTGTTGTTTAGATAGAGATTTTTTGTGCCATCTATTAATGACCTCAGAGCAACATCTTTATTTCGAAAGTAACTCTGTCAGTATGTTACCTTAAACGCCTAAACCACTGAACGGATTTCGATAAAATTTTGCAAGGAGATAGATCGCATCGCACAAGCTACTTTTAGTTTTTAAGTGATATTTTTCGCCATCTACGACGACGAAGCCGCGAGCAGAAGCTATATCCATATAAAAAATCTTCTGCGAAGCAGATACTTCAGTTCTGCGCTCACAAGAGCCGAGTGCCCGAGTCTCAAGTCATAAGTTCACAACCTCGCTCAATGAATTGCTTATCAGATTAAACTTACAAGTTCAGTTGCATCTTCCATCGTATCGAACTCGACGGCGGGACTGATACTTTTTAGGGTTCCGTACCCAAATGGTAAAAACGGAACCCTATTACTAAGACTTCGCTGTCTGTCCATCCGTCCGTCCGTCCGTCTGTCTGTCTGTCACCAGGCTGTATCTCAAGAACCGCGATAACTAGACAGTTGAAATTTTCACAAATTATATATTTCTGTTGCCGCTATAACAACAAATACTAAAAACAAAATAAAATAAATATTTAAGGGGGGGCTCCCATACAACAAACGCGATTTTTTTGCCCTTTTTTGCTCGATATCAATAATGGCAACAGGTAGGCACTTGCAATATTCACAAAATACTCAGTTGTATTTTTACTTTAATAATAAATAATAACATTAAAATAAAATAAATATTTAAGGGGGGCTCCCATACAACAAACGTGTTTTTATCGGAGTTTTTGCCTTGTGGTACGGAACCCTTCGTGTGCGAGTCCGACTCGCAATTGACCAGTTTTTTTAGATTCGGATACTTTTAAAAGTATGATGGCGTTGCCTCGGAAACTTTGTAATATGATGTAGATAAGTATTCGAGACGTGGGAGCTAGTTTGTATAATAATAAATAAAAAAATAAAAAAAAATTTAATAATATAATAATAATTTAATATTTTATATTATATGTATATTGAATAACCTACAAAAATATTTCAGCGTCATTTAATTAAGAATTCCTAATAATTTAATGTAGGTACCTATAAACAACAACACAACGTAGGCCTGGCCAGCATGTTTGCAGTAACTTCCTGTGGCTATTCCCTATTAGTGCACATCTGTGAGTAAACAAACCAATAAAACTCGTTGTTAGCTGTAGATAATTGTACTTGTCCACCTACTTAACTCCAGTTCCTGCCTGGCCGAAATTGGGCGTTGGCACTTCCTAATATGTACCGCACCAAACCAAGTTAATAATGAGGGCGTTCTGTGTAACATGATCTCATGACTCGTACGAGATTACGACCAAGTTTTTTACGGCCAGATATCAACACCAAAAAAAAAATAACATATAAAAAAATACAACAAGAGCAGTGGTGCCCCAGTGGTATCGGCCCCGACTTACGAGTTACAAGGTCGTGAGTTCGAACCCAGGCAGGCATTTTTTTTTTGCGGATGGGAAATCATCATTTTTCATGGTCTGGCAGTTTGAGTTATTTATGTGGCCTACCCAAATGTCCTTTCTTTGGTATTGTTCGTCGAATCGTTGAGCTCCTTAAGTCTTGAGTTGAGCTGCACGATTTTTGACAAATGCGTGCACTGACTGGACAGGTCCTCTCAATCTGTGTGGTTCTTTCCTCAAAAGACCACCTCAGACATCGATCTACATGGTCTTCATATAACCTGACCAAGATTATGTCTGGACTTTAAAAGAGACTGTGACCTCTGAGTTTGTTTCGGCCTTTCTTCTCAGAGTAGTCAGATAGGAAACGCCGACTTCATCTAGTTTAAAAAAAAACATGATTGACGTGTAAAAGTGTTTGTACAAACCTACTTACAAATAAATCATTTCATTTCATCGAATGACCCCTCCCGCTCTGGGTGGAGCGGAAGGGAGTGTCAGACTCTTGCTGACTAAAACCCACCCGCGTTCCTTCCATAGCCCTTTATGTTCCGGGCCAGCGGCAACCCTTTCGGATAATCCCGCTGACCCGGCAGGCTTCGGCCCTAAGAGGGCCCCTCCTCGGTGCTGACATC
Source organism: Oligia latruncula (assembly GCA_948474745.1). Lineage (NCBI taxonomy): Eukaryota > Metazoa > Arthropoda > Insecta > Lepidoptera > Noctuidae > Oligia > Oligia latruncula. Next base: position 13,219,113 of record OX419701.1, on the reverse strand, counting down.
TCTTTGAGGCGCGCGTGGAACACGTACGCGCCGTTCGGCACGGGCCTGGTCCTGATCAAAGTCAAAGTCAAATCATTTATTTCAAATAGGCACATTAAAGGCACTTTTGAACGTCAAAAAAAAAAACTAAATAGAAATGATTCTAGTCGCCCATTCGAAAAGGTAGATTTCGTATGGAGAAGAATGGGCAAGAAACTCCATCGGACGATGAGCTACCCATTACACTCCGCCCGCAGGCCCGCGCCTACGGTGGCCGGGAGTCGTCACGCGGCTCCCGACGCTCGGAGCGTCTCCGGCGGCGACTGGGACGGGTGGCTCTCTCCCTTTAATTTCATCACCACTGCTCTCAAAACTGTGAGAAAACTGAAATGTCCTATAACCGAAAATTCGAATGCTACATTCGGCAACCGGCACTGACCCACGGTCTCTCACAGAGAGAGGAGGCCTGTGTCCCTGCAGATGTAATCATTTGGGCTCTAGTAAACGCAGGTCACCTATTTTCAACTTTCTGTTATCTCTCTCATACTCTAACCAATTTGTAGTCTCCGCTGTTTTATTACCTAACAAGCTATAAAGTTAACTGAAAGGCAATCTAAACCATTATCGTACGTTATTATATATGTTTTGTTAACAAGGCGCCAAAAAATGGGAGTTCCCCTCAAAGACGGTTTTTTTGTGTGAATTTGCGCAAGTAACACAGTAACCTTTATGACGAACAAAAACATATAAATTGTTCCCAGAATTGTTATTTGTAGCTGCCTTGTAATTAACATCAGTGTCGTTTTGTCATGCTCTGCAGCAAAGAACTGTTTGGAGTGGAAAATAATGCTGTTGCCGGGAAATTGTCTGATTGTGTTTTTATCTGTCACAAGACTCGCAAGGTAATGATTAAAATGCAATAAAGTTGGAAAAGTAGTGGGTTTTATTCTATACTAGCTTTTGCACGCAGGATCGCCCGCGTGTGTGTTGGAAAATATCCCACGGGAACGTTCTACCGGGATAAAAAGTACTCTGGTTATAAAAGTACTCTACATATGTGTTAAGTTAATCCAGGTTTTAAAATATCCGTGAGTCAAATTTCATTCAAATATGTTCAGCCGTTTGTGCGCCTATCCGGAAAATACATACAGATATCAATCCTAAATACAGAACCTCGTTTTTTGAAGTCGGTTAAAAACTATATTTACTTAATTTACTTTTTCATATTTAATGTAGGTAGGTCTAGGTACTTTAACTTCGTTACTATTTCATTATTATTACAGGTATATTAAGATATTCAGTTACACGTCCCTATTTTCTAAGGAGTGGGTATTTTTCGTCACATTTGTTGAAAAGGGCTTCTCTTTCAACTCTTTGGATATTCTTGAATTTCAAAACTACTTACCTATATCCCCGCGTGGTACATTACATCCCACTCCCTCTCGAAGAGAGGCCTGTGTCCCAGCAGTTGGAACATATTCTTAATCTAATTAAAATAATTGACATTAGATTTCACTTATCTTATAATACTGAAGAACATTATGTCCTACTTTATTAAATTAACTGTAATCTTTGTTACTGAGGTCATCAACATCATGATTGCAAGTCCGATCAAGTATTATATCTATACAATTAATTACCTTGTTGCTATGGCTTATGCTTATTACCTTCTTTTTGGTAGTTTTCAATAATCAATTTTGTATTTCTTGCGGGTCCTTATAACGAACACCATCTTTCAATTATGTTTTTTTTTTCATCAGCCTACAGCAGTCCACTGCTGGACATAGGCCTCTCCAATAGGCTATTTGACTGGTTTCTGATAAACATCTCAGATTATTTAATGGTGTCTAACGAGCCCACAAAAACCTATTACTTCAAATTGCATAAGTATTTCTTTTAGAAAATAGTAAATAAAAATGTACTGTTTAAATAAGCCGCCAAAACGCTATCTTTAACAATATGGCGTCGTGACGTCACAATACACGTAAACAAACGTTGAAACGGTCGAGATACTAGACAAAAGTCATCTGTTCTGTCAACGATAGACAGAAATTGACTATATCATGACGTCATCATAAGTTCAGCCAATCCAGACCGTTTTCGATTACGTGGCGCCAGATTTAAAAAGATGAAGTTTTTTCGGGATTTTTTTAATAAATAATACATTGTTTTGTAGTAAAATTAATGCAAATCGATTTTAAAAGCGATAATCTATACGAGTGTCAATAATTATGACCTTATTTTTTACATTGTCAAATAGCCTATTGCACGCCATTCAACTCGATTCTTGGCAACTTTCATCCAGCTGCTGCCAGCCACCCTGCGAAGATCGTCGCGTCGCTCCCTAGCCTGAGGACGTCCTATACCTTACGTTTTCCGATTGGCGGTCTCGACTCAAGAAGACGTATTAAGTCCAACCGTCACCGGTTCTACGGCTAATATGACCGGCCCTTTACGACTTCAGATTGCAGTTTTTTTTTAGTATTAGCTTATGCTTCTGTTACGCCATTTATTCTTATCAACGACAATAGTAACTTAATATTCGGAATGCATTCTATCTAACCAAACTAGCTTTGCATCGTAGCTCCATTACATAATTAAGAGGTCATTACGAGGTTACGCTCAGATGGACTGAGCGTAACAAGGATCTAACATTCTGGGATAATTGGGGTTCGCAGACGGCATACAATCCGTGAGCAGTGGTGGCCCGGTGGCAACGGCTTCGACTTACCAGTTGTAGGTCGTAGGTTCAAACCCAAACCGGCGCTTTACTTTGTGTAAATTATTTCATCACCACTGCTCTCAAAACGGTGAAGGAAAACATCGTGAGGAAACCGGCATGTCCTAGAACCAAAAATTCGAAGACATGTGACATCACCAACTTGCACTGGGCCCGCGTGGTGGATTACGGCCCGCTATCTCACAGAAAGGAGGTATGTGATCCAGCAGTGGGAACATTATAGGCTGATTATTCTATACAATCGGTTGCCGATTTCTTGTAGGACTTAAATGAAACAGTAGAGATCAAATGTATCAACGCACACGTCCTACAAAACGTAGGTCTAAAGAACGGAGGACGAAATAATCTGACCATTGTAGGACCTAGAAAAAGTATGCCATGTACTTCCTTATGTTGTCCGTATCAAGATTTGGTTTGGAATAACTTCTCATTTTAATGCATTCCCGTTCCTGTAACCCTGAGAAGAACAAACAATAATAAATAACATTGCGTAAAGCAATGTTTTCCAAAACAAACACCTTCGATTGTTCCTGTAGTTGAACAAAATATCAACACCTTACTTACCCACCGAATAACTTCCGTATACTTAGGTACGCACGACGACATACCAAACTACAGATTTCCAGTATAAGCTTACTTCTCATTGTACGGAAAGCCTATATATGCGAGTTCAGCTAAAACCTGGAAACGATAGCTTGATGTGTCGTATGACTTACATACATGCGCATGCGCCATGCATTTTGACTAGTAGGTACGTAAGTTATTTGGTCGGTTATTATTGTTTTTGTATCTAAAAGAATTCTCAGACAAGTTAGGTTCACACAGGTAATATGCATTATTGAATCATTTGTTCTGCTAGAATATCTACTATAAGTTAAACTTGAGATTGTTTTGAATTCATCATCATCTTCCTGCCCTGTCCGATGATACTTTGGGGTCTGCGCACAAGTTTTCTTATCCCATTCTCCCCTGTCATTAACCGTCACGTTATCATTCACTCCCTTCTCTTTCGTATCATTCGTCACACAATCCATCCATGTTATAGTTGTCCTTCAACATTTATATTCATCACTCTTTTATATAGTCACCTGCGTTTCCACCCTCCTCATCACATTCCCTTACCAAGCCAAACGACTTGTTTTGACTTCATTTGTATTTACGCAAAATGCTGAACTGGCCAGCTAAACTTCTGCTAGCTACCACATAACATTATACTTAGCAAATAAACGGAGTAAAATTAAATGCAGTTTAACATAAAAACAGTACGTGTATAGCATGAAAAATGGTACTTATGTTCCGAGCGAAAGCAGTCGCGTCTGCCTGTAAATAAGGATGCTTAAAACACACAATGCCATGCCCGAGGGCAGGCCCGGGGCATACTACGGGCATTACCCGCACGAAGATCCAGTTAGTTTGCTTTTCAGATTGGGGCACAATGTTGCACCAACCAACTTCCCAGTTGTTATCGATGAATATTTTCATTATCTCTTCAGCAATTTCTGGTGAAAGATAAAAATTCAGTATCAGTTACTTACTAAGCTTCTCGCGCCAGTGAATGTCATCTAACGGAAATAATAGCCTTCATAAAATAATGAACAATGAGCTAACAATCTCTCTATTGTGTTGGCTTTTCTATGAAATACCTACCTACTCAAGAATTAACGGGACATGAAAAAAAAACAATTATTTAATAGGTATCAACTTATCACGTTCTATTATTTCTGAAAACTGCATTCTTCTACAGAAAGTGCTATGATGAACGAGATTAATCTAGACTTAATCGCGTATCGATCCGATTCAAGAAAACCTCGTTAATCATGACCACCATCGTTAGCAGTCATTCGTACACTGCCGAACTCATAAACTACGCCAGTCGCATTCAAAATTCAACCGCCATTATTTTCTTTTTTTATCTGCCTGTATTTTTTAAATTTCGAAACTCGTATGTCCGTTTATCCGTTATTCTATAAATAAGTACAATATACGGTAAGTTTTTTAAATTTCGAAATTCGTAAGTCCGTTATTTGTATGCACTAGTCTTGGTTCAGACGCTTATTGGCAATTTTCTATACCGATGCACCGGAGATACCGGACAACGGACATCGGATCGAAAATTGAGAACAGCTTTTATATTGTGTAAACAAAAACTTTATTACGCTATTTTGGGAATGATAAAGATTTTTTAAATAAAATAATACGGTGGGAGCCAGAAGACGGGCGTCGTCGCCGTGGGAGGCCGAGGAAACGCTACCGGGCTGGCGTGAAGAATTAGTATATAATCTACTTCTATGAGATTGGCTGAAGAAGGCAACACACAGGGAAGAGTGGAATGCTGTGGGGGAGACTTGCCCAGCTGTGGGACAATACAGGTTACAAATTAAAATATTATGATGGCCTGTACTGTCCGACTGCTGGGCAAAGGTCTAGCCTTTGCCCAGCAGTCGGACAGTACAGGCTAGCTATAATAATAATAATACTCTGATGTAATAATGACTGTTGTAATGTTTGGCTATAAACAAGGAGCCGATGAACATTATGATGTAACCATCTATTGTTTTTTAACGCTGAGATAATCTATGCGTAATGAAGTAATGATCTCAGATATTGGCTTTGTTCGATGAAAGTAAGTTTATTTATCATTTGATGATACAAATTAGGTACGTGCGCTACTGCTGAACTGGGCCTGGGTTCGAATCCCATGTTGGGCAAAGTGTTATTGGGTATTTCCATCAGGAATTTCTCAGTAGCAGCTCTGGTTCTGGATTTGTGCCCGGGTAAATTCTAAATTCATGTTTAGTATTATTTAAAATAGCATGTCAGTAAAACCATTTCAGACATCAATCTACATGGTCATCACATGATCTAGGATTATCTCTGCCTTTCTTCTCAGAGTAGTCAGATAGGAAACGCCGAGCTCATCTAGCTATTTTTTAATAATATGACGTGTAAAAGTAATTCCGATATCCTATTTACAGAACAAATAATTTAATTTGATTTAATTTCAGTAGATATCCCAAAAAGACAGAATTTCGTATAGATTCAATTACGAGAATCCTCGATAACATTAAATTGAGTTTACGTTTATTTGATAAACTTGCAAATTGCTTATATCCTCATAGTATCCGGTCTACGGAATCGCTTCCAGGGGAGCTCGCGAAATTGAGGAAACCTTGTCTATTTATAAAATAACCCACTACGACAAACACGATCGGGTAAATATTAAATACATGTTATCAAGCTACTACATTATAAAAAATGTTGAATTATGTGTTTCGATAAAAATGGTTTACCCGGTTCTTTTTAGGGTTTCGTACCGAAAGGGTGCCAACGAGACCCTATTTCTAGGTTGTGCTGTCCGACCGTCAGTCCGTCCTTCCGTACTTCACAGCTGGTTTGGTCACAGGGTTGTATCTTTTGAACCGTAATAGGTAGATAGACATTTGAAATTGTCTCAGAGTGTTAAAGAAAAAATTACCATACCAGAAACGTGTTTTTTTCTCTAGTGTTAAATATTGTACGGTCCTACGGAAACTTTCGTGTGCGAGTCCGACTCGCACTTGGCCGTTTTTTTTTCTTAAGTAGTCGTAGTTAGTCTTAATCAGTAACCTACCTATTATACAGTTAGTCTCGCAACTTCCCCATATGAATAGCTTCGGTAAAAGTCTACCTACACTAAAAATCGTTAATATTTGGAATAATAGTATATCCTGCTAAATGGGACAAGCTGCGGGTAGTTTTACATATCTTTGGTAACAGGCATAGATAACATTCCACGTGCAGAATATTTCGACAATTCTTATCAGGACAAACAGTCAAACTTGACTGATTAGCTAAAACAAATAGCACTGGGATGGCGCGGCATGGAAGTCGACGAACCCCGTTGGTTTTATCCGCCTTTCAAAATAGCCTGTGATATTAATTTTCGCATTTTTATTTATACACTTGTTATTTGGCTTTAGGTATTTTGTTCTTTGGTTTAGCATTTAATTTTAAAGAAGACTAGCTTCTGCTCGGGACTTTGTCCGCGTGGATTTCGTACTTTCCCCAAATATTTATGAAACACCCTCCTCCCTCTTAAAAAGGTAGTTTTTATAAATGAATCGCATCGCCTGCCTGCGCTATTACTTGGTTTTCGCTTAGCGAATCGCTCTCAGACTTTTGTTTTAACTTACCTCCTAAGGGTCGTAGCCATGATTTGGGCAATTAAATGCAAAAATATTTTTTTCAAATTCGACTGGTAGTTCCAGAGATTAGCGCGTTCAAACAAACAAACTCTTTAGCTTTATAATCATCATCATCTGCCTGCCTTTTCCCAACTACGTCGGGGTCGGCTTCCAGTCCAACCCGATGCAGCTGAATACCAGTATTTTACATGGAGCTACTGCCTATCTGACCTCCACAACCCAGTTATTGGGTAATACGATACCTCTTGGTAAGACTGGTTGTCAGACTTTCCGGCTTCTGACTACCCGTAACGACTGTCAAAGATCCACGAATGACAGACGGGACCAAGCAACGGGTTAACGTGCTTTCCGAGGCACGGAGGGGTCTCGGTATGTAAAGATGGTCACCCATCCACAGACCAACAGCGGCAAGCGTAACCTGATCGATCGACCTGTGCGGCTGTTATTATTTAGCCACGGACTCCCTCCTCTTTAGCTATTAGTTTAAATAGATTGTAATGACGAAGCATGTTCTCAACACGCGTAATCGTTTTCCTACTTTAAAATCACACTGTGAAAACTTAGGTGAAGTGAGCGGTCAATAGTTCAATCCCTAGCGTCAGGTGAAATGACAAACTCACTTCAAGCTCACTTCACCTAAGTTGTCACGGTGAGATATTTACAGAATAGACCGGCTGGCATGGCAACCTTGCAAAATATTCACACACATTGTTTGTACAAATTGGGACAGACAGCATATTATCTTAGGCTCTCAAAATATATTTATCCCCAAATCAACCCTCCCAGTTGACCTTTACTTAGAAATCTTGGCCCATCAACTTGTTTATACCAGCTCGTACCGGTTATTTGCCTTTAAGGCTTTGATGCCAAACGAATTCTTGAAGCAGTTTCGCTAAGCTTCCGTGAGGTGGATGTTTTAGACACTTTGCTGCATAACTACGTAAGTAACGCGGGTCTACAGATATTTTTTATTAAAAATAATCAGTAGATGCTCTATCAGTAGAAGTAATTCTGGCTACCTTAAATAAATACATAACATCACGCCTGTAATCCCTGGAGGGTTAAGCAGAGGTGTATCTATAGTACCTCCACTCACATTTCGCCATTATTTTTCTTAGAATCTTTTAAGTATTTCTGAAGATTCCTAATTATCTGCCTTACATAGTCAGCGCCATTGTTAGATATAAAATATACTTAATACATAAATATTTTAAGTATTTCAACTTACATTGTGTCATGTTTAAATTGAGCCAGCCCCAGTAACTTACAAAAGTACTTGTGTCGGAGCTCTCTCGCTCTTAACTGAGGCTAAAGTAAGAAATAGTACGTAAAGGGTTTAATAACCTCCTCCTTTTTGGAAGTCGGTTAAAAAGAAAAGTAAAAATAAAATAAAACATTTAGATTATTCAGATAATATATATCAAATTTATTTCACAAAAGTTGTTTATTTTCGTAATTTGTCAAATTGCCTTGAATGAGTTCGACCAAAAATTGCTTGAAAAGGATCGTAATATTTTTTTATTCTTCGCATTCTTATGTCGCCCGCCCAAAAGTCTTCTTTTGTTTGCATTGTCAAGAATATAAATGATTGCAATTTTTTTTTGCGATTTTTGTTTTTCTTAATAATAATGCAATAAAGTATCAAAAGAATTACTTGAATAATGACGACTCCGAGACTATAATAGAGTATCAAAATATTTGGTTCCGTTTCCTATCCATCGGGCATTTTTTTATAATTTCTAACGTGATGATATTAACGTGGACGTCCACGGCATCATGATAACACAGGGAAGTAAAATGTATGGAAATATATGGAGACGCTTTTTTTCCGTCCACGATGACGTTATAACGTGCACGTATTTCCATACATTTTATGGACATGGATGTCCACGATAATATCGTCGCGCTAGAAATCATAAAAGCGCAAATTGACTTTTCGCCAACATTTCGCGAGCGCTTTCATAGAAATTTTACAGACTACGTATCGTACATGATGAACACTGTTCTTCTCTGTTCTCAACGAATGTTTGGCCACACATAACTTCTAAATTCGACTGAAACATGAGACATTTATTATTAAAACTCGAAGTTCTCAAGTTTTACAAGAGTTGGCACATGTTTTTGAAGCCGATGGATGCATCCTATATTTTGGGCTCGCTTGTCTCTTCAAACAGTTTTGATGTTCCTTCGATGTCATGTACTGCTTTCCACAAATGATCACATAATATTTGCTGTCATCTTGTTATCATAGATACTAATAGATCAATCATGAAATCAGATATTAGATACCTATTGTCTAGCTGACCATAGTAATATATTTATGCTTGTGACTTGTACCTATATCTCTTCCACTAGAAAGCATACAATTTGAATGATGCAGTCTACGTTATGAGAGGTAGTGAACTGAGTAACAAGATCCAATTTACAAAGAATACTCTTTTCTTAATTTTTCTTTTAACATTGTATTAATATGCAGTAGACGGTAGCAGTAAACTTTGTTATTTTTAAATTGAAGATAGATTTGTAATTTCTACAGGAATGTTTTGTTTTATTTCAGGTACCTATATCTTTGAGATGAACACCGAAAGGCAATTTCTGTTACACAATTTATGATAGTAAGTACAAACCCATAATTTATAATTACCATAAACAGGATGGCAGGGCGACGCGCAACCTGTTACCACTGATTCTTTCAGTACATGATTCTGAAATTATTCTTAATATTTTCGTCGGTTATTAAAAAAAAAAAAGCTGTTCCATACATTTTGACCGCGTAGGTACTTTTTTTATGAAAATTCACCACAGCTGTGTTTGACAGCCTTATTAAAAAACCCTGAAGATATACGTAGTATATGTATTTTTATAACTCGCTCAGATGCAAATTAACACCACCCTTAGCTGCTTGCAGTTGAAAGTTTGAAGTCCACTTCAAGCTCAGCCCAACGAAAGGCCTAAAACTGCGCTACTTTTTAAGCAGCCTAATTTACATGTTTTTAACATAAAAACGTGAAACTTTGTTCCATATTCCTTTAGTCTGTCTATTAAAATTACACGTGTTCATTTAACTTAACGTTAGACACTTACTCCCTTATTACAAAACGAGGTTTTTCTTTAGACCAGGTTGAAACCACTGAGCCAGTTATTGAATTAAGAACCTAACTGTATTCTTAACTTAGGCTTTAACACATATCCACGGGATTCCAGAGATATTCCGACCCATGGGTGCAAGGACGTCAGGGCCACGCGACGGGGAGATTTACAACCTCCCCTCACCCCTCGCGTCTGTGGGTAACCCCCGTCCCGCACATAAAGAGTCCAGTGACGAAATACAGTTGAAGGAATGAGTCCTTCAATCAAGTGCAGGCCAAAGTCAATACAGTACTTATAACAAAAAAAACAATGTTTAATTTTTTGTCCGTCTGTTTGTTCCTGCTAATCTCCGAAACGGCTGGATTTTGACGGGACTTTCACTGGCAGATAGGTGATGAATTGATGATATAAGGAGTAACTTACTTTTATTTTAGAAAAAGAATTAGGGTTCCGTGCAAAAAAAAACCCATGAAATACAATTTGTTTTCCGCCATGCACGCAAACGACTTCGCGGGCACAGCTAGTTGTAAAATAATAGCGTCGTTTCAGTAAATATAACATAGTCCGTCCCCCTATTTAAACAACTGCTAAAATATGAAATAATTATGACGTGGTAATTTATTGCCAAAGGCTAGTTAGCATAGCAGGTATGTCTTCTACATGTAGTTATTTTGTCTTGTAAACATCGATTTATGATAAACATTAATCACTTGCATATCAAATCAACTCTATGCCTACTAACAAAGGTAGCAAACACAAGGCTTCTTCAAAATGAAGGCCGAAAGCCGAAAATGTTCCTAAAACCGATCACTAGGGGATGAATATTCATTTAAAAAGTCATTTGCATCCCATCGTTATCCTTCACTGTGGCTAATTAGAACCGGTGGAAAGTCCTCGACAGACATGCTCAAAATGCTAACTAACTCGTTATGTCCGAGATACTTGAGCTTTTCCTTTCCTCGCAGGAGATGGGTGCTTTTGTTTTACAATGCTTTATAGACTGGAGCTTTTTTATATACTAAATAGCTGCGCCCCGCGGTTTCACCCGCGTAAATGTCGATCCCGTGGGAATATCGGGAAAAAGAGGACCTATATATGTATATGTTAATCCAGGGTGTCAGCTACCTCCATACAAAATTTTATCAAAATTGGTCCAGTCGTTTGAGCGTGAAGAAGTAACAAACATATAAACACACTTACAAACTTTCGCCTTTATAATATTAGTGTGATAATAAATCTGAAGAGTTTGTTTGTTTGAACTCACTAATCTCTAGAACTACCAGTCGGATTTGAAAAAATATTATCGCATTTGGTAGCCCAATTCTTGAGGAAGGGTGGTATATTTAATCATCACGCTAGGACTCTTAGGAGCCGAGCAAATTTAAAAAGTCAGAAAGAACTGAAAATGCCTTTTAACAAGGTAGGTATATTATGAGAAACTATGTACTATGCGAAAATAATACACCCTAGTTTATTTTCGCATCGTAGTTTACTTAACACACATCGTAGTGTACTTAACATTATGCAGTGTACAGTCGGTGACCATCATTGTCTGACCCACCCTACATTGCTTGACCCACTAGAAGTGGGTTAGATAATGTTCGCCACCGACTGTTCCTGTCGTTTTTTACCTTTGAGAAATTCAAAACAATGATTATGGAATGATATTAAATATAGTACTTAATTATAGTGTAACAAAAGGTTAGCAAGACTCAAAAATTCTGCTGGAAAATTCTGATTCCGTCGAGTTTCCTTTCGTTTATCGCCAAAAGTTTGACCGCCCAAATAAACGGACGGATAAATAGACAGACCTCTGAATGTTGAGTACCACTGTTTTACAATAATGAAGTGTTTATTCATACTTTTATTAATAAAATGTCATTTGTCACTTTGACCACCATATTTTTTTTATCGTGTTTAGATATCGATAACCATCACGTCCGTAGAGTTTTGCTAGCTAATTTAATTTGACCTTTTATAAAAGATGGTGGTGGACCCTTGAATGTTTCGCAAGGTTTGGCGATTTTTGAGCACTCTGTGCCAATCCGAGTGGAATGCAGCCAACCATCCAATCGATACTCTGCTAAAGTCGAGAGCCTCTTAAATATGTATCGAGTCAGGTGTTGGCAAAGATGTGAATTTCAACAAGTCTGAATCTTTTTGACGAGGACCCTAGTGTTTTTGTTATAAACTGGCTAATGCGTTAAAATGCCTTTTTATAATTTTTTTTGGAGCTTTCTCCGGCGCCATAACCCAACGTTGCTTAGATATGTAAACTGTCACGCCCAATACGCCTGGAGGCTTTTATTTAGGTATTCAATTTTGTTTATTTTTTTTTTTTGCTCGAGTTATAGTTTTCATTGCGTTTATTGCTATATTGGCCTGGCTAGCTGGCATATGGCAAATAATTTAATGTTCTGAGACTCGTAATGCCAAATTACGAAATCGAATCACTTGTCTAATTACTTTGCATACCTACTATTGTATAGATAGAAGCAAGTTTTTAACTGAACAGAAAGCTGTGCTGCTGGGGAGTTTGTTGCGCCACTTCTTCTTCCCAGCGAAAACACTAGGAAGTGGTTAAGGGAGGGCGTTTTGGGAGACTGTCTTATGTAATTTTGACGTTCCAAAAGTGCTGATTCTCAGCCTAATTTGAATAAATGACTTTTGATTTGATTTGCTCACGCAACAACTTACCAAAGTTTCGTCACAATCGGTCGAGCCATTTTAGTTTTTGCAATTTTTATTTATTAAATATAGATTCGACGTATTTGTGACTAGTTGAAAAAATATGTATTAAGAGAAATGGTTCGCTATTAAGTATATAAAGTTGCTGTGTCTAGTACCTATCTACATAATCATATTATTCACAACTTTACGCCCCTTAACTCTTGGAGGACTGTTAGTGAGTGCCCCCACTTACTACGATAGGCGGCCGATAGTTTCACTTTTAGAACTATTAGGGCGCGTGCGCACTATATGCTTCCCTATATTATGTATGTATAAGTTTCTTGATTGAGATACATCCATCATGCGTGCACTGACTGCCGACTGGACAAGTCCACTCAATTTGTATGGGTCTTTCCTCAAAAGACCATTTCAGACACCGATCTGGTCTTCACATGATCTGACCAAGATTAAGCCTGACCTCTGAGTTTGTTTCTTCCTTTCTTCTCAAAGTAGTCAGATAGGAAACGCCGACCTAATCTAATTTTTAAAATATGATTGACGTGTAAAAGTGTTTGTACAAACCTACTTACAGAAATAAAATCATTTATCACAAAATGAATGCAAAATTATTAAAAAGCTATTAAAATCTTTAAAAAAACTCATTTTCACACAACTCAGTCTTTGAACATACATATTATAAGTCTGTACGAAAAGATAACGTAGTTGCATGTGTACCTACAGTACGATAACAAGGTGATAACTGTAAACCTGTGCAAATATCAACAATGCCAGCTACCTGTCAGCATGTGCAACTACTATTTACCTCACACACAGTAAACAACCAAGAAAATACGAGTTTTATTATTATTATGTGTTACCTATTTCTGAGATTGCTGGTTAAACTGTAATTGGCGACTGTGTTAGTCCGAGGCTATTGTTACCTATAGTACGTACATCCATACTAATATTATAAATTCGAAAGTAACTCTGTCTGTATGTTACCTTTTCACACCTGAACCACTGAAGGGATTTCGATAAAATTTGGCAGAGAGATTGCATCCTGGGGAAGGACATAGGATAGTATAAATAGACAGTACACTAATATTTCGCTAGTTATGTTTAAGTTCTATTTAATAGGAAGTAAGCCTATGAAAATAACCTAGAAACGAAATGAAGGCGAAAAACATTAAATAAGATTATGCTAGAAACAGGTATGTAGAAGAGAAATTTCATAATTAGTGACTGACAAAAAACATACAGCGGGATGCAAAAAACATGGATGATTGTATGTTCCTTTAAAAGGTTAGTTGAAGAGGTTTGATTCCGAAAGAACTTGCGGGCAATCACCTTGAAAATAAATGGTAAATTTGATGGGCGTGGCTTATCACGATTACACCCTATGTTTTAAAGTTGACTCTATTGAATAACTCATAGGTATGCCTAAGACCAAAAAAAACATAAAAATCCATAAAACTATTCTATTTTGGAACGAGAAAATTATATTGTATCATGTAGGTAATTATTCCTTTTCCATGATGCTAGGCCATATAGTCAAAAACATACACCATAATGTTAAATCCCTATAATTCCATATACTGAATTAAGCCGTTTAGAAGTTATATTGGAATAAAGAAACTCATACAAACACTCTGAAAACATAACACTCCTTTTTTTGGGCAGTCGTGTAAAAGGTAGGTACACGTAAAAGAAGAAGCACATTTTTTTTTTCAATAATCTGTACTATACACAGTTTTCACAGGACCTCGGGCTAAATGACTGCATTAGATAATCACGGGCAATAATATAATATGATACTGAAATATAATATCAGATAATTACATAATGCAGTTGGTAGCATCACTGCCATTTAGTGTATTTTGATATCACTTAGATATTAACCAAATGACCACATTCACTAGCTACACTGATAATAATAGCTTGTTACTCAATATGTGGACGGAAGCCGCATGTTATAATATTTAATTTAATACTATATACTTAAATATGTATTAAATTATGACGTAATACTATCCCGGTCCAATATTTCAGTTATGGAGTATTGTAACCGCAATTGAAAATGTAATGTTTGCTGGATAAGTTATGTATGATATTTTAATAGATGTTTAAACATGTGGTATAACTAGGTATTTACAATGACGTGATGACATGTAAATACAATTATTTAAATGATAATATGTAACTAATATTATCTAAAATGAGTTCAAACCGAACGTCCTTGGGATGAAGCACGGAAATACACTGAAATAAGATTTTTTAATTAAGATTTTGTATGTTCAGGTTTTTATTCTTTTAGCGAATATGAAATGTTTTAGTTTAAGCTTGATTGTTATACTTTTTTTTTCACTTTCTTTTTTTGGTAGCCGTGTTGTGTTGTTCACACTCTTCTTTCTTTCCAATCTGTTTTTAGAAGTGATGACTTGTAATTGGCTGTCAGTCTCACACGCTATTTTTTATTCTGTTGGTTTTAGCTGTAAGTCATCCATAGTAAATAAATAAATAAATAAATAAGTGCCAAAAAGTAGGTAATGGCATATATTATTACTATTATACTAATTGACACAGGGAAAATTGAATCGCCTTCGTAACAATTTACCTTCCTATTCACAATTTGGCAATGTTGTAAAGCCTTTGCAATATCAGCTAAACACAACCGAATGTCCCATGCCTTCGTAAACCATGTTGTGTGTATCTAGCCGGTTGTCTCGCCCGCCATGATGCCGTGCCGAGCGGATCAGCCCTATAGGTATTGTGTAGCTCCTAGCAGCGGCAGCGTTGCAAACTCCGATGCAGGCTCCATTCGGATTAGTACCCATGTACTACCCAATACGAAAGCGTCGCCGCGTCGTCTATTTCCTTTTCTTTCGATTTTTATTTGAAGCCATTTTGATGTTACTAGAAAAGTCAGTTATTTGACGGATTGGTACACCGGACCCTAGAGATAGATTTTTATTTTGTACTTTCCTTATGTTAGTGGTTTAGTTGCCTATGAAACCTACCTATTGAAACTTTCAGTGGGTAAGTACAAAAAGATAAGATATGTTTTAAAACCCAGTAGGATTTAAAAAAGATTGGGTTTAAAAAAAAAAAAAACAAAAGCTTGGGCTGTCCCACATATTATAAGCAGTGGTGCAAAGAAAGTTGTAGGCTCTTAGAGTAACAAGAACAACGATAGAGCCCTCAGACGGCAACACGGGAAGGCGTGATGTGACAACCAAGCTTACCAGCTGGGAATGGGAATGTCGTGAGAATATTTGAAGGCTCATCAAGCATAATCTGTCAGTCAACTCTTCCAAAAATGGCGGTAGCCTTTACAAATTCTGCGGGGTAATTGCGTAACACACTATCAGTAGCAATGGGTTTAATTATGTTCAACAACATTCAGTGCGTTATTTACGTTGTTGAGCTGACAAATTTTTCGAACATATGATGCAATGGATTTAGGATTAGCAATATCCTTCAAAATGATTCATATTGAGATCGATAGTGTGTTACGCAATTAAGGTGCTGGAAACGTCTCTGATGAAAAGGCTGGCAAGGTCTCCGCGAGTCTTTTAAAGTTGCAGATGTTCTGTTAAAATAAAAGTGAAGACGCTCTATACTTTGTCTTATACGCCAAGTGTCGGATGCCTCCCATTGTTGGCGCGTGCTTGTCACTGGAGTGGATCGAGAGGGATTGAGGTATGCCACTCACTGGCACGACCTACCTTCATATACCCACATAGATCAGGAAAAACTGTAATCGTGTAACAAAACTTGAGATTATTTTCGATGTTTTTGTAACAATTTTATTGAGAACCAACCTATAGAATATAATAGAATAAGTACTCTTTATTATGTACACCACATAAACTACAGATTATTAATAAGTATAGAAATTTTACCAAGGGTAACACAATAGGCGGTCGGTTACTTCTCTACTATTTCATAAAAATAATGGTTGATTTTTTTAATGAAACGATGCGATGTAATCCTTTTTCTTTTGTGTTCAAGAGATCAAATGATTTCTTCTTGCATACTGGGGGCCTAAAAAGGCCACTTTTGCAGAATCATAAAAGGAATTCATCAAATCATTATAAATCATAATAGACAGTTAACTGTTAAGTTAATCGTATCAAATCCCATTGGTGAAGGATTTTTCAGTTATTTTTTTTTGTCTGTGCTTAAATACCAATCCAAATCCAATCCCAATCTCTTGCAACGAAAAAAAGCAAAATACGTTTATGATTCTGCCAAAGTGGCCTTTTTAGGCCCCCAGATGTCTATCTTAAAACAGTAAGAATAATCAAATACTTATTAATTTTAACTGTAACCAATTCTAGACTCAAAGAAACAATTTGTAAGAGCAGTTTTCACCCATTATTAATAGCGTAACCGACAACAGCTGATTTGTATTCATGGTCCATTCCTAAAGTGGTCCATTCTACGGGATTGGCACGTGCGTAGCACACTTTCTGACTAGTTTTATTTCTAGTCTTTAATTCTTGTCCTTTAGCAGCGTCCTTGGAAGGATACGGACTCAAAATCAATCTACCTAGCCTTTTCCCAACTATCTTGGGGTCGGCTTCCAGTCCAACCAGATGCAGCTGAATACTAGTATTTTAGATGGAGCGATTGCCTCGAAGTATACAGACTATTGAATGCTTATTCTATATCAATAATAAGTCAAAACGATATCATGTTTAACTTTGGACTTTGGACACAGTGTCAAACAGTGGAGTACCTAATACTCTCCCGAAATTTGTATGAAAAAAATATCGACTAGTGGCACCTTTATTGTAAAAAAAAATTGTTAATAAAATATTTTTTATTTAAAAAAAATTGTGTTTAAGACATTAAAATTTATTTCACAAACAGAATACAATTATTCACTTATAATGAGAAACACTGATTGAATACATATATAAACGTTCCTTGGAACGAGTATCGGACATACCTACCGCATGTTTAAAGTTAGACGTAGGTACAATATTGTTAGTCATAACTTATCATTATGTTAGTAAATAAGCTATGCTAAAAGAGATCGAGTTTAGAAGGTATTTAAATATTTTTTCTTGGTGTAAACCTATATCAAGAAAAAATATGTAAATACCTTTTTTCTAAATAGTTTCATAAAGCAATAAAAATGCTAACAGGAAAAAGAGCCACAGATGAAGCATAGTGTCAGTAAGGATAAGATCAATAGTGACGTACTCGTAGATATCCAAGAATGTTGAACCGTTATGGTGTCCTTATACCTAAGTCAAGGAAAATCACTTCAGTATCTAATTATATAAAACTAGTAGAGGCAAACAATTATTGGAAACAAAAAAACATTATTTCAATTATTTGATAACGTTTTAATCGCAACTCTCAGTACTTACAGTTGCTGTGGAAATATAAGTGTTTAAGCAATAAAGACTATTTTATTGAACAGTTCGAAGGATATGAGCGAATACATCGAATATTTTCCAGTCCGTCAATATGTACATAAAAGCATTGAAATTTGAAATAGCGGTTTTAAAATATTCAATTTACAAATTGCTGTACGTTTTCATAAAAACATTTTTTTATTTTATATTAAGTTTTTTTAACTACACGCTCGTGAAAAGTTACGACAGGCCACATGTGGGACAATTAAAATTGTTATCGATACTATTAATTGGAATGTACAAGGCCAATGTGATATTGATGGACTCCTGGCTAAATGATAACAGCCGCACTTCTCGATCAAAGGTTCAGCTCCCCTTGACGCGGTCGGTTTGTGGATTAGCGATAATCCATTACATACTTATCACGACATTCGCGACGCGACCCGTCCGTGCCTCGGCAAGCACGTTAAGCTGTTGGTCCCGGCTGTCAGTCGTGGATATTTGGCAGTCGTTACAGGTAGTCAGAAGCCTTAAAGTCTGACAGTTGTCAATCTTACCAAGAGGTATCATCGTGTTACCTCGTAACTGGGTTGTGGAAGGTCAGATCAACAGTCGCTACATGTAAAATACTGGTATTCAACTGCATCGACCCCAACATAGTTGGCAAAGGCTAGGCAGATTGATACAGGTTGATATTATAAGGGGTGTTCGTTGTTTACAAGTTGACTGCAAATTCACTAGCAAAAGGCTTACGGTCTTATTCATAACTAACTGCGCCCCGCGGTTTCACCCGCGTGAAGGTCGATCCCGTTGGAATATCGGGATAAAAAGTAGAGCCAAGCTTCTAACTCTACAAGCCCTAACTTCACAAACTCTACACCTTAGTCAAAATATGTGGCTTGGCCGTTTCGCTACCATCACATGGGCGTAAGGTGAAAATTTTATTCACTGTTCATTACTTTTCTGATAAACAATAGTTCTTGTAGTAACGAAACGGCCAAGCCTAATATTTTGACTAAGGTGTAGAGTTTGTGAAGTTAGGGCTTGTAGAGTTAGAAGCTTGGCTCTACATGAGATCTTATAATTTTTTGGCAGTGCGAGCCATATGTGGTCTCGTCTTGGCAACATTTTACATGAAAATGTTTTTGGTGGGATATTGATGACTTAAAACGTTAACATACTAACAAACGCATTTAATAGGTATATAGGTACTTTAACCTAGTTTTATGCAAAAATCTAAAATGCAATTTTTAAAACCTTTTTCCATGGAAATATTTCCGTCAGTTTACAAGCCATATTAAAACATACTTTTTAATCTTGAAACAAATTTATAATCAGCCTATAATTTTCCCACTGCTGGGACACAGGCCTCCTCTCGGTGAGGTAGTAGGCCGTAAACCACTACGCGGGTCCAGTGCGGGTCGGCGAATGTCAAATGTCTTCGAATTTTTGTTTCTAGGACATGCCGGTTTTCCTTCACCGTTTTCAGAGCAGTGGTAATGAAATAATTTACACAAAGTAAAGCGCCTGTCGAACGTCTGGGTTCGAACCTACGACTTGAAAGTCGCGACCGTTACCACTGGGCACTGCTCTCTAAAATCTCCGAAAGATCTTAACAGTGTTTATTTTCTCTTCACTAAAATAGTGTAAAAATACAAATAATACTGAAATAATTGAAAAAAGTGAGTGCATCGAGTGGCGAGAGTGGTGAACAAACGCTAACCGCATCGGAGCACATAAGGGAGCGCATTAGTAAATTAAACGCAGCTCACTCAATATTGTGCTAGCATCGAAGTGTGCTCGTCTAAACAATCATAAATACAAATCGTAGCGCGGTTTCATCAAACAGCCGCGTCTGTGATCCCTGAAGGAAACGCAGACAGTGACTTACACATTTACCTACACAGTTCGAAAATAATAGTGTTTTGCAGACTTTTGTTTACGGCTGTAGACTCTATACTAATATTATCATCTCAACTGTCTTTATGTAAAATTACCGTCTGTCATCACCTTTTTTTTTTTGTCAGTAAAACATTTTGTATTATAAAGAGATAAAATTTGTGAGTTTGCATGTGTGGGGGTCTTCGGAACTCCTGATCCGATTCCGAAAATTCTTCCACTAATGGTAAGCTAGAGTAGGTATTCCCGAGTGTTCATGTTAAAACAAGAGTTTTCCCGCGGACGAAGTCGTGGACGGAGGCTAGTATTATATAATTTGATACTGTTGAAACCAGCCTGAATACGTATCTTTTATTTAGAGATATGGGAAGAAAAGAAAAGATTAATGACGCTTTGAAGAAAAGCATTGCTGCAATCTTCATGTAAAACTATTATGTACATAGTTTAGTAAGTATCTATAGGATAGTATTGTTAACAATACATGTATTATATGATATATATCACACAGGTACATATATGTGTATATATATATATAATTATCTACATATATGTGTGTATATATATATAATTATCTACATAGATGCTCAAGCATAATCACCTTAATTGCCGAACCATGCGTGAGCAACCAAATACCGCGGAATAACGCTGTGTTAAGTAGATATTCACTATGCAGATTATTATCTATATTATAATACTAGCTTCTGACCGCGATTTCGTCCGCGTGGAGTTTCTTGTTCCTCAACCCAGTGTCGTATCTCCAGCCCGCGCTATTACTTCGTTTTCGCTTAGCTTTCTGACTTTTATCCTCTTTGCTCGGCCCCTAAGGGTCGTAGCGTGATGTGAAATCCTATCCTAGCGTGATGTTAATGCCTATAACCTTCCTTAACAATAGGGCTATCAAATGCAAAAATATTTTTTCAAATGCTACTGTTAATTCCAGAGATAAGCGAATTCAAACTCTTCAGCTTTATTATTTGTATATTATAGAGTATGTCTAACTCTGACTCGTGAGTACTAATTAGGGTTCCGTAGTACCTACAAGGAACCCTTATAGTTTCGTCATGTCCGTCTGTCTGTCCGAGTTTATTTTTATAAAGGCTTTTCCTTGACACACACACTCTCATTAGTTTTAAAAAACACTCTTTTCTTTAAGTAATAAAAAAAATGCTACCGAAATAATTCTACAAGGAAAATCAAACCTTCTTTATTTTCAAGTTTTGATAAGAAAAAGATCTTATTTATTTCTCATTTATTTATTTAATATATAGATAATATAGCGTTTTTAAGAAATAACATATAATAATTAATTAAGTAATCGAGGTAAAAAGACTAGAAACATAAATTGCACTTGAAATAAAATTAACACTTTACATAAATGACTAAATAAACCAAAACTAAGGATGTGGTAGTAATAAAATTGACAGTAAATACATACGTAAGTAATATAGAGGTAGACAACAAATAAATAAAGGTAAGTAATACAGTATTTTCTTATTAAATAGTTAATTCCTAACTACTTTTACGATTGCGTTACTTCAACTACAAAATTCGTGTTCTTACTTTTAAAGTTATTTTATTGTTTACATTTACGTGCTGTATAAAATATTCTTAATTTACGTAATATACCTATATAGAAGTGTTAAACGATATAATGTGAATACAATTTTGAAGAGGGAATGAAATTAAAGGTATGACACAATATTGTCGGTATTGGAGATCCTTTAATAATAACAACTCTACAAGGTGGAGACGACAATAAATAATACTCAGTTATATCTAATGACGTTCCCAGTCTGCATATGAAAATTCAACAATCAAATATATCCAATAGTTTAGTCACTATAGTCACTAGTTAGTTAGTCAAAGTTGACAAAACCCTTAGTCACCTTGAGCGACTAGAATCAATTCTGATTTTTTGTAAATTTTGACGTTCAAAAGTGCCTTATAAGTGCCTATTTGAAATAAATGGCTTGACTTTGCTAGTACATTTAAAAAGTCACTTTTTAGGGTTCCGTACCCAAAGGGTAAAAACGAGACCCTATTACTAACTTCTCCGTCTGTCTGTCACCAGGCTGTATCTTATGAACCGTGATAGCTAGATATATAGATATTTAAGGGGGCTCCCATACAACAAACGTGTTTTTTTCGGCGTTTTTGCCTTGTGGTACGGAACCCTTCGTGTGCGAGTGCGACTCGCACTTGGCCAGTTTTTTAATTCCATTGTTAGGATTTATTTGATAGTAGGTAATAAGTACTCTTATGCATTAGTATTGCCAGTGTTTTCATTTATTGTCGTACTGTTGTCTCCACATTGTAAATTTTCCACCGTGTGACATAAAGTCCTTACTTATATTAGTTTATCTTTAGGGCTCCCTCTAACTAATATAATATAGCGTTAAATACGACACAATAGGATCATGGTAAGGTCTTCAATTTCTTTGTTCGATCACCTATTATATATAGAACATAATATAAAATCATACATGTACCTATGTAATAGATTTCTATCTGCTGCACATAATGTACAATTATAATAACAAAAGGTACATATAATAATACTACTGAAGTAATTATACACTGTTTTATTTCAAGAATTATTTTTATATGAAAAAGAAAGTCCTATATTGTTGTGCACGTCCAAAGTCGTAGGGCTGAAGTTGTTTGTTCCGAAAGATTTCGTAAAAAAACTAAAAACACAGTTTATAGCTATTATATCCACGCCTAGTTTTTCGTCGATCGTCGACTGATCCTAAAACGGCTGACTAATCTTGATTTAAATACTCGAAAAGCATACAACAACTATACAATAATTTTATTATTTACTACTTTTTCTGTATACATACATGCTTATCCTATTCATAAGACCCCGTCTGAACATGACACATACTGGTACAATAAGGCTTACATTTAGACCGTGTTCTTACAGTAGACATGAGTCTAGTCGGCCATCTTAATTTTAAAAGTGCAAAAAAATACTTAACTACCGTACAATCGCATAAAACTATCCTTGAAACGTCAAAAGCAAATCAGTTTTGATCGTGACTGTATCGAGCATCCATGCAGATCGGCCTTTAACTACAGCATGTGTTTATTAAATGCAACACATGATATACATAGTTACAAATATTGCTTTTTATAATATTTACCTTAATCATTAAAATATGAATTTCATTTTCTCGTTTTGAGAGTAAAAAATATATTAAAAATAACTAAAATGAATTAGTAAAATTATTTTTTTTTATGAACGTGGGAACTGTAAACCTTACGCCAATTATCAAAAAATGTATTGTTTTTTTTTGCGAATGGAAGTAACGCCAATTATAAAATAATATAATAGCTATTCACAATCTAAGCGAGTCGATACCTTTACATTCCAAGTTAATATTTGGTCGTAACATTTACATTATTATTATTGAAGCTTCCTTTTACAACTTCGAGAATATAAAAAGAACACAACTTTTTAAGGTCTATTATATCTTTGATATATACTAACGGCCGAACCCAATAACCTATTTTCAGTTAAAGACAGATCGCTAATGTTGGTAGGCAGTATAATCATAACTGCCACTGTAATATAATCATACAGATCGCTACAGATTATTAAAACGTTAAAACCCAGAGATAGATAGGTTTTTCTACCTCCAGTACGCGAAAACTGCTGATAGAGGTAACTGGGTTCGCCCGTTAGACATGGTCATTGTACCTATAGAAGCCATTTGTCAAAAAAATAAGATCAGTAAAGGAATGCAATAGACTCATTCCTACACTTGTTGAATAGCCTTCACTGGCTGACAAAGAAGGATAAGACTGACGCTGAAAAATAGCTTTTTCGTCCTGCGTGACAACGCGATGCGATGTTAAAATATACGGTCAAATTATTAACACCTAAAAATATTTTGACCTGACTTCTAGAAAATCGCTCAATTTGTAATTATGGGAAATCAAATATTGTTCGTATTTAGTAGAGTTTCTTCGGAGACTATTCAGTTTCATCTGTTGAAAGGGTCGTTACTAATTAAGTAAGGCCTCATCCAATATTACAATCGTGGTCTACATTGTCTTCGAAATAAGTATGGGGTAATATTAATAATTATGTGAATGTCACATATGTTTCATTAATACAGAGTGACAGGGCCGCGCGCAACATGCGGGGTAATTGCGTAAGATACTATCAGTAAGTAGAAATGGGTTTCACTTTGACAGTTTAACAATTATATTCATTGCGTTATTTACGTTGTTGAGCAGACATGTTTTTTCGAACATAATGAAGCAATGGATTAACAATATACTTCAAAATGATTCAGATTGAGATTGATAGTGTGTACATGATTTTGATAACCAACGAGAAATTTTTACGCTATCCCTGCTTTCTATGCTGTGCAACCCTGTTTATAAGAAAATATATCTCTTCGCATTCGTTGTTCACGTAGGACAATGAGTCGACGAAGCTGTGAGAGCATTCTTTGAGCTAAGAACGTCAGATCTCTTTCATTTTACTACAGTGCTAACTAGCTAGATTCTAATGCCATTTTGTGACAAGGTATTTAGTGGAAAATTCCACAGGAAATGCAATTCTGATAAGTTTTTAATACCAGTAATAAAATATGTTCATAAACTGAAGCTCAACGTGTAGATTAATACTGTAATTGAATGTTGTTGTAATATTCGATTTCCTATTCTTGAAAATATCGCTAAGACTTTTAACGAGTTTAGACTTTTTTTTTCTCTATAATGATGGATGAGTCATTATTACATCATAATAATTAATTGTTCAGGACATCAAAAGCTTCCCTAATAACAAATAGAGCTCGATCAAACGGAACATAATCAAATATTACGATAACTATCGAAAACTAATTTTCAATTCGAAATTAATTAGGTTAATTGCTATGACACGGTTGGATACCAACTGACGCTTCTGGATTAAACATTTTAATCTTTAATCAATAAGTTTATACAATACGAATAACACAAGCGTGCAAATGGTGCGATGTAACATAATTCAGTAGATAGCCTAAATCACCCTTGTTGGGGCCGAGGATGTGAAGTCTCCTATCAACGTCATCGGCCACATACCGCGTACCGTCAGAATGTCAGATACGGTCTCTGAAATGCTTACTGCAGCTTCAAAAATACTCTGAAAAGTTAACTCTGACGCCAGGTGACTCCAATGGTGTTAAATAGGAGACTTCAGCCTGACTAAATTCCTTAAAAGTAATGTTTTCGATGGGATAATAAAACAACAAACAATAGGTCTTAGCCGCGCACGGTCTACAAGATCCTCAAGGCTTAACTTGGTGCTTCTTAAAGGCCATATAAGTTGGTGCTCTCGGTACTTCCTCAAGGCATTATAACTTGGTGTCACGTAGGAGGACGGCTGCCTCGTACGATGGCAGGCCGCCGTTGCAGCGCGGGTCATTCAGGCATCGGGCACAGGGCTCCATCACCACCTCCTGAAAAAAAAAAAATTCCTTCAGGCCACGAATTTACATAGCGACTGTCTCAGAACGTCATTTGGTTTTGCGGAATAAGAACAAGATATGGGGGAAATAAGGGACATGTTGATAGAAAAGTTTTGGCGTAGGAGTGAGGCTACAAGGAAAAAAAAGCCGGTCAAGTACGAGTCAGACTCGCGCACCGAGGGTACCGTACGTATGGTAGGTATGTATGTAACTACAACTTTACGGTTTTCGGATTATAAATTAAATAGGGAATGAAGTATCTATAAATTAAATAATTACGACGGTAAAAAGGTTATTCTGCAATTTTTACTTAGCATATCATACAGTGAGACAGAGGAATTACTCGTTGTCTGTAAATAAAACATGTCAGTCTTTTAAGTTAATATTAGTTTTCTCAGTTACTTTTGCTACATGACATTGCTTCTTGCCAAATTTCATGATTCTAGGTCAACGGGAAGTACCCTATAGGTTTTCATTCCCTCGCGAGTGTCAAAATATTCCGCATAAACGGAACATAAACGCCCGCATCTTTTGATTGCGTTGACTTAGAAGTTTGATTTTTTTTGTTACTTCAAGGGATTGCAGCCCTGAGTATTTGATATTAATTTCAACTTGATAACTCCACGCGTTCCTGTCAAAAAAGGTCTTGACAGACGGACAGACAGACGGACAACGAAGTGATCTTATAAGGGTTCCGTTTTTTCTTTTGAGGTACGGAACTCTAAAAAAGGAAGACCAAAAAGGATTGATGATAAATGATGACGTTTAGGTAATGTGACACGGCTGATAGAAGTGAAATACAACTGATATAAACGCTGATCGAGATGTATGGAAGAAAGTCATGCTGGAAACAAATTACTACAAATAAATTTACATAAAGCCAAGCCAGTACCTATGATGAACAGAACAACTAACATTTAACCAATCAATAAAATAATCAATGATGAACATGTTACTTAGAACATACAAAAAGACTAGAAAAATGAAATATTATAAAAGACATCTGCTGTATAAGCAAGTTATAAAACGCATTGAGTTGTGAACTAGTCGTAAAACAAGTAACACAGTGTCCTTGCTCTCTAAGGCATGTGTGAGTAATATAATCATTATGATAAACACAAATAATCTTATACAACATTATGCATATCGTGACGATGTCCATTATTGTCATGTCCATTCACTACATGCCAACAATGTAGAATGAGCACAACACTACTTCATTATTATATCATCATCTATTACTGTACACAGTTTCAATGAAGACTAATTAATGGTGCCAAGACATCGACTTCTGAACTCGACCGAGCGAATATAGGTCACAGTAACTCAATCCCTTCGTTACATCGCTTATAAAAAGAACAAACAATAATATTTTGACGTTACGCGTAGTTCCAGTACCGGTAATTTGTACCGTTCCACCAGGATCGTAACAAAATTAATTCCTTGGCTATGACGATACTGACAAACTGAACGAAATCTTAAGCTGTTCACTAACAATTATGATCTATTTATCGTTATTAGTATAACGATATAATAACGTTCTTCATTTCGATACTCAACTTTGCCAGCTTCATGACATAAAAGATGAAAAAGTATGAAGAATAACGTTACAAATGAATCTGTAACTTTTCACCTGTAACGTTATTACAAGCGGATAAGCTTAATATTACTGATACTACGAAAAATATATTCTATAACGTTTTTCTTTGTAACGTTATTGATATTTTTAGGTTTTAGTATCGTTAAGTACAAATTTTGGAACATTATACGATAACATTAGTGGTAACAAGGAACGAAATTCACTTCGTTTTCCAGTCCCTGCTGGCAAGTGAACCGGTGGAAGATATCGCGATCAAAAATTGGGTCACGGTTGTGCCGTGAATAAAAAACTACACCAAATGAAAATACCACCACATAACATTATAAATAGGACCGGCTTTTCCGTGACCAGCACAAATCCGTTTTTGAACGACGTTTGACCTCCAATATCCACTTAAAGTCAGACGTCAGAGTTCTAACACCCCTTCTGTAACGTGGAACCCCGTTTCGGAACGATTTATAAATAGAAAATATACTAAAAATATAACATCAATCGGAAACCCGCACAAAGTTGCCATTTTCAGCTCTATGCCACTGTCTTCGTCTATTTCGGGTTGATGGAATGCCATTACCGGTTTTGGCGCGCTTTCTACCATTTTACATGGATTGATCGAATGCATTTTATTTGTTCCTTTTTTCTGTTACACGTGGAATCGATTTATAACTTACTGTAGATAACGTACTTTTGACATTTAGGGGTTTATTTATAAACGTTGATTAAACTGACGTAACTTATGGTTAAGCCGGCTACTTAACGAAACATTTGTGACGTTTAAACGTTTCTTAACTTACGTCAAACGTTTAAAAATAAACAATTTTTTTTTATTTCGAATGATCTAAGTTCAACTCACCTCTAGTGATTGATAGTCCTTAATATTCGGGGGCCCTTCGACAACTGACTCGTAGGCTGGCGGTGGTCCTGGAATCTCCTCCTGCTCCTGCATAAGAAAAAAAAAACGTTTAAAGAAGAAGATTGGCTATGGTTTGCTAATGCTAGCTGAGATTGTAGCAGGAGTTTTACTGTCTAAGCCCAGATACGGGACTGTCCAAAAATAGCTGATCCGTCAAAACTACTGTCAATTTTTCGGGCGCCATAAACACATCGTGAGTAGGAACAACTGTCAAATTGTGTTGTTATTCATTCTTAGTTCGGTCTCTGAACTAATCTTATGTCAGTGGGTATTACGGAGTAGGGAACGCACGTAACTTCGGCCGAAATACGGACGACGTGCTTAGTGTGGGAGTAAACCTCCAGTTCCGGGGAAAGGCTTGGGAAGATGAGTAACTAGGTAGCTAGCTATAGGGTAGGATTTTAATAGTGACGCATTAGTGAATAGGCATAACAAATAAACACTATTTTAAAGGGTAATTAGGTACTTAGGCAGCGATCCAATAATTGGACCACAATTGAGAGTTATTCAAGGACGCGTCACATTTAGGCACATTTCGTTACATGAGAGAGAAGAAAGATATAACTTTCTCTCTCTCTCACACTAAACTTCTCTTATTCTTTATTTTTTTTTAAGTTTCACTTCTATGGCGTGTACGGTGCACGCTCAATTTTTTTTTTAATGGGATCAAGGTAGGTTATTGGCCTGGCTGACTATTTTTGGAAAATAAATAATTCATAACTCCTAATAAAGATATCAAAACAATGCTGACCTAATTTCCAAATAACTAAACCTCAACTTGCTCGTGGCAGCAACACGGAATAAACTCATTCATTAATTAATTATTTATGGTGAATGGTGACAAAGGCTATCGATTAACTTTGGAATTAACCCAGTTTATTTTAAGTTACAAACAAAACGATACCTGGTGATTTGGTGATGCGTCCAATTTCCCCATACCTACTTATCGCGAATTGCATCGTATCGTAATCAGTACAATGTTCTTACTGCTGGGACACAGGCTTCCTCTCGGTGAGAGGGAGTGGGCCGTAATCCACCATGTGGGTCTAGTGTGGGTTGGTAGATGTCACAAGTCTTCTGATGTCTTAAATTTTTATGGTTCTAGGACATGCCAATTGAACCGTAGATACTGAACTAATAATAAAAAAAAGATATAATATGTCCAATTCAAAGCGTATCATTCAGCCAGATAAATAAAGGACGGTATCAAAATTTTAAAACTTTTAAATATAAGTTTGTGTCGTAGGCATGTCGTAGGTACTTACAGGAAAATACCTATTATCTTAGTTTCATAAAACTCAACGAAAACTCAGTCACAAGAAAACTATTTAAATTCTAGACATAAATATGGAAATTAATTACGTTATCAAAATACAAGTTTTGAAGCCCTAAAACAATGATTGTTAGGCTAATTGAACGCCTTACCAACAAGTCGTTATAAGTTTACCGACATATTTTATGCTGAAACACTTTTGTTTTCATACCAACGCCGTAGCGTTACCATGGCAACGAGGAAATTGTTTTCTAAGGGTGCATCCACATCTGGCGAATGTGCCGCGAATGTGCAGTTCGCGAGCCGTTTGCGAGCTGACCGCGAGACCCGTTCAGCAAAAAAAAAAAACTGTGGCACACAGTTTTTCTTTTTTTGCTGAACGGGCCTGCTTTTGACCTCGATCACGCCTGATGGAAAGTGATGGATTAGGTCTATGATGGAATAAGCATTGAGACGGCTTAACTGTAGAAGTTTAAATATAAACAGTAGGGACAACTTTAACGATTTCGCGGCCCTTTATTGCAATCAGTTTGTTTTCAGCCCTATAGGGTTTTTAAATAGCGCGCGTCTAGACGAATCGATATTATGTTAGAAGATACTTCTTATTATAGAGGTAAAATAGTTTTACAGCAACCCGCCCGTTTCGCACGGTCTTTACGACTTGACAAAAAATCGTTTTTTTTAATAGGTACATAATCAGCCTATAATGTTCCCACTGCTGGGACACAGGCCTCCTCTCAGTGAGAGGGATTGGACCGTAATCCACCACGCGGGCCCAGTGCGGGTTGGTAGATATCACATGTCTTCGAATTTTTGACGACCTATACAATCTCGTAAGTCGCGGTCGTTACCACTGGGCCACCACTGCTCCTTCGAATTTCCTTAATTATACATTATTATGTAAGTTTAATATTAATGTACCGTAAACTTTCCGGAATATATTCTCAAGATGATGGTGAAAACCGCATCAAAATCTGTTGCGCAGTTTAGAAGAACAGCGCGATCACACAGACAGAGACGGAAAGCGAATTACTACTTATTAGAAGAAGAAGTGACCCCTATTCAAAATTAATTTGTTTACCCCACACGCCCATGTTAGAGGCATATAAAATCATATGTGTACCAAATTTCAACTTAATCGGTCGATTCGGAGCAAATTGGCTGTGACAGACGGACAGACAGACAGACACATGAGTGATCCTGTAAGGTATACAGAACCTTAAACAAGGTCTAAATAATCTCAAAATTAAGATACAATTTTCGAAGCAAGTGAACAGTATTACTTTTCTTTTTCAGATGCTCAAGCAAATGTGAAGACTGTCAGCAAGCCTCATTGACGCTGTATGGTATAAATGTAATGGTAAGTGTATCTTAATAAACAAACGTGGCATTGTGGAAATACCTTCTAAAGTATGCTTTTTGTAAAATAACATTGGAATAAACAGTCACCATTGTGCATAGCAATAGCTAACATAAATATCTAAAATATATTAGTAACTGCTGTAGCAGACAGCAGTTACTAATATATAAAATACTAGCTGTTCCCCGTGGTGTCACACGCTGCGCGGCTCCTAAGGGTCGTAGCGTGATGTTATATAGCCTATAGCCTTCCTCGATAAATGGACTACCCAACACTAAAAGAATCATTCAAATCGGACCAGTAGTTCCAGAGATTAGCGCGTTCAAACAAACAAACAAACTCTGCAGCTTTATAATATTAGTATAGATATAAAACGCCAGGTTATTGACTATTTCACGAAATTTCAATCAATATGATTATATAAATTTAGAGGGTAATGATGATTTTAATGATTCTGTAAATACATACTTGTTACGCTCACAAAATCAACATTGTTCAACTTTTGTATGTTGAACAAATTTTTTTTATGTTGTTTTTTTATGTTTTTTTTTTTGTGTTGTTGTTTTTTTTTATGTGTCAGGTTGTCCTGACACTGACAATTGCAAAAAAAATTAAGAAAA
Organism: Oligia latruncula; assembly: GCA_948474745.1. Classification (NCBI taxonomy): domain Eukaryota; kingdom Metazoa; phylum Arthropoda; class Insecta; order Lepidoptera; family Noctuidae; genus Oligia; species Oligia latruncula. The sequence goes on along the minus strand of OX419701.1, from coordinate 13,187,957 downwards.
TTTGAATTTCATGGGCTATTCAGGCTTTCAGTTTCATTGATCAGTCTAACCGGATGCTGCTGAATACCAGTATTTTACATGGAGCGACTGCCTATCTGACCTCCACAACCCAGTTACTGGGTAATACGATACCCCAGGTAAGACTGGTTGTCAGACTTTCGGACTTCTGACTACCCGTAACGACTGTCAAAGATCCACGAATGACAGCCGGGACCAACGGCTTAACGTGCTTTCCGAGGCACGGAGGGGTCACGGTATGTAAAGATGGTCACCCATCCACAGACCAACCGCGGCAAGCGTAGCCTCGCACTATATTCTGGAATATCTCTAAAAGTTCATGCTAATTATAGCGGTTCACACTAATGTATAGCATTGATCATTACTTTAAATATGTTTCGTCATTGTATTTAGCTCATTATTCTATCCGTTATAAATACTGATCCTATAGTTATTATTCCTATATCCCGTTATAATTAATTCGAATAATAATATTTTTGTTTCCCTACCTTTGTTTCCTTCGTAATAAAAAAACAAAACGTGACATTGGCTGAATGCACAAACCGTGCGAAGACAAAGGAAAAAAAAATAGTTCACGCTATAGTAGACAATATATATTGTACACAAATAGACTTCAACGCTTTTATTTATGTAATTCCCAATGAAGGGTATATGGACGATGACGCACCATTTAATACAATTGGAATCTGATATACTTATTGAAGTTATTTGTGTACACATTAATGTTCGGTGGATCGTGAAATATTCCTAATTTTGTGGTTCGACGTTTTCGAGTAATGGAGTGTCTGCCAGTGACAGTCATTGATGATATGATTAATTTAGTTAATGTCCTTTATGTGTTGTAGCTAGTCATCTGAATATTACTGGTGAAGTAATTAATGATTTTCTACAAATTAAAATATCTTCTATATTAGCGTTATGTGATGTGACTGAACGATATTTTCTAAGTCATAACAACAGTAGGTAACTGCAGAAGTATCTGCTTAAAAACGACGTGATATATTATTTTCTGTCGTCAATATCGATAGTTAATTCTGCCAACTGGAGCTGAACTCGAGTCGCATGGCTCGTCGTAATCGAATGCAGCTCGGTATTCGTTGGAACTAGCTCAAGACTCTCAACAGCATGTAAGCTGTAGGTTCTAATTATTCCCACTACGTTAGTCTGCAGGATTGGAAAACGAGCTGTATTTGCAGTTAATTGAGCACATCTCGATTGCTGTCGTAATCGTGGTTTGCAACTTGCATTCGGCAAAGATCAATAGACGGTTGATTAATCTCCATTAGCAAGAAACACAATCACAATTGTGTGATATGTTTATCTATCAAACTTGATAGATAAAAATGTATTAAAAAGCAACATATTCACAAAGTATTAGGTATACGAGTACTTAGCAAACTTATAAAAGGGTTGCAGAAAATAAGTCGTCTGACAAGTCCTCATTGCAGAGATAACGGTAAAGTTTAAGGTCTTTCAATAACAGGATTACCCTGGAAGTATTTTTCCCGTCAAAACTAAAACCATGATAAAAAATAGTAGCGACTAGAAAATCAGATACGATCGCTCATTTAGCTAGTCGTGCATGTAAAACCGCGCTCAGTGCGGCTCGCCGGCCCGAAACCAATTATCGCAAATGCGATTTTTATTTCTAGCCAGTCGACGGCGGCCATTAAATCCGGTGAGAACGAATCTTTAGTCCCGTGGGGTCGCTCTTCGATGCTCCAAATTGTGATTTGGCAGAACAAAATAAGACATATCGATGTGATCTGATTTCTGACGGGCGATCAAGGGGAGTAATAGGTATTATTTATAAAGATGTCTGCGGCAGGAAGTCCACATGTTGTGTCAGGATAACTTGGCCCAAGCAATGTCAAATTCGCTTAGAGCTTCTTAATATAGTCCGGTACAATATTTCAAGTACAATTTAGTTCTAGCCCTCCTGAACAGGACAATGTCGACTTTGATCACGTCTAGGACTAAGATTAAGGAAAAGACACTGATTCGTGTTGGCAGGAACGGAGATCATGCATGAGTGGACACTGCAATGGAATCATGATACTGGGTAAATGAATGCACAGTCCTTTTTCGTTTTTACAAAGGAATTGTACACACGCTGACTTCACTTATTTTCTATTAAAGTCTTGTGCAAAAACAAATCTACAAGTGCATGTCGCACAGCTTTTTCCCGGAAAAGTTCGGATAACTTTGTAACTTTTCCCCGAGTTGCGGAAAAGGGTTGTTTTTATTTTTCATTAAAGCCGATTGTACGGTATTTAATTTGTCCTTTTATGTTATTGTACAATCATATACATTAATCATTGTATAAAAAACATGTAATTACACACGTATAGTTATCTGATCATATCAGTTGTCGATTCTATCTTATTTCCTCGAAAGCAACATAATTGTAACATAATATACAGTACATCAATTACGTTGCCACAATAATACCAATAATACACTGTTTTTGTTAACTTCTCTACAGCTGGAAACTGGCGTAAGTGTTCAAGCTGTAAATTGTAACTTAAATTCGAGTCAAATGGCAAATAGCAGCAGATAAAAGGCTTTCGGTGTGACCATCCGATTGGACCTTTGTTTATTTGCACCCGGTTAAATCGTTGCCAGTTTAACTGCTACCCTTACTGACTGAGGGTACAGCTTAGTCATTTCACGTGATGGCTGGCCCTAGCACATAAAAGATGTGAATTTTCCAGTTCATGCTGAAGTGACACGTATTGCCTGTGTGTATTGAATAAAGTGTAGACAGATAGAGGCCAAAAAGAGAAGGAATAATGCCTAAGCGTGTAGCTCAGTCACAAAAAAAATGCCATCCTAAAACTTAGATTAAATTTTTAGCATAGGAAAACATCGCGAATCTTTAAGAGTACAACCAAGGAGATTAGTTATTAACTCCCTACGTCAATTTGCCCTGTTATAGCCATTTCATGTAACAACTGACTGTCAAGAATAAGCAGTCGTGGTCCAGTGCTTACGGCCGGCGGTCGCGACTTACGAGTTGTAGGTCGTAGGTTCGGACCCAGACAGTCGCTTTACTTAATGTAAATTATTACATCACCACTGCTCTCAAAACGGTGAAGGAAAACATCGTGAGGGAAACTCTCAAAACGGTGAAGGAATACATGGTGGATTACGACCCATTCCCTTTCACCGAGAGGAGGCCTGTGTCCCAGAAGTGGGAACGTTAGAGGCTTATTGTGTATAAGAGTTGTAGGTCGTGAGTTCGAACCCAGGCATGCAGGCACTTTACTATCCATACTAATATAATAAATGCGAAAGTGTGTCTGTCTGTCTGTTACCTCTTCACGCTTAAACCGCTGAACCGATTTAGATGAAATTTGATATAGAGATAGTTTGAGTCCCGGGAAAGGACATCGGTTAGTTTTTATCCCGATATTCCCACGGCATGCGGCATCGACACTTATGCGGGTGAAACTGCGGGGCTGCTCTCAAAACGGTCAAGGAAAACATCGACAGAAAACCGGCATGTCCTAGAACCAAAAATTCAAAGACATGTGACATCCACCAACCCGCACTGGGCCCGCTTGGTGGACTATGGCCCACTCCTGCCCACAGAGAGGAGGCCTGTGTCCCAGCAGTGGATACAATAGGCTGATTATGCTCTGTCAAGAATGAAAGTTGTGATTTGAATATACGGACGCTATATTTCAGTTTGTGAATAGTTTTGTTATTTTTATTAATTAATTAGGTATAATGACCGGCACGTGTCGAGAGCACAGATGGGCGTAGTGGGGGCAAGCTCGCGCATGTACAAATTAAATTAGAAAAAAATAATTTATTAATTAATTAATTACACAGTCTCACAATTTGTACACATTCATACAATTACAATTAAATTCACTACTGCGCAGGTGTCAGTTTGTGCTCACGACTCATGCCGGTTACTATATTAGTTGTTATTTGCTTACTTATTGTTTTAATTTATTAAATTCCCTGACTTTACAAACAACCCTAACCAAAGCATCACATTGAATAGAATATAGGTAAGTGCAGTCAAACTTATGGCAGGTGAAGCCAAGTTGCAATCCAATGGGCTAGCCAACGTAAATACGTAAACAGATTAACACTGCCAGAATTGTGAGCGTTTTGACTGAGTTATAGGCTTTGTGGGCGCAACTTGAACTCCCGGGATAACATGCCAGTTCAAGCTGAGAGTTATACAATACCTAAGTTACGGAGTCGGAGCAAATGGACAATTGGCCAGGAATAGGCAGGAATTGTCAGTATATAATTTTATTGGATTATAGGACCCATTTCAAGGGATTATTTTTGCACACAATAGGATCTTTAAATCATATGCGTAAAGAAAATCACGGGTTGCACTAGCTATTTCAATTTTATAAAAAAAACATAACCCTTCCTTGTCTTTGCCGTAGTCGAGTAATGATGTCTAATCCTCAATTCACTTTGTTCTCACGTTCAAGTATTCTAAGCTTTTTCCGTAATACCGTTAATAGGAAAATTGTTAAGATCCATTCCCGAACGGCTAGCGTCCACCACGACAGCTGAAGTCCCGAGAGAGATGTCAGAGGGAGAGGAAGGGGGTTATTTACATAATTGCACTCATGGGCATTCCGGGGTGGCAAGTGGCCGCGAACAACACTGGAACCACTATATCGGACTAAGACGTTTTAAAATTCAGTCGTTATGCATATTTTTAGTGAAGTAATTTTTTTGTGCTTTTCTGTATACAAAGGGATTTTTGAGCATAATTAAGAAGAAAGTCTTTATTTTCCTGAAAATTACATTTTGATGAGTTTTAAAATCGACTAACATATTACGACGTATGTATAATTTTATTTTGTCCTAAATGCCTTCATAATACATAGAGCTTTTGCAGAATGTACTGGTAAGTCCATTACCTCAAACAGATGTTTTCAATGTTACGAATGCATGGTCCAGACAAGGCGGCACAAAGCGTAGGCATTGGGCTACGAGCTACGTCTACGTCGCTACGAGATCGCTACGAGCTACGAATACCCACAAATATCTATTCGAGCGTACAGGAAGACGATTCAATTCATGAAGTCTTAATTAATCTGCCTAGCCTCTTCCCAACTATTTTGGGTCGGGTTCCAGTCAAACACAACACGATAATACAGAAAATAAATGATGTGGTCAACTGGACTCGCGGGTCCAGAAGCGACCGCGTCCAGCTGACCGAAGACTCCCCCTTTCTAAAACTGGTTGTCAGACTGTTCATGAACTCCCGATAAACATGATATTGAACATTTTAGATATTATAGGTTGCAGTAATGTAGGGTAATTTATTAGCAATAATATACTTCCTTCGTATATGATGGCGTATTATCACACAAGGCACGTACACTGAAAATGTATCGTTCGCGAGATTTAGACCTGAAAATATTTGCGTATTGCGTTCGAAAAAATTAAGTGTTATGGAGAATATTTAAAAATATGTGACATGATATACTTATTATGGTGTTTTATGGTAAAAAAAAAACTGGCCAAGTGCGAGTCGGACTCGCACACGAAGGGTTCCGCACCACAAGGCAAAAACGCCGAAAAAAACACGTTTGTTGTATGGGAGCCCCCCCTAAATATTTATTTTATTTTAATTTTATTATTTATTATTAAAGTAAAAATACAACTGAGTAATTTGTGAATATTTCAAGTGCCTACCTGTTGCCATTATTGATATCGAGCAAAAAAAACGCGTTTGTTGTATGGGAGCCCCCCTTAAATATTTATTTTATTTTGTTTTTAGTATTTGTTGTTATAGCGGCAACAGAAATACATAATTTGTGAAAATTTCAACTGTCTAGCTACCGCGGTTCTTGAGATACATCCTGGCGACAGACAGACGGACGGACGGACAGACAGCGAAGTTTTAGTAGTAGGGTTCCGTTTTTACCCTTTGGGTACGGAACCCTAAAAATAGTGTCAATTTGGAACCCAAAACAAACTGGGAAGGACATTCAAGGGGCCTCTCAACCTCGGCCGTCATTTGTATCAAGTGAAGGTCAAGGTTACGAGTTCCGTAAACGTACTAAAAGTGAGCAAAACATTGTGCTCTATAAATAACTAGCGAGCCCCTGCTTCGCACGTTATTTAAGACTTAACAAAACTTGTATCATCATCTGCCTAGCCTTTTCCCAACTATGTTGGGGTCAGCTTCCAGTCTAACCGGATGCAGCTGAATACCAGTATTTTATTTACATGGAGCGACTATCTGACCTCCACAACCCAGTCACTGGGTAATACGATACCCCTTGGTAAGACTGGTTGTCAGACTTTCGGGCTTCTGACGACCTGTAACGACTGTCAAAGATCCACGAATGACAGCCGGGACCAACGGCTTTAAGTGCTTTACAACGCACGGACGGGGGGTTATCTGCAGATTATTTGTATGTTATGTACAGTCAACAAAAGAGATAAGTATGTAGGATAGTTGAAGTTTAGTAAGAAACCGATGGAGGTTGTCGAATTAAATTTAATTTGATAAATGAGATGTTTGTTTTCTATTAATAAAATAAAATTTTATTCGAAAACATCCATCGGTTTCTTACTAAACTTCAACTATATCCGACGAACCTGTATACTTATCTCTTTTGTTGACGTACATCACCTCTGATGGTCTGATCGATAGACCGTGCGGCTGTTATTACTTAGCCACAAGCTCCTCCATCCTCCGTCCTGGCGATTTCTTTATTATATTTGAATTTAAAGGTATTATACACATGAACAAATTATCTAAATAATGGTGAAAATCGTATCAAAATCCGTTGCGTAGTTCAGTAAAAGAACAACGCGGTCCCGCGGTCTTAGTAGTATCTCGTAGATCTTATCTTTCGAGTGGCCTGTTGACATTTATACCTAAACAATAATCAGTCGAGTACCTATTCAACAACTACTCAAGAGTTTCTTCAAGGCCACTGAGCACAAATACCTTCACATTTTTATTGTAATTTAATTTAATATTACATTAAGCTAACACTATTCCTGAAAATACATTACCATTTTCCATTTTCATTACATTAAAATTTATTTTGTACCTACGATACATAACTGCTTGAATTCAAATGACTTTCTAGGATAAGAAAACTGGTCTTGAAACAGTTTTAATTACTTAAAGGAGGTAATATTTTTAAGTTTGTAACTAGAGGGTAATTTTCGAAACTACTGATCCGATTCCGAAAATTCTTTCACTAATGGGATGCTTCAGCATTACCGAGAATCATGGAAAAAAAATTATGCGGACGAAGTCGTGGGTGGGCTGCTAGTAATTTAGATTTATAGAAAATATTGCATCACAATGAAAATGGCTGTCTTAGAATCTTCAGTTTAATCGTATGTAAATTGTGGAAGCGAATTATTGTAAAGATGTGGATACTTGAATAACAAACTTTCTTCGCGATTGTAACAATCCATTGTTCCGTCTCCAGACAATTTGACACAGTTTAAATCAAATAACAGCTTTTATAAACTTCTTGATTTTTAATTACATCGCCGCATTGCACTATGTTGGAAGCTGAATATTTCTAGAAGTCAAATTGAATACTGGAACGAAGTGCCGTACTGCCGTGACGCCTGACGGTCAAGAAGTTGCACTTTTTTTTTAAAAGCGAAAGGAACCTACTTCTTTCCAACCGGATGTCTCACAACACCTCTCGACTGTTTTTATGTTTATTCTGAAACTGTACGGTGTAAAGAATTCTTGCTCAGCAAGCGAGATTACGCATCGTTAAAACAATAAGATACATCGCTCATTGCTATTCTATACAGCCTCCGTTTTCCAATAACTATCGCGTAAGATTCCCCATTTAGACGATAACTCGCGCCGGCAGTCCCGCGAGATGTGATCATCTGCGCAGAATCGCTGATAAAAATCGCATTAGCCTTAATTGGCCCGGCTGCGATTAGTCGAGCGCTCGCCTGTAGTTCGGCCAGTCCACGCACTTTACGACCACTCTTTACTGTATAGCAAACACAATAAACGTAAGAACATGAAAATAATATACTTTTATGCCGAGAAAGATCAACAGGATGAGAAATTAAATGACACTCGTAAATTGGGCTCGATATAAAAATGCCAATTTGGTTCATTGCGAAATGGCCCAAAATTTAATTACTTTATTTATCATATCTTGTTAAGTACATCACACTTTATGATGCGGTAAACCAGAAAGCCTTTCAAACTGGAAATTCTACTTTACTTGTGTTCCAATAATTTCATAATTGCATCTATCGTGTCCAACAGGCAAGTAGATATTGTCATTAATGTCAAAAAAATAAACACAATTTAGCCTGTCAGTGCTCGTGGAGGTAGGTAGTGGAAAAAATGATGGCTTGACGGTAGTGGCCTCACGCATATGTCACGTCACCGTGAGTGAGTGCCTCAATACATGCGAATGCCTATGCATGCAGTTCAGGGACAGTCTGTAATGATGATTCAACGTAAAATGATTGAAAGTTATGAGTCCGGGTAACTCGGCAATTAGAAGAGCCTGTCATAATAAGCATAATCAGCCTATAATGATCCCACTGCTGGGACAAAGGTCTCCTCTCTGTGAGAGGGAGTGGGCTCTATTTCGCCACGCAGGCCCAGTAGGGGATAGTGGATGTCATATGTCTTCGAGTTTTTGTGTTCTAGGACGCCGGTTTCCTCACGATGTGTATTTAATTTCATCGCCACTGCTTTCTAAACGGTAAAGGGTCCTATAAACTGGCGAGACACGCGATACAATCGCACGCGACACAAAGGCATCGCTCGTTGCGCGACTTGCGGTGCCTTTGTGTCGCGCGCGATTTTCAGCCTTAATGGAGAACTGTCATAATGATGATGATCTATTGTTAAATTACCCAAATACAGCTTATCGTTTGCACTAATAAGTATAAGTATACTCTAAGTAATCACCAAACTACTGCAATTGGTCCTGATCGTACAATAAATCGCCAACTGGAATATATTGTTATTGTCGCTTACGAATAACGACGCGTTTTCGAAGATACGTCTTCATTGCTCGTTAACTACTGCCCCATGCTGAGTACTTAACTTAATTCTAGTATTGATTAGTAGTACTAACTATGTTACATTTCGTCGTTTTCTTTGGTTGTCAGTAGTCTGACAAATGGAACTGTAGAAAGCACCGTTATCTATAACTAACTATACTCAAATTAAAGCTGAAGAGTTTGTTTGATCGCGCTAATCTCTGGAACTGCCAGTTAGATTAAAAAAAATCTTTTTGCCTTTGATAGCCCAATTCTCGAGAAAGGTTATAGGCTATTTAACATCACGCTACGAGCCTTAAAGACGAGAAAAATGAAAAATTTACAGAAAGAACGCTAAGTAAAAAAAAACTGGCCAAGTGCGAGTTGGACTCGCACACGAAGGGTTCCGCACCACAAGGCAAAAACACCGAAAAAAAACACGTGTGTTGTATGGGAGCCCCCTTAAATACATATTTATTTTATTTTGTTTTCAGTATTTGTTGTTATAGCGGCAACAGAAATACATAATTTGTGAAAATTTCAACTGTCTAGCTATCGCGGTTCTTGAGATACAGCCTGGTGACAGACAGACGGACAGACAGCGAAGTCTTAGTAATAGGGTCCCGTTTTTACCCTTTGGGTACGGAACCCTAAAAACGAACGACACAGTGAGTCGGGCCGAAATTTCACGTGGAAGAAATCGCGGGCTGAAGCTCGTCCCATAGGTATTATGAACTGGTTGTCTTACTTTAGTATCAAGCTTAAAGCCCCAATTACTCGATGTAAGTTTGTCTGTGGCTTAAAATAAAAAATGCACCAAAGGATAGTCACAGTCATGTCATGTGTCATCAGTCATTTTACCACGCACAATGGTTCCTTACTTAGTCCTAAGTGCGGAAACCAAACCCATAACATAGAACATAGTGATGCAGTCATGTATTCATTAACAATAATTTGTATCTGAATTTACAAATAAAAAATCAGTCCTTAAACTATTTGGAGCGTTTTGCTCTTGTTATGATAGATACTAAAAATTGGACCAAATTTCATTAAACGGGGTCAAAAGTTGCAAAATAAACTATGGATAACATTAGTGTGCAAAATGTTGCAACGCCAGAGATAAAATAAAACAGTACTATTTGTATAAACTTTATGAGAGTCACAGTTCTCTTTGATAAATATAGTTTGCTCCTAAGTCGTAATCAATACAAACAGAAGGCCCCTGAAGGAGCGGCCACTGACGTGTGGCGGTGTAGCACGCTACCGTACCGATACACATAAGGTTAATAATAAGTGAGCCTTCAAAATAACTCGGAACATAGTTCGTCTTTATTGACACTTATTGTGTACTGCTTCTGCCCGCGAATTCGTCCGCGTGAAATTTTACCCTCTTAGGGGTGGAATTTCGAAAAACCCTTTCTTAGTGGATACCTATTCTTCAGAAAGAATACACCCTCCAAATTTCATGTCTCTAGGACCAGCGGTTTGGGCTGTGCGTTGATATATTTATCAGTCAGTCAGGTCTTTGAATTTTATATAATAACTAGCTTCCGCCCGCGACTACGTCCGCGTGAAATTTCACCCTCCCCCATTCACCCTCTTAGGGGTGGAATTTATACAAACCCTTTCTTAGTGGATACCTACTGTTCACAAAGAACACACCCTCCAAATTTCATGTCTCTAAGGACCAGCGGTTTAGGCTGTGCGTTGATATATCAGTCAGTCAGTCAGGACTTTGAATTTTATATATATACAACATTATTTTTAGTTTAAGCGAAACCCAAAACACGTGTCTAGTATTTTTATGTAAAGAATCTATGTACAAAATTTCAAAACTGTATCATGAAAAATCACAAAGTTATATGACGAGTTATACGAACATAAATTTTGAAGAGCAGATTTTTTTATCGCGATTTCGGGTTTGGTCCCTTTAAAAGTTGTTCATAATTATGAGTACAATGACCTCTTGAGAGGTTGATGTTAATGTTTTACCAATAACCCTGTATAAAAGATCATCAGAAGCCGAGAAAAATTCAAACTCTCGCAAATAACTCTCAATTTCAATCTAAAATAATACCATAACATGCAACATTCTTGATAAAATCAGTATTGTATGTCGTTCACAATACATTCAAATAGACTGCAATTATTTTGTTGATAACTCATTGCGGGTTGCGGTCACTCAGCCACAATTTGACGTTTTAGAAAATGTTTTCAGACCTATACATATACGTTTGTGCAAAGCGATACTTATAATTAACAGTGTGTTAGCGACCGGCCTGGGTTAATAAAACGGGTGTCAACTAATTAAACCGATGATAAACGCCTATAAAATCTTTATTGCGTCCGAGTGCGTCAACAGCATGTGTGTCTAATTGTAGATTACTCGCATTGTACATGTGAATTGAAGCCGAGTTAATCAGAAGGCTATGGAAGTGATAAGAAACTTAGGTTTGCAAAGATTATGACAATTCTTTGCTTTTTCTTAGGTACTACTTAACTACTTCTACATACGCGCTGCTGGGACACAGGCCTCCTCTCGGTGAGAGGGAGTGGGCCGTAACCCACCACACAGGCCCAGTGCGGGTTGCTAATGTCACATGTCTTCGAATTTTTGGTTCTAGAACATGCCTACGGTTTCTTCACGATGTTTTCCTTCGCCGTTTTGAGAACAGTGGTGATGAAATAATTTACACAAAGTATAGCGCCTGTCTGGGTTCGAATCTACGACCTACAGTAAGTACTCGTAAGTCGCTGCAGTTACTACTGGCCCACCACTACTTTCGAGATTTGCTACTCAAGACGTGTCTACTAACTTAATTTTGACATAACATGTTTTTTTTTTTTTACAAATCAAATGCCAGTTTACTTCAAGGAAATCGAATAAAACACTCCTTACAAACCAAGACGATTAACTCGAAATGCGATAAAAACGTTTATTAGAGGGGCCTGTTGACAGGGCGGCGGGGAACGGAATCGGAACCGGAACAACAATCCCGTGCCGGAACCGCCGCCGGCTGCCGGAGTGCCGGCTAAACGCATTACATGCCGCACCGCGTCTTGCCATTCACTGTAGAGTGTCTAAATCCCCCCATTCACGTCACGACACGACACTTGTATTACTTCCCGAACCGTTAACAGTGACATGGCAAAATAGTTTTTTTTTTTATCATTGCTTGTTTTGTTTTATTTTAATTCGAATAATCTTGAAAGAGGAATAAAAATAGCAATAACCAAAAAGTTGGTGAGTTCGATTTCTACCCCTTGCTTTATTGACGGAAAAACTCATACATGTCATAGCCTATATTTAGTTAAATCGCTTCAGAGGAATACTGTTAAGCTAAAACACAGTGCTCATCATTAAAACAAATGCGTTATCAGTGTAACCGTAGACAACAAAATTAAGGTTATCTTAAGTAGTAATGACGTAATGACTCTTGGTGATATAACTTGGCGATAACGAATGCACATTGACATGCTCGCATGGCAATTACATATCAGTGTCAAATCGTCAATGTTTACCTACACTTTTGAAATGAAATATCGCTCTTTAGTGCGCTAAAATATTGATTACTAGCTTCCGCCCGCGACTTTGTCCGCGAAGTATATCGATAAAAAGTAGCGTATGTTCTTCCCCAGGGTTTCATCAAAATAGGTCCAGCCGTTTCGGAGATTAGCCGAAACAAACAGACCGACAAAAATGTTTAAAATTGTTTTTTGTTATAAATACCGTATTTACTTTCACATGCATTTAGTTAAAAGCTGTTATTTTGACATTACAAACATACTCTTCAATTTATTTATTTGTATAAGTTCGTATATTTATGCATGCATGGCTCAGTGGTTAGGAAAGCTTTCAGATATGAAACGCATTACCCTTCAAAATCCAATATTCCCTTTGCTTTTTTTTCTGCAAAATATGTTATATTTTATTCAAACTGGAAGAAGATTTTAATTTTACTTGGAATGTTCGAATCTCGAATAAAAAATATGTATCTTTTAAGTATTTCATTTATCGGTCAGCAATTTGATAAAAACCTGTTTTTGCTGTAGGTATCTATTTAAGTATAATCTTTAAAACATGATAACGTAACCTATATTACAAGTAGGTAGAGATCAATTTGTAACAACATCCACTTTATTTCCCACTTGCTAATACACACTTAAAATGATGTTCAAAGTGCAATAAATATGCAATGAAACTGCAACTGTTAACTTGGCAATATATTTTTCTCGGCAACATTCTCATCTGTCACATTCTCTTGACGTCAAAATTACTTCAGCGTGCAAGAATATTCTTTAGCGTCACACGACAAAATTCGCACAAAAATTCTCTGATTATACGATCGAAAGACCCTTTTATTTTAATGGATAACAGACACACGCGCAATAAGCCTATAATGTTCCCACTGCTGGGACACAGGCTTCCTCTCTACGTGAGGAAGTGGGCTGTAATCCACCACGTGGGCACAGTGCGATGAGACATACCTAAGTTTCATTCAAAAAAACTTTCTCACATTAACATTAGATTGACATGATGCTTCAATCAATCTGTTAATACTTTTGCACACTTTTGTCCACTGCTGGACATAAGGCTCACAATCACAACACTTGAAAGCTCTTATCGCGTTGGAAAAGCAATGAAAAAAAACAGCATTTTTATGAATGACACCTCGCGCGCTTCTAAAAATATGCTACTTTTAGCAAATTCTTTCAGGTTGTTTAAACATTTTAAGTTGTTTAGAAACTCAACAGTGCTTTAGTTCCACAGACAATTAAGTACAATCTGATACAAAGATGCTTGCATCCAAACGATCCAAGTGTAGGTATGACATTGAGTTGTCAAAATGCATTGTTGTGTTGATCTCGCATACACTCCCGGCATTCGGCTGCGAATGTATTGGCTTTAAGGTTCACCTCAATCTACGCCGATCACAAAGGAATTGCGGCAAGGAGCTGCAATAATAGGAGATATCTATGTACGAATAGGTACTGAAGTTTGAACGATATTAAAATGTATTTCATTCAAGTGAATGTAAATAAGTTGATGTTTTGTTTGGTTTTCCACTGGATAAAGAAGAAAGCATATAGCATAGGACTGACATTCCGATAATGGCTGCAATGTTTACAATTCTTTACATGTACGAGTATGTATGATCATGATAACTTTAAAATTACTTTTATGAAGTTTAATAAAAATGGGTGTATTTTACGTTATTGCATTGAAATAATTCAGTTCAGTCGGTTCTCAGAATGTTCTTCCATAAAATTAAGTATTTTAAAATTCGTACGCACAATACGCGGTTGATGTGGAAATGCGGACACGAATCCTTCTCCAATACCAATTGAAAATTCTTTAAAGGTGTATTTGAAAGCCAATCATATTTTCTTCGAAATAGAACAACTCCACGGAAGCTATTAAATTATTCAAGCTGTACAATTTCCTTTGGCTCCATGAGTTAATTAAAAAAACGTTTAGCTTATTTCTTCAGATATTGACTTCGGCGTAAAATGTCAACCTAACAAATGTCCTATGGGTTGTGAAGAAAATTGCACTCGAAAAGACAACAAATATAATTATTAAAACCGTTGAACGCTAAGAAGAACAAGAAGACTGCTTCTAGTAAGCAATCGTTTGACGGGTTAAATAATAAGTAAAGCATTGCAAAGTTGTCTAATTCACTTACACAGCACGTTAAAGTGTTAGAACTGAGTTTAAAAAAAGTTTGTTTTACAGTCTTATAGCGGTTTAGAACTTACAAAGCGGAAAGCAGTTGTTTTTTTACCCTAGAATCGCTAGAACGCTGACGAAAACTCTACATCAGTCTAAGGTAAACAGTTTCGTTATCATCAAATTGAATAGCGTCGTGCTAATCAAATCTGGTTAAAAGCTTTTCATAAGTGTTGCAATAAAACTAATGTTTGTACGTAAAATGAACCAGTAAATTTATATATTTTCACCGTACCAATACACAAAATTAATTTATTCAAATAAGGCTGAGAATAAGCACTTTTTGAACGTCAAACTTATATAAGACAGTCCCTTAAAACGCTCGCTCTTCACCACTTTCTAGTACTGATTAAAAAGAAGTAGCACAGCTGTCTGTTTAGTTAGAAGAACTTGATTGTAGGCAATATTAAAAAAAAAAAAATATTTGCATCTATCATCAAGACGACTATCATCATCAGTTCCATCACTGTCACTGACCTCATGCAGCCTGGAGTCCGCGCTGACGGTGTATACTCCACGGCATTCGGTGCTGTCCTCAGGTTTGTCAGTCGCCGGCGACCGTCGCCAGCAAGCCGCACAGACCGCCACCAGAACGCCACATAGCGTTACACTAAGAAGAAGAAAAGTCTGTTAGGACTAGGATGTTAGCCTTAGATCTCCACCAACGACGATATAGTGGTTAGTGGAGATCAAAGAGAATACTCTTTGAGAAACAGAAACATTTTCTGGAAAGAGGGTTATATAAACCATATTTAAACTTACAACAATGTTCTCAGTGCTGTGATAACAAGAAGATTTTTTTACTAGATTGCATTGAGTAGTGGTGGCCCAGTGGTAACGGCCGGGACTTACGAGTTGTAAGCCGTAGGTTCGAACCCAGTAATGCGCTTTACTTTGTGTAAATTATTTCATCACCACTGCTCTCAAAACGGTGAAGGAAAACATGGTGGGGAAACTATCTTACAAACAAAAATTAGAAGACTTGTCACATATACCAACCCGCACTGGGCCTGCGTGGTGGATTACGGCCCACTCCCTCTCACTGAGAGGAGGCCTGTGTCCCAGCAGAGATAACAATATAGGCTGATTATGTTATATTAGACACTTTCTCCTTTGTCTTTTAATATTTTTAATACTTTGTAAATTGCTGTGCTCTTAGAGGGTTTCATGAATGTAACATCTAGTTAGCACACGAGTGTAATCAAATATTTGAGTTTTAGACGCAACTAAACAAGAAAGCCATGTTGACTCGATTGTTTTAAAGCATTTCATTCACTCGGAATGTCTTTTCCCAAAAAGGTTTAGAATATTCCGGATGCCTTCCATCTAAAGTATCGCTCCGATAGACTCGATACAAAAGACCGGTAAGAATAAAATATGTCTTGCCTTGCAGCGTAACTTATCGCATGACTTGAACTCGGAATTCCTTTCGCGAACTTAAAGGTATTGTCTAAAGTGGGTCACAGATTAAATATTTTGTAAGCTATCATGCCCCTGCCCCCACACTCCTGCTTTACGACCTTCGTCTCTGCTCATTACTTTTGAACGCGATAAGCACTGATAACTCATATACTCAATACACAGCGAATCTTAATACGTGCTAAAAATTTAATATCAGCCTGTACACTGGGTTAAAGGGTGTTATAATTTTTATGGGAGTATTTTGTGTTACTTCTACTTAAGTACTACGATTTTTTATTATAATTAATCATAATTTAATAGAAAAAAAATATTTAACCTACTGTAAGGTAAATTATAACATCGAGTATCGACGTTTTAAGCTGTATTTACAAACAGAATAATACCTATACCTACATTAATAAGTACCTGCTTTCTTCTTAATTAATAAATATTCCCCTAATGAACTCTCCAGGCTTCGGTTATAAAAGTGATAATCAATTTAATTACAACTTCCAACATTATATCCGATGAAAAAATTAAACCAGTTTTATAAGCCTGTAGTCCTTTTAAACTTATATTATGAATAAACAGTTTATTAATTCGTTTATTCAGATGATTTCTTAACGAAAAAACTTCTTGGCTATGACGTCAAATAAGTACCTAAGTATATTTAAGCTAGGTATCTATTAAATTTTGTGATACGCAGAAGTCAGGAGCTACCTCTCGTACAAAATAAATGACTGTCACATCACATTAGAGACGTGAAATTTAATTTTTCACAGTATCCTCCGCTGGTAAATTAATTCCGACATCGGCGCAGATTATAGGGGAGATAAATCCGGCTCGATCAGCTAGCGATACCTTAATTAACGTCACTATCTAAACTATATATGGGTGTTATATCTGTGGGTGCCGGATACTCGTCATGTATGTATGTTACCAGCTGATTATATCGGATTTTGTAGTTTTTCGCGTTATTTGGATTTCTGTATCTCTTTTACGCCTATATATTCTGGTTCATCGCTCGCGATATTAGGCTTTTAAGAACATCACATTATGTGCTATCTGTGGGTACCGGATACTCGTCATGTTACCAGCTGATTATCTCCGCAAATTTCCTAGTTTTTCGTGCTATTTAGATTTGTAGACTTTTGTTTACGTCTGAATAAATAGATAAACTAATTCTGTCCATGTGTGTGCTTATGTGACATACATAGCTACGAAAACATTGTCATTTTATTGTAACTCTTGCTTCCGTCCGCGGCTTCACCCGCGTGGTATGTCGATAAAAGGCCTATGTCCTTCCCCAGAGTTCAAAGTATCACCATACCAAATTTTATCAAAATCGGTTTAGCCGTTTCGGAGAAATGCCAGAACAAACAGACAGAAAAAAATAAAGAAAATAATGATTTTTGTTATAAGTATATACTTTCATATAAATGTATACATTTAGTAAAAAGATGTTTTTTTGATATTACAAACACTTTATTTATATTATGCAACTGAAATGAAAACAATTGTATGTATTTTGACGAAAGGTAAATACAAAAAAAAGAAGTTTAAGAAAGATTTGTTACTCTTTGAAAAACATTTAAAAATGTCAATTAAAATATACAAGGTGGAAAAGCCAATAAATTAAACTCCGTATATCTAATGCCGTTCCCAGTCTGCATACTGCATAAAATTCAATTAAATATATCCAATAGTTTGGTCACTTCACTATAGCTAGTTTTTGTCAAAGATTGGCAAAATCCATAGTCAGCCCATTACGGTTGTGAAAAAAAAAACACATTTTTTTTAATTTCGATGTTAGGATTTATTAGATAGTTTCAAAATACTCTAATGCCTTAGTATTGCCAGTTTTTTTAATTTATTTTCGTATTGTTGTCTCTCTCCACATTTTAGTTAACACTCACACCTTCTAATCCACTTAGGAAATATGTTTATGAACTACGTTGATAGGGATTCATGCTAAACACTTGAAAATTTTCGCCAATTTGAGAAAAAGTCCTGCATATTCAGGCCGCGAACTTTTCAATCAACCCACGGTTACCCAAACCAGCGAAGTAGAGTTCAAAAATGTATCATAACCACTCGAATCTATGTAACAACTACCCAGAATAGTTTCATGAAATTATTAGTTATAATTAACCTAAACTGGAAACAATATACGAACAAAGTACAAAGTATTCAATTTTGCAAGCCTTCCAACTTCCTTTGCGTCCCGAAATAACTTTTGGTTAGGCATACTTCAGTACGACCTTGTCCCACGTATTTATGGGTTTACTAGCTGCGCCCCGCGGTTTCTCCCGCATAAGTGTTGATCCCATGGGAATATCGGGATAAAAAGTAGCCTTTATGTTAATCCAGGGTATTAGCTACCTCCATACAAAAATTTATCAAAATTGACTCAGCCGTTTGAGCGTGAAGAAGTAACAAACATATAAACACACACTCACAAACTTTCGCCTTTATAATATTAGTGTGATATTTATATCTGTTACCTACTGAAAACTCAGAAGAAAGAAAATGAAGTTACAGAAGCCATGCCCTTTGCGTTCTCTTCTGCAATTCTATTTATGTCTACAAAAGTTACATACCTAGTAATATTATTTTCTCTACTGAACTTTCATGATTTCGATCGTTTGTAACGGTCTTTCTGGAAAGATCTTGTTGAACTTTTGGTTGGGCACACTTCTGTACGACCTTGTCCCACGTATTTATGGGTTTATATTTATATCTGTCACCTACTGAAAACTCCGAAGAAAGAAAATGAAGTTACAGAAGCCATACCCTTTGCGTTCTCTTGTACAATTCTATTTATGTCTACAAAGTTACATAATACCTATTAATAATATTTTCTCTACTGAACTTTCATGGTTTCGATCGTTTGTAACGGTCTTTCTGGAAAGATCTTGTTGAACTTTTAGTTAGGCACACGTCTGTACGACCTTGTTCCACGTATGTATTGGGTATATATTTGTTACCTACAGAAGAAAGAAAATAGAGGTTACAGAAACGAGATTATTTGCGTTCTCTTGTACAATTCTATTTACGTCTTCAAAAGTTATTAATATTAGTTCACTGAACTGTAATTTCTTGCGATCGTTTGTAACGCTCTTTCTGGAAAGATCTCGTTGAACTTTTAGTTTGGCAAACTTTGCTACGGCCTTGTCCCACGTATGGGTGGGTTTATATTTGTTACCTTCTGAAAGCTCTAAAAAAAGAAAATAGAAGTTACAGAAGCGTGCGGTCTCTTGTACAATTCTATAAACATACTGTACTTTCTTTAGTCGCATAACGCGTCTTTCTGGAAAGCTCTTGCTGTAGTCTTAACATAATGAATACACTCACACAACAGGACTAATGCAGCAGCAGAACATATTGTTTCAAAACATTTAATTACACAAATTAATTGTAAGAATTATCCCCATAACGTCTCTAATAAATTCCTGCGTTTTGCTTCCCAACCCGGGAACAGCAAATGAATCCTTTTAGCACACACCGTACGTAGATCCTTATCTCTTTTATAGCCATTTACGCAGAAATAAAAAAGTACACGTTATATTTTTCGACGTTTAGCTTGTACTGTTAAATGTATCCGGGGGATACATCCATACTATCCATACGCGAACTCTGAACCGATTTAGATGAAATTTGGTATAGAGATAGTTTCAGTCCCGGGAAAGGACATAGGACATAGTTTTTATCCCGATATTCCCACAGGATCGATACTAATGCGGGTGAAACCGCGGGGTGCTGCTAGTGTCAAATATACGAACCCCGCGAATCGCGATATATTCTTGAACGTGTAATGTTTATCTGTCGTAGATTTACAACATGAGATGTTTATTCATAAACGTTGCTTAAAGTTAAGTAGTGATTAGCGACTGATCATACATTTTGACTTTTAAGCGTCACTTAACTTTAATCATCGTTTATAAATAAACCGCATAGTTGTTAGCATTCTTACATAACTTACTTATGTTATTTTTATACATCCCAAAACTAGATTTACAGTGTTTACGTATTCCTAACGTCTGTTTGCTAAAATTAAGTCGCAAGTGGGTCAAGTGATAAAAATAATCTCAATTAATACTTTCGAGCCTTATCGAACGATCGTTTTCGTAAATTAAGAAACCAATTAAAATCCGATTATCGCGTCTCGTTCCAAATTCACCCATAATAAAGCGCGGCGTGAAATTGAATTATAATGGTTACCTATAAATATATTTACATAATTTAAAAGCTAACTGTCTTAAAATAATAATATGTACAAGTACATATATATAAAAGGAGGGGAAATAATCAAAGGGCATCAAAACATTATTTTTGTTGCTACTGTTAGTGTGTTGCGCAATTAAGGCTCCTTCAAACAGGCGCGACACGCGATAAAATCGCGCGCGACACAAAGGCACCGCAAGTAGCGCAACGAGCGGTGCCTTTGTGTCGCGCGCGATTATATCGCGTCGCCTTTACCCCGCTGGACGAGGAGCATTGTGTTAACATTTTGTTATGCCTAACGAAAATTCGAAAAAAAATACAACTTTCAACAATAAATAATCATGTAAGTACCTCAAAGTCCTCTTAATCCAAAAAAAATCTCTTGTATTAAAAGTATAATTGTATAAGGTCGCAGGTCCCACCTGGTGGGTAACATCAAAATGATACAGAATCATCCCCACTTACCCTTTTGCTGGAGCCTTTCATAAATCCTGAATTACAGTTTAGAAAGTTATTGTAAGTAATAATTATTTCTGTTCAATTTCAGTGAATAAAAACTAATGTAAACTTATATTTTGCCAGTCTATTCTGTAAAAATCTCAACGTGAAAACTTAGGTGAAGTGAGCTGACATTCCACTCGATGCTTGATGATTCCACTGGCTAGGAATTGACACTATTGACAGTTCGCTTCGGGCTCACTTCATCTTAGTTTTCATGGTGAGATTTTTACATTATTAATTCATAATCTTACATAAGAAAGTGGTTATAAATTGTGTGAAGTCCCTGACACTTGTGCATGTGTTACAAGAGCGAACTGTGTGATACTAAAGCGATCTGTGTTACAAGAACATCGGCAGCTGTCAACGTTGTCACCACGGATATCTATGGTTGTTCATAAAACGGTTCGATGAGTAGAACTATAACCTTTAGTGCATCCATGAAACCTTTAAAGGTGACCAGCCATTACCAGAGATTGAAATATGATGGTGAAGTCTCGTTATCACCATAAACCAGTTACGACGTACTTTTAACCCTGGCTTTACTACTCATATACACGTTATAGTTTAAATTACGGTTCAATCACGATGAGTGTAGAAGCTCGCTTTTATGAGCTTAGAATTTATAACAGAATGTTATTCCGACCTCTTCTCATATAAGGTTTGATATTGGAGCAGTTTATTAACATGTCATGTTGGTAATTGACATTGTTAATACTATCAATATTCTCTGCGATTATGTAACCAAGTCGCATGTACTCCATTAGCTACTAAAATTACCTTAGCAGATAACATTTTAATGTGGTAAGACAAACCCACCTGACAAAGAATATATTGATGTTGTATGAGGAGGGTTCCGTGTGCTGTACGTCGGGCTGCGTGTGATTGTAATAGCGTCGCGCGTGCGCGACGGCCGCCACCGCGGCCAGTCGCTGCGAGCTGCCCATGGCCCAGCCGAGCGGGCTGCGCTGAGCACTAGCAGCGCCCGCGCCCGCCACCAGGCACCAGCGGTGCCAGCGAGCCACAACCGCACCACGCGGCGCCGCCTGCGCGACTGCCGCCACAAATTTTGTGCGGTCTTAGTTCAACTTTCTTTCAATTCTTATTTCTCTTTTCCTGGCTTTATTAGGTGGCTTTCACCATAATATTCTATTCAGCCAGTGTTCATTGAATTCACAAGTATTTTATCAGCTGGGCATAATTTTGAGATACGAATTGCCGTGGCACATCTGAAACAATAGAATACGTGTTCTTTGTACTTATTTAATTTGTTAACGAACTGTAACGAAAACTGGTAAGTTATTTTACTTGGTATCACATTTTCTTACTAGCATGTTGAAACTTATCTCTATGCCGAATTGTGTTGCTCGAAGAAAAGAAAAGTTGCATTTCCAAGTTTCAGAAAAAAATAAAAACTCTTGTGTAAATAATAGTTTATTTCATCTAGTGAACTAACACACTGTATTAGTGTATTGTGCCCTTATTGCACCTAAATCTGTAGACCGTTTCCAACTTCAAAAATAATTGGATAAACAAACATCATCGGTTTTAATGTAACTTTCGTCAGTTGAATAGTTTGTTCCGGAATTATTTCCGTGTGAATCGTAGACTGGCTACGAACTACGCGGCGTAGTCCGTTGGCGTAGCGCCGTAGCACATTGGCGTAGCAGTAATAGACATGCGAATAATTAATGTGCTTCGTGAAATCTCAGAAATAACTTTGTCCTCTGAATATATATATAATGCTATAAAAATATAATTCCATGTTTAATGCCTATAGTTTTTATTCATTTTAGGGGTAAAAAGTCTGTTCTGTAAATTAAATTTTCATGATTTTGATTCAACAGTTGCCAATTGCCATGGCATGAATACGAATTCTTCAAATTGAGTGTTTGTTAATAGGTATGTATAGTATTGGTTCAAAATATTAGTAAAACTTTTTAAATTATAAAGAGATAATCAGCATGTCCGCTTTATAGAGCTTAAAGTAAACCCAAGGATAATAATCTATTGCACCATAACATCTCAACTTTGGAAACAATAATGAGGAATTAAATTAATTCCACTATGAATAAAACTTGGAAATAGATTTTCAAGCTATTTACTCGCATTGAACCACAAAACCTAAGGACAAACTTGAAAAACTTTCAAGATGTATGTAACATCTAAACTTAGCACTTATTTCAACAAAACACGGTAAAACATACCTTACAGAGTACGTCAAACTTCCGCTAACCATGAACGTTATCGAAACTAGTATTATTTATCAATTTCACTGCAGTTTAGTTCACAATAATTGGATTTGGACACAATATACATCGATCGCGTGATAAGTTTGTCCTGGGCGGGCGGACACGACGCGAGCCCCCGACGTCAGCTCGTGGAGTGAAGGGAGGCTCGACTGCCCGCCCCAACCCCAACATTGGCCACACACACCAACCCGACTCAGCCAGCTAGCCCAGCTTGGCCCTAAACTTCCCCCAACTGTTATTATCGGTTTTCCAACTACATCTGTGTGCGGTGTGTTTGCAGTGGAAATAGCTATCTTGATGCTGAGCTACGTTAATTTTGTGTGGCGTTCAACATACTTATTGTTATTGATGACTTTTTACTGTGACAGATTTCAGGTACTTATCGACTCGTTATTTAGAATTGATTCTTGTATACAAAGGTTTAAAGACAATTTGCAGTGTATATAGCTTTTACTTAAAAATCCGGCTTTTAAGCCCTGAGGTTTAATAAGCTAAAAGGCAATAGATACGATTTCAAAACAAATATTCCTTATCATTATATCTTAAATAAAATATATCTTCCTTTTACAAGAAAAATACATTTTCGCATTAATTTATCTTAATCTTAATTAGTTCTTACTACCCATTACCGCTACACGAAAGTTTACGATAACACATAATTGATTTTGTAAACTAAACATTTACTAGGTACCTACAAGATACTTACATTTATCAAAAGCGACGAAACATGTTAAAACAAAAACCATCCAAATGCCAATTAAGCCCAACTTTGGGCCCAACATTAATGACATTAGCGGGCCAATATTGGGTCTTTCCCGTCACTCCCTCGACCGTGTTCGTCCCGTCACGCCGCCAACAGGTTCGTAGTTACTTTGTACGTTTCATTTATTGTTGTTTGCCACGCGAATTTACACCTTGTTCTAAAGGTATTCCATTTTAGAAGGCCATACGTTGACATTTCATTTTTGTTTATTTTTGATCCATACTTGTGCGCGGGAAGCGAAATGTCATGAACCGTAATATAGGTACATTTAATTATGATCGATCTATTGCATCAGAATTTCTGCATTTAGAATGATAGATTGATTGAGGACTTGTCAGTTGAAATATGTATATTTTTAACGTAAATAATGTGGTAGAAAATCTCATTGTCATAAAAACTACAATTTTCTTTAGGTAAATCTTTTTTTTTCAAACTTGGACGTAGTTATAAAACCTGTCGAAACAGCTTTAATGAACTTACCCAGTCAGTTAATCCAGTTTATATTGAAACGTACGATACTAATTTAACCGGACAACCTAGATAAAACATTACTGTTAGCACGGCGTGTCAATGTCGTTTATTGATTTTTAAGGAAATTATGTTGGACATGGGACCATCAATGGTTATCTGTACAACAAATACGTTTGAATGTTTTGTTTATTTATTTATTTATATCTACTTTATTGTACACCAGAAAATGCTTTCTGCGATCGCTTCCAGGCAACCTTAGTATGGACAGTGATTGCGTGGATATAAATAAAATGGGGTTGTCAGTGGTGCAAAATAATAATAGTATAATAGATAATAAATAAATATATATTACATATACATAATATATTATATAAATTATAATGTTTTGTTTTTCATGGATTCTATACGTAGTATAAAAAAGTCTCTCTTTTCGTCTCTGTCTGTGACCGCTTAGAGTCCTAACTACAGAATGGTTTTTGATGCAGTTTCACCTTCATTTAGAGGGGAAGTATTTGTTCCGGAACGTATATGACATTACTATTAAACTTAAATATAGTAATCTTGATGTTTTGTCAAGTCGTAAAAACCTGTGCGAAGCAGGGGTGGGTCACTAGTTTTAAAGATAAAATATAAAGATATTACTGCTTAACTGTATAAATCGGTTAATATTTCGAACATTACATTATTTAGAGGCTCCATTTACTTTCGATAAAAAACTTAAAGGACGAACCTTTAAATTGTCGTTTTCTATTACGTTCTGCGATAAGTTTGAGTTGACTTGTTCGAATAGGATTAATAGACGGTTGTACAGTTAACAAAAGACATTAGTATGCAGGATCGTCGGATAACGTTGAAGTTTAGTAAGAAACCGATGGATGTTCTCGAATAAAATTTTATTTTATTAATAGAAAACAAACAGCTCATCTATCAAATTAAATTTCAGTAGAAAACATCCATCGGTTTCTTACTAAACTTCAACTATATCCGACGATCCCGCATACTTATCTCTTTTGTTGACTGTACATAAGTCAGCCAATAACATATTGCTTTTGCTGATTTTCCAAGATCTTTATACATAGATTGTAACATGCTGCAGTAATTCTTGTATTAAAGCTCTCCCTGGATTCTTCGTTCCTTTATTTTATGTGTTACTTTGTAGGTTTATTTTTAAAATATTATTTAGTTACATATTGAGGATTGACGGATGTCTAAAATTTCTCACGTAACTCATTTTGCGGGCGCTGGGCGGCTACATCTCGCGTTTACTAGGGGAGCACGAGCCCCAGGAGATTGTAATGAAACCTTAGATCCACGCAAGCGGTATCATATACAAGTCCTACATATTATATTATGTACCTACCTCCACATCTCAAAGTCTCCGTATGAAATGTGTCAATAGTTAAAAGGGTGAAAGACAAAAATATTTAGGAGTGAATATTTGTAGTAAATTCGATCATTTTTAGGGTTCCGTAGTTCTGACAAAGAACCCTTATGGTTTCGTGTGTCTGTCCGATTTGCTAAGATACCGTTAGTACTAGAAAGCTGTAATTTTGTTGGAGTGTGTATATCAATTACGCCGACAAAGTGGTAAAATCAAATTTTGAAAATATTTTTTTTTAGGGTAGCTCCCCTACATGTGAAGTGGAGATAAATATTTTTTTCGTCGTCTACCCCATTGGTCGTTCTTAGGCGATTCGATAATTGGACGAGAGTTGAGAGTGCAATTTCAAGGTCGCGTCACGTTTAGGCACATTTCGATACATACGACAGAAGTAAGAAAGAGAGGGTTATAAGTATTATAACCCTCTCTTTCTCTGTCTCACATTAAATCTCTCTTATTCTTTATTTTTTAAGAAGTTTCAGTTCTACTATAATTATGTACGGTGCTACACGCGCAATTTTTTTTATCGTATCTGTTGAATTACGGGTGAGAATCCCACCTTACCAAATGTAATTTCAAAAGAGTATTTATATCGTGTAACGAGCGGAATGTAATAATATTAACAAAGGCAGTTACCCTATTCTTCTATCTGCGAGCACAACGTTATTCTCTATATTCTAATGAACCGTCCTAAATATACCGTCATCTATTCAAACGCCGCTATTGGTCCGGAGAGCTGGTCAGTCTTATGTTAATTGAAACGTGAAACCACAACACATTCATTAAAGCACAAAAGATAACTACGGACACACGTACGTATTTATACCCTTCGTAGCCCTTCGTAATGGCGCGTCCATAAAAAATCATATACTTATTACTAACAGCGCTTCGCGGATTCACCCGCATAAGTTGCGATCCCGTGGGAATATCGTGATAAAAATAGTAGTAGTGTATTCTATGTGTTAATCCAAGGTGTCAGCTACCTGCACACCAAATTTTATCAAAATTGGTCCAGCCGTTTGTGCATGAAGAAGTAACAAACATACAAACACCTCACAAACTTTCGCCTTTATAATATTAGTGGGATATCTATGTATGTATGGCGCGTTCAATACCTTGCGTTTTATAACGTCGTACAGAATATTAGGTTGAAACTGATGTTTAACATCAAACTGTACGTGAATTATAGGTACTCTCTTGATGTTCTGTTTTAATCTCGCGTTTGCATACAATTTGTAGCAGCAGCTTTGTGTACCACTAATGCATTGTAATAAAGTGCAACAGACTGAAAAAAGAATGCAATCACTGAACCGTTTCTACACGAAATACATTATATCGATATAATATACCGATTCAGAACGAATCGATTCGATAAGCTAAGTTTACCTAACTCATGAAAGAAAAGAAAACCAATGGGAGAAATAAATGATGAAATATGCGGCTAACTTTCTACTTGATTCCTTCAAAGAAGTTCTTATGACACTTGTGAACAATGAAGGTCTATTTATCAACACTGGCTCTTTGTAGCGTTGTAGCCAAAATTCCAACTAAACTCATCTATGTGACGTCATCTGTCATGTCCTAGGGTCACGCCCTTATTGCACGCAAAATAAGAAAGTGAAGAAGGTTCATCGTGGTATTTGAGGGGAACCTTTACCCTCCTTTCGGTTCTGTTGGAACATGTTGCCGTTAGTAGGTTATCTCCATCAGCTCATCATCGTCATCGTCACCATAAATAGTATATTTCATTACAAGTGCGGAAAGGCTGTCATTGCAAAGAGTTCCGACAAATGTCTACCCGAGCCGAGGCGCAGCCGAAGGCGAGGGTTGACAGTCGGAACAAGTTGCAATGACGGTTCCGCAGGTGTACTGAACGACTATTTTTAATACAGTTGCGAAAAAATGAAGCAATTTAATAAAATAATAAAAACACAATAAACTCAACTAACTAATCATTTTTTCTGGAAAATGGCGCCAACCGTAGAATATAAGCAGAGTTTTTTTTCTTCACCCATTTTGGTAGGCAAAGGGAACTATCCATACAGCTTAGTCTTCAGTATATTTTTTTTATTGATATGAAATGAAAATGAAATTTAATGAGATGAAATTAAATGAAACCTAACCTAACTCATTCAATTAAATCATTAAATCTGATATTGAAATAAATTAGTAGCTTCTTTTTAGAAATATACGTATTTGTATGAATCACAAAAACTCTTTAGTAAAAACTTCATGGTTGGTTTTACTTTTTAATATACATTATTTTGACAGTTGGGAAAGAGAACGCACGAGTTCGGGAAAGGTAAAAAAAAAGCACTATTATGTAATAGCCCACATCCCGAACGCTATACGTCCCTGCAATACACTACTTTTTGAGCAACTTTATTAAAAAAGTCTTTTAAAGTCACTATGGTATTGGGCATGAAAAGGTTGGACTGTAGTCTTTTCTAACTTAATTATACCAATACTATCTTATTATGAATGCGAAAGTATGTATATTGTCTGTCTGTCTGTTACTTTTCACGCCTTAACGGCTGTAAGGATTTGGGACAGACCATGACCAGCACCCTAATTGCGAAACACACTATCGATCTTAATTTGAATCATTTTGAAGCTTATTGCTAATCCATTGCTTCATATGTTCGAAAAATTTGTCTGCTTAACAACGTAAAAAACGCAATGAACGTTGTTGAACTGTCAAAATGAAACCCATTGCTACTGATAGTGTGTTACGCAATTACCCCGCTGGGTGAGGACATAGGGTATTTCTTATCCAGGTAGTAGTTTCCCGTGGGATAATTCCCGAACTCCAAAAAGCAAGTTGGCAAAAGCTAGTTTGTTTATATCTACTGTGTAAGTAGACCTTTTTTAACCTATTTACTTAGTGACATAGGTTAGGGCGCACCTTTATAATGTTTTATGTAACGACACTGACGGACGATAGTGAACACAAAGGCTTGGCAGTGAAGTGACTACATAAATCTCGTATTACCCGCAATCATATCGACTGCGAGATAATGTAATGACAGGTTTAAACCCAGGTAACCAGGATTTTAGGAGACATTTCGTCTAGGTAGGTAGTAGGTATGTACTACACTTTTAAACTATTAGCCATATTTTCCTCCAACCATTATTCTTGCGGCGCGGCGTCATAAACTATTATGAATTTAGGTTTAGTAAGTTTTATTCTAAAGGCTACCTGACCGAACAGACGCGTTGTCTAAATATCAACATTTCATACAAAAATTCAATAAATAAAAGGACAGTTTTTCCTGAATTTGAAAATTTTCCTGGAAACTTTTCAGATTTTCTTCGGACTATTCATCATCTGCCTAGCCTTTTCCCAACTATGTTGGGGTCGGCTTCCAGTCTAACCGGATGCAGCTGAATACCAGTATTTTACATGGAGCGCCTGTCTATATGACCTCCACAACCCAGTTACTGGGTAATACGATACCCCTTGGTTACACTGGTTGTGAGACTTTAGGGCTTCTGACTACCCGCCCGTAACGACTGTCAAAGATCCACGAATGACAGCTGGGACCAACGGCTTAACGTGATTTTCTTCGGTCTATTAAGAACATAAATTAATGTAAATGAATTATTTAATTCAAACATATATGATACAAAAAATAGCCAAATCGGTCCAGCCGTTCTCAAGTGATGCGCTTACCAACGAACAGCATTTCCTTTTTTTTTTTGTTAGCCTATACTATCCCACTGATGGGCAAAGGCCACCTCTAAGTCCTTCCAGGAGCTCTTTTCCCGCACCACCTCGAACCAGCCCTCGCGGTACGTGTCCAGGTCATCTCGCCATCTCTTTCTGGGCCGGCCTCGGCAGCGCCGTCCATCTTCAGGCGCCCGAGTCAAATTAATTTAGCTAGCAAAACTCCGCAGACGTGATGGGTATCAATATCAATATCTAAACATGATAAAACAAAATAGAAATTAATTTGATGACATTTTTGTGGGGTCAACGACCGCAGTTAGCGAAGAACTGAAGACACTAGTAATATTAGTTTAAAAAATCTGTTTTTTTTTTTGTGATAACTTCACAGACGTGATTGGTATCGATATCGAAACACGATAAAACAAAAGAAAACAGATTTTCTCATCTTATACTTAAAGTAACAACACTACCAGCCGTCGTTGACCCCCAATAGGTAATAGGTAGTACGGGCTGGTTTCCGCAACTCCGCGTCAATGCGCGTATTTTGCGTACGGGTGGGAAAATCGATTATTCGATCCACCCCAGCTCCTCAAAGAAGGCCAGCAACGTCTTGATGTTACTGACCGTCTCACGTAGGGTACCTGGGTTACCGTAGTACTTTGCCCTGTACGTGTCGACCACCAGGCAGTTTAGAAGCACATGTGCCGCTGTCTTGTTGACCCCCAAATAATACATCAAATCTTTTATTTTTTCTTGTTTAGATATCGATACTCATCACGTCTGCAGTTTCGCTAGTTAATTTAATTTGACCTTGTATATGTATTACAATTTTAAACAATAATTCACGTTGTTTTGTCTAGCTAAAAGCTACAAGCTTCTTCGAAGTTTTTAGTGTTAGCGGGTAGCCGACAGAGAATTAACCTAATTAACCTGCCGTGCCTTTTGATCGTGTGAAGGTCCATTAGGAGCCAGACACAATGTTTGCAGAATGGTATTTACGTAGGTACACATCGTTCAAAAATAACTGTTTGATGACGCCATCGCCATTCCGTTGATACTCATTTTGTTAGTCGGTAATCTGGGCCTCAAGTCTGCTATTACAATAGTGTCAGAATGGTCTATCATTGATTTCATAGTTGTTGATTTTGACAAGTTTGGTAATCTACTAATATAATGGCGTCATTATGACTTTCCAGTGGTCAACCACTGACACTCCATTGAAAGAAATGGCATAGAATGGTAATCTCATACATAATGACAAATGAATAACTGACTTAGGCGGTAATCTGCTAAATTTTGACAGTTCCTTTGATCAGTGACCTTTTTTTTTTTTTTTTTTTTTTACGTGGAGAAATGCTCATGCATTCTGCACTACCACGGGGAGAGAGTGCAGTTATGTGGGACTCTAACGCACTAAAACTCCACGGTGTCCTCCTCTGCCGCTTATGGCGGGAACACGGGCACGCGTTAGCACTCATCCGTGAACCCGCCGTAATACCGGCACTCCTCTCCCGCCGCGGCCTCCAACCCTCAGCCGCGATGCGTCCGATACGACATCGCGGCCCGCCTCAGTTGCGATGTCGCCCAAGCGGCACCGCAACCTACATGTTGGCCGCTACGTCGTCGGCTTGTCGGCAAAAGCCCTGACGAGCGGCCCCTCCTCGGGTTCCTCTTCGCTTCACCGTGGGTGTCCAAGCCACGGCTACTGAGCCCCCCCGCCTCGACAATGCGGGAACCCACCGGGGGGGTTGATCAGTGACCTACCATTAGAACGTCATTGTGCAGTCATTGCTTTTAATTCGTTACGAGTATCGTATATGTTCTGTGCCATTGACCGACCAATGATCGACCATTATGAATTTAGCAGATTACGAACTTTTAGCAAAATGACAATGGGATCGTGTTGGAATGACGAATTTATAAAAATAGCAGACTTGGGCCCCATTTGACACATTTTTTACTAGATACTTATGCTAATAATTGGACAAATGTACAGAATACAGTTTTTGGTGAGCAAAAATCACAATAATAAGTATAATTTATATGGTTTGTATAATGCATGTCAACGACACAGGGCGACGACACCCGTGCGTCACGCGAGCCAATTTGCTAAGGTTCATGCAGGGCTGTCAAGCCATACTTATATTACATAATATAACATGTGCAAAGGCCTTTGTAATATTAAAAAGGAAATTGCGAATAGCAACATGCAAATAAAGGACATGTCGTCCAAGAAACGAGAAATGTGGCGGTATTTTTTTTTGCATGAGCAACGCACGCTTTTAATGAATTTAAAATTGTAAATCAACAATTAAAGTTTTATGTTATCAAATTCAAAACCTTCCAAATTACTTTTCAAATTAATTATCATAATTATAGGTAATACGGGCTGGTTTCCGCAACTCCACATCAATGCGCGTATTTTGCGTCAGACTATAAATCATAATTATTAAAGAATACCAATTTTCGTAGCATCGTAGCGCCGGCCGTAGCATCAAACCAACAAACATAGATCTATGATTTTAACATTATAATTAAATATAATTAATTTGAAAAAATAACGTCCTGACTCCTGCGCTGGATAAAAACATCTGTTTTACAGTAGCTAGTGTGTTCTCCAATCAGTAGGTTCTGGATTTTATGCAATATGTTGAAAATACACAATGCATAAACACAGATTGACTTGTAACAGCCCTGTGGTGGCGGATTCATTACACATTCACGAGTTTATCACAAATCTAACACGACTTGTCGCTCACAATACTACAGAACGAACACCTAATAACCTCAAATGGATAAAGGTAGGTACTATTCCATTCGCACTCACGATTGAAATCAAGAGTATTCGAAGACGCAATTTGTAACCTGTTAATCCAATTTGTAAATTGATTACCATCAATCAATCTGGCGTGTTGAAATAGAATAAATGAAGGAAATAATATGACTGTAGAGTGTAGACGTTGACCCCCTTATTCATAAACGTTGCTTAAAGTTAAATAGTAATTAGCGACTGTTTAAACATGATATTTTTGACATTTGAACGTTACTCAATTTCGATCATCGTTTATAAATAAATAAACTCCTGAATGTGTTTGCTATGATCAAATGACCCGCGAAACTACAGAATCACATCAAAAAGACCTGAGCCCGTTGACTTATATAGGGTGACTGGTAATTAGTGACCGATACTTAAACACGTGATTTTACTCATCATTATGAACAACTTATATACTATGGGACCAAACCTGAAATTGCGAAAAAAAAAATCAGCTGTTCCCTACCATTTGACGGGTTAAGCGAACATAAATGTAGGGAACAGCTGATTTTTTTTTCGCGATTTCAGGTTTGGTCCCATAGTAAAAGTTGTTCATAATGATGAGTAAAATCACGTGTTTAAGTATCGGTCACTAATTACCAGTCACCCTATATATTACTAGCGTAGAGCCACTGGGGAACGTCCACTATAAAATTTAATCCTTCCACAGTCCTTGTAAGAGCCACTATCAATATAATTAGTAAAAATTCAGATAAAAAAAAAATAATTGCGGAAACTGTACCGAATCATTACTAAGGGAGCATGATTCCACTTAATATTTGAAGCCTTCAAATACGAAGTGGACCTTCAATTTGAATGTTATCTGCATTAGAATCAGCCAAATAACGGGACTTCCTTTGTAATATCTATCAAAAATAGCGCGACGAGTACGATGACCGTATTCATTCATACATATTATTTAATTATTAGACTCATGTATGTACACTGAAATACAATGTGCAATGCTGCGGAGTTTGTTGCGCCCATAGATATTCCGTGGTTGCACCACTTCTTTCCAGCGAAAGCACTAGGAAGTGGTGAAGGTCTGGCGTTTTGGGGGACTGTGTTATGTAATTTTGACTTTCGAAAGGTGCCGATTCTCAGCCTAATTTGAATAAATGACTTTAAATACCTATTTTGTTTTTTTTTTAAACAATGAATGTGTAAAAAGTTATTTATTGTTCTCGGAAGTTGCACGAAAGTCAAAGTCAAAGCATTTATTTCAAATAGGCACATTAAAGGCACTTTTGAACGTCAAAAATTACAACTAAATAGAATTGCTCTTTTCGCAAATTGTGACTTTATCTATCAAACTAAATTAAGTTGCGCCCTCTTCAGGCAATATTTGCATAGGTAAAGTTAGCACGATTCGATTCTTATATTAATTTTACACTAGTAAATTAAAAGTAACACCTTGCTTGTGGTGGAGTAATCGGACCACGGAGCGTCAATTAGTTCATAAAAAAATATTTTCAACTTTATCGCCTCAGCATAAGATTCAAAGTTGATTGCGAAAATTTGACAGTTTCGGGTAACTTGAGGTGCTGGCGTCTACATATTTATCATATATAAAATACTGCCGGCATCAAACCTCCTTTGTCCCATAAATAGAAAGATTTTGTTGAACTTCAAAGGTTTCTCTAAAACCTAAAATAACTCAGAAGTGCCGGAAGCCGGGTAATAAGGCCCTTAACGAGACGTGACGATAAAAAGCGCTGGAAGTACTTGTACGTACGTCACAGGAACACACAAAACTTCTTTGACATAACCCTATAACAGTTATGTAAAGAGAAGTGTAAGGAATTATGAAGACAGTCGACGACAGATTTCTTGCATGTGCCATTTTCTTGTAGACGCTAACATCAGATTTGTAGCTGACAGATATTGGTCATTTGACATAACAACACGCCTGGGTACAGGCAGGGTTTGTCAGAGGTGTACCTATAGTACCTACACCCACATTTCGTCAGTTATGTTTAAGTCCCACGGAATAGGGGCCGAGCCTATTGCCATCAACCGGGCACAAATCCAGACTCCATCCCTCATCCTCATCATCATAACCTAAATCGTTTTGAAGGATATTGCTAATCCATTGCTTCATATGTTCGAAAAATTTGTCTGCTCAACAACGTAAATAACGTAATGAATGTTGCTGAACTGTCAAAATGAAAATCATTGCAACCGATAGTGCGTTACGCAATCACCCCACAGAATCTGCAAGCTCTCTGCAATCCTCTTTAGCCTACGAAGCTGTATAAGCATGGCCACGTTGCTTTCAATGTATTTATATTAGTTTTTGCTCGTGTCTCCATTATGCTCGTAACTTGTGTGTGTACGTGTAATCTCCTAGACTAGAAAAGCCACAACTTAGCTGTTTTACCGTCAAACAACTGAACCGTCTACTGCACCCTATATTGTGTACTTACCGAGGTTCAAAACAATCCAGAGTTTCTTGCCAGATCTCGTTAATAGAAATACTTTTTTAAGTCAGTTAGTATAAAATCCTAACTAATATTATAAATGCGAAAGTAAGTTTGTTTGTTACCTTTTCACGCCTAATCCACTGAACCCATCACAATGAAATTATGCTTAAACGATGTCAGGTGTACAGAAACGGGTATACATAGGACATGGACACAGAAGGCGCAACCATTGATCACCACGCTTGCTTAAGACGAGTACAGACACCAGCACATCAAGCTACCCGAAACTGTCAAATTTTCCCAATCAACTTTGCACCTTACACTTTAGCGATAAAGTTGAAAATTTTGTAGTAACTCGATGTGCTGTGGCGTCTGTACATATGAATTGAAATAGTCACATTGATACTTGCCTGGAATTGAACACACAACCGTGCATGAGCGGCAAAGCCTAATCCAATGGGTCATCACGTCATTTCAAAATCTATAAACACAAAATTAAATTAAGTGTAAAAATTCGAGAAATTCAAAACATCTAAACAAAACAGCGAATATACATATTATGACGTACCTAGCAGTAGTAATAAAGTCTTGGCACTTGATCGATTTCATTGAATTATAGAAGAGCTTGCGATGAAGCCCGTTGGGCCACGTTCTTGTGACGTCGCCCGACGACGCGCCGACGCACGCGATTGGTGGAAACAAACTGCTTTCATGCATGTTAGCAACAACAACGGAATTCTTATTATAGACAAATACGTCTTACTTAAGTGATTAGATACACGAGTCTCGTTAATTTACTAGCACTCTTTGTGATCAAAGTTTATTTATTATTGACATGCTTTTGTTAGCCTTACTTGCAAACTACTAACTAACTAACTAAAACACAATGTGATAAAATCTTAGAAGTAAATTTTAAGCTACTTCTAATTGTTGTATCGAAATTAAACTTTGTATGTATATGTAGTTCGGATGACAAAACTAAAAATTGGTTTCTTGGAGCTTATCTGATGATCCATCAGCCAGGAGGTGGATAGTGGACTGTGGAACTCTTCAGTGGCTAGTAGGAAACCCCTCGAGTTTGGGCTCATATGATTTGTTTTGACGAGTCTAATAGATTGGGCTTGGTAACGAGGGTCTGTTATGAAGTACCGAAAATACTGGCATTAGTGGACGGAAAAGAAAGAGGAAGAAGCCTCCCTTTATTAGTCCTTCACTGCGATACTACAGACTTGAGATAGGGCACGTTCTTAGATAAAGTATAGTTCCATGTGCGCTTCTCCTCTGGGTACATTAAAGGCTCAAAACTGCAGCAAACACGTTAGATGTCATCGACCGTAAATTCTCTTGAAAGTCTTGAAACTTATGTTTAATGAAGTTTTACTTAATGATAGTTTGAGTATATTGCCAAACTTGTATTCCCCATCTGACAGGGGCTAAAGTAACCGTTTGAATATATTGAGTGGCAAGACAAGTGGTGGTTCCCTAGAGAGTTGCCAGGCCGGGCTCCATGCGTCATGGCTAGCCTTATAAATAAAATAGACACGACAACGCGACTATACGCAGCGGCTGTGAAGCTTCCATGACCTTCTATTCCTGGTAATGTTTTATGAATATCAATAACTATTAAATCAAACTTCTGCTTAGCTATGGCTTAGCCCCAGTTATCATCGATAGGTTTAAATGGCGAAAGCCCAACCACAGAGGGAAATATGTGTCTCCATAGATTCTTTCTTATATCAAATCCATTGTAGGTAATATTTAAAATTGTATTCGGACTTTAATAAACCTGCCAAACGCAATACACTGGGTCTTGCATACATTTTATAAGCGTCCTACGTCACTTCGTGAAACTTACCTTCTTGCTACCGTTGCATACTTAATGTACCTGCGCCTGGTAACTTTCTCACGAAAACCTATGAATACCCCATTATAATAAGGAATGAAAAGGGGTTGATGTATTCATGGAAAGTTTAACTTAAAAGAGTCTTCAGTCCCCCAGTTCCCAAAAAATAGCAAATAACACACACTTTCAAAGGAATACTTTAAATATTTAGGAAGAAGGCGAAACGCTTGTCAGGATTTTATGCACCAAAAATGCCCCTAATTTTACAACCGACTAATTTTGATTGAATAAAGAACGCCCTGTCCTATTATGATAACGAAAATAGCAGAGTTCACGAACAAACTTAATAATGTCCATTCTGTATATAATTTGTACAGATTATTTCCCTATTACAGGAAATTGAATTAAGTGCTGCAAACGTACATATGTCAGACTGCATACAATAAGCCCTATAACGATGGAATAAGGTTGACGTTTCGTTGCCCACTTGGTACTTGTAAGTTAGCAGAGCGGACCGTGCGGGCCGGGGTCAGTGAATTCGGATATCAAATATGCAACTTCGTAGACTCTCCCAAACCACTTTACCAATTGCAAATGTTGAAAATGTTACAGGGTTCCCGAAAGTAGTAATAGTTGGAGCGATATGTTTTGAAGACAAGTAAATATAACATGCAATCATCATTCCACGACAGCAAACTGTATGAAAAGTTTAATCATACGGAATGATGGAATTGTGTATCAAAGAACTGGGTACGACTGTCGCTGTTGGTTGATTTTTTTGTCAGCTATTCTTTCGTATAACGTTCACAGTTGGGTTGAAATTATTGAATACATAAAAAGGTTTATTAAAGTTTTATTTGTTAATAATCTACTTGTTTGGTTTGCGTTTACGCCGTACGGCATTTCATACAAAACTTTCAAGCCCTTATTTTTCGAAATGAATGAACCGATTTTAATGAAACTTCATACGCATAAGCAGGATACAAAGGTCTAAAAAGTTAGTTGAGAACATTTTCGAAATGTCTTATTTAAAAACAGATAACTGGAAATCTCTGTTTCTATGGAAAATTTAAAATCGGTCTAATTTGGCTGTCACACTATTTTTCGAAAATGTTCTCTACTAACTTTTTAGACCTTTTTATTTTTTTATTTCATCATGTTTATATAGGTAATATTGAAACATGATAAAATAAAAAATAAAATGATTTTATGTTTTTTACTTGAAGTTTGAATTGCGAAAATCTGTTTTCTTTTGTTTCATAGTGTTTACATATCGAAAACCGCCACGTATGAGAAGTTTCCACATTTACTGATTTTTTCACGTCACTAAACTAACTGCGGTCGACGACCCCCAAAAAAGCATCAATTTAAAAATCGATACCCATCACGTCTGCGGAGTTTCGCTAACTAATTTAATTTGACCTGTATTTTTTTGTAAAGTAAAGGTAGGTAACAATAATAACGTCTCTTAAAAACGCTTTAAAACCTTCTCACGACGTTAATAGCCCATGTGGCATGTGCAGTTAGCAACGCGAATGAAAAGCGTTTCTTGAACCACGCAGAGTGAAACTAACCACAGCAAAGTGTCGTATAATTACGGACTGTGAGTCCGTGATACTACTTACAACGTTACACATAATAGGTACATACACATGTTTTCAACTTAACTCAGAGTTAAACGACTGTGTGGCACAATTGAGATGGGATAGACGAGTAAGAGTACAATGTACGAGAATCATCAAGTTTGTGCTTTAAAGATAAGAACTCAAACTCAAAGCATTTATTTCAATTAAACCAATTACAGGCACTTTTGAATTGTCAAGGGGTCGGTCAGTCAAAAAGATGAAGCTAGTTGCCCATTCCAAAGCGTAGGTACCTAACCTATGGAGAAGAACGGGCAAGAACTTTCATGGACACTCTTTTAAATCAAAGCAGAACAGTTCCCAATATTTTACTGGCTACAAGTACCTAAATAAACATAAATTTGGGACTTAGTGACAGTTTT
The DNA here is from genome assembly GCA_948474745.1 of Oligia latruncula. Lineage (NCBI taxonomy): Eukaryota > Metazoa > Arthropoda > Insecta > Lepidoptera > Noctuidae > Oligia > Oligia latruncula. The sequence continues at coordinate 13,149,471 of OX419701.1, read as the reverse complement.
TATTTTATTTTATTTGGGAAAAAAACGATATTACATTAAAATATATAACACTTATCAGTAAGGTACTTATTTAAAACAAAATCAATGTAATAACCACAACATTTTCCACATATAAACAAAGAGGTATGCTATGATGCGGATTTATCGGTAAGCTAGTTGCTAAGTTGCTATTCACATTCTACGAAACATATTAAAATATAGTTACTAACTAATAAACAAGTAGTTATGCTAAACTGCCACATTTGCTGACTACCTTATAATTATTCCATTCCTGCATGTAGTTGTTTTTCAGCTATGCCTAAACCTTGGGTTAAAAAAGACGTGATGTTTATTTATTTATTAAAACTTTTTGCATAAGTTAAAAAAAATACCGTACAAAGGCGGTGCCTGAGGCATTTTCTACCAGTCAACCTTAGGGTGATACAGAGAGGAAACATGGCAGGTGCCATGGGATCGATAACACGAAAATAACCAACCAAAACCATCAACCAACCAACCACACCACCAGCAACCAGGCAGCGCTGGCGCTCTATCTAGTATAGGGTCTCATTATGCTGAGCGATGATGTGACGCATGTTTTCCTCGAACTTTTTTTTTTTGTTTGTGCTCGTTTTATTCGTCGTGTTTCCCGCAAATAAATCATTTATTTCAAATAGGCACATTAAATGCACTTTTCAACATCAAAATAAGATATGTTATATTTTTATAATTACCCAACGATTTTGCTTTTACTAGTGTATTTATCAAATATGACTAAATGCATTGTTCTGAACTTGGTTTTCTATAAATTTTTGGCTCTTTAGTCAATATTTGAAGCCGCTCGAATTGAGTAGGTACTTGAATGTAGCCTCACTTCAACCTTTTTACTTCCGAGAAAAATAATCATCTTTAAACCAATAGTACTTATAAATGCTATCACAGTCACATGCATACACGTGCGTATCAATCTCCGCAACATCGAGGAAGCCATCTATATAGAGCGGATGTGCAACTAACTACAAATGTGCTCTTCAATAAAATCTAGCCGAGGCCCGTTTTTCATTCGGCCTCCACTCGCAAACTATTCATTTCGAAACAACTATACAAACTCATTTTGACTTCGTAAATTCTAGATATAGACTAGATCGATTCTCTGAAAAAAAAAACATGTTAACCTGGCTTTAATAACTGAATTGGCAAACTGTTTTTCGCATCATTATTGTTAGCCATTTGCCAAGTAAGCATAGGGCTTTCAGCAGCAGTTGCAGCAGCAGTTTTACGGAAAGTACTCATTGTGGTTTTACTTTTTCTGCATAATCAGCCTATAATGTTCCCACTGCTGGGACACAGGCCTTGTAGCCATGGGGTTGTAATCCACCACGCGGGCCCAGTGCGGGTTGGTAGGTGTCACATGTCTTCGACTTTTCGTTCTATGACATGCCGGTTTCCTGACGATGTTTTTCTTGACCGATTTGAGAGTAGTGATGATGAAAAAACTAACACAAAGTAAAGCGCCTGTGTGGGTTCAAACCCACGACCTACAACCTACCCACCTGAAATCGCGAAAAAAAAAAAAAAAAAACAGCTGTTCCCTACATTTATGTTCGCCTAACTCGTCAAAATGTAGAGAACAGTTGTTTTTTTTTACGATTTCAGGTTTGGTCCCATAGTAAAAGTTGTTCATAATGATGAGTAAAATCACGTGTTTAAGTATCGGTCATTAATTACCAGTCACCCTATATATGTCATGTACAACACGTAAATGAACCGATTCTACACCCGCGACCTTGAAAGCCCGTGTCGTCCACAAAATAAACATCCACAACTACATAGTCTACGTAGTGCACCTCATCAGTAAATACAACATCAGAAGCAAGAAGCAAGGCCTTGTATACGCCCCTAGAGTGAACTGACCTAAAAGCTGAACGTCTGGCGCCTTTTAACTCGCCTCGCTTTCGAAATAGACACCTCGCTGTCTCGTAAAACGGATGCCGATGCCAGAGAGATGTTTTAACTGCATCTACTAGTTTTACGACTGCTATTGTTATTGTTCCTTATAAGTTTTAAAGAGAAGTTTTAAGCATGCAGCGTTTAATTCAGAGGAATGAAGGATGGATTATCTTAGATAAACTTTTATGACTTAGCAATCAGCCTTGATTATTTACATTTTCGCTTTTCCGGGTGAAAAGTGCCGTAGTGCTACTGTAAAGATGGCTTTGAACTAGATATCTACTACCACGGAGTTTTCACTACTAGTTGCGGAAAACTAAGGAATATCAAATCGCAGGAAATAAATATGTTGTGTGGGCTCAAATTGTGGGTATCTATGCGATCTAGAGAAAACTTCGATTTACAACGGCAACATTTTAAAACTATTACCTAGAAGAAGCCTGCGAAAGTGTAAATAAAGCAGACTTAATAACTTAAGAGAATTAATATTGTAATATGGATGAATATCATTAAACATCTTGGAAACCTGCGTCATATTAAAACTTCTTTAGGTATTCAAAAAGTTATACGACTCGCACTTGACTATAATTTTTCGATACTTAATTGAAATGTGTCAAACATTATTTTAAGATGTCAAAGGGTAATAGTTTGTAGTCAAAAAGTACTTTTTATTATTTTCTACACAGAGTACCTACATTTTATATTTTCTACCTTGTCACCAAAGACTACAATATGATGCTGCTTGTGACCCAGCTAGAATGATCTTGTAGTGGCGTAGAGATAGAAGCTCTAAGAAGACCGCTCTGGCGCTCTACTTGAAATTAGGAGACAAGACTTACGTGTCCTCAAAAATTCTTTACGTATGTATTTTTATTTCATAAAACAATCTATATATATATATTACTAATAATAAAGCTGAAGAGTTTGTTTGTTTGAACGCGCTAATCTCTGGAACTGCCCAACGGATATGAATAATGATTTTTGCATTTGATAGCCCAATTCTTGAGGAAGGCTTTACGCTAAACAAAAAACTAGCTTAACATCACGCTATGACCCTTAGGAGCCGTGTAAACAGAAAAAAAGTCAGAAAGATCGCTAACCTAAAACGAAGTGACAGCGCGGGCAGAACATAGATACATTTCACGCGGACGAAGTCGCGGGCAGAAGCTAGTGTTTTATAAAACTTATCAGATACAGGCAAATAAAAACGGAAGGGATCCCGGTTAGTCCCGGTTACCGTTTTTAGCAACGATTATAGAAGGTTTTGCTATCTAAGATCGGAACGAAAGTGAAATACCGGTAATTAGTTACAACGAAACGGTTCGGGAGGTAAAAATAAAATGGTACCTGTTGACAAAAGATAGTTCCGGTCTAGATGGCAAGGTACCTGGTCGTGGTTTGACGGGTTTGGTTAGATTACAGTTACGTTTACTGACCTCATCATGTGTTAACGAAAATGTTTCATATGTCATAGTATTGAAGTTACCTGACTGATAAGCTGTAAAGTTTATATTTTTGGGATTGGCCCTTGATTTCTATTTCACTATAGAACCTACGACGCATCAGGCGGCCGAAGTTCGGATATACGACTACTGCCACATACTGGATTGAGGCACTCCATCAAAAAACTGATAATAAATCAACGATAATCTCGTCAGTCTCATATCAATGATCCTTCTTTTTTTATTTGACAAGCCATGTGCAAGATTTCTTCGACGAAATTGCATACAATCTTTCTTCCCCCATTAAACCTGTATAGGGGGTTAATCTTCAAAAATCTTTCCTCAGTGGTCTCACCTTTGTTATAAAAGGAACTCTTGCGCATTTCATGCTTTTAGACTCAAAGGTTTAGGCTGTGCATTGTCTGTCAGTGAATGAATTTGTTTTTTTATTATATTTTATGGCTGGGTCACGTACGCCTACCTACCTAAAGCCCCGCGTTCATGGAAAATCTGTTGATTAGCAGTTAGCATTATGTACCGCAACATCGAGTGTCGCTGGCAACAATGTTGCATAAACTTTTGTTAACCATGTCGCCAGCAACACGTTTCCCGCAATACATAACATGATGTTAAGAACATGTTGTGCAACTTTTGTTTTCAATTAACAAAAAGCTGACAAATAATACTGTATAATATTTAAATAAATGTTGTTTCATCCTTTGTTTTACGTATAGGTACTATTACTTACTGTAATACCTGGTTAATTAACTTTTTTTTAATTATTAATACGAGGTTAAAAGTAACTAATTCACTCGAGTTTTGAAGATGATTTAATGATGATGTTTTTTCCAGGTGCTTAGCTAGTTATCGCTATGAAATGGTGGGGTGAGGGCGTGGGGCGCGGCGCGTCGCCGCACCTGCCGCGCGTGGCCCGCATGCGGCGCGCGCTGCTGCTGCTGGCGGCAGCGGCGTGCACGGCCGCGGCGCTGCTGTACTGGCGCCAGCAGACCGACGAACGCGCGCACCGCCCACTACACGCGCTCTACGCGTATGTATATTTTTTTATGGCATCTCATGTCGACTGTTTAACCGGGCTATCGCGTGGATGCAGTAATAAATTAAGGCCTCCAACCAGGGCATAAAACATACAAACTAACTAAACTAAGCGACTACACGCTAAGGGCAACCGCTGCGGGGTATGGCCCTCGGCTTAGGGCGTCCCTGGGGGAAGGCAGCAAGGGACAAGCTGGATCCGATCGAAGGCGTATGTACAGACACTAAGAGACCTCTTTATTACTCGCTACTTGCGCTTCAAATACCTTTTCTGTCCGCGACCTGGCCACCTCAATGTCAATTGCTTCATTTAAATCCTGGAATCCTGGAGGGTGCAGGTAGATGGGTACAATCAGGAATAAGAATTATGCCCACGACTAGATTGTCGAAGACCTCCTTGGTCGCGTACTTCATTATTAAAGGCCGTGTCCCTGAAAGACCTTCGGGGTTTTATGTATGTTCTTCTACTTCGTTTGGCTTTTCCGAGAGTTGAGTTTTTTTTTTTACCGAGAGTCCAGTGACGGCGGTTACTTGGTCTGACCAGCGATTAGGTAAGGTACCGGTCGCGAGGTCTTTTCCCATCTACCTTGCCCATCACCACCAACTTTTCAATGTTATCATGTCCCGACGGGCAATGTGACCAAAGTAACCGAGAAGCCTTTGGTGACAGATCGTGGATAGTCTAACTCGTATACGTAGTTAAATAAATAAAAATAAATCGTTTATTTATAAAAGGGACTCATTTACAGTAAATACCCTAACAATTATAATGGAGCACAGTTGTTCGAGGATAGATTTGGTCGATCACTTGGCGGTTAAAAGTTTCAATCTTTTTCAGTTCTGTTGCCCGAATCGTCCACGACTCTGAACCGTTAAGGAATACCGAGAAAACCAGTGTCCGGACTAGTCTCATCTTGGTGACACTGGAGACTTCTGTCTTGCCAAATACGTGTCAGTTTACGCATTGCAGTTTTGGTCCCTTCTCTTGATCTCTCGTTCACTTCCTCCCTGGTTAGTAAGTAGCGATCCGAGGTACCTACATAAATTCGCTGACATGCGAGTTCTCACGTTTTGGAGAGTTGACTTGATCGGTTCTGTCGATGAGTATGACTTTTGTCGACTTATTGATGGTGAATCCAACCAGTCCACTCTCGTATTCTACTCTGCGACCGTTTTTGAAAATGCAAAGAGTGCAGTGTCCGCACATCTCAGGATGCTGATCTTTATTCGCCCGACAGAGACGCTTCCCTCCCATTCTTCTATGGCTTTCCTCATCAAGTATTCATCATAATATATTAAAGAGAATAGGAGACGTAATGCACGTCGAAGATAAGTCTGCAAATAAGACAGCAACTCTCAAAGTCTACACAAGTCAAGTACGGTCTTTAGTTAGTATTCCGTATAACTGTTACAGAGGTGTCGAGCCGCAATGGAGCTGGGTTTGCCGCAACTTGCGCTGCGAGCGCTTGCTGGCCTCGGAGACGTCGACGCTGCAGTCGCTGCCGACGTGCAACATGCTGTGCGACTCCACGCAGCTGTGGCCGCAGCCCACCGGGCCCGTGAGCCTCGCCACGGCTGTGCAACCCGTGCGCGCCAACGCCTTCTCGCTGCAGGTGCTGACCTCGCCCTCGCGCGACGTCACCGATCACCTCACCGAGGCCTTCGAGCTCATGAAGGAGGACATGCGCGTGCTAGAGCGCAGCAGCGAGCCCGAGCACCGCACCGCCGACTACGGCTCCCCGCGTGACGTAATCGTTCGTGTGACCGTCAACGGCAGCGCCGACCCGCGCATGCGCCTCGACACCGACGAGAGCTACAAGCTCACGCTGCGCCCCGCCAGGAACACTCTCGTGGCCGACATCACCGCGCACTCCTTCTGCGGCGCCCGGCACGGCTTTGAAACTCTTTCGCAGATAGTTTGGATGGACCCCTACGCCGGCTCCTTGCTCATATTAGAGGCGGCCACCGTGGTGGACGCGCCACGTTATCCCTATCGCGGCCTTCTTCTCGACACTGCGCGTAACTTCTTTCCTACTGGTGAGATTTTACGAACGATAGACGCAATGGCCGCGTGCAAGATGAACACGTTCCACTGGCACGTGAGTGACTCGCAGTCGTTTCCGCTGCGCCTGGACAGCGCGCCGCAGCTGGCCGCGCACGGCGCCTACGGGCCCGGTGCCGTGTACTCGCCCGACGACGTGCGCACCATCGTGCGGCACGCCAAGCTGCGCGGCGTGCGCGTGCTGCTGGAGGTGGATGCGCCCGCGCACGTGGGCCGCGCCTGGGGCTGGGGGCCCAGCGCGGGCCTAGGCCACCTGGCGCACTGCGTGGAGCTGGAGCCCTGGGCCGCCTACTGCGGCGAGCCGCCCTGCGGACAGCTCAACCCGCGCAACCCGCACGTGTACGAGCTGCTGCAGCGCATCTACGCTGAGATCATCCAGCTGACGGAGGTGGACGACCTGTTCCACCTGGGTGGCGACGAGGTGTCGGAGCACTGCTGGGCACAGCACTTCAACGACACCGACCCTATGGAGCTGTGGCTGGAGTTCACGCAGCGCGCACTGCGCGCGCTGGAGAGCGCCAACGGCGGGCGCGTGCCCGAGCTCGTGCTGCTGTGGTCGTCTCGCCTCACGCGCACGCCGTACCTGGAGCGCCTGGACGCGCAGCACGTGGGCGTGCAGGTGTGGGGCTCGTCGCACTGGCCCGAGTCGCGCGCCGTGCTGGACGCCGGTTTCCGCACCGTGCTGTCGCACGTGGACGCCTGGTACCTGGACTGCGGCTTCGGCTCCTGGCGCGACAGCTCGGACGGTCACTGCGGGCCCTACCGCTCGTGGCAACAGATGTACGAGCACCGGCCCTGGACGGAGGAGCTGGCGGCCGCCCCGGGCCGCCCGGCGTGGCGCGTGGAGGGCGGCGCGGCGTGCCAGTGGACGGAGCAGCTGGCGCCGGGCGGGCTGGACGCGCGCGTGTGGCCGCGCGCGGCGGCGCTGGCGGAGCGCCTGTGGGCGGACCGCGCGGAGGGCGCGGGCGCGGACGTGTACCTGCGCCTGGACACGCAGCGCGCGCGGCTGGTGGCGCGGGGGGTGCGCGCGGCGCCGCTGTGGCCGCGCTGGTGCAGCCACAACCCGCACGCGTGCCTCTAGCGCCCGGCGCCCGAGCGCCTGTAGCCGGCCGGAGGTACTTCTGTTGTTCGTAGTGGCGTGTCACCCTTAGTGTACACGAGTAGCTAGTAATTGTACAGCGCTTTCTGTTATCGTTTTGATTAGTTAGCTCGCCTGCCCGGGCCCGGATACGTATCGATACGATTGTTGCGTTCACCGCGACGAGAGTTACTGCCGTCGAGTCACGTGTACTCGATCACTAATGTTCGACTTTATAAGTAGTTACATAATAAAACGTGTTACATAGCTAGGCTGATGATGTATGTGATAACTGGTAAGAGACTATAACTTATTAAAATGTATTAGTTAAGGCGAAAATATAACGAGTGTTCGCGAGATGAAAAATGTTACCTGCGGCGGACGGTGATATAGAATCTCTCATTAAAATTAAATCGCATTTTATAACGTGTTGAGCTTTCTCTTTTAATAATATTGAATCTATAAAAGATGCTTTGTTTCTGTAATCAATTGTTGTTTTAATAAAATTTAGAAATTTGTCTTTGAACCTTAAAATCGACTATTGTTAATTATTAAAATTACTGATAAGTTTTAAATGATTGTTTAGTCAGGGCTCAACCAGCTGTGCTGTGTGAGAGGTCAATGTGTCGGAGCTCTATGCTTCAATATTGTAATGTAATGATTTATAATTTATGTTCAAATGTATTTAATTTTTTATCATTAATTCATGCAGCGTTCAGTCATTTTTTCTGTTCATTCAGTGTAGCTTTAACCACATTTTAATGAAGTGTCTGCACGTAAATTGAATTTTATTGCCTTTATAAGTTTTTAAGAGAAAATTATCAAGTTCGCTGACCTTATTTTGTTGGTATGATAAATCTTAAGGTTCAACAAAAGTTGTGTTACATGTTGTTTTGTGAGAGGGCCCTCTCACAAAACAACATGTAACACAACTTTTGTTTTATATGGCTATATCATATTGCGCACATTTTATGACTTTATGACACACAATGTAATTATGTATAGTATGGAGCCAGCTTTGGTTTATTAGAATATCCACAGAGCGCGGAAGCGTCTTCGTCCTCTGTGAGAATATCGATTATTTGTATTGCACAGTAACAAAATGTTATGCAAGCTGGCAGGACATCGCCGCGGAACCTGATACCATGGATTCAATACAAAATGATGTTGTGTTCGTTGTTCAGTTGTTTTACATAACGGAGCTGTTTTGTAAAACAACTAGCGGTTTTGTAAAACTGCGGATTCGACAATCCATATGCGACATCACTATAGTATGTAGAGACGTACACTAGACAGTCTATACAGGAGGAGTTGCTTTTTCAACTCAGTTTGGGAAGATTCTGAACTAGGTTCTTGAAAAAAAAAACAAAAGAAACTTAGTAAAGTTATTTGTAAAACACATTAGATATTTCCGAATAAAAAATTTTTTTTTTAAATAACTTCAGCGGTTTTTCTCTATGCCTTGTAGTTTAGAACTTCCCCATAAAGGCTAGAAAAAACAACCACCTGTATATCGTATAATTAATAAATTCAGCATTATTCTTAAATTTTACTTAAGAACAATGATTACCTTAAACTCTCTGAATAAATTAAAAAATGGAGCAGAATTTGTATAAATCTGCCAAATAAGTTAACAGGAACTAAACACCCAATTAGGGTATAGTAAGTCCTAAACCTAAATCAATCATTACATCAACCATCTAATCATGTAAACCGAAGTTTTGTGGAAATATTAATTTATTGTCGTGGTCTTTCCGCTACATGAGAGCACAGAGCACCTACCAATCTGCTGTTCATACAATGTAATTCTCAACCTAATCAGAAAGAAGTTAACAATATTTTTACATTAACACATTTAAAATCATTATTTTTCTAATTTCATTTTGAAACGTCATAAATAATTTTACTATTGAGATTTTTATGTAAATAAATCTATTATTTTGTATATTACGATCATATTTATGGTTTTATTTATTTTGTAGTTTAAGTTTAGTTCATTGTCTTAATAGAAAACGATCGATATTCAAATTATGAACCTGTTTTCCGACTGGCTCGTTTACATCGTGCGTGCCTGAAGATCGCCGTATGCGACCGAGGCGCGTGCGACGTTATCAATGAGAGTGAGGTTCACGTAAACTAGCCTTGCAGTACTGACCTGCCTGTCACAGCCAGATTGCGTGAACCTGACTCTGTTGGACGTTACTCCATGACGAATTCGCAGCGGTTGCAACGGTCGACTTACCTTAGTAAAATTTGCTATCCATGAATGTAATTTCAAAATAACTACTCAGTAAGTTTGCTAGAGATTTTCCTTCTATTGGAAAATGTCTTTTAATACGAGATAGATGATAAGTTTAACGCATTGTGTTAATGAGCTAGATTTCATTCCCCTGATTATTGTGATGAGTAAACTGGCACAATTTTGTACATTTTGTATGTAATGTTTGGTGCTATAGTGATTTTCGTGGTGTACTTCTATGAATTAAAGAAAATATGAAATTAATAAATGGTTTTGTTTTTAATTTTAATCTTGTGTGGGGAAGAGATATGAGCTATGGCACCCTTTATGACTCCCATCTCTTTGGTCCAGCACCTTTATCCATTTCTCAGTTTCGCCTATTTAAATAAGACAAAGACTTAAAAAAGCAATAAATTAATTTATTTATTAACAATTTCGTTGACATGTCAAATTTCGTAAAAATAAAACTACCTATTTCTTTCTAAAAATGTTACTCAGCCTTCTGCTTCGTGGGGTTCCCTGGAATGATTACAAAAGACTAATTAATCACCCACTTCTAAAATATATCATCAATAAAAAATAATCGAGATTCATATTTAAATCCTAGTTCCCAAATTGATGTTAGTTCCACTCAAAAAAATTTAAACTTTACGCCAGTGTAAACTAAATTGACTTCAGAAGGACTAATGTATTGAAAAGTCGCCAAAAAGCATCAAGTTGCACCACAAACTGAACTTGTGGCTAACACAAATTATTTTAAAGCACTAATTCTATTCAAGTGTTTCGTGGAGCAAACGGGTGTTAGCGTAATCTAATGACAGGGCGTACAAGATTTGAACTCACTTCGGCGGTATCGTTTTTGTTGGATCGGAACAGCGACCGGATCCGGGACGGAGTGCTAGTCTTGCGGGACGGCTGCGGCTCGGCCTCCACACGCAGCGATTCGCGCAGCTCGGAGTCCTGGGAACAACGGTTACATTTACAATATACAGGGTTATTGGTAAAACATTAACAACCTCTTAAGAGGTCATTGTACTCATCGTGTCACTGACCCTGGCAGAGCCACCATCAGGGATTTTAATTTTGATTCGTTAAAAAAAAAACAAAAGTTTTAAAACTTACGGTAGCGGATAGTCTGCCGGCCTGCTTGCTGGGTGTGGGCGGGCCGGGCTTCTTGTAGGCGATGATGCCGACCTCCTTGCGCTGCGCCTTCGCCCCCGCATGCCCCGCCGCGCTGACACACTGCAACATCATTACCCACTACTACTTTACACATATTCAGGAATATGCCGCGAGGATAAGGCTTTCCAAATGACGCATCTCTTGTCATGGCGCAAAATCATACTCATAATCGAATATCTGCATAATCAGTGGCGGACATTCTTTGTAGATGTGGTTCTATCTAGCGGGGCTCGCGAGCTAGGCTCATAAAACTAGTGGCAATGTTTTGTTTGTTCAATTTACCTCGTGAATTTATTTTTGATAGAAATCACGATAAGTCGCCTCATCTATCCAGCGGGGCCCTCGGCTCTATTGCGCTCGTAATACATTAAAAAAATATTGATCGCATCTACCCCTAATGTAGAGATAAACTACGATAACATGGCGCGCCCCTCCAAATTACTGTGTACTGTACGATTAATGACGTGACTAGTCGAGCAACAAATCCGTGGATTTGTTTTTGTTTGACGGCCGTCTCATTACGCACACATGCGTTGTGAACCTTGGTGGTGCATTGTAAATACTTTCACAAATACTTTCAAACGTTTTGAATTTTGGAGGAGCGCGCCATGTTATCGTAGTTTATCTCTACCTCTCGGTTCATGTATGAAATTCAATAAGGTCATAATCAGTAATAATCAATTCTATTAAGGCGATTGGCACACTGCACCGCATCATGCAGCGGGTCGCAGATAGCGCACTCACGCGCGTGATTTTTTACATACAAATTCAATAAAAACGCACTCACGCGCGTGGAATTTGGCTCCGTTTCCCGCACACCGCTGCGTGATGCGTGGCAGTGTGATAATCGCCTTACAGTCTTATTTTTTCTGGATAAACATCAGGCAAACAGCTGATTGATTTCGCTTGCTAGTTACACTATCAGAGAAGCAACTTCCACAGAGTTGTTGTTTCTACGAGTGCGTAACTCGGAGAAAAGCTAACTATTTAAAATCTACCTTTATATCTTCCTCATCGACGGCTTGTGTGAACTGCGTCTCAGCGGGGTAGGAGCTCTTGAGGTGCGGCGGACACAGCGAGTTGCGCCAGCGCAGCTCGGACAGGCGCAGGCCGGGCGGGCCGGACTCACGGGCCCCGGGGCCGCCGGTCTCCCGGGCCCCGGGAGCCACAGACTCGCGGCGTGGTGTAGCTGACAGCTCCTTTAGCCATCGGTTGTCGAACACCTCGCCTTCCTCGTCGGACATGTGCATTGCGCGACCCTCTGACGACATACATCCAAAAAAAATAAAAAGATACTTAATACGAATCACCCGAGATGTCTGTACTAAATGCACATAAATCTTCAAGTGAAAACCGCAATAAAATCCATGTGTACTTTAGAATAACTAAATGCACACATAGAAACACGAAAAGCGACTGTTTTATTCTATTTTCAACATACAAGAAAATAAATACCAGTTTTTTAAAAAGTAAAATTGGATACTAAGTTGTATAAATTATATGAATCCATGCAGTCCTTGTGTTATTCTCAAGCATTCCATTGCATCTCTTACCTCGTTTAGTCCCGTTGTTTTTCACAGGGAGAGATCGTAGAGAGTGGGAGTCGGATGGACGGGACGGCTCTTCTTGGAACGGAACGAGTCCAGACTACAAACGAAATACAACATTATCTTAGCCACATCACACTATGCTGTGGCAAGTATGTTAGCTTCCCTGAGAACTGTAGCTGAATTGCGGAATGAGTACAGTCAACAGCAAAAGTAGATGATCAAAATCAGAAATTCAATACTAATGAACGGAGTTCGCGTCAGAACTGTGTGGAGTCGAAGTGATTCAAAAGTATGTGATTGTAAATTATACCAAACATTTACTACTAGTACAGCTGCCATATATTCGTGATCAGTTTCGAGTCCTAATGAATTTCTGATTTTGATCATCTACTTTTGCTGTTGACTGTACCATGTGAAGTTTGTGTATTAGTAGTTATGTGAACAATGATGTTACATGTAAATTGAGGGAGACAGATTACAAAACTACAAATTTGTAATTTAATTGGGTCTTAATTTATATGTTTCTGACATATTATGAAAACGACATCGAGTCGACAACTACATGCATCGACACAAAATGTTTATGTGTCATATATATCATATGATACAGAAAAAAAAATTTCCATGTGTACAACGTATGTTTACTTATAATGATAGTACGTACAGAATGCACGTGCTGCAGCGACATGAGGCTGCCGGAGCGCTGCGTGCGGCGCAGCCAGTCGGCCTCGTCCTGCGTCACGAGCAGCTTCTCGCCGGCGCGCCACAGCTCGGCCGTGAGCCCGCGGATGTGCGTCTCGTACGCGCGCGACGTCTGCGCCAGCTTGTCGCGCGCGCGCTCTAGCTCGCGCTCCAGCGCGCTCATCTCCGAGCGCTGCTTCTCCTTGAACACTGCGATCTGCTCACTGTACAGTTGTTTCTGAAAACGATCACACGAGTCAGCGCGTGTCTAAGCTCCGAACCACATGCATCCATTTCAACGCGTGCAGCAGACCATGCATACATAAATATACACAAACATATATTACCTTGCGAATCAGCAAACTACTAAAACAATGTTTTAATAAACACTAGCGAAAAAATACTTGAAATAAAACAAAAGCATCCAATAAAACAATTTATTGAAAACAACATAAGTAAATAAATTATAGACTTCACAAGCCACACTCAGTGATCCATGAGAAGATAGCACCACCACACCAGCTGGTATAGCATTATCAACAACAGTACAGGGAGGATACTGACCATTTTGCTCTTCATGCGGTCGAGTTTGTCCTCGTACTCGGCGCGCACCTCGGCCACGGTGTCGCGCGTGTCGCCCGCCTCGCGCGCGCGCGCCACACGCTCCAGCAGCCGCGCGAAGCTCTGCGCCAGCTCCTCCAGCTGCACGTCCAGCGCGGCGTCGGGCGCGGCCGGCGCGCCGCCCGGGCCCAGCGCGCGGCGCAGGCCCCGCTCCAGCCAGCGCTCCAGCGCCAGCGCGCACTCGGCCAGGTCCTGCAGCGCGGCCGCGTGCGCGCGCTCGAGCGCGACCAGGCCGGGCGCGCCCGCAACTCCCTCCGCGCGCAGGATCTCGCGCCGCGCCGTGCGCTGCAGTGACGTCACCGCGCTCAATTTCTGCACGTACGCCTCCCGAGCGGAACACAACGCCTTGAAGCTGACCGCTTGCTCGTTTAGAACCTTCTTCAAACTGAGGATCTCTGTCTCGTGGATCTTGTTCACTTCCGTGAGTCTGTCCCGCTCTTTTTGTAGAGCTAATTGTTTCTCTGAGCATTTTCTCAGATGTCTATCTGTGGTCTCCAGGAAGTTCTCCAAGTCTTCCATGGTGACAGTTCCAGCGCTCAGGCTGCGTTTCACCTCGGTATCGTAGTTGTTCGAGTTGCCGAAGTTGGTGAGTTCTTTGAGGACAGTGTTCGTCTTTATCTCAGCGATCCTCTTGAGTATGATCGCCTGGTACTTAGCGGACACTTTAATGATCTGCGTGGCTCTGTTTTCGTTGACGCTCATTTTGCTCACCTGTCTCTTGAGGTCCGCGATCTCCTCGTTCTTTTGATGCACAAGTTTCTTGAGCTGAGTGGACAGTTGGTGGCAGTTCTCCTTGCTCAGCTCGAGGTCTTTGGTAATGTCGAGGAGTTTAGTCTCGGACTCTGCCAGCAACGTCTTGAGGTAGGTGACATCGCTGTGCAGTGTCGTGATGGAGCGGTTCTTGTCGAGGATGATCTTTTCTAAGTCTGAGATGGTCTTAAGGCTCTCCGTGGATAAGTGTGACATGTCTGAGGATGTGTTATCTACCTGTAGCTGGAGGTCGCGGAGCTCCTTCTCCGCTTGACCCGACTGCTTGTGGCTCGACACCCTATCTAGGCTCTGTGCGGCTGCAACTGCGAAAGATAACGTTAATTAGTCAAATATTTTTTACACCACAATATTAGAATGATCCTCAATATAACTAGCACATTAATATTTTTACTTCTTGTTGACAAAGCTACATTTATGAATAAATGATGTTCTACGTACATGTCTCTCTCTGTCCAACAGCCTTGATCAAATCCTCATTTTCCTTTCTCAGAATGTGCAATGCTTCTCTCTCGTTGTTAATATTCTCTAAATTCTGTTTCAATTCCTTAATAGTCGTCATGTTTTCTTGTATTTCCTTCGCGTGCTTTTCCTTTGTGTCTTGTAGCTCCTTGCTTATAGAAGCAATGACAGCGTCTTTCTCTTTACTCATTTTAGATACGATCGCGTCTTTGGCTCTAGAGTCTTCTTCACATGACTCCACTTTACACTTCAAGGTGCTAAGCTCTTTCTGTGTAATTATAATATCTTTCCGTCTTTCTTCGAGTTCTATTTCAGCCTTGTCATGATATTCTTGTAGGATGGCACATTTGTTGACAAGATTTAGTTTGTCGTTGTTGACTTCTTCTAGCAGTTTCTTTTTCTCCTCCTGAGCCCCTTTGAGGAGTTGTTCCAGTTTCGATACCTCTGAAAAGCATAATGGTGAAATTAGTATCTTGGGACATGGGATGGTCAGCTTAAACCCGAATAATACCATATTATTATTCAACTTCACACCTACCATTTGTATTTTCATCAATGATTTTTACTAGGTTCAGATTTTCAATCTTCAATTTAGCTATTTCTTCACCGTAAGTAGTAATATTTGATTCCAAAAAGTAAATGTTAGATTCGGTTGCTTTATTCTCCATTATTAAAGCATTTTTCTCTTCTTCTAAAAGTATTTTATCTTGTTCCAGCATTTTTATTAGCTTGTGAAGTAAATTAGCTTTTTCTTCCATTTCTTTAATATTTTCAGTCTTTTCTTTGAGTGTACATTCGAACTCCTTGTTCGTTACTGTAAGGTTTTGTAATGATTGTTTTAATTCGTCAATTTCGACTCGTAATTGTATTTCAGAGGCGGCAATCTCTTTATTTCGTTTTTCCATTGAATCCATATCTGAAATTAAGAAAATTTTAATAATTGCGTGAAAAAATAAATCTAATTTTTTTACAATTGCCAAAATCTTAAATTTTTGCATGTCATTCATGATCATCATCTGCCCAACTGTCTCCCAACAATACTGGGGTCGGCTTCCAGTTGAATACCAGTATTTTACATGGAACGACTGCCTATTTGATCTCCACAACCCAGTTACCGGGTAATACGATTCCCGTTGATGACTTGTTGTCAGACTTTCGGGCTTCTGACGACCCATAACGATTGTCAAAGATCCACAAATGACAGCCGGAAGCAGCTGCTTAATCTGCTTTCCGATGCACGGAGGGGTCTTGTTATGTAAAGATGGTCACCCATCCACGGACTTACCGCGGCAAGCGTAGCTGTAACCTGATCGATTTGTTATTACTTAGCCACACAGGTTTCATCACGGTTACGTTACGATCACCATTTGAACGCCCCGTAACAGAATCCTAAAACTCCAGCAGTTCTACTTACCATTTTTATATTTTTGTACGGTAGTTGATAGATTACTATTCTCTTCTTGCAGTTTCTTAGATTCAAACAGTTTAGTTTGCAACTCCGATTTCAGTTTTTTTATGTCTGCCGCTTTTATATTCGCTTTTTTGGGCTGGACCCCTTGGTCATATATTTCTTTAAATACTGATTCGAGTGCAGATTCTTTTTCTTCTATTATTGCTTCTAATTTCTTTATTTCTTTTTCAGATGCTTCTTTTTGGGCATTTATTTCTTTTTCGATCCTTTCTTTTTCATGTCTTATCCCTGCCATTTCTTGAAATAGTGACTCCAAGGAAGTTTCTTTTTCCTGAAGTTTTGCTTCATAATCTTTCCTTTCTTTCTCCAACTCTTCCGAGAGAGTTTTATTCTCTTCTTGTAATATCTCATTGGCTCGCACATTTTCTGATATAATGTTATTTAGTGTTAATTTGTGGTCTTCCATAATGGCTTCAGTCACCGTCACCATGTTTTTAAGTATCTGTCTTTCAGAGTCAAAATCTTTGAGCAATTTTTGTTGTTTTTGTGTTTCATTTTTTACCTCCTCTTCTAACGCCTTTATCGCTGTAAATTAACATTTCGTACAAAATATGTGCACATGTTTTCGTAAATGTTTGATAAATGACGTAAAAGCATCACAAAATTATCGAAATCATGTTTGCATTTCTAAATAATACCTAAATATGTTTGTGTTACCTGTTCTCCTATATAGTAAGGCAAACATTGAGAAGCTAAGCAGACAGGTTACAGAACCTCAATTAAGACTGAAGCATTACTTAAAACTAGTTTCAACCAATCTTCTAACAGGCATTAAACTAGCTTTAAGTAATGCTTAAGTCTTGTAAGTAATATAAAACATATCACCGGCCCTAGAATGGAACCCTGAGGAACCCCTCTCTAGGAAGCCACAATATATTACAATAAAACGAAACATTTTGTGAACTGGGCTCTAAATACTATTCTAATGGTATTTAAACATAAGTTTAATACCTAGTAATATGCTGCGTAAAATGTTTTATCTTCATCTTATTGCCTACACAAAGTACACAATCAAAATATGCTTGAGAAAATAAAATCAGCTAAATTGTTTAATTTCTTCAAAACAATCAGAAAATGAGTACAACTGTAAAGCATTACATGAATAAGACAGATTAGAAACAATTGTAACAACAAACAAACCTTGGCTATTTTCTTCAATGTTTTGCATAAGCCGTTCTTTCTCCTTCCTGGTCGCGTCTAACTCCGAAGTTTTATCCTTCAAATAATTCGTCAGCTTATTGATCATAACATTCAAGTTATCTATCTGACACTCATAAGTGCTCTTCAGTTTGTCTGTCAAATTCTCGTTGTCAATAAGTTTTTCCTTTAGAGAATGGACTTTGACCTCTAACTGTAGTTTGACATCGTTCAGGTCATTAGTAAGAGATTGATTGTCTTCTTGTATCACATGCATTTCTCTTACTTTGTTATCTAACGTAGTGTTGAAAGTCTCAGTTCGTTTTGATAATTCTACAAATAAAATATATAATTCTAACATTATGAAGAAGATTAGCATTACAACTTTAAGCAAAATAGAAGACTTCATAAAGCTGACCCCAGCTACAGGCAAGGCTAGGATGAGATAGACAAGATGCTGAAATGAAAGTTAATTGATAGTTCGTAGAATATTTAGTATCCAGTTAGTAGTTCGTAGAATGTTTAAGATCCACACTATCGGAGTCGCGATGGTTAGTTAAACGAGCACATATAAATGTTTGAGAACATTGCAGCTCTCACGACTGTCCCCTGCAAGTATGAGCTCTGCAAAGTTCATAGATAATTACTACACACACTTATTAGCAGTGGATGACCAAAGCTTTATTAGTAATCATCATGCATAGTTGTTAAAATCATTCAAGTCTACCAGAGAGAAATAAGATCAACAGTTTTAAGGTGTAAAATAATAGGGCCAAATTGAGGAACACTATTGAAATGTGTTTGTTAAAACTTACCCAAGAGGGCATTGCAGCTGAATAGAGGGAATAGATTTCAATTTCATTACTCACCAATCTTATTCTCATTGATGACTTGCTGGAGCCGTTTGACCTCAGTTTGTACTTCAAACAACTGTGTCTCTTTCTGCTTCAACTCGTTCCTCAGCTCTGCAAGTGAGCTATTACTATGTTCAAGTGCTTTCTCTACATTCTGTCTCACCTCCATTTCAGCGAATATTGTGTTAGCAATATTTATAAGCATATCACACTTTTCCCTGGCTTGACTATCTTGTCTGAAAGATTGCAATATATTTTTCAACTCTTTGTTGACAGTTCCTTTCTTTTGAAGTTCTTGCACAAGGTTTTCTAGTCCCTCACATAGAGTTGTTGTAATAAGGCTGTTTAATTCTTCTTGATCTGAAATAATACAATTATTATACAACATAGATTTTGTGCGTGATACTCCTATCTGAAATTAACCTGGTTAAGTAATATATTAAAGGTGATATTATAACTTACTTTTAATATCCATTTGTAAACTATTCAATTTCTGAGTAACCTTTTCAAGCTCTGCTTGTACACTGTTAGCTTTAGATGAATAAGTTTCATTCAACTCGCACAATTTCGTTATCAATTGATCTTTCTCCGTTTCCCTTTCATCATGAGCCGACTTTTCAACATCTAAAGCTTTCACAAGTCCTTCTTTTTCAACAAGTAATGATTCTTTGTCAGTTATAAGCTCTTCTTGAACAGTTTTTTGGTCTCGCAGCTCACGTTGCAGGTTTTCAACTTCAATATTTAAATAAGCAATGTGAATCTCCATTTCTTTAAGAAGCACATCATTAGATGTCTGCTGTGCCGTAAAGTTTTGAACCAACTGTATCTTTTCCCCTTGCAAAATCTCGCTGGTAGTTCTCTCTTTTATGCATTGTTCATCTAATAAACAATGTTTTTGAACAAGATGGTCTATTTCTTTACTCAATTCTTCTTTATTATTTTCTACTTCTGTTATCTTCTGCTCTATAAGTTGTTTCTCTAATACAAGATTTTCCTTTTCCTTCTCCGCTAGTTCTCTCGCGGATTTCTCTTCGACAAGCTGTTGCGTGAGACATTCTTTATCTTCCAGTAGAGTTTCCGTCATTGTCGCTTGTTTCAATAGTTTTCTTTCAAGTGTTGTCTTCTCGGATACAAGTGCATTTCTTTCTTCTTCAAAAATCTTTTTAATCGTTTTTTCTTCAGCAAGGTGCTGTGTCAGTTCCATCTTTTCATTTAGAAGCGCGTTTTTATCGGCGACCAGAATTTTCATATTTTCACTTTGCTGTTCCTTTTCTGTTTGAAGACTGTCTCTAATAGCCCTTTCTTCTATTAGCTGGTTTTCTAAAACCTCCTTTTCCTTCAAAGTCACCGCACTTTTCATTTCTTCATGAGCTATTGTCTCTACAAGTTTATCTACTTCTTGTCTGTTCTTTGTCTCGGTATCTTTCATGTCTTGAGCCATTACTTCAAGTTTTTTAATTAATTCATCTCTTGCGTTTTTAACTTCACAAAGATTTTGCTGTAATGTTACGACTTCTTGAGTTAATTTTTTGATTTGCTCTTCTTTTGCTTCAATATTTTCTTTAGTCTCCACCTTGTATATCTCCCAAGTTAATGTAATGTTTTCGTAATCTTTCCTGATGGATTCTAACTGAACAGTGTGCACTTTCAGTTGCCTTTCTAATCTGTCAATGACACAGTCCTTCTCTTTCAGTATCACTTCGTGGCTACTGTTATCCTCTTCAATGGCAAAGTGTAACTGTTCATTTTCTTTTTGCAATGCTTCTATTGCTTGTTTCTTACAATCGTATTCCCTTTTGACTTCCTGTTCCAATTCATAGTTTAATGTTTGCAACTGACTAACCCTTTTTTGTAAATCTTTGGTCTCAGCAGTTTTCTGGTGAGCCAAATCTCTGATTAGTTGATCTTCCTTGGACAATCTCTCTCCTAACATTCGGATTTCTAAAAGAAAATAATGTTATTGTTAGTTCTATTAAAATGTTAGGTTCCACGTGATATTTATTTAATTAGAAAAACAAAACTTACCTTTACACTTCCCTTCAACGGTTTTCATGGCTAGTTCAAGTTCCATTTTTAATGTTATTATTTCATTATTCTTAGTAGATATTTCCTCATTCAGTAGAGACGTGATGTTTTCTAGTTGTGTGCACTGATTCTGATATTCTTTTTCAATTTTGTTCTTAAATGAAATTTCTTCATTCAATTTCTGGGTCAATGCCTCTCTTTCTTTATATACCAAACTCACATTTTCTTTATCAATATTTAAAGCTGTTTTGAGATTTTCAACTTCGCTAGTAAGTGTATGAATTTGATGGTCTTTGTTTTTAATAGTTTTTCTAGAAGTACAGCTCAGTTCTTTTATGGTCTTTTCAGTTTCATTCAGTTTCCCCATTAATTTAGACATTTCTGAGTCAAAGGTTTTCTCAAGTGCTGTATATTTATGTTTTTCTTTAGTCATGTTCTGATCCAAACTTCGGATTGCTGAAACAAAACGAATAACATTAGAACTAACTAGGCTACGCGATGCCATCACATCTAAATCTAAAATACTTATATACAGACCTTTCTTGTTCTCATCAATAATTTTTGCCATTTTTTCGCAATCTGCCTGCAACTGTGATATTTGTTTAGATTTATCTACAAGTTCAAGGTCCAATTTAGTCCTTTCTGTTTGCATTAAGTCTACTTTGCTCTGCAAGGCTTGTTTCTTAGCAGTCATATTAGCTAATTTATGACTATTATAATCGATGGTCGCAATCTTATCAGAAAGCTCATCCTCTAAAGACTTTTTAGTGGTTTCCAGTGTATTGTTGAGTAAATCAATATTTTTATTTTTGAGATCAATCTCATTAGATAGTCTCGAAACATCCAGATTTAGTTTATCATTCTCTGCTTGCAATTTTCCAATGGTATCTTTGGCCTCCTTCAAGAACAATTCCAGTGACTCAATGGTCCTTTCCTTGCCTGTGAACTCTATTTTTTGTTTAGAGAACTCGACTGTCAGTTTGTTTAACTCTTCCGACAAATGTAGTTTGTTCGCCTGTAGTTTCTGCAGCTCCTCTTGATATCCGATCTTATGATGTATTTCGTCATGTAAATGTGTCTGTAATGTATTTATAATTGCGTTTTTTTCATCCAAGTCAAATTTAAGTTTTTCCGATTCTTCACGGAAAGTATTTTTGAAATTTTCGGCATCTTTAAGAAGTTCATTAAATCTAGTAGTTTGGTTGTTTAATTCTGCCTCCAACTGTCCTTTATTTTGTTCCAAATCCCTGCAATGACCATGCAAGTTAGCTACTAAACGTTTAAAATGTTCAATTTCCTTCAACCCAGATGCAATATTTTGTTCCAGGCTTAGTTGCATTGCAGTCATTTCTTCATTTTTATTTTGCAATTTATTCTCGACTTCGCGTTTCTGTTCATGCAGTTGACGCACATTTATGTGATACTTGTTTGAGATCTCTTTCTCGTTTCTCAAATCCATTTGAAGAGTTTCAATCATCTCACCCTTTTCGAAAACGTTATTTTGTAGCTCCACCAGTTCATTATTCCTATTCAATACTTTTTCATTTAACTTCATCATTTGGTTTTCATAGCCGTCTCTCATGTTGAGCCTTGCCTGCTTCTCTGTTGTTACTTCAGCTTTGAGGCCTGTTATTATGTTCTCCAACTTGGTACTCTCATTAGAAAGGCTTTGCAGAAGAGAGAACTTCTCTTCCTGTAGTGTTTGTATTTCTTCAATCTTTTTATCAATTATTGATCGTGAGTAGTCGGTGTTTTCTTTAATCTTTTGTTCAAGTTCATTAATTTCATTATTCAATTTACTCATTTCATCATCGTAATAAGATTTCAAATTATTTTTCTCTTCAATTTCCTCATTGATGCGGTGTTTGAGATTAAAAATGTCGTTTTCTCTCTCTGACAGCACTCTTTCCAAGTTGTGCTTATCGTTTTCAGATTTCTGACAGAGTTCATTCATGTGGTCCTACGATAAAATTATGATGGTAAGTAACAAGTTTAACACAAGGACCCTACCCTATACCACAAAACTTTTCGTAAAGTTTTGTGTTTGTATAAATTTTAACTTGTAATTGTTTACAAGTTAAAATTTATAAATTTTATGTGTGTGTACCACACTTTAAGCCGCACAATTGTAACTGAAAAACCTTATGAATACCTAAATTGTAATAGTGACTACAATTTATTTAAAGCCCTCATGCTTCGTTACGCTTTTAAAAATGCGAAAGATGGTTACTTACCTGTATTTTTTGTAGTTGCTGTTTAAGAGTATCGACCTTAGCTCTTTCTTCCGAGAGTTGCACCTCGACAACATTAGCGCAGGCCTCGCTACAAACAGCTGCAACACGAAATACAACATTTACGAAAATCGCAGTTGTATAATAAACTAGCGACCCGGCCCTGCTTCGCACGGGTGCAATGTACTAATGTGGCGACAAGATAAAACATCGAGATTTCTGCTATATAAGTTAAATACAAAAGTATTTTACACATTTATAACCTTTCGGATTAATTCTCTATCTAAAGGAAAAAACCAAACCAAAATTTATTGTGTCGTTTAAAAGAACTGAGCGGTCATAATTTCAGAAACGAAAAGCTACTTTGTTTTATTTTGTATATCTACGATAAAAATAATGATGAATGTTACATACATAAGTTTTGTTGCAAGGAGTGTATGCTAGCATCAGGGTCATCACATTCCAGCTGGCTGGAGTCTAGTCCATTGCGACGGTTGTGCTGTCGAAGCTCGGCGACCAGCTCCTTCAGTGAGTGCATGTGCCGTCGCTCCATCTCCAACTCCTCGGACAGCTGCATGGCGCGATCACTCTCTTGCTGGCTCAGCGACAGCCATTTGTCGCGGTCCTGCTTTAGCTCGTCCACCTGCACGATTAGAGCATAGTTACAGAGGCCCTAGCGCGAACGAGTGACGTAACATAATCAGCCTATAATGTTCCCACTGCTGGGACACAGGCCTCTCGATGAGAGGGAGTGGGCCGTAATCCACCACGCGGGCCCAGTGCGGATTGGCAGATGTCACATGTCTTCGAATTTTTGGTTCTAGGACATGCCGGTTTCCTCACGATGTTTTCCTTCACCGTTTTGAGAGCAGTGGTGATGAAATAATTTACACAAAGTAAAGCGCCTGTCTGGGTTCGAACCTACAACCTACAACTCGTAAGTCGCGGCTGTTACCACTTGGTCACCACTGCTCTAACTGCTCGAAAATACAACTATCCTGTAGCATTTTGAATTGGATTTTAGTGACAAATATTAGTACACATAGATGTGAATCAATATGCCTTGCCTTTTCTCAACTATGTTGGAGTCGGCTTCCAGTCTAACCGAATGCAGCTGAATACCCGTATTTTACGTAGAGCAATTGTCTATCTGACCTCCACAACCCAATTGCTAGGTAACACGATATCCCTTGGTATGACTGGTTGTCAGGCATTTGAGCTTCTGACTACCCATAACGAGTGTCAAAGATGACAAATGACAGGCGCTTTCCAAGACACGGGGGTTCTCGGTACGTAATGAATGGTCACCCTCCACGGATCGAGTTCGGCAAAGCGACTTTAATTTATAATTTATGTAAGTATAGATTCTCGTACTACAACTAATGCCAACACAAGAGAGAGTTTCATACCTTAGTCTTGTAAGTGTCTCTCTCGTAGACAGCGTCATCCAGCATCTCCTGCGTGCGGACCAGGCGTTCTTCCATGTCTTGCAACTGTCGCAGCAGCTTGCCCGAGGACTCCTCCTCGGCCTCCGTCCCCCGTGAGTCGTGCTCCTGCCCGCAACACATCGATATCTTCGCCTTGAGGTTCACTATCTCCAGCTTGTATTGTTCTTTGTCTTTTGCTGCAAAGAGACCATTAATGTAATCAGTAAAACCTGCATGATGCGTCTTAATTTGGCTGCGGTGGGCGCCTAAGTGGGGCGATGTTTTGTCCTACATATACAGGGTTATTGGAAAAACACCAACAACCTCTTAAGAGGTAACTGTACTCATCATTATGAACAACTTTTAGTACGGGTCCAAACCAGAAATCAGCTTTTCCCTACATTTTGACGAGTTATACGAACATAAATGTAGAGAACAGCTTATTTTTTTTTTCGCGATTTCTGGTTTGGTCTCATAGTAAAAGCTGTTTATAATGATGAGTACAATGACCTCTTAAGTTTGTTGGTGTTTTTCCAATAACCCTGTATAAATCAAAGTGGCATGACACTGATGGTCACCACACGCTATGTTAAGACGTCGTGCGATTTTCCATATTATCGACTGGCTAAAACTAGATTCAAGCCAAGAGTCGCCACTGCGGCACCGCGACGCCTGTGTGGCGGGGTGCCATTTGGCGAAAAAATTGCGGTGCGGTGAGGCGCCGCAACGCATCGTTTAGCCTGACTCTGCCATACTCGTGCGAAACTATTCTTCATTGTACCAGTAGGTAACATGCTAAATATGTTTTTTTTTTGTTCTTGTGTATCAAGTAAGAACAAAGAAAAAAAAATTGCTATGGAAGCAATGAAATAAGTCATCAAATGTAGCGTCGCGTATCGAGGACACAATGAAGGCGCGACTTGAATTTAAAAATGATCATTATCAAGCAAGTACAAATTAGACTGACCAACCAAGTGATCTTACATAACTATAGATTACATATTATTTCCTGCTCTGTCTGTGTTACAAAAACTATTTAAATTCATGTCTGGTTTTAAAAAAAACAAGGTTTTCCTACATTATTTCACCTTGACAAAGTTAACTGTTTATGTTCTATGTTATGGGTTTGGTTTCCGCACTTAGTCCTTCAGTGGACCATTGTGCGTGAATGTACAGCCTCTAGTTACAAGTACCTACAATAAACCTTTATAATCAAATCTTGTGAAATCAATAACACCCTAGTTTTATGTTTATACTTCACTTGTGACAAGCAAGCATTTATTGTTATGTTTGTGTCACTGTACTGTACAAAATTCTAAGTAGTATGTCGAAGTTCCATGACCATGCCCCATGACCATGCCATAATCTCATTTCATTAAAAATGATACGTCCATATGCTCCTGAACAGTAAGTGGCGTAAGGCCTCCCACAAGGTGGACCGACGACCTTGTGAAGGCCGCAGGAACCCGTTGGATGCGAGAAGCACAGAACTGGTTGAAGTGGAAGTGCTTGGGGGCCTATGTCTAGCAGTAGACGTCTTTCAGCTGAAATGATGATGAAGAAAAAGTCGTGGGCAGAAGCTAGTTATAAATAAAGAAACAAAGAAAACACTTACACAATTTATCCATCCTCAAGTTAGTCCTAGCCAGTTCTTCCTGCAGATAGTTACGGTCAAATCGCTCGGCATCTAGAGAGGCCTGCAGTCTCCGCACCTCTCCATGCAATGAGCGCAGTGCTGGTGGTGTCTCCGCTACTTTAGCGTGTCCAGAAGCCATGTCTAAACCACATGCCTCTGTAAAACAATATGATAAGGGTTTATTTATTTATACATTGTTTTTTTTTTATATTAACTAGTATTAATAATAATATTCTCCAAAAATAGTGACTGAAAAATCTTATTAGCAAACTTTTTGTTGGCTTTTGAGTAGGACATGTGTGGCCCTGCCCTTTATAACAGCTGCTACTTTCAAACAGACAGCTGCTTCAACATTAGCATAAAAAAACTGCTAACACATTTTATTTTAAAAATGCCTCAGCTATGTAATAATATCCTGGAAAGATGTGCTTGGTAGATACCGTTGTAAATTCAATAATAATGATATACGGTTACCTGTAATAGCTGCCTGAACATCCCTGCGAGTGATAGGGGAGCACTCCAGGAGGCTCTTACTGAACTTCAGTATGGTCTCCTGGTCATCACCACTCAGTTTGCTGCACATCGCACTTTTTATGTCCACATCCTTAGAATTCACGCATACAAAGAAAAGTAGCAATGATGCTACAAGGTATATCTCGTCCTCATTGGATGCCTCAACTGTTTCATTTTCAAATTTAAATTCTGGATACTTCTCCAAAACGAACTCTTCTACTGTATGCGCTTCTAGTATAGACGACTTGGATTCGTCTAAGTTCAGATTCTCATGTAAATGAGATATTATGTTTAGTAACGACTCTAAGTTAACGGACCGCTCATGTTGGTTGCTTTCATTAAAATAACAGTTTATCTAAAATAGAAAATACACAAGAAAACAATCAGTCTATAAAGAGAAGTACCAAATCGTATCGTAAACGACATTTGAAAAACATCTGCTACTTACCCAGTTTCTAATAATATGTTTCCATTTTTGTAACATGGTATTGGATTGTACAAATACACAATCTAGTTTTATTTTTACCACTTTTTTGTTTTTTGAAGCCCTGTTATAATTCACATGTGAGCGCAACGAAAACACTAATAAACAAACAATTTCGTAACTGTCGTTTCATTCAATGAAAATAATGAATGTTGTTATTTGCCGTTGCAGTTTGAATTCCAATTTTTTTTTTCACCATCTGTCGTCGTTGGTTACGAAATGTCAGTGTCAGTATTTTCTTCGGAGCTTAGCGGCTTGATACAATATAATAAGTAAAAAAGAAATATAGTAAATTAAAATCTTTGATGAACACAATTTTATTTTTATATTTTATAGGAACTAAAATAGAAATTGAGAGCTTTTATCAGGAAAACTAAAGTAGAAATTATTTTTCTAGACGAAACCTCTAAATTTTTTTTTTACTGACTGATTGCCGTTTTCTTGTTACTGTCAGTGTCAGTAATTATTGTCTGTCAAACTGTCAAGTGTCATGAAGTGTCACAACAAAAATGTTTTAGATAAAAAAAAAAATTGCTGTAAGCTGTTGTAATTTAATTAACTGTAAATAAGTAAAGAAAACCTGTGGAATATACTGTAAATATAAGCCACGGTTACTGTTTGTACTAATAATGTCTCCTAAGCGGGCTGCTGGGCTCGTTATCTTTAGGAATATGAATCAAGCAGTCCAGTTTTTGATGCTACAAACTTCTTACGGAGAGCATCACTGGACTCCACCAAAGGGTAAATTGTGTACTATAGCTGTATTTGAATAACTCTTGTCTCAAAGTACAACACATCCGAGATACCGTCTTTGTTTTTCGTTACTCCAAAAACTACCTGTTCAAAACTTTTCTTTAACTTCTTTTTTCCACAGGCCATGTTGATCCTGGTGAGTCGGACTGGGTAACAGCTTTAAGAGAGACAAAGGAAGAGGCTGGATTATCTGAAGACGATTTAGAAGTAAGTCAGAAATCATGTATATTGAGTATCTCATGCTTTCTAAATAAAATATTTTATTCTAGATTTACAAAGATGTTTCAAAAGTACTGAACTACACAGTGAAAGGTAAACCAAAAGTGGTTGTGTACTGGCTGGCAAAACTAAGGAATCCAGAGACAAGGGTTCTGTTGTCTGATGAGCATCAAGATCTGAAGTGGCTCCCATTGAAAGAAGCACAAGAAATATCAGGATATGATGACATGAAACAACTTTTACTCGAGTTCAATGAGAAAGCAACAGTTTTGTCTTGTTGAAATACTGCTGTGTATGCCTTGTTTAGCAATATTAGGAATTATTGGATGATTGTAAATAAATAAATAACTTAAGCTTGTTGTCATTTTATTTATTACAAATGTAAATTATAATTTTTTCTCATAACATAACATTACTATGTATTTATGTATACCGTAAAAGGCTGTAGGGTTACCCCTTCAGGGACTATAGGAATGCATAGGTTTGGTAGTACATTTAATAGAAGGGTTACTTCATAATTATTAATTTACATGAGTAACTTGTCCAGAGTGCATCCTATGTATGAGTAAATGAGGAGCGATTTTACAAAACGATACATAGTAAAATAATATTTTCTTTCAATAATGTAAATAATAAAAAAAAAATATTTATGCCTGTCATGGAACACTGAGTACCTACATAACGAAATAAAAAACAAATTTTAGTTAACGACACATCTTAAAATAATATTTTCTTTCAATAATGTAAATTTATTTATGCCCATCATGGAACTCGTGAGTATGTAACGAAATAAAAACAATTTTTAGTTTTTGTGTGATGTATCGCTTCGTGAAAACGCTCCTCAAATATGGACAGCAAAAGGAGGAGTAGGTAAGAACCGTAGCACATCAGGTACTGCAGTTTGCCTTCCTACCCCTCTGCAGGTATTATACAAACCAAACATGCTAAAGCACAAAGTCTGGCAGGTGTGCCTGTGGTAGACCACATAGTAGTGTTTTTATTTATTTATAATAAGAACAACAAAACAACCAAAGACTACAATATGATGCAATTCAAATAAATAAACTTTTTTCGCTCGCTTTTCCACTAACCAACGTGTATGTTACCCCAGCAAGAAAGACAAGTGTCTCCTAGAGTTATATGAGTAGGTAGAACATATAATTTCTTCCTTATCTGCTGTAAATGTGCCCCCACATAAAAAATGTGTGCCTCCTGTCGTTTTGGAAAAAAACGGAAAAAACGATTCTTGCTGGGGTAACGTTTTTCTAGCAGGAAAATTCTAAAGGAATGATCGGAGAGAGAAAAATTGAGCATGGCCAGAGAGCTTATATAGGGTGACTGGTAATTAGTGACCGATACTTAAACACGTGATTTTACTCATCATTATGAACAACTTTTACTATGGGACCAAACCTGAAATCGCGAAAAAAAAATCAGCTGTTCCCTACATTTATGTTCGCTTAACCCGTCAAAATGTACGGAACAGCTGATTTTTTTTTTCAAACTAATTATTTCAACAAGAGCAATTGAAAATAATCAATACCGCGACGGGAATAAAATGTAAGTAAATAGTTAACTTACTTACGAATAATTAGATAGAAGGAATCGTGAAAATAAATAAAACATATCGAGGGTTCTTATATATTGTTTTTTTATTAATTAAGTAGATCTAGTAATATATATGTCAATGGTAGATATGTACAATGTAGCATTGTAGCGTAGTTTTTTAATCGTATTAGTTAACTAGGTACCTATTTAAATTTAAAGGTAAAATCAGTCGGTCACGGGATAATCAACAATCTTAATCAAATAACAATCACAAAATCGTTTCAGAAAAAGTCTTAATCTCTCATAAGTAATAATTTTTATTTCTAGTCTTTGTTAATAACAAACAGACTTACTACTTATTTAGGTCTACTCCCACACTATTGATCTTATAAAACTTCGTGGCATTTTAATGAATTTAAAAACTAGTTCAAAATAAAACAGTGCAAAGTAATCGTCGTCGACTCGTAAGTACTGTAAAGGTACCTAAACATTCACAAATTACGCGCGGCTCGCTCGACTCGAGTCATCGAGTCATCGGTGACCGAGCGAGACTCGAGTCTCGACTCGGTGAGTGAGAGTGATGACTGATTCGAACAGTCGAAAACCAGCGGTCGCTCCATTGACTCGAGACAATCGAAAAACATCTCGATTGTTTTGTAGAACGGCGAGTCGATGGTTGACTCGATGGTTTATTTTAACGACTCCGATTCTTTCGATTGTTAAAACATCTCGGAATCGCCCATCACTAGTTCATGAATGCGTTTTTGAATAATCTTGCTAAAAGTCAAAACGATGGTGTCATAACTTTGACGGCAAAATACAAGGAACCGGCTCAATTCCATATGGTAGGTGTAAACCAAAATCTTGTGCCTTTAGTCAAAAATGAAAATATTTAGCTTGGAATGTTTCGCATTAAGTAAATATTAACAAAAAACCAAAATATGTAAGCAACGGCTGGTTATCCGACCAAATTTGAATGACTACTAAAAAGCGACGGATTCATACATATCGATGACCTTCTTTACTTTACTCACTAACCGGTTGACACGTGTTGTGCCTGAGTACACTGAAGTAGAAAAGTTATAAGTAATAAAATAAAGTTGTTATTGGATTATATTCTACTAGCTGTTTCGACCTACGAACTTTCTCTCACTCGCACGCGCCTATGACCATTTGGTTACTTACTGCGCAGCCTTCTGCGCAAAGTTCAGGCCTGCCAAGTTACGTCGGTCGTATAGTACCTACTAGAGAAATCAAAGTCCGTTTCTACGCAGTGCAGTAGCAAAGACTACAATATAATGCTGTATTGCAGTAGTAAAAGAGAGTGGTTAGGTATATCGTCGTTGGCAGTAGTACTTAATTGCGGTGAAACTGTCTTAAGTCCACCTACCATTCAACAAAATCTAGCTGGGGAGTAGTCGTCTCTACTTGACGCATCCGGATAGGTCATCGAACATGCCTTACACTCGTGAGACTTGTGTACGGCGCCAACAGTTACATGCTCTGTGGGCGCCAAGGATCAGTGAGAAAGGTCGTCAATACGCAACTACCTAGGAAAATCAATGTTATTTCTGCGGTTTTGAAGCGAAAACCTCCCATAACATAAACTCACATAAAAAAGTCACTCACAATTTCACAAACATCTGTCATCTTTTTATTTTCAATATGATCCAACGACTATTTGCATTGAATTACCTTCTTACTCCCTTTGTTACATGTATATGGGGTGGGGAGTGCCACCCCTAATACTTTTTTTCATGATTTCACTAGGTACTCGATTGTACCGTAGTGGTGGTTAATATATCATATAGCAAAATAAAGCACATTGCTTAATACACACATCATAAAGCAAACGCTATCGTGGCTCTCACAAGTTGCTATTTGCTTATTGCTTTTTTACATCGCACACTGTCTCTGTCATCGCGCGAAACGCATTAAGCAATGAATATAATAATAAATCGTTATAAGCAAGCACCGCGTGTGATTTGCGATCTCGGGCGGCTCACGTAAATACGTAATATAATTAATTATGTGCTATTTGGTTCGTGTTTTTTACTTTTGTGATTATTTTGCTTCGTACTTTTTTAGTGTAAATAAATAATTATATATTAATAAATATCGTATGAGGTATATGAGGATATGTATAAGTATGAGGAAAGTTGATGTTGTTGTTGTTGATGCTGTTGTTGTTGAGTTGTTGTTGTTCATTTTGTTGTTGATGTTGTTGTTGTTGAGTTAATGTTGTTGTTGTTGAGTTGTTGTTGCTGTTGTTGTTGTTAATGTTGTTGTTATTGATGTTGTTGTTTTTGATATTGTTGTTGTTGTTGATTTTGATTTTATTGTTCATGTTGTTGTTGAGTTGATGTTGTTGTTGTTGAGTTGTTGTTGTTGTTGAGTTGTTGTTGATTTTGTTGTTGATATTGTTGTTGAGTTGTTGTTGTTGATTTTGTTGTTGAGTTGTTGTTGAGTTTGTTGTTATTGATGTTGTTGTTGATGTTGTTGTTTTTGATATTGTTGTTGTTGATTTTGTTGTTGTTGATTTTGTTGTTGATGTTGTGGTTGAGTTGATGTTGTTGTTGTTGTTGTTGAGTTGTTGTTGATTTTATTGTTGATGTTGTTGTTGAGTTGTTGTTGAGTTTGTTGTTGTTGATGTTGCTGATGTTGTTGTTGAGTTGTTGTTGTTGATGTTGTTGTTGAGTTGTTGTTAGTTGAGTTGATTGTATCTGTTTTATCGTAATTCATAAACGCGATGTAATATTCTTTAGCATGCTGTCAGTCACCGCGCTTGCTTTATTCGCGCCCGCCCGTAACATAACAAGTCAAGTATCAGGTACCTACGCGTATAAAAAAAGCATGATTTAATAAAGCATATAAAAAATCATGATTAAAATATAAAGCATTAAGCATTAAGCAAGTGATTGCCTTATAGCAACTTTGAACACCACTATTGTACCGTGTACCAAATAGTAGTCTAGTAGTCTATGCCGTATACGCTAGAGTAATAATTATATAAATTATAAAATTAAATTGTGTATTTATATTGCCGTTGAGGAAGCCTATGTCCAGCAGTGGACTGCTATAGGCTGATGATGATGATGATTGCCGTTATTTCAAAAACAAAACTTCGAGCGTAGCGTAGACAGAGTAATCTATCTGTCTACGACTTCGAGTTAGTAGTCTATGCTTCGAGTCTTCGAGCATTTCCGGCTTTTGACCTAAGTTTGTAACGGAAATCCATGTTGGCTAACCCGGAAGCCCGCCAAGCCAACATAATGAGAAGTGCCGCCATTTTAAGGCAACCCGCGAAATTCAAAAAGTCGTAGTTGTAAATCAGTACAAAGTTATAAGTTAATCGCGACATTTTACGGTATAATAAACTTTGAATTCTTTCAATCTTTTAATTCATTACTCTTTAAATTATGGGGACAAACCACGTATTCTCGATTGTGAAAAGAGTTAGTTTTTTTTTTCGTTACATAATTAACGACGATAGTCAAGCAAATAAAAAGTTGCGCGTGTGGCGTGTGGCACTGTACACGTGATGGAAGTGAAACCAGTGAAACTTATAAAATAAAGATTATAAGAGATTTAGTGTGACAGAGAGAGAGAGTGTGTTATATCTTTCTTCTCTCTCATGTATCGAAATGTGCCTAAACGTGACCCGCATTGAAATTCTCGTCAAATTTCTATTAAAAAGTTGCTGCTGTTTGAGTGGGAATAATAATTCATACATTCAATACGACTGATGCATGTACCACCGCGAGTCCCTTTAGCTAATTAATTAAATTATCTAGTATGAATAGTTTTGTTAACGTATTGTCATTACTTATACCAATTATGTAGTCTTAAATTATCAAGGTATAAATAAAAGTCGAAAGGTAGTTTAACAAATATATACTTAATAAAAAATAAATAATCGAAGTAAATTAATGATGTGTCTTAAAATTATGGCTTGATAAATTTTAATTTTAGAATGCACACAATATTTGTTTTAAATATTTATGTGTTTACAATTTATTTCTAACGTTGCTACGTAATAAATCGAGACCCATTTCAACCGCATTGATTGCCGTGCCCGGGGCTGTCATTACTCCATAACCGCCATGCCCATAGCAATGTACGACCTTTACACCATCAATCAACTCCGGCTCAACACGAACAGGCATTCTGTGAGGGCGCAGACCAACCTTATGTGCGATGACCTCCGCATTTTTCAAGTTCGGGAGAAATTCACAACAACGCTCCATTATGGAAGCTGCGTCATACTTGCAATAATTCATATTAAAACTGTCGTATCCTCTACAGCCACCCAATGTAACCACCCCATTAAGCCCCGGTATAATATACGTATCATAATCCCCATAAAACGCTGATTTCACCCATGGTGCCTTCACTTTTATCACTTGACCTCTTATCGGCACCATATCATAATCATTACATAAATATCTTGCACCGAAACCTGCACAATTAAAAACTAGATCGTAATCTGATAAGGACGCAAAACTTTCCACCTTTCTGTTTATCAACTTTCCACCTTTTTCAACTATAATTTTTCCCATCCATGGCAAATAGCGCTCGCATTCAACTTTCAATGTTGAAAAGTAAGATCCAAATTTTGTACCTTGAGGACCTAGTTTTAATTCCTCATTATTGACTGGTCGGTAGATTGGCACTAAATCTTCAATAAGATGGTTTCTAGTGACATGGTAGTTCTCCTTTGAAAATATGTAAGCTCCTAAGGCCATAACACCAATTTGTTCAGCATCAGGTGTCTTGAGTATATCTTGCCAGAACTTCCAGGACTCGTGCAGCCATTTCTTTGTAATTGCTTTTGTTGGTCCTTTAAAACTGGTTCCGGGCCTGAAAATCCCAGCGGCAATGTGGCTTGTGGTGTCTTCTGTGTATTTTTCAGCGAGAACTGATACTTTTGCGTTCTTGAGTAGATCCTGGAACAGTTTAGCCACTGTTATGCCGATCACACCTCCTCCAATTACGGCTATATTTGGTTGATCACGCATCTTGGATGTTGTTGCTTCCTGTATTATAAAAGTTTAATTAAAGTAACGAGCCTGAAAAAAATCTATAAGTCTTGTAGTACATTATATGAATACTTACCAACAAATTCTACAAGTAGCTAACACTTTAGAGCTCTCATTAGATACTAATGATAAAAAATATTTTAAAAACTCTCCGTTGAAGGTTCGATCTAATATGCTCAGATTATAGAATAAAGATATTTATTCTGTAATCTTTATTCTATAATCTGAGATAATATGTATCGGTACCGAGCCGACTTGTCAATACGCGTCTCTTAAACACACTTAGACATGTTTGCTCACAATAATTATTTTTATATCGTGGACTGATTGGTGTCTAGGCGAAACCTCGGCGGCAACCACAAACCACAGCTCTGGGGCTCTCTTCAAACAACAACGTTTTTGTTTCAGACAATTATGTAACGATTGTGTAACTGCGTAGCGGCCGCACCCATTCGGTGCCACTGTACGCTTGACCCTGAACTTTTTGTTATCATCTTATTCATCTTTTTGTGATACTAGATAGTATTTATAATGCGTATTATATATTCTGATTGTCAATGGTTAGTGCTTTGGTGGCTGTGGCTGATTAACTTGTGTGTAAAAACCTCGATCAATAATATTATTGATCGAAGGTAAAAATAATAAAAGCCTCCATTATTTTTCGTCTTGGGTTTGGGATCTTGCTTGATCCCAATCTCTTTTGTTATTGGCAACATTGATTGAAATTTGACATAAGTCTGTAAGTGTCATTTTTTTCAGTCAGCTGTCAGTCAGTTGCTGTCGCCGAGGTTGCATGCTGATTGTGATTGCTGTTTACTTACTGTTTATTTTCGTTACATTGCACACAGAGCATGTAACCTTTTAACATTGCAGTTCTTTTCTTCGATTTAAATCCTGTTGCAGGATTTATTAGCTTTTAGACAACATGAATAAAAATGAAGAACAGTGTAAACCTGCAACGACCGAAAGTGTTGGTACTAGCAAGGAACATACTTCTGTGAAGAGTAAAGGAAAAGGTCGCGGGAAGAAACGAAAACGGTAGGTACCTTTTTTCTTAACCATAATATCACCAACGCCGGAATATTCTTTGTTTTCCCATAATATCACTTGAAAGGTACGGTACTATGAGAACGTGCAGTAGGGCGCTCTTCTACTTGAAAGGGTTGATCTTACCGGCTTTTGCTGCTAAAACTAAACACGTAATT
This sequence comes from Oligia latruncula, assembly GCA_948474745.1. NCBI lineage: Eukaryota > Metazoa > Arthropoda > Insecta > Lepidoptera > Noctuidae > Oligia > Oligia latruncula. Next base: position 13,113,862 of record OX419701.1, on the reverse strand, counting down.
AAGTTATAATAAACTGAATGTGATTCTGTAATGGATAAGGGTATACCTATACTATATAAAACTGATCAGGCAGAGGTTCGTCTTAGGGGCAGAGTGTAAGAGTTGGATCATAAGCTAAGCGGCATATTCATTATTAAAAAAAAATATGAATTTTGAAACCTATCACTATTAAGAGCCTATACTACAGTACGTTAGTCTTTTGTTAAGTTGTGGATATTGGTGTGGGTTACATGTTTGTTAACTCTAGTTTTTAAGGACTTTTTTTTTGTATTATCTGTAGCATGTAACTGTTTTATGTCCCTAATAAATAAAATACTACCTCAAATGGCTTAGCATGATCCACCGTTATGTCGAAAATACCGGAGCATTAATTTTGAAATAAATATATGCTAAAGTTGAGGATTAATGTTAAGTACTATGTTAGACACATGATGTTAGACGAAAACATGATTCCATACAATTTTCTCGATGGAAAAAAATTCCAAAGTTACTTCCAAACCGAACAATAAACCGCTGGTATTCAAAAAATACTTCAAATTAGATCATGAAACTTTGCATACTAACTGAACTAACTATAAATCAGGTCTTATGTTAGTTAGTTTTTTTAAATTACTTTTATTTTCACCGTAAAACGCAAATACCTAAACTATTGGCACTGCCTTCCGCCCAGCACCGCACTCTGTCTCCTTCTCACACAGTCCGCGAGCAGTATCGTGCGAGCAAGATAAAGAGTGAATTTTAGCTGAGGTAGGCTCGCTACGAATATAGGCTCTTAAATGTTTTTATGTAACAAATAATTTATCATCTGTACTTTTCAGTTGCAACAGTGAGAGTAGCAGTGAATATGAGGATGTACTCGCAGAGAACTCAGTCGAGGTAGACAGGAGACTCCATGCGTCGGCCATTAAAAATAATTTAGATGAAACTAGTGTCAGAAAAATTATAAAGGTATGCATTCTGTTGATTCCTAATAAAGACTTGAAAAGTAGAATCCAGTACTTTTATGTAAACTTGAACTTATTTCTGTACTTATACTATGTTTAGCTGTGTCCTGCTTCTTCATGTATGTGTATTTTGTATTTTATTATTTTTAAATACAAAAGTCCAGGATGTAAAGTAGCCTACTCCTTCTCCAGGTTATTTATTTATTTATTTACTCAAGACATAAGATTGTAGAACACGTTAAAAATACAGTTTTACAAAATAAGTAGGTACTATTTCTACAAGCGTGTGGGTGAGCACTGCTCTCCTAGCTAGGTTATGGAAACCTGTGTTAAGGAGAAGCAGTCCGGTCCCCTAAAGTACAGTGACGTAAAATTTCCATAGTGCTTCTGATGTTACTGTTATTACAATTTCGAGGAATTGAGTTATCTCTCATAATTGATTGAGTAGTTTAGGTGAAATGGTAACAGAGAGACAGATACTTTCGCAATCATAATATAATATTGGTGTTGCTGTTAGTAGCAACCGTGTACAGTCACGAGCAAAAGTATGTATACACTTGGCTTTATTCAAAGACGATTTTCTCCTTTAGTTTCGAATGAAATTTTATGTTATTACGAACATAGTATTTTCGAACCCATAGGTTTATGTAAAGTGTCGTATTTCAACGTTGCATTCGTCATTTCACGAAAACATCGCAATTGAAAGTTGCCAAGTGTTGACATATTAGTGCTCGTGACTGTACCTGTTCAATATAATTTCAAACTAGTTGCATTACCTTCTGTGTTATATTTTTTTTTTGTCCTTGCATCTGCTATCAGTGCATTCACTTTTAGCAGATGTGTTGCGTGCTTCTCTCATTCAGAGTGTGTCCCCCAGCGAGGACATCTACTATGCGAGGGTTTAACATAGCTGGGTATTGTGAGCTGTCGTGCAAGGGTATTGGCGTTTCCTTTATGTAGTCTTCATATTAGTGATTTCCTCTCTCATTGTGAGCATTTCCAGGTGTTCGTGGATCTCAGCATTAGTCACTGCGTTAAATGACAAAAGATAATTTCACTTGTAGGTGACCATACATTACATCTCAATCTATAGTAGCGATATTTATTATTTGGACGCAAGCCACACCTTGGACAGGCCGCCTTGCTGCCACCTTGCTGACTGGCTAATGCTTTTACCATTGCATGAATTATTCTTATTATTTAGTTTGTGATCTCAGGCTCTAATATGACATCATGTTTATTTTGTTTGCTTTATTATAGAAAGTGGTGACAAATGACCGTGTGCTGGCGCTTGTCAAGATGCGGGAAGAAGAAGACTCTGGTTCTGAAGAGAATAGTCTACAGCCAAAACTTACCAGAGCTAAAGTCAAGTAAGTAGCTACGTAAGTAAGTACCGAACCGTACGTAAGTTTCTACTTAATAAAAATTCATTCATTGACAGACACCGCATAGCTGCAAGGCCTAACTCTAAAAGCAAAAAAGTGAGCAATTACGAAAATTTTACGAAAATATTTAATTACTTTACAAAAATCCATCACTGAGTAAAATAGGGAATGAAAGATTTTCTGGAAATTAGTCACAGTGTGAAAAAATTTAATGTAGAAATGTGGTAATTGGTACTTAGACTTCTGTGTATAAGTAAAAGTTTTTATGTATCTGTGTGGATAAAAACCCCTTATAATAAAGATTAAAAAAAAAGTAAAAGTTTGTTGTATCATAGTTTTTTTGGAAGCTCATCCCCGAACCAATTAGTTACTGAGCTGTTAAACCCGACAGCGGTTTGAAAAAGGCTGAAGAGGAACCACCTACTATAAGTGTCAGACGCAGCACTGAGTGCTTCACCACAATGCCATTTGAACTAATTCACTTATTCGACAACCAATTCCAAAAAAAAAATTAATACTGCCCATCCACTTACTGTATGTTTTGTAGTAATTTTACAATAAAGTATTATAGTATAAACTAGCTTCTGCCCGCGACTTCGTCCGCGTGAAATTTCACTCTCCTCCCATTCACCCTCTTAGGAGTGGAATTTCGAAAAACCCTTTCTTAGTGGATACCTACTCTTCACAAAGAACACACCCTCCAAATTTCATGTCTCTGGGACCAGGGGTTAGGCTGTGCGTTGATATATCAGTCTTTTTTTTCTTTAAAAAAAAACGTTGCCCCACTAGGAATTTCTCCTGTATTGTGGGTGCGTTTACAAACATTTAAATTCACGTACACAAACAGCCAGACCCGGAACAACTACTTGTAGGTCATACAAATATTTGTTCAGTGCGGGAATCGAACCCGCGACACGCAGCGCAGCAGTCAATCGCTTGACCACTGCGCCAAAGTCTGCGTAAAATTCAAAGTCTGTCAGGACTTTGAATTTTATATACAGGGTGTCCGGTAATTAATGGATAACCCTGCCGTACGTTACTTAAAACACGGTTAAGCCTCAAACTGCCATTTTTTAGTTTTGTTTGTTGTAAGACTGAAAGATGTTTTCAGTTTTCATACCCCAAAAAAAAATCGTTGATAAACCAGTGACATTTGTCTCTTAGAAAGATTTTTATATCTTTATTCGTTTGGAAGAGACATCATTTCGCAGGTTTTTGTCCGATATCTCTGAAACTACTTTATGGGTTTAACCGTATTTTAAACAATGTACGGCAGAACCTCTTAAGGGGTTATTGTACTTATTATTATGAACAACTTTTACTAAGGGATCAAACATGAAATCGCAAAAAAAAAAAAAAATGAGCTGTTCCCTACATTTATGTTCGCATAACTCGTCAAAATATAGGAAACTGCTGATTCTTTTTTCGCGATTTCAGGCTTGGTCCCATAGTAATAGTTGTTCTTGAATGTTCGAGTATATACCGCCCCCGACTGACCAGATATCGATAGTTCCAGGAAGTTCTAGCATCGAAATTTCTAGAAGGATCTAGACTCGACTAGTTCTGCTACTCGATACTAGATGGCGCTAGTGGTAACTAATGTCACCATGTACCAGGCTTTAATTGTGGCGCGCAACAATAGCAAATATATTTGGCAAATATTTTGAAATGTTTATGTCTATGGATAAAATATACCCATTCACATAATAATTATGTCATTCATAAATTGTATAATAATAATAATAAAGCTCATTTATTCCATACTTTACAATTATATAATTACAAATTAAATAGTTTGTGTTAATTTTATTTGGGTATGGATCCCTTTTGGGTAAAAGCCTCCTCCATCCCGTGCCAATTTTTCCTGTTTTGGGCCAACTCCATCCAACTCGGACCAGCTACCTCAGCGATGTCATCCGCCCATCTCTTGCGTGGTCTGCCTCTGTTCCTCTTGCCTCCCGGTCCAGACCACTCCGTTGACACCAATGACCACCTTTGGTCTCTACATCTCGAAATGTGGCCTGCCCATTTCCATTTTAGTCGTAGAGCGTGCTGGAGAGCGTCTGTTAGTTTGGTTCTTTTCCTTATCTCCTCGTTTCGGGTTTTCTGTATCTTCCTGAGTTTTAATATACTCCTTTCCATCGAATGTTGGCATGATAAGATTTTATTTTTTATTTTGTTAGTATATGTCCATGTTTGGCTTCCATATGTTATACTTGGTAAAATACAGGTGTCCATTATTATTCTTTTGAACTTCATGTGGTAATCCCCTTTTAGTACTTCCTTTTGTAACCAAAATTTCTTCCAAGTGCAGTTGATCCTTCTATCTACTTCAGTTTCGTTATTTCTTGTATCAAATGATATTTGTTTTCCAAGGTAGATATATTCCTTTACATATTCGATCTGGTATCCCGACACGTATATTTCCTTTTCCGTATGGTTCGTCATGATTTTTGTTTTGCTTGTGTTCATGTGTAACCCCACTTTTTTACTATTTATGTCCAGTGTTTGTACCATTTGTTCTAGCTCAGTTGCTGATTCCGCGAAGAGGATGATATCGTCAGCAAATCTGAGGTGGCTTAGGTATTGACCTTGCATTCTGAGTCCTTTATTTCTCCAGTTTATTTCTTGAAATATTCCTTCTAACACTGCTATGAAAAGTTTCGGTGACATGGGATCCCCCTGTCTGACTCCCTTTCCTATTACTATCTTTTCACCTTTAGTTTCTAATCTTACTCTGCTTCTGCTTTGTGAGTAGATGTTCTTTATAATATCTATATAAGTTCTGTTTATTCCGCAACAAGCAAGTGCTTTCCAGATCGAGGCATGTGTTATACTGTCAAATGCCTTTGCGTAGTCAATAAAGGCTACATAAAGAGGTCGATTATATTCTATATATTTCTCAATTATTTGGTCTAGTGTGTGTATATGATCAATGGTGGAGAATCCTTGGCGGAAACCGGCTTGTTCTCTTGGTTGTTTGTTGTCTATTCTCGATGTTATCCGACTCAGTAGTATAGAGGAAAAAAGTTTGTAAATGCTCGACAGTAAACTTATTGGTCTGTAGTTTCCGATGTCTGCTGGATCACCTTTTTTGTAAAGAAGTATTATGTCAGAGTCGCACCACTGCTTAGGAGCTTTTCCTGTTTCGAGTGCCATGTTGAATAGTTTTGCTAAGCATGGTGTTAGGACTGGGGCTCCTATTTTTATTGCTTCGTTGCTTATGTTATCTGTTCCAGGACTTTTGTCAGGTTTTAACTTTTTTATATGTCTTAATACTTCATCGCTGTTTATAGGTTCTAATTCTTCTTGCTCGTTTATCTCGGAAATGATTAGCTTTTTATCGCAGGGGTCTTCTGGTGGTTTTTTATACAGCTCCTTGTAGAATTCAGTTGCATGTTCTATAATGTCCTTTCTGGATTTCGTTTCATAATTTCCTTTGTTAAGTTTCTGAATCCAATCTTTATGTGTGTTTAGTTCTTTGTTGGCCCGCTTGGAGCTTCTGTAGCAGTTAAATCTCTCTCTATTATTCTTTGCCTGTGGTTATTGTAATCTTCTTTTATGGCCTTCTTTGTTGTTTTGAAAAGGCTTTTTAGCTCTTGCTTTGTATCTTTGCTTTTGTTTTTAGTTGCGATTAATTCTGTACGTCTTCTTATTAATTTTGATGTTGATTCACTTAGTATTCCTGAGCCCTTTCTTTCGTTGGTTTCCTGTTTTATTTTCAAGCTGATCGTAATTATGTTCTCTAACTTGTCGTAATAGGTTTGTACCTCGTTAGTATGTTCTGGGAGCTGTTTGGTATTTTCTTTGAAGTTTCCTAGGTATACTGACTTTTCGCTGTCTGTTTTAAGTGTTTTGGAAAGGGTCTTAAATTGTATAGGTATTACAAATCGTCGGTATCTTCCAGGGGGTAGGGTAGAAGACAGAATTAACACCTTTTAATATGATACCAACTTTTGAGATACCTGACATATTTATTTATTTCTAAAATTCCATAATGTTGCTGCAAATCTAAAATGTTAATAGATCCTCATGAGTACATGTAGCCTGTACGGGCAGTAGGTACTTCAACTCTTAGAAAGACACCAATAATAGATCAATGTGTAGGTAATGAGCAGATCCTATAAAATCATGTCACAAAAATATGTTTCAGGGAGCTAATGAAAGTGTCTCCTAAAACGCATTCAGCTACCGCTTGGAACTTGGAGAACTTGGAGCTGACTCCCATCAAGCACATTCCGGTGAAGACCAGACCTGAAGTGAAGGCTCTCATCGCCCAGGAGTTGCCGGAAGACGAGGATGATGAAGAGTATGAACCTACCCACGATGATGTGCCCGTTAGTATTTTTAATCTAGTAATTGAATTGGCACAGAGCAGTGGTGGCCCAGCAGTATTGGCCTCGAATTACGTGTCGTAGGTCGTGGGATCGGACCCAAGCAGGCACATTACTTTGTGTAATTTATTTTATCACCACTGCTCTTAAAACGATGAAGGAAACCGGCATGTCATAAAACATAACCTGCAAAGCTGAAACGTCTCTTGTGCCTATAATTACACTGTCAGCCATACCCTTCAGACTGGATTGCCTGAACACGTTATATTTTTAATAAATACATTATGTAATGTATGCTTGACTGCATATCGCACACCTAGATCTAAACAGTGATTAACTCAAAAAAACACTTTTTTCAGGAAAGGCTAAAAACTGATTACTATGTCCTTATGCACTGCAGGAGTTTGCTGTATCAATACTTTTTAAGTTGAGTAATGGAACTATTTTTGAATCTGTTTAACAGTCGCTAGGTAGTGAGTTAGGGAATTCGATGGTATGCATACCTCAAAAATTGAGATTTTAGAGTTAGCTCTCTTTAGATCTAGGTGTGCGATATATGAAACTCCTCACCTCAGTCTTCCCAAACGATACGTACCCAGGACTAATCCTGAATTATTTTTTATTATAACTAGCTTTAGCCTGTAGCGTCTCGGCGTGGAAGAAAAAAAAAAACTATACTTAAAACATCCTCCATGAAAAAATGAATACATGGGCCAGGATTGCCAAATGTCATGGTGATTGGTGAAACCTTTGTGGACTTTATCAATCTCATATATACCAACATCCATTTTTATGTAGATTGTGATGGCTGTCATTTTCAGAGCGATGATGACCAAGGCCTGGAGTCGTGCAGTGACTTGGACTCCCAGCCAAGGACCCCAGCTACACCTCGAAGCCAACACTCCACCAGCCCTAAAGTCATCAAAGATGGACCCTTCAAAGTACCACAGGTAAGATCACCAGGGGCGGAGTGTTATGCCATCATGATGCCAGTGCGAAAAGAGATGGTGCTATCGGTCATGTGTAGCTCCGTCTCTCTCTTACACTGGAGTCATGATGGCATTAAACTGTCATAATATGTCACCCTATGAGTCCTTTTTTTATTTACGTTGTCTTCCAGGACATATCGACTCCCACACGGAGGAAATTGGACCTTGAAGAAGAAGCGACAATCGCGCTCCGCACTCGGTCCAAGCTCAGTCTGTCGGCCACATCTATAGAACACATTGAGAGTACCTTCGTCCCTCCCGACGATATTCCGATGCCTGCGGTCGATGACCTCTGGAACCAGTTCTTAAATGAGTGCCTAAACCCAGCCTCTACTTCGAAGAACGAAGATGATGATGAGGCTGATCCGGAGTATAACGTAGCTGCTGATCCGGATGCGCGTGAGTTGATGAATACTGTTTCATACCTATGGACTGCCATAATCGAGGGGCCCGTGGCTAAATAATAACAGCCGCACAGATCGATCGATCAGGTTAAGCTACTAAGGTCTGTGGATGTTTACATACCGAGACCCCTCCGTGCTTCGAAAAGCACGTTAAGCCGTTGGTCCCGGCTGTCATTCGTGGATCTTTGACAGTCGTTCCGGGTAGTCAGAAGCCCGAAAGTCTGACAACCAGTCTTACCAAGGGGTATAGTATTACCCAGTAACTACTGGGTTGTGGAGGTCAGATAGGCAGTCGCTCCATGTAAAATAGTTTTATTCAGCTGTATCCGATTAGACTGGAAGCCTACTCCAACATAGTTGGGAAAAAGCTAGGCAGATGATGATGTCCTATGGTCTGTTCCGAAAGTATCGGATTAAAGTGTAAACAGTGGTAGTAGTAATTCGTAACACATTAATCTGTATTTAGAAGGTTTCAACTTTATATCCGACCACTTTTCCCAACAATTATCGTTTCAATAACATTATTAAATTGTAATTCTCAATTGTCAAATGAAAAACATCTTTAAGATGATTTTAAATAATATTAAAACCCACAGGTACGCTTTCTGATTTACTTAAGTATCTGTTTACAATTCCATCAGATAGTTTTTGAACAGGCTATACCACAGAAAATTTATAGACAGAAGTCTGAGTCTGTAAAACAAGCGAAAAAAGGCGCACATTGATAAGACGCGTAAGCGCACCTCAAACGAGTGCCCGTCGTGAGTGCGCTTGCACTCGCTGTCCGAAAAGCATACCTACTGACAGATTATATGATTATTAGTATTTAGAAAAAAGAGGAGGCCTATAAGCCTTCGCTTTTTTCTGCCATACCTTCTACCATGTCATTCCTAGCCTACCTGAAATGATGATGATGACTGTAAGTTATAAATCCGTGATCCTTACAAGTATAAAATCTATACTAATATTATAAAGCTGCAGAGTTTGTTTGTTTGAACGCGCTAATCTCTGGAACTACTGGTCCGATTTGAATGATTCTTTTAGTGTTGGGTAGTCCATTTATCGAGGAAGGCTATAGGCTATATTTTTTTTTTTCAAAAATTAGGAATCCGTAATAAAATTGCTATTTTGTAACACAAGGTGTAAAATCGAAAACCTATTTTTGCGTGCGCTGCAAAAACTATTGACAATAGAACAAAATGATGTACTACGGGTTTGTAGAGCCCATTAAGACCTACAAAAAAGTCCGCGACAACATATATCTAGCTATCATGGTTTAATCACAATAACCGATTTTGTGTTCAAAATAATTATTAAATCGTCTGAAGAAAAAAAAACTACGTTAAATATGTATCGTAATATTAATCTTTATCGAAATTAAGCATTATGTTATCAAGAGTATTTATGAAGAAGTAAAATACTTTTTGTTTCATCTCAATCGGATATTTCGTTTAAAAGTTATCACGTGTGTAAGTGTACGGCCTGAGTGCCCGCTGAAATCTCAGTTCGTACACTAAGATGTTAAGAGTTGGTACCTATTAAGGAGTTATGGGCCATAGAGATTTTATCAACATAAAATCTATACTAATATTAAAGCTGAAGAGTTTGTTTGTTAGAACGCGATAATCTGTGGAACTACCGGTCAGATTTGAAAAAATCTTTTTGCATTTGATAGCCCAATTCTTGAGGAAGGCTATAGGCTATTTAATATCATGCTATGCCCCTTAGGAGCCGAGCAAAAAGAAAAAAAAAGCTAAGCGAATACGAAGTGTTGCGACGGGGTGGGGGTACAAGAAATTTCACGCGGACGAAGTCGCGGGCAGAAGCTAGTAATCCTATATATTGTAGAACTAACGCTAGAGCGTGTCCACCACGAGTTCACACGTCAGATTAGTGTACACTGTTCATTATGACAGAACGCGACACGAAACGCCACCACACGTTTGCATCCACCTACATGCAACATACGTAGCATAAGACCGATTCCCTTATTTGACATGTAAATCTCTGTTCAAAAACATACCCTTTATAAAATAATTCTATTCCATTTGTAGACGATGAAGACGAAGAGTCATTAGGCAATAGTATTATAAAGATATCTAAAAAGGAGCTCAACGATTTGGTGACGGAGCTGTTTAACATAATTCCTGAGACGACTACCGAGGAGGAACTTATGGCCGATAACTTGACTAACACCGTGCTCACTGAACATAGTCAGTCAGAGGTACGACTTTGTTAAGCTGTATTCACATTTTTGTGTCGTGTCGTGTCGTGACGCCTATGGCGCAGTTTTAGTCAGTCAATACTCATTGTCATTTGACTTAGCCCTGAATAGTTTAGTTTGATTGGTCTATTCTGCGCCCGCATCACGACTCTCTCGACACAAACTTATTACTATTAATATTTGTACTGATTGTGGCTGACCAGACCATCGGACACGTTAACAAATAAATCGAAAATAATAATTTTATAGATAAATCAGTATAGAAAAACCTTGCATCCACTCAAATATCAATAAAATAAAAATGTCTGGATACGGATTTGCCACCATAAACAAGATGTTAATGTTTTATTTCGATTTCAAAACTTTCATAAAATATTATGAATAAAAAACTTGTTTTAATATGTAGTAAACTCCATATTTATGTGTATACACTACAACACAATTTATATGGCAAACCAGTGCATACTTTATTTTTACGCTGATTTCCGCCATAAAACCTGCAAAATTTAAATTAAAGTAAACAAAGCGGCTAATTTATATTCTCTTGTATTTATTAATAATAATAATAAACACAGGCATAGAAACCGCACCATTTTGTATTCGACAACAAAAAAGCGATAATGGATACCACATACAAATTAAAGTGAATTTATCGAAATGTGTGTTAAATAATATAACATTGCTGCAATCACTTGTACCATCTGTCAAAAAACGGACAGTGTAAATAATGCAGTGAATGTTGTTGAACTGTCAAAATTAAAGCCATTGCTGCTGTAGAGTTTTACGCAATACAACACCCGTTTTCTGCACTATTAGCCAGTTACCTTAAATATATCTTGAATCAGGTGTCCACTCGCTGGGAAGGCAAACAAGAGCCAATTTCAGACGATGAAAATGGAAGCAGGCAGAAGTTATCAGACAGAATCACCTTTGAGAAGAACAATTATTCAAGGGTGTCTCAAGGAAAGAGTGAGCCACAAGGCAGGAAAGTAGCAAGAGTGAACGAGATAGAAATACGTGCCAAAAAGGATGCCAATAAAGGAAAGGAGAAGCCAGAAGAAAGAAGAGAGTCGCCCAGGTAAGTAGGAACTAGGACCTCTCGCACCTCCAATCACTAAATATATTTAAGCTATACGTATTTAAATCTATATAATATATAAACTTAACCGACATGTCCTAGAACCAAAAATTCAAAGACATGTGACATCCACCAACCCGCACTAGGCCCGCGTGGTGGATTACGGCCCACTCCTTCTCACAGAGAGGAGGCATGTGTCCCAGCAGCTCAGTGGGAATATTATAGGCTGATTATGATGTATTTAAATATCACTCTGTGTCTGTAATCATCAAACAATTGTCAGAAACACAACGATGTTTTAAATACGTTTAGCGTTAATGTTTTTGTTTGAGCAGTGGTGGCCGAGTGGTATCGGCGCCGACTTACGAATAGGCTATTTGACTGGTTTCTGATAAACATCTCAGATTATTTAATGGTGTCTAACGAGCCCACAAAAACCTATTACTTCAAATTGCATAATGTATTTCTTTTAAAAAATAGTAAATAAAAATGTACTGTTTAAATAAGCCGCCAAAACGCTATCTCTAACAATATGGCGTCGTGACGTCGCGATTCACGTAAACAAACGTTGAAACGGTCGAGATACTAGACAAAAGTCATCTGTTCTGTCAATGATAGACAGAAATTTACTAAATCATGACGTCATCTTAAGTTCAGCCAATCCAGACCGTTTTCGATTACGTGGCGCCAGATTTAAAAAGATGAAGTTTTTTCGGGATTTTTTTTATAAATAATACATTGTTTTGTAGTAAAATTAATGCAAATCGATTTTAAAAGCGATAATCTATACGAGTGTCAATAATTATGACCTTATTTTTTACATTGTCAAATAGCCTATTGTAGTTTGCTAGTTCGCACCCATGCAGGCAGACACTTTGTGTATTTAATTTCATCACCACTGCTCTCAATGATGAAGGAAAACATCGTGAGGAAACCGGCATGTCCTAGAACCAAAAAATTCGAAGACCTGTGACAGCCACCAAACCGCACTGGGCCCGCGTGGTGGATTACGGCCCACTCCCTCTCACAGAGAGGAGGCCTGTGTCCCAGCAGTGGAAACATTATAGGCTGTTGATGCTAAATGTGTTTAGCTGACATCAGCTATCTGCCTAAAAGTAGCCTATATTACTCCTTTTATTTTAAAAGTATAGTATAAGGAGTTACATAGGCTACTTTTTGTCCCGCATGTTCCAGTGTAATAATTTCTGACGTCCACACGAGCGCCGCCCGTGGGCATAAGCTAGTATTAGTTTAAAGTTTTGTAATATTTTTAACCGACTTCAAAAAAGGAGGAGGTTTCTCAATTCGACCGTATATTTTTTTTTTTTTTGTAAAAACTCATCGAAATCCCGAAAAATGGCGCGTAACCTTATGTACCGACATCCGGCTATCGAACATTCGACGTGTAAGTGTCTTACTATGTATTTGTTACCAGAAAGGCTTCCACGGTGGTGAGGGTGTCCGTACAAGAAGAGGATGGGTCGAGCCCTTTAGAGACCGCGCCGCCATTGATACAGGAAAACTTGAAACCTGTCCCACGCACCACCGAGTTTGTGCACATAGAGGTCAACCAGGGTGACAACGTAAGTTCACATTACTACCCATACAGGATAGTTCAGAGGGGTTGAAAGCACTTATTTACTTGTAAACCGCTGTCATAACTGATTTACAAGGAAATAAAGTCCTACGGCCATCACACTAATATTATAAAGGCGAAAGTTTGTGAGTGTGTGTGCGAGTGTGTTTATATGTTTGTTACTTCTTCACGCTCAAACGGCTGGACCAATTTTGATAAAATTTGGTATGGAGGAAGCTGACACCCTGGATTAACATATAGGCTACTTTTTATCCCGATATTCCCACGGGATCGAAACTTATGCGGGTTAAACCGCGGGGCGCAGCTAGCAGCTGATACAATAAAAATCCAGAATGCTCTTCAAATTATGTGTGTGTAAGGAATAATTGTTTGTACCGATGAGGATGGCATAATCAATTTGTTATTAAAATCTCTATAAAATACAATATAAAAAATCCAGGCTACTCTTCAAATTATGTCATTTTAAATCTTTGATAGATCAAAACATAAAAATTTGCCATCACTCACTGACATATCGGATTTAAAACCGAGTACATACTTAGGACAGCCGAACACATCCGAATGTAGCGCGGTGTCGGTAACAGTGTCGCGAATTCAATGGTTTTTTTCCCATCTCAAAAAATGTCCAACACGCCTAAAGAAGATTTCACTTCAAAAATAAAAAAAAACACTCAATGATAATTCGAAAGACTGAAGAAAATTCATAATGATCTATTGCTTCATATGTTTGAACAATTCGTTTGCTCTACAATGAAATGAAAATAACGCAATGAATATTGTTAAATTGTCAAAATTAATGGGATTGTGTTGTGAGTGTGTTACGTATTTTTTTTACTAGTGCATATTTTTTTGTGAAATACAAAAAAATACCAGGGTTGATATGATTTAAATCACTTGATTTAAATCAATGATTTAAATCGCGATTAAAATCAAGTGATTTTTTTCAATACTTTTTTACTGCGACCAAATCAGCCAAAAAATGTCAAGGGATTTCCCCGACATAACCTACAGCGCGCACACACGTGTCCAATGCTGTTTATACATACAAATCGCGAAAAAAAATCAGCTGTTCCCTACATTTTGACGAGTTATACGAACATAAATGTAGGGAACAGCAGATTTTTTTTTTTCGCGATTTCAGGTTTGGTCCCATTGTAAAAGTTGTTCATAATGATGAGTACAATGACCTCTTAATAGGTAGTTAATGTTTTACCAATAACCCTGTATAATATGTAGTGTTATTATTTAATTAATAACTGACTTCCAAATTAAGAAAGATCAGAATGTAAAAAAATCAATAAAATCCGATTTAAATCAAATAAATCCGATATTTTTTTTTTTTTTTTATATCATGATTTTTATCAACCCTGAAAAATACTGTACACACGACATATCAAGCTATAAATTTCCAGTTTTAGTTCACCTCGTACAATGAGAGATCAGCTTATACTGGAAATGTATAGCTTGATATGTCGCCGTGCGTACAAAAGCGGACTTAATAGCTGAGGGATTTTCTACCATTGGCTGGTACAAAATCCCTTAGCTATTAAGTCCTTAGGAGACAAATTGACACACCGTCCGTAACTCGCTAGGCTTTAAAGAAGTATTTTATAGTGAAGTTGTGATATTTGTGCAGATGCTCCCTGAACAAGTCCAGATACTGCAGCAGCAGCTACGGCAGCACGTGCAGCTGGCTACGTCCTGCTACCTCCAGCTGTACGTGCACCCCATACACTGGAGCTACGCCTCCAAGTACAAGGAGTACTTAGTAAGTACCCGTTTAAGGAATAATAAAGGCTTGCTCAAACTAAGGGCTATCCATAAATTATGTCACGTAACGTTCACACGTTTAGGGGGGGGGACCGGATCAACAAAGAATCTGTGACAAGGAGTGGGGGAAGTGACATGTAATAAGCGTCGAAAGATTTGAAAGTATTAGGTACTACATCTTAGCAACGAAGGCCACTAAATGTGAAAAAAAAAATCTGTGTCATAATTTTCTACTTTATTCACCTTTTACACCCTGTTTCTGTCCAGACGGTATAAAAACACAGCCGATATAATAAATAAATATATGTAAAAATAAATTAAACACTACAATTTAATATCAACTTTCTAACTGTGTAAGTTGAATTCAGAAAGACTAGTACTATTCAAAAAGTATTAACTTGCTCGAATTTAACAACTGGGTACTGTGCAATACTTTAGGTAATACTAAATGTCCATGTTCATTCAGGACGCGTTTTCCAAGATGGCGGAGACGAACCCGAAGTCAGTAGTGAACGTTTGCAACCTGAAGCCGGCCGTGGAGCTGGTCACCACGTGGGAGACCACCGTGTGTGACAACACGCCTGAGAACCAAGAGATGATCCAGTGAGTCATATATTTACATACCTATAGTCTGTTCCAAAAGTATGTGATGAAAATGTAAACAAATGGATCAGAAAACGTGCTATAGGCCGACCGCTTAACTGAGACGTTGTCTGAGGTAGCAGCGCGGTGCGGGAGGGGTGTGGTGACGTGATGCGAGAGCTCAGTTATTCGTCAACTTGTGACAACTATCACCCCTCCTGCACCGCGCAGCTACCTCAGGCAACGTCTCGGTTAAGCGGTCGACCTATAACTGTGGATGCCAATTTGTAATGCCACTTACAAATCGAGTACTTTGATTATTTGAATACTTAAACCTTTCAAAAAAAGTGTATAGTCTAATACACAGTTTCGAAGCCCGTAGTACCAAAACATAGACAAAAAGAAAGATACTTCAGCTTTGTCTTTGTTGTTCCCGGCAATGTTATTATTATTACTTGGTATAGATAACTTAGTAATTTCTTACCTTTTTTTTTACAGATTTATCCAAAATGAATCGGATCGATGGTAAGTCAAAAGAACAAACAGGCTCCACTGTGGTTCTGCGCTCGCGCTTTAGAAGCTTCAATACATTTTAGCGTCAGCAAAGACCCCGCCGTCCTCTTCGTGGATTTTGTAAACCCTTATTCAGAAATAGGATCCCGCTAGGTGGAGCTTCGCCGGCTGCGGCTTATTATTATTGCTTGAAAACAAATTTAGACCCACCACGTGATCTTCCCTACCCTTAATACTCTCCTATCCTACCAATCCCGAAATAAACTTTTGGCGATTTTTTTCTTGGCTTTGCGCATTTTCAAAAATACATTAAAAATAAAAATGCTGCTGTTAAAAACCGTCAGTCTATCCATCATAAAAAAGTATGTTATAAGTCTCATTTTCTACAAAATTTATGGGAAAAGTTTTTTTGCGATATCTGACTTTTCTAGCTAGGAGAGGTTTTGGTTATAAGAAACACGATCGATTGGCATCGCCAACAGTTTTTGTGTTGTGGATCAAAATTTCTCATATAAATAAGAACAGTCTCTCCTGAGCTCTTTTTTTTGTAACTACAACTGTTAAGTTACCTACCCTTACTGCCCTGTTCAAAAATCAGCATTGTATAATTATGTAAAGGTGCGCAGTACACACCCCCGTGTATTGCGCACCTTTACATAATTATACAAGTTATTTCAAGTTAAACAAATATCAACTTTATTTCAATGAAAATTAAGTTGATTTCAGAGTGACTTGGACTATTGACAAAGTTATAAAAATGTATGAAGTTGTAGCGTAAACTGAACTTTATTGTGTAGGAATTAAAGTTATTTTTCCATTAATTCATATTTGTTTACATTTTTGGCAAATAAATCGCGAATGCACGGTACCTCTTTTACTGACACGCGACCTGTATCGTCCGTTTCTTGACCGAGAACATAGTAGAGAGATGTTTTACTTGTGTGATACAAAATATTTATAGCCATTTAGAAGTTTTACTCAAAAAAGATTTCTGAGAGTTTTGAAAATTCCGCTAAGACACAATGGCTTTTAATTGTTTCTGTAATTACGGCATTCAGCCGGTTAACGACAAGTTTTTTGACAATGTCTTTCAAACTCGTTTAACATGGCGGCGCGAGCAGCTAAGATACGAGGTGGCAAAGTAAAAATTCGAACGGAGCACGTCGAAATCAATAAAATCGCTAATTTTCATAACTCCCGGAGAACTTTCTAGGTAACCCCCCTGTTTAGCACTAAACGACTGTTATGTACAATTATCGGCACGGATCTTGAGCGCTGACCTTCACCTGCGCAAAAGTGAGTTATTGGGTCCCTTTGGTGGTATGAAGTGAGGCGCGGGAGCGGGGTATATATATTGTCGTACAGTGATTATGCTAATAATAATATTATTATTATATAATATTATGTTTTATTTTGCCATAAGTGAACGATGCGCAAAGCGATCCCCACTCTACCGCTGAGCGCTCAAGATCCGTGCCGGTATCTGTACTATTATCATCATCATCATCATTTCAGCGAAAAGACGTCCACTGCTGGACATAGGCCTCCCCCAAGCACTTCCACTTCGACCGGTTCTGTGCTTCTTCTGTGTGTACTATTATATCTTTCTGAAATTGCTAGCATGCGCCGCGGCTTTCACAAGAACCTGTACGTGGGCGATTTTCACGAGACATTCAAGAAGGTGCTGGCGAACAGTCCGGTGTTCCTGTACCCGTACTTACTGCCGTCCATGCCATTCCGCGGCGACCACCCACGACGGTTTTGCTACCTGCATTCTGAAGACGAGTGAGTATCGTTATCTATATACAATACGACTGACGTAATTTGCCGGGCCTGAACATAGGCACTAAGAACTTTCGCGCATGTTCTCTCACTCGCACTCGCCTCATGTCACCATTTAGTTCCTAAAAAATCTTTTTAATACAGTTGCTCAAAAAGTGGTGTATTGCAGGGACGTATAGCGTTCGGGAAGTGGGCTATTACATACTAGTGCTTTTTTTTTACCTTCCCCGAACTCGTGCGTGTCTCTTTCCCAACTGTCAAAATAATGTCTATTAAAAAGAAAAACCAACCGTGAAGTTTTTACTAAAGAGTTTTTGTTATTCATATAAATACGTATATTTCTAAAAAGAAGCTACAAATTTATTTCAATATCAGATTTAATGATTTAATTGAATGAGTTAGGTTAGGTTTCATCTCATTAAATTTCATTTTCATTTCATATCAATAAAAAAAATATACTGAAGACTAAGCTGTATGGATAGTTCCTTTTGCCTACCAAAATCGGTGAAGAAAAAAAAACTCTGCTTATATTCTACGGTTGGCGCCATTTTCCAGAAATTTTCTTTGTGAGTTTACCTAGTTGTTTGTTGCACAAAATGAGTAATTTCGACCCTATTTTTTTTTAATTAACACCACCGGAACTCAGTATAATTGCACAAAATGCTTCGGAGAACATTTTACCGGAAAAGTCAAAAAGTCGTTACATATCCACATACGACTAATTTTTTGCGTGGAGAGAAGAGAAAAAAGCAATATTGTGTTTTTATTATTTTATTAAATTGCTTCATTTTTTCGCAACTGTATTAAAAATAGTCGTTCAGTACACCTGCGGAACCGTCATTGCAACTTGTTCCGACTGTCAACCCTCGCCTTCGGCTGCGCCTCGGCTCGGGTAGACATTTGTCGGAACTCTTTGCAATGACAGCCTTTCCGCACTTGTAATGAAATATACTATTCTGCGCAGCCTTCTGCGCAAAGTTCAGGCCCGCCATGTTACGTCTGCCGTATTGTACTAATAATAAAGCTGAAGCGTTGTTTGTTTGGACGCGCTTATCTCTGGAACTACCAGTCGGATTTGAAAAAATATTTTTGCAATTGATAGCGCGAATAAACGTATTTTCTTTCTCTCTTTTTCTTTCAATTCTTGAGGAAGGAGTATAGGCTGTTTAACATTACGCTACGACTTATCGGAGCCAAGCAAAAAGACAAAGAAGTCTGAAAGAACACTAAGCGAATACGAAGTAATAGCGCGGGCAGGCGATGCGATGCGACGGAATGGGTCGAGGGAACAAGAAATTTCACCCGGACGAAGTCGCGGGCAGAAGCTAGTTATACATAACTAGTGACCCGCCCCTGCTTCGCACGGTTTTACGACTTGACAAAACATGGGGAATCTCCACATTCCTGTGTCAGCCTCGTCCAGGTTCTACCCGCGGTGGCAACAATGTCGTCTGCCCATCCCGCCGCCGGATGACCGACACTTGGTCTCCCAGTCCTTGGACGCCGCTCGGTCACTGCCATACTGCACCTATCAGCACTGCGCCGTGCCAGGTGTCCTGCCCAACTCCATTTGAGTTTCGTAATTCGTTTTCCGATATCGAAAACCTTCGTACGTCTTCGGATGTCGCCGATAGAACTACCTATCCACAATCTATATAAATAAACTTTACTTACTCCGACAGACTCATAGCCCTAGGCATGGAGCAGTTCTGGAAGTACGTGGGCGACAACCCGGAGCTGTTCAAGCCTGCGGCGCAGCGGCGCGGGAACAAGGGCATTTCCCTGGTGCTGCAGCTCGTCATCAAGCACCTGCTGCCCTGGATGCCCTTCAGCATGCTGCATGCCCACGTGCAGCATGTCAGGAAGCAAGGGGACAAAGAAAATCCTATTAATGTAGGTATTTTCTTAAAGAACAAAGCATGTTTTAAGAGCCAGTTTTCGTATTTTGAACTTTATTCCGACAACGTTAAAGTGCTCAATATACAATATAAGTATACAGATTTAAACCAGAGTCTAAAATGGAGGTCAGATAGACAGTCGCTCCATGTAAAATGCTGGTATTCAGCTGCATCAGGTTAGACTAGAAGCTGACCCCAACATAGTTGGGAAAAGGCTAGGCAGATGATGATTGTTTAACTTTAATGTATAACTTACGTACGTTCTACACTTGGCAGCAATACCTGCGCACGCGCGCGGTGACGCCTGTGAGGCACAAGCTGTTGCCGTACAACCCCAAGTTGTCGCTGTACGAGCAGCCGGAGCACGAAGTACCTCGCATCTGGGTGCGCTACCTCGCCAAGACTAGCAAGCGGTTCAGGGTAAGCAGAGTAATAAGTTTTTACTTTTCGATTAAGTGTTCATACACACGAACGACACGCGCCGACGACAAAGGCAACTGCATCCGCCGGCAGGCGTCGACGGCAGCCGTCGACACCCGTCGACGCGTCGGTGGCTGCCGTCGACAACGTGTCGGTCGTATATTTGAGTACTGTGTGCTGTGTGAGCGGCATGTTGTCGACAGCTACCGCCGACATGCGTCAACAGGAGCAGTTGCATCTGTCGTCATGAGTCATGACATCAGCACAATGTAGAGTGAAGGAACCATGTTTTTTAGTTCAATATCGCAAAATCAAAAAAGTTAAGTGATTTTTCAGAAAATGTAAAGACAAAACAGAATGAGAAACAAAGGACCATGGGCACTTTTGAATGAACACTGGGCCCACTTTTCAAAGTTGTGCAACAGTGATGAAACCTATGTCATATGACAGCTCTTGGCGTGTACTTTATTTCATTCTATGGCAGCTAAGTTCAAATCCAGCGCGAAAATGGTTTTTTTATGCGTTTTTTTTTAATGTTCAACATTGTGCAACAGTGATGAAACCTATGTCATAAGACAGCTCTTGGCGTGTACTTTATTTTATTCTATGGCAGCTAAGTTCAAATCCAGCGCAAAATTGGTATTTTTATGCATTTTTAAAAAATGTTCAACATTGTGCAACAGTGATCAAACCTATGTCATATGACAGCTCTTTGCGTGTACTTTATTTCATTCTATGGCAGCTAAGTGCAAATCCAGCGCCAAAATGTTTTTTTTTTTTGCGTTTTTAAAAAATGTTGAACATTGTTCAACAGTGATGATTTACATGTCATATGAAAGCTCTTGAAGTGTACTTTATTTCATTCTATGGCAGCTAAGTTCAAATCCAGCGCGAAAACGGTCTTTTATGCGTTTTTAAATGCGTCATTTTGGGTTCATTTTTTCAACATTGTTCAACAGTGATGAATTATATGTCATATGAAAGCTCTTAAAGTGTACTTTATTTCATTATATGGCAGCTAAGTTCAAATCCAGCGCAAAAATGTTTTTTTTTGCGTTTTTAAAAAATGTTGAACATTGTTCAACAGTGATGATTTACATGTCATATGAAAGCTCTTGAAGTGTACTTTATTTCATTCTATGGCAGCTAAGTTCAAATCCAGCGCGAAAACGGTATTTTATGCGTTTTTAAATGCGTCATTTTGGGTTCATTTTTTCAACATTGTTCAACAGTGATGAATTATATGTCATATGAAAGCTCTTAAAGTGTACTTTATTTCATTATATGGCAGCTAAGTTCAAATCCAGCGCAAAAATGTTTTTTTTTGTGTTTTTAAAAAATGTTCAACGTTGTTCAACCGTGATGAATTATATGTCATATGAAAGCTCTTGAAGTGTACTTTATTTCATTCTATGGCAGCTAAGTTCAAATCGAGCGCAAAAATGCTCTTTTTTTTTCTTGCGTTTTTTTTTTAAATGTTCAACATTGTTCAACAGTGATGAAACCTATATCATATGAAAGCTCTTAAAGTGTACTTTATTTCATTATATGGCAGCTAAGTTCAAGTCCAGCGCGGAAACGGTTCTTTTGTGCCTTTTTTTTAAATGTTCAACATTGTGCAACAGTGATGAATTATATGTCATATGAAAGCTCTAGAAGTGTACTTTATTTCATTCTATGGCAGCTAAGTTCAAATCAGCCCTAATAAATACGGCAATATACGGCCTATGATGATCTTTTTAGTGTATTTTTAGTCAAACAAGAGCTGTTTATAATCCTAGCTACTGACTGACAGCTAATTATAATTTAATATCAAAACAAAATAGATTTTAAAAAACGCATAAAAAAAACGTTTTTGCGCTGGAATTTAACTTAGCTGCCATATAATGAAATAAAGTACACTTTAGGAGCTTTCATATGACATATAACTCGTCACTGTTGAACAATGTTGAAAAAGTGAGCCCAAAATGACGCATTTAAAAAACGCATTTAAAATCGTTTTCGCGCTGGATTTGAACTTAGCTGCCATAGAATGAAATAAAGTACACGCCAAGAGCTTTCATATGACATATAACTCATCACTGTTGAACAATGTTGAAAAAATGAACCCAGAATGACGCATTTAAAAAACGCATATAAGACCGTTTTCGCGCTGGATTTGAACTTAGCTGCCATATAATGAAATAAAGTACACTTTAAGAGCTTTCATATGACATAGGTTTCATCACTGTTGCACAATGTTGAACATTTTTAAAAAACGCATAAAAAAACCGTTTTCGCGCTGGATTTGAACTTAGCTGCCATAGAATGAAATAAAGTACACTTTAAGAGCTTTCATATGAAATAGGTTTCATCACTGTTGCACAATGTTGAACATTTTTAAAAAACGCTTAAAAAACCGTTTTCGCGCTGGATTTGAACTTAGCTGCCATAGAATGAAATAAAGTACACTTTAAGAGCTTTCATATGACATAGGTTTCATCACTGTTGCACAATGATGAACATTTTTAAAAAACGCATAAAAAACCATTTTCGCGCTGGATTTGAACTTAGCTGCCATAGAATGAAATAAAGTACACGCCAAGAGCTATCATATGACATATAACTCATCACTGTTGAACAATGTTGAAAAAATTAACCCAAAATGACGGCATTTAAAAAACGCATATAAAACCGTTTTCACGCTGGATTTGAACTTAGCTGCCATAGAATGAAATAAAGTACACTTTAAGAGCTTTCATATGAAATAGATTTCATCACTGTTGCACAATGTTGAACATTTTTAAAAAACGCATAAAAAAACCGTTTTCGCGCTGGATTTGAACTTAGCTGCGATAGAATGAAATAAAGTACACGCCAAGAGCTTTCATATGACATATAACTCATCACTGTTGAACAATGTTAAAAAAATGAACCCAGAATGACGCATTTAAAAAACGCATATAAGACCGTTTTCGCGCTGGATTTGAACTTAGCTGCCATAGAATGAAATAAAGTACACTTTAAGAGCTTTCATATGACATAGGTTTCATCACTGTTGCACAATGTTGAACATTTTTAAAAAACGCATAAAAAACCGTTTTCGCGCTGAATTTGAACTTAGCTGCCATAGAATGAAATAAAGTACACGCCAAGAGCTTTCATATGACATATAACTCATCACTGTTGAACAAGGTTGAAAAAATGAACCCAGAATGACGCATTTAAAAAACGCATATAAGACCGTTTTCGCGCTGGATTTGAACTTAGCTGCCATAGAATGAAATAAAGTACACTTTAAGAGCTTTCATATGACATAGGTTTCATCACTGTTGCACAATGTTGAACATTTTTTAAAAACGCATAAAAAACCGTTTTCGCGCTGGATTTGAACTTAGCTGCCATAGAATGAAATAAAGTACACGCCAAGAGCTATCATATGACATATAACTCATCACTGTTGAACAATGTTGAAAAAATGAACCCAGAATGACGCATTTAAAAAACGCATATAAGACCGTTTTCGCGCTGGATTTGAACTTAGCTGCCATAGAATGAAATAAAGTACCTACACTTTAAGAGCTTTCATATGACATAGGTTTCATCACTGTTGCACAATGTTGAACATTTTTAAAAAACGCATAAAAAACCGTTTTCGCGCTGGATTTGAACTTAGCTGCCATAGAATGAAATAAAGTACACTTTAAGAGCTTTCATATGACATAGGTTTCATTACTGTTGCACAATGTTGAACATTTTTAAAAAACGCATAAAAAAACCGTTTTCGCGCTGGATTTGAACTTAGCTGCCATAGAATGAAATAACGTACACTTTATGAGCTTTCATATGACATATAATTTATCACTGTTGAACAATGTTGAAAAAGTGGGCCCAAAATGACGCATGGTCCTTTCTCAAAAAAGTGCTGACGTTTCATATATTTTAATTCAATCCTTACAAAAAACCCCAAAGAACCTTTGACATTATTACTATCATAAAAATATATAGAATAGCTTCTTTTTTTGTTAGTTAATTTCATTTAGCCAAATCACTAACGCGACGTCGTTTGTTACCCTTACAGAATTACTTAAATAAACGAACAAACAGGACAGGCGTGCCCGCTTACGGCGTTGACGTAGAAATGGGGCAGGCAGTGATCGAGCCCACCAAGGTGGCACTGCCCATATGCTTCACCGAACCGATCGTCGCAAAGCCACACACTGACAAATTCGACATACAGATAACGGACAACACACAAAAAGTAACAACAAACTACTATAAGTTTGTCGAGACAAGCACTGGAGCTTACCTACTTCCTCTAACTAATGCGACGATGACAGTTGACGCTAACTTCGGACCAATTACGACACCAACTGAAAAGGGATCTGTTATCGGTAACAATCTTCCAGAAAAGTCAAAAACAACGCAGACCAATGCGCAGAAATCGGAACACTGCACTTGTTGCGTTCAACTAAGAAAGATATGCAAACAAAGACAAACTGTCATAACTGATTACTTCGGTAAAAGAAAGGAAAAGATATGTAGTTGTAAAGGAAAAAGATACCCAAAGGTATCGAATAGGTTAAGGCTGTTAGTTAATAATCATAAGTATCATTATACTCTAGCGTTAAAAGAGCTGCAGACGAAGATTAATCATTTGAAGCAAACTCAAAAAGATAATATAAGACTGATTGAAAGTGATACTAGTGATTTAGATGATATAGGTAAGTGCTATTTAATATTATGTTATACTAGCTTCTGCCCGCGACTTCGTCCGCGTGAAATTTCACCCTCCCCCCATTCACCCTCTTAGGGGTGGAATTTCGAAAAACCCTTTCTTAATGGATACCTACAGTAGGTATCCATTAAGAAAGGGCGCACGTTCTTTGTGAAGAGTAACTCTTCACAAAGAACACACCCTCCAAATTTTATGTCTCTAGGACCAGCGATTTAGGCTGTGCATTGATATATCAGTCAGGACTTTGAATTTTATATTTAAATATATTTTAAACGCAGGTCTTAGGTTCGAACCCTGACAGGCGCTTTCCTTTGTGTAAATTATTTCATTGCCATTGCTCTCAAAATGCTGAAGGAAAACATCGTGAGGAAACCGGCACGTCCTAGACCCAAAAAATCGAAGACATGTGGCATCTACCAACCCGCACTGGGCTCGCGAGGTGGATTACGGCCCACTTCTCCTCACGGAGAAGAGGCCCGTGTGCTAGCAGTGGGAACATTATAGGCTGATTATGCATAGTCACACATAGACGTACAATGTGCCATTATAGGCGAAGTAATCTTTTAAAATGTTTGTGTATATTCCTCACGTTCAACCCAATCGAATACATAATCAGTCCATAATGTTAACCCACTGCTGGGACACGGGCCTCCTCTCTGTGAGAGGGAGTGGACAGTAATCCATCACGCGGGCCCAGTGCGGGTTGGTAGATGTCACATGTCTTCGAATTTTTGGTTTAACAGGCACCGAGTAACAAATTAAGTTCTTCTCTGACACTTGTAACTTTGTGACGGTCTCTTTCTAAAGTTCCATGTGTCATATTTAAGGCCGGGCCCTGTAAGATTCTGTAAATATACCCAAAGCGCGTAAAACGTGGTAGGCATTTTTTTTAAACTTTGTACGACTGTGCTGCGGGTCGATATTAATAACATTACAACAGCCCGAAGTGCCGTCAAGCGCGGCTTTGTTTGGCCAAAACAATGTATTTCTAGCAAATAAACGTTTGATTTGATTTCCTTGATGAAAATTGCGTCTCTAAAAATAAATTCGAAAAAAAAAAACTATCGCATTCCTCTCTATTGATGCTCCCTTGGACTAATATAAGTTATTTATTCTCAATTTTATTTTAACTCTCACAAGGTTGATATTTCTTCGCCAATGAAACCCGCACTGCGCTTTGCCAAGTCTGCTTCCCTAACTAATTCCTTTTCATTTTTCAGTATACGTAACAAATTTTCAACTGAAATTCGTTTTAAAGACGGCAGTATCTTCTTACTCGCAGACAAAGAGAAAAGTATACGCCCTCCTTGCCAAGTTCAATCCTGATGAGCACGACCCGTTAGAACTAGCGGCGCAGATGGAGAAGGCGTGTGGTACCGAGTTTGTACACATCTACAAAGAGTTCTTATGTTTCCTCACCCCCGAGCAAGCGGACAAAATTGATGCGTTCCAAGATTATTTCAGAAGGAATTGTGTCACGGATTTAATTAAGAAAGTTGAAGTGAGTATTTCGTTTTTAGGTTTCCGTACCCAAAGGGTAAAAACGGGACCCTATTACTAAGACTCCACTGTCCGTCTGTCACCAGGCTACAGCCTGGTGACAGACGATCATTAGATGTCATTAGATACAATCTAAAGAACCGTGATAGCTAGACAGTTGAAATTTTCACAGATGTATTTCTGTTGCCGCTATAACAACAAATACTAAAAACAGAATAAATTAAATGTTTGACCATATTTGTGGTACGGAACCCTTCGTGTGCGAGTCCGACTTGCACTTGGCCAGTTTTTCTTTAATCCACTGAACACATTACATAACTTAGCGTATTTGATTGAATGTTTGCATTGTTTGGCCAGTACAAAATATACCTTATCTTAACTGTCATGGAGGTCAATATACATAAACGAAATAACGCGATCGTGCATGTATCAATGTATGTAAGTAAAAAAACGTTCAGTAGTGAAAAAAAACCTCATAATATGTACCTCCATTTTCAGGAACAAGTGACGGACCTAGAGAAACGACATATAATTCTAAAGGAACTAAACAAGGTGTTTTCTAAGAACTTATCGACGGCTTGTGAAATCTGCACAGATATACTGTGCACATTAGAAGGGTACCCCACGCTTGCGCAATATGTACATTCTTTGTTCCCGCACAGGAAGGTGAAAACGTAAGTTCTTACAGTTAAACCAGAAAAGATATGCGCTTCGGTAGTGTTCGAGCTTCCGAATTAGCAGGAACGCGAACGTCGAAGAGGCAAAACTTCTATGTTTTTTACTGCCGCGCTTTGTAATAATGTATCACTGCGCGTTTGTTTGAAGTTTTCTCGCTATCGGGATACCTACCTCGGTCGCTGAACGTCATTTGTCAAAACTTTTGAAAAGTATTTTGGAATTGCATAGAGTTGTTACTCTATAATTTTGTAATCTCATTATCGCGAGTTTGAATTTCCGAAAATAGACGATGATTCCCGAAGCTCATACTTAGAAATAGAAATAATTTATACTTTACTTTGTTTATTACTATTTATTTTACTTTATTTTTTTACCGACTTCAAAAAAAAGGAGGTTATCAATTCGATACGTATGTATGTAATATTATTGGAATTGCATTATATTCACATATGATGATCTATTAGGGCTTCCAAACAAATATACAAAATTTCATAGACGTATGTATGTATGTATGTTTGTCCACGCATATCTCCGGAACTATTAATCGGATCGTGACCATTTTTTTTTATTGGCTTACATTTTCTTCAACTTAGGGAACAGTGCAAGTTTCATCAAGATCGATTCAGTAATTTTCAAGATATGGACTAATACGTGTAAGTGTGACGGCCTGGCTTACTGATAAGATCTACGGGTGTAGTGTCAAAGGGAAAACATCTCAAAACCTTGGTCAAATACTAGTGCAAAAACTAAAAATTACGAAATAAAAAGTAATTTTAAAAAAATTAAACCGACTTCAAAAAGAAATTAACTCAAAATTATGAAATAACTTTAATTTCGGAAGTCGGTGGCATAAAACTAAAATACAGATCCCAAGACACCGACTTCCGAAATTAAAGTTATTTCATAATTTTGAGTTAATTTCTTTTTGAAGTCGGTTTAATTTTTTTAAATTACTTTTTTTTTAATTTTGATCGCTATTTTATCTTATCCATAAGTTTGTGTAATTTCTACGGTTCCAACTGACGCAGTACATAGGGGCAGGTAGAACCGCTTCTTAACGTAGCGTCCACTGAGCGACCAAAAGCGTTGCAACAATCTTTTTCATTCATAAACAGATTCCTAGGGACCTAGACGTAATATAACGTATATCGTATGCAAATATGAACAAAACAGACGCTTTAATTTCCCTACTTTGTAAGTTGACATCACCGACATTTATTCGGTGAAGCAAAAAAAATTTGTCCGATGTGTTAATCCTGGTTATAAACTATCTGTGTGCCAAATTTCATCCAAATCCGTTCAGCCGTTTTTGCGTGAAGAAGTAATAAACATACAAACTTTCGCCTTTAATATTAGTGTGATAAGTCAGAAATCGCCAATCCGCCTTGTACAAGCGTAGTCATCAAGGCTCATGCCTTCTCTATACGAGAAGGCTCTTTGCCCTACAGTGGAACAACAATCGAATGATTTACATTGGGAATTTGTTTAAAAGGTAGTATGTTTATCAAATAAAAAGCAAGAGTATGTTTGTTTTGCATAAAAAGGTGTTTTGTGTTTCACGCAATAACGGCTGAATGGATTTGGATGTTTGGCAAGCAGATAGTTTATAACCAGGATTAACACATAGGATACTTTTTATCCCGATATTCGCACGGGATTGAGGGTAAAACCGCGAGGCGCTACTAGTATTGTTAGAAGTCTAGGTTTTCTCACATTTTTTTAAAGGCTTGTATTATTCAATTTCCTGTGTTTACCACCTTTGCAGGCCGACGAGCTCTGCTCAATTTCCTTCTAGTACTTTTATAGGCAAATAAACGCCTTTTATGTTACAGTCCGAAACAGACAGAAGTAACGTCGCCAACACAGGAAGCGTCGCCAACACAGGAAACGTCGCCAACACAGGAAGCGTCGCAGGCGGCAAACTTGCCTTCAGCTGAGACGAACTGTAACGACACAGCTGTGGTAGAGGAACCTATCGCAGACTATGAAGCTGACATGTCTATGAGGTACGATCAAAGTCAACTATGGTCTGTTCCAAAAGTTTGTGACGAAAGTGTCAATAAACCATGTTTAGGTTAAATTCTTCACTCAATAAAAAGATTTTTAGTAACACGTTCATCTGTGTTTAGGAAGTTGCAACTTTAATACCTATCTCAGCACTTTTTCCGAAAATTATTGTTTGAATAACGTTATTAAAATGTAATTAAGAACTCATCGACGAAAATTGAGGTTATAGGAATTGAGGTTATAGGAATTAACCTCAATTGCCAAATGAATGGATTCAGTACATGATTTGAAGGAACCCTTAGTTAAAATTTTAAGTCGGTTATTAAAAAAAAATGCTGTTCCATACATTTTGACCGCGTAGGTATTGCACTTTTCTATGAAACAACAGATTATTTTCTACGATGACCCCCTAAGGCCCTAGTCCACCTGCCCGGTCAGCGGGATTGTCCGAAAGGCCTGCCGGGTCAGCGGGATTGTCCGAAAGGGTTACCGCTGGCCCGGAACATAAAGGGCTAAGGAAGGAACACGGGCGGGTTTTAGTCAGTAAGAGTCTGACACTCCCTTCCGCTCCACCCAGAGCGGGAGGGGTCATTTGATGATTTCCCATCCGCAAAAAAAAAAAAGGCCCTAGTCCAGGCCATGGTACGGAGCGAGAGTGCATGGGAAACCGTCGGCTCCTTCTGCGAAGTAGTAATGGTCGCGAAAGAGGAGGCGGAGCGCGTGAGGGAGAGGCAATATTTGCGCCCTCACGCTCCTAGCCGCTCCAGGAGACGCCCCGGGCGTCGGGAATCGATAGCCGATTCCCGGCCACCGTAGGCGCGGGCTTGCGGATGGCGAACAATGGGCAGCTCGCCGTCCGGTAAGGACCTGGGGGTCTACTCCGAAGCGGTTAACCACTGTATCGGCCGAATGTTCGGTCATTTTCTGATTCGAATATTGATGTCCTATACTACGAAAAGGTAAAAAAAGGGTTAAGGGTTCTAAAAAGGTTCGGATTGGCACAGTTTGGTCAGGACCAATAGTCAATATAGGAAATTAATGGTAGTAGAAAATGACCGAACATTCGGCCGATACAGTGGTTAACCGCTTCGGAGTAGACCCCCAGGTCCGGAGCGACAGCGCGTTGTATTCCACGCGTTAGCAGCGCGACAGTAGCGCGGCAGAAGCAGAAACCTTCACGCACGCTTCTGTTTATAGTATGAAATTCTTACTGGGCGACGGTCGCGCGTCAGTCGCGCTGCTAAAGTCGCCTAAATGTGAAAGCGCACAAAGAGATGTCAGCACTAACTGACGGGGTCCGCTAGGGCCGATGCCCGCCAGGGTCGCGGGTTGTTCGAAAGAGATACCGTGGCCCCTGGCACAGGCAACTGAAGGAACACGGGTGGGTTTTAGTCAGTAAGTCTCACACGCCCTAGCTCCGCCCGGAGCGGGAGAAGTTATTTGATAATTTCCCTTTATATGTTTTTTCTATCATTGCAGTGAGGAAGAGGACAACGGTGGAAGTAAGAGTCATTCTGATTCGGAGAATAATCACGATGTTTGCCGACCTATTAAAGAAGTACGTATTTTTCCTGTAAAATATAATTATTTTATGAAAATGAAAACTATTACTGATAAACGACATAATGATGTCCAGAAGTAAACAGAGTTGAAAAAAACTCAGACTTTTAATGAGGCAACATTTATATTTTATTGTTTTGCTAATCTCAGAGGGGATTACCCAGTAACTGGGTTGTGGAGGTCAGATACTCATTCCCTCCATGTAAAATACTGGTATTCAGCTGCATGCGGTTACACTGGAAGCCGTCCCTAACATAGTTGGAAAAAGGCTAGGTAGATGATGATAATGAGTTTTGCTATACTTTCACACAAATATTACTTTTTAATTACAGGAAAACACAACAATGGAATATGTAACACACACACCAACATCTGAATGTGTATCACTAGTCGTAACAGTAAGCAAAACTGAGGTGCAAGACTTCAGCGAGTGTTCCAACTCGTCCATGCAGATCATGTTCGAAGACGAAATAATCAAGACAGAGAACCCCGAGTGGAAAAGAGACGAAGATAAACTCATACTAGAAATATTGAAGGAACAGCTGACCCCGGAAGAACGTCAAGACAAAACTATCCTAGAAATTGTGGACGACAAAAATATTATCGGCATGATGGCAGAGAGTCTGACAAATAAATCGAGCGAGGAAATCAGAACACGTATTTTGTACTTATTACAAATCTGTTAGGTTGTAGCCGGGTCACGCGGGAGTCGAGTGTAAAGCTACAGTTTCCTAAAAGAGGTGGCCGCTGGCCGCTATATAACGGTCGTAGACATGAAAATAATGGCACCGCGGTTTGACGTGGTGTCAAAAACGAGAACGTATCGAGGGAGCTTGGAGAGCGTTTTTGACACCGTAAAGTAAGTGGGTCTTACTTTCATAAATAACGTTTCAGTGATGTCATTCGCCGGTACATTGCGGACCCCGCTCTTTTAGGAAACCGTAGCTTTAGCAAATAGTCACGTAACATAGAAGTTATAGTAAAATGGAGTGTGTAAGAAAAACAAATCGTTGGCATTGACTATTCTATTTTCCTAGAATATGTGCTAAGGGTACGAATATGAACGCAAGCACTCGATCCGATTCAATATTGAAATTATTTATTTTTTAAAACATTACCCGCCTTCTGATGCAGTCGGGTAAAAAGTAAACACCGATAATGTAAATACATAGTTTAATTTTTTTTTTACACGACTGCCCAAAAATGGACTGTTATGTTTTCAGGTTTCATGTATGTTTGTGAGTTTCTTAATTCCACCATAATTTCTAAACGGCTTAACCATTATCGTCGTATATGGTATCCATAAAAGCGTTGGGTTATCCCGGGTAACATAGGTTGATCAAAATTTTAAAGAATATAATGGGGGAGCCAAGGTTCATGAAAAAAAAACGTTTTATGTTTTTCATAATTATAAAACTATACTTCGTTTACTATCATTGTCTAGAGCTTGTTTAGTACATAACAAAAATATATAACAGTAGTACTTATTCAATATGAACATTATGTACACAATATGAAAAATGTACCCTTCGCTACTGAACATTAGATATCCCAAAAACTTATTTTAAAAAAATAGGCTTATTTGTTTCCACGCTTGCTTCTTGGAGACAAAATCTATATCTATACTAATATTATAAATGCGAAAGTTTGGATGGATGGATGTTTGTTACTCAATCACGTCAGAACGGCTGAACGGATCTTGATGAAATTTGGCACAGAGGTAGATGTCTGGAATAAATAACATATAGATATAGGATACTTTTTTTGTCCCGGGAGTAAGTATGTTCCCTTGGGATAATTTTCGATATTCATGAACCAGAATAATAGTTTCGTTTGCAAAAATATCGTTTCATCACTAAAAGGTATGAAATAAATAATTATCTTGTCAAAAAGTGAATAAAAAAAATTAACTAAAAATTTAAAAAGAAATTAAATAATTTTAGTGCTAAATGGGCACAAGGTTTGTACTAAACAGATTATAATATTTACTGTGCAATTAAAAGTGGAAAACTGAAAACCAATCTTTTCAATAATTTCTTTGCAGTCGGGGCCTCGGGGGGTCGGTTCCGTGGAACAATTCTTTACAGGTTTCCCTGAAAAGATTAGTTTTCCACTTTTGGGCACAATGGCGCTTTAATTGCACAGTAAATATTATATTCTATTTAGTACTTAACATTAAAATTTGGTTTTCTTTTAGAGTATTAAAAAAAAAAAAAATGGTTGCCTGTAAAGTCGGTTTTACGGGCGAAGATTTTACGTGACAACGTCTTTTTCTCGGTAGAATAGTTGAGTGGGAGAGAGACGCAAGGCATTCGGCGGGCCTCTCTCTCGTTCGGTGACTCATCGTAACGTTACCGAGCGTTACACTTTTTCATAAGTGACTCCCAGCCGCAACCTAATTTAAGACGTTGTCACGTCAAAAAAATAGTTTCCAAGAACTCTGTAGATGGCGTTGTACTGACTACGTTACTAAGGTGACAAAGCCAAAACGCTTGGAAAAAAATCATTGCGTCACGTCACATACGCTCGTTTACTGACACTTCTTTCGTTTGCTTTCGTTTTACGATCTCAAAATTACATCCAAGTGAAATAATAAAAAAATGGTGTGAAGTTCCGTTCCTTGCAGTAACTACCAAGGTCAGCGCCATCTATCCAGCGACTAGGGAAGAGTTAAAAAAAAATCCCTCATTCAACACTAAAATCGTTTAGCTTATTTTTATTTTTTTAATTAAATTTTTGAATTCACCATTTGACAAGGCAGGCGTGTTTGAATATAGGTATTTTTTTTTACAACTACATTCCGTGTGAACCCGGCTTTAGTGAAATGTGTAATTTTTACGATTTAATATAAGTATTAATCTTACGTACCTAGTTTTATTTTACTTTCGTTTGATCCTATGTATGTTGGCGATGATTGTTTTCCCCTCTATCCAACAGTAGGCTACAGCACTTGTGGCAAAAGCTTCGGTAAACGTGGTAATGTTAAAAACCGGGCAAGAGCGAGTCGGACTCGCGCACCGAGGGTTCCGTACCATCATGTTTTTAAATTTTCACCGGCGAGCTACTTACTAGATCTCGTTCAAACCAATTTTCGGTGGAAGTTTACATGATAATGTACATCATATATATTTTTTTAGTTTTATCGTTCTCTTATTTTAGAAGTTACAGGGGGAGGTGGGGGACATATTTTACCACTTTGGAAGTGTCTCTCGCGCAAACTATTCAGTTTAGAAAAAAATGATATTAGAAACCTCAATATCATTTTTGAAGACCTATCCATAGATACCCCACACGCATGGGTTTGATAAAAAAAAAAATTGAGTTTCAGATCTAAGTATGGGGAACCCCCATAATTTATTGTTTTTTTCTATTTTTTTTTGTGAAAATCTTAATGCGGTTCACAGAATACATCTACTTACAAAGTTTCTACAGTGTAGCTCTTATAGTTTCGGAAAAAAGTGGCTGTGACATTCGGACGGACAGACAGACAGACATGACGAATCCATAAGGGTTCCGTTTTTTGCCATTTGGCAACGGAACCCTAAAAAGGAGAATGGAGTATGCAGCTAGCTCTTGATGAATCCCTTTTCTCTAAGTGTCTAAACACACTATGCCGAAGGTACGCGACCGAAGTTCGGCATGATTACGCCTGCAATGCTATTTGAATTACTGACGACACATTATGCCGAAATTACGTTGCGTTGCAGGCGTAGTCATGCCAAATTTCGGTCGCGTACCTTCGGCATAGTGTGATTAGACACTTAAAGACGCGGGTTCCCGGTAAAGATAAGTCGGTACCGAACGGGGTTAAATGGCCCCGTATTAGCGTATCGCTTACACGTAAAGAAACAATACCTATAGCTATTCACAACCACTCAATACGCTTCCCGTATCGAACATCAAGGCGTCCTCTAAACGCCGTTCACAAGTCCATAACCCGAAAATGTTTGGACGACGCTCTTCTTCCGAAGTTCTGACAGCTGTTTGGCTGTTTGCTGTCGTGGGCAAAGCAAATCAGGTTGTTGAAATGTGTAATTTTCGACACGATAGCCTCATAGCCTGTCGGACGGTTGTGAATCTGAATAGCTATGTGCAGCGATCGGTACCGGAGAAGTCGCTGCTTTATGCAAATAAATAGGGTCGTTCCCGCTCGTTAATACCCCGTCGTTAACACTGTCAACGACAGGGAGTGTTTTGTTCCACTCGTTAAGTGTTGAAGAACGCGACATTTTTCCAAATCGTCCACCCCTCGTTGGAGTCAGGGTAAAGAAAAGTGAAATGAAACAAAAGATATAACGGTTATTGAAAGTGCTTTAATCACGACAACGTTTACATTACATTTGATTTTGAAACGCCTAAAACTTTAATTTATAAATGAATTTTACTAATCATAGATAATCAAAACTACATGCTACCTTTCTAGACGTCAAAAACAAGATGTAAAACTGCATTTCTAAACTGAGCAAGAGACGTCAAATTTTCTAGTGCGTTCCAGGTTTTCCACAGAAGGGAAAAGCATTTTTTATTCTTTCTGTTT
Source organism: Oligia latruncula (assembly GCA_948474745.1). Taxonomy (NCBI): domain Eukaryota; kingdom Metazoa; phylum Arthropoda; class Insecta; order Lepidoptera; family Noctuidae; genus Oligia; species Oligia latruncula. The sequence continues at coordinate 13,078,943 of OX419701.1, read as the reverse complement.
CTCTCACACCCGTTACAAACTGGTCGGATATCAAAATTCATACCAATAAGGTCATGTTTAAAATGAAAGCACTTAGTTATGGACTATTTCTTTAGGCGGGTCAATTAGTGAAGTTTGCGTTTGTCTTTATTTATTTAATTACCAAAATTCGTAAGTGAAAAAACATTGAAAATGGCTCGTAATAGTAACGAGAATGATGAGGACAATATTGACCCTGCGTCTGTAACATCAAATGTGAAGAACACTCTTAAACAAGTAAGTATTACGCATTCATTAGCCATAATAAATTACTGCTTCCTAATTGATCGCGAAGGCCTGTAATTCAAGTACCTATCTCTTAAATTAATACATGTACCTAATGTTATCAAGAACATAGTACAAGTTAGTATCTATAGAGTTCGACTACTAATTCACCATCTATACTAATATTATAAAGCTGCAGAGTTTGTTTGTTTGTTTGAACGCGCTAATCTCTGGAACTACTGGTCCGATTTGAATGATTCTTTTAGTGTTGGGTAGTCCATTTATCGAGGAAGGCTATAGGCTATATAACATCACGCTACGACCCTTAGGAGCCGCGCAGCGTGTGACACCGCGGGGAACAGCTAGTCTTCAATAAAATAACAACATTAAGGTAAAAAAAAATGTAAATAAACAAACTTTAACTTCATGTTTTCCAGGAAGTAATCAAAGAGCTTCTGAACGGTTCATTCCAAGACAATAAAACAAAGCTGGGCAACGATGCATTGTCACTTGTGGTGGAAGTGGCCAAATGTCTGGTGACAGAGACCTGCCTGCGCGCTTCCAGCCATGCTCTGCGCGAGAGTTGCGACAGAGTCGATATCGAACACATTGAGAAGTGCCTCCCACAACTGGTGAGTATGTTTGCCTCAACACATAAGAGCAATCATATTGGTACAGCTGTCTGTTAACATCAGTCCTCAGAAGAGTTAAATGAATGAAATGAAATAAATACTTTATTAATAAAATTACCTTAACTAATTACTGAAGAGTAGGGAATACTTTTACAATATTGAATTAACAAAGTTCAAAAATAATCATTAACTTTTATTCCTGAATATACATATGTATTGCTGATGCATATTAGTATGTATAAATTGTAGGTATCTTATCTAAAAGTTCTGTTTTATAGAGAGCATCATTTTTGACCCTCATGTGACAGTCGCTCAATCATCATCATCTGCCTAGCCTTTTCCCAACTATATTGGGGACGGCTTCCAGTCTAACTGGATGCAGCTGAATACGTGTTGTTACAGTGTTTTTTACAGACGCTCAATATGCCATATAATAACCCAGGAAATGTAATAGATTTTTTGTTACAGATGCTGGACTTTCCTTAACTAGAGGACATAATATTCGGAGCCCCTTTATTATTTATGGAGATCATGTACTCTGAAACTCATTATTAACGCAAACGTTTTTATTTGTAACCTTACTTGCTATGCCAAAAGCAGCTTTGCGGCTTTGCCCATTCCCACCTCCCTAAGTATTAGCTCCATGCATTTCATCTAAAATACTATATTTTATTATATTTCTTCTAAATTGTTCACTATATGTATAAATTGTAAATTAGGAACAAAGTTATCTAATGCTATTATTCTAATAATTTGGTTGTTATTAATTGATGAAAGCAATAAAGTATTTTAACCTAAAAAATGTTTTATTTTCTACCCACATCAGTGTATTAGGTGGTATTAGTCTACACGCGCACTGAGGGTTCCGTACAAATTTTTCGGCGTTTTGATTCCCTTGCAAGTGTCAAAATATGCTACCTAAACAGAACATAACGCCCGTATCTTTTGATTGAAGGTCATTTGTTTTTCACTGCTTCAAGGGATTGCAGCCCTGAGTATTTGATATCAATTTCAACTTGATAACTCCACGCGTTCCTGAGAAAAAGGGTCTTGACAGAGGGACAGATAACGAAGTGATCTTATAAGGGTTCCGTTTTTCCTTTTGAGTTACGAAACCCTAAAAAGGGTTAATTGTTTTATTCCCATCTCACATGATGATTCGAATAACATAGATGCTTGCCCACATGGAAGGAACATATTCATTCTATACTTAACTAGCTTCTGCCCGCGACCTCGTCCGCGTAAAATTTCACCCTCTTAGGGGTGGAATTTCGAAAAACCCTTTCTTAGTGGATACCTACTCTTCACAAAGAACACACCCTCCAAATTTCATGTCTCTAGGAGCAGCGGTTTAGACTGTGCGTTGTTATATCAACAATCAGTCAGTTTACCATTTTATATATATAGATAAAATGTACTCTGTGTAATTTAATTCATTACTAGTATAATCAACCAATGAAGTTCCCACTTCTGGGACACAGGCCTCCTCTCTGTGAGAGTGAGAGAACCGTAATCCATCACGCGGGCCCAGTGGCAGTGTGGGTTGGTAGATCATGTAACCTCTTCGATTTTTTGGTTCTATCTAGGACAAGCCGGTTTTCTCACGATATTTTTAAGAGCCGTAGTTTTGAAATAATATACACAAAGTAAAGCGCCTAACTAGGTCGAACATATGACCTTCAACTAAGTAAGTAAGTAAGTCGCGGCCGTTACCACCTGGCCACCACTGCTCCATTCATTCCTAGTCAGGTCACAAGTACTTCCTGATAGAAACACTCATTAGCAAGGCCTCATGCAGAAATAGATGTTCTAAGTGAAACAAGTTATGTTTGTTATCAATTTTATTATACAAAGTATTTCTGAGAGTCCGTCTATCAGTAACATTCAGATAACTGTACATTTGTCTCAACATCACAACACTTCAAAGCGTCTTCATTGTAAAAAAGACAGTCAGTACCTTTCAAGTACCTCAATCGCACAGACCTTTTTAATTAATATTTTGGCATTACATACATATTAATTGATATTTAACACAACAATCTATAATTTACACAAGTTGTATCAAACAGTTAGACCAACAAGGATAACATAACGCCTGTAATCCCAGGGGGTTAGGCAGAGGCGTCACTTAACGTACGTAGTTCACCCACATTTGGCCATTTACTCCTGTTACGCCCACCCAGTCATGTTGGGGTCGACATGATGCAGCACAGGTTGGGCGACAAAATCAAATAAGTAGGTACCTATATATTTCGCCGCTCGTTTGTGCCGAATCATATGTGTAGCACGCCTTATGTCTAAGTCCCACGTAATAGGAGGCAAACATATCGCCAACAACTGGGGACAAATCTATACTAGGCTCACCAACAAGAATCTTATCATACATACCTATTTCTTTGTGTTGATCTGTGTAGATTATGCCCAAATTTAGTCAATTTACATAAAAAACTTGTGGTCAACCTGTAACATACGCAAGGACCTTGCATTACTTGCATTTCCAGGCTAAGACGGCATGTTCAAGAAGTGCAGCAATACGATACAGTAGCTGGATCAGTAAGTATTGCCACACTCTTCGATTTGATTGCCCTAAACAAAAAGTAAGCTACAATTTATTGTCTACTTCTACAGCTAATATACAGCCCAGTTATTGAACCAGAGACAATCAGTTTAGTAACAAAAATATTTTTATAGGCGGATACGAACACCATAATGCCCAGGTTTTATATTTATGTATACATTGTTTTATATTATCGAATCGTTTATATGCTTCTCTAGGTTTCAAATCTGCTAAGTACAGTTTTTATACATAATAAATAACCAATTCCTCCTCAGTTTTTGAGATCAAAGATAAATCAACTATATTAAATATTTGTTACAGATAGTCGAAAGGAATACTCAAGATAACTTTATACCTATTTAGGCGCTGTTCACACAAATGCATGCATTTAAATATCACATAACAAAAGGTTTAGCGTCAAGAACTCGACCCCATTTGCAATACTAGTGGAATATATATAGTAGATGGTCTAAAATGCCCTACGAAATCACTAAAACCAAGAAACAAGAGTAATTTCTTGTTTACAAATTAAAGTGAAGAGTTAATAAACACTTTATTTTCACTTGATTTGTTTGAGTTATAATATTTATGATCATTTTACCAAGGTTTTACAAAACAATCTTGAGTTTAGAAAAACAATTTTAATTTGTAATACTTTTATGTAATCATAATCTTTTACATGATTGCAAAATGGTAGTCCGTCAATTGACTTGTCTATGTCTGGATTTAGTGCTCGACCGACGCGGACGGTGAGCGCTGGCGCGAAACGTCGTCGGTCGGTCGAGCACTAGATCCAGCCTAAATGGGCTAAAACTAGTGATCACCAAGAATATTCAAGACTAAAAGAGATTAAATATGAATAAATCACCGTGTGTATATCTTTGTGTGTTTATTTGGGTACCTATCTATAATCCACACTTTAAAATCTAATAACAATAATATTCAAACTGCAAAACACGCTTGTGTCACGCTTGAGGTGCATCATGAAAATACTAGGGTGATATGACTGCGCGAATTGATGAGTTTTTTTTACGTTGTAAAGTTGGGCGACAGAAAATTATTGACTTAAAACGACCTAGAAACGAACTTATTCGGAATTTTAGTTGGTATTACAGTAATACTGTCCTATAGGGGAATTTAAAAGTTCGTTCTTCAGTAATAACGGGCTGATTCTCTCAAACATCTTAAAGCATGACATCCGAGAACCTTGTAAGCACTCAGTACCGAGGAACTTAACCCATTCTGTTTTTCTTTGCACCATTAGACATAACAAACTCTTGAGCTCTCAGAGTAAAGTAATACACTATTTATCTTTAAAAATTGGCAGTTTACGTACTTACAGCTAATACAAAAGTTTGTAGTTTACAGCTGCCATGCCATCTGCATTGTGCAGGCTCAGCTGACACAAATGTCTTTCTTTCATTATCTTTTAGTCTGAGGACACACTGGTAAAGCGCGAATATGTAGATGTTTGTTGATTAATTATCAGTGAGACCTCAGCCTTAAACAAGCAAGATTACTTCAACTAGCTTGTCAGTAATTGTTGACAAATCCATCATAAGTGTAAAACTAGATCAATTGTCTTTTTATCAACAGATATTTTCCGAATATTCCAATTGCGATCTATTAATATTTGTGATTACGTACTCCTCATTTACATTAGAATTGCTGTGTAGGATCCACCGGAAAACGTTAAAATTTGTCGTTCTTGCAGTACAAATGGATTGACTCTTATTACGACTTACATAACCTATTCACTCGCCCTTCGGAATAAAATAAAGATGTTCAGATGGGACAAGGAGACGAGCACCAGGCGGAGCCTCATCGAGAGGTAAACACAGGTCACACCGGACCTCACCGAGTAAGCGCTTATTCGAGTACAGAATTTTGGACTGACCGGCGACCTTAACCTAAATTGGCAGTTCGCTGAAAGTGACGCGTGTCCGTGGTCAGTACGACGCTGTGTCTAGAACAGGTCCATGTCATCGTTGCACATGACCTCGAGGAAGTCATCGTCGTCGTAGTCGTGTAGGCGGCGCGGGTCGGCGCCGGTCGCGGCGCGGGAGTCGCTCGGTTCGCACAGGCCGCGCGGATCCGTCGGGTCGGTCCGGTCGGGCAGCGGAGAGCGCGGGCGCGCGGGGGAGGCGGGCGCGTCTGTGTGCGCGTCGGTGTCGCTGGAGCAGTCGCGCGCGTCCGTCGCGGGCGACGGCGGCGGGTTGCTGCCGTGCTCCGACATTGCGGTCGCCTCGCCGCGTGATAACAGAGATGGTAGTTCTGAATCTGAAAGGAATATTATAATCATACTAGCTGTTCCCCGCGGTGTTACACGCTGCGCGGCTCCTAAGGGTCGTAGCGTGATGTTATATAGCCTAAAGCCTTCCTCAATAAATGGACTATCCAACACAAAAATACTTTTTCAATTCGAACCAGCAGTTCCTGAGATTACCGCGTTCAAACAAACAAACTCTTCAGCTTTATAATATTAGTATAGATACTAGCTTACCCGGCAAATTTCCGTACTGTACCACCTCAGAATCAATAAGAACCAATGTACCTATGAGAAATGTTTTTTTTTTCAAATTTAAATATTTATTCTGCTATTCGGGGCGGAGACAAATCCAACAAATCAAAGATCATAAAAATCGGTCCAGCAGTTCTTGAGTTAGAAATGGTGTAACTAAACCGACTTTGTGTTATATATATATATATTTATATAGATCTTACACGAAGACAAAAGCCAGCACGCTTTCTCATTGCGTGTTCGATTCCAGATTTGGGAGTTGATAATATACCATAGCGACGAGAGGTCTCAGCAGAACGATTTATATCTCAGGAGCAGAATAATAATTTCAACTTAGGTTGTTGCATCCACTTAGTGCGAACTATGGTCAGTTTCTGTGTCTGTTTAGGCGCAAATTAAGAGTGGCCTATATCCAGCAGTCTTTAAATTCAGAGAATTGCGGCAAAAACTTATACTAGCACAGCATCCATACAATAGAAAACATTACAAACCTGTGAGACTCTGTTTAAGCTGTTCCATGACAGTCTGGCGACTCTTGGCGCGCGCTCGCTTGACCTTGCGCTGCGTCTCCTTCCGGTCTTCAATGAAGATCTGGTTTACCATCTCCTGAGAGACGTCGCCATCGCGCTTCAGCAGGAAGAAGTAAACACCGCCAGGGGTGCGACGACGCGCGCCATTCTAAGAATTTTGTTCTATATAAAACATACATACATAAACTCACGCCCTCTTCCCATGGGGTAGGCAGAACCTACAGAACGCCACCTGCTACGATCCTTACATACTCCTTTTGCCTCGTTTACGTAATTCTCAATTCTCGTATTCGATATTTATTAATTCGTATTCTCGTAATTTTAAGAAAGTTCACGGTCTGATCTCAGTCTCAATCTGTCAAAAAAGTAATTTAAAAAAATTAAACCGACTTCAAAAAGAAATTAACTCAAAATTATGAAATAACTTTAATTTCGGAAGTCGGTGTCTTGGGATCTGTATTTTAGTTTTATGCCACCGACTTCCGAAATTAAAGTTATTTCATAATTTTGAGTTAATTTCTTTTTGAAGTCGGTTTAATTTTTTTAAATTACTTTTTATTTCGTAATTTTTAGTTTTTGCACTAGTATTTGACCAAGGTTTTGAGATGTTTTCCCTTTGACACTACACCCGTAGCTCTTATCAATAAGCCAGGCCGTCACACTTACACGTATTAGTCCATATCTTGAAAATGACTGAATCGATCTTGATGAAACTTGCACTGTTCCCTAAGTTGAAGAAAATGTAAGCCAATAAAAAAAAAATGGTCACGATCCGATTAATAGTTCCGGAGATATGCGTGGACAAACATACATACATACATACATACATACATACATACATACGTCTATGAAATTTTGTATATTTGTTTGGAAGCCCTAATAGATCATCATACGTGAATATAATGCAAATCCAATAATATTACATACATACGTATCGAATTGATAACCTCCTTTTTTTGAAGTCGGTAAAAATACCTTTAATTTCCCTACATTTTGACATTTGTTTGTCGCTGAGATGAGACTGCGACTAGATTTTGAACGTTTTAAATTACGAGAATTGGCATTCTGGTCATACACGCACGCCGGCTGCGTGTAATACGCACCTAATCTATCTTAAGAACATCACCAATATGGTCACTATCACTAAACGCTGGGAGGGGACGCCCCTCCCGGCGTACCTTTTTTTTTGAGTGGGAAATTATCAAGAAAGTGTCAGACTTTTACTGACTAAAACCCACCCGTGTTCCTTCAGTTGCCTGTGCCAGGGGCCACGGTAACTCTTACGAACAACCCGCGACCCTGGTACTCCACGACGACTGTAATTTTGTCGTTGTTAAAGCAGCAACAGACAGACAGACGGACGGATGAATGGATTGACGGACGGACAGCGGAGGCTTAGTAGGTAATAGGGTCCCGTTAGCACTGTTTGGGTACAGAGCCCTAAAAAACTTTAAGGATGAACTTTAGGCGGTATAAATTTTGATAGTGACCGACCAAAACATAAACCGTAACTGAATTCGGCTCCTCTTCTAATTAAATGACATTATTTTTTGAGACCCGTCGTTTTTGTAGATTTGTGACAAATAATTTGATGAAGAGCTAATTTTGCAATTATCATATTTCTTTTAGGCAAAGAAAGAAAACATTTCATACTTTTGCCAGATTTTGTGTGAAAACTGTCAAAATTTCAAAATGACGATAATGAAAAATAAGTAAGCCCTGACTTATATAAGGGTATTTTTTTGGGTTTTGTACAAAAAGGTTGGAAACGGGACCCCCATTAATAAGTCTACGCTGTCTGTCTATCGGTCAGTCGTTCGTATTCTATCAAAACCAACAAGTCACGAGCGCCACATGCCAGTTTCGGTCGCGCCACACACACACACATTCCGACACGTTTTTTTGGCCGAAACTGAAACCGAATCTTCAGTCGGTCACTACATTTTAACATCATTGTATTCAACTAATTCAAAGTTAGCCTAAGATTCGGCGTAAATTGCCTGAGCTATAATCTTACAGTTCCACTTACCATGACAAGCATGCCTCCTTCTGCTTCCAACTTTTGTGTTTCTTTGTATAATTCTATAGCTTTGTTAGCACCAACAACTTGTACAATCCGACCTGAAAAATCATTGTATTATAGCAATTTATGGTGCAAGTGAGCCTTATGGGGGAAGCGCTAAGGTAGCCAGTAAATTTTACGTTTCGTTTCCCGTATGTCATTCCTTCCCAGAAATCAATCCTTATCAGCGACACTATCGAATTATGTAATAATACAGTTTTTTTTTTTTCAAAATCACAGGTTCGATTCCTGGCTAGAAACTTTGATTTTTCAAAAATCCAATGATGCAGTTTTACTTTTAATCAAAATCGAGCCCCCAACTACTTTGACTACTTTTCTCTATTCCTTATAGTTTCGGATTTGGCCATACACACCCACTTGAAAAACTCACCCTGTATATAGCATATGAGTTGATTATATATGGCAGCAGCCTGTCAGGCCACTCCTCACCAGTTTATTAACCATTAATAGCCTTTAATGCCCCAATGCTGGCAAAAGGTGTCACAATAGTTAAAGGTTAACAGAAGGATTAACAAACATGACATACCCAGTAATTCCTTCTTATCTTCAGAAAGACTTTCTGCAATATCATCTGCTACATTTTCTACATTATCTTCAGCATTCACGATCAGATCACGAAGGCTCCTAGGCTTCAGTTTATCATCGTAATGGTGACTATTTGCTCTTTTGCCCAACCTTAACTTTACATTTGACCGATCCACATATCTCCGTTTATTAGACAAGCGTTCACTGTCATCATAATCATCATTTGGGGTAAACATTTTCTTCTTAGATATATAATCATCATCTAATCTATACTTAATAGTATAATCATAAGATTCAACGCCATATCTACTTTTCTTTGTAACATCACAACTGACCATATCCTCTGTTAACAAGTCTTCCTGTAATAAAAGTAAACAAATATACATTTTAGGCCAATCTCCATGACAACAGGTAGAAGTAGTGTTTCAAATATATAGGTTTTGTTGCTTAGAGACATTTAACAAGAAATGCTTTACAATGAATATGCCAATAGCCTTCAACCCCCTAAATATTTTATAAAAAATTAATAAACCTCTAAGGCTTTGCACCAGATGTTGTACTTGTCCTTCTTTTCGGGCTGCGGCTGCGGCAGCGGGCGGCGCGGGCGCAGCTTGGTGCGCTTGGCGCGGCGCCGCGGCTCGTCGTCCGACTCGGAGCCTGACGACTCCTGCGCTGACCCCTCATCGCTTTGCTCGTCCTGTATCTGCATGTGCACTAACGAAGGAGGGTTGAACGCCTCTGGCCGCGCCAGAGGAATATAAGTACCCTCTTCCACATCCGAATCTTCCAACTGCAACGCAATATAATCTCTAGTTAACGAGTACGCCCTAAAACGTCATAAGTCATTTTCTTGTTATAATAATTGTTTAACAGATATAAATATAGGAGTCAAAATGCCACTTGACCCTACTAAAAGATTTTTTTGTTTAATAATGGCAAGGCATCATTGAAAAACTGCTATGTAATTAAAACCAAAATGTTAAAAGTAAAAGTTCATTCTAACCTCCCCGTCTTCCCTATCAAGGGAAACTTCAATATCCAACTCGCCTTCAGTCGTTGACATCATACTCAAGATTTTAGTTTAAAGATATAAAATAAAAGATCATGAAAGGATTTTAACGAAATACAGCAATTCCACCTTTTATCAATCTCTACAGTGCTGCTGTCATTTTTAATAATAGACAAGGTAGAGTGTCTGTTCCAGCTGTCAACATGTCAACAACCCACAGCCTACATAGTTTACGAAGTACGTTTTAAAGATGCCGTAGACCATATTTTTACACCCAAGAGTGTGTGAAACTTGTTTGCGACAAGTTTTATAAAAAGAAGACTTGTCCCAAACATGTGTTTATAACGTGTATCATACAGACGTTATATACATAATTTATAATTATAAGCTAACACACACAGTCATTCAAAATATTAGTTTTGACAAATCAAAGGGTTATGTTGACAAAGACTTTTTGATCTAAATAAAATCAACACTATCTTCAGTTCCGCATGAAAATGCATAATGCAGGATGAAGGGCGGGAAGTTTAAAAAAAGTTTTCAATACAAAGCTAGCCAAGTGCGTGTTGGACCACGCACACTGAAGGATTCCGCAGTCGACATGAATATTTATGCATGCACAATATTGATTTTATTAAAAAAAAAGTTAAGATTTTTGTCATTGCCTGATGGGCCTGAGTTTGACCTCAAACTCAAATGATGGAAAGCGATATTTGGGCGTATGATGGAACGAACCTTAAATATCTCATATCCAAAACATACATGACGTATCTTCTTAAAATAATTTTCAGTGAAAGTATTTTATAACACCTCTACCTATACTAATAATACAGCTGAAGAGTTTGGTTGTTTGAACGCGCTAATCTCTGAAACTACCAATCGGATTTGAAAAATTCTTGCCCAATAGCCCAATTCTTGAGGCAGGCTATTAGCGTCACGCTAAGACCTGTAGGAGCAGAGCAAAAAGAAAAAAAGTCAATTATATAACACTAAGCGAAACCGAAGTAATTGCGCGGGTATGAAATTTCACGAGGACGAAGTCGCGAGCAGAAGCTAGTGTTTATTATAGCTGTTCAAAGAATAAACCTTTCTTTCAAACTTCATTGAGATAGAGCCAACGCGAGCTTTGTGACATACAGGACGAATTTTTGTACCTATATGGGTTCTGTTTTTACCATTTACCCTAACTGTCGTTGGTCGTAATGGTAATTATACACAGAGTACTTTTTGATAGGCAGCAGCCGAGCCGCCGCGCCAGCACTATTAGTCTATTACAATTTTTCCTCTATGAGTCAGTATGAGCCATGGACGTAATATACTTCTATATATTATGTCCATGGTATGAGCTGGTATGAGCTATGAGTGGTCTTTCAGTATACTATAATGTACTCTGTGGAGTGGTCTTTTCAGTCTATCAAAAAGTACTCTGTGCTTCACTAATACAATAAAGTGTATTAAGTATCTATGGTCTTCATTTTAATTTTATTCATGTATTCAATGTTGAAGTGTGATCATCGGTTTTTTTATTACTTTATAAAAGATTTGATGTTAATTTCAATGAAATCCTATAAACGATTAGCAGCGTGAAGAAAATTTTACGTGGATTTAATAAATTCCACAAATTACCGGAGAATACAGACCAACAAACTTTGTCAAAATGTACGCTCTCTAAATACCTACCTCTTGCAGTAAGGAACACCTTTGGCGGCGGAATTCTTGGTTGCTTCCGTACATAATGCTGCTTCTTATGCTAAGGATACACATGCCAGTAGCTGGCACAAAAGTATGCAAGTAGCTTGCATGTCATTATGGTATTCACCAAGCAGCTTGCATGCCGTGTGCCATAACAACTTCTGATTGGTGAATATACTGCTATGCCAGGTACTTGCATACTTTTGTGCAAGTTACAGGCATGTGTGAAGCCCTTTTTCTATATAGGATGACTGGAAATTAGTGACCGACACTTATACACAAGGTTGTACTCACAATTACAACATTCCCAAAGAAACGATTTTTTTTTTAATTTACCAATCGAATGACCATAGTGAGCCCCGTGCGGTCCATACGGTTGCTAAATGAACGAAAAAGAAGAATGCATGGTAAAATTTGAATAGTTTTGTTTACAAAAAGGGATTAGTAAATAAATTAAAAATATTCTATTGCAATCGGCGGTCATGCGCTTGGTAAATAAAACAGTAAAGTTGTTTATGATTCAAACGAATTATAGTATCGACACCAAATATCAGTCACCCTATGTCCTAAACGCAAAAAACGCAAGTTTTAGAAACAATAAAAGTAGGTATATATGATCGACTACAGTAAACAAAATCAGAAAAATCTATAAGTACTAATACTAATACTAATATTATATAAAGCTGCAGAGTTTGTTTGTTTGTTTGAACGCGCTAATCTCTGGAACTACTTGTCCGATTTGAATGATTCTTTTAGTGCTGGGTAGTCCATTTATCCAGGAAGGCTATAGGCTATATAACATCACGCTACGACCCTTAGGAGCCGCGCAGCGTGTGACACCGCGGGGAACAGCTAGTATATGATATTCTTCAGGATATATGCTAGGTAGATAGTGATTTGAAAATATAATACAACTAATTTGATACGGTAGAAAAAAATCATGAAGATACCTCTAAAAACTTTCTTTTTACAATAAAAATCATACTAAAATACATCCAATCATTCTGATTTTTTGTCAAATTATTCTACAAGCAACTATACTATAATACTAGTGTTCTAATTTTTTAGTGCAAACGATATATTTTTTGTAATTAAATAATTGCTTCATATTTTGCAATAAATTACCAGCGTTGTGTCATCGCGCGTCTCTTTCTTTTCTATGCAGTCCGACAGTGACCGCGCTTTAGGTCATGTAAGCCCCTTAAGTACAGTAAGTAGATATCGGCAAGAGCAGTAGGTAAGTATGTATGAGATAGCTGAGAAAAAATCTGCAGAAATATGGAAGCAGATGCGCAGCGTGCGCTGGACATAGGTACCGATTATGAAATACCGTGTGCCTATTTAATCTGCGTTCGCGATTTATTTGACAAAAATGTAAACAAATATGAATTAATAGAAAAATAATTTTAATTCCTACACAATAAAGTTCAGTTTGCGCTACAACTTCAAACATTTTTGTATCTTTTTCTAGCTAGTCACTCTGAAAACTGAAATTAACTTAATTGTCATTGAAATAAAGTTGATATTTGTTTAACTTAAAATAGGGTAGGGGTGTGAAGGCTGTGCAGCAGCTGCAGCACTGCCCATTTTTACTATAGGTACATAGGTAAGCATAGGCGCATAGCCCATGGAGAATGTTGAATGCAGCTGCCCGCTGCCCATCGTCTTCATAGATATAATTTTTAACTCGCCTACTTTGCATTAAACTATGTATAATTTTGATGGTTTCTTGTATTTGTTACAGGGAAATGGTCAGTGTATTTAAGCTCCGTCCTTTCAACGCAGCATCTCTGATTGACATCAGAAAGGCTAAGTTACCTTCTAAGGTCGACGTCAACGAGTATGATCCTAGGGACCATAGAGCTCCTTACCACAAAATTAAGTACGTATTGTATTATAGTCGACCTCGTGATTACTGTCTGTCACATAGACAATATAGGTACGCACAGCTACACATCAAGATATACACAACCAGTATAAACTGACGTCTGATTGTACGAAAAACCTATACAATGCGAGGTCAGCTAAAACTGGAGATGTATAGCTTGATATGTCGCCGTGTGTACATCGTTTTCGTGAAAGCGAGTAAGCGAGTGACATGCAACCTTTGGGTGTTAAAACAAATACGTGGTCGATTATACGTAAAGCTCGGACCCTACGCTACGTTTTCTGTGGCGGCTTCTACATCGCCACATGCGCAACTACGCATCACACTGACGTCACCCAAAAATTGGTGAAAACCAGACCAGCATAGCTATTCACAACCATCCGACAGGCTATCGTATCGAAAATGACACATTTCGATAACCTGCGGGGCAATTGCGTAACACATTATCTATCGGAATCGTTTTCATTTTGACAGTTCAGCAACATTCATTGCGTTTTTTACGTGTTGAGAAGACAAATTTTTCGAACTTATAAAGCAATGGATTAACAATTTGCTTCAAAATGATTCAGATTTCGATTGATAGTGTGTTACGCAATTAGGGTGCTGATTTGCCTTGTCCCTGACAGCAAACAGCTGTCGGAAGACTAGCGGTCGTCGTATGTTTTGGACTTGTGAAGAGTGTTAAAAGAAATCCTACGATAACATTGATTGATGTCCGGTACCTACGGTACGGAAGCGTATCGAGTGGTTGTGAAATTGTGAATAGCTATGCAGACAGACAGATGCGGCGCCGGACTTTGTTTTATAATAATACTTTGTTGTGATGATGTTACATGACTAACTTCTTGTACGCACGGCTACACATCAAGCTATACATAACCAGTATAAGCTGACTTCTGACTGTACGAAAAACCTAAACAATGTGAGGTTAGCCAAAACTGGAAATGTATAGCTTGATGTGTCGCCGTGTGTACTTAATGAGCAGGCTCTGGATGGCTTACTTCAACCTTTTGCGAACGATGTGCGGCGCTGGTATGCTGGGGATGCCTCTTGTCATAAGTCAAATGGGCATCTTTCTGGGACCAACCATTACTTTTGCCACGGGAATCCTAATTATTGGCACACACAACTTGCTGGTACAATATCAATTTATATTATCTATACTATATTAATATTATAAAGCTGCAGAGTTTGTTTGTTTGTTTGTTTGAACGCGCTAATCTCTGGAACTGCTGATCCGATTTGAATGATTCTTTTAGTGTTGGGTAGTCCATTTATCGAGGAAGGCTATAGGCTATATAACATCACGCTACGACCCTTAGGAGCCGCGCAGCGTGTGACACCGCGGGGAACAGCTAGTACATAATAAAGTTTAAGGTGAATGGATAGTGGTAGACCGCGACATTCAAATTTTCTTACGTTTTTTGCAATTTTCAGGTCAGTGGCCAGTTTGTATCTTGATCAAAATATGATTCGCGACAATAACTGGTACATATTTAGAGAATTATAATCATTAGAATCATTAATATATCTTTCTAAGTTAGATTTCTACCACCAACAACCACCTTTCTCATAAGGAAAAGTGTTACTTAATGGTAGAAATCTATATAACTTGGAAAGATATATTAATGATTCTAATGATTATAATTCACTAATTAGGTACCTGTTATTGTCGCGAATCATATTTTGATCAAGATACAACCTGACACTGACCTGCAAATTGCAAAAACGTAAGAAAAAAAAAATGAATGAAAAATGAATTTCGCAGTCTCAACTATCATTATTTTAGAATCGAAGACAAAATCAAACTGTGAGAAAACGGCCGACAATTTAATCGTAAAACGTATTATTTTTTAACCGACTTCAAATAAGGAGGTTCTGTATTCGACCCGTGTGTATGTATGTTTGTATGTCCACGATTTTCTCAAGAACTAATAAACCAATTTTGATAATCTACATACTTTCAGGAAGGTTTTAGTATAATAAGTATAATACATTAGGTTCTTATTCGAAGTTATATGGACAAATGTAGGTACTGCATCTCTGGCATTTCTATGCGAATTTTGATGATTCTTCTAGTCGGGGTCTTCAATTCTTCAATGCGCTAGTGTTAATTGAATTTGTGTGGGGTAGGTACAACTAAAAAGTGAAAAATAAAAACATTAAAAGTTTTTTTTGATATTGATTTATATGCTGTCAGCCCCGGATCTAGAGGGGGGCTAGCTAGGGCCGGTGCCCCGCCGCGTGGCAGACAAGTGCTCCGCAACTAGGCGATGAATGAGACGCGCAACACCGAAGTAAACGATTTTATTCTAGGTGCATCGTCTTCACATATTATAATTAATGTACTTATACAAAATACCTATTGTAAAACATTTTAAAAGAGTAGGTAACAGTGAAGTTTCTTGGCCATTCTTCTCCATACGAAAACTACCTTTTGGAAGGGGCGACTAGAATAAATTTTTCTATTTTGTTGAAAATTTTGCCGTTCAAAAGTGCCCTTACTTACATAATTATAATAAATAGTTCATCCGTTCATTTCGTTTTTTTTTTAAGGAAATGAGTACCTTAGTACCTACTCATTATCTTTAAAATTGAATCAACGTCTCTAAAATTTGTTTCCGGTGGTCAACGTTACGGTCAACGTTCTGTCTCCACAAAGCCTACGTTACAGCACGAGGGCGCGAACACTACAAATTTTACTTGTGATTTCAGTTAGACTCACTGTATGAGATCGCTCGGCAGTTGAGAATACCTTACATATCGTATCGATATGGGTTCCGTATAGCTCTTCTTCATGGGCCACCTGTATTTCATTGGATAGGAAGACACGGTCCGTGAGTATTAACTTTGGTAGTAAATAATAATTTATTGGCTAGTCCGAAAAATTAAAAGACGCTACTGAACTATCTCAATTTAGTTTCTTTTCAGAACAATCATTGCCCTCGTTATGGTTGCCAGCCAGCTCGGAACATGTGCGGTGTTCGTTGTATTTACAACAGACTGTTTGAGAGATGTCAGTAAAACTATTTACGTAATCATGTATTTTTTCTTACTTTTTATTAGGTATATAAATTGTTTCTCCGTATCCCGAATTCCCGATCCCAGCCGTGTCTATTATCACAGATGGATTCTCGAATCCACTCTCGATTTTTTTTTTTGAGTCGCGCGAGCTAACTAGGGCAACTCGCCAGCTGCTGTAGCTGCTGTAGTGCAATATTGTTCTTGTTATGATATTTATTTTCTTTGTTATTTAAATGCAAATGTGGCTGCGGTTCAGTGTAAAGATCGCGATCCAGTGCACTACCTTTCAAATACGGCGATAATACGTTATTACCTATAAGCTTTGGCGTTTAGTTCTGATAAACGTAGACGGCAGCACTTCCTTCGTCGCCGTTCCTTATGGTCGACTTCCCTCTCTATTCCTTTTTAGTTACTATACTCTTTGAGTGCAACTGTATTTGCGTTGGTTAGAAATAGAGACCCCTGTGTCTTCGGGATTTGTCCTCAAGTTACGTATAGTCCAGTAATTTTGAATGACTCGGAATTAGCTGTTCTTGTAGCCAACGCTTCATCCACTTTTCTTTCCGATTCCGACAAGATCTCCTCTGCAGAAAGGCTTGTTGACGGCAGTCTGGCACTAGAGCACAAAACACACAGTGAATGGGCGCGAGCTGGTCGAGAGTTATACGGTGGGTCCTGTATGTATTTATATGATATGGACACACACAACGCGCCTGACCAGCACCCGTTATTTATCTGTGTGTTTCGCAGACTCGGCGGGAACGGGTCGATTCTGGAACGCACACAAACATTTATTAGTACCTAAGTAATACCTATTATCTTTTTTCTTCTTTCTAGCTAATGGACTGGCAGACCAGTGATATGGCCCTGGCATGGTTATTATTTCCTTATATGTTCATGGAATTCTTCATGAAAGATTTATCGATTGTCAGCTATGTTGCAATGTCCGGTGATCAATTTTTTTTATTACTTACTTGATTTAATTTTCTCACTTTTGTGAGTTTTTAAATCAGTTTAATTTAAGTATTCTTTTCTTTTGATGCTTAAGAGACGGATAAAGGTCATAGCATATCACACGTATATCAACCACATAACAGTCACATGACGCACGCCGATAATCGAATACTTACAATGTAAATTCTGATTGCAGGTAATTTTTTAAATTTGGCGGGATTGATTATAGTTTTCGTGCACATGTTCATTGACAACAAGGGGGAACCAATGACTGCCGATTCGTCTATAATGGCTGTTCTATTTGGTTTTGGTATACTGCTGTTTAATCTGAACAACGTCGGTGTGGTAAGATTCTATATCTCATTAAATAATTTTTTAACACACTTAAGTAGGTACTCGAAAAGTGGCTCTTTTTGCACCACTCCCACACTAGTGCGGGAAATTGCGATCTATAAAAACATATTTGCCTCAACATAATACGAACCAAATATGTTTTTTTAATCTTAGCAAAGATCCTTCATGCTTCGCTTTTATGCACAGTTAGATTTCAATAAAAGTAAAGTTATTTCTTTGTAAGTACCTATGTTTTTTTTAATGGCATCTCGCGGGTCATCCTATGAGGTGGTCGGCTGCTTAACCGCGCTTGCCTGTGGGTGCCTCAATAAATTAAGGCCTCCAGCCAGGGCTTAAAAAACTTTAAAACTAAGCGACTACACGCTAAGGGCACCCTCCTGTGGGGTATGGACCTCAGCGACGCCGCAAGGGACAGGTCGGAACGGATTATTTTGGGATGAATTAAAGCGGCTCAGCGGTGTGACTTGCTCGAACAATGGTCGGGGCAGACATGGACGAGCGTCGCAGCAGGCCTCGGCGGGCGGCAAGGACGCAAGGACGGCGCGGCGGCGGTCGGGATTTGTACTTTCTAAGAGTACTGCCTTACTATACTCTCCTGGAGGAGGGTAGTGGCGTCGGGGATTGTTATGGTGTGCCTCGGTCGGCGCATCCTTCTTATGCGGGAGGGAGAGTATCGAGCTAGCCACCGCAATCATTGGGGTGCTTTTAATAGCAGAGTCCAAGAAACGTTTGGAGAGGCGTTTCATGAACCGCTGGACGGTGGGCATTCTGAAATCTAAGTGTAGATAGATTCTTATTGCGGACATATAGAAGGGGGCTCACGTAACCTTTTTTTAGGAAACAGTTCTGGAGGTTTTGAATCCTATGGAGATGGTGTGGCTTAGCGTGTGCGAAGACGCCGAAAGCATAGTAGCAGAGTAAATGCGCAATTTGCACTTGAGTGACAATTTGCTGCGGGCGGTCAATAACTGGATCCGTATTACGAAGTATTAATGCCATCATGATTCCACGAACCATGATAGCGTTAAACTGTCTTGCACCCGGCCGATTGGCAGGCGCGCTTGCGCATTTTTCCTTACCTCGTCAGGTATAGGCGCCAGGGTGTTCTGGTGCACCCCGTCTCCCTCTGCGACCGTCACCTACGGCCGGATTTCCTCCTGAAAACTTTGAATCGTAATGTACAGACGCCATCACATCAAGCTACCCGAAACTGTCAAATTTTCCCAATCAAGTTTAAATCTTTATTAGATGTTCAACTTTATCGCTAAAACATATTTAGCGATAATGTTGAAAATCTAATAAATTTTGTCAGATTGTAGTAGATTGATGTGCTGGCGTCTGTAGGTACCTATAAATCCTTAAAGGTTTCTACATTTCAGGTCTTGTCAATAGATAAATGTTTAGTGAACACGAGAACAATTACGGACACATTTGGTGTTCTCAATGTGGGTATAATGGGCCCAACAATTTTAGGGATGGTGTTCGGATCCCTAGGATACTACGCTTTTGGAATAATGGAAGAGAATGTACTTAGAGTTTTGCCGTACGATGAAGAGTAAGTCAAAAACATTTATTGCAAATAGGCACTTTTGAACGAAAAATCTATATAAGTACATATAATAAATTTGTAGAAAAGTGGTGTCTGTACAATGGAAATATATAAAAAAAAAGTAGCAGGGGTTGTTATTATATCGATGCCGAACCCGAAATTGTAATTAATTTTTTTTTTGTCTGTTTGTCGGTTTGTCTGTTTGTCTGTTTGTTTGTGCACGCTAATATCAGAAACGGCTTATTCGATTTAGATGCGGTTTTCACTAATATATTGTAGTAGGCTTCACTTAACATTTAGTGTTTATTTCATGTCAATCGGTTCATAAATAAAAAAGTTATGTCAATTTAAAGAATCACGGCGAACATTTGTTAAGGTATTCTATCAGAGTACGTACACGCCTCGGGCCTGCGCGTCCGATCTTCGGAACTACTGGACGGATTTGAATGATTTTTTTTTGTTGTATAGTTATTATGGCTGGACAACATTCAGGCTATAATGTTTCTTGGAAACTTGAACACCTGATGCAGAACCGAAACAGACCAGCTTAACCATAAGAGATACAAAAATGGTACCATAGCAAAAATTGTTCCACGTGATGAGGATTTTCTGCTGAGAGAATAAATTTGAAGATCTGGAACACCTGATGGGGAACTCCAAGAGCCCAGCTACACCATAACACATATAGGAATGACGTCTTAGTAAAAGTTATTCGGTCTGATGGGCATTTCCTGTTGACTTATAAAAATCGAAGATCAGAAACATCTGATGTGGAAATCTAAGCTATCACTAATTTCACCTCCACGCGGTGAAGGCGGTAACAGTTTAGGACTGATTTTCGATGACGATGGTATATCATTGAAAATTTGACTCTACTGGCCAAAACTGCCATTTATTTTTTTTTAACGTGAAGAAATGCTCATGCATTCTGCACTACCACGGGGAGATAGTGCAGTTATGTGGGACTCTAACCCACTAAAACTCCACTGTGTCCTCCTCTGCCGCTTACGGCGGGAACATGGGCACGCGTTAGCACTCATCCGTGAACCCGCCGCGGCTGTCCGTCACCGGACCCTCCGCTGGGGAGTACTCCCCATCACCGGCGCACCAGAACACATAGCACGCCGTGACCACCCCAGGGACCAAACCAGCACATGGGCCAGACGATCCCGTGTCTGGGCACCCTTGGTAGGGGAGCAGTCACTTGGATTTTAATTGATCAGGTATCTTCATAATAAAACTATAACCATGCCTAGAAAGAGGTCAAATCTTTCCCAACGTTCCAAAGGAGCTAAAAGATTGAGGATCATAAGATCCCAAGAATCTACCGAAGAGCGTCAGGAGAGACTTGATGCTGTTTGAGAACATCAGGCTGCAACTCGCTCCGTGGAAACCTCTTCGGATCGCGAAGCACGCCTGCGTTCTCAGCGTATTTACGCATCTACATCCAGATCTCTAGAGACCAGTGAAGAATATGATGCGCGACTGACCGCTGATACGGTGAGATTATCATACATTGTTCCGAACACGCACACAACAAAATATTCATAATCAGAAAGTGAGAAACAAAGAATTGCTGGAGTACGGCATGAAGAGACAGATTAAGAAGAGCGCAACGAACGTTTGAATTCTGATCGACTTCGACATTCTCTGAACAGAATGTCGATATCATCTGAAGAATCGGATGTGTCTCAAGATAAAGCCGTAGGGCATGGCGACCTTCCTTGGGTTGATAAGGAACGGAGTGCATTTACGTATACTCCTATGATTGACTACGCCACATATTCCGACATCGGAGGTATGGTTAAAAATTTTACTTTTTGTGAAGCTGTTAAATAGCAAAAAGAAACAAACGGTATGTGTTGCTCAGGTGGGAAAGTACATATTGAAATATTACAAAATCCTCCAGAAATATTAAGATCACTGCTAATCGGTGACCATCACAGTCAAAACATTTCTTGGACAACATACGTTCGTACAATAATGCCTTTCAAATGACATCTTTTGTTGCGAAACAGATTTCAGAAGGCCCATTTATGCCAACATTCAAAGTGCAAGGCCAAGTTTACCACCCTATTGGTTCATTATTGCCTGAAAATGACGTCTCGAATCGTCTCGCGCATCCCGTTGTTATCCAGTCCCCGGGTTCATAGAATTCGACATCAGACGTTTCAGATCTTCGAGTTTGACTACCCCGTTGTCGCTGGCATAACCAACAGGATCCGCGTACGAAGTCGCGGGCAGAAGCTAGTTTACAATAAAATAGAATTGATTCTAGTCGCCCCTTCCAAAAGGTAGTTTCGTAGGGAGAAAAATGGGAAAAAACTCCACCGTTACTAAAGTACAGACGCCAGCACATCAAGCTACACGAAACTGTCAAATTTTACCAATCAACTTTGAACCTTATGATTTAGCGTTAAAGTTGAAAATCTATTAAAGAAATTTGACAGATTGTAGTATGATGTGCTGGCGTCTGTACATTAGATACCCCCCGGCCATTAATATAGCAGTGAAGAAGGGGAATCAGGTGAGGTACGGCAAATACCTCAACAGCGGGGTAATTGCGTAACACATATAAAATGGCAATCAATCGCAATGCCTTTCATTTTGATATTTTTCATTTGTTACGGAAATACCCCGCTGATTACCAACAATTATTTTACTTTTTAACCGACGAAAAAACGGAGGAGGTTCTCAAGTCGACGTGTGTATATTTTTATGTATGACCACGCATAACTTTTTACAGAGTAGTCCGATTTTAATAATTATTTTTTTATTGGAAAGGGTTGGAAGGGGTATACCCCGAAGTTGGTCCCATAATATATAAATACAAAATATATATATATATAATAAAAAATTCTAACGCGCTCGCAATTGAACGTGAATCGAAAAAACTCACACTAAGGCCTCTGCTCTCAAAACGGTGAAGGAAAATGTCCTAGAACCAAAAACTCGAAGACATGTGACATCTACCAACCGGCACTGGGCCGCGGATTACGGCCCACTACCTCACCGAGAGGAGGCCTGTGTGGCTGTGTCCCAGCAGTGGGAACATTATAGACGGATTATGCTATGCTTATGCCATGGTTTTATTTTATAGTTCATCGATGGCTTCAATCGGCTTATATTTAATAGCTGTGGCATTTGCTTACCCTCTCCAATGTCACCCAGCTATAGCGACGATTGTTGAAGTTGTGAAGTACCACGACGAAAACACACCTCCTTCCGAAAGAACACTTCAATTACTTCACGGGTTTACCAGGCCTTTGTTCGTCGCCTTATCGTGTTAGTATATAATCGAAGTTTATTTAAATCTATTATACCACTGTGTGCAGTGTGACCTAAACACGCACTTAAGTCAGGCTTTTCTGTGACTTAAGTACTCCATTTTTACACAGAAAAGCGTGACTTAAGTTCGGGTTTAGGTCACTCGAGCTATAAAATAGGTAGTATGCGATACGTGTGACTTGGACTAATTAAGTCACACGTATCGTAATGTACTATTCTACGTTGAGCTAGTAGATATAGAGTATTGTATAGTTATCTAGTCGAGTCAGCCCCGGGTCTAGGGGCGGGCAAGCCGGGGCTCATGCCCCGTGCGCCAACTTCAAGGGGTGGCAAATTCAAGCGTGTCAGACAGGTGCACGTGCACCATCACCGCACCGCACCTAGGCGATGAATGACACGCGCAGCTGCAAAGATTATATTTCTCTTTGCGCAGCACCTAACCGGGAAAAAAATCAGCTGTTCACTACATTTTGACGAGTTAACGAACATAAATGTAGGGAAAAGCTGATTTTTTTTTTCGCGATTTCAAGTTTGATCCCATAGTAAAAGTTGTTCACAATGACCTCTTAAGAGGTTGTTAATGTTTACCAATAACCCTGTATGGCTTTAGTAGCAGGGCCCTCGATTTCACCAGCTTATGTGTCGATCCCGTGGGAATATCGAAATAAAAACTATCCGATGTCTTTTCCCGGGACTCAAACTATTTCTATACCGAATTTCATCTAAATCGGTTCAGCGGCTTAAGCGTGAAGAGGTAACAGACAGACAGACAGACACACTTTCGAATTTATAATATTAAGTATGGATTATTATATGCATAAATTGTATGTACTTATATAGATTTAACTTTCAACAACATTTACTTCCATTTCAGTTCTAATTAGCTACGCAGTACCGTTCCAAGGACCGCTCATAGCATTTGTGGGAAATCTATGCACCACCATGTTGCAGCTGGTTTTCCCAGCTTTAATGGATCTCTGCCTGAGGTATCCTAGCAACTACGGCCAGTGCAACTTCCGCCTGTACGTAGACATCTTCATCCTAAGTCTAGGATTAATTTCTTTTGTTTTTGGTGTATATCATTGCGGGTATCTTATTCACATACGAATTCTGTCGCAATACTCTCCGAACAACCAAGGATTTTTTTGAACTATTTTTTGTATTGTTTAAAAGGTTTTGTGATCTGATTTTGAAATAAAACGTGCAATTCTTTGAAATATTGTTTTAATTTAAACAAACAGTGTGTACTTGCATACAGCGCCAGGGTAGCCTACGAAATTCATTTTTTTTTACTTTTTTTTTGCAATTTGCTGGTCAGTATTAAGTTGTACGTTGATAAAATATATATGTGAAGACGATGTGGGTCATTTTACATAAATATATTTTTTTTATTATTCTCTCTGTACTGTTAGTTTTTTTTTTTTTTTTTCATGGTCTGGCAGTTTGAGTTATTTATGTGGCCTACCCAAATGTCCTTTCTTTGGTATTGTTCGTCGAATCGTTGAGCTCCTTAAGTCTTGAGTTGAGCTGCACGATTTTTGACAAATGCGTGCACTGACTGGACAAGGTCCTCTCAATCTGTGTGGTTCTTTCCTCAAAAGACCACCTCAGACATCGATCTACATGGTCTTCATATAACCTGACCAAGATTATGTCTGGACTTTAAAAGAGACTGTGACCTCTGAGTTTGTTTCGGCCTTTCTTCTCAGAGTAGTCACATAGGAAACGCCGACTTCATCTAGTTTTAAAAAAAACAAGATTGACGCGTAAAAGTGTTTGTACAAACCTACTTACAAAAAATAAAATCATTTCATTTCATTTATGATTCGCGACCGTAACAAATATGTATTTACAGAATTATAATCATTAAAGTCATCAACACAACTCTCTAATACCAAGTAATCCTACTGAATTACTATTCCATGAAATATTGACATTTTAGGATTATACTAACTTAACAAGTTGTATTACTGATTCTAATGATTATGATTCATGATTAAGATTCATGATGAATTGTTACGGTTGCGAATCATATCTTAATCAACGTACAACTTAATACTGACCAGCAAATTGCAAAAAACGTAAGAAAATTTGAATTTCGCGGGCTACCTACAATTCTGTCCCTGACCGAATCTTATGTGAGACCGCTCTAGTGTTGTTACTTGAAGTATGAGTTGAGAAAAATGTTTTCATGTTGTTTTATCGTGTTTGGATATCGATATCCATCACGTGTGTGAAGTTTACACAAAAAAACAACAGGTTTTTTTAAACTGATATTTCAAGTGACTGTGTGCTTGGCCAGACTGGCAGCGCGGGGCGGGGTGCGGCGCGGGTGCGGGAACGCGCGCGATCTGCCTGTGTTGTCGTGTCCAGTGTTTGTCAAAATATAATATGGTTGAAGAAGACTTATTTTTACTAGAAAAAAAGGTCGAACTAGTGTGCTCTCACTGCGGCCACTTGTATGAACGAGCAACGGCGTGAGTTGCCCGCGCGGTCCACGCGCCGTTCACCGCGCCCGCGTGCCCACTATGGACGCTCAAATGAAGTTCTTATGTTTGAGTAGGCCGCGCCGCGCCCGCCCCGCGCCCGCTTTTGCAGTCTGGCCAAGCACTAAGACAATGACTGCTGACGAAGACCCCACAAAAAAAACATCAAATAATTTTATTTTTTGTTTTTATTCATTAAGCTCCGCTAATGAGACACTATTGATTTTCTATTGTTTCGTGACCCATCGGTCACGCGCGGAGCTTTACCGGTACCTATCATGTTTAGATATCGATACCCATCGCGTCTGCGGAGTTTAGCCAGCTAATTTAAAATAACCCTAATCCAAAAGATTAGAGTTCGGCTGTCTAAGCACGTTTTGTTTAGGTATAGGGATCTCCTTCTGGGTGACTCTAACTTAGGCACCCAACGACTCGCTACTTCAAATTTTAAAATACAATACTACTAACTAATAGTACTTTATAAATATAATAAAACCTATAATTACCTGCCATAATAATAACACAAAACGAGGTCTTACTTCAGTTCACTCGGTTCCAGTCAGTTTTTTATTAAGAGCTTCGTTAAATCCAGCATCAGTTCAGCTGCATCCGGTTAGACTGGAAACCGATCCTAACATAGGAAAAGGCGAGCAGATGATGATGACGCTCATCGGAATAAAAATTAAAATAAAATAACCGGTCATTCCAGTCTAAGCAAAAACTACAATATAATGCTGTATAATATAATATAATGAGTCTAAGTGGAAATGCATGTCCTAGAATCCACCCTAGTTGCCTAGTTGAATAAAGGGAATTTATAGGTTTAGGGTCAGTGCACACCGAGACGCGACGCGACGCGTAGTTTTCAAGATAGAAATAAAATTACAGACCTTATCTACTACACTAAAAGGTACACAATTCAGTGTCTACTACGTCGAGCTACGCAGCGCGGCGCAGCGCGGCGCCGCGCGGCGTAGCTCACTGAATCGTGTACCTTTTTGTGTAGTAGATAAGGTCTGTAATTGTATTTCTATCTTGAAAACTGCGCGTCGCGTCGCGTCTCGGTGTGAACTGACCCTTAGGGTGGATTCTCAGGCATACGTTTCCGCGTATCCACCTATGGTGGATTTATTTTGGGTGGATAAACGGAATTATTTAACGCAAAATAACTGGCTCGAAGGTTTGAGCTTCGTCTAAAGTAAGAACTCGTTTTGACCGACTAATTTTATTATAAACTAGAAAAAGTTTTTATGAACCAAAGTAGGTCTGATTTTGCAAATGTTCCTCTCGCGCTTCCATGATTACGTCAAATATTTTCCTTTCGACTCTTATTTGTATGAGTTCTGGTAAAGCACTCGTCATCTCACACATGCTGGCGAAGAAACTCTCCAGAGCTGGTCTTGGTGAGATAGAGACGTCTACTGCTCGGGTATCATCAAACGCCCGAGTTCTGCCCAAAGTATTACTATCACTATCTTCTCTCCCAAATTCACTAACAAATATATTTTCCGTCTTACGGGGCTGCTTGGGAGTCGTACTGCCACTTGCATTGTCATCAATTTCAGTTTCATTTTTTAAAATATCAGAGTCTGCAGTAGAATTTATACTTTCATTCGGCCGCTTTAAGTAAGGCAGTATGAATTCCATCTGATCTTGGTGTTTCCATTTCTTTGTCCCAATATGTTTTCGTTGTCTCGTTACTGATTGCCGATGCATATCTCTTAATTTCTTCCAGAAGTACTTCGCGTCTTTCACTAAAATGTGAATATTTTATTATCAAAGATTGTTTTTGTTAAGTAGGTACGGTACAATAGTAAAGTAAATCAAGGCAACCTGCACACTAATTGCGTAACACACTATTACTCTCAATTTGAATAATTTTCAAGCATATTTCTAATCCATTGCTCCATATGTTCGAAAAATGTGTCTGCCTAACAACGCAAATAACGCAATGAATGTTGTTGAACTGTCAAAATGAAACCCATTGCTACTGATAGTGTGTTACGCAATTACCCTGCTGTTAAACTCGGTCTCTGCATCGTTATTACCACCGGAAGTCCAGCCACAAGGAACTACATAGCTAAACATGACTAGCGAAGTTTCGCCTGCCTGAGCTTTCGCTTAGCGTTCTTTCTGGCTTAATTCCTTCGGCTCCTATGGAATTAGGCTATCAAATGCAAAAATAACTTTTCAAATCTGACCGGTAGTTTCAGAGATTAGCGCGTTCAAACAAACTCTTCAACTTTATTATTAGTATAGCTATCTATACATATAATAAATTTGTAGAAAAGTGGTGTCTGTACAATGGAAATATATAAAAAAAAAGTAGCAGGGGTTGTTATTATATCGATGCCGAACCCGAAATTGTAATTAATTTTTTTTTTGTCTGTTTGTCTGTTTGTTTGTGCACGCTAATATCAGAAACGGCTTATTCGATTTAGATGCGGTTTTCACTAATATATTGTAGTAGGCTTAACTTAACATTTAGTGTTTATTTCATGTCAATCGGTTCATAAATAAAAAAGTTATGTCAATTTAAAGAATCACGGCGAACATTTTTGTTAAGGTATATTCTATCAGAGTACGTAAACGCCTCGGGCCTGCGCGTCCGATCTTCGGAACTATTGGACGGATTTGAATGATTTTTTTTTTGTTGTATAGTTATTATATGGCTGGACAACATTCAGGCTATAATTTTTCTTGGAAACTTGAACACCTGATGCAGAACCGAAACAGACCAGCTTAACTATAAGAGATACAAAAATGGTACCATAGCAAAAATTGTTCCACGTGATGAGGATTTTCTGCTGAGAGAATAAATTTGAAGATCTGGAACACCTGATGGGGAACTCCAAGAGCCCAGCTACACCATAACACTTAAAGGAATGACGTCTTAGTAAAAGTTATTCGGTCTGATGGGCATTTCCTGTTGACTTATAAAAATCGAAGATCAGAAACATCTGATGTGGATATCATTGAAAATTTGACTCTACTGGCCAAAACTCCCATTTATTTTTTTTTAACGTGAAGAAATGCTCATGCATTCTACACTACCACGGGGAGATAGTGCAGTTATGTGGGACTCTAACCCACTAAAACTCCACTGTGTCCTCCTCTGCCGCTTACGGCGGGAACATGGGCACGCGTTAGCACTCATCCGTGAACCCGCCGCGGCTGTCCGTCACCGGACCCTCCGCTGGGGAGTACTCCCCATCACCGGCGCACCAGAACACATAGCACGCCGTGACCACCCCAGGGACCAAACCAGCACATGGGCGCCAGACGATCCCGTGTCTGGGCACCCTTGGTAGGGGAGCAGTCACTTAGATTTTAATTGATCAGGTATCTTCATAATAAAACTATAACCATGCCTAGAAAGAGGTCAAATCTTTCCCAATGTTCCAAAGGAGCTAAAAGATTGAGGATCATAAGATCCCAAGAATCTGCCGAAGAGCGTCAGGAGAGACTTGATGCTGTTTGAGAACATCAGGCTGCAACTCGCTCCGTGGAAACCTCTTCGGATCGCGAAGCACGCCTGCGTTCTCAGCGTATTTACGCATCTACATCCAGATCTCTAGAGATCAGTGAAGAATATGATGCGCGACTGACCGCTGATACGGTGAGATTATCATACATTGTTCCGAACACGCACACAACAAAATATTCATAAACAGAAAGTGAGAAAGAAAGAATTGCTGGAGTACGGCATGAAGAGACAGATTAAGAAGAGCGCAACGAACGTTTGAATTCTGATCGACTTCGACATTCTCTGAACAGAATGTCGATATCATCTGAAGAATCGGATGTGTCTCAAGATATAGCCGTAGGGCATGGCGACCTTCCTTGGGTTGATAAGGAACGGAGTGCATTTACGTATACTCCTATGATTGACTACGCCACATATTCCGCTGATGGCGGTATGGTTAAAAATTTTACTTTTTGTGAAGCTGTTAAATAGCAAAAAGAAACAAACGGTATGTGTTGCTCAGGTGGGAAAGTACATATTGAAATATTACAAAATCCTCCAGAAATATTAAGATCACTGCTAATCGGTGACCATCACAGTCAAAACATTTCTTGGACAACATACGTTCGTACAATAATGCCTTTCAAATGGCATCTTTTGTTGCGAAACAGATTTCAGAAGGCCCATTTATGCCAACATTCAAAGTGCAAGGCCAAGTTTACCACCCTATTGGTTCATTATTGCCTGAAAATGACGTCTCGAATCGTCTCGCGCATCCCGTTGTTATCCAGTCCCCGGGTTCATCAGACGTTTCAGATCTTCGATTTTGACTACCCCGTTGTCGCTGGCATAAGCAACAGGATCCGCGTACGAAGTCGCGGGCAGAAGCTAGTCTATACTATATTTATAAATCACATCTATATCTATAATATATATAGATGTGATTTATAAATATGCAGTTCCTTGTGGCAACTATCTGTCTGCTATTTGGAAATCAAGAATCATGACTATTGCAGGTAAGATGTTCGTAAGAATCAGGGCCTTAGCACACCTCCGCCGCGAAAATAATGATGCAAAACCGCTTAACGAATGTCGCTAAGAAACATCACTATATTATGTCGAGTTTTGAGTAGCGGAACATTATGAGAGTTAGTTGAATTGTAGCAATCGGAGCAAAATGTCGTCGCTTTCCACATAGTACTTACATACAAGTCTGCTTCGAGTCGAACCTCTTAGCTTATGTAAAATCAACAACCATTTTCAAAAAAAAATTAAGTTTCGCTTTTTAATCTTGTCGACTGCCACAAACGCGGCACCGCAACTTACGTAGTAACTATTTAGTAATCTGTGCCGCAACAAATGGCGGGCTGAGCGCGGAGGTGTAACTAGCTTCCGAGCAGATCGGTGAAATCACCCGGGAAAGAGATAGACTCTAATATAATCTGTGCGTTAGAACAGGCAGTTTCGCTTCTGTTTCGCTTGTCGTACAACGGACAAGTCATGGGGAACTACTGCGGTTTCGCTGCTGTTATTTCGCGGCGGAGATGTGATATCCGCCTTATAGCAAGTAGGTACTAAGTTTTATTGCGCAAATTGACTACGCAAGTTCAGCAAGTACAAGTAGATAGTCTAGACAGTTTCAAATCAAAACTTGAAAACTTGCTGCAACATTTTGTACAGACGCCAGCAGGTCAACCTACCCGAAACTGTCAGATTTTCCCAATCAACCTTGAACCTTATGCTTTAGCAATAAAGTCGAAAATCTATTAAAGAAATCTGACAGATTGTAGTAACTTGATGTGCTGGCGTCTGTACATTACAGCGCGCCCATTATAAAACTTGATAAGATAGTAAATTACAGCGCGCCCAGTATGTTATCTTAGTAAGTGTGCGACACCGACATGGATATAAATTAACGTGGTGAGATCATGAACTACCTATAATAGGTTTTATGCAAAAAAATGGTTTATATTTACATGGATAGAAGAATCTTAGTACCTATTGAGCCTCTAGAAGATCTGCTTATAAGTCCTACATTTAATTTTAGATACATGTCAGACTGGCTGGAAAGTCTTTGCGTCCTTGCCACAGGACCGACAATATTGTCGGCAAACGTGCGAAGACAGAAGAAAAAAAGTCTTTTAAATTATTTTACCTCTAACAACAGTAACAACAACATAGCAGCAACCTTAATGTTGTACAAGGATCTTTTGGCGCGTGGTCAGAATCGGAACTAACTCCGCCATCTTGGTTTTGGAACAACGCGGTTTGAGCTAGGAATTTACTGGTAGAAATCGTGACGCCCCCCTCCATGCAACTTTCTCTTTCTCTATCTTTTTCTATTTTAAACAAGTGTGTTAGACTATGAGTATCGGGGTAAGAAACTTTGTTACTGACCCCGGTCCGCCGCCCGCACAATTTAAGATTATTTTCTTTAAAAGAAAATCCCTATTGTTTACGAATGATGAATGTCATTTAAGCGCAGAAAAATCCTTGTACCACTGTATACCCATATCACAGTATAATAAAGTAAGCAGTATTACATCTGAAAGATGCCAGGTGTCTGCTATTTGCAGATGACCTCAAGTTGCTGCTGGCTATCGAAAACGAGGAGGACTGTCACCGCCTTCAGCAAGACATTGATCGAGTAGTTGAGTGGAGTCGAAAGAACAAACTGCAATTCAATGTTACGAAATGTTCAGTTCTAACATTCAGTCGGGCAAGAGCGCCACACCACCACAGCTACAAAGTGAACGATGTGCCTATGAAAAATGTCTGTAAAAAGGCATACAAGCGACTAGGATTTGTGCTTCGCGGAGCGGCAGATTTCACAAATATTAAAGCCATTTCGGCATTGTATGACGCTCTAATAAGGAGTCAGTTGGAGGGTAATGCGGCAGTATGGGCCCCACATGAGACTAAATATAGTCTGATGCTGGAGCGCATACAGAACAAGTATACGAGATACATATACTTAAGGCTGTATGGAGTATATCCCTTTTACCCCTTGATGTATCCAACCTTGTTTGTGCTGGGCATGGTGGGATACAACAAGTTGGAAACATGGAGGGATCTAGCACTGGCGTCGTATATCCTTGGAGTGTTCCGGGGTAACATAAATAATCCGGGTGTGCTACAGGGGATAGGCTTGTGTGTGCCGGATGGGTACGTGTATCGCCGACGACGGCCCAACTTGTTCGCAGTGCCGCGCGGTCGAACTAAACTGTTAGATAACGTCCCTCTGACGCGAACAATGCGCACACTAAATTTGGTTGCCGACAGAATAGATATTTTCTCATGTTCACTGAGCGAGTTCGCAAAGATAACGTTACACGTAATATCTTTTAATTTGTAAATTTTATGTTGTAAATTAGTCTATGAACTGTTATTAACACACTACCGAATTGGGAAACTGTAATGGTAGCGTATGTATGTAATAAATAAATAAATAAATAAATCTTCATACAAATCGGCCGAAACAACACGCTTCGAAATGTACATACACAAGTCTTCTTTCAACACATAGATCAGTCACGTGTGTTTTAGAATTTATGTCCGTTTGTCTGTGTGTCTGTTTAACCCATGGACGTAATATTATGTTACTTCTATATATTACGTCCATGGTTTAACCATACATTTTGACATTTGAACGTCACTTAACTTTAATAATCGTTTATAAATAAACCCCCTAGTTTATAACCCAGATTAACACATAGATTATTTTTATTCCCAGTAGAATATTACCGTGGCATATTCTCCGATATCCACGTGGGCGAACCCGCGGGCAAAAGCTAGTAAAGGGGTAATATTAAAAAAAAACAGACTATCCGAATGGCGTCGGCTGATTTTTCGAAATGATTTAGCAAACAAACCTTATACCATAAGCTACCGGATTTGTGAAAAACATTTGAATGTACAGACGCCAGCACATCAAGCTACCCGAAACTGTAAATTTTTCCCAATCAACATTGAACCTTATGCTGTAGCGATTTTGGAAATCTATTAAAGAAATTTGACAGATTGTAGTAGCTTGATGTGCTGGCGTCTGTACATACTACTTTCAACCAATCGCAAGGTTTAAAAAATAATGCATCATTCATTCAATTTTTTGGACTTTTGAAGTACAGTTAGAACTTAGAACTAAAGAGACACAGTCAGTAGACAACCCTAGTGCCTATTTATCTTCCTACGTAATTATTTCAAGGACACTGCCGAGACATAATACTGCTTACTTTATTATACTGTGCTATTACTAAAAATAAAGATCACTGTGATGCAAAATCAGAGGTAAAATAATTTGAAAGGACTGTAGATAAATTACCTATTTGCTATTAAAATTATAAAACACAATCATTCAAACATTTCAATAACAAAAGTATTGTACGAAGATAAAAATAACTGTGGACCCTATTTCCAATATCTATATACTTGGCGCACTGTACTATACTGTCAAACTTTGACAATAAAAAAAAAGTGATGTTAGAGTTAGTTATGGCTTTATTTCTTATCAAAGTACTCTGTGATTTTCATTCTCGCTCGCTGTTTAGGTATAGAATAGAACAGAACTTACCAGTTTTAATACCGTTCTCTGATACTTCGCTCTCTTCTATTACTTTTCTCCAAGCATCGTCCTTCAGTGCACTTATCTTATAATCTTCCGTGTCAGTTTTCCATAAACACGGGTGGTTTTTCACACATTCGATAAATAAACGCTCCATGTTTTCGTAAACAATCACTAAGCTGTCACTATTTCACCATGTCGATGGTAGTAGGACTCTAGGACTGGTTGCACAACTGGTTGGAACTATTGTTAGCTCATAGTTACATTGCAAAAAGCATGATTTCAGCCAAATAAGCCCACATCTTTTATGAAACTAAGAAAGCGTGAATGTGATTCACTTGACACTCGAGAAACAGTGGAGAGATAATCAAAATAATTTCTAACTGCAAACCTACCAAAATAAAATTGTTCCTTGATCCGCTAGGATTGCACGTGGAGAAAAGTCTTCTTAAATTCGCCGAGCAACAGTGCTGCAGCGGTATCTTTCCTGAACCGATAGATGTCGCTATTTTAAATGAGTTAGTTTTAATGTGCTATCCACAAAATTTAAAAAGTAGAAAACTGGATAAAAACAAACAACGAATTGGTTGTTCACAGTCTTGTTATATAATATTAATTTAATAGTGTATATTAAATTAATAAAATAATCGTGTTTCTCTTGTGAAGAAGCTCAAAGGATACCTAATTTTCGTTGGTAGGTCACAAGTTTGCAAGAGCCACCAAACCAAAGGTAGGACTATAGATAGGTACTAGTCGTCTATGGGTACTACTACTTGGTTGTACAGTCAACAGCAAAAGTAGATGATCAAAATCAGAAATTCAATAGGAGTCAAAACTGATGAGAACTGGCAGCTGTACTAGTAGTAAATGTTTGGTATAATTTTACAATGACATACTTTTGAATCACTTCGACGCCACACAGTTCTGACGCGAACTCCGTTCATTAGTACTGAATTTCTGACTTTGATCATCTACTTTTGCTGTTGACTGTACCTACTGCTACCGCTTATGTACCTAATCCAATCATTTGGCACTGGTCTCAACACCGACGAGGAAACAACTAGCTATCGATATCTTTCTTGCTCAAGAAACGTTCAATAGAGAGAGTTCATGCGGCAGTGTGACGATTGTGACGAACAGTCAGCACCAACTATTAATTTATTAATAATAGCGACTCGCCGTGCTTCGGACGGTTTTTGCGACTTGTCAAAACATCGAAATTTCGTTATTATATGTAACTTTACACGTAAACCTTCCCGAATAAAATCTCTAAATGATGGTGAAACCGCTTCAAAATCCGTTGCGTAATTTAGAAGAAACGCGGTCACGCAGACAGACACGAATATGTACTAGCAGCGCCCCGCGGTTTCACCCGAATAAGGGTCGATTCCGTGGGAATACCGGGATAAATCCTATGTGTTAATCCTGGGGGTCTACTCCGAAGCGGTTAACCAATGTATCGGCCGAATGTTCGGTCATTTTCTACTACCATTAATTTCCTATATTGACTATTGGTCCCGACCAAACTGTGCCAATCCGAACCTTTTTGGAACCCTTAACCCTTTTTTTACCTTTTTTTTTTTTAAATTCGTACTAGGAAAACAATATTCGAATCAGAAAATGACCGAACATTCGGCCGATACAGTGGTTAACCGTTTCGGAGTAGACCCCCTGGTTATAAACTATCTGTGTGCCAAATTTCATCCAAATTCGTTCAGACGTTTGTGTGTGAAGAAGTAACAAACATACAAACACACTCACAAACTTTCGCCTTTATAATACTACTAGCTGCGCCCCGCGGTTTCACCCGCATAAGTTTTGATCCCGTGGGAATATCGGGATAAAAAGTAGCCTAATGTTAATCCAGCAACCTCCATACAAATTTTTATCAAAATTGGTCCAGCCGTTTGAGCGTGAAGAAGTAACAAACTATAAACACACACACACACCCACAAACTTTCGCCTTTATAATATTAGTGTGATATTAAGAAGTAGTATTACAGTATATATGTATAGCTATTATAGTAGGAAGATAAAGAAGAGAAGATGTATCCCTTTTACTGACACGGGATCTACCTAAGCCTGTCCCACCGCGGCGGGTGACATAAGGTAAAAATTTTTTACTGAATTATCTTCTGTGACACATTCTATCAATGATATTAATGTTCACAAGGCGTAGCTGTCTACGTCACAAACGCTATGTTTGATGCATGAACGTAATATAATAGAAGTAAAGTGAGTTACTTCTATTATATTACGTCCATGGTTTAATGAAGACCACATAAAAACTCTGTGTTTCGGTGTGTTTGATAAATAAAATGTCAAACGTAGAGTTTCAGTCTATCAAAAAGTACTCTGTGACGTAGAGTCAAAACCGTCAAAACAAGTCAAAAGCAATAGGGGGGAATTATTAGTTTTTAGAAATGTTTTTGGAAGTGTAGGTACTCGTAGCTGTTTCACGGATTATTTCGTAGAAAAATATAAATTAAGAAGTAATGTGGCTGGTTATCCAAGTTTTACCTGACAAAATACTACTCATATTGAGTCTGTTAGCTTTAAAAATAAGCTTTTGTCAGACAACTTTTAGTAGGTAATTAAAAACAGCTTTTAACTATCGACTGTACAATTAGAGCGTATTCTTTTAACTATTTATTTATCATCATCATCATCTGCCTAGCCTTTTTCCCAAATATGTTGGGGTCGGCTTCCAGTCTAACCGGATGCAGCTGAATTATTATATTTATTTATGGGAATTAAAAAGTAATTAATACGTTTGTTTCAGTAATTCGTTGCCACTATGGAATTGGGAATGCATAAATGAGAAATGTTTACCATTGAAAGCAACGCACGTATCAAAGTCGCAGTCCCTGGAAACATGCAATATGCTTTGCTCACCGATGCAGATTTGGCCACAGCCAACCGGGATGGTTAGTCTGTCTACCACCGCAGTGCCACTGCGCGCAAATATGGTCCAACTGCAAATGATCCAGGCTCCGTCCAGGATAGTCCATGAAATTCTTCAAGATGCATTTTTGTTGCTTCGTGACGACTTGCGAATATTAGAACATGGAGCGCGGGGGTTGGAAGAGTGGCGGAGTGTATCTGTGAGCATCGTCGTTAACGGCAGCGGAGATCCACGTCTGCGTGTTGATACTGATGAAAGCTACAGTTTGTCGTTACGGCCAGTGGACGGAACCGCCGGTACACTCATGGCAGATATTACTGCACGCTCATTCTGTGGTGCTAGACATGCCATGGAAACGCTTTTGCAACTAATATGGCTGGACCCGTATATGGGAACTCTTATGATATTGGAAGCGGCAAGGATAGACGATGCACCGATGTTCCGTTATCGAGGGTTACTTGTAGATACAGCGCACAATCATTTTCCTATTGCAGAGCTGATGACGAATATAGATGCCATGGCAGCTTCTAAATTGAATACATTTCATTGGCACATTAGCGACTCCCAAGCATTTCCGCTGCATACGAACAGTGTTCCGGAATTAGCCAATTATGGTGCGCACACCCCCGGAGACGTTTACACTCCTGAAGACGTGCGGACAGTCGTGCGCAGGGCGAGGCTGCGGGGGATCCGAGTGCTACTGGAAATAGACGCGCCAGCGCACGTCGGCCACGCGTGGAGCTGGGGACCTGCCGCACGGTTGGGGGACTTAGCATTTTGCCTTGATGTTGACCATTGGACTCAATATTGCGACGAGCCACCATGTGGACAGTTAAACCCACTTAATACACGTGTGTACGACTTGTTTGAACGCCTTTTTGTCGACATCCTGCGTCTCACTGGAGTCGAAGACATTGTTCATCTCGGAGGTAATGAGATTTCCATGAGATGCTGGGAAGAACAATTTAATAACACTCAAAATGACACCATGGGCCTCTGGCTGCATTTTACGCGCACTTTACTAAAACGCCTAGAAAAGCGCTCCGGAACATTACCCGATCTTATAATTTTTTGGATGTCTCACCTCGGTGAACGGTTCAAAGCTGATTTAAGAGATTACATTCACCTTATAGGCATTCAGGTTCGAAAGGTTGCATGGACTCAAACCTATGTCAGCGGTCTCCGAACAATTATGTCTCACGAGGATGCGTGGGACTTGAATACGGGATTTGGAGCGTGGTATGAAGAAAACAGTGGTGCGCCGTACAATTCATGGCAACGAGTGTACGAACATCGCCCATGGGTCAAACATGTCTCTGGTATCGTAGAAGGCGGAGAGGCTACGGTGTGGTCGTCATTACTGAGTGAAGGAGGCTTGATAGCGCGCGCGTGGCCGCGGGCGGCGGCGCTGGCGGAGCGCCTGTGGTCCGACCGGCCCGAGGGCGCCACACGCCCCGTCCACGCTAGGCTCGACGTCCACCGCTCCCGGCTCATCGCACGGGGTATACAGCCTTCTCCGATATGGTCTATGTGGTGCACACAAAATACATTTACCTGTATCTAGGTTCTCTATCTAGATTATTAACATGATATAATTAAGTAATTATCAACCACCCGATAAAAAGGTCCGAATTGAACATATTTTGGGGTATAGATTTTTTATTTCTGTAAAGAATTCCTAAATAAGTTTATAATTACCTCCTACTTTTTTATAAAACTTATAAATACTGATCTCAGTATTTGGTACGGTAGTGGTTGGTAACATCTAGTCATTTCCATGTGGGTATCTATGAGGTCAGCACACCATCCTCCTGCCAAAATGCGTGCCTATAAGCTGGCCTATGACTGTTTCCATTGAAGCAGTGCGGAGAGCAGAGATGTGGATCTCTACCAATGCTATTGCGTTCTCGATTCCTGCTAGTCTCTTCTCTGTTTCGCTTAGAATTAGAATTAGGGTGCGTTTCTATAAACGCACCCTAATCCTAATTTATTTTCGATGTCAGTACCTACAGGACGATCGATTTAATCACGCTCTAAACTTCATGAAACCGAGGAACTTCATTGAACCGCTGCAAGTTGACAGTTTTGGAATGTTCACTAATTAATTAAAATACCTTAGTTGTCAAGTTACTCAGAACTTTTTGTGTTTTTAACCATAATTTGTTAAAGTTTGATATATCGTAAAAAATAACAATTTAGTTTTCATTTAAAAAAGAAAAAAAAAACTTGACATACCTTATAACTAGGTAGCACTACTATATCCGTCCAGTATTCTCCGTAGTAGACGAGGTGATGAGACACAAGATAACTGTGGTTAGATTTCGATAGACTGTGATGGGAGGCCTTAAAGCGATACGAAGAGGTCCTCACATCGCAGCCCCACAAAGCTACTAGAGAGCATCGATAAAAATATTATGTCGACAAATTAAGGTGTAGTACATCCAAAAGGATTAGGAAACGGAAACATAATCATAAACAAAAATAATTCCGTTTCCAAGACGCTTCCACTTAACGTGCGTTCTGAAACTAGAAAAGTTACAAACTCAATATTATGAGTATTATGACATCGTTGTTTTATAATAAAACAGATGTCGGTTTGTAGTCTGGAGTGCTTTTAAGTAATGAAATAAGTAATTCAGTATAAATTACAATTTAATGCTCTGATAATATTTATATAATAACAACAGTTAACGATCGTCATATTGAAAATATGAGTTTATAAAGTATCTGAACAGGTCACGTTCGGATACATTTAATTCATAACAGGAGTAGTTTGTTGAAAGTCTATTCTCATATGTCATTTAATTTGTCCATATTCTCTTTGTGTATATCGCCTTATTTTAACGACTAAAACCTGGGAGATGCTCGTACATTTACGCGTAACCCCGACTGGCATCAACCCGCCATACCTAACAACATTTGCTTCCAAGTTCCAACCCACGACTGCACAGTGCCCATCCTCTCTTAGGCGCTCTCTTCTCTCTCTTTGCAGATGGAGCAACTATTGCAGCAACTGGCAAGTTCGACAACGAGCTGTTTACATAGACATCTCGGGTTATTTGGTTGTAACAACTGGCAACTTTTAAAGGAAAATTTTAAAAAGTAGATAGTTGGCTCAACTAAAGTTGCTCCATCTACAAAGCGCCTTAAAGGCGCGCTGCCACCGCTTCTTACGAATATAGGTTCATACTGTTCGTTCATTTGTATTTAATTAAGTATTAATATTGTTCTTAAATTTTGAAAAGCTAAGCAGAAGATTTGATGTGACGAAAATGAGAGAGAAGATAGCTGAAACCTTTCTTGAAGCTTTTACGTGCTCAGGCATGCGTGCGTCTTCTGATTTCTGCAACACGAATGATTATTTGAGCTAAAATATTAAAAAATATCCAAACAAAAATTTGCGCAGCACATGAAACTAGGAAACGGAAATTGCGTTTCACTCGTAATGGTTTCACTGGTGTATACTCAGCTTTACAATTACTCATATTTTTTTGTAGTAGCGCATCTGTTTTATCTGAACATATTTGCAATATATTTTTGTATTTCTTAGTTGTTTGAATAATATTGAATAAGACTACTACGATAACAAACTAAAGCAGATCAAATATTTCAAGAATTTTGAATATACAACGTAGAAATTATCTAAAGCCTTAAACACATGTCAGTAAAAATAAATTTAGTCTATGGTCAACGTGGCGGCCGTGTAGTTGTAAGCGTCAAGTTATGGCGTTTTGTGAAAAACACGTAAATATTTTAAATTGTAATTAAATGTCAGTGTAACTTTTATAAATTAGAATTAATATGAGTAGATATTACGATTACGGTAACGCGATATCATGGTGAGTAAACTTTGATTTGTAGTGATGACAACCATATTGTTTGCGATTTTGTGTACGTTTTTCTTTTAGGACTTAGTAATGTCGCTATTTATCAATATAGCCAAATAACTCAAAACTTAGTTAAACCAATGGGGAATTAGTACTTTTGGCTTTAACATACTGTTCTTACATTAACCGGGATTTTTAAATTTAACTGAGTTTCCAACCTAGTATTAACGTGGTTTTTGCCGTAAAATAAGTAGTTGAACTTGCCAAATGAAGTGTTCCTTTCGCCTTTACATGTATTTGGAAGGATTGTCATTGCCATTAGAGTTAAGACAAAATGTAACAAATGTTAACCCCAATAATTAATGTAATGCGTAGGCTATTATCGATTTTATAAAGGTAGGTACTAAAGCTCCCGGAACCCGGGTATTCAATAGGGAAATGTTGTTGAGAAATTTAAGTAAGACTTTAATTTTACAACTTGATAAATCCAGACAGTTTGTTTGTTTTGGTTTGTTGATAAACACATCAGCATTTCATCCTCTAACATCCAAAATAAGTTGAAATGCCCTTCAAATAAAGCTATGATAGTTTATACATGTATGCGCCATACTTACCTGTATTTTATAGGTATTTAAAATACTAGCACGGATACATGTTCAGAATGCATTATTTTATCTTAAATAAAAGAAACAATAAACATTATTCCGATGTAGATAATAGTTAGTCTGACAATACACATTTGTGTTAAATTTGCATAGCTCTATTTTATTTTACATAGTATTTTTGCAGCTATAATGATGCATTATTTCTTAAACTGAGTATGAAGGAGTGGTCCTGTTTCCTCTGTTTTCTATATTATTTAATAATAATTGTTGTCAATATTCTGGAAAATTTCATAATGGGACACCCCCTTATTTCTCTTACCAACCAGCTCATGTCTTCTCTACTCCCGTGGGTTTATCATGTTAACAAATTGTTCATGTACTTTTCTCTCCCTAGCGATGCTCAGTCACAGCTGCAGTGGAATAATTTCTCAAATTATTTAAAACTAAAGGATCACCAACAATTGTTCTAAAACAATTTCTTAGTTTAAGTACTTACTTTTATGATTTATCTAGTTGTTAAATTAAAGCTGTAAGACATGTTTTAACCATTGATGACTAAAATGGATAATTATTCAATTGCAGATGTTCAGTAGTTCTTACCCCTTCCCCTGTCAGATTCCAGTCTGTTACGTAAGAGAAATAAGGTAAAGACCGCGTGGTGCCATTTCATTCACGACATGGAGAAATTTTCCAGAAATCTCTTCAATTTTATACAGATAATTGATGTTAGTTTGTCCATTTTTGGACTCGTGAATTTCAGTTGACATGAGATGGTCGTTCGTCAACAATGGTTAAAACACGATCTTCAGCGAGGGTAGGAAGCTCGGCCCCCAATGCGCCCGCCGAAAATGGGACTTCTTCCGAACTTAGATCGCGGCTCAAAACCACTGAGAACGGTCACCGCACACAAAGGCCCTACAATCAAACTAGGCAAGTTTCAGTTCTTGTCGCGTTTGTCTCAAGCATAGCTGCTAGCATGATAACCCACTTCTGTTCAACAGTCACCATTGTCGTTTCTGTTTGCTACTGCAGTTGTTACTTGTGGAGAGCCGGAGGCAATTGAAGCATGAGTCTCGGGGCTTTGGTGATGGTTCTTGTTATGAACGAATAATTGTTAGCAATTCAACTTAATGTGACCAATGTGCAGTCATTTGTTGCATGATGTTCAATCCCTGAAATGAAATCGACATGAGTAATATAAAATGGTTTGATTACCGTCTTGGTGAAAAGGGTGACAAGTGTAAGTGTTGATGATTTTGTAGGAACAATCAGTCGCTGTCGTCCGGCAGCGTGGGCCCGGGCAGCGGGTCGCAGGGCAAGGACCCCTTGGCGCCCGCGCTGCCCGGCTCGCGTGCGCTCTACCAGCACCCCGCGGTCAGCGGCTACAACACGGATTCACGCGGACAAAACATGCCTGTCTCGGTAATTTTATAGCTAAACGACTTTTAGCTCACGAAAATGTGCAGTTTATTAATACATTATAATAACCACCATGGCAAATATTTGATTTAGTCAATTAATTTGCCACCACCTAGGGAATTAATATTTTATTAGATTTTTAATCACGAAAATGGCGTGATCTGAACTTGGAGGGCCATTCCACTAGAATGCAGACACTTCGAATAAAACCTGTTCTTTTGGCCAAGACAGAGCAGGCGAAAGCACGATCTACACGGTTTAAAACGGTGGTTCCAAACCTAAGTTTAAAACAATATAGACAGTGGTTTGAAACCAATTTCGTATGACCTTTAAACGTCCTTGGTAGAAAGTCCTGCGTTGCAAACCAGTGGCAGAAGAAAATGTTGGTTTTAAACCGTGTAGCAGGCATCTCGCAACAACAACTTCAAGGTCACCTTGGTTTGTAGACTGGTTTCAAACCGTGTAGATCGTGTTTAATTCCCACATTAACCTAGCAAAAGATAAAAAGTTAACATAGGTACACATTTAGACTTTTAAAGATTACGCTTAAACGCCTGTAAGTAGGTACTCGGACGCGTTGCGAATTTCCATCGCGCTAATGAGTTTGGGCCCTAAAGACAGGATTGATGATCTGGGCTTTATTGAAGCCTCCAGCAGAGACACAGTAAGAGTAGTTGAGGTACTTCCAGGCACGGCAGAACCCGATATATCCGAGCAGCATGTACCACGGCTACGGCGGTGGCGGCGGCGGTCCCCTCGCACCCATGCCATCGCCCTCACCGACGGCGCCCCTTGCGCCCTTCCCGGTACACCCAGACGTTAAGTTTAGGAAGTGAGTACTCTTACTGTCTTTTATAAATAAATTCTATTCCCACATCATAATTATTGGTAGGAACTATAAGAATAGCTCATGCCCCAGTAACTTGTATTAGCCAGCCAGCATAGCAGTAGCATGGCTTACTGCCCATTGCAGATTCTGCTCATCGTACCTTTAAGTACTAAAGTACCTATCGGCGCTCGTTTAGTCTAGCTTAATAAGAACTTCTAGACTATCAGCATGTTAGGTGCTGGAACCCTGGAACCCTTGAATGGAACATCTACTTAACACATTTTTAGGGTTCCGTACCTCAAAAGGAAAAACAGGATCCTTATAAGATCACTTCGTTGTCCGTTTGTCTGTCGGTCAAGATGGTTTTTCTCAAGAACGCCTGGAGTAATCAAGTTGAAATTAATATCAAATACTCAGGGCTGCAATCCCTTGAAGCAGTGAAAAAATCAAACTTGTAAGTTGATGCAATCAAAAGGTAAAAAAAAACAAGAAAGTGCCTTCCCGTGGTCGCATGCCGCTGTACTAACATACAAAGCTATGGTAGCGACCATGGGAAGGTACTTTCTTGTTTCATCCTTTTCAGTAGCCAGGTTATAGTTTTTAAACTTATTTTTTATACTTAACTCATGAGTGCAATAAAATATGATGAGTTCCACTGAGTTTATCGCAACCTACCTGGCGCAGATAATAATAGTAGTGATAGGCCTTTGTTCGTGCTAGTCTCTCATCTAGGTTGACCCTAGAGAACCTATACATTTAATTGGGAAAACCATGAAAAACTCAACAATCATCATCATGCCTAGCCTTTTAGCCCCAA
Organism: Oligia latruncula; assembly: GCA_948474745.1. NCBI lineage: Eukaryota > Metazoa > Arthropoda > Insecta > Lepidoptera > Noctuidae > Oligia > Oligia latruncula. The sequence continues at coordinate 13,035,179 of OX419701.1, read as the reverse complement.
CTATGTTGGGGTCGGCTTCCAGTCTAACCGGAAGCAGCTGAATACCAGTATTTTACATGGAGCAACTGCCTATCTGACCTCCACAACCCAGTTATTGGGTAATACGATTGGTAAGACTGGCTGGTTGTCAGACTTTCGGTCTTCTGACGACCCGTAACAATTGTCAAAGTTCCATGAATGACAGCCGGGACCAACAGCTTAACGTGCTTTCCGATGCACGGAGGGGTCTTGGTATGTAAAGATGGTCACCCATCCACGGACCAACTGCGTCAAGCGTAGCTTAACCTGATCGATCGAACCGTGCGGCTGTTATTTCTTATGAAAAACTCGACAATCCGTGTTATAAATTGATTTTCCCCCTTAGGCTACCATTCTACGACGTGTTAGCGGAACTGATGAAGCCCTCCACAATGATGCCGATGCAGGCGGGCCGCATGCAGGAGGGCACCTACGTGTTCCACCTCACGCCGCAGCAAGCAACCGAGATAGCATCAGGCAAGGATCTTGTCGGAACCAGTAACAAACTCGATTATGTCATACAGGTTTGTAATACGCCATTTTTGTGTTATTATTTATGATTGTGTTTCTTTATTTATAAAAGTGTACAGCAGACTTTAACTTACAACTATGCCCCACAAAACTGTTAGCCTTGGCATTTACATTCATGTTTGTCATGGACACACTTCCCTTATAAATGATTCATACAAATAAATAAAATTGAAGTGCCTGTTTGGAATGTCAAAATAACAGCATTTTACTAAATGCATTTATGAAAGTAATTTTGTTTGTCTGTTTGTTCCGTCTAATTTCCCAAATGGCTGGATCGATTTCGACGGGTCTTACACTGGCAGATAGCTGTTGTTATAAGGAGTAACATAGGCTTGTAGTCCCGGTGGCACGTTTCCGTGTGGTAATTTCCGAAATCTACGCGGGCGAAGTCGCGGGCCGAAGTTAGTCTTATAATTTTGATACTTGTTGTTCGTAGGCGTGTTTTAACGCCTATATTTCCTGAAGGGGTAAGCAGAAGATAATAACAATCGTTTATTTATAAAAAAGGGGATACATTTACAATGAGTAACTTAACAATTAAAAAAATAGCGCACAGTTGCTAATTTGCCTGAACTAGGTTGAACCTGTGCTTCAGGCTAGAAAGTGCATAGATACTTAATGTAGTAAATTAACAATGAGTATAACGTAAAAACTAAATGAAAACTTATGTAAATAAAAGTAAAATAGCATGTTAGCAGTTGTTACGGCCCCGCCGCCAGATGGCGCACGGCATGTCTTTCTACGACCATGCCGGCGGAGCCTTACCGCGAGCCCGGCCGAGCACTTCACGCCGCCAGGGGTGCCAGTCGTCGTTTCGCCATCGTTTGGGGACGTCGTTCAAATTTATCTCAGATTATTTTATATTCAGATTCACAGAAATTCAGAACCTTTATAATACTCATACAATACAACAGATATAAACCAATACCATCCATTATTTCGAAGCATAACACAGCGGCAACAGCCGAAACAGCAGTTCTATTTGCAGATGTTACATTGATATATCACCAACCTCTGCACCGGCCACAAATCCAGACTCTCGGCTACTAATGAGAAATTCCTGATGGGAAAACCCAATAGCACTTTCAACCAATCATAAAAATTTAATGTAATTAACTTTGTTCTCAGGCACAACTCCGATTTTGTCTCCTAGAAACTTCATGTGAACAAGAGGACCACTTCCCGCCTAGCGTTAATGTCAAAGTTAACAACAAAATGTGTCCACTGCCAGTAAGTATGTTTAACATAATCAGCCTATGTATTCCCACTGCTGGGACACAGGCCTCTCTTCGAGAGAGAGTGGGCTGTAATCTACCATGCAAGCGCAGTATGTTTACTAAAAAAAACAGTGGCACTCTGGGAGTGCCGACAGAAGTGAAAACAAAATAAACAGAATTCTTTGCTATCACTCACTGACATATCGGATATACATTAAAACCGAGTACATCATGACATCCGAAGCGGGTATTTTTTTAATCGTCTTATAAACAAAACACGCGCAGTGTCGCTTACGGTAACAGTGGCGCGAGTTCAATGGTCTTTTCCCATCTCGAAAAATGTCCAACGAGTCTAAAGAAGTTTTCACTTCAAAAATAAATCTGTAAAAAGGTCAAGTTTAAACCTCACTTACCATGACCTTTGCGTTGTTCATTTATTATGAATGTGTCTTCATTTCTTGTCACTCGTAGATCTTTGACAGTCGTTATGGGTCGTCAGAAGCCCGAAAGTCTGACAACCAGTCTTGCCAAGGGGTATTGTGTTACCCACTAAGTCCACTAACCGGGTTGTGGAAGTCCGATAGGCAGTCGCTTCATGTAAAATACTGGTATTCAGTTGCATCCGGTTAGACTGGAAGCCGACTCCAACATGCTTGGGAAAAGGCTCGGCAGATTGATTTACCTATAACCGTGGAATAGATCACACTGAAGGTGACTCCTTAAAATGAAATATTTGAAAAGGAATCTTTGGTCGCAGATTGTCATCTGTCACTCAAAAGTATTGAAACGCTTTTAAATTATTAATCAATCACACTAATATTATAAAGGCGAAAGTTTGTGAGTGTGTGTGTGTTTATATGTTTGTTACTTCTTCACGTTCAAACGGCTGGACCAATCTTGAAAAAAAAAAATTATAATATTTATGGTGGTACGCACAATGGTCCACTGAAGGACTAAGTGCGGAAACCAAACCCATAACATAGATGTATGGTGGTAGTTGACACCCTGGCTACTTTTTATCCCGATATTCCCACGGGATCGACACTTATGCGGGTGAAACCGCGGGGCGCAGCTAGTTATCTATAAAGCACCGAAACAGAATTTTCTAGCACATGAAAGGGAAGGCTGTTTATCACCAAGATATTACAAGACACAAAAGTAAAAAAAAGAAACTAGCTGTAGATGTGCGCCAAACGTCAATCTTTACAAATCGCTCGTCGATATTTTGGAAAAATACGAGGTGACTAGTGGATAGGAGGGCCTACAGGCGTGGATTGCTTAGTTCATCAAGTAGTCTTAATCCGGCACTGTCTGTACGAGATCTTATGATCGCGTGTTTCGAAGATAGACGATGATACCGAATCGCATACTTATCCTATTGGAGATTTGTACTTAAGTAATCATTTACTTCCACACAGAACCCAATACCCACGAACAAGCCAACACCAGAGCCGAAGCGGCCACCGCGCCCAGTGAACATATCGTCGTTAGTGAAGCTGTCGCCCACGGTCGCGAACACGATACAGGTGACGTGGGCCGCAGACTTTACACGTGCTTACGTACTCAGCGTGTTCATGGTGCGTAAGCTCACGTCCGCCGAACTGCTGCAACGCCTGAAGAACAAAGGCACCAAGAATCCTGATTACACGCGGTCACTTAGTAAGTTATTATGTTTTTAAATAACAGGCTTGAATTAGTTTGGGAGTTGATGGTTATGTGCTGACGTACAACCTCTCAAACATTTTGTTTTCTATCTTTCTTTACTTTGAGAGCGAAATAAAGGAGGTCATATTGGGCCCAAAATCCAAGTGTTCCTTTAACATTTTTCTTGCAATTTAATTTGGTTCTAAAAGCAGGCTTTTTCATGTACAAGTATGAATAATGAAAGAAAATACTGCCCTAAAAAGTAAGAAACAACGGGGTATTGGTGAAGGTCAACTTAAAATATGACTGAAACCTGATTTTAGAAATAAATACGCAAAAATATTGATATAGGAACACTCGCATAGGTTTATTGTACATTAGGCCAGTCACTGCGCAGTACCAAATTCATGGATCAGCGGGGGAGAGGGGTGGGATACTACGCAGCGAATACCGCACTTTATGGCGGCTGTGACCGCCCATAAAGTTCAAAAGTCACCTTTCACCGTACGCAAAATACGCGCTTTGACGTGGAGTTGCGGAAACCAGCCCGTATTACCTATTACCTAAGTCACCTTTCATTTATTTTCGCCAATCGGTAGTTTTATTTTATTAAAATGTATAAAACTAGATTTTGCAACTTTAAAAAACAGCTGAAGGAATGGCCGTAGAGATTCGGCGCAATAGTAAAAAATTATAAGGAGGACTTCCCCAACCAGGATAATACATTTTTTTTAGATGGCCGGAGCGACTTTGGGTTTTGGGCTCAACTTTGTATGAAACGTGGCTGGTCTCCTTTATTGTTATAGTTAAAAATGCCGCTCACGATTACCCATTACCCAACAGTAAAAGAAAAGCTGTCAGAGGACTACGATAGTGAGATCGCGACGACATCTCTCCGTGTGTCACTGATGTGTCCACTGGGCAAGATGCGCATGTCTTGCCCGTGCCGGCCCGCCAACTGCCCTCATCTACAGTGCTTCGACGCGTCGCTGTTCCTGCAGATGAACGAGAGGAAGCCCACCTGGCTGTGTCCTGTGTGCGACCGCCCCGCGCCTTATGACTCCCTGGTAGTTGATGGGTAAGAAACTGAATTTTGTGACTCTCTTTAGTGTTAATGCAGGAAAACAAAGGGGCTGACGGCTAAATAGTAATAGCCGCACGGGCCGATCTTCATGGTTAAGCAGTGCAGACCATCCATTACATACCGAGATCCCTCCTTGTATCGGAAAGAACAGTAAGCTGTTGGTTCCGGCTATCATTTGTTGATCTTTGACCGTCTACGCGTGTAGTCAGAAGCCTGAAAGTCTGACAACCATTCTAACCAAGGGGTATCATATTACCCACTAACTGGGTTGTGGAAGTCAGATAGACAGTCACACTACACACACCACACACACACACTGGAAGCCGTACCGTTTCAGTGTAATTGCTTTATGACACCATAAAAACTTAATCAGGTTACAATTTAATAACGTTATTCAAACAATAATTGTTGGAAAAAGTGGTAAGATAATAAAGTTGCAACTTTCTAAATACTGAGATAAACGTGTTACTAATTCCATTTAGTGAGTGATTAGTTGATTACGTAAGAATTAAACCTGAACAGACTTTGTTTACACTTTTATCAGACACTTTTGGAACAGACATTAGGTAGAAATATAATCATTTCTTTTTGATGTGTAAAAGTGTTTTTAAAAGACAATTTATTGAAATATAAAATTATGATTCATCATACATTTTATGGTGATTGTGTAGGTACTTTCAAGAGGTGCTGACTTCCAGCCGTCTGTCGAACGACTGCAACGAGATCCAACTGCACGCAGACGGCAACTGGTCCGCGCATGCGCCGCCCGCGCGCGCTCCGCAGCAGGCGCAGCCCACCGCCGAGCCCGTCACGCTCATCTCCGATGATCTCGGTCAGTTGACGTAGAAAGTAGAATTAATTTATTGTCCAGGTAATATAGTAAGCATATTATTTGCTATTCAGCCTCAAACTGGGCAGTAATAGCCTGTATCTTGAGGATCTTGACAGTTACTTCGTTATTCAGTATCATGCAGTAGAAAGAGGTCAAATCCTGGATGTAAGACAGTGTACCCCAAGTATCGTCAATCCGACCGATTCCGTGGCTCCAGCGGATTCCAGCGACCTTCGGTAGTTCGTCGGTCCAGAGTGTTTAGGAATCGCTGCGCTTCATCTCATAGCAAAATTTTATACACGATCTATTTGCAAAGGAATGGACGATGATTTTATTGGCATGTCAAAAGTATTGTATGAGGAATTAATGGAAGTGTTGTTAACTTTTTATCTCAACTTTATGATTTTTTATTTTCTCTTTTATGTGCGTGTGTATTTAAATACCTTTAACTAGATTTTTGTAATTGGCTTGAAATCGTATCCTATTACTACGACTTCGCTGTCTGTCCGTCCGTCCGTCCGTCTGTCTGTCACCAGGCTGTATCTCAAGAACCGCGGTAGCTAGACAGTTGAAATTTTCACAAATTATGTATTTCTGTTGCCGCTATAACAACAAATACTAAACACAAAATAAAATAAATATTTAAGGGGGGCTCCCATACAACAAACGCGATTTTTTTGCTCGATATCAATAATGGCAACAGGTTAGGCACTTGAAATATTCACAAAATATTCAGTTGTATTTTTACTTTAATAATAAAATTAAAATAAAAGAAATGTTTAGGGGGGCTCCCATACAACAAACGCGTTTTTCGGCGTTTTTGCCTTGTGGTACGGAACCCTTCGTGTGCGAGTCCGACTCGCACTTGGCCAGTTTTTTAAAGAAAATAAACAAATTTATGACGACCGACAAAAGAAAATACTGATATTCAGCTGCATCCGGTTAGACTGGAAACCGACCCCAACATAAATGGGAAAATGCTAAGCAGATGATGAATCACCTTTAAAATAATACAATCGGAGCAGTGGCGTGCCTAGGGGTCAAAATTAGGGCAAGCCAACAGATTTTCAAGGTATAAAAAAAAAGCCCAACTGAGGGATTGGCTGATTTTCTTGTTGTTAATGGTTGTTAGTAGTACCTACTAACATCATTATTATAATTTTGGTAAGAAAACCTTTAAAATACGAAGAGCAGGTACTACTTATTTCAAGCATCAGTACGTAATTGTCATAAGCGCCATCTATATTAATGAATGCGTAAAATAAATGAACCACAGCGCTTAGCCGGACCTTTTTTCATTTTGCTTGTCACTTGCAAAATTTGTTCAATCAAAATGCACTAGATGGCCTCCAAATTTTACTATCGATTTATTGTTATTTTCTCGTACGCGTTATTTTATTAATTAGGTACTTACATTTTAAAGTCAATTGATAATTTTAACATAGGTTTGTCATATCATATTCATACCTAATAAACGATCGAATGAGTAGGTACCTATTTTATTTATTCTGTCTTCTTGACTGACAAAAATACTTGTTTTTATTTCCGAGAAGTACCTAGCGACAGTCCGACAGTAATTTAAGATTGGCTACGGTGAAGTAAAGAGTTATTTATTGGCAGAAAATTGCAGAAAACTCAATGTATTTACGTACCTTTTCGATGACAGATTCCGAACACAATGATAAAAGAACACTATATTCATTAACCATTTACAAAATCATAGGGAATGACATCACCAATCACCACAATCAATATTTTTTTCAAATAATAAAACTAATTCTCAAAGTATTCAAAACTTCAAAACAATAACAATTTGTTTGAGTCGCGTCGTGTCATCGACTCATCGCGCCCGCCACACGTGCTTTCGCAACTAACTTTACGCAGGTCAACGCAACGCGCGGATAGTGCATTTGCGCGAACTTCATGCCTCTCAAAAGCCTGGCTTTTCATTTCATAGAACTCTGTGTCTAAGTACTTACCAATATATCAACAAATGTAAACGTTTCTATAGCAATTTGTATGCGAAAACTGCGAGACAGAGAAAGGAAAGGCAAGCCAGGTAAAAGCCAGACTAAGTGTGAGCGAGATGGCGCATTTGAACGCATTGTATAGCGTTTAGAGCCGAATTCCGAATTTGGCGCGAACCTAGCCCAAAGTTAGCGCTAGTTCGGATTTCGAAATGGTATTCCTATGTCATGAATGTTTGAGTTCGAGTTAATTGACTGGAATTTTTGAATATATTTTTTATTGATTTTGTTGTTGTGAATTATGATTTTATTAGGGCAAGCCGGGCTTCTCTGCTTCTATGAAGGTACCGCCACTGAATCGGAGGAATCCTCGTCAGAATTTTCAGAAACCGAATCATCTGAACATCTTCCCCCTGGTAATCTTGCAGTGATCAAATTGGAAATCTCAACTGTTAAGAGCGTTTATGCCCAACGGCATTTCATACAAACTTTCAAGCCCTTGTTTTCCGAAATGAATGAACCGATTTTAATGAAACTTCATACGCATAAGCAGGATACAAAGGTCTAAAAAGTTAGTAGAGAACATTTTCGAAATGTCTTATTTAAAAAAAGATAACCTGAAATCTCTGTTTCTATGAAAAGTTTAAAATCGGTCTAATTTGGCTGTAACACTATTTTTCGAAAATGTTCTCTACTAACTTTTTAGACCTTTGTATCCTGCTTATGCGTATGAAGTTTCATTAAAATCGGTTCGTTCATTTCGGAAAACAAGGGCTTGAAATTTTGTATGAAATGACGTTCGGCGTAAACGCTCTTAACGGATCCGAGTAGGACAAAATTTCACCAAATGAGGAATATTAATTGAAAATACAGATTTTAATGAATCATTGTAAATACAAGTTAGCTAACACTATTCGCTTGTCACACAGAAGTGATCCCAGTAGACAGCGGCGTGGGCGCGGGCAAGCGCGCGGCCGTGGGCGAGGCGCGCGCGCCGCGCTCGGCTGACGTCATGGTGGACCTCACGTCCGACTCCGACGACGACGCGCCGCTCAAGCGCAAGGTGCCGCAGCCCAAACCCACGCCGCCGGCTTCCGAGTCCAGCGTCAAGAGTGATGATAATTACTCCTCGTCTAGCGGTAAGTTGAACACTTTGTTTTTTGTTTGTGGTGGCAGATTGAAAATGGTAACTTTTATGTTTAAGTGATAATTTACAAGTCGTTTCCCAGCAATAATTAATTGACTATGTGATAATGTTTGTCCCTCAGCGGCCGAGGCGGTATCATCGAGCGGCTACCGCTCGCCGGGCGTGCCGGGCGCGGCGTGCGGCGTGATCTCGCTGGACAGCCCGTCGCCGCCCGCGCCCGCGTCGCCGCCCGCGCGCCCGCAGCTGTCCATCACGCCCGTAGCGCCGCCCGCGACCACGCCGCACCACATAGGTACACACATGGCTTGGCCACATAAGCCATATCCGCATCATCCGCACGGTAATACGGCACATTTGAGTTTTTAGGAGACTGTCGCTCATGTATGAGTAACTTTGCACTTGCAACTGGACCAATGTCAATCTAAGACTAAAAATAATATGTTATCATTTCCAATATGTCCCCAAAATAAAGGTACCTACCTAGTTCGGGGACCACCGTTCAAAGAAACTGATCTTAAAAATAGTTACCAATAAAATAACCATTATAAAGTTGTTTGTGAGATCATTTTGTAACAAGTAACAAATAAATTAATTCTTATCTTGTAATGTTTCACTCGACTGCGGTCTGGATGCACCTTTATAGACATGATGTTCTACAAAGCCCAAGTTCTTTCTAAACCTCCATGTGCCGTATTATCATATACTATACATATATAGACATAGAACCCCGTGCCGGACGCGCCAACTTCACCAGCAAACAGGTATAACCCGTAGGGCTAAAGAAACCAGCTGATGACCACATAGATAGCCAGTTTCCTACACCAAACAGGTAAATGATCACTCACCTGTAAAGTGCCAGCGTCATAAAATATGAATACACAATACCCGTCGCCGCCGGCCACCTTTCAGATCTGCTGAGCAAGATGCCGCACTTATCCATCTCGCTGCTAGCGCCATCTTCGCCCTCGCCGCTGGATTTAGGTAAACTAAATAATCCCTCTATCTAACCTGGTGTCGATGCTTGGCTAAAACTTCCACTTTAACTGACCTTGCTATGTTCTGCCCCTTGCCGCCTCCCGCCTGGCCGCTGCAGTTCCACACGACGTGGTGTCGGATGGCCCGCATCTGTCCATCACACCTGTCTCGACGGCTGCGGCCTCACCGCATCTTATTGGTAAATATCATCATCATCATGTCAATCATACAATAGACGAACTGAAAATGATCCATCACTAATCGTATAAGTAAAATAAAACTAGTTTAAAAATATTTACGAAAACTTGGCTTTTAAAGTGTCTTGTAAAAGACTTAGATCTACTTTTATATAAACATTTCGATTCATATTTAGTAGGTAATTTTAATATTAACTTTTTTTTTTATTTAACAGTTCTATTTCATACTAGTAGGCGGAAAGGTTCGGACAGCGAACAAATTATACACATTAAGCGTGATGTACAATACGACTGACGTAACTTGGCGGGCTTGAGTATAGCCTTTGCGAACTTTCGCGCATGTTCTCTCACTCACACTCGCCTCATGCCACCATTTGGTTCCTAAAAAACGTTCGTGCGCAGCCTTCTGCGCGAAGTTCAGGCCCGCCAAGTTACGTCGGTCGTATTGTATGTATCCTTTGTATTGAGTGGAGCAGACCTATGATCATGTTATGTGGATAAGCATAATCCACCTATAACATTCCAGCAGCACACATGCACATGTACACTTTTTTTTTTTGTTAGCCTTTATTGTGTCCCACTGATGGGAAACATGAGGAGGCCCCCCTATTTCCTTCCAAACCTATGTCTTGTGCGATGTCTAGCCATGTTGGCCCTGCAAACGTTATCAGATCGTCACACCACCTGCGCCGTGGTCTGTTTACCTCGACGGCGACCTAAATAGTACTCTTTCAACAATGCTCGCCACCATTTGCCAATGATGCAGTTTTGTACTATAGATTTTCCCATTGGAATTAGGACCAACATGACTATCTAACACTCCCTAGATTCCTCAGCCTCTCAAGATGACCACACTCATCTTGGTTAATCATGGATTTATTTTTACCCTACGAGCCCAAAATACAGTAAAAAAACACAAGTTGTTCTAAAAGTAGTTCCTGCATCATAACATAGATTGTTTTTTTGCATAGTATTATATTTCAAGTGTATTTATACCCAAACTATATGCTGGTTTAGGTTCGAGCACGGGCGCCGATCGCGACGACGCCGAGGCGACGCCGGCGCATTGGGCGCCCTACGCCGACTCTGACAGGGATGATAACTTTAGGAAGTGAGTATTTCATCAGCATAGCTATTCACAACCATCCGACAGGTTATCGTATCGAAAATGACACATTTCGATTACCTGCCTAATTGCGTAACACACTATCAATTGGAATCTGAATCATTTTGAGGCAAATTACTAATCCATTGCTTCATAAGTTCGAAAAACTTGTCTACTCAACACGTAGATGACGCAATGAATGTTGTTGAACTGTCAAAATGAAACAGATTCCGATTGATAATGTGTTACGCAATTGCCCCGCAGATTTGCCTTGCCCCCGACGGCGAACAACTTTACTGTCGGAAGAATTACGGTCGTCTATATGATTTATGACTTAACCTATGGTGCACAAACTTGGTCTTTGACTAACATCCAGAAGTCCAAACTCAGGGTCTGCCAACGAGCAATGTAGGGCAGTATATAGGCGTTAAATTAACGGATCGTGTTCGAAACACAATACTGCGCTCCTAAACAAAGATAGCTGACGTGGCTCAAAAGGCTGCTCAACTTAAATGGGACTGGGGAGGACATGTCTGCCGTGCCTGCCGTGCCGAAACTGTGGGCCCAAATAGCGCAGAATTGGTGCCCTGAGACAGTGAGGCGGGGTCGCGGCAGACGATGTTGTTGTTCGATTCGGTACGGAAGCGTATTGAATGATTGTAAATAGCTACTGCTGACCTGCAGGTCACAATACTCTAATGCCTGTTCCAAAATAATCTTATGAAAATGCAAACAAATGGATCAGAAAACGTCAAAGAGAATATAACCACTAGATAGCGTATAGGCCGATTTCTTCGAAGCACACGACTCACTACCGCGGGCCGGGGGACGAGGAAGAATGCGCGGCTGCAATTGGGCAGTTCTTGTAGGTATGCCTATCGTTAGGGCTGCTCTACTTCATTACGGGAAAATAGTCGATATCGATAAAATGGATTTTAATATTATGGAAAATACTCTATTAAAATCTAATTCCATCCAATTAAAATCACCTCCCCCTCCTGTTATTACTGATTTTTAAAATGAATTAATTTGTTACTTGTATGTTTTACGAATTAAAGTTTTAGGGTCCTGATTGTTCTTTGTAATAAATTATATACAAGCGTCTACATATTTATGAATTATGCATCTTGCTAATTCAATTAAATGATTTGTTGATTCTATTTCAAATTGATGAAAATTTATTTATCCGGGAATAAATTATACCCAATCAAAGATTTTAAAACCGATCTTAGTAAATAATCGGTAATTTATTTCAAAACAAAAACATGTATTTCAAACAAACAGATGAAAAACTTTTTTACCCGCCCTCAAAAACTACAAAGTGAATAATATTTACTATACAAAACAACAAAATATAGAACATTATCAATTAATTCTCTATGACGTATGATTTTATGACCGTCTTCCACGAAGTTGTAGCGAATCCAAGTGAAAGTTGTACTAATTTGTTGTTATCTATGGCTTCGTATAGTAATTTTTCAATTACAATTTAATAATTTTAATCAAACAAACTGTTGGAAAAAGTGCCGAGATATATACACTTGCGTGCAAAAAAGGGCCGAGATATGCACACTTGCGTGCAAAAAAGTGAACTTCACACAATATAAAATAATAAATTATATTCATTATGATTTTTGAGATATTGTGTCTCAGATGGAGAGCATGGGGTGGGCCAATTTTATTGCACGCAAGTGTAGTTTTAATCTTACATAGAATGCTTTCTAATATGAGCAGGGTTTGTTTACACTTTCGTGAGATACTATTATAACAGACGACATCGTGACCCCAACACATGTTGAATGCTGCAATCTTAGACACGGAGAAAGTTCCATTGTGTCTCGCGTAGACTTACGTTCTGCCAGGTCAATAATGATGATGCATGACGAATTCTCATTAACCTCATTCAAATATATCGTTGAAACACTTCATATAGTATAGACTCACCATAATAGTGTTAGTGAACATAATGCAAGCTAGTGCAAAGTGAAGTGTTTCTCTTCTAACATGTTTTTAAATTATTTTTGAAGTGAAAACTTCTTTAGCGGCGTTGTACACTTTTTTTGTAATGGGTAAAAAATTTTAAACTCGCGTCAGGACACGTGACCTGATCGAAAATTCGTAAAACGGATGGAGAGTAGACAGCTGGCGTGGCGTAGGACAGGGAGTATCCCCCTCTCTTTCTACGGCGCGGCGAAAATGTATGCCTGCGCCGGCTGTTTCGTTTAGGCGGCGCAGGGCGCTTGCGCGAATGTTCGTGTGTGTTTATGTTACAGCGTGCCACGCGCATGCATGGATGGTGACAGCTGATGGCTCGACCGTCTGTGTAGTGGCCACACTGTTGTTTATTCGTGAAATTCGTGTATATAAAGTGTTTAAAATATGGAAATTGAACAAAGTGCATCTATTAATGAAAAAAGTGACGAAGAAATAGCGAAAGAAAAATGAGTAAGTACTGTTAGGACAGAAGTGAAATCACAATTAAATAGAAGAATTATTTGATATGCTAATCACATGAATTATAAAAATAATTATCAATCATAGCAAAATTACAATCAGAGGAACAAAATCATCACAAATCAAGTTAAAGAAATCATCAAGAGATTATTGAGAAAACCAGATCACACCGAACGACTGACGGATGAACGACTGACGGATGACGGATAGCGCTTCTGCACGCATCACTGTCAGAAACCATAGACCGTCAAACAAAGACCAGAGAGCCTGGCCTGCCGCCTGCGGCAGCCTCCTTTCAGTGACCGCGTTCGCCGCGCTCCTGGGCTGGGCCGGGTAGTAGCATCTAACACGGCCATCCTGATCATGCGTCGTCCTCGACAGCATCAGGAAGGTCCGGCAAGGTTTACATGGCTTCGTCAGCTGGACGGGAAGGCGCAGCGACTGGCTCTGCACCATGATGAGTGGAAGTGGTGTCTTCTGTGAAACCAATAAGAATGACTACCGTCCCTCGGACAGCACACACATCTGCCTATTCTTTTGCTTGCAGTCAATTCGTCTTACGTGGCCTTTTTTCTTTCATTCATCAGACACATAAATTGACTAGCTAAACAGTCTATGGGATACCAAGATGTGATCTTAGTACTCCATAAAGTTCCATTCATCACATAGAAACATCATAACGCACGTCATCGACATTCATACATCATGCAAGACAGATGACAATGATGATGAAGATGATGATGATGATGTTCATTCACGGTCATGTAGGGCGTTTAGCGCCAAAAGGATCGTCTCGCAGTCCTTCCTCTACATGACCCGTTGTGTAGGGTGATTACCAAATCACCGAAAGGGACGTCTCGCAGTCCGTCCTCTACACGACCTATCGTGTAGGGTGATTACCAAATCACCGAAAGGAACGTCTCGCAGTCCGTCCTCTACACGACCTATCGTGTAGGGTGATTACCAAATCACCGAAAGGAACGTCTCGCAGTCCGTCCTCTACACGGCCTATCGTGTCGGGTGATTACTAAATCACCGAAAGGGACGTCTCGCAGTCCGTCCTCTACACGACCTATCGTGTAGGGTGATTACCAAATCACCGAAAGGAACGTCTCGCAGTCCGTCCTCTACACGGCCTATCGTGTAGGGTGATTACCAAATCACCGAAAAGAACGTCTCGCAGTCCGTCCTCTACACGGCCTATCGTGTAGGGTGATTACCAAATCACCGAAAGGAACGTCTCGCAGTCCGTCCTCTACACGGCCTATCGTGTAGGGTGATTACCAAATCACCGAAAAGAACGTCTCGCAGTCCGTCCTCTACACGACCTATCGTGTAGGGTGATTACCAAATCACCGAAAAGAACGTCTCGCAGTCCGTCCTCTACACGGCCTATCGTGTAGGGTGATTACCAAATCACCGAAAGGAACGTCTCGCAGTCCGTCCTCTACACGACCTATCGTGTAGGGTGAAACCGGTCAGGTACAGACGCCAGCACATCAAGTTACTACAATCTGTCAGATTTCTTTAATAGATTTTCGACTTTATTGCTAAAGCATAAGGTTCAAGGTTGATTGGGAAAATCTGACAGTTTCGGGTAGGTTGACCTGCTGGCGTCTGTACCTCGCAGTTTACCTGACGTAGACGTGTCGCAGTCCGTCTACTGTCTCACCCCAAGATCTGCAGAACCCTCTATGGCAATGCAGACCTCTCACGACACGCAAGCACACTCACGCTCAAAGAATGCAGCGCAAGTCTCAAAAACTACTCGTCTTTCCAGAGTACCATGTACTGAGCAGCAGCTTGCGTCGTCTTGCCAGCGCAGCTCACACTGCCCACTCGGCAGCGCGCGTGTGACCCTGTAAGGCCCGGTCAACAAGCGCAGCTCACACCGCCCACTCGGCAGCGCGCGTGTGACCCTGTAAGGCCCGGTCAACAAGCGCAGCTCACACCGTCCACTCGGCAATGCGCGTGTGACCCTGTAAGGCCCTCGCATCCCGTGGTTCATCTTTCCAGTTGCATGCGAAAACCAAATCATTCACATTAAAAACTTTTGGTATGCGTCGGTTTCGATTTACATAATCGTCCCGTCGTGACTGCTTTTGTTTTAATAGATCAGTTGCGCGGACTCGGTGTAACTCTCTTTGTGCTTCACAATTCGACTGTACACCTTCCAAGGCGACATCACGGACCAGTGACCTGATGACGGGGGTCACCGCCTCGGTGCCCACCAGCAGATATAACGGCGACACCTGAGTCGTCTTCTGTTTCGTCACGTTGTGGAGAACTTTCAGAACGGTGCGGGCGTACCTCTCGACCTGGAACTTGTGAAGGCTCGGCCTAACCTGACCTTGAGTTATTATTCGCCCAAGATATTAAATCTCGGTGGTAAGAAAGACACACTTGCGTACGTTTATCGAAAACCCTGCCTTGGTCAAGGTCGTAAGTACCTGTCGCAACAGGTCGTCACCTTCGTCCATTGTGGCGCTTATCAACAGTACGTCGTCTATGTAAGAACCAGAACTTGTCCCGCGTCAATGAACTTGCGCAGCGTTTTGTTGATGATGCGTATGGCATTTTTAAGTACTCATAAACGCGGCTGGTACTACAACGAAATCAGCCTCTAGTGCAACATTAGCAAACTCAACCGTAAGGGGAAAATTGCTTAAGACGTGGACACAATTTCGTGGTTACTAATACCCTTCAACACACAGTAGGTTTTACTGCGCAAGCCAAATGTTTTACTACGTCTGACGATATGAGGGAAACATTAAGCGCGCCGCTATCTATTAACACATCGACCATGTATGTCGTATACCACTGCGGTGATTATGTCGCTGTTTCTTCCGCAGGGTCCTGACAAAAATTTACTTTGCGTTTGTTCTGCTGACCCTGTGGTCCTGACGATCTTTCTTTGGAGAAACAAACGTCCTCCGTATGCGGGCTATCTTTTTACAGAATCTGCAGGTTGGAACGTTGGGTCGTACTTTGAACACTGGCTCGGACGGTTATGATATTTTAGCACTTGTGCATCGTCTATTCCGCGGACCACTATTTGCGTCATTAATTCCTCACTAAGGCCTTTGACAATGCGCAAGCGGAGTAGGGTTATACGTCTCGCGTACTCGGCGTACAATGTGAACCTGTTAGACGTCGTATGCATATGTTTGATACAAATAATGGGAACGTCCCGGATTTATGGACTGGATCGCATCTACTACAGCTTGAGCCACGGACGGCGCCGTTGGGTTCGGTTGCGGAATTTCTTCTCGGTCATTTCCAGGCGGGATAAGATAATGTCTAGCGTTCGCGATTCTGCATGGATAGACCGCGGTGTCTGGCCAATGTATGACGCATGGCGTCCCGTTTGATCAAACACAAAACAACAAACAAATAGAAAAACTCACACACGTAGGTAACGACAAAGTTCCTCTGTTATGAAATTCAAACTGGTCAAGTCAAGGGGCCTAAATTGGGGTTGGATTGTTATCCCACTTCTGATGTTAGGACAGAAGTGAAATCAAAATTAAATAGAAGAATTATTTGATATCCTTTATGCTAATCACATGAATTATAAAAATAATTATCAATCATAGCAAAATTACAATCAGAGGAACAAAATCATCACAAATCAAGTTAAAGAAATCAACAAGAGATTATTGAGAAAACCAGATCACACCGAACGACTGACGGATGACGGATAGCGCTTCTGCACGCATCGCTGTCAGAAACCATAGACCGTCAAACAAAGACCAGAGAGCCTGGCCTGCCGCCTGCGGCAGCCTCCTTTCAGTGACCGCGTCCGCCGCGCTCCTGGGCCGGGTAGTAGCATCTAACAGTACTTTATAAATATACTAGATGAAAATTTAATTAATTTTCATTTTTTAATTAATATAATTTCATTTTATTATTGAGGTTAGGTTAGGTTTAATTAATTTTCATTTATTAATTAATGTAATTTTATTATGAATATTAGGTTTCGATCGAGTCTACCGTAGTGCTTGACGAAATTATTAATATAGATACATATGTACTTACACATTATAGATGTAATATTTGTAATATGTTTATACTTTATAGTATTAACCTATATTTTCATAACATTACAATAAGCACATGTGCGGTGTAGGTTTACCAAACAAATAATTTCGAATGAAAATAAATGAAATAAGATAATAATAAATAACCTCCGTTTTTTAGAGAAAGAAAAGAAAAAATAAAAAAAGAACGAAATCGAGAATACCAAAGGGCATGGCGTCAGCGTAAAAAAGATTTGAAGAAAAAAGTTTCGAAGGAAGAGAAAAAAGAACAAAAAAGAAAAAGACATCGTGAGAATCAAAGGGCATATTATCAACGTACAAAAGTTTTAAAGGATAATGACAAAAATGTAGAAGAATTGTTCCAAAAGAAATTAGATGATTTGCAAATGTAATTTAATTTCATATTTTAAATATTGTAATATATATATTTGATTCATATTGTTATTATTTTATTTTATGATTTCTTTGTTTTTTTCGCAGGAAAAAACAAAAGCAGAAAAACAAAGAATATTCTAAGCGGTATCGAGATAAAAAAAGAACATCAAATTTACAAACAGGCCTGTCCGCCAGAGATGTGTTGGATGTACAACCAGTCATTCATACTTCACAAATTGCAGGCCCGTCCACCAGAGGTGTGCCATATGTTCCACCAGTTATCTGTAGTTCCCAAATTGCAAATTTATTGTCGAGAGATGTACCTTCAAGTCTATCAATACATTCTAACTACAATTCTATCGAAGATAGAGTGCGTCAAAGGCATTTTCGTTCTCAAGTTGTTGAATCATCTCCACCTAATATAGGGTGACTGGTAATTAGTGACCGATATTTAAACACGTGATTTTACTCATCATTATGAACAACTTTTACTATGGGAACAAACCTGAAATCGCGAAAAAAAATCAGCTGTTCCCTACACTTTGACGAGTTAGACGAACATAAATGTAGGGAACAGCTGATTTTTTTTTTCGCGATTTCAGGTTTGGTCCCATAGTAAAAGTTGTTCATAATGATGAGTAAAATCACGTGTTTAAGTATCGGTCACTAATTACCAGTCACCCTATATACATCTTCAAACATATTCTGCTTTTCAACATAATTCTTCTGCTCATCGACAATTTGAAAATGATTTTGTTGATAATGAATTTGGTCATGCTTGTGACATTTGTGACAGACTGTGGTTTAGAAAAGATTTGAAATATTTGCAGAATAACGATGCAACTCCAAAAATTGAATTTATAAGAACATTGCTCTCAAACATTGCTATACTAAAAATAAAAATATGTTCGACTTGCTTTACAGCCATTCATAAGGAACGTATCCCACCACTATCAGTTTACAATGGATTCAAATATCCACCACTTCCAGACTGTCTTAAAGACTTTCCTTTGGACTTGGTAACTGAAAGACTTATATCGCCAAGGATTCCATTTATGCAAATTCGAAGGCTTCGGCATGTTCACGGTCAATATGGAATATACGGGCAGGTGATAAATGTTCCGATTGAAGTAAACACAATGGTGCATCAGTTACCAAGACAAGTGGATAGATTGTCTATTTTTTCATTCAATTGTCAAAGTTTACGTGCGCATGTAGATGATCTAGCAACTGACGCTCTTGTTAAAAAGATGAATGTGTTAATTTTATCAGAAACTCATATGGCTAACGATGAAATAATGGACATTCCGAACTTCAACTTTGTTGCGAGTTTCAGAAGAAATAATCGTCCAGCGGGAGGAGTAGCTATTTATCAAAGTATGAACACAGTTCATTATTGCACAAATTTTAAGGATGTGCATGTGAAATACAATAGCATGTTTAATGCTACTGTTTCTGATATCGGTGATATTTGTATAAGTCGTTGCCACTCTGGTGATAATCAGTTCATTATTATGGTTGCTGTTTACATCTCTCCAGATAAGTCATTGCATGCTATACGAGACTTCTTGTACGAAAATTTATTTATTTATTCTAATGACGCATCTGCATTGCTGAAAAAAAATTGGAAAAAGCTTTGATGAATTGTCAATGATTTTGAGTGGAGATTTCAACATAAACTTTGCAGACGATAAAAATCAACTATTAATTGAATTTTTAAATAATGAATTTGGTTTAACTATGTCAAATGATCGCCATCTTAGCACAACGAAATATAAAACTGCTATTGATGCGGTCTTTATTAGACATTTAAATAGGTTCAAATCAAAACTGTTCGTTTCTTACTTCAGCTATCATAAACCGATCGTATCAGTTTTAGAGATTGGCGATGATGGTTTTGGTAATAATGATAGTGAAAAAGTCGTCGAAATTATGGATGGAAGTTGATTTTTCTGAGGGATAAACTTTTTAATGTAATATAAATTGTCATGTTTGTGTACGATAGCGCAATAAATAAATATTGTATTCTACCAAATAAAAGATAGTACTTTTATTCTGATAATTAAAACAATTCGTGCAAAATTATTCCATAACCATTCCGAAATATCCAAAACGCACAACGTTAATACCTACTTAAGTTTTCACTTCTGCCGGCACTCCCGGAGTGCCCGTCGGTTTTTTTTAACACAAGTTTTGTCAAGTTTTTATCTATAATATAGATAAAAACTTGACAAAACTTGTGTATATACTATTGTATACTATATGTATATACTAATAATAAAACTGAAGAGTTTCTTTGTTTGAACGCGCTAATCTCTGGAACTACCGGCCGAATTTGTTTTTTTTTTTTGCATTTGATAGGCCAATTCTTGAGGATATTATTTATCATCAATTCATCACGCTATGACCCTTGGAGCCGAGTAAAAAGAAAAAAAAAATAAAGAAAGAACGCTAAGCGAAAACGAACTAACGAACGAAACGAACAGTGCGGGCAACTGATGCGATGCCATGCGACGGGGTGGGTTGGGGGAACAAGTAATTACATGCGGATGAACTCGCGGGCAGTACCTAGTCCATACTTAATATTATAAATTCGAAAGTAACTCTGTCTGTCTGTCTGTATGTTACCTTTTCACGCCTAAACCACTGAAGGGATTTTGATAAAATTTGCCAGAGATAAATTGCATCCCGGGAAAGGACATAAGATAGTTTTTATCGACATACCTCGCGGGCCAAGCCGCGGGCGGAAGCTAGTACTTTATATATGTTGGTTTAGAAGGTAGTCTAGTAGTAGGCCTATGGGCCATGCATTGTTGTCTAAAATAAATGATAAAATACTGTAATTTCTACCCAGATTTCTAGGCGAGTCTTAATAATCAATATACATCTAACAAGTGCAATGCCTCCATTCAGATACTGACTGAGGGAGAAGAGTGGCCGCACTTCATATACCAGCGACCATTCTTCAGAAGAAGACCCGGAGGCGTCGTACCCAGAGGTGCCGCTGCTGCCGCCGCCGTAGAGGCCGCGCGGCCGGCTCGAGCGCGCGCGGCCTCCGCCGCCCTGCCAAAGCAAATCTTCCAGTGGACACAAGCAGGCTGCTACACACACTGTACATAAAGTCTGACGCTCGAGTGTCACCGCGGGAGTCACATTCCACTTGACTTTCTGCTCGAACCCCACTACATGGACCCACCGTGTTCCACGTGGACATTGAACTCTACCACATTTACTATTGTGACTAACGTGCATTTTGTTCACCAAATATGTGTAAATCTGTGAAATAAATCCTTGAGTATTGCAGAATAAGCTAGCGAAATCAAATATTTTAGTCTGTAAGGGCCTTGATTTGACTAGATTCACTGTAGTGTAGACTTATGTCATGTTAAATATCGAAATTGTTTCAATATCCGAAGAGCATTGTAATATAGAATCATTTTTACAAACTATAGTTTTAAAGTATGTGTCTCAATGAGTCGTACATGTATGAATATCATGTGAGAATGAGATCAGTTGTAAAATAGTTATAAAATTTAAATAGAAGGCCTTAGGATTCAAACTTTTGAATGCGCAAGTATTTCGTAATTTTGTATTTTTTTAAGTAGCAAATGTCGTGTAACGATTATCCATTTTCTTAATTAAAATAACGAATTATCAGTTGCTTTGCACACTTATCATTTTAAATACAAATTACTTACCTAACTTTAGCTCTGATGGCAAGTCTTTATTATGGTAATCCACACAAAACATAATTCTAGAGTATATTTGGGGCTCTACTTATGGGATTGTCAAGTATCATTTAGTATATAAATTCATTTTGATGTTAGACAGAATGCATGTTTCACTGACGAAAATTATGCTTTTAAACAAACATAAATGTATGTTGTTAAATTGAAATCATCTCGACAAGTGTACCTGCGAATGTGATGTGTTGGACAGTGTGACTGACACAGGCAGACTTGTCAGTCCAACAGTTCCACCTAGGGAATGCAATCACGATTACCCAAAATATATCATTTAAAAACTCATTCAAATCGTAGGCGAAATTTCGATCTCGAAAATCTCAAATGGCCAATCTCGACAGCAGACTTAGCAGGCGAGATTTAACTAGAGATTGCATTCTCTACCTGTATGAAGCATCATTTATTTAGCCTAAATGTTGATGTTGGTGTCACTTAGATGAACGTGAGATTAGTATCAACTATTATTATTATTCGATTTGCACTCGCCTAAACCAGTTTACATGAATTTTTCATCGAAACTGTGTCAATAATTTACCAAATTATTTTATTCTACACCTCTAGCTGCTCACGACACGACAGTTGAAATGTAAATAGTACTTATATTAAACCAAATTTTTAATTTAATAATCCTCGTAGTGTTTTTATTGTTGACTGAGTCGCCCTGTATGAAATCACTTGGAAACTGTTCAGGAATTTCTTTGTTGATGCAACTTGTTGATTGTGAAAATGAATATTTTTGCTGCAAGTCAAGCACGAGAAGTTCTTGTTAGACTCAAATGATCTTAACTTGTTTACTGTAGCAAGTATAGCATAACTTAGTATAATAAAACCCATGACAATGTTCTCTTTGAATATTGTTTAATTATTACTGTCTACGTTAATTGCCTTGGCAACAGTGATGTTTCTTTATACAAACTGTGATTAGTCTTTTGAACGTCTTGTTAATGTTTAAATTCAATAAATCTTCGATCTAATAATTTATGTATTCATCAAACTAATGATTTCTTAGTAAGTCTAAACCACGTTGCCGAGTCAATAATACTACTACCGAATAATATTAATTTTTCTAACGCCATTCGGAGAATGTTTCTAATTTATTTATAACTAAGGTGTAGTTTAACAATGTGTACTTGTATTATAATATTGAGGTGGTTGTCGACATTGTAGACTACGATGCGATACAAATTTAAGAATGTTAGGCTATGATATTGTCATTCAATAATAAATGTAAATATTGTCCTACTGCATTTTAATAATATATTATTCACACCTGCTCTTTTCCACTATTCATAATAGCAAAATACCAACAATTATAATATGGCTGCCGTGACCGACCTGTGACGGAATAATCATATTCTTTCAACCTGAATATCAAACCTATAAATCAAAGCTTCAATCATAACATTAAATCCGAATGCAGGAAGTTATAAAACAATAGAAAAAGTAGTACGAAGCTATTCGAGCAGAGTATATTACTGCGGCGGCAGTTAGGCGAGGTAGTCGAGGTACAGTAACAGAACTAAACGGCAACGACCTCCGTCGCAATGTTTAATTGTCGGATAATTATTGTAATGAATGGGCGGCTGTGCTGATGCCGCCTCAAACGCTACAACAATCATTATCTATTCACTCGGTGGATCAATCCAAGATAGCAGTAGTCTGTGGCGACGCCGATCGTACTCTGTTCTGTATGTACCCTTCGCACATTTTTATGCCGCCCGCCTCATAAACTGCGACCTCCCCTCCCCCTCGCACTCGCACGCCGCCGCGCTCTGCGTCTCGCTCGCTCGCACATTCGCTCAGGGGGGACACGTAGCTTTGCTCGCTCGAAGCCAGTTCCGCGGTCGTCCGCCGACTCTAAGCGGCGCTGACGTGCGTTACGCTCTTACGACAATTTTGTGTTTCTACTGTGAAATCACCAGTGTTATTTGTTTATATTTTATAACATAGCCCAAGGATTGAACCACATCGCTCACTGGATCTGCCGTTAGCAGTGTAGTGTACTGTACGTGTTTGTGTGAGAGCTGAAGCGAATACTATTGTGAAACGGGTCGACCGTGTTCGTTTATGTGCTGAATGGTGATTAAAAGTAATTTACTTTGCTTTTACGGTGTTGAGGGTCGGTGCGTATCGATCGTATATTGAAAGACAAAGCGGTGGATTGTTATTGTGGCGTGGAGGAGGCCGGTGCAGCGATAGGTAAGTGATGACGAGTGTTTTCGATTCGTTGTTGCAATGGTTCGGCCTGGCCATGTAAGTAAGTTAACGTAGACGGCCGGTGCGAGGATGCGGCGGCTCGGCCAACATCGAGCCACAGACTGGCTATAACCAGTAAACTAACGACCGGATTAATACGTGAGTAAATATCCCTTGGGCAACTAACTTTCTTATTAACAAGAACGGTGAGTTATACATATTATTATTATAAAACACTGTCAATTCGTTATTAGACCTACGCAGCTAAGTATTAATCGACGCGTTAAGATTCCCCTTTGATAAAGAGCACGTGCTTTAAAGCTTTGTGAGAACAGCATTTTATTGTTAAAACCAAAGATTTGACGTAACTTGAGATAGAGATGTAAGCATGATGTACCTAAGTGCATAAGTAGGTAAAACACGATAGGTATTGACCTCTAGTCGAAAACAGAAAGTTCAGTTTATTTACTAACCTACCTCTTCAATCAATCATAAAGTACAGTCAATCGCAATTCGTACGTTAGTGGCAACACTGGAACTACGAAAATCGCCCTTACTACCACCACGACATCAAAGCGCTCTATCAATGTCAAATTGTTACCATGGACTTGCGTTTGACTGTACCCATGTATGTAAATTTTATATGTAAGTAATAATAATTTTATTGAGTTATACCTTGTAGTTATGTATAAGTAGTATAACTAGAACATAGTAGGTATTTTCCAAACGGCTCTTGTACAGTCAGCCGCGCATGTCCATAGTAGCAAACAGCGTCTTTATTTTTTAGTACGAAAACCGCCCGCCCATATGGCGGTTTTCGTCGTTCAACAGTTACTACCGACGGCGACGTACCACTTACGAGACAATATTTTCATTACCTAGATACTAGATATTAAAATTAAAGCTAATCTAACTTCATAAGACTCGATTTTTCACATACGACTATGTTAATTGCTACGGTCGATATACTTAGCAGTCTACTGCTAGTTGCCATTCATTAGTCCAATTCAGTACAAGTTAGATATAAAAAAAACCTAACCCTGTTTTTCCAGTCACGAAACCGGGTAAAAAAGATTGCAGGGTTTTTTTTATTACAAATCGATTTGTTATGTTTAATAATATTTACCTATTAACAGCTGCCGCACAGGTCGATCGATCAGGTTAAGCTACGCTTGCCGCGGTTGGTCTGTGGATGGGTGACCATCTTTACATACCGGGTCAGTCAGAAGCCCGAAAGGCTGACAACCAGTCTTACCAAGGGGTATCGTATTACCCAGTAACAGGGTTGTGGAGGTCAGATAGGCAGTCGCTCCATGTAAAATACTGGTATTCAGCTGCATCCGGTTAGACTGGAAACCGACCCCAACATAGATGGGAAAAGGCTAGGCAGATGACCTATTTATGTAGTATTATATCTACTCAAATGATGAGTTATACATATTACCTAGTAGCTTTATATGTTCACACGAATAGTTTCCATTCGTACAGAAACCTATTTGTCGAATCCAATACTACACTATGTCAACATAGGCCTGTTATCAATGGCGTGGCGTGGAAGCAACCAACTGCAACTGATCCGTTGTCACGTAGGAAGGCCCGTCGATGTGAACACCGCCTAATAGCTTCACATTCTGAGTGAGTAATGCCCTTCCCTAATGGGATAATGGCGGGCCGCCTGCTCATCGCGTTCGAAATATTTATAAAGCGGCCGAATCGCGCCATGTCAACAACCATCCGACTGACTGTTTGCTTTCCCATTTAGTTAGACGCATGGGTCGGCGAGGGTGCCGATAAGGCAAGCTTCGACAATCACAAATGGCTTAAGACTTGTATGGCAAGGGACATGATGCGTAGGGTTACCATTTAGAAATTTGAAAAGTCCTGACAAAAAGCCTGACATTACAATAAAAGTCCGGACATTTTAGTCACAAAATACAAACATTCTCCACTTAGTTACAGTGGTATGGTAGGCATGGTAGCAGACGCTCGCGGGAGGTTGCGGGATGCGGGAGCAAAAAAAAAATAAGCTAGAAAATCCGGACAAATTAAAGAGCTGGACGAAGTCCGGACAAATCCGGACGTATGGTAACCCTACATGCATTCATTTAGCTTTTAGTTCTAAAAGTCATGTTCTCCAGTCCAGGTCAAAAATCTAGAAAACATACAGCCAAAATTCACAACAAAACTAGTAAATTTTCTTAAACAACTTTAGGGCAACAAGGCACCACACAAAATCTCTATAAAACATTAAGGACGCGTTTACGAATTGACGCGCTTCAATTTTAGGTATTGAGTCTCACTACTACACGTGCACGGCTCACACACACAGCGACATGCGCGAAGCGGTGAAATTATGAGTAAACTGACACGACTTGATACTTGAGCCTAATTTTATTTAATTTTTGCCATGTATTTTTTTTAAAGCTTACGTTGATTTGTTTTCAAATAGTTTGTAGGTAATGTGAAGTGTTCATAAAAGTAGATGCTATTTACTTAATTTCACTGGACAGTGATTAATCAAGTACTTGCCAAAGTACGTACCTATGTATTAATTGCGAACGAGCATATTGAAAACAAGCTTAGAAAATATGTTTATTTGGCACATACCCTTCAAGGCACACACTACCAATGCTACAATATTCATCACACTAATATTATAAAGGCGAAAGTTTGTGTGGGGGTGTGTTTATATGTTTGTTACTTCTTCACGCTCAAACGGCTGGACCAATTTTGATATAAAATTTGGTATGGAGGTAGCTGACACACTGGATTAACATATAGGCTACATGTTTAAAAAAATCGTTAAAAAATCGTAAAACAAATACAACGCAATGGATATTGTTGTACTGTCAAATTGGAATGGATTGCCATTCCAAGTTACGCAATTATGATAGCGTACTAAGCAGTGGCGTGCATTGCATATAAGCAGTGCCTACCTCGATAAATCACCATAAGCCTGTCAATTACATTTTAGTGTATATAAAGAAACTCACTAAATTATCATACCTAACAAAAAACAAAATCTTCATACATTTACGCGCGGGCAGTAGGCAGTCGCCAGACGGCCTGCCTACTTTAGGGTGATAAATTGCGAAGGTCGAATAACCAACCGAGTATGAATGTTAAAATCGTTCGTAATTTAGCCGTGCGAAGAAAGAAAGTGACGGATATTGAGATCGCCGATAGTGAGATAAAAATGAAAATCCAAGATGGCGGCTGTAATTTTTTTTTTCATCATGGGTATCGTTTTTATGGTTTTTAAGGGCGCTAAAGCCGATAGTGAGGTCAAAATGAAAATCCAAGATGGCGGCTGTAATTTTTTTATATTTTTTATCAACTAGTTTCTTACCAGAGCCTTTCCCAAACGTCTTAGGTCTTGGCCTAAAATCACAATCGAGTTAAAGAGTTAAAAACTATACACATTCTTATCAGCTAGTTCTACTCGTGTATCAGTTCTAGAAGCAGTCTTCAAAGTACACCTTCAGGTCACTCCATCCAGTCCGGAGGTAAGGTCTCAACATAACTACCAAAAAGGGCCGAAACTCGGCACACCTAGCTCAGCTCGGCTATTAGTTCCAGTAGCAGTCTTCCAAGTACACCTGCAGATCACTCCATCAAGTCCGGAGGTAAGGTCTCAACATAACCAACGAAATGAGCCCAAACTCGGCACACCTAGCTCAGCTCGGCTATTAGTTCCAGTAGTAGTCTTTGAATTACACCTGCAGGTCACTCCATCAAGTCCGGAGGTAAGGTCTCAACATAACTAACGAAATGAGCCCAAACTCGGCACATCTAGCTCAGCTCGACTATAAGTTCCAGTAGCAGTCTTCGAAGTACACCTGCAGGTCACTCCATCAAGTCCGGAGGTAAGGTCTCAACATAACTAACGAAATGTGCCCAAACTCGGCACACCTAGCTCAGCTCGGCTATTAGTTACAGTAGCAGTCTTCGAAGTACACCTGCAGGTCACGCGATCTAGTCCGGAGGTAAGGTCTCAACATAACTACAAAAAAGGACCGAAACTCGGCACACCTAGCTCAGCTCGGCTATTAGTTCCAGTAGCAGTCTTCGAAGTACACCTGCAGGTCACTCCATCAAGTCCGGAGGTATGGTCTCAACATAACCAACGAAATGAGCCCAAACTCGGCACACCTAGCTCAGCTCGGCTATTAGTTCCAGTAGTAGTCTTTGAATTACACCTGCAGGTCACTCCATCAAGTCCGGAGGTAAGGTCTCAACATAACTAACGAAATGAGCCCAAACTCGGCACATCTAGCTCAGCTCGGCTATTAGTTCCAGTAGCAGTCTTCGAAGTACACCTGCAGGTCACTCCATCAAGTCCGGAGGTAAGGTCTCAACATAACTAACGAAATGAGCCCAAACTCGGCACACCTAGCTCAGCTCGGCTATTAGTTCCAGTAGCAGTCTTCGAAGTACACCTGCAGGTCACGCGATCTAGTCCGGAGGTAAGGTCTCAACATAACTATAAAAAAGGACCGAAACTCGGCACACCTAGCTCAGCTCGGCTATTAGTTCCAGTAACAGTCTTCGAAGTACACCTGCAGATCACTCCATCAAGTCCGGAGGTAAGGTCTCAACATAACTAACGAAATGAGCCCAAACTCGGCACACCTAGCTCAGTTCGGCTATTAGTTCCAGTAGCAGTCTTCGAAGTACACCTGCAGGTCACTCCATCAAGTCCGGAGGTAAGGTCTCAACATAACTAACGAAATGAGTCCAAACTCGGAACACCTAGTTCAGCTCGGCTATTAGTTCCAGTAGCAGTCTTCGAAGTACACCTGCAGATCACTCCATCAAGTCCGGAGGTAAGGTCTCAACATAACCAACGAAATGAGCCCAAACTCGGCACACCTAGCTCAGCTCGGCTATTAGTTCCAGTAGTAGTCTTTGAATTACACCTGCAGGTCACTCCATCAAGTCCGGAGGTAAGATCTCAACATAACTATCGAAATGAGCCCAAACTCGGCACATCTAGCTCAGCTCGGCTATTAGTTCCAGTAGCAGTCTTCGAAGTACACCTGCAGGTCACTCCATCAAGTCCGAAACGAAATAATAATATTATGAATTTATAATCCCTACTTACTTTTAAAAAAATTATAAGACTGAATAAAATCTCTCCTTGGGTAGTAGGTACATTATAGAATGCGTGAAGTATCATGTTTGGTATGTCAAATATTTTGTATCCGTACAGCGATCTTTTTCAGCACAAGCTGCTGCTTACAAGCGACACAGAGTCCACTCACGACGGCGGCCGAGCGCAGACCAGGCGGTTCAATCTTAGTACAAAAAACTGAGGACAGCAGTAGTGACAATGATACTAAATCACGACGTATGTAATATTCCTTAAGCGAACAAGTTGATAGGTGTTTTTTTTATTTTGTCGGATTATATCGTGACGTAGATGGATAAGATAACAACTAGGGAAAACAGATGGCGGCTCTGCACTAATGTTCACTAAAATTCCAACAGATGGCACTACAAGAAATCAAACAATGACAATTTTGTGAGGCTGATTGCTACTAAAATAGTAGATTTTATTATAATTTGTGACAATATTATTGATCAATTCCAAAGATTATAATAATATAAATTAGTTAATAAGACGTTTCATTGTTATTGGAAAATACTATCAAATATTCCAAAAAAAATTAATAATATCAATCATAACTTTACTCCTAGAATGCAGCGACGCGATGGTAGTATTTCATTAGTGGTCTATTTATTGATGAATAAACTGGTAACCCCAAATGCAAATGTCTGCTGATGCCTGACGCTTGCGCCGGTTTCATGCTGTAATTTTTGCTATTTGTTTTGTGATCTTTCTGTGTTTCGTTTTGCATTTGTCGTTAAGTTGAGCTAAAGTTCCTCCGGCTTATCCATAATTGTGACCAGAAAGGAATTGTGTGATTTTATATCAAAACTGAGACAGGACTCTGGTATAGTGTTTGAGATAGGACTCTTTTATTGCATCTGTGTTATTGCACCATGTCTTCGGACAAGCACTGCTGTGTTCCAGACAGAGTGCAAGGAGAGTGGAGGTATGTCAGACTTAATTTTAGTTATTTTACTTGCTTGTTGAAAGTACTGTTGTACAATGGCGGCCATGTTTTTTGTTTGTGCAGAATAAACAATAATTTTGCTTTCTTCTTTGTTTCCATGCATTATCTACCAGTCAACATAACATACAGTAATCTGTTGATCAATCCTTAATTTCCGTATTTATGAAAGTACTCTGTGATCCATTGCTTATAAAAGTTGTCCATGAATTTGACACTATTTATTATGAATCTTCATCATCACAGTACAAACTTATGTATTATCATAAGAAAACACTGCGACTGAACTTGGTCAATGTAAAAAACCTTGATCATCCATTGTCATCTTTGATCAAGTCATACTGATACTGTACCATTAGCACCCATCGGCCCAAAGTTCACCAACATTATAGTTAGTCTATTTGTTTATGAATGCTAGAGATCTTAGATTAGATTGATTTATTTATTTCTAAGTTTATGGTACATTAATATCTTAGATCTACATATATTTATATCTTGACAGTATAACAAAATTAGTGTTTAGGAACTTGACTTAATTATTTTCCAATTTTAAGGACTACATTATTTATTTTAGGTACGCGTCAAGTGCTGCATGGGTTCCCAAATCCTGAAAGCGATAGAGAACGCTTCAACACATGGCTTTATGCGATTGGTAGTGATATCTTGGGCTTGGAAAACGAGCGCATATTTAAGTACCGCCGTGTGTGTCACTCACACTTCGAAGATAAATATCTATGTCGTAACAATAAAATCGGCAAAATTGCTGTTCCAACATTAAATATGCCAGGTTAGTATAAATCATCACTGTACATAAAAGAATATACTCCACTGTGCTATATGTATTCCTGTTGGATTTATGTTGATGCTTTAGTAATTTATGGTTCTTTCTTTCAGCACCATTGGTACTGAAAAGATTTACATCTGTTATTAGAAAGCCATTAAAACAAATTTTGGATCTGCCATCAACCTCATCAGGTACCTATTTATAATTGTACTCTTAATATGCTTAAATTTGTGAAAAGCATTTACTTAAATTAATCATAATCATGATGTATTTTTCTTCCAGCTCACACTTTAAATTTTGAACATGTGCCGCATACATCACCAGTTAATAGAAAGCCAGTACAACAAATTCTAGAGCTGCCATCAACATCATCAGGTACCTTATTATACTCTTGAATGATGGGCATTTTTGTATGGAGCCTGGCCTCAGGCCTGATGACAAATAGAGTTCTAATGTATGTCAACTTATTGCTTATTACCAGCAATTACCATAGCAAAACATTTTATCTCAAAAATGGTTTGTATGTTTGTTATGTCTCAAAAATGGTGTCACAGCCTTCTGCTCAGAATTAAAATTAATGGTTATGATATAAACTTCCATTTGATGTATATGTGGTTTTTATTGGACATACCGGCCAAAACGCCCATCATTCTTTGCTTAAATTTGTAAAAAGCATTTATATAAATTAATCATTAATCATGATGCATTATTCTTCCAGATACCACTTTAAATTTTGAATATGTGCCGCATACATCAATGAACATTGAAAAGGACGTATTAGAAAAAGAAAATATTGGTAAGTCTTTATTATTTCTGATTTAATTAATCATAATTTAGATTTTTGCTGATTTATTCAATCATAAAGAGCATCATTCATCATGAAGTTTTCTTTTACTGCCATAAGATATTTGATCTTTTAAGAAACCCGAAAAAGTGAAAGGAAATACATAAACCTTGCCACTTTTAGCAAAGAAAACATTAGGAGGAAGCGCTAAGGTAGCCCGCGAAATTCAAATTTTCTTACGTTTTTTGCAATTTGCTGGTCAGTATTAAGTTGTACGTTGAATAAAATATAATTCGCGACCATAACAAATATGTATTTACAGAATTATAATCATTAGAATCAGTAATACAACTTATTAAGTTAGTAAAATCCCCAAATGTCAAGATTTCATGAAGACCAAGTAATCCCACTGAATGACCAGTGGGATTACTTGGTCTTAGAGAGTTGTGACTTTAGGCCTCGCCGATGAAAATTTAAAAACATTTATGATGGTGCGGATCCCTCGGTGCGCGAGTCCGACTCGCTTTTGCCCGGTTTTTATCTAAATTTCGCCTTACATACTCTGTCCCGACTCGTGTGTAAGGTTTCTTAACCTCGTCTATATGAGAAGAAACATAAAGAACTGAAAATAATATAATTGATATATTTTTTTTATAAATACTGACTGATGGATTGCCTTGCTGGTCTAGTGGTCGCTAGCGCTACTGCAGAGCAAGTAGTTCGATTCCCAGGTTGGACGAGGTGTTATTGGGTTTTTCTATCTGGAATTTCTCAGTAGCAGCCCGGAATCGGGATTTCTGCCAGGTTGATGGCAATAGGCTCGCCCCCCTATTACATGGGACTTGAACATACATGGCTAAATGTGGGTGTACCTACTATAAGTACGCCTCTGCCCAACCCTCCGGGGAAAGAAAGGCGTGATATTATGTTATATTTTTTTATACTTAAATAATAAACTTGCTTTGTTAATTGTAACTATTTTAAATTGTTAAAAAACTGGCCACTTGTTGGTCTTACACTTTACTACAAGATTATATATTATAATATTGTATATTAAATATTTTTTGTAGTATTTGATATTAAAACATTGTTAGCTTGCTTATGGTTAAAATGAAATAAACTCATATTTCAGATCCGGACACTTCAGTGCATGAGCATAACATGCCACTTGGAAATCCTACAATACCCAAGAAAAATATTAAACAAAATCTTGGTAAGTTTCTAGTTTTTTGTGACCATGACTCATACAACCCGAATCTCTTCAAAGTAAGAGTGAACGGGCTTCTTCTGGGTAAGCTCACTCCATCGTCGACTTTGTCTCTGTCACCTCTGACCTAGACTAAAGTCGAAAGCAAATCCATTTAAAAAAATAAATAAAAAAAGAC
The DNA here is from genome assembly GCA_948474745.1 of Oligia latruncula. NCBI lineage: Eukaryota > Metazoa > Arthropoda > Insecta > Lepidoptera > Noctuidae > Oligia > Oligia latruncula. Next base: position 13,002,624 of record OX419701.1, on the reverse strand, counting down.
CACAAAATACTTTTTGAAATTATTTACCATAGTTGGGTTATAATCCACTGATAACCAGCAAAAGTTCTGAGAATTTCCAATATGTAGGCACGACGACGTATTAAGCTATACATTTCCAGTATTAGCTGTCATGTGTGCGACTACGAAAAGCCTATACAATGCGAGGTCAGTTAAAACAAGAAATGTATAGCTTGACAATTAGGTCGTCGTGTGTAGTGTGTATATCTTCATTTGTTAAATTAATAATTATTATGAATAATAATATAACATTGGCGCAACATCCTTATTCATGCTATAAAGTCATATTATGACTAATTGCAGATCCCGGAGCTTTGGTGCATGAACAAGTTCCATTTTTAAGTACTCCAAAAATTAAGAACCAGCCAAATCTAGGTAAGTTTGATAAATGTAAACTATGATATTTATATGATACTAGCAGCGCCCCGCTGTTTCCCCCGCGTAAGTTTCGATTTCGTGGGAATATCCGGATAAAAACTATCCTATGTCCTTTCCCGGGACTCCAAACTATATACCAAATTTCATTTAAATCGGTTCAACGGTTTAAGTTTGAAGAGATAACAGACAGACAGACACACGTAAGTTTAGATCCTGTGGGAATATCGGGATATAAACTATCCTATGTCCTTTCCCGGGACTCAAACTATCTCTATACCAAATTTCATCTAAATCAGTTCAGCGGTTTAAGCGTGAAGAGGTAACAGACAGACACTTTCGCATTTATAATATTAGTATGGATTGTCCTCATTGTACATTGAAGTGCAGCCTATTATGCAAAGTCTTCTTTAATTAGTTGGCGAAGCTTTACAGATGTGTTGGGGACCAATATCTTATCTACATACTAATATTACAAATGCGAAAGTGTGTCTGTCTGTCTGTTACTTCTTGACGCTTAAACCGCTGATCCGATTTAGATGAAAGTATAAGTAAGTATAGCATAGATAGTTTTTATCTTAATATTCCCACGGGATCGAAACTTATGCGGGTGATACCGCGGGGCGCTGCTAGTATCTTATCTAAATAGAAAAATATATATTTTATAAACGGTAATCACGGGTTCAACGCAGTTCACGCGAGACGCGTGAACTGCGGTGTGGGTACTTGAATATTAGCCTATCCAATTTATCTTCCCTTATGTATAGCTGTTGGTTTTCCTTCTACTACATAAATAAATGAGTTTATTTTGTTTTGAATTAACATCTTTTAAGTTTGATTCATATAGCTAGTCACTTGGTTTTTTTTTTCTGAATCCCATTTTTTTTTTTTTTAAACGTTGCCCCACACTAGGAATTTCTCCTGTATCGTGGGTGCGTTTACAAACATTTAAACTCACATACACACACAACCAGACCCGGAACAACTACTTGTAGGTCATACAAATATTTGTTCCGTGCGGGAATCGAACCCGCGACACGCAGCTATTTCGATCACGCAGTATTTACTTAGAATGTTACTCAAAATATGTGAAATTAATAACATGTTATGTTTCTATTTTACAGGAGAAAGGAGAGTAGTCAGGAAAACTACAAAAAAAGTATTCCTTACAAATGTGGAAAAAGAATTGCATCAAAAACTTGTTGCTGCAAGAATAAAAATAAGCAAAATAAAAAAACAGACAGCCAACATAAAAACAGCAAAAAAAAATTGCATCTAGTCCTGCAGTCTTAGATACCCTTGAAAATTGCACAAGTACTGCTAAATTATTAATGCGAATGCAATGCCGGGAGGACCGAAAAAAAGAAAAAGGCCGACGTTTTACATTGCAAGAAAAAATTGCCGCTTTATCGATCTTCAAGGAAAGTCCCAAAGGGTATAGATTTTTCAGGAAGATTTTTATTTTGCCTGCTCAGCACTTATTAAATTAGTTCAAATGAGTAATCTGAAGCCTGGGATTAACAAAAACATTTTCTCTCAGTTAAAAACCAAAGCTGGCCTTATGAAAATAGAAGAAAAGCTGTGTGTACTAATGTTTGACGAAGTCTCACTGAAGGCCAATGTCAAATACCAGGAGAGAAAAGACAAAATAACAGGTCTTGTTGACAATGGACAAGAAAGAAAGGGTGAATTTGCAGATCACGCCCAAGTTTTTATGGTGCGTGGTCTAATTTATAATTATAAACAGGCAGTTTTGTACACATTTGCATCAAGTGCAACCAAGGGACCCGAGCTGGCGAAACAAATTAAAGACGTAATAACAGGCTTGCAAGAAGCAGGGTTGATAGTAGTTGCTTCAGTATGTGACCAGGGAACCAACAATAGACAGGCCCTCGAAACTGTTGGCTAATGAGACCAGAGGAATCTATCTAAGAAAAGGAGAGGAACCGAAAGAAAACATAATTCTACTAAATGGCCAAGAAATCATACCTCTCTATGACCCCCCACACCTTCTCAAAGGAATGAGAAATAACCTCCTAAATAAAAACTTAGAATACACCACAAACGAAGGTGTTACAAAAACTGCAAAATGGTCTCATTTAAAGCTGCTCTATGATGAAAACCCAGGTTACAAGGGCATTAGATTGATCCCAAAATTAACGGAAAATCACGTCAACCCTGAAAAACTAAATAAAATGAAAGTCAAATTCGCCTCACAAATATTCAGCTGTACTGTGGCATCTAACATGGGATATCTAGCAGGTAATGTTTGGCTTATTTTATACTAGGACTGTATTTATACATTATATAATAGAATAAATGTTAGCTGGTTGACACTTCCCGTGACCCAAAGGCTGGCTTTTACCTTGGCCACAGGCTAAGCATTGCCATACAACGTGGCAATGCCGGTTCTTCTCCATAGGAAACAACCAATTGAAACCGTGCACCTAGCTTCTGACGTTTCATAAGTGCCCATGTAGGTTTATGTGAAATAAAATATTTTGATTTGATTTGAATGCCGCCAGTCTCTTGGGTACATTACCAGTCGACAGCGATGCGGATGAATTTATCGACGCCATATTTTAGTTTGAGAATAGTTTAAGTTGAGTTAGGATATCATTTTGTTATTTTTATTAATTTATTAACTTTAAGTGTTATACACGACATACATATTTTTAATTCTGAATTTAAAAAAAATCCCTAGGGGCTGATTTTTCAATCTTCAGTTAACCTAAGTAGATATTTTTTATCTGAAGAACAAAATGACATATTTTATATACAAAAGCTGTCAAACCGCAATTTTTATTCCTCGGATAAAAGTTAACTGAAGATTGAAAAATCGGCCCTAAAATAAATAGATTTGAATTGGTAACTTTCAATTATATTATCCCTACTATGCTCAGTCAGTTTGGGTTATTTAACAGAGAAAAACATTAATTATTTCTGTTGTTTATTGAGTAGTTATTGTCATTTAATTGTTTTTTTTTTTTCTGTTTGTTTTAGATAAGAACATACTTCCTACAGAGTGCAAGGAAACTGCGGACCTGCTGCTCTTCATGGACAATATATTTGACTCGGTGAATGGAAGCCAAATGAAAAATAAAAACGCCAAACCCCTACTTGGCCCAGCAACGCCGAACTCTGTCCACTATAAAACGTGTGTGGAGGGCATAAAAATATTTAAATCAATGAAATTTATAACTTCGGCTGGTAAAAAAGAAACTGTTCCCTCTGTAACTAATTGGGTGTGGACATTGAATGGAATACAAACATTGTTAAAAAAATTAAAAGATGATTTTAACGTGTCGTCAGTATGGTTGCGGCACCTTAATCAGGACCCCTTGGAAAATTTCTTTGGCGCAGTGAGAAGTCAAGGGTGTCGCAACACTAACCCGACCTGTGATCAGTTTGAATCTGCTTTCGCGACACTTTTAATAAATAATTTAAGCAATGTCCACACCCGCGGTAACTGCGAAGGAGACTTTTGCGATACATTGCACTCTCATCATTAACGAAAATGCGAAAGCAACGTCGACCTGCACCACATTCGATTTTACAAAAATATTCGATTTTAATTTTACCCCACTAGAGGTAAAACAAAGGGATCCCCGCATTATTGCTCCAATTCAATATATGAGCGGATATTTCTTAAAAAAAACAAAATCCCAAATTTTTAAATCTTGCCCTTATTGCTTAAAAGATTTATCATCGCAAAATGAGATAGAATATATTAAGTATATAATATGCAGGTCGACGATGGCTTTGCACTCCCAGCAAAGAATTAGTACAATTAATTTCGAATATGCAAGACATAATAAATGAAATCATTAAAGAAAACATTGAAAAATGCAATCTAAAAGAAATTATTAAAACAGCGATAATTATATTTGTTGATTTTGAATTTATAAAATGTAAAATCCATAAAGAAAAATTAATTGATTATTTGATTAGCATTGTCATTCGTTGCATGGTTTTTAACTACTGTAAAAATATTAATAAAATATTAGCTGGGAGAAGACAGGTTGATGATGATGAGGACAATCTGCAAATAAAAGCCAAGAAGTTAAATAGGTGCTTTAAAAGACACAAATAAACATGTTTTGATTAATAATATTATTAGATTAAATAATTAATTGACGAGACCCCAACAGGCTCGTACTAAGTGAGATTCCAAGGTTAACTAAATATAATAAAAGCTGCCTTGCAATGTGTGTACGTCTATATATTATGTTACCAAATGATCTCAAAAATTTAAATACTAAGTTATTTAAAAATAAAATTTACGAGTGGTTATCTGTTAATAGTTTTTATAGTGTTAAGGATTTCATTGAGAAACAATGTTAATGTCAGTTACATACTGAAAAATTTGCATGCTTATTATTATATTGGCAAAACATGTTTTGTTCTACATTGTACTTTTACCATCTTTTTATACCGTGTTTTTTGCAAATAAATATATTATTATTATTAATAAAATGTTTCATTTATAATTCCTTAAATAACCTACAGTATAACCATCCATGAATAGTATAGTATACTACCTATATGTACGTACGTATGGCCCCTGTATACACAAATATAGCTATAGTTATAGATAGGATGAGTAAAGATTCTTACTAGCGATAACAGATGGCGTTGGAGGCTAGGCGTAAGCGGTTACCCATTTTAAGGCCGAAGATTGGTCTCTATTTCAGTATACTATAATGTACTCTGTGGCGCAGACTAATATTTCATTACAAATTTTTGTGCAATAAACCAAGACAGTGACCAGTAAAATAACCCTTATTTCAATCCAATAAGATTCACGCGTTACAGCGAAATATGTGAAAAAATAGACTCCGATTTTAATTTTTTTCTGAGCCTATTTGTAACATTTTGATAGTTCTTTTTGCTACCTTTTTGAGTTGAACATGTCTGCTTACATAAAATATTTTTAAATAAATAAATTTATGTTATTAAATAGAAGAAAAATATCTCCAAAGTCAGCACGATATCGTCGATTTTGTGTGAAGAGGCAACGGAAATTATTTTTTACTATATTAAAAACCAACATTTTTTAATGAAAAATAGCTACCATTTGAAGATGAAGGAGTAACCTATCTGTGGTAATTATTAGTTACATTTGGTTTAGTCTCATTTTGCTGCAAAATGCCTGTAAAACTACTTATTTTTGTCAGATTCGTAAACGCGTCCTTAAAGCGACGACTCACAAAGGGACATTGAAGTGCCTCGAGGGCCCTAAACTACGTTGTCGAGCTCAATGGCACTTAAGAATGATAAGTAAACACCCACCACCTACCTTCTTGAAAGATGTAACAAAACAGATTTATGTAAACAAAGACATTTACGTGTTTTCACCCCACTCGATGGGGTTAAGAACTACGAGGGTGTGTCGGTGACGAACTGATGACTGACTGACCGGACACGCGGCATGCTATACGCGGCTCGCATACTTAACTACAGTTTTCTCATTTCCTTTTACATTAAACTGGCTTCACTTCACCGCAGCACTTACGCATCAATAACCCGAGATTTGATATTTAATTCGAACTTCAAAGTCTCGGTTACAAATAATCGTAAAAACCAGTAATCAAACTTAGCAATTAGTTACTTCAATCTCAATGTAATTTTCGTTTGAAGCTAATAAACGCGGCTCAACATTTCAGTATCGTTTACGATCAAACAAAACCAATGACAAATTGCTTCTCAAAAGCGTGTTTTACGAAGTCGCGCGCGTGCTTGCTAATGCTAATGGAAAACCGGATTTATTATGACCATAATACCACTATCTGTGTTTGCCGACTCTAGTAAGGGCAATGCATAGCCGTTGAGTAACTCTATTCTAAACACGCCCTAGCAATTTCTCTTTATAAACTTTTATGAGAATATCAAAAAATATTGGCGAGAAAAGTTGTTGTTAGTAAGCAACACGGAAAATTTAAATGTTTAGTTAGTTAGTAGTCCATAATATTCTTGCTTACTAGGTAGGTAGGTAGGTACTACGTAATGCGAAAAAATCATAAAATCGATTTTTCACACACCAAATGTAAAGTTAATAGAATATGTGAAACTGTACAGTCTCATTTCCACGGTTGTAACAAATGATTTGGAACAATGAGCTATTCAAGACGAGGCAAGTGGTAAGTTGAGCAAATGTTTTAAACATTGTCGCTCGTTAGTGGTGTTCGTGGCATGCTCTTCTCTTCGCGTCCAATTTGTAAGTTTTTTGGACGCTTGCAGCGCCGCGGGAGCCGCTGCGGGCGGTCCGCGAAACACTGCTCGCTTTGTGCACGAACTACGTTGTTCCCTTTCATGGCATTGGTTATTGTACACCGTACTTATTGCCTTGCTCTTTGTGGCACGAATGTTGTTCAGGAATAGAATTGCGATAGCCCGCAAGCTATTCCAACATACCTTTATTATTGTTCGCTTGTTTAACACTCCTATCTACCAAAATTATAGCTAACTGCGCAATCTTTATTTCTTTAGCTCTATTAAAACCAATATTATCATCAGCGTTTATCAGTTGTAACGGTCTTCGACGAGATTGGATAATGATATCGGCTACGGACAGTGTAGGTATTAATTTAATAAATTGTTAACTAAACCGTTATCTATTCTGTAGTCAATCGTGGGGGCTGCTGCCTGTTCGATCAGAGCAGCACTCTATTAAAATCACACTTGATTAGATCTCAGCGCGGTTTAATTGAACACTCCAGCCGTGGTATGCACGCCTGGTACACGCTGCACAACACAAACCGGGGCCGCCGAACGAGAACGCTCCGACGGACGGCGACGTCTTTATTCTTTTTGTTGTACTTTCATCTCTCGTCCGATTCGTTTTCGTATTTTTTCCTTTGTCCCTTTTGTTGGATTTTTCATATCCTTCTGTTTTCCGGGTGGATTAATTTTAATTTGAATTCAAAGACTTCTGCCAATACTTGCGCTTTTTATTTTCTTTGAATATTTTATGTTGGAAAGTTATCAACTCATCAAATATCTTCTAAATTGGTTGGATATTATTTTTTCGTGGCAGAACGTACGCGATCTTACACGATAGATAGAATATTTATCGCTGGGGTCGCGGGATCACGGCGCGCCGCGCCGCCCACTGGCAATTTGCCGTCCGCCCGCAGCGCGCCGCGCCGTGCCGCACTCGCAGGCTCACAGCGAGCTGTAAAGACATGTTCTCAAACTAAACGCTATGCTAATGTAATGGGGCTCCATTTGATCACAGCCCACGGCTAATTTCAAATTTTCAATGAGACGTCTGTGGCAGCAACTTTATTAGGTGATTAGTTTTATTATTAAAGCGATGTAATCACAGGAAGGCTTAATGTTAAAGTTGATCATTTTATTGTTGCGGAATTTTAATGACTGCTCTTACGTCTTGTGCCGTTCAAGATGTTAATCAACTAATATGATAAAGGTTTCCTTATAATTATGTGTATCATGACACCTTTTAGTAAATGAACGATAATATTCTTGACAAGTGGTTTGGTGAGTCCCATACAGCCACACACGGTGCCTTTGATTTCGGGTGAACCTACCTGCGGAAACTATAATGGATCTTCCCGGAAACACCGCTCCTACTAGTCATACATGTCATTGACAAAGTCATTGTGTGTGACGTAGTTTTGTATGACTAGCGTTTCTATCGCAGTTATTTCAACAGGCAACGTTGAACTTCCGATTTGTCTGCATATTAATTTAAGGTGAATGGATAGTGGTAGACCGCGAAATTCAAATTTTCTTACGTTTTTGCAACTTGATCATCAAATCACATCTTTCTAAGTTAGATTTCTACCATTAACACTTTTCCATAAGAGATTGGTGGTTGGTGGTAGAAATCTAACTTAGAAAGATATAAGTAAGTATTAATGATTCTAATGATTATAATTCTCTAAATATGTACCTGTTATTGTCGCAAATCATATTTTGATCAAGATACAATCTGACACTGACCTGCAAATTGCAATAAACGTAAGAAAAATTGTATTTCGCGGTCTCAACTACCCATTCGCCTTTTGTATGGCAAATGGGTTCGCAAAGTTTTGGTATTCGCGTTAAGAAACAGATAATATCGGCAACCACTCAGCGTTTATTATAATCACGATTGCGCGCCATTTCGTATGACAGCCGATCAACATTGCGATCAACCGACAATCTTGTTTATGTTTAACCATTTATGCAACGTCTCAACTGGCATGTTTAACACTCAATTCACGTCTGTTTCTCAACCAGGTTATGTCTTTTCGCTCGGTAAAACCGGTATAATGTAAGTCGGAGTGAGCCTCGCATGTGTGGAGTAGGTAGCCGGATCGTAAATCACTGAACGCGGCGGTAATGCGTAGATAAGAGCTCTCTCATTTGTTTTCCCATTTCCCCAGAGAAATTTCTTAGCGACATTACCGCGCGCCGCGTATGACGTAACGAGCAATTACCCCCGGCTTCACGTGAATTCCTAGTACAGACGCCAGCAGGTCAACCTACCCGAAACTGTCAGATTTTCCCAATCAACCTTGAACCTTATGCTTTAGCAATAAAGTCGAAAATCTATTAAAGAAATCTGATAGATTGTAGTAACTTGATGTGCTGGCGTCTGTACTTATTCTACATTTTTATAAAGTTCCGCAAGCATGTCGCTTTATTCTTTTATACAAAACACATCAAGTATTCAAAGATTTGTGATCTCCGTCGACGCGGAAACAACGGCGACGCTTTGATTTGTTCATGTCCGTTATTCGTTTTTTAAAATCCATAGAATAATGGAATGGATTTTACCTACCTACCTACTTACTTATAAAGTTATACGACAGCTGTTCTAATATTATTAGACATTGGACATCAAACGTAATACATAATTATAACCGATACAATTGGTCGAACACAGCACCAACACGGCAATACCAGGGTTGCATGTGGTGCACGCCATCTCGCTTGATTAAGCCCAATTATAGTCTTCACGCGATTATACTGTCGCGATTTACGGATAACCCCGCCATTTTGAGAGAGACGCCTCTTTCATTAGCATGCCATGAATTGCCATGCCATTTCCATGTTCGAAAGCATAATGACCACGGGCGTGGATGAATTTAATCGTCGAGTCGCATTATGAGAACCTACTTACCGGTTTCAGTAAATTACAAATGTTCAATTACGGCAAAAATATTGCGCCTCTTTCATCAGATCTCAGAACGTGTTTAAGACCTGTTGTGTAGATAAATAGTCATAAAATGAGCTGTAAACTCATTTCAGTAGACAACCAAATGTCTAATTGAATACCAGGGTCGCATACTACATTGTTGTAGTAGATGTTACATAAGTGGGATTTTACTCCTGGAAAATTGTTAACTTAGTAGGTATTTACATACTTCAAAAGGACCTTTTCATTCTTTTTTTATGGCATTTCGATTTTGTTTTGTAGCAGTAGGTAGATGTAGATTAGCATCGTACTTTTAATAAAAGAAGTAAAAGTTTTGATCGCAAACTTGCAACTATGAGTTTATTTTCCAAGCGTAAAACGGTCCGTCGAGAGTTAAATAGAACTGAAATCTGAAATGATAATCAATTTGTATTCACGATCAGCAAGCGAGTTATCGCGGCAATCTCTGGACAAGCCCTTGTTTGTATTAGGTACTGTACTTATTATGCTTCTAAAATAATCAAACAAATTTAAGTACCGTATTAATTATTCATAACTGTCGTAAATTAACATCATTATAAAAATAAATCCCAATAACAAACGTTCAATTCAGAAATGTAATAATTCATGACCACTCAAAACTCAAACAACCAAACGACTTGCATATCTGACAATGCAACTTGGGAAAAAATCATTATTATTTACATTCAATCTTTCTAAATTATCGGTAGGTATATAGCTAAAGTAGGTATTATAAAACCTTTAACAATACCTACCGCTAGCGATAAGTTTCCGATCGAATTGTAATAAAATCGAATCAAAATCAATCAAGCACAGCGATCGGCGGTACCAAGGCAGCATAGGCGCGCAGAGCGAGACGACACGAAGGTCGACGTTGAAACCAGTTTAGCTGGACGCAGCCGCAAGGTGCCGCGGGCCAGGTTAAGTGCACTGTATTAGCATCATCGCCCGGCCCTTTCATGTCTGCTTATCTCCTGGTCTAGGCGATCTAAATGGGCCTATTGAATTGTATCGTGCGAGCCTACAGCGGCAGCGGGGTGGTTTATTTATAAAAAATGTATCAACCTTTTTTGATACGGAACAAAAACAAAGGCGATTTTGTTTTTATTTGATGCCGAATAAATTCTATGTTTTTACCTATTATTAAAAATAATCTAATCTTCGTTTTACAATCCTCGTATGCAAACCTAAATGTCCACTCAAAAACACAAATCCACTTTTCATAAATAATAAAACAACCATTCCATTCAATATGCGTTGAGTACTTTTAATAATTATTGTAAGTGTGAAATTGTTTCTTAGATAAAACTACAATAATGGGGCTATTTAGTGAGTCTACGTGTTTCATAACGTTTAACAAGATGGATAATGGTTCTCCACAACAATATACCTACTTAAAGTTAGCAACTTCACTACAAATACAGCTCTTCTACGTGTGGTTTGTATTACTGCTGTTAACACTGTTCTTGTGTATTTGGCTTTGTACTTTTAAAAAGTGCGAGTCGGACTCGCACACGAAGGGTTCCGTACCACAGGGCAAAAACGCCGAAAAAAACACGTTTGTTGTATGGGAGCCCTCCCCTTAAATATTTATTTTATTCTGTTTTTAGTATTTGTTGAAGCGGCATCACCACACACACATCACAACATCACACACACATCACATTATCATCGCGACATCATCTGTGAAAATTTCAACTGTCTAACTATCACGGTTCATGAGACAGACGGACAGACTGACAGCGGAGTCTTAGTAATAGGGTCCCGTTTTACCCTTTGGGTACGGAACCCTAAAAATCAGTAAGTAAACCAATTAAGTACCTAGTAATACCTAGTACTGTTTGTAACTTCGGTCGTAACCCACACATCTGTTTCTATTTTGGCCGACGCGTCGGCCAAAATAGAAACAGATGTGTGGGTGGGAATGACGATGTCAGATAGCACCCGTTCGTTACCTGCTGACCCCTAACATAACCGATGTAATAATATGCAAAACCCCTTATTAATTAACGCGTAAAGTTAAGTTATGGCAAACTTAAACCTCGAAAAATGTCTATTATGGTTATCCAAGGTTCATACGTCAGTTTACTCCACGTTAATTAATAAGGGGGAAAGTTTATATAATTGCAAACACTTAGTTAGAACATCTTGGTTTTGGTATGAAATAACAATTGTGTGAAAACGTTGTCGTAGTATCTTTTCAGAATCGCAGTGATCGTAAATTGTCCGCCTGAAAGCGACATGGTTCATGTTACGTAAGCAATTCTAAACGTTTATTCTTTAACATTTCGCAGAAAATAACGCTTTATTTCACAGAATATTGCTTTGTTATGTTTACAAAGTAAGCGTACACATGTCACTGCGCCTATTTATTTGTACTTACATAACAAAGGCGCGTTACGTTCTGTTATCATATACCTTGCATACTTACGTGTAGGTAGGTACCTATAACATAAGCATATCTACGTGAGTTACCCACTTGTACTTATTAAGAGTTGCTCAGACATTAAAATTGAATACTTTACTAACCATTACCATTTTTACGACGACGCCATTGAAGCCGGTAATAAAGTACCTACATAGCTCTAACTAATAATATCCTCTTATATTGTATATCTAAGCAGAGATGAGACCGTTTACAAAATACAAGCCTAGTATAATTTAATAAAAGTTCTTAACATAAATCTGATCCATTAAAATGCGGAGAGTACCTGAAAATAATATAGGTGATCTCCTTTGTTTAATTTACCGGTACAACCGACGAAATCTGGAGGCGCGAGGGTAGCTACGGTTTCCATAACAACACGCGCCTGGTGGTTGTCCCCCCTGCCTGCCCCCCTGGCCCCCCTCCGCTCAGTATCGATCCCGGCGCCCCGCGCTGCCCCGCTCCACTCCAAATCAAATTACAGGAGCACGAGCAGGCGAGCGCTGAGCGGAGCGGAGCGAGCGAGAGCCGTCCGCGCGCCGCACGCTCGCCTCCACTGAATCAACTTTGTATTGTCGTATCGTAATAAGTATTTTAATTCTATTGGCGCGCTTTTGACTGCGGCCCCCCCTATAATAGCTTGTTTGCAAATTGGTACCTACACGTTACGACGAAGTTGGTGGGCATTTAGCACGATTTGATCGAACGATATTTGAGCATCCTTTGTGACCTTTTAATTAATTACCTTTTATTAAGTTTACATTGGACTTACCTTACCACTTTGGTTCTTTTTTTATTTTATACGTAATAGGTAGCGGGATAACTCTGCGAATCACGTTTCTATCTATCGTGACTGACAAAAGGTGTCAATTGCCAATAATTGTCTAATCTTATTCTTAGAAGTGCGCGTTTAGAAGGAAAATGTAATGGAATAACGATTTTAGAGTCTATTAAGCATATTAAGTATAACTTCAGGAAAAAAAGGATCAACAACCTTCTGAACATAAACAAAATTCTATTTCAATCGAATGGCTGCAATACGCTCGCCGTCGATTGGTTCCGCTTTACACAACAATCGGACATAGATTTTACATGTTCTCGCTCGTATTGCCAACAAATTAGAGCTGTTATTCAGTGTGCACGACCAGCCCCTAGCTTCTCTAACTCCGTTCCGAATATAAGGAGCAACTAAAATAAGTAAGATATATAAATGTTATTATACAAGTATGCCTATGTACATAATACCATAATGTAAATGTGCACGATCACATAAGATAGACAGTTGTTCAATGTATGAAAATAAGTGAGATTTATAAGTGTCATTGTACAGTACGTTTACGTACCCAATAGCATAATGTATATGGATCATGTAAACAATAGTATATAAGTAGTAACATAAGTCTCTATGTACTATAGTGCTCCTCTGCCGACAGGTCTGGACTTGTCCAGACCTGAACGACAGCAAACTAATGTAATTGGTATTTTAAACATAAGAAAGCGCGCCCCCGCCACTACTTGTGCTCAGGGAAAAATGTATAAGGGCGAGCGTTTTTCGCAAAATAGACACACTCAAAATTAAACAGCAAATTGTGAAAGGAAATAAAACTAGAAGAAAGTCACCAAGTGTTTTAATGAAAAGCCGCCAACAAGTCAAGTCTTCAGCCCCCAAGAAACTTCCACGACGACGTCCCCCACACCCCGATAACTTGAGCTGTATAATAGGCCCACGCTATCGAACGGTCCCGAACATTATTGGTCCTTCGCAGTCGGATCGTCAGCCGCCAAGAAGATGGTTCTAACACGCAGTCAAGACGGGGAACGAACGAAACGCCGGCAGGAAGAGCTGAAGACACCTACGACCGTAGAAGAAGCCGCACCAGGGAATTCCTCGACCAGTGGCGCACCGAACACCGCTACCGACGCGTCGGGTACAAGCAGCGGGACTAGTGGTTCGACCGCCACGGAGGAAACTACCACTACGGCCACAACGGGAACAGAAGACACTAGCACCGCGTCCCGTAAAGAAAAGGATATGGCATCGCAGCGTACTCTGAAACCCACCCACGCCCGGTCACGCGGCTCGGCAATTTCGCATAAAAAACTGGCGGAATTAAAAGCAAAAGAACGACTAGCTGAATTAAAACTCGAGCAAACAAAAGCCGAGATGGAGCTACAACAAGTACGGGTACAGCGACTTCAAGCAGAAGACACCTCAGAAGATGAAGAAGAGTTGGAAGATGACCTAGCTTCAGTCCGCATAAGTACATGGTTAAAAGAACCTGAAGCGAGCTGTCCACAACTATCACAAGAGGCCAAAAAGAAGCAAGAAGACCCCGTTGAAGTAACACCAACACAAGAAGACGCACGTCAACCACTAATAGACGTGCAAACCCTCGCCGCCGCTCTCTCTCAAGCGGTACGAAGCACAAGGGAACCACCGAAGTATATTCAAGAGTTACCACCGTTCAACGGAAACTGTGCAGACTGGCTCGGTTTCAAGGCGGCATACGAAGAAACACGGAAGTACTTCACAAGAACAGAAAACTTAGCGCGCATACGTCGAAGCCTACGCGGAACAGCAAAAGAAGCAGTCGGCTGCCTAATAGTAAGCCAGCCAGACCCAGAAGATGTCATCGACGCCCTACAAAGAAGGTTCGGAAGACCAGAAGCACTCATCCACGTAGAAATGGAGAAGCTCAAGTCACTGAACCGGGTCACGGACAACCCCAGAGAATTATGTATCTTCGCCGGTCGAGTGACAAACATAGTGGGCACCATCGAAGCACTAAAGAAGACGCAATACCTACACAGTCCTGAGATGGCGCGAATAGTAACTGAAAAACTCACTCCCATACTGAAGAGCAAGTGGTATGACTACGCCGCGATGAAAAAAGAAGATACACCCGAGCTAAAGAAGATCTCTACATTCCTAAACGAAGAAGCAGACAAGTGCGGCGCCTACGCTCTACCAGAGATGACCAACGACGACCCCACAGGAAGAGATCGAAAAAACAAAAGAACCGAGCGCACATTCGCCACGGAGAAAAGAACAACATCGGACGACAACTGCCCGCAGTGTAAACAAAATCACAAACTACCTGACTGCCAGCAGTTCGTCGCTCTCGACACCAATTCAAGATGGGAAATAGCAAAGAAAAACAACATCTGCTACCGCTGCCTCCGAAGCAAACATCGCCGAATGCAATGCAAAGCTCCGCCGTGTGGGAAACATGGTTGCCTCATGAAACATCACAAGTTACTACACCACGAAAAGAATCAAGACAACGCAAGCGACTCGGCCAAGAAGGAGACAACAGCACCAGCAGTAGAAGTCACATCAACAGCCAAGCCGTGTGACCGCCGACGTGCATACTTGAAAATCGCTCCCGTTATACTAAAGGGGCCACACACCAGCATCGAAACGTACGCGCTACTAGATGAAGGCAGCACGGTCACACTGGTGGACGCATCAATAGCTGATGTCATCGGAGCCGACGGACCACAAAACACTATGTGGATCCAGGGGATCGGCAACGAGATGAAGCATGACAGCAGCAAAGTCATTAACCTCAGCATAAGAGGAAAGTACACAGAGGAAGAACACAAAATAGAAGCAGCGCGTACAGTAGAGAGATTAAACTTCACGCCTGAAACAGTATACGAACGCCACCTGGAAGACTGCGAACACCTGATCGACATCAAGGATCAGATCGCATACGAACGCGCCTCGCCCAAGTTACTAATTGGTCAAGACAATTGGCATCTCATAGTATCAAGGAAGCTACGCACCGGACGTCGTAACCAACCAGTTGCCTCTCTCACACAACTGGGCTGGGTTCTTCATGGCTGTCACAGCTCACTCACAGCCACAGTAGCCTTCTGTGGAAAACTCAGAGAAAAAGAAGATGAACAATCAATAGAAGAAACAATCAAGGATTATTTCAAACTCGAGTCCTTGTGCATCGAACCAAAAAAACCAAGAGAAGATCCTGAGAAGAGAGCTATACAGATACTAGAAGAAACCAGCAAGAGACTGCCTGACGGTAGATTCGAAACCGGTCTGCTATGGAAAGAAAAAGGCTTCCAGATACCAAACAACTACGACGAAGCTGAGCGGCGCCTGCGTTCCCTAGAAAAGAAACTAGACAAAAATGAAGATCTGCAATCAAAATACGAAGAAAGAATAGAAAATCTGTTTAAATCCGGGTACGCAGAACCAGCACCTGTGCCAGCACCAAAGGGAAAGACCTGGTACCTGCCGCACTTCCCGGTCATCAACCCAGCGAAGCCCCACAAGCCGCCTCGCCTGGTTCATGA
Organism: Oligia latruncula; assembly: GCA_948474745.1. Classification (NCBI taxonomy): domain Eukaryota; kingdom Metazoa; phylum Arthropoda; class Insecta; order Lepidoptera; family Noctuidae; genus Oligia; species Oligia latruncula. The sequence continues at coordinate 12,986,323 of OX419701.1, read as the reverse complement.
CGCGTCAGCAAGAGCCCACGGCATGTGTCTAAACGACATGCTGCATTCAGGCCCCGACCTGCTACAGTCCCTCCCTGGAGTGATTATGCGATTCAGACAACACGCATACGCTGTCAGCGGAGACATAAAAGAAATGTTCATGCAAGTGAAGATAAGACAAGAAGACAGAGATGCCCTCAGATTCCTGTGGAGAGGCAGACGGCGGGAGGGCAGACCAGAGGAATACCGCATGACATCAGTCATCTTCGGATCCACGTCATCACCGTGCACCGCTCTCTATATCAAGAATAAAAATGCGAGCGAGTTTGCAGCCACCTATCCAGAAGCAGCAGCAGCAATACAGAAGAACCACTACATGGATGACTACCTACAGAGCTTCCCCACTATTACGGAAGCACAAGAAACAACAAAAGCAGTCGACCTCATCCACAAGAAAGCAGGGTTCATACTGGATGGGTGGACATCAAACAACATAAAAACCATCGAAAAGTTCAACCCGCCAGAACAAAATAAGTCAGCCACAGTAAGTCTAGGTGGCACAGAAACAGAGAAGACGCTCGGCCTGCTCTGGTACGTGCAAGAAGATTACATCGGATTCAACACAAACACGATAAAGATACCAGCAGAAGTAAAAGAAAACAACCGCCCTCCGACGAAACGAGAAGCCCTGAGCATCATAATGGCACTCTTCGACCCACTGGGGTTAATATCACCAATCACCACCCCAGCCAAGAGAATCTTTCAAGACACCTGGAGCTACAAAACCGATTGGGACGACACAATACCCACGGAATTAGAAGACAGGTGGAAGAAATGGATTACGTCACTCAGCGAAGTTAGACAGCTGAGAATACCACGATGCTATGACGTCGAACCTAGTATCTCAAGACAGCTGCACACCTTCGTCGACGCAAGCGAGCAAGCCTACGCCGCGGCAATATACTGGAGAACAGAACGAGCCGACGGCAGTGTGTACGTAGCCTTAGCGACCGCCAAGAGCCGTGTGACACCATTAAAACCTGTGTCCATGCCCAGACTCGAACTCCAGGCCGCCTTACTGGGTGCACGCCTCGCACAGACAGTGAGAAGAGAGCACGAGTACAACATAGCGAGCCAGACCTACTGGAGTGATTCACGCACAGCACTAGTGTGGATCCGGTCGGAGCCACGTACCTACAAGTCATTCGTTGCTCATCGCCTCGCTGAGATAGAAGAAACCACCAAGAAAAACGAATGGAGGTGGCTCTCTTCGAAAGACAACGTAGCAGACGACGCAACACGAGATACGCCAGACCACTTCACAGCCACTCACAGATGGTTTCAAGGGCCGTCATTCCTGAAAAAACCAGAGTCTCAGTGGCCAAAAGAAGAAAAAACTGTAAAATACGACACCGGGGAAGAAAAGGAAAAGTGTAACGCGCACCAGCTGGAGAGCGGCGACCCTCAAAGTCCTCTCCCGCACATAGAAAAATTTTCGAAGTGGACTCGACTTATAAGGACGACAGCGAGAGTACTACAGTTCATTGAACTATGTCGAGTCAGCAAAAATACAGTCACAGCCACTCGAAAACGCACAATCAAGACAAAGGTCAGTGACCCCGACTGGCGAATAACGAAGAAAACGCCACCCCCGGCTCAAGCGATAAGAGACTCGCCCCGCCACACCAATCGCTATCACGCGATACCCGCTGCATACCTAATAAGAGCGGAACATCTGTGGATAAAAGCGAGCCAGAAAGATAGCTTCACAGCTGAGATCGACCGCATAACAAAAGGTCACTCACCCGCCAACAACGATCGCCTGTCCCAGCTCAGTGTGTACATCGACGAAGAAGGTATCATACGCCTGAAGGGACGAGTGACTGCGGCCCGAGACATACAAGAAGACACCTCCAATCCCCCAATACTGGAAGGTAAACAAACCTACACACGCTTGTACATAGCCTATGTACATGAGAAAATGCACCACGGCGGTGTAGAAATGGTCGTAAACGAACTAAGACAACGACTATGGATATTAAAAATACGCCCAGCTGTGAGAAGTACAGTGAAAAGTTGCCTGACATGTCGCATAAGAAAAGCGAAGCCAGCGGTCCCCCTCACGGGCGACCTACCGGCGGCACGTCTGGCCCACCACGCGCGGCCATTCACCTTTACCGGACTCGACTACTTCGGGCCAATCGAAGTCACAGTCGCACGCCACCGAGAGAAGAGGTACGGCGCGCTCTTCACATGTATGACCTCCAGAGCGATCCACATAGAAATCGCACATTCACTGAGTGCTGACTCAGCAATATCCGCCTTAAGAAGATTCATGGCCAGAAGAGGATGCCCCAAAGAGATATGGAGCGACAACGCCACCTGCTTCAAAGCAGCAGAAAAGGAGCTAGGCGAGGCTGCACTCGAAGCCATGCACCACGAAACCACGTGCCACCACATCAAGTGGAAGTACATCCCACCCTCAGCACCATTTATGGGGGGAGCCTGGGAGAGAATGGTACGATCAGTGAAAGAAGCATTACGCGTCACACTAAACGAACGATGCCCGAGCGACGAGACGCTGACAACATTGCTGATCGAGGTCGAGAACACAGTAAACTCGCGACCCTTAACTCACGTCTCTGTCGACCCCCAAGAACCAGAAGCTCTGACACCGAACCACATACTCATCGGGCCGAATCCCCACGTCCCAGTGCCTGGCCACTTCAAAGAGGAAGACATGACAGCTCGCCAGCAATGGAAGCGAGCCCAGGTGTTGGCAGACGTGTTCTGGAAAAGGTGGGTCAAGGAGTACCTGCCACTACTTCAGCAGCGGCGGGAGCCCAGCAGTACAGGTACCCAACCTAAAGTGGGTGACCTAGTCATCATCTGCGACAACAACCTGCCCCGCAACGTCTGGCCACGAGGACGCATCAGCCAGCTGTACCCAGGAGCCGACGGAGAGGTACGAGTAGTCGACGTCACCACTAGCAGCGGCCACGTGCTACGCCGTCCCACCAGGAAGATCGTCGTGCTACCAACGGAGTCGCGGCGTCGCGACGGCGGGAGAATGTGCACGACCAGCCCCTAGCTTCTCTAACTCCGTTCCGAATATAAGGAGCAACTAAAATAAGTAAGATATATAAATGTTATTATACAAGTATGCCTATGTACATAATACCATAATGTAAATGTGCACGATCACATAAGATAGACAGTTGTTCAATGTATGAAAATAAGTGAGATTTATAAGTGTCATTGTACAGTACGTTTACGTACCCAATAGCATAATGTATATGGATCATGTAAACAATAGTATATAAGTAGTAACATAAGTCTCTATGTACTATAGTGCTCCTCTGCCGACAGGTCTGGACTTGTCCAGACCTGAACGACAGCAAACTAATGTAATTGGTATTTTAAACATAAGAAAGCGCGCCCCCGCCACTACTTGTGCTCAGGGAAAAATGTATAAGGGCGAGCGTTTTTCGCAAAATAGACACACTCAAAATTAAACAGCAAATTGTGAAAGGAAATAAAACTAGAAGAAAGTCACCAAGTGTTTTAATGAAAAGCCGCCAACAAGTCAAGTCTTCAGCCCCCAAGAAACTTCCACGACGACGTCCCCCACACCCCGATAACTTGAGCTGTATAATAGGCCCACGCTATCGAACGGTCCCGAACATTCAGTTCACCGTCCGTAATGAATAACTCGCTATTTAAATAGTACAGTGATTGATTCGCGACGTGGAATGTGTGACAGAACTAAAACAAATACGTTGAGGGATTTTATAGCGATCGGCAATAAAATCGATTACCTATCGTATCGAATCGCTCGCGGCCGAGGGGACCGCAGTCGCTCGGGGACATTTTAATGAGGGAATGCCGTGATGCCGACTCGAGTAAACCGAACGGGACGTTTGTCTCTCCCCGAATAATGGAAAAGCGCTGAAAGGATATTTATCAAAACCGACGGAGCTCTTCGGCAGTTTATTTTATTTGCGATATTTCGTCAATCGTTAAAATTGTCAGTGAACGTGGCGGATTGCGAGAGCAGGAGAGCGAGGAGAGCTGCACACACTTTTATTAATACAAGCATTGACATATATAATAATACTTTTGAAATAATTGAATACAAGTGAATAGGAGCGGAACGTTCACTATTTTATAATAAAATACGACATCATACATTGGTTCATTTAGAACACTGAATAGCTGTCACGACATACGATGGGTAGTTTCTGTGACACAGTAAATTTGTCGTTAAATGATGTCGGCCGGTGTTGCGTGATTGTGATGAACTGATGAGCGTGTTCTTGGAGCGTCGCCAGTTGCGTTACAGACATTTCCACAAACATTCTAAAGAAAACCTTTTTACGCAGCCCGAGGTGATTCACTCCTGCTTCATTTATTACCTTGTACCGTTGTCAAACAAACTACCATTTATTTACTAGTGTTGCTAAGTATATAAAATAGAGATTCCTTCGCCTACCGCAAAACTTCGAATAACGTTTTAAATTGTTCATGCAGTACACTAAATCAGAATTGTAAATGACGTTGGATTTCCGCCAATGTTACTTTGTTCCCAACTATCCAAGTATTCATAACTGCCTTAATCGAAATATGGTTTCGGTATCTTAGCTAGACTTGCGAGGCACCTCACACTGAAACTTGTTAAATTAACAATACGAGTAATTATGTAAATCGAATTAGTGTTTCTTGGAAAGTGCTTAGATTAGAAAGTTCTAGAAGTAGATAATTGGGTCATAAATCGTAATTGTGATGGAGCAGTAGGTACGGTCGTGGGAGCACGTGTCGGCGGGAATTCGTGATCAGTGAAACGATATCGAGTGACCTCAGAGGGTCGCGGGGTGGGCCGGCACTCGGCAGTCGCTAGCCGGCAGGCGGCCGACCATGCACACGATACCGAGTACACGTTCGTATTAACATAGCTAGAGGGCGCTAATAAACACCTACGACGCTACGCACGTACAAAGCCACTTCGTGCGGACACAAATTGCTTTTGTTCGGCGGGAACGTGCTGTGATGGAACCAGCTAGAATTATTAGCCCTCTTATTGTGGCTCGCTGCTGATGGACTTACAATGAACAACTTCTCTCCGTTAACCGTTAATTACTTGTAACTTTTACCTTTTCTAGTGGCGTTAAGTGTTACGGAGCTGCAGAGGTGACGCGCTCTGAAGTTTTCTTTGTAAGTGATACCTGTGATACTGAAAGTAGGTAGATATAGAATTACAGATAGGTAGGGCAAGTGAAAGAAAAGAAAGAAGGAAAATAATTATGTGATTATTTTCGCTAAACTTGACGCAAAGCTTTTCATTGCAGATCATATTTATTCAATATTCAAACTCATCATCTGCCTAGCCTTTTCCCAACTATGTTGGGGTCGGCTTCCAGTCTAACCGGATGCAGCTGAATACCAGTATTTTACATGGAGCGACTGCCTATCTGACGGATATCTATGCGATAACCCCTTGGTAAGACTGGTTGTCAAACTTTCGGGCCCCTGATTACCCGTAAGGGTTAGTTCACACCGAGACGCGACGCGACGCGCAGTTTTCAAGATAGAAATACAATTACAGACCTTATCTACTACACAAAAAGGTACACGATTCAGTGAGCTACGCCGCGCGGCGGCGGCGCCGCGCTGCGTAGCTCGACGTAGTAGGTAGACACTGAATTGTGTACCTTTTAGTGTAGGAATTAGGTCTGTAATTGCATTTCTATCTAGAAAACTGCGCGTCGCGTCTCGGTGTGAACTGACCCTAACGAGTGTCAAAGATCCACGAATAACAGCCGGGGCCCACGGCTTAACTAACGTGCTTTCCGAGGCACGGAGAGGTCACGGTATGTAAAGATTGTCACCCATCCACAGACCAACCGCGGCAAGCGTAGCTTAACCTGATCGATCGACCTGTGCTAAGCCACGGGCCCCTCAACCACGGTATCCCTATTAATATTATTCAAACTAAACCTAAGTATTTGATTATTGTATAATCTAGTATAGGTAAGTACTAAGTAGTAGGAATCCAACTACGAATGGATTGGAGTAGGTAGGTAGTATTTTGTACAAAGCTAGGGTGCGTAATTTCATTGCACTGCTCTCAAAACGGTGCAAAAAATCATGGTGAGGAAACAAAAAAAAAAACCGGTCAAGTGCGAGTCGGACGCGCACCACGGGTCCCGTACAAAGTAGGTATATAAATAGTTGATCACGGGAATCGTGTCTCGAATATTTTTCTCGTTTTTTTTTTGCAAAGTAACTACAACGGTTTTCGGATTTTCACCTTTACTTGTACTAAAATGACATTGCTTCTTGCTAAATTTCATGATTCTAGGTCAACGAGTAGTACTTACTTACCCTATAGTTTTTCATGCCCTTACGAGTGTCAAAATATGCGGCATAAACGGAACATAAATGCCCGGGTATTATTAGGAGTTTGTTTTTTTCACTGCTTCAAGGGATTACAGCCCTGACTGAGTATTTGATATTAATTTCAACTTGATAACTTCACGCATTCCTGAGAAAAAGTGTCTTGACAGATGGATAGACAGACGGACAACGAAGAGTGATCTTATAAACAAAACTGGAACGGAATGTCCTAGAAACAAAACTTCGAAAACGTGTCACATCTACCAACTCGCACTGGACCCGCGTGGTAGATTATAGCCCACTGCCCTCTCGAAGAGAGGAGGCCTGTGTCCCAGGCCCAGCAGTGGGAACATTAAACATTACATTACATTTCGTACCTATACATAAGCTACGCACGTATTAGCAGCTCCTTGGTTTTGACATTGAGTCTTCGACACGGTATAAAGATTACCAACTCTAAATCACATGTAATCCCACAAGGGTCAAGTAAAGGTATCATCAACGTAATAGGTACCCACTGTTCGCCAATGCCCGGTATTAGGATGGGACCCATCCCCTGCGATGAGGTGCGAACCTATTGCTATTTACCCGAGTCCAATCCCCCCTGCCATAGTGGACGATTGTAACAAAAAATTCAATAGTGTTGCCTGTCTTGGTAATCCGATGGTTCGGAGGACCCCTAGTCTCCTAGTCCCCTAGTCCATAGCGCAGCTGTGTTTGCTTTGAATAGAGCATTATTGGAGGCGATCAATAACACAACATAATGCAATGATTGCGGAGATAACAATGGAGACTACTATATTTTTGTATAACGATAGGTTTATTGTATTTATGAGATGTATCTGTAAAACATGAAATCTCAGATAAGTTTATCCTTTATAAAGCTGCGTATCTAATCTTATTGAAATAGAAAAAAAGAAACAAGGTTACCGAAAAAACCAGCTCGTTTCTTATTTGATTTTATTACCGACTTCAAAAAAAGGAGGTTATCAATTCGATACGTATGTATGTAATATTATTGGAATTCCATTATATTCACATATGACAATCTACTAAGGCTTCCAAACAAATATACAAAATTTCATAGACGTATGTATGTATGTATGTATGTATGTATGTATGTATGTATGTTTGTCCAGGCATTTCTCAGCAACTATTAATCGGATCGTGACCATTTTTTTTGTATTAGCTTACATTTACTTCAACTTAGGGAACAGTGCAAGTTTCATCAAAATCGGTTCAGTAATTTTCAAGATATGGACTAATACGTGTAAGTGTGACGGCACGGCGTATTGATACGAGCTACGGGTGTAGTGTCAAAGGGAAAACATCTCAAAACCTTGGTCAAATTCTAGTGCAAAAACTAAAAATTACGAAATAAAAAGTAATTTAAAAAAATTAAACCGACTTCAAAAAGAAATCAACTCAAAATTATGAAATAACTTTAATTTCGGAAGTCGGTGGCAAAAAACTAAAATACAGATCCCAAGACACCGACTTCCGAAATTAAAGTTATTTCATAATTTTGAGTTGATTTCTTTTTGAAGTCGGTTTAATTTTTTTAAATTACTTTTTATCTGTGGTGAGATAGACAATATTATTTATATGTGTTATCTGTTGTGCCGCTGTCGCATCTATTAGTTGGGTACTAGGCGGGCATAGAACTGAAGAGAACGGTTTGGCTTAATAATGTCGTTTGTGGCTCACTTGACGCGAGTGGGTGCACTCACAAGTCACAGCGTACTTATTGCTGTCAAACGATCGCTTTCTTTCTCAATATTTGGACTGGGAATGTATTGGAAACTTGAGTCTTTTTAGCCGACTTCAAAAAAGGTTCTGTATTCGATCCGTATGTAGGTATTCGGAAGTCGCTGTCAAAAAACGAAAATTGTGTCAAAATGCGAAACCAACGACACCCACTTCAAAGTTATTATCGAAATTAAAGTTATTTTTCGCTTTGTAGTGTTTTTTTTTTGAAGTCTGTTGTTTTTTTTTAAATAACATAACGTATCATTTGTAGACGAGCCAAAGAAGATAAAACGTTAATGTATTGTAATGTTCCTCCTACATCTTCTACATTGTATAATAGTAGTGGCAGACGGTTTGTAATAATAATTATAATAAGTTCTTGTTGTAGACATGTAGGTAAGTACAGTCAACAAAAGAGACAAGTATGCAGGATCGTCGGATATGTATAGTTGAAGTTTAGTAAGAAACCGATGAATGTTCTCGAATAAAATTTAATTTAATTAATAGAAAACAAACAGCTCATTTATCAAATTAAATTTCAGTCGACAACATCCATCGGTTACTTACTAAATTTCAACTATATCCGACGATCCTGCATACCTATCTCTTTTGTTGACTATACAGACGCCAGCACTTCAAGCTACTACAATCTGTCAAATTTCTTTAATAGATTTTCAACTTTATCGCCAAAGATTAAGGTTCAAAGTTGATTGGGAAAATTTTACAGTTTCGGGTAGCTTGATGTGCTGGCGTTTGTACATACAGGTACTTAAAATGTTATTTTAGTTGATCAACAGCAGTCTGTCTATGACTGTACCCATAGATTGCACTGAACCGTTTTATGTTTCTCCGTGTCTAACTGTTTCATGTTTTATTTCTTTTGTAATGCGAAATTATACCTACTTCTATTACAATTTTCCCACGCAACGGACAACCCGCTATGAAAGTAACCATGGTATGAAATAATGTGCTAATAGATTCCGCCCGCGGCTTCGCCCGCGAGGTATGTCGATAAAAACTATCCTATGTCCTTCCCCGGGATGCAGTCTATCTCTCTGTCAAATTTTATCGAAATCCGTTCAGTGGTTTAGGCATGAAAAGGTAACATACAGACAGACAGAGTTACTTTCGAATTTATAATACAGGGTAGTCCCAAAAAAAAAACTTACACTATCTCTCAAAATACAGTGCTATGTATTTTGAGAGATAGTGTATATTTTTTTTTTGCCATGTATGTAGTCGTGCCCTAAAACTCCGTGTATTAGTATGGATCCCACCAAAAACATAAATGTAAAAAAGGAGAGCCAAGTTCAATACAAAAAATATGCTGGGCTGTGGGCTTCGCCGCAAAAAGAATGGAGATCTAAATGAGTGCCAAGTTCAAATATGTATTTATAGGAACAAAATAACATTATGAACAAGTATTAAATTAAGTATTTCTTTGCTGTATTGGATACCTATAACAATTGCTGTTATTTAAAAATGTGAGACCGACCGTCTCGGCTAAAGGGCTTCTAACTCGCTCTCGTATTTCATTTCACTCAAAATGGATTCAGCCTTAGAGGCAAAAAATATTTATATTATATCAAAAGAAAGATCAAAAGTGTTCGCGAATATGAGAGCGAACGACCGCGAACAACTCGGAGGAGTGAGTAGGGGGAACGGGGACCGGTAAGGGATTTTTATCGAGTCCCCGCATTGATGTTATGAGTTGACTTATACGATATAGCGGCGCGTCGGAAATATTGTAATCTAACATGAATACAGAATTCAGATAAAGGTAATACGTTTTACGACGGCTCCGGACGAAATAGCGTGGGAGCTTTTACATCTCCGCTGTCATATTTGTTGTAAATTGTTTATCTTTTTTAAACAAATTAACATGAGCGGACGTTGTTGACATTATTGCGACTTTTATAAGTTAACTGACAGCCAGCATTAAAAGTGTTGGCACTGACTAGATTAAAGAGTATTATCTACACGGATAACGTTTTAATAATAAAAAACTGGCCAAGTGCGAGTCGGACTCGCACACGAAGGGTTCCGTACCACAAGGCAAAAACGCAGAAAAAAACACGTTTGTTGTATGGGAGCCCCCCCTTAAATATTTATTTTATTTTGTTTTTAGTATTTGTTGTTATAGCGGCAATAGCGGTAACAGAAATACATCATCTGTGAAAATTTCAACTGTCTAGCTATCACGGTTCATGAGATACAGCCTGGTGACAGACAGACGGACGGACGGACGGACAGCGAAGTCTTAGTAATAGGGTTCCATTTTTACCCTTTGGGTACGGAACCCTAAAATATATTTGATGCCTAGATGATTAACAGTTGAATTGAAACAACTCTCAGTGATTATAAAACGTGTATAGAGTATTCTCTGCAGTTTATTTATATTATATCTAAACTCGTAAATAAAAACATGTAATAGATCCACGATATTGTGAGAACGTTAGCGTTATTTTCATAAAATAATTGAGCCGGATCTTTTCGAGGCGGGCGTAAATGATTATGAACGTGAGTAACAGTCGTGTAGGTTGGTTACGTACGTACGTAGTCATTTCAAATAATCAAAAGAGGGGAATGTTTATGTGTGTACGAAACATCGTTATTTTTTACGCGGTAATAAATGAAATAACGAGCGACTTACATGCAATGTGCACGCGCGTACTCACGAACACTTAAGCGGTAGGGAAACATTAGCATAGTGCAGGTGATATTTAATCATTTATAATTTATTTTTGCTGTTGTACCCATGTGTTTTTGCAATGAGATCAATGCCAATGAGTTTGGCTTTATAAATCCCAAAAACAACAGCTTAATGCCGATTCCGTCACCAAAAGTATGAAGTAATAATCATATTGCCAATAAAATAACTGTACACATTCCACTGAGCCAACGCTAAATTGAAATATAATATCGTTGTTGTATAACAAAGAGAATAAACATTGTGAAAGCGATTATATTGATTAAGTTCTACACGAGGAGCTCAAAGGAGCCAGCAAAGCTTTTACTTAGTTTTATAGTATTTGTTTTGCGCCGAGGCTGGGGAAAATATTGAAGGTACCACTCGAGGCTCCGTCTTCAAATTCTAGGCCAAATATGTGTTTGTTATTTACCTTGTCTTGTACTCACTTTCAGTGCTGGGTATCCAACATTATTATAAAATAATTGAAGGGGTCCACGAAGAACTAGTATTTTATTGTAATGTGATAGACTACGCATCAATGGTTGTATTTGTCAATAAGTTACAGACGTTATAGTTTAGTATAATGGCTTTGTTTCCACTTCTACTCTTATTACCTAACACCTATTTTAGATATTCGTCTTTATGTAAAGCAAAAAAGATAATCTTAACGTTTTAGGTAAGTATATAATTTATACAGGGTTGTTGGTGTTTTTCCAAAAAAAATCAGCTGTTCCCTACATTTATGTTCGTATAACTCGTCAAAATGTAAGGAATAGCAGATTTTTTTTACGATTTCAGGTTTGGTCCCATTGTAAAATTTGTTCATAATGGTGAGTACAATGACGTCTTAAGAGGTTGTTAATGTTTTTCCAATAACCCTGTATATTTGCAAGGGACTTTAATTGGTCACCATAATAGACAAAATGCGCAATGTTGCAAATATAAAATAAGACACAAACACGATCCTAATCAGAGTTGTTGCTTTTGTTCATTGAATCGATTATCCTACGCGCTCGGATTATTTCTTGTAGCCTACTTATCTCGGTTCCGATCTTATCGAATATGAATATCGATGCATCGATGCTAATGGCTTTGTTTAAAGAGATAAAAAAAAACAAGTAAGTAGATAAATATTAGCTAAGTGATATTATAAACATGTCAGAATGATGCACTGCCGTTGTTATAAATAATGAAGACAAAGACATTAAATTCAAAGAAGTTTCAACATTTTACATTACACAAAGAACAAAAGAATGGAGAAGAAATATCCCCGCAGCTCGGCGCGGGCGGTGCAATGTTTGTACAATTATCTCCTGTGTAAATTTATGCAACAATCTCATCGAGGCGGCCGCGGGTTCGGGGTGCCAGCGATAACATGAAATTGACACCGCGCCATCAATCACTGGAGTGAGTGGGCTGGCCGAGTGTACGGGTGTCGCGTTGCAGTTGTGGTTATCGGCTACAAATTGATGTCGCTCCACTGATCAACAATGTACAACTCGTACGTAAACACGAATGAATAAAAAGAAAAAATTGAATTCAAAAATCACACAACCGTATGCATAAAGTCGATGGAATGCTCGCGGGGCGGCAAACATAATACCCGGTGTAACAATATAAACGAGTAAAGTATTATAACTTGTGAAATAAAATCGAATCGCACAATCCGAGCTCAGCCCGTAACCAATCAAGGCGGAGGTACTCGAATAGAAGTTGATAATAACGATTGCGTTGTGTGGACAGGTTTACAAGTATAAGTAAAGGATGTGACAATCCCGCGTTTAAAAGTAAGCCCATATCGATTATAGTTTCCGGTATCTCTTACATTCTATTGTGTGTATTGTTGTCGGCCGGGGCTGTGAAAGCTCGGCTTCATCCGTCTGCTATAAGGTTGGTTCTCGGAAAGCCAGCTGGCGTGTCGTTCCCAGCGCTCCCTGTCTCGCCGGGTTAAGATTACAATGTCAATAGACGTTTCGGCTATTGAATCGCTCGCTTGGTTGGGAACTTTCGTCTTTTTGAACAGCATTCTTTAGATAATGAGTACTTAGTTAGCAATTCTCTAGACAATGCCAATGCGCACGAAATTTTGTGCATCATGCTTTTACTACAAAAGATGTTTCTCAGAAATGTATTTAAACGGAATTCAGTCGCACTCCCACTGATTGTATGAATACTACTTATAATTACAAATTTAGAAAATTATAGAAAAGCTACACGTAGGTCCTGTACTATACTGACATTTATGACACTTAAAACGCATAATATCTGCTAAAGTATCCATTTTGGACATCATCATCCATAGAACTGAAAGATTAATTTACGAATCCATAAAATTTTCTTTACAAATCTTTATCCATCTTATTTTATACCAGTTCAAAGTTCCGTAGTTAAGAATCTCAAAGTATTCCAGTTTGTGAGAGCGACTTTTGAATAATGCTTCAGTTTTTCTTATTCAGTAAGTCTTCCTATAACTCAAACAACAAAGAGCCGGCTGGAGAGATCCTTACAAAAGAATATGAGAAATATCTGCGCCTCTACAATCCGAACCGCATCACTACTTCGGTTATATTGGAAAATATTTCTTGCTTCTCGAATACCCAGTTAAAATCTGTATTTTATCAAAGGCAAAGGCTTGAATGTAAATGTTGATATCCGAGCCATATACAAATAATACTGTTTCTGAACTCTCCTGGGCTTTTATGGAAAGTTTTATCTAATCTGCTAGTTTGCCGTGTGTTTAGTTTGAAGATAGACGAAGCCCATTCATAATTTAAGTCCCAGATGCTCTGATTAAATTTCTTCCGCTCCAAAGGTCTCTTTGTTGTCCGTAACTTCTATTGCGACACAAAAGCACTCGTCTACGACAGGATAATTTATTTTAAAGAGCCCTCTGTTTTACAGAGACTTTTTCGACTTATTACGCTGAATTGTACTTTAAACATTGTTTTTGTCGTAAAATATGCTTCGTTGTATTTTTCTTTTATATGTCTGAACTCACTGTAGTCTTTCGTTATATTAAACGGGAGATACTTCAAAAACTTCAGAATGAATTTGTAAAAGTTGTAAAATGAATTCGAATGTTTGGAAACCTATAATTACATTCTCCAAAATAAATGTTCTCTTACAGTGGCCTTAGGCATTGGCTAGCATTTAATTCGTTATAACTACAAATGAATTTCGAGGAAAGCCGTAACGACGCGCGTAGCTATCTAAATTTTGATTATTTAGAGGCAATTCATTGAAATAAATTATTCATTCCAACGAGCGCTGTAACTCGCCATAAAACGCTTTGTAATTATCCGTTTGTTTAAAGAATGTATTACACAAATAAACTTTACGATTCCAACGTTTAAACATAACTTTTTATTATCTCACATGTTTTCTTCAATGCACACACACACGGGAAAAAATGTTTTATCACCACCTACCGCGCGCCCGTGAACGAGCACGCGGTCTCATTACACGGTGTTCAATAATTTGTCCATTAAGGCCGTCTGTGGTCGACGTGATCCATCATTATAATACAGTAGGTATGTATAAATCAGAGCCCCATAATAGCGCCGGTATTTTGTTATCCCTTCATGCATAAATGTTTTTGTAATATTTTGGAAGCGGTGTTCCAACGTCGCCCCTTCGCCCCTCGCTTCCCGTGCTACGTTGCATTGCACGGTTTCATATTTCTCTTTCCAACTTTAGTTTTGTGAATACGGTGCGCTACGAGTGACGCCTGGTTCATCACATTCTTTATATCTAAGGAAACTTTACGAGCGCGTTCCTCGCACTTCAATTCAAATGCCTCTTCGTTAGCTCGGGGACGCTGTGAAAAACATTACCACAAGTCTCAAAGTGATTAAAATTGGAAAACGTTGTCATCTATAAGGGCGTAAATACATGTTAGTATTTGCGTGTGATTTTACAGTTTACTCTTCCACTTAGTGAAGTGTGAAATGATTGTAGCCGCGCGCTGAACATCACGATTTGAATTCCGCAGTCGAGCGCGCGGCCGCTCGCTGCTGTTCCCACAAGTCAGTGTTCGTGTAGCGTGCGGTTACGACGCCCGTCTGTTAGTCGTCGCACGGTGATACCGAGACGAGATACCGTCGCTTGTACACACTGCCGTGTATCGAGTAGCTACAAAATTCATGTTTTGGTGTTTGTGGTGTGCTGATAGTTTCCTTTGTCTCTCCGTAGGTGTGTCGAGCACGGAGCCGCAGTCGAGGACCGCTACCGGGATGCCAGCGTGTCTAGTGCTAGTGTGAGATCGTGCCGGGCCCGTAGTGTAGTGTAACTATAGTGCATCACAGTGCTGAATGGATTGTGTCTCTTTTGGATTGCCATCGAGAGTCATCGCTAGACCAACTTGCGAACGGTGAGACATTCCATTATGACATCTTTATTTGTTCAGATAACAAACGCGATAACAGGCGTAATGTATATAAGTATGTTTAATTAGTTTATTTGTTTGAGAGTTAATGTATTATAATTTCGTTTTGTTAGCATAATGTATCAACTCTTGTATATATAAGTTTATATAAATGTAATTAATTATTTATTTTCCTTTGAAATGCTGGGATAAATAACTTTGTTCATGTTAGGTGTAAGTAGTTAGATACTTCTAAAACAAGCGGGGAGGTATTGATCTTGACTTTTTTTTTTTTCCTTTATCGCTAATAGCTAATAAACACCTAAGTACATAAATGGTTAGAAGATGTTATCAATACATCCTGCTTGAACTGTTATCTTCAATACACAGTGATATTTAGTAACCAAGTTATATCAGTCGAAAAGTACTAGGTAACCTATTTCCGTGGTAAAGTTGGGGACGGTTTAAGTGACTGTGTCACAGTGGGGACGCACCTTAATATTACATGCCCTAAATGGGCTTACAGCAAGTTAACGTCGTCTGTCATAATACTATTTCGACTCGAACTGGATGCGTACTTAGTGCAAAGCTATCCTTTATATGCCTATACCCTAATTATAATTTATAATAAGACTAGTTTCTGCCCCCAACCCCCCCCCCCCCCCCCCCGTCGCATCTCATCGCCTGCCCGCGCTGTTACTTCGTTTTTGCTTAGCGTTCTTTCTGACTTTTTTCTTTTTGCCCGACTCCTAAGGGTCATAGCGTGATGTTAAATAGCCTATAGCCTTCCTCAAGAATTGGGCATTCAAATACAAAAAGATTTTTTTTTAATCCGACTGGTAGTTCCAGAGATTACCCCTACATACAAACTTACAAACTCTACCTCTCTATAATATTTGTATAGATTAGGTAGGTACCTACCCTAGGTACTAAACCAGTTAGTTAATTACGTAAGTAGATAGACAAACATTCTAAGTACCTACAACATTATAGTAGGTAG
Organism: Oligia latruncula; assembly: GCA_948474745.1. Lineage (NCBI taxonomy): Eukaryota > Metazoa > Arthropoda > Insecta > Lepidoptera > Noctuidae > Oligia > Oligia latruncula. The sequence goes on along the minus strand of OX419701.1, from coordinate 12,970,147 downwards.
GTATCTACAACATCTCAATAGAGCCTGTAAAGACGTAAAGGTTTAAAATTCGAAATTTACCGTTTTTATGCCTGTTTTCACTAACACTAGGCGATACCTACCGAAATTAATGACTAAATACAAGAGCGTTGTTCGATTTTCAACGCTCGGTCGAGCGGCGAAAGTTGAAAATCCTACAGCACGCTAACTGAAAAGGGGCATTCATTTACTTTTACCTGCCAGTGCACAGCGGTCGGCTACCTAAGAATTTGTTAGAAATCTTCATTGGAACACCTACCTACTACATCGTAGGTAATTGGATTATCAAGCATTAAATAGTTGAACCGAATGTCAGTACTAAGAGCAACACTTGAACCACGAAAACCGCCCTTACTGCAACGAAATAAGGGCACTGTCAACGTTAAATTAGTTACCATGCATGGGTTACGTATGACTGACTACACCTACAAAATAAGCAGGCAGCTACCATAATATCTAAAGCCTAAGCCCAAGAATCACGGGCGATTTTTTTTTTCACGCACTGGAAAATTGAGAATCCAACAGTGTGTTTTGAGGCGATGCGATGGGATGCAGTATTGCAATCTCGATGCTCGGCCCAACACCGAGAGTCGATAATGCAGTGCGCAATATTTTAACGCCCGTGCGTACCTACTGGGGCTTATAATACCTACCTAAGTGGTACTAATATGGTCATGTTATGCAAATATGGTACTTAATTCTATAATATGGCCATATTATATCTATTTTTATACAGAATATCGAAAAAACAAGACAAACCTCGAATGTTCCAAAAAAATGTCCCTTTTGTTTCATCACCTGCTAACAAAATGGCCAAATGACGCCAATGAATGCGCATTTTTGGACGTGCATATTGAACTTTTAATAACTTTACTTTGTTCTTCATTTGAATGGAGCAATGATTCAAGTGACCTGACACGCTAAACCTATTATTAGCAATAAACAAATTCCAAAACGAAATATCCATTTTCATGACGACTGAAAGAGACATGTCTGAGCGTAGCACCTGAGCACGATATGAGTTTGTTTCGGAATTTCTTCAGTTCTTTTCTAGCTGACTGACAGCTAGGAAATGCCGGCGCCATCTTGTTTTAAAATATTGATTTTATTAACGTGAAAAAGTAAAAAAAAAACTGGCCAAGTGCGAGTCGGACTCGCACACGAAGGGTTCCGTACCACAAGGCAAAAACGCCTAAAAAAACACGTTTGTTGTATACAGTGAGCCCCGATTAAATACATATTTATTTTATTTTCCTTTATTTCATTAAATATTACAAATAAATTATATTTTTAAATATTAGATTATAGAAAATATAAAAACATTTAAATTATGAAGTAAAAATAATGTTTATTTTATTTTGTTTTTAGTATTTGTTGTTAAAGCGGCAACAAAAATACATAATTTGTGAAAATTTCAACTGTCTAGCTATCGCGGGTCATGAGATATAGCCTGGTGACAGACAGACGGACGGACAGACAGCGAAGTCTTAGTAATAGGGTCCCGTTTTTACCCCGTGGGTACGGAACCCTAAAAAGAAAGATCTACTTAAAGAAATAAACATCATCATCAAAATTTTATCATACTCAAGGTGGATATATCGAATTTTCGACCCGTCATTATAATTAAGACATCCACGTAAACAAGAAAACATGACAATACAAATATTTAACACTTTAACATTGTCTCCAGTAGGTACGTGTTTGAAACCCGGGAGCTAATAAAACTTGCACATAAAAAGCTTACTTATAAAAACTTTTCGTCGCCGAAACATCAACAACGGACCCTTTTGTTTATTTTGAGACATCAAGGAGGGTCGGAACCCATTATGGTTTAGTGTATGCCGCCGACGTGAAAGGGCAGTGCCTTATTGAAAAGGAAAAGTACCACGACCATAGACACTTAAATTGGTCCTAATATGACTTGGCGGCATGGAACTAGTATGTAGGTACTTTGCGGACTGACAATTATTGATATTCATCGATTTATTGATAGTAGATATTAATTCGATTAGCGTTTTTATGACGCCTCAACTTTTACAGGCGGTCCAAGTTGTATATCTTTTAAATGAATTGATTTAGAAATCAGTTTCTTTTTAAATTTGATTTTTTTGCGTTGTATCGTTATAGATACGCATAAGACTTTATGTTACCTACGTTTTTCAAGTAGAAACTGAATAATCCGAAACACGGAAGAAGTTCCTTACTTACTGAACAAGATGCCATGGTATTTTATTATGTAAAAGTATTCATTTAACGCTACCTACTTACTGAATATAGTTTACCAAACACTAGTTTTGGAAATATAAATTATAAAAAAAAACTTATTCAGTTTCGTAACTACGGAACACCATTACAATGTTCGCTGAACACGCATCAAGCCAATTTTTTACAAAACTATGTAAGTATAGCTGAACATCGTTGAAAGTCGTTCGACACACTGTTGTTCCATTCTGGAAGTAAAATATGTGCACATGCACACTTCAGTACATACACGTAAACATGTGTAAAAGTTGAGAAATAACCTCCTTTCTGAAGTTCTGACGCAGTCTAGTCGGGTAAAAACACAAACACGTGTAATTTACGGAGAGTATCGACTTTAAATTATTGTTAGGTGCTGAGTAGGTAGATACTTAGCCACAGCACAGTCACGAGCATAAATATTATATTAATAAGGACAGCTCGGCAATAATATCTGATTTCATGATTCATTCATTTATATCTGCGGTAAATATTATGTGATCATTTTTGGGAGGCATAAACAAGTGGCAGCTGGCAGCACAGGAACACCAAAACTATCTGTGGCCTTAGTGCGAGTTTTTTACCGACTTCAAAACAAAGGAGGTTATCAATTCGACACGTATGTATGTAATATTATTCGAATTGCATTATATTCACATATGACAATCTATTAGGGCTTCCAAACAAAATATATACAACATTTCATAGACGTATGTATGTATTGTAGCGATATATTAAGGAAACACTTCATCGCCACTTAAAAACGTATAATTTGATTTAATAAAAATAACCGAACTTACAAAAATTACAAAAACTTAAAGGGAAAAAAAATTTAATACTTGAGGTTTTTTGTTCATTGAATTATGTTTCAAAATTTAGCTAGATTACCTACGCGTCGAGTTAAACTGCAGTTGCAACCGTAATTTTGCCTACGATCGCGTAGCACCAATCGTGAACGAACGATATAAAAACCTGTTGTATTCTGCAATTAAAGTTACACGAAACAATTATTTATAAACGACAGTAATATCAGTAAAAAATCAATAAATAAAAAATATCTGTAAAATCCTGGATTATTTCTCTCTGGATTATATCTTGTATTCCATTTCACGTCTGGTCGGTATGGTTTTGAAACTGCTCCCTCGAATAGATCTCCACTCCTCAACTCGTTCAAAATCCGGGAACAGATTAGTGCATAGGGGTAGGGTAAGACCGAAAACTCGGCTTGTTACGTCTTATATTTTCAGGCGTATCCTAGACAAAATAACGCACATTAAGAATGCTGTAACAAGCTGAACCACTTTTACCAAAAAAATAGGTAACGAGTAGAAATACACATACCTGATAAGATCAAAAGATCAACATATAACTATATGTCGAAGACTTCACATAAATCCAATTTAGATGATTAAGGACGTATTTTTCATAATAACTTTACGATTATAAGTAAAGAAAAAAATAATTGCAACCTTCAGCAATGAACACCAAAAAACCTCTGCCAAACTTCAAGAGAAAATTTCACTTGACAGCATCAGTTCAAAATTCAAAAGTTTGATTTTTTTAATCAGAAAAATGACCAAAAAAGGTTGCCTAAAATTTTAAAGAAGGATGGAATGTTGAAAACATAATATGCAGTAATTAGTAATACTGCAGTACCCCCTTTCCAAGAAAAAAAGGAGAAACCCGATGAAAGAAACGACTAATGAAAGAAACGACCTAAAACAACCAAAGGACTTACGTCAAACAAAAGACATAAGTAAAAAAGAACATTAAATCTAATAGAGAACTAAAGCCAAACGAAGGACTGTTAGTCAAAGATAGAACTTCGGTGAAATACGAAGCTAATGCTTGCTTTATAGACAAAGAAAAACAGGTAATCAATAATTGTAATGATGAACACAAAGGATAAAAAAATAAATAAAAATTAAAACCTTATATCATTGTGATCTATAGATAAGAGTATGTCGACTATGTCTCGTCCCTAAACCAAATTATCGATACGTGTTAATCATCCGTTTCCCAACACTAAGAGCTGTCATTATGTCATTGAGGGAATGACAGACGTAACGACATCTGTGGGCGAAAGCCAGAACTATAAGCATAGATAGTTAAGAAAAAGTTTTCAACAAATTGTTTCAATTAGGCACAACTAGATGTCGCAATTAATATTTTTGCTATAGGAGCTAACTTCTTGGAAAAATAATCATCACCAGAAGATCTGGAAAAATTCTTTGTCCATACAATGTCACCAACATTCAACGTGACGGCTGAACGATGCGAATTATAAGCTCGCGAATTATGGAGGAAAGCCATAGAAAGATTGTCAGCGACTTTCGCATAAACTTCTGTTAGGGATGATAAGTTCGATGCGTACCGAGTCCGACTTTCAGCTAAATTTACGCCTTGAGTCTGACTATTAGTACGAGTAGGAACCATGAGAAATTCTCTACCAAACATCAGGAAGTTTGGTATGAAACCCGTTGCTAAAATAATATAAGAGATGCAATATTCTCATAAAACTTGAAAGGGGAGGGATGATTCTACGCGTGTTTGAGCCCGACTTTCAGCTACATAGACGCTTAGAGTCTGACCATATGCACGGGTAGAACGCATAAGACCTTCCCTATCATATATAGAGAATAGAACTAGTGCAGGCAAAAAAAACTTGATAAGGGAAGAATTATTCTACGCGTGTTTGAGCCCGACTTTCAGCTAAATTGACGCTTAGAGTCTGACCATATGCACGGGTAGAACGCATAAGGCCTTCCCTATCATGATACCATACATAGAGAATAGAACTACTGCAGGGAAAAACTGCTGAGTTCTCAATAGACCTGGATTTCAAAATGAAAGAAAGAATTACACCATACTCTGATGACGATGATGAAGCTCACATTGACAGGTGTATTAGCTAGTTTAAGGAAATCGTAAATTAAAAAAAAAATAGAACCTCCTTCTTTGAAGTCGGTTAAAAAAAAGAACAGACTCAAAGTACGAACGATCTTATAAGTCTTTCGTATTAGAATCAGTTAGGAATAATTAAAGTAGAAACTTTGAAAATTTTAATGTATTAAGAAAAATGATGAAATAATTACGTAACTTGAAAAAGAGTTTTTTTGTTTAAAGGAATATTCACGTAATTATAGTGCCATATGAGAGGATTACGTTTAAAACCAATAATCCCGTTTGAATTAAGTCAATAAGTCCAAGGTTTTTAGAGTTAGAAAGAAATTAGTAAATTGAAAAAATGTCCGAAGACGAATTCTCTAAAATCAATATTTTGTCTAAAAAGTTTTTAATATAGAGATAGGAATAACCTTCGTCTGCTATGTTAGGATGCAAAAAGGACAAAACAAAGTTAAATAGGCAAATGTGATAATATGAATGTACATTATAGAAAGAGCTAGAAATGCAGTGATCAGTCTGATGGGAAACTGAATGGCAAAATAAAAGCATCAGTCCCTAACAAACTAACACTAAACGAATCACAACGCTGAAAAAAAATCAAAAGCTAGCTAAGACAGTCAGGAAACAACAAAAAATAACCCTCAACTGCCATAGTAAAGACAAAACCAACAAATATACGGGGTTCCACGTAGCACGAAAGTGTTAGGTAACCAGCAATATATGACTGGTAGAGGAATGGCACGACGACGTGACATCACAGGAACGGTTGGGCTAAGAATTCAAAGAGAAACAAATAGAAACTAGTAAACCATCTGCACCAAAAAACAAACAGCGTAGGTACAGGTGGGCTAGAATCACAAAAAAAATCAAATAGAATCTAGCAGACAACCGTGCAAAATCAACGCTTACCTTAGCCACGAAGTCTAAATCATTCGCACACCAATCATACACTACAGGATGTTAACTACTTCTAACTAAGGAGTGGAATAAAACCCAGGATAAAGATGTATTTAACGGGAAGAAATAAAAGCGTTTTATATGTTTTAAGGTTCTACAAAGTTATCATTCATATTGCATCATAACATAGCACATTATAATAACGAACACCATCAGCAATAGAAGGGTTAACAGAAGTTGTCAATCACAGCCACAGAGTACCTTCTGATAGATCACAGCATAACTCTGGTAACCATAGCAACGATCTTGTTTGACAGAATGAGAAATAAATTTCTGAATTCCTGAAACATAAAGAAATAAAACATTAAAATTTGCTCGGATGAGCAACCATCCTCACAGAAACAGAAAAAAATGATATTTCAGTAATCAGAATCAATAAAATTACTTACTTTTACTTCGGGCGCCATTTTGTAGCGATATATTAAGGAAACACTTCATCGCCACTTAAAAACGTATAATTTGATTTAATAAAAATAACCGAACTTACAAAAATTACAAAAACTTAAAGGGAAAAAAAATTTAATACTTGAGGTTTTTTGTTCATTGAATTATGTTTCAAAATTTAGCTAGATTACCTACGCGTCGAGTTAAACTGCAGTTGCAACCGTAATTTTGCCTACGATCGCGTAGCACCAATCGTGAACGAACGATATAAAAACCTGTTGTATTCTGCAATTAAAGTTACACGAAACAATTATTTATAAACGACAGTAATATCAGTAAAAAATCAATAAATAAAAAATATCTGTAAAATCCTGGATTATTTCTCTCTGGATTATATCTTGTATTCCATTTCACGTCTGGTCGGTATGGTTTTGAAACTGCTCCCTCGAATAGATCTCCACTCCTCAACTCGTTCAAAATCCGGGAACAGATTAGTGCATAGGGGTAGGGTAAGACCGAAAACTCGGCTTGTTACGTCTTATATTTTCAGGCGTATCCTAGACAAAATAACGCACATTAAGAATGCTGTAACAAGCTGAACCACTTTTACCAAAAAAATAGGTAACGAGTAGAAATACACATACCTGATAAGATCAAAAGATCAACATATAACTATATGTCGAAGACTTCACATAAATCCAATTTAGATGATTAAGGACGTATTTTTCATAATAACTTTACGATTATAAGTAAAGAAAAAAATAATTGCAACCTTCAGCAATGAACACCAAAAAACCTCTGCCAAACTTCAAGAGAAAATTTCACTTGACAGCATCAGTTCAAAATTCAAAAGTTTGATTTTTTTAATCAGAAAAATGACCAAAAAAGGTTGCCTAAAATTTTAAAGAAGGATGGAATGTTGAAAACATAATATGCAGTAATTAGTAATACTGCAGTATGTATGTTTGTCCACGCATATCTCCGTAACTATTAATTGGATCGGGACCATTCTTTTTTTATTGGCTTACATTTACTTCAACTTAGGGAACAGTGCAAGTTTCATCAAAATCGATTCAGTAATTTTCAAGATATGGACTAATACGTGTAAGTGTGACGGCCTGGCTTATGGATAGGGTTATTGATACGAGCTACGGGTGTAGTGTCAAAGGGAAAACATCTCAAAACCTTGGCAGGCCTCCGTCACTCCATGTACTTGCGCGCTATAAGTGCCTACCGCCCAGCCGAGCGGTCTCGGTCCGCCGGCGGATCAAATTCAGTGCGGTTTTCGCAAGCGAAGCGCGCGCACGCCGTTCAATTTTAATAGTGCTGTTCGTTCGTACGCGTATTACGATGCCGTGTGGTGCCTTATGTGCTGTAGATGGGTGTAAATCAAGCAAAAGAAGGGATAAACACCTAACATTTTTCTATTTACCTGTCAATGAAGTCAAACATCTCAGTTTGGCCTGTATGTCTGATCACCTCCTTTTTTTTAAGTTGGTTAAATATTTTATAAATGATAAAATTTTTAACTGCCACATAAAAGTCAGAACATATTCACAGTTCTCAATAACATAGATAAAAAGTTATGTTAATTTAATTTTATCGAAGAGGCAGCCCTGCGATTACTGTGGAATCGCGCGGTGCGAAGCAATCACTGCTGTACGCTTGAGCATTTAGACGCATTTTAGCATACAGTGGTTGTTGACGCGAGGGAGTAGGCAATTATCGTAATAGGTATTGGAAATTTTCTACTGAGTGAAGTATCTGTTACGTAGTAACTATTCAGTAATCTGTGACCTTGGTTAAACTCTAGTGCAAAAACTAAAAATTACGACATAAAAAGTAATTTAAAAAAATTAAACCGACTTCAAAAAGAAATTAACTCAAAATTATGAAATAACTTTAATTTCGGAAGTCGGTGGCAAAAAACTAAAACTAAAATACAGATCCCAAGACACCGACTTCCGAAATTAAAGTTATTTCATAATTTTGAGTTAATTTCTTTTTGAAGTCGGTTTAATTTTTTTAAATTACTTACTTTTTATTCGACTCACGTTCGATTGCGAGCGCGTTAGAATTTTGTATGGGAAATGAGGGTTCTCCTAGTGACCACCAGGTGGCGCTATAACTTTTTCTCATATTATAACATTCTAACGCGCTCGCAATCGAACGTGAGTGAAAAAACTCACATTGGTGAGACAAGCGACGCCAAAATGTAGAATGCTGCATTGCTTCAAACATCTAAAGAGCCTCAAAAGTATACTCAGTTAAATTCTGAAGAATATGATAACTCGTTATAATCAAAAATATCTAACATTAGGGTCAGTTCACACCGAGACGCGACGCGACGCGCAGTTTTCAAGATAGAAATACAATTACAGACCTTATCTACTACACTAAAAGGTACATAATTCAGTGTCTACCTACTACGTCGTCACTGAATCGTGTACCTTTTTGTGTAGTAGATAAGGTCTGTAATTGTATTTCTATCTTGAAAACTGCGCGTCGCGTCGCGTCTCGGTGTGAACTGACCCTTAGGCAGCATAATTTGCTTAAAAATAAAGGTTTATTTCAAAGATATACAACATACTATGCAAAGTACTGATTTGAGTAAGCATTTTTTAATGCTGCGTTCACATGTATTTTCAGTTTGCCGTGTGCCACTTAAACTTGCTTGCAAATAAAATAAAAAGAAGCGATCACGCATAAAAAATAATAAAAATAAATTAGCATTAAAATAAGCATGACAAGTATTACTAATAGACTGATTGTCGGTTAGGTTACCGCAAGCGAATTCATCAAAATTCGTTTTGCAAACGTAAATATTCCGTTCCAGCAATGTACAATGGTGGAACTACGTAATACAATCGTGTATTCATTGTGAATGCAATGGTGGCTGGGTACCTCTCAAATTACACTAGGCAAGTAGTCCTTATTCACGAACTCAGTTTCCATAGAATCACCTTCTACAATTTGAATATTATGATCATTCACAAATTGTTGTTCGCAAAATATGCGTTTTTTATTAGAGGTTCAACGACGCAATTTGAGTTTATTTATAGTAGTAATTACTACCTGTAATAATGTACATATTTTACAATTAAAGTCACTTTTCGATTATTATCGTAATTTTGATGCGGTTTCCACCATTATTTAGATAATTTATTCCGGAACGTTTATGTATGTAATAAATGAATATTAAACTGACATGGAATAAAGAAGTCTCGATATTTGGTTGAGTTAAAAAAACCGTGAAAAACGGAGCGGGTCGCTAGTTAAAGATAAAAACATAGACAGCGTATTCATTAACTCTATTTTGTTAACTAAACAACCAGAAATGTTAAGGGACATTCAACTATTGGAACTTGAACCAAAGCTTCAACACGTAAGAGGTACCTACAAAGAAAGTTTCTCAAGGGAAATTGCAGTACAAAACACTTTTCTTATTTGCTTGTAAACTTGAGATTAAAATCTGGTACAACTACGTGCCCTTACTAAAGTAATTCGCTAAGTCTATTCTTTAGAGATATTGAGAACCATTCGAATTCAGCCACTCGACTGATCTATTCGACTCGACCAAAAAAAATGCTACACTGAACACTCCAGCGATTTGTGTTATTTTGGCGTGCCTCCGAATCTCTTGTATGAAGCAATAATACGACAATTCAATGCTTGAGAGTTATCAAGTTTTACGAGTGTTTTAATCAATTATAATTATTGGTTAATGGATTCGATTATAAATTGAATGGGCTCGTATTAACTGATTTTATCGATCATAAATATCTTCTGAATCACAATAGACCATTAAGTGGTGTCTCCGCAGCTTCTAGATACAGTTAGACTAAGCCCAGGTACGCACGGACGCGTTTTTCCCGCAGCGATTTAATTTTCGCGCACTGGATATTCAACTCACTGCTTAGCGCAGAGGGTAGAAAATACAACAGTGTGTTTTTTTTGACGCGCTGAGATGCGCTCTGTTGGATTCTTAATGCTCGCCTCAACTCCGAGAGCTGAAAATGCAGTGCGTGATAAAATCCCGTGGCGATATTTTTGCGTCCGTGTCAACGTAGGTTTAGAGAAGGTTCACACGGGCGCATTTTTACCCCGGCGATTTTTTTTCGCGCACTGCATTTTCAACGCCCTGCTTAGCGTCGAGAGTTTAAAATCCAACAGCATGTTTTTTTGACGCGCTGGGATGCGTTCTGTTGGATTCTCAATGCTCGGCTCAACACAGAGAGTTGAAAATCCAGTGTGCGATAAAATCCCGCCGCGATATTTTTACGTCCGTACGAACGTGGGCTTACGCTCACGATAATGTGGGCAGTCGATGAAGCAATGATTTATAATCCTATTCACTTGTCATTATAAAGTAATTACTCGTTTTATTTCTACTTTTTTTGGGTTCTGTACCTCAAAAGGAAGAAACGGAACCCTTATAGTTGTAGGATCACTTCGTTGTCCGTCCGGCTCTGTCTGTCAAGACACTTTTGCTCAGGAATGCGTGGAGGTATCAAGTTGAAATTAATATCAAATATGAAGGTCTATGGTCTCTTGTAGCTTGAAAAAAAATCAATGTTTTGATACTTACTCGCAAATGAATAAAAACAAAGCCTCTACGGTACTACCCGTTGACCTAGAATCATGAAATTTGGCAAGAAATAAGGTCCCACAGCACAAGTAAAGGAAAAAGTCCGAAAATCGCTAATTTGTAGTTAATCACATTAAAAAAAATGCGGTTACAAACTTACTTTGGCAGTTGAAAAAGTGACCGTGACGACTGACGTGTACCTATCGATGTATGTGAGATCATGTTTTCAAACTACAATGCTCGGGATAAAATCATCTACAGAACCCTTCATCGTGTGTGGTCCGACACGCACTTTACCGGTTTTTTCCTTCGTAGTAACCGTTATTCTACTATTCTTTCCTTCGTAAACCGTCGCAAGGTTACCGTTATTTTTTGTTACTATTATAGTATTCCATTCAACTTGTTTTATTAATATTTTAATATTTTCCTGCAGGACACTAATATCGTTAGTATTTGAAAAAGCGGTTGACAGTTATATTTTCAGGGGCTTGTGGCTAAGTAATAACAGATTAAGCCATGCTTGCCGCGTTGGTCCGTGGATGGGTGACCATCTGTACATAGCAAGACCCCTCCGTGCTTCGTAAAGCACGTAAAGCCGTTGGTCCCGGCTGTCATTCGTAGATCTTTGACAGTCGTTACGGGTCGTCGAAAGCCCGAAAGTCTGACAACCAGTCTTACCAAGGGGTATCGTATTACCCAGTAACTGGGTTGTGGAGGTCAGATAGGCAGTCGCTCCATGTAAAATACTTGTATTCAGCTGCATCCAGTTAGACTGGAAGCCGACCCCAACCCAACATATTTGGGAAAAGGCAGATGATGAGTTATATTTTCAGTTAAAATATGAGCGTTATAAATAAAAAGCTTAGGAGCTCTTATAATAATACCTGACGTTAGGACGATATTTTAAAAGTTGTTAAGCCATTTTTTTATTTTTGGGTTCTTGGTTCTTTGAACGTGTGACTTATTATAAGCATCAGCTTACAAGGTGACGGATCCAATTCATCTGAATCAATTTACGTTCACCTATACACTGTTTTTATTTCACGAAGCGACGCGCGCTTTATTTGTGGTAACCTAGTATACAAACACGCTGTGAATGTGTGTGTGACGAGTAGCGTCACCACATAACACACACACACACGACTTCGCCATTGTCTCGGACGGTATCGAGAGCACAAAATACAGAGAGTACAGAAGGCAATCACATGTATGTACTTCACTTTTCATATAGTACAGAAGGCAATCTACATAGATTGCCTTCTGTACTATCTATATTTTGTGCCGAGAGCTCCTGCGCTGACACACACATTCGCAGCGTGTTTGTAAGTGCACTTGATAACCTCAAGCAAAACACGCGTCGCTTTGTGAGATAAAAATACTGTAAAAGAAAATAGTCACAAAGCCTGCGGGCGTGACATACTTAGCCCTTTCTCTTTTACTCTCGTGAAAAGTGTGCGAAATGAAAGGGAGAGGCATAATCTATTACCTACACCTTTTAGATTCGACTGCCCTCTGTATTTATAAAACGTTATTATGATGAATAGACTTCTCAATATGTGCTGATAATCCTGAGGTGCTTATGGTTGGATTAAGTATGTGCTCATCATTCATTCTGTAATCTGAGTCGTGTCACTGTTTGTTTTGTTTAGTACATAATGATGCGATAACGTTATAAGAACAAATATGTTTTTGTTATGTACTCGTAGCTTCGAGTAGGTACATAATTAACAATGTATTGTATTTCCTTCTGATAGTTTATCTTGCTCTCCAATACATTTTCGAAGGATTTTCCCGTTTTAATCGACAAAAAACAAGCATGTTTGACATGTTTCTCATAAAATATAGAATTTGGAGACAACATCGTCATCGGGCTAGCCTTTTCCCAACTATGTTGGGGTCGGCTTCCAGTCTAACCGGATGCAGCTGTATACCAGTATTTTACATGGAGCGACTGCCTATCTGACCTCCACAACCCAGTTACTGGGTAATACGATACCCCTTGGTAAGACTGGTTGTCAGACTTTCTGGCTTCTGACTACCCGTAACGACACGGTCACGGTATGTAAAGATGGTCACCCATCCACTGACCAACCGCGGCAAGCGTAGCTTAACCTGATCGATCTACCTGTGCGGCTGCTATTATTTAGCCACGGGCCCTCACATGGCCCTGACCCTCATGTGGAGACTACAATACTACAATAACAATACTCTGACCACGGATATCGACTCTGACAATACTACATAAGAATATAATACTCTGTATTATGTACACCATTATTATCATTAAGTACATATAAATTACAGACATAATTATATAAACTTTGGAACAATCAAATAAATCCTAACAAAACTAAAAAAAAAATCTAACTAAATAGTACCTAGTGATGGCTCGACTATGGGTTTTCACAATCTTTGACTAGCTATAGTGACTAACTTTAGTAGATTCGCACGAATTTACTTGCCCGATTCGGGCGAGTAAACTAAATGTACCAATTCGTGCGAGTCGCCTATAGAAAAAATTAAATATTATTTAAAAGTGACGACCGGTGGTCCACTTTAGCCCTGGATCGAAAGAGCTGGAAGTCAGGGACCAGCAGTGGGATGATGCAGGCTAACAGTAACAGTAAAAGTGACGACTCGCCCGATTTAGGGCCTGTGCTGTGTGCACACCATGTTTTTCAAACGCGCCGTTGACGCGCGTTTGTAGCAATACAGACGCGATACGCACGCGAGTCAGACGCAGCCTGTAGCCCTTCTATAGGATAAAAGTGCGCCATCGACGCACGTTTCTAAAGCGCGCGTCAACGGCGCGTTTAAAAAACGTGGTGTGCTCAGGCCCTTAGGCGAGTAAATTCGTGCGAATCTACTAATAAGCGGACTAAACTATTGGTTAGATTTGCATGAATTTTCGTATGCAGACTGGGAACGGCGACATTAGACAAACGCAGTTTAGTTTATTTTCGCACTGCCGTCTCCATCTTGTATTTGAATATTCTCACACATGAGCTACATGCTCAACGCTGATAGTAGAAACATATCCATTAATTGCCCCAACTTGAATGCCGAATCAATTATCCGAGCAATAAAACTGCCCGTGCAAAAATACCTGCATAATTATAAAACAGTAATAAAAGCGATAAAATAGTCATAAATAAATATTACTTAATTAAGAAACGGGCGTTTTTATGTCCTACTGTGAGCCGTAGAGTAAATCTCTTTGATTATAATGTGGTGATAACATTCGACGCAGGCGCATCGTTGCAATCTGCTGTCTTTATGTGCAGGTGTTATGCGAGATGTACCGATACGTTAGAAGTAAGATAAACGATCTTCCTTTCCTTTCCTGTTGAGGACTAATGGCGAACACAAAAATATAATTTAAAGTCCATGCATTGAGAAATTTGAGATGTCGTACAACTGTAACAGTTGTTTTCGGTTTGAGACAACTGTTACATCATGCAGGCTGGTAGAAAAATGAATGTGGTTGCATTCAATCACTCCAACTAATCCATACTAATATTATAAATTCGAAAGTAATTCTGTCTGTCTCTCTAGTATGTTACCTTTTCACGCCTAAACCACTGAACGGATTTCGATAAAATTTGGCAGAGAGATAGATTGCATCCCGGGGAAGGACATAGATAGGATAGTTTTTATCGACATACCTCGCGGGCGAAGCCGCGGGCGGAAGCTAGTTTAGAAATAGTTTAAAAATTTTAAAAGAAGCGTTTTTTGTTACTTATAAAAAGAACCCGTTCACACGCGTTCTTTTGAAATAAATAATTATTTTGAAAGTTATCGGTAGTCGTCCATCAATAGTCTTCAATTATGCTAAACCTAGGTTGTCATGTGTCACGTAAAATTTCCAACTTTCTAAAATAGACAGCGTGTACAAATTAAAAAATGCTTTAAAAATAATTTCAAGTCCCCGACATCAGCCTGTAACATCTCGGGAGATGATTTTAGGTGAGAGCGCTAATTTATCACCTAGCCACATTTTTCTCACGAATACTTACCTAACATTGTCATTAAAATTGGCAAACAAAAGATCATGACATCCAAATTCTTCACTATTAACGAGAATACTCGATTACCTACCTGTAAAAAACGGCCTTGCTGAGCCAAACTATCAAATATTTGACTACAAAAGATCCTTCATTAAATATGTGGTTAAAATAACGCTGCAAAAAACACGTTTCAATTACAAAGCTAACAGGAAAACATAATTAGCACGAATGTCAACGGTTATGTTAATAATCGCAGTTGGAGACATTGTTTTTTCCTTGAAACCTGTAATCAGACTTGCGGTCGTAGAAAGTGTGTTTATTTATGTAACTGGCAACATTGTACGTAATCTAATAGCCGATTGTTTTGTTTTTATGTCTCTCATTTCGTTTTTGGCATAGTTCGACATTGATTTAGTAAAACACTGTTTTTGTTGAAAGACCGAAAGATTCTTTAATGGCCACTATTAGAAACTTTTCTCCTTTTCCGGCTTGATATTGTTATTTTCCGTAAAATCCATACCAAAATTGGTCCAGCGTAATGTAATGAATGACGTAGCTCTTAATTATGAAGATCTTTCGAACCGTGATGTCATGGCCGAGAGCCCGATGCCGTTATGAGATAATCGGTTCTAATCGAAATACTAATTATAAATTCATTATTAATAGCCAGCTAGACAAATTGAATATCTGTCTTTATTAATTAAATACGACGCGTGTATTTTTAGAGCATTTAACGTCCTTTAGATGTAAATATGTTGTTAATTTTAGAGGTTTTCAATGCATCGCAAATTTTATTTATAATTCAGTTATTCATTGAATCTATATATATAAAATGGTAAACTGACTGACTGACTGATTGTTGATATATCAACGCACAGTCTAAACCGCTGCTCCTAGAGACATGAAATTTGGAGGGTGTGTTCTTTGTGAAGAGTAGGTATCCACTAAGAAAGGGTTTTTCGAAATTCCACCCCTAAGAGGGTGAAATTTCACGCGGACGAAGTCGCGGGCAGAAGCTAGTTTGATAATAAATCTGTTTGCTTTTAATATGATGATTCCAAGGCGATGATAATAAACTAGCTTCTGCCCGCGACCGCGACTTAGTCCGCGAGAAATTTCTTGTTCCCCGACCCACCCCATCGCATTGCATCGCCCGTCCGCGCGTTCTCTCTTACTTTTATTCAATTTGCTCGGCTTCTAAGGGACCTAGCGTAATGTTAAGGTTGCCTATAGCCTTGCTCAAGAATTGGGCTATCAAACGCAATTATTTTTCATATCCAACTAGCGCGTTCAAACAAACAAACTCTTCAGTTTTATTATTGGTACCTATATTTAGATTGGAGCGTCTATTTTTTAACTGTAGATAGATCTTTGGTTCAGTAAATCATATCGAGCTGTGTCGTGTACTGTTGAAAAGTGCCACACACACGCGAGCAACACCACGACGTACTGTAATAATATCATTACCTCTCAAATCTTTAACACGATGGTGCACAGGGGGCCATTACCACCACTCATTATTGCTTCGTATAAACCACTGCAATTTAGACGCGCAACAATTTTACTTGTATACGAATAGTTATGCCATTAGGCTTGGTCGTGAGATTATCTCTGGGCGCGATAGGGCTGGTAAAATTCTTGGAACGAAGCTTACGAATTAAATTGTTGAACGTCCTTTTGTAGATCAATCTTTCAAGTAATTTAATATTAGTCTCTATTTTTGAAAGACGGCTTATCTTGAAGACACTTATTGATTGGTAGTCAATTCTTTGTTGAATTGATGTCCTAGGGTTTAAATAATCCAGCTATTAGAACAATTCAGATAGTGATGACTGTTGGGATTCTAGAATAAAATCCACAGCTTGATCTGAATAAAACGGATTATCTTGCAGTTCATTGTGATTTTTTATAGAATTTCCGACGGTTTTTTTAGTTATATTACAACTGAACTCTGTAAAGCGCTCGAAAACGGATAAAACATAATAGAGAATTAGTTATAATCTGTCCTGCCGGTCGATTCTGTAAAAATCCCACCGTGAAAACTTAGGTGAAGTGAGTTGGTTTTTGCTAGGAATTGACACTATTGACAGCTCACTTCACCTAAGTTTTCACGGTGAGATTTTTACAGAATAGCACCGCTGTTAATTAAAATGTGAACTGGGAATCTGAAAGAAACCATGTGTGGTCCCAAAGTAAATCTTGGCAATCGACTTGTGTGTTAGCTATGATTTGTGAGCCGGGGTAACCCTACTTGGGCGACATTAACGTTACACATCATGATTCATGTCGGATTAACTCGAGTTCTGTTATTTCACGTCATGTGGCAACACTGGAGAAGCTTCTGGTGTCACTATTAAAATAAGAACTACTCCATTTTGTCGCATAGATTCATGATTATTAATTTGGTGAACGAACATCGAGCTCGTTGCCAAGAAATCATGTTCTCATTTTGTAAGTACCTAATCCTTCGTGAGATTATAAAATTGGCATTTTGAAGCAATAAGCAATAACCAAGTTTATGTTCAAGTAATAATAAAATAGCAATTTGTAAGTTTTACTAGAGTGCTTGGTGTAATAATATGAATGTTATTTTCCATTATTTTTCGAGACTTACGATACTTTAATGCGACATTTATATTCCCTTCGTTTTTATTTTATGTGTGCAAGAATGTCGCCCTTGTCTTCTGTAAATGGCCTTATAACACGAGAACCGATTTCATGTTTATAATAATTTCGTAAATTGTGTACCAATTATGTGCAGTAAGTAGTTGCGGGCATAGATAGAGTAATAACTTATAGAGCTGCATTAGCGCCATTCATATTATTCCAGTGGCGGATTTACATCTTTAATCTATAAGCTAAAAGGTAATTATGATCAAGCGGTGTGTTATTATTCATGAATGTAGATTAAATTCAAACTACAAATTACTTATTTGCATGTTAGATTAATGTTACCAGTAACTAGGTCTGTAGTCACCTATTACTTTAATGAATAACCGGGTGGTAAGAATAACTCTTGTCGAATGTCACATCAGGTTTAGGGTCAAATTCCACCTTGTCATGACGAGTTTTCATTTTGTGATTGGTTTTCTTTACAGTAAATGTATGATTAAATAAAGTGGCGCAGAATAACGCTTTGTAAGGAAATCTTTTGTAAGTAAATAGAAACATTGAACAAGTTTCCTAAGCCGACATAAAACGTTATATGGTTGTGAACTTGACGTTTTGACAGCGACACACGTTCGCCTCTTGACAATCTTTATATTACATTACAAGGGCTTCCATTGTTGGAAACAAGAGACCTTTTTTTTTGTTCATTCATTTTCCTCAAATCGAACCTTTGATATGGGAATATTTTCCCAGGCTAGGTACTTTACGGGTAATACGGATAGAGCATTACAATTTTGACTGCTAACATTTTTGATTTCAACACAAATAAAGTAATGTCGGGTATATTGCAGCGTATTTCCGCCCAACAAGCAATTTTTCTCCGGGTAAAGTGCACCTCTGGTCCGGGTTCGATGCTCGGGCAGCGCGCCAAGTAGCGCGGCGGGTCGGTAAATCACCCGCGCGTACCAGGCTCGCAGCGCGTCGAGGAGCTCCCAATCAGCTGCCCTATTGACAAACATACGGCTGGAGTATAATGGAATCCGTCGCGATTTATCTACCACAGGGCAATTCATCTCTTTCCTCTAAAAACATTCTCTTAATTTAAGTTGACGTCTATTCTATAGTTATAATAAACTAGGTTTATTTATGAGTTCTTATCTAATCAGTTACAGAGTGATTATTGTTTGAAATTCCTGTCATTCAACTCTTTTTCATTTTAGTTTACTTATCGTTTTAGACGATTTTTGTTTAGTCTTGCTGTTATCGAAGTCTATTATTGATCTGTCCACCTTAGTGCTGCAGTGGTGGCATAATGTAAATTAGGCAAACAGAAAGGTAGCTACTTATGTGGTTTGATTGTTTGGCATTACTGCCTGAAGAGTGATTCCAACAAATAATTTCAAACGAAAGCGTTGATCGAAGACTGTGGCGCGGCAGTTGTATTCTCCGAACCTCGGGCCGTAGGCTGGGCATGTTACGGCATGTAGGACGAGTTGATGAATTACTCTCTATTTGACTGTTAAATCCAACGTTAGATTTAGGAACCATATTCCGCTTGCAACAGACACTTCTGCTTCACTATGAACTCCTGGTACTTTATTAGAATGGGTAATATTTCTAATTGTTCCTTCGATCAATAATTTGTTCGTTAGGTAAATTATATTCCAACTGTCAATTCATTTAGGAACGGCAGATAAGTACCGAATTAAATAATAAACAGCTGTAAAAGATAAGCAGCATTATTTTATTTTATTTAATACTAGCTTCTGCCCGCGACTTCGTCCGCGTGAAATTTCTTGTACCCCCACCCCGTCGCAACACTTCGTATTCGCTTAGCGTTCATTCTGACTTTTTTCTTTTTGCTCGGCTCCTAAGGGTCATAGCATGATATTAAATAGCCTATAGCCTTCCTCAAGAATTGGGCTAGATTTTTTCAAATCTGACCGGTAGTTCCACAGATTATCGCGTTCTAACAAACAAACTCTTCAGCTTTAATATTAGTATAGATTTTATGTTGATAAAAAACTCTATGGCCCATAACTCCTTAATAGGTACCAACTCTTAACATCTTAGTGTACGAACTGAGATTTCAGCGGGCACTCAGGCCGTACACTTACACACGTGATAACTTTTAAACGAAATATCCGATTGAGATGAAACAAAAAGTATTTTACTTCTTCATAAATACTCTTGATAACATAATGCTTAATTTCGATAAAGATTAATATTACGATTTAACTTTAACGTAGTTTCTTTTTCTTCAGACGATTTAATAATTATTTTGAACACAAAATCGGTTATTGTGATTAAACCATGATAGCTAGATATATGTTGTCGCGGACTTTTTTGTAGGTCTTAATGGGCTCTACAAACCCGTAGTACATCATTTTGTTCTATTGTCAATAGTTTTTGCAGCGCACGCAAAAATAGGTTTTCGATTTTACACCTTGTGTTACAAAATAGCAATTTTATTACGGATCCCTAATTTTTGAAAAAAAAAATATAGCCTATAGCCTTCCTCGATAAATGGACTACCCAACACTAAAAGAATCATTCAAATCGGACCAGTAGTTCCAGAGATTAGCGCGTTCAAACAAACAAACAAACAAACAAACAAACAAACTCTGCAGCTTTATAATATTAGTATAGATACTAGTTACTTCTTGATGATAGTCATGTGTAGGTAACAGTTTTGACGTGACAACGTCTTAAATTAGGTTGCGGCTGGGAGTCACTTATGAAAAAGTGTAACGCTCGGTAACGTTACGATGAGTCACCGAACGAGAGAGAGGCCCGCCGAATGCCTTGCGTCTCTCTCCCACTCAACTATTCTACCGAGAAAAAGACGTTGTCACGTAAAATCTTCGCCCGTAAAACCGACTTTACAGGCAACCATTTTTTTATTCGCTTATTTTCATACCTACTCAATCAGCGGAAAGGTCAAAAACTTTTTTGTTAAAAACGTAAGTAAACTTGAGTTAAGTAATTAATTATATGTAGTTCCCAACTCATCTTCAAGGGGTACGTTAATTGGTTTTAATAATTATGTTCTGCAAAGGACCATGACTGAAAAGGTGACGCTGAATAATGAGCAGTAATTAAATTCAATATCCCACATTTATTTTAAAAAATGTCCCCAGAACGTAATACAACCTATCCTAATGTAATTGCTTCACTAATTTAAATGCCGAAAATACAAACATTTTCTTGAAATTACAATCGAAGCGAAATTACTTTATTGGTTTCGTCAAATAAAATAATCTTTTTAATTGCAATTCTTGCAAGAATATAATAACAGATATATCAGTGTTTTGTTATGCATAAATGCATAATTATAAGATATGAATAGCATTCAGCTTTGATTAATTGCACTGTTACTGAACATCAAAAGGTGTTTCAATTTTTCTATTAGCCATTAAAGAATAGCTCTGACAGGTTTCGTATCAGAAATAAAAAATAAATCATGATTTAAAAAGATATATTTTATGGAACTAGTTTATATGTTCATATTAAGGTTATTATAATAACTTTGAAATACCTTTCAAGGCGCAGTTTATCGCGTCCTTTACCAATGATATTTAGAATTTATGATCAAAATTATCAATATCACATTTAAAACAGATTAATAAAAGAGATTATTGTTCGTATTCATAATAACCACAGCGTAAGCGGATTATTTGTATTCAATTTGGATCGTTAAATTCTTTATTCAACCCCTGTCGGTACCTACGCTCGGAAGGTATGCGGGGTTCACATTTCCCCACGAATCGAGCTCTTTTCAACGCTTATGGACGAGGGGAAACTTGTCGAGAGTCCCCCGCGACTGGAATCTTAAAACTGCTATAATTGGACGGAAATACGTTAGACATAGCGCATAATACTTACTTGTATCATTTCAATTTTATCGTGAAAAGCCCTTTTAAAATGCCGGTTCTACTTTCGGGAAGCTAAATTCTTAACTTTATCTTTTGCTATGTCAAAATTCGCACTCCACTCTCACATACTATTCCAGTCTATTATAGCCTACAAAGTAACATTTAATGTGTAAGATAACACTTTTTATCCATTAAAGCTATCATAGAAGTACACAGGGGTCCTTTTTTCAATTCCAAGAAAGACAAATATGTATTAAAAGTTCACGTCTGGAACCGCTAATTAAGTGCGGGTATTAAGTAAATTGCAAGCGTTACTTGCTACACAATTTGCTTCGCCCGTAATGTGTTGGGGCCGATGCTTACCCTTTAAAAACGTGTTTTAAATGAAATAGTAACGATTAAACTGCTTATTTGTACATTCGGTGCGTTTTTAATGTTAAAAAGGGGATGAGAAGTATTGATACTCGGAATCGTGAAGATGATAATAAAGCCTTTTTTGCTAAATGCTCAGGTATTTCACATTGTTTATGTGTTAATGAAAACATAATACTGTGGAGCAACTGCGAATTCTGTGAACCACAATGCAGCATGCAGCATAATTTAGTTTCCGAGTACCAACACTACTAACCCATCTTCCTTCAGAGATATGCGAAATAATGATGTCGTTGTCGTCTAAGTATAAACCTGTATTTGTTGTGTATTATGGATTTCGTTCGGGAAACCCACGGTAAATCTCAAGATCTTAAATCAGAGTTCGCCCCCATTACTCCCCGCGGACGTCGTAACTCGTAAGAGGTGAATGAGGGTCTTGTGTAGCTAATATTCTCGCTAACCTTTCCCAACTAATCTAAACTTGCTTAACCACTGGGTAACTCCACAATAAATACTTGAATAATATTGAAGCCAGGGATACACTAGGGGACAAATGTCCTGCGACACATCGACACACGACATCGGATGAAGTGGTGCGACGTTGCCGGACTTCGCTCGACATGACAGACGTATTCAGTTGTGAACTTGTGGAATTGACGTCACTGAGTGCAGACCCGTGTGCAACCACTTTGTCAACAATGTGGACTGACGATGTAGTGCTGAAACCAGTCAACCGAAGTCGTACAACTTCGCCTGACGTCGCTACGGACATAAGTGGCGCGATGTCGCCAGATATGTCAGGCGAAGTTTTGCGAAGTCGCACGATTTCGCCTGACGTTGCTACGGACATGGCATAAGTCGCGCGATGTCGCCAGATATATTATGTCAAGCGAAATCGCCCGGCTTCACTGGACATGTCGCCGACATAAATGTCATGGGATATTTTGTCTCCTAGTGTATCCCTGGCTTGAGACTTGAATTGACAACGACTCCTCAATTGGCATTCAATGCCGTGACTCGTAAGCCATTGGGCTTTTGCCGTTTAGACAAAATAATTTGAACCTATTTTTGCTTTTGTTATACATTGTAAAAGAAGGATTTATACGACACCACATGCACATTAAGCGGTAAGATTGTGATATAGTTAGGTTTTATTTTATTATCTTAAAATACTAAGAGCTTTAAATGCCTCTTAACATAATTGACATGTAAGTATTTTGAAAGAAACAAAACACCAGGATATTTTCTAAGCATGTTTTTCATGTACAGCAAGGTACTTCTCGAGTAAATGCTGAAGCGTTTGTACCAGGCTCGCATAAGCACGCGCGTCATAAAAAAGTTACGAGGAGTTATCAAAAGGGCGCAATAAAGCCGGCATCGTCGCCATCGCTATAAACTGCCCGGTCTATGTAGGGTTGCCTGCCATATACAAAGTTTTCCACACTACTTAGAAGTTACGAAAAGTGCTTGGGGACACAGCGATACCGTTGAGAAAAAATGTTAGGAAGAAAATCTTGTGTGCTATCCATTGGTATATTATTTTCGGTGCTATCTGTACTAAGTTACTACTTATTCGAAGTTTTCATGCGACTGGAGGTTATGGTGTTATAAAGGAAAAGTGAAGCAATATAACAGTTTATTGAAATTATAATTCAGAAAGTTATATCATTTGAAAATAGTTGAAACTATAGTTTTAAATCGGGTATCGGTCGATGTTGTCGTTCATGGAATAGGCTTGCATCGATTCCAAATTATTACGTGGTTATGCCAATAAATTATTACGTGGTTAATGGGCTTATGCCAAGGTTCACAGTATTTCCGCAAACAAATCTAGTAAAACTGTACTGCAACATAACTTCGTAACACACTATCAATCAATCACAATTGGAATCCTTTCAAAGAATATTGCTAATCCATTGCTTCTTAATATGTTCGAAAAATTTGTCTGCTCAACAACGTAAATAACGCAATGAATGTTGTTGAACTGTCAAAATGAAATCCTGATACGCAATTATACCGGTGGATTAAAAAAAAAATAGACTGGATAAAAAATCGTCAACCCTGAATAATAACATCCCTGTTGCACTGTTCTGTTTTCCTATTAAATTAGAAACTGCTCCATTCAGACATAAAGCGAGTCATGTTTTAAAGCTATTTAAATTATTTGCCTCACATTAATGTAAACAGTTAATCAAACTTGTTGTTTATGAGGACATCGTAATTTATTGCAATTATCAAAGAGCGGTTTACTGAATAGTAGCGATCAGTAAGTGAACAGTTAAATAGAAGATTTATCGATCAAATTAAATGTTAACGGAATACACGATGCATGACTAAAATATTTGTATTTAGCTAAATATGACATTTAGGTACTTAATGTTGTCGCCTCGTTTTTCATAACATAATAATTATTCTACGTAGTTATGGTGTGTGTAGTTTCGTGTATCTGTCATGGAGAACCATAAAATGTTGAGTTCGGGTGTTGGAAGGGTGTGTGATAAAGTAAAACAGTCCCAGTTCTATAGATAACACGATAATGGATTCCTAAATGGCACGCTGGCACGAAACGTACATTTCGTTTCGCTTTTAAAATTCTCGTCATAAACTAGTGAGTTTAAGCAGCAGGGCTTTGGATAAATTTGAAATGTTTTAGTCATAGCGTGGTGCAAATGCTAACGCTACTAATCCCGCGGCCGTTTGCATCTTCTATGAATCTAATGCTCACAGGTTGTAAATTGCAATGAATACGCATAGCTGTGGCACTAAGTACGCACCTAGTCCGGGTTTATGTTACGCTTTGTGGGAGTAACCCGGCTTATCTACGCTGTTTTATGACTATTTTACGATTATTGCCCCTTTGAATTGGTTATAACTTCGTACGATATGAAATTTCTATAAAGGAATAATTTTAAATGGACATGTTCATTTAAGTGGTTTTTACGGCGCTGTATTAATTTTTATAGCTCCAGGCCCGGTGAGCTCGCCATGCTGTTATTTAAATTTCATCTTCTATCGCAGCCTCTGTTATGAGGCTGCGAGGCTATATACGCTGCTAGAATTTAATTAGTTATTGATTTGATACTTCGATCAGTCGTTAGTCTGTCGCGAATTATAGGTCAATAATTTTAGATTTCCCAGTTGCTTATCATAATTATCAGTTATGGCAGTATTCATTAAGTACTTTTAGTTTATTGACGTAGATTAGATATCTGTTTTTATGGATTTGAGCTTCACTGATTTCACGTTCCGATCTGGTTGTTTCTGTGTTATTGCACTTGTTGTCGAAGAGTGGATGAGATGATGTAATTGTTGCAGGGCTACAATGGTGTGTGCGTGTGCGGGGCAGCGGGGGGCGGGCGCGGGCAGCCGGCGCGCATGGCGGCGCCAATGAGGGAGGGCGCGCCGGCCGGCGGAGCTCGCCCCGCGCCCCACGCGCACCCCGCCAACTTCGAGTACGATGACAACGAGTGGGACATCGGCATCGGCGACCTTATCATAGACCTCGATGCCGACATAGAGAAGACAGACGAGGCGGGCGGCATGGCGGCGCGCGCCGAACCCGACGCACAGCGCACGGCGCTCAAGATGAAGATCAAGCGCACTAAGCCTGGCACCAAGAGCTCTGAAGCGAAGCACGAGATCGTCAAATCGAACGAGATGAACGGCGAACCTAAGGCGTCAGTGCCCGCGCAAGCCGCGCCGCCCGCCGCCGCCAAGCGCGGCTCCGGCGGGCACCGGAGAGACAAGGCGCGTGACAAGCACCACCATCCGCACGCGCCGCACGACGTCAACGGCGTGGCCCGCGTGCCGCCGCCGCCTAACGCGCCCGGCCCGCCTGTGCCGCCGCCGCCGCACCCGCCCGCGCCGCCTGCGCCCGCGCCGCACGCGCCGCACGCGCCGCACGTCCCACACGCACCGCACGCCGCGCCCGTCAGCAAGCCGGAGCCCCGGCCCGCGCCCGCGCCGCGACTAGTAGAAAATAAGACCCCCGCGCCTGCGCCCCCTGCGCCTACGGCCCCCGCGCCTGCGCCCCCACCGGCGCCGGCGCCCGCGCAGCACCCGCCGCACGCGCATCATACCTCGCATGCGACGCATGCACCCACCACACCTTCAAAACCTGAACCTGACGACTCACGGCAAGAAACGCACAGTTCGCAGCCACCATCCAAGAAACAAAAAACAGAATCTAATAAGGTACTTATTCAACTTATAACTGACTTGAAGTAGATTTGATTATCCTGAGCCATGACGTGGATAGCTTAAATTAAACCGTGGTCCGTCAGAAGTTACGTTGAATTTTGACTGGAATCACTATTTCAGAATTCATTGCTGCTTCTCAAATGCCTCAAATAGTTGACTTTCACGTTTCACGGTCGCGGCACGTCGCGGTCTGATCAGTGACACATCCTTTGCGGGTCCTCTCCATTAGACTAAACAACACTATCAACTTCTTGGGTTGCCTGACCTACGTCTAGCTCAAACCGGCTAGGCTTCTAGGCTTGAGCTCACCTACACTTGTCTAGACTGCTTTGTTATAGTTTTCGGGACATTGGTCCGGAATGCTAAGGCCCAGTTTCTATCAACGTCGAAAGGAGACGAGATGACGCGACATTGTCAGCTTTTACCTTGTTGATTCTGCAAGCCATGTTCCCCATGTTGGTTGACAACTACAGTTTACCTTTTTTAGGGTTCCGTACTCAAAGGGTAAAACGGGAAACCCTATTACTAAGAGTCCGCTGTCCGTCTGTCACCAGGCTGTATCTCATGAACCGTGATAGTTAGACAGTTGAAATTTTCACAGATGATGTATTTCTGTTGCCGCTATAACAAAAAATACTAAAAACAGAATAAAATAAATATTTAAGGGGGGGCTCCCATACAACAAACGTGTTTTTTTCGGCGTTTTTGCCTTGTGGTGCGAAACCCTTCGTGTGCGAGTCCTACCCGCACTACTTGGCCAGTTTTTACGATATCTTCTTATTCTTAAAACAGAAAATTACTTAATGAACATAGCTTGCAGAGAAATAATGAATTTGTGGAAGGTCAGGGGCACTAAGCAAAGATGACTTGAAGTTCAAATAAACAACTTCAGCAAAGCCTAGAAAGAATTCGTAGACATTTAGTATTATAATAAGACTTTGGCCACTCTATCTCTTACCTAATGGACTGAAGTGTTGCCGGGGTGATAAGAGATCGTAATAGAGAAGTGAAGTCACTCGCTGCTATCTATCGATCATCCAATCGTCGCTGATAACGATAATCGCGCGCTAATCGTCCGATTGCTCTTATCGCGTGTGTATCCGATTGTTTCGGAACAGTGTATTTAATTGTCCGGGCTTAGGGCTGTTTGCGAGCTTGATTGAGTGCAAACGGTCGTGGGGTGTAATCCGGGGCTGTCGCCTGCCGCATCGGTTCATTAAATCACCCCAGCGGGCCGCTCCTCTCCCCCCGCGCACCGCACCTCTCCCCTGCGACATCACAATACCCGCTGCACTCCACAAATTAATGCGATTGTGGCCTCTGTGGCAAATAAGGCTGTGTATCTTCGATGCTGAATTGCCGAAGCCAAATTATACAGTACAAAGCTACCAACGCTCGAATTCACCGTCGAGCATTGTTCCATAATTTGATCTCCATTCAAGATTTGTTACTTAAATAGAAATTGTTAACTGTTAACATTCAATCTGATTAAAGATTCCCCTCGGCATTTCCATTTTCTTCATCGAAATGAATAATTGAGAATACGTGACTAGAAAGTGATCACATACAAATGCGAAGCTGGTCTCCGGCCTTACTTATATTGAGAATTTAATGTTGTTGCAAGTTGTCATGCGCGGTACACATAGAAGAAAACAGTATAAGTAATGGGGATCGGCTCGTTAACTCTTGGTAATCACCGGCCGCTTTCCCCGCCTCCTATAAAATAGTTAAGTTACTCCGTTAATAAAATAGCTCCAGTGAAGAATCCTCGTCGGCTAGTGCACCTGCATGCAATGAACATCTTTCACAATGCTTAAGCGAATGCACGACACGCATCATTAATCATGGCGACGTGACTCCGAGCTATTGCCAAAGGTTTATGCAAACCGCGTCTCGTATGAACTCATCACGCTCAACCACATCAAATTATGGTTAGTTTCTTACTTTAAAGTTTTATCAACGACAGCTGCTTTAGCAATACCGCGTCCGCAATATTTTATGGCACGGGAAAGATTACTGCACGACATAAATACATAGGGTGAATCTAAGATGAAGGGATCGCTCCCTTTTGCTTTTCTTGTTATTATTCGCTCGAGGGTTGCGAACACATCGCCGTCTCCCAAATTCCACTCATTAATCACTGTCGGAGGCTCTAAAAATTTCTAAAGTGCCTGTGGAATCAATTTAACGTTCGCCCCCTAACTTGGAAAGTTCGTGAGCGTGATAATTAAAGACGAGATATCAATTTTGAAGTCTTTACTTTTAGTTTAACAATGTTCAAAGATTTAATCCACTTAGTCTTATTAAAATGTGATACTTAGCGTAAAATATAATCGTAACAAAAAAATTTAGAGACGCGTTGAATTTCTTTTGAAGTCTTCAAACGGGGCCGGGGATTCCAATTTGTTTTGAAATGGCTTCGAAATGTTCTTGATATTACAATGCAAGGTTTTCCACGGCACTCAACAATCTATTGTACAGTAAAAAACTTATACTTAATAGATTGCTGTTGGCATTCTCAATTCCTTTCACACGATAATATTATTAATTTGGTAATGTGAAAGCCGGGTGCATTCAGTTGATCCTCTTTATTTGCTTACAGTATCTGTGTGGCCCTGGTCATTGTCTGCTCTCGCGGCACTTAAACTGTCGTATAATGCACTATTATTATGACCAGCCTCGGATGAGGGGTGATACCCCTCGTCAATGATTTTCAATTCGTTCGTTCAAACGCGCTCGCTGCAGTTATGTCCCTTTTAATCTGACAAAACGCATTTCAAAGCTTTTTTCCCATTGATGTTCATGTTGATTGTTAACGTTTAATGAGGTGGAAGATAGCCAAATAAAATTCATTCATTTCATAACAGACATGATTCAAGTTTTGGATTATAATTTCATTTTGATAGGTATTCGTAAGTAGGTTAATTGACCAAATTTAGATGTACCAACTTGAATAATTACGGTCTAATAAAGATAAGACAAGAGAAATAGCTAATACAATTAACGCTTAATAGCTTAGACAAAGTAATCAGAACTACTAATTGAAATTAATAAATATCTCAGTGTCATTGTTATTCGGCTGATGATAAATATCAATTTTCAAAAGCCATGATTAACAATTTAAAAGAGATCAGAAGGATTAAATTTATAGCCGTGGCAGACGTGATAAATTAATATAATTTCTATCAAAGTGACCAGGGGAACATGATATTCAACATGTCGTCACAAATGAGGTTAATAGCACCGCAGCGCTCGATTATACCGATCGCTCTGAATAAATTTACATGTTGATTGCCGGCTGATCAGTGTTCCCACTAAACTAACTGCTAACTGGCTGCCAAGCTCACCGTTTACATTAAATAAATATGTTGGAGCTTGCGCCGCAAGTCACGCCAATTGTAAAATCAATTTCTGTGTTGTGCCACTGCTTGCACGGGTTTATATTCTTGTACTTATATCGGTACTATCAACCAGGTCTGCATCTCAACTACTATACATGTTATTAACCCAGACATTCATCGAGGTAGGTACAATGTCCGAGTGCCATGTAATTAATCTGCGTATGTAAATATCCAAAAGAGCAGCCACTCACACATAGTGCAAAATGTTTGAGTGGAATCTGCAAAATTGAACCATCTCTCCGAACGTGAGTGATAAATTCCAATGAATTTTGCGCTTCAACAACTTTATTGATACGTCGAACGTACGTATCGCGTTACCTTCCCCGGGCGTATCATCATTCATTTAAAAAAGCGTTATTGCTTCAGCCAAACTCCATAACTTCATGCCGTGAATTAAAATTTTAATAACCTATACACGGAGTAATTGATTGATGCGATAAAATAAATGGGCTATCGGGCTCCGCCATAACTCCCTCGTAGGACCGCGGAACGAATCGCAATAATTACTATAAACGCACCACCATCATTATTTTACTCGTTCACAGTGATCGTGTCGGTAGGATACGATGGAGAGCTAGCTATATTATAAAGCTTTATATGTGTATCTGCTTCATACTAGTAAATAGTTTTGATCTCATATACGGCTTACTGCTGTCATATAAAGTTGAAATGTGTTATTTAAATTAATTCTCGACATGAATGTGTACTAGACAAGTAATTGTTTTTTTTCTGTATTGGAAATTCATTAAGCTATTGATCAAGACAGCAGCGGGTGCGAGGAGGTAGTTGCCAGCTGCCGGCGGCTACCGTGTAATTATTATTGGCGTAATTAGGATGTGAGGCCGGGCAAGGCCCGCGGCGCCGACAGCGCTCCACTCTAACAAATGCCATTATTATTTCCGCTTCGCATTATACTCGGCTGCGGTTTGTTACGTCCTCGTTTATTATGTCATGAACAATTGAAACGATAATAAATATTCGCTTCTGCAAAGCAAATTGATTCAACATTAATTGCAGTGATCTGTAAGTTATCACGATTCACGCTCCGCTCGCTTCCACTCCGTTCTCGGCGTGCGCAGTTTATGTTTACAGTTACTTATTTAACGGTTTTGCAATTTGGCTGAGTAACTGAATATTATTCCACTCGAAATGTTTGCTGGCCAATTGACAGCTGCCATATTGAGTTTTGTCGAAACGTCCCCCCTATTATTACTTCAATTAACACAAAACTCAATCTGTCATCACTAGAATAACGCACGAGGTTGCGTTCGCTCGTTATAAATTCCCCCGTCTTAGTTGTCATAAACCCATTTAAGTTAGTTTATACGGTATTCTGGTTGTAGGAGCGCGTTGGGTCGACTGTGGAGTCGTTTCGTATTTAGTCGACTGGATCCGGGATCGAGTCGATTGTTTGGTCGGTCACGGCAGTAATCCGCAGCTGGCGTTTACCTGCGCGTCTCTTTGTTCTGTAGAGTTTCACTGCGACAGACACGACCAACAGATTTGTCGCAACACACATCGTTTTCAAACGTGTAACGAACGGCGTAGAATGTCTTGAATTTATCTTTGAAACTAAGCTAAGCACTGCAGATGGAGGAGCTTAGCTTATATGACTGAGTGAATTGAGTGACTAGAAATGTTACCTACACCACAAAACGTT
This sequence comes from Oligia latruncula, assembly GCA_948474745.1. NCBI lineage: Eukaryota > Metazoa > Arthropoda > Insecta > Lepidoptera > Noctuidae > Oligia > Oligia latruncula. The sequence continues at coordinate 12,938,930 of OX419701.1, read as the reverse complement.
CAGCAGATCTATATGTTCAATCCTCTAAAACAATTTTACAGTTGACTCTGTACAGTAATCTGCGACTGTGCGTCAGAATGAAACGATGAAAAAACCATTTGAGAGAACCCAATAAAACTACACGATTTCGGAGTTGTACGAACAAATCAGATCGCTCGACTAGTTCGTCGACTAATAAAACCTTCACAAACAAAATATAGGGGAGCTTGGGATCAAAAGCCGATTTTTTGTTACTTTTTTTATAAGCCGCTATTTTGCCCTCTTTTGTGCCCGTGTTGTTTACTAATGGTTTCTGTTAGGTTCGACTTAAGATAATAACTCGGGTTTTTTCTCGCCATGTGTCGTGGCGAGCGAGTTTTTGCCGCCGGAAATGCGAGAATGCTGTTGGGTCGGATTAAAATATAAATATATTTGTTGATTTTTCGGCTTAATCTGTAAACGGACGAGTGCCGCATGCATGCGCGTCGCGTTTTTGTTTTATTTTCGTTCGGAGCGGGCCGATTACGGGCATTTCGATTCACTTTCATTTCGAAGTCAACGTTTGTTTTTTAAACCGATTCTGCTTTATTAAACCGCGCGAGGCGCCCCTTTTTCCCCTTCATTTTTCATTTAGCCGCCGCAATATCCGTAATCGTTATCGGTGGTTAATCAATCACCGCTCTCGTTTAATTCCCCAATATCCTGCGGTATCCAACTAACAATTACATGTGAGGGTCGGGTATCACCGGCGGCTGGCGGACAACGCGGTGCCAATAACATAAATTGTCACGGGTGGTCGGAAGTGGCCCGCTCTCCCTCCGCGTCGGGGCGCGTTCCTCGCGCCTCCTCGCGTCTCTAGTCTCCTAGTCGAGAGCTCGAGATTGCTGTCGACTCGACAATCGATATTCAATCTCTTTGGACGTTTTATCGACTCCCTACTTTCTTATGTTGTGTCGGCGTTTAGCGCAGATGATTGGGATTGAAGCGAGCATTTCCCTTTTCTTAAGTCGATGTCTGGTATTTCATTTCGCATTGTGCCTTTTGAAAAGTGTCTCGTTAATTTTTGTTTGAAGACTGAAGAGACTTTATTGCCTATTGATGTTTTCATTCTATTATGTTGTTCAAAGAGAAAATTGCTTCAGACTTGTCAGTAATTATTGAGTAAGTAGACGTTGTCACGACATTTGTTTTATGGAGATTTTATTACTTGATAAAAGCCATTTATAATCACTAACGTTTTTATTAAGCAGTAGCTCTTCTAAGTATAAGCATTTAAATCAATTAGCAAATCCTTGAACTTTGATTCTATCGAGCGTTATTAAATTAATGAGCTGAACCAACCGTCACACATTATGATCACGAAAATAAATTCGCTAATAAATTACTCTTAAACACTAAAGAAAATTCAACAATCTACGTAGTGTGTGAATGAGTGAGCTAAAAGCTTATAATACCGTTTACGATTTCACAGAGCTCGTAATTACGACATAGTTGAACTAATTAGTGAATTCCGAGCGCGGAGCAGCCATCGGTCGGAGGTAATTACAAATCCAACCCGCGTCGCTTATCCTACCAAGTTATAATTGAAAGCTCGGTGGCCCAGAAGCCTCAGCCTCGTGTATCGCGTTATTAGGTGCGCATACGTAATTTGTTTGTTAAAGACGGCACGCAGTTATACCCGTTGTGAATAATTTAAATTCATCCCCTCGATGGGACGCGGGGTGGCGGCCTCCCGTATCGATTCACTGCTTTGTTCCGCTGTGTGTGTGTTTGCGATGTGCACTCCATACTTTCGGCGGCGGTGCTCTGCTCCCCTAGTATTAGTGAGCACGGATTCTCAGCTCGTTCGGTCGGTTTGCCGCAAAGCCGGGCTATCAGTTGACACGGAGCCTAGGGTTACCGAAAGTAATCTGCTCGTCAGTTGCGCAGTTTTATAGCCACCTGGGAAACTTCAAATATATACTGGTCCACCGGACCTTTTCATCACGTAAACGCTATAAAAATTAAAACTTTTTTATGCTTCATGTCGTAAATTATTCATGAGCACCGCTCTCCTCTTGTGATGTTAATTTCATTCTAATTTTAATAATTGTATTCAAAACATGTAACATTATCTAATGAAAAAGGTTTGAACCTTTTATTGTAGTAATAAATAGGTGACCCTAGAATGAACGGATTTATTTGATGCCTTGCGTACGTATACATATATCTTGCCAGTTGTGGTCTAGGAGCGTGGGTAAATATTTAAGAGTATCAAATTTACATTGTAGAAAACATTTCAATTGAAATGTTGTTGGATTTATCCTTCGGGCGTCGTGTTTTCATAATTATCGTAAACAAAACGACATGCTGACAGCTAGAGTATTAGGGGAAAATATATTATTAAAGTACACATTCCACTTAATCTCTGTGGCTAATTTGGAATGTTTGTATCCATAATATTTAGATGTGATGGTCGCCCACGCAACAGCGGACGCCTATTTCTACACCGTTGAGTTTTCAGAAAGACGTGCGACTTTAGTTTCTATTTCTATAGCAATAAGTATCATTTGGCTGTTAGGCGATGACTACAGTAATTTGTTGACAAGAAAACTGTACGCCAACATTGAAATATACGATCCATTTAAATTTTTCAGCGGTCGTTAGTAGGTACTATAGGTACCGCGAGCACATCGATACGAGTGATTGCGTATCTAAAACTGTTCGCCGCTTGACGACCGTCCCACTTGCGTCGCTAACAATAAATGACATTGATGTTAGATTTAGAGGCTAATTGAGATAACACGATAGTCTATCTAGTGAGTCGTACGTAGGTCGGACATTAGTATAGAAATCGGAAAATAATACACACAATAATACCGATATCTAGGACACTCGTAGACGTAGGGTTGCCTCGTAGCGTAGTTGCCTTATTAAGGCATCGGCAAAACATGCTGGCAGCACTTGAGAATCTGTTTAAAACTACTAAGTTACTACAACAACTACTAACTACAATACTTAAACACGACTTAACTAGGTATATACTGTGTACAGATTATGTACGTTGCAATGTTAATAATAAGATGCACAAAGCTAAAGTTTACAGACAATATTGTGTTCATGAGAAAACAATTATATTATCTGTTGCCAACATCCATTCTGTTCAATTATCGTTTCGAATGACACAGAATTGTTGTAGATTTTTTGTTGAAACAAATACATTGCTCTAACGTAGTGTTAGTGTGTAACAGTGCCGATCCCGTTCATATTACGTCCGTGTATGAAAATAAACCGACATTTTATTTTTATCAAGCTTGCAACGCGAACTGTCACGGGCTATCTGATAAATAAATACATGAAATATAACAGCTCTGCGATGGAGCAAATGAAGGTAATTACGTATTTTATTTACCGCGGTAGCTGTCTGTCGTTTTTTTAGAAGACATTAATTATTTTGTTGATTTTGAGTCGACTCTTGGATTACATCGAGTGTCCAATGTTTTTTTGTATTTGTTGGTTGACGAGTTAATTTCGAGAGGTCTTAATATGTCTGTTGACAATGTATTCAGGGTGGCTATAGACGCACAAACTAACCATGAATTCAGCACATGATTCTGATGAACCATTTTGAACATCACTTTTCTATGAAACAGTAGTTTTTTTTTGATAACCGATGATAATAAATCAACTGGTCTAGAATCATCTACTGAATGAATGGTTATGGTTTCCGCGTCGGTGTCCCTGCGACCCTGTATAGGTAGGTTGGTCTTGGTATATCTATACTAATATTATAAAGCTGCAGAGTTTGTTTTTTTGTTTGAACGCGCTAATCTCTGGAACTACTGGTCCGATTTGAATGATTCTTTTAGTGTTGGGTAGTCCATTTATCGAGGAAGGCTATAGGCTATATAACATCACGCTACGACCCTTAGGAGCTGCGCAGCGTGTGACACCGCGGGGAACAGCTAGTTTTATTATAAAGATTGTGTAACAAAGGATCTTTGTAAAAAAGCTTGTAGATAAAGTTCAAAAGTGCGGTAAATCGGATGGGGTTTGGGTAAGACATGTGGGATTCTGGAGGGTGATATTGATATTATTACAATATTGAAGTAGGTAGGTAATTGAACTGTCTGTGACTACATCATTTTATTTATTTTAGTTCCATGTAAATTGAAACGAGACTTCGGGAGGGTAATGTCATTACAGTCTTAACTTTCTTTTACTATTCAAACATTCCAGGAGCCGCGTCTCTCTGAGCGACTGAAGCAATCTCATAAAATATAGATGCAATAATAGTGAATTACGAGTGACTAGCAGCGCCCCGCGGTTTCACCCGCATAAGTGTCGATCCTGTGGGAATATTGGGATAAAAAGTCTCCTATGTGTTAATCCTGGTTATAAACTATCTGTGTGCCAAATTAATTTCATCCACATCTGTTGAGCCGTTTGTGCGTGAAGAAGTAGGTAACAAACATACAAACACATTCACAAACTTTCGCCTGTATAATTTGCTTATTTTATGCGCGAAAGATTACCTTTATTACATTGCATTGTAAAGATGGTTTCCATTAAAAATCTCACAGATGACAGACGCCATTAAAAACTGCTGGCTACACCACCAAGCATTGCAAGTCAATAAACGAAATATCCTGTTTTCTTTATACAGCCACTGCAAAAGAGTCATACAGCGTACCAGGGTTACAGCGAGCCGAGATGTTAGTCAAATGGCGCGCAATACGCGGCTTGGCTGAGAATAATTTCCTCAGCCATCACGAATTCACGACTCGCGGCGAAGCGACAACTGAATAAAGTTTTGTACCGCGTTAATTGCCACCAGGGGCTCAGCCGAATGGCACGTCTTTAATGAGACGGCTTCTTTAATGAAAATACCAAGTGAACAGGGTTGTCATTTCACTATTTACGAGAATCTGGCTTTGTAGACGTTCAAATTGGAATAGCTCAAATTCAGACATCGTTAAGTTGCATAACTTTACTGTGCTTTAAGCCGTCCTTTGAGGATAATTTTCACTCTTTATGACGTTAGGAAACAGCAATTACATTTCTGTTAAAAAACCACAACACGAATTTAGATAAACAAAAGCGTATTAAAATGGGTGCGCGGAGGTAGGCGCAGGTCGCATTTATTACGTTGTAAAAGGATATTGCATGCTGCTATTTTTTGCTAACGGATGCGTAAAAAATTGCTATTGTATTAAAATAACCCAGCGCAAAAAAGGTTCGACATTGAGACTGGAATACTAAAGTTAAAAGCCCAATGATATCGATTCGGACTTCGGCTACAGTAATATTGTTTCAACTCTTCAACAATGTAATAATATCCGAGCTGTGACTTGTTATGACAATATTTATACAGTTCACGGTCCATTTATGTCTTGACAAGAAATATTCCAGCTATAAAGAAAACAACACAAAGAAATCGTTCCATTTTTTTACAAAAACATCGTTAAAATGCAATTCATGTTTTGTTTTTCATTTTACCACAGACAATAAGTACCTAGCTTTCTTTTTAAATCCTACTAATATTATAGGTAAATGTGAAAGGTTGTGAAGATGTTTGGACGTTTGTTACTCAATCACGCGTAAACCGTTGAACAGATTTGGACTGATATGAGATAATCAAACCAGAGATCCATTTTATTAAACCATTTTATCTAAAGCCATCGTATTTTCGGCTTGTTCACAATACACAAGGTAATTAAAACGGCAGCCCTATCCCAGCTTAATATGCGTAATTCCGCAACAGCAGACGGTTCTCATGGCTCGACTAGGCGAACATAAACACATAGAAGTTAACTTTTTATAACATGCCCGTAATAAACAGATTGGCATATAGATAACTAGCAGCGCCCCGCGGTTTCACTCGCATAAGTGTCGATCCCGTGGGAATATCGGGATAAAAACTATCCTATGTCCTTTCCCGAGACTCAAACTATCTCTATACCAAACATCTTTGTAGTCTTTGGGCGCGACTGAATGCATCGAGCGAGCGCATCGGTTTATAAGGCATTATTTAGTTAATTTACTACAATTAAATTAGTAGTCAAAATAAAAATATAAAAATTGAGTTTGGTAGATAAACACCTCAAATTTTAAAATATTTAATACTTTTTGTTATTTTCAATAAATTCTTACGCGTAGACGACGGTTTTGCGCATGACTTTATTGGGTTTTTTCAGCGTAGTCAACATTTTTTTACAAGTACTAATTCATTAAACTTAAAAAAAAAAAATCGTAGACTTACTAATATACTCTAAGGATTATTATTATTTAGGATTTTTTTTCAGATCGTTATTTGCTACCAGTAAGCTAAGAAAGCAATCGAAAAACTTGGTGTTTCGTGATTACGTAAAAACGTGTGTCCATTTTTTTTTTTGGAATTTATATTAAGTAGTTATCAAAACTTAAATTCGTAGACTTACTAGATAGATAGGTGATAAATACTTGTGTATTTTTTAAAAAACTAGATAACTTAAGGATATTGAGAAATTTGCGCTGAAAAAAACAGATTTTTCTGTTTTTACTTTTTAGTCCGCGAAATTGATAGGGACTCATATGATGCGACAACACGGACTGGCCGACAGGCCGACACCTCACATCGCGTGCATCCGATCAACTACACAAAAAATTAATAAGTTATCGAAACATGACATGTGCTTCTCGGAACCGATCGGTTATGAAGTTTTCCATAAAAATGTCAACTCGATATAAATAGCACGGTCGTTATGTCGAAAGGAAATAAACGTTTCAGATATTGGGAAAGTATACTTGTAAGTCACGGATAACTACTATAATATACGAAATGTTATTCTAAATTTTGATTAAAAAACAGGACTTGAAAACCCGATCCAAATGTTAGTAATAGTATCGGCAATATCGCCATACAGAGGTCTACACGAAATTAAAATATGGATACAAAAAAATCTATTTAATTGCCGAATAAACCAAATCGAAAACAAATTAATACGAATGTTTATTGGAGTTTTTATGGAGTACCTATACAAAAAGCTAATCGAAAAAATAAAACATCAAATAACTTGTTAGAGCCTTAGAGGTGCCCAGGCAATATTTTGTGTGTTTATTTTTTTTTATTTTGAAACTCTTGTCTATAATAATAATAAGTCAAGCAAAAATGGTGTTAAAGACTAATTAGTCGAAGAAAGAATTTAGTTTCACTGTAATCAGAGATTTCATCGGCAAACCAAGCTGAACAAAGCTAAGTTGTTCACACAAATCGATTCTACAAACCGGTTTATTCATTTTAAAGCTAGGTTAGATGTTAAAACGTCTAGTCGGACGTTATCTACGCTCATCTTAATTATTATGTTACTATTTTAATATTTAGAACAATTCTCGTTATTTATAGTGCGGGCATTATAATATAAGTCTTAAAATATTCACACATTTACATATAAATTGTAGATTAAAGTTTGATTATAGCCTAATTTTATGCGAATTATACGATGTTGAGTCATAAACGTACGTTTAATCAACGGCTGCTTAAAATTTTACTAGAAGTGGTGTGGGTATTAAATTCGCTGATACGTTATCTTCATCGTGGTGTTAAATGATAAAAATTGGTACCAGGGCGCGATGAAATCAATAGTAATATCGTTGACGAGAATTCCATCAGTGGCGGCGCATATTGCATTTTTGTTAAAGTGATTGTGTTTTTTTTTCTTCGAAAGCAGATAATATCTTTGCACTGCACGGGTAATTAAATAATTACTTAAGAATGTGTTCGATAATCTTATCTTATCGTACCGTAAACTATCCACATCTATTAATGCAATGTAACGACTGGCACAGCTCCATAATTTAATGTAAACCTCAACTTTTCCCGGCTCGCAGTATTAATGGTCGTTTTATGAATAAATCATATAATTCGTCCCCCGTATCGCGTACCCTTATCATAAACTGATATCTAACTCATGGTGTGCATGGAGAATAAATCGATATACGACGTAATTTTATTTACAGTTACGTACAGTAATAATTATGAACAGTTTACTGAGCGCCACACGTTTATTTATTTCCTGTGAATGCTCCTCGAACGCATACGACTCGTTTTCGTATAAAAAACCTGTTTGCTCCGTTAATTTATAAATTGAACACTTAATTATATCTAGTTGGTCATTTACGCCCGCGGCAGCTCGGATAAAAACTAATAGCAGGTAGTATTGCTAATTATACATAATTTAGTTAAAATTACTGTATAGCGGTCACTGGATTCCGCTGTATCACACGATATCATTGATCGAATGTCAGCTTACGTAACATCATGATAACCCGTCTAATGTCAGATTTAATATCATAATGCGTTTATTGATTGATGAATATAAATAATATTAATGTACTTATTGAGAATTTGAGACATCAACAGGTTACGTAATTAGATGCTAATGCTAAAAGAATATATTTTTTGCAATCAGTATTTATTTGTGTAGGGTCCGAGCGTTAATAAAATACTCATTAGTCAGCAAGCGAGCCGTACCGGGGCATTTAAACAATGTAGGCGTCGGCGTCGGCTCCGCGATTGGCCATTATACCATAAATCAGCGTTGACGCGCCACAGTAATTGGCTCGGTGACCGCGGCCCGCGGCCCGCCGCTGCGTCCGACTAGATTGCCTCTCCGTTTGATGGACCCCTAGTACTGCACAATTTCGACACTAATGGCTATGCTCTTCTGCTGCCCTAGTCTAAACGATTGATTGATTTTAGTTTGCCACACTTTACATTGGCGCCGATTCTGTTGTGTCACAAACTAAACTAAATTTAAGTTCAGGCATCTTTTTCTTTCCATTTCATTAAGAAAAGGACAGAAGATAAATATTAGTTTAGTCCTGTCAAATTAGTCAGCGCCTGACGTAAATTGACGTATTTTTAATGGCCATTTTTTAAATCTCGTCTAAATTGTCTATGGAGTATCTTAATTTGACAGGACTAAACTAATATTTATCTTCTGTCCTTTTCATAATGAAATAGAAAGAAAAAGATGCATGAACTTAAATTTAGTTTAGTTTGTGAAAAACAGAATCGACGCCAATAACACAGTTTACAGCAACATATACAGTTGTTTGTTTTACTTATACGTTTTTTATAAATATTTCGCTAACACACGTCATCACACGTGATAAATTGTTCATAACTGTCATAAGTGCGTTTACAAATTGTACTTATATAAAATATACGCATTCATATTTTTTATACTCAACTGTTTATACAAATTACTACAAGCGTTGAAAATAACGGAATTTCCATAACAATGGATCTATGCTCATGTTGTATAAATTATGCGATATCGATAGTACCTACGGAATATTTAACCGACCGACTGTATAAATAAATATTTGTCAATAGCTTGACGGCGACTTAGAATGTGATAAGTACTTATTGGAAGTTGTGTACCTGTCGCACCCAACTGGTTAAATTAGCCGTTTCTTTGGAAGTAGTGCTCGCCTCGCTTCGCTCTCTCGGCTCGCACGCGGTTGTTCATAGTTCTAACCTAACCTAACCCATTTGGTCGGGGTGCCCTGGCTTAGTTACTGCGACGGCTCGCGCGTGATTGGTTATAGTTCCACAACCTAAACTATAATTGAATATAATTCAGGCCGTTAGTTGAACGGCCGCCGCACACTGGGGCCGTTTCATATAAAGTAATGCTCAAAAGTCCAAACAAAAATAAAATGCTATAAAATGTTTATTTTAATTGAAATATCGGTCAGAAATGAAAAATTTATAAAATACAACATTATATTTCGACATCCGAAGCATCAGAATCATTAGAAAGGGTTAGTAATTCTCCTAAAAGCATATCTGTAACTTCAGCATCAAACGGTCTTCTTTTAACTACTTGCGAAGGTCTTAAAATTTGTTATGACAGGGTCAGAAGAAATAAGTAGACGATGAAATATATCTTCTAAGTTACTCTGTCTTGAGGTTTTTCGAGAGAAGCGCTCTCTATATATTTTAAAATTTATCACTTAACTGCCCAATCGGTAGTAAACAATTTGATATAATTTCAGTACCGTTGATTAATATTTTGTACAATGTCGTAGTTATTGGGTAGGTACCAAGGATAAAGAGGAACGTATAATAAAGGTAAAAAAATAAAAAATAAATAAAGGGTAAACAAAAATGTTAATTGCGTAACACACTATCAATCGGAATCTGACTTATTTTTTGAAGAAAATTTCTTCATAAGTTCGAAAAATTTGTCTGCTTAACACGTAAGTAAATAACAACAACCTTTTCTTAGAATCCGGACAGTTGGTATGATGTCTAAGGTAGGTTTCTAGGTCAATGAACTTCTTTCCCACAGATTTAAAGCTACTTTGGAATTATAATCTCACATAAGTTTGCATTTTTCAAGGTGAAGTATGATGATGAACTTTCTTCTGAAATGTAATGAAATAAAGTTGTCTACAACAAAAAAAAAAATCAAAAGTAGGTGCGACAGACATGATTTATAACTGTTTTCTTCAAAATATATCTTATTTAGTAAAATTAATTGCTAGGGACTTAAATACTTTGATTTTATAGTAACATCACAACGCCTAACAAAATTGGCGCGCAAGAAAACTTTTATTATCTTGAAAATGCGCAAAGTTCTATTGCTAATCTCTTCAGTTCATTACTAATCAACACCTCGTAGATATTGTAAAAAATATTTCAAAAATAGAACTTTGCGCAAAAAGGAAAAAATAAGAAATGTTTGATTCAGTACATAAAAAACCATACTATCACATATAATTAGTCATTAATCCAAAAGTACTAATCGTTAAGGTTCATAAAAAATAATATTAGAATAACCATACCTTGCCTAGTTGCAGCCATGAACCACTTCAATTAAATATGACGATTACTTACAGAAATAAATGTTTTAATATTCTCTACAAACTCACGAATGTTATCGGATAATTAATGATGTGGGTATAAAGTAAACTTTGAGCTGATGCACTGGACAGCAGATAGCAGTTACTGATTCAGTATTTGTAGAAATGATGTGACACATTCTTAAGTCTACCCTTACATAGTTTATTTTTTTTAAATACCCTCATTTTGAAAATCGAGTTTTGAGCATTACGTTGTATGGACGGGTCCCAGTGTGCGCCGTTTAGTTAAAAGGCTAGGCGGTTAATTAAACGGCTAATTGAACCAGTTGGCTGCGAATTTCAAGGTAATGGATGTTACATGAATCTGATGATCATAACGTTTATTTGAATGGTGTATTTAATAAGTATGATTATAGGAATAATAACACCTTGGCTAACAAGTTACTACGATGAAGTAGTTACATTAGCAGACCCGTACCCAAAATACGCGCATTGACGTGGAGTTGCGGACACCAGCCCGTAGTACCTATTACATTAGCAGACTATGAAATGAACTGTATACCTACTCACAGTAACCATTTATAGGTTTACTAGAGGCAACTTTGTCGTCTTCTCTATTTACAACATTTTTCGCGAGCAGTCACGGGCCATCGTTTGTATTACCATAACATAAAATTATACATTTGACATTTTTACTAAACGGGGTTTTACATTGAAATGTTGTATAAATAATGTATTTTTCTGAAAGTCTACCTATAGGTCACTTTAGTCGAGTCGAGTATGAATTAAATACTTGGACGAGTCGAGTAGTACTCGTGTGACTCGAATACTTGTAGGTATCATTAGCATGCTTTCGAATGCTCTCACACACAATGAGTGACGTTGACACACGACCATAAATAACACATGAAAAGACGCCAACTTTCTTTAACAATCCATAGACTATCGCGAATTCGAGACTAAGTTTTACACAACAGCAAGCACAGTCATTTTAAAACGTTCTCCAACAAAGTGATTTTATTTCAAAAAAGATTTCGCCACATAAATTAAACGTGAGGGACTTCATTTATGAGTATGAGCACAGAATAAATAGTTGTTAAATGGTTATTACTTTGAGAAAAATAGACCTATTATCATTCATTGATGTGTTAAGAGAGGGGACTGTGTTTTATAAATAACATGTCTCCGTTTATTTCCTTGGCAATTAATTTTATTGTCTGTAAATAACACTAATAAAGAATGCGCTAATAAAGATAAAGTATATGAAGGTTCATGATGACTGATTAATTGTTTATTGGTTACTTACATTGAACAGATACACGATATTATAATGAGTGGGTAAAGTTTATCGATATCCGTTAAGTGGCAGACATGCCAGCGTATGTAAGTTCGTCAGCGAAAATATTAGTGCTTCATATCCTGTTCGCTTTTGCTGTTTCTGTTTCTGAAGCGACATTTCATTTGTGTCACGTTTGCCTCGTAAACCGCGTTGAAGACTAATGCACGGAACCCAAACGTAAAACGAACATAACACGCCTAGTATAAGTGCCGATAAATCTTCAGTTTTCAAAGTGACAGCGCCTAACTTCACTCCTCAATACGTATTCACAGTTCACACAGCGATATAAAGACTTCACTGTACAGGCGTACTATTACGTACCTATTTTACGACAACAACCGCCATTACAATAAATCTAGATAAACACAACGTATTTTGTGATTACATTTGTTCAGGCTAAAAAAATAAGTACGACAGTGGAATATAAAACGCAAATAAGACTCCTAAAACAGATATATTTGTGTTTTCATTCAGTTGGAATGGTTCCAACGACCGTCAAATCTATTTAGATGACGTCACGATACAATACAACGTATCGAATTTTTCAGTTCTGCCTGAAATAAAGCTGGCTGATTTCATCTTTAAATGATAAAATTGTCGAGCGGAGTTGAAAAGAATGGTTCCAGTGCGCTAGTTGGTTTGGTAGTAATTTTCCGAAAGACGTTTAATAGTGGCACGGGCGCGGGTGAGTCGTGCCGGGTGACAAAAGCACTGCACTAACGGCGGTCCATTTGTCGGCGAGCACGGAAGGCGCCGCGTTCCCCTTTATTTCTGCTGCTCAGAGCACTGCACCGCTGCTGTGCCCGATCGCAATATCCTGGACGCCATGCAAATGGCGGCCCAACTACCGCGTGCTGCTCGTTTTTATGCACGCCTGGTACAAACTGCTTTTGTTTGCAATGGTTTATAAAAACGGACTTAACTTTTTACTGCACTGGATCTCATTCAATTAACCTAATAGATCATATCAAATGTGTATCTTAAATAAAGGTTGTTTATAAGTTCCTTTTAATTAACAAATCAATCATCATCATTGACTTCAGAACTGATGGAATCGTGTTCATGCGGTCAATGCAAATGCATTAAAAAAGGTACCTACACTTGACCTACACGGAGTTTACTACGGTGTAGAATTATAGTATCATGATTAATCTAACGATAACAAAGGCACATTGCCGGTGCACTTTAGATGACATGTTCAATTAAAAACATTTTACGCTACCAGTGCAACATTCACTAACTGTATTATTTTATCTGTTGCAGGTAAGACAGAACTGGCCGAACAGGTGAGGGTTTTATTCTCTTTGCGGTTCGCGGGCGACATGTGTGAACTTTATTATGGCCGCCTTTATTATCCGCGGAAAAACGACGCGCGAGCCGACCACATTCCGCCAGTTGCCAGTCGCCACCCTCTTACTGAAACGTCACGAAAATCACCAGTTCATAGACATACAGTAAACTAGACGCGCTTGTTTGATGAGCTAGTAACAAGTCGCAAACAGTTATAAAAACAACACAAAAATGTAGTTTTCATGAGCATGCGACAAGCGACACACTTATTTACACAAGTCGGTACTTATGTTATCGCAAAGCAAATTTACACGCTTGAGCAACGGTTCCGCGGCAGTTTTATTATAAATTACGAGCTGTGGTGTAAAAAAGTTATACCGTCTCATTGTTTGCGGAGTCGACGATGCGTGTGAACTTTAATGTCCGGGCCATTGTCGCGGCGGTCTCGCTAAACGACTTACATCAGCGTCCATTCAGCTGAACACAGCCGCGCATTAGGCCAGCATTAAAGCTGACTTAGCGCATTAGCAGTATTAGCACTCATAACAGTAACGGCCGACTGAGGCGAATTACTATTTATTGCTGCTATTTTGAACGACATTAAATTACAGCCGGCGCTGGGCGACGTGAGATACATCCTTATCTCGGACGTTATTGCCACTTTGACCTATTCGACGCGGCTAATAGCCACACCAATTGTTTGTAAGTGTGCGGACTACGAGGAGGTGGAGATATTTCGCCCGAGCGGTGGTGTCGGTGTCCCGGTGACTCGGTGCGTACTGATGATGATCGCAGATACAATCTGTGATTTCATCGTCCAAATATGAGCACGAGGCGATAAACCGAAGTAAACCGTTGATAGCTGATTGATTCATTTCGTTGTAGATAAAGTCACGTTGTGTTGTGAGGCGACAGGGTTTATTGCCCAAGATTTTATTGTCTCGTCGAGGATATAAAGAGGTCGGCTGTACGCGCCGCCAGACTACGTTTACTCGCCTAATGGCTTTTGCAATATTTATTGGTCTAATTTAAACTAAATTATTTTTGTGGTAGATGTATCGCTTTTATTCGAGTGATAAAAGTTAAATTTATTGTCTCTTTGTGTGTCGCTCTATGAAGATAAATATTCAATTTGCTGCGATGATATTTCTGAGAAACGACGAGTCTGCAGTGCAGTTTGATTAAACGAGGTACTAAAATAAATACGAGGAGGTAATTTGGTTGGAGAGAAGTCGGCCATTTGCATTGCAGCTCGTCCAGGAAATTGCTACCGGAGCCGCGTGGCTATTCCGCCGGTGTATAATAAGTAGTGTCTGATTATCAGCCACCGTGACGGTAACTGCCCACTTCCATCCTACGGGACATTAATTAATGTCACACTTATACTAATTTATTGCGCAAAACATTATGTACAAGTTAAACAAAAAGACATGAACGAGGCTGTGAGCATTACATAAAGTGAACTGTCAACAAATACAACAGCGTAGCTTAGCTATTCACAACTGTTCGATACGCTTCCATGCCGAATGGAACATCAATCAATGTTACCAAAAGAGTCACTCTAAATGCTTGATGTTCAAAAAAAAAAATCTAAAACCCGAAAATGTTGTTCAAATAGACGACCCCTATTCTTCCGACAGATATTTGCTGTCAAAGGCAAGGGTAACTTAGTAATTCAAAACGTGCCATTTTCGATTCGACAACCTGTTGTATGGTTATGAATAGCTATGCTGTTCAGAGAAACTGTAATAACGGTGTATAAGCGATAAAACACGATAGTGTCTTGAATGAAAACATAGTTACAAAACGCAATTAGTTAAATCCGTACAGATAAGATCCGTCGGATCTATTAGTTCGGAGTTATCTCATGAAATTATCTCGGGGCGAGCCTTCAATAGTGAGTGGAGTTATTTCTTGAATTCGTGTTGTATCTTAGCGGTGCACGGTGGTCTGACTCTCGGGCGAACGGAAAAATATATCATTATTTTACAACATTCCGTTTCACTTTTGTTTTCTGTTGCTGTGAACAGTGAACATAATATACCGCATTTACACAATCGTGCTCGCTATTCGCCTCGTGGCTCGACGAACGATTCGACGAACCATGGGCCTTCGCGAACTACTGTTCACACATTCGCGGGGTGTAGTATTTTCACAACGCGAGCCACAACGCGAGCACGCGAATCGCGAGGCGAGCCACGAGGCGAATAGCGAGCCCACTGTTTACACATGCGGGTTCGTGATTCGGCTCGTGGTTCGCCTCGCGGTTCGCGCGATTGTGTAAATGCGGCAATAGATTTCCAGTTTCCCGAACCCTCTCCGTCACATCGCATCGCTTCGCTTACCTACTTCGTTTTCGCTTAGTTCTTTATGCCTTTTTTTTTTTTTTTGCTCGACTCCGATGTGTCGTAGCGTGATATTAAATAGCTTATAGCCTTCCTCAAGAATAGCGCGTTCAAACAAACTCTTTAGCTTTATCCTACTAATATTATAAATGTGAATGATTGTGAAGATGTTTGGATGTTATGTTACTGAATCACGCGTAAACCGTTGAACGGATTTGGATGAAAATTGGCACATAGATAGACCATTTCCTGGATAACAAATAGGATACTTTTTATCCCGATATTCTCACGGGATCGAAACTTACGCGGGTGAAACCGCGGGGCGCTGCTAGTTATATAGATTTTACAACATTCCATTTCGCTCAACATTATGTTTTATTTGGAGAGCTGTAACAGTATCGGTGAGACTGAAAAGAAAATTGCAGTATGTACTTATTTTTCAAAGACGGTAAGTAGGTACCTACGTCATACGATATTTGGTTGAACTGTTACGTGAACCATCATCATTACTATTCATTACATCGATAACGATTGTTACCTACGGCCACGTTTTGTTACTAATCACAATTATCATATTATCATTATTTAACGCTAAATATTTGCATAACAATGTTCTGATTACCACTATTTGTTAAGTAGGTCATGTATGTATCGCGCTTGTTTGCAAGGTCAATAGTGTTATAAATGTAACCATGTTTATTGACTTGAGTATATTTTAGCAGTCATTTAAGCACCTCTCCATTTATGGTATCCTGATGTCACGATTATGTGACCAGATATTTATACAAGGTGTAACGTTAAATGCGCAAAACCTCTTAAGGGGTCATTGTACTCATCATTTTGTACAACTTTTACTATGGGACACAAGCTGAAATCGCAAAAAAAAATCAGTTGTTCCCTACATTTATGCTCGCGTAACTCGTCAAAATGTACCTAAGTACTAAACAGCTGTTTTTTTTTGCGATTTCAAGTTTGGTCCCATAGTAAAAGTTGTTCTTATTGATGAGTACAATGACCTCTTAAGAGGTTTTGCGCATTTAACGTTACACGTTGTATATGGACGTTGCATGATATGCATTATAGCAAAGCTAAACCTTTATGAATAGGTAGGTAGGTATAGCAGTGTTCATAGTCTCAGATAATTTACACTACTTTAGTGAAAATAAATGTAGTCTAAGGGCTGATTTTTCCAACGCCAGATAATTTTATGGGAGGAATAATTTTGAATTTTTGACAATAATCTTCCAACCATACAAAAACTGTCAGACGTCAATATTTATTTTATTCCACGAATAAAAATTATCTGTCGATTGAAAAATCAGCCCTTAGTTGATTTAAGAATGACCATTTGTAACAAAAAGTCCTAATAAGTTTTTGGTTTCATTGGAATTTGAACTTTGATAAGTATGACATTCAGTTTGTTGTTCCATGACTTAAAAATTATCTCAAATATTTAAAAGATTGATCCCTCGCCCTATTTTTGATGCTGTCAAACAAACTTCTGTAATCACGATAGCTAGAATTGTATAAGAAAGTGCTACTCCAAGTTAAGGACTTAGGAGTTAGGACTTTCTCGGTCAAGGCCAGTCCTTTTCTTCCATCCCATAGAGCCAACACAAAGTTTTTTACTGTCTGCTCCCAGGACAGAATGTGCATTAATGTTTTATGATCCGGCCGGCAAGCCAGCACTAAAACAACAATGTACAGCAGCTCAAGCATTTTATAATAGTGGTTTTAAATTTTTAATACTGTAATTTGCGAGCTGCGAACCGTTCGTGCCGCCCTAGTATTGTTAGCACAGACGGACATACTGTAGTGAAGTGATGTAATTCACTTTGCCTACCTATTTACTACCAGATGTTTGTATTCTATGACTTTTTCCACGGTTCCACGGTAAAACGGCTATTAGCGTGAGTGCACACGAGTAGCACGTTTTAATTATTTAATGAAGGCGGCGCCGCGGCGCGGCGCGTCGAGCCCGCCACACCGCGGCACCGCCACATGGCCGCGCGGCCGGCCAGGCAGCGCCCGCGGCCCCGCCAGGCAGCGCCCGCGGCCCCGCCAAATGTGCTTCTAATTACACAGCCCTACTTTTAACTAATAACTCGCTAGTGGGTACAAATCGCTAGCTTTATTTTCAGTTACCACATGCATTACGACTAGCTTTACATTTAATTCGTATACAAACATTTTATTAAGTATACCTACAGTATACTTACCTGTTTCATTAGTTAAACGTAAATTAGTCCACGCGATTACTTTGTTTTACTAAGTGGATTAAAACGGAATCTTTTGTTTTTTCCAGTATTCTCATCTGAGTACCTACCTATTCTGAACCGGGGCAGGCCGACTTTGAAGTTTTATCTCTGTTTAAATTAAATTGTATTAGTTGAATTTTCTTAACTTTGACAACGTAACCGTTTCTACAAATTGAAGTTTCTTCGAAGATTCTTTGTGAAATTAATAAAGTTTTAATTGAATCTGTTGAAAAGCAATTTTCGGTAGATGTAAACTCAGATATATTTTGGCTGTTTAAAGAAAGCATTATCATTTAAATCATAAGCATAACATTCATAACAGTAGTTGGTTTCCTTTTGGGTGGCTGTTGCGTTGTCGCTCTCTGGTCACGTGTCCACCATTCCTTTGTCCGTCCGTGTGACAGAAATTCTCAGAGCTTTGCGATCCGTCACGATAGCTATCTCAGCTCAGACATCCAGCCGAGGATTTCTTGCTAAGACAGCAAAGTTGTCGTCATTTCTTTAAAAAATCTTATTGTTGTATTCGCCTTAATATTATTTAACACCATAACATTAGTTATTAACGCATGTGTAGGTAATAATCAAGTTAGCAGCGCATTGAATCCTGTCACGAGTGACGCGAACGTCGGTAAATCAGAGTTAACGTTTTCTTTGCTCCGGCGGATTTATGGTCGAAGGCTCGACACCTCGCTCATGTATCTTCCGTAGCTTCATGCTCCCCTGGTACTACTGGTGCGCATCTGTGAACCACGCCGGCGGCGGTCGACAGTTCCAATCGCTGTTTATTTTGCATTTTTATTCAATACACTCACATTCGACTCGAGATATAAAATAAGCGCAGCTGTTTATAATAATACTTCACGTCCGCTTATAAAAACATACCTATATTTTTATCGGAGCAAATACCTCGCGCAAGATAAAAACGCTTTGAATATGACAGGAATAAATGAGATGTCTTGTACTTGAAATAGTGCGACGATAGTGAGAGCAATCGATCACAGGGACTCGCACGAATTGCAACATTTATATAGATCCGTCCCGAGCTTTCCCACTTTTATCCCGGCGGGAGATTTATATTCACGCGCGACACCTCTTCGCCCTTTGAAGTTGTTAGATGGGGGGGAATAAATTCTTACCGCGCTCCGACGTTGTTTTTAATTAAAACGCCATAAAGTTTAATACTTTATTATGTTTAGAACAGAAATGATAATTACCAAGAAAATTATGTATAGCTATAGCTAACAAACACGTTGTAAGAAATCAGAAGGGTAAACACATAAAAGACTGTGTAAATGTTAAAAGCCATTACCGGAAGCCATTGTCCGAGTGGTGAGTCAGGGCTCGAGTGTGATCTCCACTTAATCCGGTGTACGCGGATAACAACGCTAACAATGTGATAAAGCGGCTCCGGACACGTCGCACTCGCTCGCAATAACTATAAACTATCAACCGCAAACGTCTGCCATCTTGTACCCGGAGTCGATGAAATATCCACCTCTCCCTCACACCTCCAGGGAAGGCGGGAGTGCTATCTCCTTCCGCCACCCTCTGGGCTTGTGCACACGAACGTCATAAACGCAGTGTCATCTTGCCACTTGGAAATTCACATCTCGTACACAGATTTTCATTGGAATCGGTAGTAAAAACAAATAAATGAAACGGATATATTTTTCTGTTTAATTTACAAACTTCTTGGATTTCCCACGTGTTAGCAGTAAGTATTTCAGTTTATTTTTCTTACATGTTTTTCATCCGCTTTCCTGTTGCATTCCATCTTTATTTCCCGCTGAGAGTGTGTAATGGAGTTAGTCGTCTGGACTGGTAGTTGCACGTTAAGCGAGCTGAATATCTGCTCAGTTTCGTAGTCTCCTGGTATTGGAGTTTAAATTACACGAATTAATCCGGTCGGCTACTTCGCCTTCCCTCGGGATGAATGTGTTTACGTACCCCCATCTTGTATGATATTTTTCTTACGAGACCGTTTCAAGTAACTGTTTCCTTTTAGGATTAAATCTGTAATCCTGTTTATAAAAAAAAAACTTTGAATACTTTCTGCGAACTGACAAGCCCAATTCTACACAAATCCAATTCTGTCCTCTATATGACCTAAACAATGAAAATGTTTTCATTGTTGGGACGTACTAATATGTTTCGTGTTTACTATTTCAGGAATTGTCGTCAATGTTTTAGAAATTCTTGTGTCTGTGGATCTATATTATCATTCTGTTATTTTTGACGGCTAAACTTATCGTTTTACTAACAGATCCAAATGATGAAATGTATTGTTTGTCATTCTCATTGTGCGTATGTATTGAATCGAGTGTCACAAAGAAATGTTTTAGTGATTCAATGGTTGAATTAGTATGGCGATCACAGAGCACTTTCTCAATGGCGCGATGTCGCATGAATTATTGATGTAGGGTGGAGCGGCGAGGCAGTGAGGCAGACGCGGCCAAACCCGACATCTCCGCACACCATTTTATTGTTATAAATTATTCTTTTTCTTTCCGTCCACTTTTATTACTACATCACACAATTGCTAACTTTATTGCCCTCGTCACATTGAATACCTATAGTACATCGTGTGATTTTTGCGTTGATTTACACGTAAGTAATTGTAATGTAGGTACTTATAAGAATTTTTATTTATAGCTATAAAATCTTGCCAAAGGAAGTATAAAACGTGTATTAAAGACTTCAAAGTTACAAAACATTCAATAAACGTGTAATTAAATTCCATTAATAAAACAACAGTTATATTGTGAGCAACGACGATATCTCTTTGATTGTGAGGGAATGTAATTTGAATTTCGCTTCGCATCGTTTATTATGAGGTTATTGTAAGTGGAAGTGAAATGACGTGCATATTATTCAAATTAAGATTTTAAAACGCTCAACGAGGCTTTCCGGCGAGGGTATATTCAAGCGGCGCGTCCGTCACTGCTCGTCAACAGGTTCTCAAACTGTTAATCAATTACACACACCGTTGGTTCGCGCGCTTTTTCCTCGGCGTAATGGATACCGCAGTCCGCAATAACGTACCGGTAATAAGTACGTAGCCATGTATGTACACAGCGAGTCGGTTGGGTTCACGCACGAATGCCTCGCCGAGTGCGAGGGTAAGCTGAGCGGCCGACTCCAGCTACACGCTGTTGTGCTCGTGTGCGGTTGGCTGTTTTTTATTCGTGCATGTGTGGCAGCTTTACTGGTCGTGGCGAGGATGGCATCGCGGAGCGTCGCGTGTGTGCCGCTGCTATTTTTCGAGAGCCCCGCTTGCGTGTACGGTGTCGTTTTTGCGCTCTCTTTGTTTTATTGTTTTCCTTTGCGACTACAAAAATGAGCGGTGCCGTCGTTATTGTTCACTCGGCTCTTGTCTTGTACTGCCGTTTCGAACGATTTCTTGAAGCCGGTTCGGTTGCATTATAATGGCATAATTAAACGCTGTAATAGACTACAGTTTTTGCCTTGTTAACGCTCTATTCATGTCTACTTTTTGTCTGGTTCGTAGACAACTAGACATAAAAGTTAATTGTTTTGTGGAGTAGAGTAGGCTGATGAAAAAATTGACACGGTAACTGATTTAAAAGGGCTATTTAAACAATAAAAGTTTTCAAATACGGCTATCGGGAAAGCTCGGGGCCTCTCATTTACATAAGGACGTAGAGTTAACGTCCGCGGCCCAAATAAAGACGGAACGTAATTTGCATATGCAAATATCTTGTCGTTTTCATGCAAATACTTACTTGGTGTATTACAGACGGCTTAATGGTACTTACACAGCCTCTAAGATCCCCTGGGCGCTTTGAATATAACGTACACTTGCTCTATTTGTTCCTGATACAATAAAACGAGACAGGAATTTAATTTAAATAATTATCTACTGTGTTTCAAGATGACTGTCGTACTGCGTGTTCTTCTTCGTAGCACTCTTGTCAGAGCGGTCGTGGTCCTCATGTAGTTTCTCGTCTAGGGGCTGATGTGATTCGCCTCACGATTTCTCGCCACCTACTCCGAATTTTTGTATTTTTGGTACACTCACAAGCCCACCGCAGATTTGTCTTTTTTTAAATAAATCTAACACCTTTTCCAAAATGTCTCCTTGCTAATGAGAAACTTAATAGGATGTGTGTGTTCAACGCTGTGTTTGTGTATTGTATGAGTATAACAATCAAAAACCTTTTGTGGCTCCAACAGGTTTTCTGTCTGAGGCATCAGAAATGTCAATCATCCCATCGTATTGAGTCGAGAGTTTTTTGCGCCGGAACTCATCTTGTTCGAGCGCGATGATAATAACCCTTCTCGAATACCTAAATGTGGTGTCATTACGTTTTAAGCAACTCGCTGTATTAGCATAAACACTTACCGTTGTTTATAATGACTTTTATTTACGTTTTAACTAGGTACTTTTATTCTGAAATTAACAGTTGGATGGTTTGTGTTTTCACGTGTCCAATTTATTTAAAACTCGTGTTTACAGTATCTCGCTTGCAAGTTGTATATTTTATAAACATCTGTTAACATTGTAAAGATGAATGATGCTCAGATCTTTTCTTTATGTAAATAAGTTTGAATACTTGTTTTACTTGTTAAATGTATGTAGGTGTTGTTGGTAACTGTCCTGTTAATATTACCTCTAATAGGTTTATTATTTATTGTGGACGATGCGACAAATCGCTTTGTTTGCTGAAATTATTAACGTAGCTTTGATGACAGGGCAAGAGGCAGCTCGATTGACTTTCAATTACATTGTAATGTGGTTTTCGCATTCCGTACTACTGCACTGCACTGTTTTGTCCAAACGCACGAGACTTCATTAGTAATGACGTTTTATTTTATTTGAGCGTTTTTAACACAACAATAACATGACACAACATAGTTGACTGATAGAGAATGCCCAAGGCATTAAGTCCGCCTTTGTACCTTTTTTGAGTACGAAAAGTGTAAATAAATAGTAGTACTATTAACATTATACATAAGTACCATTTTGTAAAACGTCTAAGGTTTATTGTTAGTAAACTGTACATTCCAACAAAAGACAACACAATGTAAGTAAAACGTTTATTTACAAATACTGCTAAAACAAACTTTACCAAGACATTAGGAACACGGAAGAAACGACACATGTTAAAGCCGAAGTGCATTCAAATCGTTTAGTTGTCTGGAATTATTCTGTGTCGATGTAGACAATAAAATGTCCATGTCGGTCCCGCAGCCACAGCCTCCGCCGATAGCATCTCCTCTCGCTATACAAATAGCGCTATTAACCTTAACACCGCTAAACGCGACATGTTGAGGAACGCTGGCCCCGCTTTCTCACTCGCACACGCTATAAAGACATTCTATCTCGCTCTTACGTGAGTATTAGGAGCGTCGCGTGTTTTAAAAAATAAAGGGCGAGATGAATTAAACCGATAAGTTGAGTGTTCGAGTCCATACGTGACATAATGTGTGGTAATTGATAAAATAAACATTAGCTTGCGAGGAACTAGTGACTAGTGGCTAGTGGAGTGGCTAGTTGTAGCGTAGTTTGAGAGATAAGATCACTACGTGAAGGTTTTGTTCGTAAGTCAATATGGATTTATTGAGTACTCGAGTCGATTGAAAGGAATATTATCATACTTTGTACTAATATTATTTGTTTTACATAGATGAAACTTGTTTGTTAGAGATCCTGTAAACATTTTAATTTAGATAGGAACTTCTTTATTGTTATACCTACATAATTAGTAGGCTTTCTGCTGGGTAATTGCGTAACACACAATCAGTAGCAATGGCTTTCATTCTGACAGGTCAACAACATTCATTGCGTTTTTTACGTTGTTGAGCAGACAAATTTTTCAAACATATTATGAAGCAATGGATTTGTAATAATAACATACTTCAAAATTATTCAGATTGAGATTGATGGTGTGTTACGCAATTAGGGAGCTGCGGTGGTATTCTGTAAAAATCTCACCGTGAAAAATTAGGTGAAGTGAGTGTGGAGTGCGCTGTCAATAGTGTCAATTCCTAGCAAAAACAAACTCACTTCACCTAAGTTTTCACGGTGAGATTTTTACAGAATCGACCGGCTGTTCTAATTTTGTAGGCGCTTTTTGCAAAAATTACTTCAAAGATAAATTAAATGCTTTTTCATTAATTTTCTTGATAATTTACATATTATTTTATCTTACGAATAATTATTTTTATTCATATTCAAGTAGGAACATCAATTTAAGTAGATCAATGCGCACGATTTTCTATAAATAAACGTAACGCTATAATTATGACATGGAAGCAATAACCTCACACCACGATGTAGAAATCGTTTATTTTTATTGGCGCAAATCATATACCTACCAGATGCTTTCATACATTTTGCAATCTGGGAATCCCATGTAGAAATTATTTTTTTTATTGCGATAAACCTACATTTTGCGCAATTTCTAAACTTTTTGAATCGTTATCTCAAAAACGGTGGCTCTTAGGAAAAAAAGTGTTAGACATTTTTTATAGATAATTATCTGATCTACAATTTTTGTCTGGGCTAATTTTATGATAAAACTTACCGTTTTGCTAAAAGTCGCGAAAAACCCGTTTTTGTGACCTTGAGTAAAAATTTTTCCAGGTGTCGGATCGATGAGGACTTTTCACATTTCATTTAGTGTTTTGTATAATCCTACCAATTTTCAGCGGAGTGTGAATTTTTGTAACCTTGGATGTCTAATTGACCGGACTATTAGCCTTTTCCCAACTATGTTGGGGTCGGCTTCCAGTCTAACCGGATGAAACTGAAGACCAATATTTTACATGGAGCGACTGCTATCTGACCTCCACAACCCAGTTACTGGGTAAGACGACACCCCGATAAAATAATCTAGTAGTGTTACATTGCAAATGGCCATAATAGAAGTAGGTAAGTAGGTAGGTAATTCTCCGAGAGTTGTATGAAATGGCTTTATTACAGCAGATTGACATAGTGTGTCGATTTAATTAACAACTAATATCCCTGACTTATACAAATGTTCAGGCTTTTAATATTTATTCATGATTGGGATAAACCAACCCACTTTGTTAAATCATATTTAATTTCGACCACAATAATATACCAGGTTGCCAGCGGTTGAAGGAGTAATCTGAAGTCTCCTGCTGAGTTTATAATGGACGTTTAATTACCGACCGACTGTTTCGTAGCATTGGCTATCGTTTACAGATCTCGGTGAATTCCGTGAATTACCGGCAAGGCATAAATAGTAGTTACTATCCTTACTATGAATGAACTAATAAATAATTAACTATACCTCAATAGCTACCTAGAATTCTCACGCTTGCTGTTGGTGGAGGTTTAATATGGAATAGGTATGTTACGTGTTTTGATCCGACCTAATTATACTTACCTACTTTACAGTGAAATAAAAATTTCAATGAAACAGTTTTTGACGCACGAAAATGTGTTCACTAATATAATCCTGAATATTTAAAACAACCAGCAAACCCAGCATATTAAATAAACAGGCTTAATTTATAATCCAACCTAAACTGTCAGCAGTGTCAGCATTTCAATGCAAGCTCTGATTTAAAATACTTATGAACAAACACCCCAAATTGGGGAAGCTAATGCAATACAAATTATGCATGGGGTAGCTGCGGGCAACGTGAGCATATGCCAGTAATTTCGGCGCGCGCCATCAACGACGTTCAACGCCCGTGACATCAAAGGGTTCTCTCTCGATTTAATCACAATTTGATTAGATTGGAATTGATGCTTAATGAGCTTTGTGTGCGTTCACTGCGAACCTAATTACCTTGTCTAATGTTTGAGATACGATTACCCATAAATATCTAATAGTATACTAATTAATACTATACTAATTCCTGTCATGTTCAAGTACGCCCTTTATAGTTAGAAGAACACACGTAGAAGCTATCTAAACAAATGGTAATCTCAATATTTTATCGGTACTGCTTCGTAAAGAATAATAAAATAGTGTTATTTTAAAAATATTTTCCAATTTCATCCGAGGATTTTGCTCCGAATCTCGTTCGCTCGTAAAAGCTGCACAAGAAAAAATTAGAGATGTCATGGCCGCTTTCTTTGCGCGGCTACGGTCATAATTTCATTTTCTTCGTCGGGGTAACATGAGGCAACGGAGCTCATTTCATAAACCCATAATGCGGTCGCTGCATCCCGCTCGCGCTACTCGCGAGGAAGCAGGAGAGGTAGAGGTATAAAAGTGTTTCCGTCGAAGTTTGAGCTCTACGACGCTCTGTGTAGACACAGTTTTCGGTTAGATAAGATGGCGGGTGATGTCTTCCGCCCTCGACAAACAGCACACATAAGTAGAAGTTTTCTGCTTCATTTATTAGCAGGCGAATGTCGACGTGAAGCCAATAAACCGGCGCGCTCGCCACCCTCTCCAGACGATTTATGAGTGAAAGTCGTACTAATTCCACTAACAGCGCTCCCCCAATTTGAATGTTAATTTTTAACAATTTAAGACTGTTTAGTGACTTTGTTATGAGTTGAGGCGCGTCTAGTGAATTCGTAATATCCGTCTGTAACTCATTCATTTCAGATTTGCGCTCGAATGGCAGCTGTAAAGGTTGACGTTTGTAATGCCATTTTACGATTATAGTATACTGTTAGCACTCGTGTACTGTGAATTAATGAGAGTCTAACAAATCCAGTCTTATCGCCGAGTTTCATCGTATTTTACCGAAAAGATATAAAACAAGAATTCGCAGAATGAAACCCAAACCAATATTCCTTTTGTGAATACAAATATCTTATTTATCAATTACTGAGCATGAATTACGTTTTATTGTAGTAGGTACTTACTTACTTACTTTATTCTTTCCAGGTAAGTTTGCGGGTTCGGTACAATTTGGAGGTAACTCCAATCATGGGTAATTTTCTACCTACATACACAGGTAAGTGCAAAAAAATATGGTAGAGGCTGATATTTGAATTTATTCATTCTGAATATTAATATTCATGAAGGCATTAAGAGTATTTATGTTGGCTTTGCATAATTAAATGTTTTCAGTACCTAACCTTTGAAAGTGAAGGCATCCAGTGATTATGCATAATGATGGATTATGCCTAGCTGCCATCGTGTCATTAATCTAGTGTAAGAAGAATATGTCATAGACACGATATTATTATGGCTGTACTTAATCTATACTTGCGTTAAAGTTATACGTGAGAATGTTAGTAAGTAGGACTTAGGTAGTTAGAAAATTTCATTCGGCTCATGTTTTTCCCAAGGTAGGCGTTCAAGGATTGCCACGCGATTTTCCTTTGTAGTACATTTTTTGAATTTATCATAATTTGGCTTAAAAGTAGCTTAGGAACTTGCCAAGTAACAAAAAAAAGTCTGAAGATGCTAATGATACCGTCTTCAGACTTTTTTACTTAGACTTTTTACATTGAAAATGGAATTACTATACGCGGAATGACTCTACACTCTACAGTCATTCCGCGTATAGTAATTCCATTGCCAATGTATGTAATGGAATATGTAGAATAGAATACTTTATATATATATGAGACAAGAAAATGATAGCTGTCATAATTTATATGAAAACTAGCTGACCCCGGCGAACTTCGTACGGCCTTAGAATTAATAAATGTTGACTGAAATCCGTTCTCGATATATCATCAAAAAAGCCGTTCCATACAGAATGTGTAAGAAAATGAATTACTTACTTACCTATCTTAATTTTTTTTTTCTTGACTTTTTTCCATATTTTAATAGACAAATTCAACAACTCAAAGATCATAAAAATCGATCCAGCCGTTCTTGAGTTATAAATGGTGTAACTAACCCGACTTTGTTTTATTTAGATCATAGATGTTTTCACTTACCTACGGAACACAGAAGTTAGCAGTCAAAGAAACGCTAACCAACCTTTTAGAGGTCACAAATGGAACATTTAAAAAGCCACTGTACCTCCTCATAAACCTTACACGGCGACCAAAAACAAATAAACCAGAAATAGATAGGTCACACGTTCAAAAGCCGACACAGCTCCACATCCATAACTCTTTGACTCCCAAGGGCCTACGCTCCGAGTTATTGCTCGGTAATTGTCTCCAATGCCCCAGCTCCTCCTCTAGCTCTGTTCATTAAATAATTAATTTGGATCGAGGTAAACCATGTCAATACCAGTACCCACAGGGGCCACAGGTATATTGTAACCATAGTAAATACCCAAATCCGGCGCGAGACGGCTATATTATTTACCCGAGGGTAAAGTCTCTCCTTTGATCTCCCTCCCCGACATTTTCTTATACCCTCCGCTTTAATTATTTTGCCTTTGAGCCTCCCTCTACGCTCGTGGAGTGAATTTTAAGAGGCTGTCACAAAATGGACTCTTAATTACGACTCGACCAAGTTTTATTTGTAATAATTAATACGTTTCCATAAAATGTTACTTTATGAATGTTATTGCATTAAATAAATGATACGATGAGGTGAGTATAACGGTCTCTACGAATCCCTCTCTTTGACTAGACATACTAAATATCGCAGCTAATATTATAAAATATGTATGTGGAGGTAATCTCGGGAAGTACCAGTCGGATTTAAAAAAATATTTTCCCATTTGATAGCCCATTTTTCCAATTTGAGGAAGACCATTATTATGCTATTTAACATCACGCTATGACCCTTAGGAGCCGAGCAAAAAGAAAAACAGTCGGAACGGTAAGCGAAAACGAAATGGTAGCACGGGTAGGTGATGCGAAGCGAGGTGATGGGTGAAGGGTAGCAAGAAATTTCACGCGGACGAAGTCGCGGGCGGGCAGAAGCTAGTTGTTAATATTTTAGTCGTTGTGAAACCTACCCAATTACAGTGTTGACTTTTGATTCGCTGTTGCTTGACCCACGTATAACGTAAAGGCTCCTACAAAGAGGAGCGACACGCGATATAATTGCGCTCGTTGCGCGACTTACGGTGTCTTTGTGTCGCGCGCGATTTTATCGCGTGTCGCGCCTGTTTGAAGGAGCCTTAAAGCTTTTAACTTTTCACTTAACGCACTTTGTCAATTTACGGGTTGACTATATTGAAAATCAATTCTGTTTTTGCAAAGAAATGAGGATCTTTTGTTCAGCGTATACGATTTAAAATGATTACAAGGTAAAAGTTCAAAGAAAGACCTTTTGTGTTCGTGTCATTACAACAGAAACTCGACCAGTTTTTTTTTATTATTATAGATACGTACTTTCCTACGTCACCCTGTAAATTGTATTCATTATCATTCATAGCATTTTTTTCGTATCAAAGAACTCGGCAATTTCGCTGACATTACCACACCCTTGCCTATTTGTTTGGATATTTGTTTTATTCCCCAAAACATTTTAAAATAACTTGATTCTCTCACATCATCACCTGCCTAACCTTTTCCCAACTATGGTGGGGTCGCCTTCCAGTCTAATCGGTTGCAGCTGAATACTTGTACCAGTATTTTACATGGAGCGACTGCCTATCTGACCTCCACAATCCAGTTACTGGGTAATTCGATACCCCTTAGTAAATAGTAATATAATAAGAATGTATATAAACTTAATAAAATTTGCACGCAAGCTTGCGGGCAGAATACAATGACAGTTAGGTTATAAGATCTTACCTTTACCAAAACAATGTATTTCTAGCAAATAAACGTTTGATTTGATAAGACTGGTTGTCAGACTTTCTGGCTTCTACGACACGTAACGACTGTCAAATATCCACAAATGACAGCAGAGACCAGTGGCTTAACGTGCTTTCCGAGGGACGGAGGGGTCTTGGTATGTGAAGATGGTCACCGATCCACGGACCAACCGCGGCAAGCGTAGCTTACCTTTATCGATCGACCCGTGCGGCTGTTATTAGCCACAAACCCCTTTACCACGTCACCCTGTAAATTGTATTCATTATCATTCATAGCATTTTTTTCGTTTCAAATAACTCTGCAATATCTTTCCTTGCCTATTTGCTTGGATATTTATTTTATTCCCTAAAACATTTGGAAATAACATGATTCCCTCACATATGAGAAAGAAAATGAGATTGGAACCCTATTTCGTTACATTTGTTGTCCTTGTTTGACCTCATTCAATAATAATGCTGTTTTAGAGAAAGGACACCCGTTTGATGTCACTTCAATCTGTCCTACAAGGTCCATCGCTTCATTCGATATTCGAGCCAAGAGGCACATAAAACAGAAGTTAGGAGACTATCAACACAATATAGAAGTGACGAAGAAATTTTACGATATTCTAGCGTTAATAAATAGTTATAAACTTGTAAATAAAAACAACCGACTTAAAAAAAAAACACTATAAATTGAAAAATAACTTTAATTTCGGAATGAAATCCATCATGCATGGCAGTAAAGTTTACGTTAAAAAAAAAACCAGATTTTGTAAACGGATATTTTAAGTGGGGTCAGGACATCACAAAAAAAAAACAACAAACTGATTTATTTTCATCACGTCTGCACAGTTTCGCTATGTTATTTAATTTGAACCTGTAGAATTCAGGTGGTGCTAGTTTCTCTTCTCAAATACACAGTTTGAATCGTCAAACTCACGATATAGGAGATGACAGAGAATAATTTTATTGAGGAAGTTACCCCAGGTCGGTCGTTAAACGCCGACTGTGGCGATCAAGTTAATCCATTACGATTTTATATTGTCGTAAATGTTTCACGACTGCCGTCAACTGTTAAAAGTTTATTTGCCATAATTACAAAATTAAAATTCTCAATTGACTTGGCCCGAAAATGGTTCGGAGAGTGAATAGTTTTGATCGAGCGTTCAATTCACTTTGTTTGGATAAGATAAACGAACAATCATATTTGAGTAGCCGAGTTTAATAATAAATGGTCATTAATCCGTAGAGAGACCGTAAAAATATCTAGTTTTATCATAGTTTACTTTTGATCGAATCCCTCGTGTTTACAGGCTATCAACAAAGACGTACATTAACTTTCACCCCGAGAGATAAAATGAGAAAATATGTGTGTAGGTATAATCGAAATGGATTGTTTATCAGGCTGTGTTCACATTTATTTATATTACTCACTCATTGTCTTTGCACTAGATATAGATTTAGCTGATCTAATTTCAATAGCATTTAATCCGGGAATAATTCGGTTACGAAACAGGCCAAATAATCACGTTCTGTCCACATGTGTTATACTTATGTGTATAGATAGATACGTTATTCCAAACATAAGCTTTGTTAATAACACAACACAGCGTAATGTAGGTATGTTAACAGAAAATCTAATTAATTAAATGGCGTGAGTAGTTTATTAACGCGAACGGTGAAAGTAATAAGTGAATATCAGGCGAGCTACTAGGAGAACATTATCGTGTCGAAAGTGTGGCGTGTGGGAAGTTTGCGTGCGAATTAGCCGGTAACAACACGGGAGGGCGCGTTAATCCTGTTATCGGCTCGGGCTAGGTATCCGTAACTCGGGCCGAGGCCGTGGCGTGCTCGACACTACAACTTTTTACCAGCAACAGCTTCTCTTCTCGCTCATCCCCTAGTACTCTTGATTGTTCTTCTTTGTAGTAAGCACATGGTTAGTTGTTTTGTTAGCACACTCGATTTTCAAGCTGAAACTTCTTTGGTTTTATTGTTTAACAAAACTTGTTGTTACAATGTAACCGTTTGTAGTTTTGGAAATACTGCGGATTTATTGTTATATTCCAGATTCCTAGCATTTTCCATTCACCAACTCCACAGTTTTGCTTATTACATAAAAGGTATAGATAGAAGCAACTAGATAAATCAATTTTTTCACTGAGTTCCAGTGGAAGCAATTTGTTTTTGTACAGTAAGCAGCGGAACAAAGGAAAGCTCGGAAAACCTTGTTAACTTTTTAAAGCATTCGTTGGCTTCTCATGCATTATTCAGAACAGCCGGTAGTGGGGTGGGTATACACACGCATCCGTATGATGTTGTGTGTTTGTCACGGCCGTGTACATGTGTCCGCCAGTACCAGGATAACATCGGCGGTAGCGGGCCGCTCGCTACCCTCCTCACAATTGACATTTCGCAAAGAGCCAACCCTTTTGTTGCTCGGATGAAATGTGAATTTCAATGAAAACGAGGTTAAAATTGCTCGGCCCCGACATAGCCGTGAGCCGTAAAAAAGAGATTTCATTACGGTCCATTGTTGCGTTATGATTTTCACGTTCCATTTTATTTTTAAGGGCCCCTTTTCCCGAAACTTTAGGCATTTTACGCGCTGAGTCGGCTTGCGCCCGCGTTGCACAGGAGCCGTCGCGGTATGAACTCCGGTGACCTATGGCGGCGGACGAGCACGCCACAGTACAAATAAATCAGTAGTACAAATATTACACTAGTTTACAAATTTTTATTTTTTTTCGTTCACAGGACAAAACCGTTGGATTTGTTTTGTGACTACCTTCTAATCAGTAAAAATAAATGTCAAATGTTTTTATCAAGTCTGGTTTTTTTATAACACTCACAAGAAGTTTTGGCTTACGTAGTGATCAATTATTAATTGTCTTAAACTCAAAAAGGAAACATTTAATGAAATTCTATTTTTACCGACTTCACAAAAAGGAGGAGGTACTATGTTCGGGTGATTGTATGTTTTTTTTTTGTATGTTTGTTCATTGAATACTCCGCCAATTGTCGACGGATTTTCAAAATTCTTTTTTTGTTCGAAAGTAAATAGTTCTGAGGTGGTCCCATTGTCACCAAGTTAGGATCTGATGATGGGATCTTATAGAAATCGAGGGCAACCCTCAAATTTTATAGGCTCACTTATTGTTTTTCGCATATTTTATGAAGTATCTTGTGTATTTGTGTATGGTTGTCACCATCTCAGGTAGCTGGGCTGATGATGGAAGCTACAACTCCTTAACAGTAAGAAGTTACTCGAACAGGCAAGGACTGTTTTAGTAAATTGTTTTGATGTTTGATAGGGCATTTGCCATATTTGGTCTCATGATCATCAAGTCATGACCTGATGCTGCAGTCAGGATAGTCTGCAGAGTACCTAACTTCTCGACAGCAGATATATCGTGTTTAGGCTCATTGAAAAGGGCTCGATGTGTGGATAAACGTACTGTTACTGAGAAACACCGAAGACCTGATGCTGAAGCCAGGAGCATCAGAAAAAGTACAAACCTTGAAATTACAGCACCGTACTCGTATTTGGGCTCATTTTAAACAGGACTAATTTTAAGTTCAATGCAATGTTGACATAAGTCTGGCCTGATGCTGCAGCCAGGATTATCAGCATCTAGTCTAAAAACTAAGAAAAGGAGAACTCCTCAACAATTAACATCCCTGCATCGAGAAAAGGAATATTTTATAAAAAGGCGATGGGCAAGTTGACATTATTCTATTGTAACTTAGATAAATTATAAATAGACCCACTAAAAAGCGAGAAATAAAAACTTTTTAACAAAAAAAAAACCGACTTCCCAAAAAAACACTACAAACTGAAAAATAACTTTAATTTCGGAAGTCGGTGGCAAAAACTAAAATACTGATCCCTAAGACACCGACTTCCGAAATTAAAGTTATTTTTCAGTTTGTAGTGTTTTTTTGTTGAAAATGTTTTTCAGACAGTGCAAATTAGATCATAACATTTTTTGTTGTATTTACAAGAAAAATATGTAGTAAAAAAAAACAGATTGGTTACAGAAGCTATAAAAATGGATGCACTACTTTATTTAACTTCAACTTTCGGTAGCAAATTTTAATAAAAAGGGTTTTTCAAGTAGTAGATGAAAAGTACTAACAAATTCGGTAGCAAGAAATAAAAAATACGTGCAATTTAGATTGTCAATTTTGTGGCAAGACCTAACAAATCACGAAACTAGCTGTTATTTTTGCCTAACTAAATATGTAGCCTTTAAAAACCAGAACAAGTGGTGTTACATACAATATAATGATGACCCATGGGTCAAAGAGTGTGGTACTTAAGATAGAAACACGTTTGTATGATACAACTACATACAGAAAGCATGGCTAATAGAAATCTCTATTCCTAGACAGCTCGTTTCGCCGAAAACTTTGTTGATAGAAAACATTGTTCGTAGATATCTCGGTTCATAAGAAGCACTTTTGACAGAGATCTCTGTTCATAGATAGCATTTCTTGTCGGAAACTTTGTTCATAGAAACCACTGTTTCACCTTGGTTCACAGAAAGCACCTTTGGTTCACGGAAACCAATTAGATCATTATTTTTTAAGTAAGCTGTATTCCTATTCACTCGCTCTTGCATCCTATGTCGACGGAGCCCCGCTTGGCGGGGCTCCTATTTCTGTGTAAAGGGTTTAAAGTAACCAAACCGAACCTCGGGGTGCCCTTCGCTCGCTCTTGCATCCTATGTTGCGCTTTTTTAACCAAGGGAAACAGTGATTTCTATGAACAAAGTTTACGGCAAGAAGTGCTATCTATGAACAGAGATCTCTGTCAACAGTCCTTCCTATGAACCGTGATATCTACGGACAATGTTGTCTATCAACAAAGTTTTCGGCGAAACGTGCTGTCTAGGAATAGAAATTTCTATTAGCTGTGCTATCTGTATGTAGTCGTATCGTACAAGCGTGTTTCTATCTTAGGTTCCACACCGTGGGTCAAATCCTATGCTACATTCGAAAAGAATGCCTTACCCGATGTTGCCTAGTAGTTTCAGTCAATAAAACGAAGCAAAACCCACAGAATTGGAGACAGAACCTAAGACCCCATTTCGAGCCAGATGTATGATTTTGATTTCGAAGGATCTGAATTGAAGGATGGCAAAGTCAAAGTCAAGATTTCTGGTATAAAAAAAAGTTAGCAGATTACTGTTGGTCTAATTTAAGAGATACTGATACAAATCTGAATTAAAACAGAGTAAAATTTGCAATATGTAATACTTTCACTAAATGGTAATCTTAAAATTAACAAAAAAAAAAGTAAAAATTTTGAAAACTAGACGATCTAAATTTTTTCCACTTCAGAATCTCATTAAGCATTTTATCCTCTATGCAAACACATAGTTTTCATCTCATGAACAAAAACGCTGTAAACTAGTGTTATTGGCGTTGGCGACAGACACATAAATTCATAAGATTTAACGTGGGAGATAAAAAATTAAATAAAAATTTAAAAAACCCCCGACAAAAATAAAATTAAGGAATCCCTACAAAAAGCACGAAATAAAAAAATCACACACACACACACGTCAAACTTAGAACACCCCGTCGTTATTGCGTCGGGGGTTAAAAATTAGATAGGAAGCATTGTATAGTGTTTCTTAAGTTCGTGGTTCTCTTTGTGCTCTTTTTGAAGGTTTCACTTCTACCACGTGTGAATTGCACACATGTTTTTTTTCATACACTTTCAAATTTCCACGCGAACGAAGTCGCGGGCAACAGCTAGTAAATAAATAAATATCGTTGGCTTGTGTCGTGGACACCAGGTAGTTGATATAATAAATATATACTTTTTTTGTAAATACATAGGTACTTCTTATGTACAAACATCCATGACTCAGAAACAAAATAATGTCCGTGCTCATCACACAAACATTTGCCCCTACCGAGATTCGAACCCGGACCCTAAGATCGTAAGGCGGCCTCACTACCGCTGCGCCATTCGGATCGTCAGTTTATGTAAAAATATGTAAAGGTGAATGTTTCCATTAAAAATATTAAAGATTTAAAACTCTAGTCATACTGACTTCGCTAGTCTGTGTAGAGAACCACAAGTTTTCTTCACTTCAGATGCCCTTTTTTTCTTAATTTTGTTTTTTTTTATTTGCCATTTTAATTACTTCTAATACAACACGTTTTTACGCAGGTAAGTAGGCACTATTACGCGCCCGAAGACGATAATGTGGTTGCGAGCAAAAATTGCATAGGTCCTCCCTCGATGACGTCCGGCAGGACACTGGCGCGGTGCGCGCGAGTCGTTTTTCACGCATTTATTTTTTAGGGAAAAAAATAAGTGCTATATTATAAATCTATCCAATAATATCCCTGTTAAACCTGATTAGTAAATGAAATATAAAATTTTCATAAAAATTGCGTTCCCCCAAGTCTCATACAACTTAAAATCCTTTCAAAATCGACTTTACTTCTGATTTTTTTTTTGTCGAGCAAAATGTTAAATATTGTGTTTTTAACCAAAAAAGTCACTAGATTAAACATGTATCTGTACTATATATTTTTTTGCGAATTTAAATATGGTGATTTCTCTGAAAACAACTCGATCTAGAAACGTAAATTTCGGAAAAGGGGCCCTTAAGAATTGCTAAAGCACAAACACTTTTTCATGCAGTTTAACGTTTGTATTACAGTGTAGCGTCTCGAAAAGCTTTTAGAACGCTTTGTCAGGAGGGCAATTAACTCGGGAGGGTTCTTATTGTGTTTTTCGCTTGCTTTTACTCAATTAAAAATAATTTGAAATAATAGCAACGGCACAAAGACGAGCGAGACGCGGCTGGAATAATTTAAGCTTCAGCTCTACCCCACGGAGTTAGCATCTTGTTTCATTAACGTGCCGAGTGTCTCGAGTAATATTTATATGAGTCGCGGATCATGAATATTTAGTTATTTACACTGCGGCCAAGGTTTAAAAAGAGCAAATTTTGACAGAGGTTCTCTCGCTGTTAATAAAATACAAGGATTACTCGGTGGAGTGGCTGCGTAACGTTATTTAATTTAATAGTTTTATTTGCGGCGGGTGAGATACACGCACACAAAGCCGTCGGACGTTAAGCTTCTTTTATCTCTCCCCGAGGCGGGATGAAAATCGAGCGTCGATATTGTGCTCGTAAAGGGCGTTTGGACGGGGATAAATAACACGTCGCCGGGCCGTGCGCCTTGTGCCGACTGTACCGATGCCGAGTGGAGCCGCGCACGGGTTACTTGCGAACTGCACTCGTTACTGCGCGCTTAGTAGGTACACTTTCTGTGCAACCAACGTGTTTTGTAATCACGTTGTTGTTTCCTATTCAAATAAAAATACTTACACACTTTTAGATTGTTATAATTTTGAAGGGTAGGTATGTTTCAGAGGGTTGATCCATGTCGATTTTTAATTTGGGAGAATAATAATAATAGATCAGTTACCAGAGTTGTCATCTGTATCGCTCGCAGCTCACTGACATACCCCGAGGGAAGAGGAGGGTGAAACGCAAACATTTGCGTCCCACTCCGAACATTGTACACACTACAAAACTAGAGCTACGACGGTGTATATTGTCCTTTGTGCAATTATACTCACTCGAAATATGCAATCAGATAGTGTTATAACACTATCTGATGAGGTACGCTTCACTCCAAAAAAAAGTGAATAAATGCACTTTTTTTGGAGTGAAGCGTACCTCATAGGTACTTATTTTAAATTTGAAAGTAACTCTGTATGCCTTTTC
Organism: Oligia latruncula; assembly: GCA_948474745.1. Classification (NCBI taxonomy): domain Eukaryota; kingdom Metazoa; phylum Arthropoda; class Insecta; order Lepidoptera; family Noctuidae; genus Oligia; species Oligia latruncula. Next base: position 12,901,507 of record OX419701.1, on the reverse strand, counting down.
ACGCCTAAACCACTGAACGGATTTCGATAAAATTTGGCAAGCATATAAGATGGCTTCCTGGGGAAAAACATAGGCTACTTTTTACCGACATACCTACCACGCGGGCGAAGCCGCAGGCGGAAGCCAGTCAACCTATACATAGAATACAGCAAAACAGTGTTTATTATTCTTTGAAAATAATTGTTAATTTAAACAAATCAAATGTATAATTATGTTATTGAAAATGTAAATCGTATGTGAAATTACCCACTAGTGCAGTAAAGTTTATAAATAAAATACCCACCACCCATAAAATATCCATCGCAAATAGTTTTGCGTGTTTTTCAACAAATTACGTCGCCTAGTGTGAAAGAGCGTATAAAGAAGAAATACGGCCTAGAGATATAAATCAGATTACTCTCGCGCAGCCCACTGTGCTTAAATTAAATGGCTTTGAACGAAAATTACGATGTTTTCCAAACGCTTTTATTTTGTTGTTCATTCGTCTGTAAAAATTCACGAAATATTGGCATTAAATATCATGCAGATGCCAGACAAATTTTTGTGTTCGATGAAAATTGCACGATTCATTCATATGAGAAATAACATAATAATTCCTGTAAGTAAAATCAATGATTTATTTCTCTTTCAATAACATGTGGAAGTGTTTCCTCAAATGCGAACCAACCACAAGTAATAAAATTCAAATTGTGTAAACATAGATTGTTAACCATCAATTCTTGTTTTATCCTCTTCTTATTTTCGATACGATCATAGAAAACAGGTTTTATACAAATGTGTGCGCTGGCTGTGGTGAGCCTCGGAGCCCGTGCTTACGCTCTATGATCATATTGAACGGCGAATTCAATTATCTATTTGTATTGTATTGTATCGGAGTTCTTCAACACATATAATTGGATTCCAGCTACAATTAGTTTCATACACACAACTGAGCCAGTCATTCGCAGTTATATTTATTTCATATACCATTAACCTCCAAATATAAACGGCGACCAAATCACGATCCCTTCTTTTTTATTGCTTTATTCCTCGTGATATTTTATTTGATTGCTTTTTGAGAACCGGTCGTATTACACTGAGCGCTGATTTAATATTGAATTAAATCTTTGATGTATCTCTATGTTTAAATGTTAATTCCCATCGTGTTAAATGATTAGACTTACATTAGTGTTTTATGAACTCATTAGCCGCTTCCGTTACAAGTAAATTATTCAAGATATATCTTTTGAACAAATATGTTAACACCATGTTTTATTCAACATCGTAAGTTATTTTATTCGGTCACGGATTTTAAAAGTTCGATTAACGTGGTACTGAATAGTTTAGAGCGAACGCGTTAAAATGACTGAATTTCATTTCCATACATACCAGGAACCCATGCCCGCTCGGAGGTTGGAAATATAAAAGTCCCTTTGGCAACGATAAAGGCGTTCCAGATTCAATGCAATTTCGTCGTGTGTCAGTGTCGCTATTCCGTGTCACATCGTGCGCTTCCGCCAGCCAGCCAGCCAAGGCGAGGCTGGGCTTTACGCGTTTCGCTTCTCATTTACAAAGGCCGCCTTGGAACAAAGTTGCATTCTTTTATTCGTGGCAGTTCCCGACAAGAATCGCTGCACAACCCTACTTAGGTTTTTACTGCGTCTTTTGTAATGAATAAACTCTTTGTTTTGAAAGAAGGAGAGAAGCGAGCTCGGCTCGATTAGCATTTCATTTTCATTGCACTTAAATTTATCTCATAAAAGGTAATTTATGCAAATCTTTTCGTCTCAGTGGCATACAGTTTAACATTTTTGTTTTTGGGACGTCACGAGATCCAATAATAGTGATGTGAATTATTATCTCGTATTAGGATGCCATAAAAGGCGTAGATGTTATTTATATGAGTGTCAATATATGCGAGGTAGGGTACCGGACCGGTTCTGTAAATGCTCTATTTACGGCCGGAGCGGCTGCCTTCCTATTTCATAAAATCTATGGCTCCTTTTATACTCTTATTTAGGAAGGAAGTTTCCCCCTTGAATGAAAGAGAGCGTTTCAAAGCGCCGCCCGGTATATTAAAAAATATTTTCCTTGCATTTTCTTCGCTCAAAGTTTATTTATTTACGAGGTTGCTATACTAATAGGTGCTCTTTTGTTCAGTAGTTTTTCATTTTCACGGACTACCTTTTATAATTATTTATAAGACGGTTATCTTTTATTTGTGTTGTCATAATAATGTTGTGTTCTACAACTTGACTTGAATAAACAAACACTGTTTCAGATAATCGCGGTTCACAGGTTAAAAGATTAAAGTTTATACCAATGATTGATAAGTTACTTAGCTAAAACAAAACACGATAATGATTGCAACTGCATTGCGATATTATTGTAGCAACCGAATTAAAATTATGTAAAATAATTAAAACCATAGTGACGTCTAGAGTCCGTCATATTGCGAAATTCCTGTAACTTTAGATCGCCTACAAATACGACGCGTGCGATTTTTGACTATGGTTCTGGTGTTAAAACTATACATAAAGGGTTACTGTGAAAACTGTTTTTCACAGTAACCCCTTCATCGATCGAACAACACTCAACACACTAACAATAACAATGGCTTTCATTTTGACAGTTCAATAACATTCATTGCGTTATTTACGTTGTTGAGCAGAGACTTGCATTTTTCGAAGTTATGAAGCAATGCATTAGCAATAGCAATGCCCTTCTAAGGGCTGATTTTTACCGACTTCAAAAAAAGGAGGTTATCAATTCGATACGTATGTATGTAATATTATTGGAATTGCATTATATTCACACATGACAATCTATTAGGGCTTCCAAACAAATATACAAAATTTTGTAGACGTATGTATGTATGTATGTATGTATGTATGTATGTATGTATGTATGTATGTATGTATGTTTGTCCACGCATATCTCCGTAACTATTAATCGGATCGTGACCATTCTTTTTTTATTGGCTTACATTTACTTCAACTTAGGGAACAGTGCAAGTTTCATCAAAATCGATTCAGTAATTTTCAAGATATGGACTAAGACGTGAAAGTGTGACGGCCTGGCTTATTGATACGAGCTACGGGTGTAGTGTCAAAGGGAAAATATCTCAAAACCTTGGTCAAATTCTAGTGCAACAACTAAAAATTACGAAATAAAAATTAATTTAAAAAAATTAAACCGACTTCAAAAAGGAATTAACTCAAAATTATGAAATAATTTTAATTTCGGAAGTCGGTGGCAAAAAACTAAAACTATAAAATACAGATCCCAAAGACACCGACTTCCGAAATTAAAATTATTTCATAATTTTGAGTTAATTCCTTTTTGAAGTCGGTTTAATTTTTTTAAATTAATTTTTATTTTTCCATCGCCAGATAACTTTTATTCGAGGAATAAAATTGACTTTTGACAGTTTTTGTATGGAATAACTGTCATATTTTCAAAATCATTCCTTGAATAAAGTTATCAGATGATTGAAAAATCATCCTTAAATGATTCAGATTGTGGCTGATAGTATGTTACGCAATTAGGCTGCTCTTTCTTACTAACACTCTTAGCACCCTTTAGAAATTAGAATAACGTTCCTTGTGCGACATACATAATTCATTCTTCACACGTTTTGGGCGAAGTGCATGTTTCGCGCTAAGTAAAATTTGTGCGACGGCAAAATCTCAGTGTGTAATTAAGTATAACTAAGTTGTTTGCTTGCTATGTTGCCTAATTCAAAAGCTAATTTGGGGGGCTCTTGTAAGAGCCTTATAATCATCATCTGCATACTAGTCTGTCAATTATGTTGGGGTCGGCTTCCAGTCTAACCGGACGCAACTGATTACTAGTATTTTACATGGTGCGACTGCCTATCTGACCTTCACAAGCCAGTTACTGGGTAATAAGATACCCCTTGTCAGACTTTCGGGTTTCTGACGACCCGTAACGACTGTCAACGATCCATGAATGGCAACCGGGACCAACGGTGTACCGTGCTATCCGAGGCATGTAGGGGGTCTTGGTATGTAAAGATGATCACCCATCCCTCACCAAGCCCCTCTTGTGTGTGAGCAGTGGTAGCCCAATGGTAACTCGACTTACGGGTCGGTCGTAGGTTCGAACTCAGGCAGGCGGTTTACGTTGTGTAAATAATTTCATCACCACTGCTCTCAAAACGGTGAAGGAAAACATCATGAGGAAACTGTCATGTCATAGTACCAAACATTCGGAGAAGTCTACCAACCCATGATCAACCCGCACTGGGCCCGCGTGGTAGATTACAGCCCACTCCTCGAAGAGAAGAGGCCTGTGTCCCAGCAGTGGGAACATTTTAGGCTGATTAGGCTAAGTCTCTTTTTATTAAAGAAGTTGTAAAAACTAAAATACGCAGATTAAAGTACATTAAACCCCATCTTTCAACCTTAATTGTAATTGAAACTTGAATTTCGTTTTCATTTATTCCTGTTTTAATTACAGTGTCGGGGTTGACGGGGAGATTTTATTTTTATTAATCTGGTTCGAATTTCCGAGTGAGAGCGCCTGTGTGGAAGGACATTTGATTGTTTTTCTATATACCATTTCGTTTTTTAAATGGCGCCTTTGTTTTTGGTTTTGATGTAGAACTTGGGAGCTGAAGTGTTGAGTTAAAAGTATGATTGGTTTTTTTTTTAATGATAAATCTTTCCCTATTTTATTGAACCATATACTGGGAACTAGAATATACAACAGTACAATACACACCAGGAGGCCTAAAAAGGCCACTTTGGCAGAATCATACAAGGATAACATAATGGACAGTTATCTGTTAAGGTAGGTAATCGTATCAAATCCCATTGGTGAAGCATTTATCAGTTATTTTTTTTTGTCTGTGCTAAAATACCAATCAATCCAATCCAAATCCAATCCCAATCTCTTTGATTATACCTACGTAGTGAAGCGAAAAAAAAGAAAAACACGGACTGTCTTCGCCATATTATGATTCATAATGTTATCCTTTTATGATTCTCCAAAGTGGCCTTTTTTAGGCCCCCAGAAGGCCAAGTGGCAATCTCAGCGACAATCAATGTCAAAAACTTGTCAAAAATGTAGGGACAATTGATTGTATTTTTGACTGATTGAGATTAGAACGCGAACGTTCTTAAAAATATGAGAATTGCCCCTCCGAGCTCTAATCTATCTCTCTTTCGTCGTACGTAGCGGGAATATTTTGTCAAAAAAAAAAACCTACCGTAATTTAAAGCAACACTGCATAACATTTTACAAAAAAATAACAACGAACGAAAACGTGCTGCCAACAGTAACTTAGATGAGTTTTTTTTTTCATCTTCACGTGAATTTGTTAGTTGCCCAAACAACGCAATAAACTAGTAGATGGCATCTAGATCTAGTGATTACATTATGTGATACGTCCAACATCCCAGGCGTGAAGTTTATTTTTTATATTTTTTGTTATAATGGGTATGATGAGTGGAAGGAATGAAAGCGTGAACTCTAGCGCCATCTAGTTTTACAATATGGACCGAAAAAATTAAATAATAAATCCTTTACGCCGTAGGGCATTTTATACAAAATTTCAAGCCCTTGTTTTTCGAAATGAATGAACCGATTTCATACGCATAAGATAATGTCTTCAGCTTTATTAAATTTAGTATAGATTTTTCTGTTGTTAGGTTAGGTATTCAGTGTACATACCTCTTCCTTTGTTCACTAGCAAAATAATTTACTTACACTACACAACGCTACCTCGGTATTTTATCTTGAGAATGAATTTCTTTTAAAAAACCCTTTTAGAGATTCAGCATTTTAGTTTTGCGGTTTCGCATTATTCATCCAAAGAATTCAAAGTTATTCAGCTCGTTGTTTTATTTACAGAAACCCGTTTTTAAAACGTGGTTGACGTACCATTTTGACAATTCCAAAAATAATGAATAAATTAAAAAAGTTTGCACATAACATCGAGGGTTGACCGAATATTGAAACAGTTGCGCGTCAAATCGAATTGTACAAAGTTAATTACGTGGTGTCAGCCCTGAGTAGGGTACCCACGACCCTCCGCTACGCGCGGACAGTCCGACCGGGGCGCCTGATTGTGTAGCTTAATTATTATTTATAACTCGTTACCGCTTCTGATACGCTACTGGAACTATGCATGCATACTTTTATAACACGTAATCGCATAAAAAGTAAATAAATAATATTTTATGACTTATGCTAATAAACTTCTATTGTCGTCCTTAAAGTCCAGTCATATTTTGGTTATGACACTGTACGTTAAACATAAACAAGTAACATTGTGTTTATGAATCCAATATAAGCAGTAGCGAATATTACCACCACCGCCACCGAGGTTATTCAAGTAATTTGTCTCATAAATATTTTACTCCTTGATTTACATAATTTATTGAAAACACGAAGCTTCAAAGGAGAACACGAGAAAAACGGCATGATAATTATTTCCAGCGCTCACGGCCAGCTTTCTTTACCTTTGAAAGTTCATTTAAATGATAATTTCCTCTACTAAGAGGGTTAAGGCGCTGCAGATTTCCTCGCAGTTCTCGGTACAATTAGCCTTATCCGTAATTTCCTTTGCTTCTTTTCTTGGCAAAGTTCTTATAAGTCGTAACACTGATGTGTTCTAGCCCATTAGCTGACACGAACACTCTTTGTCGCCACTTATTCCGCATAGCAGAAAATTAATGTTCCGTCTCGGGTAGGTGGTGTATAAACAAGATGGTGGGTGGCTCCGCCCCGGTATTTATTACTTCTGGCACGCCGCGAGCGGCCCATCCACCAGGCTGCCATAAACGCGAGCACTAAAACGTGCCATTTCCCTAAATTATTTTAATGACGTATGTTCCCTCGGTTTAGTGGATTGTAATTCGGTTACAATGTTGGGAATCGCTTCCCGTGCTCCAGTATACGTATCCGTTGCCAAATATTCACCAGTTTGCGAGATTTAGCCGTGATTTGTCACGGTCGACCGCGCGGAAACTAAATTGTTACAAGTTTTGGAAACGATACTGTTATGAGTCAGTGTGCGGGGCAGAGGGGACATTGTTTCAAGTCATTAGGCATGTAGGATGGTGACGATGGTGTCGCTCGTCGAAACGCTTTCCTTTTTCGGAGCTTGTCGGCGGTGCGACTACAAATTAGTTCCTACAAAGCCGCAATAGAAGATGTTCAAACGACTCCCTTCGGTGTCTTAATCATACCGGGGCATGCCGACGCGCTCATTACACTACGCTCGGCACGCTCTTTTGTTCCTGGTCGGTTGTGAATTGATTTACTCGCTATTGTGTTGCGGCTGCACTGGCATGCGCTCCGACGCCACATGATGCCACACCATGCCGCCGCTACACCTCCGACTGTTGCTTGCGCTCGATATGCCCGTTGGCGTGAGCTTCACCTCTCTTTAATTGAAATACCTATAAATTCCGAGTCCCGGTTATAAAGTTTTTTTCTAAGTTTCTGCTCGTGAGGCGAGTTCGTTTGTCAGGATAAATCGGCAGCTGTTCGGGCCCGACCCCTCTTGTTTGCAGTCAACTAGCGGGAGAGCATTGAGCCAGGGTTCATAACTTCGGCTGGGCGACCCCTCCGACTCGCGCACAATGCCTCCCTCTCGACTGGCTCAACTTGTAACATTCACGCCGTCTCCCATAAAGGCTTTAATGGCGATACGGTGTGTCGAAATATTAATATGTTTGTGGTATTATCGTTCTAAACTAGTATTATCTGTAGTCTCCGGGCGTGCGTAGCGTAGCGGTCGCGCACTGTGGTCGAGTGAACTCGAAGTCGAGTGCCACCGATGCCGCGGCGTCGGTGGGCGTAAGACTATCACACATTTGTCATTCGACTAACAATAAAGCGTTTAATTTTATTTATAGGCGTCGCGTGGGCATGATTTAATCGATTGCTGTTAACGGAGTTGAGATATTCAGACTGTATGACTTCATCGTAGAAGATCGGATTATAGTAGCGGCACTCGATAATTAGACTAGTTATTTGAACGACAGACTTCAATTTATTTTACGAATTCCGTTTGCACAGGTACTTGAATAAGAAGCTACGAAACTGAGAGTTTCGCAGATTACAATCATCGTATCGTTATTGGAGCGTATTGATTCAATCCACTTCGTCATTGTTAGAAACTGAAACGTGAAAAGATTATTGCTATACTATAATATCAGTCGATTCACATAAAATTTTGTTATTTTTCCAAAAGTACTCCTCGGAACGACATCTCTCGGATTCAACGCTGGAGTGCTTTAGTTCGCAATTTGTGATGCCATTAACCGTGTGCGTGAGCGAGAGGGGCGATGGTGTCGCACCGTTTTCATATCGGGCGCTGAATGTAAATGGCTTCATTTGATTATGTTCTACGCCGTAAACGCTCTTTGAATTTATGCAATCCCGGCGACTTGGTACCGCGGTCGACTCGACAAACGTTACAATTTTCCGGAGAGATCGGTGAGAGAAATTACAATATTCACGAGACTCTCATATCAGTGGTTTGTTTTTCTATTTCGTTTTTGTACTACTCATCGTGCTTCGTTATGATGTAAGACGTTTTTAGAATTTAGGGAAATGTTCCCTAAATTCTCAATAATTTTTGGGCACATTAGTATTAAGTTTTCTTTTTACCGACTTCAAAAAAAAGGAGGTTATCAATTCGATACGTATGTATGTAATATTATTGGAATTGCATTATATTCACATATGATGATCTATTAGGGCTTCCAAACAAATATACAAAATTTCATAGACGTATGTATGTATGTATGTATGTATGTATGTATGTATGTATGTATGTATGTATGTATGTTTGTCCACGCATATCTCCGGAACTATTAATCGGATCGTGACCATTTTTTTTTCATTTGCTTACATTTTCTTCAACTTAGGGAACAGTGCAAGTTTCATCAAGATCGATTCAGTAATTTTCAAAATATGGACTAATACGTGTAAGTGTGACGGCCTGGCTTATTGATAAGAGCTACGGGTGTAGTGTCAAAGGGAAAACATCTCAAAACCTTGGTCAAATACTAGTGCAAAAACTAAAAATTACGAAATAAAAAGTAATTTAAAAAAATTAAACCGACTTCAAAAAGAAATTAACTCAAAATTATGAAATAACTTTAATTTCGGAAGTCGGTGGCAAAAAACTAAAACTAGAATACACATGTCAAGACACCGACTTCCGAAATTAAAGTTATTTCATAATTTTGAGTTAATTTCTTTTTGAAGTCGGTTTAATTTTTTTAAATTACTTTTTTTGACAAATTAAATGAAACAGGTGCTAACTGTAATTTTTATTCACAGTGAAAGACAAAGTGCAATTGCAACGCGGATTACATTGTTAATTTGTACATACCGCCATTACCAGCGCAAACAAGTCATTAACATTTTAATTACAAATGTATTTACCTCAATAGTAACATTTTACATTTGTGAAGTAATTTCGTGCGAACAGTTTCAAATTAATAACGGGAACAATAAGTTTTAATTAATAACACTAGGGCGTGCTGCGGGGCGGTGCAGCGAGCGTTGCTATTCGATATCAAATTGATTACTTAATCATAATTAATACGACATTGTTAACATGTCTGATTATATTATAGATTGGATATATGTACTTTAAAGTATTTACATTGATATACCTATTGTTTCTATTAACCTTTGTAAAGTTAGTTTTTTATAATGCATGTGTAAACAGTGGGCTCGCTATTCGCCTCGTGGCTCGCCTCGCGATTCGCGTGCTCGCGTTGTGGCTCGCGTTGTGAAAATACTTCACACCGCGAATGTGTGAACAGTAGTTCGCGAAGGCCCATGGTTCGTCGAATCGTTCGTCGAGCCACGAGGCGAATAGCGAGCACGATTGTGTAAATGCGGTATTATACTTACACAGATATAGTTCCAGCAGGGTAATTGCGTAACACACTATCAGTAGCAATGGGTTTCAGTTTGACAGTTCAACAACATTCATTGCGTTATTTACGTTGTTCAGCAGACACATTTTTCGAACATATGGAGCAATGGATTAGCAATAAGCTTCAAAATGATTCAAATTGAGAGTAATAGTGTGTTACACAATTAGGGTGCAGGTCTATCTACATAATATATCCTGTGCTTCAAAACTATTGATCCGATGGCCCGATACCGAAAATTCATTCACTTATGGGAAGATGCTATTTCCGAGTCTCATAGGATAATGACAATGACAATGACGGACGAAATGTCGGGCAGAAGTTAGTGTTATAATAAATAGGTCTATCTGCTGACTACAGTGACTACAAATCAATTAAAACATACCCTTCTCTTCTACACTTTACTAAAAATTAAATACCCTATAAACATTACGTCACATCTTTCAACAAAAGCAAATTGAAACTACCAACAAGTTTTGATTTATGTAGAAACACGGAAAGGATACACAACTAAACTGTCAGATCCAATTAAGGCTACGTTCAATCGTTCACTTTACATTCACCGTTCAACATTCACTCATCGGTTACCAACTTACCATTCATCGAACGAGGGGTAATGGGGGAATGTCGAGGCTCTCGTGAGATAGTTTTGAAAGTATTTTCAGTGAAAAACTTATTTTTTTTTTATTATTGCTGAATGGCGCTCTTGAACTCGATCACGCGTGATGGAAATGTATAGCTTGATATATCGTATGTACCTAGATAAACTAGTCAAATTTTCACAATCAACTTTGAACTTTATGCTTTAGCAATAAAGTTGAAAATCGAATAAATAAATTTGACAGATTGTAGTAGCTTGATGTGCTGGCGTCGTCTGTAGGTACTAAAGTACCTACCTAAAGAATATCTACAAGATAATATTTTTAACATGTCCTATGTCCATACTAACCTAACCCATATGTATTACACGCTGGTCTCGGGAACTACCTGTCAGATATGAAAAAATATTTTCGCTGTGATACCCAAATTCTTGAGGAAGGCTTTAAGCTATTTAACATGGCTTGGGTTCCAGCAGTTTGACCTGCGCTGAAACCCAACCCACCAGGACGGCGGCCAGAAAAATTGTGGAGGGCCGACCCTCCACAATTGTTCTGGCCGCCGTCACGGGGCAGCTTACCGTTATGGTTCGCATGCCCGTGAAGTCAAGACGTATGGTGCCCGCCTTCACCTGGTCGGCCAGACACCCGCCCGTCCTGACAACGGCGGCCACCACCTCTTCCTCCGTTACAGAGTCATCCAGGCCCAAGATGCGCATGTCTGCGCACTTGACGGGCCTGGAGAGTCTCCAGTGGAGACTCGAGCCTCATCCGCATTGAGGGACGCCCTTAGCTTCTCAGCTAGGGCGTCAGCGGTGGGGCCACTCGTAGCACGGGGGATCTCCAACATGCGGGCGCCAGTGGCGGTCACCCTATGCCGGAGGCCCCCGGTGATCCCCAGCTCCTGGAGGTCCACCGTCTCTCTCGCTTTTGCGAGCACGTCGCGGTACGTCACGACTCACGCCCCTCTTTACCGCGTCCGGCTGTAGCGTTATCACTACAGCCGCGGTCTTCGGGGCGCGAAGCCTAGCCGCAACAACGGCTCGCTCCTTGCGGCGCCGCCTTTGCGCCTTCTTCCTGGCCGCTTTGGCCGCCTTCTTCTCCCCGACCACTTGCCATTCGGCGAAGGTCGCAGGAGAAGACGCTAGGACCCTCACAGGAGCCGAGCAAAAACAAAAAAAGTTAGAAAGAACGATAAGCATAAACAAAGTAATAGCTATGCGATGCGATGCGACGGGGTGGGTCGTGGGAGCAAGAATATACACACGGACGAAGTCGTTGGCAGAATCTAGTCATCTAATATAATAGCTTCACGTTATTGCCCAGTGTTGCCAATGAAAGTAATTTACATCGGCTTTCATATTTTACGGCGCATTGCATTCAATTTGATGAATCAATTAATTGAATTGCTGTTTTAATATCGTTGTCGAAACAAGCCGATTTTCGAACCGGTCGTATCGTCAATAGTAATTACTGAGCGGGTTTACTATATATGTATATACATCTCACCAATATGTGTGTGGTATGTATACAGATATGAATTAGTTGTTTCAGGAATGAATGTTTGGGTATGTCGGATTTGTGTTTGCAAGTATGAGCTTTGTTATAATATCGGTGAACAAAAAGCGGCCAAGTGCGCGTCGGACTCGCACACGATGGGTTCCGTACCATCATCATTATCTACCTAGCCTTTTCCCGACTATGTTGGGGTCGACTTCCAGTCTAACCGGATACAGCCTGGTAATGTACAGACGCCAGCAAAACAAGCTACTACAATTAATCTGTCAAATTTCTTTACTTAATAGATTTTCAATTTTATCGCTAAAGTATAAGGTTCAAAGTTGATTGGGAAAATTTGATAGTTTCGCGTTGCTTGATGTGCTGGCGTCTGTACGGAGGTGTAACGAGATATTGTAGGTATATGGATACACCATCTAACTAAATAAGCTACCAAGTTGGATATTGATAGGCTTTTCTTGCACCTCAACATCTGCCTAGCCTTTTCGCAAACTGAGATGGCGATGGCGGGATGAGCTTGAGCTGGACTCCTTTGGTCCTTGGCAGCTCTGGACAGAGACCTCTCTCTGTCCAGGGCTGCCACGAAGAAATCCAATAAAAAAAAAATCTGGTGGAAAGCCTCTTTCCACCTGGAAAGAGCCCTTTGCCCAGCAGTGGGACATTAATTAATGGCTAATAAAATAGAAGACAGTACCAACTATTTTGTAACAAAAAAAAAAAACAACATTTGAATTGTTTACAAAATATAAATAAATAGCGTTGTTTTGTTTTGCAGAACATAATACTCAATTCTGATGAATACCTACTGTTATCATTATCATCCAAAGGCTTCCAATTTCTCTTATTATCCAGTTTAATTAAATGCGGTCGGCCGACAATTGGATATTTAACCCTACGCTATATTTTACACAGCAACACGTGAAATGTGTGCACAACCAATAAATTAACGTTTTTAAACATGTTTGCGGTAACATTATTATTTATTATTTCGAGTGGTACATACATATGTACGTTCGTAATTAATGTTTAATAATTACATTTCATGCTTTGTGTACTCTGTGTCAGTTGAAATTGTGTATTGTTTCGATTATGGACGAACAGTAATAAATTGCACTTGAGATATTGGAGTTGATTGATACATTGTTATTAAACGGATTTACTTAAGTTCTTTTGTTAGCACTTTAAAGCTGTACACATAACGTGACGTATTTAACACAATGTTTTATTTATCATGTTAACATAACATAAATGACATTTTCGACGTGATTTTATCGGAAGAGAGGTTAGGAAATACATAATAAAAGTTTGAATTTATGAAAATACTAACAGGTAAATTTTTGTCTACAGGAAACCGCAGAAGTATGCGTCGGCACGTCTGTGGGCACCATTACCGAGCCAGACTGCCTCGGTCCCTGCGAGCCTGGTACTTCGGTCACCCTGGAGGGCATCGTGTGGCACGAGACGGAAGGTGGTGAGTTGTTACTAGCGCACGAACGCAAAGCACCGTAGCGCGCCCATCCCATACACTCTGCACGCTTATGCACGCCTAGTATTATTATACGTTCATGCTTTGCGAAACATCATCACCATCGTTATTTTTCATGCAATCGTAATCACACCACAAAGATAAAAATATTTCCTAAACTGAATAAAAGTTTAACGAAGAAGTTAATTTTCTATTGAACTACGCTTCAGAAACTTCTGGAATGGTTATTTAATTAATATAAGTATTCAATTTTACATTGAATTGAATATATTTTAAGTATTATATTCCTTTAGATATATTTTAAGTCCATGAAACTTGCCACGATGACGTCGCGTCATAATTAATAGACAAAAAATGTAATAAAAAAAAAAAATACCACGATGAATACAAATAGAAGTCCATCGATGGACCAGCAAACGCCATTTAAATCATCTTGTATCATGAATGGATGACGAAAACAAACATGATGGTGCGAAGCCATAATGAATTCGGAGAAATAGAGTTTGTCAATAAATAACGTCGGATATTTAGGCCAGCAATAAATATTTATGTGTTTCCTGTTGTAATGTATAACCAACGATTATTTCGTGTCAAATTCAATATTGATAAAACGCACGCTATAATTAATATTTTTCTTGTAAAATATTTAAAGAATCTGATATCTACCAACAACATTCTGAAAAAAGAACTTATGAAAAAGCTTGCTGAAGAATTGATTGCAGGAATAAAACCATGGAGTTCAATACACATAAAATGTGCGTCATTAACGTCAATATAGAAATAATAAAAGCCACCATAGAACATATAATTAAGAAGTCCACTTACAGAAGCAATATTAATTTATTTACGACACCTGGCCCGGTGATTATGATTGCCGATTGTACGTCTACCTACAGCTTTTTGTCGCTCGTCATTCGTATTTCACGACGGCCATAATCATCTCGTCCTTTCTCAGTGTTTTATATTTATTTATACCTCACAATCCCGAACTGGCCATTAATATTAAAATATTCATGGCGCACATAAAACTGTGGAGTCAATGAGACTCCCTACATAATTACTGAGCGCTTATTAGCCGGAGATAGCATCGCGGAATATTTAATAACCCGCCGAACCGATACGAGGGCCTTTACACCTTTTATGCTCGCCTGGTAATAAAATGCCCCGCAACGCAACTCTTTAGGGTAAGTAAATAAAATCCAAAATGGCCGGTAATCCCAGTTACATAAATTATTATTATGTTTGCGATGAAATCAATTCTCACTGCGAGTCTTTATTTATTACTTATTTTATTTTCGGTATTCAGACATTTCATTTCTAGCCGGAGCAATTCGATTGTACTCACCGAATAGGATCCAAGATCCATTTTTGGAATCGCGGGAATTTTATGAATACCTACTTCTTTAATTTGTTTGCATGATTTATTTTATTTCGGACATCATTATGGGATCAACATAAGATGTGGTCGTCCATCATTAAGATGAAAATAAAACAGACAATGTAATACGAGAGCACACGTCTCGAACGCCATTAGAGGGCCAGGGCACGCAGCACAATGCCGCTCCCCCGTAGCCGCTCGTAATTATTATAAAACACGATAATAAATCACCATCTGCTCGCTTCTGTTGCCACTTTCCAAATTTATCCGGGCGATGGACGCGCGCGGGGAGCGGGCTGCGGGGGAGGCAATTCACGCCCTTCCTCTTCAGGCTTATTTATTTTCGGCTAATGGCGCCGAGAAGCTTACGGAAATTAAATACTGTTTACTGTGCGCGACTCTGACCGCGTTATAATTTTATTACGGGCTCACGTGTAAAATAATCGAGTTATGAAGTTTGCTCATTTACTTACACGGGCACGGGCTGCTGTACCGCTCTCGCCGGAATAAATTCTCCATAAGTCTAAAAGTCCGGGGCATATTGAGCGGCATCTGGTGCTCGGCTACCGCTCAAAAAATGCCCTCAGAGACAGGTTTACGAGGCTCGTTCCTACCACGGCACACAGTACACAACACACAGTACAGTGTACGTGCTAACAATTAAGCGGAGGCTACCCAGTACACGCCGCGTTGCATTCCATTCCACTAATTAGTGGACGTATTTTAATATTTATGCTTCGTTTTCGAGTTTCGGTTTATGTCTCTTTTATGAAGCTTATTATGGAGCATTTTGTATCTGACACATAATAATCCTCTCACAAAAAAGTTGTGTTTTTGTGAGAGGAACATGTTAAACGGGTTTTATCATTCCAAATGTGGTTCTGGACTACCTACCATTTTAAGAGAGAAAAGTTTACTTTACCAGGTCGGCACCATTGAATGGATGTAAATGAAATCGTCGGAACTTTGTTTGTCTCGGTGTGGGAAACAATGGGCGAGTCTGATTAGTGCCGTGCCCGGACCAACGCGACGCTCGCTGCCCGCCTGCCACTTTGCCCTCGTGCTCGACGCCCACTCCACTATTTTCTGTTATTAACTCAATCGATTTAGTCAACAAAAGAATGCTGGCTGGTAAAAAACAACAAAACAATCAAGTTTGGGTTTTTGTTTTGACATGATCTGCCTACAAGGCACGCGATATTAAATATTGCGTGCTTAAATCAGTTTAATCTCCAAGTTTAAGATTAACTTTGTGGAGTGCGACTTATACAAATATTGACGTAGTTAGAGATTTGTGAGCGACGAAGTTGGAGGGGTGTCGAGAACAAAGCCGGCAAGCGGCGGCGGCGGGCAGGAGCAAAGTGGGGGCGAGGGCACGACAACTATTAGGCCGTTGATTACCGCGGCCGAGGTGTAATTAGCACCACCTAAATGAACCTATTTCGCTCGCTGCTTTCCTGGTAAAATGTTCAGCGACTTAATCAAACGATAGCCGGATAATCTGTGGTTTAAAATGTAAGCCGAAATTATTTATGATGTTTAGGGGTTAGAATTTAGGCTCAATTTGTGTAGGCTAATGGAATCTTTTAAAATTCTTGTTATAACGACTTATAAAATACCTAGCTATTTTTGCAAAGGGTGATTTGGCCCAAAATCTGGGGTCACGGGAGTGCCCCCGCCAAGACGAGCCAAGCGAAGCGCAAGGGCACTACCTACCTTTTCTCGATGCGCTTCGTCGTTTTTTGAACCCTCATAACTTGGGTTTCGAATTTTGAATTATACCAGATAAACAAAATCCTCGGGATATGATGTCAATAGTGGACTTATTAAACATAATTATAAAGTTTCAGTTTCAATAGCATAGCTCTTAGATTTTATTGATATCTAAAAAATCCCGATTTCGTCACTGACTGATGATCATCAAAGCTCATTGGGTACTTCCTGAAGTCCTAGAAAGCTGAAACTTGGTATGTAAGGTAGTATTACACAAACAACAAAAAAAATCTAAACTAGGGGATGGAAATTTGTATGAGACTTCCGCAAATTTTGATGCTAGTGGTCTGAAAATTGATATAGGTACTCCTTGTTATAAATAATAAAAAATACATACTTACTTACTTATTTCAGGATTTTTAGTAAATCACATCCAAAAAAAAAATTAAAAAAAAAAATATTTTTTACAAGCTTCTTAAAAAAGATGTGAAATCCCACCAAAAACATTTTCATGTAAAATGTTGCTAAGACGAGACCACATAATTATGGCTCGCACTGTCATAAAGTTATCAGAACGCCAATTCTCGTAATTTAAAACGTTCAAAATCTAGTCGCAGTCTCATCTCGGCGACAAACAAATGTCAAAAACTTGTCAAAATGTAGGGAAATTAGAGGTATTTTTGACAGATTGAGACTGAGATCAGACTGTGATCGTTCTTAAAATTACGAGAATTGCCCCTCTGATCTCATGTAGAGCCAAACTTCTAACTCTACACGCCCTCTACAAGCCCTAACTTCACAAACTGAATGACTGAATGCAGATACATAATGATCTATTGTGTTCAATTGTGTATGGCTCACATAGAATATAATAAATGAACTAGACAATTTTGTTACGAAACGATCGTCATCGCGTGTTCAAAAACGTTACTTTCGCGTATGTATGACACAAAAATATTGATGTACAAACTATTTGGTCGTCCCCCTGTCGTTAACAAACTGTAACAAGTAGGTAGGCAGCAGGCACAGGCCGCACGCGGTTGAGCCATTAGAGTCGTTCCAACAAATCGAAGCGATTACACGCAGGCAAACAGTGGACCGACGATCTCTAATTTAACTTTTCCGTGACCGGTCGGCCGTATTAACAATTTACAAGGGGATTTCACCCCTAAATAATATAAAAGTGCGGAGCGCGCCCAACGATTTCCTTTAGGAAGTTGCGCCGCGCACCATCTGCTCCGAGCTACTTTTTAAATATTTCTGACAACCTGGTATTTCGTTTTATTAGTCTGCTTCGTACGATGGTTTCCGTATTTGTTATTTCTTTATGGCGCGAGTTTTTATATTCACACAACACATTGCGGGTTTTTATACACAAGAATTTATCGTACACGTAGCGTGTGAACGTTATAAATGATTTACGCGTTCACAATAGAAAGCAAACACGAGATTTTAAACATAACTAACCGTAGACAAAGTGGTAGCATAGCGGTTGTTCAATAATAAACGAATGATCGCCTCCATTGTCTCATTAGTCACCGAGCACGTCTCCTTGTTACAATAACTCCACCATTTTATGCTAATGGCTTATAGAGAAATGCTTTATGTGTTCATTGTTTAGTGGAACAATAAATAATAACTGCGAGCCGTGGAACACTTGTACCCGCATTATACGGGTCACTTCTTATTATCAATCTTGTTACACATTTACATTTTGTTTTTCCACGAAACAACTTTATTTTTAGAAGCTCGCTATCAATTTATTTGGGATAATGTTTTTGAAAGTTAATGGAGCGTTTCTTATTATAATAAAACTCGAATTCAAAGAGCGTGAATTTTCTATATAAGTCGTTGTGACAATATATTCATTTTTCGTCTGTCAATTAAGAATAGAGGCTATAAACTATTTTGCGCTTCACAATACACGCACTATTGCGATGGTCAACAGACCAACGGACGGATCGTAGCTATTACAGCTACGACCAAATGTGCTGCCAATTTTGATATCACGTAATTCTACAAAAAAATGGCCGCTTCAAGTCGGCCGCAATAGCGTATGTGGGCGTAGTGGCGCATTTAACCTGAAACAGCTCACCAGAGTATCACTGCCACCGCTACGACCATAAATCAGATTTCACAGTCATTTACCAACAATGGTATTACGCTTCATAAATTAAAATACTTGCCACAAACGCAAAGCGCTTGCGTGTTGACGTCCAATACTTGCCACAAACGCAAAGCGCTTGCGTGTTGACGTCCTCTCCTCACCCAAATGTATTGAAAGCGAACTACGGATGTACTTAGTGTGATACTTGTTTACTATCGTTAACGTAGTTGTGTATGTTTATCATGTGTCTCTGTCAGTAGAATAATGTAAACTTCTTCAGTGTACATCATAAATTCGTGCAGCAACGCGGCCAAGCTATAAAAATGTATTAATATGCTGCAAACAATGTTAGTAGTATGTGAGATCATAAGTTATGAGACGCGCACTGTGCGGATACTCCGCTGCTTCGAAATTGTTGTTGGCACCCGAGAAATATGGCGCACCGCCGCGCTGTATGGAACCTATTTTACGATATAAAACTAAATACAACATGTGAATTTGTGAACAGATGTCTGCATCTGCAGGCATACCGCATACAACAAAACTCTTCATACTACACTACTGCGTCGTTTTAAAATAAATACTTATATTATACATATTCACAATTCAACGAGACCGCTACATAAAATCGAGTCAACGAAAAAGCTCGCCAGGGATTAAAAAGGGATGGTCCGGGGCTCTCACTTTTATCTCAATTTGTTACTCTTGTTTACGAAAAACATTTTGGGGACAAAGAGAAGATTAAATCGCTCTGAATTACAATAAGGTCCTAAGCCGCGGTAGGTGACATTATAAATTCAGAATGAGCCTTTGGTCTCTACAATAAAATTGTGATGGCGGAATGTCCTTTAAAGGCGAAAAAGTGTCGCGAATAGAGGGGTGAAATTGATTAATTAAATTTGCATAAGTTGGCACGCTAGCGCGATAAGCGGGCGAGGTAAGGCAGTGCGGGCGCGGGAGAACGCGGGGAGGCCTGCGGGCGCGGCGGAATGTGCGGCGGAGTCACGTCCGCGCCGCGCGTCTCCTGCATCCCCAATATGCAAATGAGTGCTCCCGCGTGACAAATTGGATCCGAGGCTGCCGTCGCCGCCGATAACTTTACTGCACCAATTTCGTTAAAGCCGTATCTTCTTACACAGTTTAAAACTAATCCCATTACACGATCGACAGAACACGTATACAAGAAGCCATATATTTATCGTTCCGTGATATTGTTACAGGTGTACTAGTAGTCAATGTGACGTGGCGAGGGAAGACTTACGTAGGAACATTACTGGACTGCACGCGACACGACTGGGCGCCACCGCGGTTAGTATTTATGCGACTGAGCGCTCAAACTCTAATGTACACGAACGGGGAATACTAATGCCGCTGGGAATAACGCGTAGCGAGCTCACAAGAAGTGGCTCAATCTGTTACAAACACCGTGTAATGCCCGTGCTCAGTCACGTATGTCTAAAATGAGTCGCAAAAACGTGAGCAGAAATTCCTGAATAGAGAAACCAGGAATATCTTTACGTAAATAATGACGCCATTGATATTCATGGGTTTCCACGAGTTTGTCGGTTCGGTTGTCGGAAGGTTAAATTTCATATAAAGTTTCATATTATAATTCCATAGGTTTTGCGACTCCCCAACGGAGGAGTTGGATGCGCGGACGCCCAAGGGGCGCGGAGCGAAGCGTGGTCGCGGCGCTGCGCCGACTGACATGACGAACTTCACCGAGACACGGTCCTCGGTACATAGCAAGTTACGGAATGGTGGCGCCAAGGGACGAAGAGCACTGCCTTCTCCTACACCCTTCACGCCTCCCAGACCTGACTCGAAAAGAAAACGCACTTCGGACGCGGAGGACCGACCTCCGACGCCGAAGGCTAAACGTCCGCCTCCTACACCGTCTTCCCCTCCCCCTGATCCCGTCCTACTGGAGTGTCCAGAGCCAAACTGTTCTAAGAAGTACAAACACGCGAATGGTCTCAAATACCACCGATCACACGCACACGGCTCGCCCGACGACGACGAGAAGGACGGCTCAAGTTCTGAACAAGAGGAGCCGGCGACGGAGCCAGCCTCGCCGGCTCGGCCGCCGTCTGCGCCGGCGACGCCAGCTACGCCTGTCAAGTCACCAACGCCGGTCAAATCACCTGATGCCAAGGTTGACAAGTCACCGGAGAAGTCTCCTGAGAAGCCTGAAGTGGACGCGGAGTCGCCTCGGCTGGAACAACCTCGGTTCGCTGAGGAGTTCATCACAGCGTCCGAACCGCCCCCGGTGGTGGACCGGCCGCAGACTCCGCCAGCGCCACCAGCCACGCCGCCTGATGCACTGCCCACACTACAACCTACACAGTTCAAGGTAAACTTCAGAACCTACTTGTGAATGTCTATTAGATTTTCTTACAATACATGACCAAGTAGAGTCATGTATTGTACCAGTTTTCGGAGCGTCGATAAAGCTTTTCAAAACACAAATCGATATTTCTGTATTGCTGTCCAGGTGAAGCCTCGGTCAGCACTAATGGCGGAGGAGCGCAAGTCGACGGAATCTCCTGCAGAAGAGTCGCCGGGCAAACGGCGCGCGCGGCGGTCGCCGACGCCGGGCGTCCGGTCGCCGGCCTACTCCGACATATCGGACGACGCCGCACCGCCGGACGCACCGCCGGATGACCCCGCGCATAGGCCCTACCCGGTTTATCATCAGGTACGAATTCACCGTTTGTAATAGGAGTTAGGAAACTGAGCCGAAAGGTTATGGAGTGGCGATCGCGTACAGGAAGTCGTGGTGTTGAAAGGCCTCGCACAAAGTGGCCCGATGACCTTGTGAAGGCCGCAGGAATCCGCTGGATGTAAGAAGCAGAGGACCGGTCGATGTGGCGACGCTTGGGGTAAGCATATGTCCAGCAGTGGACGTCTTTCGGCTGAAATGATGATGATGATCTGAGTTTAAGATCACATCCACATCAATAACCGTGACCGCTACTAGAAAAGACAAATCTTTGTTAGCCATATTCGTGCCAGTCATTCGCCCCTTCATAATAACAAAATAATGTTAGAAAACTTTGGTTAACATCGCATTTGTTGTGATTATTTCAGTTCTACGGCCAGCCGTCGTACATGCCGCCTTCGCACCCTCCTCCCGTGCCTCCTCAGTCGTCCGACAAAGGCAAGGAGGATCTCTCCAAAGGAGACCCCAAAGGCGACATGAAAGTGAGTACTTCGGGCTTACCAAACACTTACCGCAGGACAATATTTGACGATAACTGAAGTGTCACGCGATTTGTTTCATGAAAATTGTCACTTTAACCTACCCTGTAAATGATTATGGTAGAAAGGATTATGCTCCTTATTCGTTTGAAAGGGCAAGAGCTAAAATTCCAATAATCTGAAAGTTATGTTAAAAAAAAGCATTCAGACTGAGAGATGAACATTCCGAATATAAGTACCTATGTAATGAGATTTATGATTTGGTTCAGAATTCGATGATGTCTACTGCCGTTAAGATTCGATAACTGATTATTATTTATTAAGTATTTATTGGCTATCGCTTCCCTCCTCTTATCTCCACCTTCTTCATCTTTCCCAGGACGGCAAACCCGATAACGGACCTCAAAAAGTGTTACCCCAACATTTCTACCCTTACAACTACGTCCCAAACTTCCCTTACAACGTGGAACCTGGGGGGCCTCCCCCAGGTCCTCCTTTAGAAGACAAGAGTAAGGACAGTGACCGCTCGAAGACGACCCCTAGTCCTCTAGACAAGAGCAAGCGTCAAGAACAGCGTCCGCCGGATGGCAAAGAGAATCCAGCGCGGCCGAATGATAACCATCAGATATTGAAGGAGAGTATTGAAATGAAGGCGCAGATGGGACCTTACGCCTTCCAGAGACCGCCGCATGCGAGAGAAGAGGAATTGAGGAGGTTTGTGTTCATATCATTTTATAATAATTTATTCGTATAGGTATTTCAGTTTGAGTTGTTTTATTCTGTCTTTCATCAGTCATTCAGTCATATTATTATAATTAAGATGACTTACGAAGACACTCGAATAACTGAGACGAAATAACATGATCAACTGCTGAAGTTGTTAGATTAAAGAAAAGTGACTCCGTTAAAGTTCTGCTAAATATTTATAAAAGTACTTATTTCCACAATTAAATGAGGCCTATGGGTAAAGTTTTACAATTGATGTTACATCATTAAAATGTCCGACCACTTTTGATTACAGATATTACATGAGTTTAGACCAGAGAAGAAAAGAGGGGGGTAGCGATTCCAAGCCTCCCGGAATGCCACCAGGGTCCAGCGGGGCCCCGGGGGGCCCAGGGGCCCGCCCACCGCCACAGCCCGCACACAAGCAACCCTCCAAAGACAAGGAAGATAAGCCTAAAGAGGAGGTCAAGGTAACTGATTTACTATGAATTGTGAATACAGAGTTGCCAGGAATAAAATGTCCTAACAGAGAAAACAAAATGATTTCAACTTAAACGGTTAAAGGTACCAATAAAAAATAACGGATTGCGATTACTATGGGTACCTCTTCCGTAACGTAGTGTGCCTGGCAACCTTGTACCACAGTAACATACTGTGACATAACACCATCAGGCCAGCCCCTCCCCAACCTCGTTGGCTCCGGCTGGCTGCTAACCTAACCTAATTTTAGACGGAGCAACAGCCGCCTGACCAGCACTACCCACTCTATGGCAGAAACCGATACCCTAAGGTTAGATACCAAATACCAGATACCACCACTTTTAGACTTTGCGTGACGACGAGGGAACTCGATGCGAAATGTTAAGGTTGCGTTAACCGTGGCAGCGGCGTGTGGCGTGACATTTACGGTCTTATTCATAATAAGTTATAGAACATCTAAAGTCTTGCTAATGTCTCGTTGTCAAAAATTGTTATTCATAAACGCATTTTAGCCCTAAAACGTTCTATAAACCTACTATAAAGTTATGAAACCCAGAAGCCTACTATAACAGTACTATAAGGAAAAAAAAATGGCCGACTCTATACCAGCTGATAGAAAATGACGTTTGACCTACAAATGTAACATGTGCAGTTGTATTTAATTTATGTTGCACTTCTGTTTAACCAATTTAGTTAGTTATTATATAACTACAATGCAAAATAGAAGCGAGGAAAAATATAACGAAGGACATAATTCGTCACATCCACGGCAAACTTACGAATCTTCAGAAAATGCATTTTACAGGGAATGTTAAGTTTTTTTTAGTAACAGCTAAGTACCGTGGTACATTTGGTTTGGTTTGTTTGGTAAGATTTAATCTTAAAAAAGTAGTATTTTTAAAACCAAATGTACCACGGTACCTATATACCTAGGTATAGGTACCTACCTGTTACTAAAAAAAACTTATCATTCCCTGTAAAATGCATTTTCTGCAGATTCGTAAGTTTGTCTTGGATATGAGGAATAGCAACAAGAATTACTGTGGGACGCTGCTGCTTTGGGCTGTGGAAACAATGCTTTCAAAATGTCTTTTACATGCAACAACCATAGTGGCTAGAGCAGTCCTTTACAATATTGCAGTTGACCATGGAGACATTCAGTTAGAGGGTAGGTAGCAATATCAATGAATATCATACAGTCACCCCAAGAAGTTGCAAGGGGAAATGCAAATGCTAATTTACAAACTTTTCAGGAAACATTCCACCGAGGTAGCCTCACTTTACCAGGTTAGAGGTACATCTTCCCACTTGTGTCCGGAGACGGTTCAGGGACTTCCGTGTGGATCATGTAGGTTTACACCCTGCAGGGAGATGCTCCAGTAGGGAGTGGTTGTGAAGCTATGTCGCAAACCATGCTCCGCCTCCTATCCTACCCTATGTGTCCCAAAACATGCAGTCAAAGTGACCTCTGCGCTGCCACTGACAACATTGTGGAAGTGGCAAAGTTTTGGGCCAACAAGATCTAAAATACAGTCGTCCCCGCGACACAAAGAAGATAAAGAGGAAACATTTTAGCAAGTAGTGCATTAATAAAAAGCTTATACATATACAGATATCAGTTTAATTAATTTATTTTTAAAATACTCTAAACTTTAATTTGGCTTCTAGAACTTGTGCTAGCAGAACAACATTTTTAAAATGTTTCTTTTCATTTGCCATCTATGCCACCTCTTCTGTTTATTATTTGTAGTGAAGCACCATTCTTCCTATTGTCCTGAAATACAAAATTAATGTTATAATTCTTTCTCTTCATCAAACGAAGTTCTTGACATGCTTACTCAGGAACTTTGTAACTTATAAGTAAATTGGATAGGCACCTAATTCGTAAATCATGCCAGGCCGCCTTTTTCCCCTTTTTTGCGTTGGTGTCAGTCAGTATGTGTTTTTATTTTCTATCTTCTTATTGTGCCCAGAATTCAGCTACTTGTTTGGCGCCATCACCAGCGTCCACCTTCATTTTCTATTATGGAAACTCTCTCCCTGACCAATTCTTCCAAAGATCTAAGGAAAAGCAAAAGCAAGAATAAGTTTAAGAAATAAAGATTGTTTACAAAACAAAACTTACTTTGAACACATTTTAGTTGTAACAGTACAAACCTTATCGTCCTCCAACCAAAACGAATATTCACTTCTTTGCCCTTTCTTGAAACTAGTCTCCGGTCTTAATTCCATTTCTTTTAAATACAAAAAAATATTCAAAGGTTTTCGCTCGCCTGACAATAAAATTACATTAACAAATTCACTGTCAATAATGACGTTAACGCGGCAAAACTGTCGAAACCGTAGACAATAAATTAGTTTTCCGTACGTCATAATGTCTATGGTCACAATTATTTGGTGCGTAGACAGATATTCTCGTTTGATGACTCAATATGTTGACCAATTTGTTGGATGACTTCAATAAAATGGCAACATTTATATTTATATTGAAGTTATAGCACGTTTTAGTTATCGAACGTTTATGAAGCGTTTATGAATACAAAATTTTATCGAACGTTTTAAAGGCTTAATGAGCATTTTAACTAATGTGTGCTTTAAACCTTCTATAAGCTTTTTTTATGAATAAGACCGTTAGAATTTTAGATGCACCTTGCATGCGCCGCTATCGCTTAAATAGCTACCCATCCAAGACTTGACCTCCGCAACCGTTTGTTAAATTCGTAGTTTGATCGATTTGCACGATAGCCTCGACCTGTAATGTTGAGCGCCTGATTGCCGGGCGAGTTATAAGCTTGCGGCAAAGACTGAAGCACACGGTTACATTTGGAACAATGTAGCTCACTATAGCGCAGTCTCGCGATCTGGAAGCGAGCTTTACCGCCGAGCCAACAAGATCGCGGTAAAGCTCGCTTGTGGATTTGTCACTCTATTATAGAAAATTTTCCCATGAAAACTTGGGTGGAATGAAGTGAACATGTATCCCATCACCATTACCTAACTTCACATAAGTTTTCACGGAGGGATTTTTATTGAATAGGCTGGCAGGCCCATTATGTATTCGAACACCACATAAGAGTCAGTATCAAACGGCTCGTATAAACCCATGTGTTCTCTTCCAGGTGAAACAAGAAGGCCAGAAGCCGACGACGGAGACGCAGGGCCCGCCGCCGCCGCCCACGTCGCAGTACTACCTGCCGCCCTACATGCAGCCGCCGCACTACGGCGCGCTGCCCTTCGACCCGGTGTACCGCGCGCCGCTCAGTCCCATGCTGGTCAGCGGCTTCGGCGGCGGCTGGACCGTGCCGCGCTACCACGCGCCCGAGGACCTGTCGCGGCCCGGCGCGGCCAAGCTGGACCTGCTGCCCGGCGTGGGCGGCCCGGGGGGCGGCCACGGCCCCAACTTCGCCTATGGCGGCGCTCCACACAAGATACATGAGTTGCAGGTTGGTTATCGTAGTTAACATGCTAGCATGAAAGGAAAACAATAACCAACCAAAAATGTACAATCAATTTCACAAATTCAGACCCCGGTTTACTACTGAGAAATTCCTGCAAAAAACAAACCAATAAAAACAGGTCTGGCTATGGTCAGGCAGTGGTTGCTCGACCACAGGTCACCCTGAGAGTTGTACTCAGGATCAAGGGCGAGGCCCGTTTTTGGGGTGTTTTGTTACCATCGACGTTTAGGAAGTGCTGAATCTCCGCCTAATTTAAATATATGTTTTTTTTCGTTGGAAATTCTACCACCTCGCTACTAACAGCTCGTGACGTTCCAGGAGCACGCCAAGTCCCCGCAGAACAAGCCGCGCGCCGACGCGCCCAAGGAGCCCGCGCCCGCGCCGCGCTCCCCGCGCTCCCCGCCCCCGCAGCGCCACGTGCACACGCACCACCACACGCACGTGGGGCTGGGCTACCCGCTGTACCCGCCGCCCTACCCCGGTCAGTAGCCCCGCCGCCACACTCTGCCACGGACGACTGAGCGAATGACAAACGAACATTTCAAACTCGAACGCGTTTGAGAGCTCGTGTAAGCGAGCGTCGGAGAAACCGAACGAGTCGAGTTTCTCGACCGACAGAGGCGAGAGTAAAATATTTCTAGTATTTGATCTCCATTCGCTTACTACTCCGTGGAGCATGCTATTGATAACTCAATTAATCTTTGATTCCTGACATTCCAGTCTTAATATCTTCCTTGAGTCTGTTGTGTGCTTTAGCCGAATTTCGATTGCGTCCACTCTACACCCCTCGGCCGAGCGACCGCCTTCGGTTGCTAATAATGTGATGTGCTTGGTTGCAGGGGCGCGATAGCACTCGACGGACGAGCGGGCGAGCCCCGCCCGGCCGTAGCTATCGTAGAGAGACGATAGTCGAGGCCGGCACAATGTCGAACAGAGACAGTAATGGAAGATTATGTTTTGCAGCGGCGGCCGTGCTGGCCAGCACGCAGGCCGTAGTCAACTCGTTCCCGACGCCGCCCAAATGAGAGAGACGCCATGACGTGTAGTGAGCTGACCGTGACCCGCCGCGACCCGCGACCCGCAAGCGCAGCGCCCGCGACCCGCGCGCGGAGCGACCGCGCCCGCGACCCGCGACCGCGCGACCCGCGCAGTGCGTGCCGCGCGGATTGACTGTGACTCCGTGAAGATCGAACTCCGATCGAAAACTTTATCTCTATGCCAGTAGCCATAATTTAAACACTGTGATCTCGCGTAACCCACAAAATGTGTATGTGATGTGCGCTTTGAATGTTATAGAATGTGTCCGGACCGATAGTTACCTTTTATAGATGAGTGTTGTGTTATCGAAGACTCCTCGATGGATGTTGTGAACGTTTGTGCGGAGCGCGCGTGGACCTGCGCGCCCGCCGGTGTCTACCTTGTTTTATATGTTACTAGTGGAAGCACAAACTAGTTATGTACATATTAGTGTTATGTGTAAAGTACCCTACGATTGTTAGTGTTCCATAAGGGTTATGTAATATAAACATCGAATTTTCCGATTCTCCCTCTGGGCATTGTACTGATGTTTGAAGCCCCGTGTCTAAAATTTATATCATTGCGAATACAGCCTAGTAAGATCTTTATTTATGATGATATCTGCATTCCACAAAACGAAAGCGAGCGTATCTAGTTTTAAAGTATAATGTTAGCTAAGTTTTAAGTAATATAGTGTAAGTTTAAAGGCGTCAATGTGATCATTACAATATGAGTCGTAGCGTGCACAAATCGTACTGTCTCGATATAGTGAACAATGACTTATTATTATGTAACGTAGAGAGCATCCTATAGATTCGTCGAGTGTTTGAACATCGCTGTGCGTGTATGTATGTCAGGCTTTTAATCATAACTATAAAAATCTCATAGTCCGATATGTCTTAATACAAGGGATTAGAGTTTCTGTACTGCACTTAGTTAAGTGTTCTCCTGTGTTCGACGACGACTATTATTTCCATGCATTTAAAATA
Source organism: Oligia latruncula (assembly GCA_948474745.1). NCBI lineage: Eukaryota > Metazoa > Arthropoda > Insecta > Lepidoptera > Noctuidae > Oligia > Oligia latruncula. The sequence continues at coordinate 12,872,930 of OX419701.1, read as the reverse complement.
CCATTGACTTCCTATTAGATTGTCTCAACGGGAATGTAATCTATTGTTTCGTCAAGTAGTCTTCCAATTTTATTGGTTAACGTGGGCAAATCTTATGTGTTGATGCATCTATTTTGTATTTAATATTAACTGAAGAGATGTTTGTTATTTAATTCGTAGCCGTACATCGTGTGCGGTGTGCGGTGCGAGGACTCCGCTCACGGAGATATTCATGGCGGTTGCATTTCAACTTTAGTAGAAAAAAACATTTATAAACACATTTTAGAGAATTACTTAAAGTAGTGATATGGTATTATTTTCATGACATTTTAGTCAATGTACGCGCGTACCTGTTTCATATTAAATTAACAAAAAAACAATATTTTGTAGAAAATGCGGGGCCTAATAACTAAGTTTATATGGTGTGAGTGAATCAAGTCTGTGACAAGGGTTTTTGGATAACCAGTGGCTTTCAAACTCTTGTTATTAAATACTGTTGATTTAAAGTAAATATCTACTTAACTATTTGAGCTGCATCATTTGATATACGACTATCAGTTGATTGTGATTTATAAAATATAAATTGATTCTGTTATCAAGAATGAACGGTAAACTTATCATGATGGTTATATTCCTACAAACTCTAAATAGTACAGTCATTTGGTTCGAAAAAAATAGGTTAAACCGGGAGTTTTGAAAATGTTATAGATTTCGATGTGCTTCTTCCGAATTTCAACTTTGTCATCTCGGCCTCGGTATCTTTGCCGCTCGCGCCGCCATATTGGAAAAATGGCGCCTAATATGTTTTTTGACAATTTATCCTTTCCGACACATTTTACGATAAAAACATTTATATACAAAACTGGCAGCGTCCCGCGGTTTCACCCGCATAAGTGTTGATTCCGTGGGAATATCGGGATAAAAACTATCCTATGTCCTTTCCCGGGACTCAAATTATCTTTATACCAAATTTCATCTAAATCGGTTCAGCGGTTTAAGCGTGAAGAGGTAACAGACAGACACACTTTCGCATGTATAGTATTAGTATGGATTAAACTAGATAAAATTTCCTACAATTATTTATGTAGTAAGATTTTTTTTTTTTTGTAAAATCAATAGTTTTGGCGTAAAGTGTATACTACTTCAACATGCGTTTTGGCAAGTTCGGTAATACTGTTTTTCATCAATATTTGCGTACACTATTCACAGTATTACGATTGCGATTACACAAACGCGTCTGTTTTTGTTTTGCTGTTATCTCAGCAGCGCTCAAAAACAATGATCTATGAATGAGAATGTTGGGTGCATGGATCGCAGTTGTGGTTGAGAAGTCGTGCTATCGCTTCCTCTACGTGATGATGTGGCGATTAACTTCTCATTATTTTTATGAGAAGTTAATCGCTTGTATCGTTTTCGACATACATCGTGAACCACTATCGATCTTAGTCCGTCCAAAAATTTACCCTTTTTGTCCACTTTTAATATTTGACATATGAAAAGTCGCCTCATTTTTCCTTCACTTCAATTACTTCACTTTCTCGTAATCCTAATGGATTCTCACAAATAAAACAATTTCAAAAGAATAATTTAATTTTCCATGGCTCTATAAACACAAACGATATTGTTAAACGATGGCCGTATTCTGATGACTCTTGACTAAATTCTTCTTTTGAGTTCTGTCGGTAGATGTTTCGTACATAAATTGTAGGGATTTTTCTCTAGTTTAATTTGGTTATGAATATTTTTATCCATAAATGAGTCAGAAAGGAGATATTGGTGCCGATTCCCTTGTTCACAAACTAAACTAAATTTAAGTTTAGTGCATCTTTTTCTTTCTATTTAATTAAGAAAAGGACGGAATATAAATTTGTTTAGTCCTGTCAAATTAATTAGCGCCTTTAAATTTAGTTTAGTTTGTGACCAACAGAATCGGCACCATTGTTTGTCTAAACTTAAACTGAATTGGATGAATAAAGTTGAAAATCATAATCATCAATCAACCATAGAATATGACTGTTACTGAATGTCTGCAGGAAAATCTTTTTAACAGCAGTCACTATAATGATTAATAAATATGAATATTGTTATTTTCCGTCAAATTCTATGTAGTCACGAAAAGAAAATTGTAACTTGAATAATTCGAAAAGAATTGTATCTAAATTGTATGATGAATCATTAATGAGGGAAAGTGAAAGCTATATAAACAAACTGTTAACGAGCATTAGGTGTTCTGAACTGTACCTGCTTACAAGCACGTTAAAAGCAATCAATATCGTGATAATCAGCTGTGATTAACACTATTTTGGATTATCAGAGTGGTCAATCAACCATTCGTGTGAGGAGGCTCTTGCACTTACTGCCACCGCTCGAGTAGGTATTCAGTTAGGGCTTCGTAGCAGTATGCGGTATTGCGATGCGATGCGGGCAAATAGGATTGATTTAGCCGAGATGCGATCGGTCAGCAAATAGAGCAGGCATGCGATGCACCGCATGGTACGTCAGGATGCATTGAATAATGTATAAGTGATTGATTTGTGATAACTTGTGCGTCGTATCGCGCCGCGTATTGCGCTCGGTTCGCGCACGTGGTTTGTGACTACCAGGAGAGCAGGCACAGGCAGGAGCTCACGTGATCTCATACGCCAAGCGCTCGGTGCATTGTCGACGCGTAGACTGATCGATCTTTTGTTTCTAACCCCGTTCGACCACGGACATTAATTACGCTTTCATTCGGCCGTACCAGTCGCCACTTGGTATAAAACTTGATCATTGTATTTATAATGTATCAATATATAAATGAACATTTGTGTATTTTTTTTATGTAACTAAAGCCAAGTTTGATTTTACTTAGAAAAGAATTCGAGACGTTGAAAAAAGGAATAATAAAGATAAATTATTTCTTAAAAAAATGTGTTTTATTTCCTGCTTAAAATGTTAGTAAAATTAATGTTATATGAGCATATTGTCATGATTAATATACATTATGCTTATATGTTATTGTATTTATGACTAGGAACAGAGTGCAACTATAAAAAACATAGGTACATATGAGGAACAGGGTGTAAAGTTCACTCATCCTCCTTAGAAAAGAGAGGATCCTCCGACCAGACGGGTGTCGCGTCGTATGTGGCGGTGTATATGCCGCTACAGGTACATACAGGTACTACAAGGCAATATAAAAAGCAACTTAATTTCTAATTAAAATGGTGCGAGATACATGGAAAGTGCAGTATGGTAACTTAAAATATAATATGCAAAAGTTATAAATAAATGGTTTAAAGCTACTTATAATGTCAAATAAATTATTCAAAATACTGATTACTAATGTAAATCTAAAATTATGCGAAATGTGTTACAATAATTTATGTGGACCCATAAACACGTCAGTGCTAACTCGTTGAGTTATGGCAAACTACATTATGACAATTGTTTCGCTGGTATTAAGGTGGAGCTAACAGTTCTGCAGAGTCATTGGTATTTATTATTAGTTCGTGTAAAATAAATATTTGTTATTTGGCTACATTCAATATTAAAGCTTCGATATCTTTCGAACGTTTGATTACTCCATGTCTAAATAATGAAGCAATCCTAGTAAGGTCACTGAGTATTTTCGAGATATTCACGTGTTTTAAAAGGGCTTTGAAGATCCGTGGCATACCTGCCGGTCCACCATTTTGTTTTTATCCATAGCTGACACCAAACCGGGTTACGAGGTTTAGTCCTAGTATATTTTTTGATTGATGTCAGCTATCGATGTAAACCGGTTTCAAGCGAGGCCGCCATTTTGAAAAAAAAAAAAAAAACAAAATGGCGCGACAGTACGCCAGGCTCCATATAAAAATCTTCAATCCCCTTTCTAAAATGAATTTATATTACCTTGGGTTACCAACCGGTAATCAAATCACCCAAGATAAAAAAAAATCGTTTAGAAAATAATGAGTTCCGCTCAGCAACAACTGGTAGCTCCCTCCTATTCTTGTAAAATTCTTTGGCCTCCGGTTTGTAACAGTAAGAATACTAAACTGTGGTAAAATTAAATACTAAAATAATACAATAAAGCTTAATATACAATAAATTATACACTACAGTACACAATACACTTAAAAATTTCATCAAGTGAGATAACTTCGAAAATAAATACATTTTAATTTAACGCAAGAATTTCACAACCAATGTAAAAATATAGTAGGTGGTTTTACTTCAGTCTATAGGTCGTCAGGTTTCAGTTGTCGTTCTCCTTCACTTAGAAAGATGAGCATTGCTTTGTATAGGAGGTATAGTCCGAGCATGCGCTTTTCTTTCCGCGGCCAGGAGGCGACCACGCCGTAATAGTTCCCAAGTTTAAGGTTCTTCAAACACGTCAGCCCTAGGGCATCTATCATGGATGCTTCGTAAGTATACGCTTCAGCTGGTATAACGTTTTGAAATATATGAAGACACACAACACCTAATCTGTCAGACCAGATGTCCAGGATATGTTGAACTTTCTTGTCCCTGGATGTTTTGAAGCCTGTCTTCCATAATGTCTGTGCTTGGTATAAATGAGCGTACGGTCGGGAGCGTTTTCCTGAAAGTGAAGGCGTGTTATAGCTTATTGTTGTAAATCATTGGAGACCAGGGGACCTAAAAAGGCCACTTTGGAGAATCATAAAAGGATAACATTGTGCTCTTCTAACATTGGGTGCTCGAGCTGCGCATCTTCCTCGCGGCGGCGCATCTTACTCGTTCCGCTACACAGCTTAGCATTAGTGGAAACGGTCACATAGTTTCGTAGCTTAGCTTTTACATCCTCACAGCATAGCTGCCTAGCACAACTTTAGTGGAAAAGCAACCTAACAGGGTTCTACCTTGGTGACTAATCAGCAAACCAAAATAATTAACAAACCAATATTATATACCTTTTCCGACATAAAATATTGAGTTAACAAAAGTAACCCAAGACGCGTGTTTATCTTGTTTCCCAGCCTTTACAGGTAGATTATCAGTTATTCGGGGATCCAGTAACAAATATGTGAACGAAGTCTTCGCGGTGCCTTCGCGCCAATCCTTAGTATTGTTGCTGAAGTTATCCCGAGCCTTGCTTTCCAAGTCCGAGTAAATTGTGAGATCTTTTAGCCAGTTGTTATTACGCAAAGATTTTTCTATTTCTATACTGTATGCTGGAAATAAAAACGTTTTTAGTTAATAGACCGATTACAAAGAGAAAGATTTCGATATCCTTAGAACATTTTGAAGTTACATTGTTACTTTACTTATTGAACCCTACTACTTATAACCTTTGTGACGTGTACGCCGGTCGTCCTAAATTATGAGCCTGTGGTAAACCGTAAACATCGTAATGCTGATCGATGGTTTTAAAAATACCTTTCTAGTTGTATCGGAATACTCCAAGTATGACCTTATTAACATTGGGATATCAGAGTAGGTATTTGTTTCCCAGTATGCGGGCGACGTAGGTCAGATAGCAGCTGTGGCGATGTAAATAGGTATACTGATATCAAACGTGTTTTGCAAATTGAAAGCCGTTCTCAATATAATAATATTATGGCAAAATGCAACAAATAGATTATGCAGGGATAAATAAAGATTATTAACTTTAAAAGTGATTCTCACATTGAATAAATGTTTTTAGGGCTAAGCTTTAGTAAGAGTGGGGGAGTGGCGGATGGGAGGGCAGCTTCCCCCCTGGACCTAGACTGACTCACACATTTAGCTGATAGATTCTTGATTCCCTAAGGCCAAAAGCTGAGCGTAGCAAATAATTGTTGCCAACAAGGACTAAATTTTTTTAAATGAGTTTTTTATGTAGGTACCTACCTAAGTTATTAGCCATTATTATTCTTTTGCAGTTGTGCGAAAAAATGTTTAAGTTTAATGTGTACGTGGAATAAACTAGCACCAAGAAACAAAGTTAAAATCAAAGTCAACATGATGCAAATACTGAAGAACTTAAATATAACCTTTGTTCAGGAATAATTTAACTCCTTCTTTACTTGGTAATTTTAGTTTTACAACCATTGTGAAAATAAATTAGTTTACAAAAAAATTAAGCATAAAAATAATATAATCCTAATAAATTCATTGACATGACCAATGACTGACTATTGTCCATTTGTCATTTTTTTTTTGAGAATAAAAAGTATTTTATCAATAAGTTTTAATTTCTATCATCAGTATTCAGCAAAGAGGTAATGAATATTATTAAAACTCTATGATACCGCTTCGGGGGCTAGGCTTTTTTTGCGTGGCATTACTACTTGTGTCCTGTGCTAGTCTCAACACCCTTGCAGCTAAAATAATCCGCGACGTTCGCCGAACTACAAAAGCGTATGTTAAAACTTAAAGAAATGTCCTAGGTTCTTGCGTAGCAATGTCGCCTAAGGTTGGTAGTTATTGGAGACGTGTCGTATGTGGTCGCGATCCTCAGGATTGAGATAACGACGAAGACTCAAATTGAAATTGATATAAAGGGTGAACTATTTTTAACCCCTTTTTAAGAAATTATTCTGAACTATACATAATATATATAGGTCCTAAAAACGTTGAAAAAAACGATGAGCTAAATTTTAAAGAAAATTTAAAAAAACAAAATTGGAAGTGAATTTTTTTTTAATGTGGCACCACTTTTTTTTTGTAAACCCGTGCTCAGAACATGAAATGGTACACTTCGAACAGTGTATACGATCATGGTAAATTATTATTTACCATGATCTGATTCATCATTCAAGATAACTTCCAGCAACTTTAGACCTGTCATTGTTACACGATTTAGTTTTTAATGTAGAAGGAGAATAAAAAAAATACCCCTTTAGACAAAATGTCATCACTTGAATGTATCAAATCTATATTATATTTTACTTTAATAAATTAAAATTGAGCTCATGTTTCCTCTCAATGTTTTTCTCTATGACCGACAATTAATTTTCTCAATGTTTAGAACGACATACGGAGTACGGACTAGAAAAAAAAACAACCCAGTACCTATACATTCAAGGTGTAACAGAATAAACGCAAGTCCTGAAAGTCGATTTTTCCTAATTGACTACTGAATCGATTTCAGTAACTTTGAATACACTTATGAAAAAAAAAAAAAATGCCATTCTGACCGCCGATTGAGCCGAAGAAAATTAAAACTTATTTCAAGGCCTAAGACTCAAATTTAAATGCATATCGTAATGGGTAGGATTTCCCCGGTCAACAAGATAATAGTTGGCTTTTAAATAAAAGTTTTGGTCATTGTATTACGCTTTCAACTTAATACTGTAATTAGGGTGTATGAGGTCTTGCGTTAATTATGTTACATAATGTTGTATATGAAGATGACTGTGTCGAAAGCCTTTATGCTAGGCAGATCCTTCATAATCAGCCTATAACGTTCCCACTGCTGGGACACAGGCCTCCTCTCTGTGAGAGGGAGTGGGCCGTAATCCACCACGCGGGGCAGATCCTTACGGAAACTTAATAGTATAATGAAAACTCACTTTTCTTCTGCCTGTTAATAGCAAGTCCCTGTAGACTACTGCTCAATGCGTCCACATCTTCTTCCCTCCTCCTAGGTTCTTTCTTTAGCGCCTGCAGCTTTTTCAAGTAGAGTTTTCTAGTGGAAGCCTGTATGGGTCCCGGGGTGAACCCAAGCCGGATCAGTTCAGCTCTGAGGGTACTGTCATCGTAGTCTACAGATGCTGGCAAGGACGAGGCGACTGAGACTATCGTCTGGTCATGATTACATAGTTCCGAGTCGTCATAGACGGGAAGCCTGCGATAAGTCGATAGGTACATTGTTATAATATTTCAAGAGTTTTTTTACCGTGGAAACGCGACCTTATTACACTGTCTGACTGACTCTGACTGGGTGTGGAAAGAGACAACTTTATATTCCAAATTAATACAACAATCTTTCACAAAGTCCCCAATTAGAATGACAATAAATAAATTAGTATAATTTGGTAAGTAATTAAGTATCCACAGTTATTCGAACCTGAGTCACCCTGTTCCCATATATTAATTTTACAATCCATACTAATATTATAAATTTGAAAGTAACTCTGTCTGTCTGTATGTTACCTTTTCACGCCTAAATCACTGAACGGATTTCGATAAAATTTGGCAGAGAGATAGATAGCATCCCGGGGAAGGATATAGGATATTTTTATCCCGATATTCCCACGGGATCGACACTTACGCGGGTGAAACCGTGGGGAGCAGCTAGTAATTATATCACAACAAAGAAAAGTAAGAAGTAGGTATTTAGGTAATGACGATAAGAACGTGACGTCAGATTAGTGATAACATAGTAGGGCCGACCCGCGTCCCGATCGGGATTCCCCTCTGGTTGAATAGTCAAGGAAAAAATATATGTACATTTAGCGAATTTCAAAAGCCTGCTATAATTATGTTATGCTAAAAATGTTAGACAAACTTGTGGCTATGACTATGACGAATTTCGATCCCACCACACCTTAAATTGTATGAATTTATTGAAATAATAGCGTTTGGGAGACCGAGCGCCATTACTATCATCATCATCTGCCTAGCCTTTTCCCAACTATGCTGGGGTCGGCTTCCAGTCTAACCGAGCGCCATTACTATATTTTAACTTATTCCTTTCGTGGGCATTAGCTGGTCTACTTTTTCGATACATAAAATTTTAAAATAGAAAACTACTCACACAACAGGCGAGACAAGCAGCCTCCTCTCAATCAACACCACATCTTCCTCCTTATCCTCATACTTGTACTCCTCGTGCACACTCGCTATCACGATACTGCCGCCCGAGTAGTTACTGCTCACACCACTGCTGGCTGATGATCGCCTGGTATTCCCAGCCTCTTCGCCCTTATTCGTACACAACCACTCATTCGTCTTGTTCTGAGCCACCGCTAAAACTCGATCCAACTCTTGTGAACAATCACTTGAGATCAAACTACTTGTATTTGTATTACATTTGGTATTTTTATTCCTTTGTTTCTTCAAACTAGTCTTTGTTTTATAATTCATATGAGTTATATTACTTGGTGATCCTGGTAACGAGAAGTTTTCGTACACACTGATGCGTCGGTTCATTACATTCGAATGTTCACTAGACTGACTGGTATGGTCTGAGGTGAGCTCTAAAGGCTGTACACCACTTATTTGTACGTCTGATAGTTTGGTTGAGATGCAGGATTTAAAGCTAGTGTTCGCTTCACTGGATATCCTATCTTTAGTGAGATCGAGTGTGATGTTTTCTGTAAAGTCTAAACAGGTACTTTTCCATGAAGTTGATTCGTTATCTATAAGATATGTGTCGCCTATTATAGTGGGGTATAGTTTGTTTAAAGTTAAAGTGTTCTTTTCGCACCATTCGTTGATAAATTCAGATTTCCGGACAGTGGGGGCGTTTTCGTATGGGTTTTCGTCAACAATAGGTTCGTATTCAGCAACTATTTGGTCAGTTGTCAATAATACTCTTTCTGGAACAGGATAAAATATTCATAATTAGGATACAAAATTTTAATGAATTCACAATACAATTAATAAAGGTTAATATTGTTATAAAAAACTCTTATTTCATATTTAGCTCAACAATATTTATATTGTGATTACTAAAACTTAACTAAAAAAAGATACTAATAAAGCTGAAAATACAACTTACCTAAATCTAATGTATAGGCACATTTGCTAGCGGGACCGTCGTCAGTTACATCTACAACATTATGTAGGTAGTCGAACACCTCCCATTGCTCCTCTTGGGTAGCGTAGTCAAAAGCTGAGTGTCCATCAAAGTCCCGCAGTGAGGGGTCTCCCCCGCAGCCTATCAGGAGCTTTAGGTTCTCCACACGGCCCCATATAGCAGCTATGTGGACTGGAGTCACTCCATCGTCATTGCTGAAATGTAAAATGGTTATGATTTAGGTAGGGCCTTGATAATCCGAACTTACGGAGCGTTCGGATTATGGTATGTTATAAAAAAATGCATGCATCTTTTGACAGAATATATTTATTTATTTATGTACTTTATTGTTAATACATAACAAAAAAAATACGATGGCGATCGATTACGATTTATTGAGCTTATAAGATACATAATATTTAAACCACAAAATACGTTAGGTGTAAGTTACTCATTCATAAACTCATTTATTTTAGTCTGGCGGGTTCTAAACACGCGGGGTGGCTCATTAGTAAATATAGACAAAACATAAGATCAAAATCAAAATATTTTATTTCACATCAGCCTACATGGGCACTTATGAAACGTCAGAAGCTAGGTGCACGGTTCCAATTGGTCGTTTCCTATGGAGAAGAACCGGCAAGAAACTCCACGGTTACTCTTTTTAAAAATAATTGGCTTTTACAATATTTTCAAATTACAGTAGGTATGGGAGGATAGCGTAGACCTGTCAAACAAGTATCAGGTACTTGATAAAATAAAAAATGGTCTACAGATCTAAAGTCTACAAGGCCTACAAAGTCCTCGCATTTACAAAATAAGAATCTATCAAAAGGATAAATAAAAACCTAATAAAACCTAGTGATATTCTGTGATATGATTCCCATTACAACCACTAAGAGATGAAAAATTTGAATTGTCTGTATATAATGTCAAGTAATAAAGAGATTATGTCAAAAAAGTATGTAAAAAAAGTAAATAAAGTAGAGTAAATAAAAAATGAACATCGTAATTTGAGAGCAGTTAATAGACATTTAAATAGTTAAGCCGTTAATGAGGAGCCAGGGAAGCCACATGTGCAGAAGGAATTATTGCCAAACTACCTTGTCTTCAACATAGTCTTTAATCTTATAATATGCTTTTTTGATAAGGACACGTTTGATGAAGTTTTTGAATTTTCCATCGCTAAGTTCTGTAACCGGCTTTGGCAACTTGATCAGCAGTCACGGTAAGAGAGAGGGGTAGTCGGCAGTTCGGATTACAGTGACGTTAACTTTGACTGTAAACCTTATCACACCACCTTCGCCTTGGTCTACCTCGACGGCGATGTCCTCATTTATTATTATTAACAAAATATTGATTAAATAGTTATGTAGTAATGTCTATTTCATTTTAACTAGATCTACTAATATTGTGCTCTTATGATCTGCATCACACAGGGTGCAGGGTGTAGGGTACAGGGTGCTGTGGCGCAGTCTGGGAGAGGCCTACGTCCAGCAGTGGACTGCGATTGAGTGAGTTGATTGTTGATTGATGATCTCCATACATTAAGAAGATAATGTAAAAGCTGTATGTTGTTAACGAAAAAGTAATTATTCTTCTTAGGCTCAACTCACACCAAAAGATCGCAACCGCTCGGTAGAGAAGGCTATTCGCCGGAATTCCAGCGGCGCCGCTGGCATCCGCGCGACTCGTTCGAGTTTCTCATGCGATAATAAATATTATAGTAATGAAAATAAAGTTAAAATTCATATGACACTGAAACTGCGCTCCGCTTCGCTGCGCTTCGACGCTCTTTTGGTGTGAGTTGAGCATTATATAAAAAAAAAACTGTTCTAAGTATAACTCTACCATAAATTAGGATCTCCCCCATTCTTCAGGAGTAACTCGGTGCATTTCTTGGACTTCTCCTCTGGTTCTATACCCACGGCGAGGTGCAGGACCCCAATACCCTTGCATGGTATAATCTGATTGATCTGTATTGGGGTTTCTTTCAGGAAACTTTCCAAAGACCTGGAAATATGATAAATAATATTTTTTTAAATAAAAAGCATTGATAAATATTTTTCTCTTTTCAAAGACATTCAGTGAATTAAGTTTAATTGTAACCAGCGGGGTAATTGCGTACCACACTAACAGTAGCAATGGCTTTCATTTTGACAGTTTAACAACATTCATTGTTTTATTTACATTGTTGCCAAATTTGCACATAATATATGAAGCAATGGATTAGCAATATCTCTCTCTGACAACCAGTCTTACCAAGGGGTATTGTATTACCCAGTAACTGGGTTGTGGAGGTCAGATAGGCAGTCGCTCCATGTAAAATACTGGTATTTAGCTGCATCCGGTTAGACTGGAAGCTGACCCCAACATAGTTGGGAAAAGGCAGATGAATTTGGAACTCATTCAAAGCATATTATCTCATGCATGATTATTATGAGTGAATAACAGAAATGCTTGTACTGCACAATGTACACCTCTTGGGATTTTAATAAATGAATAAAAGCTTCATATTAACCTGCCTAGGCTTTTCCCAATTATGGTGGGGTCGGCTTCCAATCTAACAGAATGCAGATGAATACAAGTAGGTATTTTACATGAAGCGACTGTTTATCCGCTTATTTAATATTTCAAGAGTTTTACATCTATATTTTTTAATTGAAGGTGCAAATAAACTACTTTTTAGGGTTCCGTACCCAAAGGGTAAAAACAGGACCCTATTACTAAGACTCCACACTGTCAGTCTGTCTGTCACCAGGCTGTATCTCATGAACCGTGATAGCTAGACAGTTGAAATTTTCACAGAATATGATGTATTTCTTTGGCCACTATAACAACAAATAATAAAAATAAAATAAAGTTAAAATTTAAAGGGGTATAAAAGAAACGTTTTTTTTCAGCGTTTTATGCCTTGTGGTACGAAACCCTTTGTGTGCGAGTCCGACTTGCACTTGGCCAGTTTTTATTTTATAGCCCTGAAACTAGGCAAGTCTGTAGCTTGGGTACCAAGCAATATATAGTAAAAACAAATAAAAAATAGTATCAGTGGAAGATGGTCCGGTCCGTTCATATTAAAATAACTCATAATTAATGATTTATCATAATTTAGTATCATTGTTGAGAGTTTAATAACATCAGAAATTCTTCGATAGCCTAGAATTAACTTTTTTTTACCACAAGTTTCAACATATTTCTTGGGGAACTATTATTAGCAATTTATTACTATTGTGCAATATCCACTAAAGAAAAACATATTTCAAGTTGCAACCTGAATTAAAGTGGTGCAATTTTTATCTCTGTGGGGGGTATCAAAAAAATATTAATAAACTGAGTTACTTGCAAATTCTTAAATTAAACAATGAATAAAAAGTAAATTTTTAAACACATCTACAGGCAGATGTTTGATAACACAAAGGGCTATTTATAGTTACTCCAAAATTCTGGTTTTGCGGCAGGTGTTCGCATTTTAATTACTGTAAGAAGCACTTTAGCAAAAAGTTTTCTAAGAAAGTTTTACGTACCTTTCAGATCCATTCTGAATTATATCGTATAGTTTGAAAAGCTCTTTGTATGCCGTACCCATGATTTTTGAAAGTAAACTGTGTATTAGTCATCGACTTCCTAACTTGTATTCATTTCCTTTGGTGTTTCCTGCGTCGCCGTCGGTCAGCTACGTAACGAGTTATAAAAAATTGGCATTGAAACTATTTATCAGAAACACAGCGATAACGATTATCCACATATTATTATCGTAACACCGAGGATAAAACACACACATAGCTTCATTATTTTGTTTTCTAAAATGATTTAAATTAACGTCAAGTCAACTTGGAATATTTTGTTTACGTTTGGTTGACGTTCCTTTTCACGAAGAGTTAAGCAAGATTACGCGTTCCGATTTAAGAAAAACACAGTGTATATTTAATTAAATATTATTTATTAAAATAATGCTATGATTATAATTTTGTTTTATTTAAGATTAGGCTACCTTAATTAATTACTGCTAGTAACAAACAATAAGAATCAAATTAGTCAGTAGGATTGATAGTTTTAGTTTGCATCACGGAACATAGATGGCGTTGTAATCATTATCTTATTATCAGTGGGTCATACCATACAATCATACTCGTGTGATGCTCTGGAGCATAGACTAATAAATTTATATGAGACTCCGGAGCATCAGACTCAGTATCTGCAACAAAAACAATAGGTTGGCCCATCGGCAGCAGATGCTGTGACCGGTAGCAAAAATATGTGGATTTTCATTTCAGAAGACATAGGTATTACTTATTAGTCATGAGCTTCCTACTGAGAAATTGCGTTTTTTAGGAGAAAACTACAAAATTCATAAATCGTTTTACTCATGTAGGGACAGGGTACTTTAACATTTCTTTGTAGTGAACTTGTAAAACTTCACACCTGAAAAAGAAAGAACATAATTTTATTATAGGTAGTTTAGTCTTTGAATGGAAACGTCTTTTGTTGTATTATTGAGTGCAATAAATAAAGAATAACTTTAGGTCACTGACCTCTATTATACAAGCGTACTTGTATGATATAGAGGTCAGTGCTTTAGGTACACTGACCTGTAGGGTTGATCTGTAGTTTTAATGATTTGTTCGGTTTTAAAGTTTGTTCAATCCCAATCCCAGAAATATAAAGATCCTGAAACATTTATTTATTTTATAACTTAGACTTTTAAAAACGTTTTTGTTTTAAAGTTTGGGTTTTAGGAGCGCATGAGGATGGGCCCAATATTCTTACAACAAACGGTAATGGCACCAATTCAAGAATACCTGTATGTCGTATTCAATTTGAGGCAGCTTCATTTCGTGGTGAGTGTAGGTAACTGTCACGGAGTGCTTGCGCCTGTTCACAAACGCCAGCGCATGCGCACTGTCTGACAACTCGCGGTGCCAGATCTCTTGTTGTAGTCGCTGTTGATAGTAAATTCTCTTTGATAGTAACGGAATTCATGAATTTATTAGGAATGCATTAAAGGCGCAGTAGCGCAGAGTAGGTAGGGGAAGATCATAAAAACGATGGATGTACCTATTGTATCAAAGTTTATTACGACTAGAAAGGGAGTGAATGCTGAGATGACGGCAAGAAAGAAACCCGAAACCGACTAGCATAATCAGCCTATAATGTACCCACTGCTGGAACACAGGCCTCCTCTCTGTGAGAGGGAGTGGGCCGTAATCCACCACGCGGGCCTAGCGCGGGTTGGTAGGTACTGGTAGATGTCACATATCTTCGAATTTTTGGTTCTAGGATCCTCAAGATGTTTCCTATTCACTGCTTTGAAAGCAGTGGTGAAGAAATAATTTACACAACCCACCCCCACCCCCCATTACTCTCATTTATTTACTGACTCCAAAAATTAATAATAGGGACCAGTTAAGAGTGATGAGGCTTTTAAGCTTTTCAGATTTAGTTTTCTGCATTGCCTCACCCAACTAATCCTCCCGCTTTTCCAGACCCTCAATCCCTGTTTGCCCATCTTGTCCTGGCTCACTGCGATGACGTCACGGTTCAGCAGAATCCGCTTGAACTCCGGCTGGATTTCCGCCAGGTCCACGCTCATCATCAGAGGAGCTGCCAGGATCGCCCAGACCGCCATCTGTACTTGAGCTTGGTCTACTGTCAGCCCCGAGTTGCCTATTACCAGCTGGAATAAATATTTATTGGTGGAACTGATGCAAGAGTAAAGTTTTAACGTAAAATAAATAAAGATAAATCTATACATATAATAAAACAGTAGAAAAACTGTGTCTGTACATTGAAAATATAAAAAAAAATAAAATTGGGGGGGGTTTAGAAACAGTAATAGGGTACGAATCCGAAAAAAAAATTCTGTCTGTTTGTCTGTTTGTTTGTACACGCTAATCTTCGGAACTACTGGAAGGATTTGAATGATTTTTGTTTTGTTGTATAGGTATTATGTCTGGGCAACATATAGGCTATAATTTATCTTGGAAACTTGAACACCTGATGCAGAACCGCAACAGACCAGCTAAACTATAAGAGATACAAAAATGGTACCATAGCAAAAATTGTTCCACGTGATGAGCATTTTCTGCCGAGAGAATAAATTTGAAGATCTGGAACACCTGATGTGGAACTCCAAGAGCCCAGCTACACCATAACATATATAGGAATGACGTCTTAGCAAAAGTTGTTCGGTCTGATGGGCATTTCCTGTTGACTTATAAAAAAACTGGCCCACACGAAGGGTTCCGTACCACAAGGCAAAAACGCCGAAAAAAACACGTTTGTTGTATGGGAGCCCCCCTTAAATATTTATTTTATTTTGTTTTTAGTATTTGTTGTTATAGCGGCAACAGAAATACATCATCTGTGAAAATTTCAACTGTCTAGCTACCGCGGTTCTTGAGATACAGCCTGGCGACAAACAGACGACAAAAACGCAGAAAAAACACGTTTTTTTGTATGGGAGCCCCCCTTAAATATTTATTTTATTTTGTTTTTAGTATTTGTTGTTATAGCGGCAACAGAAATACATCATCTGTGAAAATTTCAACTGTCTAGCTACCGCGGTTCTTGAGATACAGCCTGGCGACAGACAGACGGCAAAAACGCCGAAAAAAACACGTTTTTTTGTATGGGAGCCCCCCTTAAATATTTATTTTATTTTGTTTTTAGTATTTGTTGTTATAGTGGCAACAGAAATACATCATCTGTGAAAATTTCAACTGTCTAGCTACCGCGGTTCTTGAGATACAGCCTGGTGACAGACAGACGGACGGACGGACAGCGAAGTCTTAGTAATAGGGTTCCGTTTTTACCCTTTAGGTACGGAACCCTAAAAATCGAAGATCAGAAACATCTGATGTGGAAATTAAAGCTATCACTTATTTCACTGTATAAAATAACATATGCTGGGATTATAAAATAACTTAAGCTGGGAGTACCTCCACGCGGTGAAGGCGGTAACACTTGGACTGATTTTCGATGACGATGGTATATCATTGAAAATTTGACTCTACTGGCCAAAACTCCCATTTATTTTTTTATTTTATCGAATAAATATGCCTTCGGGCTTATGTTATTTGAGTGTTTAATGTCCTTTTCCATTTATCTTCGTGACACGGTAGCCTACCCGGTAACGCAGAGGAGCAGTCACTTAAATTTTAATTGATCAGGTATCTTCTTCACAATAAAACTATAACCATGCCTAGAAAGAGGTCAAATCTTTCCCAATGTTCCAAAGGGGCTAAAAGATTGAGGATCATAAGATCTCAAGAATCTACCGGAGAGCGTCAGGAGAGACTTGATGCTGTTCGAGAACATCAGGCTGCAACTCGATCCGTGGAAACCTCTGCGGCGACTGACCGCTGATTGTGAACGACATGCATTGCCTCGCGAATCGGAAACGTTTACCGATACAGAATCACGCTTGAGTTTTCAGCGTATTCGGTCATCTACTAACAGGTCTTTTGAAACGAGTGATGAACGTGATGCGCGACTAACTACTGATACAGATTATCTTACATTGTCCCGAAAATGCACACAACAAAATTTTCATAATCAGTTAGAAAGTGAGAGAGAAAGAATTGCTGGAGTACGGCATGAAAAGACAAGAAGAGCGCAACGAACGTATGAATTCTGATCGACTTCGACATCTCTGAACAGAATGTCGATATCATCTGAAGAATCGGATGTGTCTCAAGATATAGCCGTAGGGCATGGCGACCTTCCTTGGGTTGATAAGGAACGGAGTGCATTTACGTATACTCCTATGATTGACTACACCACATATTCCGCCATCGGAGGTGTGGTTCAAAATTGTACTTTTTGTGAAGCTGTTAAAATGGCAAAAAGAAACAAACGGTATGTGTTGCTCAGGTGGGAAAGTACATATTGAAATATTTCAAAATCCTCCAGAAATATTAAGATCACTGGTGACCATCCACAGTCAAAACATTTGTTGGACAACATCCGTTCGTACAATAATGCCTTTCAAATGACATATTTTGGTGCGAAGCAGATTTCAGAAGACCCATTTATGCCAACATTCAAAGTGCAAGGCCAAGTTTACCAGCTTATTGGTTCATTATTGCCTGAAAATGACGTCTCGAATCGTCTCGCTCACCCCGGTGTTTTCCAGTCCCCGGGCTCTTAGAATTCGACATCAGACGTTTCAGATCTTCGATTTTGACAACTACGTTGTCATGTCGTTGTCAGCGACAACGTATCGCTGGCATAAGCAACAGCATCCGCGTACGAAGTCGCGGGCAGAAGCTAGCTAGTATTTAAATAAATAAAGATAAATATTTGAATTAGTTGTTATTTCCAAACGTTTGGTTCTGGATTCGGAAATGTTTATTTATTTATTAAAATCGCCCTTACAACTATCATTACAGGTAAGTAGGTACCCAATGCGATATCGGTCATTACAATTCTATACCTAGGCACAGTCAACAAAAGAGATAAGTATACAGGTTCGTCGGATATAGTTGAAGTCATTGACATATATATTACTAGCGTACCTTTTCTAACTGGAACCAGCCCCTGCCAGCCCACTTGTACAGCAGGATAAATTATGTAACACATTAACAGCAGCAACGGCTTTCATTTTGACAGTTCATCAACATTCATTGCGTTATTTACGTTGTTGAGCAGACACATTTTTCGAACATATGTATGAAGCAATGGATTAGCAATATACTTCAAAATTATTCAGATAATGTGATTGATAGTGTGTTACGCAATTAGGGTCCACGTTGCTTCGTTGCTCATTGCAATTAGGGCATTCCAACCTGTTAATACCACTCTAAAAATCACGCAGCTCAATATAATGGTACTTGAACCCAGTTAAAATAAAAATCCCCACCATATCAGGGTCGTTCCAATGCCCAGGGCCAGCGAATGGAGCGAGGCGGTCCTGGTGGTCACCGATCCAGTCCATCACGCCCAGCACTGAAGCCCAGGAATTCCTGATGTCCACCCAGTTGCGCCAGATGTTGCAGCTCTCCGCCACCGCACTATAGTTGGACTGTTCAAAGTTAATCGCATAATTATTTATTACTAGCTTTTGCCTGCGGCTTCGCCCGCGTGGTGGTCGGGTATTATTAAACCACGGGAATATACTACAACAGACAGACATACATAGTTTTTTTCACATTTGTAGATACGAGTAACTAGCTTCTGCCCGCGACTGCCGCGAAATACGCGGGCGGTTGGAATTTGTTTTCGCTTAGCGTTCTTTCTGACTTTTTTCTTCCTTTTACTCGGTCCCTCATGGTCGTAGCGTGATGTTAAATAGCTTACTTTCCTCAAGAATTGGGCTTATCATCTGCCTAGCCTTTTCCCAACATAGTTGGGGTCGGCTTCCAGTCTAACCGGATGCAGCTGAATACCAGTATTTTACATGGAGCGACTGCCTATCTGACCTCCACAACCCAATTACTGGGTAATACGATACTTGATAAGACTGGTTGTCCGACTTTCGGGCTTCTGACTACCCGTAACGACTGTCAAAGATCCACGAATGACAGCCGGGACCAACGGCTTAATGTGCTTTCCGAGGCACGGAGGGGTCACGGTATGTAAAGATGGTCACCCATCCACAGACCAACCGCGACAAGCGCAGCTTAACCTGTTCTATCGACCTGTGCGGTTGTTATTATTTAGCCACGGGCCCTTCCTCAAGAATTGGGCTATCAAATGCAAAAATAATTTTTGATATCCGATTGGTAAGAATGGAACTATGGATTGGAATGTCCGCCTGTCTGTCGTGCAACTAAACAACAATTTTTTATTTGATTTGCAGTCTACTAACATGAATGCCGTTGACTTCTTGGAACATGGGCCAGCTACATCCATAGAGAATGGGCTGGCCAGACGCGTTCAGAAGCTGCCCAAATGCAGGATAGCCTGAAAAACAAACACGCATCACCATTGGTCCGTTGGTATTTTTCTGTTCATTTCTTCTTGCCTGTTTATATTATAGTGTATCTACATAAATGGTAGGATTCTAACAAATTAACTCAAAACAAGTGAAAACTAATGGAAGCTTGAAGCTTGTGAACAAAGCAACGACGATATAATGGAATAAAGCGACCACCGCAATATTTTATTCCACCTTTTATCAATAAATCTTAAAATCTATTCTTATATTTTATCCATTAATAAACGTATTATATCAGATGAATAGTTACGTACACACCGATTTCTCTCTTTCAGTCGTCAGTAATTTGACTTCGAAAGAAGAAGACAAAACGTGTACCTGACTATACAGACGCTATACAACGTTTATTAGTAAGGTATAATATTATCTTTATCTATAAAACAAAGTCGGGTAGTTACACCATTTATCTATAACTCAAGAACGACTGGACCGATTTTTAAGATCTTTGTGTTGTTGGATTTGTCTCCACCCCGAAAATATGAGTAGGAGATATAGTAGTAGACTCATGTGCCCCGAATAGCAGAATAACTATTAAAACACGGGAAAAATTCACAAAAAAAAAAAGAATATAAAATTTTCTAATACCTACTTACATTTTGTGTTTTGATTCTGAGGCGGTACGAAGTTCGCCGGGTCAGCTAGTATATATAAATAAAACAAAATCGGGATACTTACACCATTTATAACTCAAGAACGGCTGCTGGACCAACAAGCAGCAGTAAACAAATGGGATTTTTACTTATCCACCATTTCTAGACCAAAAAAAAAATACTTAAAAATCGAGAAAGTTTTAAATCAGTACCTACACTCATTCCGTTAATGTCAGCCTCACAGCCATCCAGCTTAAGATAGTCAGTCCCCCAGCTGGCCAGGGTATCAGCGTCGTATAGCTCGTGTCCATGGATGCCAGGGTATCCTTCGCAGGTCTTATTGCCGTAGTCCTCGTACATGCCAAACTGCAAGCCTTTGCTGTGAACCTTAGAAAAGTTTTATCGTAAGTTCGGTCAATTAACAAGTAGGTATTGCCTACATAGAAATAGCCTTCAGAATAAGCAACCTGAAGTGGCAATGGGATGGCCATATAGCCGTAGAGCCGATGACCGTTAGGGTTCTTGATCTTGTAAGTGTAGTAACTTGAGATTTTTAATGCTAATGGAAGAGTATCTACTTCATAAACTCACATAGTTAGAAAGCGCCTTCATTCCATTAGGGAACCGCCTCCTGTCTGCCACTAGGCGACCTTCAGCATCTCGTGTCTTCTCAAGCCAGCAGTCGTCGATCGTGATGTACTGGTATCCTGCCGCCAGGTATCCTTCGCTCACCATCAGATCAGCTGTTCTTTTTATTAAGTTTTCACTGAAAAACACATTATTTTGTGCAGAACATCACACCCGAACGAACACCGAACGTTTCGTTTCGTTGTCGATTCCGAACGTTTGAGGCCATTGCCTAAACTCTGCGCAAGCGTGACTACTGAGTACGGGGATTCCATCTCCAGGCATAGTGTTATTATATGTTAGGATACAACACGATGATATATCAGGTTAAGCGGCGATGTCTCTGGCACCCTGCTTATTTCTCAGCAGCAGTCCTGGCGACTCTGTGGAGCCAGTTCCTGGCTATAGGCTCGCCCTCTATTACATGGCAGGCGATATGTGGGTGTAATATGAGTACCCCTTCGGAGGATATAGGATAGTTGCAATGATGAAAAGTTAAAGTGACTTACCTTATACATTCCTTAGGCTTCGCATCACAGTCGATGGTACAGCCGAACCGCAGCCAAGAGAGCCATCCCATGGGGGGAGTCAGAGCCAACCCATTGTCTAAAGCCTGGGTGGAGGATAGCAGACCACACACGAAGATACATAGTACTGGTGTCATCAATATTTCACTAGGTGTTTTTTTTACGAGGACAAACATTTGCAAACTTATAAGTTGTGAAATTAAAGCGATTTTTTCTTTAAATTCTTCAAATTCGATAGAATCTAGATGATTAATACCCACTGAATTAAAAATAAGTTTTATACGTACTTGTTATGATTTGTTTTATAAGTATGTACGTGATGTCTTGCTAGCTAATGGAAACTAAATAGATAGTGGGGTAAATATCCAAGGGGTTACCGTACGCACAGCTGTTTACGATAACCTTAGCGTGCCAGTAAAACACTGAGTAATTATTCGCGTAAATATGGTTTTATGTATGACAGTATATGCGAGTTTATTAATTTAAATTTAAGTTAATATTCTTGACAGACTTCAAAAAAGGAGGTTATCAGTTCGGTTGATTTTTTTATTTTTAATGTGTGTTACCTCAGAACTCCGATATTTATAAGCCGATTTGCAAAATTCTTTTTTATTTAAAGGATATACTTTCAGATTGGTCCCATTGTAATCAGGTCGGGATCTGTTGATGGGATCCTGGAGAAATCGAAGGAACTCTTCAAATACACACCTATAGCGATTTGGGTATTTTTTTATAGTGACTCGTGTGTTAGATAATTCACTATGATATAATAATAATATTACAATATTGTTTGTTGGATAATGGCATCTGCCATATTTACGAAGCTTGGGACCAATGTAGAAGTACCTAATTTGACTGAATATTGTGTTTACAAAAAAATAAGTCTTAACTTGTCAAAATCACATCTAAGCTATGACTATAAATGATTAAATCATATTTAATAACACTTGTACTATATCTTAGATTTAATATTGCTATTTTAATATAGTAGGTTGTTTCAAACGATTGGCACAATACTGTCAGTTGATGTTCATATTATTTTTAAAGACTTTTAAGAATTACGAATCAACTCTTATTAAATTGCTTAATTACATTCTAATGTTTTAAAACGGTTACACTACACAAGATTTGTATATAATTACCGGTATTGGAAGATATTAATCCAAAATATATGATGATCTGTGATTGGTTCAAAATGGCGGTATTGTTGTGGCGATGTTTGACGAAAAAGACGTTGGTAGGATATAAAAAGGATGGTAATGATTTTATCAGGGCAGTTGTTGTCCGGTAAATCTTCAGTTGATTAGTAGATACTAGTGCCGTTATTATGTGGAATAGATCGACCAGATGTCATGTAAGTTAATATTATTATCTTGATTATTGCTGATAACTATGGTGTTCTGTATTGTTATAATATGACCAATATTTCTAATGTTTTAATGTGTATAATGGAATATTCCTAGCTACTGTTATTATGCTGCTATTATTCTGAGTTCCCTGGACCGTTAGTTAATATTAATAACTTGATTACTGCTGATAACTATGTTGTTTCTGTATTGTTATAATATGGCCAATATTGCT
This sequence comes from Oligia latruncula, assembly GCA_948474745.1. Taxonomy (NCBI): domain Eukaryota; kingdom Metazoa; phylum Arthropoda; class Insecta; order Lepidoptera; family Noctuidae; genus Oligia; species Oligia latruncula. Next base: position 12,850,037 of record OX419701.1, on the reverse strand, counting down.
AATGTTTTAAGGTGTATTCCTAGCTACTGTTATTATGCTGCTATTATTCTGAGTTCCTTGGACCGTTGGTTAATATTAATAACTTGATTACTGCTGATAATTATGTTGTTTCTGTATTGTTATAATATGGCCAATATTGCTAATGTTTTAAGGTGTATTCCTAGCTACTGTTATTATGCTGCTATTATTCTGATTTCCTTGGACCATTGTCCAACAGATAATTGATAATTGTTTTTAAAAATAACGATAATTTATGACAATATAATAAATGTAATAAATATGTTGATATAATACTATAATACTGTTTCCATGGAGTTTCTTGTCCGTTCTTCTCCATGCTGAATAGATTTGCGAACGGACGACCAGCTTTCTGACTACTGACAAGCCTAAATTCTAATAAACACCTGGTCTTGTCTTTCTGTGCTTTATTTTATAAAATCCATCCCCTACATACCATATTCATAGGTATTACACATATGATATAACTAGTAACCAATGTAACCATACTGATAGTCAAAGCTTTATATTTGGGTAATATTTAGACATACCTACTTACATATAGATTATACTTTATTGAGGTAAACCTACTTACATACAGATTATACTTTATTCCCTAATATAGGTACACTTAATAAATAACTAGTGACCATTCTGATATTCAAAGCTACCATATTTAAACAGATATACTTAATTAATCTAACATCAGAAGTGGGATAGTTCTCTGACCTTTTCAAACAGCTTACTAATACATTTTATTTTTCTATTTTCATGATCGATGTTGGAGCTTTTGACGATCTTCTGGAAGCCGTTGGTCGACGGGTCGCTGAATCCACTCGCACCATGATGATGACATCGTGCTGCAAACTCCGAGAGCGGGTATGCGAAGCTGCAAGTTAACTTAACTAAACTAAGTTAAGTTAACTTCGAAACCCATTCCAAGGATTAAATGGAGCAGCAGTACCTACGAATTAGCATAAGTCGCTGGAGCTATCGGTGTTCTGCTGAAAGTCATTGGTGTCGGCGGGTCGCTGACACTCCACTCTCACTACGATGACATCGTGCTGCAAACTCTGAGAGCGGGAATGTGAAGCTACAAGTTGCTGTAATATCTTCGAAACCCATTCCAAGGATTAAATGGAGCAGCAGTACCTACGAATTAGCATAAGTCGGTAAGGCCTATAGGGGCTCTTTTACATCAAAACTAAATGCAATTAGATAAGATATTAGATATTGATACGTTACGTATTGCAAAATAATTTTAGATAAATTAATATGTAACATTTAGTTCACACTTGGCTTATAAAGGACGATAGTTAGTATGTTTTGAGTATGTTAATTACGTGATAATCATTGAACAAATTATATAAAATAATATTTGAGAATACAATAATATAAAAGAGTAGTATAATGCACAAACATGAAAATTTGTGATTCCAGATGATGTGTAGTGTAGGGTAACCTCGTTTAATTTTGAGATAAAACACATGAAGTAAGTAGGTACCTAAACATCCTGTTTACATTAACCATAAATAGATTTTTTTTGCGATTTTTCGTACAGTTATTTATTTTTACAAGTATAAAAAGAAACTGTCACTTCCCCTTAGGTCTGTGTTACTTGGCTAGTTATGTTGTCACAGTTAAACAATAGATAGTTTTATTTAGATACCGCGGAATTAGAAAAGTATATGAAGAAACCTTTGATTTAGGTTACAAAATCAGTTAAAAATCCGGAAACAAAACAACCGACTTCTAAATAGGACACTACCAAGTAAAAAATAACTAATTTCGGAGGTCGGTGGCAAACAACGAAAATGCCATAGATACATGTAAACCATTGTTTATTAAATTTAAAATATTGACTCTTCTATCCTTATATAATTTCGAGGTTGCTGTATTTGTTAAGACCAATTCAAAGTGGTTTAAAAAAATGTCGGACATTAATAACAAGTCGACTCGGGATAACAATAGCTTCTGCCTAAGAAGGTCCCACACATCTTTAATGTACAAAAATGTATTTTGTATGGTACCAGTCATATTTAACTGTTTACCGTCTTCAATCAAACATTTAACTTGAGCTTATTTACGAAACCCCTAAAATCGACATCGTTATTTTATGTAAACAAATGAGAGGTTATAAAAAAAAATAAAAATAACTGTAATACCTATACTGAAATCTCAGTTTGATAAAGTTCAATTTGCCCTACGACTTCGAATTATTTTTAGACTTTTTTTAATAGTATACTAGTCATTCTAATAACATCAATTAGGTACTGGAGTCTGACTTTTGGTTGGCTGCGGTGAGGTGACGGCTTATGTGTTGCCACTTTTTCTTTAAGGGGCTTACAGGACTTAACAAAAAAGCAAGTTTTAGAAACAATAAAAGTGTATGATAAACTACAGTAAACACATCAGAAAAATATGATATTGTTCAGGATATTATGCTAGGTAAATAGTGTTGAAAACATAATACAACTAATTAGATACGATAAAAAAAAAAAAAATTGAGCAATAGGAACCTACTTAATTGTTGTTCTGTCGTCACATCAGTGATCTGATTGGATTTTTATAATGCATTAATTCTAATCAAAAGCATTTCTTTTAAATATTCTTATTTTTGAGGTTTTTGGTGTTTTGCAAATAACCCAGTACCTACCTATAGTAAACGTTAATCCTAATGAAAACTTAAATTGATGTAAAAAAAAATATATACATATTTTCTTAGATCAATAAAGTAGAATTTTAAGGGTAAAAAAAAAAAAAAGAAAATTATACAAAATTATCTTTACTATATTATATGTATGTTGATTTGAAATTACAACATATATTTTTATCCTATCAATACAAAGAATATTTAGATTTAAAATCAAAATAATTTCGAATATCTAAAATTACAACGATGTTCCATTGCGTTTTAATCTTCATTAGTAGATATAGTGTGGCAATATTTTTGCGGGTGGCAGTAGGAGGATTATTTTGCTGCGGCTGATTGGGGGTCCAATCATAGGATTTGAATAGACTATAGATGAACTTATTGCTCCGACATAAGATGTATTTTAAAGGTGTTGACTTTTCAGTTTGTTCAGTATTAGCTTCGATACATGTTGTCTCGGAATTGGGTATATGGTATACTAGCTGCGCCCCGCGGTTTCATCCGCGTAGGTTTCGATTCCGTGGGAATATCGGGATAAAAAGTATCCTGTGTTAGAATCCTGGTTATAAACTGTGTTACAAGTTTCATCCAAATCCGTTTATTAGTTTGTGCGTGGAGAAGTAACAAACACACTAACAAACTTTCGCCTTTATAATATTAGGTACTTGTTAGGGTCATTTTAGTAGTCTTAATATTTTAGAAGCAATTGAATAACGAGAATACGTCTAATACATTAAGATATATAGGATGTGGTAGGAAACAGCCAAGATTTATACCTAGTTTCTATTTTTTTTTATTGTGACAATGAAGTAAATTAGAGTACCTAGGTATTTAATGCAGTTTTATTTATGACGTTTAGAATATTTTACGATTTTCAAAATAAGCTTGTGAGCTTTATAATATAGAAACATAATTATGAAATTGTATGTATGTCTTATTCGATTGTAATTTCAAGTGTTCACAAATATGAGGTTATGCAAAATTAACCAATATGAAACTTCAAAAAAAATCAGTTGAATTGAAATTAATTTAAGTTTAGTTAAGCTGAACTGAACCAAGTTTAATAAAGGATATAAAGTAGAAATAAAAAGTTAAAGGAAAATAATACTGCTGGTCGGTCACTGACCTAGGTGTCGGTCTAGATCCCATGTGCAGCAGGTGGGAGGACTGATATGTCAAGGTCGGGGGCTATTTATAACTTACTGCTGGTCGGTCACTGACCTAGGTGTCGGTCTAGATCCCATGTGCAGCAGGTGGGAGGACTGATATGTCAAGGTCGGGGGCTATTTATAACTTACTGCTGGTCGGTCACTGACCTAGGTGTCGGTCTAGATCCCATGTGCAGCAGGTGGGAGGACTGATATGTCAAGGTCGGGGGCTATTTATAACTCACTGCTGGTCGGTCACTGACCTAGGTGTCGGTCTAGATCCCATGTGCAGCAGGTGGGAGGACTGATATGTCAAGGTCGGGGGCTATTTAGAACTCACTGCTGGTCGGTCGCTGGCCTGATGTTAGTCTAGATCTTATGTGCAGCAGGTAAGAGGGCTAACATGGCAAGGTCAGAGACTAATATATAAACATTCCTTTTGTTGTCTTGAGACTTGTACTTCGATAGCGAAGTACAGTTCAGGATAGCCGTGATGGATAATTTTCAAATATATTGATATTTTGATGATCATTTTGGTACAGTTCAGTTTAACAGGACGTTCAAACGATACATTGACATAGATTCGGTATGATATTTTAGATAATAATTCTATGTTGTGTAATAACTTATAAAAGTTGTGATTGGCTTATACATTTTTGTATGTACGGTCTGATCTCTTATAATTATCTTCGTCAGTTCTCAAATTATTTTCTTTAACGACTCACGATACCTACATATTGCCTTTTAAAACTATGGTACTGAGAAGACTATTACATAGAAAACTATACTTTATTACTTGATAACACAGATCTAAATAGAAGGTATATTACCTTTTACCTTTAAATTTACCTTTACCTTACCTTATTACCTTTAACCAATATCGAGTGGCTATCTCCAGTCACCACCTGCTGAAATTTGCTTGTGGACGTGGCTTCATTTACTTGGAATAATTCCGTATTATTCCGTATTAAAATTTTCTTAATAATTTCTGACTCGAATTCTTTTATTATTGGTTATTTGTGTGTTGTTGTTAAGGTATTGTGTGGTATTGTTAAAAAAAAAAAAAAAAGTTTTTACTTCCAAAGTGAGGTAATGTTTAATGACCATATTAAAAGTTTGTTAAAATGTTAACAGAAAATGTGTTTGTTGAATAGTTTTCAATAATATTGTCAGATTGACCAAGCGATGAGTTATTTGAATTATATGTACTTAACGTTTGTATTTGCAAAGTATGTAGTTGTGAAGATATTTAGATACATTAGTAAAAAAAAAAGTTATTATTGGCTCTGAGCACCTAAAATAAGAGGTAATTTATAGGTACTTCGAGAGCGAAGTACTTGTCAGTCTGGCCGTGTTAGATAATTCACTATGATATAATAATAATATTACAATATTGTTTGTTGGATAATGGCATCTGCCATATTTACGAAGCTTGGGACCAATGTAGAAGTACCTAATTTGACTGAATATTGTGTTTACAAAAAAATAAGTCTTAACTTGTCAAAATCACATCTAAGCTATGACTATAAATGATTAAATCATATTTAATAACACTTGTACTATATCTTAGATTTAATATTGCTATTTTAATATAGTAGGTTGTTTCAAACGATTGGCACAATACTGTCAGTTGATGTTCATATTATTTTTAAAGACTTTTAAGAATTACGAATCAACTCTTATTAAATTGCTTAATTACATTCTAATGTTTTAAAACGGTTACACTACACAAGATTTGTATATAATTACCGGTATTGGAAGATATTAATCCAAAATATATGATGATCTGTGATTGGTTCAAAATGGCGGTATTGTTGTGGCGATGTTTGACGAAAAAGACGTTGGTAGGATATAAAAAGGATGGTAATGATTTTATCAGGGCAGTTGTTGTCCGGTAAATCTTCAGTTGATTAGTAGATACTAGTGCCGTTATTATGTGGAATAGATCGACCAGATGTCATGTAAGTTAATATTATTATCTTGATTATTGCTGATAACTATGGTGTTCTGTATTGTTATAATATGACCAATATTTCTAATGTTTTAATGTGTATAATGGAATATTCCTAGCTACTGTTATTATGCTGCTATTATTCTGAGTTCCCTGGACCGTTAGTTAATATTAATAACTTGATTACTGCTGATAACTATGTTGTTTCTGTATTGTTATAATATGGCCAATATTGCTAATGTTTTAAGGTGTATTCCTAGCTACTGTTATTATGCTGCTATTATTCTGAGTTCCTTGGACCGTTGGTTAATATTAATAACTTGATTACTGCTGATAATTATGTTGTTTCTGTATTGTTATAATATGGCCAATATTGCTAATGTTTTAAGGTGTATTCCTAGCTACTGTTATTATGCTGCTATTATTCTGATTTCCTTGGACCATTGTCCAACAGATAATTGATAATTGTTTTTAAAAATAACGATAATTTATGACAATATAATAAATGTAATAAATATGTTGATATAATACTATAATACTGTTTCCATGGAGTTTCTTGTCCGTTCTTCTCCATGCTGAATAGATTTGCGAACGGACGACCAGCTTTCTGACTACTGACAAGCCTAAATTCTAATAAACACCTGGTCTTGTCTTTCTGTGCTTTATTTTATAAAATCCATCCCCTACATACCATATTCATAGGTATTACACATATGATATAACTAGTAACCATACTGATAGTCAAAGCTTTATATTTGGGTAATATTTAGACATACCTACTTACATATAGATTATACTTTATTGAGGTAAACCTACTTACATACAGATTATACTTTATTCCCTAATATAGGTACACTTAATAAATAACTAGTGACCATTCTGATATTCAAAGCTACCATATTTAAACAGATATACTTAATTAATCTAACACGTGCATTTGGTCTCGGAAACCAGCATTTGGTGAAGTGGAACTGATGATGAAGACCACAGATGGCCATCGGAACTACTCAATAATAAGTATTTCACGGGTTGGGATTATGGTTGCTAAGCAATTTATGTTCGTCACAATGTGAATGGTGAAATGGAGCTGATGGTGAAATACCAGGACAACTCCTCAACAATAAAATTAACGTCCCTGCATCGGGAAAAGCAATATTTTGTAAAAGGCGATGAGCAAGTTGACATCAGGCAATTGTAAGTTAGATAAATTATAAACAGACCCACTAAAAAGCGAAAAATAAAAACTTTTAACAAAAAAAAACGGACTTCCAAAAAAAAAAACAACAAAATGAAAAATAACTTTAATTTCGGAAGTCGGTGCAAAAAACTAAAATACAGATCCAAAGACACCGACTTCCGTAATTAAAGTTATTTTTCACTTTGCAGTGTTATTTTGGAAGTCGGTTTTTTTTGTTAAAAAGTTTTCGCATTAGGGAGCTATCATATTAAATTGAAATGAAACATAATAATTATATGATACTTATTTAAATATTTTTCTGAATCTCTGCCGCCAATTCGCTTCTTTGTTCTGTTCAGTAGCCACATAATCTAAGGGACGAATGTTCCATCGCCAGATAACTTTTATTCGAGGAATAACATTGACGTTTGACAGTTTTTGTATGAAATAACTGTCACAATTTCAAAATTATTCCTCGAATAAAGTTATCAGATGATTGAAAAATCAGCCCTAAGTGACGTAACTGATTCGAAACATATTATAAAGGGCAAGTTATTTGCAGTTGAGGGTTACCTATGATTGAGGGTAGCTTGCTCTATATAAATTCTACTGATACAAAATTGAGCACGTGTCTAGTTCTAATTAAGATCTTTATATTGGTAGGTACCTATTATTAATATTGTTATAGTGTTAATATTGTTTTAATCACACTAATATTATAAAGGCGAAAGTTCGTAAGTGTGTGTGTGGGGCGGGGTGTCTGGGGGAGTGTTTATATGTTTGTTACTTCTTCACGCTCAAACGGCTGGACCAATTTAGATAAAATTTTGTATGGAGGTAGCTGACACCCTGGATTACCTACTTATTACATACTTTTTATCCCGATATTCCCACGGGATCGACATTTACGCGGGTGAAACCGCGGGGCGCAGCTAGTAATAAATATTTTATACAGATACGTCACTTTGTGATATCTTTGTTTTTATTTTGTTCGGGATACATGTCAGATAGGACGGGACACTTTGTTATGAAATTAAAAATAATACTCGGTATTAAGTACCTATAGAAAAATCAGCTTTAATTAACACATAAAACATATAACTTGTAATTACTCAACATTGACAATAAATTTAACTCAAACAATTATACTTTTTATTAAATTAACAGTTCTTCTTCGAACTTGTCCAATACTAATATTATAAATTCAAAAGTAACTCTGTCTGTCTGTCTGTATGTTACCTTTTCACGCCTAAACCACTGAACGGATTGTGATAAAATTTGGCAGATAGATAGATTGCATCTCGGGGAAGGACATAGGATAGTTTTTATCCCGATATTCCCACGGAATCGACACTTATGCGGGTGAAACCGCGGGGCGCTGCTCTATAAAAACGATTACTTTTTAACAAACCATAAAAGTTTCACTAATTAGTTTAGTTAGTCTCAGACATTACGATCAAAGTCACGATAATTGCATAAAATATAATATATAAACAGTAGTTTAGTAGTTTTACACCAAAACATAAATGCTTCTTCTAAAACAAATAATAAACCAAAGTTTCTTTATCAATAGTGACAAAATCGAGTGAATCAAAATGATAACAACGTGAGGCACTTACAAAATAATTGATGAATTACTTATTTTAGTCTAGTGAGATCATACCTATATATTAATTAGTAAGGAAGTGATTTGTAGAAATCTATGTGTCCTGCCAACGTGATCACAGGTGCGTCACCAGTAGTTAAAGAAACTAAGTCTTCATATTGTTCTTTGGCTATTTTCGGTTGTGTTTAATTTAAAATACTAATTTCCATATGCAGAAAAGAAGATCTTTGACGTTTTATATTTAAAGACCTGTACGATTCTTCGGTATGAATAGTTTTATAGAACAGAGTCGGAGGGTCACTACTATGAACAGAAAATGCTGTCATTTCGGTCCAGTTCACTGGAAATCCTTGGTCATCACTTCGTACCGATAGAAAGTAGTTTCTTAACTTTTTGAAGTTAAGAAAATCAGCGTAGCTAAAATAGCTAAAAACCGATACATGATAAGGTTTACTTCTTCGTGCCAAATTAAATATTGGAATCAGTTGAGAAGGCACAAAAACCACTCTAGTTTTCTTTAAAGCATAGCCGGTTGAGAGCAGTGGTGGCCAAGTGGTAACGGCCGCGACTTACGAGTTGGAGGTCGTAGGTTCGAACCCAGACAGGCGCTTTACTTTGTGTAAATTATTTCATCACCACTGCTCTCAAAACGGTGAAGGAAAACATCGTGAGGAAACCGGCATGTCCTAGAACCAAAAATTCGAAGACATTGTGACATCTGCCAATCCGCACTGGGCCCGCGTGGTGGATTACGGCCCACTCCCTCTCACCTAGAGGAGGCCTGTGTCCCAGCAGTGGGAACATTATAGGCTGATTATGGTATAGCCGTTTGCAGTATCCGGGCGGAGTCTCCCTCGATAATTGTAATGTGAGAGATCACATTACAACTCTCTGTTAAAATTGCTATTAATGTAATGCTATTAACAATGCAAGCGATCTTAATGAGAATCAAGATTGCTTGCATTGTTAATAGCATACAATAACATTGAAGCCACAATTTAATTGCCGTTCCGAGTTCTGACCACTGTGCAATCATCAGCGAATAAATAAACGACTTTCAGGCCCTTTTGATCACCATTTATTAGAAAGCTGTTAAGAGCTGTGGATATTTGAGAAGGCTACTAAAAGACTTAAGTCACTTAAGATGACCCCAATTTAAGTAACAATTGACTTTTTATGAATCTCACTAAAAGACCTATGTTACTTAGGTCCCTTGATCTTTTTTTTTTGTAAACTGTAGATACATCGGTCTTGATTTTTGCATTTAAATCATGGGAACGGTAAGGGCGCGTACATATAGCGATCCATTGTACAGGGGGCCTAAAAAGGCCACTTTGGCAGAATCATAAAAGGATATCATAATGAACAGTTAACTGTTAAGAGCCTATACTACCTCAAATGGCTTAGCATGATCCTCCGTTATGTCGAAAATACTGCAGCATTAATTTTGAAATAAATATATGCTAAAGTTGAGGATTAATGTAAGGTCTTATGTTAGACGAAAACACGATTCCATAAAATTTTCTCGATAGAAAAAAAATCCAAAGTTACCTCCAAACCGAACAATAAACCGCTGGTATTCAAAAATTACTTCAAATTAGATCATGAAACTTTGCATACTAACTGAACTAACTATAAAGCAGGTCTTATGTTAGTTAGTTTTTTTGAATTACCTTTATTTTCACCGTAAAAAGCAAATACCTAAACTATTGGCGCTGCTTCCCGCCCAGCACCGCACTCTGTCTCGCTTTCACACAGTCCGCGAGCAGTATCGTGCGAGCGAGATAAAGAGTGAATTTTAGCTGAGGTAGTATAGGCTCTTAAGTTAATCGTATCAAATCCCATTGGTGAAGCATATATCAGATATTTTTTTTTGTCTGTGCTAAAATACCAATCAATCCAATCAAAATCCAATCCCAATCTCATTGATTGTACCTACGTAGTGCAGCGAAAAAAAGAAAAACACAGACTGTCCTCGCCATATTATAATTCATAATGTTATCCTTTTGTGATTCTCCAAAGTGGCCTTTTTAGGCCCCCAGGTCCGTTATTTGATGGCATAATATGTAGTTGTATGAGCGAGTTCAAACACAATACAGTATTCCGGATCCAGTAAAAAAGAATGCCATCAAAAACATACCTTGTAAAAAAAGCCAAGTCTCGCAACTCAGTTCTTCTACCGTAAAAAGTTGTGAGATCCATGAAATACCAAGTCGGTTAATTTATTCACTCCCTACTTAAGGAACCTTCTGTCTTAAGTTATTACATAATTAGCTAACCTAACAACATCTTGTAGTGACCATCAATATTAAAAATCTTTTGTGTTTTAAATAAACAGATTGACTTGGCAATCGCACTGTGAGATACATTGTGTTTTCATGCGATGGCGATAGCCAAGTCAATTTATTTATTTAAAACATAGAAGATTTTTAATATTGATGGTCACTACAAGATGTTGTTAGGTTAGCTAATTATGTAATAACTTAAGACAGAAGGTTCCTTAAGTAGGGAGTGAATAAATTAACCGACTTGGTATTTCATGGATCTCACAACTTTTTACGGTAGAAGAACTGAGTTGCGAGACTTGGCTTTTTTTACAAGGTATGTTTTTGATGGCATCTCACTTCTTTTTGTAGATAGTCCTACTTTTTTTCCTTTCCGGTACCTTTTTAACTTTTTATTTTTAACATAATCCGTTGACCATTTTACAAGTTACCTTTGAACATAATTATATCTAGGTACCTATCTACACCTATTATTCCATTATATTATATACTAGCTTCCGCCCGCTTCTTCGCTCGATAAAAAAACTACCGCAAGTCCTTCCCCGGGATGCAATCTATCTCTCTGCCAAATTTTATCGAAATCCGTTCAGTGGTTTAGGCGTGAAAAGGTAACATACAGACAGACAGACAGAGTTACTTTCGAATTTATAACATTAATATGGATAATTGTTATTTTCCTCGCTAGAGAGCTCCGATAAACGCGTGCGATCGCTGCTAATCTTAAAGTGCTAATAGGGCGAAGCGCGTTTTTGTTTTTTGACTATGGCATCTCTTAGTTGACCTTATTCTTCTTCTTAGCGTGTCGATAGCAATCTAAATGGACTTGGCCCAGAATTCGGCTACTTGTTTGGCGACTTCACCAGCGTCCATCAGTTCCTGTAACGTGCAGCTGACAGGACACGCAGGACACGATATTAAGTACCAGCTTTGCATGGGCAGAACGGCTCCACACGGGGCACGCGAATTCTCCCGCAGAAAAAGATAGCGCCAGTCCAGTAGTCTGCATAACTTCAGGCGAAGCACCCCATTTCGATGAGACCAGTCGACGAAGAAGACTGTTGCGAGTGTGCACCTTCTGCTTGATATTTTTGCAGTTTTTGCTGAATGTTAAAGACCTGTCCAGGGTAATACCAAGATATTTAGGATAGTTGCTGAGCTCGAGGTACACCCCACCCCAAACGATGAGAGGTCGTGACTACTTAACCGTATTATCCTGTCGTTGCCTAAGGTAAACTCACCAGCGCAACCGCAATTTCCTTACTTTTTAAATCTGTAATATCTTCAAAAATATTCATTTAAATTACATGCTTCAAAGGGCCAAATTGATCTATAGTAAATGCACAATGTATTTAAGGTACCTAATTGGATATAGATTAATGCTGTATTGCTTAAAATCGCTTCGTAAACAAGCCACTATTTCTCGTAAAAAGTAAAGGATAAAAAATGGTTATTGTGGGTTATCCCTAACAGATAGACATATACCATCGCGGACTTTTTTGTAGACCTTTTTAAGGTGTGCAATACTGTAGTACATTATTTTGATCTATCTCGTAGGGTTCAGCTAGCTTTTGCAATATAAGCGCAAGAAAATCTGTTTATTTACGACATCACATTAGAAACCTCTAAAATTATCAGTGTTTCTCTACTATATTATGCATGTATTATACAAATAAACCTTCCTTTTGAATCATTCTATCTATTAAAAAAACTGCATCAAAATCCGTTGCGCAATCATCCATAGGGACAGACAGACAGCGGGAAGCGACTTTGTTCAGGTACACTGATTCATTAACTGCAAATGTAACTTTGTAATTCTATATATTTATATGGGATTACAAAGTTATTTATGCAGTTGGTGTATCTAGAAAAGTGGAACGAAATTGCAAAATATTTTAGTTTTTCCTTGATTTATACACTAAACGCTAATTGTGTTCTAAATTTGAAGCTTCTATGTCTGCTAGAAGTGCCTTAGAGTTTTGATGATCGGTCAGTCAATCAGTGAGTGACAAAATTAAGAAACTTTGACTAGTTATAATTCTTAAACTACTGGTTCAAGTTGAATGAAATTTGAAATATACCGTGTTTATATACAATACCTGCTAGATTACTGAAAATTCAGGTCTCTAGTTTTATCCACAACGAAGTTATAGGGGGTCGAAAATGTCCTGAACTGCTTCGAGAAAAGGATGGTACGGCCGTGCCGCTTTTTGCTCGAATTGGCGGGGGCACTGCCGTGCCCCCAGATATCTAGGTACCTATCTACACCTATTATTCCATTAGATTGTACATAATTATACAGGTACACTGATTCATTAACTGCAAATGTAACTTTGTAATCCTATATATTTATATGGGATTACAAAGTTATTTGTGCAGTTTGTGTATCTAGAAAAGCGGACCGAAATTGCAAAATATTTTAGTTTTTCCTTGATTTATACACTAAACACTAATTGTATTCTAAATTTGAAGCTTCTATGTCTGCTAGAAGTTCCTTAGAATTTTGATGATCGGTCAGTCAGAACGTCCAAATCGTTGGCAAATAATATAGGTAATCCAAACTTACCTTTGAACATAATCCGTTGATTGACTATTTTACAAGTTACCTTTGAACATAATTATATCTAGGTACCTATCTACACCTATTATTCCATTAGATTGTACATAATTATACAGGTACACTGATTCATTAACTGCAAATATAACTTTGTAATCCTATATATTTATATGGGATTACAAAGTTATTTGTGCAGTTTGTGTATCTAGAAAAGCGGACCGAAATTGCAAAATATTTTAGTTTTTCCTTGATTTATATACTAAACACTAATTGTATTCTAAATTTGAAGCTTCTATGTCTGCTAGAAGTGCCTTAGAATTTTGATGATCGGTCAGTCAGTCAGTGAGTGACAAAATTAAGAAACTTTGACTAGTTATAATTCTTAAACTACTGGTTCAAATTGAATGAAATTTGAAATATACCGTGTTTATACCATACCTGCTTGATTACTGAAAATTCAGGTCTCTAGTTTTATCCACAACGAAGTTATAGGGGGTCGAAAATGGCTTGAACTGCTTCGAGAAAAGGATGGTACGGCCGTGCCGCTTTTTGCTCGACTTGGCGGGGGCACTGCCGTGCCCCCCGAAAACAGATCAGATAAGATCCGTTAAAAAGGATCCTGTAAAAACGGACGTTCTATGTGTACGTGCCCTTAGGCATACAGATACGCCGATTAGACAGATCGATTCGACTTGGAAAATGTATCAAATTACTATAGTTAGGTCGGTTTAGTCCAAAATGTCAGATACGTCAGTAAGTTAGATTAGCGACGATATGTGCAACTCCTGAGTCTTGGGGTCGATTCCCGAGTAAGAAATTCTTAGTGGCTGCCCGAGGATTTAACTGTGTATTTTAATCACCTACATTATTATGTAAATACTTATTATCGTGGTACCTAGATAAAGTAAATCAATCAATGCTAACATTCTAGTACATACCTACTATCGCGAGTTTGACTCAAATATTCCACATTCTTGTGTTTTCAGTAGATATAAAACGCCATGCAAATTTTTATTACCCTACTTTCTGTTATACTTTAAGGTAATTTGATTTTTTTTCGTTTTTCTCGTGCAAAATTATAATTTTCTCTGCATTATATATTCATCATCAACAGAGCCTTTTTAAAAGTGTCTGAATCTTTAATAATCTAAAGCCTCTTAATTGCCCTTAACTCTTTGTGAACCTTTATATCTCTTAACGCGAAGAATTATTATTTAGAATATAGAGGGTTATTGGTAAAACATTAACAACCTCTTAAGAGGTCATTGTACTGGTCATTATGAACAACTTTTACTATTGGACCAAACCTGAATTCGCGAAATAGAAATCAGCTGTTCCCTACATTTATGTTCGTATAACTTGTCAAAAATCTGACAACCAGGGTATCGTATTATCCAGTAGCTGGGTTGTGGAGGTCAGATAAACAGTCACTCCATGTAAAATACTGCCCCCAACATGGTTGGGAAAAGGCTAGGCAGATGATGATGATGAATTATTTTAGTTAGGACTTTAACCTGCTAGAACCATGGACAAGTCTCCGAGGTTCCCTTTCAACAAAGCCTCCTCTCCATTTTTTATCGTCCAAAGTTTGGTTTTGATACCTTCATCCCATGCATACTCCATTTCATTGACGGTTGTCTACAAACAGAATAATTTCTAAAACTGCGTATCTTATACCATCTTACCATCACTGTTTGTCTTTTGTGGGTTGCTCTGGTCCAGTCAGGCTCTGGACAATGGGGTTGCGTTGACCCCACCCATGGGTTGGCTCTCGTGGCTTAGATACAACTGCACTACCGACTGTGAAAAATACCCGACCGAATGTATCAGGTATGTTCTGAAAGAATTTAAAATGAAATTAACATTACTTTTCTAAATCTGATCTACTACTACCTCTGCACCTATTCCTGCCGCCTGGCTGCGGCCCTGTGTTCAGTTGTGAAGGTATATGCATAGGTGTAATTACCGGCACAGGAGACTTCAGTTTTGTCTCTGGGATGGCATATTCAGCCTATAATCTTCCCACTGCTGGGATCACGGATATCGATACAGGCTTCCTCTCTGTGAGAGGGAGTGGGCTGTAATCCACCACGCGGGTCCACTGCGGGATGCGGATGTCACATGTCTTTGAATTGTTGGTTCTAGGAAATGCCGGTTTCCTCACGATGTTTTCCTTCACCGTTTTGGGAGCAGTGGTAATGAATTAGAGGTGATTACATACCTTAGATGGACAGGCCGTCTTGTTTGTAATAAAGATCAATGACGTATTCTTCAGTGAGAACTTAATAAAGAGGACAGCAGATGCGATGGCCAGCGAGGGTTACCTGGAGGCTGGATACCAGTACGTGACGATCGACGACTGCTGGCCGGAGAAGAAGCGTGGCCCCGACAGACGCCTAGTGCCTGATCACGGGCGCTTCCCCAGTGGGATTTTGGCACTCTCCCGCTATGTACGTAATTTTACGTAATGTTTTCGCTGGAGGAGTACCTGGTTAGAGACGAAAAGTACACCCACATTTCGCCGAAGTCATTATCATCATCATTATTGGCAGCCTTGTACTATTCACTGCTGTCTAAAGGTTTTAACCGATTTAAAAAAGGAGGAGGTTCTCAATTCAGTTGATTTATTTTTTATACCTGAGTACTCTATTAATTAAAGGACATCATTCATTTTGGACCAAAAATTGAAACCTTACCGGACTTTCAGATTTTGGCCCAAAAATGTATGGAACCTGAATGATGTCCTTCTCCTTTATAAGCTGATTTGCAATTTTTTTTTGTGCCCGTTCATTGGACATACATACATTGGACAGACATAAAAAAATACTGTTTTAGATGTAACTGTTTTAGGTCCAAAGCAAAGGTTTGAAGTTCGGCATTTACGAGGACTATGGAAACTTTACATGCGGTGGTTATCCAGGAGTTATGGGCCACGAAGCTACGGACGTGGCGACGTTTGCTGAGTGGGAGGTGGACTACGTCAAACTGGACGGTTGTGGTGCTCCTGACCTGGATACAGGTTCGCACAGATTTCTCAAACCTTGTTGTGTTGGCCCCTCGTCTGTCAGGCTGACGTATTAAGTTCGGTAACAATAGAAAAATAATTGTGTCCCATTAGTGACAGTTGAGCTCTGAATTAAAGGCAGATTAGCTATGGCATAATCTTATGATTTTGTTTTATCCAATGGTTGTATTTAAGTAAGAAATTAAGTTACATATTTCAAAGGTTGAATGCCTCATCAGCTCATGTGTTTCATAATATATCTAACTTTATGTCTCTAGCTAGATCTTTCACGAGCAATAATATTGTATTATTTTTGGATAAGGTTATCCAATGTTCGGCAAACTGCTGAATGAAACCGGTCGTCCAATGGTATATTCTTGCAGCTGGCCAGCTTAGCAAAGTCATGTAAGTTTCACTTCATTATTTCAATAGTCATAAGTTTTCATTTTACTATACATACATATAAAGAACTGGCTGCGTGGGCAGGAGTAGGACCACCGACCAGCGGTGCGATTCTGTAAAAATCTCACAGTGAAAACTTAGGTGAAATGAGCGTGGAGTGAGCTGTCAATAGTGTCGATTCCTAGCAAAAACAAACTCAATGCACTTCACCTAAGTTTTCACGGTGAGATTTTAACAGAATCGACCGGCTGTTGAAGATCGTAGGAATTCGCTCGATATGTACGGGTAGCATATAGGAACGGTCATTGTGCTGCTTGGGGAGGTCCATGTTCAGCAGTGGACGTCTTTTGACGGAATGATGAATATAAAGAAATACTCGATGAAAAATTGCATGCTGCAGACTGACTGGTGCAGACACTGTTCTCGGAGAAGCTCTGGTCGTAAAAACAATCACTTTTAAAATATCTAATTTAAAATACTTTAGATTAAGATATTGTTTTATTTCCAGCCCAATTACTCTGCAATAGCGAAGGCCTGCAACATCTGGAGGAACTACGGCGACATTCAGAACAACTGGAATTCCGTGGTGAATGTCATGGCTTGGTTCGGAGAAAAACAGGAGGAGTTCGTTCAGTTCGCCGGACCAGGGAACTTCAATGACCCTGACATGGTAGGTTACAATATACCGATACGGTTTATACAGTACCTACCCGGGCGTTAATGGCACTTACCCTGCATTATATCGTAGTCTGTGAATGGCACATAGAATTGTGTCACTGACAGAGACGACATCCCTACAAACCCGAACTTTTTCTCAAAATCGATGTGCCAAGGTAAGGCACATCCTGTTTTAGAAGGAGTTCACCTAACGGCCGCGTTGTTTTAGCGTCCACCTCTTTTCAGCTTGTCATAGGTAATTCCGGCCTAACAGTAGACCAAGCTCGGGTGCAGATGGCCGTATGGTCGGTCCTGGCAGCTCCTCTCATCATGAGCGCTGAAATATCCAGTATCCAGCCCGAGTTCAAAGATATTCTGCTAAACAAGGATGTGATAGCCGTGAACCAGGATGCACTGGGCAAACAGGGCCTGAGGATTTGGACTAGCGTTGATAAAGATGAGGTAAGAAACAAAGTCGGTAAAAAATCATTGTAAACGTTCAAAGGTCCACTAATAAGTACTCATGATGAAACAACCAGTTTAAAAATAAGACATCTTAAACTAAAGTGACTGAGAATTATTAAAGGCCAAGAATCTATGTACCTATTATAAATGAGTGGTATTTAGTTTCCTTATAAGGATTGGCACATATACAGATTCCGGGCTACTGAGATTTTTTAAAAGCAAGATCTTCTGAACTTTGGAGGAATATAGGCGTAAAGTAACACTTTTTACGTTTATTGATGTTGGACAGATATGGCACCGAGAATTATCGGACGGTGCGCGGGCGCTGGCGTTTGTGAACGTTAGAGATACGGCAGCTAACGTGTCATACACACACGAACAAATGAAGCTGCCGTTACAGGACTATATTTTACAGGTATGCTACCATGGATTTTCTTACTCCTTTACTATTATTTTCTGATTAATTTAGTTGCGGGTTCCAAGAGTCTAAGAGGGTTGTGCAATGTCTCCGGGATTCGTCAGGCTTCATCAATATCTCTGCGTGTTTGTGGTGGTCGCCATTGTAAGAACTTAGTTGCAGTGGTTGGAGAGAGTGTGGAGAGGATGTCAAATTAAGGCTAGCAATCTATACTAATAGAGAGTTAAAAGTTTGTTTGTTTGTTTGAACGCGCTTATCTCGTGAACTACCAGTCGGATTTGACGGGAGCAAACGAAAAAATCTCTCGGACCCTTAGGTGCCGAGTAAATGGAAAAACGTCAGCGATAACTAAATAACAGCGCGGAGGATGAGATGCGACGGGGTGGGTCGGGGGAACAAGAAATTTCACGCAGACGAAGTCACGGGCAGAAGTGAGTCTATTATGTTTATGAAACTGTGTATTCTTACCATAACTCTTACTTATCAGGATCTTTACAAAGAAGAAGAGGAAAGGACTCTAAGAGCTGGAGAAGATCTCAAAGTGAAAATAAATTCAACAGGTTTGTCGGACAAGAATATTTTTTAAAATTAAATGAAGTTTGCAATCATGAGAGACTTGCCGAGTAGGAAATATACCTACTAATCTATTTTATATACATTTGCTCGACAGGTGTTAAATTCTACAAGTTCATCCCGAAAAAATCTGGAGAAGACACTGCCAGTAAAAACGTGGGAGACGACAGTGCACGTGTGTGACATGCCACGTTCAATTCCATATAATGCAGGGGGGCAAGCCCATTACCTACTGCTATTAAGAGGCCCAAATAGAGACTCCGGGCTGCTACTAGAAAAATTCCTAATGCAGCTCCCATAGTATATACTTTGTCCGGCCTAGGAAAAGGGTATTTAACCCAGGATTCTCAGCAGTCGCGCTTTCGGGGTATTCCTCGAAACAACACAAAATTTGAAACGCACCAAATGAAACGTCTATCGATATCATTTATTACGAATCCTTCATGCTCTTCTCCATCTTTCATCGTTGATGCATTTCGAGGAATAAAATTATATATATATTTATATTTTTTTTCGAGCAATACTTTTGGTGCCTTTCAAAGTTGGTGCGTTTCGAGGAATAGGTACCCCGCGCTTTCGACCTTTCGACAATGAGATGTATTGGTTAACAATAAAGAATGTCTATAAATCAATGCTTTCTTATCTACCGTATACATTGTGTGCGGGCTACAATAATTATTATGTGACACGTGTGACAGGTTTGAGGTAGTCGCACCACGTCCGTTACGCGTTACGTCCGTTTATGGCCCTATTGTATTCTCGAAGATGCATTTTATCTCGGATCAGTCGCGTTACTTACAGCCGTTCTACCTAAAGTACACTCAACGCTAAAAGTGCTTGGACTGTTCTAGATTTGTATCATACCTTGTACAAAGTTGGGATTGTTATGCACTGCATTCATTTGTTTCTTAAGTGGTTCAAAATTGAAACTAAGGCTGGAAATAGTGTTATGTGCAATGATATTATAAGTGTAAACATTTCTTATAATATCATTGGTTATGTGATTACGTCGACGTTGCACGTTGCGAGAGCTAAACGCCCCCAGTCGTTACATCAAAAATACTTCTATTGTGTATTGCTCAGTGTCCTACAACCGATTAATCCTGCCCGACCATATAGGTCTAGATGACCAAAACTTAGACGGATTGTTAAACTCGTGTTATATAGCTATATAACACGAATTTAACAATCCGTCATGGCAGTGGGTGTTTTAAAGTCACTTTTAGAAAACCGGGTGTGAGCCTTACAAAATAAACATCTATCTAACTAGCCTATATTGTCCCACTGCAGGGCCAAGGCCTCCCTCTCCCTTTTCCACACAATTCTGTCTTTTGCGAGTCCCTACGGTAGGAGTCAAGCTCGTCCCGCCATCTGCGTCTTGGTCTGCGGCGATGGGGCGTCATCGTGCGTTTAGTGGGACCCAATCGGTGGTTCTCTTAGCCCAATTGTCATCTCACATGCGGCAGACATTTCCGGCCCAGTCCCACTTAAGTTTAGCGACTTTCTGGGTAACGTCTGTTATATTAGTTTTGGCGCGCAGTCTTGTGTTCCTTATACGGTCAGAAATTCGAACCCTCAGGATACTACGCTCCATGCCTCGCTGGCAAACCTTGAGCTTGGACCTCTGCCGAAGTGTGAAAGACCAGGTTTGAGCACCATCTGTGAGAATGGGGAGAATACACATGTCCATAATTCTCCTTTTGAGACATAGCGGATCTCCTTTCAGAAGATCTTTATTGAAAATAAAGAAAGAAAATTTTATTTGACCCCAGACAATATTCACCCAAAAAAAAACGGAAAACACATAAAATAGTATTGTGTGACGCCTTCGCCAAATAGCCCCAGTTCAGAATAAATGCCAGACATCTAATGCTGGACGCTGGTTTTCAATTGGACCCTATGTTATAAGGACGTCTTACATATTATGATCCCTAATGGATATCGCCGACCTTGCAATTCCTTCAGTTTACGCCGAGCGCATAGAAACTGCATCGATGACGTCCGTCCAGCCAGCCACGAGTCGCCGACCGACGCGACGCCGACGCAGCGAAATTCGACATTAGCTATTATTTAGTTTAAATACATATTTTTGTCATTTCATATAAGTACACATCAATTCACATCATAACATCTCGAGTAGGTTTCACCAATTTTGATTGTAATAATTAGTTTTAAAGTACCTTTTATTTTTGATCCATCGTCTACAGCTTAGGTACATAATTCGGATGTAAATCAGTTTTATACAAAGTTAAATTTAAGTCGTTTTGGACCTCTTAAGGGGTCATTGTACTCATCATTATGAACAACTTTTACTATGGGACCAAAGCTGAAATCGAGAAAAAAAAATCAGCTGCTCCCTACATTTTGACGAGTTATGCGAACATACATGTAGGGAACAGCTGATTTTTTTCACGACTTCAGGTTTGGTCCCATAGTAAAAGTTGTTCATAATGATGAGTACAATGACCCCTGAAGAGGACCAGAACGACTTAAATTTCACCTTGTGAGTAAATATTTAAATAAAACATAGATAGAAATACAAGTATTTTAACTAGACTACCAACAACGAGTTTTGAGTTCCAAGCGGCCGGTGTAGCAAGGCAGGCTCCAGGGGTCAATTTCTCAATAATCCAATCTAATCAGAAACCAGTCGGGGTGAACGCTCGGCAGTGATTTGTTAAACAGGCCACGAACGGTAGCATGGCAGGAACCGTTGTTTTAATTAATTTGTATTCTACATCTACCTAAATCCCCGCATTCCCCGCGTTTACACCCATAAACCAGTTATGATACTTGCTTTCAACCAATCTTGTAAAATATTTGTCAAAAACATGTAAATTTTTTCGAACATATGAAGCAATGGATTAGCAATATCCTTCAAAATGATTCAGATTATGATTAATACAGTGTTACGCAATTAGGGTGCTGCCATAGATTTATAAGAACTCTTATAAATTTAGGGGTGCTGCACTACTGCTACAACATTTAATAAAGGCGCTGTCAGTTGAATTTCGGTACAGTTTTAAAGTAAAGGAAAAAAAGGTTTTGTAGGAATTAAAGATAAGATTACCAAATCATTTGTATGGATGTCAAGTATGGACATACATGACAAGATATCTTTAGATATATTTAACTAGGTTAAGTGTAGAACCAATGTTATTTTTACGGACTTCAAAAAAAAGGAGGTTATCAATTCGACACTATGTATGTCATATTATTGGAATTGCATTTAATTCAAATCTGACAATCTAATTAGGGCTTCCAAACAAATATGTACTTATACAATTTTTTTTAGACTTATGTAAGTATGTTTGTCCACGCATTTCTCCACAACTATTACTCGGATCGTGACCATTTTTTTTATTGGCTTACATTTACTTCAACTTAGGGAACAGTGCAAGTTTTATCAAAATCGATTCAATAATTTTCAAGATATAGACTAATACGTGTAAGTGTGACGGCCTGGCTTATTGATACGAGCTACGGGTGTAGTGGTAGTGTCAAAGGGAAAACATCTTAAAACCTTGGTCAAATTCTAGTGCAATATTTACAACAAAACTATTACTTACCTATTACAAACAAATATTCCATTACGAAATAAAAAACTGGCCAAGTGCGTGTCGGGCCACGCACTATGTAGGGTTCCGTAGTAGCCCGTTATCACAATGTAGTACGATTCTGTTGTTCTTTATTCTGAACATAAAAAAAAACATATTTTGTTTTTCAATGCAAGTCCCTCGTTTACCCGTTATAAACAAGCAACTAATTCATCTTAGTCACTTGCTAAGGATTTTGTATTTGATACAAAATTATCCAACACCCAAGATCAACGACTATTACTGCTAAACTAATGAAGTTATCTTAACCGCTATAATTTTCCTTCAAAGTTCATGAAATGCACTATCATCGTGAATTTTTCCAGATTTTTCAAGCCCGCAGTTTAGGTTTTAGAGAAGGGGGGGGGGGACGCCCTACTGGAACAAAAATTTGCACTTTATAGTTTAATATTTCGTAAATGGAGCAATAAATCGAAAAAAAAAATTTAGCAACCCCCAAGTCATTTTAGAAGACCTATTCAACGATTCCCCTCACTATGGGGTAGACGCCGAAAAAAATATTCATCCCCACTTTTCACAGGGAGCTACCCTAAAAAAAATATTTTCCAAAACTTTATTTTACCACTTTGTCGGCGTAATTGATATAGGTTCACACTCCAACAAAATTACAGCTTTCTAGTAGGTACTAACGGTCTCTTAGCAAAACCTCGGACAGACAGACAGACGGACGGACATGACGAAACTATAAGGGTTCCTTGTAGGAACTACGGAACCCTAAAAAATACCTAATTTAAAGAAATTAAACCGACTTCAAAAAGAAATGAACTCAAAATGATGAAATAACTTCATTTCGGAAGTCGGTGGCAAAAAACTAAAACTAAAATACAGATCCCAAGACACCGACTTCCGAAATTAAAGTTATTTCATCATTTTGAGTTCATTTCTTTTTGAAGTCGGTTTAATTTTTTTTTTATCTTGTTCTTTTGATAACGTAAGTAGGTAAATAGTGCAGTAGTGTCACAGAATAACTAATTAAATAGTAGTAGTGTTTCTATACACGTTGCGGCTTTTGAAAGGCATATAAAAGTTATTTTGAGCTTAACATACTAATTAATAGCTAAATTACAAATGGGTACTAATTACTTAAATTATGCAGTTAACCTGCAGGGTAATTGCGTAACACACGCAACGTTTACGTTGTCGAGCAGACACATTTTTCGAACATATAGAGCAATGGATTAGCAATATGCTTCAAAATGATTCAAGTTGAGCGTAATCGTGTATTAGGTACGCAATTAGGGTGCTGATTAATAAGTAGGTACCTGATAATCTTAGTACTTAATTGAAGTCCTAACGATCAATAACTAGGTATTGAAATGTTCATTTGAATTGTTTATACACCGTAGTCCTACCAAACAAGTAAAATTTGAACAAATTTGGGGTTTATAGAGAAAAGAAAGAAAGGGTACGCAAGACACACACACATCAAGCCATACATAACGTATAAGCTGACTTCTGATTGTACGAAAAACAAACTCAAAACTATTTATTTCAATTCAACCAATTACAGGCACTTTTGAACTGTCAAGGGGTCGGTCAAAGATGAAGCAAGAATACCGAACCCACCTAACACCTATAATTACAATGCGAACTCAGCTAAAACTAGAAATGTATAGCTTGATGTGTAGTCAATAGTCATTGTGTACATAGTAATAATAGTCTTCCAGGCCGTATTTCGGTCATGGCGGCCAATTTCAATGGAGACTGCTTTCGGCGCGGAAGATCATGTAGTGCTCAAGGGTGTGCGCAGGCACAGGTGCACTCACTCTTCCTTGGGTCTCATAGTCCGATAGACGGTATGCAGTCCGACACGACCGGAGAGAGATTAGGCGTAGGATCAACAACAACTTCCAAACTCCGGACTGTTATTAAGACTAATGGAAAAACCCAGTAACACTTTGCCCGATCTGGGAATCGAAAACAGGACCCCACGCTCGGCTGTCGGGCTTGCGACCGCGAGACCAACGGGGCAGCTACATCCTGGGAATCGAACCCCCACGCTCGGCTGGCGCTTGCGACCACGAGACCAACGGAAATTCCTTATGAGAAGTAACAATTCAGCTAAGTAGAAAGTGTGATCCAAGATGTTTGAAAGAAGTACCTAAGTGTAGGTCAGACCTAGGTAGTACTTCTTTCAAACATCTTGAATCCTGGAGCACTGTCTTTTAGATAGAATTGGATTATGCTTGAATGAATACTCTAGTACTAAACCAAAGACACCGACTTCCGAACTTTGTCGTGTTTTTTTGGATGCCGGTGGTTTTTGAACATCTTTATCGATTTTCGAAAGGAAAGCTGATTATTTTATCGAAGCCGTCATTGTTTTTGAGCAATGTTAAGATATTTGATGATTGACAGTGTGTCTACCTCCTACTTATAGAATTGAGGACACAAACCCACAAACCTTGATAGATTTGCAAGATATCAAGCTACCTAATTTAGGCATTAGTACACTTGAACTGGATAAAATGAAATTAGTACGTAAGTAATCATCAAATTCAAAAATAGTGTGGAGAAAAGCGTGGAAGTTATTTTAGCATACCTACTTAATTATAATTATGGAATTAAGGTTTATTTTTTTCCAAATCTTTCAAAGGCGCCATATTTATAACTATATGATGAATCTTAGCTTTGCTTCTCGTCAACTTCATCTTTTTTTCGGACAAAACACAAAAGATCATTTACATTTCAGGTTTTTATTTTGTATGCTTCAAAAATAATTAAGTATTTCAATGTTTGTCAAGGGTGCAGCATATTCAGTTATGTATTTCTTTGTGATTGAAAAGCAATGTGAATGCTTAAACGTGTACTTGAGGGTTTAAGGAACCTTATCATAATTCCACGGACAAGTTACAGGTAAAGCCAAGTTGTGTTGAGTGTATTGAGAATCAGTTGATCCTTATCATTCGGCGTCCAAACGTTGTTGGGTGCACAGAACACATACTCCTAGCGGAGGTTGGGTGCGCCATTCTGCATAGACGCTTTGAGTGTGCTCGTGGTCTAACAGTGCCATAGACTAATACTTTAGAGTGCGTGAAAAATAATAATAAAAAAAAATTGCTTTCATTCAAAGTTCGAATAAAAATAATTTGGCGCGGTAAGTACTATGTGCTTTTTGTTTTTTTTTGTTTGTTGAAGTCTACCAAATGTTGCTAGCGTTGTTGTTGTTTAATTGCTAACGTTGTTGTTAGACATAATTATTTATTTAGATAGGACATGCAGTATCTTCCAGTGATGACTTTTTCTGGTAGGTAACTACCCACATAGCATCGCTTAACTACCGTAATAAGTATACCTGTTACCTGTTACAGGGTGAACAGCTGATAGTCAGCAGACAGAAGTACCTACCTTGTAGGTCACGGATTATCTATGTTGTAGGTCATTAGGTGTTTGTTTACTGTAAGAAAATTTCAGAATTTTTAAAACTTTGTCTGGAATATACAGGGTTATTGGTAAAACATTAACAACCTCATAAGAGGTCATTGTACTCATTATTATGAACAACTTTTACAATGGGACCAAACCTGAAATCGCTGAAAAAATCAGCTGTTCCCTTAATTTTGACGAGTTATACGAACATAAATGTAGGGAACAGCTGATTTTTTTCGCGTTGTGGTTTTGTTTTAGGTTATCTAGCTTTTAAACTATAATTGAAAATGTAAAATATCTAATAAATTGGTGTCCTTCGCGGTTATTATAACTCACATTGTCACGTCGCTTTTGTTAATTAACCAAAAATAATGATACCTTTTGTCTAACTTGGCTACTATTTTAATACGCAGCTGTGACACAATCCAAGTGTTCTTTTACTCACTTTCGAGCACCCTATTAGCGTAACACACTTTCAAACACAATCTGAAAGAAGACAAAGCGTTGTGTAGCGTTGTAAAGCGTCTGTATAGTTACACAACGCTTTGTCTTCTTCTTTCGAAAGACAAATTACTGAAGAATAAAAGAGAGAAATCGGTGTGTGTATACTTCTTCTATTCATCTATACTTCTATACTAATAAAGAGGTAAAGTTTGTTAGTTTGTATTTAGGGGGTAATCTCTGAAACTACCAGTCGGATTTGAAAAAGTATTTTTGTATTTGATAGTCCAATTCTTGAGGAAGGCTATAGGCTATTTAACATCACGCTATGACCCTTAGGAGCCCAGCAAAAAGAAAAAAAGTCGGAAAGAACGCTAAGCAAAAACGAAGTAATAGCGCTGACCGTCGATGAGATGCGACGGGGTGGGTCGGGGGAACAAGAAATTTCACGCGGACGAAGACGCGGGCAGAAACTAGTATAAAATAAAGTCGGGTTAGTTACAAGTTACACAATTTATAGCTCCAGAACGCCTGGACCAATTATTAAGATCTTTGATTTGTTGGATTTGTCTCCGCCCCGAAGAGCAGAATAACTATTAAAACATGGGAAAATTTCACGACAAAAATAATAATGAAGATAATTAATTTTCTCATACTTACATTCTTTCATGATTCTGAGGCGGTACGAAGTTCGGCGGGTCAGCTAGTCTGATATACTTACGTTTACTAGTAAGGGGGTTAGTATTTTTTAGTATCACTACCTCGACATCAATATTTAATGGGACAAGATACCAGGGGGCCTAAAAGGCCACTTTGGCAGAATCATGGAAGGATAACATTATGAATCATAATATGGCGAAGACAGTCTGTGTTTTTCTTTTTTTCGCTGCACTACGTAGCTAGGTATAATCAAAGAGGTTGGGATTTAATTTGGATTGAATTGGTTGGTATTTTAGCACAGACAAAAGAAAAATCACTGAAAAATCCTTCACCAATGGGATTTGATACGATTAACTTAACAGTTAACTGTCCATTATGAATCATAATGTTATCCTTTTGTGATTCTGCCAAAGTGGCCTTTTTAGGTCCCCAGCCTAAATTATTTTAGCAGACCACCTATTAGGTAAGTGCTAGCAATAAAAGATATCGTTCGGATTTCTATGTATGTGGCTATGTATGGGGCTATGTATGGGGCTATGTATGGGGCTATGTATGGGGCTATGTATGGGGCTATGTATGGGGCTATGACGCGTGAAAGTAGTTACGTGAGGCACATTATCATCGTCATAATGATTATTATTAAAATAATAAATACTGGTATTCAGCTACATCCGGTTGGACTGGAAGCCGACCCCAACATAGTTGGGAAGAGGCTAGGCAAATGATGAAACGAATGGAATTATTACAAACGCAGTCGATTCATTCGCTCTTTACTGAAACTGTTTATGGCCAGAATCTACAGCGGTCATAAGTCTATCTATGAGACTAGATTTCTAGAACAAAAAGTAAATGATCTAGGTACCTACTTAATAAAAATCTTAAATGAATTTCGGCTCTAGAAGCTTGAAATTTTGCACTAGAATTCCTATATACAAACGAAGGTGAGCAAGGATTTCCGGGTTAAATTGGTTATGAAAGTGTTTACTGCAAAATACCTAAAAGTTGGAAATAATTGCCGCTATCGTTACTTAAAAAAAGGCTTCTAAGCTTTTTAACAGTCAAAGCATACAGCATACTATAGCGTAACAGAATTCTTGATTGAAAACAAAATTAAACTGTTAAAAATTAATTTCGAAATACTAATCATAATCATCTATTTGTCAGAATAATTATGGTAGGTACCTACATTATTATGGTCTTAAGATAAGTCAATGGCCATCACATTCTGCCAAGTGTGGCGTTCAAATAGGTACATACATTTATTTCAGCGGGGTAATTGCGTAACACACAATCAGTAGTGAATATACAGGGTTATTGGTAAAACATTTTGTACTCATAATATTATGAACAACTGTTACTATGGAACCAAACCTGAAATTGCAAAAAAAAAAAAACAAAACAGCTGTTCCCTACATTTGTTCGTATAATTCGTCAAAATGTAGAGAACAGCTGATTTTTTTTTCGCGATTTCAGGTTTTGTCCCATAGTAAAAGTTGTTCATAATGATGAGTACAATGACCTCTTAAGAGGTTGTTAATGTTTCACCAATAACTCTGTATAATTAACTCTAGTTGAATGTCCAAGATATGAAAAACGGATGATTTTATTTATACAGTGTCAATAAACTGGTTATTTCGACCGAGGTGCTTGACACAGCTGTCCACATTGGTACATTATAGTGGGGTCGATTACTTTACAGATTCAATAAAGTGTTTTATCTGGCAGATGTACAGACCTATTACTACAAATAGATAGCGACTATTTGTTATTGTTAGCTTGTTATTGTGTGAGCTTGATAAATGATTAGCCAGACTGGCGTATTGAATACATTAATTGCGCGTTGACCATAGGCTAAAGTGCAGCTTAGCAACTATATACAGGGTGTGTCGTAAATAGTGGTCCAGAGTAAAGGAGTCGATACACTGTATTCTTATGTATCACATACCGAAATAATAACCATTTTCAATTAAGGGTCTACGAAAAAAAAGGCTATCGGCAAATTAATATTTTAATTTGCCGATAGCCTTTTTTGGTTGAAGAAATAAATTAATCGATTGGTTTTTCCTGTTATTGCTATTTTTGATTTCTGTGTTCTTACACATACCTACCTACCTAATACCTACTGACCTTACAATGCCCGGGCGCAAAATATTTACGTCACGTCGAGCATTTGAAAGTGAGCGACCTCTCGTCACAGGTATGAGTGACAGATTCGATGATCAAAACCAAACTTATTCTAAAACTTGTTATTATGCCATGTTTATAGCCGCGTACTGAAACTTGCGGGGTAATTTCGTAACACACTAACAGTAGGGCCCGTGGCTAAATAATAACAGCCGCACAGGTCGATCGATCAGGTTAAGCTACGCTTGCCGCGGTTGGTCTGTGGATGGGTGACCGTCTTGACATACCGTGACCCCTCCGTGCCTCGGAAAGCACGTTAAGCCGTTGGTCACGGCTGTCATTCGTGGATCTTTGACAGTCGTTACGGGTAGTCAGAAGCCCGAAAGTCTGACAACCAGTCTTACCAAGGGGTATCGTATTACCCAGTAACTGGGTTGTGGAGGTCAGATGGGCAGTCGCTCCATGTAAAATACTGGTATTCAGCTGCATCCGGTTAGACTGGAAGCCGACCCCAACATAGTTGGGAAAAGGCTAGGCAGATGATGATGACTAACAGTAGGAATGACTTGCATTTTGACAGTTCAATAACGTTCATTGAGTTATTTACGTTGTGGAGCAGATTAATTTTTCCAACATAATGAAGTACTAATCGATTAGCAATATCCTTCAAAATGATTCAGATTGTGATTGATAGTATGTTACGCAATTAGGTTTTACCCCCTTATTAATAAACGCGTAGGTATTAGGTACCTATTATATCAGATGAATACTTCTCCGAATTCTGTCACCGATTTCTCTCTTTCAGTCGTCAGTAATTTGACTTTCGAAAGAAGAAGACAAAGCGTTGTGTACCTATACAGACGCTATACAACGTTCATTAGTAAGGGGGTTATTTTATTGGAACTCCTTACTCCGCTAGGTCAACTCAAAATCAAAGTGTTCCTGTGGTTCGCACCAACGGCGTACGGCCTGTACGTTCAGGTGAAAAGAAAGAAAAGAAAGTAAATACATTTATTTAGCACAGATAGGTATATACTTTATTCAAACTTATGTTTCAAATTAATATTATTTAAATTTAAACAAATATCAACTTTGTTTTTATTTTAAAATTATTGTTTGATTTCAGAGTGACTAGCACTATCGACGCAGTCTTATAAAATGTTTGAAGTTGTAGAGTTAACTGAACTTTATTGTGTAGGATTTAAAGTTATTTTTCCAAAAAGTTATATATTTTTTTACATTTTTGGCACATAAATCGCGCATGCAGATCCTAATCTGCATGACTCAATGAAAAATTTCATTGAGTCAATAAACTACATACATAGGTAGGCAACACAATAAAATTGTTGGCTGAGTCACCTGCCTAGTATATTGACTCAATGAAATTGTACTCAATTTTTTCCGTCCTGCTCCGCCTTCTACATCCAGTCTGTCCCAGCCACGTTCTTTAGGTCGTCGGCCCATCTAACTGGGGGGCGTCCCACACTACGCTTGCCGATACGCGGTCTCCACTCTAGGAATCGTCTGCTCCACCGGCCATCGGTCCTTCGACAATCATGGCCAGTCCACTGCCACTTCAGCTTGCTTACTCTGCAAACTATGTCGGCTACTCCGGTTCTTTTCCGGATAACTTCATTCCTTTATCCTTCAAAGAAATTCCGAGCATAGCGTGTTGTGGCGCAGCCTGGCAGAGGCCTATGTTCTTCAGCAGTGGACTGCGATAGGCTGAGTTGATTGATTGATCAACTTAGTGTAGTCTGTGCTAATTAAAATAATGTATTTTATAATGAATCCTAATTCTGGTAGATGCTGGTGACGTTCATGCTGCTGGTGGGGGTGTCCTCGACCCTGGCGCTGGACAACGGACTGGCCATGACTCCGCCTATGGGCTGGCTGACGTGGGAGAGGTTCCGGTGCATCACAGACTGCAAGAAGTATCCCAATGAGTGCATCAGGTGAGGCGGCAGCTTGTGTCCAGTTATGGAGACTAAGACAAACATCAGCGGGGTATCTAATTGCGTAACACACTGACAGAAGCAATGGCTTTCATTTTGACAGTTCAACAACATTCATTGCGTTATTTAAGTTGTTGAGCATTACATGTTTTTCGAACATACGACGCAATAGATTAGCAATCCTTTAAAATTATTCAGATTTAAAGTGTGTCACGCAAGGGTGCAGGGATAGACGGGAATATTTCAACTTCGTACTTAAGTGTATCTTCATCCATCGTTTTCTTACCAAAGGGGTAGCATATTAACCAGTAACTGAGTTGTGGAGGTCAGATAGGTAGTCGCCCCATGTAAAATACTGGTATTCGACCGAAGACAACCCCAACACAGTTGGGAAAAGGGGAGGCAGATGATGATCAATCGCTTTCCATCAGACGAGATCGAGGTCAAGAGCAGGCCCGTAATAAAAAAGGAGGCCTCCTTTTAACTTTTCCTCTTTCCTCAAGTTTGAAAGACGATGAGATAGATGCTAATTTTAGATTCCCTAGAACTGATGTTAAGTTTATTCGTTCTACAGTTAGGTGAAATGTTTAGGTGTGCATGATCTGGTCATTCTATGCCGTTAGCAACATTTGTATTCCTGGTAGGTGCATTGGTACTTGGAGAATGGTCAGAACTGCAAACACCTACTTTAAGTAGATGAATTTTAAGCAGGTTCATCAAGAGTCATTCTTTTACTTTTCCCTGTATCACTGATCGACTCGCATCTTGTCCAGGATGGATCCATGGAATCCATGGATTCAGTACATGATACTGAACCCACCTGCGTCGAAAATTTTCGTCGGTTATTAAAAAAAAAATCTGTTCCATACGTATATTGAGCGTAGGTATTGCACTTTTGCAGGAAACAGCAAATTTTTGGTTATAGCTGATGAAAAATTCAACGCAGGACCGCCCGTCCAGAATCATGTACTGAATCCGTGGGACCGTGGTAATAGGTTCTGCGACGGCGGCCGTGCCACCTGTATTCAACCTACCTATCATAATTATGCTGATCTGATTGATGAAAAAGTATCAATCTACATTTTGTCAGTGTATCTTCATGATGATGGCTAAGTATATGTGAGCAACAACAGTTCTGAATTCCTCTCAAACATTCACAGTGAGAATCTAATCAAGCGTACAGCAGACCTGATGGTGAATGAGGGTTACCTGGACGCGGGCTACGAGTATCTGGGCATTGACGACTGCTGGCTGGAGAAGAAGAGAGGACCTGATGGACGCATGGTGCCCGACAAGGAACGGTTCCCCAATGGAATGAAGGCTGTTGCTGATTATGTAAGTGTTATGAACAGCACCCTAATTGCGTAACACACTATTACTCTCAATTTGAATCATATTGCTAATCCATTGCTCCTTATGTTCGAAAAATGTATCTGCTCCACAACGTAAATCACGCAATGAATGTTGTTGAACTGTCAAAATGAAACCCATTGCTACTGATAGTGTGTTACGCACCCTGCCGATGGGCAGACGTGTACGTTAGGTATATACCCATATTTCACTCGTTATTTTTCAATCCCAAGAGGGCAAGCGTGTTGTCATCAACCTGGAACTTTCTAAACACACTTTGCCGAAGGTACGCGACCGAAGTTCGGCATGATTACGCCTGCAATGCTATTTGAATTACTGACGACACATTATGCCGATATTACGTTGCGCTATAGGTTACCTGGTAGGTACCGCCGAACTTCGGTCGGGCGTAAGTTCAGCGGCAATTCGGCGGCAACGTATTCTGTAGAGCATACAATAAACGCGACCGAAGTTCGGTTCGGTTCGACTATTCTAAAGCCTCTGCAATGCACAGGATCACTTTGTTTTGCGTCTGTCTGTCCGGCTGTTTAGATAACACGACACGAAGCCACGACAGCGCTCGAGACACTGAATACACGCAACTGAATTTCTGCCGCGTAAGTTCGGCACTTATGTGTCATATGAGCCGAATACGTCAGAACGTAAAATCAGCTGCAAAACTTCGGTCGCGTACCTTCAGCATAGTGTGTTTGGACACTTTGAACTGTTACTGAGAAAATTCTAACGAAAAAACCAATAACCCTCCTTTTCGACCGTGCAATCAGGAAAGACCACATGCACACCCCATGTTAGGCAGTTGCCCTTACAACTACTAGACCAACGAAGCAGTCTCTCTCTGCTGGTGCTATTCGCTATAAACTTACGATCATAATCATCCTTCCATCATTCTAATCCCATATTATTTGGGACCGGCACAGCAATATCTTCTTCTATCATACATTCTTTCATTCATGTACAATTGTACATAATTATTCCAAATTAACGATTGGACTTCGACCTTCCAGATCCACAGCAGAGGCTTGAAGTTCGGCATGTACGAAGACTACGGCAACCTGACCTGTGCTGGATACCCTGGAGTGCTGGGCAACGAACGCATAGACATCCAGACCTTCGTCGACTGGGAGATCGACTATCTCAAGCTGGATGGATGCTATATTGAGCCTAAAGAAATGGATGCTGGTAAGTTTAAATATACTGACAATGATAATAAACGGATGGGTTGATGGTGAGAAAAAATATATGGCTAGGAAGGGAGAGAAGATGATAGCGGCTAATATAGATGAAAGAAAGATTTCTTCTCAGAGTAGTCAGATAGGAAACGCCGACTTCATCTAGTTTAAAAAAAAAACATGATTGACGTGTAAAAGTGTTTGTACAAACCTACTTACAAAAAATAAAATCATTTCATTTCATTTCGAACACACACCATACATTTTCTTCATCATCATAATCATCATTTCAGCCGAAAGACGTCCACTGCTGGACTTAGGCCTCCCCCCAAGCACCTCCACTTCGACCGGTTTTGTGCTTCTCGCATCCAACGGGTTCCTGCGGCCTTCCCAAGGACGTCGGACTACCTTGTGGGAGGCCATACATTTTGCGTAGTAGTTATTTGTGATATGATCTTCACACTATCTCCTAAAACTAACAAGTCATAAGCTATATCCATACTGACAGGTGACTTGCTTAGCACCTAGTGCCTAAGTGGCAACCTTCAATACACCCTAGGCGACTAGAGAAGGCGTCAAGCGCGCAGTGCGGCCGGTTGCGAAGATTCTAGAGCGTTCGTTTCACTTCACTTCTCGCAAGGTGACTCAATAGGCTCCTACAACTAGCAAGCCACCTGTCAGTGCGTATAGTTTTAGAATACGCTCGGACTGACAGGTGCAAGATTTTAAGTCACTAGGCTTTAAGCACTAACCAAGCCAGCTGCCGGTGCGTATAGACTGTGTACTAGGTAAAAAACCATATGGTAAGCGCGCAGGTGAAACGAAGAATGTTCTTTGAAGTTTTCCAATCCCCGAATCACCTTTGATTGGACAATTGACATCAACAAAAGCTTGGGCTTTGCGGTACAGATTTCCATTCATTTCTTTGTTGCATGTTTCAGGATATCCGTCTTTCGGGAAGCTATTGAATGAAACAGGTCGGAGCATACTCTACTCCTGCAGCTGGCCTGCTTATCA
The DNA here is from genome assembly GCA_948474745.1 of Oligia latruncula. Classification (NCBI taxonomy): domain Eukaryota; kingdom Metazoa; phylum Arthropoda; class Insecta; order Lepidoptera; family Noctuidae; genus Oligia; species Oligia latruncula. Next base: position 12,815,424 of record OX419701.1, on the reverse strand, counting down.
GGAAGACGCTAAAATGCTTGTAAGTATCTCATCGCTCTTGTGTTTGCCAGAAGCAAGTTTTACTGGAGTGCTAAGGGGGCTTGTGGCTAAGTAATAACAGCCGCACGGGTCGATCGATCAGGTAAAGCTACGCTTGCCGCGGTTGGTCCCTGGATGGGTGACCATCTTGACATACCAAGACCCCTCCGTGACTCGGAAAACACATTAAGCCGTTGGTCCTGGCTGTCGTTCGTGGATCTTTGACAGTCGTTACGGGTCGGCAGAAGCCCGAAAGTCTGACAAACAATTTTACCAAGAGGTATCGTAATACCCAGTAACTGGTTTGTGGAGGTGAGATAGGCAGTCGCCCCATGTAGAATACTGGTATTCAGCTGAATCCGGTTAGACTTGAAGCCGACACCAACTTAGTTGGGAAAAGGCAAGGCAGATGACGATCCAAATCAAAGGGTTATTTCGGTAAGGACAAACCGGTTAATCTGTTATAAATAAATCCTGAGAAACGGCTGAAAACTACTGCTGTACGAAATCATCGATGAAATAAAATTATTAGACTGGACTAGTCCAGATTTTATTGATTAAGGGCGGAATTTTCCATCGCCAGATAACTTTTATTCGAGGAATAAAATTGACGTTTGACAGTTTTTGTATGCAATAACTGTCAAAATTTCAAAATTATTCCTCGAATAAAGTTATCAGATGATTGAAAAATCAGCCCTTAATTGATTTAATTTAATCTCTAGAGATTTGCCTCATTTTCTTTAAATTAACGAAGAGTTGTACTAACTAACACAGCGTATCAAGGAAGTTTAATGTCATCAACTGCACGTAGGAAAGGCTAGTCACGATTGGGAAACTACCTACATAAATGTTCAATTATCCTCGTTCAATTATTATCCTCCTTACCATTTTTGTCTATCTGTCTACTTATTATTCTAGATATTAAATTATATATCCACTCATAACCTTCGATTTTATTCTGCCGTGTCACCCGATTTTCTTCATTGTTGCGTACCGCGTAGTATACATTTTTGATCTGATCGTATTAGATAAAAAATATAAGTACAGTACACTGAGTACGCCAAATGTTAGCCGATTTAAAATCATGGCAATGGCCTTTCATAACGAGTGGACGTTTTTCCCCATTAAACATTTGTTCACCTGTTCCGTCCATTTCGCAGATTAGGTACTGTACGTATTACTGTTTCTTTTGGCTGCCCATAATCGTTCTTTATTGCGTAACACACGTAATTAATCACAATATTTTGAAGGATGTTGCTAATCCATTGCTTCATATGTTCGAAAAACTTGTCAACAGAATAAAGTAAGTAACGCAATGAATGTTGTTGAACTGTCAAATTGAAAGCCATTGCTACTGTAATGTTAGTGTGTTACGCAATAATTACCCCGTTGTTTCTAAGTCCCCGCGCTGAGATATTTTTTTTTTTAAATAATTAATAAATCTTCTGAACACTTTGCAGCCAAACTACGGGTCAATCGCTGAGCACTGCAACATGTGGCGCAACTGGGATGACATCGAGGACTCCTGGGCCTCACTCACCAAGATCATGGACTGGTTCGGAGATAACCAGGAAAGGTTGGCCAAGCACGCGGGGCCAGGACACTGGAACGACCCGGATATGGTGAGAAACCCTTAATCCTGCTAAAGTGCAACAAGATTGCAATCGATAGAGTCAGTTGATATTGACCGCCCCAATAATCGGCGGACGATTCAACGGCGAACAAATCCAGCTGTGCACTTTTGTCTAGTCATACTTGAGTTCAGTACTAGAAATAACTTTGATTTGTTTTGTCAACAGCTGCTGATTGGTAACTTCGGGCTCACGATAGACCAGGCGCGAGTGCAGATGGCAGTCTGGTCGATCCTAGCGGCTCCTCTCCTTATGAGCGTAGACCTAGCCACAATCAGACCGGAGTTCAAGGAGATCCTGCTGAATAAGGACATCATTGCAGTCAACCAGGACCCCATGGGGAAGCAGGGGATGAGGGTATGGAAGAAGACGGACCATGGAGCTGTAAGTAGACTTCATTTTGAGGTTTCATCATCATTGGGCCACTGCAGGCAGGAAGTGAAGTGGCAGTGGGCTGGCCATGTTTGTCGAAGGACCGATGGTCGGTGGAGCAGACGAGTCCTGGAGTTGAGACCGCGTATCGGCAAGAGTAGCGTGTGACGCCCCCCAGCTTAGAGACCGACGACGTTAAGAAGGTGGCTGGCAGTGGCACATACTGGTTGCGGAAGAAGGAGGACAGGGTGTTGTGGCGTAGCCTGGGAGAGGCCTTTCTCCAGCAGTGGATTGCGATAGGCTCAGCTGAGGCAAGACATTGAACAAAGGATACTCCAATGCCATGCCAATTAACTCGATCCTCAGGTGTTCTCATCCAGTTGCTTACAAGCCAATTTAAGGCCATTTTTTGTAAAAGTGGTTTCTATAAAAGTGTGTTGCGCCGACCCCAAGTAACATGGGATAAGGGCAGAAGATGATGGTTTCTATAAAAGTGGCTCTGCTAGATTTTTCAATATTGACAGACCTTTTTTCCATGGAAACCCTCATGGGATCCTACACAAGTACCTCTACCATACACTACCTCTATGCTCTCGCACATACTCTGCAGCCAAGGCTATGATCGAAGGACCCCTGGGTCTGCTAAGACTGCTAGATGAATATCGAATGATTAATTTACTGTATTTCTGATTGGTAGCATTACTTTTTTTCTCTTGAAGCGTTCTCGTCTGGAGATCTGGAGTCGTGAGCTGCACGACGGTGCGCACGCGCTGGCCTTCGTGAGTCAACGCGACGACGGCATCCCCTACGCCGCCAACTTTACTTTACAGATGCCACAGAATGGCGAATATGAAGTTCATGTAAGTAATACTTAAAAATAAAAATTAATGTCGGTGTTCATGTCTGTCCGTGTGTGACGGCGTTGTTCTTCTAAACTATGCAACGGATTTTGATGCGGTGTTCACCATAATGTAGATAATTTATTTTGGAGGTTATGAAACTTACATATTATTATAATAAAGGTATCTCGTCTTGTCAAGTAGTCACATAAAAAAAGGAAAATAAGATATAGGTAATAATATATCGGCGCCATTTGGATTTATTTGAGCAAAAAATACGCATTAGTCAATACTTGCCTCCATATAAATAAAGATATTTTTATTAGAGTTTTATCTATGTACAGTTTACCTATGTACAGTTTACCTATGTACAGACGCCAGCACATCAAATTACCCGAAACTGTCAAATTTTCCCAATAAACTTTGAACCATAAACTTTAGCGATGAAGTTCAAAATCTATTAAAGAAATTTGACAGATTGTAGTAGCTTGATGTGCTGGGGTCTGTACCTGAAATACCTGATTAATTAAATTAATACTTGCTATGTGACCGTGACATCTACCCGGGTCCCGAGCCTGCGTGGTGGATTACAGGGCTGCGGTGTCCTAACAGTGGGAACATTTTAGGCTAGTTATGTGGTGTGACCTCTAGAGCACAATTATTTGTTTCAGGATCTCTACAAAGACGAAGGAGTGCGGCATTGGAACTCCGAGCAAGTGTTTGAAGTTCGGATTAATCCATCAGGTTTGTAATAGATTACTGGAACCTATAACTTGTGCCAGCAACGAATTCCGAATGAGTAAACGGCGGAAACGACCAGCACCATAATTGCGTAACACATTATCAGCCACAATTTGAATAATTTCGACAGATATTGCTAATCTATTGCTTCGTATGATCGAAAAATTCGTCTGCTCAACAACGTAAATAACGCAGTGAATGTTGCTGAACTGTCAAAATTAAAGTCATTCCTACTGTTAGTGTGTTACGCAATTACTCTGCAGGCGGTGGAACCCAAACACTATTTGAAAACGACATCGCGACAGGCCCATGGAGCTTCCTACTAAAAGATGTTATGAAAGATAAACTGATAGTTGTTATGTGAAACGATTTTGAATTTATGATGGATCTTCACTACAGTCCTTTCACTGGTATTACACCTCTGATTGTGCATCACTGTCAAAATCACAGTGAGCTTTATTCTCATTCAAATAAGATTGCTGTTGATTTGACAAATCTGTCAAAATCAGTGCGATCTTCATTCTCGCCACAAGTTAGGTTGCTTTTGTCAGCGGTAAAATAACTGTGAACGGACTATACAGTCCGATTTAGTCCTTTCTGTTATTTATTTTACCTCTTCGGTACTTTGCATCACTGCCAAAATCACAGTCTTGATCTTTATTCTTATTCTAATATGATTGATCTTGATCTGTCAAAATCGCAATGAACTTTATTAATCTTACAAAAGGTTGTTGTTGTTGGCTTGCTGCCAAGTCTGTCAAGATCGCTGTGATCTTTGTTTTCGTTCGAATAAGGTTGCTATTTGTTTCAGTCCCGTACTAACCCAGCAAGATCTACATTGTATCAACTGGTTCAATCAATCTTCATTTGTTTAAAACTTTTTCAATTTTTTTTTCCTTATGCACACTTGTTTTTTCAGCTCACTTTTGACATTGGCAGAATAGTCGACATCGGCTTTGCTTGCCATTTATTAAAAATAGAATAGAATAGAAGGTTGATAGTGAGTTGCTGATGTCAGAGGTAAAATAATTGTGGAAGAACTGTACCTCGAGCTCTTTGCACTAACCCGTCATCGACCTATATTTGTCTAAAAAATACAGCCGTTAATTAACGTTAATTGTTTTTCAGGTGTAAAATTCTACAAGTTTATTCTAAAGACGCCAAGTGCTACAATTCAACCCCACTCCAAGAGTGAAAGCGGTTCAGTGTCTGATGCAGTCGTGTTAGTTTGAGATATTTAAGGTAGGTTTATATACTGAAATAGGTACCTAAGATAAGGATGAAATTAAAGTTTTAAATATTTTTGTGGCTTATTTTTGATCCTCCTCGTTTCGCAGTTAAGCTACCAAAAGTTACCGAACAACGCCAAATACGTAAAGAGAGACCTAAGCCCTCCTAGGTATCAACTCTATTGCATTAGTTGTGATCGAGAACCAAGGTAACCGACATAGCCCGCAGAATGTGGGCAGGGCACATTGCTCGCAGAACAGATGGCCGATGGGGCCGAAAGGTTCTGGAGTGGCGACCGCGTACCGGAAGACGTAGCGTTGGAAGGCCTCCCACAAGGTGGACCGACGACCTTGTAAAGGCCGCAGGAACCCGTTGGATGCGAGAAGCACAGAACCGGTCGAAGTGGAAGTGCTTGGGGGAGGCCTATGTCCAGCAGTGGACGTCTTTTGGCTGAAATGATAATGATGAGTTGTGATCGAGTATTTAAAACTAAATTCGGTTTGGCGAGTCATATAAAGGAAATAATAATAATGTTTTTAATGGGTCGCCGTTATCGAAATCGATAAGGAGGACATATACCCCAAGTTATCGTGTATGTGCTTGTTTAATATCCACTGAATCTTATAAATTCTGACGTCTTTCCTTATCTGGTTAATGCGTTAAGTGTTCGCATACAAGAAATATTACAATAACTTTGTTCATGTATGAGAACACTTAACACTCAATCAACAATGACTTATGTAAATTACAATGACTTTACCACAATTACTTATTAACTTTCCTACTATTTGTACGGTAATAATATTTCTAATAAAAAATAAGCTAATAAAAACTAAAGCCCTACTAAAAAGGATGAAACAAGAAAGTCAAAACAAAAACCTTCCCGTGGTCGCATGCCGCTGTACTTTCTTATAAACTTATTTTTTACTTATTATCTAAAAAATAAGTTTACCTACAAACATACAACATAAACTTCAAAGTATTGTTATTGTTGTGCTAATTAAGCCCTTTCATTCTCAGACATCGATCTACATGGTCTTCATATAACCTGACCAAGATTATGTCTGGACTTTAAAAGAGACTGTGACCTCTGAGTTTGTTTCGGCCTTTCTTCTCAGAGTAGTCAGATAGGAAACGCCGACTTTATCTAGTTTTAAAAAAACATGATTGACGTGTAAAAGTGTTTGTACAAACCTACTTACAAAAAATAAAATCATTTCATTTCATTTCAAAGATCGATCTACGAGTAGGTCTATAATATTATGCGCCTACCCAACAGGAGCGCGGCGCTATGGTAAACATCAAAAAAAATAATGGAAATCGTGTCGCCTTTGCATTTATAGGCGTCGGCGTCGGAAAGGGTGCCTCCGCTACACAATCAGCCTATAATGTTCCCACTGCTGGCCTGCTGGGACACAGGCCTCCCGCCCCTCTGTGAGAGTAAGCCATAATCCACCACGCGGGAGCAACCCGCTTAAATACCGTTTGACTACCTTTGCCTACGCTAATCACGTTGTGATTACCTCAGTGCGTTGGGTGGTGCGCTTGTTTGACTCGCTTGAATGTGCAACCTCCTGAAGATGGCGCTCGAGGCACGGGCCCCGGCTTGCCCCCCCCCCCCCTACATCCGGGGATGACTGAAGATACACCTCCATGAAAACGAACTTGCCGTCGCCTATGTCCAGGCGTGAAGCTCTATTCTTCATGTTTCATATGGTGTCGACAGAACCCAAAACTGCCACTTCATTTCGACGGCATGTTTAGTGGCGCAGATGTCACTAAGTATGGAAAGCAGGAAAACCTGGTGGGTAGGTAGGTACCTACCTAATTAAAGACCTCAAAGGATGGCTGCTTTCCAAAGGGGTCAACCTTGTCAGAAATTGGAAGATACCTACGTGAGTTTTCCCACCAGAGTTTCGCACAAATTACTAATGTTTGGTTCAATTGATATCTAGGGTGAAACTGCCGGTCGATGTAAGGAAATAACGTAATTTACGGAAGGTTTTCATTAACTTTTGATGACGCTGACTGAGGTGAAGGTCTTCGTACTTTCGTCTTATGTTTTTGTTGTGAAGGCCGTATAAATGGCAACCGCGCGAGATTAGGTCAGCTGCACCTCATTAAACTAGAAGCTATAGACTAAAAACTAAGGTTTTTGTTCCGTTCCACGGCAGTAATGATGAAGCCTCAATCAGCGGGGCTCTTGTTTATGAACCTGCTAGCTTCTGCTCGCGACTTTGTCCGCGTGAAATTTCACCCTCCCCCAGAGTTTTTCAAAATCCCACTCCACTCCACTCCTAAGAGGGTGGATCCTCTTAGGAGTGGAATTTTGAAAAACCCTTTCTTAGTGGATACCTACTCTTCATAAAGAACACACCCACCAAATGTCATGTTTCTAGGACCAGCGGTTTAGGCTGCGCATAATCAGTCAGTTAGGAGTTTAGGACTTTAAATTTTATAAAATAATTATCTTTGATTATAAACTTGTGACAAGTTTATAATCAGAGATAATTATGTAGGTAAATGGATAAATGGTCAAAGCCAACAATTTTCACTGGATTTTTTATGAGATAGCGTTAGTTAGAGATCTAGTAGTTTAGGTTTGTGTCTTCGATCAACAAGGTTTGTGTAGATAATTACGGAATGGAGTTATTCGGGACAGCGTTATTTACCTAATGATACAATTATTTGGCTCTCGTTTTTGGGTACCTATACAAAGTGTGAGCGCGAAATTGGACATGCTGAGCACTACGAAACTTGTTTGAAGATAAGACTATAGATAGACGCAATTCTGAAAACAAAAACCTCAAGGGCAGCCATGAAATCGGAGTTCAACACCAATTTTTCACGTCCTATGATTTACGTAGATTACTTATCTACCTCTACATTTTTATATAAGTAGGTACTTACACATAAACAGAATTTTGTAATTTGTGATCCAGACATTAAGTTTTTAACGGATATTTTTTGGGCGTTTACGAAACTTTTCTAGATAAAATTGATATAAGAATGTACAGGATTCTGGCTGCCTGAATTCGGGTCAATGATCGCACAATGTTTTGGTAGGCTAAAGTCTCTGATAACCTGATAAGTGTTAATTATTTAAGTAGGCTAGTACCTTGAGACCCATCGCCATTATTTCGAAAACCAGTTTTCTTTGGTATGTCGCTCATTCAAGCTCTAGGTTACCGTTATTCTAAGTGAAAGTTTGAATTTTCATCAATCTTGTAGATTTCAAAATTCTGTTAGTTCGCAATAAATAATTTGAATTTGAATAAAAAGAATTTGAATTTAATAAGATGACAAAGACATTTTTTTTTTTGCAAAATCCCGAACGCTACTATTTTTTGACATAATCCATTTGACGTAACCACATGATTGCCCTGGCTGTCAAAACTGTGTCAAATTAGAAATCTGAAATTCGGAAAAAAATGTTAGCGGCATAAATTATAAGTTAAATTAACAAAAGATTTACGCAAAATAAATGTAAACACAAAGCGGACAAGTTGATCGTGACATTGCTATAAACGAGTACTGTAAAACGAGTAATCGGTGGCGCGCACGGGCAACGTAAATACTGTTATCAGACATTCGCGTAAGAGCGAAAGAAAGCTGGTTATTGGTATTAGGTCAATGGTGTATTCGTGCCGGTAACGTGAGGCTGGGTGCTGACGTCGGCACGTACGAGACGCGGCAGGCGCGGACCGACCAGCGGCCATCAGTTTGCGCCGGTTACATCGCTCGGGCAACACGTACCGACAAACTAACGGTCTACGAACACTAATCTCGAGCGTGAAAGTTATTAACAAAGATGGGCGGAAGAGTAGAAAAGGTTGGCATACTCGCCATGGAGTTGTACTTCCCTTCACAATACGTAGACCAAACGGAACTGGAAAAATACGACGAAGTGTCCACCGGCAAGTACACGGTCGGCCTCGGCCAGCACAAAATGGGCTTTTGCTCAGACAGGGAAGACATAAACTCAATTTGCATGACAGCATTACACAGACTGATAGAGAAAAACAACATCAATCTTCATGATATTGGACGGCTGGAGGTTGGTACTGAGACAATCATAGACAAAAGTAAAAGTGTGAAGACTTTCCTAATGACCTTATTTGCTGAGAAAGGGGCCACAGACATTGAAGGTATAGACACAACCAATGCTTGTTATGGTGGAACTGCAGCTCTGTTCAATGCTGTGAATTGGGTGGAGTCTTCCTCCTGGGATGGCAGGAAGGCAATAGTGGTGGCAGGAGATATTGCAGTGTATGGTAAAGGCCCAGCAAGGCCTACAGGAGGTGCAGGAGCGGTGGCCATGCTTATAGGCCCCAGTGCTCCTCTGGTGCTGGACTGCGGTGTTCGTGCTTCATACATGACCCACGCTTATGACTTCTACAAGCCAGACTTGTCCTCAGAATTCCCCCTTGTGGACGGGAAGCTCTCTATTAAATGCTACCTCAGTGCTTTAGATAATTGTTACAACTTATATTGTAAGAAGATGAGGAAGATTGAGCCTGACTTCAGAGGATTGTTGAGCTTAGATGGTATGTTGTTCCATTGTCCTTACAGTAAACTAGTTCAGAAATCTCTGGCCAGAATATGCTTCAATGATTTCTTAAATGCATCGCCAGAACAACGTGACAAACAGTTTCCTGGCTTATCAAAATTCAGTTCATATAAATTGGAAGAAACATACTTTGACAGAGATGTTGAGAAAGCATTCATGACATACAGCCAGGCTTTATTTGATGAGAAGACAAAGCCATCACTGTACATAGCAAAGAATGTAGGCAATATGTACACTCCCTCATTGTACGGAGGCCTCGCTTCATACCTCATCAGTAAATCTCCTGAACAGCTGATTGGGAAGAAATTTGGCCTATTTTCATATGGATCAGGTCTTGCCTCTACAATGTATTCTATAAATATTTGCAACGACATGACTGTTGGTTCAAAATTGGCAAAATTATTAAAATCCTTGAATGAAACTGTTTCTCTGCTGGATGAGAGGCAGTGTGCGGAGCCTAGCAAGTTTTCTGACATCATGGACAATAGAACTATGAACTATCACACTGCTCCTTATCAACCATCGGGTTCAATAGACATACTGTTCCCCGGTACGTATTACCTCATTGACATAGATGAACTAAGGAGACGTTTTTATGCAAGGAAAGTTTGAAGTCATTATTTTTTATTAGATTAATTTTGTGTGATTTGGTGCAGGAGCTATTCGGTGTTGTTGGTTTAAAATTTATTATTTTGTAGATTGATTAGAAATTGAGACTGTTATCTATCTAGTTTGCTATTATGTTTGTGAAACATTCTGCTGCTAACTGCTAATTAGCAATGTTTATATTATTGTGACCTATCCACCTCAAAATACGTCATCAACTCCAGGAAGCAAGTGTACTTTGTACGGTACATTTGCACACAAAATTAATAAAATATATGACTTGTATATTTGTTTGTGTCCCTATCGTAGTAATTTATTATGTATTTTGAATACACAATGTAGAAATGAATTGTGAGGGGTTTGAATTTATTACATGGCTATATTTAAGTGATACGTGAGGGGTAAAATATATAAAGAAACAATTATGTATAAGTTATGAGTGTTAAAGTCCTTGATGTTTCCGTTTATAATGTATTTATCACTTTCAATAACTTATTTCCTATGTATAGTATGTGCAAAGCTCAAATGTATACAATTTGCATCACACCAAAGCTATAAAACCTATATTAACAAGATAAGAAATGTTGTTTTTTCTCATTTCATAAGCAATTATTTATTAAGTTGGTATTTCATATTAGTGCAATTATAAAATATTACTTATTCATAAAAATCGCAAAATAAATTCCATGAAATGGACCATTATACTGCATGTTGTCAATAAACATATTAAGAATTCAAAGATTTGTTTCAATCTTTTTATCGTTAATATCATGCTTGTGCCTACGCGACGTAATAACAACCGCACTCGGAAATTTTGGGATCTTTGACAGTTGGTTCGGGTCGTCAGGCAGAAGCCCGAAAGTCTGACAACCAGTCTTACCAAGGGGTGTCGGGTTACCCAGCAACTGGGTTATGGAGGTCAGATAGGCAGTCGCTCCATGTAAATGTAATATACCTACTGGTTTTCAGCTGCATCTGGTTAGACTGGAAGCAGATTGCCTGTTACAACTTAAAATCATGTTAACTAACTTACTCAAAAGGTTTATTCGCACAGTTCCCACGCATGAGCGACTGCCGAATTTAGAGCTCTAGGTTCGATTCTCGTATTTGGAACTGTTTATAGTGAGTTAATAATGCATTGTTTCAGTGTATAAAGTCAAAGTTAATGTAGGTCATTGCTGCATAACGTCGAGAAATAAAATTAGGTGCAATAAATCTAGCTTCTGTGGTTTTTTATTGCATTCACATTATTTTCAAAATGATGACGAATCTTGTCGGTTACCTATGGGTCAGAACTCAGAATAGAATTAAACAATACTTTAGGTTGATTTATGTGAACTGTAAAGCGTAATTCACACAGAGCGGGCGCGGGTCGGGCGCGTTTCGGGACGGGAGTACGGCGGGTCTAGTTCTTTGTATTTATATGAAAGACATCACACTGAAATCACATCTTCACACTTCACACATCTTACACACAAAAAGGTACACGATTCAGTGAGCTACTACGCCGCGCGGCGGCGGCGCGGCGCCGCGCTGCGTAGCTCGACGTAGCTGGTAGACACTGAATTGTGTACCTTTTAGTGTAGTAGATAAGGTCTGTAATTGTATTTCTATCTTGAAAACTGCGCGTCGCGTCGCGTCTCGGTGTGAACTGACCCTTACAGTATCAATGGCTTTCATTTAATGAAATAAAGGAATAATAATAACTTTATTTCCAATTTTACAAAGAGATTTAAGATAGGTACCGGTAAACGCGGGTTACTTTAGCTTTGGGAGGGAACTTTGCTCAATACAAAAAAGGGTGTTCTATTTTCTATTGTTGTATAGGGCTAGATTGGCTCAATGCTGTCATAAATATTGTTTTTGGGTCGACAAAATCTGCAGGTCAAACTAACCCTCTTCAAAGAACAACATTGGCTCAAATGTAAAAAAAAAATATATAAATTTACACATACATTTTGGAGAAAATAACATTATTACTAATTTTACTAATTAGCTACAATCCTCACCTGTAAAACAAATCCATTAAAATGCTAAGAAATCCACCACAATCCCTACTATCAAAGGGTTTCTAAAAAAAGATGAAAAAATTTGCTAAAGTAACCCGCGTTTGTCTTTGCAATTTTACAATTTGCGTTAAGTAATTCTATGACAATATTCTTGCATAAATCACTGATTCCTCCACTGGCTGGCACCATGTTTTATGTATATTATGTGTCCTCGATTGTAAGTGTGTTACGCAGTCAGGATGCGGGTCGCAGGTTCGATCCTTGCACGCAATAAATATTGTTTTTGTAGGCGTTCCGGCTCTCAAAGATATTTTTATATCTTACGATTCAGAAGACTGCAGATATTTTTCTGTATTAAAAGCAAGTACCTATGTAAAGTCACGTACCTACCCAAGAGTTTGTATTTTTGGCCCACAAACCTAAGTCTTTTTTAGGGTCCCGTACCTTAAAAGGAAAAAACGGAACCCTTATAGGATCACTCGTGTCTGTCCGTCCGTCTGTCACAGCCAATTTGCTCCGAATCTAATGGACCGATTAAGTTGAAATTGGTACACATGAATTTCTGTGACCTAAACACAGACGTACAAATAAATTAATTTTGAATCGCCCAGCCGCCCAAAAATGACCCCTATGGGTAATTTTTGGGCGGAAAATAGAAAAACAAAAAGTTTCGCAGTCTGTACCGTGCTACTTATCAAATGAAAGGGCTTACTGTGAGGATCTCAAATATATTTTTTTCATAAGAAAATAGACGAAAATTTACCATTCTCCCTCCTTATCTCTGAAACTACTGAGCCTAAATTAAAAGAAAAAAAAGGTACAGGAAATAGTTCTATAGGTACCTATAGATTACAGGAAAACCAAAAAGTCTGTGGTTTTAAAACAACATGGTAAATCTCTCAATCTTGTGCGTACAAACTTACATTTTCACTCAGTTGGAATGTATGGGACAACATGTTTTTCAACTACAATGTTAAGTTTGTTCTTGGGATAAATTCATTCCAACTGCGGAACCCTTCATTGTGCGTGGTCCGACACGCACTTGGCCGGTACGTATTATTTGTGCAGAACAAAAATAATAAAAAAACCGGTCAGGAGCGAGTCGAACTCGCGCACCGAGGGTTCCGTATTGTGAAACGGTATTTTTTTTACATTTTTCATCATGCGACCTAAAAAAAAAGAAAAAAATGTTTGAGAAAGTGCAAACAGCGCTCTTTCATATGAGTGCCCCACATGCGCTAGTAGCCCCTAGAATGTTTTAAGTCTCTGTTGTAATAAAAAAACAATTTATTTCTTTCTTATTTGCAAAATAGGCGAACGTCATCTAAAACTGTTCCAAATTAACATTGGTAGTTCTTGAGATATCCAGCTGTGACAGACGGACAGACAGACAGACAGACTGAGTCGCACCATAATATAAGGGTTCGGAACCCTAAAAACGGCCAAGTGCGAGTCAGTCGCACACGAGGGCGATCACGTTTCTTGTACCTATGATAAAATAAAGTTACGAATTAAAGGAAGACCCCCTTTAATTCCTTACTTTATTTTATTATTCTTTGTTGTAGCGGCAATAGAAATTAACATTAGGTCATTAGGTATAGGCTGATTATGCTGTAACTACATTATGGAAGTCTGGATAAGTAGGTAGGTACGGATTATGTTCCTCATTTTAATACTAATACTTATATGTTATCATCTTTCTGATGGCGAAGTTCATGATAAAAGAGATCTAGAAATGCGTCATTACAGTATCGCGGTCATATGTCAGTAGGTAAATTCCCATGATGATAACCTTAATGAGTTGGTAATTATAATTATGCACCCCTGAATTAATTACTATCTAGATATTAATTACTGATGATGACATATAGAATGAATACCTCTAGGAAATCTGTAATGCAACTAGTTGTATTTACTATGACCACAGTATAAAGATCATATATATATATAGTATGAAATACTTACTGAATTAACTAGTCAAAAAAGACTGACCCACTAATTTTGTTATTGATCAATGGATACAAGTTGTCTTGTTTCTGTAGCACATAGACGAAAAGAAAAACCTAGTGCAAGTCGGACTCGCACACCAAGGGACACCACAAGGCAAAAAACGCCGAAAAGAACATGTTATTTGTATGGAGACCCTCTTTATCTTTTACTTTATCGCAATAGCAATACACACAGCTGTGTGTCACACGGAGTGTGTTTTTCGGAACGGACGGGCGGACAGCGGAGGCTTAGCAACAGGGTCCCGTAATCCCGTTGGCACCCTTTGGGTACGGAACCCTAAAAATTAAGTAGATAATACCTACTTAGAACCTTCCTAAGATTATTTTTCCGTGTATGCTCTTGACCTCTTAGCATGGTAATATATGCCTAGCTAGGTAGGTACCTAACCTACACTTACGACCCCCACGGGAGCAAACAAGGGTGCTCTTCACTGCCAGAAAACCGCACCTAGAAGTAAAAGAACAAAAAAAAAACAGTGGCACTCCAGGAGTGCCGACAGAAGTGAAAACTTGAAAAAGCATAGTAATTTTATAAATATATTTGATGGTCATTCTTCCCAAAGAAAATGTACCGCGCGTTGATGTCTTTATAACTATAACGGCCAAAACTTAAAACAGAGGTGTCACGGTGTTACGGTAACAGTGTCGCGAGTTCAGTGGTTTTTTCCCATCTCAAAAAATATCCAATGCGCCTAAAGAAGTTTTCACTTCATCAAAAACCTCATGATTTGCTTTAAAAAAAAAAATGGTTGCCTGTAAAGTCGGTTTTACGGGCGAAGATTTTACGTGACAACGTCTTTTTCTCGGTAGAATAGTTGAGTGGGAGAGAGACGCAAGGCATTCGGCGGGCCTCTCTCTCGTTCGGTGACTCATCGTAACGTTACCGAGCGTTACACTTTTTCATAAGTGACTCCCAGCCGCAACCTAATTTAAGACGTTGTCACGTCAAAATGGTTGCCTGTAAAGTCGGTTTTACGGGCGAAGATTTTACGTGACAACGTCTTTCTCTCTCTCGTTCGGTGACTCATCGTAACGTTACCGAGCGTTACACTTTTTCATAAGTGACTCCCAGCCGCAACCTAATTTAAGACGTTGTCACGTCAAAACATACGTTTTGAACGTTTGTCAAATCGTAAACACTGAATACTGACCTGTATTATACATGTATGATAGAGGTCAGTGTTCTGGAACTAAGCAATTGTATGCAGTAAGTATAAATAAAGATAAAAACACGAAACCAACACCGTGTTACGTTACGTGTCGGCATTAAATGACTTCGATGACCGAAAGCGATTGCCGTACTCAGTATTTGAACTCACTTAAGCTGATAATCTTTACAATACAAAGCCGTTTATCTACATAAGTCGGCTTAGTATTCTTCCCTATTGTACTCTTCCTGGATATTGTTGGGCGAAAACAGGACGTGACGTAGACGCCTATCAGTGATAAGAATAGGACTTCCTGCCTTTTTGTGGGTGACGTCACAGATGTCCCTTGGAATTTGGATCAGTAGCATAAGGCAGGTCATAAAAATCTTAGAGGGTATTTGTGCAGCCTGTTACAACTTCTAAGTATCTGTTATTATGGTTACCGAGCCGTGTTTACTTTACAGAGCTGAAAAATATATCTACCTAGCTAAAAACTTTTTTACAAAAAAAAAAAACAAGCGACTTCCAAAGAACCTCCTCCGTTTTTTCGTCGGTTAAAAACACTACAAAGTGAAAAATAACTTTAATTTCGGAAGTCGGTGTCTTTGGATCTATATTTTAGTTTTTTGCCACCGACTTCCGAAATTAAAGTTATTTTTCAATTTGTAGTGATTTTTTGGAAGTCGGTTGTTTTGTTTTTACCGACTTCAAAAAAAAGGAGGTTATCAATTCGATACGTATGTATGTAATATTATTGGAATTGCATTATATTCACATATGATGATCTATTAGGGCTTCCAAACAAATATACAAAATTTCATAGACGTATGTATGTATGTATGTATGTATGTATGCATGTATGTATGTATGTATGTATGTATGTTTGTCCACGCATATCTCCGGAACTATTAATCGGAACGTGACCATTTTTTTTTTATTGGCTTACATTTTCTTCAACTTAGGGAACAGTGCAAGTTTCATCAAGATCGATTCAGTAATTTTCAAGATATGGACTAATACGTGTAAGTGTGACGGCCTTGCTTATTGATAAGAGCTACGGGTGTAGTGTCAAAGGGAAAACATCTCAAAACCTTGGTCAAATACTAGTGCAAAAACTAAAAATTACGAAATAAAAAGTAATTTAAAAAAATTAAACCGACTTCAAAAAGAAATTAACTCAAAATTATGAAATAACTTTAATTTCGGAAGTCGGTGGCAAAAAACTAAAATACAGATCCCAAGACACCGACTTCCGAAATTAAAGTTATTTCATAATTTTGAGTTAATTTCTTTTTGAAGTCGGTTTAATTTTTTTAAATTACTTTTTTGTAAAAAAATTTTTTAATTTTCAGTTTTTAGTGGGTCAGTTTTTACTTTATGTAAGTTACAATAGCCTAATGTCAACTGCTGATCACCTTTTACAAAATATTGCTTTTCCCGATGCAGGGACGTTAATTGTTGAGAAATTCTCTTAGTAAGAACCAGGAGAACTGGAGCTGATTGAGAACTCACCATCAGCTCTACTTCACCGTACGCATTGCGACAAGCATTTTAAAGTACCTAATCGTATCGCAACCCGTGATACTTATTATTGAGTAGTCAGTCCGATGGCCATCTGTCTTCATCATCAGTTCCACTTCACCAAATGGTGCTTTCGTACACCATATAAATTACAGACATAATTATAGAAATTTTACAAAGGGTGACACAATGGGCGGTCTTATCGCTAAGAGCGAATGGTAAACCTAGGTATGGAAGAAGAAGAAAATATAGATATGGTGTACCGAACCCAAATAAAGGATACCTAATATTTATTGTATTATGTGTTAAATATCAACTATAGTTAGAAGTTCCTAATAAATAAATATTGATTTTTAGGTGCCGTTGAAGTTCTTGAGGCGTCTAAGACTTCTTCCTTTTGCGTTAGCATCCTGATGTCATTTGCTGTGATACCAAATCTCTCAGAGGGCTAAAAAAATAGTATGCATCAATTGTGTGACTTGAATTTTCTCTAACAGGTCTCATGCATGTAGTTAAAGACTGCAGACCCTATTTTAGGATATAGGTAGGTAATATGGCGGAAATGCTCTTCTTTAAGAAAGTAGCTAGTAGTAGCGTAGCTTTAAGCTTTGTTTTCCTAGGATATTATATGACGGATGTCATGAAAATCCCTCATTTTCACAAGTATTTGACTTTGATAAGTTTTTTTTATTTTTTGTTTTATTTATTAGTGTTCAAGTAGTAACTTGTTTAATTTTAGATTTTAAGTACTTTATTTTCTTGTTTAATTTCTATACTTAGATTATCTTTTGGTACACCAATTTTACCATTTTCTAATTTTATTTGTCTTTGAAGAGCGGGGCCTCCTAGCACAGGTATAGCTATTACCCTATACCTGTGCTAGGAGGCCAAGATTTACTGTAAAAGTTGTACAAGTTACTGCAATCAACTTTTTGTATTTTGTATGCAGGGATTGACGGAGCCAAGAATTTTAACAACTTGCGAGTGGAGTGAATACAAGCGATTGCTAGTCGCCACAGCAGTGCTATTCTGTAAAATTCTCACCGTGAAAACTTAGTTGAAGTGAGCTGTCAATAGTGTCAATCCCTAGCTTCGTGGAATGACAGCTCACTTCACCATAGTTTCCACGGCGAGATTTTTACAGAATCGATCGGCTGCTGCTACAAGTTTTTGTCGTTATATCAGCAAATTGATTATTGATGGAACCTCCATGTTGTGTCGCACTGTACCTACCGCATTCCTCACGAATTCACGATATTATAAAGAACACAATAGCTGGTTAGTCTCGTACCTGCTATCGCACCTACCATTTACGGATATAATCCGATAATAATGTTTGATTTTGATATCAAACATTTTTCACTTTGAAGTAAGTAGGTAAGTAATTCGGTAAGTAATGGCTATCCATACTTACTAATATTATAAATTCGAAAGTAACCCTGTCTGTCTGTAGGTATGTTACCTTTTCACGCATAAACCACTGAACGGATTTCGATAAAATTTCGCAGAGAGATAGATTGCATTCCGGGGAAGGAAATAGGATAGTTTTTTTATCGACATAGGTACCTCGCGGGCGAAACCGCGGGTGGAAGCTAGTGTTAATATAAATAAGTACATTGGTGACGTACCTACTGGGAGGAATCGTATTGTTTATGTAACCACCTACTAGTTACATCCTAAACACGCAGTTCAGTAAAACTGTAAAACAATCTTCATAATCATAATATTACGAGGTACCTAGGTACAGACGCCAGCACATCAACCTACCCAAAACTGTCAAATTTTCCCAATCAACTTTGAACCTTAAGCTCTAGCGATATAGTTGAAAATCTATTAAAGAAATTTGACAGATTGTAGTAACTTGATGTGCTGGCGTCTGTACAAAGTGCGTGCAATTTACTTCAACAAGAATTGAAGTAAATTGCTCGGAGGAAGAGGCTTTGATCACTGCCTTGATATAATTATGTTCAAAGATTACCTAGTGTTGGCATTCAACGAGGCAATGCTGGCAAACTCAATTACCTAAAGAAAGATGATTGGTATTTGGATTCTCATAATAATGAACAACATAATGGCCAATGGGCATCACAAGTGCGGACGGCAGAACCGCAGAATGCTAGATAGTGGTTGGTAAAAGAGCCACGTTCAAGTTTTCAACTGTGGAGGTTTACTGTCAGGAAGATTAGCAGCAGTAAGAGCAGATATTATAATAATACACAGCTACTGTTGAAAATGAAAACAATGTTATAAATATAACCACAAACTGAAAGAAACAACAAAAAAAACCGGGCAAGAGCGAGTCGGACTCGCGCACCGAGGGTTCCGTAGCATCATAATTATGTTTTTAAATTTTCATCGGCGAGGCCTATATTCGTCAGAGAATTTTTACACTGTGCACTGTGGTATAGAATATTGCAGTTTTATGTCAGCGCCATCTCTTGACCGATAGTGGGACTAAAGTATATTTTGTTGATGATTTCTGAAAAAGTGTGCTATTTAGAGACTTCGTTTTATCTTTCCTGTAATCTTTACATAAACTTCTACCCCATAGAATAATTTCAGATTTTTCTCTTTGCAAACTTCGGAGATAAGGGGGGGGGGACGGTATTTTTTTTTTTACATTATTCAACAAAAGTCGAAAACTATGCGGCCTAAAAAAAAAGAAAAAAATGTTTGAGAATGTGCAAACTGCGCTCTTTCATATTATACCCCACATGCCCTAGTAGCCCCACTTCGATTATTTTAGTCCCTGTTGCAAATAAATATACATATATTTTTATTTCTTTCTTATTTGCAAAATAGTCAGGCAAACGTCATCTAAAACTACTCCAAATTTCAAGTTGATAGTATTAGTAGTTCTTGAGATATCCAGCTGTGACAGACAGACAGACAGAATTGGTTTTACCATAAGGGTTCTGTTTTACCATTTTGGTACGGAACTCTAAAAACTGTTGTTAGCCTGCCTGCCTGGATACCAGCTTTTGTTGCTTGCTTGCTTGTTGGGGAAACAGCCGTGATTTTTTTTTTTTTTATGAGCCTGTATTGTCCCACTGCAGGGCAAATGCCTCCCTTCCCTCTTCAGCCGTGAGTTGTGTTATGATAATAGCCAAGTAGACAAGTTGGGAAGTGATCGTATGTCGATGGAACAACGATAAGTGTCGTATTGTAATTGGGTCGTGCGTGACGGTCGGATCAGATGACAATTGCTCCATGTACTGTGGGCAATTGTTTCAGTCGTATCGAGGAAGACTGGAAGGTGACTCCGGCAATTAACTGGGTAGATGAGCGCAGTGGATTTTGACAAGATGTTGATTTTGTAAATAACGCTTAAAAGTCTGACATCCAGTCTTACCAAGGGTGTGTTAACTGGGTGGTGGAGGTCAGATAGGCAGTTGTCCCTTGTAACACTCGTATTCAGCTGCATTCTGTAATTCTAAGAAGGGGGAGGTAGAGGGGGGGGGGGTAGAGGTAATTTTAAGAATGTTCACAAACTGCGGGGCAATTGCGTAACACATTATCAATCGGAATCGGTTTCATGTTGACAGTTCAACAACATTCGTTGCGTTATTTACGTGTTCAGCAGACACATTTTTCGAACTCATGAAGCAATTGATTAGCAATATGCTTCAAAATGATTCAGATTCCGATTAATAGTCTGTTATGCAATTAGGGCGTTTGTGCACTACAAGGAATTTTACTGGAATAGGATTTTTTTTTTATTTTTTTTTTCCGATTTTTTACGGAGCCTTATACGCAGCCATAATAAAAAAAAACGGACCGCCGGACAGTAAAATTCCTTGTAGTGCACAAACGCCCTTAGGGTGCGAATCTCGGTCTCAATCTGTCAAATCTACCTCAAAATTCCCTACATTTTTTATAAGTTTTTTATTGTCGCTGAGATGAGATTGCGACTAGATTTTGAACGTTTTTAATTACGGGTATTGGGTTTTTGTTAGACTAGACGCCAATGGCAACACGCATACCTACATAGTTTGGAAAAAGCTAGGCAGATGATGATAATTGCGTAACACAATATCAATCACAATCAGCACCCTAATTGCGTAACACATAGTATTACTCTGAATTTGAATCATTTTGAAGCATATTGCTAATACATTGCTCCTTATGTTCGAAAAATGTGTCTGCTCAACAACGTAAATCACGCAATGAATGTTGTTGAACTGTCAAAATGAAACCCATTGCTACTGATAGTGTTACGCAATTACCCTGCTGGATCAATTTGAAGGATATTGCTAATCCATGGCTTCGAAGGTTCGAAAAATTTGTCTGCTCAGCAACGTACCTAAATGACGCAATGAATATTGTTGAACTGTCAAAATGATAGCCATTGCTACCGTTTGTCTACTCATGTGTTGCTAACTTGCTACTGTTAGTGTGTTACGTAATTACCCCGCAAACCGAAAACCATAAAGCTGAAAAACCTTCAACCTTCATAATCGCATCAGGTGGATAGACGGACAGTTTAGCATTAGCGCACACCGGAAATGGCATTTTTAACCACATAATAAGTATAAGAATCTTACGTCTTATCACAGCTGTTATCAGTGTAGGAGTAATAAATAAACACCTGCTTTTACTTTACGATAATCTGTAGAATTCAGGGGCTTTTTTATAGAATGACAAGCATTTCTAGTTGGTTTATTTTATTTCTAGATCATCATACATCTATAGTTAGGTAAAGTCATCATTTGTTTGTACAGACGCCAGCAGGTCAACCTACCCGAAACTGTCAGATTCTCAATCAACCTTGAACCTTATGCTTTAGCAATAAAGTCGAAAATCTATTAAAGAAATCTGACAGATTGTAGTAACTTGATGTGCTGGCGTCTGTACATGCGCCTACAGCCTATAAATAACTGGTTACTGCCAAAATAGGTCAACTGTACAAAACTAGATAAATGTGGTTAGGTTAGCCTATTGCCTCTCTTTGGATAAAACTCTTTGGATAAACCGGACATCCAAAGAGTTTTACTAAAGTAAAAGTGCACAGCCTAGTGCTGCACACCCCTACAATATTTCAAGTTAAACAAATATCAACTTCATTTCAATGATGATTATGTTGATTTCAGAGTAACTAGCACTATTGAGAAAGTTACAAAAATGTTTGAAGTTTTAGCGTAACCTGAACTTTATTGTGAAGGAATTAAAGTTATTTTTCCATTAAGGGGACTACAGGACCTAAACGCAAAAAACACATGTTTTATAATGCCTAAAAGTGTATGATCGATTACAGTAAACAAAATCAGAAAAATATTTATAATACTCTTCAGGATATATTATGCTAGTTAGATACTCAGTGTGTGAAAACATAATACAACTAATTTGATACAATAGAAAAAAAAATCATGAAGATACCTCTAAAAAAGGCGAGGCCCAAGTCCCAGTAGTGAACTAGTGGGCAACTGGCATTGAAAATTATTGGTGCTTAAGTTGGTATATATACGACGTTCCATATTCCGTACTTATTCCCATTCCCATCTATTTAGTAAGATACAATAAAGGGGTAAATCATTGATAATAATTACGACCCTAAGCATTAGGCAATAAAAATTAATGGCGCTTCACATTATCAATTTATTTGGACCATAAACGAATTATTTTGATTCCTCTGATATGATAACACTTTGGTATAAAACCGTCAAGAATTCAAACAGAAACACGATTGTTAAAGCATCTTCTTGATCGACACAATCACAAAGGTAAGTTGAAGTTTTATAATAATTATTTTATTTTATGTTTTATTAAAATAATTTAAATATTAAAAATAATCTTAAATATTAGGTGCATTAGAAATTGCAACAGTTAATTGTTATTGATTCTTTAATTATTATATTCTATGATTGCGACTTAATTCTTACAGTAGAGTCTGTGGTTCGATTCCCGAGACGTTTGGTTTTTCCATAACAAATTTCTTTGTATCATCACGGGGTTTGGATGAATTAGAACTACTAATTGGCGATGGCGATGTTGGTGTACCTACCTCGGACCCCTTCAGGGGGAACATGACGTTGTGTTCTATTGAATACAATCATTGTTAAGTTGGAGTAGAGTTTTAATATGTAATTTTTTGCACATTTCCAGACACCAAAAAACAAAAAAATGAAATTCTTCGTTGCCTTCGCTGCCCTCGTGGCCCTCACCGTTGCTGTCCCGTTGGGCAAGCCCGTGTACGATGACCTCGCCCAGCTGGAGGCCATCATTGCTGCTATCAACAGTCCCAGCACCGACCCCGCCACCGCCGCCCTGCTCGAGGAACAGCTCCACGAGATCATCGCCGCCGCTAACCCCATCGCCGTCGGACCCGCTATCATCGCCCCCGTCGTTAATCCCGAACCTATCGCCATTGGACCCGCCATCATTGCCCCCCAGCCTGACTTCGGCGCTGTCTCTGCCCCTCAGCCTGACGCCGTCACCGCCCCCGTTGCTCCTTCTCCCGTTGTCATTGGCGAAATTCCCGCTGGTGCCTCTCCGCTGGTCCAGATCATCGTGAACGTGAACAAGGCCACCCCTGAGGTCCCCGCTGAAATCCCCGTCGCCCCCGTGCAGGTTGATGAGGTCGCTCCCGAGCCCGTGCACGTTGTTGAGGTCGCTCCCGAGCCCGTGCAGGTTGTTGAGGTCGCTCCCGAGCCCGTGCAGGTGGTCGAGGTCGCCCCCGTGCCTGTTGAGCCCGTCCAGATTGGTGTCCCCATCCTCCCCGAAGCTGCTGTCGTCCTCCCCGAGGAACTCAACTAAGTTCTTGAGCAGTGAAAATAACACCTTTCCGATGATCTAACATATGCTAATTCTTAATAAATGTTTTAGTTACAATATTTTATGTTTTATTAAATAAGTTAAACCACACCAATATTTTCTGTCATCAATAAAGTTCTGTCTTAATATAATGTGGTGCAACCAGCCACATGCTGTCCCAAGTTTAGCAGAGACAGGGTTCCATACAACGCCGCATGTTGACAAGCTCTAACTGGCAAACTAAAACTCAACATTTCAATTGTAAAAGTTTTTATTCGTGAAAACATAATTTTAAAAGCTAACAGTATTAAAATAATAATAATATGTACAAGTATATAAAAAGGAAGAGAAATAATCAAAGGGCATCAACAAATTCTTCCGCATCGCTGTCAACAGGAAACGTGCCCAAAAGACTAGCAGCTCATTGCCACGTTGTATGGCAATGCTGATTCTTTGGCCAAAAAATAGGCAGTCCTCAGGTCACGTGAAGAGTCGACCAACCGCTTGACGTTGTCCCGAAATACTAAGTGGGCACTCGGGCCCCATGACCCTAGAGTTTCAACCCCAAACGGCTCAAACAAATAAGTTCCAAAGAGACTGGAGTATTTGCGCCGTTTGAGGTTTTACGCACCTGCAGCAGCCGCCCCAGCACAGCTCACCGTCGAAGTCGGTTGTTTTTTTTGTAAAAAAGTTTTTTGTTTACTGTAGTTGATCATTCCTAAAACTTAGGTACGTTTTTTGTGTTAGGTCCTGTAAGTCCCTTAACTTGGACGTTGATTAAAATATGATTCGCGACCGTAATAAATATGTATTTACCGAATTATAATCATTAAAGTTGTCAACACAACTCTCTAAGACCAAATAATCCTATTGAATGACTATTTCATGAAATCTTGACATTTAGGATTATACTAACATAACAAGTTGTGTTACTGATTCAATTGATTATAATTCTGTAAATAAATATTTGTTACAGTCGCGAATCATATTTTAATCAACGTACACCCAGACACTGAGCTGAAAATTGCAAAAATCGTAAGAATATTTTTGAATTTCCCGGGCTACCTTAGCGCTTCCCCCTTAAGCACGACAGAATGACGGAATCATGCACCCCTTTGGTGAAGATGTTTCTGTGTAAAGGACCTTGTCCAGGGAAGTGCCCCACCAAGGTACTGCTTACATGATCCTAGACAGTGCTACCGATAATTGGGTGGAGCTTGTCTAGGGAATAATTATTATCCTAATTCTGTTTCCGGGGCATGCGTGACCTTATATTCAGCTGCCGACAACACGCTCGCCTGGTGCGTCTTCCATCTAGTTCTCACCAACGTCTTCATACCACCATAATTATAACATACCTATACCTACCACTGGGCACCGTACCGCGCAGCACCGAGACTTATAAGATATTCTTCAGGAGCGGCCCCAGAACCGATACGTGTGGAGAACACCACACGACATCTGTCTCCGAGGCCATCATTCTGGAACCGGGTATACCTAAACTCTGACTACCCCTTCAGAATATGCAGGAGTTATACTCGTTTTCGTTCTGACTGAAGGTAAACAGTCACGAAATATAAAGTTTGACAAATTGATTACCAGTGATTTTTCAGCTGAATATTTGAGAAATAATATTTATTTTGTAATATATACCTACGTTCGGCCTGGTACCTGAGGTCGGTGTCTCCAACTAGAAGAAAATCCGTTATAAACTCAGTCTCATCAGAACCATACACGTTTTATTTGATTTGAGGAGTAGACTATTCGTTTCCGGATTAAAAAAATAACGGAGTTTAATTTAATACGGAGTTTCAATTAAATTATAACGCCTATATTCATATCATAGCAATATATAAATGGTAGGCGCATTTTTAATGCACTATCATCTTTTCAATAATTATATCAACGATTAAGAAGGTTTGTCTTTGTCTTCTTCGTGTCGCTGACACGACTTTTCTCAGATCTTGTTGGTCCAAAACTACGCCACTTTCACAGCATTGTCGTCCGTAGCAGCGCAAAGGTCACTTTGACTGCAAGATTTAGGACACAGGGAGCAGGATAGGAGGTGGGGCATAGTTTGTGACATAGCACCATATCCACACCCTGCTGCCGTTCCGTCGAGGTAGCCCCACTTTACCAGGTTTGACTTACATCTTCCCACTTGTGTCCGGAACTCCGGAGTCGGTATTTATGAAACGAGATTCTCAACATAATTTGGTAGGCGGTGGAATATTATTTGCTTAAAAATCACTTTCATTTTTCACGATTAACCAATTATCGACGCGATTATCAATTTAGACCGAACCTAGAGAGATCCAATTAAATGGAATTTGAATATTTTTGTTATTTATTTATTGTTGACTGACAGCACAGCACCCGTAGATATAAATTAGATAAGGTAAAAGAATACCGTCAAAAATATATTACAAGTCTAGTTTAATTTCACCTGTTAATATTACATTTCGCTTACTGTGACCCAGGCTTCTGTGCTGTGGGTTCCAGAAAGTGACACATTGCTATCAGGACATTTAAATCCTCCATTGCGAGGAAAAAAAAATACATATGTATGACTGTGTGGTGACTGTCTTTTCACAAGTTCAGAGTAAAACAAAATATTTTTCATTCAGATCTGATATATTTGTTCATTATTATTTAGTACATACAGACATGACATAGTTCATGAAAATTATCAAAATATAACTTGAAAATATAACATTTTTCATTTGTATACTTACATAATATTTCAGTAGTTTTATACCAGAGGTGTATAATTTATTTATTTAGTTCAGTTCCTCGGGTAGTACGATAGCGGCTTCGGGGATGACGGGCACGCCAATCTGGACGGGCTCAGCAGGTACGGGGGCAACCTCAACAACCTGCACGGGTTCAGGAGCGATCTCAACAA